>OV702283.1:423562548-426062548 GCA_916181665.1 Avena sativa
ACGAATTTTTACGTTGGAGCAAAAAAATCTGTTTTGGGACAACAACTCCCCAAATCTTACTTCCCTCTCATTAGAGGTCATTCTTGGCACAAAAAGCAAATAAAAAGGATAAGGAGAGGTCATTACTTAGGTAATAACTTCCAAGACTCAAGAAAACTCTTGGGTTATCTTCCAACAAGTTATTTTCTTTAACGCCTTTAAGTTAGGCACAAGAAGCAAGAATCAAGTATTTCCAAATGAAGAAGCATTAACATCAAACCTTGTATTTTCAAAGAAATTTATCTCTCCTCATAAGGAAGTGTTCAATACCTTTCTTGAATGGAAATTGATATTTAATGGTGGCTTCTTTCATATCAATGATGGCACCAACCGTTCTAAGAAAATGTCTTACCAAAGTAATAGGACAAGAAGCATTGTATTCAACATCCAAAACATAGAAATCAACAGGACATAAGCATTGTTAACCATAATGAGAACATCATTAACACTCCCCATGAGTTTCTTTTTGGCATTATCATTAAGTGGGACATCCAAATAACAATCTTCCAAAGGTGGCAAATCAAGCATCTCATAAATCTTTCTAGGAAAAATAGAGACACTAGAACCAAGGTCACATGAAGCTTTGAGATCAAAGTCATTCACTTGCATATTAATGATGGGTTCCCAACTATCTTTTACCTTCCTAGGAATAGAGGCTTTGTGTTTCATCTTTTCTTCCTTAATTTTAACAAGAGCATCAGTAATGTGTTTGGTGAAAGCTACATGCATATCACTAGCATCAGGACTTCTAGCAAGCTTTTGTAGGAACATAATCACTTCAGAAATATTGCAACCATCAAGATCAAAATCAAACTTAGCATCACATGTAGTAGGCTTAGGAGTAGTGGTAGGAGGAATAGGGACTTCTTGTGGTTTAGTGACATCCATATTGGTGGTGGTGATAGTGCACACACTATTGTTTCTAGCAATTTCAGCTTCTCTTTCCCACTTAGCATGCAGTTGGGCTAACAATCTAACATTTTCATCAATAGTGACTTGTATGGCATGAGTAGCAGCAAAGGTACTTTCCAAAGTTTTAGGTTTAGCAGCCATTTTATTATTCAAAGAGGACTGTGCTTCAGACAAAGAGGAAATATTTTTCTTAGCACTCAAAATTTTGGACTATAAACTAGGTATTTCCCTATTCAATCTCTCAAGTTGATGACTAATATTTTTCAAAATAGCAGATTGTTCTTCCATAGTTTTAGTGAATATTTTGTTCTGCTCATATTGCATTTGCATAAAGTTTTTGGTGGATCTTTCAATCTCTAGAATCCTATATTCCTATTTTCACTAGGCATTCCTGATCTACCATGATAAGTATTATAATTATGAGGATACGGTCTATAGTTATTACCATAGGTGTTGTTGCCAAAGTTATTATTCCTAATGAAGTTCACATCGACTTGCTCCTCTTGAGCAACCAAAGAAGCTAAGGGAACATTATTTGGATCTAAATGATCTTTCCCATTAACAAGCATAGACATTATGACATCAATCTTATCACTCAAAGAGGAGGTTTCTTCAACAGAATTTACCTTCTTACCATGTGGAGCTCTCTCAGTGTGCCATTCAGAGTAATTAACCATCATATTATCAAGGAGTTTTGTTGCAGCAACCAAGGTAATGGTCATAAAGGTACCTCCAACAGGTTTCTTGTGAAGAAGTTTAAACCTGCATAAAAAGTCTAGAGAATCATCCAAGGAGTAAGTCCATGAGTGGGGCAATTCTTAATCAAAGATTTCATTCTTTCCCAGGCTTGAGCAACATGTTCATTATCAAGTTGTTTAAATTTCATAATATCACTTCACATAGATATAATCTTAGTAGGAGGGTAGTACTTTCCAATAAAAGCATCTTTCCACTTAATCCAAGAATCAATACTATTTTTAGGCAAGGATATCAACCATTCTTTAGCTTTTCCTCTCAAAGAGAAAGGAAACAACTCAAGCTTAACAATATCTCCATCTATATCCTTATACTTTTGCATATCATAGATTTCAACAAAGCTATTAAGGTGGGCAACAACATCATCATAACTAACACCAGTAAATTGCTCTCTCATCACAAGATTCAACAAAGCAGGTTTAATTTCATAAAAGGTAGCATCAGGCACATGTGGAGCAAGAGGTGTACTCAAGAAATCATTGTTGTTGGTGCTAGTGAAGTCACACAACTTGGTGTTCTCAGCATAGTTCATTTTGGCAAAAGTGGAGCAAGCCAATAGCAGTAGCAAAGAGCAGGAACTAATTTTTTTTTGTGTTTTTGATAAGAGAAAGCAAACCAAACTAAACTAATTTTTTGGAGTTTTTGATAAAAAGAGGCAAACAAAACCAAGCAAAAGAAGCTAAGCATAACAAAAACAAAGTAAAGAGAAAGGTTGAGAAGGACTCCCCATGTGAAGACATCCTTAGCCTCCCCGGCAACGGCGCCAGAAAACTTGTTGATGGCGCCTGAGAGCGCTTCGTCCGGAAACCCCAAGAGCAAGGTGTGAAGAGCACAACAACAAGTCTTACCTCAATAAGAAACCGAGGTTATCGAACCAGTAGGAGGAAGGATGTAAGACCCCACCTTTATAAAGTTAAAGGTCCCTGTGATTGCAATGCTAGTCCCTGGATCAATTGCTAGCATCCACAGTTTAAGATGAAGTACACAGAAACAAAGGTCATTATTACATCGTCATTCCAGAGATAACATAGTCTTTTACAACTCCATAGCCATAGGCTAGTACAAGAGTATAACTTAACATTATAAATAAAACTCTTCATCTTCATGTGCCACAGGCAAGCATGTTGAGTGTAGACTCATAACCCTAATCCTCATCAGAGCAACCTGCAACATTACAAGTTACAGCCACAGTGGGTCAATACATTGGAATAGTATTGGCAAGTGATACCTTAGTAGAATAATAGTATCTAGCTTCTACATGAATTTGGCTAAGTGTAGCTTAGGCTTGCTTTGCCAAAAATAGGTTTTACCTATCAGTTGAAAACACTAAGTTTTTGTTTGGCAAAAACTCCCAAGGAACCACCAATAGACATTGGTGGACCTCACCCTTGTTCAACCACAAGTTTTAACTTAGAAATTGGGATGAGGAGATTCTTGATAGCTTCCATGTCTTGATGCTCAAATTGTCCTTTTCCGGGGACACGACTAAGTACTTAGTTTCTTCCTTCTGCAGAGGTGGTGCACTTTCCCCACAAGACTTGATTTTCACCAAGACAGGACCTTTCAGAAGCCTTCCCTTATACCAAATGGACGCGTTCCAAACCTAACACCCACTACCACCAACTATCCAAATGGCTAAGTTATTGCAACCTATATGATCCAGGCAGAGCCCATAATGCCAAGTGGCTGCACTAGAAGCTTCTTAACATTTGGCATCTCAAATCCCTTTGTTCCTGGGTGGCATTCCACAAGTGAGATACACAGGGTAGACCATTGGAAAATGGGCCCTGGTAACCACTCAACCAAAACCACCAAGCAATTACCATTCCACCCAGGTGTTTCATTCACTTAGTTATTTTATTAAGCAAAAACATAAGTCAAAGACTTAGAAATATTTTTCCATAGCTTTTATATATTCCACCCTTGGTTGCTACTAGCTAGGATAAGCATGGCAATATCAAGTATCTTAACTTAGAGAAATTTCTAACAATTCTACAACTACTAGGATTTCCCAAGCATAACATATAGATACTTAGCAAAAATTATCATGCAAGCCCTATACAAAATATTTCTAATGCATAGTCAAAATATTGGGACAAAATTATGAAGCGCCACTTGCCTTGGTAGTTGGGGGAGTAACAACAATCCTCATAATCACAATCACCACTAGCACCAAAATCTACACATAAAATGATAGCACCAAATCATATCACATAAACAAGCAAAAATATATGAATGCATGCAAATGCCATGTGATGATTTTTTCTAAACCAAACAATACAATTAAACAGTACTGAACAATAAACAAAACAATTATACACAAAATAAACTTAATTTGGCCTTTAAAACATTTTCCAAATAATTTTTATACACAAAATATGCCTACAAATGTCTCTGCACAAAATTCTATTTTAACAGAGGCAAAATACAAAACCAAGACCGTAGATGTGTAGGATTTATTTTTGTGATTCCAATGGTATATTATTTGTAATTTTTGGATAAACAGATCAAAAGTTATTGAATTTACAACTTTAAATAACTAATAGATCTCAATTAAAAATTTAAAACTAAAACCTAGCCACACGGCAGCTTCTGATTGGTGCGTACCGGTTCGGACGGATCACGCTCACGGACCGTAGGATCTAACTAACGATGCACGACCCAGATCTGTTCGTACCACTTCAGCTCAAATCTAATCGTGGCCTTTGGATCTAGATCCAATGGATCAGACCTTTCTGACCAAGATCCAGCGACGCGAATGGCGCTGGCGGCGGCGAAGCCTCTGGCGGTGACACGCCGGCGAGGCCAGAGGTGCAGGGGAGGTGCGCTGGTGCTTACCGAGGTCGCGAAGACGTGGAGATGCTCAACGTGGTCGCGGTTGGGGCGGAGCTGCAGGGACACGAGCAGAATCGCTCGCCGGAGTCCGTCTCGTCGTCGGGTGCTCTCAGTCGAAGACGAAGGCGACGACCTAGGCCGCATGGAAACAAACGGCAAGCATCAACATGTGCGCAAGAACCTGGCGAACACAGGCGCGTGAACCAGAGATAGGGGGTGCTCGGTGCTCACCACAATAGTTCGCCGGAGCTCGTCGGAACAACGGCGGTGTGAAGCTCAATACTGGTAGCCTGTGTTGGAGATATGCCCTAGAGGCAATAATAAATATAGTTATTATTATATCTTTGTGTTTATGATAAATGTTTACATTCATGCTATAATAGTATTAACCAGGAAACATTAATACTTGTGTGATTTGTAAACTAAATTAGAGTCCCTAGTAAAGCCTCTTCATAATGCTAGCTTGTTGGTTAATAAATGATTGTGGTTTCCATATCATGAACATTGAGATGTTATTAACAACAAGATCATATCATTTGGAGAATGGTATGATGGACATACTCCTATAGATAAGCGTAGCATAAAGATCAAGTCATTTTAATAGTTCAATTGCTATAAGCTTTCTGATACATAGTAACCTAATTCCTTCGACCATGAGATCATGCTTATCACCATCACCGGAAGGATGCTTTGATGACATCAAATACCACACCGTAACTGGGTGGCTATAAAGGTGACATTGAGTGTTCGGAAAGTATGGGTTGAGACACATGGATCAAGAATGGGATTTGTCCATCCATATGACGGATAGATATACTCTGGGCCCTCTCGGTGGAATGTCATCCAATTAGCTTGCAAGCATGTGACTGGCTCACAAGGGGTCACATATCACGGGAACGAGAAAAGAGTACTTATCGGTAACGAGGTTGAACTAGGTATGCAGAGATACCGACGATCAAAACCTCGGATAAGTAAACTATCGTGAGACAAAGGGAAATTGGTATCGTATGTAAGTGGTTCATTCGATCACAAAGTAATCACAGAAATATGTGGGAGCCATATGAATTTCCAGATTCCTCTATTGGTTATTGTTCGGAGAAGTGTCTCGATCATGTCCGCATAATTCACGAACCGTAGGGAGACACACTTAAGGATTCGATGTTGTTGAGTAGTTATGGAATGATGAGTAAGAGACCGAATTTTGTTCGGAGTCTCGGATGGGATCCGGGATATCACGAGGAGATCTGGAATGGTCCGGAGAATAATATTCATATAAGGAAAGTCCTGTTTCGGAGTTGGAGAATGATTCCGGTGTTTTCATCGGGAATGTTCTAGAAGGGTCCGGAAGGTCCGGCACTCCGGAGGGGAAGGGTACATGAATGTGTCATAACAAGTTGGAATGGTTGCATCATGTACTAGGTATCATGGCTGGGCAAAATAAAGGGATAAATCATGTAAGGTTCCCAACCTTTAATAAGGTAGAGATCCCTGTGTTTGCAATGCTAGTCCCTGGATCAATAGCTAGCATCCACAGTTAAGATGTAATATCAAGAAACAAAGGTCATAATGCAACTTTATAACCAGGAATAAAATAATTCATTACATCTTACATAGCTCATTTGGCTATCTCATTACAATGCAACAGAATATAACAATAGCATGGGGCCCTTCATCTTCAAAGTGCCACAGGCAGACATGTTGGTTGTAGACTTGTAATCCTAATCAATAAACTTCTCTAACATCAAAAAAACCTGCAACATAACAAGTTGCAGCCACAAGGGTCAATACATTTGAATAGTATTGGCAAGTGATACTATGGTAGTATAGTGGAGTCTATCATCTATATGCTTTTGGCTAAGTGGAGCTTAGGCTTGCTTTGCTCAAAATATATTTTACTTATCATTTGAAAACACTAAGTTTTTGCTTGACAAAATCACCCAAGGCATCTCCCAATAGAAATTGGTGATCCTTCAACCCTTGTTCAACCACAAGATTTTAACTTAGAAATTGGGATGAGGAGATTCTTGATAGATTCCATGTCTTGATGCTCAAATTGTCCTTTACCAGGGACATGGCTAAGTACTTAGATTTTACACTCTGCAGAGGTGGTGCACTTTCCCCACAAGACTTGGTTTAACCAAGACAAGATCTTTCAGAAGCCTTCCCTTAGACCAGAATGGACGCGCTCCAACCTATCAATCCCCTACCACCAACTGTCCATTTGGCCAAGTTATTGCAACCTATATTATCCAGGCAGAGCCCATAATGCCAAGTGGCTGCACTTGAAGCTTCTCAACATTTGACATCTCAAATCTCTTTGTTACTGGGTGGCCATCCACAAGTGAGAGACACAAGGTAAACCATATAAATGGGCCTTGTGAACCACTCAACATAAACCATTCCTTCCATTCCACCCAGGTGATTCATTCACTTAGTTGTTTTATTAAACAAAACACAAGTCCTTGACTTAGAAATATTCCATAGTATGAATATAATCCACCCTTGTTTTCTACTAGCTAAGATAAGCATGATAGTAGTAGGAATCTTAACTTAGGAGAATTCTACTAAGGTTTCATCTACTAGGATTTCCCATGGCATTGTTTACACTTAGCAAAATTCCATGCAAGTCCTACTTAGAAATATCACTAATGCATAGTGAAAATAACGGGACATAAGTATGAAGCATCACTTGCCTTTTTGGTAGAGAATATAAGTTCACTCCTTGTCTTTGCAATGATCACACTCTTCAAATCACAACAATTCAATCAAGCAAGGGCACAATTTCAATCTACTATTCAAGCAACATCACATAAATTAATAGAATCAAAACAATGCATGCAAGCATGCCAAACTTTGTTTTATTTACAAAAGTGGTTTATAATAGTTTATAAACATTCTAAAACACTTATTGGTCATTTTATAAAGAGGCAAAACTATTTGCAAAAGATTTTACTTATAAACCTTTTTTTAAACTAAATCATTATTTTATGTGGTTGAAATGTCTTTAGTAAAGCAATAATTTTATAGGGTTCACATAATATGTTTTCTAATCATAAAACTTTGTGTTTAGGGTCAGAGAGTTTAAATCAAAACATTTCCCAAATGTTTTATACCAAAAACATTTTAAACACATAAGCATTATTTTTATTTGACTAGAAATGGTTTAAATCAAAGATTTTACTCCTTAACTTTACCAAATACATTTTCAAATCCATGAGTTGGTTTCTAAGGTCAGTAGGTTCAAAACAAACCATTTGCCAAAGGTTTTATCTCAAAAATCATTTTAGAACAATTTTTATATTCTATATATGCCTACACAAGTTTCTGCAAAAACAAACAATTTAAGAGAAGCATTTTACTAATCAAAGTGCATGGTCAGAAGGTACTTGTCTTGCTGATTCCATTGATATAAAATTTTCAAAATTTGGACGTGGTGTTTGAAAGTTATGAATTTTTCAAATTGGCACATCAAATAGAACATTTCTGTTTTTATTCAAACAAATAGGGCCACGCGTCGTGCTGTGATTGGTCTGTACCGCTTCGTGCGGATCGACAGATGCGAGCCGTTGGATCTAAGTGACATCGCACGGCTCAGAGGCTCTCGTACCCCTTCGGTTAGATTCTATCGCGACGCTACGATCTGGATCCGACGGTTCTCAGCGCTTTGACCAATAACTAGCGGTGCTAGCGGCGGCGATTGGCGGCGGAGCGGCCTGGAGGTGGTGTTGCTGGCGATGCAGGAAGCGAGAGAGGGTGGGGAGAATCTCACCAGGTTCGCGTGGTCGTGGTGAAGCTCAAGGCGGTCCTTGCTGGCGAAGGGGCGCTCGGGGTCGATGGGAATCGCTCGCCGGAGTTGCTCCTGGCGACGGGTTCGTTCGACCGTTGTCGAGGACGAGGCTACAAGGTGCGCCAATGCAAAAAAAAGGGTGCGTTAGATGCGTAAGAGAGTAGGGAGTGTGGGAGCATCAAAGAGAGGGGGCGGCGCGGTCAGAGACTACCTGGAGGCTTCGTCGGAGAAAAAGCAGACAACGGCGTTGCTGGTCGTCGTTGTTGCCGACGCTGGGGGGCACGCGCGAGCGAGCTGAGGCCACTGGGAGGTGCGCCAGGGTACGTGGAGCACGCGTGTGTGGTCGAGGGGGCGAGGGGCGATGGCGAGTGGTCGGAATTGCCGCCGGAGCTTGTCGGAGACAGTGGCGGTGCAGGGGGAATTGGGGACAGCCTGGGGGCTCCGGTGGGGCGACGACTGGGGGGAAATGGAGAGGGGAGGGAGGCGATTAAGAGGGCAAAGTCGCGGGGTGGAGTAATGAAGGCAGTAAAGCGTATTGACGCCGACTTCAACAGCCAGAAACGGCGAGGAGGGGTTGGAGGCGTGGTCACCGCGAGGAAGACGATGCTGAGGTGGCGTGGGGTCCGTTTGGCAGCGAGTGAGAGAGAGGGGGAGTGGGGCCTGGTCGTCAGCAACAGAGTGGGTTCTTTCCGTGGTGAGAAAATGTTTCGGGGGAGAGAGGGAGAGGTGGGCTGCGAGTGGGCTTAGTGGGCCGGCTGACTGGGCTGAGTTTGTTTCCATTTTTTTTATACTGATGGTTTTTCTTTTTCCCATTTGATTTTCTGTTTTGATTTTGTTTAAACAATTTAAACATTCATTTGAATTCAAACCTTTGCCAAATTTTGTGAAGACTCAAATACTGATTAATAGCACATTACAAAGTCAAATTTAGAATAATATATTTATCCTTTTTAGTGTCTTTTAATCATTTAAAATTGGCTCTAGTTTTAATTAAATAAGGTTTAATAATATTTTTCAATCTCCATTTGAATTCAAATCACCACCAAACTTTGGGTGAGTTTTTATCCTGTTTATCAACATATTTCAAAGTCCAAAACAAAATAATTCTTTTATTCTTTTAGGATCTATTAATAATTAAATAAATAGACCATAGTCTTTTAATTCAAATAGGTTTTTTAATTTATTTTAAAACTCTTTTTTGAAATCTAAATAATATCAAAATATTTTCAGTAGGTTTCATTTGAAAAACTAAAACACTTGGAAATCTTATTTAAAATAAATTAACAAGTTTGTGTTTATTTAAATGGAAAAGCCTTTACTTTAAATAAAAATGGATATTAATAAATCCTCATTATTTTATTTAAACAAACCTTTACTCTATTTTATCATATAGAAATATTTTATTTCAAAAGTTTGGCCAAGGTTTAATTTGGCTCTATAAAATAATCCTTATTTATATTTCTACCTTTGCTTTATAAAAACCATATCTTTTTATTTAAAGATCCAAGAATAGTGTTTCCAACTATTATAATTTTATTTATTATTTGTTTACCTTTTAATTCCTTTAGGATTATTTCCTCACCATTATGGATTTTTAGATGGTTGCTTTATTAGCTTTGGAAATTCAATTTCTTTCTCTTATTAAATTCATAAGATTTTATCTATGGCTCCAAATTAAGTGAATCCAATTCATATGGTTTTATAATATTTCTAATAGTAATTCTTGATCAATTTGAAATGTTTTTTTGACCAATTTTTATATGGATCAAATCCATAGTCTTAGAGATAACTTGAAAATGATTTTCTTCCATTAGGGTTTTAGGGTTTTGGTTTATTTCTCAAGTGTTTAAATTTCCAGATGCATTTAAAGAGAATGCATTCCACTTGATTTGAATTTAGTTAGATTCAAACATTTACTAAAGTTTGTTCAAGATAGGATTTTAAGTTTCCATTTAGAAACAAAAGTTTCTTTTCACCCTAATTTTCAACAATTATTTATTTTGTTTTATTTATTTTTCACATTACAAGATTTGGAAAATCTTGGGATGTGACAAATCAAATCCTAGTTTGAAAAGTCAAACGCCAATTTGAAAAGTCAAACGGCAGTTTTGCTTGGTGGAGGGAGAGTAGGAAACCTACTTGGGGAGGAGTTCCTCTCCCTCCACCCGCCGGCCAAGGAGGCCGACTTGGGGGAGGACTCATCCTCCCCTGGCCGGCGCCCTCCCACCTATAAAAGGAGGGGCAGGGGTGCCCCTCTAGACTTACACCTCTCAACCCAAAACCCTAACCCTAGCCACCGGCCTCCTGCAGCCGCCGCCGCAGCCCTAGGGTTTCTTCCTAAGCCGCCGAGTTGGGGCTTCTCCAAGACCTAGCCGTCGGCCAAGCTCCGCCCCTTGGTGCCTCTAAACCCTAGATTGCCAAGGCCTCTCTCATAGTCCACCATACTCGCTCTGGCTTAAGGCGAAGCCCTGCGAGATCTCCCCTCTACTTCCGGTACCACGCCGTCGTGCTGCCGGAATCGCGAGGAGAGTGCTACAACTTCCGCTGCCTGCTGGAACAAGGGAGAGGAAGGTCTTCATCGAGTACCGAACGTGTGACCGACTGCGGAAGCGCTGCCGGGACGCAGCGCCGGAAGGATCGTCTACGCGATCTTGAGATCGGCAAGAGTACGACTACATCACCCACGAGAATTTGCTCTCATTAAACACTTTGGAATCTTCAAGGGTGAGTTCCTCTATCGACTCGTTGCTACAATCTAGTAGATAGATCTTGGCTTGTTTGTTTGCATGCGGTAGAATTTTTTTGTTTTCCATGCTACGAACCCCTACAGTGGTATCAGAGCCGTGTCTATATGTAGATCTATTGCACGAGTAGAACACAACGGTCATTATGGGCGGTGGTGCTTTTATTATCAATTGCTTCTTGTGTACTTTGCATCTTGCGGTATGATGGGATGAAGCGGCCCGAGCTAACCTTACATGACATCGTTCATGAGACTTGCTCCACGCTCAACATGCAACTTGTATTGCATAAGTGGCTTTGCGGGTGTCTGTCTCTCCCATTATAGTATAGATCCAATTTACAACGGGCACTTGATAGTTCAAACATCAACGTTGTGGTTCTTGTTCGTAAGTTAGATCGACACTTATTGAAAGCCCCAAACCACGTAAAACATGCAAAGAAAATTAGAGGCGTCTAACTTTGTTTTGAAGGGGTGTGCTGTGATGTGATATGGCCATGATTGTGATTATATTTGATGTATGCAATGTTCCTTATTGTAAGTTGGCAACCGGCAGGAGCCATATGGTTGCCTTTAATTTCTGTTAAGACCCGCGTGTCTATTCAAAGTAGTTGTAATAGTTGGAGCTGGTGGACGACAACCATGAAACGGTGCCATTGACCTTGACGCTATGCCGGTGATGATGGAGATCATGTTCGTGCTTGAAGATGGAGATCGGAAGCACAAGAAGATAGGCTATATCATATCACATATTATGAATTTCATGTGATGTTAATCCTTTATGCATCTTGTATTGCTTAGTTAACGACGGTAGCATTATAAGATGATCCCTCATGCACATAAATTTCAAGTTTTAAAGTGTTCATCCTTAGTAAGCACCGTTGCTAAAGCTTGTTGTTTCGAAGCACCACGTGATGATCGGGTGTGTTAGATTCTACAAGTGTATACAACGTGAGCAAGCCAGATTTGCTCATGCGGAAGCTAAGGTTTGATCTTGACGAGCCTAGCATGTACAAACATGGTCTCGGAACACGGATCACCGAAAGGTAAAGCATGAGTCATATAGTAGATATGATGAACATGTCGATTGTTCGCCATTGAAGCTACATCAACTCTCGTGATGATCGATTTTTGATGTGGTGGATTTGGTTCGTGTGATCACTAAAACAATGTGAGGGATATTGTTTTGAGTGGGAGTTCACCTAGATTAATTTAACTATTAATTAGAACTCAATTTGTCATAAAATTAGTCTAAAATATTGCAAATATGTTGTAGATCAATGGCGGCCCCTACCATCAATTTTAATGCGTTCCTAGAGAAAGAAAAGTTGAAAAACAATGGAAGCAACTTCGCGGATTGGTTTTGCAATTTGAGGATTGTCCTCAATGCTGGTAATTTGACCTATGTGCTGGATGCACCGCTGGGTGACCCACCTGCAGCTGATGCTACCGATGAAGTAAAGAACATTTACCTCGCTCGGAAGAATCAGTACTCCACAGTTCAGTGTGCTATTTTGTATGGTTTGGAATCAGAGATTCAGAAAAGGTTTGAGAACCATGACCCACATGATATTGTCCGTGAACTCAAATTGATATTTGAGACTCACGCGGCAGTTGAGAGTTATGAGGCTTCTGAAAAGTACTTTAACTACAAGATGGAAGAGGGCAGCTCCGTCAGTGAGCATGTGCTTAAGATGTCTGGGCACGCAAACAAACTCCAAAGCTTGGGTATAGTGATTCCTAATGCTTTGGGGATTTACCGTGTCCTCCAATCACTGCCACCAAGTTACAAGAACTTTGTGATGAACTACAATATGCAAAGCATGAACAAGCAGCTGCCAGAACTCTTCTCCATGTTGAAATCTGCAGAAGTGGAGATCAAGAAAGAGCACCAAGTGTTGATGGTCAATAAGACCACCAAATTCAAGAAAGGCAAGTCTAAGCAAAAGGGAAACTTCAAGAAGGGCGGTAAGAAAGTTGCCGCACCGGCGAAGAAGACCAAGGCTGGACCTAAGCCTGATACTGAGTGCTTTTACTACAAGGGAGAGGGTCACTGGAAGCGGAATTGCCCAAAGTACTTGGCGGATTTGAAGAACAGCAACATCAAGAAGAAAGGTATATCCGATATACATGTTATTGATGTGTATCTCACTAGTACTCGTAGTAGTGCCTGGGTATTTGATACTGGTTCGGTTGCTCATATTTGTAACTCGAAACAGGTGCTGTAGAATAAACGGAACCTAGCGAAGAACGAGGTGACGATGCGCGTTGGAAATGGATCAAAGGTTGATGTGATCGTGGTCGGCACGCTACCTCTTCATCTACCATCGGGATTAGTTTTATACTTAAATAATTGTTGTTTGGTGCCTGCGTTAAGCATGAACATTATATGGGGATCTTGTTTATTGCGAGACGGTTACTTGTTTAAGTTCGAGAATAATGGTTGTTCGATTTATATGAGTAATATGTTTTATGCACATGCACCTTTGATAGATGGTCTATTCTTATTGAGTCTCGATAGTGGAAATACACATATTAATAACATTGAAGCTAAACGTTTGAAATTGAGCGATAACTCGACCTATATGTGGCACTGTTGTCTTGGTCACATTGGAGTGAAGCGTATGAAGAAACTCCATTCCGATGGACTTCTTGAATCACTTGATTTCGAATCACTTGAAAGATGCGAAGCATGTTTGATGGGTAAAATGACTAAAACTCCATTTTCTGGTATGATGGAGCGAGCTACGGACTTATTGGAAATCATACATACCGATGTGTGTGGTCCAATGAGTGTAGCATCGTGCGGTGGTTATCGTTATGTTCTTACCTTCATGGATGACTTGAGTAGATATGGGTATATCTATTTCATGAAACATAAGTCCGAAACTTCCGAGAAGTTTAAGGAATTTCAAAGTGAGGTGGAGAATCAACGTAACAAGAAGATTAAATTTCTACGTTCTGATCGTGGAGGTGAATATCTAAGTTACGAGTTTGGCGAGCATTAAGAAATACGGACTACTTTCACAATTGACACCGCCAGGAACACCACAGCGTAATTGTGTCCAAACGTCGTAATCGAACTCTCTTAGATATGGTCGTTCTATGATGTCACTTACAGATTTACCGCTATCATTTTGGGGTTATGCATTAGAAACAGCCGCATTCACTTTAAATAGGGCACCATCTAAATCCGTTGAAACGACACCGTATGAATTATGGTTTGGGAAGAAACCTAAATTGTCGTTCCTTAAAGTTTGGGGTTGCGAAGCCTATGTAAAGAAGTTACAGCCGGACAAGCTTGAACCCAAAGCGGAAAAATGCGTCTTCATAGGATACCCAAAGGAAACTATTGGGTATACCTTCTATCATAGATCCGAAGGCAAAATCTTCGTTGCCAAGAATGGATCCTTTCTAGAGAAGGAATTTCTCTCGAAAAAAGTGACTGGAAGGAAAGTAGAACTCGACGAGGTTGTTGAACCTTCTCTCGAACTTGCGAGTAGCGCAGCACCAGAAGAAGTTCCCGTGGTGCCTGCACCGATAAGAGAGGAAGCTAATGATGATGATCATGAAACTTCGGTTGAAGTTGCTGCAGAGCCTCGCAGGTCAACGAGAACTCGTACCACTCCTGATTGGTATGATCCTGTTATGAGTGTCATGTTGGTGGACAACACCGATGACCCTGCGACATATGAGGAAGCGATGATGAGCCTAGATTCCAATAAATGGCAAGAAGACATGAAATCCGAGATTGGATCCATGTACGAAAACCAAGTATGGACTTTCGTGGACTTACCGGATGGCCGAAAGGCTGTCGAGAACAAATGGATTTTCAAGAAGAAAACAAATGCTGATGGTAATGTTACTGTCTATAAAGCTCGACTTGTCGCAAAAGGGTTTCGACAAATTCAAGGAGTTGACTACGATGAGACTTTCTCACCTGTAGCGAAGCTAAAGTCTGTGAGGATTTTGTTAGCAATCGCTACATATTACGATTATGAGATATGGAAGATGGATGCCAAAACAGCGTTCCTCAATGGAGACATTGATGAAGAGTTGTATATGATGCAACCCAAAGCTTTTGTCGATCCTAAAGATGCTGACAAGGTATGCAAACTGCAACAGTCCATATATGGATTGAAGCAAGCATCCCGAAGTTGGAATCAACGTTTTGATAAGGTAATCAAAAGTTTTGGTTTTATACAAACTTATGGAGAAGCTTGTATTTACAAGAAAGTGAGTGGGAGCTCTGTAGCATTCTTAATACTATATGTAGATGACATATTGTTGATTGGGAATGATGTAGACCTTCTTAATAGTGTCAAGGAATATTTGAATAATAGTTTTTCAATGAAAGATCTTGGCGAAGCAGCTTACATATTAGGCATAAAGATTTATAGAGATAGATCGAGACGCCTAATATCATTGTCACAAAGTACATATTTGGACAAAGTTCTAAAGAGATTTGGAATGGAAGATAGCAAGAAAGGGTTCTTGCCCATGTTGCCCAATACGACCTTGAGTAAAACTCAAAGTCCAGCAACGGCAGAAGATAGAGAAAGGATGAGTAAGACTCCCTATGCCTCAGCCATAGGATCTCTAATGTATGCTATGCTATGTACTAGACCCGACATTGCATATGCTGTTAGTTTAACTAGCAGATATCAAAGTGATCCAGGAGTGGATCATTGGACAACAGTCAAAAACATCCTTAAGTACTTGAGAAGAACTAAGGATATGGCTCTCTCTTATGGAGGTGATGAACAACTCGTTGTTAATGGTTACACCGATGCTAGTTGGAACACCGATCCGGATGATTCTAAATCACAATCTGGATACGTATTTACTTTGAATGGTGCAGCAGTTAGCTGGAGGAGTGCAAAGCAAAGCGTTGTGGCGAGATCTTCAACTGAATCAGAATACATAGCTGCTTTGGAGGCTTCACAAGAAGCGATATGGATGAAGGAGTTCATTACAGAGCTCGGTGTGGTTCCAAGTGCGCTGGACCCAATGTCTATCTACTGTGATAACATGGGCGCCATAGCCAATGCACAAGAACCAAGGTCACACAAGAAGCTGAAGCACATCAAGATACGTTTTCACGCTATTCGAGAACATGTCCAAGATGGTGACATAAAGATTTGCAAAGTACACACAGATCTGAATGTGGAGGATCCGTTGACTAAACCTCTCCCGGGGACAAAACATGACCAACACCAAACTGCCATGGGTGTTCGGTATATTACCATGTAATCTAGATTAGTTGACTCTAGTGCAAGTGGGAGACTGTTGGAGATATGCCCTAGGGGCAATAATAAATATAGTTATTATTATATCTTTGTGTTTATGATAAATGTTTACATTCATGCTATAATAGTATTAACCAGGAAACATTAATACTTGTGTGATTTGTAAACTAAATTAGAGTCCCTAGTAAAGCCTCTTCATAATGCTAGATTGTTGGTTAATAAATGATTGTGGTTTCCATATCATGAACATTGAGATGTTATTAACAACAAGATCATATCATTAGGAGAATGGTATGATGGAGATACTCCTATAGATAAGCGTAGCATAAAGATCAAGTCATTTTAATAGTTCAATTGCTATAAGTTTTCTGATATATAGTAACCTAATTCCTTCGACCATGAGATCATGCTTATCACCATCACCGGAAGGATGCTTTGATGACATCAAACACCACACCGTAACTGGGTGGCTATAAAGGTGACATTGAGTGTTCGGAAAGTATGGGTTGAGACACATGGATCAAGAATGGGATTTGTCCATCCATATGACGGATAGATATACTCTAGGCCCTCTCGGTGGAATGTCATCCAATTAGCTTGCAAGCATGTGACTAGCTCACAAGGGATCACATATCACGGGAATGAGAAAAGAGTACTTATCGGTAATGAGGTTGAACTAGGTATGCAGAGATACCGACGATCAAAACCTCGGATAAGTAAACTATCGTGAGACAAAGGGAAATTGGTATCTTATGTAAGTGGTTCATTCGATCGCAAAGTAATCATAGAAATATGTGGGAGCCATATGAATTTCCAGATTCCTCTATTGGTTATTGTTCGGAGAAGTGTCTCGATCATGTCCGCATAATTCACGAACCGTAGGGAGACACACTTAAGGATTCGATGTTGTTGAGTAGTTATGGAATGATGAGTAAGAGACCGAATGTTGTTCAGAGTCTCGGATGGGATCCGGGATATCACGAGGAGATCCGGAATTGGCCGGAGAATAATATTCATATAAGGAAAGTCCTGTTTCGGAGTTGGAGAATGATTCCGGTGTTTTCATCGGGAATGTTCTAGAAGGGTCCGGAAGGTCCGGCACTCTGGAGGGGAAGGGTACATGAATGTGTCATAACAAGTTGGAATGGTTGCATCATGTACTAGGTATCATGGCTGGGTAAAATAAAGGGATAAATCAAATCCTAGTTTGAAAAGTCAAACGCCAATTTGAAAAGTCAAACGGCAGTTTTGCTTAGTGGAGGGAGAGTAGGAAACCTACTCGGGGAGGAGTTCCTCTCCCTCCACCCGCCGGCCAAGGAGGCCGACTTGGGGGAGGACTCTCCTCCCCTGGCCGGCGCCCTCCCACCTATAAAAGGAGGGGCAGGGGTGCCCCTCTAGACCTACACCTCTCCACCCAAAACCCTAACCCTAGCCGCCGGCCTCCTACAGCCGCCGCCGCCCTAGGGTTTCCTCCCAAGCCGCCGAGTTGGGGCTTCTCCAAGCCCTAGCCGCCGGCCAAGCTCCGCCCCTTGGTGCCTCTAAACCCTAGATTTCCAAGGCCTCTCTCATAGTCCACCATACTCGCTCCGGCTTAAGGCGAAGCCCTGCGAGATCTCCCCTCTACTTCCGGTACCACGCCGTCATGCTGCCGGAATCGCGAGGAGAGTGCTACAACCATTGCTGCCTGCTGGAACAAGGGAGAGGAAGGTCTTCATCGAGTACCGAACGTGTGACCGACTGCGGAAGCGCTGCCGGAACGCAGCGCCGGAAGGATCGTCTACGCGATCTTGAGATCAGCAAGAGTACGACTACATCACCCACGAGAATCTGCTCTCGTTAAACACTTTGGAATCTTCGAGGGTGAGTTCCTCTATCGACTCGTTGCTACAATCTAGTAGAGGGATCTTGGATTGTTTGTTTGCATGCGGTAGAAATTTTTTGTTTTCCATGCTACGAACCCCTACAGCCTGGCGGCGCTCTGGTGGTGCTGAGTGGGGGAAAATGACGCGGAGAGGGAGGGGTTTAAATAGACAGAGCGGGGGAGGGATTTATTCGGCAAATCAATGGCAATCAAGCGCGATTTCGTCGGGTTTGAATGGGGAAGAAACCATAGTGGCGAGCTGGTCGTCGCGGGATTTGGGGACGAAGGGTGACGGGGCAAGTGGGTCCGGGGCGTCAACGAGTGGGTGCGCGCGGGCAGAGTGAGAAACAGAGAGGAGAGGGTGTTGGGGAGGTGACTCCAGATAGGGTCAAGACAGGGGAAGATAAAGGAGTCTCCCTTGTCACATGACGAGTTACTGTTTATATCGGCCGAGTCATGTAAAGGTCGGCCGAGATAAGCACGACCATGACACCTACGGAAGGAGAAATACATTACCCGGCCGACATTAGAGTTAAGTCGGCTGAGTAAGCCCGAATAACTTGAATGCAAGTGAAGGCCGAGCCGAGTTATGCGAGACAGGGCCGAATAACATGAAGCTTGCAGGAGAAGGAGGTGCCTATAGTCAAACCCTAGTCACGGGCTAGGAAGAATCTGAACAGAGCCAAGCACAAAGGACAAGGAGCAGAGCAGCAGAAGGGCAGGAGGAGGTCACGGAGGTGACAGTTATGGAGCCCGAGGCGCAGGTGGGGTTCTCTGGAACCTTGCCGTCGTTAGAAGGGGGACACGAAAAGGAGGTCGCCGAGTTACTATATGGGACAAGCATATTCCTCGAATATGCTTGCCACGTCAGCCCTAGAGGAGCCAAGGCACCCCTTTATAAGGGGAGACGCGGGATCCTGAGGGGGGATGGATTCATTCAAGGCCGTTAGGCTCGTGTATTAGCTCTCTTCCTCCTGCATACAGCTCGAGGAGCACTTGTAGCCCAACGAGAAGAGAAATAAAGATCTGCATGTTAGTCATTTGAGTGTAGAAATAACTACATCTTCCCTCCCCGGATCCCTCTAGCATCCATTGGCCCCATACTTTAGCCTACCCATGGCATCTGCCGTGCCACCACCACGACAGTTGGCGCCCACCATGGGGCCAGCAGCGGTGCTAGCTGGAGTCAAGATCCGAACGGGAAACTTCATCCACACTGGCGAGCTCGTTGTCTCTGGCTTAGTCCAGAGATTTGATCTCTGTGACTATGTCAGCGATAACGCATGCAGCTTCAGGAGGTAAACTCCTCCGCGCAATGGGATCTTCATCAACTTGGGCACACACCAGATATACGTCGGCGTCGACACCTCCTGCGTTTATCCTCACCAAGTTATTGATGAAGGAGAGCCTCCCCTCAGCGCCGCAAACGGTCCGCGTGGAGAACGCCCCGTCAGCAGCGTCGAGGTGATGGTCGCAGCCGGGGTACAGGCGGCAGCAACAGGTGCCAGATCAAGCAAGGAACCGGCGGCGGGAGGACAGGTGACCACAAAGCAAGCAGCTCCACAGCCCACCGAGGTAGATCCGTCAGCAGCCAAGTCAGCCTAGGTGCAGGAGACAACCCCGAAGGCACCAAGGGTAAGATGGCCACCTCTGGAAAGACCAGAAAATATTCTCTAGGCAACTATAGATAATCTGACCACGCCTGTAGCACCGATACTTGATCCGGCTAATGCTCAGGATGAGTTAGAAGAGACTAGGAAAAAAGTACTGGTAGAGGCAAAAAAGGTGTCGGCCTTGCGGGAGTCCCTGAACAGGACCCTGCGAGAATATGCCAAGGCAAATAAACTAGATGTTGCCCCCGAGCGGGTAGATGAGTTAAGACTGAGAGGAAAAAATCTCATGAATGATATCAACAAAGAACATGTAAATCACAAGGCAGACTCAGTTGACCTGGGCTTGCCGAGGTATAGCACCCCGGCAAAGAACCTAAGGGCGGCAAATGCCGCTGCATTGGAGTTAGAAGGATTAACCAGCGAAGCCCGACAGAAACAACAAGAAAGAGTGAATGAGCTGGTACGCATTGCGAGCCAGCGGAATGAAGAAATGCTTAGGGCTGACCCGGCGAGACCGGGAGCCTCGCGCATGGTTCATTCGGCTGGAGCAGCACCTGCCCTATCAGTGGCAGCAGCATCCTCACCCGGAAACAACGCGCGAAAAGATAGAGCAGTAACTTTAGGAAAAAGAAATAAGCAAATTGTACCGTATGATCCAGCGGTAGCCGAAAAGGTCAATGAGAACAGAGGCAATGGAAGCCGAGGTAACGGCGGCGAAAGAAACCCCGGCCGTGCCAATAAAGGCAACGGAAGCCGAGGTAATGGAGACCTCGGAAGAATAAATCATGACTTCATGAGAACGAAATCCTGGCGGAAGGAAGAAGGGACCCGCCGCCCAATCCTCAGCCGAGGTATGAACCTCGGCAAGAACGAGAGGTGAGACCAGCTCACCATAATCACGCAAATGAGAGGTACAATGATGGTTACTCAGATGTGGAGTATGCAGGGCATGGTGGAAATAACCATTATGGAATGCAAGAGAGAATCATGTACAGAGACCTGCCGTCAAATGATGCAAGATTAAAACTGGACAGGTTGTATCGGTCCAAGTTGTTAGAGGAGTAGGGTCCGCCTGGTCCGGCGTGTTTTGGACCTCGGATCATGGGCGAGCCACCAGTGCCGAATTTTCAGCTGGCAAGGGGCACGAAAACATACAATGGGAGCACCAAACCACAAGATTGGTTGATTGACTATGCTACTGCAGTAAAGATAGCTGGTGGGAACTTGCGATGGGCAGTAAGATACATCACACAAATGCTGGAAGGACCAGCCAGAGTATGGCTGAATAATCTGCCAGCGGGCAGTATCAACTGTTGGCTAGATTTTGAAGAGATGTTTGTCAGCAACTTCACCAGTACTTACAAAAGACCAAACATGCCACATCAACTAGCTATGTGCAAGCAGAGGCCGAATGAGACAGATAGGGAATTCTTGACTCGGTGGTGTAACCTCAGGAACTCATGTGAGGGAGTTATAGAATCTCAAGCGATAGCTTGGTTTGCTCAAGGATGCCGATACGCCAGTGTGTTGTGGCAGAGACTGCAGAGAGATATGCCAAGCACTTTGGCAGAAACCATCAGGATAGCGGATTCGTATGCATTGGGTGATCCGACACAACCAGAACTAATGTCGGCAGAACATCGAGAGCATCAGGATCAATATACAAGAGATGTAGTTGGATCATTGAGACGCAACGAGTTCAGAGGTAGAAGAAGAGAGGAAAGACCGGATTACAGATATGCCTCCAATCAGGTGGCAGCGGTAGTGCAAGATCAGCCGCGTCACGGAAACAGTCAGCGGCAGAAAAATGGTCCTCAACAATGGACACCAAGGAATGAAGGGAAAAGACAGTGGACACCAGAACAGAAGAAGCAGTGGCAGGAAAGGCCGAAGTACACATTTGAGTCCATGTTGGATCAACCGTGTAAATTTCACACTCCAAACCCGGCCAAGCCGGCTAATCAAACAACTCGTCAATGCGCCTGGATGAAAAATGCAATGGGGAACCCGACGGGCATGCAAGCGCCTTCTCATCAAGCGCATCAGCAGCAACAGCCACAGTTGACTGGGGCGAATGCACAGCAGTTAATGTTACCCCCTCCTCCCCCGAGATATGATAGCGCGGACCGGAGAGATGCAGTGCATCAAGTAGTGAATCAAGGTCAGGATGGAAGGACAAACCCCGGAAATAATGGACGTAATGATTACAGGGAACATCATCAGTCATATTGTGTGTTCACAACTGAACAGCAAGACATGCAAAGTGTACAGCGCCAGCATATGGAAGTGAATGCAGTTATGCCGGCAGTACCAAGATATGTGCCTTGGTCAGATCAGGAAATAACCTGGAGCATAAAGGATCACCCGAAAATAATGCCGAATCCAGGGTCGTACGCACTCGTACTAGATCCGACATTTGTAGGGCCCAGCATTAATGTGAAATTTCCAAAAGTCCTCATTGACAATGGGAGTAGTATCAATATCATGTACAAAGATACGATGCATAAACTCAGAATAGCGCAGAATATGCTGCAGTCCACAAGAACCACATTCCATGGAATAGTGCCGGGACTTTCGTGCGAACCCATTGGGAAAGTTCGAGTAGATGTATTATTCGGCACAAGGGAGAATTGCAGAGCGGAAAATTTGGAGTTTGAAGTGGTGGACCTAGAAAGTTGCTATCATGCTTTACTCGGACGGCCGACATTGGCCAAATTCATGAGCAGCTGTCACATCACTTACTTGAAAATGAAGTTACCCGGACCACAAGGGGTGATAACAGTAGCAGGAGATTACAGGAAGTCGATGGAATGTGCCTCGGCCGGATCAAACCTGGCCGAGTCATTGGTGATTGCAAGAGAAAAAAGAAGGATTCAGGAGGTAGCGGCTCTCGCTCAGTCAGCACAGCTGAATATGCCAGCATTAGCCAACCCACATGGGAGTGTTTCTTTCCAGCCGACTAAGGAGACAAAAAAGGTCCAGATAGATGAGCAGTTCCCAGAGCGCACCATCACGATTGGTGCCGGCCTAGATGCCAAATAGGAAGGCGAGCTCACCAACTTCCTACGTGAGAATCGGGATATCTTTGCCTGGTCAACTCAAGACCTGCAAGGTGTGCCGAGGGAGTTGGCTGAGCACTCTTTGCATTTAAGTCCAGGAGCAAAGCCGGTGAAGCAACCTCTCCACCGCTTCGCCGAAGACAGGAGCAAAATAATAGGGGATGAAGTAGCTCGGCTCCTTGCAGCCGGGTTTATCATGGAAGTGCTTCATCCGGATTGGCTATCATATCCGGTGTTAGTAGAAAAGAAAAAGGATGAACCAAATGTAGCCGTCGTGTGGCGAATGTGTATTGATTACACGAACCTAAACAAGGCGTGTCCCAAAGATTCTTTTCCTTTACCTAGGATAGACCAAGTCATTGATTCGACCGCTGGTTGTGAGCTGTTGTCATTTGTAGACGCGTATTCTGGTTTCCACCAGATACCGTTAAATCCGACCGATCAAATAAAGACTGCGTTTATTACCCCGTACGAGGCTTATTGCTATCGCACCATGCCATTCGGCCTGCGCAATGCAGGAGCAACTTATCAGAGATGCATGCAAAAGTGTCTACATAACCAGATAGGAAAAAATGTACAAGTATATGTAGACAATGTAGTTATAAAAACCAAAGAGAGCAAAACACTACTGGACGATATTCGGCAGACGTTCGCAAACCTGAGAAGGTTCCGAATGAATCTTAACCGGGAAAAATGTACCTTTGGCGTACCGGCTGGGAAATTACTTGGTTTTCTTGTATCCAACCAAGGTATAGAGGCAAATCCAACTAAAATACGAGCAGTTGAAAGAATGGAATTGCCAAGGTGTTTAAATGATGTACAAAAATTCACGGGCTATCTAGCTTCACTGAGTCGATTTGTATGTCGGCTGGGGGAAAGCATTACCTTTATATCAACTGATGAAAAAGTCCGATAAGTTCATTTGGACACCGCAAGCAGATAATGCATTTCATGAACTGAAAAAGATGTTGGTCACAGCACCAATCCTGGCCTCTCCATTGTCAAAAGAGCCTATGTTACTCTATGTAGCTGCCACAAACAGAGTGGTAAGTGCGGTGGTTGTGGTGGAACGGAATGAAGATGATAAATTAATACAAAGGCTGGTATATTACCTGAGCGAGGTACTATCGACCTCCAAACAAAACTACCCACACTACCAGAAAATGTCCTATGGAGTATACATGTCGGCAAAAAAACTTAAACATTACTTCGAGGAACATTCGATCAAAGTGATATGTGAAGCACCCATAGCCGAGATATTGAGCAACAAGGATGCAAGTGGCCGAATAGCAAAATGGGTAATCGAATTATCACCTTATGCTCCGCAATTCGATAGGAGAGATGCAATCAAATCTCAGGCAGTGGCCGACTTATTTGTGGATTGGGCCGAGGTACAATATGAACCATGCTACCAGATCCGAATTATTGGATAATGCATTTCGATGGATCCAAGCTGAGAAATGGCTTGGGAGCAGGGATAGTGTTGACCTCACCGAAAAAAGATCAGCTGAAATATGTACTGCAAATACATTTCGCAGCATCAAACAATGTAGCCGAATATGAAGCACTTGTCCATGGATTAAAGGTGGCAAAATAAATTGGTATACGCTGGATCCTATTCTACGGGGATTCCGATTTGGTAGTACAGCAAGTATCAGGCAATTGGGACGCACTAGATGCGAATATGGACCTATATAGGTTCCATGTCCAAAAAATAAGTGGATACTTCGATGAATGCGAGTTTCATCATATACCTCGGGTGGAAAATGACGCTGCAGACACATTGTCAAATCTCGGATCAACTAGGCAGTCAATTCTCCCAGGAATCGCCCTAGAGCACCTGAGAAAACCATCGATTATACCGTCACCAGAGTCCGAATCCATTCATATCTCGGCAGAATTAAAAGAAGAGAGTATGCCAATGGAAATTGACAAAGAGTGCAACCCAGGCCCTCCGAAAGTGAACCCGGCCATCGCACGAATAAATACAGAAGGATTCAAAGCTGTTATGTCGACAGAGAACATGGAAATCGATAGTGAAATCGTCCCAGAGAAAACCATACCGACATGGGCGCAACCCATATTCTCCTTCCTCAAGGATGCAATCTTGCCGAGTAATGAGGTACTGGCTAGAAAGACAATAAGAAGAGCAAAAGCTTACACAATCATAAACAATGAGTTGTACAAGAGAAGCGTCACAAGCGTACTGCAGAGATGTGTTGATTCGGTAGAAGGCCAGGAAATACTCCTGGATATACACCAGGGAGAATGCGGGCATCACGCATCGTCTAGAGCATTAATAGCCAAGGCATTTAGACATGGATTTTATTGGCCGATGGCGTTAAAGGAGGCAAAAGAGCTAGTAGAAAAATGTAACGGTTGCCAAAGATACGCCAGCAAGATACATATGCCATCATCTGAATAAAAGACAATACCAATCACTTGGCCATTCTCTGTATGGTCCTTAGATATGGTAGGCCCGTTCAAGTCAGCCCGAGGCGGAATGACTCACATTCTAGTCATGGTGGATAAATTCACAAAGTGGATCGAGGTAAAACCTATAAGAAAATGTGATGGACAAACAACAGTGAAATTCCTCAAAGATATCATCTTGAGATATGGTTATCCACACAGTGTTATTACGGACAACGACACAAATTTTGCTGAAGGAGCCTTTGCTAGGTTCTGCCAATAGAAGCACATAAGACTAGATATTGCCTCGGTGGCTCACCCGACATCAAACGGGCAAGTAGAAAGATCAAATGGACTGGTATTGTCCGGAATAAAACCCCGGCTCGTTTAACCTTTGCAAAGGTCGGCAGGATGTTGGATTGAGGAACTGCCAGCAGTACTATGGAGCCTCAGGACTACACCGAACAGGTCGACAGGGTATACCCCATTCTTTCTAGTCTATGGGGCAGAAGTTGTGCTTCCAGCCGACATAATGCATGATTCACCACGGGTGACCCAGTACACGACTGCCGAGGTAAATGAGGTGGCTCGGCAAGACGACATCGATTTACTAGAGGAAGCAAGGGAATTTGCACTATCAAGATCAGCTGTTTATCAGCAAGACCTACGACGATATCGCAGCAAGAAAGTCAATCCAAGAGTCTTTAAAGAAGGAGATTTAGTTCTTCGGCTAGTGCAGCGCACAACCGACATGCACAAACTATCACCCCCATGGGAAGGACCATTCATCATGAGTAAAGCATTGCACAATGATGCATATTACCTAATCGATGCTCAGTCACCAGAAAAGAACAAGGCAAACAAATCCGGCGATGAATCGAAAAGACCATGGAACATAGCTTTACTTCGCCCATTCTACTCTTAGGAGACATATATGGTATGTTGTAATATGACGCTTCAAGTCGGAGTATCAAGCGTGTATTAAACCTCGGCACCTCAAGCAGTGACTCGGGGACTGCCCTATGTTATTTCTTGTTCTGAGTTATGTATTAAACCTCGGCACCTCGAGCAGTGACTCGGGGAATGCCCTATGTTATTTCTTGTTCTGAGTTATGTATTAAACCTCGGCACCTCGAGCAGTGACTCGGGGACTTCCCTATGTTATTTCTTGTTCTGAGTTATGTATTAAACCTCGGCACCTCGAGCAGTGACTCGGGGACTGCCCTATGTTATTTCTTGTTCTGAGTTATGTATTAAACCTCGGCATCTCGAGCAGTGACTTGGGGACTGCCCTATGTTATTTATTATTCTGAGTTATGTGTTAGACCTCGGCACCTCGAGCAGTGACTCGGGGACTATACCGTGTTATTTCTTTATTCCTGAATTATGTGTTAAGTTTCAAGACCTCAAGCAGGGACTCGGGGACTGCGCCGTAGTATTCTCTGCATAACCTATGAAATATATTTCGTCAACTCGGTTTGTAACTCGGAGACGACCACATGGTCCAAGGTAATCCTTTGAGCACACGGAAGAACTCGATAACCCAAGTGATAACTCGGGGACTAGTTGGTATAATCGACTATTTGTCGCCAGACACATAAAAGTTCCATAGCATAGCAAATGAAGATCTCTAAGGAAAATGCAAAGTAATAATGATTACCATCATCCAAGCCTTAGCGGCAAAAGGTAAAAAAGGTTCGCATCACAAGCCATACAATTGTTCCATAGACATCATACGCCCGGCATACCGGGGACTGAAAATAACTTAAGAGGTTTTTTGAACATAAATGGTGAAAAGGGCCAGAGCACCCTTAAGGGGCAACAACTTGATCAGGGGCATCAGGAGCGGCTATCTCGGATGATGGCGGCGCGACCTCGGTCTCCTGTGTAGGGGCATCTTCAGGAACGGGGCGCTCCGAGGTAGACGGCGCCTCGGCCGAAGTAACTTCGCCTTCAACAGAAGCGATAATAGCCTCGGGGGAAATCCTGGGCTGCTGAGAAACATTAGTTTGAGCTTGACAGTGTCCAGTCCCTTTGGAAGATGATCGCGCACCATCGCCCCCATCTGAGCTCGCATTGGAATCCCGGGAGTTATCCGAGTCACCCTCCGCCTCATCCTGGCTGACCGAATCATCATCAGAGGCATCCTCAATCTCGATGTCATCCGCTGGATTAGAAAGAAAACTCGGCCCCAATTATGCACATCAGCGTACTCAACCAGCTGGAAGGCACGAGCTTGGCGGCGGGCGATGAATTCTGGATTCTCAACCCAACGAGAGCCAATGCGCAAGTTTATCAAGGTATCGAGGGAAATGTCCTCGTACCAAGACAGAACAGCTGTAAGTGCCATGTCACCACCAGCCCTTCCAGCGGATTCCCTCCAGAGATTTAACTGAGTCTGGGATGCCATTAATCTCTCCACAAGTATCTTGATCTCGTCAATATCAGGAGTTCCAGAAGTATTCGGCCAGAGAACATGGTAGGCCCGAATGGCTGCTTGCACCAAATCCCTGCCCATAATCTTCATTGGCCTAATAGCAGCGCCAACGACAACCAAGTAGTCTTCCATTGAATATTCTGGACTAGAATTTGCGGGGACACCTCGGCACTGACGAGCAGAAATCACTGCTTTAGAGCTCACGGGTCTAGCTTCCGAAAAATGATCTACGTGAAATAAAAGTATATCAGTTAAAAGTAAGAAAGAGAAGAAGATAACTCGGCCACGGTCAGAAACTTACGATGAATATAACTCAGCATTTTCTGGAGATCCTGGGTCGAGTCAGCCTTAGTCTTCTCAAAGCGAGTGATTTCCTTGCTCATCGTACGATTCTTCAGCTCGGCAGCCTCGAGGAGTTCTTTATCTTTCTGCAGTTGTAGACTCAGCCAATTCTTTTCTTTAGAGAACTCCTGATCAACTTTCTCCAACTCGAATTTCTGAGAAAGCTTGAGATCCTGAACCTCGGCACGTAACCGGGTTATCTCGTCATCTTTCTCTTTCAGTTGCGCCGAATGAGTGGCGGCTTGCTCTAAAAAATGCAGCATCATATCAGGCATGGGTATGCATTCTTGGTGCGACGCTGCAAGTGTTTGTAACTCGTCTATACCAAAGCCAGAAGGTTATAAGAAACCCAAGATAAGTCTCGAACAAAAAATCAATAGAGGAAAAGAACAACTAACCTTCCAGAGTTTTGACCTACTTGGTAAGGCGGATATTAAGATTATTGATGCTAGCTGCATACCAGCAAGGAATGAATTAGCACACCAAGTCGAAAATATTAATAGCTCAAGGAACTACACAAAGGTTTATTAAATTACCAGTTTTCTTCACCACAGGGAGAACTTTCTCATATTTTTCCTCCAACTTCTTGTGTGCAAAGAGCAACCTTTGAAATTCTGCTGTACGCCGATCATGGGCAACCTAAGTATCAAAATAAATTACACAGCTGGATATTCAAAGCTAAGACAGATCCGAATCAAGTAAAACATAACTCGGATCTAGGTGGCTGGATATTCAAAGCTAGAACAGATCCGAATCAAGTAAAACTTAACTCGGATCTGGGCAGCTGGATATTCAAAGCTAAGACAGATCCGAATCAAGTAAAACTTTACTCGAATCTAGGTGGCTGGATATTCAAAGCTAGGACAGATCCGAATCAAGTAAAACTTAACTCGGATCTAGGTGGCTGGATATTCAAAGCTAAGACAGATCTGAATCAAGCAAAAACTAACTCGGATCTAGGTGGCTGGATAACCGAAGCAGATACATATCCGGATAAAGCAACGCTTAATCCGAAATATGGATGAACAACGATCAATCCAAGGTATACAAGAAATAAACTTAGCAAATAATGCATTTGAAGCCTAACAAAGCTTCCAAACGAACAACAAGTTATTCGGTTGCAAGATTCGGGGACTAGTGTATATATACTATCATTTGAATAACAGACAAAATATCAACAGAAATGCTTACCTCGTTCATCTTATCACTTTCAAGAACAATCTTAGCAGCCATATGCAAACGACTGCTGATGTCGGAGAGCTGAAACGGCTGACTGCTCGGATTGCCCTCAAGCTGATCGGCGGCATTCCAGTTGTTGGCATATTCCACCAGAGAGCCGAGGCTATTCCCACTCTCAGTACGGGTCAGCACTTTGCCTCGGACCCGTTGTGTAACCACCACCGCCACAGGACTCTTGTGGAGAGTAAGCTGAGTATCAGCGGCCGGGGTGACAACTGGTTTAGCAGAGGAAGCCCCCTTATGGAGTACATCAGCGATGGTGGGTTGAGAAGAACTTGCCGGCCCCTTCTGAGATGCTGAAGTTTTGGTGACAACGACCTTCTTAGCCTTAAAAGAGGTGTCGGCAGGGGCATCAACCTCGGCACTAGGAGCGGCATCCTTGGAGGCAGGAGGAACTATGGTTTCCGAGGGGGCCGAGATGGTGATATCCTCGGCTCGAATTGGAATCGCAGTTGGGATTGTGGGGGTCAAAGTAATTTCGGGGGAAACTTCGGGGGTTGTAACGGAGACAACAGGTTTAGTAGGATGATCTACCGACGGAGTTATGTCGGCGTCAGCAGTGGAGGCTGTGGGTACATCTTGCCGAGGTGATGTCTGAGTCGGCGCAGGAGGAGAGTCAACGCGAGCGGGACTAGGGGCCCGAGTATCTTCAAGTGGCGGAGGAGAAGGCAGCCGAGTTGTATGACTCATCATACTCGGACCGCTTGGCTTGGCAGAGAGAGGAGCGCTGCAAAATCACCAAAAGTCAAATTAAAAGATAGAAAGAGAGAAGCAAGAAATACAAATGAAAATAAAACTCACCCAGTAACCCCGGGCATGGTTTTACGCTTTGGAAGGTGCTGGGCTGATTTCTTGGTCCGCTTCTTGGGAGCAGTTTCGGAGGGACCTGCCGGAGAAGTGCGCTTCCGCGAGGTAGCAGGAGCTTGAGAGGCGAGAGGCTCGGCGTCGTGCACCTGACCGGCCAGATTAGCTGGGAAAGTAGAAGCCAGAAATGCATAAGAGATAGGCATCACGGCGACTACCTCAAGAATTTGGACGTCGTCCGAGTCACCTTCTTCCCTGTGGGCCGAAGTTTTGCCACGGGTACGAGCCGGAGCGACATCCGACTTAGGAACAAACTCCTCCGAGTCAGGTTCCCTGCTGTCCGGGGTATTCCGATCAGCGGTCCACGGAAGGGCTAGAACCTCGGCATCCTCGGTCTTCTGCTCCGCAAATCTCTTCAAGAAAAGAGACAAAGTGGAGTTAGCAAAAGAAGTCACAAACGCGATTAGGAAGCAAACACAAATGCGCAAACTTACCTCGGGAGGGGGATTCACACATGTGAACGGCTTTAGCCCCCAGGTCCAGTCCTCCGGCATATCAGTTTTGAAGATAGCTCGGACACGTTTGTAAATGAGATAGTCGTCAAGCTCAACCGTTGAAACTCGGTTGGGATCGAGGGGACCGCTCATGTAACAGAGCTTGTGCGTGCGAAGCTGGAAAGGGAAGATTCGGCTGCTGATGAAGGTGGTCATCAGATCTTCACCACGGAGCCCGGCGCGGATCAACTCCTTCAGCCGAATCTCGAAGGCCTCGGCCAAAGCATGGCTCTTCCTGGGGTTGTAGTTCCAGTTCTTCTTGGAAGGGGGGCCGATAGTGAAAGCAGGGAGCCGGATCTTATCTTCCTTTCCAGTGTTTTTGACATAGAAAAACGATCTATGCCACTTCTTGCAAGACTCGAGGCAGCGACACGAGCGACTCAGATTTTCTCCAAGGTGTGATGGACGCGACTCCACACTGGGTAAGCAACTTCTCGGAGGGGTGAAGGGATTTGTCTGGAACGACGTTAGATCGGATCTGGAAAAATTTGGACCAAACAGACACAGACGGCCAGAGGCCGAAGTATCCCTCCGAGGCCGAGATATAAGCGGATAGGGAGGCGATGGCATTAGCCGGAAGGTGATGCGGCTGAAGGCCGAAGTAATCAAGGAATTCCCTAGCAAAATCTCTAAGGGGAAGACCGAACCCACGAGCAAAGTGGGACAGGAAAACAATGTACTCACCTTCGTTGAGTACAGGAGAAGATTCGTTGCCGGGTAAGCGACAACGTACCTCGGCAGGAATCCGGCGAGTCCTAATTAGCCACTCAATCTCACGATGAGTGACGAAGGAGCCCTGCCAGGAGCCCCGCTCTGGACCAGACGCTACGTCGTCGTCTTTGACGAGCGCGCCACTAACTGAACTAGACATAGTGTCGCCGGAGGAATCAACGGAGGAAGAACTAACGGCGGAGCAAGGCTTAGAGGCGGAGGGCCCCATCGTGGTCCTAAGCGAGCACGGTGGCGGAGCGGGAAAGAACCGCCGCAGGAAATCTAGAGAAACAGCAGATGCACCTAGGGAAGGAGCCTAGCGAAGAGACCGTAGGAAAACTCACCGGCGATGGCGCCGGAGCAAGCGCACGGCGATGAGGTCGACGGAGCGAAGGGACTACGGCCTCGCCGTCGAGGATATCAACAATGGCGCAACCGCAGGCGCACGAACAGACGCGCGGGCGTGAGGAGGAAGAAGAGGAAGGGTGAGCGAAGGGGGAAAGTGAATACCCTAGCCCCGTATCCCTCTTTATAACCGCACAACCCTGACGGTAGTGGGATCGTGCGTGTGGGCGCTAACCGTGTAGATCGTGCGTGCGGTGGAACCGCTCGCGGCTGAGTGGAGCCACACCGAAGACCACACGACGCAGGAGAAGATCAGGCCCCCTGACTGATGCGGTACGCGAGGCGTCGCAGCGCCGACGCGACAGGCGCAGTAATCACTGTAGCTTGTCAGTGGGCACTATAGAGGAACAAAAAACTAGGGAAATAATGATGAGTGTTACACGTAGGACGAGGCGTGCACGAGAAGCTGCGCGGATACCTTGGACAGAAAAAAGTAACTCGAAAATGAGGAGAAATGAATATTGGGAAACTGATGTGGCCCCACCGAGGTTGCGAGCAGGACCACACCATCTTCGGGGACTAATGTTGGGGAGGTGACCCCGGATAGGGTCAAGACAGGGGAAGATAAAGGAGTCTCCCTTGTCACATGCCGAGTTACTGTTTATATCGGCCGAGTATGTAAAGGTCGGCCGAGAAAAGCACGGCCATGACACCTACGGAAGGAGCAATACATTACCCGGCCGACATCAGAGTTAAGTCGACCGAGTAAGCCCGAATAACTTGAATGTAGGTGAAGGCCGAGCCGAGTTACGCGAGACAGGGCTGAATAACATGAAGCTTGCAGGAGAAGGAGGTGCCTATAGTCAAACCCTAGTCACGGGCTAGGAAGAATCTATACAGAGCCAAGCACAAAGGACAAGGAGCAGAGCAGCAGAAGGGCAGGAGGAGGTCACGGAGGTGATAGTCATGGAGCCCGAGGCGCGCAGGTGGGGTTCTCTGGAACCTTGCCGTCGTTAGAAGGGGGACACGGAAGGGAGGTCGCCGAGTTACTATATTGGGACAAGCATATTCCTCGAATATGCTTGCCACGTCAGCCCTAGAGGAGCCAAGGCAGCCCTTTATAAGGGGAGACGCGGGATCCTGAGGGGGGATGGATTCATTCAAGGCCGTTAGGCTCGTGTATTAGCTCTCTTCCTCCTGCATACAGCTCGAGGAGCACTTGTAGCCCAACGAGAAGAGAAATAAATATCTGCATGTTAGTCATTTGAGTGTAGAAATAACTACATCTTCCCTCCCCGGATCCCTCTAGCATCCATTGGCCCCATACTTTAGCCTACCCATGGCATCTGCCGTGCCACCACCACGACAGAGGGGGAGGTTTCCGGGTGGGCTCGTGGGCTGTTTTCGGTGCTAGGCCTGTTTGGTGGCACCGGCCTTTTCTTTATTCCTTTCCCTTTTTCTTTTTCTAAATGATTTTCCAGGAATTCTTTTCTAATGATTTCAAATGAGTTTTGAATTCAAATATTTTCTGCGTTTTTGTAAAGTGGAACATGTATATATTTGGGTATAAAACATTGATGTTTCATTCAAAGTTCTTTGCCCCCTTGAATTTAACAGAAAAACATGCCTTAGTTATATATTCCTTAATGGGCATATGAATGATTTGAATTTATATTTTGTTTTGAAATTTTTGACCAAGCTTTGGAAACAACAAACAAAACTCAAACTCAAACCTTTCTGATTAAAACAAGTGTTCTCATAGCAGAGAGTGAAAAGTAAAACATTGTCTTTCCTACATAAAATAATAATAGGCAACAGATTTACTTCTGTTTTGAAAACTTAATTGAAAATGGTCCAAATGTTTATGAATGTATGCATGATATGCAAACTTTATAAATCATGATTTTTGGGATGTTACAAAGGAAACGTCTCAAAGGTGTTCCGAGCAACTTGGAGACCTGCACAACACAAACTCAAGACTTTGCCCCAACAAACAGTGAGCTTGTCAATCTCACCGGTTGCTGTAACAAAGGATTAACTGTATGGTGTGGAAGGTAATAGTAGTTTGCAGAAAGTAAATAGTAACAGTGGAAGATGTATCAATGGTAAAGATTGGACCAAGTTCCATAGTTCACTAGAGGTGTTCTCCTCAGATAAAAAAACATGGCATGCAGGGTAAACAAATTACAGCAGGGCAATTGACAGGACTGAGCAGGGCATAATAATGCAATACTAGACATCAAGATCCTATGAGATTCGATTGGGAAATACAACAAGATACATAGACCGCCATCCAACTGCATCTATGGATAGAAGTCCACCTGTAGGTTATCATCCAAATCCCCTCCAGTATTAAGTTGCAAGCAATAGACAACTGCTTTAAGCAAAGTGTGTAAGGTAAACAATCCACTTGTTCCATGAACAAGAGACCGTTGTTTTCTCCCTAGTGGCAACAACACATCTACAACCTTAGAGATTTCTGTCACTTCCCTTAGATTAAATAGAGGCATGAACCCACTATCGAGCATAAATACCCCCTCTTGGAGTCACTAGCAACTACTCGGCCAAGATAGCTACTAACATCGGCGGTTGATGTGCTTGGTCTTTGGATGATATCTTGGTTCCTTAGCCAATGCTATGGCGCCAGTGTTGTCGCACAATATCTCCAGTGGGTCCAAGGCACTTGGAACCACACCAAGCTCATTGATGAAGTTCCTGATCCAAACTCCTTCACTTGACGCTTCTGCAGCAGCCATGTATTCCGATTCTACTGTAGATCCTGCGATCATGCTTTGCTTGCAGCTTCTCCTGCTCACAGCTCCTCCATTCAAAATATAAACGTATCCTGTCTGAGATTTAGAATCATCCGGGTCGGTGTCAAAACTGGCGTCGACATAACCTTTTACGACGAGCTGCTCATCACCTCCATAGACCAAGAACATTTCTTTAGTCCTATTTAAATACTTTAGGATGTTCTTTATGGCTATCCAGTGTTCCACTCCTGGATCACTTTGGTATCTGCTCGTGAAACTAAGAGCATTGGACACATCCGGTCTAGTACACAGTATGGCATACATGATAGAACCTATGGCCGAGGCATATGGCACTTTGCTCATAGTTTCTCTATCATTTACCGTAGCTGGACACTAAGCTTGCTCAATATCTTACCTGACAACATGGGCACTGAACCTTTATTTGCCTTATCAATTCTGAACCTTTTCAGAACTTTGTCTATGTATGTACTTTGGCTTAAAGCTATTAGGCGTCTTTGTCTATCTCTATAGATTTTGATGCCTAATATATAAGCATCTTCTCCTAGGTCTTTCATTGAAAAACATTTATTCAAATAACACTTCACATCGTTAAGCATACCAATGTCATCCACATATAGTACTAGAAATTTCACTGAGCTCCCACTCACTTTCTTGTAGATACAAGCTTCGTAGCAATTTGGAACAAATCCAAAGCTCTTGATAACTTGATCAAAACGAAGGTTCCAACTCCGAGATGCTTGCTTCAGTCCATAAATGGAACGCTGAAGTTTGCATACTTTATCAGCATCCTTAGGATCGACAAAACCTTCGGGCTGCATCATATACAACTCTTCATCAATGTTGCCATTGAGGAACGCAGTCTTGACATCCATCTGCCATATTTCATAATCATGAAACGCAACAATTGCTAATAAAATCCGAATGGACTTAAACATCGCTACGGGAGAGAAATTCTCATTGTAGTCAACACCTTGAACTTACTGAAACCCTTTTGCAACAAGTCGTGCTTTATAGACAGTAACATTACCATCCGCGTTCGTTTTCTTCTTGAAAATCCATTTGCACTCAACGGCCTTACAGTCACTAGGAGGGTCCACCAAAGTCCATACTTGGTTTTCGCTCATGGATCCCAATTCGGATTTCATGGCCTCTAGCCATTTCTCAGAGTCTGGGCTCATCATTGCTTCCTCATAGTTCGCAGGTTCACTGTTGTCTACCAACAAGATAGTTAAGACAGGGTTGGCCTACCATTCAGGAGTGGCACGCGACCTTGTCGACCTGCGACGTTCAGCAGTAGCATCGTTCAAAGTTTCATGATCCTCGTCATTAGCTTCCTCTCTTGTTGGTGCAGACGGCACTGGAACAATTTCAGGTGCTGCGCTACTCTCCAACTCGAGAGAAGGTTCAATAACCTCGTCTAGCTCTACCTTCCTCCCACTCACTTCTTTCGAGAGAAACTCCTTCTCAAGAAAGGATCCATTCTTTGCGACAAACACTTTGCCTTCGGATCTTTGGTAGAAGGTATACCCAATCGTTTCCTTAGGGTATCCTATGAAGACGCATTTCTCCGCTTTGGGTTCGAGCTTATCTGGCATCAACTTCTTGACGTAAGCTTCGGATCCCCAAACTTTAAGAAACGACAACTTAGGTTTAGCACCAAACCACAGTTCATATGGTGTCGTCTCAACGGATTTAGATGGTGCCCTATTTAAAATGAATGCAGCGGTTTCTAATGCATAACCCCAAAATGATAACGACAAATCTGTAAGAGACATCATCGATCGCACCATATCTAATAGAGTTTGATTCCGGCGTTCAGACACACCATTGCGCTGTGGTGTTCTGGGTGGCGTGAGTTGCGAAACGATTCCGCTTGCTTTAAGATGCATGAGAAAATCATAACTCAAATATTCACCTCCACGATCGGATCGTAGAAATTTAGTTTTCCTGTTACGAGGGTTTTCCACTTTGTTCTGAAATTCTTTGAACTTTTCAAACGTTTCAGATTTATGTTTCATTAAATAGATATACCCATATCTACTTAAGTCATCAGTAAAAGTGAGAAAATAGCGATATCCACCACGCGTCGAAACACTCATTGGTCCGCATAGGTATGTATGATTTCCAACAAGTCCGTTGCTCGCTCCATTATTCTGGAGAATGGGGTTTTGATCATCTTGCCCATGAGGCATGGCTCGCACATGTCAAATGATTCAAAATCAAGAGTCTCCAAAAGTCCATCAGAATGGAGTTTCTTCATGCGTTTTACACCAATATGACCTAGACGGCAGTGCCACAAATAATTTGAATTATCACTATCTACTTTGCATCTCTTAGCCTCAATGTTATGGATGTGTGTTTCATTGCTTTCGAGATTCAGAAGAAATAAACCATTCATAGCAGGTGCATGACCATAAAAGATGTTACTCATATAAATAGAACAACCATTATTCTCCGATTTAAATGAATAACCGTCTTGCAATAAACACGATCTAGATATAATGTTCATTCTTAACGCAGGCACATAATAACACTTATTAAGGTTTAAAACTAATCTCGAAGGTAAAATTAAGGAGAGCGTGCCGACGGCCATCACATCAACTCTTGATCCGTTGCCAACGCGCATCGTCACCTCATCCCTTGCTAGCCGCCGTCTATTCCGTAGCTCCTGTTTCGAGTTACAAATATTAGCAACTGAACCAGTATCAAATACCCAGGCACTACAACGAGCACTAGTAAGGTAAACATCAATAACATGTATATCAAATATACCTTTAATGGTGCCAGCCTTCTTATCCGCTAAGTACTTCAGACAGTTGCGCTTCCAGTGACCCTTGTCCTTGCAATAGAAGCACTCAGTGTCCGGCTTAGGTCCAAACTTGAGCTTCTTCTCAGCAGGGGCAACGCGCTTGCCGCTGCCTTTCTTGAAGGACTTCTTTGCACCCTTACCTTTCTTGAAGCTAGGGGTCTTGTTGACCATCAACACATGATTATCTTTCTTGATATCCACCTCCGCAGCTTTCAGCTTAGCGAAGAGCTCAGTGATCGTATCAGTGGAACCAATCTGATTGTGAGTAACTACAAAACCTTTGTAGCTAGGAGGGAGTGATTGCAGAACTCTGTCAATCTTGAGCTCTTCTGGAATCTTGCAGTCCAGTTGCTAAAGACGTTGAGTGTAGCCCGACATCTTAATGGCATGCTCACTAACGGAACTCCCTTCCTCCATCTTGCAGTTAAAGAACTTCTCAGAGATCTCATATCTCTCAGAACGGGCCTGAGTCTGAAACATGGTTTTCAGTTCCTCAAGTATCTCAAAGGGCCCGACGAACTCCTCAAAACGATTTTGAAGGTACGATTCCATAGCAAACAACATGGTACTCTTAATCACTCCATAATCATCTTTGCGCGACTGATAAACAACTTTTTCATCAGCCGGCGCATCTATAGCAGGGGCGTCACCTAGCGCTTTCTCAAGGACATAGTCCTTTTGTCCGCCAGTGAGAATGATTCTCAGATTGCGGAACCAGTTGGTGAAGTTAGACCCATTGTTCTTAAGCTTTTCTTTCTCAGCAAAAACGTTGAAGTTGAAGTTGGACTTAGCCATTTGATCTACAAAATTTGCAAGTACAATTTAGACTATGTTCATGATAACTAGTTCAACTTAATCAAATTACTAGATGAACTCCCACTAAATTCAACATCCCTCAAGTTGTTTAGTGAACACGATCCAAATTCACCACACCTAATCCGATCTTCACGAGAAGAGATGTGGTTTCAATGGTGGACAACCAAGTGTCGATCATATCATTCATATGACTCATGCTTAACCTTTCGGTTCGTGTGTTCCGAGGCCATGTATGTACATGCTAGGCTCGTCAAGTCAAACCCAAGTATTTCCACGTGTGCAAAACTGTCTTGCACCTGTTGTATGTGAACGTAGAGTTTATAGCACCCGATCATCACGAGGTTCTTGAACACGACGAACTTTCACAACGGTGCATACATGGGGAGAACACAATTTTATCTTGATCTTTAAGTGAGGAATCATCTTATAATGCTACCGTCGCGATCTAAGCATAATAAGATACATAAAAGGATAAACATCACATGCATATAATTTTACGTGACATGGTATATCTCCGCGCAACGATCTCCATCTTGTGCGTGCCAGCATGATCTCTATCACTCCACCATGATTGCCTCCACCACGAATAGAAACTACAACTATTGCTAACTACTTAGCGATAAAGTAAAGCTATTACATGGCGTATAAGAAGTTGACACACAGGTCATACACAATTATAAAGACAACCATACGTCTCATGCCGGTTGTGAACTCATCGACATGCAAGTCGTGAAATATTACAAAACATGATCATTGCATACATCATACACATCACGTCTTGGGCCATACCATATCACAAAACACTCCCTGCAAAAACAAGTTAGACGTCTCTACTTTGTTGTTGCATGTTTTACGTGGCTTATGGGAGTAACAAGCTAAGAACGATTCTTACCTACGGAAAGCCACAACAATGATATTATGGTTGCTAACATCCGGTGTAAATCCCATGACTACTATAGTGAGAGAAACTAGCATCCACCAGCCGCATGTATGGAACAAGCCACACGTCAAGTGCGGAGCCGGTCTCGCGAATGAGGTCGCGTAAAGTTGGCCTGGACCACTTTGATCTCACTATCCCGCGTCATCATAAGTACACAACAAGAGGCTTGCAACAGAAAACATCAACGCCCGCAACAAGCATGTTGCGTTCTACTCGTGAAACACATCTACGCATAGATCTACCTCTGATACCACTGAAGGGTTTCGCAGCATAGTAAATCAAAAAAAATCTACGGATGCGAACGGGAAAGCCAAGATCTAATCTAGGAGATGCAATCAATGAGAGGGATAGATGAGATATTCATACCCTTGAAGAAATCGCACAACGGAAACGTTCAACAGAACGTGGTTGGTGTAGTCGTACTCGTCTTCTCCTCCTCGCGATCCGATCCGATCCAACGCCGCAAGTGGCGGCGCCTCCGAGAGATGCACACGTACGGTGCCGCGACGTCTCCTCCTTCCTCGGTCCAGCAAGTGGGGTGGAGAGATAGATTGGATCTACAACACGACGGCGTGGTGCTATGGTGGAGAGTTTCTGCAGCAAGGCTTCGCCTACACGCAGTCGGGAGAGAGAGAGAGGTAGGGCAGCAGCTGTCGGCTAGGGTTTGGGGTGAGGGGAGGGTGCGCCTCCTGCCCACCTTATATAGGGGTCTGGCCGGGCCCCTTGCCCCCTCATCCAAGCCCTAGGGCGGCGGCCCCAAGGGTGGAGTGGGGGGCAAGTCTTCCACCCCCCTTCTAGAAGGTTTCCTAGGGTTTCCCCTAGGGTTTTGGCCGACTGGGCCTATGGGGCCTTGTGACCCTGGTGACGAGGTTTAATCTCGTCAATGCCCATTGTTATGGACTTGGGTTTTGGAGAAGATGGGGATGCTGGAGATCGTGGCACGGTTAACAGACAAGCAACCAGGGGACACGAGATTTACCCAGGTTCAGGCCCCCGGAGGGAAAACCCTACTCCTGCTTGTCTGCTCTTTGATTACGGCGGAACCGAAGGTTACAGGGTGCGTAGATTCGATCTGGCGTGGATGCGTGTGCGAAAGTATGAGTCGAGTTACCCTAGGACGAACCCTCCTGGCCTTTATATAGACTTAGGCAGGTCCCGGGCGTAGTCCTAGTCGGTTACAAGTTCTAGGGTTTTACCCCTTTGAACTTCCTATCTCCTCTAGTCTTGCTCTCCAAGGATCCGAAGACGTCATGGGCCTTGGCCACCCGAAAATCTTCATGGGCCAGCGTATGTCTGCCGTGGGCCTTCCTTGGGCTGGACTAGGTATGCTGAAGTTACGTACCCGTAGGGTATAACTATGTCAGTAGCCCGCGAGTGATCAGTCGAATCGTAGATTCGGCTGAGGACTCTTCCATCCTTCGGGAGCAGCTATATGTTAATAGCATATGTGTGTAGGGATTGTTGATGCGTGTGCCTGACTCACCCGACGGATCAGGGTCAGTTAACTGTCTTAGGAAGAAACAACACGATCTTCTTCAGGTTCGGGTCCCTTAACCCGGGCCTGGAACATATGCTGGCGTAATTCAACTCAGGGCGCGGAGGACTTATAGGAGTGGACTTCCAGTGATTTGAATTGGTGTACCCAACGCGTCCGTCGGGATTTTTCATCGTACCTGCTGGTACGGATTCATACTAGCAGAGCGCAGTCAGGTGCGTTGCCAGGCCATCAGATGATATCTGTAGGTCTTATCTTTGCGTCGCAGACGCAGCATCCGAACATTTATCACCTCGGAGGTGCTTCGGGTGGCCAAGGAGATTGTCGCTCACTCAGCGTTTTGTTGGGGCAGAGTTGCCAAAAAGTTTTTGCGTGCTCATCCGAAAGATCGCAGTCGAAGATTTCATAGGGTGCGCGACCAGCGCTCCCTACGGGAGTAGCCCCCAAGTGTCTGTTCGAGTCATAGACTCGAACGGAGACTTTTAGTTCAAGCATTGTTTCAATCGTTAGGTCCGCAGGACTCGAAAATTTTCGGATGCTTAAATCCATCCTCCCTATGGGAGTAGCCCCCGAGTCCGTAGTGGAGTCGTAGACTCGACGTAGGACTCAGAGAAGTAATTTTGTCTTCATTTGTCTACCGGGTGCGCGGCCAACGCTCCTGATAGGAGTAGCCCCCGAGTATTTAGTCGAATCGAAGATTCGAGTGAGTACTCTTAGCTGTGGAGCCGAAGTAGTGCTAGTATAGCTTTTGATGACGTCAGTGCTTACGATCGATGACCACAAGCGTCTGCTACGCCAGAGATGACTTGAATGGACGAAGTGTGGGTCCCACTTGCTGACTTTGAATTGACCGGTCACGCGCGGCGTGGAGATGATTACGGCGTCTCCTCGATTTTCGCGCGTAGTGGACGGCGTGGTAACGACGGTTCGTTGTGGTGTTGACACGTGTATGGCCAGATCTACCGTTGGCGTTAGGTCTTCTCGATGGACGGCCAGCATGCGTCGTCTTCGCTGTTATAATCTCTGGTGAAATCGTGGTTTGTTTTTCACCGCAGCAGTTCATCTATTCACTGCCTCTTCGTTCTTGAGCTATTCTTGCTGCGCGCTGAGAGTTTCCTCCACATTTCCTTTGTCCTTCGTCGTTGCCAACGCCACCACCGCTGTAGCGTCATGGGGAAGACAAAGAAATCCTCATCTGCGGTTGGGACCAGCGCCGCCGGAGGCAAGAAGGGCACCGCCGCTTCTTGCGTCACCGATGGTGGCTGGCGGCGATCAGAAACGCGGGAGAGCGATCTCCGCAAACTGCGCGACCGGAGCCTGATCCCGCAAGACACGACGGCCGTGAGACTCCCCGGCAATGAGGTAATCCCCCGTCCCCCATCTGGGTACCGGGTTATGTTTCTTGCCTTCGTCTTGCGTGGGTTTTCGTATCCAGTCCATGACTTCCTTCGTGGACTGCTCTTCTTCTATGGGGTTCAGTTGCATCATCTGTCTCCCAATTCTCTTCTCCACATTGCTTGTTTTATCACCCTTTGCGATTGCTGGCTGGGCATTGAGCCGCACTTTGGCCTCTTCCGGAAGCTTTATTTCGTGAAGAGGAAGTCTGGTTCGGATGGTGTGTATCCCATTGGGGGTTTCATCATCTCCCTCAGTCCCAATGTGCAATTCTTTTCCTTTTCCATGTCCGAATCTGTCCAGTACTGGCGGAGGAAATGGTTTTACATTCGTGACTCCGTACTGCCTGGGCAAGACTTTGGTCTCGTTCCTTTTGACCCCTCCCAATTGATTGAGAAGAAAAGATCCTGGAAAAACCAAATCTTAGATGGTGAGGTGGCGGAGATAGAGGCCCTGTACCGTCGGGTGGAGGATCTCCAACTGATTCCTGAGAAGGAGGTGAACGGTGTCGACGTCATCCGGACGTTTCTTGAGCGTCGGGTGCAGCCTCTCCAAGCGAGGGCGCATCCGATGTTTCTTTACTCTGGGCGCCGTGATCCGACGAGGGTTTCGAGTGAGAAAATCTCCGAGGTGGAACTTGACAAGGCTCTTCGCGCGCTGTTGAAGTTCAAGGCCGACGAAGAAATCCCGGGGAAGTCGCAGACTCCTCCCTTTTCTTTGACGTTGGTCGTACCGAAGGTGTAGATTTGCGCACGTAGTGCTCCCCTTTTGTTTTTGTCAGCTGTGTACTTTTTCCTTTGTTTGCTAACAAAGTTCCTTTTCCTTTTGCAGAGCTTCAAAGTGCCGGGCATGGCACCACCGTTGCCCGAAAGGTATCCGAATGCCCCGGATAACGAAGTGGTCGACTCCGTGTCCGAGCTACCGTCAGCGCGATCTCCAGCGGAGGATGCCGACGAGTCGAGTGAGGACCATTCGCGCAAGCGATCACGGAGCTCCAGCGAGTCTTCGGATGCCTCGACTCCTCCGACTCCCAGGAATCCTCTGGGCCTTGAGCGTCATGATGATGTTCATGGGGGTTCTTCCTCTCCCCTTCCTGCCATTCCTGTGCGGGCTATTGCTCCGCACCCGCCAGCAAAGCGGAAGAAGGAAGAAAAGAAGGAGGAGAAGAAGGAAGAAAAGAAGGAGGAGAAGAGGGCCCGAAGGGCTTCTCCTACCTTTGACTTGAGCGCGTTGGGCTCGTAAGTTTTTTTGTTGCCACTGTTGTCCTTGGTTCCCTTGTTATTTTTGCACCTGTGTTGATTGGTTCGTATGCAGGCAATCCTCCGACGGCTCTAGTGATGGTGCGCGCGAGATGATGGGGGAGTCGAACATTGCGTCGCCTCCTCCTCAGACGGTGGCGACTTTTGGTGACGCTGCGCCAGTTCCTCCTATGCAGGAGAGGCTGGTGGTTGCGCCCCAGAATTTCGCAGGCGGGCCTGCGGGTTCGCCTTCGGAGCACGTAAGTTTTTCTGCTTGATGTTACGGGGGGAGCCCCCGAGTGTCTTCGTATGCTGATGTTGTTTATGCTTTTGTGTGTTGGGCGTAGCCCCCAAGTCCTGCTCTTACTACTATTGCCTGTTGCTGCAGCCTTTTGTCCAAGAGGCCAAGCGGCTGGTGGAGGAGCGCCTGACGCTGGAGGCGAAACTGCGGCAGCTTCAAGGTATTCGTCTGCCTTGTAGTACTTCTCTTGCTTATCCTGGTCCTGTTCTTTGGTACTTGCTTATTGTAAATGCAGAGGAGCATAACGGCTCTCTCTGTGAGGTCGATGCTCTGAAGAAGAGCCTTGGCCAATCAGAGCAGAAGGCCGAAGCTGCCGCTGGTGCGAGAGAGCGCCTTGAGCTGGAGCTGACGAAGACAGCCGAAGCGAAAGAGCTTCTGCAGCAGGAGGTCGCAGATCGTGAGGAGCAGCTGGCCACCGTTGCGGCTGCTCGTGAAAGAGGGGTGGCGGATAAGCTCATGGCTGCTGCCAAGGCTATGTCGGGTGAGTACAAGCTTTTGGACTTGTTTCGTTTTCTACGGATCTTCTTCTATGCTGCCTTTCTTCATATTTTTCTTCTGTTTTGTCTCAGATGCCGCAGGCATCGAGTTCGACCGCGGTGCTCTGGAGCACGGGAGTGCTCTAGATGATGCCACTGTGGCGGTCGAAGACCGCTGCAGCACCGTCGTCAACTCCCTTGCCAAGGCGAAAGAGGTCCTTGGTCGCTTCTACCAGGAGCTCTTCCCGAAGGGCGCACCCCTTGAAGATGTGGATGCTCTGGCAGAGGCTCTATCAGCCGAAGCGCCTGCAGCGTACAAGCGCAAGCAGAAGGGCATCGGGGCATCCGTCGGGCTGGCGATGGCCATGGCGGCTGGGGCGGAGCTGGACCTGCCCCAGATCACTTCTCAGATGCTGACGGCTACAGATGGATCCGAGGTAGCCTTCGCCGCCTACTCCGCTCGCTGCCGACGATATGGGCCCAAGCTCATTGACTTGCTGTCTGAGTATGCACTGCGGCAGCAGGGCGAGGCCAAAGCTAGGCAGTCTGGTTCTGAGGCGACTTAGTGTCCTGCACCTTAGGCATAGTAGACGTAGGGTAGTTTGTAGTCTTCTTTTGTTGTAAATATCTTTTGTAGTACCATCCTTGTGCCACGTAGTGGCCTTATATATTTTAATGAATTCCTCCGAATTGTTCTCTATCTTTGGCTGAATGTCTGTGTGCCTTCTTTTTTCTGCTGCTATAGGTTCCTTCGGGTGCTGACCCAGTTGACACTTCATCCGAAAGGCCCTTGGGAGCATCATTGGATGATTCCTCGCAGCTCGCTTTTCTTCGAGATCGCGTGCGCAGCTTGGAGAGAGATTTGCTTGGGCTACGCGGTCGCGCTGACGTTTGGAAATCCAAAGCAGACCGTGGTGCAGCCAGAGAGGAGTATTTGATGGCGGAGCTGGGTCGGCTGTCCGAGCAGCTGCAATGTAAGTTGATCCTTCTTTCGGGCTGTAGCTCAGTTCTTCGGGTGAGCCTGCTGGCCTTATTCTTGTTTTGTGCGGTTGTCGCAGGTGCTAATATTGCTCCGAGGGAAGAAAAGGAGCGTATCGCTGTTCGAGTCAATTGCTTGACTCAACAGGACATGGAGGCCGGCGGCTTCTTCTGGATGGACCGCGATCGCGCCATGGTTCTGGCAACGGTGCAGGATCGTGTCTATCAGGTCTCGCGGGTGCTCCGCCAGGTGCAGACATCACTTTCTTTGGTGTTGCACGTCATGTTTCCGTTGGATGCCGTGCCGACGACCCTTGCAGGTCTTCTGACAAAGTTTCGGAGTGCCAGCAATGTCAAGGAGCTGGTGCGGAAGCAGCTCGTCGCAGGGGTGAAGGCTGCCTTGTCTCTTGTGAGGGTGCACCGCCTTGACGTTGATTTGGCTGCTGTGGCGACTGGGCCACCTCCTCGACCAGATGGTGGCGAGTGGAACATGCGTCCGTATTACACGGCTGTAAGGCAGTATGCCAAACAGATTGTAGATTTGTTTGAGCAGCGTGCTCAGGTTATTCTTCAGAATAGGTAGGACCTGAAAATAAACAGATAGGTGTAAAATTTGTATATTGCAGCTGGGCGTTTATGTGCCCTTTGTTGTAAAGGTTTGCTTGTTTGTGAGCACGCGGTGCTTTTATTGAGTACGTGCCCTTTTCGTTTGCCTGACGTAGTCAGCTACTCAGGTGTACACGTTTGGTCCTCAGTCGATGAAATCGTGAGGTGGGGGGAGCCCCCAAGTGCGTTTGTAGCATGTAGTAAAGTTGCAGAAAAGTAGTCAACCGAAGGTTGGGGGGCGAGACACTTAGCTTTATTTATATCGTAATGGAGGAGGTACATGGTTCGGCTGAGTAGCCTTGGCTGAAAGCCTTATTGAAAGTAAAAGGGGGTAGGTTGCTACGGGTAGAATCGTCGCAGGTACGAGATGTTCCATGGGTTGGAGTATGCGACTCCAGACTCCACGTGCTTGAGGCGATAGGCGCCACCTGGGATGACTTCGGTGATGACATAGGGTCCTTCCCATGGTGACTCGAATTTATTCGGTCGCTTTTGCTTGAGTCGTAAGACGAGGTCTCTTTCGACGAAGGACCTTGGGCGCAGCCGGTGGCTGTGGTAGTTGCGGAGACTTTGCTGGTACACCGCTGATCTAGCTGCTGCTATATCCCGTGCTTCGTCGAGTGTGTCGACGGCATCTTCGAGTGCAGTTGTGGATTCGGCTTCGCTGTAAGCGACGACTCGTGGAGCCTGGTGGCGTACTTCGGCTGGTAGCACGGCCACGTAAGCTCCACAGGACAGACGGTAGCTCTTTCGTCCAGTTTCCGGCTTTGTGCTCGAGTGAGCTCATGAGGCGCTTCTTGATGCCAGCGCCAATTAGGCTGTTGGCCTTTTCCACTTGCCCGTTTGTTTGCGGGTGTGCCACTGAGGCATACGTGATATTGATCCCGAGGCCTTCGCAGAAGTCCTGGAATTCTTCGGAGATGAAGTTTGATCCGTTGTCGGTGATGATGCTGTGCGGTACGCCAAACCTGTAGACAATGGATTCGAAGAACTTGACGGCGGTTTTCCCTTCTGGTTGGTGACTGTCATGGCTTCGATCCACTTGGTGAATTTGTCGACTGCGACTAGGAGGAAGACGTGTCCCCCTTTCGAGGACTTTGGCAGTTTGCCGATCATGTCGAGGCCCCATTGGGAAAAAGGCCAGGCTATGGGTATGGGTCGAAGTTCGGACCCAGGTGCGTGCGGTTTGTCGGCGAACCGTTGGCACCCGTTGAATCTTCGGACGATGTCCTTTGTGTCGCTCATGGCCGTTGGCCAGTAGAATCCTGCTCGCAGAGCTTTGGCGACGAGGGAGCGGCTGCCTGCGTGGTGGCCGCAGATGCCCTCGTGAATGTCTTGGAGTATGGCTTTGCCGTCGTCGATGGTGACCCACCGTTGTAGTACTCCCGTGATGCTGCATTTGTACAGTTCGCCATTGATGATGGTGAAGGCTTTTGACCGACGAGATATGCGTCAGGCATCTGTTGGGCTGTCAGGCAATTCTCCGTTTATCAGGAACTGGAGGTATGGACGTGTCCAAGTTTCTTCGATTGCCATGACCTGCATCAGGTTGACCATGGCAACTTCGGTGTCCAACTTTTCAGGTCCTTCATGACCTTCGGGTAGCGTAGCTCCCGAGTGTTCTGCTTCTTCGGGTGATCCCTTGGGGAATTTCCGCTTGATGGATGGCACGCAGATCTGTTTGAGGAACACACCTGGTGGTACCTTTGCACAAGTGGAGCCGATGTTGGCGAGTCTATCGGCCTCCTCGTTACTCTCTCTTCCAACGTGCCGAAGTTCGCAGCCGTCGAGTTCTCCTTCGAGTGCGTTGTATAGCGCGCGGTACGCGATCATGTTTTCGGCGTGTGCGTCGCACTCATTCATTGTCTGCTGTACGACAAGGTTGGAGTCACCGTAGATGACTAGGCGCGTTGCGCCACATATTTTTGCCATCTTCATGCCATGGATGAGGGCTTCGTATTCGGCCTCGTTGTTGGAGCCTCTGAATTTCATCCAAAGGACGTACTTCATCTTGTCACCTTGCGGGGAGGTCAGTATGACTCCTGCCCCTGCTCCGGCTTCGCGTTTGGAGCCGTCAAAATGCATTGTCCAGGACTGCGACATGTCTGGGGTGTCAGGCAGCTGCAGCTCCATCCAGTGCACCAGGAAGTCCGGAAGGACTTGAGATTTGATTGCGTGTCTCTTCTCGTAGATGATGTCCAGGGGTGATAGTTCAATGCCCCACAGGGCCACACGTCCTGTGGCCTCTGGGTTATTCAGGATGCTGTTCAGGGGTGCCTCGTTGATGACCATCACCTGATGCTCCTGGAAGTAGTGGCTCAGTCGTCGAGCCGTCATGAACACGCCGTAGGCCAGCTTTTGGTAGTGCGGGTACCGCTGTTTTGTTGGAGTGAGTACCTCGCTGAGGTAGTAAATTGGGCGCTGGACCCCGTGGGTCTTGCCTTCTTCGGGTCGTTCGACCACGAGTACGGTGCTGACCACCTGGTGTGTGGCTGCTATGAACAGCAGCAAGGGCTCACGCTCCTTTGGCGTGACCAAAACGGGCGAGGTGGAGAGGAGCCGCTTGAGGCTTTCGAATGAGTCGTTGGCTTCTGGTGTCCATTCAAACTTGTCTGCCTTGCGCAGCAGCTGGTAGAATGGTAGGGCCTTCTCGCCCATGCGGCTGATGAACCTGCTTAGTGCCGCTACTCGCCCTGCGAGCTGCTGAACGCCCTTGAGGTTTTTTGGTTTCTCCATTGTCATGATAGCTTTGATTTTCTTCGGGTTCGCTTCGATCCCTCGTTGAGAGATGAAGTACCCGAGCAGCTGACCCGAGGGGACGCCTAAGGCGCACTTTTCTGGATTGAGCTTGATCCTATAGCGATCAAGGTTGTCGAACGTCTCGCGGAGATCGTCGATAAGTGTTCTTGCCTCCTTGGTTTTTATGACTATGTCGTCGACATAGACTTGGACGTTGCGACCGATCTGGTCCTTGAGGCAGGCCTGCATGCATCGCTGGTACGTGGCACCCGCGTTCTTTAGCCCGAAGGGCATTGTGTTGTAGCAGAATACTCCGAACAGTGTGATGAACGCCGTTTTCTCTTGATCTTCGACCTTGAGTCGAATCTGGTTATAGCCTGAGTAGGCGTCGAGGAAGGAGAGCTTCTCACAACCTGCAGTCGAATCGATGATCTGGTCGATCCGAGGTAGAGGGAAGTGGTCCTTTGGGCAGTGTTTATTTAGTGCGTGAAGTCCACGCATATCCGCAGGATGTCTGTGTCCTTCTTCGGGACCATCACCGTATTTGCCAGCCACTCGCTTTCCTTGATTTCCCGGATGAAGTCTGCTGCGAGTAATCTGTTGATCTCCTTGCCGATAGCTTCGGCTCGTGGCTCCGACAGTCTTCGGATGGACTGCTTGACTGGTTTGGTGTCTGGGAAGACATTGAGTGCGTGCTCGGCGAATTCCCTGGGAACTCCTGGCATGTCCGCAGGACACCAGGCGAAGATTTCCCAGCGCTCACGGAGGAATTCGACGAGCGCGCCTTCCTATGCGGTGCTGAGGTCGTTAGCGATCAGCGCCGTCTTGGAGGCGTCTGTCGGATGGACCTGCACTTTCTTGGTGTTGACGGTGGAGTCGAAGGACATGTCGGGTGCGTTCTGCCTTGTGACTGGGGGTAGCCCATTGTCCGTCACCTCGCGGAGCCTTACGAGCTCGTCTTGCATGCCGAAGGACTCGGAGATTTTGTTAAAATCCCTGTCGCATTGGTCCGATTGGGTGAAGCTCCCGTGGACTGTGATGACGCCCCTTGGTCCTGGCATCTTGAGTAGTAGGTATGCGTAGTGTGGGACGGCCAGGAACCTTGCGAATGCTACACGTCCCAGGATGGCATGGTATTGCGACGGCCAGTCCACCACTTCGAATTCTAGGCGCTCTTGCCGAAAGTTGTCCGGCTTCCCGAAGATGACGTCGAGCCCTATTTTGCCTAGGGGGAAGATGCCCTTCCCTGGGACAATGCCGTGGAAAGTTGTGTCTGATTGTTCCAGGCTGCATTGCGGGATTCGCATAGCTGCTAGAGTGCTTGCGAACATTAGGTTGATGCCGCTGCCGCCGTCCATGAAGACGCGACTCATCTCGAAGCCTCCGATCTGCGCCTCCAGCACCAGGGCAGCATGACCTGGGCAAGGGATCTGGCAAGGGTGATCCGCGCGAGTGAATGTGATGCAGGACTCCGATCCGCTGAGGTACTCAGGGATTGCAGGCGGAGTTGCCACGGCCAAGTTGATTTGTCGGGTGATTTTCTTCTGCACCCTATTTGTGGGGCGTCCCTTCTGTATCATATTGAGTGCTCCTTTTGGTGGGGGGGTATGGGACCCCGATGTTGTTTTGCGCTAGTGCGACTGGTTGATTTGGGCCTCCAATAGGCGGCGGTGGAGGAGCTCTGTGTGCTATGTCACCTGGCGCAGGTGCGTTTCCGAACGCAGGAATTGGAGCTTGTTGCCTCATCTGCACCATGCCTTCGCTGAGTTTCTGGAACTCGCGGCAGTCCTTGAGCATGTGGTTGGCTTTCTTTTTTCCATCCTATTTGTCGATGTAGAATTGGATGGTGCATGGACCCGAAAGTTTGTCGAATGCTGAGGGTCCATTGTCGCGGTCGCGGCGTTGCCACGACTGCGTTGGTCGTCCGTTGTCGCGGAAGTTTCCGCTGCGGTATCCTCCGCTGTTGCGGCTGTTGTCATTACGGCGATCGGCGTAGCCGGCCGCGACCATGTCGGGTCCGTCACGGTCCTCGTAGACGCGCGATCTCCTCTTGCTGCGGCGTTCGCGTCTTCGGCCGTAGTCGTCCTCTTCATCTGATTGCGCCCGCTGGATGCAATCTTCGCCGTCTGCCCAACTGTTGGCAATTTCCATGAGGTGGTCGAGTGTCTTGGGCTTTACACGCCCAAGTTCCTCCTTGAAGTTTGGGCGTTTGACGTCGTCCCTGAAGGCGTCGATGGCTCGCTCTTCGGAGATGTGTGCTGCGGAGTTCTTGGTTGTAGACCAGCGTAGTATGTATGAGCGAATAGATTCACCCGTTCTCTGGGTGCAGGCTCGCAACTCTTCGATTGAGGCGGGCCTCTTGCTGGTGCCTTTGAAGTTTCGGATGAAGCTGTAAGCGAGCTCCTCCCAGCTTCGGATGGATCCTGATGATAGGCTGCTAAGCCAGACCCGCGCTGCGCCTATTAGCTGCAGCTGAAGGCATTGCATGGCGGTTTCTTTGTTGCCTCCGTGAAGCTTGACGGATGATAGATGGTCACTGAGCTAGGACTTTGGATCTTGCGTGCCGTTGAACTTCGGAGTGTCCGAAGGAAGCTTGAAGTTGCGTGGCATCTGCGTTCGCCGAACAGATCTGCTGAAGCATCAAGCTCCGCAGAGTTCTCCTTCGTCTTCATCCATCTCAGATTCGGACGAGCATGCGCGTTTAGCGCGTGCTTTGTCGATCTTGCGCTGTGTGAGCTTGTCTCTGGCGTCGTAGTCGCGTTTATGCGGTGCGAGCTCTTCTTTCTTCGAGGGAGATCGTGCTCCTCTTCCTCTTCGGATGAGGGGGTGGGGCTCCGGTCGCGCCTGGCCGGAGCTTTCTTCTTTGGCTCCGCATGAGCGTCTTCGTGGAACGCAGCTCCGATTAGTCCTAGTCCGGTGAGTGCGGACCTATGCATGGCCATTTTCGGGTCCCCCTCCAGAGGTGGGTGAGCCGCGAGATACGCACTGGCTGCCATGATCGCAGCTTGTGGTGTCTTCGGGATGATGTTGCCGTCGGCATCCATATCCATGAACGATGTGTGGAGAGTTCGGGTCACGTCGCGCCGCTCTTTGGGATCCATGTTTTCCACCCGTGAGAGGTGCTTGTTTCCCTGGTTTCCGTTTGTGCTAGAGCCGGGTGCGATGGCGGAGAGCGCAACTCGTCGCGCGCTGGACTCGGAGGCTGCTTGCTTGCGCTTGTCTAGCGTCTCCTGCATCTTGACTTGTTTCTTGTGCTCCTCGATGAGGAGGTAGTGGTATGCCATCAGTAGGTCACGTGAGGCGTCTGCAGGTAAGACGATGTCACCTGCGACGGCACGGCGAGCCTGGACCCATCCTTCTTTGCTAAGTTGGATGACGTGGCCGTTGCTTTCCCTGTTGGGTGGGGGGGACTGGCTTCTTCTGTTTTCGCCGTTTCGATTGGGCGGCGGGTTAGGCGTTTCCTCGTCGGTTTGGATGACTGCGGCGCACAGATAGCGCCTGCAGATTGGTTGGCTGCTGCCGCAGCTTTCGGATCCGGAACCGTAGGTCCCTTCATCCGAAGGTGGATCGCACAGATCGGAGTTGCAGCTGCTGCTGCTGTAGAACTCATCTGTTGATGGTGACGTGCGTAGCACGGGGTGTGGAGCCCACGAAGCGGGCCTGATTGACGGCACGGGCACCCGCTCAGGGAGGCGGAGGGTGCCAGTTTGTCCCACCTAGAAGCAGAAGCTCCCGAACAAAATTTCGAGTCCGTCGCCTACGGGCTCGAAATCCTTCATGGTGGCCGGCGAGTGGGCGGTGAAGTCGAAAGCGCCGAAGAGGAGGTGATTCTCCGTCGCCGCGGAGTTGTAGATCGATCGGGTCGGAACCGTCACGACCGCACAATCAGCAGCCCCAATTCCCACAGACGGCGCCAATTGACGAGGTTTAATCTCGTCAATGCCCATTGTTATGGACTTGGGTTTTGGAGAAGATGGGGATGCTGGAGATCGTGGCACGGTTAACAGACAAGCAACCAGGGGACACGAGATTTACCCAGGTTCAGGCCCCCGGAGGGAAAACCCTACTCCTGCTTGTCTGCTCTTTGATTACGGTGGAACCGAAGGTTACAGGGTGCGCAGATTCGATCTGGCGTGGATGCGTGTGCGAAAGTATGAGTCGAGTTACCCTAGGACGTACCCTCCTGGCCTTTATATAGACTTAGGCAGGTCCCGGGCGTAGTCCTAGTCGGTTACAAGTTCTAGGGTTTTACCCCTTTGAATTTCCTATCTCCTCTAGTCTTGCTCTCCAAGGATCCGAAGACGTCATGGGCCTTGGCCACCCGAAAATCTTCATGGGCCAGCGTATGTCTGCCGTGGGCCTTCCTTGGGCTGGACTAGGTATGCTGAAGTTACGTACCCGTAGGGTATAACTATGTCACCTGGCCCAATGTGGCCAGGGCACTCCCTCGTAGGCCCACGCACCCCTCCGACAAGTGGGGCCACATTGGTCCCACTCCGGAAGCTTCTAGAACCTTCCGGTACAATATCGAACATTCCAAAACGATTCTGAAATCCAAAAACTGCTTTCCATTATATGAATCTTATTCTCCGGACCATTCCAGAACCTCTCGTGATGTCCTGGATCTCATCCGAGACTCCGAACAAAAACTCATAAACCATTTATCCATTCTATCCTAGCGTCGAGACACGTTAAGTGTGTGACCCTACGGGTTCGAGAATATGCAGACATGATCTTCTATCAATAATCAACAGCGGGATCTGGAAACCCATATTGACTCCCACATATTCATCGATGATCATGTCGGATGAACCACGATGCCAGGATTCAATTAATCCCATATATATATTTCCTTCGTCACGCGGTATTTTACTTGCCCGAGATTCGATCGTTGGTATCAGCATACCTAGTTCAGTCTCGTTCACGGCAAGTACTTTACTCGTTCCGTAATCCGATATCACTTTGTGATCAACTCCTTAACCACGTGCTTGCAAGCGGTGTTGATATCGATTACTGAGTGGGCCCGAAGTATATCTCTCTGACTCGGGAGGGACAATTCCATCTCGATACATACAACCCCAAGTACTTTCCGATCACCTGAGAGACACCTTTATGATCACCCTCACATAGGATGACGTTTGATGACCTCAAAGCTTTCTTCCGATACCAGGGAGTTGTATTATCTCATGGTCTAAGGAATACAATATTTGACATAAGAAAAAGCTTCGCAAAGATGAACACGAAGACACGATCTAATTGCTCTGCTTGATTTGGGTCTGTCCACCATATCATTCTCCTAATGACATGATCTCATTATTAATCGACAACTTATGTCTATGGTTAGGAAACCTTAACCATCATTAATCAATGAGCTAGTCCATAGAGGCGTACTAGGGACACGGTGTTGTTGATAAACCACACAAGTATCAAAGTTTCCGCTTAATACAATTCTAGCATGGAATATAAACTTTATCATGAACAAGAATTATAACAATAACATCTTTATTATTGCCTCTAGGGCATAATTCCAACAGTAATGTGATGAGATGGTGAACTTTGTAACAAACACTTGTATAAATATTCGCCACCTTTGACTTGTATTGTAATATGATGACCACTTGTCTATCTCGATCGGGCTCTAAGTAGTGTGATGGCACTATATTCGTGTTTGTTTTATATTTGTTTTCATATACTAATTCAAATATATTATTTCTGTATAATACTGTATAATACCTGTATAATATTGTATATTTGGACAAGTTTCGATTTTTTTAATACCTGATATTTAAACCAGTGGCGCATTGTTTTTACCTTCTGTGGCGCATAGCACTTCAGTTGCGCATTTTCCAGAATGCGCCACTGAACAGAGTCCTATGGCGCATCATTCAAAATGCGCCACAGAAGTATGATGACTTCTGTGGCGTTTCGAAATGCGTCACAGAAGTTTTCATTAGTGGCGACGTAACAGTGGCGTCCCTGCCATGCGCCATAGAAGCACAATATAGATACGCCACTGATGAAGGATTTCCTAGTAGTGTTAGAGAAATGCAATGGTCCCAGGTAGTTCGATGCTAGTTATGCAATGGCGCTGTGGGCGGAGGCCATGGCTGGGTGGAAAATTTTAACAAATGGACGCGAGTGGGCAGTTGGTGGGCACCCACATTGTTGTCTCTGCTCGTAGATTTCTGTAAAATCATGCTCGCAGCCGGCAACACATATTATTGCGCCGTTTTGGAAACACGCCGGTAGGGTGACATTATTCAGACGGACGGCGCATCTCGTGCATGTTGGCTCAACAGTTAGCTAGTGATCTAATATTTCGCCAGTGGTACACGTAGGGAACTGTTACACATTAAACTATGCGGTTATGGTGTCAGGTTCGGCGACCGGTACAAGGCGGATCCACGCTCGATCGTGTACGTCATGGACGGATCCGCGCGCCTTGCTGCACCGTCGTCACGCCTCCCGTGAATTGCTGCTACGTACCGCGACGGATTCTTGCTTGGTCTCGCATCAGCGAGACAGGCGCGCTATCTCATCTCATTGGATACTAGTACCACCACATGCTCGTTGCTCGGGCTGCCTCCGTACGTCGATCTCCATATGTATATATGCCACCTCACCGACACCACGTGCGCCGTGCGGACTAAACCAGACTGTCACCGCTACTAGTAGTTTTTTCTAAGTCACATGCGATTTTCTTCCTCTTATCGATTACTCCCTCCGTTTCAAAATATAAGATGTTTTAGCTTTATAAAGCAAATGTATCTAGACTATTTTTAGTATATAGGTTCACTCATGTTTAGAGTGAATCTACATACTAAAATAAGTCTAGATATACTTTTTTAACAAATCTAAAACATCTTATATTTTGAAACAGAGGGCGTAGCGGTTTTTATCACCCGGCCATCGAGCGAGATTTTTCATTACTACTGTAGTTGAGCTATTTTTCTATGTCGCGTACGTGGAATGGAGTATATATAGCGTATTGTACTACATTTGCTTACACGAAGAAAATAAACCCACTCAGAGCTAATGGAGTAGTGCCTACTAGTACACATAACACATGGATGGATGTGCGTACAGGGTACACGTGTGGGCACACCAAGGAGACAAGTGTATCCGGCCACCTGGCAGATTCCTTCGCCAGTTTATGCGTGGTTACATGTTCATGCATGATCTATCCTGATGCATGGATCTAAGACACTAGTGATCTCACTCGGCAAGTAATTAAGCACATCACATGCACATAACATATACCGTAGTATCCAATCTTAATCTTTTGTGATGATCGGTCTGTTTTATCCAGAACAAAGGAGAATCAAGATCCGGTCGGAGATCAGTCTTTGATCGATGCTCCGTTTGACTTGACGTACGTCTTGACCCATCTGCATGTTCCGCGGTCTCGTGTCCGATCGCGCCGATCGATCAAACCGGCGCCCTGCTTGCTTGCTCCAAACAAGCGGCCGTCCGGCGGTCTCGGGGGATTATTGTTCGCATCCGCACGTGCCGCCCTGTGCATGTGCACTGCTGCGGTACGGTGCTTTTTTTTTTTTTAGGGACTTCTGCGGTACCGTGCTGCTCGTCGATCGATCGGAAGTTAGCTGTTGGCTGGCGACTTTTTGGGACAATTAAATCGGAGGAAGGGAGATTGTGTTTCAGCTCATGGTTATGTGCCACCGGCTGCAGGCTATAGGTACGCATTCGACGATCGATCATTCAGCAATGTTAAGCAATGTTTCTCGGTTACCCAGGACACCGATCCGGATATTGAATTTAGGTCCGGACGCCGAAAATCGGCCCAGTCGCGTATCTATTAATTTTTTTCATTCGGATTTGGGCCAACTTTGGTCCGGACTCCCCAGGACATATCCAGGATCCCGGGTACGCACTGGAAACGCCGGACGCAGCGAATTGGTCGAGTGGACCAGCATGTCAGTGACAGAAGCCAAGTCGTCGTCATCCTTCCCGCCGTTTTTCTTTTCCCGCCCTCGCCTCCGAACTCGGCCTATAAAAGACATACATCTCGCCCTCTCCCTTCACAGTCTCTCACACCACTCCCAACTCCGGCGAACTCCGGACGCTCGCACCTTTCTTCCTCCTCAACTCCGCCGAAAAGCCATGGCGGAGGGATTTCCCGGCCAACGCACGATGCAACAATGGGAAGCCCGGCTGCTCCACGAGGCGGGTTATACGGCGCCGCCGGACACTCGTCTCCCCTTCGCCTGGCAACTTAGCGCCGGCGGGATCCCTATTCCGCTGGTGCCGGCCGACGAGGACCTCGCTGGAGAGATCCAGGCGGCTATCGCCGCCACGCAAGACCCGGATCTCGCCGAGGATCCTGACAACCTGGTCTTCTGGAGGCAGTTCTTCGCCGATAGGCGTCTCGAGGAACTTGCTCGACACGAGGGACCGCCGGGCTCGCCGCCGCCGCCGCCGCTGGTGGAGCGTTCTAGGGCGAACTCTCGCCGCTGTCATGGAGCACATCCAAGCCGGCAACAACCCCCGCCTCGGCCTATAGATGCGGTGTCCGTCGTCGACCACGGCGGCAGCGGCCTTTTCCTAATTATTAATAAATTCGATGTAATATGTGCGTCCTTGTCCTAGTTAATGAAATCTGCCTATATTCGCCGAAATTTCGCCGAACCTGGAAACTTGGTTTGAAAACGCGAGTGGGAAGCTCGGTGTTCCGAGGCCAAAAACGTGTTTCGTTCGGCTAAAAAAGGTTCGGATTTCAGCCTGAGTTCGCCAAACGAGTGAGATGCTCTTACAGGATGATATTGTCAGAACCAGTCCGTGGTAAACCTGCTAGATTGCAAGTTGCATGCCATGCGATCGAGTCGCCGTGCGGGCGCACCCGAATGCTCGGCGTGCGTCTCTAGTAGTACTACTCTGATCCAGCAAGTGGCCGCGCCCACGCCCGCGGGTGCGTGTCTGCCTGTCCCCTGCCGCGCCGCGGCATTCATGAGGCCGCCGGGTCATGCAGAAGCACACCGACTCGCCCCGTACCGTACGTGCGTGAAATAAAGACGAGCTGCCGGCCGGCAGGGCTGGGCCAGGCGCGCCCCGGCAGCTCGCGCGCGCGCACTGTGTTCGTGCCGAGCGCCGACGGCCGTGAGTTTGCGGCACACAGACATGGCAATGGCATTCCATCCGTCCATTAATTTGTCACAGCTGAGACATTATTACAAGCCTCTTGATTCCGGTAGAGATGTCGAATAATTCTCTAGGAAAACCATTGTAAAGATCGATGAAAACCGGAGAAATGTCGCCGTCGTCATCGGTCGGTCACCGGGTAAAACATTCACCAAGCGCACCCTTAAAATGGATGCAACTTTTTTGCTCAGCTGAATTTACATACCAGCCGCTAACTACACATCCGGTGCGGCTAGGCGACCAAGTCCACAATCTTATACTCCCTCCGACTCATATTAGTTGACTTGGATTTATCGATTTGGATGAATCTAGACACGGAGGGAGTAATTAGTTCCTTAAATTTGGGAATTAGTATACACATTCCCTTCATCGATTTCTTTTACACTGCACTAACGACATGAAAGCATGTCTTCGTCGTTTGCCACATCAGCTGCTGCCTCTCGATCTCATTAGCACACTCCAGAGTAAACATATTATAGTTCATGGCCGATGAGACCGATTAATTTAAGTGCTGCTTCTCCTCATACGTCGCCACGTCCTATATTCTCTCCGACCCCTTTGTGCATCAACGTAGTATATCAAAACGATAGGGATAGGAGGTCGTTCTCCTATGATTGCTAGTGGGAATCAAATCCTACTAGGTGACAAACGGCAAAGTATATAATTTTAGATTTGACGACCACGCCTCTAACCACTCTTCTAATGCTAGAAATTGTGTCCTTGGAGGTTAGGAAGAATCTCAGGGACCGCTTGATGGCTTTGTCAAATCGCCGAATAGCTAGCTAGCTTCCTAAGAACAAGATTAATGGCACAAAATAGAAAACGGTCTCCTGTTACTGATTTGTTTGGCCAATCTTGTGGTTGGTTTCCCTAAATTAATGTACGATCTTAAAGAAAGATTAGGGCCCAAGCGTTTAAGATTTGTCAACATCTACCGGCCGTATGAACTGATTCTGCCTACTTAGTGTGAAGGTTAGAGGACCTACATAATGCTTCCCTCGTGTCACACAATATATATGCCTCAAGTCGGTCAAATGAAGTTCTTTAAATATGTATGAGCAGTGGGTCAAATAGAGTTTTTTTTGCAATAACTAAATGTACAAGAAAAAACTAATACAGTTGGACATTACAATACGGTGTACTCCCTCCGTGTCAAATTAATTGACTCAATTTAGTCTAGTTACGCATGTATATAGACACTAAAATGTGTTAGATACATGTGTATATAAACGACCACATCTCTAAGTACTCTTTTAATGCTAGAAATTTTATCCTCGGAGAAGTTAGGAGGAATCTCTGCTCGAAATAGGCTTTCGTCCCTCTATATTAATATAGCACCCACCGATACAACAGAGATATCACTGTTGGGACCAATCAATACAAATCTAGCCCCAAAAGAAACAAGAAATAAAAAGAAGAGAAAAATAATACCGACAACGCTGGTTCGACCAAAGAGGATATGACTCGCCACCACTACACCCTCTGAAGAAATTCCGCCCTGCTCCTAGCACTCTGAAGCGCCGCATATCAAGCAGCGCCTCCAACAAGGGAAGCAATGACAGCACTGCTGCCTCCCGAACCGATCCAAGGGGGCCTCCGGAACGAGTTCTAGGGTTTCCCTAATACGCTACAAGGGATGGTGGAGAGAGGTACATCCGAAGCCCTCTAAGAAGGGTGGCGAAACACACGACCGTCACCACGTCGGAGCCGATGGCAAGGATTTCTCCCAGCCCCTCACACCAGAACCCCACACACTCTAAATCACTCCACCAGACTTGCCACCCATGAACACACCCCACCAGGGTCTTGCAGTCATCACTGATGTGTCACCGTGGTCCACGAAGCAATGCCGGTAATACCGAGAAGCATAAAGTCTAGCGAGGGTCAACGGTATAGTGACACACGAAAGGGAACTACCTCCACCGTCGGGAGGAGGTAGCCAACCGGGTGCAGCAGCAGGACAAACCAGGCTCTTAACGGCCTGTCCGAGCCCGAGAGGGCCCGTGAAGTCCCACCGCCGCACTGCAGTAGGAGCACCACCACTGACACCAACAAGCCATCACCTTATCCTACCCTCAATCCAACGGAGAAGACGCCTCCCCATCAGGAACGACCTGCCCAAGAATAGATTGGGCCCAAAGGGCCCTGAACTGGGCTGGGTCGCCGGCTATGTGTCGGCTGCCATGCCTCCCGGCGACCAACCTGATGGCTAGCTTCTTAAGACCAAGTTTTTTTTTTGCGAAATTCCACCAATCTATTAATAATCATCAAAAGCAGTACGAAGAGCGTCAAAAGTAAGAAAATTACAAATAGGTCATTAAACCACCTAGCGATGACTACAAATACTAGCACGAGCCTGACGAGGTTCGATCTCGTCAATGCCTATTGTTATGGACTTGGGTTTTGGAGAAGATGGGGATGCTGGAAGTCGCAGAACGATTAACAGACAAGCAACACAGGGACACGAGATTTACCCAGGTTCAGGCCCTCGGAGGGAAAACCCTACTCCTGCTTGTCTGCTCTTGATTACGGCGGAACCGAAAGTTACAGGGATGCGCAGGTGCAATCTGGCGTGGAGGTATGTATGCAGTGTTGAGAGAGATCCTTCTCGCCATACCCTTCTGGCCTTTATATAGATAGGCAGGTCCCCGGATAGGTCGAGTCAGTTACAAATTAGAGTTGATACCCTTTGAAATTCTATCTAATCTAGACTTGTCCTCCAAGGAGTCGAAACCATCACGGGCTTGGGCCACCCTAAGTCTTCATGGGCTGCATGTCCTTACGTGGGCCTTCCTTGGGATGGACCAGGTATATCAATGTCGTGTACCCATGTGGTATATCCATGTTAGTAGGCCCCGAGTGTTCAGTCGAATTGTAGATTCGGCTGGAGACTCTTCAATCTTTCGGGTGCAATTGAGACTGCTATTTTTAGTAGAAATGTTTTAGTTCATAGGGATTGTTCATGCATGTGCCTGACTCACCCGACGAATCAGGCCCAGTTAACTGTCATAGGAAAAAACAACACGATCTTCATCAAACTCGAGTCCCCGGACTCGAATTCGAAACAATTGCTGGTGTGATTCGACTGAGGCCGTTGTGGTCTTACAGGAGTCAAATCCCAATGATTTTCTAGTGATGTATCCAATGCGTCCATCGGGATTTTCTTCGTGCCTGTTGACATGGGAGTTTACTGGCAGAGCGCAGTCAGGTGCGTTACTAGGCCATCAGATGATATCTGTAGGGCTTATCTTTGCATCATAGACACAACATCCGAAGTTTTATCATCGCGGAGGTGTTTCGGGTGGCCAAGTAGACTGCTTCTCACTTAGCGTTGCTTTAGGCAAAGTTGCCAAAAATATTTTACCATATTTGATCCGAAGGATCGCAATCGAGGAATTCATAGGGTGCGTGGCCAACGCTCCTTATGGGAGTAGCCCCCGAGTGTCTGTTCGAGTCATAGACTCGAGCAGAGACTTTAATTCTGCCGTTTTCAGCATAGGTCCGAAGGACACAATTTTTTCAGATGCTCAACCAATGCTCCCTATGGGAGTAGCCCCCGAGTCCGTAGTGGAGTCGTAGACTCGACGTAGGACTCGAAGACAATTTCGAGGTGATGTTACCTTAGCAAGTTCTCAGGTGCGCGGCTAGCGCTCCTGATAGGAGTAGCCCCCGAGTAGTTTCTCGAATCATAGATTCGAGTAAGTACTTGTATGATCAGCCAAAATCTTCGAGCCGTTGCTGGCTTTGCCTTGATGACGTCAGTACTGACGGTTGGTGATCTCAACCGTTTGCGGCAACAAATATGATGTGATGAGACGATCGTGGGTCCCATCGCCTGACTTGACATTGACTAGTCACGTGTAGACGTGGCGAATCCTCGGTTTCCGTGCGTAGTGGACGGCGTGCTGGCGACGGTTCCGTGTGGTGCTGACACGTGTATGGTGAGATTTGAGTGGCATGCTAGGGCTTCTCAATCGACAGCTCGTGTGCATCGTCTTCGTCCTTTTATAGCATGGGGAAACAGTGATTTTTCTTTTACCCTTCTTCATTTGCTCATCTCCATTGCCTCCATTTTTGCGAGCTTTTCTGCCCTCCGTTGCGCACTGGACATTCTCCACACTTTTCCTTCCTCGTTCATGCGCTCACATTGCCGCACTCGCCGCTGTAAGTTGGGCAAGCCGAACAAGACAACTGCTGGAGCTGGGTTGAGTGCCGCCGGCGCCGGCAAGAAGGTCGCCGCTACGGCCCGCACTGTAGGGGTTCGTAGCATGGAAAACAAAAAAATTCTACCGCATGAACACACAATCAAGATCTAATCTATGATCAAGCCAAGATCTATCTACTAGATCGGTGCAACAAGTTGATAGAGTACTAACCCTCGAAGATCCAAAGCGGTTAACGAGAGCAGATTCTCGTGGGTGATGTAGTCGTACACTTGCCGATCTCAAGATCGCGTAGACGATCCTTCCGGTGCTGCGTTCCAGCAGCGCTTCCGCAGTCGGTCACACGTTCGGTACTCGATGAAGACCTTCCTCTCCCTTGTTCCAGCAGGAAGCGGAGGTTGTAGTACTCTCCTCGTGATTCCGGCAGCACGACGGCATGGTGACGGAAGTAGAGGGAAGATCCCGCAGGGCTTCACCTAAGCCGGAGCGAGTATGGTGGAGTAAGAGAAGGCCTTGGCGATCTACGGATTAGAGGCACCAAGGGGGTGGCTTGGCCGGCGTCTAGGGTTTGGGGAAACCCTAATTCGGCGGCTAGAGGATCCCTAGGTGGCAGCAGCACTTGGAGGGGTGGTGGCGCCTAGAGCTAGGGTTTGGGTGTGAGGGGTAGGGGTGCGCCCTACCCCTCCTTATATAGGTGGGGAGAGGCGGTTTGGGGAGGAGGGAGTCCTCCCCCAACTCCTCTTCATGGCCGGCGGGTGGAGGGAGTGGGATTCCTACCCTAGGTAGGTTTCCTACTCTCCCTCCACCAAGCAATGTTCGGATTTGACTTTTTCAAATTGGCGTTTGACTTTCAAACTTGAATTTGATTTGTCTCTTCATATTGCCCAGCCAAGTAACCTAGTACATGATGCAACCATTCCACATTGTCATGACACATCCATGTACCCTTCCCCTTCTGGAGTGCCGGACCTTCCAGACCCTTCTAGAACATTCCCGGTGAAAACACTAAAATCATTTTCGAACTCTGAAACAGGACTTTCCTTATATGAATCTTATTCTCCGAACCATTCCGGATCTCCTCGTGGTATCCCGGATCCCATCCGAGACTCCGAACAACATTCAGTCTCTTACTCATCATTCCATAACTACACAACAACATCGAATCCTTAAGTGTGTCTCCCTACGGTTCGTGAATTATGCGGACATGACCGAGACACTTCTCCGATCAATAACCAACAGAGGAATCTGGAAATTCATATGGCTCCCACATATTTCTACGATTACTTTGCGATCGAATGAACCACTTACTGGCATGGTTATACCCTACGGGTACGTGATCTTAGCATACCTGGTCCAGCCCAAGGAAGGCCCACAGCAAATGTACGCCGGCCCATGACGATTTTCGGGTGGCCAAGGCCCATGACGCCTTCGGATCCTTAGAGAGCAAGACTAGTGTAGATAGGAAATTCAAAGGGGTAAAACCCTAGAACTTGTAACCGACTAGGTCTAAGCCCGGGACCTGCCTGAGTCTATATAAAGGCTAGGAGGGCACGACCTAGATCTCTCTCTCATACTTTCGCACACACACCTCCACGCCAGATTGCATCTGCGCACCCCTGTAACCTTCGGTTCTGCCGTAATCAAGAGCAGACAAGCAGGATTAGGGTTTTCCCTCCGGGGGCCTGAACCTGAGTAAACCTTGTGTCCCCGTGTTGCTTGTTTGCTAACCGTTCCACGATCTCCAACATCCCCATCTTCTCCAAAACCCAAGTCCATAACAATGGGCATTGATGAGATCAAACCTCGTCAATTGGCGCCGTCTGTGGGAACTGGGGACGCTGATTGTGCGATCGTGACGGTCCCAACCCGATCGATCTACAACTCTGCGGCGACGGAGAGTCACCTCCTCTTCGCGCTTTCGACTTCACCACCCACTCACCGGCCACCGTGAAGGACTTCGAGCCCGTAGGCGACGGACTCGAAATCCTGTTCGGGAGCTTCTGCTTCCAGGTAGGGCAAACTAGCACTCTCCGCCTCCCTGAGCGGGTGCCCTACACCCCGTGCTACGCACAACATCATCAACAGATGATTCCTACGACAGCAGCAGCTGCAACTCCGATCTGTGCGATCCACCGTCGGATGAAGGGACCTACGGTTCCGGATCTGAAAGCTGCGGTAGCAGCGGACCAATCTATGAGCGCTATCAATGCGCCGTAGTCATACAGGCTGACGGGAATCAACAAACACCCAACCCGCCGCCCAACCCGCCACCTAACCCGCCAGAACGAAACGGCGGGAACAGAAGAAGCCAGTCCCCCCACCCGAAGGGGAAAACAACGACCATGTCATCCGCCTTAGCAAAGAAGGATGGGCCCAGGTCCGCAACGCCGTGGCAGGCAACATAGTATTGCCTGCAGACGCCTCCCGGGATATGCTGATGGCCTACCACCTGCTCCTGATCGAGGAGCACAAGAAGCAGGTCAAGATGCAGGAGGTGCTTGATAAACGCAAGCAAGCAGCCTTAGAGTCCAGCGCGCGACGAGCCGCGCTCTCCACCATGGGCATCGGCTCTAGCTCGAACGCCAACCAAGGCAACAAGCACCGCTCTCGGATGGAGAACATGGATCCCCAGGAGCGCCGTGAGGTGACCCGAACCCTCCACACATCCTTCATGGAGATGGACGCCGACGGCAACGTCATCCCGAAAACGCCGCAGGCTGCGATCATGGCAGCCACTGCGTACCTCGCGGCCCACCCACCTCCGGAGGGGGACCCGAAGAGGGCCATGCACAAGTCCGCGCTTACCGGACTCGGACTCGTTGGAGCTGCGCTCCACCAGGAAGCTCCCACGGAGCTGAAGAACAAAGCTCCGGTAAGGTTCGACCGCAGCCCCACCCCTTCATCCGAGGAAGAGGAACATGACCTTCCTCGAAGGAAGAAGAGTTCGCGCCACCGCAATCGTGACTACGACGCCAGAGACGCGCTCACACAGCGCAAAATCGACAAAGCGTGAGCCAAGAGCGCATGCTCGTCTGAATCCGAAATGGACGAAGACGAAGGAGAACTCTGCGGAGCCCGATGCTTTAGCAGATCTGTTCGGCGAACAAAGATGCCGCGCAAATTCAAGCTTCCTTCGGATACTCCGAAGTTCGACAGCACACAAGACCCAAAGGCGTGGCTCAGCGACCACCTATCGTCCGTCAAATTGCACGGCGGAAACAAGGAAACCACCATGCAATGCCTTCAGCTGCAGCTGATAGGAGCGGCCCGGATCTGGCTCAGCAGCCTATCTTCAGGGTCCATCCGAAGTTGGGATGAGCTAGCTTACAGCTTCATCCGAAACTTCCAGGGCACCAGCAAGAGGCCCGCCTCAATCGAAGAGTTGCGAGCCTGCACTCAACGAACGGGCGAATCCATTCGCTCATACATACTACGCTGGTCCAACACAAAGAACTCCACAGCCCACATCTCCGAAGAGAGGGCCATCGACGCCTTCAGGGACGGCGTCAAGCGCCAAGACTTCAAGGAGGAACTTGGGCGCGTCAAGCCCAAAACACTCGACCACCTCATGGACATCGCCAATAGGTGGGCTGACGGCGAAGATTCCATTCACCGAGCACAATCGGAAGAAGAAGACGACTACAGTCGACGGCGAGAGCGCCGTAGCAAGAGAAGATCGCGCATCTACGACGATCACGACGGACCCGACATGGTCGCGGCCGGCTACGCCGATCGCCGCAACGACGCCAACCGCAACAGCGGAGGACACCGCGGAGGAAACTTCCGCGATGGGGGACGCCCAGCGCAGTCGTGGCACTGCCGCGACCGTGATAACGGACCCTCAGCATACGAAAATCCTTCGGGTCCATGCACCATCCACTTCTACATCGACAAGCAGGACGGCAAAAAGAAGGCGAGCCACATGCTCAAGGACTGCCGCGAGTTCCAGAAACTCACGAAAGCATGGTGCAGATGAGGCAACAAGCCCCAATCCCTGCGTTTGGAAACGCACCCGCGCCAGGTGAAATAGCGCATGGAGCTCCTCCACCGCCACCCGTTGGAGGCCCGAACCAACCAGTCGCACCAGCACAGAACAATGCTGGGAACGGGTATCCCCAGCCGAAAGGAGCACTGATGATTCAGAAGGGGTGCCCCACGAATAGGGTGCAGAAGAAAATCACCCGACAAATCAACCTGGCCGTGGCAACTCCACCCGCCATCCCTGAGTACCTCAGCGGATCAGAGTCCTGCATCAGTTCAGTCGTTCGGATCACCCTTGCCAGATCCCTCGCCCAGGTCATGCTGCCCTGGTGCTAGAGGTGCAGATCGGAGGTTTCGAGATGAGTCGCGTCTTCATGGACGGCGGCAGCGGCATCAACCTGATGTTCGCAAGCACTCTAGCAGCAATGCGGATCCCGCGGTGCAGCCTGGAACAATCAGACACAACGTTCCACGGCATCGTTCCAGGGAAGGGCATATTCCCCCTGGGCAAAATATGGCTCGACGTCATCTTCGGCAAGCCGGACAACTTCCGACTGGAACGGCTCGAATTCGAAGTGGTGGACTGGCCATCACAGTACCACGCCATCCTCGGGCGTGTAGCATTCGCAAGGTTCCTGGCTGTCCCACACTATGCATACCTGCTACTCAAGATGCCAGGACCGAAGGGCGTCATCACAATCCACGGGAGCTTCACCCGATCGGACCAATGCGACAGAGATTTCAATAGAATCTCCCAATCATTCGGCATGCAGGAGGAGCTCCTAAGGCTACGCGAGGTGACGGACAATGGGGCACCCCCAGTCGCACGACAAAAGGCACCTGCCATGTCCTTCGACTCCACCGTCAACACAAATAAGGTGCAGGTCCATCCGACGGATACCTCCAAGACGGCGCTGATCGCCAATGACCTCAGCCCCACATAGGAAGGCGCGCTCGTCGAATTCCTCCGTGAGCGCTGGGAAATCTTCGCCTGGTGTCCTGCGGACATGCCAGGAGTTCCCAGGGAATTCGCCGAGCACACACTCAACGTCTTTCCAGACACCAAGCCCGTCAAGCAGTCCATCCGGAGACTGTCCGAGCCATGAGCCGAAGCTATCGGCAAAGAAATCAACAGACTACTCGCTGCAGACTTCATCAGGGAAATCAAAGAAAGCGAGTGGCTTGCAAATACATTGATGGTCCCAAAGAAGGACACGGACATCCTGCGGATGTGCGTGGATTTCACGTCGCTAAACAAGCATTGCCCAAAGGAACACTTCCCTCTTCCTCGGATCGATCATATCATCGTTTCGACTGCAGGTTGCGAGAAACTCTCCTTCCTCGACGCCTACTCAGGCTACAACCAGATTCGACTCAAGGTCGAAGATCAGGAGAAAATGGCGTTTATCACACCGTTCAGAGTGTTCTGCTACAACACAATGCCCTTCGGGCTAAAGAACGCAGGCGCCACGTACCAGCGATGCATGCAAGCATGCTTCAAGGACCAGATCGGTCGCAATGTTCAAGTCTATGTCGACGACATAGTCATAAAAACCAGGGAGGCAAGGACACTTATCGACAATCTCCGCGAGAGGTTCAACAACCTCGATCGCTACATGATAAAACTCAACCCCAAAAAGTGCGCCTTCGGCGTCCCATCGGGTCAGCTGCTTGGGTACTTCATATCTCAGCGAGGGATCGAGGCGAACCTGAAGAAAATCAGAGCCATCATGGCGATGGAGAAGCCGAAGAACCTCAAGGGTGTCTAGCAGCTCGCAGGACGAATAGCGGCGTTGAGCAGATTCATCAGCCGCATGGGCGAGAAGGCCCTGCCATTCTACCAGCTGCTACGCAAGGCAGATAAATTCGAGTAGACGCCCGAAGCCGACGATGCGTTCGAAAGCCTCAAGCGGCTTCTCTCCACCTCGCTCGTCCTGGTCACGCCAAAGGAGCGCGAGCCTCTGCTGCTGTACATAGCAGCCACACACCAAGTGGTCAGCACCGTGCTAGTGGTCGAACGACCCGAAGAAGGCAAAAGCCACGGGATCCAACGCCCAATCTACTACCTCAGCGAGGTACTGACGCCAACAAAACAGAGGTACCCTCACTACCAGAAACTCGCCTACGGCGTGTTCATGACGGCTCGACGGCTGAGCCATTACTTCCAGGAGCACCAGGTGATGGTCGTCAACGAGGCACCCCTGAACAGCATCCTGAATAACCCAGAGGCCACAGGACGCGTGGCCCTATGGGGCATTGAGCTGTCACCTCTGGACATCGTCTACGAGAAGCGACTCGCAATCAAATCTCAAGTCCTCCCGGACTTCCTCATACATTGGATGGAGCTGCAGCTGCCAGACACCCCAGACATGTCGCAGTCATGGACAATGCACTTCGACGGCTCCAAGCGTGAAGCTGGAACAGGAGTCGGGGTCATACTGACCTCCCCGCAGGGCGACCACATGAAGTACGTCCTCCGGATGAAATTCCGAGCTTCCAACAACGAGGCCGAATACGAAGCCCTCATCCACGGCATGAGGATGGCAAAGATATGCGGTGCAACGCGCCTGGTCATCTACGGTGACTCCAATCTCATCGTCCAGCAGACGATGAACGAGTACGGTGCACACGCCGAAAACATGATCGCGTACCGCGCGCTCTATTCGACGGCTGCGAGCTTCGGCACGTCGGAAGAGAAAGCAACGAGGAAGCCGACAGACTCGCCAACATCGGCTCCACCTGCGCAAAGGTGCCACCTGGTGTGTTCCTCGAACAGATCTGCGTGCCATCCATCAAGCGGAAATTCCCCTAGGGATCACCCTAAGAAGCAGAACACTCGGGGGCTACGCCTCCCGAAGGACACGAAGGACCCGAGAAACTGGACACATAGGTCGCTATGGTCAACCTAATGCAGGTCATGGCAGTCGAAGAAACATGGACGCGACCGTACCTCCAGTTCTTGATAAACGGAGAACTGCCTGACAGCCCGACAGATGCCCAGCGCATATCTCGTCGGTCAAAAGCCTTCACCATCATCAATGGCGAGCTGTACAAGCGCAATATTACGGGTGTACTACAAAGGTGCGTCACCATCGGTGACGGGAAAGCCATCCTCCAAGACATCCACGAGGGCATCTGCGGCCATCACGCGGCAGCCGCTCCCTTGTCGCCAAAGCTCTACGAGCCGGATTCTACTGGCCAACGGCCATGAGCGATTCAAAGGGCATCGTCCGAAAATGCAACGGTTTGCCGATAAACCGCACGCACCCGGGTCAGAGCTCAGACCCATACCTATAGCCTGGCCCTTTGCTCAATGGGGCCTCGACATGATCGGCAAACTGCCAAAATCCTCGAAAGGGGGGCACGTTTACCTCCTGGTCGCAGTCGACAAATTCACCAAGTGGGTCGAGGCCATGCCGGTCACCAACCAAAAGGGCAAGACTGCCGTCAAGTTCTTTGAATCCATTGTCTACAGGTTCGGTGTACCGCACAGCATCATCACTGACAATGGATCGAACTTTATCTCCAAGGAATTCCAGGACTTCTACGAAGGCCTCGGGATCAACATCACGTACGCCTCAGTGGCACACCCGCAAACGAACGGGCAAGTGGAAAAGGCCAACGGCCTAATCGGCGCTGGCATCAAGAAGCGCCTCATGAGTCCACTCGAACGGAAAGCTGGAGCCTGGACGAAAGAGCTACCATCCGTCCTGTGGAGCTTACGGACTACGCCAAACAGCTCCACCGGCTACATGCCGTTCTTCAAGGTGCACGGAGCCGAGGCCGTGCTACCAGCCGAAGTACGCCACCAGGCCCCCCGGATCGTCGCTTATAGCGAAGCCGAATCCACGGCTGCACTCGAAGATGCCGTCGACACACTTGACGAAGCAAGAGACGTAGCAGCAGCTCGATCGGCGGTGTACCAGCAGAGTCTCCGCAACTACCACAAGCGCCGGCTATGCCCAAGGTCCTTCGTCGAAGGAGACCTCGTCTTGTGACTCAAGCAAGAGCGACCGAAGAAATTCGAGCCGCCATGGGAAGGACCCTACATCATCACCGAGGTCATCCCAGGTGGCGCCTATCGCCTCAAGCACGTGGAGTCTGGAGTCGCATACTCCAACCCATGGAACATCGCACACTTGCGGCGATTCTACCTATAGTTACCTATCCCTTTACTTTCAATAAGGCTTTTCAGCCGAACAATGTACTTCCTCCATTACGATAGAAATAAAGCTAAGTGTCTCGCCCCAAAAATCTCGTTCACTACATGCAACTTTACTTTATGCTACAAACGCACTCGGGGGCTCCTCCCACCTCACGATTTCATCGACCGAGGATCACACGTGTACACCTGAGTAGCTGACAACGTTAGGCAAACGAAAAGGACACGTACTCAAACAAAGCACTGCGTGCTCAGAACAAACAAACCTTTATAACAAAGGGCACAACATGCCCAGTCGAAATATACAAATTTTACATCTATCTCTTTTACAGGTACTACCTATCCTGAAGAATAACTTGAGCACGCTGCTCAAACAAATCTACGACCTGTTTGGCATACTGACCTACAGCCGCATAATGCTGACGCATATCCCACTCGCCACCATCCGGTCGAAGAGGTGGCCCAGCGGCTACAACAGACATATCTACATCAGCTCGATGTAGCCTAACAAGGGACAACGCAACCTTCACCCCTGCGACGAACTGCTGCCTCACCAGTTCCTGGACACGAGTCACGCTCCGAAATCTAGACAGAAGGCCGGACAGGGATGTTGGCACAGCATCCAGGGGAAACATCACATGCAGAATCGACGAGAGCGAAGTCTGCACTTGACGAAGCACCCGCGACACTTGGTGAACGCGATCCTGCACCGTCGCCAGAGCCATGGCACGGTCACGATCCATCCAGAAGAAACCGCCAGCTTCCATGTCTTGTTGAGTCAAGCAGTTGACCCGAATAGCGACACGCTCCTTCTCCTCCCTCGGAGCAAGGTTAGCACCTGCGACACCCGCACAACATAAGACGCAAGGCCAGCAGGCGCATCCGAAAAACTGAGCTGCAGCTCGAAACAAAGAATAACTTACATTGAAGCTGCTCAGACAGCCGAAGCAGTTCCGCTATCAAGTACTCCTCTCTGGCCGCACCACGATCTGCCTTGGACTTCCAAACATCGGCGTGGCCACGCACCCCAAGCAACTCCTTCTCAAGGCTACGAACACGGTCTCGAAGAAAACCAAGTTGAGATGAATCATCCAAAGATGGTCGCTGCCGCGTTGCAGGCGAGGTGTCAATGGGATCAGCAACCGACGGAACCTAGAGCAGCAGAAAAGAAAAGGACATAAAAATTTAGACGGATAAGAGCACAACTCAACAAAATTCATTAAGCATATAAAGGCCACTACGTGGCACAATGATTTATGTTCCTCAACATAATTACAAGCAAAATAAGACTACAAACTATCCTACAACTACAACACCTAAGACACGGCACCCTGAGTAGCCTCAGAGCCGGATTGCCTCGCCTTGGCCTCCCCCTGCTGCCGCAGCGCATACTCGGACAGCAGATCAATGAGCTTTGGCCCATATCGCTTGCAGCGAGGAGAATAGGTAGCAAAGGCTACCTCGGATCCATCCGCGGTCGTCGGCATCCGGGAGGTGATCTAGGGAAGGTCCAGCTCCGCTCTAGCCGCCAAGGCCATCGCCAGCCCGACGGACGCGCCGATGCCCTTCTACTTGCGCTTGTATGCCGCAGGCGCTTCGGCTGACAAAGCCTCCGCCAGGGCGTCAACATCATCAAGGGCCGTGCCCTTGGGGACAAGCTCCTTGTAGAAGCGGCCAAGGACTTCCTTCGCCTTGGAGAGGGAGCTGACGACGGTGCTGCAGCGATCTTCGACCGATGCAGTAGCATCATCCAGAGCACTCCCGTGCTCCAGAGCGCTGCGGTCAAACTCGATGCCTGCGGCATCTGAAACAAAAAAGAGAAGGAATGAAGAAAGTAACACAGAAGAAAGACAAGAAAACAAAAAGAAAGGAGCAAAATAAGGTACTCACCCGAAACAGCCTTGGCAGCAGCCATGAGCTTGCCTGCCACCTCTCTTTCACGCGCAATCGCAGCCATGGCAAGCTGCTCCTCGCGGTCCGTAGCCTCCTGCTGCAGACGCTCCTTAGCCTTGGCTGCCTTGGCCAGCTCCAGCTCAAGGCGCTCTTTCGCACCAGCGGCGTCCTCGGCCTTCTTCTCCGCTTGACCAAGGCTCTTTTTGAGAGCATCAATCTCACGGAGGGAAGTGTTATGCTCCTCTGCATTCAACACATACAAGCGTCAAAAAGCAAGACAACAATGCAAAAAGAAAGAGGTACCAAAGCATACAGGTACCTTGAAGCTGTTGGAGGTTGGCGTCCAACACCAGGTGCTCCTGCACCAGTCGCTTGGCATCCTGCACAAAAGGCTGCAGGAAGAAGAACTACTAGTAAGGAAAAGGACTTGGGGGCTGCGCCCACCACGAAGGAACAAAAAGCAAAATTCGCACAAGAAAACGCTCGGGGGCTCCCTCCGAAGACTCGAAGAAAGAACAGGACAAGAAATTTTTTTCAGACGCTCGGGGGCTCCCCCCGTGGCAGGAAACAGAAGTACTTACATGCTCCGATGGAGACTCCGAAGGCCCGCTCGCAGCCTTCTGAGGCGCAACCACCTGAGCTCCCTGCGGAGAAGGGACCGGTGCAGCACCCTCAGAGGTGGCCACCATCTGAGGAGGAGGAGACGCAACCTTCGACTCTCCCATCATCTCCCGAGCACCATCGCTGGAGGAGTCGTGGGAGGAGTGCCTGCACACGAAATATTTAGCACAAGCACAAAATTCAACAGGAACAAGATATCAGTATAAAAGAAACTTACGAGTCCAGTGAGCTCAGGTCGAAGACAGGAGGAGTCCTTCGGGCTCTCTTCTCCCCTTTCTTCTCTTCCTTCTTCTCTTCCTTCTTTTCTTCCTTCTTCCGCTTCGCTGGCGGGTGCGGCGCTACAGCCCGCACGGGAATGGAAGGAAGAGGGGAGGAAGAGCCTCCATGCCCGTCACTGTGACGCTCAAGGCACATAGGGTTCCTAGGAGTCGGAGGAGTCGAGGCATCCGAAGACTCGCTGGAGCTCCGCGATCGTTTGCACGTGTGGTCCTCGCTCGACTCGTTGGCATCTTCCGCCGGAGATCGCGCCGACGGCAGCTAGGACACGGAATCCACCACGTCATTATCCGGAGCATCCAGAAATAATTCAGGCAATGGCGGCACCATGCCCGACACCTTGAAGCTCTGCAAAAAAGAAGGAACTTTGTTAGCAAACAAAGGAAAATAAATATGCTATCGACGGAAAGCGCTACGCACATGAATCTACACCTGTGGAATGGCCAGCGTCGAAGAAAACGGAGGAGTCAGCGACTTCCCCGGGATTTTTTCTCCGGCCTTGAACTTCAGCAGCAAGCGAAGGGCCCTGTCAAGATCTCCCTCAGAGATTTTCTCAGCTGAAACTCTCGTCGGATCACGGCGCCCAGAATAAAGAAACATCGGGTGCGACCTTGCCTAGAGAGGTTGCACCCGACGCTCGAGAAACATGCGGATAATATCCACGCCGTTCACTTCTTTCTCAGGAGTCAACTGGAGATCCTCCACCCGACGGTAAAGGGCCTCTATCTCCGCTGACTCGCCATCCAAGATCTGGTTTTTCCAGGACCTTTTCGGCTCGATTATCTGGGAGGAGTCGAAAGGAGCAAGACCAAAATGCTGCCCAGCCACTGTGGAGTCGCGAATGTAAAACCACCGCCTCCGCCAGTATTGGACAGATTCAGACATAGAGAAAGAAAAGAAAAGAATATTGGCCTTGAGGGAGATGATGCAACCCCCAATGGGATAAACACCATCCGAACCAGATTGCCTCTTCACGGAATAAAGTTTCCGGAAGAGGCCAAAATGCGGCTCGATGCCGAGCCAGCACTCGCAGAAAGTGATGAAACAAGCAATGTGAAGAAGAGAATTGGGTGAAAGATGATGCAGCTGGATGCCATAGAGAAAGAGTAGCCCACGAAGGAAGTCGTGGACTGGAAAGGAAAACCCACGAATAACGCAGGCAAGAAACATAACCCGATACCCAGCGGGGGGACGGGGGATTACCTCGTTGCCGGAGAGTTTGACGGCCTCCCTATCCTGCGGGATCAAGCCCCGCTCGCGAAGTTTGCGGAGGTCACTCTCCCGCGTCTCTGATCGCCGCCAACCACCGTCGGTGACACGGGTAGCGGTGGCGCCTTTCTTTCCTCCGGCGGCGCTGGTACCAACCGCAGATGACGATTTCTTCGTTTTCCCCATCGCGCTACGGCGGCGCCGGCGGTGAGAGCACAGAAGGGAAGATGGAAATGTGGAAGGATATTGCAGCGCGCAGCAAGAATTGCTAGAGCACAAGGAGGCAGTGAAAACAAGAATCGATGCGGTGAAAACAAACTACAGCTTTCCCCAATGATTATAACGGCGAAGACGACGCACGACAACCGTCCATCAAGAAGACCTAACTCCAACGGCAGATCTGCCCATACACGTGTCAGCATCACAACGAACCGTCATTACCACGCCATCCACTACGCTCGGAAATCGAGGCGACGCCATAATGATCTCCACGCCGCGCGTGACCGGTCAATTCAAGGTCAGCAAGTGGGACCCACGTTCGTCCAGTCAAGTCACCTCTAGCGCAGCAGACGCTTGAGGTCATTGATCGTCAGCACTGATGTCATCAAAAGCTATACTAGCAGCAACCACGATTTCTTCGGCTTCAAATCTAAGAGTACTCACTCGAATCTATGATTCGACTAAATACTCGGGGGCTACTCCTATTAGGAGCGCTGGCCGCGCACCCAAAAGATGAATAAAACGAACTATTTCTTCAAGTCCTACGTCGAGTCTACGACTCCACTACGGACTCGGGGGCTACTCCCATAGGGAGGATGGATTTAAGCATCCGAAATTTTTTGTGTCCTACGGACTTAACAACTGAACAATGTTTGAAGTAAAGTCTCTGCTCGAGTCTACGACTCGAACAGACACTGGGGGGCTACTCCCATAGGGAGCGCTGGTCGCGCACCCTATGAATTCTTCGACTGCGATCTTTCGGATCAGCATGCAAAAAACTTTTCGGCAACTCTGCCCCAACAAAACGCTAAGTGAGCAACGTTCTCCTTGGCCACCCGAAACACCTCCGCGGTGATAAACGTTCGGATGCTGTGTCTGCGACACAAAGATAAGACCTACAGATATCGTCTGATGGCCTGGCAACGCACACGACTGCGCTCTGCTAGTATAAACCCGTGCCAACAGGCGTGATGAAAAATCCCGACGGACGCGTTGGGTACATCAGTTAAAATCACTGGAATTCCACTCCTGTAAGTCCTCCGTGGCCTGAGTCGAATTACGCCAGCATATGTTCCGGGTTCGAGTTAAGGGACTCGAACCTGAGGAAGATCGTGTTGCTTCGTCCTAAGACAGTTAACTGGCCCTGATCCATCGGGTGAGTCAGGCACACGCATAAACAATCCCTACACACATACTGTTAGTACATAGTTGCACCCGAAGGATTGAAGAGTCCTCAGCCGAATCTACGATTCGACTGATCACTCGGGGGCTACTGACATGGTTATACCCTACGGGTACGTGATCTTAGCATACCTGGTCCAGCCCAAGGAAGGCCCACGGCAGATGTACGCCGGCCCATGACGATTTTCGGGTGGCCAAGGCCCATGACACCTTCGGATCCTTGGAGAGCAAGACTAGTGTAGATAGGAAATTCAAAGGGGTAAAACCCTAGAACTTGTAACCGACTAGGTCTAAGCCCGGGACCTGCCTGAGTCTATATAAAGGCTAGGAGGGCACGACCTAGATCTCTCTCTCATACTTTCGCATACACACCTCCACGCCAGATTGCATCTGCGCACCCCTGTAACCTTCGGTTCCGCCGTAATCAAGAGCAGACAAGCAGGAGTAGGGTTTTCCCTCCGGGGGCCTGAACCTGGGTAAACCTTGTGTCCCCGTTTTGCTTGTTTGCTAACCGTTCCACGATCTCCAGCATCCCCATCTTCTCCAAAACCCAAGTCCATAACAATGGGCATTGATGAGATCAAACCTCGTCACTTACATATGATACCAATTTCCCTTTGTCTCACAATAGTTTACTTATCCGAGGTTTTTATCGTCGGTATCTCTGCATACCTAGTTCAACCTCGTTATCGATAAGTACTCTTTTCTCGTTCCCGTGATATGTGATCCCTTGTGAGCCAGTCACATGCTTGCAAGCCAATTGGATGACATTCCACCGAGAGGGCCCAGAGTATATCTATCCGTCATGTGGATGGACAAATCCCACTCTTGATCCATGTGCCTCAACACATACTTTCCGAACACTCAATGCCACCTTTATAGCCACCTAGTTACGGTGTGGTGTTTGATGTCATCAAAGCATCCTTCCGGTGATGGTGATTAGCATGATCTCATGGTCGAAGGAATTAGGTTACTATGTATCAAAAAGCATATAGCAAATGAACTATATTAAATGACTTGATCTTTATGCTACGCTTTACTATAGGAGTATGTCCATAAAATCATTCTCCTAATGATATGACCCCGTTGTTAATAACATCTCTATGTTCATGATCAGGAAACCATGATCATATATTAACCAACAAGCTAGTTTAACAAGAGGTTTTACTAGGGACTCTTTTATGTTTACAAATCACACAAGTATTAATGTTTCTGGTTAATACAATTATAGCATGGTATTTAAACATTTATCATAAGCATGAAGATATGATAATAACCATTTTATTATTGCCTCTTGGGCATATCTCCAACTATCTCCCACTTGCACTAGAGTCAATAATCTAGTTTCAAACCTGTGTGCATTCGACACCTATGGCTTTCCGGTGTTGTATTTACACGATTGCTAGTGGTCAACTGATCTCCGGATCCGACACTTTCAGGTCCGTGTGTAATTGCATGTCTTTGCGTATCTACGCATCACTCATTCTCTAATGAGATGACTTTGTATAAATTTGGTCCTTTGGTGAGACCTTTAGTTAATAGGGGTTAAAACATGTTGACAATATTGTCGTACAATATATCTTCATAGTATTATCCCGCTGTGAACGACACCTAGTTTGATAACTAACTACTTGACACAAATGCCCTCTTTTGCTACTATAATAGCAGTCATATACTTAGCCTTTTGTTGTAGTATCTACCACAATGTCTTAACTTTGGAACTCATCCAAATCCATTATGGAACTTACTTTCCATTATATTGTGCCACCCTTAGTTTAGATTGAGATAAACTTAATTTGTACTTTGTGACAGAACTAGTATCAATGTAGTACTTTTACAATGAACTAACCATCTATTTGTCACTTCTAAAAATAATATATTCTTAGTTCTTCCAAAAGATCGTAAGAATATCATTACTATCGCCCAATGATCATCTTATGAATCATTCTGGTATATGCTCATAACATTTAGAGCATAGGAAATATCAGGATTTGTACATATCACAGTATGATTGATATAAATACTCTTTGTGATTTCACACATCAAGTATCAATTTATACTTGAATCTTTGTTTCACTTACCAAGTGTCAATACACTGGAATATATCATCAATATTGAACTCATTCAATCCTTTCTGTGCGACAAGAACCTTTCTTGTAGTTTTATATTGAACTTTTTCAATACATCATCTATGTAGTTTCGGCACAACCATATTAGCATCTATTGATGCCAAATATTTGGGTTTTTCTTAAGTCTTTCATCGGGATGAAATTCTTAATATGTGTTAATAAAAGATACATCATTTCTAATCAACAATATGTCTTCCACATAATGTATTAGAAATATGTCTTAGCGCTCCCACTTAATTTCTTGCACACGCAAGCATCTTCATCGTCTCTGGTGAATTTAAACTCTTTTAACAGTTTCATCATAGTGAAGGTTCCAAATCCGCGATGCTTACTTCAACCATTGAAGTTTGCATATGCTTTTAGCATCCTTTGAATTAACAAAACCCTTTGAATCGTGTTATGCACACGTCCTAGGTAACAATTCTATTAGAAGAACTTGTTTTGTTTATTCAACTACCACATAACAAAATTATATGTAGTGGTTGCTACATTAATCCGTCTAGACTAAATATCGCTATCAAAGATCAAATCTTGTCATAGTCAACCTTTGAACATTGTTGTGAACTCTTTCCCAATATGTCGACTATTTCATAGATGTGAAACATACATGTCTATTTCTTTATAGATCCAAACACGACTGTAAGGTTTTACACCTTTCTCGAGGGTCCTTCAAGTTCAAAGCTTGATTTCTCGTGTATGGAACTATCACGGATTTTATGGCTTCAAACCATTTGCGGAGTTAGGGCTCATCATTACTTCTTTGTATGTAGTCCATTCATTATTCTCAAATAATGATTCAACCCTCAAATCTTGGTATTTGATTGTTTACCCGACCTACTTGGTTCAATAGAAACTTTGACCTCCGTAACCACAACCTTTGAGGCACGTGAGCCATGAGCATTGTTGCTGCCTCCGGAACACTTTTCGGCGCTGCACAACTTTGCACATATAGCTAAGGTTCTTTTAACCTTATCAAAGTTCTATTGTCCTCTCACTTATCTTTTCACGAAAAATTCCTTCTCAAAGAGACGTTCTAAGCGACAAACACTTTTTTCTCTGATATTATGGAGGAATACTTAACAGTTATTCAAAATAACATACAAAGACAGGTTCATCCGACCTTGGTTGCAAACATATTTCTTATGCATAGCTTACCAATGTTTAAGAAAGGACAACTTGGGTTTTATACCAAACCATAACTTTATATGGTGTCATTTCAACATATTATGATGGAGCTCTTTTCAGTGGAAAAAGGTAGTCTCTAAAGCTTTTAATCTTTAAAATATAATGGCAGTTTTATGAATTACACCTTTGATCTTACCATGTCAAACAAGGTTTAATTACATATTTCAAACGCTCCATACTCTTATGGTGTTTCGGGAAATGCAAATCCACGGAACGATTCCTTAAATCTTAGGTATTATGCTAAATTTGTAACTCAAATATCTTCCTTTATGATCTTATCATAAACTATTTATATTCTTGTTACAATGATTTTGCACTTCATCTTGAAAGTCTTTGAACTTTTCAAATGTTTCATACTTCATCCTTATTAAGTAAATATTCATATATTCACTCAAATTTTCGGAGAAAGCATATGAAGTTGAAATCCATCGCTCTTGACTACACATAATGGACTTCATACAACAATATGTACAAGTTCTAATAAGCTAGTCATTTGTTCCCTTTTGGCCTATGAACAAAGTTTTAATTATCTCTAGGAAAGTTTCACAAGCGTCATTTGGTCAAAATCAAAAGACTCTATAATTCCATCCACATGGAGTTTCTTCATGTTTCCTTTCTAATATAATTTAAACGGCGATGTCACTTCCTAAGTAATCTTTCAATCAATTTGTCTTTCGACATTTTTAGCACTAGTTTTATGGATGTGATTTCTCCAACGAGATTTGTAAATCATCCATCTTTTATGGATTACGACAATTATTTGAACAACCCTTTTGTTCTCATAATACCTGATAAAACAAATCTTGAATGCAAGTTTTGATGTTCAACGAGCAACACAATAACCCTTGACTTGTTCTCGATGAACATCATCACATATCCTTTTGCTAGTTACTTAGGCCATTGTAGTTCATGAATTCTGTTGTTTCGTATTACGATTCATACCAACAAATTCAGTATCCAATACTTAATAACCACATTATTTAACAAGCAAAGAATACGGCCATAACACGTATATCCTCTATATACCTAAGCTGAACAATTCTAGTATTTTATTTTCTGCCATATATTTATGAGATTCTCTTTCAGTATTTCCTTTTCTGTTTGAAAGAATGTATCAATAGTGGAGTCATACACATGACACATAGTCCAAAACATGTATAGTTAAATACCAATGTCTTTGGACTTGCACATTGAAGTAGATCACCATCATCAAATGTTTGGTGTTCTTTCAAATTCCATTCTTTAGTAATCTATTGGTGTAGTAAACATTTTACCTACACCAAATATTCACCCTTATCATGAAATTATTCATGATCAAGCTACTTTTAGCTTATAACAGTGAATCGCGAGTATAATGTTGCTCTCCAAAACCTTTTGGAGGATTAGGACAACTAGTGTCTCCAACATTTTGTAAATTCTCATCAAATATGAGAACATAAACTTTGCCATATTATACTCTATCATGTTGTAAACAAAAGATTGTTTCAGATATCGCAATATCTTCCATACTTGATGGTTTCTGAAACAACTCTTTCAACTCCTAGATTACCTTGATATTGAAACTATCTTTTGAATATCAAGAATAATGGAGACAAACATGATACTTATATACTAACACTGGAATTTTTACTCTTGATTTAATACCAACTATTAAACTTCACGGATTAACCAGAACTTACTGAAAGTTTGCAATAGGACTTTTAAACTTTAGATTAACACTTCAAAAACAATACAATACCAGTTCGTAAAGTAACTAACCAGAATTCTATAGTTCTATTATCTCAATTATAACTAAGCGCAAGGTGGCAAACGGATACCAATGACTACAACAACTATGCAAATTCACTTTGATTTAATTTATGATAAATAGTGTTCAACTTTTAATCATATTGCTGTTGAATTCCTACTCAAAACAATATCCCTCAAATTGTTTTAGTGATCACACGAACCAAATCCACCACATCAAAACCGATCATCACGAGAGTTGATGTAGCTTCAATGGCGAACAATCAATATGTTCATCATATCTACTATATGACTCATGCTTTACCTTTCGGTGATCCGTGTTCCGAGACCATGTCTACATGCTAGGCTCGTCAAGATCAAACCTTAGCTTCCGCATGAGCAAATCTGGCTTGCTCACGTTGTATACACTCGCAGAATCTAACACACCCGATCATCACGTGGTGCTTAGAAGCAACGAGCTTTAGCAACGGTGCTTACTAAGGATGAACACTTTAAAACTTGAAATTGTGTGCTTGAGGGATCATCTTATAATGCTACCATCGCCAACTAAGAAATACAAGATGCATAAAAGGATTAACATCACATGCAATTCATAATATGTGATATGATATGGCCTTTATTCTTGTGCTTCCGATCTCCATCTTCAAGCACGAACATGATCTCCATCATCATCGGTATGGCGTCAAGGTCAATGGTGTCGTTTCATGGTTGTCTTCCACCAGCATCAGCTATTACAACTACTTTGAATAATAGACACACAGGTCTTAACGGAATTAAAATACAACGATCTGGCTCCCGCCGGTTGCCGACTTACAATAAGGAACATTGCATACATCATATATAATCACAATCATGGCCATATCACATCACAGCACACCCCTGCAAAAAAAAGTTAGACGCCTCTAATTTTCTTTGCATGTTTTATGTGGTTTGGGGCTTTCAATAAGTGTCGTTCTAACTTACGAACAAGAACCACAATGTTGATACTAGTATTGTTAATCACCCGTTGTAAATTGAATCTTAACTATGTTGGGAGAAACAGGCACCCGCAAAGCCACTTATGCAATACAAGTTGCATGTCAAGCGTGGAGCAAGTCTCATGAACGATGTCATGTAAGGTTAGCCCGGGCCGCTTAATCCCACCATCCCGCAAGATGCAAAGTACACAAGAAGAAATCGACAACAAAAGCATCAACGCCCACAATGACCATTGTGTTCTACTCGTGCAACAGATCTACATATAGACACGGCTCTGATACCACTGTGGGGGTTCGTAGCATGGAAAACAAAAAATTTCTACCGCATGAACACACATCATATGATCAAGCCAAGATCTATCTACTAGATCGGTGCAACAAGTTGATAGAGTACTAACCCTCGAAGATCCAAAGCGGTTAACGAGAGAAGATTATCGTGGGTGATATAGTCGTACACTTGCCGATCTCAAGATCGCGTAGACGATCCTTCCGGCGCTGCGTTCTGGCAGCGCTTCCACAGTCAGTCACATGTTCGGTACTCGATGAAGACCTTCCTCTCCCTTGTTCCAATAGGCAGCAGAGGTTGTAGTACTCTCCTCGTGATTCCGGCAGCACGACGGCGTGGTGACGGAAGTAGAGGGAAGATCCCGCAGAGCTTAGCCTAAGCCGGAGCGAGTATGGTGGAGTAAGAGAGGGCCTTGGCAATCTACGGATTAGAGGCACTAAGGGGGGTGACTTGGCCGGCGGCTAGGGTTTGGGGAAACCCTAATTTGGCGGCTAGAGGATCCCTAGGTTGCGGCAGCACTTGGAGGGGTGGTGGTGCCTAGAGCTAGGGTTTGGGTGTGAGGGGTAGGGGTGCACCCTACCCCTCCTTATATAGGTGGGGAGAGGCGGTTTGGGGAGGAGGGAGTCCTCCCCCAACTTCTCTTCATGGCCGGAGGGTGGAGGGAGTGGGATTCCTACCCTAGGTAGGTTTCCTACTCTCCCTCCACCAAGCAATGTTCGGATTTGACTTTTTCAAATTGGCGTTTGACTTTCAAACTTGAATTTGATTTGTCTCTTCATATTGCCCAGCCAAGTAACCTAGTACATGATGCAACCATTCCACATTGTCATGACACATCCATGTACCCTTCCCCTTCCGGAGTGCCGGACCTTCCAGACCCTTCTAGAACATTCCCGGTGAAAACACCGAAATCATTTCCGAACTCCGAAACAGGACTTTCCTTATATGAATCTTATTCTCCGGATCTCCTGGTGATATCCAGGATCCCATCCGAGACTCCGAAAAACATTCGGTCTCTTACTCATCATTCCATAACTACACGACAACATCGAATCCTTAAGTGTGGCTCCCTACGGTTCGTGAATTATGCGAACATGACCGAGACACTTCTCCGATCAATAACCAACAGAGGAAATTGGAAATTCATATGGCTCCCACATATTTCTACGATTACTTTGTGATTTAATGAACCACTTACATACGATACCAATTTCCCTTTGCCTCACGATAGTTTACTTATCTGAGGTTTTGATCGTCGGTATCTCTGCATACCTAGTTCAACCTCGTTACCGATAAGTACTCTTTTCTCGTTCCCGTGATATGTGATCCCTTGTGAGCCAGTCACATGCTTGCAAGCCAATTGGATGACAATCCACCGAGAGGGCCCAGAGTATATCTATTCGTCATGTGGATGGACAAATCCCACTCTTGATCCATGTGCCTCAACACATACTTTTCGAACACTCAATGCCACCTTTATAGCCACCCAGTTACAGTGTGGTGTTTGATGTCATCAAAGCATCCTTCCGGTGATGGTGATTAGCATGATCTCATGGTCGAAGGAATTAGGTTACTATGTATCAGAAAGCATATAGCAAATGAACTATATTAAATGACTTGATCTTTATGCTACGCTTAACTATAGGAGTATGTCCATCATATCATTCTCCTAATGATATGACCCCATTGTTAATAACATCTCTATGTTCATGATCAGGAAACCATGATCATATATTAACCAACAAGCTAGTTTAACAAAAGGCTTTACTAGGGACTCTTTTATGTTTACAAATCACACAAGTATTAATGTTTCCGGTTAATACAATTATAGCATGGTATGTAAACATTTATCATAAGCATGAAGATATGATAATAACCACTTTATTATTGCCACTTGGGCATATCTCCAACACGCGCCACTGACGGCGAATGGAAGCGCACTGATATGCGTGAATCGGATCTGCCCAAGCTGCCCGATGCTGGATTGATCTCCAAGGACAAGGAGGACGCCATCCTCCCTGGCGACGAGGTAATTCCTCGCCCATATGAAGGGTTTCAGGTGATGTTTTATGCCTTCGTTGTTCGGGGTGTTTCTCTTCCTATTCACGAATTCCTTCGTGGACTCCTTTTTTCTATGGGATTCAGTTGCATCATGTGTCTCCCAATTCTCTTCTTCACATTGCTTGTTTCATCACTCTATGCGAGTGCTGGCTCGGTATCGAGCCGCACTTTGGACTCTTTTGGAATCTCTATTCCGTGAAGAGGCAGTCCGGCACCGGCGGTGTTTATCCGCTCGGCGGCTGCATCATCTCCATTCGCTCTTCTGTCCAATTCTTTTCCTTCTCCATTTGCGAGTCCGTCCAATACTGGTGGCGGAAGTGGTTTTACATCTTCGATGTCAAGATGGACGGGCAGCATTTTGGTCTTGCCCCTTTCGATTCTACCCAGAAGATTACCCCAAAGAGGTTGTGGAAGAAGGACATCTTAGAGGGTGAAACGGCGGAGGTGGAGGAGATCTACCACCGCGTGGAGGCACTCCAGCTGGTGGCCGGCAAGGAGGTCAATGGTGTCGACATCATTCGCACCTTCCTCAAGCGTCGGGTGCAGCCGCTCCAAGCCAGGGCGCACCCGATGTTTCTATATGCTGGCCACAGCGATCCGACGAGGGTCTCACCTGAGGAGCTGTCTTCGGGTGACCTTGATAGAGCTCTTCGGCCCCTGCTAAAGTTCAAGGCCGACGAGGGCCTCCCAGGGAAATCCTTGACCTCCCCGTTCGGCGCAAAAAATGCGATTCTGCAGGTGGAAACTTGTAGCTTGTTAGTGTCACTTATTTTGTCTGCTTTTGTCTTTTGTTTGCAGGACATCAAGGTAGCTGGGATGACGCCCCCTCTACCTGAGAAATTTCCGGTTGCGCCAGAAAATGAAGTTGTGGAGTCCGAATCTGAGCTTCGTCCAGTGCAATCTCCTACCACGGAAGCCCCCGGGCAGAGCGAAGGGCGGACTCGAAAGCGCTCCCGGAGTGAATCTTCAGATGGGGCGACACCACCAACTCCAAGGGGTCCGTCCTTCCTTGAGCAGCACGTCGAGGATAAAGGTGTGTCGTCTGCGCCTTTTCCTGCTGTGCCTCTTCGGGCTATGGCCCCGTAGGCACCGGCCAAGAAGAAGAAGGAGAAGGCGGCTCCTGTCTTCAATTTGTCAGACATCGAGTCGTAAGTCTTTCTGTTTGAGGCTTGTTTCCATGTTCATCTACATAATTTAAGTTTGTTGTTGATCTGACTTTTGCTTGCAGCAACCCTTTGGAGGAGTCCCTTGACGGGGACACCGAAGAGATGATAGCGAAATCGAAGCAGACAGCTTCGTTTCCCCAGGTGGTGGCCAACTACGAGAACGAGGACTCGATCTTTGATAGGCGAGAAGCTCGTGCACTCGTAACTTGGAAGTCAACATGCAAACCTTCGGAGTCCACACCTGAGCATGTAAGTGTCGCCCTTTAACTCCGTGGAGGGAGCCCCCGAGTCTTTTTTTTTATCTGATCTATTGGTCTTTTACTTTGCGGGGGGAGCCCCCGAGCCCTTTATTCATCGAGTTTGTTTTTGTTTCTTCTGTAGCCTTTTGTGCACAGCGCCAACCTCCTCATCCAGCAGCATCTGGAGCTGGAGGGTGAGCTGAAGCAGCTCCAAGGTGCGTAGCATTTCACCTTGTTTATTGTTCGAGTACTTCAAGTTTGTTGCTTGTGTTGACTCGATATTTGTTCATGCTGCATATGATAACAATGATGAACTCCGAAGGCTGAATGCTCTCGAAAAGAGCATCGGCCAAGCGAAGAAGAAGGCGGAGGATGCTGCGGAAGCCAAGGAGCGCCTGCAAAAGGAGGCCACTCGGGAGAAGGCAATGGCCGATAAGCTCATGGCTGCTGCCAAGGCTATCTCTGGTAACTTTCTCTTGCATCTTTTGGGTGTTCTGATTTCTGAGTGCGTTTTATCCTTTCTCATTTGAGTCTTCTTGTCTTCATCTTGTCAGATGCTTTTGGCATCACGTTTGATCGTAGTGTGCTGGAGCACGGAGATGCTTTGGCCGATGCTGCTGCTGCTGCGATCGAGGATCGCTGCTCCACTGCCGTTGGCTCCTTGGAGAAGGCCAAGAAAGTGCTTACGGGCTTCTACAAGGAGGTCATCCCCAAGGGCGTTGCCCTCGACGACGTCGACTCTGTTGCAGATGCTCTGTCGGAGGATGCTCCGGCGGACTACAAACGCAAGCAGAAGGGCATCGGTGCTTCTATGGGGATGGCTATGGCGATGGTGTCCAGGGCCAAGCTGGACCTGGCCCAAGTCACATCCAGGATGCCGACGGTGGCAGATGCCGACGGTGGAAGATGCCTCCGAGGTAGCTTTCGCCCTTATTGATTCTTGTTGTAAGCATTACGGGCCTAAGATCATCGACCTCCTGGCGAATTATGTGGCAAAGCAGCAGCAGGAGGCCAAGAGCAGGCAGTCTGGCTCCGAGGCTGCTCCGGATGCGGGTGCTTAGGCCCTTGTACTGTAGCTAGTGTATCTTTTTTTGCTTTTGCTGTTTTTTGTAACATATTGCGGATGAATAAGTCCCACTTTTCCACGAGGTGGCTTTATTTATGTATATAAGTCTACCTTTTAACTGCTATCAAAAGGTGTTTGTGATATTCGTACTTGCTTCTGTACCCGTAGGGTCCTTCGGGTGAGGCTCTAGTGATCATTCCTCCTGCGCAAGCTCCTCGCCCATCATTGGATGAGGCGTCGCAGTTGGCGTTCTTGCGTGATCGCGTCAGTAGTTTGGAAAAGGACGTCCTCAGCATCCGCGGTCTTGCGGATGTGTGGAAGTCGAAGGCTGAGCGAGCTGCTGTGGTGACCCAGCATACCACTGCATTATGTAGTACACTATAGTCGTTGACATAACACCAATGAAACAACGTTCACTAGTATTACATCCCTTAGAGTGGTACAATAGAAACACAGCAGGTCCAAGACATGACAATAGGTTACAACTCAACTCTTTATACAAGATCCAGAGAACACTCTAAGTTAAAGAGAGAGAAACAAACTTCATACAAAGAAGAATCAAATTTAAAAAACTCAAAAACTATCATACTATTAAGACTAGTATTTTTAACTAATGGTATGGCATTGCTGCTATTGCAATATGCTACAGAGTAGGTTCTAGGGCTAGATATTATATTCCTATCCAATCAGTAACTACGTCTTCACTTGAGTTTATGTATATGTTGACTTTCTTGACTTCATTGAAGAGCTTTATCTTTTGATGATGATTCCTGGAGTATAATTTGATGTAGACGTCATCTGAATGGCTTCAGAATCTAGCAAGGGTTAAGAAGGTACGTTGAGTACGAGCGTACTCAGCAAGTTCACTAGAAAGGAGTGTTTGATGCACTATATCTATAGCCACAGACCAAAGGTCGTAGGCAATGCAAGTTTTCATAAACATTTCTTCAAAGGTTGCTTTTATTCTGAAAAGCTATGTCCGTCAGCCTTCACGGGTTTACCAGAACTTTCATGGAGTTCCTTTCCCGCCGCGTTCGTAGCTCCTTCCCAGAACATGGAGTAAGAAGTTACAGTTCTTACACTCTGCAGAGGTGCATTACTTTACCCATGAGAGATCTTAGCTTTGTTGTACATCCGGGCCATGAACCCATTCATACTTCCTTGGTATGAGGCCCAAACTAAGATCCAAGACAATCATTGCCCTCTCCGCGACCTCATATGTCTGCACGATCCTTCGGGGCTGGCTCACCTCCGTTAAGCCCCATTTCAGGTAGGCTAAAACCCTGATGAGCTCCCGAAGACTCTATGACCTGGTGATGCCCGGACGAGTACCATTTAAATGGACTATATCCCTAAACACCATCCATAGATAATATAGACACCAAAAGTGTGGGATGTAAGGGTGCCCACCCATATGTTGGATCTGCACATGGAATCACAACGTCACGTTAAGGTCATCTTTCCTCCATACAAGTGGAAAAGGATACAGCTGACTTCTCTGTCCCATTCCAAATCTCATGGTTAACGCGTAATATACGACGCAAGAATCACTGGCGACATTGGTTGTTAGGTCCTAGATAATATATTCCTTTACCACCGGAACTTTCATAGTAGGTTATTACCTCATGGTAAATAACCTATAATCATTTATTATGAAAATAGTGTTTTCCGATTTTTTTCAAATACAGGTGATGACAACACTGGATTTGCAAAATACTTTACAGAAAATAATCAAAGGACATGAGCAGGTGTGAACTTGCCTGTTGTGATTGCAAAATTATGCACTCACGGTCTTCAAGACAATATAAGATCCAATATCTAAAATCAGCATCATTGGTCTGGTAAGGACTAATGTTTAAAGAAGCAAGATGCAGTTATGCATAAGTAATGATATGCATTTTGTAAAACTCCCAAAGTGAATCCCCAATGCTTTGAGTGAAGTGAATTTAGGTGATTCTTTTAAGAGTTGGTTTATCTTTAAATTTTACTTTATAATTGATGACCTTTATAAGGAACCCAAGGGTTAACAATTCAACATATACAATTAAAGTATAAAATAATGTGATTATGGTTAATGGTCATTTGGTGACTATTGATAAACATCCTTGGGATTGAGTTGTTAAGAATTGTAGAACTTATTATAAGATTATTGTTTGAAGTGGCAAAAATAATAACATTTGAAGAAATGGTTCCCTTTCTAAGGTTTAAACAATCTTTATTGTTAATAGAACACGATCAATATCTTTTGATGTTTGATTGATTAGTTTGGATTTGAGATGCTTTATGTCTTAGGTTAAATAGACCAAAGTTAACTATAAAAACATAAGTAGTTATTAGACATGATGTTTATAAACTTTAAGACCAAAGTTAACTTTAAAAGAATTTACAAAATGGGTAATAGATCAGGATTTATTACTTTAAAATCTTGAAAACCTTTCTAATAATATTTTTAATATTTTTCTAGTATAATATATTTATTCAAGATCTTAAAATTATTTTTATTTATTTTTAAGTTTATAAAATTCCATAAAGGATTAAATGTATTTAAATATTTACTTCAAATTTTATTTATAAAAGAGTTAAGATAGTATTTTTATAAAATAGTAGATTTATTTTTACACAAAAAAATGTTTTTTATTCATTTTTAGGATTTTTCCTTATTTTATGAATTTCACTTAGGATTTAGTAATTATTTGCATTTTATTTAACTTAAATAAGTAAGATTATATTTTTATTAGGTAGAGATTATTTTTGTGAATACTTTGATGTATCATAAGTATTTTTAAGATTTTATATAATTTTTTTTGTTTGGAAGTATTTTATTGGTTTAATAAATGGAAAATCTAATTTGTGGAAACAACAGGTTGGGTTGTGGCCCAATTGGTCTAGTTGGATCAACCAAGTGGCCGACCCACTAGTCCCAACTCAGTCGGATCAAATCGACCCAACCCCCTCTCCACTCTATGCCCAAACTCACACACGCATACACGCCTTATCCCTCTCGTGTTCCTCTTCCACGCGCGATGCGCCGCCAGCGCTGCCGCTTGTCGCTCCATCCTCCGCCTGCATCTCCCGGCGTTGCTTTGCCTCTCCACTCTCTCTCAATTCCTCTCTTCTGTGGACTTGCCCAGCTCTAACACACGCGCCCATGAAACCCTAGCCACTACGGCTTGTGCCACAACGCAGCACCAAGCCCGTTCCTGCCTCTGTCTCCGATTCGAGATCCGCTTCCTACGGCTCTCTTGCGATGACTTCACCTTCTCCAGGAGCCCCTTCTCGCCTATGACTTCGTTGTGTGCCCCTGGTGCGTCTCTTTCGACCATCTTTGGCTGGTGCTAAGCTACTGATGGTCCTCTGCTTCCCACGGCCAGGGCTTGCTATGGACTAATCTTATTGCTGATGTCGGAGGGACGGCAGTGAATGCAACCCCGGTGGTGAATTCCATATCTATTTCGGTTACTATGTTATTCCTGTAATTTCTCCTACTTTGATCCAGGTAATTCTTGTGTGACTGACCCTCGAGTCGAAGATTTATTCTATTTGGATGTTACGAGGTTAATTTTAGTATTCTCATTAAGCCTAGAGATGACTTAGATTAATTGACATTTGTAGCAATTACTTGATCTAGTTGGTCTTATTGGTCCTGTAGCTGATGTAGTGCTGGTTATTGATGTTCCAATTAGGCTTAGATTTGATTAAGTGGTTGATAGGGGTTTTGGTATGGATGCTATGCATCAATAACTTGTAATGGACGATTCTGAAATGGTGTACTTACTGCAGTTTACTCTGGTTAGTCTAGTTGTGATGTATGATTTGGCCATTAGTGGTGTTGCAGTGATTTCTAGTGCACCACACTTTGGTGAGTAATATTATTTGTTGCTTTCATTTGGTAGTAAAACAGATATGATTGGCTGCCACACACTATGGAAATTGTAATATATTCTGAGCAGTCTGGTTTAGCAACATAGTTTGATAATATGTGTATCTACATATAGATTATTACTGGTTAATGATATCTAGGAATATGGTCAATTACATTCGGAATAGTTGGACAAATTGGTTATCTTTGGATTTGTTTTCTGTTATCATGTCCAGATTCTTGTAGTTGATAATCTCTTGCTACACTTGTCCATTTATGACTGTGATCATTCCTTATGGAAGTACTGCAATGATGCTTACCTCTGCATAATTCTAAGGAAAAGCTTAATAGCTATGGTACTAATAATTAATCAGCTCCTAGATGTGTTAGTACTAGCAGTTTATTGGAGATGATATTATGATGTTGTCCTAGGGTTAACTGAGTTCTTATCCTCAGGAATCAACTTGATGGAATTTTATCTGCCCAGGATGACAGAAGTAAAAGCTTAAATGATCTCGAGTTAATTTTAACTAGAGAAATGATTAAAGAAAGCTTTTAATGGTTTGAAAACCTAAGTTGCTTCTGTGAGTATACTTTGATGGATTTTATTGCTGTGAGCCTATTACTGTGATGCCTCTTTGGAGTGTACACATTAGTAGGTTACAATGATACTGATGTGCAATATTATATTAAGTGGAGAATCATGTAGATAACTGAAGTAGTGGTTGTGCTTTGCTTTAGAACTCTATTGTGGTGTCTCCAAAGAGTGCACAATAGCAGTTCATAGTGACATGATCTACTGCTGCAGTATCTGACTTAGAAAAAATGGACAGTTGGTTGCCAGTGATGCAAAGGCTGAGGCAAATTATTGGATTTAGAAGAACAAATTTTATTGTTGCCTCCTCTTTTGACTCAGTGATGATCTAGACATGCCACTTTCAAGCCAGTCTAAGAGAATCTTTCCATCCAAACCTCCTAGATAAAAATCTAGTTGAAGGGTAGTTGTAATCATTTATATTGGATGTTGTTCCCCTTATCTACCCCTGATCCTGATGGTGCAAACTTATCAATAACAGATGCTACATAACCTGCTGGTACTCTTATTTACCTTGCTGCCTGATGTAGATGAGTTAATAGTAGATCTTGAGAAAATAATATTTGAGCTTGGCTTGCCCTTGATTAGCTATTATTACAGTTGTATCTTGCTCCTCAATTAGATCTTGGCCTACTACAACAGCTAAACTCTGGCCTCCTACTCCTAGAGTCATTGCCAGTGTTGAACCTTTCCCTTGTTGTTGGCTTGATCTGAATCTCCTCCTTGTCCTAGCTATTAATGGCTTCTTGAAGCAACCATTGGTTGGATGAGGTTTTGGTGGGATGATCTATGTATTCTTGGTTGATGAAAAGATGGTAAAATGGGGAATGTATTCTAAAGTGTGGAGGTGGAATGGTAGTTGGTTGCTACGGCTGTGCACTCTTATCTGATTCCCTTGTTGTTGTGGTGTTGAAAACATACTATGCTGCATGTGTGTGTAAGCAGCTTGTGAGCTGCATGTGTGCATGTCTCACCCGAATGGATTAGATCAAGTGATGTGATTTTTTACCTCTTTGCCTCTTACTTGCCCTTGGTGAAACTTGCCCCTACATCAGCCTGTGATGCACTAGTCTGAGGCAATATTCCCAGAATAAGAACAGATACTACTCTTTGGCCCCTTTTTTTAGGAATACTCAATGATGTGTTCAGGAATGCATTACATTGCCAGAGTGAGAGTTCAACTAACACTAACCCATTATTTTATTTGTTTTCTTTTTATCTCATTATTATGCAGGAACAAAAGTGAACAGGAGGAAAATCTTCAAGACAATAAGATATAGTTTAATATTTCCCTTTTTTTTCTTTTACAACTTTATTTGATTCTTAAATATTGCAAATAATATTGTATTCTCTTATTAATGTAATAAAGTTCATTTTTCTTTTTGTTAGTTGAAACTTGTAAGGGTTTGTATCTTATTTAATAAAGTTAAATTTTCTTTCTTTTTGTAATTTCTATTACTCTTGTAATATATCTTATTTATTGAGATTTGTAAAACAATAAGACTTTTTGTTTGTAATAATAATTTTTATTGTTTGTGTTTTGAATTTTCAATTCAAATACTCTTGAATTATATCAATTGTTTACTAAATTCAAATTTGTTTCCCTCAAATCAAAAAATCAGCAAAAGTCATGTCATGCACACATCAGAACGAGAGGAACTCCGATCCCTTCGTGTTTTCTTAGTTTTGCGCGAAAATTCTCCGGATTTTCTTATGCATGAATGCAATGCACACATCTGAGTTCAACTTATTTCTAAGCTCTAATGCTAGGGTGTTACAGACTCTCCCCCTTAAAATAAACTTTGTCCTCGAAGTTCGTATACTCTCACGTTTCAGAATAAGGAATTGCCAATGTATTTATCACGACACTACTCAACTCCATGATAACCTCAAATGGGAATAATTGTAGTATCCCATATCCGTACCTTTTCCTTGAATTTTTATCATACTTGAAAATCTCCAACTTGTTGTCTCCAATACCCCAAAGGTCCTTTTACTACCATCCCTTAATGATATGTCTTTATTAAAAAAATCCTTACATTGGGGTCTCTTATTTAGTTCATTACCCTGATTAGGTATTCTATTCCAACTCCTTTACTTGATCATTGAACTCCCTTATTATACCATGCAAGGTCTAGGAAGTCTCACTAAAACAGAATTTTAATTGTTATAACACAATAGTTGTGGCCAAAAGACTAAATTTTTGGTTTGTCATTAAATGATTTTACTGGTATTCCTTCCAAAGATTGGTTTTGGACACATTTAGTCCATACCCATCGGAATTACTTGTTTCTCTATACATGTACAATTGGATATGCTCTATTACCTCTTAAGAATCACTTAAGAGTTGTTCCTTTAAAATTATTTTGTTAAGATTAATCTATTCTATCTCCTTCAAGATTTTACCTTTCCAAGCTTTAGATAATCTTTTGTTATCACCTTAAGTACTTCTTCAACTTCCATTTATTTATTACCTTAAGGTTTGAATCCTATTATTTCAATGTAACTTCTCATCCAAACATACTTCCAAGAGTACTTTTCTGATGATTTTTTAACCTTATAAAAAAAAGTCCTTCTGTTGTTGTAGGTTAGTCCTTCTTCTCCAACCTTTATTCAGAAAGTTAGATAATGATACTTTCATTTCTAATGTTTACTCTCCCCCTTAGGGTTTACTAATAGTCTTCAAACTGTCTATATAGTATTTATTCACTTTATAATTAGAATATTGGTCTCTATCCAGCTTCTACTCTACATAGTTAGGGTCTTATGAAAGATTGTACGGTGTCCACACAATTGTGGATCTTCGAAGTGAATCTTTCAACATTATTTGTTTTACTTACTATTTGGACATTTTCGCTTTGATAGATCTGACTTCGCGAAGCACCTTGAAAGACGATCGCTTTAATTTTATAATTTTTTAGGTCTTAATTAACTTAGGCCAAGTTTTATGCTCTTTATGCAACCATTAAGATTATCTGGTTAACTATGTCAACCATCACTGGCTGCGGACAAGATACCAACTGTGGATCAGAATACCACTATGGATGAAATACCAGCTGCGGATCATCCTAGGTTGTAGGGATTACCCTACAGCTTGCAACATCCTTATGGCATTCTCTTTGAACTGTCAGAGCGTGAATACGATTTTTCTCTGAACTTCGTATTTGCATTTATTCATGATGCTTCCATGAACTTGGTACAATTACTTTATTAACTTCCTATCAACATCACCTATTTTAGGTGAACTCTAAGTTCATGACTCCTTATTGCTCCAAGTATGTTCTACACTAGACTTCCTTCTTATATCTGGCTAAGAATAACCTGAGCTTGATCTATCCTTCAAACTGCGCTAATACTTCTTATATTTTGCTTCATCCTTCATGTAAGTCTTCATCTTGGTCTTTGGAACTCGTCACTCCCTTACACGAATTCCCATTTCTATCTAGGTCTATAACATCAAGTAGTAACTGGATGTTGCAACATGCATTTGCACATCAAGTCAAACTTCATGTACAGATCTAGTCAATCAAGAAGATCCAAGAAAAACAAATAAATCCAAATGTGGTACATATAACACACAATATTCTAAGCCCAAAGTATAGTGGTTGTGTATAATATCTCTAGAATTCAGGCTTAGTTGTGTAGTATATGACACCTCCTTGTATAGGTTTACATCGTGATACTTAGCACATAGGGTCAAACTATTCTTTATCTCAATATTTACCCAAATTGATCAAGTGCAACAGGATAATCTTAAGCAAAGTGGTCTCATTTTGGTTTTTGACTAACCTTTTGTCTCACCTTTTGTAATGATTAACTGTGACCAACCTTTCTTATTTAGTAACTAACCTCACATTATCTTACAAAAAGACTAATAAGTTTCTATTGAACCCCTAAAATTGAAGGTTATCACTATTTTATGACACCTATGACTTCGATCATAGTTCTACCATGTTATTTCATTACTTCTACATCAGGATAATTTACTAATTTCTTGTCATAATTATATTCTCATCATGGTTTCGGAGCTAATCTCACCATGATCTTGTTATGTTTTACCTATTTACATGATTCAAGAGCTAATCTAACTATGATAACTTTACTTCTCACTATACTATTATCAAGTCTTAACATAATTTCACTTCATCACGAAGAATTCTCAAGTGAATCCCACATGATTACTATTCATTACATCAACATTTATCCTAATGATATTCATCATGTTGTCTCTGGTTATCAACAAACCAGAAGATTCCATTGTCTTACATGAATTCTAGGATTAGGCTACACTATTATGAATACTTCAATTGAAGTCTTTAACTTGATTCAATCCTTCTGCAACCAATTGAATTTCCTACAGTATCTTGGTGGTTTATATCTACTTAGGAAGACACTAAATAACACCTTACTGAGAGAAGATAAAATAATTACTCCTAAGAATTATGACGTAAGCATTTTGTGACAAGGTTTATCCTCAAGTGGATACTCATCACAAGTCATATAAATATTTGGTTTAGATAAGATGGCACCTATAGTCACTATCCAACCTACAGATCCTCCTATAAGGGTTTTAATCCTAAGGTCAAAACTTATGCTCTGATACCAACTGCGGTGACCCAGCATACCACTTCATGATGTAGTACACTATAGTTGTTGACATAACACCAATGAAACAACGTTCACTAGTATTACATCCCTTAGAGTGGTACAACAGAAACACAGCAGGTCCAAGACATGACTATAGGTTACAACTCAACTCTTTATACAAGATCCAGAGAACACTCTAGGTTAAATAGAGAGAAAGAAACTTCTTACAAAGAAGAATCAGAAATAAACAACTCAAAAACTATCATACTATTAAGACTAGTATTTTTAACTAATGGTATGGCATTGCTGCTATTGAAATACACTACAGAATAGGTTCTATGGCTAGAGATTATATTCCTATCCAATCCGTAACTTCGTCTTCACTTGAGTTGATGTATATGTTGACTTTCTTGACTTCATTGAAGAGCCTTAACTTTTGATGATGATTCCTGGAGTATAAATTGATGTAGACGTCATCTGAATGGCTTCAGAATCTAGCAAGGGTTAAGAAGATACGTTGAGTATGAGCGTACTCAGCAAGTTCACTAGAAGGGAGTGTTTGATGCACTATATCTACAGCCACAGACCAAAGGTCGTAGGCAATGCAAGTTTTCATAAACATTTCTTCAAAGGTTGCTTTTATTCTGAAAAGCTATGTTCGTCAGCCTTCACGGGTTTACCAGAACTTTCATGGAGTTTCTTTCCTGCCGCGTTCGTAGATCCTTCCCAGAACAGGGAGTAAAAAGTTATAGTTCTTACACTCTGCAGATGTGCGTTACTTTACCCATGAGAGATCTTATCTTTGTTGCACATCCGGGCCGCGAACTCGTTCATATTTCCTTGGTATGATGCCCAGACTAAGATCCAAGCCAATCACTGCCCTCTCCGTGACCTCATATGTCTGCACGATCCTTCGAGGTCGGCTCACCTCCGTTAAGCCCCCTTTCGGGTAGGCTAAAACCCTAATGAGTTCCCGAAGACTCTATGACCTGGTGATGCCCGGACGAGTACTGTTTAAATGGACTATATCCCTGACACCATCCATAGATAATCTAGACACCAAAATTGTGGGGCGTAAGGCTGCCCACCCATATGTTGGATCCGCACAAGGAATTACAACGTCACGTTAAGGTCGTCTTGCCTCCATACGAGAGGAAAAGGATACAACTGACTTCTCCGTCCCATTCCAAATCTCATGGTTAACGCGTAATATACGACGCAAGAATCACTGGCGACATTGGTTGTTAGGTCCTAGATAATATGTTCCTTTACCACCGGAACTTCCATACTAGGTTATTACCTCATGGTAAATAACCTATAATCATTTATTATGAAAATAGTGTTTTCTGATTTTTTTCAAATGCAGGTGATGACAACACTGGATTTGCAAAATACTTTACAGAAAATAATCAAAGGACATGAGCAAGTGTGAACTTGCATGTTGTGATTACAAGATTATGCACTCACGGTCTTCAAGACAATATAAGATCCAATATCTGAAATCAGCATCATTGGTCTGGTAAGGACTAATGTTTAAAGAAGCAAGATGCAGTTATGTATAAGTAATGATATGCATTTTGTAAAACTCCTAAAGTGAATCCCCGATGCTTTGAGTGAAGTGAATTTAGGTGATTCTTGTAAGAGTTGGTTTATCTTTAAATTTTACTTTATAAGTGATGACCTTTATAAGGAACCCAAGGGTTAACAATTCAACATATACAACTAAAGTATAAAATAATGTTATTATGGTTAATGGTCATTTGGTGACTATTGATAAACATCATTGGGATTGAGTTGTTAAGAATTGAAGAACTTATTATAAGATTATTGTTTGAAGTGGCAAAAAGAATAACATTTGAAGAAAAGGTTCCCTTTCTAAGGTTTAAACAATCTTTATTGTTAGTAGAACATGATCAATGTCTTTTGATGTTTGATTGATTAGTTTGGATTGAGATGCTTTATGTCTTAGGTTAAATACACCAAAGTTAACTATAAAAACATAAGTAGTTATTAGACATGATGTTTATAAACTTTGAGACTAAAGTTAACTTTAAAAGGGTAAGTAAACTTAAGGTGTAATATGTTTTAATTATTCCCAAGTTTTAAATTTATGATAGGTATAACTAAGGTGTGGAATTATTCACTTATATTTATGTGAATGACTATATTAACTTTTTTTTGCTATTATAAAGACAATATGCAATTATTCATTGTAAGTATAATTTGATGATCTTAGTAATTTGTTAGAATTTGAGGTTATGTTAAGAATGGTTAAAATATAATGATTATTCACCATATCATATATGAGTGATACACATTGTTTATTTAAGAGGTTTCTTAATAAGATTTTTAAAAGAATATTTTAGAATTAAAAGTTATACTTATGCTTGATTATGAATTCAAGTTATGAGTTTGGAGTTAGTACTTAGATATTAATGGCTCAAGGTTTTATAAAAATTGTGATTATTTCATACTTAAGAAATTATTTTAAAGAATTTACAAAATGGGTAATAGATCAGGCTTTATTACTTTAAAATCTTGAAAACCTTTCTAATAATATTTTTCTAGTATAATATATTTATTCAAGATCTTAAAAATTATTTTTATTTATTTTTAAGTTTTAATTTTATGTTTATAAAATTCCATAAAGTATTAAATGTATTTAAATATTTACTTCAAATTTTATTTATAAAAGAGTTAAGATAGTATTTTTATAAAATAGTAGATTTATTTTTACACACAAAAATGTTTTTTATTCATTTTTAGGATTTTTCCTTATTTTATGAATTTCACTTAGGATTTAGTAATTATTTGCATTTTATTTAACTTAAGTAAGTAAGATTATATTTTTATTAGGTAGAGATTATTTTTGTGACTACTTTGATGTATCATAAGTATTTTTAAGATTTTTTTTGTTTGGAAGTATTTTGTTGGTTTAATAAATGGAAAATCTAATTTGTGGAAACAACAGGTTGGGTTGTGGCCTAATTGGTCTAGTTGGATCAACCAAGTGGCTGACCCACTAGGCCCAACTCAGTCGGATCAAATCGACCCAACCCCCTCTCCACTCTATGCCCAAACTCACACACGCAGACACGCCTTATCCCTCTCGTGTTCCTCTTCCACGCGCGATGCGCCGCCAGCGCCGCCGCTTGTCGCCCCGGCCGCCGCTGGCATCTCCCGGCGTTGCTTTGCCTCTCCATTCTCTCTCGATTCCTATCTTCCGTGGCCTTGCCCAGCTCTAACACATGCGCCCATGAAACCCTAGCCACGCCGTCTTGTGCCACAACGCAGCACCCAAGCCCGCTCCTGCCTCTGTCTCCGGTTCGAGATCCGCTTCCTTCGAATATCTTGCGACAACTTCACCTTCTCCTGGAGGCCCTTCTTGCCTTTGACTTTGCTGTGTGCCCCTGGTGCGTCTCTTCCGGCCATCTTTGGCTGGTGCTAAGCTACTGAAGGTCCTCTGCTTCCCACGGCCAGGGCTTGCTATGGACTAATCTTATTGCTGATGTCGGAGGGACGACAGTGAATGCAACCCCGGTGGTGAATTACATATCTATTTCGGTTACTATGTTATTCCTGCAATTTCTCCTACTTTGATCCAGGTAATTCTTGTGTGACCGACCCTCGAGTCGACGATTTATTCTATTTGGATGTTATGAGGTTAATTTTAGTATTCTCATTAAGCCTAGAGATGACTTAGGTTGATTGACATTTGTAGAAATTACTTGATCTAGTTGGTCTTATTGGTCCTGTAGCTGATGTAGTGCTGGTTATTGATGTTCCAATTAGGCTTAGATTTGATTAAGTGGTTGATAGGGGTTTTGGTATGGATGCTAAGCATCAATAACTTGTAATCGATGATTCTAAAATGGTGTACTTACTGCAGTTTACTCAGGTTAATCTAGTTGTGATGTATGATTTGTCCATTAGTGGTGTTGCAGTGATTTCCAGTGCACCACACTTTGGTGAGTAATATTATTTGTTGCTTTCATTTGGTGGCAAAACAGATATGGTTGGATGCCACACACTATGGGAAATTGTAATCTATTCTGAGCAGTCTGGTTTAGCAACAAAGTTTGATAATATGTGAATCTACATATAGATTATTACTGGTTAATGATATCTAGGAATATGGTCAATTACATTCGGAATAGTTGGACAAATTGGTTATCTTTGGATTTGTGTTCCGTTATCATGTCCGGATTCTTGTAGTTGATAATCTCTTGCTACACTTGTCCATTTATGATTGTGATCATTCCTTATGGAAGTACTACAATGATGCTTACCTCTGCATATGTTCTAAGGAAAAGCTTAATAGCTATGGTACTACTAATTAATCAGCTCCTAGATGTGTTAGTACTAGCAGTTTATTGGAGATGATATTCTGATGTTGTCCTAGGGTTAACTGAGTTCTTATCCTTAGGAATCAACTTGATGGAATTTTATCTGCCCAGGATGACAGAAGTAAAAGCTTAAATGATCTCGAGTTAATTTTAACTATAGAAATGATTTAAGAAAGCTTCTAATGGTTTGAAAATCTAAGTTGCTTCTGTGAGTATACTTTGATGGCTTTTATTGTTGTGAGCCTATTACTATGATGCCTCTTTGGAGTGTACACATTAGTAGGTTACAATGATAGTGATGTGCAATATTATATTAAGTGGAGAATCATGTAGATAATTGAAGTAGTGGTTGTGATTTGGTTTATAACTCTATTGTGGTGTCTCCAAAGAGTGCACAATATCAGTTCATAGTGACATGATCTACTGCTGCAGTATCTGACTTAGAAAAAATGGACAGCTGGTTGCCAGTGATGCAAAGGCTGAGGCAAATTATTGGATTTAGAATAACAAATTTTATTGTTGCCTCCTCTTTTGACTCAGTGATGATCTAGATTTGCCACTTGCAAGCCAGTCTGAGAGAATCTTTCCATCCAAACCTCCTAGATAAAAATCTAGTTGAAGGGTAGTTGTAATCATTTATATTGGATGTTGTTCCCCTTATCTACCCCTGATCCTGATGGTGAAAACTTATTAAGAACAGATGCTACATAACCTGGTGGTACTTTTATTTACCTTGTTGTCTGATGTACATGAGTTGATAGTAGATCTTGAGAAAATAATATTTGAGCTTGGCTTGCCCTTGATTAGCTATTATTACAGTTGTAGCTTGCTCCTCTATTAGATCATGGCCTACTACAGCAGCTAAACTCTGGCCTCCTCCTCCTGGAGGCATTGCCAGTGTTGAACCTTTCCATTGTTGTTGGCTTGATCTCAATCTCCTCCTTGTCCTAGCTATTGGATGGCCTCTTGAAGCAACCATTGATTGGATGAGGTTTTGGTGGGATGATCTATGTATTCCATGTTGATGATAAGATGATAAAATGGGGAATGTATTCTGAAGTGTGGAGGTGGAATGGTAGCTAGTTGCTACGGCTGTGCACTCTATCTGATTCCCTTGTTGTTGTGGTGTTGACAACATACTATGCTGCATGTGTGTGTAAGCAGCTTGTGAGTTGCCTGTGTGTATGTCTCACCCGAATGGATTAGAACAAGTGAAAATGTGATTTTTTACCTCTTTGCCTCTTACTTGCCCTTGGTGAAAATTGCCCCTACATCATCCTGTGATGCACTAGTCTGAGGCAATATTCCTAGAATAAGAACAGGTACTACTCTTTGGCCCCTTTTATTTAGAAATACTCAATGATGTGTTCAGCAATGCATCACATTGCCAGACTGAGAGTTCAACTAACACTAATCCATTCTTTTATTTGTTTTCTTTTTTATCTCATTATTATGTAGGAACAAAAGTGAATAGGAGGAAAATCTTCAAGACAAGAAGATATAGTTTAAAATTTCCCTTTTTTTCTTTTACAACTTTATTTGATTCTTAAATATTGTAAATAATATTGTATTCTTTTATTAATGGAATAAAGTTCATTTTTCTTTTTGTTAATTGAAACTTGTAAGGGTTTGTATCTTATTTAATAAAGTTAAATTTTCTTTATTTTTGTAATTTCTATTACTCTTGTAATATATCTTATTAATTCAGATTTGTAAAACAATAAGACTTTTTGTTTGTGATAATAATATTTATTGTCTTTAATTGTATTCTCTTATTTATTGAATTTTTTTGTGTTTTTAATTGTCAATTCAGATACTCTTGAATTATATCAATTGTTTACTAAAGTCAAATTTGTTTCCCTCAAATCAAAAAAATCAGCAAAAGTCATGTCAAAATTCTTCATACTCACCCTAATGTGTTATACTAAACCATCAGAACGAGTGGAACTCCGATCCCTTCATGTTTTCTTAGTTTTGCGCGAAAATTCTCCAGATTTTCTTATGCATGAATGCAATGCACACATTTGAGTTCCGCTTATTTCTAAGCTCTAATGCTGGGGTGTTACAGCTGCTGCCAGGGAAGAGTTCTTGCTGGGATAATTTCAGCAGATTGGTGACCAACTCCAATGTGAGTCATTGGAAACTGATGCCTTTTTTACTGCGCCGCATTTTATGCTTGGCTCACCCATTGTTTGTGCAGTTGTGAATCTCATTCTAAAGGAAGAGAAGGAGCGTGTCGCAATTCGGATGAACTGTCTGACGCATCAAGAACTGGAGTGAAGGTAGCCCTGTCTCTTGTTCAGCTGCATCGTCGCGATGTCAATCTCGCAGAGATTGCGGCTAGACCACCTCCTCATCTAGGTGGAAATGTATGGGATATGCGCCCTCACTACACGGTTGTAGCGCAGTACGCCGAAGAAATTGTAGATTTGTTCGAGGAGCAGACAGATGTTGTGCTCCAGAACAATTAGGTCATGTAAAGAAAACAAGGTAATGTAAAATTTGTATTGATTTGAGTGGGCTTTTGTGATGCCCTTTGTAAAGTTTATATGTATTGTCACGTGGTGCGATTGTAATGTGCATGTCCTTTTCGTTAGCCTGACGTGGTTAGCTACTTAGGTTGTATGCATTATTTTCAGTCGACGGAGTCGTAAGGTGAGGCGTGGCCCCTGAGCGTATTTAGCGAGAAGTAATGTAAATAAAAAAAAATATTTGGGCCAAGGAACTTAGCTTTTATTCATAGCAAACCAAGAGGTACATTGTTCGGCTGAATAGCCTTGGTTGAGTAGCCTTATTGAAAGTAAAGGGAAACTAGGGGTAGAAGCGTCGCATTCGTGCGACGTTCCAGGGGTTGGAGTATTAAACTCCTGATGCGATGTCCATGAGGCGGTAGGCGCCACCTGGGATAACTTCGGTAACGATGTAGGGTCCTTCCTAGGGTGACTCGAGCTTTTTGTGCCCTTCTTGCTTGAGTTGCAGGACGAGGTCTCCTTCGACGAAGGACCTTGGGCGTATCCGGTGGCTGTGGTAGTTGCGGAGGCTCTGCTAGTATACCGCTGAACGAGCCGTCGCGATGTCGCGTGCCTCGTCGAGTGTGTCGACAGCGTCTTCGAGTGCTGCCGATGATTCGGCTTCGCTGTAAGCGATGATCCATGGGGCCTTGTGGTGTACGTAGGCGGGTAGCATGGATTTGGCTCCGTGCACCATGAATAAAGGCGTAGCCAGTTGAGTTGTTTGGCATTGTACGCAGGCTCCAGAGGACGGAGGGTAGCTCATCTTCCCATGCTCCTACAAGCCTTTTGAGCAGGCATAGCAGGCGTTTCTTGATGCTGTTTCCTATGAAGTTGTTGGCCTTTTCGACCTGTCCGTTGGTCCGCGGGTGCGCCACAGAGGCGTATGATATGTTGATGCCGAGGTTCCCGCAAAAGGTTCGGAATTATTTCTAGATGAAGTTCGAGCCGTTGTCCGTTATAATGCTATGAGGCACGCAGAACCTGTAGACAATAGACTCGAAAAACTTGACGACAGTTTTGCCACTTTGGTTGGTGACGGGCATGGCCTCGATCCACTTGGTAAATTTGTCGACTACTACCAGGAGGAAGACGTGGCCTCCTGACGAGGACTTTGGCAGTTTGACGATCATGTCAAGGCCCCATTGGGCGAAGGGCCGGGCCAGCTGGTATAGGCATCAGCTCCGATCCTGGCGTGTGCGGCTTGTCCGTGTACCTTTGACAGACGTTGCACCTCTGGACGATGTCCTTGTCGTCGTTCATTGCCGTTGGCTAGTAGAACCTAGCTCGTAGAGCTTTGGCGACTAGAGCACGGTTGCCTGCATGATGGCCGCAGATACCCCCATGGATGTCTTGGAGGATGCTTTTGCCGTCACCGATGGTGACGCATCATTGGAGCACACCCTAAATGTTGCGCTTATACATCTTGCCATTGATGATGGTGAAGGCTTTTGACCGGCGAGATATGCGTTGGGCATCCGTCGGGTCATCGGGCAGTTGATTTTTTATCAGGTACCGAAGGTACGGTTGCGTCCATGTTTCTTCAACTGCCATAACCTGCATCAGGCTGACCAGCTCGGCTTCTGTGTCCAGCTTTTTGGGTCCTTCCTGGCCTTCGGGTAGTGCAGCCCCCCAAGTGCTCTGCTTCTTCGGCTGAGCCTTTTGGGAATTTTCTCTTGATGGAGGGTATGCAGATTTGTTCGAGGAACAAACCCGGCGGCACCCGTACGCAGGTGGAGCCAGTGTTGGTGAGCCTGTCGGCCTCTTTGTTGCTTTCCCTGCCGACGTGCCGAAGCTCGCAGCCATCAAAGTCCCCTTCGAGTGAATTGTAGAGCGCACGGTACGCGATCATGTTGGTGTTGTGAGCGTCAGACTCGTTCATCGTCTGCTGGACGACAAGGCTCGAATCACCATGGATGATGAGGCGTGTTGCGCCGCAGACCTTGGCGATCCGCATGTCGTGGATGAGGGCCTCGTATTCGGACTCGTTGTTAGAGGCGCGAAACTTCATTCGAAGGACGTACTTCATCTTGTCGCCTTGAGGGGATGTCAGTATGACACTGGCCCCTGCTCCAGCCTCACGCTTGGAGCCATCAAAGTGCATCGTCCAGGACTGCGACATGTCTGGAGTATCCGGCAGCTTGAGTTCCATCCAGTGTATGAGGAAGTCAGGGAGGACCTGAGACTTGATGGCGGTGCGCCGCTCGTAGATTATGTCCATAGGGGAAATTCGATGCCCCATAAGACTACACGCCCCGTGGCTTCGGGGTTGTTCAGGATGTTTGACAGCGGGGCGGCGTTGATGACCATGAACTGATGCACCTAGAAGTAGTGGCTCAGCCGACGCGTCGTCATGAATACGCCGTAGGCAAGCTTCTGGTAGTGAGGGTACCTCTTTGTCGGGGTCAGTACCTCGCTGAGGTAGTAGATTGGGCGTTGGACCCCATGGGTCTTTCCATCTTTGGGTCGCTCGACCACGAGTACGGTGCTGACCACCTGATGTGTGGCTGCGATGTATAGCAGCAATGGCTCCCGTTTCTTTGGCGTGACCAAGACATGTGATGTGGAGAGTAGTCGCTTGAGGTCCTCAAACGCATCGTCTGCTTCGGGTGTCCACTCGAAATTGTCCGCCTTGCGCAGAATCTGATAAAAGGGTAGGGTCTTCTCACCCATTCGGCTGATGAATCTGCTCAGTGCCGTGATCCGCCCAGCTAGCTGGTGGACGCCTTTGAGGTTCTTCGGCTTCTCCATGGCTAGTATGGCCCTAATTTTCTTTGGATTTGCCTCGATCCCCCGTTGGTCAATGAAGTAGCCGAGTAACTGGCCAGACGGGACAATGAAGGCACATTTGTCTGGGTTAAGCTTGATCTTATAGCGATCAAGGTTATCGAACGTCTCGCGGAGATCGTCGATCAGCATCTTGGCCTCCCTGGTCTTTATTACTATGTCGTCAACATAGACCTGGATGTTGCGACCGATCTGGTTTTTCAGGCACGCCTGCATGCACCTCTGGTACGTCGCGCCTGCGTTCTTCAGCCCGAAGGGAATTGTGTTGTAGCAGAATACTCCGAACAGCGTGATGAACGCTGTTTTCTCCTGGTCTTCGACCTTCAGTCGAATCTAGTTATAGCCTGAGTAGGCATCGAGGAAGGAGAGTTTCTCGCATCCTACAGTCAAATTGATGATCTGATCGATCCGCGGTAGAGGGAAGTGGTCCTTGGGACAATACTTGTTGAGCGATGTGAAGTCCACACACATCCGCATGATGTCCGTGTCCTTTTTGGGGACCAGCACGGTGTTTGCCAACCATTCACTCTCCTTGATTTCCCTGATGAAGTTGGCATCGAGCAGTTTGTTGACTTTGATTCGAACTCCTTGATTCCACATCGGATCAACTGTTTGACTGGCTTCGCATCCGGAAACAAATTGAGTGCGTGATCGGCGAATTCCCTGGAAACTCCTGGCATATCCGCAGGACACTAGGCGAAAATTTCCTAGCGCTCATGGAGGAATTCGACGAGTGCGCTTTCCTATGCGGCACTGAGGTCATTGACGATCAATTCCGTCTTGGAGGCGTCTGTTGGGTGGACCTGCACCTTCTTCGTATTGACTGTGGAGTCGAATGACATATCTGGTGCGTTTTTCCTGGTGACTACGGGTGTCGCGTTGTCCGTCACCTCTCTGAGGCTCGTGAGCTCCTCCTGCATGCCGAACGACTGGGAGATTCTATTGAAGTCTCTGTCGTAGTGGTCGGACCTGGTGAAGCTTCCTTGGATGGTGATGATGCCCCTAGGTCCTGGCATCTTCAGAAGCAGGTATACATAGTGCGGTACTGCCAAGAATCTTGCAAATGCCACGCGCCCGAGGATGGCGTGGTACTGTGATGGCCAGTCCACCACCTCGAACTCTAGCCGCTCACGCCTGAAGTTTTTGGGCTGGCCGAAGATGACGTTGAGCCATATCTTTCCCAGGGGGTATATGCCCTTCCCTGGGACTATGCCGTAGAATGTCATGTCGGACTGCTCCAGGCTGCACAACGGGATCCGCATGGCTGCGAGTGTGCTGGCGAAGATCAGGTTGATGCCGCTGCCATCGTCCATGAAGACGCGGCTCATTTTGAATCCCCCGATCTAGGCCTCGAGCACCAGGGCAGCATGAACTGGGCAAGGGATCTGGCGTGGGTGATCTAAACGATCAAACGTGATGCAGGACTCCGAGCCGCTGAGCTACTCAGGTATGGTTGGTGGAGAGGTCTCGGCCAAGCTGACTTGGCGGGTGATTTTCTTCTGCACCCAGTTGGTTGGGCGTCCCTTCTGGATCATCGGGGACCCTTTTGGTGGTGGGTACCCACCTGCACCGTTATTTGGTGCTGGTGCGACCAACGGCTGCGATGGTCCGACGGGTGGTTGATACATCGGAAACGTATCTATAATTTTTGATGTTCCATGCTGGTTTAGTATTTACTTTGCTTTGCTTTGTCTACACTTTGAGGTGTTTTTATATGTTTTCTGGTACTAACCTATTAACAAGATGCCATAGTGCCAGTTGCTTGTTTTCTTCTATTTTTGGTTCCAGAAAGGCAGAAAATCAATATTATCGGAATTGGACGGGACAAAATCCAAAGTCAATATTTTACCGTGGGGAACACGGAGCTTGAATATGAGACGAAGGAGAGCCACCAGGGTGCCACATCCCCTGGCCGCGCGGCTCACCCTAGCCCGCGCCTGGGGGGAGGGAGTGCGGCCACCCTGGCTGCCCCCTTTCTCGCATCTTCGCCTATAAAGACCCCCCGATATAGAAACCCTAAGTACCCGATCAATATTCCACAAAACCGTCTGTAGCCGCCGCCACCATCGTACCAAGATCGAGGGATCTAAAGCTCTTCCCGGCACCCTGCTAGAGGGGAGATCATCCCGGGGGCCTTCTTCTTCATCATGTCAGCCTCCAGTATGAAGTGTGAGTAGTTCCACCTTGAACTACGAGTTGATGTAGTAGCTAGATGGTTGTATCTCCTCCTTTGTGCTACCATGTTTAGATCTTGTGAGCTCCGTTCATGATCAAGGTCATCTATTTGTAATCATGCATGTTGTGTTTGCAGGGATCCGATGGATATTGAGATTACTATGTCAGATTGATTAATGGTTTTGTATTATTGATTCTATCATGTCTGCGTTGTTTGTGATCTTGCACGCTCTCCGTTTCTAGTAGCTATCTTAGACAAGTAGATGCTAGTGACTCCAAGAAGGGGCATTTATGCTCGATAGTGGGTCCATGCCTCTATTTAATCTAAGGGAAGTGAAATAAATCTCTAAGGTTGTAGATGTGTTGTTGCCACTAGGGAGAAAACAACGGTCTCTTGTTCATGGAACAAGTGGATTGTTTACCTTACACACTTTGCTTAAAGCAGTTATCCGTTGCTTGCAACTTAATACTGGAGGGGGTTCGGATGATAACCTAAAGGTGGATTACTAGTCATAGATGCAGTTGGATGGCGGTCTATGTATATTGTTGTATTGCCCAATCGAATCTCATAGGATCATGAATGTCTAGTATTGCATTGTTATGCCTTTCTCAGTCATGTCAATTACCCTGCTGTAATTTGTTTACACAGCATGCCATGTTTGTTTATCTTAAGGAGAACACCTCTAGTGAACTATGGAACTCGGTCCTATCTTTACCATTGATACATCTTCCACTGTTACTGTTTACTTTCTGCAAACCACTATTACCTTCCACACCATACAGTTAATCCTTTGTTTTTAGCAAATCGGTGAGATTGACAACCTCACTGTTCGGTGGGGCAAAGTCTTGAGTTTGTGTTGTGCAGGTTTCCAAGTTGCTAGCAACACCTTTGAGTCATTTCCTTCCTCCTACTGGTTCGATAAGCTTGGTTTCTTACCGAGGGAAAACTTGCTGTTGTGCTCATCATACCTTCCTCTTGGGGTCTCCCAACGAAGCTTCCATGCACCATCAGTAGTGGTGGAGGAGCTCCGTGGGCGATGTCACCTGGTGCAGGTGCAGGCCCGAATCCAGGGTTCACGGTCTGGAAGCGCATTTGGGTGAAGCCCTCGCTGAGCTTCTGGAACTCTCAGCAGTCCTTGAGCATATGGCTGGCCTTCTTCTTACCATCTTGCTTGTCGATGTTGAAGTGGATGGTGCAGGGACCAGACAGCTTGTCGTATGCCGAAGGCTTGTCGTCGCAGTTGTGACATTGCCATGCTTGGGTGGGTCGTCCACCGTCGCGGTAGTTTTTGCCACGATATCCGCTATTACGGTTGCCGATTTCGCGTCGATGGGCGTATCCAGCCGCAACCATGTTGACTCCGTAGCGATCGTCGTAGACATGCGATCTTCTCTTGCTGTGGCGTTCGCGCCTACGACCGTAGTCTTCTTCGTCATCCGAATGTGCTCGGTTGACGGAATCCTCGCCATCTGCCCATCGGTTGGCGATGTCCATGAGGTGGTCGGGTGTCTTGGGCTTGACGCGCCCAAGTTCCTCCTTGAAATCCGGGCGCCTAGCAGCGTCCTTGAAGGCGTCGATTGCTCTTTCCTCGGAGATGTGCAAGGCGGAGTTCTTGATGTGGGACCAGCGTAATATGTACGAGTGGATGGACTTGTTAGACCTTTGGGTATAGGCCCGTAGCTCTTCGATTGAGGCTGGGCTCTTGTTGGTGCCCTTGAAGTTGCGGATGAAGATGTACGCCAGCTCTTCCCAACTTCGGATGGAGCTAGAGGATAGGCTGCTGAGCCAGACTCTAGCCGCGCCTGTCAGCTGCAGCTGAAGGAATTGTAAGTCGGTGTTCTTGTTCCCGCCGTGGACCTTGACTGACGACAGGTGATCATCGAGCCAAGCCTTTGGATCCTGTGTGCGGTCGATCTTTGGATTGTCTGAAGGGAGCTTAAAATTTTTTGGCATCCGCGTTCGCCGAACGGATATGCTGAAGCATCTAGCTCCGCACAGCTCTCCATCGTCATCCTCTTCGGACTCAGTTGAGCATTCGTGTTTAGCGCGTGCTTTGTCGATCTTGCGTTGGGTGAGCTCGTTGCGAGCGTCATAATTGCTGCTATGGGGCCGTGGGCTCCTGTAGAGCCGGGGCATGTCATGCTCGTCCTCCTCGGATGAGGGTGTGGGGCTTCGAGTGAACTTGACCGCAGCTTTTTTCTTCGGCTCCGAGGTAGTTTCGTCGTGGAGCGCAGCTCCGACGAGTCCGAGGTCTGCTAGTGCGGACTTGTGCATGGTGATCTTATGGTCACCTACCGGAGGTGGATGGGACACAAGATAGGTAGTGGCCGCCATGATCGCAACCTGCGGCATTTTCAGCATGACGTTGCCATGCGAGTCCATCGTCATGAAGGATGTGTTGAGGGCCCTGGTGACCTCGCGTCGCACGGCGGGGTCCATGCGCTCAGTGCGGGAATGGTACTTGTTGGCATTGTTGCCATGCGAAGTGGAGCCGTTAGCGGCGGAGAGCGCAGCTCGCCGCGCGCTGGATTCCACAGCTGCTTTCTTACGCTTATCGAGCTCCTTCATCAGCTTCATCTGTCGATTGTGCTCATCGATCAGGAGGAGGTGGTAGGCCATCAGTAGATCTCAGGAGGCATTCACAGGTAGGATTATGTTGCCTGCCACGGCCTCACGTGCTTGGCTCCAGCCTTCCTTGTTGAGGTTGATCTGGTTGTAGGCGTGAGAGTCGCCTTTGTTGGCTCTGTTAGGCAGATCTCCCCCGTTTCCTCCGTTCCCAGTTTGCGGGTTGGAAGGGGATTGGGTGTTTGCTGCGCACTCGACCTAGTGGTGGGTCTGCTCCGTTGTTTATGGTGGCGCATAGGTAGTGCTCGCGGCGCGGGCTGCTGCTGCCGCAACTCTCAGATCCGGTACCGTAGGTTCCTTCATCCGAGGGGGCCACATAGATCGGAGTTGCATCTCCTGCTGTCATCCGAGTCGTCTGTCAGCGTCGACGTGTGCAACGCGCCGGTGGGTGGGACCCATGAAGAGGCCTGATGGACGGTGGTGGCACCCGCTCTGGGAGGCGGAGGGTGCCGGTCTGTCCCACCTGGAAGCAGAAGCTCCCGAACAGCATCTTGAGCCCGCACCGACGGACTCGAAATCCTTCAAGGTGGCCGGCGAGTGGGCGGTGAAGTCAAAGGCGCCGAAGAGGAGGTGACTCTCCGTTGCCGATGAGTTGTAGATCGCTCCGGATGGAACCGTCACGACCGCACGATCAGCTGATACATCAGAAACGTATCTATAATTTTTGATGTTCCATGCTTGTTTAGTATCTACTTTGCTTTGCTTTGTCTACACTTTGAGGTGTTTTTATATGTTTTCTGGTACTAACCTATTAACAAGTTGCCACGGTGCTAGTTGCCTGTTTTCTTCTGTTTTTGGTTCCAGAAAGGCAGAAAATCAATATTCTCGGAATTGGACGGGACAAAAGCCAAAGTCAATATTTTACCATGGGGAACATGGAGCTTGAATACGAGACGGAGGAGAGCCACCAGGGTGCCACATCCCCTGGCTGCGCGGCTCACCCTAGCCCGCGCCTGGGGGGAGGGGGTGCGGCCGCCCTGGCTTCCCCCTTCCTCGCCTCTTCTCCTATAAAGACCCCCCGATACAGAAACCCTAAGGACCCGATCAATATTCCACGAAACCGTTTGTAGCCGCTCCCACCATTGTCCCTAGATCGGGGGGTCTGAAGCTCTTCCCGGCACCCTGTCGGAGGGGAGATCATCCTGGAGGCCTTCTACTTCATCATGCCAGCCTCCGGTATGAAGAGTGAGTAGTTCCACCTTGGACTACGGGTTCATGTAGTAGCTAGATGGTTGTATCTTCTCCTTTGTGCTACCATGTTTAGACCTTGTAAGCTCCGTTCATGATCAACATCATCTATTTGTAATCATGCATGTTGTGTTTGCGGGGGTCCGATGGATATTGAGATTACTATGCCACATTGATTAATGGTTTTGTCTTATTGATTCTATCATGTCTGTGTGGTTTGTGATCTTGCATGCTCTCCGTTTCTAGTAGCTATCTTGGCCAAGTAGATGCTAGTGACTCCAAGAGGGGGTATTTATGCTCGATAGTGGGTTCATGCCTCTATTTAATCTAAGGGAAGTGACAGAAATATCTAAGGTTGTAGATGTGATGTTGCCACTAGGAAGAAAACAACGGTCTCTTGTTCATGGAACATGTGGATTGTTTACCTTACACACTTTGCTTAAAGCAGTTATCCTTTGCTTGCAAATTAATACTGGAGGGGATTTAGATGATAACCTGAAGGTGGATTACTAGTCATAGATGCAGTTGGATGGCGGTCTATGTATCTTGTTGTATTGCCCAATCGAATCTCATAGGATCATGAATGTCTAGTATTGCATTGTTATGCCTTGCTCAGTCCTGTCAATTGCCCCGCTGTAATTTGTTTACCCAGCATACCATGTTTGTTTATCTTAAGGAGAACACCTCTAGTGAACTATGGACCCTAGTCCAATCTTTACCATTGATACAGCTTCCAATGTTACTGTTTACTTTCTGCAAACCACTATTACCTTCCACACCATACAGTTAATCCTTTGTTTTCAGCAAACCGGTGAGATTGACAACCTCACTATTCGTTGGGGCAAATTCTTGAGTTTGTGTTGTGCAGGTTTTCAAGTTTCTAGCAACACCTTTGAGTCGTTTCCTTCTCATACTGGTTTGATAACCTTGGTTTCTTATTGAGGGAAAACTTGCTGTTGTGCTCATCATACCTTCCGCTTGGGGTCTCCCAACGAAGCTTTGCGCACTCATCATCAGTGTCCCCGCTTCCCACAGACGACGCCAATTGACGAGGTTCGATCTCGTCAATGCCCATTGTTATGGACTTGGGTTTTGGAGAAGATGGGGATGCTGGAAGTCGTGGAACGGTTAACAGACAAGCAACACAGGGACACGATATTTACCCAGGTTCAGGCCCCCAGAGGGAAAACCCTACTCCAGCTTGTCTGCTCTTGATTACGGCGGAAACAAAAGTTATAGGGGTGCGCAGATGCAATCTGGCGTGGGGGTGTGTATGCGATGTTGAGAGAGATCCTTCTCGACGTACCCTCATGTCCTTTATATAGATAGGCAGGTCCCGGGATAGGTCGAGTCGGTTACAAATTAGGGTTGATACCCTTTGAAATTCTATATAATCTAGAATTGTCCTCCAAGGAGTCGAAACCATCACGGACTTGGGCCACCCGAAGTCTTCATGGGCTGCGTGTCCTTACGTGGGCCTTCCTTGGGCTGTACCAGGTATACCAATGTCGTCTACCCATGGGGTATATCCATGTCAGAGCCAAAGGAGTGCCACCATCCTCGCCCCTCCATCACCGGAGCCGGACAAAACTTGTGATAGTAGAGCTTGTTATTATAGACAGATGAGAAGTCGTCGTGATAAGACCCCATAAGACCAGCGTAGCAGAGTAACAACCATCACAGAAGATGACAACCGTATATCGAAAGAGACTGACCTTAAACCACACCAACGAATACGGAGAACGATCGAATCCCAAGAGATCCGCCGGACACAAAACTCTATGCGTTCTCCACCAGCGCTAGACGCACCACCGGAACAAGGATAGAGCGGTGAGAACCTTATTCTGACTTCAGGATATAGCCGCCGCCTCAACGTCCCAAAAAACACTAAAAAGGTTAAACAAAAAACGAAAACCATTCCCCCGGGCGAAAGGCTGTGGTTCGTCACACCTTTAGGGTCCTAAGGCCACTGGAGACCGCCCGTGAGGGACGCTCCTCTTGCTGATTTGGTAGGTCAATCTTGTGGTTGTACTGTCTAAATTAATATGTCAACATCGAAAATATATTAGAGACCAACCGTTTATAATTTGTCAACATGTACCAGCCATATGAACTAATCCCACCTTGCTAGGGTGATTTCCACCGCCTCACTGTAGCACTTGCGCCATGCGCGATAGACCTGACTGGTAGGTGTATATTAATACTCCATCCGTTTAGAAATAAGTGATTTAAATTTGAGAAGATTTTCGAGAAGGTGCGAGTGCAGAAAGAAAAACTGCTCCTCCTTGTCGCTCCTGTGGGCGATGTGAGGGATCCAGCGCCGCCGCCCCCAGGGGCCTTCCTCCCTCCCCCTTCCTCCCCTCGCCGCCGTAGGAGGGCGTCGCCGGCCAAAGACCGGGCACTGGTGGCGGCGGGGCACCTTCTCCCCCGCGCGTGGAGCTTGCAGCACGGGTCTGCAGCTTCGCCCTGGGCGGCACGCTGGCCTCGGGGCGCGTCAGCGCGGCCCTCCGGTGGCATGGCGACCGGTGGTGGCGGGGCTGCTCCACGCTGGCGGCCAGGCCCCGGAGGCGGCAGGCGACGATGGGTGCTGCGGTGGGGCTTGGTAGGAGCATGCGGCCAGGGTGGTGCGGCCCAGATCTGGGCCCTTTCGGGCCTGATCTGGTCATGTGCTTCCCCAACCCGCCTCCTGGGTGGGCCTGCGTCGACAGGGGCGAGCCAGCGCGGCGGCGTGGTCTTGGGCGGCGGGGCAGCGCGGTAGGCAAAGCTTGCGGCGGGCATGGCCATGGCGGCCCAGAGTGGGCCCATTTGGGTCCAGATCTAGGTTAGGCGGTCGGGCCGGCTCTGCTTTGGATGTGTTGTAAATCTTGGCAGGTTAGGGTGGATGGGATCCTTGGTGTCCTTGGCCGGCCTGTGGCAGCGTGGTGGCGGACTTTACGGGCATGTCGGGGCCCGGTCGGACCGCCATGGGACTGGTTTGCCTCCACGGAGGCTTTACCGGCCTGCAGGGCCCAGTCGGACCTATGGTGGACTGGTGTGTCTGCGGCCCCGTCCGGTCGACTACCGCCGCTGGCGGTGGAGGAAGTACCCTCCCGCGAGGCCGCGGTACTGCGGGCCCCGGTCCATTTCTATCTCTGTCGTGATGTTGCAGCCCTCGCGTCAGCTTGCTTGGTGAGACGATGATGGCTAAGTCGGAACCGGAGTGGCGCATGCTCGTGGGCGGCAAGGTTTGGTGGTGGCGCGATCCTCGTGGGTCTCCTGTGCTTCGGCTCGTCCGGGGGTTATGGATAGGGCCATCGGGAGAAATCCTTGTCGGCTCGACCGACATCGACGCAGTGCCGCCCGCGGGTGGCATCTTCCTTCCTGGAGGGTGTCATGGCTTCCCTTCATCCATTCCCCTTTGTGTGCCAGGGGAAACCCTAGGGCCAGTTCTGGTCCAGGCAGCAGCGGCCGTTTTCCGCTTGAGGGTGCTGCTTGGTGCTCACTAGAGGAAAAAGGGCTATCCGTTCGCGACCCCTCGGAGCATTAGTCCCGGTTGCACCACCAACCGGGACTAATGCCGGCACGCGTCCCGGTTGGAGCGGGCACGGGGCCAGGAGGCATGCGTCCCGGTTGGTAAGGGCGCATGCGTCCCGGTTGGAGCCACCAACTGGGACTAAAGGTTTGGCCATAGCCACGTGGCGTGGCACGCACCTTTAGTCCCGGTTGCTGGCTCCAACCGGGACTAAAGACCCCTGCCCTCTATAAATTCAACGCCCCAGCCCCCTCTGCCTCCACTCTGTTTTTTCGAATGGTGGAAGGTGTGAGGGGGTGTGCTAGTTTTTTCTCATGCATGCATTGAAGGTGTTTGTTGAAATGTTTGAGTGAATAATCCCGTTGAATTTCTCATAGAACAAAAATATAGAAGGTGTCCGAGACGCACTTGATATTTCTCCTCTTTATTTCCCTCGATCGAGGTTAGCAATCTTATCTTTTCTAGGTCATTGACACAATTCATGTGTCGGTGTGAATTGGTTATTTCACTATTTATGATGTCCTGATTTTTGATAAACTTACTTATATGATGCAGATGAACGATCGGGAATGGATGTACGGTGACCGGCGGGTAGCCGGGTATATCAAAGGCATGGATAAATTTATCGATGTGGCTACGGCAAACAAAGAGAATGGATTTATACGTTGTCCATGTGTTCAATGTCGGAACAACAAGGAGGATTCTTCCTCGAAAATCATTCGCGGCCACCTGATTATGAAAGGTTTCATGCCCAACTATAATTGCTGGACCAAGCACGGGGAAAGAGGGGTTATGATGGAAGATGGTGAAGAAGAAGATGATGATAACAACTATCATCATATGTTTCCTGAATACAGTGATACTGCAATGGAAGACAATGGAGAGGAAAGAGGTGAAGAACGGGCATCAGATGAGCCGGCTGATGAACTTGGTAGGGTCATTTCTGATGCAAAGCGAGACTGTGAAACAGAAAATGAGAAGTTGAAGTTAGAGGGCATGTTAGAAGATCACAAGAAATTGTTGTACCCAAATTGTGAAGATGGCAGCACAAAGCTCGGTACCACACTGGAATTGTTGCGATGGAAGGCAGAGTGTGGTCTAACTGACTCCTCATTTGAAAAGATGCTGAAAATAATGAAGCCGAAGTTTCCAAAACATAACGAACTTCCCGAGAGTACCTACGAAGCAAAGAAGACTCTCTGTCCTCTGGGATTAGATGTGCAAAAGATACATGCATGCATTAATGACTGCATCCTCTACCGCGGTAAGGAGTATGAGAATTTAGATAAATGCCCGGTATGCAACGCGTTGCGGTATAAGATCAGACGAGATGACCCTAGTGATGTTGAGGGAGAGCCCCTCCGGAAGAGGGTTCCTGCTAAGGTTATGTGGTATGCTCCTATAATACCAAGGTTGAAACGCATGTTCAGAAACAAAGAGCATGCCAGGTTGTTGCGATGGCACAAAGAAGACCGTAAGAAAGACGGGAAGTTGAGACACCCTGCTGATGGGTCACAGTGGAGAAAAATCGAGAGAGACTTCCCAGACTTTGCAGGTGACGCAAGGAACTTATGGTTTGGTCTAAGTACGGATGGCATGAATCCTTTTGGGGAGCAGAGCTGCAGTCACAGCACCTGGCCCGTGACTCTATGTATCTACAACCTGCCTCCTATGTATGCGAGTTCATCCGGCAGACGTGCGATGAGAAGGGCAGAAATTTAGAGCAACTCCACGTACGTAAACAATTTCTATAGTTTTTAATTACAATCAAATTGTGTTTAGTTTCATTCATATAGGCTGACTCCTTTTTTAAATCAGATCGAACGTCTACGGGACGGTCTTCTGCCAAAGGATCGCGTACGAGCAATTCAGGAGGAATTGGCGGGATTCTTGGATGCAGAAGTCATAAACACACAAGGGGAATACTACTCGGCTGTGTATAGACAATAGGAATTGTAAAAATAGCAACTTTCAAGAAATTGGCCGGTAGCATCGAATAGCAACTTTTGTATGTAGTGCATGAACTCGATCCGTGTATTGAATATAATGTTGTCATCATGATCTTGTGTAATATAAGGTTCCTTCGTTGATAAGTGCAAAACACTAAATAAACAATAAAACAACCTAAATGAATTCTCTGCTGCGGCACAAAAGGTGGCGAAAATGCTGCCGCGGCAACAAAATGTGCCAAAATGAATTCTCTGCCGCGGCAGAGAAATGGGCCAAATCTCTGCCGCGGCAGCAGGTTATTAGTCCCGGTTCGTGTTACGAACCGGGACCACCCCCCTCGCGCTCTGATGCCGCCACGTGTGCCCCATTTGTCCCGGTTGGTATGGCAACCGGGACTAAAGGTTAGAGCTTTAGTCCCGATTGCCCCGTCCCGGTTGGGCAACCGGGACTAATGGCCCTTACCAACCGGGACGCATGGGGCGTTTTCTACCAGTGGCTTGACGAATCGGAGGATAGGAGTGTGGTGGGCATTCTTTGGTGGGCGCAGCGGTTGCGGTCTTCCTCGTCTATTCGATCCGTCTCTATCTTCTTTCTTTTTGCTTTTTCCCTTGTTTTACTTTGGGCATGTGTGTTGCTGCCCCCAGCATCGTGTATCGTGTTGTGTGTCAGTCCTTGGGCGTTGTGCTGTCTGGCCCAGCAGCGGTCTCACAATGTGCTTTATTTATAAAGCTGGGTGAAAGCCTGTTTCGAAAGGAATTTGAGAAGACTTTCCTCCGTTTAGAAATAAATGATTTGGATTTGAGTAGATTTGTATATGTATCTTGACATCTTTTAATGGATAGGTACATACGAATATAGACAAATATAAGTCATTTATTTCTGAATGTAGACAAATACTTGTCGAGATACATAAAAAATACTTTTCTAATTCACATGTACTCTTTTCTTCTATCCACAGTGGAGTAGTTTTTATCACTTGGCCATCGAGCGAGACTTTCCATTATTAATTGAGTTGTTTTTCTAAGTCGCATTTAGTATACTAGCATATTGTACATTTGCTTACACGAAGAAAAAAAAAACACTCAGCTAGTGCCTAGTACACATGGATGGATGTGGGCACACAAAGGCGACAACTGTTGTGATATTACTATTAGCAATATGGCCACCTGGCGGGTTATTCCACCAGTTTATGCGTGGTTACGTTCATGCATGGCCATGACCCATGATGCATGTATCTAAGACACCAGTGCCACTACGGCGAGATCCCGCACTCAGCTAGTAAGCACGTCACATGCGTACACCGTACCTAATCTTAATCTTTTGCGATGATCGGCTGATCGAGATTATCCAGAACAAAGGAGAACCAAGATCCGGTCGGATATGATCGGGCGACGATGCTCCGTTTGACTTGACCCATCTGCATGCATGTTCCGCTCGTGTCCGATCGCGCGCCGATCCAGAAACATGCGGCCGTCCGGCGTGTTGAACAACCCTTGCCGGCTGGCCGGTCTCGATGAAGAAGACTAGATCGAAGATATCTAAAGAATACACAAGAATTGACAAAGGAAACAGGGAGAAGCTTTATTGATATGTCTTTGGTAAAGTCACATACAATGATTCCTCTATTTATAGATTAAAGTGGATAGGATACCCACACTAACCCTAGTCTGGTAGAGGCCACACCGAATGGGCATTTACCGGCCCAGTTTTCTAACACTCTCCCTGGGTATTTTATCTGTATAACCATGGCTCAAAACTCCGAAAAACCCAGTGGGAAAAATATAGAGAAACGCACATGGTATACTTCTTGCTATGTTGCACGAATTGCCTCATTAAAAACCTCATGTGAGAAACTTCATAAAAACTCACTAAGGAAAAAAGAGTACAATTCACTTAACTATAAAGTTAAGCACTCAATCATCGGGATCAAGATTTCAGCGATGAGTTTGTGAAGATTCTCCCCCTGAACCTTGCATCTCCCTAAGTCTCATCATGCCAATCCCACGGATACATCTCTCGAAAGAAGATGCTGGCAATGATTTAGTGAACAAATCAGCGAGATTTTCACATGACTTAGTATGCAAGACTTTCACTTCGTTCAACTTTTGCAATTCATGTGCATAGAAGAACTTGGGGTTTATATGCTTTGTGAGATTGCTCTTCACGTAACCCGTCTGGACTTGTGCAACACAAGCAGCATTATCTTCATAGATAATTGTTGGGGTTTGTATGGTGTTCAGTCCACATGACATCTGGATGTGGCTGACTACTCGTCGAAGCCATACACATTCTCGTGATGCTATGATTTCCGAGTGGTTCGTCGAAGTTGACACAAGCGTTTGCTTGGACGATTTCCAGGAAATCGCTGTTCCACCACAAAGGAAAACATATCCAGTCTGCGACTTGGATGTGTGCGGATCCGAAAGGTACCCAGCATCTGCATAGCCTACAACAGATAGGTCTTGATTATTTTGGTAAAACAAGTTAAGGTCTTTGGTCCCTTGTATGTACCAAAAGATGTCTTTAACGCCTTTCCAATGCCTCTTGGTAGACTTAGAACTATACCTAGCAAGAAGATTAACGGCGAATGCAATATCTGGCCGTGTACAATTTGCGAGGTACATAAGTGCACCAACTGCACTTAAGTAGGGGAATTCCGGTCCCAGAATTTCTTTCCCCTCTTCTTTAGGCCTGAACGGATCCTTGTCTTGCTGCAAAAATCTTCGACCATCGGGGTCTTAGAAGGATATGCCTTTTCAAACCCAAATCGTTCCAACACCTTCTGGGTGTAGGCCGACTGGTGAACTAGAATCCCAGCAGGGGAATGTTCAAGTTGCAGACCCAGGCAGAACTTGGTTTTGCCTAAGTCTTTCATCTCGAATTCCGACATCAGGTAGGAACTCGCTTCCTCAATATCGTCAGGTGTACCGATTATATTCAAATCGTCCACATACACCAAGATAATACAGAAACCATCCTGGGATCTCCGTATAAAAACACATGGGCAATCTTGATTGCTCGCGTAGCCCTTGTGATGAAGGAAATCTCTTAAACGATTATACCACATCCTACTTGACTGCTTTAGTCCATACAACGACTTCTTAAGCTGAACACTGTATAAGCTCTTGTTTTCTCTATACTGGTTCGGGACAGGGATACCTTCTTGTACTTTTATGTATATGTCCGAATCCAAGTTACCATATAGGTAAGCGGTGACAACATCCATCAGTTTCATTTTTAAGTCCATGTTTACTGCCATTGAGATCAAGTATCTAAAGGTAATTTCATCCATGACCGGGGAGTAAGTTTCCTCAAAGTCGACACCTGGTCGCTGATTGAAACCTTGAGCAACGAGCCTTGCTTTGTACCTTACTACTTCATTATTCTCGTTTCTCTTTCGAACAAAAACCCACTTATGGCCAACGGGGCGAATGTGGGGAGGAGTTAGACAAACAGGTCCAAATACCTCTCTTTTGTTTAACGATAATAATTCAGCAGTTATTGCCTTCTGCCAATCTTTCCAATCCGACCTTTTCTTACAATCAGCGAGCGTGTTAGGCTCAGGGTCAAGATATATGATTGAGGCAATTTTCTTGGCAAAATTAACGTCGACATTTGCCATGGCTCGGTTGTATGACTCGCCCGAATTAACATAGTTAATGGCCATTTCGTCATGGAGTGCATCAGGCACATCCTCTTGCTCCACCGGATTTCCCAATCCAGGAGCTAGGTCCTTTAGCTTTCCCGCTCCGACGTGTGCGCACACAACTTCGCTGGGTATTTCCGATATAGGAAAATTCAAGTCAGGAATTTCGTGCACTGAAATATCCGTACTTGTGCCAGGTCTCAATTGGTTCCCCTCAACAGGGGCAGACTGTAATAAATCTCGCTTATCCTTTTTCTTCGGGAATCCCCAGGTACTTGGGATTTGAGAAACCGGATTCCGCGTCCTCTTAGGCCTTGGAACGGGAGCGGGTATACCATAATTTTTCTTCGGTATTTCAACCCTTTCCGTTGCATTGCATGCATGCACATGCGACTTTATCACAGTCTTTAAATCACTAAAATGATCATGCAGTTGATTTGCTAGGGAGTACAAATCTAGTATCTTTTGGACTTCTCTATTAGTCTCAACAGTGCGCGGGTCATGGCGTGGATCCCCGTGGCTTTCCATGTGATTTCTCGACTTTTGTCATCCAGGGGTTGGTTACCTCCCCCCAAAGTCAGAAAAAGATCCTCGTCAAAAATGTAGTCAGCAAAACGGGTCGTGTGACAGTCGCCTGTCAAGGGGTCCAAGAACCTGATTATGGACAAGGTCTCATAACCAACGTATATCCCCGACTTACGGAGCGGTCCCATTGCTGATCGCTGGGGTGGTGGTATAGGTACATATACGGAACCTACGTAGGTGGGAAATTTTCGGTGCCAACCCTTGCGCAATTTGGATAGGAGAGTGGATGTTGTAGTCCGATGGTCGAAAGTTGATGAGATTAGCGGCATGTAACACCGCGTGTCTCCAACATGTAGTTGGTATATTACAACCCTGAAGGAGTGGTCTGGCAATGAATTTAATACTTTTAATCAATGCCTCCGCAAGTCCATTTTGAGTGTGGACATGCGGTATAGAGTGCTCAAGTTTGATTCCTATTGCCATGCAATAATCATCGAATGCCTTTGAAGTAAATTCTCCGACATTGTCCATTCGAATAGACTTTAAACGATAATCAGGGAATTTATTCCTTATTTGTATGATTTGAGAGATCAACTTTGCAAAAGCATGGTTCCTTGTTGACAGCAGGCAAACATTGGACCATTTAGAGGAAGCATCGATGAGCACCATGAAGTACCGAAACGGCCCTGAGAGGGGCTGAATTGGACCACATATATCCCCTTGAATACGTTCCAAGAACGCGGGGAGTTCATCCTTCACCTTTAGGGGGTACGGTCTAATGATCAATTTCCCCGTAGCGCATGCGGAGCACACGAAATCATCGGGATTCGGGAAATTTTTCACATTAACATTATGACCATTCGAGTTGTTAATTATATTTCTCATCATCCTAAGACCGGGGTGGCCTAACCTATCATGCCAAAGGCAGAATAGTTCAGAGCTTCTAAAGACAGTCTTAAGGGTAGTGTAAATAGGTGGTGCTACTATCTTAGTGTAGTACAGCCCAGTAGCTAATGAAGGGAGACTTTCGACAACATGTTTACCATTTTTGTCGCGCTTGGTAATGAGTAGGAACTCCTTTCCATTCTCATCATCATTGGTTTCTACATGGAAACCATTTGCGCGGATGTCTCTAAAACTCAAGAGAGTACGAGTCGACTCTGGATACAACAATGCCTCTTCAATGATCAGAGTTGTTCCATTTGGGAGTATTATAGTTGATCTTCCAGAGCCAATTACATTCGGACCGCAGCCGGCGATCGTCATTATGTTACCGGGGTTTTTGGTAATAGACTCAAAGTACTTTGTTTCTCTCAAGATGGTGTTTGTGGTGTCGCTATCATCAAGGCATGTTTCCTCCATTTGGGCGCCACACGCGTTCTAAAATATAGTGCGTAATTAATATAATAGAGCGAGGAAGATGCTACATCAAGTAAGTAAAACACATAAACATTTCGGAACATAACACAACCAAATAATGGAATAAATGAATGAAATAAATGTCATCCAATCGCCGAAAATAAATAAATGTTATGCTCTCATAGAGCTTACAACCATATCGAAGAATTGTATCAGATTATTTGCGGAAAAGAAATCATCACAACAAAAAGGAGCTCAGGTGGATTCTGCAAAGAAACCATCAATCTCAGCCTGTATCTCAAGATCGTTGAGCTTCTCTTCGTTGGCTATCATCATCGAGGCAGCAGAAATGTCTAGCTAGGGCGGGGGGGGGGGGGCACGACGTGCTCAACCTCCATGGGCATAGTGGCGTTCGTGGGAACCGCCGAAGGTGCTGCCACTTGTGCTACGTCCTGCGCCACTACGGGCGCGACGTTCTGCACGGGCGCCGCTCCGGGCGCCAGTGGTGCCTCAACCTGGACGAGGTGCGCCTCGCGCGCCTTCTTGTTGGCCTTGAACGCGTCCATGACGTGTTTAGGGGCCAAACACTGCCTGGAGAAGTGAGTCTTGGAGCCATAGCGAAAGAAGTCCTGGGGCCTTGCCTCCCCCTTGCCCGCCTTGCGTTGCTTGGCCGGGTTGGAGGAGTTGGGGCCCTTCTTGCCTCTCTTCTTGTGGATGGGCTTGCGCACCTTGTAGGAGCCGACATTGGCCTCATGACTTGGACCCCCCGCGAAGGGTTGCGCGGAGAAGTTCTTTTTCAGAACATTATCCTGCGCCTCGGCCACCTGGAGAGCATCAATAAGCGATGCAAATTCCGTGAATCCTTCCTGGCGGAAGTTTCGCGAGGACTGGATGTTGTCCGGGTGGAATGTGGAGAGAGTTTTGTCTATCTTCTGCTGATCTGTGGTACTGGTCCCACACAGCTGAAGAATGGTACAAATCCGGTGTAACCTGGAGTTGTACTCTCCCACGGTCTTGAAGTCCGCAAACCTCAGACGAATCCAATATGCCTCCGCCTGTGGCTGAATGGTGTACTTAAGCCTAGAGAACCGCTTGTTGAGGGCGGTCCAAACGGGAGAAGCACTCCGGTCTGCAATGTACTCGTTCTTGAGAGTCTCACACATGTGATGGCGGAGGAAATGCAGGGCTTTGGCGTTGTCCGCCGGGATGGTGGTGCTGGGGGCCATCGGGGTCCCCACAATCAGCGCATCCTTGATGCATCGGCCCTCGAGGACGATCTCAACGTCCGAGGCCCAAGTCAGGTAGTTAAGCCCATCCTGGGTTAACTCCGGGAACTCGCGGCTGACGATTCCGGTCATCTGCAATTTATGCAAAGTGTGTAAGATTACATCAGATAATCGGTTACATAAATGCGATAATCGATACAATAATTCAAATATGACGACCTTCTAAAATTTAAATTAAGACGGTACATGCTAACTATGTAATTTGAAGAATTAAAAGTATAAAAACATTTAATTATTGTGAAAAACATAGTGCAAAAACATGTACAAAGAAATGATATAGTGAACGTATTCTAAACATGAAAAACGGTCCAAAAATAAATAAACCCAAGGCTATTTTAATTATTCTCTGCGTACTGCCATCTTTTTATGTTCAGTTTCGGCAAATGGGCCGAAATCTAGACAAAAAGCGAGTCACAACCCAACATGTACGCGTGTACAGGCCACTCTTTTTTTATACATGCCTCCCAGGCTGAAAAACAGCCAGACAGCTGGGTCTCCACATGGCCGGTCCGTTCCACCAAGTCCTAGCCCGCGGGCGGACAGAGCTAGGGCTTCCCTAGCTCCCTAGTGAAGCGGCGGCGGCATTGTGGTCAACTGGCGAACTGGCGGCGCGGAACACGGCCGGCATGCGCGGAGGGCCTAGGCAGCAGCGGCGAGGCGACCCAGCAAGCAGTGCTGGCGCGCCGCCGGCCTGCAGTGCGCGCGAGCGGCGGCTCGCAGCAGCATGCGCTAGCCTTGCGTGCGGCCGGCCAACAACAGCCTTGCACGACAGCATGCATGGACAACATACCAGCAACACTCTAGCAGTGGCATACGCGCACGCAGTAGCACGCATGCAGCAGCGCGGCTAGTGCGCGGGCGAGCGCCAGTGCGGCGCGGCAGCAGCACGGCCAGCGCATGCGGGAGTGCCAGTGTGGCGCGGCAGCAGCACGACCAGCGGGGTTCGTGCAGCAGTTGCCTGCGCGCAGCAGCACTGCCAGCGGGGCCACGATGACGGCGCGCGGAGACTGCAACGGTCAGCTAGGCCAAATCGCGGGCACATCGTCTTAGCCATCGGGGCCAGGGCCGGGTCATAGCGGCAACCGTGGCGCAGCGGGCGCGGGGGGCTGCTGCGCGGCTAGGCACGGCGCGATGCGGCCAGCAGGGCTGGGTCGCAGCGGCAGCGTGGCCAGCGGCGGCTTGTGTGCATGCCTGGCATGGTTCGGCCAGCAGGGTCACGGCGGCCGGCGTACGTGCGCGGCTTCATGGCCATCGGGGCCATGGCAGCTTCATAGTCAACGAAAAAAACAGGTCAGATGAACGCGATCTAGTAATAAAATTGCCCAGATCGACACAGCGTGATCAGCCGAATCACGTGTACCATGCTCTTATAGTACAGTCAACAAGATCTTGATCCGAGAGTGAATAAATCGACATTGGTCGGCGACAACAGGTCGGCTCGACTTCCGGGAGGAAAATCCACACCATAGATGAGATCTAAAAAACGGGCTGAACGCAAAAATTGAAAGGAAATCGAACAATGAATCCATTTTTGCGGTCAGTTTCGGATTACCTTCAATGAAAGCCTGCGTGATGCAGGCTCGACGGTGGCTTGATGGAGGCTCGACGGAGAGACACATGCTGATAACGTGTTGAATAACCCCTGCCGGCTGGCCGGTCCTGAGGCTGCTCCACACCCGAGGAAGAAGACTAGATCGAAGGCACCTAAATAATACACAAGAATTGACACAGGAAACAGGGAGAAGCTTTGTTGATATGTCTATGCTAAAGTCACGTACAATAATTGCTCCTCTATTTATAGACTAAAGGGGGATAGGATACCCACATGGGCTAACCCTAGCCTGATAGAGGCCACAGCGAATGAGCCTCTAATGGCCCAGTTTCCCAACACAGCGGTCTCAGCGGATTGTTTGCATCTGCACGCGCGTGCCACCTTGCGCATGTGCACTGCTGCAGTGCTGCTCGTGGATCGATCGCAAGTTAGCCGTTGGCTGGCGATTTTTGGCGACAGTTAAATCGGATGCGAGACTGTGTTTCACACTGCATGAGTAGGAAGCTACGCCGATGCTCATGGTCGGTCACTACGTCGACTGCCAAATGTCGGAACCGTCTGCGTAGCCATCGTTCAGGCCAACCCCGCCAAGCAGTCGTCGGCGTAATATTGTCCTCGGCGTATCCCATGCTACGCCGACGGCAGCCCTCGGCGTAGCATACGCCGACGGCAACCCTCGGCGTAGCATACGCCGATGGCTGTCCTTGGCGTAGCTATTTTTTCTTTTAACTCATTAAACTTTAAAAAATCATAACTAAATCATTCTAATTCGGAAAAATACAAATAATATATCAAAATTTGTAGAACAATAAGATCTATCTATCTACACTCAAATATTACACATTTGTAAATAAAAATTAAGTAAAATATAAAACATTATATATAGTTTAAAACGGGCATAAAAAATTTAAAAACGATCAAAACAATGCGAAACCTTCGCGTGGTGTCATATTATGTGACATAGTTAGAAAGAAAAATATCAAACTTCATATATTTATTATGTCTCAAAAAACCTTCACAAAATGATCTATCTCATTCGAAGTTTCTTGGCTTTTGGGTCAAATGACCAATGTTATAACTAGAATCGAGGCATAGTTTGTGATAATGTGTCCAAATTATGCATACATGTGCATTATGGGATGACGAACAATATTACAGGAGGAAGTTTTCCTTTTGGTCGCACCAAAAAGCTTTTTTTCCATTTTCCGAGCACAAAAAACGGACGGTTTTATGAAGCAACTACCAAATGGCTAATTCAAAATGCTACCACCATATTTTACAAAAAATACTACACCACCTTATATGTACAATGTCCTAACAAGGGGATCTGAAACCTTTCCGTCCACCCTTGGTGAAAAAGACAAATTCCTGCCGAATCGGTAGGAAATGGGTCATATATGAACTACAGGTACATGATCCGATACTCATGTTTTTTTACAAAAGTCATTTTTAGGTTCACAATATGCTATTTTATTAAAGATCCAATGCAAGTTTAGTGAGGCTCGGCCCCGAGCTAAGAATCTTCATGCCCGTCGTTTGACAAAGTTTGACGATAGTTTAAAACGGGCATAAAAAGTTCAAAAACGATCAAAACAATGCGAAACCTTCGCGTGGTGTCATATTATGTGACATAGTTACAATAAAAAATATCAAACCTGGTATATTGATTATGTCTAAAAAAACCCTTCACACAATGACCTATCTTATTCGAGGTTTCTTAGATTTTGGGTCAAATAACCAAGGTTATGGCTAGAATCAAGGCATAGTTTGTGATAATGTGCCCATATTATGCATACATGTGCATCATGGGATGGCGAACAATGTTGCAGGAGGAAGTTTTTCTTTTCGTCGCACCAAAAAGCTATTTTTTATTTTCCAAGCACAAAAACAGATGGTTTTGTGAAGCAACTACCAAATGGCTAATTCAAAATGCTACCACCATATTTTACAAAAAATAATATACCACATTATATGAACAATGTCCCAACAGGGGAATCCGAAACATTTCCGTCCATCCCTGATGAAAAGGGCAAATTCTTACCGAATCGGTAGGAAGTGAGTCAGATATGAACTACAGGTAAATGATACGATGCTCATGTTTTTTTATAAAAATCATTTTTAGGTTTACAATATGCTATTTTATCAAAGATCTAATGCAAGTTTTCCTTTTCATCGCACGAAAAAGCCATTTTTCAATTTTTGAGCACAAAAAGGGGTATTTTCTGAAGCAACCACCAAATAGCTAATTCAAAAACGGGGGATTTGTGATTAGTTGATATGGATATCATATTTAGATTTCTTTCATTTCTTTGATCAATTTAGACATATTATTTATCAAATTTCGATTTACGGATTTAAAGATATTAATTATTCCATATTAAATATAAAAATACAAAAATGTAAAATTATTATATTTTTATTTGAATTCAATAGTATTTTTATTTGAATCAGTAATATTTTTAATTATTCACTGTTGTTTACTTAAATAAGTGTTTGTAGTTTCAAAAAGTAAAAATATGTGACATAATGATATAAGAGTTAATAGGATTGGTATCACAGTATTAACAACTACTCCCTCCGTTTCAGTGTTTAAGGCGTCCTCGTTTTGCGTGTTTTTTCTTTGACCAAGAATTACTCTAAATACGTAAAGAGTTTTGGTATAAAACTAGTATCACTGGAAAGTATTTTTCAATACGAATCCAACGAAACTAATTATGTACAATATAATCAAGATTTTGTTGCTCAATTCTTTTGGTCAAACTTTGATTTGAAAAGCGTGTGCGCCTTAAGCCTTGAAACGGAGGTAGTAGTTACAAATTGCTTCGCGGAAACTGATTCGGTGGGAACTGAGAAGTTAAGCGTGCTGGAGCTGAAATAGTGCTAGAATGGGTGACCAAGCGGAAAGTTTGTTAAAGACTACAATTTGATCAAAGATTAAATGTAATTAGTGTTAAAAATGTTCCAAATGAGAGATCAATGATTCAAACAATTCAAATATTTAAAAAAGTTGAGAAAAAAATTAAAAAAATAATAAAAAAAAATCAAAAAAAATTGAACAACCTGCTGTTATTATGCCGATGGGACTATGTCGAGGACAAGACCGTCGGCGTAGCATACACCGACGGACAAAAATGCCTCCGTCGAGGGAGAGCTTTGCCGAGAAGGCTACACCGCGGGCAGCTGTCAGCGTAGTGTACGCCAAGTGCATTTTGGCCAACGTCGACAGCTTTTTGCCCTTGGCATAGCGTGCTGTTTATGTAGTGTCAGTTCACGCATGGTACGCATTCGAATGGACGATCGATCACTGAACAAAGTTACACGATGAATTGATGATGTTGTCACATGTTGGTCCGTGCATGCGTCGAGGCCCAAGTTTGCATGCGATGCGATCGGGTTGCCGTCGCGGGCGCACCCGAAAGCTCGGCGTATATAGTACTCCAGCAAGTGGCCGCGCCCATGCCCACGCCGGCGGTGCGTGTCTGCCTGTCCCCTGCTGCGCCGCCGCATTCATGAGGCCGCCGGGTCACGCAGAAGAATACTAACTCGCCCGAATCGTACGTGCGTGAAATAAACACGGGCTGCCGGCATGAGCACCACCGGCAGCTAGCAGGCGCTGTGTACGCGCCGAGCGCCCACGCATTCTGGACAGTTCGATTCGGTCGGTTCGAAGGGTGGACACGCGCCGCGGGCAGGCCCGGATGTAGTGCACCCAACCCTGCTCAGCAAAAAAAATAAAAAAAGTTAGCAAGTAATTATATAAACCCATGGTGACCTACGCGTGGTGGCCTACGCGTCGTGCCGTCCTTGATCTTGATGAATAGCGGGGGCGGCGGCGGCAGACCTCCACACCGCTGTGGTTATGCGTCCTCGTCCTTGTCTCCATGATCTTGATGAAGACCGGGGGCGACGACCAGACCAATATGCTGGCGGGCGGTGCAGGCGTGGGCAGTGCAGGAAAGGCCGAAGGTGGCGGGGGAGAAACGGGGCCTATCTGCGCCGAAAGCCACAATTTGTGGAGGGCATGTGCGGTGTCGTTCCACTTGCGCTCCTCCTCGAGCTGGAACTCGAGGATGGTGGCCTGGAGCTCCTTCTCCTTCGGCATCCTGCCATGGTCCCGAGGCGGTGGCTCGTCCGCCTCCTCCTTGACGACGACCGGCGGGAACTGGTGGCCTGTAGCGCCGGGTTCATCGAATGGCCACACCTCGGACGCCACGATGTCGACTCCCCAATACATCGACCAGTCCGGCAATCCAGGCTGCACACGGTAAGCAATCCCAAAGTACATATAGTCCCCCTCGTAGTCCTCCTCTTCCTCCTCCTCCTTCTCCTCCTCATCGTCGGAATCCTCCAAGTACTCCTTGTCCGAGTCGTCGAGCTCCTCGAGGCGGGTCTCGATGGCACTGCGCCGGTTCTCGTGCTCAGCCTCAAACCACTTGTCCCATGGGCGGGAGTTGATGGCGTACGGGTCCCGTTCAGGTGTCAACCGACCGGCAATTAGACATCTGGCCACGGGCAGGGCATCCCCACCTCCTCCAGCGTGCAGGCCACAAGTAGCAGGAGCGGGGCGACAGCAAAGAGCCAGCATTCTGACGGCGGCGGCCGAAGGAGGACCGACCTCGTGGTCGTTGCAGTCGGGCTTGAACCAGTGCTTCGTCATTGGCTCCGGCCAGAGGGAGGCTAGGGTTTGTGTCGGAGGGGTTGGGTTTTCGGTTCGATCGGGAGGGTAAATGTCGAGGATAGGGACGCCGTGATGACCCACAAGTATAGGGGATCGCAACAGTCTTCGCAGGTAGTATTACCCAATTTATTGATTCGACACAAGGGGAGCCAAAGAATACTTGCAAGCCTTAACAACTGAGTTGTTAATTCAGCTGCACCTAGAAATAGTTCTTGCTCATAAAAGTTTATCAGTAGCAACAGTTTGTAGTAGCAACAGCAGCAGCAGCAAAACAGGAGCAATAGTAACAGTAGCAGCAAACAGTAGGATATGAGTGCGGTAGGCATAGAGATGGATGGATGGGTGTTGCATGGACGATTCTAAATATGTAACTTCAAGATCTAGGATATTGCAGATAAATAAGAACAAGCATCCAAGTACTAAACAATCCTAGGCATGTGCTCCATATATAGTCATGCGTCCTCACAATGAGAATTTGCACAACATCTTCTGTCCACCAGCCCGTGGCAGCGGGGCCTTTAGGGAACTACTGGCAATTAAGGTGCTCCTTTTAATAGAGCACCAGAGCAAAGTATTAACACTCCGTGAACACATGTGATCCTCACACCACAGCCATCCCCTTCGGGGGTCCCAATTTCTATCACTTCAGGGCCTTTGGATCCGGACAATGATATGTGTACACAACTTGCAGATAAGATCACGAACAATACTATCATAATGATTCAATAAAAAGTTCAGATCTAAGATCATGGCACTCGGGCCCTAGTGACAAGCATTAAGCATAACAAGTTGCAACAAAGTCAAATAGCACTAATAGAGATTATGCACTATGCCCTAACAATCTTATTCGATTACATGATAGAACTCATCCAATCCCTACCATCCCCATAGCCTACAGCAGGGGATTACTCACTCATGGATGAGGGAAACATCAATGGTTGATGAAGAGGCGTTGGTGATGACGATAGCGATGATCCTCTCCAAATTCCCCGTTCCGGCAGGATGCCAGAATGGAGTTTCTGGATCCTAATCTTGGTTTCTGATGGTGGCGACGGAGCGGAACTCTTTCTGGAAAAACGACGACCCCCCCCCCCCCTCTCGGTTTTTAGGTCAAGGGGTAACTTATAGGCAAAGAGGGATCCAGAGGGGTGCCTGGGGTGGCCGCACCCCTAGGCGCGGGGCTGGGCCCACCCGCGCCTGGCAGGGGTGTGGGCCCCCCAGGCCTCCACTCCGTCTCGTCTTCTGGATCCGTGGGTCTTCTGGTGAAATAGGAATTTTGGCATATTTTCCAGGATTTTTCCTGATAGTTGATTTTCTGCACAAAAACTAGACACCAAGGTAATTCTGCTGAAAACAACGTCAGTCCGTGTTAGTTGTATCTAAATCACACAAGTTTAGAGGAGAAACAATAGCAAAAGTGTTCGGGAAAGTAGATACGTTTTAGACGTATCACTCTATGGTACCCATTAAAAAGGACCGAACTCTCCTTGATCCCTACCTCCCGCTGACGCGTGGACCTAGAGGTAGTTTCGAGAGGACGCGCAAGCCATCCGTCACCCTCCAAACTTGGACTGCTCCACCGGTCCTGAGCCGATTGCGGGGTGTCATTGGACAATGGTATCGAACCAGAATGGTCGAATCAGACCCCGACGGTCCGTTTGCGCGCCCCCGTTGGAGTTTGTCACAGCTAAGACATTAATTATTTCAAGTCCCTTGATTCTATTGGAGTTGCCCTGAGTAATTCTACAGAAAAGCCAATGTAAGAGCATCCCCACTCGTTGGGCGTTCCCAGGCCAAAATCCGGACGTATTTTAGTCCGGACGAAACTAGTTTTCGGTCTGGGAATGCCGAGTTTTCTACACGCGTTCCCAGGCGAGTTCCCGCGTTTGGCTAAAATTCAACAAATTTCGGCAAACTTTGAGCGAATATAGGCGGTTTTGGGCGAACTTTGGGCGAATACGGGTGAATATAAGTAGTTTTGGCAAATATGGGCGAACTTTGGGCGAATATGGTTGATATGGACGAACTTTGGGCGAATATGGAGGAATATAGGCGGTTTTGGGCGAACTTTGGGCAAATATGGTCGATATGGACAAACTTTGGGCGAATATGGACGAACTTTGGGCGAATATGGTTGACATGGATGAACTTTGGGCAAATATGGGCAAACTTTGGAAAAATATGGGCGATATGGACGAACTTTGGGCGAATATGGGCGAACTTTGGGAAAATATGGACGAATATAGGCGGTTTTGGGCAAACTTTGGGCGAATATGGTCGATATGGACAAACTTTGGTCGAATATGGACAAATATGGGCGAACTTTGAGTGAATATGAGCGAATTTTGGGCAAATTTTGGATGAATATGGGCGAATATATGCTGACTGGGCAGGTCCACTCGTTGAATTCGTTTCGTCCGGCGTTCCCGGGATCCTGGAAATGCCTGGGAAGCTCGTACCAAAGTTGGCCCAAATCCGGACGAAAATAGGTTCCTAGGAACGTGACTGGATGAAATTTCAGCGTCCGGACCTAATTTTAGCGTTCAGATCGGCGTCGTGAAAATGCTAGTAGAGATGCTCTAAAGATCGATGAACCGGAGAGAAATATCGCCGTCGGTCGGTCGTCGCCGGCTAAAACAATCACGATCGAAGCGCACGCTTAAGATTGATGTAACTTTTTGCTCAGCTGACCTTACGTATTACTGTAGCCGTTAACTACAGCCGCTGCATCCGAGTGAACCTATATACTAAAACTAGTCTAGATACATTTACTTTATAAAACTAAAATATCCTATATTTTGAAGCGGAGGAAGTAGTTCCTTAAAAATAAAAAGACACACTAACGACATTGAAAGCATGTCTTCGTCGTTTGCCATGGCAGCACGTGCATGCATCTCGATCTCATTAACCGAGACCTAAGTAAACATATTCCCTTTATCCCAGTTTATAAGACTTATGCGTATACCTAGGTCGTCCGCATGAACTATATAATATAAATTATATAATATAAAAATTATATCATTATAAAATATAACATTTGAAGTTTCTAATAATATATTTTTTATCTTATGTACCTCATACTAAGTTGGTTAATTTGTCAACCTAGAAATACGCGTAAGTCTTATAAACCGAGACGGAGGGAGTATTATACCCGACAGCCGATGAGATCGATTAGTTTAATTGTTGCTTCTCCTCATTAGTCGCCACGTCCTATCATTTGTAGAAAACGGGCCTTTCGTCCAGGCCATTAGTTTCAGCTGTGGCTGGGGCCAGAACTAATTGCCCGTGCTAGACGGCCCGAGCCATCCCAAACCATAGTTTCAGGTCCGTTAGACCCCATTAATCCCAGTTTGGACACAAATCGGGAGTAAAGGGTCTAGGGCCAGCCTCTCGCTGTGGACACACCCTTTAGTCCCAGTTTGTATCTCAAACTGGGACTAGTGATCTGGCCTATATATGGCAAGGCCCCTCCCCCTCTTAACTGTTTTTTTCCTGGTGGGAGAGGTGGTATTGTGCTATTTTTTTCATCTTCATATGCACTAGAGGTGTTCGGTGAATTGTCCATTAGAGCGATGCGAGTTTAAGTAACACAAGACATACATGATATGAGGTGCCCGAGCCACACTTAAGTTTTCTCATCTTTGTTTCTAAGTGTAATAAAAGGTTAGCAACTATTTTCTCGTTTAGACCGTGCGGTACTAATTTTAGCATAGTGATTGCGTTTGATATATATTTGTATAATACAGATGAGCCATCCATGGATGTACGGTGACCGACGCTCTGCCGCTTTCATAGAAGGCGTGTGTTCTTTTCGACTTGTGGCCGAGGAGAACAAGTGGTGGGATGGTTTTATGTGTTGTCCATGTATTGACTGTAGGAATGAGAAGGCTCACACTTCCGCAAGAGTTATTCAGAGCCACCTGCGTCGGTCTGGTTTTATGTCCGTCTATAATGTTTGTACCAAACACGGAGAAAGAGGGATGATGGAATACGGCGATGAAAAAGAAAACGATGATGACAACTACCGATCTATGTTCCATGAATACGCTGATACCGCAATTGAAGACAATAAAGAAGAAGGAGGTGAAGAACGGGAACCAGACCGGCCCGCTGATGATCTTGGTCGGGTCATTTCTGATGCAAAGCGAGACTGCGACACAGAAAAGGAGAGGTTGCAGTTTGAGCAGATGTTACAACTTGTGAAGATGCCCAGAAGAAGCTGGATAGCACACTGGAATTGCTGAAGTGGAAGGCAGAGACCGGTGTGACTGACTCAGGATTTGAGAAGTTGCTGGTACTCATGAAGAAGTTGCTTCCAAGAAATATCGAATTGCCCGCCAGTACATACAAAGCAAAGAAGCTCGTGTGCCCTTTAGGATTAGATGTGCAGAAGATACATGCGTGCCCTAATGACTGCATCCTCTACCGCGGTGAGAAGTACGAGAATTTGGATAAATATCCGGTATGCACTGCATTGCAGTATAAGATCAAAAAAGATGACCCTGGTGATGTTGATGGCGACCCACCCAGGAAGAGGGTTCCTGCCAAGATGATGTGGTATGCTCCTATAATACCACGATTGAAACGTTTGTTCAGAAACAAAAAGCTTGCCAAGTTGTTGCGATGGTACATGGAAGAACGTAAGAACGATGGGATGTTGAGGCACCCCGCTGATGGTCGACTGTGGAGAAAAATCAAGAGAGACTTCCCGGACTTTGCTGGTGACGCAAGAAACTTATGGTTTGGTCTGAGTACAGATGGCATGAATCCTTTTGGGGAGCAGAGCTGCAGTCACGGCACCTGGCCCATGACTCTATGTATCTACAACCTTCCTCCTTGGTTGTGCATCAGGCGGAAGTTCATTATGATGCCAGTGCTCATCCAAGGCCCGAAGCAACCCGGCAACGACATTGATGTGTACCTAAGGCCATTAGTTGATGAACTTTTACAGTTGTGGGCCGAACCAGGTTTACGTGTGTGGGATGAGCACAAACAGGAGCCATTCGACCTACGAGCGTTACTGTTCGTAACCATCAATGATTGGCCTGCTCTTAGTAACATCTCAGGACAGTCGAACAAGGGATATAATGCATGCACACACTGTTTAGATGAGACTGGAAGTATATATCTGGATAAATCTAGGAAGAATGTGTACCCGTACAATCATCATTTTCTTACGCCCAGACATCCCTTAAGTAAAAAAGGCAAGCATTTCGATGGCGAGGCGGATCACGGGAAGAAGCCTGCCCCCCGTACTGGTGCTGATGTATTTGGTATGGTCAAGGATTTAAATGTAATTTTTGGAAAGGGTCCCGGAGGACAACCTGTTTCGAAAGACGCCGACGGACACACACCCATGTGGAAGAAGAAATCTATATTTTGGAACCTAACCTATTGGGAAGTCCATGAGGTCCGCTCTACAATCGATGTGATGCACCTGACGAAGAATATTTGCGTGAATATTCTAGACTTCTTGGGCTTGTATGGGAAGTCAAAAGATACACCGGAAGCATGGGAGGACCAGCAACGTCATAAAGGACGAGACGTCAAGCATCTAGGGCAGTTTCAAGGGCCTGTCAGCTACGCTCTTACCAAGGAAGAGAAGAAAATCTTTTTTGAAGTCCTTTTCAGTATCAAGGTCCCATCTGGCTTCTCGTATAACATAAAGGGAATAGTAAATACGAAAGAGTAAAAATTCAAAAACATAAAGCCCCATGACTGCCACGTGCTTATGACGCAATTTCTTCCGGTTGCATTGAGGGGGATTCTACCAGAAAATATTCGGCTGGCCATTGTGAAGGTATGTGCATTCCTCAATGCAATTTCTCAGAAGGTAATCGATCCAGAAAGTCTATCAGGGTTACAGATTGATGTGGTCCAATGTGTGATCAACTTCGAGTTGTTGTACCCTCCATCTTTCTTCAATATTATGACGCACCTCTTAGTTCACCTAGTCGAAGAGATTAGAATTCTCGGTCCTATGTTTGTACACAATATGTTCCTCTTCGAAAGGTTCTTGGAAGTCTTAAAGAAATATGTTCATAACCGTGCCAGGCCAGAAGGAAGCATCTCCAAGGGCTATGGAACAGAGGAGGTCACTGAGTTTTGTGTTGACTTTCTTCCTGGCCTTAAGCCGATTGGTGTTCCCGAATCTCGGTATGAGGGGAGGCTGACTGGAAAAGGCATACTAGGAAGGAAAACAATGATAAGTATGGACAGGGATTCTTTCAATAAAGCACACTACATAGTTCTACACAATTCCACCTTGGTGGCTCCATATATCGATAATCACAAGATTATTGTACGCTCGGAAAACCCAGGGAAGCCTGACTCCTCGATTAAAGTGGAACACGAGGACACTTTCAATAGTTGGTTGCAGAAACATCTGATGAATAACAACACTATTGAAGATCAGCTGTACTTGTTGGCACGGTTACCATCTTCGACTATATGTACTTTCCAAGGGTACGAGATAAATGGTAATACATTTTACACGATCGCCCAAGATAAAAAGAGCACCAACCAAAACAGTGGTGTCCGCTTTGATGCAACAGATGACAATGGGCAGAAGGACACATATTATGGGTACATAGAGGAGATATGGGAAACTGAGTATGAACCTACTTTTAAGGTCCCTTTGTTTCGGTGCAAATGGATCAAGATGACAGGAGGCGTGGTACATGTAGACGAAAAGTATGGCATGACAACAGTGGATCTCAACAATCTTGCGTACATGGACGAACCATTCGTCCTAGCCAACAATGTGGCTCGGGTTTTCTATGTGAAGGACATGTCTATGAAACCGAGAAAAAAAATCAGCAAAAGAATACATCGTCCGATGAGCCAAAGCGCCACATAATTCTTTCATGGAAAAGAAACATCATGGGAGTGGATGACAGGATAGATATGTCAGAAGATTATAATAAGTTTCATGAAATCCCGCCCTTCAAAGTGAAAACTGACCCAAGCCTCCTGTTAAATTATGAAGATTCTCCATGGCTATGGCGCAGAAGAAAACAACAACACTAGATAGGGATGTTAGTGATCTATGTAATATATTAAACCTTTTATTTAATCATATTGTGAGTCAAATATTTTACCCAGATCCACATGCATGCAACATTGGTCATCTTGCTTAATCAAACTAGACGACGACTCCCAGTGCCTAAGCCGCAGGAGGTGAAAACCCAAAGAGACGGAACCATCACACTAGCGTAGCCCGAGTGAGATCCCTGAAGAATTTGCTAGGTATCGTCGACCCTGGTGTCCAACGCAGCCATATAGCGACGAACATGCTCGGCCTCCTCCCTAACACGACGACGTACCACCTCCTCGGTGGTCGGCTCCCTCTGCACCAGGATTCCAAACCAAGCTACGCGTCCCGAAAGGTAGCACCATCAGTGCCAGCCTGGCGGAGCCCAGTCTCGCACATGCCCGGCGGAGCCCAGTACTCCATCGTTGTCGCCGAGTCGACTACGAGGATGCGGGATGGGCATCCTAAAGTAGGTGGCGAGGAATGTGTGTATGTGAGTGTCGACATTATGTTGTGAGTGTCGACACTATGTCGAGTTGCTTGTACTATAAATAGACATCCTTGTGATTCCAGTCCTCCAGCCAGTTTGAGGCATCTCCAAGATGGTCTTCAAGATTAGGGACACCACTATGGCCAGTTTGAGGGAGATGCTGGAGAAGCCTAGTCCTACGGCATATCCAACAAACTGGTCATAGAGGCACTCCCTAATATGTGAAATTAGGTTAGCTCCCAGGCGTATTTATCTAGTTAGAGAAGTTACAAGCTGCAAGATGGTTTTCGAGAGCAGGGACACCACTACGGCCAGTTTTAAGGAGATGCCGCCGGAGCCCAGTCCTCCAGCATCTCCAAGAAACTGGTCATAGAGACACTCCCTAATATGTGACCACACGTGTTTGGAGATCAGATCTTCATGATAAGTACGAATCGGGATAACATCTTCATAGTTTGGAAAAGTCGTAGTACGAATCGGAACTAAAGGCCCTCCTTTAGTCCCGGTCCAACCACAAAACGGGACTAACACTCAAGGCATTTATTAATATTTAAAAACTAAGACTACGGAATCGGGACTAAAGGCCCCCTTTAATCCTGGTCCAACCATAAATCGGGAGTAACACTCAATACATTTATTAATATTAAAAACCGGGACAAACCGGGACTAGCTAACACTCAGGACTAAAGCTGCCCCCTTTAGTCATATCATGCCTAGTTTTATAGTACGCAGCTTCAGGGTGTTCTTTGTCATCGTCATCATCATCGTCCTCGTCACCTGCCACTCCGGGGATCCTCAGCCCAGCCATGTCATATACCGGGGGCACCTGCCACTCCTGCCTCGTATTCACGGCGGGCGGGGGAGGGGTCTCCTGGAAGACGATGCCGCTACCGCCGGGCAGGGGAGGGGCCTTCTTGTGGCTCTGTGGCGAGTGGACTTGTGGGCACCGCAGGCGAGGATGGTCTCCCCCACACTCCTAGCATCGGCTCGTCAAACACCAAGCAGCACCTTCAAGAAGGAAAGCGAACACTGCTTCCCGGACCATAGCTGGTCCTAGGGTTTCCCCCGGCATACAAAGGGCAATGATAGGGTAGACACGACACCCTCTAGGAAGGAATGGTGCCACCCGAGGGCGGCACCGCGTCGGTGTAGATCGGGGCTCATCTGGTTTGGAAAGTGGTACAATTCACAGGTTTTAAGGTCCCATGGACGCAGAGTTGGATATTCTTATCATTTCAAAAATAAAATTATTATAGGGTCTTTCACTACCGCATTCCAATATAAGATTATTGCCACCAAATATGATAATCAGTCCCCTGTTGCTGGTTTGGTAGGCCAATCTTGTGGTTTTACTCTCTAAATTAATATGTCAACATTGAAAATAGATTAGAGACAAACTGTTTATAATTTGTCAACATGTACCGGCCATATTATGAACTAATCCCACCTCGCTAGGGTGATTGCCACCGCTTCACTGTAGCACGTGCGCCGTGCGCTCTACACCAGAATAGCAGCAGCTACTACTGTATACTTATACTTACTAGTTAAGTGCCCATACGTTGCTACGGTTAAAGGATTAATTAAAAAGAATGTGGATAAACAAAACCAAATAGACAAAGACACATATTGAAATCATGAAAAAAGCTAGTATCTACAAACAACAACACTTTGTTATCATTCATCTTTCTCAAAACACATACCACCGATGGATATTACCAATGATGCATCTCATTCCTACATTGCAAATAGATAGGTCGTGTCGTGTATGCCAAGCATCATGATGTCGATCAGCCACAGCCAGTTTCAGATCCACATGCTTGATTTAGTTCTTTGTTGCGGCTAGATAGTTTCGTTGCATGCAGCACTTAACCACATCACTAACACTTGCTCAATGTCATCAGGGAGTCTGCAATTGAAACAATTAAAATGTCGAATCAGCAAAATGAATACTTTTTAATAGTAAAAAGTTGCAACCTCGTTGTCGATTGATTCGATTCCTAAGAACAAGAACCAAAGTCTAAGTGTGGGCGATTGTGCATACCTTCTTGCAAAGGTTGAAGAGCGCACTACTTGCAGGTCGCCACCACAGCCTTACCCTTGGCCAAACATGTGTCTTGTTAACATGCTCGCACCACTCGCAAAGCTCCTAGAACGGCACCTCCTCTCTCTCCTCGCTCTCATTGTCACCCATCTCGGCCATGCCGACCTTTGTCTTCAGTCCTGCCTTGGCTGCAAGGCTTGTATGTCACGGAGGAAGTTGTTGGTCCGTCTCTCCCCAATCGTTACCAAACATAGAACACCAGAAGCGAGAATTTATATCCTTTGAGGAAATGTCCCATAAAAACCCCTAATTTGTTAAAACATTAAGATCCCGTGCAACACAACAAAAACTATAATCTAGAACAAAGTAAATAAACTAAATCTAGGATATATGGAGGTCTATGAGTCTCAGGTCTCCCTTAAACATAATCACCTCCCATAGATTCAGTTTTCACCAAATCTGACAATCCAACTCAAAATCTCCATCATACATGCTGGCGCAAGCGGCATGTGTCTCTACCACCACGGTGAAGCCCCTTCAAGTTGGGCCCACATGCACGTCACCTGCACCATGCTCCTCGAACTTGTGAGTCGCTCCTCCTCATCGCTTCAGTGCTGAATGTTTTACCTAAGACATAAGTTTCATGTATTGATGCTTCCACCTTTTATCCCTTCTAGTTTTTTTCACTGTGACTGGTTTGTGCATTTTTTTTGAAAGTTATGTAGGAGTATTATACTTGAAACAAAATAAAATCAATTTCTGTTTGACACTTTGAAGCAAATATATAATTTAGTAATATAGATAAAAATTGCATTTATTGATAATCCTTGTAAAAGTATGGGAAAGAGTGCACTTAAGTTATGTTGGACATATAATTATGTTTTCCTGATGATTGAATTTGTTTTTGTAATTTGCAAACAGAAAGATGGTTGTACTTGATATAATGAAAATAGAAGGGGAGGCAAACTATGAAATCGTCATATGACTATGATCCCTCAAAATAACTGTGCTACTGATATTCACGCATCTTCAAAACCCATGGATTTAAACCGTAGCATTTCTCGTCTTGAAAGAAAAGTGAAAATCTGAAACTCAAGAAATATAATTCAAAATAAAAAAACAGTAAGCTTAGTAAAATAATTGACAACAATATGAGGGATACATAAAGGGGTCCAAAACACATCCATATGTTCTATACATGGATTCATACTTTCAGCACATGCACACGCATCACAAATTGCCCATGTCCATGTATTGCCCACATCCATTTTCACTTTGGAATAGCGGAAGCTATTTCACTCTAGAGAAGAAAAACAAACCTTCAAGACATGAGATGTATTTTCCATACAGTAGAGACACAGTAATATACTAATAAAGTAGCACCAGGACTTTTGTGGTATTTGCAGTTTGGAAAAAACATTTCTGGACACAAGGTAAATTAGATACATGGCAGCGGTACTACCTCCAATATGCTACAAATAGGCATACTTCTATCTTAAATGATCTATTGAAACAAATCTAAGGATACTAAGTGTAATCGCAATGAGTATTGAGTGATTTAACAAAGATGAGGATACTGATTGAAATTGCATTGAGTATTCAAATTGCTTTCTACACTACTGATTATCATCAACAACAGTTTTCAAGATCATTGTAAATGCACCTTCAGTAAATATGGAAGTGGCTTCTGTGTAAAATTTTAAGATCATCATCTTAAGGGCTTGAATTAAGATAGAGAAAACAATAACAAATTAAATACCTTCACTGCACGCTAATCTTTAGATTCTACCTAACAGACCGAAATAAAACAATTCTCAACTAAAAAACAATAGACCTTTAAATAAATAGACAAACAACATGCATTTGCCCATCAATCTTCATATTTTTACAGTGCATCTATCCAAGAGGAAGGCTTGGCAAGCTCAACCAGCACATTCTAGAGCGCAATGATAACATATGGAAATCCCACTTGACTTGGCAGCACAAATTAGGGCAATTTTTTCCTATCAGATAATGTAAATAGCTGAATGGGATACCTGGTCACCATGGTAAATCGGACTTCCGGGAGATGAATTCGGAGGTGAGGACTCATAACTGAACGTCACCCACAGGAGAGATCCGACACTGGCATAGATTCATCGGGCTAGTCTGACTGCTACGACCGTAAGCACTTGGAAGACATGATGGAGACCTCGGCCTGGAAGACAGCAAGCGAACACGGGGAAAACAACATCGGCAACACACGTGGAACTCAACAGTTTACAAACTAAGCAGAGTACTACCAATTCTTCATTGTTTACCAGAATACTACATTGTTGTAAAAAGACACCTAAGATACAAACCTCAGTGAGAAAAGCAGCCAAATAGTGTTTCATACTTTTCGGACGAGCAACTTTTATCATATAATTTGCATAGTTTTACCAGATACTGAAAAGGAGACAACATTTGGCAAGATGTTTCAACAAAGACTCTTGGACCTCTTTGACATGTCATCAAGTACATCTTTTGTAAACTTGTTCCCGGGAGAAAAACAGAGCAAGCGAACACTGTAAGATAAACTTCTGCCTATACTAACTATGTAAAAAGACTTCCAGAGTTTATGGATTAAACCAGTACCTCAACTCTTGACTGAATAGTATGAAAATTAGACAGAGTTTTCTCCTACAGTACTAATCAAAGTGTTTCTCACCCGCTTAGTGAATTGGGGGACGGTAGATGGGACATACCAAATAGTTCTTATGGAGCTGAACTTGTGCCGGTCATACATGCATCGCTTCAGGATGGCTACAAATCATGTGGGGAGATCAATGTAGAAATCATCTTAATAATGAATATTTAGTTCACCATAAGTGCAACATAAGTACTTTACTGTAGAGCAGCCAATACATGAGAATTTGTTGGCTGACATCAATATATGAACAAGTCTCCTTTTTCCTCCATTGCGTGAAAACTGGACAGTTAATGGAAGACACAATCAAATGCTTAAAGCCATGAAAACCTACTAAACATAATCAAATGCGAAAAGTAAGATATTGATGGATGAGACTACAAATATTGGATGCTTTTTGAAATGCTTAGATGTGTTTGTCGTATAATTAGTGCACTAAACAAAATTAAAAGATAAAAACAACTGAGATCAAAAAGCATGGCTTCGATATATTATTTAATATACAAGTAGTCCATCTTTCAAATGTGTCTCTAATTACACACTATCCAATTTCACTTTACTTCTATCCTCCAGACCCACGTTGTTTGAGATCTCTTTGTATTTTGGATCAATTTTCAGCGAATCTGAATCAGATGCCTACTTCACAGGCAGACTTGGGTTCCAATTCTCACCCGATTTTTTTCTATGGCGGCGCTTCCCCGGATGATTTCGCCATCATCCAGGCTACTAACACGTCAGGTCCATCCTTAGATACGCGCCTCTCTCCCCTCCCTCCCACGCATCACCCCTCTATTTGATGTGTTCAATCTGATCTGGATGGGTGCTTAGTTTTAGGTTGATATGAGTTTATCTTGTGGATCACTAGATATTACACTGTAGGCATTGGTACCAAAGGAGGAGGGGAGTAGAATTTTGTTTGAGGAAGGGGGCGATGGGTTTGGAACTATGGTTGTTACATAGGGAATACAAAATTTTGGTAGCTGTGTGATGGATCAGCTGAATTGAAAACTGTAATAAGCACGATCATCTTAATAATAAATATTTAATTCACCATAAGTGCAACATAAGTACTTTACTGTAGAGCAGCCAATACATGAGAATTTGTTGGCTGACATCAACATATGAACAAGTCTCATTTTTCCTCCATTGCGTGAAAACTGGACAGTTAATGGAAGACACAATCAAATGCTTAAAGCCATGAAAACCTACTAAACATAATCAAATGCGAAAAGTAAGATATTGATGGATGAGACTACAAATATTGGATGATTTTTGAAATGCTTATGTGTTTGTCGTATAATTAGTGCACTAAACAAAATTAAAAGATAAAAACAACTGAGATCAGAAAGCATGGCTTCGATATATTATTTAATATACAAGTAGTCCATCTTTCAAATGTGTCTCTAATTACACACTATCCAATTTCACTTTACTTCTATCCTCCAGACCCACGTTGTTTGATATCTCTTTGTATTTTGGATCAATTTTCAGCGAATCTGAATCAGATGGCTACTTCACAGGCAGACTTGGGTTCCAATTCTCGCCCGATTTTTTTTATGGCGGCGCTTCCCCGGATGATTTCGCCATCATCCAGGCTACTAACACGTCAGGTCCATCCTTAGATACGCGCCTCTCTCCCCTCACTCCCACGCATCACCCCTCTATTTGATGTGTTCAATCTGATCTGGATGGGTGCTTAGTTTTAGGTTGATATGAGTTTATCTTGTGGATCACTAGATATTACACTGTAGGCATTGGTACCAAAGGAGGAGGGGAGTAGAATTTTGTTTGAGGAAGGGGGCGATGGGTTTGGAACTATGTTTGTTACATAGGGAATACAAAATTTTGGTAGCTGTGTGATGGATCAGCTGAATTGAAAACTGTGATAAGCACGATCATCTTAATAATGAATATTTAGTTCACCATAAGTGCAACATAAGTACTTTACTGTAGAGCAGCCAATACATGAGAATTTGTTGGCTGACATCAACATATGAACAAGTCTCATTTTTCCTCCATTGCGTGAAAACTGGACAGTTAATGGAAGACACAATCAAATGCTTAAAGCCATGAAAACCTACTAATCATAATCAAATGCGAAAAGTAAGATATTGATGGATGAGACTACAAATATTGGATGCTTTTTGAAATGCTTAGATGTGTTTGTCATATAATTAGTGCACTAAACAAAATTAAAAGATAAAAACAACTGAGATCAGAAAGCATGGCTTCGATATATTATTTAATATACAAGTAGTCCATCTTTCAAATGTGTCTCTAATTACACACTATCCAATTTCACTTTACTTCTATCCTCCAGACCCACGTTGTTTGAGATCTCTTTGTATTTTGGATCAATTTTCAGCGAATCTGAATCAGATGCCTACTTCACAGGCAGACTTGGGTTCCAATTCTCGCCCGATTTTTTTTTATGGCGGCGCTTCCCCGGATGATTTCGCCATCATCCAGGCTACTAACACGTCAGGTCCATCCTTAGATACGCGCCTCTCTCCCCTCACTCCCACGCATCACCCCTCTATTTGATGTGTTCAATCTGATCTGGATGGGTGCTTAGTTTTAGGTTGATATGAGTTTATCTTGTGGATCACTAGATATTACACTGTAGGCATTGGTACCAAAGGAGGAGGGGAGTAGAATTTTGTTTGAGAAAGGGGGCGATGGGTTTGGAACTATGTTTGTTACATAGGGAATACAAAATTTTGGTAGCTGTGTGATGGATCAGCTGAATTGAAAACTGTAATAAGCACGATCATCTTAATAATGAATATTTAGTTCACCATAAGTGCAACATAAGTACTTTACTGTAGAGCAGCCAATACATGAGAATTTGTTGGCTGACATCAACATATGAACGAGTCTCCTTTTTCCTCCATTGCGTGAAAACTGGACAGTTAATGGAAGACACAATCAAATGCTTAAAGCCATGAAAACCTACTAAACATAATCAAATGCGAAAAGTAAGATATTGATGGATGAGACTACAAATATTGGATGCTTTTTGAAATGCTTAGATGTGTTTGTCGTATAATTAGTGCACTAAACAAAATTAAAAGATAAAAACAACTGAGATCAGAAAGCATGGCTTCGATATATTATTTAATATACAAGTAGTCCATCTTTCAAATGTGTCTCTAATTACACACTATCCAATTTCACTTTACTTCTATTGACACAAAAGCAAAACTAATTTTCTATGAAAAAATAAACTAATGCAAGAATAGCCGTGGTCGGATGGATGATTAAAAAAAGTTCACCACTCTATAGGCATTGGCCTATTCTCAAAATAAACACGAGTATATGTCAGGCCATGAATTTGATAGATGAAAAAAAAAACGTTCACCACTGTGTAGGCATTGCGTGTTCTTGTCAGGTCCTGTTCTAGCCAAAAAGATTAACCTTGACGAGAGAGCGAAGAAGATGTGGCCTGTCTAGATATGAAATCAGATGCAAGGAATGAATGAAAGAACAATGACGAGAAGCCAACCTATTGGCAATTCTGGAGAGGAACAGAGGCCGCTGGCTCAATCATAGGGATACGTTCATGGTAGTGACACGAACGGAAGAAGCAGTATATCGGAAATCAAATGGAAGGGGAACGTGAGATTAGGAGAGAAATGAGTGCATGCCCACAATTCGTGGTCCTACTTCGGCAAATCCTCCTCGGTGTGCTGGGAAATATTGGCGACGGTGATCGTGCTGGAGGCGCTCCAGAGGGAGGACATCCTGCTTGAAGGTGCTCGAGCTTCGAGTGGTGGCGGGATTTCGGCTGGGGCGGGGCGGGTGATGGAGACGGGAGGACGGATGCGGTGGGATCCTGCGGCTGGCGCTAGGGTTTCATTGCGAGGAGCCGAGGAGGTCTAGGACGATGGGTCGGGCCGTGTTGGCTTCCTTTTTCGTTCTATAAACTGGCAACTCCCACTTATCGGTGGCAACTCAGTGTAATTAGCAAAACGACTACCCATCATCATCAGATGCAGATCATACGGCTCTTATTGTTCCAATGTTTGATGTCAAAGTGTTAAAGTAGAACCTACCAACACCAACTTCTTTTTAATAGTATAAAGATACCGGTACTTTTCTAATTCACATGGATTCTTTTCTTCCTATCCACGGTGGAGTAGTTTTTATCACTTGGCCATCGAGCGAGATTTTCCATCATTAATTGAATTATTTTTCTAAGTCACATTTAGTACTGTATGTACTTCTTCTAACCCATATTAGTTGACTCAACTTTGTTTAGATATGAATGAATTTAGACTAAATACGATATGTATAAATCTAAATAAACTTGAGTCAACAGTCAACTATATGGATCGAAGCGAGTAGCATATAATACATTTGCTTCCAGAGAAAACCCACTCTCAGTAGTGCCTAGTACACATGGATGGATGTGCTCGTACGTACTCCCTCCGTTTGGAAATATAAGACGTTTTAGGTTTGTGAAGGAGATGTATCTAGACACCTTTTAGTGTCTAGATTCATTTGAACCTATACACTAAAAGATGTCTAGATACATCTCCTTCACAAACCTAAAATGTCTTATATTTCCAAACGGAGGGAGTACATGTGTGTGGGCACACCAAAGAGACAAGTGTTGTGATATTAGCAATCTGGCCACCTGGCGGATTATTCCACCAGTTTATGCGTGGTTACGTTCATGCATGGCCATGATGCATGCATCTTAAGAAACGGACAGCCCTACGCGTTTCCCGGGATATGTGGTTTTTATCCCCGGGTCCCCAGCCAACCACGTGTTCTATTTTTGGATTCAAAATTCCGCTTTTGCTATATTTTTTTCGCTTTTGCTACATTTTGCCCCGCTTTTGCTACATCGTAGCAAAGAACGGTTCAGTCCAGAAAATAAAAAAACAGACGGAACCTCGCCGGAGATTTCGCCGGAGACCTCGCCGGCGACCGTGTAGCAAAAAAGTTGAGCTAATGTAGCAAACCCGACCTCACCGGAGACTCGCCGGAGGCTTTCGCCGGTAGACCTCACCGGAGACCGTGTAGCAAAAACGTTACGCTATTGTAGCAAAAACGTAAAACGGTGGTAGCAAAAAAATTGTGCTAATGTAGCAGATCTGATCTCGCCGGAGATGACCTCGCCGGAGATCGTGTAGCAAAAACTCAACGCTATGAGTTTGTAGCAAAATTAGCCCTCGCTTCGCCCAAGGTAGCAATATCATGCCCTCGTAGCAAAAGTTTTACGCTATTGTAGCAAAATTGGAGAACAGTGGTAGCAGAAAAAATGTGCTAATGTAGCAGAAATCCAACCTCGCCGGAAACTTTCACCAAGAGAGCTTGCCGGATACCTCGTCGGAGATCACGTAGCAACATCTTTGTGCTATAGTAGCAAGATCATAAAATAGTTGTAGCAAAAACACTCTGACATTGTAGCATCATTGAAGCATTTTTTCGTGGTGAGAAAAACATAAAACGGTGTAGCATTCACAGAATACCGAAGTAGCAAAACAAATACGAGTGTGTAGCTAAAGAAATATACAAATGTAGCAAAAGAAGAATACAGATCTGGCGCAAGCCTCCACCGCCATGGCAGCAGGCCACCTTGACCTCTCTTCCCCTTGCCAGCAGCAGCACAACCTCGTGGCGCGTGAAGGCGAGCAGGATGAAGGAGGGCGTGGGGTGGAGGAAGGCCCGCGGCGACACCCTGCCTAGAAGCACCATTCGAGCGCAGCAGAGGAGGTCACGTCGGAGAAGAACGTCGTGGAGGAACTGGGGGATAAGGGCATGTCGGAGGAGCGCGTCACGGAGGAGCTCGCAAGACCGCACCTCGGACCCATTCCCTCCCTGCAGAAGGCGTGGAGGAGAAGGTGTCCATGACGTACCTCTGCAAAGGATGGGCTGGGGCACGAATCTGAGGAGGGAGACGGCGGCGGCGAGCTGCAGGAGGAAGGCGGCGGCGGCGGCGCCTTGATGGAGAGAGAATACGCGCGACGCGAGCCAAAGATACGGGGAAGATAACGCTAGGAAGTTTTTTCCTGGAAAAACCACGTGCGGGAGAGACCCGGGGAATCGGAACACGTGATCCCCGGGAGAACTGTATCATTTTCCTTAAGAAACTACTACGGCCGGCGAGATCCCACACTCAGCCAGTAAGCAGCACGTCACATGCTTATAGATATAGCGCATCTAATCTTAATCTTTTGCGACGATGATCGGTTGATCGGTATTATCCAGAACCAAGGAGAACAAGATCTCGCTCAACAAAAAAAACCGGAGAACCAAGATCCGGCCGGTCGGAGCTTAGTCTTCGATCGATGCTCCGTTTGACTTGACCCATCTGCTCGTGTCCGATCGCGCCGATCCAGCAATAACCGGCGCCTTGCCCCAAACATGCGGCCGTCCGGCGGTCTCGATCGGCGGATTGTTCGCATCCGCACGTGCCGCCCTGTGCATGTGCACTGCTGCGGTGCCGCTCGTGGATCGATCGGAAGTTAGCTGTTGGCTGGCGACTTTTTGCGACAGTTAAATCGGATAGGCCCGGCTGGCTATAGGTAGGCATTCGGATGGACGATCGATCGTTGAGCAAAGTTACACGATGATGTTGTCAGTACCAGTACGTCCCGTAGTTAACCGCTATTCTCTCGGTTTTAAAATATAAGATGTTTTAGCTGTATGAAATAATGTATATAGATTACTTTTAATTTATAGGTTCACTCAAGTTTTAATGAATCTATATATTAAGAAGTCTAGAAAAATCATCTTATATTTTAAAACATAGAGAGCACTAGTAAGTTGGTACGTCCGTGCGTCGAGCCCAAGTTGCATGGGATCGACAGACGTAGCTAATTTTTTTTAAATAATACATCTTTTATTGAATTGCACAAATAATATATAAAACGGACAAATTGCAAATCTGTTGGTCGGTCGGCCGTTCGACAGACGACAGACTTGTTTCGTCCGTTCAACAGACGACAGACTCGTTTCGTCCGTTCAACGGACGACACACTGCCTTCGTCCGTTCAACGGACGATGCACCCTGCAAACCCCTAGCGTTGCCTGCAGTGTGTCGTCCGTTGAACGGACGAAGGCAGTGTGTCGTCCGTTAAACGGCCGACCGACCAACAGATTTGCAATTTGCCTGTTTTGTGTATTATTTGTGAAATTCAATAAAAAAAATAGCCTCGGCGTATATAGTACTCCAGCAAGTGGCCGTGTCCATGCCCGCGCGGTGCGTGTCTCTGTCTGTCCCCTGCCCTTCCGCGGCGTTCATGAGGCCGACGGGTCACGCAGAAGAATACCGACTCGCCAGTACCGTACGTGCGTGAAATAAACACGGGCTGCCGTCAGCGGCAGGTCGGACCAAGCACACCCCCAGCAGCGCGTGCGCACTGTGTTAGTGCCGACCGCTGAGCATCCCACTCCTGGACCGTTGTCACACCGAAATCCGGACCAACATATGTCCGGACGAACGAGAAAGCCGAGTTTTTTACTCGTGTTTTCAGACCAAGTTTTCGCGTTCGAAAAATTTAGGCGAATTTCATTAATTATGAACGAATATAGGTGGATTACATCGAGTTTAGGCGAACACCCGAATTTACGCTAGATAATAAACTAAAAACATAAAATAAAAGCCGCCGCCGCCGAAGACGCCGCCGCTTCTACATGCCCAGGTTGCTGTAGAAGGAGGTGTATCTAGGATCGGCCTTGCCGTCGTCTTCGCCGTCGTCGTCGCTCGGCGGAAGCGGCGCGCGGGAGCTCCCCTGGCCAGTGTCGTCGCACCTCTAGGGCTGGTAGGAGGGATCGTCCTCCTCCTCCTCGTCGAGGATAAAGAGCGGGGCATCCTGGTAGGCGAGCGCGCGCCCGGACTACACCTGCCGCTCGGCCTCCTCCTGCCGGTGTTGGACGCGGAGGCGCTCCTGCTCCTCCCAGTCCGTCCTGGACTAGGCCAGGATATCTGGCAACAACGGCTCCATCGGCGGCTACGACGCCGAGTCCCGGAGTGACTGCTCCATCGCCATCTTTATGGCGAAGGCCTCCTCGTCGACGAGCGCCGACCAGTCGGTCGGCTCCGGCTTCGGCTGGCGAAGGCAGCCAGTGGGCGGCGACTGTGCCGACACACGAGGCTCGTTGATTACGATGCCCCGCGAGCGTGTCTGTGGCTCCGAGCGGACCGGCGAGACCGCCTCGCGCTTGACTGGGTGCAGCGTTGGCGAAGGCGAAGGCACATGCATGGCGCCCAACGAGTGGGAGTCCGAGGCGGAGGGGGAGGAGCGCAGGCTGGCCATCCTCCTCGGCAGCCAGTTGGCCGGAGGGCGCCGCCCCACCCTGGACACCGGTGTGGATGTGCGCGGGAAGCCGAGACGCGGAGTGTTCCCGACGTGGAGGTGTTGTAGCACCGCCGCGAGCGTCCGGCCTGGCACGCTCTGATGACCCACAAGTATAGAGGATCGCAACAGTCTTCGAGGGTAGTATTACCCAATTTATTGATTCGACACAAGGGAGACAAAGAATACTTATAAGCCTTAACAACTAAGTTGTCAATTCAGCTGCACCTGGAAATAGTCTTGCTCACAGAAGTTTATCAGTAGCAACAGTTTTGTAGTAACAACAACAAAGTAACATCAGCAGTAAAACAAGAGCAATAGTAACAGTAGTAGAAAACAGTATGATATGAGTGCGGTAGGCATATGGATGGATGGACGGGCGTTGCATGAACAAGTCTAAACATGTAAGTTCAAGATCTAGGACAATTCCAGATAAATAAGATAAAGCATTCAAGTACTAAATAATCATAGGCATGTGCTCCATATATAGTCATGTGTGCTCGTAATGAGAACTTGCACAATATCTTTTGTCCTGTCAGTCCGTTGGAGCGGGGCCTCAAGAGAATCTACTGGCAATTAAGGTACTCCTTTTAATAGAGCACCGGAGCAAAGCATTAACACTCCGTGAACACATGTGATCCTCATATCATAGTCATTCCCTCCGGTTGTCCTAATTTCTGTCACTTTAGTGCCTTTGAATTCGGACAATGATATGTGTACACAACTTAAAGATAAGATCACAAACAATACTATCATCATGAATCAATAATAAGTTCAGATCTAAGATCATGGCACTCAAGCCCTAGTGACAAGCATTAAGCACAACAAGTTGCAACAAGGTCAAATAGCACTAATAGAGATACTAGGCACCATGCCCTAATAATATTATTCGATTACATGATAGCATCCAATTCCTACAATCCTCATAGCCTACAGCGGGGGATTACTAACTCATGGATCACTACTGCAAAATAGCCTATCGGTGACAGGCTCAAAAGGACCATTAGTGACAGGCACAGCGCCCGTCACTAATGCCTAGTCACTGATATGAGGTTACTAGTGACAGGCAAGTGCCTGTCACTAGTATGTGTACTAGTGACGAGCATTTTCGTGTGCCTGTTACTAGTATGTGTATACTAGTGACAGGCACAAGACATGTATATCACTGGTTGCAATCAAAGGACACATTTTGTAGTTTTATAGTGACAAACCCATTATATTGTCTGTCACTGTTACGAATTTTTGTCAATATTATGAATTTCAGTACTAAAAATAGCATAATAAGATATTATAAAAAATTAAATGCATTTTCCACAAATTTTTCAGATAGCATAATAAGATGCAGTATACGACATGTTCACATAAGCCAATATGATATAATATTGCACGGATAACACACTCGCATTGGAAATTTCCATATATCATAAACTAGCACTGAATAGTTTATTATCTAGCAAGCAGATGGATACTTTCTTCATCAATCATCTAGCAAACAATTTGAACTTCAAAGAACAACACCACCACGGTACACACATTATGGTCATATGCATAGCTGCAAGTTCCTTTCGCTTTTATACATTTCCATCATCTTGTTGATGTAAAAATTCTTTCATTGCGTCTTTCTTGCATGGACCTGAATCGTGCAAGACATTGATGACGTGCTTAACATGATAAAAAAAGGAAATGATCATATGATTGTGAGAAATGTCACCAAGTGGATAAGCAATTGTTGGAGAATAAAAAGATTCAAAATAAAAAATCAAATAGTGGCATCAAAGCAGCTTTCTCTATTACTAGTTGAAACCCCCATACAAGTGCGGGCATAACAGAATAATTTCGGATATAAAATCTACATGATCAATCAAGCATGAAGAACGATTATTTATTACCAACATAATGTTAAATCTGGACTAAAAAAACAACTTCTATTAAATCTCATTGGATCTTATAAAGACCGCTTCGGGAAGATATTATGCATTTACATGACAACTAATATATAATAAAATGGTCTTCTGGGATTTGTTCTTCTTCGTATGTTTATTGGAAACTCTTTTGGTCTAAATAAATCAAGAAGATATACTCAACAAAGAGTCAATTGATTACCTTTGCCACAAGTATAGACCTATAGAAAACTCCAGGTCCACCTCATCGTGTATACTGATCATCACACACTAAAATCATGTGTGTAGTCGGAATGAGTAACTACTGCATAAGCATCAGAAGAAAGGATCCAACTTATTTTTTATGGAATGGTTCATGTATATTGTAGAATGACTAGAAGGATATACCCTGGCGTTGCAGCGGGAATATTTTTAAGATCTTTATTATGTAAATGAAAAGGTATAGGACGCAGGAAAAATGTAGCTGACAATAGAGTCTAAATTTAATTGACGTGAAAATTGTGTAAACGTTAGAGACATATTGTAATGATAGAATATATAATACAATTCCATATTATATTATAACTAACAATAAGGTAATTTTTTGAAGATATTTCTATTAATAATAAACATGCCGGTATTCTTATCCAAGTTATTGTTAACAACATGACAATTGACATCCCATTTTTCTTAGAATATTATTATATGGTTACTGCTAATGCCTAGCGGGGTACCATTATTTGAGTTGTTTGTTCTAGGCATACCTTTGGTTTGGTCAAAGCTGTTACGGATCTTAGAGAATTCATAACGAGTCATGATTTTTTGACTATAAAATTTGTTGCATGCAACAAATAAGTAGCCTACATACTTAATTAGGAAACGTAAAATCAAATTCCTTCTCTATGGAGGTAGGCATTTCAGAAAAGCGACATATATAAAACCAAAAGGATAAATAAACAAAGTCACCTGAGTCTACTCTTTTTTTAATTCACTGTATGTATATTCTTGCTATATGATAGAAAATATAGTTCAACTACAAACCTGTTCAGAACAGAACACACATAAAGGAAAAATGTAAGACTTCAAATAATGAAAAGCTACATAAAACAAAAGGAATTCAGCACATGTACCGATCGATATATGAAAACATGATAAAATTCACAATCAGGCAATGAAATTGGATGGCCGGCCTTGACGGTGCTCGCAAGCAGAGGGCGTGACTGATGATCCTCAGCTCGACCACACAAAAGCTCTGAAACGAACACTATGATCTGGCATATTTTATTTTCCGGAGAGTGGTTGAACCATTATAAGAAAAAATGCTAAGAAGCTGGTACATACGTACTCCATGGTGTTCATGTAGGAGATGATTTTTGTACTGTCCGTCTATCGGTGACTATAAGAAACGACGATCAGGAACTGCCTGTGGAGACAGGTTGCGCTGCAGCCTGCAAGTTGGCCTATGGCCTCTGAGGTGTAGAGTGGTATGAGAAGTTGGGGAAGAGGAGGTCGCCGTTCAGCGCCACCACTCTCTTCCACGCCTCCGCGCGCCATGGACGCCAAGATACCGGGGCTAGCTAGGGTTTGTGGTGTGGGTTGTGGATGTACGGTTCTACGCCGTGGAGTAGAGAGGGCGGAAGGAGGGGGTGCTGGGGCGGTGGTCTGCAGTGCATGGTCTAGCCGGACTTGGGCGGAATCCGTCGAAGACGGAAGGGTAACGAGAGGAGGCGGCGCTGGAAGGGGAGGTGGGGGCCGCGAGGGAGAGCCACGTTCTGTTCGGTCGGGTGGCGCCCGGGCTAGGGCTTAGCTAAATTTTATTCGTTCCGCATGTTTTGGGGCCAAATCAAAAAATTCGGTTGAAAATTCCAAACTCCCGCTAGCAATGTGTGTTCCGAAATTTGGCCTAGCTAGTCCTCACTACAGCCCGGCGATGTTCCTGTAAGTGTAGTGTAAGATCATTTCTGTACGATGATGTTCCTGTAAGTGTAGTGTTATCTAGAGATGCCGTGGCATCTTACTACAACCAGACCGGCTAGCCACCGGCGGAGGCGTCGTGACACCAGCCGATATGGTGTATATGAAATTTGTCCTTTGAGCCATTCTTCATGAAAAATACTAGTGACCGACACATTTCGTATCCGTCGCTACTCATAGAAATTCTAGTGACAGGTATTTATAGATGCATGTCACTAAGTAAATTTTCTGTTTCGGACGGTCTTCTAAAAAATACTAGTGACAGACACGTTTATATGACTGTCACTAGTGTTTTATACTAGTGACATGCTTATCCATGCCTGTCACTGAGAATACTTACTAGTGACTGGCATAATTTTGCTCGTCACTAACCACCAGGTGGCTATAAACCTTTCTGTAGTAGTGGATGAGGGAAACATGGATGGTTGATGGAGAGACGTTGTTGATGATGATGGCGATGATTCTCTCCAAATTTCCCATCCCGGCAGGATGCCAGAACAGAGTTTCTGGTTCCAAATCGCGGTTTCTAGTGGTGGTGGCGCAGTGAAACTCTTTCTGGAAAAACGTAAAAAAAACTCTGAGTTTTTAGGTCAGAAGGCAACTTATAGACGAAGAGGGAGGCCGAGGGGGTGCCTGAGGCGGCCACAACCCCTTCAGGCACAGCTAGACCTGGACCGTGCGGCAGGGGGGTGTGGGCCCCTCAGTCCCCTACTCCGTCTCGTGTTTTGGCTCTGTGAGTCTTCTGGTGAAATAGGATTTTTGGCATATTTTTCGGGACTTTTCCTGATAGTTGATTTTCTGCACAAAAACTAGACACCAAGGTAATTTTGCTGAAAACAGCGCCAGTCCGTGTTAGTTGTATACAAATCACACAAGTGTAGAGAAGAAACAATAGCAAAAGTGTTTTGGAAAATAGATACGTTTTGGACGTATCAACTGCCCCCAAGCTTAGCTTATTGCTTGTCCTCAAGCAATTCAGTTGAAACTGAGTGCGATAAAAGAACTTTCACGAACATATTTGCTTCATATGATGTATATATTCTCATCACAGGAGTAGATACTTAGACAATTCATAATAAGGAATATGCAACTAAGTCTACTCAATAGTCATTGCAAGCTACGAAGAGATTCCAACTCAATAATAATAAGTAGCATGAAACATAAACATAAGCAACATTGCAATGCTCATAAGAAGGTATGATAGAGTGGTATCTCGCTTGCCTTTGTTTGTAGAGCACAAAATAAATGCCAAGGCACCTCTGAAGTTCAAGTGAAGACTAGAAGTAAAGATATCAGAGATACAAGCATCAAAGTCATGACATAATTAACCAAGTTTTGAGACAAGAACATTACACTAAGAATGACAACTATGCTCTCAAGAAGGTGCTTATAGAATAAGTGGTGACTCAACAAGGAAGTGAAAAGGTTTTGAAAAGTTTGAAAGGCTTCCAAATGCTGAAAGTATGGTACTCGTTAGCTTTGAGCTCTCATTGCCCCTATCATAGGCATCTTTAAATGGTTAATGGTGAAAGTGAGGTCCAATATGAGTTATATGCTTGACAGATCATAAACTAAAAATCGCATGTCTTTCTTAAGGCAAAGAAACAAACCAAGAGAAACAACGAAAATATTTTTGGTCTTTTTGTGTTTTAAGAAAGCAAAAACAATAACAAAAAATAAAGCGAAACATGGATATACAAAGAACCGACGAAACATGATATATAGATGAGTGTGATGTTGGTGTACCTACCCCCAAGCTTAGGCTTTTGTCCTAAGTGGGGCTCAAACCCATGGTGACCAAGAAGGTGCACCTCCGTAATACGACGAATATGCTCCTTCGTCCTGGTATGAGCTCGAGGACGCCCATGTGTACTGCACAGAGTGGTCATAAGGGGGCGCGTCCCCCTGGTAGTGTCCGTGGAAACCACGAATTCGTAGTTGCTCGTCCATCTCCTCTTTGGAGCGTGACTAAGGTCCCTGGCAAATACTAAACAAAGTGGTTTGGGGCAAAGGAATTTCTCTCTCTTCCTCGTTAGTCAACATCATCCTGTAAACCAAACTCTCAAGGGTAGAGCCAGCAGTGACAAAGTGTTGCACTTTCATGGCAGCTAAATCAAGCCTCTGAGGAGCCAAAATTGTATCATTTGGATCAACATAAAGGTCTAAGACAGCAGCAACACATGCAACAATAATACCTCCATAAATGGGTCCTCTAGCAGCTAAGCGACGAGCAATGAGAGAACCAAGATTATACCTAGTTTCATTGTGGAGAGAAGTAGCTAGAAAGGCCAAATGATAGTTGGAAATATTGCTAGTGTTCTCCCTACCAAGAATACTAGTGGCAAGATAATAAGCAAAATATCTGATAGCTGGGAGTTGAATATTTCTTATCTTTTCGCCCTGGGCTCTGCGGTCATCATCATTGGTTATCCCGCGGTAGAGCTAACAAATCAGCAGGTTGAGCTGGAATCTTCTTCACTGTCCCAACCGTGCCAATACCCAAGATTTCACAAAATTTCTTCATTGTCATGGTGAAGGGCCTATTATAGATTTTGAATGACACCTCTGACCTGAAAGGGTTATTGGTAAAAGAGAAACTCTCCACAAAAGTTTTGGTGAGCATAGAATATTGCTCACTCTCATCCTGCATATAAATAGTTAGTCCAACCCTCCGAACCAAGGTTAGGAAATCATTGAGAATCCCTGCAGCCTACAAAAAGGTAGGGAAAGGGAAGATACAAGGGTGCGCATCCCCCTCATCTCCCTCATTGCCAAAACACGATGTAATGAGATCCTCATTGTATGATGGCCTAGCTCGGTAGGATGATCTTGAAGGCCTTGTTCTCCTAGGTGCATCACTCTCAAACACTTCTCCAACGGTGTGGTTGTCCATGACCTTTTTTTCTGAAATTTTTAGACAAACATCAAACCAAGTAATTTCCAAGTTGATAAATGATGAGGAACTACTATAGGAACTTGCTAGAGGGCTACACATGCATCAAAATGAAATCTCTAAGCATAGAATAAGCATGCAAGCTCACACAACTTGACACCTATAGCAGCAAAATACTCAAGATACAATCTACCAATCAAAAATCTAATTGGACAAGCAGAGGAGGCACATACCAAGGCGCAATCCCTCCAAAAATCAGCAGCAAAGATGAGCTGAGCAAGGAGATCGAAAATCGGGAGAAAGAACAGCAGTAACTTGAGCTTGATAAAGTTTTCCGGTGTTTTTCGGGAGAGAGAAAGAAGTGGCTAGAAGGAGGCAACTTGGGGGGACACAGGTGGGCCACACCCATACCAGGCGCCACGTGGGGCTGGCCACGCCACCAGGGGTGTGCTGGCCTGGTGGGTCCCCCTGGGCCACTCCAGGTGTCCCTCTGCCCCTTTTTTCGAGGAAAAAATTAATATGAGTTTTCTGGGATTTTTCGGAAAACTTTATTTTTGGACAATTTTCAAGTTATGAAAATTGATTTTCTCGCAGAATTTTTTTTAGAAGAAGCAAAAGAAAACCAAAACCAAAATTATAGAAGTTCTAAGACACTCTAACAAGTAACCAACTAGCAACACTAAAGCTAACAAGGGGAAGAGCAAAGACTAGGAAAGAGAAAAAATAAAGGTGAGCAAGCATAACCATTGTGAAAGCATTGTTTTGTTCATTAAAATCCCTTTGCTAACAAGGTTGATCAAGTCTTGTTACCAAAAAAATCTTATATGAGACAAAACTTTGCATTCCAGAAAATGATTGTGTTACCTCAAACTTGATAGCAATAGCCCCAATCATAATAGTTTCAAAACTTTCTTGTGGAATGGGACAATATATTTGTCCAACTTTGATGCTCTCAATATTTTCAATTAAATTCAGGCAATAGCTCTTATCAATCTTCTTGGGGAAATAGATAGTATGCTCTTTGTCATTAATATTAAAAGTTACTTTTCCTTGATTACAATTGATGATAGCACCTGCAGTATTAAGAAAAGGTCTCCCAAGAATAATAGACATATTATCATCTTCAGGCATCTGAAGCACAACAAAATCAGTTAAAACAAAGCAATTAGATCTACTTGAATAGGAACATCCTCACATATACCAACAGGAATAGTAGTAGACTTATCGACCATTTGCAAAGATATATCAGTTGGTATCAACTTTTCTAGCTGGAGTCTCTTGTAGAGAGAAAAAGGCATAACACTAACTCCAGCTCTAAAATCACATAAAGCAGTTCTAACATAATTATTCTTAATAGAGCAAGGAATAGTTGGTATACCTGGATCACCAAGTTTATTTGGAACCTTACCATTGAAGGAATAATTAGCAAGAAAAGTAGAAATCTCCTCATTTGGAATCTTCCTTTTATTAGAGACAATATCCTTCATATACTTTGAATAAGGAGGCAACTTAATAGCATCATTCAAAGGAATTTGCAAAATAAAGGTTTCATCCACTCACAAAACTTGTTGTAGTGTTCTTCCTCCTTTGACTTGTGTTTCTTATTGGGAAAAGGCATAGGTTTCTGCACCCAAGGTTCTCTCTCACTACCATGTTTATTAGCAATAAAATCTTCCTTAGTGTACCTAGTGTTCTTAGTGTGCTTCTCAGGTTCTTCCTCAACTTCCTCCTTATCAGGAGCATCATTTTTATCATTACCACTTTCAGTTTCAGCATCAGAGACAGATATACTATTAGGATCTACAACAGGTTCAGATGGTTCCTCAACTATTTTGTGTTTCTTTTTCTTTCTCTTATGGGGTCTACCACTACTTTCACCTTGTTGAGAATCCTGCTCAATTCTTTTAGGGTGTCCTTCAGGATATAAAGGATCTTGAGTAGCTATACCACTCCTAGTTCTAATTCCATAAACATGTTTATCTCCTGAGGCATTAACTAGCATATCCTTTTGCACCTAAGCAAGTTGATCTATTTGAGTTTGAACCATTTGAAAGTGTTTACAAAGCATTTTAACATCATTAGCAGTTCTTTCCACAATATCTTTCAACTCATTAATAGCTCTAGAGTTTTCCAATAAATGATTCTGAACTTGTTTATTAAAATTACCTTGATTAACAATAAAAGTGTCAAGTTCCTCTAAGCATTGATCAGGAGGTTTACCATATGGTATATCACCTTCATTAAAGTGGAGAGAGTGTACCTCGATAGTGGATGAGTGGGGAATTGGCTTACATAATTCTTCTATAGGAGGTAGATTCTTCACATCTTCAGCTCTAATACCTTTCTCCTTAAGACATTTCTTAGCTTCTTTCATCACTTCATCATTTAATGCAATCATTCCCCTCTTCTTTGGTGTTGATGTTGGAACTGGTTCAGGCACAATTGGTTCAGGAGTAGTAGGCTCAGGTGTATTTAGCTCAGTTGAAGTCAAATCATCAGAATTCTTGCTTATTTTAGCCATTAATTCTTCAGCATCTATAGGAGTTCTTTTCCTGAAAACACAATCAGCAAAACTATCTAGGTATGTCCTAGAATCATCAGTTAGTCCATTATAATAAATATCAAGAAGCTAATTTTTAGGTAATGGACATCCAGGATGTGCATGAATCAAGGCACAGAACCTTGTCCATGACTCAGGTAATTTCTCTTCTTCTCCCTGTTTAAAATGAAAAAGTTTCTGCAAAGCAGCATGTCTAGCACTAGGAGGAAAATATTTTTGGAAGAAAGAATCAATCAAACAATCAGGGCTATCAATGTATCCAGGAGGTAATCTATTAAACCAAGTTTTAGCTTCTCCTTTTAGTGAAAAAGGGAAGATCTTTGTAACAAAGTACTTGCGCATCTTAACATCATCACAGAATAAGGCACTCATAGTGGAAAGCTCATTCATATGTTCCACAACACTCTCACTCTCAGTCCCATAAAAAGGTTCTTTCTCAACAATGTCTAAATAGGATAAATCAAGAGAGAAATCATAATCTTTATCTTTAATATCTATGGGAGAAGTGGCAAAATTAGCATCAGAAGACAATTTAGGAATAATGGTACGTCTCTCAAGGAGACTCCTAATACCACTAGCACCATGTGTGTTTTGGTACTCTTCAATAAAATCATCAGTCATTTCAATGCAACCATCACTAATATCATATCTCTGTCTAGACCCAGGTGAGCTAACATGTGTAATAGTGTCTTCACTAGGAGTTTCAGTGTTTCCCAAAATACTTCTAGCAATAGTAGCATCTAGGAAAGGACCTAATGAACCACTCGCATCAAGCACAGTAGAAGTAACATCATGAGTATCAGAAGCAGTTTCAGATTCAGCAGTAGTAGTAGTGTGTGTAGCATTTGTATGTGGTGGTGGCGTAACAAGCTTACTTATAACAAACGGTGAATCAAGAGCAGCAGAGGTGTTTAGAACTATACCTCTTCTTGTAGTGGATGGTAAAATATGAAACTTTCCATCACGAGACTTCCCCATGATGAAAGGAATAGCAGCGAACAATAATAGATCCAAGTGAACTTACAAATAAAGCTATGCTCCCCGGCAACGGCGCCGGAAAATAGTCTTGATGACCCACAAGTATAGGGGATCGCAACAGTCTTTGAGGGTAGTATTACCCAATTTATTGATTCGGCACAAGGGGAGACAAAGAATACTTATAAGCCTTAACAACTGAGTTGTCAATTCAGCTGCACCTATAAATAGTCTTGCTCACAAAATTTTATCAGTAGCAATAGTTTTGTAGTAACAATAGCAAAGTAATAGCAGCAGTAAAACAAGAACAATAGTAACAGTAGTAGCAAACAGTAGGATATGAGTGCGGTAGGCATAGGGATGGATGGACGGGCATCGCATGGACAATTCTAAACATGTAACTTCAAGATCTAGGGAAATTGCAGATAAATAAGATAAAGCTCCAAGTACTAAACAATCATATGCATGTACTCCATATATAGTCATGCATGCTCGTAATGAGAACTTGCACAACATCTTTTGTCCTGCCAGCCCATTGCAGCGGGGCCTCAAGGAAATCTACTGGCAATTAAGGTACTCCTTTTAATAGAGCACTAGAGCAAAGAATTAACACTCCATGAACACATGTGATCCTCATATCAGAGACATCCCCTCCGGCTGTCCCAATTTATGTCCCTTCGGGGCCTTTGGATCCGTACAATGATTTGTGTACACAACTTGCAGATAAGATCACAAACAATACGATCATCATGAATCAATAATAAGTTCAGATCTGAGATCATGGCACTCGGGCCCTAGTGACAAGCATTAAGCACAACAAGTTGCAACAAAGTCAAATAGCACTAATAGAGATACTAGGCACCATGCCCTAACAATCTTATTCGATTACATGATAAAACTCATCCAATCCCTACCATCCCCATAGCCTACAGCAGGGGATTACTCACTCATGGATGAGGGAAACATGGATGGTTGATGGAGAGGCGTTGTTGATGATGATGGCGATGATCCTCTCCAAATTCCCCGTCCCGGCAGGGTGCCAGAACGGAGTTTATGGTTCCGAATCGCGGTTTCAGGTGGTGGAGGCGCAGTGGAACTCTTTTTGGAAAAATATCGAAACCCCCTGAGTTTTTAGGTCAGAAGGCAACTTATAGGCGAAGAGGGAGGCCGAGGGGGTGCCTGAGGCGGCCACACCCCCTCCAGGTGTGGCCAGGCCTGGCCCGCGCAGCAGGGGTGTGGGCCCCTCAAGCCCCTACTTTGTCTCGTATTCTGGCTCCGTGAGTCTTTTGGTGAAATAGGATTTTTGGCATATTTTCTAGGATTTTTCGTGATAGTTGATTTTCTGCATAAAAACTAGACACCAATGTAATTCTGCTAAAAACAATGTAAGTCCATGTTAGTTGTATCCAAATCACACAAGTTTAGATAAGAAACAATAGCAAAAGTGTTTGGGAAGTAGATACGTTTTGGACGTATCACGCTCCACCAACGCTGACGACCGCCGCATTGTTGCTCTTCGGTGGTGAGTCGGGCGGGCCCTCATGGCGGGCGAGTTCCTGGACGCGGCGGTTGATGACCCACAAGTATAGGGGATCGCACCAGTATTCGAGGGTAGTAAAGCCTAATATATTGATTCGACACAAGGGGAGCGAAAGAATATTTATAAGCCTTAACAACTGAGTTGTCAATTCAGCTGCACCTGAAAATAGTATTGCTCATAGCATTTTATCAGTAGCAACAGTTTTTTAGCAGCAATAGCAAAGTAACAACAGTAGTAAAATAAAGACAGTAGTAACAATTGTAGTAAACAGCAGGATTTGAGTGTGGTAGGCATTGTGATGGATGGACGAGTGTTGCATGGACAAGACTATTCATGTAATAAAAACATCAAAGGCATTTGCAGATAAATAAGATAAAGTATCCAAGTACTAAGTAATCATAGGCGTGTGTTCCATATATAGTCATACGTGCTCGCAATGAGAACTTGCATAACATCTTTTGTCCTGCCATCCCGTTGCAGTGGGGCCTCTAGGGGAATCTACTGGAAATAAAGATACTCCTTTTAATATAGTACCGAAGCAAAGCATTAACACTCTGTGAACACACGTGATCCTCACATCATAGCCATCCCCTCCAGTTATCCCGATTTCTGTCACTTCGGTGCCTCGGGTTTCGAACAATGATATGTGTAAACAAATTGCAGGTAAGATCACAAATAATAATATCATCATGAATCAATAACATGTTTAGATCTGAGATCATGGCACTCGGGCCCTAGTCACAAGCATTAAGCATAACAAGTTGCAACCATGTCAAAAAGCACTAACAAAAGATACTAGGCACCATGCCCTAACAATCATATGCAATTACATGATAGATCTCATTCAATCCCTACCATCCCCATAGCCTACTGCGGGGGATTATTCACTCATGGATGGGGGAATCATGGATGGTTGATGGAGAGGCATTGGTGATGATGATAGCGATGATCTCCTCCAATTCCCCGTCCCGGCAGGGTGCCAGAACGGAGTCTCTGGTTCCGAATCGCGGTTTCTGGTGGTGGCGGTGAAGCGGAACTCTAACTGGAAAAACGTCGAACCCCCTTGTGTTTTCAGGTCAGAGGGTTTATGTAGGCGGAAGGAGAAGTCGAGGGGGTGCCCGAGGCGGCCACACCACACCCTGGCGCAACCTGGCCTGGCCCGCGCCCCTAGGTGGTGTTGGGCCCTCGTGGCCCTTCTCCGTCTCGTCTTCTGGCTCCGTGAGAATTCTGGTAAAATAGGAGTTTTGCGATATTTTCCAGGATTTTTCCTGAAAGTTAATTTCCTGCACAAAAACTAGACACCCCAAAGCAATTCTACTGAAAACAGCGTCAGTCCATGTTAGTTGTATCTAAATCACACAAATTAGAGGAGAAACAATAGCAAAAGTGTTCGGGAATATAGATACGTTTTGGACGTATCAGCGATCGGCGAAGAAGGCCTCCCAATAGAGGAGGTTGTCGGGGCTATTGGCGGCGGAGGGATCGTCCATGGCCACGATGAAAGCCTCGATCTCGTTGGGGAGCTCACCGCGTGTCGGCTCCGGCAGGATTGGGATGCCTCCGGCGCTAAGCTTCCAGCCCGGTGGGTTCCGCGTGTCCAGTGGGGCCATATAGCCGGCGTCGTAGAGCATTCGCGCCTCCCATGGCTGGAGCGTGCAACGGCCGAAGCCGTTCTCTGCCACGCCGTCGTCGGGAAAGCGCTTTGCCATGGGGAAGTAGGGGAGAGCGGTGAGTTCGCCGGAGTGTGTGGTTCGCCGGAGTTGTGGGCTAGGGAGCTCTGAGAGTGTGTGAGGACCTCCGGCGAGGGGTACGGCTTTTATAGGACGAGATGGGCGGCGAGGGCGGCAGGGGTGTAGCGGCGAGGGCGGTAAAAAGGGGAAACATCGGGAAGTTATTGCCCGTCAGTCCATCGCGGGAGCCAAGGGGGCGGCGGTGGCGCGACACTACGGCGACGCATGACCGACGCGATGGGCAGTTATTGTCCAGCGGGAGCCGCGTGGTCCCGAGGAGGACGACCACTCGACTTCCGTCGCTAACTGGGCGGGTCCACACGCCGCTTCGCTTCGTTCGGCGTTCCCACGACATTCCCGGGATCCTGGGAATGGCCTGGGAAGTCCGGACCAAACTTCGCCCAAATCCAAACGAAAAGAGGTTCCTAGAAACGCGACTGGGCCATTTTTTACCGCCCGGACCTAATTTTTGCCCTGGGAACGGATTCCTAGGTAGCCGAGTGGATATGCTCTGATGACCGCTGTGCTTGGGTCTCCGCCAAATCAAGAGCCGCTGGCCCCTCACCTCTCCTCTCCGGCAGCGACCGACGACGACTAGGTGAGGGTCCCTCCCCTGTACAGGAGTAGTTTCATAGGGCTAGGTCTAGTTTGAGATTCCCCAAGTGGGGTCTGGTGTCATGCCGAGTCCGAGCTTCACTCCGACACCGGCGAGCGGTGGTCGGAGGTCTCCCTGTCCATATCTAGGCTCAATTCCATGGTGGGATTTGGCGATGGTGGGTGTATTTGGTGAGGGCTCGCTGAATAAGCTCGTGTTGGTTCATGGTGGAGGGCTTGGATCTGTTGCCTTTGTTCGTCCTCATTACTGAGGTGGCGTAAGGAAGAAGGACGTGCTGGGTTTGGGTGCTCCAAGGGAAGGTGTCGCAATCAGCGGAGATTCTCAACGGCGGCGACTGGTACGTCGGAAACGTATCTATAATTTTTTATGCTCCATGCTTGTTTTGTATATACTTTGCTTTGCTTTGTCTATACTTTGAGATGTTTTTATATCTTTTCTGGAACTAACCTATTAACAAGATGCCACAGTGCCAGTTGTCTGTTTTCTTCTGTTTTTGGTTGCAGAAAGGCAGAAAATCAATATTCTCGGAATTGGACGGGCCAAAAGCCAAAGTCATTATTTTTCCCGGAGCAACACGGAACCACGAAGCAGAGCCGAAGGGGGCCACAGGGTGGCTGCACCCCCTAGGCGCGGGCAAGCCCTGGAGGCGCCCATAGGGGGTGTGGGCCCCTGGACCCCCACAGACCTTGATTCCTGCGCCTATAAGAAGCTTCCGACCCGAAAACCCTAGGGAATCCAGAAGAAATACATGAAAACCTCTGTAGCGCCACCGCCACCGAAGGAGAGATTCGGGGGACAGAAAATCTCTGTTCCGGCACCATGCCGGGACGGGGAAGTGCCCCCGAAGCCATCTCCATCGATCTCCACCACCATCTCCATCACCGTTGGTGATTCCCATGATGAGGAGGGAGTAGTTCTCTCTCGAGGCTAAGGGATCTACCGGTAGCTATGTGTTCATCTCTCTCTCTATGCATGATCTTGTTGTGGTCATGAGCTTTATAATCAAGTAGATCTACCTTGCTACTCAAGTGCTTCAATAGATCTCTTCTCTCCCTATGTCTGTGAAAGTGATAGCGTGCACGCCATGGTGGCACTTAGGTTTGAGTCTACATAAATACTCTTTGTGCTTTAATAGATCTATGTTTTTCCCCACGTGTGTGAAAGTGGCAGCGTGCATACCCCGTGTGGCACTTTGGCTAGATTGAATATTTTTTATGAGTTATATTTGGAGTTGGATGTCTCTATGAAATTGTGGTGTTTGTTGGAACCATCTAGCGCTCAAGGTGACAGTGTGGGGTTTCTAGATTGGGGCAGGCGGACTTTGAGGAGTGTTGTTATAGCCCTACCGATGACTAGAGTGTCCAACCGGAGAGTAGTTAAGAGTAGTATCAGGAAGAGAGGATATTTATATGAGAGAGTGTTCACTAGTGAAAGTATGATCCCTAGGCCTTGTTTCTAAACATTGAAACATCGTTGCATCTAGATCTGTTGCATGTTTGCTTGCTTTAGTCTTTATCTCACCGTCAAGATATTTTCTGACACTGTTACCACTTGTATTTCACTATCTCTTCGCCGAACTAGTGCACCTATACACCTGACAAGTGTATTGGGTGTGTTAGGGACACAAGAGACTCCTTGTATCTTGATTGCAGGATTGCTTGAGAGGGAATACCTTTGACCACTTCCTCCCTGAGTTTGATAAACCTTGGGTAATCCACTTAAGGGAATTTTGCTGTTGTTCTGCAAACCTCTGCACTTGGAGGCCCAACAACTGTCTACAAGAATAGAAGTGCATAGACATCAAGCTATTTTCTGGCGCCGTTTCCGGGGAGGTTTTGGGCTTTTACCTTCCCTCCACGCCATCAGCTCTTTTCTGGCGCCGTTGCCAGGGAGGAAAGGTAAAAGGCACTCACACACGTTACCCCACGGCAACAGCAAGCCATAAAGCTATTTTCTGGCGCCGTTTCCGGGGAGGAAAGGTAAAAGTCACTCACACATGTTACCCCATGCCAACAGCAAGCCAGAAAGCTCTTTTCTGGCGCCGTTGCCGGGGAGGTAAGGTAAAAGGTACTCACATCCTCCGGTGTGAGTGCTCGAAGTTATTTCCTTTAGATTCTGCAATTTTGTCTTTTTGTTTCTTTTTTTCACTAGTTAGGCTTAATGGAAAACAACAACAAAATTAGAGAGCTTTATAGTGTTTATCTTGAGTTAGGACATGAAGTGTTTGAAGAGAAAATTAAAAAACCTATGGAACTTTATTTGCATGCTAATAGCAATGTTATTAGTATGAATTTTTTGAACACCATTGTTGCTAATGCTATGGAAAAGTTTAAGCTTGGGGAAGCTAGTTTTGATGAAAATGATCTTTTTAGTCCCCCAACTTTGGAAGATAGCTATTCTATTGCTTATGATGATACCAAACCTCCAATATATGATGATTATGGTGATGAATCTGATATTTTCAGTCCACCTACTATTGAGGAGAAAATTTATTGTGATTACAATATGCCTCCTACATTTGATGATTATGGTGATGAGAATAATAATGATAGCTATTTTGTTGAATTTGCTCCCACTATAATTAATAAGAATGGCTATTCTTACGTGGAGAGTAATAATCATTTTATGCATGTGGCTCATGATAAGAATGTTTTATGTGATAGTTATATTGTTAATTTTGTTCATTTTGCTACTGAAAGTTATTATGAGAGAGGGAAACATGGTCTTATGCATCTCAATAATATTAAGTTTCCTCTCTTTATGTTGAAAATTTTGAAGTTGCACTTGTTTTACTTTCCTATGCTTGTTGCTTTGTGTTTTCATGACTTGTTTCTTTACAAGATTCCTATGCATAGGAAGTGGGTTAGACTTAAATATGTTTTGAATTTGCTTCTTGATGCTCTCTTTCACTTCAATTCATATTTCTTATGTGAGCATCTTCTCAAACTATCAAGCCTAACTTAAAGGCATTAAAGAAAAGTACTTGTTGGGAGATAACCCAAGAGTTTTCTTGAGTCTTGGAAGTTATTAATTCTGTAATGACCTCTCCTTATCCTTTTTGTTTGCTTTTTGTGCCAAGAATGACCTCTAATGAGAGGGAAGTAAGATTTGGGGAGTTGCTGTCCTGAAACAGATTTCTGTCCTCCACCATAAAAATTCTTGAGGAGTCTCTGTAAGTCGGATTGAGCTTAAAAATTGCAACGCATATCGCCCAGTATGTTATCTAACTTTCGTTAGTTCAACACTTTTTGATTTGAGCAACATAAGATGTTCAAAAAAATCGGTTTCTACCTGCTGGTCTGTTTTGACAGATTTCTGCCATTATTTGCATTTGCTTCTTATTGATTCCTTTTTGAGTTCTCTTTTGGGAAATTGAGCTTTTTGAAGGAGTTACTACGGTAGCTTGTGTCTTTAGTGAAAGTTTTGCTGTTCCAAATCTTTGCCTAAGGTCTAATATCTTTTGAATACAGTAATGTTGCTAATGAAGATTGTGTGAAGTTTTGTATGAAGGAAAAATTTCAGGTGTAGAGAGAGAATGATGTAATGAGATGAAGAATGGACAAAAGCTCAAGCTTGGGGATGCCACCCCGGTGTCACCACAAGAAATATCCATGAGGTACAGGCGTCAAAGCTTGGGGATGCCCAAGGCATCCCCTTCTTCATCAATAAAAAGCTCAGGTCTTTCTAGACACTTCGTTTTTATTGTTTCATGCATTGTTGTGTTGTTCTTGGAGCATCTTAGTTTTCGTTTTTGGTTTTCGTTTTCTTAGTTTGGTTGAGTAAGTTGGTTGGTTATGCCACACTTATTTTGGAGAGAGACACACTATGTTTCCATTGCCTAGAACAATCTAGTTTTCACTCTTATTGTTTTGTGAGTGTTCACTTTTGCTTAGAACTCTTGTTGTGAGTGTTCACTCTTATTGTTTCCATTGCCCAAGCCTTAGTTTTCTTGTGCTTTCAGCTTAGAACTCTTTAGTTCTTCTTTGTGGATTTGTGAGACAAGATCACTGATATTTATTGATAATTATCTTTGTGAGTTGTTTCAAATAAGTTGTTTGGTGTTGGAAAAGAGTAGAAAGTTTCATGCTTATAGTGGTACAAAAGGGAGCTTGTTTTGACTGTGACTTAGACTTTAGCATGACATCCTAGGTGTTGTTTTGACCTTATGCTTAGTGATTATTGCTGTAGCATGTCTTGTTCCAAACAATTAGGATTGCTTAATATGCCTTGAAGGAATCATGCGTTGTTTTAGCATACAAAAGCGTAGTATTGTGGTATTCTCCTTTGATGCTTTGCTTGGGTTGACTTGGAGCATGATCACACCATGTTATGACTATGAACAAGTCACCATAGCCTCTATGATAATTTAGTCCTTGACTTGTAGTACCACTTTATGCTTTGATTAGTAATGTTTTGTTGCTCTGCGTGATTATGGCCATTGTTGCTCTCTTAGTTGGTTGCTCACAGTCTTTTGCTAGCCTCCACTTGTATGAGTAAGCTATACTCATGCTTCCAACTTCCAAGAAACCAAGTTATTCCAAAGTTTCCACTATAAACTCCTATGCATGGTGTGTTACACCATTCCAAGTATATTCTTGTTTTCAGCTATCTTCCAATTAAAAACTATTTTGTTATGTGAAAACTTAGTGATTAAAGCCCTCACGAACGTGATGGCACAATTTATATTCTTTGCCCCTAATAAACTTGAACCATTGTGTCATCTATGTTGTATATGCTTGCACTTATACGTTTGAATTAGCAAAACCGTGCTGTCGCGGGGAACGTTTTCAACATTGCACTTGTACTTTGTACTCAGTTGATATCATGCTATTTTGTCTATGGATGTCACCGGTGTGAAATAAAGAGGGAACTTGTAAGTCCATGGAGTTTGTATCCTGTGTTAGAGAAACGCCTGTGCCGCTAGCCTAAGCCATGCCTAATCATGGTGGAAACTTGCAGCATCACCATAGTGACATATATGAAGCATTCTTCTTATAAAAAAAGAGACACATTGAGAAAATAGGAAATAGATAAAAAAGCACCATATTCCCATGGTAAATAAGAAGATTGCTGAGATGCTCATTGTATGCTTGCCTTGTCATTTTGGTTATGGGATAGCTCCTGTACCATGTGCAAGGGTTACCCCGTTGGCGGTTCTCAATGATATGCAAATACTTACAATGACAAGAACTTACAGGTGACTGAAGTTGAGTAGCATGAGTTGTGGCCCTCGTATTCAAGGGACTTGAGATTGCCAACTTATAATTCGTCAAGAATATACTCCATCTTTGTTCACTTTAACCTTAATCACTTCAAGATGCTTATGACTAGGGCATTGAGGGCTCAAATCTAACAAGTACCACAATTTTTGGAACCTTTTTCTGAAACTTGAAATCCCTGCTTCCCTTTATAAAAGGTTTTTCTTCCACCACTATTGAGTCTCCACCTTCTACTTTTAGGCACCATTAAGAGAGCATATTTGTCATTCTGTGTGTAGTGTCCCAAAACTTATTGATTGATGCATATTGTGATATTACTTGTTCTTGTGCTATTTGTTTCTAGTCACCTTTGTGAACTTTGAAGGTGTCCTATGCATCTATATTGCTACTCTATGAGGGACAAGCTGATTGCCACTGTGCTATGTTTTCTGTATGTGAAACAAACAAACGTTTTTCAATGCATGCTATTCATGATATTTGTTTGTAGCCTTTCATGTTGCATGCATAGTTACTATGTCATATTGTTAGAACTCCATCTTTCACGCACATGTTTAGAGTTCTTTGATCCCAGCTTTCAATGCTTGCAAATGTTTTGATCTTGGTTTTGATGGTGCATGTCACCTCAAAAATTGTTCTTTTTATCATTTACCTACTCGGGGACGAGCAGGAGTTAAGCTTGGGGATGCTTGATACGTCGGAAACGTATCTATAATTTTTGATGCTCCATGCTTGTTTTGTATCTACTTTGCTTTGCTTTGTCTATACTTTGAGGTGTTTTTATATATTTTCTGGAACTAACCTATTAACAAGATGCCATAGTGCCAGTTGCCTGTTTTCTTCTGTTTTTGGTTCCAGAAAGGCAGAAAATCAATATTCTCGGAATTGGACGGGACAAACTCCAAAGTCATTATTTTCCCGGAGCAACACGGAACCACGAAGCAGAGCCGGAGGGGGGACACAGGGTGGTTGCACCCCCTAGGCGCGGGCAAGCCCTGGAGGCACCCATAGGGGGTGTGGGCCCCTGGACCCCCACCGACCTTGATTCCTGCGCCTATAAGAAGCTTCTGACCAAAAAAACCTAGGGAATCCTGAAGAAATCCACGAAAACCTCCGTAGCACCACCGCCACCGAAGGGGAGAATCGGGGGACAAAAAGTCTCTGTTTCGGCACCCTGCGGGGACGGGGAAGTGCCCCCGGATCCATCTCCATCGATCTCCACCACCATATCCATCACCGTTGTTGATTCCCATGATGAGGAGGGAGTAGTTCTCTCTCGAGGCTAAGGGCTCTACCGATAGCTATGTGTTCGCCTCTCTCTCTATGCATGATCTTGTTGTGGTCATGGGCTTTGTAATCAAGTAGATCTACCTTTCTACTCAAGTGCTTAAATAGATCTCTGCTCTCCCCATGTGTGTGAAAGTGACAGCGCGCACGCCATGGTGGCACTTAGGTTTGAGTCTACATAAATACTCTTTGTGCTTTAATAGATCTATGCTTTTCCCCACGTGTGTGAAAGTGACAACGTGCATACCGTGTGTGGCACTTTGGCTAGATTGAATATTTGTTATGAGTTATATTTGGAGTTGGATGTCTCTATGAAATTGTGGTGTTTGTTGGAACCATCTAGCGCTCAAGGTGATAGTTTGGGGTTTCTAGATTGGGGAAGGCAGACTTTGAGGAGTGCTGTTATAGCCCTACCGATGATTAGAGTGTCCAACCAGAGAGTAGTTAAGAGTAGTATCATGAAGAGAGGATATTTATATGAGAGAGTGTTCACTAGTGAAAGTATGATCCCTAGGCCTTGTTTCTAAACATTGAAACACTGTTTGCATATAGATCTGTTGCATGTTTGCTTGCTTTAGTCTTTACCTCACTGTCAAGCTATTTTCTGGCACCGTTACCACTTGTATTTCACTATCTATTCATCGAACTAGTGCACCTATACACCTGACAAGTGTATTGGGTATGTTTGGGACACAAGAGACTTCTTGTATCTTGATTGCAGGATTGCTTGAGAGGGAATACCTTTGACCACTTCCTCCCTGAGTTCGATAAACCTTGGGTAATCCACTTAAGGGAAACTTGCTGCTGTTCTACTAACCTATGCACTTGGAGGCCCAACAACTGTCTACAAGAATAGAAGTACGTAGACATCAGCAACCTCGCGTTGCCATTATCCAAGGTCAAGGCGACCACTCCGCGCTGTGGTTCTATGTGTACTGCAGTCTGTTAAACCTCTAGGCCGGTGTGCCATCAAGGAGGCCTCTCAACGGCTCCGCTATGATGCTTTTCATCGCACCGTTTCTAAGTGGTGATGTACCCGACGACGGCGCCGACAGACGCAGTGGCGAGCTCATCTTCTTCAGTGGTGGAGGAGGGCTTGATTGCTTTTGCAAATATTGTGATAGGGTCCTTTCTGTAAAAGTTGAGGGCTTGGTTGTACTTTCCTTTCTTCTAAGGTCCTTGATGTAATTTATGAGCCCACCATTTAATGCAAACCCTTCGGGGTCCTTCCCTTGTTCAAAAAAAGTTCCTCGAAACAGGTTTTTTGTCCCGCTATATTAATATAGCAATCATTTAATACAAATTGAAATCATTGCTGAAGCAAATAGCACAATCAAAGCCATACGAAACAAGAAGAAAGAAGCGAAAACAAAGCCAACAATGGCAGTTTAACAAAAATGGAGATAACTCGCAATAGTTGCACTCTTCAGATAAGTACCAACGCCCTGCACTCCAAAGCACCGCATACCAAACAACACCTCTAAAAAATAAATAGAGGACGACAACGCTGCTGCCCGGTCTGGTCCTAGGGTTTCCCCCGATATGCTCCGGGAGGTAGGGAAGGGATACATCCGAGCCCTTCAAGAAGGATGGTGACACCCATAGGCTATTAGAATATGTAATAGGGCTTTAATTTGCCTTTTATTTTCACCCAATACGTATGTGTATTGGAGTCCTTCTTGTGTACAACTTTGGCCCTAGTTGGCCTCTATATCAACACATAACCGAGGGGAGACGAACCCACTCATTCAACCCTAATTCATGATATGGTATCAGAGCGGCTCTTCCTTGACATCTAGCTGCCTCGACACCCAGCCGCCGCCGTCTCCCAAACAAACCCGCCACCGTTGCTCATTGAGCCACCGCCTCCTACAACCAACACCAAACACCTAGCCTGGATTAATTCCTGATCCTAGAAAACCAAAACAACAAACTCCCGATCATGCGATTCTGTCGATCTAGAAAACCTAACACCAAAAACCCCTCCAAAATCCAGATCGATCTCACCTTCCCCTGCCATGAGCTCCTCTAGTTCAAACTCGGCGTTGGCCACTGCACTCGGTGCACCTCCCGCGTAGCAGCTGATGCGGAGCAACTTTCTCCCATGGAAAGCCCTTGTGTTTCCTGCTTTTTGAGGTGCCATGTGTTTCCTACTTTTCGAGGTGCCAATGTCATGAATCTGCTTGAAGGCACTGACGTTGCCCCTGCCAACACCATTGAAGCTAAAGATCTATAGAAGAAAAATATTTAGGTGGAGAATCCTGCATATGTCGTGTGGCTTGCCTATGACCAGCGAGTGCTTCGATTCCTACTCAACACGCTGTCACTAGAGATCATGTCGCACCTCCTCGACGTGCGCTCCACTGTCGAGGCATGGTCAGCCATCAACGCCATGTTCAAGATAGCCTCAAGCACCAAAATCCAGCATCTTCGTGGCCAACTCAATGACACCAAAATCTCTCCAGGACAGCCGACAACTTCTACACCAAGATGAAAGGTTTTGCTTCAGAACTCTCAGCCCTTGGTAAACCAGTTGAAGATGATGAGATGCTTGGATACTTGTTGCATGGTCTAGATAAGGGTGAATACAATGCTCTAATTACCTCTGTTAATGGGAACCCTAGTACTACTCTTGATGAATTTTAAGAGAAGTTGTGTTCATACAATATGCACAATGGAGTTGAAGAAAATGGAGCCTTTGTGTCCTCTACCAATCTTGGCTCGTTGTACTGAGCGTGATCAGCGCCCAAGTGGCTAGACCCTACCGCCCTCTCCCCCCCACAGCCCTGATCGCGGCCACTGCTGTGGAGGTGGTAGTGGTGGCAATCGTGATAGAGATGATGATTGTGGAAGTTAGCGTCGTGGTGATCGCCGTGATGACCATCGTGACAGGCGTCGGATGATGGTGGTGATCTCTATTGTCGCAATGATGGTGGTGTATGTCACCCAGATCATACACCTACAAAGTGCGGTGACACAGATTGCCAGATATGCAAGAAACATGGTCACCCTGCAAGCGAGTGCTGGTGGCTCTATATATATGAGAAGAAGGAAAAGGATGCTGGTGAGAAGGGTGCACACCTTGCATCCTATGGCATGGATACAAACTGGTATCCTGACACGGGCGTCACCGAGCACATCACCAGTGAGCTGGAAAAGATTCTCATTGCCAACAAGTACCATGGAAAAGATTGGGTTCATACTGCTGATGGTAAAGGTATGCACATTAGTCACATTGGTCAATCAATTTTGCGCACTTCTCATGGTTCCTTTGATCTTAACAATGTCCTTCATGTTCCTAGTGCATCCAAAAATCTCTTATATGTTCATCGCTTTACACTTGATAATCATGTATTTATTAAGTTTTATCCTTTCTTATTTTTAATCAAGGACCAAGCAACCCGAAGAGTTCTGTTTAGATGCCCTTGCTGGGATGGTCTGTATCCTTTGGTGCCCATGTTCCATGAGACTATCAAGCATGCCTTCCTTACAATAAAGCCATCATCCTCTACATGGCATCGCTGTTTAGGACATCCATATTCGTTTGTGGTTCGACAAGTCCTTATAAGAAATAAAATAGCTTACACACTAGAGAGTACTCCTTTTGTTTGTGACTCTTGTCAGTTGGCCAAGAGCCACTAGTTGCAATACCCCATATCCTCTAGTTTTTCCACTGCTCCTTTGGAGCAAGTATTCTCCGATGTATGGGGTCCTGCCCCTCTGTGTGGGAAACATGCATATTATGTAATCTTAATTGATGATTTTAGCAAATTCAAATGGATATATTTTCTTAAAAAGCGTTCTAATGTTTATCAAGCCTTTCTCAATTATCAGCAGTATGTTGAACGCAAGTTTGATAGGAAAATTATTACTATGCAAACTGATTGGAGGGTGAGTATGAAAAACTCAATGGATTCTTTCAAAAGGTTGGCATTACACATCATGTTTCTTGTCCTCATGCCCATCAACAAATGGTTCAGCTGAAATAAAACACTGTCATATAGTTGAAGTTGGCATTGCTTTACTTGCTAATGCTTCCATGCCCCTAAAGTTTTGGGATGAAGCTTTTATCACTGCCACCTTCCTCATTAATTTGCTTCCTAGCAAAGTTCTTGATTTTGGAACACCCACTAAACATATCCTTCATGTCACACCAAACTATTATGCCCTTAGGACTTTTGGTTGTGCTTGTTGGTCTAACCTTCGTCCTTACAATAAACGAAAGCTTGCTTTTTGGTCCACATCGTGTGTGTTTATTGGTTATAGCCCTCTTCAAAAAGGTGTTAAATGTCTAGACATATCTGTAGGGCGTGTGTACATCTCTTGTGATATTGTGCCCTAGAAGAAAATACCACTAAAAACAGTGAAGAAAATAGTGTAGAAAATGATGTTGAAGATGAATCAGAAAATGATGAAACTGGCGTTGGACACAAGGATGATTCTGAGGAACATTCCTCTGAACCAACTGATCCCGAGGCGCAGCATCCAGAGGCCAATTCTCCCACCTTGTCAGTTGTCTCGTCGCCATCTGGGACGCGCAGCCGATTCCCCCACCCCCGTCAGCACCGTGGCGATTCGCCTGTTGGCCGCGCGCGTACTGGCCACATGCCCACCGGGGACCGCGCACATGTGCCCGTTCCGTCGCTGCCACCTAGCACTCACGACCGCGGGTCGACCTCGCAAATGACCCCGCATGTCTCCCCATAGCTGTCACTGTCCCCTGCCGCACAGGAATCCCCTGGAGGATCTTCTGTGGCCAGTGATGGTGGGGGAGACTTTGTTGCAAGCTCAAATTATGATAATTAACATTAAAGTTCTAAAAATTCAGAGGCTTCTCCTCCGTCCTCACCACCTGGTGTTCGTACTCGGCTACAGAAAGGTATACGTCATCCTAAACAGTACACTGATGGCACTATGAGATATGGTATGCTCTCTTCTACAGGTGAACCATACACACTGACAGAAGCTCTTAATGATAAAAATTGGCGTCAAGCTATGGAAGAGGAATACAATACACTCATTGAAAACAAGACTTGGCACCTTGTTCTCCCAAGTAGCAATAGAAACTTGATTGACTGCAAGTGGGTTTATCGCATAAAGAAGAAGGCAAATGGCTCTATTAATAGATAAAAAGCAAGATTGGTTGCAAAAGGTTTTAAGCAAGGGATTTATATTTTTATGTCCTTGGTTCCTTAGTTATACTCACTTTTCCTCAGCCTCTTAGCTTTTCCTCACTTTTTCCCATATCCTATTATGAAACTCTCGCACGGTCTGCAACTCGCTGTCTGTCAGCCTTGCCGTTAGATGCAGACAAGTGGGGCTGCATTCAATCAGGTCCCGTAGTGGACCCTCGCCGTTACGTGCTGACAAGTGGGACTGTGGTCTGTCAGGTCCCGTAGTGGACCCTTGTCGTTACATGCTGACAAGTGGGACCGCGTTTAGTTGGTTCCCGTAGTGGAAACCTTTCTCCACTTATCTAGAATAGCATGGGACCCACAGCATATCCACGCGAGCGTCGGACCCACAACTTATCCACATGAGCCAGCCCAGCGCCTGCGCCCGTGCCGTTGCCTCCCCTTTCTTCTTCTTCTTCTCTAGCGACGGCGGCCCTTCTCCGGCGACGGTGGACCTTTGTCGAGATTCACTTCGGCCTCTCGTTCGTCCTGGCCGCAGTATGGTGCCGTCCTGTTGACCTGTGTGAAGGATGACAATGGCAACCGTGCACAGAGAAGGTTAGATCTCACACCAAAATGTTCCGATTAGACGGGGGCGCTTGCTGTGGAGAATGCGACCGGTGAGCCATTATGATGATTTAATTGGTTTATCGAGTTAATGTCTCAGCTGCAATCAAGTGAAAGAGTGTTTATAATTGAAAAATAGGGATATGGATGTATAATAAAGGGATAAGAAAATGACACAACTATTGAACACTTTTAAATTAAAAATTATACAACTCTTAATGTACAAGAGTGTTTATAATTGACACAACTCTTAAACACTTTCAAATTAAAAAAAATACAAATCTTAATGTACAAGAGTATTTATAATTGACACAACTCTTAAACACTTTCAAGTTAAAAAATATACAACTGTTAATGTAAAAGAGTCTTTATAATTGACACAACTCTTGAACACTTTCAAATTAAAAAAATTATACAACTCTTAATGTAAAAGAGTGTTTATATTGACACAACCCTTGAACACAACTCTTGAACACTTTCAAATTAAAAAAATTATACAACTCTTAATGTAAAAGAGTGTTTATAATTGACACAACTCTTCAACACTTTCAAATTGAAACAATTATACAACTCTTAATGTAAAAGAGTGTTTATAATTGGCACAACTCTTGAACACTTTCAAATAAAAAATATACAACTATTAATGTTACAGAGTGTTTATAATTGACACAACTCTTGAACAATTTCAAATTGAAAAAATTATACAACTCTTAATGTAAAAGAGTGTTTATAATTGACACAACTCTTGAACACTTTCAAATAAAAAAATTATACAACTCTTAATGTAAAGAGTGTTTATAATTGACACAACTCTTGAACACTTTCAAATTGAAAAAATTATACAACTCTTAATGTAAAAGAGTGTTTATAATTGACACAACTCTGGAACACTTTCAAATTATAGCGTCCTAAGAAAAATCTTGAGAGTTCACCATTTTTAGAGCGTGAAAATTGATCCCTAAACTTGCGTATACGAAAATTATAAACCTTTGAATACTATGAAATCGCACTTAATACATGATAATGATGTGCTAAGAAAATCTTGAGATATTATCATTTTCATAGAATGTAATGCATAAACTTGCATATGGCAAAAAATTATACACCTTTGAACTGTTTGAAATCACACTTAGGACATGATAATATTGTGCTAATAAAATCCTAATCATTTATCATTTTTATGGAGTGAAATATAATGCAAAAATTATACAACTTTGAACACTTTCCCTTCAAATTATATTCAAAATCATTTGTTTATGGAGTTAAAGTATCGGTGGCAAACTTGTTATTTTGCATGGATAGAGGGTGCCCTCGAGAGATACATGGGTTATCATGTTTGCTAGATCATAGAGAATCAATCAGAGGATCAACGCTTGGTGGGTATGATCCGTGTGACAACTGTCTCAACCAATCAGAGTGTAGCAGCCAAGATGAGCACATGTGTGAGAGTTTATGACTAAGAGAGAGGGGAAAATTGAGTATAACTTAAAAACCAAGGGGAAAACTAACAAGGGGGTTCAAATAGAAAACAGAAAGATATTTAAAAAATGGAAAATGCTTTTTATACAATAAAATACATCTTGGCATACATCAAACTATTTGCAATTCAAATATATATCAGTTTGACAATTATTGCCTCATTTAGACAAATTATGTTTTGGGGAGGGATGTTTTGGGAAGAGGCTTGAGTAGAAAGCCATGAACCGTCATAGATAGTAGATGATTTGAGAAGTGGTGATTTAGGTTAAAACTTGATTTCTATATATTTCTTATGGTGGCAGGTCACAAAATAAGACTCTCTGGGTAGATGCCACTATTTTTGATCTTTTTGAATTTGTTGTTCATAAAATGACTCAATTAGCTAGCTAAAACCCATTCGTTGAATCTCTGTTGACCAGCCACCGGAGGGTAAAAGTGAGTATATTACACACGGCAGTGTTAGTACTGGAGGGCAAAACTTAGTACAACCAAACTGCCAGGGTTACACTCGAGGGTATAACTGAGCACAACTAAGTGGCCAAGTTAGACACGAGGAGGAAAACATGACACACGGTACGCGTGTCGTGGTGCATGGGGCGGTAGAGGACGCGTGTGGCCATGCATGGTGTAGTAGCGTACGCGGTTACACGGTACACGGTGATGCAATGAAACGTCTCCTTCCTTCACCTTTATAGATGCCTCCTCGCTCTCACTCATCACTCGCTCACTCACTCACGCAACCATCTCCACTGTCCCATCACCTTCTGCAAACCCCCAAGAAAACCCCAACCACGCCGACGATGGAGAAGAACGGCGTGGTGACCATCGTCTGTAGGGTTTGCAACATAGAAAACAAAAAAAATCCTATGATGGGAACAACTAAGTACCAAGATCTATCTAATAGATACAAGCAACGGGTGGATATACATCCATAGAATACATACCCTCGAAGACCAAAAAGCTTTAATGAGGTTGTACTCGTGGATGATGTAGTTGAACGCTTGCCGATCTCAAGATCGATAAGAAGTCTCGCGATATATTGCATGTCCGAGATTCGATCATCCGTATCTCCATACCTAGTTTGATCTCGTTACCGACATGTACTCTTTTCTTGTTCCCGTGATATAGCATTGTAGTGATCTTATCACTTGCTTGCAAGCTAACTAATGTGATATCACCGAGAGGGCCCAGAGTATATCTATCCGTCATCGGGATGAACAAATTTCACTCTTGATGCATGAGCCTCTACATAACACCTTCGTAGCACTGAAACCACCTTTATAGTCACCCTATTACGGTGTAACGTTTGATATTATCAAGATACTCTTCCATTGTTAGTGATTGACATGATCTCATGGTCTAAGGACTAGGATTACTTCATATGATGCTATAGCAATATAAACACAATGACTTTGATTGTAATGCTATATTTCGGATGTATGTTCATCACATCATTCCAACAATGTTGTGACCTCGTTATTAACGACATCCAATCTCCATGATCAGGAAACCTTTGATCATCTTGTTAATCAATGAGCTAGTTTATAAGATAAGCATAACTAGGAACTCTATTTTTGTTTATTAAACACACATGTATTAACATTTCTGTATTAATACAATTATAGCATGAAAATAAACATTTATTATAAACAAGGAATAAGATAATAACCACTTTATTATTTCCTCTCGGGCATATTCCCTTCATCGTCGCCTCCAAGTACGCCGGCGAGGAGGCCCCCATCCCTGTACAGGCCCTCGTTGAGGCATCGAAGGAAGCCGTCATCCATGTCCAGATCCCCGTCCCCGCTTCCACCATAGCCGTCGGTGAGGAGGCCCCCCATCCCCGTATAGCCCCCCATCGAGGCATCAAAGGCAGCCGCCGTCCCCATCCAGACCCGTCGTCCACGCTTCCACCATATCCGCCGGCGAGGAGGCCCCCGCCGATCTCCGGTAGATCCCGCACGGCTAGGACCCCTACGAGGAGAACGATTACATCAGGCTGGAGAACCCCTTCGATACCAGCTTAGCCGACCCATGGTCGGAGGTAACTAGGGTTTTCTCCCCTTCCTTTGTTCTTCCCCATTCCCATTGTTGGATGCTAGATCATGTGTTATTAGGGCTTGGCTATTCGTATTTTCAATCGTTTGATGCTAGGTATTTTTACAGTAGCTAATCCTCTTCTGTTAGATCTCGTATTTCGATGAATTCCCCTAGATGGGATCAGTACAAGCGCCGATCTGTAGTTGGGATCAGTATTTGATTTGGTTAGAGATTTGGGGATTGGTGAATAATCAAGGGATCTCAATCGGTTAAGGCAAGTAATCAATCCCGATAATCAAGGTATCTCGATCATGTCCTTATTGCACTCTAATATTTTTTTTCCAAAAGGTGGATAGCAGCGACGTCTGAAGCGACGACGAGTCCATGGACACAAAGACTTGTTAGGTGCTGAGGAAGCTGAAGTCCGGCCAGTTCAACAACTTCTTCATCGGCGACGTCTATAGGTGCCCCTTTTGCACCAGGGGCGTCGCCACGGACTTCAACTCCCTCGTGAGGCATGTCGAGGACGTGAAGACCTGTAGCCTGTCAAAGAACGTCCACGCCTTCAGAGCCAAGCACCAGACGCTCGGTTTTCACATCCGCAACCTCCAGAAGGTGGCCATCGAGGAGGGTCACATTCCCCCGATCAAGCCCAAGGCGCCCAAGGTCAAGGGACTGGGCAGCAAGAAGTGGAGGAAGCGCCAGAGGGAGGAGGCGGAGGCCCTCCTAGAAGAGGCCATGAGGGGCCACTAAACATGTGTTGATGCTACTGTTGTAAAGCAGCTTCTTTCCTTTTGTTGTCTGTGTTGAACTTCTCCGCTGCTGCTGCTGAGCAGCCTAATTGTCGAACCTCGTTTAAATACCGTACTATATATCCTACATTAGATTCTTTATCTACATCTTCTCTGTTTATATATATATATATATATCCTATATTAGCTGATTTATCTATATATTTATGGTGCTGGTTAGATTTGCTGCTTTAGTTTTGCTACCAGATTGGGAAAATATGAGGGCCAAAAGGAACCATGAATAAAGAGAGAAGCTGCTCTAGATTCGCTGCGTTTTTGGGCAAAAATTAACACAATTATTAGCGACATAAAGGAGAAAAGGCACTCTTAAAAAGGCCAATCATAAAAAAAAGTCTTCCAATTTAGGTGACAGGGCGCACGTCACTACCAAACACGCCTCACATGATCCCACACCACATCCCCCAAAACGCGTTCTCAACAAGCCAGCCCCACGCAGTTCAACATGGGGGGTCCTACTACGGGACCCGACTGAACGTTTCCCCACTTGTCAGCACGTAACGGGGGCGTGCTACTTATCAGCACGTAACGACGAGGGTACACTACGGGACCTGACTAAATGCGGCCTCACTTGTCAGCACGTAACGGCGAGGGTCCACTAACGAGACCTGACGGACAGTGAGTTTTAGACCGATGCGAGAGTTTCGGACATGGAGCTAGGCAAAAGTAAGGAAAAGTTAAACGGCTGGGGAAAAGTGAGTACAGCTAATGAACCAGGGGCACGAAAAATAGAAATCCCTTTAAGCAAAGGTATGGTATTGATTACGAGGACACTTTCAGCCGAGTGGTAAAAATTTCCACTATCAGAATTGTTCTACCTCTTTCTGTCTCTCGTGGATGGAGTCTACGGCAGTTAGATGTTAAGAACGCGTTTCTCTATGGTATTCTGAAAGAGGAGGTTTATATAAAACAACCCCCAGGTTTTGAAAATCCTCATGCTCCACATTATATTTGCAAACTTGACAAGGCCCTGTATGGATTAAAACAAGCACCTCCAGCCTGTTATTCTAGGCTGAGTTCCAAGCTTTGTGAGCTTGGGTTTACACCATCAAAGGCTGATACTTGATTATTTCTCTTCAACAAGTCAGGTATCACTTTGTTTGTTCTAATTTATATTGATGATATCATAGTCACTGGCTCTTCTAATCATGCCATCTATGCCCTTCTTCGGGATTTAAATGAGAATTTTTCTATCAAGTATTTAGGTGACTTACATTATTTTCTTGGTATTGAAGTAAAAATGATACATAATGGATTGCTCCTAACATAGAAAAAGTATGCCACAAATATACTTGACAGGGCGGGTATGCATGACTATAAGTCTGCCCCCACACCTCAGTCCTCCACAAAAGAGTTGTCTCTTACAAGCCGTACACTTCTTGACCCTGAAGATAGTACCCAATACAGAAGTCTTGTTGGAGCCTTACAGTACTTGACCTTGACACGTCCTAATATATCCTTCTCAGTAAACAAGGTTTGCCAGTATCTTCATGCTCTAACCACAGAACACTGGACAACTGCTAAACGTATTCTCAGATATGTGAAAGGTACATTGAAACTTGGAATTACTTTTCTAAAGTCCTCATCCACTCTTTTGAGTGCATTTTCAGATGCAGATTCGGCAGATTGCCTAGAGGACAGACGTTTCACATGTGGTTTTACTATATTTGTTGGATCAAATTTGGTCTCCTGGAAAGCTAGAAAACAGGTCACGGTGTCTCGGTCTAGTCTCGGTCCAGTACTGAGGCTGAGTATAAATTCTTAGCAAATGTCAGTGCTGAATTGATTTGGGTTGAAGCCCTTCTCATTGAACTTGGAGTTAAGTTGAAAAACCAAGTCTTTGGTGTGACAATCTAGATGCTACTTATTTGTCTGTTAATCTAGTGTTTCATGCTCGTACTAAACACATTGAGATTGACTTTCACTTTGTCAGAGAAAGAGTTGCTAACAACAGTCTTGCTATTCATTTTATTTCAAGTGAAGATCAAGTTGTAGATGGTTTCACAAAGGCCCTTCCAATCAAGAAACTTGAGGAATTCAAACATAATCTCAACCTTTCAAAAGGTTTAGATTAAGGGAGGGTGTTAGAATATGTAATAGGGGCTTTTATTTGCCTTTTATTTTCACGCAATACGTATGTGTATTGGAGTCCTTGTGTACAACTTTGGCCCTAGTTGGCATCTATATCAATATTTAACCGAGGGGTGATAAACCCACTCGTTTAACCCTAATCCACAATATAGGCGTCTCCACGTCGGTGTCTAGACAACAGAGATTTTTCTCGACCCCTCAAAAAACCACACTCTCACACACTTTGTTGCTCCAACAAGCTCGGCGCCCGCCAGCGCACACCAATGGTCTTGCAGTTGCCATCGCCGTTTCACCGTGACCCAGAAAGCGAGGCCGGTAGGACGAATAGAGGATACTTCGGCGAGGGTTGGTGGTACAGCAGCGCACGGGAGGAAACTACCATCATCACCTAGCGGAGGGAGTAGTAGTAATTCTGTAGGAGAATCAATGTAACCATGAATGAACCGGAGAAATGTCGCCGTCGTCGGTCGGTGGTCGCCGGCTAAAACATTCACAAAGCGCACACTTAAAATAGATGTAACTTTTTCCTCAGCTGACCTTACATTACATACCAGCAGCTAACTACAGCCGGTGCGGCTAGGCGACGAAGTCGACAATTTTATAATAAGTTCCTTAAATTTGGGACTTAGTATACGCATTCTCTTCATGGGTTTTTTTTAGTTCACTAACGACATGAGAGCATGTCTTCGTCGTTTGCCGCAGCAGCTTGCTGCCTCCCGATCTCGTTAACACACTCCAAAGTAAACATCTTACTATAGTCGATGGCCGATGAGATCGATTAGTTTAATTGCTGCTTCTCCTCATACGTCGCCACGTCCTATATTCTCTCTGACCCCTTTGTGCATGAACGTAGTGTGTACAATTTTCTGTAGTATATCAAAACGACATGAGAGCAGGTCTATCCTCCTATGATTGCAATGGTTCATGCATGCCATGTATTTCGTGGGAATAAAATCCTACTAGGTGACAAACGGCAACGTATAGTACTAGTATAATTTTAATTAGATTTGACGACCACGCCTCTAACCACCCATCTAATGCTAGAAATTGCATCCTTGGAGGTTAAGAAGATTCTCAAGGACCGCTTGAGATGGCCTTTGTCAAATCACCGAATAGCTAGCTAGCTTCCTAAGAACAAGATTAATGGCACGAAATAGGACAAACGGTCTCCTCTTGCTGATTTGTTTGCCCAATCTTGTGGTTGGATGGCCCTATATTAATATATGATCATTAAAGAAATAATAGAGACCAACAGTATGTACTTTGTCAACATCTACCGGCCGTATGAACTGATCATGCTACGTCACGGTGATGGCAGTAGGACCCACACCATCATTTTTTGGTCCATCAAGAAATACTTTCATTACACATACTTATATTTACATTAAAAGACACTCTTTCGTTGAAATATAGAGGCCATATAAACCTGCGACCTATTGTAAACAACATATAATGTGACAAAAAAGGTACCTGGTTAAATATGTGACAATCCAATGCATTGCTCTAGGTGCATCAGGCAGCCGCAAACACCGAACAATCTATCGACCAAAATAAAAAGGTGAACAAAATGCAAAAAATTGACAACATATTCGATTTCACAAAAAAAGTACGAGTTGTCAATTTTAAAAACGTTCAACTAGTGTATATATAAATAACATTATACCCGCAAACAACATTACGAATCTTTTTGGGAACTAGCTGAGGAGGGTTCTGGAAGAAGAGAAAGTACATATTCGAATAGGAGTTTGTGTTTTGGTTTGGGCCATATGGAATGCGAGAAATGATTGTATACTTAACAATGTGAAATCTATTTCTTTTATGCGGTCTATACCGTTGGCTACATGTTGGATCCGTGCGTGGTCCTTCCTAGAAGCTACGGAAAAGCGCGAGATTTTGGATATTAGGTGCAACCGGTTGAAGACGGTTGCATGAGATATATACGGTCAGTGCAACTCACGTTTTGACCTTAGGATGGCATTTTATTTAGATGGTTGATACACGTATCAACACCTTGCGACTCATGATGTAATTCGTAACAACTGAATATTAATAAAGTAATAAAAGGTCCATATATCAATTGATGAGAGGAAACCAGATTTTTACCCCATTTCGAGAAAAACAAATGTAGTGGCCGCACATTTTCTAAATGTGCAAATTTGTGTGGGAATTTTGCAACTATAGAGAAAATATACATTGGTTGCATTAAAAAAAACTACTAGTGAATTGCAAACAAGAAAGAATCGACCGATCCCACCAAAAAAACAGCCTATTGACCGTGCCAGAAAAAAAAGTGACTTATTAGATGTACTCCCTCTGTTTCAAAATATAAGATGTTTTAGTTTTATGAAGCAAATATATCTAGACTAATTTTAGTATCTAGGTTCACTCAAGTTTGGAATGTATCTACACACTAAAATAAGTCTAATATATTTTTTTCATAAACCTAAAACATAGCTTCTTCTACAACAATCTCAAAGCGGGATGAGTGGCATTGACTGTATCCAAAATTCTCGTGGTGGTAGAGTTGAAAACCTTTCACAACTTTATCGTGTATACATATTCCGAGCAATCCGTATGAGGATGGAAAACAGGAAAAGTATAGTGAAGAACACCTGACACCCTCTTCCGCCCAATTCCCACCTGACACAGAACAAGAGACAAGTCTTGCAAGACATCTACACATAGATCGAGAAACCGAAGCACGAAAAAAGTTACTCCCTCGGACCCATATTAATTGACTCACATTTGTCTAGATTTGGATAAATGTAGACACCATTTAGTATGTATATATGTTCATCCAAATTTTGATAAATTCAAGTCAATTAATATTGGTCGGAGGGAGTAATTAAAAGGTTGCAGCATTCTCCTATAGTAACTGCAAACTCTCCTTTGCACATTGCTTGGTCTTGTAATCTGACCCTAGAGCCGGTGGTTGGCTCATACGGCTAAGTGGGAACTGAAGAATCTGTTTCGAGTTCAGAGCTAACTAACCCTGTGACCTCCGCTAGCTAACCGATGACCTGTGCGCGGCCCGTCGGAAGCGTGACACGTATCTCTCGGCGGCGACGTATGCACTTTTTCAGGACAGCTAGGCTGCAAATCGCGAACGCAATCCGTGGCTGACAGTAGGTAGTACCGCCACGCGAGTCTGAATCGGCAAGGGAATGATAATGGAAGGAGAGAAGAGTATCCTAATTCCTACGCGTACGAGGAACAAGATTATGCAAAATGCTGGAAGATGACGCGCTTGTTGCGTTTCATCCTCCATCGGCTGATCCACTGGCCGATCGAATCGGCAGTAAACTGGACTATATTCCGTGGGATCAGGATCACAGCTTAAATCCGCGCGCGACAGCCGACAGGGTATCGGCTGGACGTACATGTCACGGTCCGGTTCGCGCGCTGCCGTATGTGCTGCTGCCAACCGGAGAGAAAGAGATGCTTCACACACACACCGTCGGAGAGGAGGCCAGTTGCCACCCGACTGTTCTCCAGGTTTTTACCACCGGCGCCATGCCCCCGCCCGACACCTTGACCTCCACCGCTCTCTCCCAAGTCTCCATCCCGCCACGTTGCCCGCGCGCCTCCCTCCTCCTATATAACCTCTCGTCCACCTCCTCCACCCTCCAAGTCATCCTTACATTTTCTCCCCCCGAACTCGCGGCGAAGACCATCCTCTGCTTCCCTCTCTGCTCAGCTTCTTGTTTTTGGGGAGCAATGGCGAAGGGCGGTCTGAGCAAGCTCAGGTGCATGATCAAGCGGTGGAACTCCTCGAGCCGGATCTCCCGCGCGCCCACAAGCGGTGGCGAGGAGGACGGCCAGTGGGGCCGCGGGGCCGGGTCGGCGTCTTTCCACGGCGCCGACGGCGTGCCCGCGGGCCTCCACCCGGTCTACGTAGGCAAGTCGCGCCGCCGCTACCTCATCGCCGCCGACCTCGTGGAACACCCGCTCTTCCAGAACCTCGTCGACCGCTCTGGCGGTGGCGACGTGGGCGCCTGCTCCGGCGGCACCATCGTCGGCTGCGAGGTCGTGCTGTTCGAGCACCTCCTCTGGATGCTGGAGAACGCCGACCCGCAGCCCGAGTCGCTCGATGAGCTCGTCGAGTACTACGCCTGCTGACCACCCCTGCCGCCCTACCACGGCACGGACTACATGTATACGCCGGCGTGCTCGCCGGAGCACAGGAGGCTTCTGTAGGGGGTAATTTGGTAATTGTTTATTTATGTTAGTGGTAGAGCTGTAATACACGCCTGCCGAGCGCGTGCCGACGGCGTCGAAGCGAGAGTGGTTAAACCGTGTGGAGATTATATTTGTTTCACCTTGAGGTGTTCGTGGTAGCAGTAAACTGGAGATTAGCTCTGCGATTACCGCGCGCCCGAGAATGGTGCTCCTTAATCAATTCTCCAGTGGTTGGTGCAATACGCCTGGTTGCTTCAGTATTCTATTCGTATACTACTATTTTCCTTTTCTTCTCTTCTTGCAATAGTATGATTTAGGGATGAATCCATGTACATTTTCGTCGATGTATAAAGTGCATGCAACCTCATTTCCTTCTCGGATATGGAGTACTACTACATTCTTCTTAAATTTCTGATCTGAGATGTTTGAAAGTGAGATTCCTGATCTGAGATTTTCACCAGCGTTGGCAATTAAGGAAAAAAAATATTCAGTGCTTCAGGCAAATGTAGCTGGCAGTCTGGTGTCTGAATAAACTTCATGTCTCCACAGACCGAGAAGCAGAGCTGAATCGGCTTCCCTGGACCAAATGTAGCAAAATTCATGATTGTAGAGAGACCAACCACACTGAAGGTTGATCATGAAGTTTAACCAAAAAGTCCCACAAAGACAAGACAGCTGTTGGATTGTTGATAAGCCAAAAAAAGGGCAGCTTTGATCAAACTGAATGATTAATTAGCCATCATGCGCATGCACAAAGCAACACACTTAACTATATGATTAATCATATGGTTCAGTTTAAGTATGAGAAGTAGTTTGGTGCAGAGTCAGATGATGGGTACGTACGTCCAATTCCTGGCTGTCATATGGCCTTATTTTCCCTCCTTTTTGCATGGCTCCTAATATATTTGCATGCATGCTCAGCTCTTGGTCACTAAACGAAGCTGCGCTTAATCCGGCCGCTTGATTGACTGACTGGATGATGACAACTTTCGGGCATGAATTTGGACGTACTAACCAGGGGCCATTTAAGTTGGTAGGTAAGCGAAAGCATTTGGTCCCCTGGATGTGGTATATCTTTGGACCACGTACGCATCCATACCGAACTACAGTAAACTGATTTCTTCTTTAGAAATTGCTGTAGTAGCTAGCACAACTTGCTCGAGGCTCAGCAACAGATAGATGTACTCACTCCGTTTTAAAATATAAGATGTTTTAGCTTTGTGAAGCAAATGTACCTAGACTACTTTTAGTATATAGGTTCACTCATGTTTGGAATGAATCTACACTCTAAAACAAGTCTAGATACATTTTCTTTACAAACCTAAAACATCTTATATTTTGAAACGGAGGGAGTAGTACACATGTTGGGTAAATTGCGGTGCTTAACTTCACAGTAATCTTCAACAATACTACTGTATTACTACCTGGCTTAGAATGATCATATTTGCAGGACATACTACATAGCAACATTAAGAAGACCTTTGACACTACGTACATAGCCGAGACAGTTTGGCAAACAGAGGCCCTATTTTTTTTTTACTCTGATGGGATAGTGACATTTTTGTCAATGCACGTCTTCAACAGAAATTAGATCATGTACTCCCTCCGTTTCAAAATATAAGATGTTTTAGGTTTGTGAAGAGAATATATCTAGACTTATTTTAGTGTCTAGATTCACTCTAAAACTGAATAAATCTATATACTAAAAGAAGTCTAGATACATTCGTTTCACAAAGCTAAAACATCTTATATTTTAAAACAAAGGAAGTAGTTGTATACATGCTGGTGCCAACTGACAATTGATCAATGTGGTGGGACTCGACGACTCTCGAGCTAAGCAAGCTAGCTAGCTCTAGAGCTACATATATGTCGGGGACAAACCGAACGCCTTCACTGTTGGACTAAAAGCGCAGGAGGCCAATCCTTTGGTGTTACAACTCTAGACAATTAAACAAACGCACAAGCGCTACCCGTGATAAGTATCCTCTCCATTTTAGATGTTTGAGATTTGTGAAGACAATGTATCTACTCCCTCCCTCCGACCCATATTAGTTGACTCAAATTTATCTAGATTTGGATAAATCTAGACACTATTTAGTATATAGGTTCATCCAAATTTTGATAAATCCAAGTCAATTAATATGGGTCTGAGGGAGTAGATTTTTTTAGTGTGCGTAAATTCACTCCAAATCTGAGTAAACCTATATACTGAAACAAGTCGAGATACATTCGTTTTATAAAGCTAAAACATCTTATATTGTAAAATGGAGAGAGTACAAAACTAACTCGGCTTACTTTAACCTTCTCCCTTTAAAAGTTCTGATTAATTGAATGAACGGGCACTAGTAGAAAACATGTTATCCATTCGGGTCTGTCAAAGTCATTAGTCCCGGTTCCGCCACGAACCGGGAATAATGCTAGCTTGCGTCCCGGTTCGAGCGGGCCGGCCTGCCGCACAGGGGCCGGAGGCATGCGTTCCGGTTGGTGAGGGAGCATGCGTCACAAACCGGGACTAAAGTGTGGGCGCCAGACACGTGGCCTACCACACACCTTTAGTCCCGGTTTGTGTTACAAATCGGGACGTATGAGTCATCCCGCTATAAATACGACGCCCCAGCCCTCTGTCTCCCCTCTGTTTTTTTTTGTGGAAGGTCATGCATGCGAGGTGTTTGATGAAATGTTTGAGTGAATGATCCCGTTCAATTTTTCACAAAACAAAAATATAGGAGGTGCCCGAGACGCACTTGAGCTCTCTTTTCTTTCTTTCCTCCTCGATCGAGGTTAGCAATCTTATGTTTTCATCTGTCATTGATACAATGCATGTGTCGATGTGAATTGGTTATTTCACTATTTATGATGTTCAGTTTTTGATAAACTTAATTATATGATGCATATGAACGGTCGGGAATGGATGTACGGTGAACGGCGTGAACCCGGGTACATGAAAGACATGGATAAATTTATCGATGTGGCTACGATAAACAAAGAGAATGGTTTTATGCGTTGATCATGTGTTCAATGTCGGAACAACAAAGAGTACTCTTCCTCGAAAATCATTCGCGGCCACCTGGTTATGAAAGGTTTCATGCCCAGCTATAATTGCTGGACCAAGCACGAGGAAAGAGGGGTTATGATGGAAGACAATGAATAAGAAGATGATGATAACAACTATCATCATATGTTTTCTGAATACATTGATACTGCAATGGAATACAATGAAGAGGAAGGAGGTGAAGAACGGACATCAGATGAGCCCACTGATTAACTTGGTAGGTTCATTTCTGATGCAAAGAGAAACTGTGAAATAGAAAAGGAGAAGTTGAAGTTGGAGGGCATGTTTGATCACAAGAAATTGTTGTACCCAAATTGCGAAGATGGCAGCACAAAGCTCGGTACCACACTAAAATTGCTGCGATGGAAGGCAGAGTATGGTCTAACTGACTCCGCATTTGAAAAGATGCTAAAAATAATGAAGCCGAAGTTTCCAAATCATAACGAACTTCCTGAGAGTACGTACGAAGCAAAGAAGACTCTCTGCTCTCTATGATTATATGTGCAGAAGATACATGCATGCATTAATGACTGCATCCTCTACCGCGGTAAGGAGTATGAGAATTTAAATAAATGCCTAGTATGCAATGCATTGCGGTATAAGATCAGACGAGATGACCCTGGTGATGTTGAGGGAGAGCCCCCCGGAAGAGGGTTCCTGCTAAGGTTATGTGGTATGCTCTTATAATACCAAGGTTGAAACGCATGTCAGAAACAAAGTGCATGCCAGGTTGTTGCGATGGCACAAAGAAGACCGTAAGAAAGACGGGAAGTTGAGACACCCCGCTGATGGGTCGCAGGGGAGAAAAATCGAGAGAGACTTTCCGGACTTTGCAGGTGACGCACGAAACTTATGGTTTGGTCTAAGTACGGATGACATGAATCCTTCTGGGGAGCAGAGCTGCAGTTACAGCACCTGGCCCATGACTCTATGTATCTACAACCTTTCTCCTTGGTTGTGCATGAAACGTAAGTTTATTATGATGTTAGTGTTCATCCAAGGCCCGAAGCAACCGGTCAACGACATTGATGTGTACCTAAGGCCATTAGTTGAAGAACTCTAACAACTGTGGGGCAAACCAGGTGTACATGTTGTAGGGGTTCGTAGCATGGAAAACAAAAATTTTCTATCGCATACGAACAAACAAGCCAAGATCTATCTACTAGATTGTAGCAACGAGTCGATGGAATAACTCACCCTCGAAGATTCCAAAGTGTTTAACGAGAGCAGATTCTCGTGGGTGATGTAGTCGTACTCTTTCCGATCTCAAGATCGTGTAGACGATCCTTCCGGCGCCACGTTCCGGCAGCGCTCCCGCAGTCGGTCACACGTTCGGTACTCGACGAAGACCTTCCTCTCCCTTGTTCCAGCAGGCAGCGGAGGTTGTAGTATTCTCCTCGCGATTCCGGCAGCACAACGGCGTGGTACCGGAAGTAGAGGGGAAATCCCGCAGGGCTTCGCCTTAAGCCGGTGCGAGTATGGTGGAGCTTATGAGAGAGGCTATTAGTGGTCTAGTAATTAGACACACCAATTAGAAGGCTCTAAACCAATTAGAAGGCTCTAAACCGCAGGCTAAAGCAATTAGAAGCTCTAAACCAAAACGGCTCTAAACCGGAGGTAGAAGATAGGAACTTGTGTGTGCTAGGAGAGGAGCCCTGCCCCTCCTTATATAGGTGGAGGGGGCCGGCCAAGGGGAGGAGAGTTCCTCCCCAAGTCGGCTTGGTGGGGCGCCGGCCAAGGGAGGAACCCTCCTCCAATTCGGCCTCCACCAATCCTCCTCTCTTCCCACTTCCCAAAATTGCCGTTTGACTTTCAAACTAGCCGTTTGACTTTTCAATTTAGGAATTAAATAAACACTTTATTTTGGACAGCAAAGGCACCTAGTACATGATGCAATCATTCCAACTTACAATGACACATTCATGTACCCTTCCCCTCCGGAGTGCCGGACAATCCGGAACCTTCTAGAACATTCCCGATGAAAACACCGGAATCATTCCCGAACTCCAAAACGGGACTTTCCTTATATGAATCTTATTCTCCGGACCATTCCGGATCACCTCGTGATATCCCGGATCCCATCCGAGACTCCGAACAACATTCGGTCTCTTTCTCATAATACCATAACTACTCAAACAACGTCGAATCCTTAAGTGTGTCTCCCTACGGTTCGTGAATTATGCGGACATGATCGAGACACTTCTCCGAACAATAACCAATAGAGGAATCTGAAAATTCATATGGCTCCCACATATTTCTACGATTACTTTGCGATCGAATGAACCACTTACATACGATACCAATTTCCCTTTGTCTCACGATATGTTACTTATCCGAGGTTATGATCGTCGGTATCTCTGCATACCTAGTTCAACCTCGTTACTGATAAGTACTCTTTTCTCGTTCCCGTGATATGTGATCCCTTGTGACCAAGTCACATGCTTGCAAGCTAATTGGATGACATTCCACCGAGAGGGCCCAGAGTATATCTATCCGTCATGTGGATTGGACAAATCCCACTCTTGATCCATGTGTTTCAACCAATACTTTCCGAACACTTAATGCCACCTTTATAGCCACCTAGTTACGGTGTGGTGTTTGATGTCATCAAAGCATCCATCCGGTGAAGGTGATATGCATGATCTCATGGTCGAAGGAATTAGGTTACTATGTATCAGAAAGCATATAGCAATTGAACTATTGAAATGACTCGATCTTTATGCTACGCTTATCAATAGGAGTATGTCCACCATATCATTCTCCTAATGATATGATCTTGTTGTTGTTAACATCTCAATGTTCATGATATGGAAACCACAATCATTTAATCAACCAACAAGCTAGTGAAGTATAGAGGCTATACTAGGGACTTCAATTTAAGTTTACAATTCACACAAGTATTAATGTTTCCTTGTTAATACTATTATAGCATGAATATAAACATTTATCATAAACACAAAGATATAATAATAACTATATTTATTATTGCCTCTAGGGCATATCTCCAACAGTCTCCCACTTGCACTAGAGTCATCTAATCTAGATTACATGGTAATACACCGAACACCCATGGCAGTTTGGTGTTGGTCATGTTTTGCCCTCGGGAGAGGTTTAGTCAACGGATCCGCCACATTCAGATCTGTGTGTACTTTGCAAATCTTTATATCCCCATCCTGGATATGTTCTCGAATAGCGTGAAAACGTAGTTTGATATGCTTCAGCTTCTTGTGTGACCTTGGTTCTTGCGCATTGGCTATGGCGCCCATGTTATCACAGTAGATAGACATTGGGTCCAGCGCACTTGGAACCACACCCAGCTCTGTAATGAACTCTTTCATCCATATTGCTTCTTGTGAAGCCTCCGAAGCAGCCATGTATTCCGATTCAGTTGAAGATCTCGCCACAACGCTTTGCTTTGCACACCTCCAGCTAACTGCTGCACCATTCAAAATAAATACGTATCCAGATTGTGATTTAGAATCATCTGGATCGGTGTTCCAACTAGCATCGGTGTAACCATTAACAACGAGCTGTTCATCACCTCCATAAGAAAGAACCATATCCTTAGTTCTTCTCAAGTACTTAAGGATGTTTTTGACCGCTGTCCAATGATCCACTCCTGGATCACTTTGATATCTGCTAGTTAAACTAACAGCATATGCAATGTCGGGTCTAGTACATAGCATGGCATACATTAGAGATCCTATGGCTGAGGCATAGGGAGTCTTACTCATCCTTTCTCTATCTTCTGCCGATGTTGGACTTTGAGTTTTACTCAAGGTCGTATTGGGCAACATGGGCAAGAACCCTTTCTTGCTTTCTTCCATTCCAAACTTCTTTAGAACTTTGTCCAAATATGTACTCTGTGACAATGATATTTGGCGTTTCGATCTATCTCTATAAATCTTTATGCCTAATATGTAAGCTGCTTCGCCAAGATCCTTCATTGAAAAACTATTATTCAAATATTCCTTGACACTATTAAGAAGGTCTACATCATTCCCAATCAACAATATGTCATCCACATACAGTATTAAGAATGCTACAGAGCTCCCACTCACTTTCTTGTAAATACAAGCTTCTTCATAAGTTTGTATAAAACCAAAACTTTTGATTACCTTATCAAAACGTTGATTCCAACTTCGGGATGCCTGCTTCAACCCATAGATGGACCGTTGAAGTTTGCATACCTTGTTAGCATCTTTAGGATCGACAAAACCTTTGGGTTGCATCATATACAACTCTTCATCAATGTCTCCATTGAGGAATGCCGTTTTGACATCCATCTGCCATATCTCATAATCATAATATGCAGCGATTGCTAACATAATCCTCACAGACTTTAGCTTCGCTACCGGTGAGAAAGTCTCATCGTAGTCAACTCCTTGAATTTGTCGAAACCCTTTTGCGACAAGTCGAGCTTTATAGACAGTAACATTACCATCAGCATCTGTTTTCTTCTTGAAAATCCATTTGTTCTTGACAGCCTTCCGGCCATCCGGTAAGTCCACCAAAGTCCATACTTGGTTTTCGTACATGGATCCAATCTCGGATTTCATGGCTTCTTGCCATTTATTGGAATCTGGGCTCATCATCGCTTCCTCATATGTCTCGGGGTCATCGGTGTTGTCCACCACCATGACATTCATAACGGAATCATACCAATCTGGAGTGGTACGAGTTCTCGTTGACCTCCAAGGCTCTGTAGTAACTTCAACCGAAGTTTCATGATCACCATCATTAGCTTCCTCTCTTATTGGTGCAGGCACCACAGGAACTTCTTCCGGTGCTGCGCTACTCGCAATTTCGAGAGAAGGTTCGACAACCTCGTCGAGTTCTACTTTCCTTCCAGTCACTTCTTTCGAGAGAAATTCCTTCTCTAAAAAGGATCCATTCTTGGCAACGAAGATTTTGCCTTCGGATCTATGATAGAAGGTATACCCAATAGTTTCCTTCGGGTATCCTATGAAGACGCATTTTTCCGCTTTGGGTTCAAGCTTGTCCGGCTGTAACTTCTTTACATAGGCTTCGCATCCCCAAACTTTAAGGAACGACAATTTAGGTTTCTTCCCAAACCATAATTCATACGGTGTCGTTTCAACGGATTTAGACGGTGCCCTATTTAAAGTGAATGCGGCTGTTTCTAATGCATAACCCCAAAATGATAGCGGTAAATCTGTAAGTGACATCATAGAACGAACCATATCTAAGAGAGTTCGATTACGACGTTCGGACACACCATTACGCTGTGGTGTTCCCGGCGGTGTCAATTGTGAAAGTATTCCGCACTTCTTTAAATGCTCGCCAAACTCGTAACTTAGATATTCACCTCCACGATCAGAACGTAGAAATTTAATCTTCTTGTTACGTTGATTCTCTACCTCACTTTGAAACTCCTTAAACTTCTCGAAAGTTTCGGACTTATGTTTCATGAAATAGATATACCCATATCTACTCAAGTCATCCGTGAAGGTAAGAACATAACGATAACCACCGCGCGATGCTACACTCATTGGACCACACACATCGGTATGTATGATTTCTAATAAGTCCGTAGCTCGCTCCATCATACCAGAAAATGGAGTCTTAGTCATTTTACCCATCAGACATGCTTCGCATCTTTCAAGTGATTCAAAATCAAGTGATTCAAGAAGTCCATCGGAATGGAGTCTCTTCATACGTTTCACTCCGATGTGACCAAGACGACAGTGCCACATATAGGTCGAATTATCGCTTGATTTCAAACGTTTAGCTTCAATATTGTTGATATGTGTATTTCCACTATCGAGATTCAATAAGAATAGACCATCTATCAAAGGTGCATGTGCGTAAAACATATTACTCATATAAATCGAACAACCATTATTCTCTGACTTAAACAAGTAACCGTCTCGCAATAAACAAGATCCTGATATAATGTTCATGCTCAACGCAGGCACTAAATAACAATTATTTAAGTATAAAACTAATCCCGATGGTAGATGAAGAGGTAGCGTGCCGACCGCGATCACATCAACCTTTGATCCGTTTCCCACGCGCATCGTCACCTCGTTCTTCGCTAGCTTCCGTTTATTCTGCAGCACCTGTTTCGAGTTACAAATATGAGCAACCGAACCAGTATCAAATACCCAGGCACTACTACGAATACTAGTGAGATACACATCAATAACATGTATATCAGATATACCTTTCTTCTTGATGTTGCCGTTCTTCAAATCCGCCAAGTACTTTGGGCAATTCCGCTTCCAGTGACCTACTTCCTTGCAGTAAAAGCACTCAGTATCAGGCTTTGGTCCAGCCTTGGTTTTCTTTGTCGGCGTGGTAACTTTATTACCACCCTTCTTGAAGTGTCCCTTTTGCTTAGACTTGCCCTTCTTGAATTTGGTGGTCTTATTGACCATCAACACTTGGTGCTCTTTCTTGATCTCCACTTCTGCAGATTTTAACATAGCAAATAGTTCTGGCAACTCTTTGTTCATGTTCTGCATGTTGTAGTTCATCACAAAGTTCCTGTAACTTGGTGGTAGTGATTGGAGGACACGGTAAATCCCCAAAGCATTAGGAATCACTATACCCAAGCTTTGAAGTTTGTTTGCGTGCCCAGACATCTTAAGCACATGCTCACTGACGGAGCTGCCTTCTTCCATCTTGCAGTTAAAGAACTTTTCAGAAGCCTCATAGCTTTCAATTGCCGCATGAGTCTCAAAAATTAATTTGATATCCTCGACAATATCATATGGATCTGACTCTTCAAACCTTTTTCTGAAGCTCCGATTCTAAACCATACAAGATAGCACACTGAACTATGGAGTACTGATTCTTCCGAGCGAGGTAAACATTCTTTACTTCATCGGGAGCATCAGCTGCAGGTGGGTCACCCAGCGGTGCATCCAGCACATAGGTCAAATTACCAGCTGTGAGGACAATCCTCAAATTGCGGAACCAATCCGCGAAGTTGCTTCCATTGTTTTTCAACTTTTCTTTCTCTAGGAACGCATTAAAATTGATGGTAGGGGCTGCCATTGATCTACAACATATTTGCAATAGTTTAGACTAAGTTTATGACAAATTGAGTTCAAATTAATTAATGAAATTAAACTAGGTGAACTCCCACTCAAAACAACATCCCTCACATTGTTTTAGTGATCACACGAACCAAATCCACTACATCAACACCGATCATCACGAGAGTTGATATAGTTTCAATGGCGAACAATCATCATGTTCATCATATCTACTATGTGATTCATGCTTTACCTTTCGGTAATCCGTGTTCCTGAGACCATGTCTGTACATGCTAGGCTCATCAAGATCAAACCTTAGCCACCGCATAAGTAAATCTGGCTTGCTTACGTTGTATACACTTGCGGAATCTAACACACCCGATCATCACGTGGTGCTTCGAAACAACAAGCTTTAGCAACGGTGCTAGCTAAGGGCGAACACTTTATGATTTGAAATTCATGTGCATGAGGGATCATCTTATAATGCTACCGTCGTCTACTAAGCAATACAAGATGCATAAAGGATTAACATCACATGCAATTCATAATATGTGATATGATATGGCCTTTCTTCTTTGTGCTTCCGATCTCCATCTTCAAACACGAACATGATCTCCATCATCACCGGCATTGCATCAAGGTCAATGACGCTGCACCATGGTTGTCGTCCACCGGCTTCAACTATTACAACTACTTTGAATAGACACGCGGGTCTTAACATAAATTAAAGACAACCATATGGCTCCTGCCGGTTGCCAACTTACAATAAGGAACATTGCATACATCAAATATAATCACAATCATGGCCATATCACATCACTGCACACCCCTGCAAAACAAAGTTAGACGCCTCTACTTTCTTTGCATATTTTACGTGGTTTGGGGCTTTCAATAAGTGTCGTTCTAACTTACGAACAAGAACCACAACATTGATACTAGCATTGTTGATTACCCGTTGTAAATTGGATCTTAACTATGCTAGGAGAAACAGGCACCCGCAAAGCCACTTATGCAATACAAGTTGCATGTCAAGCGTGGAGCAAGTCTCATGAACGATGTCATGTAAGGTTAGCCCGGGCCGCTTCATCCCAACATACCGCAAGATGCAAAGTACACAAAAAGCAATCTACAATAAAAGCATCAAAGCCCACAATGACCATTGTGTTCTACTCGTGCAACAGATCTACATATAGACACGGCTCTGATACCACTGTAGGGGTTCGTAGCATGGAAAACAAAAATTTTCTATCGCATACGAACAAACAAGCCAAGATCTATCTACTAGATTGTAGCAACGAGTCGATGGAATAACTCACCCTCGAAGATTCCAAAGTGTTTAACGAGAGCAGATTCTCGTGGGTGATGTAGTCGTACTCTTTCCGATCTCAAGATCGTGTAGACGATCCTTCCGGCGCCACGTTCCGGCAGCGCTCCCGCAGTCGGTCACACGTTCGGTACTCGACGAAGACCTTCCTCTCCCTTGTTCCAGCAGGCAGCGGAGGTTGTAGTATTCTCCTCGCGATTCCGGCAGCACAACGGCGTGGTACCGGAAGTAGAGGGGAAATCCCGCAGGGCTTCGCCTTAAGCCGGTGCGAGTATGGTGGAGCTTATGAGAGAGGCTATTAGTGGTCTAGTAATTAGACACACCAATTAGAAGGCTCTAAACCAATTATAAGGCTCTAAACCGCAGGCTAAAGCAATTAGAAGCTCTAAACCAAAACGGCTCTAAACCGGAGGTAGAAGATAGGAACTTGTGTGTGCTAGGAGAGGAGCCCTGCCCCTCCTTATATAGGTGGAGGGGGCCGGCCAAGGGGAGGAGAGTTCCTCCCCAAGTCGGCTTGGTGGGGCGCCGGCCAAGGGAGGAACCCTCCTCCAATTCGGCCTCCACCAATCCTCCTCTCTTCCCACTTCCCAAAATTGCCGTTTGACTTTCAAACTAGCCGTTTGACTTTTCAATTTAGGAATTAAATAAACACTTTATTTTGGACAGCAAAGTCACCTAGTACATGATGCAATCATTCCAACTTACAATGACACATTCATGTACCCTTCCCCTCCGGAGTGCCGGACAATCCGGAACCTTCTAGAACATTCCCGATGAAAACACCGGAATCATTCCCGAACTCCAAAACGGGACTTTCCTTATATGAATCTTATTCTCCGGACCATTCCGGATCACCTCGTGATATCCCGGATCCCATCCGAGACTCCGAACAACATTCGGTCTCTTTCTCATAATACCATAACTACTCAAACAACGTCGAATCCTTAAGTGTGTCTCCCTACGGTTCGTGAATTATGCGGACATGATCGAGACACTTCTCCGAACAATAACCAATAGAGGAATCTGGAAATTCATATGGCTCCCACATATTTCTACGATTACTTTGCGATCGAATGAACCACTTACATACGATACCAATTTCCCTTTGTCTCACGATATGTTACTTATCCGAGGTTATGATCGTCGGTATCTCTGCATACCTAGTTCAACCTCGTTACTGATAAGTACTCTTTTCTCGTTCCCGTGATATGTGATCCCTTGTGACCAAGTCACATGCTTGCAAGCTAATTGGATGACATTCCACCGAGAGGGCCCAGAGTATATCTATCCGTCATGTGGATTGGACAAATCCCACTCTTGATCCATGTGTTTCAACCAATACTTTCCGAACACTTAATGCCACCTTTATAGCCACCCAGTTACGGTGTGGTGTTTGATGTCATCAAAGCATCCATCCGGTGAAGGTGATATGCATGATCTCATGGTCGAAGGAATTAGGTTACTATGTATCAGAAAGCATATAGCAATTGAACTATTGAAATGACTCGATCTTTATGCTACGCTTATCAATAGGAGTATGTCCACCATATCATTCTCCTAATGATATGATCTTGTTGTTGTTAACATCTCAATGTTCATGATATGGAAACCACAATCATTTAATCAACCAACAAGCTAGTGAAGTATAGAGGCTATACTAGGGACTTCAATTTAAGTTTACAATTCACACAAGTATTAATGTTTCCTTGTTAATACTATTATAGCATGAATATAAACATTTATCATAAACACAAAGATATAATAATAACTATATTTATTATTGCCTCTAGGGCATATCTCCAACACATGTGTGGGATGAGAACAAACAGGAGCCATTTGACCTACGAGAGTTGCTTTTCGTAACCATCAATGATTGGCCTGCTCTTAGTAATCTTTCAGGACAAACAAACAAGGGATATAAGGCATGCACGCACTGTTTAGATAATACTGAATGTACATATTTGCATAAATGCAAGAAGGTTGTGTACCTGGAGAATCGACGATTTCTTCCGACCAATCATTCCGTAAGAAAGAAAGGAAAGCATTTCAAAGGTGAGGCAGATCATCGGAAGAAGCCTGAACTCCCTGTTGGTGATGATATATTTGGTACGGTCAAGGACATAGAAGTAATCTTTGGAAAGGGTCTCGATGGTCAATCAGTTCCGAACGACGTCACTACCAGACACGCACCCATGTGGAACAAGAAATCTATATTTTGGGAGCTGCCATATTGGAAAGTCCTACGTGTCCGCTCTTCAATCGACGTGATGCGCGTGACGAAGAATCTTTGCGTGAACCTGCTAGGATTCTTGGGAGTGTATGGGAAGACAAAAGATACACCAAAAGCACAGGAGGACCAGCAAGTTATGAAAGACCCAAAGAACATGCATACACAGAACAAGACGGATAAAGGGCGTCACTTAAGTCGTGTCAGCTATGCTCTTACCAAAGCAGAGAAGGAAATCTTTTTTGAAGTCCTTTATAGTATCAAGGTGTCGTCTGGCTTCTCATCTAATATAAAGGGAATAATAAATATGGCAGAGAAAAGTTCCAAAACCTGAAGTCTCATGACTATCACGTGATTATGATGCAGTTGCTTCCGATTGCATTGAGGGGGCTTCTACCGGAAAATGTTCAAGTACCCATTGTGAAGCTGTGTGCATTCCTCAATGCAATATCTCAAAAGGTAATCAATTCAGATATTCTGCCAAGTTTACAGAAGGATGTGGTACAATGTCTTGTTAGTTTTGAGTTGGTGTTCCCACCATCCTTCTTCAATATTATTACGCATCTCCTGGTTCACCTAGTGTAAGAGATTGCCATTCTCGATCCTATATTTCTACTCAATATGTTCCCCTTTGAGAGGTTCATGGGAGTCTTAAAGAAATATGTTCATAACCGTGCTAGACCAGAAGGAAGCATCTCCAAGGGATATGGCACAGAGGAGGTCATTGAGTTTTGTGTTAACTTTATTCCTGACCTTAAGCCGATTGGTGTTCCTGACTCGCGGAATGAGGGAAGACTAAGTGGAAAAGGCACGCTGGGAAAGAAAGCAATGATATGTAAGGACGGGGAATCTTTCACTAAAGCACACTACATAGTTCTACATAATGCCACCTTGGCAGCTCCGTATATCGAGGAACACAAGAATATTGTACGCTCCAAAAACCCGGGGAAGCCTGACTCATGGATTACAGATGAACACATGAAGTCTTTCGATGGTTGGATGCGGACACATCTCTTGAATGACACCACTGTTGGAGATCAGTTATACTTGTTGGACGCGTCACCATCTTCTACTATATTGAATTTCCAAGGGTATGAAATAAATGGGAATACATTCTACACGATCGCCCAAGATAAAAAGAGCACCAACCAAAACAGTGGTGTCTGCTTTGATACAACGGACAAGAATGGGAAAAAGGACACATACTATGGTTACATAGAGGAGATATGGGAACTTGACTATGGAGTCTCTTTTAACGTCCCTTTGTTTCGCTGCAAATGGGTCAAACTGAATGGGGAAGGGGTAAAGATAGACCAGTTGTAAGGAATGACAACAGTGGATCTCAACAATCTTGGTTACAGAGATGAACCATTCGTCCTAGCCAATGATGTGTCTCAGGTTTTCTATGTGAAGGACATGTCCTCCAGACCGAAAAAAAGAAAAAAAATAAGCAAATGAATACATCATATGATGAGACAAAGCGTCACATAGTTCTCTCAGGGAAAAGAAACATCGTGGGAATCGAGGATAAGACAGACATGTCAGAAGATTATAATAAGTTTGACAAAATTCCGCCCTTCACAGTGAAAACTGACCCAAGCATTTCGTTAAGTAAAGAAGATGCTCCATGTTTACGTCCGAAGCGATCATAAGGAAGGACATACGCCAAGAAGTTCATGCTCATATTGTGTACCTCTAGTTCATGTCTGGTCGGTCGGCTGCATATTGTGAACCTAAATTCCATGAGACATGATAGCTCATTTTGTGAAGGATATTTTATGATGTTTGCAATTTTCCAAGTTTAATAAATGTATTGAGTGTTAGTCCCGGTTTGTGGCTTGACCGGGACTATAGGGGGGCCTTTAGTCCCGATTTTGTACTCTCGGTTTTTAATATTAATAAATGTCTTGAGTGTTAGTCCCGTTTTGTGGCTGGACTGGGACTAAAGGGGGGCCTTTAGTCTCGATTCGTAGAACGACTTTTCCGAACTATGAAGAAGTTGTCCCGATTCGTACTTACCATTAAGATATGATCTCCAAACGCGCGTGGTCACATATTAGGGAGTGCCTCTATGACCAGTTTGTTGGAGATGCCGGAGGACTGGGCTCCGGCGGCATCTCCCTCAAACTGGTCGTAGTGGTGTTCCTTCTCTCGCAGACAATCTTGCAGCTTGTAACTTCTCTAACTAGATCAATACGCCTGGGAGCTAACTAATTTCACATATTATGGAGTGCCTCTATGACCAGTTTCTTCGAGATTCCAGAGGACTGGGCTCCGGCGGCATCTCCCTGAAACTCGCCGTAGTGGTGTCCCTGCTCTCAAAAACCATCTTGGAGATGCCTCAATCTGGCTGGAGGACTGGACTCACAAGTATGCCTATTTATAGTACAAGCAGCTCGGCATAGTATCGACACTCACGACATAATGTCGACACTCACCCCTATTATTAGTGTTGACTCGTGTTTTGTCTCGGTTGGTGTCTCCAATCGGGACTAAAGGTTCATCTTTAGTCCCGGTTGGTGACACCATCCGGGACAAGGTACAAGCCGCACGACATAATATCGACACTCACCCCTATCATTAGTGTTGTCTGGCCCAGCCTGCTGAAATCCCTCAAACCGGGACTAAAGATGAACCCTTTCCCTCTATTTATAGGCTGCCCACCTCATCCTGACCTCAGCCCACCGGTAGGAAGTGGGTCCAGTTTGTACTACAGGTACATGATCTAACGTCCGTGATTTTTTGAAAAATAATTTTTAGACTAGAAATATATGGTTTCTTCAGAGATCCAATGCAAGTTCTAACGATGCTCGTCCTCTATCTTCATGCACGCCGGTTCGACCTTAGTTCGAAAAGGGAAAAAATTCAAAACAAGCATAAGAAATTCAAAAAAATGTCCGAACAATGTAAATCCTTCGCGTGGTGTCATATTATGTGACATACTTGCAAAGAAAAATACCATACTTCGTATACTGATAATGTCTCGAAAAAATCTTCACAAACTGACCTATCATGTTCGAGGTTTCATGGCTTTCGGTCCAAATGACCGATGTTATGTGCTGAATCGCGACATAGTTTGTGACACTGTTCCCATATTATGCATGCATGTGGACATTGGGATGGAGAACAATGTTGCAGGAGGAAGTTTTCCTTTTCGTCGCACGGAAAAGCCATTTTCCGAGCGCAAAAAATGGGTCATTTTGTGAAGCAACCACCAAAATGCTGTTTCAGAATGCTACCATCCCATTTTTCTAAAATACTAGACCATATTACATGGAATATCTCCCAACCAGGAGATCTCAAACCTTTTCGTCCATCCCGGGTAAAAAGGACAAATGTCTGCCGAATCGGTAGGAAGTGGGTCCGTTTTGTACTACAGGTACATGATCTAACGCCCGTGATTATTTGAAAAAATCATTTTTAGACTAGAAATATGTGGTTTCTTCAGAGATTCAATGCAAGTTCTAACAATGCTCGTCCCCTATCTTCATGCATGCCGGTTCGACCTTAGTTCGAAAAGGGAAAAATTCAAATCGAGCATAAGAAATTCAAAAAACTGTCTGAACAATGTAAATCCTTCGCGTGGTATCATATTATGTGACATAGTTGCAAGGAAAAATACCAGACTTGGTATATTGATCATGTCTCGAAAAAACCTTCACAAAATAACCTATCATGTGCGAGGTTTCATGGTTTTCGGTCCAAATGACCGATGTTATGTGCTGAATCGCAACATAGGTTGTGATACTGTGCCCATATTATGCATGCATGTGGAAATTGGGATGGAGAACAATGTTGCAGGAGGAAGTTTTCCTTTTTGTCGCACGGAAAAGCCATTTTCCATTTTCCGAGCGCAAAAACGGGTCGTTTTCTGAAGCAACCACCAAAATGCTGTTTCAGAATGCTACCGTCCCATTTTTCTAACATACTAGACCACCTTACCTGGACTATATCCCAACCGGGAGATCTCAAACCTTTCCATCCATCCCGGGTAAAAAGGACAAATGTCTACCGAATCGGTAGGAAGTGGGTCTAGTTTGTACTACAGGTACATGATCTAACACCCGTGATTTAAAAAAAAAACATTTTTAGACTCGCAATATGTGGTTTCTTAAGAGATCCAATGCAAGTTCTAACGACGCTCGTCCCCTATCTTCATGCATACCGGTTCGACCTTAGTTCGAAAAGGGAAAATTCAAAACGGGCATAAGAAATTCAAAAAAATGCCCGAACAATGTAAATCCTTCGCGTGGTGTCATATTATGTGACATAGTTGCAAGTAAAAATACCAGACTTGGTATATTTATCATGTATCGAAAAAACCTTCACAAAATGACCTATCATGTTCGAGGTTTCATGGATTTCGGTACAAATGACCGATGTTATGTGCTGAATCACGGCATAGTTTGTGATACTGTGCCCATATTATGCATGCATGTGTACATTGAGATCTCAAACATTTCCGTCCATCCCGGACAAAAAGAATAAATGTTTACCAAATCAGCAGGAAGTGGGTACGGTTTGTACTACGGGTACATGATCTAACGCCCGTGATTTTTGGAAAAAAATCATTTTTAGACTCGCAATATGTGGTTTCTTGAGAGATCCAATGCAATTTCTAAAGATGTCCGTCCCCTATCTTCATGCACGCCGGTTCGACCTTAGTTCGAAAATGGAAAAATTTAAAACGGGCATAAGAAATTAAAAAAATGTCCGAACAATATAAATCCTTCGCGTGGTGTCATATTATGTGACATAGTTGCAAGGAAAAATACCAGACTTGGTATATTTGTAAGTTTTTAAAGTTTTTCAATATTCCAAATTAATATGCAAAATATATAAGTTAATTCATTTTTCATTTAAAATGGTTAATAGTTTAAATGGTTACATTAATTATTTTTGAAAACAGAAATGGTTTTGAATTAGTTATTCAAATTCAAACACTTTTTATGTTTAAAGTTTTTCAATATTCCAAATTAATATGCAAAAATATAAGTTAATTCATTTTTATTTTTAAATGGTTAATAGTTTAAATGGTTACATTAATTATTTTTAAAAACAGAAAATGGTTTTGAATTAGTTTTTCAAATTCAAACACTTTTTACGTTTAAAGTTTTCAATATTCCAAATTAAGAAGCAAAAAATATAAGTTAATTCATTTTTATTTTAAATGGTTAATAGTTTAAATGGTTACATTGATTATTTTTAAAAACAGAAAATGGTTTTGAATTAGTTATTCAAATTCAAACACTTTTTATGTTTAAAGTTTTTCTAAATTCCACATTAATATGCAAAAAATATAAGTTAATTCATTTTTAATTTTAAATGGTTAATAGTTTAAATGGTTACATTAATTATTTTTAAAAACATAAAATAGTTTTGAATTAACTATTCAAATTCAAACACTTTTTATGTTTAAAGTTTTTCTAAATTCCAAAGTAATATGCAAAAAATATAAGTTAATTCATTTTTAATTTTAAATGGTTAATAGTTTAAATGTTTACATTAATTCTTTTAAAAATAGAAAATGGTTTTGTATTAGTTATTCAAATTCAAACACTTTTTATCTTTAAAGTTTTCTAAATTCCAAATTACTTATCATTTAAAAAACATTAGAAATTTAAAGCCCAAAATAAAAAATAAGGTGGGAACAGAGAGATAATTTGTGAAAAATTTGAAAACAGGACCTTTAGTCCCTGTTTCTGGATCCAACCGGGACTAAAGGCCCCCTGCGCGCGCCGCTTGGGCTCAGCCCAAAATATGGAAAAAAAAGTGGAGCTCCAACCGGGATGTATGACCTTTTAGTCCTGGTTATAGCCACCAACCGAGACGTATACTCCCCTTTTATGAACGACATGCGCCCGTTCCTCTCCTTCCCATCTCCATTCTCTGGAACTCGACGCGCGCGCACACAGCAGGGGAGACGCCGCCGCCCTGATCCCCACGATGCCGGCAGGCTGCCCGTCGTCGTCGTTAGCACCTTCGCCTCCGTCTTCGTCTCCGTCAGGCTCTTTGGCCGCCGCGTGCTCCTTCCCGGCCGCCACCACCTCCAACCGCCGTCGTGCGTCATCGTCGTCCCCCTCTCTAGCCGCGTCAGCACCTCCAACCGCCGCCACGCGTCATTGTCGCCAGCAGGTATGCCCCATCTCCGATAGATTAGGGTTAGGCACGCGGGCTACGGGGTGGCTACGGGCCACTACAGGCCGGCTAGCCACGCCGGCGCGGGGCGGGCTATACGGGCCGGCGAGCCATGCTATTTTTGTATATACCATTTTTGTATATGTATATGTATATCATCATATTATCATATTTTGTATATACTATTTTTTCAATAGGAAATGAATAAATCTTATAAATTTAATAACTATTGTTTAATAATTTTGAAAAATATGCTTAATATAAGAAATTTTTCAGAAAAATAAAATGTATAACTTAAAACTATTACCATACATTATTATGTTAACTATTTAAATAATTATTATTTGATAAATATTTTATAAGTATTAATACTTTGAATATTCATATTTTAATATTCATAAATGAGAAAAAAATATAAATTATATACCAAAATTTTGGTATAAATAATATACCAAAATAGTATACCTAAGTGACCCCTCTCATATGCATTCGAGGTTTCTCCAAACTAGATTTTACACCCCTCGGAACTCCGGAATATTGATTTTAGTTGATTTTTATTATTGTAAATATTGTAAATTCATTTTTATTATTGTATATATATTAGGGTTTCTCCGAATTAGGGTTTATATCTCTCAACACCCTACCTAACCTTCTCCCTTAGCGCTTTGACTTATCCGTTTTTCCACCTATGCAAAAAATATGGAACCACATGGCAGAGACGAAGAAAAGGAAGATTTGGTCTATGGTGTGATCCGCGGGGAGGAAAATGTCGATGTATCGACCTTTTTGAACAACTCCGGTGATGGTGATCCTCTTTTTGACAGAAGTGACGACTTCTTTGAGGGAGAAGGTGATGCCTTCCGCGAGGGAGAAGGCGATGCCTTCTATGATCGAGAAGGCGAGGGAGAAGGCGAGGTGCATGTAATATAATTAATTCATTAATTAATCATCTGGTGTCTATATACATATATTAACGACGATCTTTCTTCTTTCAGCCCTCCGGATCGAGCAAATCTACTGAAAAGAGCAAACGAGGCCCAACCAAAAAGTTGGAAGACCATGAGAGGTTCAGGATCGAAGAAGTCGGTGATGACGGCAAACCGACGGCTCCCCTTGTTGTCGCAACCAAATTTGTGGCATAATGCAGAGTAATCGTTAGGAACTTTTTCCTGATCACCATGCGAAATTGGAATAGGCCTGCTGATGCGGAAGAGGGAACATCTTTATATGTCCCTAACATGGCCAAAGATTTACTGTGAAAGAGGTCATGCTTAATTTCACCCTACCAAAGGTAGAGATGGATCAAAATGCGGAGGATCCAATTGAGGATGCCAAGCAACATGCCAAAGCCATGCAGATGAAGGTCAGGGAGTGGGCTTTGAAGAAGATGGCCTAGTGTTTCACCAATTGGAAGAAAAGATTGCACCTTGACTATGTTGTGAAAGAGAAGACTCCCGATTTCGAGAAGATTCAGTATCAGAAGTTAAAACCATTCTGGGCTGAGTTTGTGAATTACAAGACATCATAAAAAGCTAAGAAAATGTCTGAAACGAGTAAGCTAAATGCTACTAACAAGAAGTATCACCATACTATGGGGCAAGGTGGCTACATGGCTGGCGTTCGTGGAAGAAACTTGAGGATGAACTCGTGCTAACAAGATCATCCCAGAGATAGACGATTGGATCGACCGTGCAAAGAATTGGTTTTACGGGAATGGGGACACGTTGGACTCAGAAGGGAAGTGTATATATAACATAAGACATAAAGAAGACCCCTTGTCAATCAAGAACATAAGAAAAGCAGTAAAGGCTGTTGAAAAGGGGGAGTTCATTCCCGACAAAGAGAATGACGAGATCACACTCGCCCTTGGGAATAATGAACATGATGGATGAACACGAGGCACAATAGGCTCCCAACCATGGAGCACTGGGTTTTCCGAAGACAGGAAGAAATATCCTGATAGAAGCCGTAAGAGGAGAAATGACAAGGCGAAAGTTGAAGCAAAAATTCAGGCAGACCGGATGCGTATAATTGAAGAACAAATAAAGCAACAACAATATCAAATTAACGCACTTATCCAGCAAGGTACTACCGGCCAATCTCAGCAGCACATGGTGGTAGAACCTGCATTCGATGCTACCGGCCTATCGAATAATCAAAAAGGCAGTGTGGCTTCCACCGAGGTCCCGGGTGATGACGATGGCGATGGTGCACCGACGATGGATCGTGTTGGCTACCCAGTGGATGATATCACGCAGATGACACACTGCGAGCTACATGTCAAAGTTGTGAACATAACAATGAAGGTGGCGGTCGGCTATGCCTTACCAATTGGACCTGCACCAACTTACCATTGTCGTCCAGTTCCACAGGGCTATGCTGTTTTTGGGGTGGATAAAGTCATGCACAACTTTGAAGGTTTGAAGCTTGACTACCCTGCAGGTGAAGAGGATGTGACTGAACTGGGAGAAACAACAAACGTCACCATTCTATGGCCAAAGGAATATATCGTGCTTCCAAAGTAGACGCTAAGGCCATCTTCACCACTGCCCCACCCATCTCCAGTGCAGTCGTCGCTGCCGCGGCAGCCATCTCCGTCGCCTCACCTGCCCCCATCGCCTTACCCGTCTCTGTCACCTCACCAGTCTCCAGCGCAGTCGTCGCCGTCGCGGCAGCCATCGCCGGCGCCTCAGGAAAAAAAGCGTAAGCGTACCACCGCTACTCTGCGGAGTGGTAAGCGGTCGCCGACACGTAAACATGAGCCTCTTCCAAATTACCAAAGGTTCCTCCCAAGAGAGTTTATGACTGTACTGAAGAGGAGACTAGGCGATCGTCGAGGCATAAACGACAATGTTTTTCGCTAAGCTGAGGTGGCCGAAAGAGCCGGAGTTCCCCAGCACCAAAGAAGATAAAGCCCGAGTGTTCAAAATGCTAAAGGGCCTTCACCAACCCGAGCCAAAGCTTTCATCAGACTATGAGCGCTCTATTCTCGAGTCAAATGCGACACAACAAGTGTCGAAGAGCACTAGTGCAAGCGGGAAATATGTTCCCCAGCTCGGAGAACAAACAAAACAATCTTGCCCCCCTCTCAAGGTGATTTCCCCTACCAATATGGGGTCGAGCAAATATGCGGCCCAAGAGCAGTATGATCCAGATGTAGTTGCACTATACGGAGAAGCGGCCGCTGCTCAAGGTATGAGTATTGCCCACTATTTATCCCAGTTACAGTACTTCCCCGCAGGTGAAGTAGCATACAAATACCAGTACGGGAAACCTCTCGTCAAACCTGAGGAGGTAAAGAATCTACCAACAAAAATGCGAAGATTGCATAACTGGTACATGCATGCCACAAAGGCTGGGGCTAACTGGATAATGACGAGGGTTACAAAAAATCATTACAGGAAAGAAGATGACCTGGTGATACGTCGGAAACGTATCAATAATTTTTGATGCTCCATGCTTGTTTAGTATCTACTTTGCTTTGCTTTGTCTATACTTTGAGGTACTTTTTACATGTTTTCTGGTACTAACCTATTAACAAGTTGTCACAGTGTCAGTTGCCTGTTTTCTGCTGTTTTTGGTTTCAGAAAAGCTAGTAAAGAAATATTCTCGGAATTGTACGGGACAAACGTCGAAGTCAATAATTTTCCGTGGGGAACAAGAAGTCCAGAGGGGAGACGAGGAAGCGGGCCAGGGCGGCCAAACCCGCCTAGGCGCGGGTGGGCCCTACCTCGCGCCTGGTGATAGCACTTTACGAGGTGGAAGAGGTTGAAGTAGATTCCCTAGTAACGGCACCAGAAAGCTTGATGGCGCCTAGTGTTTGATGTGGAAGCGCTTCGTTGGAAACCCCAAGAGCAAGGTATGAAGCAGCAAGCAGCAAGTCTTCCCTTAGTTGAGACCGAGGTTATCGAACCAAAAGGAGGAAGGTGTTGGAGATATGCCCAAGAGGCAATAATAAAGTAGTTATTATCATGTCTTCACACTTATGATAAATGTTTGCATACCATGCTATAATTGTATTAACCGGAAACATTAATACTTGTGTGATTTGTAAACTAAAATAAGAGTCCCTAGTAAAGCCTCTTGTTAAACTAGCTTGTTGGTTAATATATGATCATGGTTTCCTGATCATGAACATAGAGATGTTATTAACAACAGGATCATATCATTAGGAGAATGATGTGATGGACATACTCCTATAGATAAGCGTAGCATAAAGATCAAGTCATTTCAATAGTTCAATTGCTATATGCTTTCTGATACATAGTAACCTAATTCCTTCGACCATGAGATCGTGCATATCACCTTTACTGGATGGATGCTTTGATGTCATCAAACACCACACCGTAACAGGGTGGCTATAAAGGTGGCATTGAGTGTTCGGAAAGTATTGGTTGAAACACATGGATCAAGAGTGGGATTTGTCCATCCACATGACGGATAGATATTCTCTGGGCCCTCTCGGTGAAATGTCATCCAATTAGCTTGCAAGCATGTGACTTGGTCACAAGGGATCACATATCACGGGAACGAGAAAAGAGTACTTATCAGTAACGAGGTTGAACTAGGTATGCAGAGATACCGACGATCATAACCTCGGATAAGTAACATATCGTGAGACAAAGGGAAATTGGTATCGTATGTAAGTGGTTCATTCGATCGCAAAGTAATCGTAGAAATATGTGGGAGCCATATGAATTTCCAGATTCCTCTATTGGTTATTGTTCGGAGAAGTGTCTCGATCATGTCCGCATAATTCACGAACCGTAGGGAGACACACTTAAGGATTCGACGTTGTTTGAGTAGTTATGGTATTATGAGAAAGAGACCGAATGTTGTTCGGAGTCTCGGATGGGATCCGGGATATCACGAGGTGATCCGGAATGGTCCGGAGAATAAGATTCATATAAGGAAAGTCCCATTTCGGAGTTCGGGAATGATTCCGGTGTTTTCATCGGGGATATTCTAGAAGGTTCCGGATTGTCCGGCACTCCGGGGGGGAAGGGGTACATGAATGTGTCATTACATATTGGAATGATTGCATCATGTACTAAGTGTTCTTGCTGTCCCAAATATAGGATTAAATTGAATCCTAAAACAGAAAAGTCAAATGTCCAGTTTGAAAGTCAAACTGCCAAAACAAGAAACTGTGGGAAACAAGCAAGAGGAGTTGGAACCAACCTGGAGGAGGAGTTGGACTCCTCCAGGCCGGCGCCCAGCCCTAGGCCGAGTTGGGGAGGGACTCCCTCCCTCCCCTGGCGCGCCCACACCCTCCCACCTATATAAGGAGGGGCAGGGCTCCCCTCCTAGAACACACAAGTTCCTATCCTCTAAACTAAACCCTAGATCTAGACCCCGGTTTAGAGCTATTCGGTTTAGATCCTTCTAATTGGTTTAGAGCCTTCTAATTGGTGTGTCTAATTACTAGACCACTAATAGCCTCTCTCATAAGCTCCACCATACTCGCACCGGCTTAAGGCGAAGCCCTGCGGGATCTCCCCTCTACTTCCGGTACCACGCCGTTGTGCTGCCGGAATCGCGAGGAGAGTGCTACAACCTCCGCTGCCTGCTGGAACAAGGGAGAGGAAGGTCTTCGTCGAGTACCGAACGTGTGACCGACTGCGGGAGCGCTGCGGGAACGCGGCGCCGGAAGGATCGTCTACGCGATCTTGAGATCGGAAAGAGTACGACTACATCACCCACGAGAATCTGCTCTCGTTAAACACTTTGGAATCTTCGAGGGTGAGTTATTCCATCGACTCGTTGCTACAATCTAGTAGATAGATCTTGGCTTGTTTGTTTGTATGCGATAGAAAATTTTTGTTTTCCATGCTACGAACCCCTACAGTGGTATCAGAGCCGTGTCTATATGTAGATCTGTTGCACGAGTAGAACACAATGGTCATTGTGGGTGTTGATGCTTTTATTGTCGATTGCTTCTTGTGTACTTTGTATCTTGCGGTATGTTGGGATGAAGCGGCCCGGGCTAACCTTACATGACATCGTTCATGAGACTTGCTCCACGCTTAACATGCAACTTGTATTGCATAAGTGGCTCTGCGGGTGCCTGTTTCTCCTAGCATAGTTAAGATCCAATTTACAACGGGTAATCAACAATGCTAGTATCAATGTTGTGGTTCTTGTTCGTAAGTTAGAACGACACTTATTGAAAGCCCCAAACCACGTAAAATATGCAAAGAAAGTAGAGGCGTCTAACTTTGTTTTGCAGGGGTGTGCAGTGATGTGATATGGCCATGATTGTGATTATATTTGATGTATGCAATGTTCCTTATTGTAAGTTGGCAACCGGCAGGAGCCTTATGGTTGTCTTTAATTTTGTTAAGACCTGCGTGTCTATTCAAAGTAGTTGTAATAGTTGAAGCTGGTGGACGACAACCATGAAGAAGCATCATTGACCTTGATGCTATGCCGGTGATGATGGAGATCATGTTCGTGCTTGAAGATGGAGATCGAAAGCACAAAGAAGAAAGGCCATATCATATCACATATTATGAATTGCATGTGATGTTAATCCTTTATGCATCTTGTATTGCTTAGTAGACGACGGTAGCATTATAAGATGATCCCTCATACACATAAATTTCAAGTTCTAAAGTGTTCACCCTTAGTATGCACCGTTGCCAAAGCTTGCTGCTTCGAAGCACCACGTGATGATCGGGTGTCTTTGATTCCGCGGGTGAATACAACGTAAGCAAGCCAGATTTGCTTATGCGGTAGCTAAGGTTTGATCTTGGCGAGCCTAGCATGTACAGACATGGCCTCAGGAACACGGATCACCGAAAGGTAAAGCATGAGTCACATAGTAGATATGATGAACATGTTGATTGTTCGCCATTGAAGCTACATCAACTCTTGTGATGATCGGTTTTGATATGGTGGATTTGGTTCGTGTGATCACTAAAACAATGTGAGGGATATTGTTTTGAGTGGGAGTTCACCTAGATTAATTTAATTATTAATTAGAACTCAATTTATCATAAACTAAATCAAAGTGAATTTGCATAGTTGTTGTAGTCATTGGCATCCGTTTACCACCTTGCGCTTAGTTATAATTGAGATGATAGAACTATAGAATTCTGGTTAGATACTTTACGAACTGGTATCGTATTGTTTTAAGTGTTAATCTAAAGTTTAAAAGTCCTATTGCAAACTTTCAGTAAGTTCCGGTTACTCCATGAAGTTTAATAATTAGTATTAAATCAAGAGTAACAATTCCAAGTGTTAGTATATAAGTATCATGTTTGTCTCCATGATTCTTGATATTCAAAGGATTCTCTTAATATCAAGGTTATCTAGGATCTGAAAGAGTTGTTTCAGAAACCATGATGTGTGGAAGATATTGTGATATCTGAAACGAAGTTTTGGTTACAACATGATAGAGTATAATATGGCAAAGTTCATGTTCTCATATTGTGATGAGAATTTACAAAAAAGGTTGGAGACACTTGTTGTCCTAATCCTCCAAAAGGTTTTGGATAGCAACATTATACTCATAATTCATCGTTATAAGCTAAAAGTAGCTTGATCATGGACGATTCCATGATAAGGGTGAATATTTGATGAAGGTAAAATGTTTACTACACCAAGAGATTACTAAAGAAAGGAATTTGAAAGAACACCAAACATTTGATGATGGTGATCTACTTCAAAGTGCAAGTCCAAAGACATTGGTATTTAACTATACACGCTTTGGACTATATGTCATATGTATGACTCCACTATTGATATTGATAGATTCTTTCAAATAGAAAAGGAAATATTGAAAGAGAATCTCATAAATATATGGCAGAAAAGAAAAGACTGGAATTATTCAGTTTAAGTATATAGATGATATACATGTTATGGCTATATTCTTTGCTTATTAAACAATGTGGTTCTCAAGTATTTGATACTGAATTTGTTGGTGTGAATCGTCATACGAAACAACACAATTCATGAACTACAATGGCCTAAGTAACTAGCAAAAGAATATGTGATGATGTTCATCAAGAACAAAATAAAGGGTTATTGTGTTGCTTGTTAAACATCAAAGCTTGCCTTCAAAGATTTGTTTTATCAGGTATTATGAGAACAAAAGGATTGTTCAAATAATTGCCGTAATCCATAAAAGATGGATGATTCGCAAATCTCGTTGGAGACATCACATCCATAAAACTAGTGCTAAAAATGTCGAAAGACAAATTGATTGAAAGATCACTTAGGAAGTGACATCGCCGTTTAAATTATATTTGAAAGAAAACATGAAGAAACTCCATGTTGATGGAATTTTGGAGTCTTCTGATTTTTGATCATATGACGCTTGTGAAACTTTCCTAGAGATAATTAAAACTTCGTTCATAGGCCAAAAGGGAACGAATGACTAGCTTATTGGAACTTGTACATATTGTTGTACGAAGTCCGTTATGTGTAGTCAAGAGCGATGGATTTCAACTTCATATGCTTTCTCCGAAAACTTGAGTGAATATATGAATATTTACTTAATAAGGATGAAGTATGAAACATTTGAAAAGTTCAAAGACTTTCAAGATAAAGTGCAAAATCATTGTAACAAGAATATAAACAGTTTATGATAAAGATCATAAAGGAAGATATTTGAGTTACAAGTTTAGCATAATACCTAAGATTTAAGGAATCGTTCCGTGGATTTGCATTTCCCGAAACACCATAAGAGTATGGAGCGTTCGAGATATGTAATTAAACCTTGTTTGACATGGTAAGATCAAAGGTGTAATTCATAAAACTGCCATTGTATTTTAAAGATTAAAAGCTTTAGAGATTACCGTTTTTTCACTGAAAAGAGCTCCATCATAATCCGTTGAAATGACACCATATAAGGTTATGGTTTGGGATAAAACCCAAGTTGTCCTTTCTTAAACATTGGTATGCTATGCATAAGAAAGATGTTTGCAACCAAAGTCGGATGAACCTGTCTTTGTATGTTATTTCGAATAACTGTTAAGTACTCCTCCATAACATCGGAGACAAAAGTGTTTGTCACTTAAAACGTCAAGTTTCTTTGAGAAGGAATTTTTCATGAAAAGTTAAGTGGGAGGACAATAGAAACTTTGATAAGGTTAAAAGAACCTTAGCTATATGTGCAGAGTTGCGCAGCGCCGAAAAGTGTTTCGGAGGCAGCAACAATGCTCATGGTTCACGTACCTCAAAGGTTGTGGTCACGGAGATCCAAGTTCCTATTGAAACAAGTAGATCGGGTAAACAATCAAATACCAAGATTTGAGGGTTGAATCATTATTTGAGAATAATGAACCGACTACATGCAAAGAAGCGATGATGGGCCCTAACTCCGTCAAATGGTTTGAAGCCATAAAATCCGTGATAGTTCCATACACGAGAAATCAAGTTTTGAACTTGAAGGACCCTCGAGAAAGGTGTAAGACCTTATAGTTGTGTCTGGATCTATAAAGAAATAGTCGACATGTTGGGAAAGAGTTCACAACAATGTTCAAAAGTTGACTATGACAAGATCTGATCTTTCATAGTGATATTTAGTCTAGATGGATTAGTGTAGCAACCACTACATATAATTTTATTATATGGTAGTTGAATAAACAAAACAACTTCTTCTAATAGAAGGGTTACCTAGGACGTGTGCATGACACAGTCCAAAGGGTTTTGTTAAAATTCAAGGGATGCTAAAAACATATGCAAACTTCAATGGTTGAAGAAAGCATCGCGGAGTTGGAATCTTCACTGTGATGAAACTGTTGAAAGAGTTTAAAAGTTCATCAGAGACGATGGAGATGCTTGCATTTGCAAGAAATTAAGTGGGAGCGCAAAGACATGTTTCTAATACATTATGTGGAAGACATATTGTTGATTAGAAATAATGTATCTTTTATTAACACATATTAAGAATTTCATCCCGATGAAAGACTTAGGCAAAACCCAAGTATTTGGCATCAATAGACGCTAATATGGTTGTGCCAGAAGTACATAGACGAGATATTGAATGAATTCAATATAGAAACTACAAGAAAGGTTCTTGTTGCACAGAAAGGATTGAAAGAGTTCAATGTTGATGATATATTCAAGTGTATTGACACTTGGTAAGTGAAACAAAGATTCAAGTATAGATTGATACTTGATGTATGAAATCACAAAGAGTATTTATATCAATCATACTGTGATATGTACAAATCCAGATATGTCCTATGCTATAAATATTATGAGCATATACCAGAATGATTCATAAGATGATCATTGGACGATAGTAAGGATATTCTTATGATTTTTTTTGAAGAACTAAGAGTATATTATTTGTAGAAGTGACAAATAGATGGTTAGTTCATTGTAAAAGTACTACATTGATACTAGTTTTGTCACAAAGTACAAATTAAGTTTATCTCAATCTAAATTAAGGGTGGCACAATATAATGGAAAGTGAGTTCCATAATGGATTTGGATAGGTTCCAAAGTTAAGACATTGTGACAGATACTACAACAAAAGGCTAAGTATATGACTGCTATTATAGCAGCAAAAGAGGGCATTTGTGTCAAGTAGTTTGTTATCAAACTAGGTGTAGTTCACAGCGGGATAATACTATGAAGATATATTGTATGACAATATTATCAACATGTTTTAACCCTAAAGAGCTAAAGGTCACACCGAAAGACCAAATTTATACAAAGCCATCTCATTAGAGAATGAGTGATGCGTAGAGACGCAAAAACATGCAATTACACACGGACCTGGAAGTGTCAGATCCGGAGATCAGTTGACCACTAGCAATCGTGTACATACAACACCGGAAAGCCATAGGTGTTATATACACAAAGGTTCGAAACTAGATTATTGACTCTAGTGCAAGTGGGAGACTGTTGGAGATATGCCCAAGAGGCAATAATAAAGTAGTTATTATCATGTCTTCACACTTATGATAAATGTTTGCATACCATGCTATAATTGTATTAACCGGAAACATTAATACTTGTGTGATTTGTAAACTAAAATAAGAGTCCCTAGTAAAGCCTCTTGTTAAACTAGCTTGTTGGTTAATATATGATCATGGTTTCCTGATCATGAACATAGAGATGTTATTAACAACAGGATCATATCATTAGGAGAATGATGTGATGGACATACTCCTATAGATAAGCGTAGCATAAAGATCAAGTCATTTCAATAGTTCAATTGCTATATGCTTTCTGATACATAGTAACCTAATTCCTTCGACCATGAGATCGTGCATATCACCTTTACTGGATGGATGCTTTGATGTCATCAAACACCACACCGTAACAGGGTGGCTATAAAGGTGGCATTGAGTGTTCGGAAAGTATTGGTTGAAACACATGGATCAAGAGTGGGATTTGTCCATCCACATGACGGATAGATATTCTCTGGGCCCTCTCGGTGAAATGTCATCCAATTAGCTTGCAAGCATGTGACTTGGTCACAAGGGATCACATATCACGGGAACGAGAAAAGAGTACTTATCAGTAACGAGGTTGAACTAGGTATGCAGAGATACCGACGATCATAACCTCGGATAAGTAACATATCGTGAGACAAAGGGAAATTGGTATCGTATGTAAGTGGTTCATTCGATCGCAAAGTAATCGTAGAAATATGTGGGAGCCATATGAATTTCCAGATTCCTCTATTGGTTATTGTTCGGAGAAGTGTCTCGATCATGTCCGCATAATTCACGAACCGTAGGGAGACACACTTAAGGATTCGACGTTGTTTGAGTAGTTATGGTATTATGAGAAAGAGACCGAATGTTGTTCGGAGTCTCGGATGGGATCCGGGATATCACGAGGTGATCCGGAATGGTCCGGAGAATAAGATTCATATAAGGAAAGTCCCATTTCGGAGTTCGGGAATGATTCCGGTGTTTTCATCGGGGATATTCTAGAAGGTTCCGGATTGTCCGGCACTCCGGGGGGGAAGGGGTACATGAATGTGTCATTACATATTGGAATGATTGCATCATGTACTAAGTGTTCTTGCTGTCCCAAATATAGGATTAAATTGAATCCTAAAACAGAAAAGTCAAATGTCCAGTTTGAAAGTCAAACTGCCAAAACAAGAAACTGTGGGAAACAAGCAAGAGGAGTTGGAACCAACCTGGAGGAGGAGTTGGACTCCTCCAGGCCGGCGCCCAGCCCTAGGCCGAGTTGGGGAGGGACTCCCTCCCTCCCCTGGCGCGCCCACACCCTCCCACCTATATAAGGAGGGGCAGGGCTCCCCTCCTAGAACACACAAGTTCCTATCCTCTAAACTAAACCCTAGATCTAGACCCCGGTTTAGAGCTATTCGGTTTAGAGCCTTCTAATTGGTTTAGAGCCTTCTAATTGGTGTGTCTAATTACTAGACCACTAATAGCCTCTCTCATAAGCTCCACCATACTCGCACCGGCTTAAGGCGAAGCCCTGCGGGATCTCCCCTCTACTTCCGGTACCACGCCGTTGTGCTGCCGGAATCGCGAGGAGAGTGCTACAACCTCCGCTGCCTGCTGGAACAAGGGAGAGGAAGGTCTTCGTCGAGTACCGAACGTGTGACCGACTGCGGGAGCGCTGCGGGAACGCGGCGCCGGAAGGATCGTCTACGCGATCTTGAGATCGGAAAGAGTACGACTACATCACCCACGAGAATCTGCTCTCGTTAAACACTTTGGAATCTTCGAGGGTGAGTTATTCCATCGACTCGTTGCTACAATCTAGTAGATAGATCTTGGCTTGTTTGTTTGTATGCGATAGAAAATTTTTGTTTTCCATGCTACGAACCCCTACAGAAGGATATGTCATAGAGGTGTTGGAAACAACATGGAGACCTGCACAACACAAACTCAAGACTTTGCCCCAACGAATCAGTGAGGTTGTTAAGCTCACCAGTTTGCTGTAAGAAAGGATTATGAAAAGTCACATAATTGGGATTGCTTAGTGTGCCTTGAAGAAATTATGCGTTGTTTTAGCATGCAAAAGCATAGTATTGTGGTATTCTCTTTTGATGTTTTTCTTGGGTTGACTTGGCACATGCTCACACCATGTTATGACTATGACAAGTCACCATTAGCCTCTATGATCATTTCCTTGACTTGTACTACCACTCTATGCTTTGATTAGTAATGCTTTGTTGCACTGCATGATTATGGCCATTATTGCTCTCTTATTTGGTTGCTCCCAGTCTTTTGCTAGCCTCCACTTGTATTAGTAAGTCCTACTCATGCTTCCAAGTCCCAAGAAACCAAGTTATTCCAAAGTTTCCAATATAAACTCCTATGCATGGTGGGTTACACCATTCCAAGTATATTCTTGTTTTCAACTATCTTCCAATTAAAAACTATTTTGTTATGTGAAAACTTAGTTATTAAAGCACTCACAAACTTGATGACACACTTTATATTCTTTGCCTCTAACAAACTTGAACCATTGTGTCATCTATGTTGTATATGCTTGCACTTATACATTGGAATTAGCAGAACCGTGCTGTCACAGGGAACGTTTTCAACATTGCACTTGTACTATGTACTCAGTTGATATCATGCTCTATTGTCTATGGATGTCACCGGTGTGAAATAAAGAGGGAACTTGTAAGTCCATGGAGTTTGTATCCTGTGTTAGAGAAACGCCTTGGCTGCTAGTCTAAGCCATGCCTAATCATGGTGGAAACTTGCAGCATCACCATAGTGACATCTATGAAGCACTCTTCTTATATAAAAAAAAGAGACACATTGATAAAAGAGGAAAGAGAGAAAAAAGCACCATATTCCCATGGTAAATAAGAAGATTGCTGAGATGCTCATTGTCTTCTTGCCCTGTCATTTTGGTTATGGGAAAGCTCATGTACCATGTGCAAGGGGTACCCCGTCGGCGGTTCTCAATGATATGCAAATACTTACAATGAGAAGAACTTACAGGTGAACAAACTTGAGTAGCATGAGGTGTGACCCTCGTATTCAAGGGACTTGAGATGGCCAACTTATACTTCGTCAAGCATATACTCCATATTTGTCACTTTAACCTTAATCACTTCAAGATTCTTATGATAGGGGAAATGAGGGCTGAAAGCTAACAAGTACCATAATTTTTGGAAGCTATTTTTGAAACTTGAAATCCCTGCTTTCTTTATAAAAGGCTTTTCTTCCACCACAATTTAAGTCTCCACCTTCTACCTTTAGGCACCATTAAGAGAGCATAGTTTTCATTCTGTGTGGAGTGTTCCAAAGCTTATTGATTGATGCATATTGTGATATTATTTGTTCTTGTGCTATTTGTTCCTAGTCACCCTTGTGAACTTTGATGGTGTCCTATGCATCTATTTTCTACTCTATGAGGGACAATCTGATTGCCACTATGCTATGTTTTCTGTATGTGAAACAAACAAACGTTTTTCAATGCATGTTATTCATGATCTTTGTTTGTAGCTTGTCATGTTGCATGCATAGTTACTATGTCCTATTGTTAGAACTGCATCTTTCATGCACATGTTTAGATTTCTTTGATCCCAGCTTTCAATGCTTTCAAATGGTTGGATCTTTATTGTGAGGGTGCCTGTCACCTCAAAAATTATTCTTTTTATCACTTACCTACTCGAGGACGAGCAAGAGTTAAGATTGGGGATGCTTGATATATTGGAAACGTATCTATAATTTTTGATGCTCCATGCTTGTTTAGTATCTACTTTGCTTTGCTTTGTCTACACTTTGAGGTACTTTCTACATGTTTTCTGGTACTAACCTATTAACAAGTTTCCGCAGTGTCAGTTGCCTGTTTTCTGCTGTTTTGGTTTCAGAAAAGCTAGTAAATAAATATTCTCGGAATTGCCTGTTTTCTGATGTTTTGGTTTCCCCCTGGCCGCCTCCTCGGCCTCCCCCTTCGCCTATAAGAAGCCCCCGATGCAGAAACCCTAAGTATCCGATCAAATCTCCATGAAACCTTCTGTAGCCGCCGCCACCAATGTCCCTAGATCGGGGGAGGGGACCTGAAGTTCTTCCCGGCACCCTGCGGAGGGGAGATCATCCCGGAGGCCTTCTCTCCGGTATGATGCGTGAGTAGTTCCACCTTGGACTATGAGTCCATATAGTAGCTAGATGGTTGTATCTCCTCCTTTGTGCTTTCATGTATAGATCTTGTGAGCTCCGTTCATGATCAAGATCTAATCTATTTGTAATCATGCATGTTGTGTTTGCGGGGATCCGATGAATATTGAGATTATTGTGTTGGTTTGATTAATGGTTTTGTCTTTATGATTCTATCATGTCTGTGTTGTTTGTGATCTTGCATGCTCTCTGTTGTTAGTAGCTATCTTGGCCTAGTAGTTGCTAGTGACTCCAAGATAGGGTATTTATGCTCGATAGTGGGTTCATGCCTCTAGTTTTCAAGGAAAGTGAAAATAATCTTTTCGATTGTAGATGTGTTGTTGCTACTCGGGAGAAAACAATGGTCTCTTGTTCATGGAACATGTGGACTGTTTACCTTACACACTTTGCTTAAAGCAGTTGTCTGTTGCTTTCAACTTAATACTGGAGGGGTTTGGATGATAACCTGAAGATGGACTTCTAGTCATAGATGCAGTTGGATGGCGGTCTATGTATCTTGTTGTATTACCCAAATGAATCTCATAAGATCTTTCTGACTGGTAATTGCATTGTTATGCCCTGCTTAGTTTCTGTCAATTGCCCTTCTGTAATTTGTTTACCCTTCATGCCATGTTGTTTATCTAAGGAGAGCACCTCTAGTAAACTATGGATCCCGGTCCAATCTTTACCTTTCATACATCTTCCATTGTTACTTGTTTACTTGATGCAAACCACCATTACCTTCTACACCATACGTTTAATCCTTTGTTATAGCAAACCGGTGAGCTTGAGAACCTCACTGATTCGTTGGGGCAAAGTCTTGAGTTTGTGTTGTGCAGGTCTTTGCGTTGCTTGCAACACCTGTGTGACGTTTCCTTCCTCCTTCTGGTTCGATAACCTCGGTCTCTACTAAGAGAAGACTTGCCGATGTGCTTATCACACCTTTTTTTTAGAGGTTCTCATCACACCTTGCTCTTGGGGTTTCCAACGAAGTGCTCCACGTCAAGCACCATCACCTGGTAGCCATTGAATTTGTTGAACTATTTCAATTATTCAATCAAGACGCCTTGGACAAATCGATCATCAGTGCCTATTGTCTGTAAGTACTAATTCTGTAATTAATTAAGTCTCTAGCTATCTCAGCTTGTGTATTGCATGTATATAATCATAGTATAATATGCAGAATGAAAGATTCTTGAATGCAACAGAGAACAAATCTATGAAATTGGGTTCATTGACCCATATTATGTTCATCAAGCTAATCTCAAAGCAAAACCCCAGGATACGGAGGATAATATTGTACACGCGTTAAGGTTTCAAGAAGACACAAGGTAAATACTATTTCCTTACAACTTCGAGTGAGTGAGTGTTATTGTCTTGTATACACTTTCTATTTCGCTTACTCGATGTTAAGTGTATAATTAATAAGTTATGCATGCGCAGCTTCCACTATATTCTGTTAATCATTCAACCTGACAAAGGGCGGGTACTAGTTATGGACTCAAAACATAAACCCCTTGAGACGTGGGCGGGCATGCAGATGATGCTCCAACGGTAATTCTAATCATTCGGAACTATATCGGCAACGTTCATGAATTTCATGATATCAAGTATTTAATAACTCCTTTTATTCGTTTTCTTCGTCGGGCAGCGCTTGGAAATGGTTCACCAAGAAGGCTAGGGATGTTTAGAAAGAGGAGCTTACATTTAAACCACTAGATGTAAGTATCACTAGCTAGATCCGCGCATCTCTTTGATTCTAGTTTTGATACCGTTATCATGCTTGATTATTATTTTGATTGAACTCTGTTTTCGTAAAGTGCCTGACGCAGGGACCAGGGAATAATGTATGTGGATACTACGTTTGCGAGTTCATCCGTCGGACATGCTGTGAGAATGACAGAAATTTAGAGTAACTTAACGTACGTAAACAATTTTTATAGTTTTATATTACCATCAAATTGTGTTTAGTTTCATTCATATAGGTTGACTCCTTTTTTAAATCAGCTCGAACGTCTATGGGATGGTCTTCTGCCAAAGGATCGCCTATGAGCAATTCAGGAGGAATTGGCGGGATTCTTGGATGCAGAAGTCCTAAACCCAAAAGGAGAATACTATGCGGGTGTATAAGCAATAGGGACTGTAGAAAGAGCTTATTTTGTATGTATATATGTGTATGAAACCCGTGTATCGAATATAATATGTTCGACACTTAGATCTCTATTGTCATGATGATGTTCTGTAATATAATGGTTTCTTCATTGATGAGTGCAAAACACAAAATAAAAAATAAAACAATATAAATTAATTCTCTGCCGCGGCATAAAAAATGGCCAAAATACTGTCACGGCAAAAAAAAGTGGCCAAAATAAATTCTCTGTCGTGGCAGAGAAATGTGCCAAATTTCTGCCGCGGCAAAGAGTGATTTGTCCCGGTTCGTGTTACGAACCGAGACGATTGCTCCTCCCCCTCGCGCGGAGCAGCGGTCACGTGGACCACGTTTTGTCCCGGTTCGTGGCCTAACCGGGACTAAAGGGTCAGGGCTTTAGTCTCGATTGCCCCGTCCCGGTTGGACAACCGGGACTAAAACCCCTTAACAACCAGGATGCATGAAGCTGTTTGCACTAGTGGGGAGTTCCCTCTGGGCTAGAGCTGCTATGCGATTCATGACAACTAGGGCTGCCTCTTAAAGGATGGCACGGCGAACTGTTGGAGTACTCAGCTTACTTATAAAAGTTTTGATTAAATGAATAATGAACGGGAGTTCCCCCTGGGCTAGAGCTGCTATGCGATTCATGACAACTAGGGCTGCCTCTTAAAGGATGGCACGGCGAACTGTTGGAGTAGATTGATTAGGAGATGGTCCAATCATGACTAAATTTATTACCCTGCTTCTTCATTACTACTCCAAACATGAGAGCTAGCCCCGCTGATTGTCTGTGTCGTAGTGCAAGTAGATTGTCCTTCAGGAATTGATTGTGGAATCTGAGAATGTGTCCAATCGGATTGAAATCATGCGTGAGCAGCTATAACTGCTGCTCCAGTCGAAGTTGTCGATCGATCCCAGAAAATGTTAGTTTCGACGGTTGGATTTCACGTACATCTAGCTAGCTAGCTATGGATGCCTAGCCGGCCGGCTCAGTCGATCACGTTAGTTAGTTGGCTGCTCCAGGTAGGTCGCCGGTCCACTTCCTTAACCGACGGGCGCGTCCGTAACTCTGTCCTCAGATGACACAACCCACAGTACGTAGTTCTTAATTAGCCAAAAAAACAAAGCATGCATCATGCAACTAGTTCCAGACAATCGCGCTCTGATGCTTATGATTAGGCTTCCCATTTGTCAGTTCCCGGCAGCTAGGAAGCTCGGTCATCGTATTTGGAAAATCATGTACTCCCTCAGGGCGGACCTAGACTGAAAATGACCCGGTGTCACGGTCTATGTTTCATATTTTTTTCACTAAATTTTGCCGGGATCACACACTGCAAATGAATGAAACATACCAAAGAAACCCATTTTTACCGGGTGTCCTTGGACCCCTGTTAGCATAAGGTGGGTACGCCAGTACAGGGTCATAATTCCTGTCATTGTTTTAGTTTAAATGTAAACTACAACCACAATAAGAATTATGAAACAGATGCAGTACTAATTAAAGCAAGTGTCGATTGAGAGAGTTCCTGCTGTTATTAATGGTCAACCTGCACCATTTGTACATTCATATGTAGAAAACACAACAACACTGGACAAAAATTTTATGTTTCGATTAGGTGATATTTATTGACTAAAAATGTCTCATCAAAGCGATACAAACATCAATAGTACAAAATTGGCCTTTGCATAATAAGATGTGCCCAACACAAAAGTACCGACATAAAAGATCTTACTAAAAAAAGGGAAACAAAATTAGTTACTGGAGGCCCTACCGTAGACTACACCAACATTCATGATAGGTAAGAACCTTCTTGACCTCTCGCTTCACTCGAATACATGCCATCTTAAGTAGTTCCTCGTCTTCGGTGGCTGAAGTAATAATCACATGTATCGAGCGAAAGTCTACAGAAGAAAATAGCTTATACTAGAAAGGAAATCTTTTCTTCTCAAACACCACATCATCTTGTATCGTTGAGGTATTTCCAATTCAATCTATATTATTAAAAAGATTGGGAACGTTCGTCGCCAGCCTAATTTTCCGTCTGCCTTGATTTGACTATTTTGCCCCTCCATCAAACCAGTAATTACCCACCTGTGCCACTCTTAAGTCAAAAAATAAGACAGTTTACAACGCCCTTTCCTCTCCTCGGTGGGAAGGCGGCGGCAGACGTCGAGGCAGGGCCGGCGCTGCGGCAGAGGAGAAGGCGAAGCGTGGCAGAGGCCGCGGGCGCGCGCGGCGAGCGGATGGCGACGACGATGGCTTGCGGTCGAGGGTGAGGAGAGCGACGAGGGGAGAGGCTGCTGGGGCCGGTGAGGAAGGAGACTAGCGGTCGAGGCGGCGGGCGCCGGTGAGGGAGGAGACCAGCGGTCCAGGCTGCGAAGGATTGTCAGCGGGAAGAGGGAGGCGCTCGCGCGGGAGCGAGGGGATGACGGAGAGGGCCGGCGCTGCGGAGAGGAGCCAGGGAGGAGGCGGGGAAGGGCACTGCGGCGGCGGGGATGGTGGATGCGGGAGGAGACAGAGGCGGGGTGGACCATGAGCGGGTGGGGGTCGGGATGGGAAGGTGGAGGCGAGAGAGGCGGCGGGGATAGTGTGGGAGAGGCAGAGGCCGCGGGCGCGCGCGGCGAGCGGATGGCGACGACGATGGCTTGCGGTCGAGGGTGAGGAGAGCGACGAGGGGAGAGGCTGCTGGGGCCGGGGAGGAAGGAGACTAGCGGTCGAGGCGGCGGGCGCCGGTGAGGGAGGAGACCAGCGGTCGAGGCTGCGAAGGATTGTCAGCGGGAAGAGGGAGGCGCTCGCGCGGGAGCGAGGGGATGACGGAGAGGGCCGGCGCTGCGGAGAGGAGCCAAGGAGGAGGCGGGGAAGGGCACTGCGGCGGCGGGGATGGTGGATGCGGGAGGAGACAGAGGCGGGGTGGACCATGAGCGGGTGGGAGTCGGGATGGGAAGGTGGAGGCGAGAGAGGCGGCGGGGATAGTGTGGAGAGAGAGAGAGAGAGAGAGAGAGAGAGAGAGAGAGAGAGAGAGAGAGAGAGAGAGAGAGAGAGAGGGTGCGGTTCGCGAGGGAGAGTGGCGCGGGGTCAGGCTGGTTCTGTATCGAGGGGAGCGTGAGGAAGGGGTAGGGCCGGGAACGCGATGAACGCATTGCTGCGGGAACGTGGGGTGCATGCGCCCGCGTCGCGCGTGGGGAGACGGCGCCACTCCATCAAGGCGGACGGTGGTCTTTTCTGCTCCTCTGAGGGCCGCTTGTGAGCCGATCTGAGAGGCCGTGACTAGGTTCTGGCCGATTGGCCGGCTTCTCGTCGGTCCCTAGCAGTCGCGCTAGCTGGTTTGCCGCCGCCCATCGATCCCTCTCACACAGCCCCTTGCACCAGAGCAGAGGCCATAGGGGCGGAGCACTAGGTGGAGGACACTCTGCTGTGGCGCCCTGTGAACACATGGATCTGAACGCCACCACTCCTGACTTGAGCCCCCACAAAGAAAAAAGGACGTCCAGATGTCTATGTGCGTATCAATGCTAAAAAAAAAGATAGTCCAGATTTCTATGCTTTTTATATGCAATTCTATTATTCACATATGGTTATTTTGTTACACGAACTCTCATGATATCTGGTTGTAGAATAAAATTTAGAAGTTTTCTTAAGGTAAGTTTGTGGATTTTGAGTGAATCAACTCTTTGTATCAAGATCTTGCAATGAAGTATCTAAACCAAGTTTTTTGTATATGTTTAATTGCTCGATACCGAGAATAAGAAAAGAGAAACTGCAATCATGGATGTTTGATCCATCCGCAAGACAAATAAAATCTACCCGTAGCAACGCACGGACATTCAGCTATATCAGTGTTCTTTTGAAGAGAAGACGCGTTCTACATACATTTTCATAGTTTCGTGTCGACCGGCTTAAACGTATGTTAGTCCAATTCGGTGACAGGGCAGGGTTGCAGATTCTCTGCAGCTTGTAATTAGATATATTCATATTTAGATTTAGATGAATCCAAGTTAACTAATATCGGTCGGAGAGAATATAATAATGTCATGATGATATAAAAAACAAAACAACAAGCACATACTACTATCAAACATTTTACGGCACATTATAATTGGACACCACTAAAAAAAGAAGCTCATGTGAAGTCGCATTGCGGTAGGGGTTTTCATTTTTTCAAATGTTAGTTTTAAAGATTTCAGAAAAAAAGAGAAGAATGGTTTTTTTTTAAAGTAAAACGACAACCCCTTTTCAAACCTATAACCAAATAAATGATGAGTGTTTATAGTGTTGAGGAGTGCTTTGGTGCTTTCCAAAACTTTTTTGAATGATTTCTAGAGGAAAATAAAAGCTGTGATTACGAGAAGTAATGCACCTGCTTTGATCAAGGAAATATATATCCACATCCGAGGGAAACTGAAACCGAAGAGTGTGAAACTACCCATGTTGTTATGGGTTATGGCTGACATATTAAGTCAAGGTCGTTATAGGCGGCCGAACCTAGAGGGAGACAAACTCAGCCACAGGGTCATGCTGCTGATCAACATTCATTAATTCATCAGGCTTCATGTAAACGGGAATACGTAGCTACTGGCATAGGAGAACCCGTTGCAATGTTGGTTTGAGGCGGTGATCCCCTGGTCACCTTCTCATCGTGAGGATGTGGATATCACGGCCACGAGGGGTCGATGGGGTTAGACAGGCGAGCATGCGTATTTAAGTCCATCTCCTCCGCGTCTGGCGCCGGCGACAATGACGTGTATGTGGGTCGTGGCCTCGTGCGTAGTTGCACACGCGGTAGTTCATGTCTCCCACTTGAGTGGATATTAACTACAATACTAATGGCAATGGATTTGCAGTTGCTAGATTTCCCCTTGTAATGTAAGTAGGTGGATTAGTTCTCCTTATCACAAACTTTGTTATTTGTTTTAAAAGCCTTGCAAAAAAGAACTTTCAGAAAAGCACTGGAGCACTCCTCGTGTTTATATATAGTTGTAATATTATGCAAATAAGCGTTTACATATCTAACTAAGAAGCCGTGGCAATACACGGGCACTCTGCTAGTCTGAATAAATATATCCCAAAGTTTTTCTCTTCCCCTACTGTATTACTTTTTTAGAGTATTCGAAATCATACTATAACGTTTGATATTTCTTCTTTTTTTCTAATCGGAATTAGCTATTTTATTTGCTACGACTCAGTGTCCCCCTTAGTGAAATAGGAATTCTAAAATTATTAACAGACAAAAAAAATCTTTTTTTTGATAATGATCGAATGAAAATGCCAATAAAATCGCATTTTCTCTTTATTATATCTTTCATGTATATTATTCTTTCCTATAAATTTTAGAAGTTACAACAAAAAATTAGCATAAATATATAGTAGGACTACGTTCAGCCGACTTGGATATATAAGAAGTAAATGTATAAAGAAGGACAACATGTAACGTCGTAAGTTTGACTAGTGCTATTAATTTGCCGCCCCCTAGCTAGGCAGCGGCCACAACTGGATGTACCATGTGTAGTACATATACGTACGTACGTGCTGAAGCAAACTGTTGCACGTTGGCGGCTAGTTATAGTCGGGGGCGTCCTGCACCGCTAAAACGGAGAAGGAAAACGCATGCATCACAGTGTCAGTACTTGGAATTCTCCTTAGGACCATAAGACAAACAGACAAACAAGGTCTGTACGTGTATATGTGAACTACTCCCTCTGTTTCAAATTACTCCGCCGGCGCGTTTATGTAGGTGAACTAGTACTCTCTCATTTTTCATTCAAAAAAATCCGCGAATTTTTGAAATAGATAGTATGAAATATGTACTACTTATACCAAAAATTCTAAGAATTTTTTGATGAAAAATGAGAGAATACTAGACCACCTAGATAAGCGTGCGCGCGGAGTAATTTGAAACAGAGGGAGTACTACGTAACTAACCCAGCGTGACTAGCTGGTGCATGTGGATCTCTGGGACGGCGACGCTGCAGTATGGCGCGCGCCAACTTACGCTCACCGGTACGGTACCTCTGTCGAACAGCTAAGGACGTACGAACGTGAGTGATACCGGGGAGAGAAAGATCGAAGTTGACGAGCTAGCTTGACTCTGACGCGGCAGCACACAACGTTTTCTTGATCGAACTACTGTACAGGCTAGCGCGAGTAGTACTGAACCTGCAATGTCACGCACGTCCGCACGTGAACAGCATGCGTGTGATCAAGACGACCGATCGATCGATCAGACCCGGAACCCCGCTCCCCACCCGCTCCCGTGAGCGGACGGGAACCCTAACGCCCACCGCCATGCCATACCTCCTCCCCTCCTCGCCGCCACCAGAGGCATGCCTGGACGAAGCCCAGCCGGAGCCGGCGGCAGCGGGGAGCTTTCACCCCCTCGCACGACAGGAGTTGGCACGGGCCAGCATCGCCGTGTAGGGGCGCTGCGAGGCATGGGTTGCAGCGGTGCGGCCGGGACTCGTCGTGGCGACGCGGTGGGGGTGCGCACTCATCTTGGTTGGCGGCAGCTGACCATGGATGGCAGCGAGGGCCAGGAGCGGCAGGTACTGCGGGCAGCCGTCTCTGCATCGCAGGTGGAGGTGGTGGGGCGGTAGTGGTGGCTCGGGAAGATGAGCTCGGCTCGGTGGCTGGTCGCGGCGGCGGCCTGATGGAGGATGGTCGTGGTGACGCGGCACTAGGCGGTGCGGACTGTGGTGGCCAGGCGACGCGCCAGATCTAGACGGGTAAGGGCCCAATATGGGTCTTGCGGGCCAGATCTAGGCTAGTGAGGGCCTGATATGGGCCTTGCAGGGCACTGGCCGCCATGTCCCGCCTCTGGCTGGGAGGTTTTTGCGCACCACCCCTAACCGTGTGGCTAGGGCCAGATCCGGGCCAGGTGGGCCTAGATCTGGTGGCTGTCGGTGGGTTCCGACTTGCAAGCAGTCCGAAGATGTTGTGATTGCCTTGCTCGTCGACCTCTGTGCTAGATCACGTGGACCCCCTCGTCCCTACCATTGGTCCCGATTCGGTGATTGTTAATGCCCCGTAGGTGCGACCTCATGGTTTTCCTTAGACCGGCCATAGTCTAGGTGATCTCAGTGGCGATGGTGCAGCTGCTTGGCGGCGGGGATCTGCGGTGGCGGCGGATCCACTGGTGGATGGAGGAGTAGTCAGTAGCGCTAGGGTAAGCGGAGATGGTGGCACCCTTGCTGCAGTGTGGTGGCGGGGCTTCACGAGTCCTTCTAGGCTCGGCCGGGCCAGAGAGGGCTTGGGTTGCCCTTGCTGTTACATCCGATCGACTATCACCCTCTGACAGTTGAAGCAGTTCCCTCCCGCGTGTTATTGTACCGCCGACCTTCACTGAAGTTGCTTCTTTTTTGTTGTACCAGTCTTCCCTTGTGGGTCACGATGAGACGATGGTGGTGTCTGCAAGACCGTGGTGGCGTGTGCTGGTGGGCGGTGAGCTTGGTGGAGCAATTCAAAGTGTCCGCGAGTGTGATTTTTTTAGGGGTCAGGAGAAATCCTTGTCGTCTTGACACCGATGTGGCGTCGTCTGCGGGTGTCGCCGTCCTTCTTAAAGGGCGTCGGGTGTATCTCTTCCCCACCTCTCGTGGCGTTTTGGGGGAAACCCTAGGACTAGTCCGGGCAGCAACGTCGTTGTCGTCGCTTTCCTTCTTGAAGGTGTTGCTTGGTACGCGACGCTTCAAAGTGCTAGGAGCGTGGTTGAAATTCTCCGGAGGGCACAGCGGTTGCGGGTCATCGTCGTTTTCGTCGAGCCACTATTGTCGGCTTTGTTTTATCTTCCTTTTTTTTCTTTGTGCTTCTTCGTTATCTTTGTTGTTTCTTTATGGGCGTTGTGTTGTCTGGCTTAGCAGCGGTCTAAAACGGTTGCCATATTAATATAGCCGGAGGAATTGCATGTTTCGAGAAAATGCGATCAATCGAAGTGGTTTAATTAGAGCTAGTTAAGGAGTGTAATAATTAGTTCGGGGACTTGGGTTACTAGTACGTACTAGGACAAACTAATCGTGTAGACTGTTTATTCAGAAAGGTGTTGTCTGTTTTCGTGGTGATGAGAGATGTGACAGCATAGAGGGAAACGCAGCCGTTGATGATGGGTCGACCGCACCAACTGATAAAAAGCGTATCCGATGGAGATCGATCGTGTCGGTCTGCTGGCCCGCGATGGCGCGCGTGCGCGTGGTTGCATGCCCATGTCAGCGTGCACCGAAGGCGACGTACGCCCCTGAGAAGTGAGAAACCAAACCAGGAGAGGGGCGACATTGTTGGGTAATACTCCCTCCGTTTACAAATATAAGTGCATGTACAATACAGTGACGTCAGTCTTTTTTTATGGTTGTCACGTTAGATTTTCGTTTAGTTGGAAAAGAGAGAAAATTCCATATAGTAATTGTGCTGCGTAGGAACGTTTCGCACTACCCGCTCCTGCGTGTCCCCCGCTGGCGACGCAGGGGCGCCGCCGCCCATCTAGCCCCTCCTCCCGCACTCCTCCTCTCCCTCCCCGCCGCCGCTGGCGGGAGCCGTCGAGCGAAGCTCGGGCAGTGCTGGCGGCGGCGGGTTTGTCTTTCCCCGACGCCTGGAGGTTCTCGCGGGGAGTATGAGACAGGCGGCGGTGTGCTACTGCGCCTTGGGCAGAGCCTGGCCAGGCGGCGGTGGGGCGGCTCGGCGGCGACGTCCTGGCAACAGCGGACTGCGGCGGGGCGGCTCCTGGTCGGCGGCGGCGTGCCCTGCTGTGGCCGACGGCGTGGCCCAGATCTAGGCCCGTTCAGGCCCGATCTGGGTTGGGCGGGTTGGCGTCGTAGCACACTGGCGGGAGGCAGCCATGGGGGGCTGCGGCTGGCGGCGGAGGAGACGGTGGTCTGCAGGGTCGGTGCAGCGACCCGGGACAGCACGGAGGCGGAGGTGCGCCGGCCTGCTCTAGGCCTGTGCGGGCCAGATCTTGGTCGGTTGGGCTGCTGTTTTCTGACCCGGGCCAGGCGGGCCTAGGTCAGGAGCGTGCCCCGTAGACCAGGTAGATCTGCTGGCTGAAAAGGCTTGGCCCTTTGTCTTGTCTATGTGGCCTGGATCCGAGCCAGGTGGGCTTGGGTTCGGCGCTGGTGGCCTCCTTCCATCGGTGAGCTTGAGATGGACAATTCCCGATCTGCTTGGCGGGGCTCTGGCCTCTTCTCAGACCGGCGGTGGTCCGGTTGGCCCGGGTGACCATGGTGGTGATGGCGCTGCTACTTGGCGGCGGATTCACTGGTGGACGAAGGAGTAGGGAATAGGGCTTGGGTTGGCGGCAACGGTGGCACCCCTGCTGCAGTGTGGCCGCAGGGCTTCACGAGTCTAGTTGGGCTCGGCCAGGACAGAGAGGGCCCGGTTTGCCCCTGCTGCTACATCCGGTCGGCTATCGCCTTCACACGGTGGAGGTAGTTCCCCCCCGCGTGTTACTGTATCGCCGACCTAGCTGAAGTTTCTTCTTTTTCGGTCGTTCTAGCCTCACATCGTCGGTCACGGTGAGGCGACGGTGGTGACTACAAGACCGTGGTGGCGTGTGCTGGTGGGCGGCGAGCTTGGTGGAGCAATGCGGAGCATCCGAGAGTGTGGTTTTTTGAGGGGTCGGGAGAAATCCTTGTCATCTTGACACCGATGCGGTGACGTCTGTGGGTGTCATCGTCCTTTTTGATGGGCGTCGGGTGTATCTCTTCCCCATCTCTCGTAGCGTATCGGGGGAAACCCTAGGACTCGTCCGGGCAGCAGCGTCGTGGTCGTCGCTTCCCTCTTGGGGGTGCTGCTTGGTACGTGACGCTTTGGAGTGCTAGGAGAGCGGTGGAATTCTCTGGAGGGCGCAGCGGTGGCGGGTCACCCTCGTTTTCGTCGAGCCACTGTTGTCGGCTTTATTTTCTCTTCTTTTTCTTCTTTGTTTTCTTTGTTTTTATTTTGGGCGTTGTGTTGTCTGGCCCAGCAACGGTCTCAATCGGTTGCTATATTAATATAGCTGGGCGAAAGCCTATTTCGAGAGAGTTATCTTTCCTTAGCTAAGGGACGATCCCTTAAAAATAAAAAAAGACTATTTTTTTTCCATTGTACCTTATGTTTTCTCTTATCAACACAATTTTTTACTATAATTAGTTAATTTACATTAAGTTTTAAAGATGACAATAAAAAATAACCCATTGTACAACTTATTTTTGTTACCTTTTCTAGATTACGTGAGGGCTAAGAAAAGACCCGCCTTTTCTAGCATTGTACATGCCCTAATATGTTTTAGGTTTGCGAAGAAGGTGTATCTAGATAACTTTTAATGTATAGATGTGTCTAGATACATTTTATTCAAACGGAGGGAGTATGTGTCGGCGGCTAAGCTATATAGGCTAGAATTGGAGAATTCACATGGAAAACGATTAAGGCCAGAGAGAAGATAGGTAGCAAGCACGCATGCAGCCCCGGATCTCCGCTCAGCCACATGCTCCCGCCGTTCCGCGAGCTATCATCTCCACGTTCTATCCAAGTAAAATCGGTCTCGGTACGTGCTTTGCTGCTAAGCTACAGGGACCAGAGAGTCTATCTACAGTTCGGCCTGATCGCAACAGCTCGCTCGGCCGCGCCCGCATTGAGCTGCCGTTGAACAGTCGACGTAGCGCGCGGTGTATCGCGACGGGACGGGCCATGTGCGGGCGGCGAGGAACACGGGCGGCGGCCGGCCGGGGCGCGCGCGCCCCGTACGTACGCCTCGTGGGCACGGGCCACGGACCACGGTGCCGCGCGGGCTCCCCGCCCGCCCGTAGTACGACGTCTACCAGACCACTGCATTTAAGCCCCAGCTTCCCGGGCGTGTTCGTGTCGGGGCTGCTCGCGCGGGCCCTGAGGACAGTCTTCGTCGTCCTCCTACTTTTGCATCAATGACTCCGAGAGCTCGTGGCCAGATGAGACTCGGATCGAACTCGTGGGAGGACGAGAACCTTTGTCGTGGTTTTGCCTAGCTCTCCCAAAACACGGCTGGCGAGATCGGCGAGAACCCGACCGAAGATCCAACGCTTGGTTGGCTCCATCAGTGCGCGGCGACCATCGGCGTCGGGCGTGACACCTCCATACGCTTGGCGCTCTCCAAAGCCGTTTGCGCTTCCCTCATCGCATGCGCCTCCTCCGACATCACCGTCCTGTCCTTGCGGCTCTCTGTTTCGACCTTCCCCCGTCGAACGTTGTACAACCACTCGGCGTTGGTCAAGCCCTCCGGCCTCGGCCTCAGCTTCCTCAACTTCTTCACCTTTGGTACGCCGACGGTGGATCAGGGTTTGACAAAACCCTTGGACGGCATGGTGGGCGGGAGCTAGGGGGAACTGGTGGGAGATGTGGCGGAGAATGGAGAAGAAAGGCGGGAGGAGGGAGAAGAAATGCAGGAGCTCGCCCTTGAGTCACCGACAGGGTTGGCCCACCCGTTTTTTCGCTGTGTCCGGCATTTTCAGGCGGTTCCTAGCACCTCAGGTTCGGTCTGGAAACGCCGGATGAAGTTGGGCCAAATCCTACGTAATTCGGCCTTCTAGGAACACGACTGGACAAAATTTCATCATCCGGATAAAAAAACATCCAAACGCTCTTTTATAAACACGGGTGAAGATGCTCTAAGAACCATGAGACAAGCAAACAAACAATGTCTGTACGTGTATGTGAACCACACTAACCCAGCGTGACTAGCTACAGGCTAGCTGGTGCATGCGGATCTCTGGGACGGCGACGCTGCAGTGGCGCCAACTTAATTACGCTTTGGTACCGGTACCTCTATCGAACAGCTAAGGACGTACGAACGTGAGTGATACCGGGGAGAGAAAGATCGAAGTTGACGAGCTAGCGTGACTCTGACGCGGCAGCACACAACGTTTTCTTGATCGAACTACTGTACAGGCTAGCGCGAGTAGTACTGAACCTGCAATGTCACGCACGTCCGACCGCACGTGAACAGCATGCGTACGTACGCGTGATCAAGACGACCGATTCGGAAACGCGATCAATCGAAGTGGTTTAATTAGAGCTAGCTACTCGTTAAGGAGTGTAATAATTAGTTCGGGGACTTTTTTTAGGGAATTAGTTCGGGGACTTGGGTTAGTAGGGCAAACTAATCGCGTGTCTGTTTATTGAGAAAGGTGTTGTCCGTTTCGTGGTGATGAGAGATGTGAGAGCAAAGAGGGAAACGCAGCCCAGTCGTTGTTGATGGGTGGTCGACCGCAGCAATCAAATAAAGCGTATCCGATTGAGATCGCGCCGGCTCGATCTGCTGGCCCGCGATGGCGTTCGTGCGCGTGGTTGCATTGCATGGCAGCGGACACTGAAGGCGACGCCCTGACAGACCGAGCCAAACCAAACCAGACCAGGAGAGGGGCGACATTGGGTATGCGTCAGCTAAGCTATAGGCTAGCATTGGAAAACTCATATGGAAACCGATTAAGGCCTTGTTTGGCACAAGCGGTTTGTAGAGCTTTTTTGTGTATTATCCACTAGGGGTTTGGTGAAATCACTGCCTCCACCAAATACACTTCCCTCATTCTAATCCCCTTCCTAAAAAATCCTCTTCCCCTAACTCACGTTGTTTGGCTTGCGGGGATACATATCAGGTTTCTCGTCTGGTATGTGATCGATAAAAATCTAATCTTTGCATCACATAGATTCAACAATTCAGCACACTTTTGTAGATGCGTTCACAATTTCTCAAGAAGCATTACATAATCTCAGAATAGAACAACATCTTAGCAGCTAGTTAAACTTTTTTCAACAAGAATATGTAGCTTGTTTTGCCATTGTGTATCTTCAGGTAACCTGATGGAGTCATGCGCTGTCTACATACTCAATCAGAATTTTTGCAACAAAACGAAATAAAAAACAACGGAAGAGACACATGTAGTCTGCATGAATGCATCAGTTTGGTTGGTTCTTCCAAAGGCTTGTTCTAGAAAAAAAAGATAATGAGAATCTCAGCAGCTGTTGTTGATGGAGAATCATGCTCAGCAGCCTTGTGCACTGGTAGACCGGAACTGCAGATATTCAGAGATCAACATACAGGTAGTTCGGATCAGATACTGCTTTCGGATGAAAGCCAGAATAAATCGCACAAAGATCAATACATGGACAATAATTAATCAAGAACATGTATCAAATCAGAACCAAAATAAGCACCATGGCACAGATGCTTAATTCGTGAGCCGCAACAGCCATGTGTAATGTACTAATGTTGTTACCATGGCAAGTTTAGTTCTCTGCCTAATGCAACGACAGAGCTACTTTCAAGTTCCATTTTTTTATTCATATGAGTGTGTTAGAGTACTGTCGGATAATCTTTAAATGTGTGTAAAAGTAACATTGCCAGTTTTACTTGATATCTACGGCCACAGTTATGTGCAGGCCATACAGCTAGAGAAATCTATCCAAAATAATAAGCCAGAGTGTACAATGAACTCATGTGACTTGAGCCAGGGGTACAAAATTATCATCAGCCAGAGTAGACAAGCTTCACTTATGAATACTAACTATACTTCAAACAACACCACACAACAAAAGACTAACGTAATACAAAATGGTTTCCATCAAGAACAAGCACATCAGACGCGACATTACATGAACATTGGATATAATGGTACCAACTGAAATGGATATAATGGCATAAAACACCACTAGTGATAGGCATCAGCCACCTACATTTACTGCTAGTAACCACATCGCACTAACAGTCAGATTCATGTTTCTAAGGAAAAATACATTGTGACATGAATTAGACACATTGTGACATGAATCGTAAGAGACTAGAGCAAAGATCTTACCTCAGTTTAACCTAGCTAACTGCCTACGAAGCCATATGATTGCTGTGCCATCTTTATCAGCGACCAGGTTGACAAAAAACTCACGGTTGTGGGCATTATTGAAAACCTCTGATGCTGTTATTTTCTCCTCGGGTGTGACACCTTCTAATGATTTCAAGTCCTCCATGCATCTGGTGATTGTGAAGTCTTGTGCAACTTCTTTTTGGGCTTCCTTTTCTTTGATTTGTACCAATCTCTCCATCACTCCTACTATCCCATCCACACTCTTCTTCTTTGGGCTATTCTTAGGATTATTTCTTGAAGCACCTACTTGTGACCTATTCCTTTCAGCAGAACCTACCTGTCCTTGCTCCACTTGTGACCTATTCTTTTTAGCAGCAGCTTCTTGTCCTTGCTCCACTTGAGACCTATTCCTTTGAGAAGCATTGATGGCTCCCCAACCTTTGTCCCTGACTATCTCTCCCTCCATCTCATTTCGGCGTTCATCCATGATATGCGAGTCATCATCATAGGCCTTGTCCCCAACTACCTCTTCATCCATCTCTTTTTGGTGTTCATCAATAATCTGCAAGTCGTCGTCAAACTCCATAGATGGCCCAGCAGTGGATGTGAAGCAAAGTTTGCCCTCAGCTAATTGCCCTGTAGTAAATAGTTTGATAAGCAAACAATTGCATCATATAAGAGTTATCCTAGAGAATCATATTATAGTTCTATAAGCTAACACTTGCACACTTACCATCATAGAGTTCCCCGAGCGTATCATAGAGAGGAAAAGCTTTTCGCTTGAACTTGCTGAGCCTATCACCCAAAGAGGCTATCAAGTTTACCCACAGATGAGGTTCGGCCTGCAACATGCTTTTTGCTTCATTCCAACCAACTCCACTCTGTTTTCGGGCCTCCCTTAAAGCCCTGTAGTCCCTCTTGAGATCTTTTTCTTTGTCTTGAATTTGAGACTTTTTGACATTCACATGGGGGTTTCTCTGTTGGAAAATAGAAACCATCAGGTTCCAGGTTTCACTATTCCATCCATTCTGACTTCTATGGTAGGTGGTATTGTGCTCATGCAATATCTCAACAAGAGATTTTTCCAATGCACGGCTCCATGTTGCCCTTGTTTTTTCACCTACATAACACATAAAATTGTTATTGCTAGTACATCTATTACCTAATGAGAGGAGGTCAATGGGAAAATTCTTGAGAGGGGTAGCAAATTATTACCTATTGGAGAATACTTTTTTCCATACTTTGGTGAAACCTTCTTCATGCTTTTTTGGGCCTGCATCAAGTTAAATTTTGGAGATCCTTTCGGATACACTGGATTTCCTTTTGAATGCATATCTGTAACCAAATAGAATCATTATTACAAGTTGAAATATCCCAAACACAATCATTGTTACATGATGAAAGATCCCAAACAAAAATTATTAATACAAGTTAAAATATCCCAAACAGAATCATTATTACACGATGGAACATCCCACACAAAATCATTATTACATGATAAAAACTACACCTATGACATTATCTACTCAAGTTGGTAATCGTTCCACATCTGCCAAGCTATTTGGTCTCTCAAATTGTTCCCTTGGATGTGGTTCTCTTGTTCATTGTTGACTTCATGGTTATCATCATCATTGGGCAGGTTCACATAGTTGGCCGGATCTATGATATGATCAAGCCATCCTTCATCAAGCCATGCTTCATCTCCACCATGCATCCTGATTATATTATGAAAGATTGCAGCAGCAGTTGGTATCTTTATTTGATTCCTTATTGGATGAAAGGTTCCGACACGAAGAATGGGGAATCTCTTCTTCAAAATTCCCCAGTCTCTTTCCACATGGTTTCTTATGACAGCATGTCGATGATTAAACAACTCCTTATAGTTCTGCGGTCGGCGGTGACCATGGCCAAACTCTTTCAAGTGGTACCGTGTGCGCCGGTAAGGTGCAAGAAAACTTTGAGTGTTCGCATATCCACCATCAACTAAATAAAATTTGCCTTCTGGTACTTTGAAACCTTTAAGCATCGCAGAACTGAGTACTCTAGCGTCAGTTGCAGAACCTTCCCAGCCACATGAAATAGCTGTTATGTTCAAGTCAAAATCGCATGCTATCATGACATTCTGACTAAGGGTTCCTTTCCTATTTCTCCATGGAGCTTGACGACTAGAAGACATTGTAATGGGCACATGAGAACCATCTATGGCTCCTAAACAATTCTGCATTGAAGTATGGACAAGTGTCAAAGAAAAGAATTAAAACCTAGATGGATAAGTGAAAGAAAAGAAGTGGAACCTAGATGGGTCAAGGAAAAATCGTAACCTGGAAATATGGAAAGAAGCGATTGTCCATAGCAATCTTTGGATGAGGTTCATTAATGTGTCGTGGCCTCACAAATTGTCTTGTCAAAATGGGAATTATATCAAAGAATTTCTTGATGTATTTGCTGAATGACCACCCACTATGCTTAAATTCTAGTTGTAAATCTTCATAGGAAGAATTATGTGAGATCATATAAAGAAAGAAGGCTAGCTTCTCTTCGACCTTGATCCTAGAATCTGATAGCAATCCTTCATCTCTAAGGTAGTTTGCCAGCCACATAAAGATGTGAGGTTCCATTCTGAAAGCTACCAAGCAGTTCTTAATATGCCCACCAAGGATTTCCCTGACTCTCCGCTTGCCATATAGGAATGAGGGATGCCGTATATTTTTTTCCACCGTACTAAGATGAACATATAGTGCTGGAAAAACAAAGAACATCAACTCATCCTCATCCCGGGCTTTTCTCTTTTTAATACGTTGTATGCTTTGTGGATCCATTCTACCAATGAAACAAAACACATAGTACAGGATTAACAAAAATACATTAGAAACAATATATGCTATGTACACAGCAATAAAAGCGTATAAGTATTTATACAGGTAGGGTTCTTGTCAGACATAACCAGAATCACAGTCAGACATCAAACAGTCTAAAATTATATAGAACCAAAATCAATCAAGAACATGTACATGGCGCCAATCAAGAACATGTGCAGGCCTAGATCTGACAGGAAAATCAAGAACCCTAATCATGGCGCCAATCAAAAACCTACAACTAGAGGGGTGGTAAGAGAACTCACCAGAGTGAAAGACAACCTTCCAACGTCCGACGAATTGCTGGCGGCCGAGGGCGGTAGCGTTGGAGGCGACGGCGAGGATGCGGTGCCGGGATCAAATTACCCAAATCAAATTACTGCAAGTTAGAAAAAATAACCATATGATGTCAGACAAACCAACAAGTAAAAACGTCAGGTCAAGAAACAAGTTACATAAGTGCTGCATATCATCCATCGAAGGCATTATGTAAACATGAAATAAAGATATGCTTGCCACTTAACTGACGGGCATCTCCAGGACAACCTAGCTATTGTCCATCTATATAGTTCTGTATCGATGCAAAGCATTCCCAACTGTATGTAAGGTACGGTACACAGCCGAGCGTGATAATAAATGAAATATGATAAAGGCCGGTTAACCCCATGATCTGTGTGTCATTATGATACTACTACTGACACTAGGATTTTATAGTGATAAACTGACAGTGAGTATTATAACCAGAATTTAGTGAGTGTTGGTGCTCGCTCTTTCTAGGTAGCACAAATGAATTATTATTGAATTTCTATACACCGGGCTATAAATTTCAAAAGAATCAGACTTGGGAGTGTCATCACTGATTGATTTCCTATACATCGGGCTATTATTTACTAGACAAAAATCAGGTTATGATTTCTTCACCAACTTGTCGTATCTACTAACCGAGTGCTTCAGTATTCTTAATAAATCATAGCTAGCAATTTGGAAATTCACTTTGATCCTGGGAGCATGTCCTCCCTTTATTTAAAACAGCTTGTTCAGACCCCCTCTGACAAAATGAATTGGCGTAGCTCAAGCTGGCCGTCCAAGAGAAACTCCCAACTCCCCGAGTTCTGTACTGCAGCTGCAGCCCAAGGCAGAGCACATGTAAAACATGAGCATTTTAATTCCTAGTGCTAGTACCGCACTAAGCTACACACACGATTGATCCGCGGCGGCTCAACTAGCTAGCCCGGCGGCCGCCATGGACTTGCATCTTGCTTCTTCGACCAAGACAGCAGGTTCATCCCTCAATCTCACGCCAAGGACAGCAGCGTCAGAAGAACTCTAGTCCACTAGCAGGGCCAGAAGAAAACGAACCAGTGAGAACGACGACGACGGAGGTGGCGGTGAAGCAGAGACGGCGGCGGATCGACGGCGAAGAGGATACTGCGGCGGGATCAACCAGCGGCAACCTTCTCTGTCCGACCGAGCTGCGAAGCGGATACGGCGGCGGGTCAACGGCGAAGCGGAGACGGAGACGGAGGTGGCGGTGAAGCAGAGACGGTGGCAGATTGATGGCGAAGAGGATACTGCGGCGGGATCCCTGCCGCCCGCGAGATCTCTTGTGCTGCTGCCGAGCGTAAGAAACGCGACCCCCTCCTCGCGTCGGAAAACTCCTCGACCCGGACGTGTATCTAGGGTTTTACTCGGGCTTACACGAGCGAAAACCAGGCTGCCAAACGGGCCGATGAGTGTTTTTTTGTGTAATGCTTTGGGCCGGTAAAATACACGTGAATCTAGTTATAAACCGGCCTGCCAAACAGGGCATCTTCACCGGGAGACCCAAACTGTCTCTGTTTGTCCGTTTTTTTTGTTTTGGTTGAACCACCACCGCAGTGCCCCGACCTGTTCGGCCAGCCACGCCCAGCAAGGTGACCCAAACGGACTAAATTGAACAGGCCAGTCCAAAAGAGAAGAGAGAAGGCATGGACAGGCCAGTCGCCAAGAAGAACTTGTGCCTTCTTCTCTCTTCTCTCTTGAACTTATGTCTCCGGCGTTTCCGCCGCCAAGAAGCGCGGTCGGGCGAAGAAACTCGCCAAGGACATGACGCCGGTGGAACGGAAAGTTGAGTCGGGGAAGTGCGCTGACCGGCGGGTAGCGGCGAGAGCTCGAGCCATCACTGCCAGGCTCGAGAAGGAGCGTCGGGATGAGAACAAGCGCTTCCAGGCGAACCAGAACACGGTCGACGCCAACGAGCTGGCAGTGAGTGCCGCCAGGTGTGCCATCGACATGATCAAGCAGGAGGCGATGGCCGCCGCTTTCGGAGACGTCATCTATTTTGATGGCTCCGTCGCTCTTCTCGGTATATCCTCTATCAGCTCCGTCACTTCCACGCCTACGGACCGACCACCAGCTCCGCCGCACACGACCTCGCTTGGAGGCCCAGGTAGGAACACCCCATTCTCTCGGTTCGTCCTTCCCCGCACGGCGTCGTCAGAGGCGGGGGATCCCACCATCGACCTGAACCGCACTCCAACCACCACGGACGCAACCCAGGAGGCGTCGACAAAGCGGCGGTCCATCTCTGCCGCGAACACGCCGACGCCAGTCAACCTGTTCGGCGAAATGCGCGCCGAGCCGCGGGCTGACGATGAGACGGTATGGTCACTGATGATGACTCTTTAACGACAAGTCTATTGGGAACCCCAAGAGAAAGGTGTGAAGCAGCACAACAGCAAGTTTTTCCTCGGTAAGAAACCGAGGTTATCGAACCAGTAGGGGGAAGGAAACGTCACACGGGTGTTTTAAGCAACGCGGAGACCTGCACAACACAAACTCAAGACTTTGCCCCAACGAACAGTGAGGTTGTCAAGCTCACCGGTTTGCTGTAACAAAGGATTAAACATATGGTGTGGAAGGTAATGGTTTGCAGCAAGTAAACAAGTAACAGTGGAAGATGTATCAATGGTAAAGATTGGACCGGGGTCCATAGTTCACTAGAGGTGCTCTTCTTAGATAAACAACATGGCATGAAGGATAAACAAATTACAGCAAGGCAATTGACAGGAACTGAGCAAGACATAACAATGCAATACTAGTCAAAAAGATTCTATGAGATTCGATTGGGTAATACAATAATATAAATAGACCGCCATCCAACTACATCTATGACTAGAAGTCCACCTTCAGGTTATCATCTGAACCCCCTCTAGTATTAAGTTGCAAGACATAGACAACTTTTTTAAGAAAAGTGTGTAAGGTAAACAATCCACTTATTCCATAAACAAGAGACCGTTGTATTCTCCCTAGTAGCAACAGCACATCTACAACCGAAGAGATTTCTGTCAATTACCTTGGAAACTAGAGGCATGAACCCTCTATCAAGCATAAATACCTCCTCTTGGAGTCACTAGCAACTACTTGGCCAAGATAGCTACTAACAACGAAAAGCATGCAAGATCACAAACAACACAGACATGATAGAATCATAAAGACAAAACCATTAATCAATCTGACATAATAATCTCAAATCCATCGGATCCCCGCAAACACAACATGCATGATTACAAATAGATTAGATCTTGATCATGAACGGAGCTCACAAGATCTATACATGAAAGCACAAACGAGGAGATACAACCTTCTAGCTACTACATGGACTCATAGTCCAAGGTGGAATTACTCACGCATCATACCGGAGAGAAGGCCTCCGGGATGATCTCCCCTCCGGCAGGGTGCCGGGAAGAACTTCAGATCCCGCCGAAGTAGGGACGACGGTGGCGGCGGCTACAGAAGGTTTTGTGGAATATTGATCGGATCCTTAGGGTTTCTGCATCAGGGGCTTCTTATAGGCGAAGAGGCGAGGCTGGGAGGCGGCCAGGGGCCCCACACCCTACCCAGGAGCGGGGCAGGGCCCATCCGCGCCAAGGGGGGTCTGGCCTCCCTGGCTTGCGTCTCCGTCTCGTCTTCTGGATTCGTGTCCCCCACTGTAAAATATTAACTTTGGCTTTTGTCCCGTCCAATTCCGAGAATATTGATTTTCTACCTTTCTGGAACCAAAAACATAAAAAAACAAGCAACTGGCACTTTGGCAACTTGTTAATAGGTTAGTTCCAGAAAAGATATAAAAACACCTCAAAGTGTAGACAAAGCAAAGCAAAGTATATACTAAACAAGCATGGAGCATCAAAAATTATAGATACGTTTCCGACGTATCAAGCATCCCCAAGCTTAACTCCTGCTCGTCCTCGAGTAGGTAAGTGATAAAAAAATAATTTTTGAGGTGACATGCACCGTCAAAACCAAGATCAAACCATTTGCAAGCATTGAAATCTGGGATCAAAGAACTCTAAACATGTGCATGAGAGATGGAGTTCTAACAATAAGACAAAGTAACTATGCATGCAACATGAAAGGCTACAAGCAAAGATCATGAATAACATACATTCAAAAAGTTTGTTTGTTTCACATACATAAAACATGGCATAGTGGCAATCAGATTGTCCCTCATAGAGTAGCAAATAGATGCATAGGACACCTTCAAAGTTCACAAGGGTGACTAGAAACAAGTAGCACAAGAACAAGTAATATTACAATATGCATCAATCAATAAGCTTTGGAACACTGCGTACAGAATGAAAACTATGCTCTCTTAATGGTGCCTAAAGGTAGAAGGTGGAGACTCAAATAATGGTGGAAGAAAGGCCCTTTACAAAGGGAAGCAGGGATTTCAAGCTTCAAAAAGAGCTTCCAAAAATTATGGTACTTGTTAGCTTTCAGCCCTCATTGCCCCTATCATAAGAATTTTGAAGTGATTAAGGTTAAAGTAAACAAAGATGGAGTATATGCTTGACAAAGTATAAGTTGGCAATCTCAAGTCCCTTGAATACGAGGGCCACACCTCATGCTACTCAACTTCAGTCACCTGTAAGTTCTTGTCATCGTAAGTATTTGCATATCATAGAAAACCGCTAACGGGGTACCCTTTGCACATGGTACATGAGCTATCCCATAACCAAAATGACAAGGCAAGCAGATAATGAGCATCTCAGCGATCTTTTTATTTACCATATGCATAGCTTTTTATTAAGGATGCTTCATAGATAGCTCACTATGGTGATGCTGCAAGTTTCCACCATGATTAGGCATGGCTTAGTCTAGCAGCCTAGGAGTTTCTCGAACACAAAATACAAACTCCATGGACTTACAAGTTCCCCCTTTATTTCACACCGGCGACATCCATAGACAAAAGAACATGATATCAACTGAGTACAAAGTACAAGTGCAATGTTGAAAATGTTCCCCGTTACGGCACGGTTTTGCTAATTCCAACATATAAGTGCAAGCATATACAACATAGATGACACAATGGTTCAAGTTTATTAGGGGCAAAAAATATAAAGTGTGTCATCAAGTTTGTGAGGGCTTTAATCACTAAGTTTTCGCATAACAAAATAGTTTTTAATTGGAGGATAGCTGAAAACAAGAATATACTTGGAATGGTGTAACACACCATGCATAGGAATTTATAGTGGACACTTTGGAATAACTTGGTTTCTTGGGAGTTGGAAGCATGAGTAGAGCTTACTCATACAAGTGGAAGCTAGCAAAAGACTGGGAGCAACCAACTAAGAGAGCAATAATGGTCATAATCATGCAGTGCAACAAAGCATTACTAATCAAAGCATAGAGTGGTACTACACGTCAAGGACTAAATGATCATAGAGGCTATGGTGACTTGTCATAGTCATAACATGGTGTGAGCATGTGCCAAGTCAACCCAAGCAAAGTATCAAAGGATATTGCCACAATACTATGCTTTTGCATACTAAAACAACGCATAATTTCTTTAAGGCACACTAAGAAATCCCAATTGTTTGAAACAAGACATGCTACAGCAATAATTACTAAGCATAAGGTCAAAACAACACCTAGAATGTCATGCTAAAGTCTAAGTCACAGTCAATGCAAGCTCCACTTGCACTTACAAGCTAGAACTTACTACTCCTTTCCAACACCAAGCAACTTATTTGCAAACAACACAGCGAGAACGGGGGTCCAAACTACTTTATTCAAGCAAACTAAACAACCTAAGCAAAGCAAACGAAAACTAAGATGCTCCAAGGACAACACAACTGTGCATGAAACAATAAAAACAAAGTGTCTAGACAGACATGAGCTTTTTATTGATGAAGAAGGGGATGCCTTGGGCATCCCCAAGATTTGATGCTTGTACCTCTTGGATATTTCTTGGGGTGACACCGGGGTGGCATACCCAAGCTTGAGCCTTTGTCCATTCTTCATCTCATTACATCATTCTCTCTCTACACCTGAAATTTTTCCTTCATACAAAACTTCACACAATCTTCATTAGCAACATTAGCTTATTCAAAAGATAATAGACCTTTAGGCAAAGCTTTGGAACAGAAAAAAATTTCACTAAAAACACAAGCTACTGCAAAAAATCCTTCAAAAAGCTCAATTCACCTAAAGAGAACTCAAAAAGGAATCAATAAGAAGCAAATGCAAATAATGACAGAAATCTGTCAAAACAGACCAACAGGTAGAAACCGATTTTTTCGAATATATTATGTTTCTCAAATCAAAAAGTGTTGAACTAATGAAAGTTATCTAACATACTAGGGGATTTATTCGTAAATTTTCAGATCAATCCTAGTTATAGATACTCCTCACGGTTTTTTTGGTGGAGGATAGAAATCTGTTTCGGGACAGCAACTCCCCAAATCTTACTTCTCTCTCATTAGAGGTCATTCTTGGCACAAAAATCAAACAAAAAGGATAAGAAGAGGTCATTACTGAATTAGTAACTTCCAAGACTCTAGGAAACTTTTGGGTTATCTCCCAACAAGTACTTTTCTTTAGCGCCTTTAAGTTAGGCATAAGCAAGAAGAATCAAGTATTTTCAAATGAGGAAGCATTAACATCAAACCTTGATTTTAAAGGGGGAGAAAAAAGCAACTTCTCTATCCTCATAGGGAAGTGTTCAATACCTTTCTTGAATGGAAAATGATATTTAATGGTGCCTTCTTTCATATCAATGATGGCACCAACTGTTCTAAGAAAAGGTCTTCCCAAAGTAATAGGACAAAAAGCATTGTATTCAACATCCAAAACATAGAAACCCACAGGGACATAAGCATTGTTAACCATAATGAGAACATCATTAATACTTCTCATGAGTTTCTTCTTAGCATTATAATTAAGTGGGACATCCAAATAACAATCTTCCAATGGTGGCAAATCAAGCATTTCATAAATCTTCATAGGCATAATAGAGACACTAGAACCAAGATCACATGAAGCTTTGAGATCAAAGTCATTCACTTGCATATTAATAGTGGGTTCCCAACTATCTTATATTTTCCTAGGAATAGAAGCTTTGTGTTTTAGCTTCTCTTCCTTAATTTTCACAAGAGCATCTGTAATTTGTTTGGTGAAAGCAACATTCATATCACTAGCATCAGGCCTTCTAGCAAGCTTTTGTGGGAACATGATCACGTCAGAAATATTGCAACCATCAATATCAAATTCAAACTTAGAATCACTAGTAGTAGGCTCAATAGGCTTAGGCAAAGTGGGACGAGGAATAGGGACTACTTGTGGTTTAGTGGTAATAGTGCACACTATTGTTTCTATCAATTTCAGCTTCCCTTTCCCACCTAGCATGAAGTTGAGCTAACAACCTAACATTTTCATCAATAGTAACTTATATGTCATGAGTAGCAGCAAAGGAACCTTCCATAGTTTCAGGTTTAGCAGCCATTTTACTAATCAAGGAAGTCTGAGCTTCAGACAAAGAGGATATATTTTTCTCAACAGTTAAAAGTTTCTCCTCCATAGTTTTGTTGAAAGCATTTTGTTTACTAATAAAGTCTTTGAGCATGAATTCAAGTTCAGAAGGGGCACTTCTAGCATTGTTGTAGTAGTTTCCATAGTAATTGCCATTATTAGGAGGATAATGCCTATAATTGTTGTTACCACCAAAATTATTCCTATTGGCATTGTTGTCGAAATTGTTGTTTCTAATGAAGTTCACATCAACTTTCTCTTCTTGAGAAACCAAAGAGGCTAAGGGAACACTATTAGGATCTATAGGAGCTTTCCCATTAACAAGCATAGCCATAATAACATCAATCTTTTCACTCAAAAAGGAAGTTTCCTCAATAGAATTTACCTTCTTACCATGTGGAGCTCTCTCAGTATGCCATTCAGATTAGTTAACCATCATATTATCAAGGAGTCTAGTTGCAGCACCCAAAGTGATGCTCATAAAGGTACCTCCAGCAGCTGAATCCAACAGGTTTCTTGAGGAGAAGTTCAAACCTGCATAAAAAGTCTGGATAATCATCCAAGCAGTGAGCCCATGAGTGGGACAATTCTTAACCAAAGATTTGCATTCTTTGCCAAGCTTGAGCAACATGTTCATTATCAAGTTGTTTAAATTTCATAATGTCACTTCTCATAGATATAATCTTAGCAGGAGGGTAGTACTTTCCAATAAAAGCATCTTTGCACTTAGTCCAAGAATCAATACTATTTTTAGGAAAAGATATCAACCATTCTTTAGCTTTTCCTCTCAAGGAGAAAGTAAAAAAGCTTGAGCTTAATAATATCTCCATCTATATCCTTATACTTCTGCATCTCACAAAGTTCAACAAAGTTATTGAGATGGGCAGCAGCGTCATCAGAACTAGCACTAGAAAATTGCTCTCTCATCACAAGATTCAACAAAGCATGCTTAATTTTATAAAAGGTAGCATCAGGAGCAGGTGGAGGAATGGGTGTGCTAAGGAAATTATTGTTATTGGTGCTAGTGAAGTCACACAACTTGGTGTTCTCAGCAGAGTTCATTTTGGCAAAGGTGGGCAAGCCAAAAACAGCAGCAGCAGCAGCTAGAGCAGGAACTAATTTATTTGTGCTTTTGAATAAAGCAAGCAAACCAAACTAGAATAATTTTTTGGTTTTTTTGAAAAGAGGCAAAAAAACCAAGCAAAAGAAACAAAGCAAACTAGAAACAAAGTAAATAGAAAGAAAGTGAAGGACTCCCCTAGTGAAGACGTCCTTAGCCTCCCCGGCAACGGCGCCAGAAAAAGCTTGATGATGACTCCTTAACGGCAAGTCTGTTGGGAACCCCAAGAGCAAGGTGTGAAGCAGCACAGCAGCAAGTTTTCCCTCAGTAAGAAACCGAGGTTATCGAACTAGTAGGAGGAAGGAAACGTCACACAGGTTTTGCAAGCAACACGGAGACCTGCACAACACAAACTCAAGGCTTTGCCCCAATGGACTGTGAGGTTGTCAAGCTCACTGGTTTGCTGTAATAAAGGACTAAACGTATGGTGTGAAAGGTAATGATTTGCAGCAAGTAAACAAGTAACAGTGGAATATGTATGAATGGTAAAGATTGGACTGAGGTCCATAGTTCACTAGAGGTGCTCTCCTTAGATAAACAACATGGCATGAAGGGTAAATAAATTACAGCAGTGCAATTGACAGGAACTGAGCAAGGCATAACAATGCAATACAAGTCAAAAAGATCCTACGAGATTCGTGAAGGGATATGGGTAGGCTACACTAGCGCAAATCAAAATTTTCTACCGCGTATACCAGGATTACTGTTGTCATAGATCACGGGATTACCACTAGACGCGCAGTTGCGGAATTGATGAAGCGCGTCGAGGCAGTGCAGACGTTCCACGTCTCCTCCTTGTCCTCGTCCCACGAGCAGCTCTCCTTGCGCGGCTCGTCCAAGCGCTACAGATGCGGCTCCTCTGAGGTATCCACACGTACAGGGTGGAAGCGTCAGACGCCGGACTGCTAGGTCCGCACGTGCAACACAGGCGTGAGGAGTGGCGGCTGGGAATGATCTGAGGTCTTGCCCTGGTCAGCTCTCCCCACCCTCTCTTATACAGGCGTCCCTCGTGGGCTTCTACATTAGCATCTGATTAGTAGCCTAAGCCTGGTCTAATTCGGATCCAATCCTCATTAGGCTTCCAGCCCCTTAAGTGTGTGACCCTACAGGTTCATATGCGTATAGACATGACACGAATACACTTATTTTGTCAATAGTTGGTAGCGGCCTCTAGCAAGACGTGCCAACTCCTAAACGCATACAAAGATCATATCGGACGAACCATCACAAGGTTTAGTACATGTCTTTCCCTTTGCCTCACAATATTTGGTCTAGCTCCAAGCTGACCTCCCTTTCTCGATACCGTGATTCGGAATCCCTTTACTAGGTTAACTCTTAACCATAGGTAGCACGTCCATGCATTTCTGGATCCGATCACTCGAGGGGCCCAGAGATATCTCTCTCTCAAGTAGAGAGGGGCAAATCCCATCTTGATTGACCATGTCTTGCAGCATGCTTCAGGACAAACCCGAAAGCTACCTTTATAACTACCATGTTACTATGCAGCGTTTGATAGCCCCAAAGTAGGTCGATCCACATCTCAAGTACATGCGACAATCTCAGGTCTAAGGACAAAACATAGACGATGTGTAGAGAGAGAGCTGCAACTAAATGCTAGTCTCAGGTTGGGTCAGTCCAACCCCATGTTGATAACATGTGTCCACATCATTGATTTGACATCTCCATGTCTATGACTTGCGAAACATAGTCATCAACCAATCGATGTGCTAGTCTAATATTCACGTGTGTCCTCACATGAACTCCGACTAGGGACAACTCTTAAATAACCATACAAGTATAGAGTTTCACAAACAATTTACGTAATTGTCAATCAATACAAGTTGCCTGATGTGGATATTCAAGGAACATTACAATAACTCATGGATACATATGAAATATCATCTCTATGATTGCCTCTAGGGCATATTTCCTTCAATTCGATTGGGCAATACAACAATATACATAGACCGCCATGCAACTGCATCTATGACTAGAAGTCCACCTTCAGGTTATCATCCAAACCCCCTCCAGTATTAAGTTATAAGCAATAGACAACTTCTTTAAGAAAAGTGTGTAATATAAACAATCCACTTGTTCCATGAACAAGAGACCGTTGTTTTCTCCCTAGTAGCAACAGCACATCTACAACCGAAGAGATTTTTGTCACTTCCCTTGGAAACTAGAGGCATGAACCCACTATCGAGCATAAATACCCACTCTTGGAGTCACTAGCAACTACTTGCCAAGATAGCTACTAACAACGGAGAGCATGCAAGATCACAAACAACACAGACATGATAGAATCATAAAGACAAAATCATTAATCAATCTGACATAATAATCTCAAATCCATCGGATCCCCGCAAACACAACATGTGATTACAAATAGATTGGATCTTGATTATGAACGGAGCTCACAAGATCTATACATGAAAGCACAAAGGAGGAGATACAACCATGTAGCTACTACATGGACCCATAGTCCAAGGTGGAACTACTCACCACTACTAGGAAAACGGCCTTTAGTGGCGCACCTGAAACCATCATCTGTGGCGCACCTGTAGGGCGCCACGGGCCTTGCGCTACGGCTATCTCTCAGCCGTGGTGCGCCACGGTTGTGTAGAGATAGGCGTAGCGCACCTCCTAGTGCGCCACAGAAGTTTGGCGTGGTGCGCTACCCCTTGGATCTTCTGTGGCGCACTACCTAGTGCGCCACTAAACATCCATGGTGCGCTTTAGGTGTAGTGCGCCACAGAAGGTAGACCATGTGTGCCACAGATGTATTTTTTTGTTTTTTTTATAATTTCCAAGCCAGATTATGTGCAATACAGATTATATACAATATTACAGCAGATATACACACACAGATACAAGATATACAATTATATATATAAATACTCAATATGAAAAACAAGATTGAAACAAATACATATAGATAAGTCTCATACATGAATACATAGTCAAAGTTACATTGTTTTGATCATGTTACAAAGTAGTAGTTGGTGACATGCGAATACATGTGTCGATCGAACAAGTTAGAGCTCGGAAGCTCGCCTAGACATCTAAACTAGCTAGCTAGACACAAACGCGGGATAAATAACCAAAGAAGATAAGCATGATCACCGCCGCGACGAAGGTGTAGGTCTTCATCCGGTTCCTTGTCCTAACTACCGCTAGATAGCGCGTGTATCTAGCTTCCGCCTCCGCCATAGTGTTGTACCCTTTGTAGCTATTGCCGCTGAAACGGTGCACCTGTCTCCGGCAGTCTTCCCAATCATCGTAGACTCTGGGAACCCGTCCCTTGTACACGACGTACCACGTCATCTACAAGTTGACAATAATAACTAACCGGTGATTGAAAAAACATGTATAATTAAAGTCGCATATGAAGATATTGCACCCTGACAGAAGACCTATTACGCATACTTACAGAAACCAGCTAAGCTAGAATCAGACACCATTTGAACTTGCAGTGATTTAGTACTCAGATTTTCACAAGAGTTTAGTACTCAGATTTTTTACAACTTGAATCAGACACCATTTGAACTTGCAGTGATTTCAAGAAATACTGGTGAGCATGTGCTCATCACCCAATACAAATGCATAATGTAATCACCACTTTACTGCTGTGTTCTAAAAAAAGTACTACACACAATGTTGAAAGTTTTGCTGTGTACAGTAGTCAACCTTCCTGGAAATTATCCAGTCATACCACATATATTTTACCCTGATGGTGTCAGTTATAGTTGAAGATTTATTTACCATGGTTGGGACTTGGGAAGTGATCAAATTAAAGATGCACTACTAAAACAAATGAGGATATAATGGTATCATGCCAATAATCATTGTATCTTGTTATTGTCGAAGCTATTGGCAAGTACTCTAATAATCTGTCGCTAACTCCAAATCTGAATCCTAACTCCAAATCTGAATTTCCTTCTCTAAATTTCCTAATCTGAATTTCCTAACTGATTAACATTTCCTAATCTGAATTTCCTAATCTAAACATTTCCTAACTGAATTTCCTAAGAACATTTCCTACTCTGAATTTCCTAAGAACATTTACCAGCGGGAGGAGCTATAGCAGCATCAGGGCTTCTGGTACTAGCTAGCAGAGAGCCCTGCTTGCGGGGATGCCCGCTACTAGGGTTGCAAAGCCTAGGATGCCCCCAAAACAGAGGGAGAGAGGGAGAGAGGGGAGAGGAGATGCTCACCTCTGACGGGCGGACGACGGGCGGACGACGACGGGCGGACGACGGCGGCCTCCACCTCCTGAGACGCGCGCGGCGGCTGCTCCTCCTCGGACACGGGCCTCCTCCTGAGACGCGGGCGGACCTCCTCCTCGGACACATACGGGCGGACCTCCTCCTCCTCGGGCGCGGGCAGGCCTCCTCCTCCTCAGACGCAGCGGCGGCGGATCGAGAGCGGCGGCGGCGGTCCTTCGGCTTCGGGCTGAGAGATGGAGAGATGGGGATGAGAGAGGGGGTCGGGCGCCACACGTGTGGATAAAGGCACTTAGGCGTAGCGCACTGAGCCATAGTGCGCTACGGATATCTGTGGCGCACTAGGCGGAGTGCGCCACAGAAGTTTGTGGCCGTTTCAGAGCAGAGGTGGGCATGCGCTCAGGCGTAGCGCACCAGGCACACGTGCGCCACAGATGACCCTAACAACCGTGGCGCACATGACTGTAGTGCGCTACAGATGTTTGGCGTGTGGCCAACAGGGCCCTGGCCCACACACATCTGTGGTGCACTATAGTCATGTGCGCCACGGTTGTTCTAGTTACTAGTAGGGCACTGCCCACAGGTGAGCCACGCCTGTTTTAGCCGTGGGGCACTTTAACCATGTGAGCCACGGATGTGCTGATTACCTATAGCCGTTTTCCTAGTAGTGCACGCATCATACCGGAGAGAAGACCTTCGGGATGATCTCCCCTCTGGCAGGGTGCCGGGAAGAACTTCTGATCCCCCCCCCCGATCTAGGGACGATGGTGGCGGCGGCTACAGAAGGTTTCATGGAATATTGATCGGGTCCTTAGGGTTTCTGCATCGGGGGCTTCTTATAGGCGAAGAGGCGAGGCTAGGAGGCGGCCAGGGGCCCCACACCCTACCCAGGAGCGGGGCAGGGCCCACCCGCTCCTAGGGGGGTTTGGCCGCCCTGGCTTGCGTCTCCGTCTCGTCTTCTGGATTCGTGTCCCCCACGGTAAAATATTAACTTTGACTTTTGTCCCGTCCAATTCCGAGAATATTGATTTTCTGCCTTTCTGGAACCAAAAATAGAAGAAAATAGGCAAATGGCACTGTGGCAACTTGTTAATAGGTTAGTTCGAGAAAATATATAAAAACACCTCAAAGTGTAGAAAAAGCAAAGCAAAGTAGATACTAAACAAGCATGGAGCATCAAAAATTATAGATAGGTTTTTGACGTATCACTTGCTCAATCCTGTCAATTGCTCTAATGTGATTTGTTTACCCAACATACCATGTCTGTTTATCTTAGGAGAGCACTTCTAGTGAACTATGGAACCCGGTCCAATCTTACCATTGATACATCTTCCACTGTTACTGTTTACTTTTTGCAAACCACCATTACCTTCCACATAGTTAACCCTTTGTTTTAAAAAAAACGGTGATATTGACAACCTCACTGTTCATTGGGGGCAAAGTCTTGAGTTTGTGTTGTGCAGGTTTCCAAGTTACTAGCAACACCTTTGAGTCGTTTCCTTTCTCCTACTGGTTCGATAACATTGGTTTCTTACTGAGGGAAGAACTTGCTGTTGTGCTCATCATACCTTCTTCTTGGGATCTCCCAACGAAACTCAACAATCACCTGAGCCGCCATAAAGCTTTTTTCTGGCGCCGTTGCCGGGAGGCTAAGGACGGCTTCACAAGGGGAGTCCTTCACAACCTTTCTATTTACTTTGTTTTTGTTTTGTTTTGTTTCTTTTGTCTGGTTTTGTTTGCCTATTTTTATCAAAAACTCCAAAAAAATTAGTTTAGTTTGGTTTGCTTTCTCTTATCAAAAACACAAAAAAATTAGTTCCTGCTCTAGTTGTTGCTGCTGTTGGCTGGCTCCACTTTTGCCAAAATGAACTCTGCTGAGAACACCAAGTTGTGTGACTTCACTAGCACAAACAACAATGATTTCTTAAGTACACATATTGCTCTACCTGCTCCTGATGCTACCTTTTATGAAATTAAGCTTGCTTTGTTAAATCTTGTGATGAGAGAGCAATTTTCTGGTGCTAGTTCTAATGATACTGCTGCCCACCTCAATAATTTTGTTAAACTTTGTGAGATGCAAAAATATAAGGATGTAGATGGAGATATTATTAAGCTCAAGCTGCCCATCTTAGGACTTTCTAGACACTTCATTTTTATTATTTCATGTACTGTTGTGTTGTTCTTGGAGCGTCTTAGTTTTCATATTTGTTTTTTTGGTTTGCTTAGTTTTCTTGAATAAAGTAGTTAGTCCCCTTTCTCGCTGTGTTGTTTCAAATAAGTAGTTGCACCACCACTGCCGCCGGGAACCCACCCCCTGAACGTACCGACCTGGAGCAGGGATAGCCTTGCTACTAGCGTCATTTTCGCCAGAGAATAAGAAGTAGAAAGCGGTACCCATGACCGTGCTCCGCTCTGGACATACTGGTCTCATGTCGCCCGTCGCCCAGCTCATACACAGTGTGCCGCCGCCTGAATCCTCCCTGGCCTCCCCTACCCCTCCTCCGTCGAGTTCCTCCTGCAACGCGCGGGAGGTATTCGATCGAATGCATTCTTGCCATGGCGCTATCTGCAGCTTCGAGCCGAGGCCGGAGCGCGGCCGCGCCCGGTGGGAGGACGCCCTGCCAGCGGCCAAGAAGGCTCGGCTCAGCCTCTGCCTCCACCGAGGATTCATCTGTGCCGTATGTGCTTGGTTTGATGCAGATTCGTTATTCTTTTGTTTTTATAAAGATTGTGATTATCTACGAATTAGTTAATGTGTGGATGTGTGGCTTGTGAACTTCGTTATCTATGAATTAGTAGAGGTATGGATGCGTGAAACGTCCTTTTGCTTTGATTTTTTTTCTAAATTCTGAACAACTGAACTAGAACCAAAATTGTGCTTGCAATAATGTCTCTCTGAAGCTTACCAAGATAGCTTTATCAGTTGCTCTGCTTCTAGACGATCTGATGCTGATTGTATTAGGATGGTCTGATTGAATATCTTAGTTAACTGTGCTTATGCCCAAACGTGTACGCACTCTACAACTTGATAGCATGATGAGCAAGTAGAGTATAGCTAGCACGATTGATTCACATGATGAGCAAGTGGAGTAATCTAGCTCGATTTGCAATCGGCTTATCGATCTTTATTTTTAGAATTAGTAACCAGCTTAACTAACTTGGCCTACCCAACCTTGAATAGGAGCTGGTGGTCTCAACCTGTCGTCTCTTTTGGTAGGCTGCTAAAATCCCTCCAATCCACTCAACAGGTTGGTCTCAACCTGTTGATAGTCTGAACTTCAGACTAGGCTGCACTCTTCTTTTTGCAAATGTTGATCGCTGGCAACTGAACGTTGTCGCAGGCCATCTCCAGGGATCATTCTGCCAACCACATAGACGGTGATCTTCAACGGTGATCATTGGCCACTGAACGTTGTGGCTGACAATGAGGATTTGTTTTTCAATGCGAAAAAATGACAAGGAAGACTTGTTTGTCACCGGATGAAGTCTATTGTTAAAAACCAAGTCTACCGAGAAGTTAATGTAGCTGGATGCAGCTGATTTACAGTTTGTTAGATCACTTGTGTCGGATAAGCAAAGGCCGGTGTACGTTACAGAAGCCAGGCCATTTGAAATCGTCGATGTATAGATTTAATAGACGTATATAAAATTTTATTTTGGTTTAATCGTGGCGCCGTTGCAGCGCACGGGTTGTGCTAGTAAAAACTAAAAAGAAAAGGAATAGAAAAAATAGGATTCCTACGATTATTGGGCTTAGCCCATTTTTCTACACGGACCGGATCCACCTGGTCCAACCGGACCAGAGGCCTCCCTGGACCGACCCTCCTCTCAACCCCGTCTCTCTCTCTCTCTCTCTCTCTCTCTCTCTCTCTCTCTCTCTCTCTCTCACACACACACACACACACACACACACACACACACACTCGCACGCACGGACACGGTTTCTCCCCCTCTGTCGCGATGCACAGCCGCTCACCCCCTTCTGGCCACCGCCGCTGCTCCGCCACTCGCCGACGCTGATCCACCACTCGACGCCGCTGCTCCGCCCCTCTCACTGGCTCCTGCTCACATTGACCGCTGGCATGGCTCCGGCGCCGCCACGCCTAGGGGTTCTCCTCTCCGACGCCATCTTGTCACCACCACCAGGTTAGCACGCCTCCTGCTCGAACCCTGCACAATCCCTAACTTGTGGTTTGGCTCGCCTTTCGGCGCTACTTCCCCTACCCCAGCACCTCCGGCTACTCTCCGACCTCGCCTACCCCGACGAACTCAAGCCCCTGCTCGGGATCCCGGTGGTGCTCCTAATGGCCTTGGCCTCCTGCACCATGGCGCAGTGGTAGACTGTAGCCGCTCCACCCTTCTACCTCGACTTCGGCTACCACAACTAATTCCCTACCTCAGTTATAATTTTCTACTGTGACCAACCCTCGAGCTGAGGAACTTCTATGTTTAGGATTTAGGTTTAGGCTTATGGTGATGATGTCCTGATTGGTGTTTGCCAATTAGATAGAGGATTTTGTCTATCTGTTGTGCTAGTTCTTAGTCTAGGATTATAGTTTTTATCTCATGAACATGTGCTAGGTTCTAGGACTTATTGTGTGGACATGATATCCTAATTATTGGGTTCTAGCTACGGTTAGGTGATCCATTTGTTACAAAGGAGTATCACTAGTAAAACTAGGTCATGCACCGGTTGTTTTATGTGTTCTTGATCAAATCCTGATGTAAATATGTGGTTGTTAGTTAGTGGATGCTCTCATTTGGATGTTTTACTTCATCCAAGCATCCCTCACTACTAGAGCTTATGGCGTGATATTTGTTTTCATGCATCTCTACAATGGGCATCCTTAGGTATCTACCTTGTGTGTTCTTCATCATCCCATTATTGGTTAAGTGCCTTGTAGTCCATTGCATGCAATACTTAGATTACCGAATATTTACCTATTATTTTTCTTCTGAATATCCTAGCATCTCAATGCTTATCCAGTTATGCTAATGGTTTGACTTGTGGTAACCTCAAGTTTTTGTATTTCAAATAGGTGAAGATTTTTTGCTAGGCTCTACTTCATTATCCTGGTAGTATAGGTAAGTGTTCCTCTTCAAAGCTTTATCATCAGATTAATTTTTGTGATTTGATTGAAAAGATGTTTAAGCTATTGGATCCCTTTTTCTTCTACCATGGGTAGTGCACAGGGACTTCATAATTTTCTAAATTTGAGTACTTAGTGTTGGAGATATGCCCTAGAGGCAATAATAAAAGTGGTTATTATTATATCTTTGTGTTTATGATAAATGTTTGCATTCATGCTATAATAGTATTAACCGGAAACATTAATACTTGTGTGATTTTTAAACTAAATTAGAGTCCCTAGTAAAGCCTCTTTATAATACTAGCTTGTTGGTTAATAGATGATCGTGGTTTCTTGATCATGAACATTGAGATGTTACTAACAATGAGATCATACCATTAGGAGAATGGTGTGATGGACATACTCCTATAGATAAGCGTAGTATAAAGATCAAGTCATTTCAATAGTTCGTTTGCTATAAGCTTTCTGATACATAGTAACCTAATTCCTTCAACCATGAGATCATGCTAATCGCCATCACTGGAAGGATGCTTTGATGACATCAAACACCACACCGTAACTGGGTGGCTATAAAGGTGGCATTGAGTGTTCGGAAAGTATGGGTTGAGGCACATGGATCAGGAGTGGGATTTGTCCATTCATATGACAGATAGATATACTCTGGGCCCTCTCGGTGGAATGTCATCTAATTAGCTTGCAAGCATGTGACTGTCTCACAAAGGATCACATATCACGGGAACGAGAAAAGAGTACTTAACGGTAACGAGGTTGAACTAGGTATGCAGAGATACCGACGATCAAAACCTCGGATAAGTAAACTATCGTGTGACAAAGGGAAATTGGTATCGTATGTAAGTGGTTCATTCGATCGCAAAGTAATCATAGAAATATGTGGGAGCCATATGAATTTCCAGATTCCTCTATTGGTTATTGATCGGAGAAGTGTCTCGGTCATGTCCGCATAATTCACGAACCATAGGGAGACACACTTAAGGATTCGATGTTGTTTAGTAGATATGGAATGTTAATAGGGATACCGAATGTTGTTCGGAGTCTCGGATGGGATCTGGGATATCACGAGGAGATCCGGAATGTTCTGGAGAATAAGATTCATATAAGGAAAGTCCGATTCTGGAGTTCGGGAAAGTTTCTGATGATTTCATCGAAGAGGTTCTAGAAGGGTCTAGAAGGTTCACCGGTCCGGAAGGAGAATGGTCCATGAATGTGTCATGGGTAAGTGTAATGATTGGATCATATCCTAGGTCACTTGGTGTGTGCATTTGTAAGAGAGAATTAAAGCTCTAAATTGAAAGTCAAACGAGAGTTTGAAAAGTCAAACTGGAACAATGGTTTCCTAGTGGGAGAAGAAACAAGTCCTTCTCTCAATCCAACTTGGGTTTGGGTTTGGATTCAAACCCACCCCTCCCAAGGCTGCCCCCTCCCTGTCATAAATAGAGGGGGAGGGCTGCCCCAAAGCACACAAGCCCTAACCCCTCTCCCCGCACACGCTCCGCCGCCGCTCACCGCCGCCGCCGCCTCGCGCCGCCGGTTCGTCGTCGCCGCCCTAGCCGCCGCCGACACCTCATCCTCCTCCCGGTCATATAAACCCTAATCGACCATAACTCGCACCGGCTTAGGCGAAGCCCTGCGGGATCTTCCCTCTACTTCCGACACCACGCCGTCGTGCTGCCGAAATCACGAAGGGAGAACTACAACCTCCGCTGCCTGCTGGAACAAGGGAGAGGAAGGTCTTCATCGAGTACCAAATGTGTGACCGACTGCGGAAGCGCTGCTGGAACGCAGCGCCGAAAGGATCGTCTACGCGATCTTGAGATCGGCAAGTGTACGACTACATCACCCACGAGAATAGACTCTCGTTAACCGCTTTGGAATCTTCGAGGGTGAGTGCTTCTATCGACTCGTTGCTTCAATCAGTAGATAGATCTTGGCTTGTTTGTGTGCATGCGGTAGAATTTTTTTGTTTTCCATGCTACGAACCCCTACAGTGGTATCAGAGCGGTGTCTATATGTAGATCTATTGCACGGGTAGAACACAATGGTCATTGTGGGCGGTGGTGCTTTTATTATCAATTGCTTTTTGTGTACTTTGCATATTGCAGTATGATGGGATGAAGCGGCCCGGGCTAACCTTACATGACATCGTTCATGAGACTTGCTCCACGCTCAACATGCAACTTGTATTGCATAAGTGGCTTTGCGGGTGTCTGTCTCTCCCATCATAGTATAGATTCAATTTACAACGGGCACTTGATAGTTCAAGCATCAACGTTGTGGTTCTTGTTCGTAAGTTAGAACGACACTTATTGAAAGCCCCAAACCACGTAAAATATGCAAAGAAAATTAGAGGCGTCTAACTTTGTTTTGCAGGGGTGTGCTGTGATGTGATATGGCCATGATTGTGATTATATATGATGTATGCAATGTTCCTTATTGTAAGTTGGCAACCGGCAGGAGCCATATGGTTGTTCTTTAAATTCCGTTAAGACCTGTGTGTCTATTCAAAGTAGTTGTTGTTGGAATTATGCCCTAGAGGCAATAATAAAGATGTTATTATTATAATTCTTGCTCATGATAATGTTTATATTCCATGCTAGAATTGTATTAAGCGGAAACTTTAATACTTGTGTGGTTTGTGAACAACACTGTGTCCCTAGTATGCCTCTATGGACTAGCTCATTGATTAATGATGGTTAAGGTTTCCTAACCATGGACATGAGTTGTCAATTAATAATGAGATCATATCATTGGGAGAATGATATGGTGGACAGACCCAAACTAAGCGAAGCAATTAGATCGTGTCATCGTGTTCGTCTTTGCGAAGCTTTTCTTATGTCAAATATTGTATTCCTTATACCATGAGATAATACAACTCCCTGGTATTGGAAGAAATCTTTGAGGTCATCAAACGTCATCCTATGAGAGGGTGATCATAAAGGTGTCTCTCGGGTGATCGGAAAGTACCTGTTGGGTTGTATGTATCGAGATGGGATTTGTCCCTCCCAAGTTGGAGAGATATACTTCGAGCCCACTCGGTAATCGATATCAACACCGCTTGCAAGCATGTGGTTAAGGAGTTAATCACAAAGTGATATTGGATTACGGAACGAGTAAAGTACTTGCTATGAATGAGATTGAACTAGGTATGACGGTACCGACGATCGAATCTCGGGCAAGTAAAATATCGCGAGACGAAGGGAATATATATATATGGGATTGATTGAATCCTGGCATCGTGGTTCATCCGATATGATCATCGATGAATGTGTGGGAGTCAATATGGGTGTCCAGACCCCGCTGTTGATTATTGATAGAAGATCATGTCTGCATATTCTCGAACCCGCAGGGTCACACACTTAACGTGTCTCGACGCTAGGATAGATTGGATAATTGGTTTATGAGTTTTTGTTCGGAGTCTCGGATGGTATCCGGGACATCACGAGAGGTTCCGGAGTGGTCCGGAGAATAAGATTCATATAAGGCAGTGCAGTTTTTGGAGTTCGAAATTGTTCCAGATTAATCGGTATTGTACCGGAAGCTTCTAGAACCTTCCGGAAGGGGACCAACGTGGCCCCACCTTCCGGGAGGGGGCATGGGACTATGAGGGAGTGCCCTGGCCGCATTGGGCCAGGGGCACAAGGCCCCATAGGGCCCAGCCGGCCAAGAGAGGTTTAAACTCGAGATAGACCTTCTAGAAGGGGGGTTTCCTTGACCCCCACTCCTTATCCTTTGGGGCTGCCGGTTTGGGCTTGGGGGAGGGGCTAGGGCTGCGCCCCCCCTCTATATAAAGAGGGGTGGGGGCGCACCAACCACACACACCTTCCCCTCCAACCCTAGCCGCCCTGCTGCCTTCCTCTCTTCCTCCCGACTGCTTGTAGGCGAAGCCCTGCTGCAGAAATTCTCCACCATATACACCATGCCGTCGTGTTGTAGATCCAATCTGTCTCTCCACCATACTTGCTGGACCGAGGGAGGGGGAGACGTCGAGGTGCTGCACGTGTGCATCTCACGGAGGCACCGCCACTTGTGGTGCTAGATCGGATCGGATCGCGAGGAGGAGAAGCGAGTACGACTACATCACCCACGTTCTGACGAACGTTCCGCTGTGCGAATCTTCAAGGGTATGAAGATCTAAACCAATCTCTCTCGTTGTTTGCATCTCCTAGATTAGATCTTGGCTTTCCCTCTGTTCGCATCCGTAGAAAATTTTGATTTACTATGCCGCGAAACCCTTTAGTTGTAATAGTTGAAGCTGGTGGAAGACAATCATGAAACATCGCCATTGACGTTGACGCCATACCGATGATGATGGAGATCATGTTCGTGCTTGAAGATGGAGATTGGAAGCACAAGAAGAAAGTGAAAGAACATTTCTTAATCCCTAGTGTTTTGTGTGTTAGATAACAATATCAAGGATTATTTTAATGCGTGTTGAAGTGTTGCAGCTCTCTCTAAGAAAAAGGGAAAAGTATCTGCCTTTGGGGGGCGGATAATCCTCCCCCACCAGGGGCGGATAATCCGCCCCTCCCTCTTCCCAAGAAGGCGCAAGCCCCAGAAGGAGGGGCAGAGTTTTGGCCGGATTTTTTGGCCCCGCCGGATAATCCGCCCCTCAGGGGGACCGGATAGTCCGCCCCCCTTGCTCACCGCCAAGGCGCAAGCCCCAGAGAGGGGTCAGAGTGTTGGCCGGACTTTCCGGCTTGGCCGGATAATCCGCCCCAGGAGGGGCCGGATTATCCGCCCCCCAAGATCTTCACCAAGTCATGCAGGCACCAGCCCCAGAGAGGGGGCGGAGTTTCTCCCAGAAAATCCGTCCTTGGAGCGGAGTTTTCCCAGGGGGCGGATAATCCGCCCCCAAAGTTGCTCAACGGCCAGATCTGGGGAGGGGGTATTTAATCCAGCCTTCCCCCTCCTGCCAGATCTCTTGATTCATTCGAAAAAGACAAGATCTGATCTGCAACCTTCATCCAAGAGAGCTCCACCTAGATCCACCCATAGTCCCCGTCCCTTCGGGAATCGAAGGAGGAGAACTCGATCTTCATCATCAGCAATCAAGCGCTTCATCTCCTCTCCATTCAATTGGAGAATCACCGATCTAGTATTTCTTGCAAATACCTAGATCCTTGTTTTGTTTATATTGATAAACCTTGTTCTTGTGACAGCTTGTTGTCATCTCGGGAGCCCCCAATTCAGTTGTGTGTGTGTATGCCCCGGTAACGTTGTAAAAGGCATCGGTTCCCGCCTCGAAGGGATCCAATAGTGGAGAAGGTGGATCAGGCCTCTCGTGGCGAGATCCATCGGAGAATAGGGTGAGGCCTATTGTGGCGTGGTGGTCTTAGAACCGCCCACCCCTCCAACGCATATGTACTTCCCTTAACAAGGAAGGAACTGCGGTAAAACAAATCCCTGTGTCTCCGCGTGCTCCACTACGGTTCCTTCGCTCCTCTCTTTACGTGCTTAGTAGCTAGGGTTGCATATAGGGAAATTCTCGTAGTTACATATCTAGAGAATTTACTTTGTGTCAAGCCTAAAATTGAAAAAGTATTAAAAATTGGTTAGCACCTATTCACCCCCCTCTAGGTGCCCATACGATCCATTTCAGAAAGGCCATATCATATCACATATTATGAATTGCATGTGATGTTAATCCTTTTATGCATCTTGTATTGCTTAGTTCACGACGGTAGCATTATAAGATGATCCCTCAAGCACACAATTTCAAGTTTTAAAGAGTTCATCCTTAGTAAGCACTGTTGCTAAAGCTCGTTGTTTCGAAGCACCACGTGATGATCGGGTGTGTTAGATTCTGCGAGTGTATACAACGTGAGCAAGCCAGATTTGCTCATGCGGAAGCTAAGGTTTGATCTTGACAAGCCTAGCATGTACAGACATGGTCTCGGAACACGGATCACCGAAAGGTAAAGCATGAGTCATATAGAAGATATGATGAACATGTTGATTGTTTGCCATTGAAGCTACATCAACTCTCATGTTGATCGGTTTTGATGTGGTGGATTTGGTTCGTGTGATCACTAAAACAATTTGAGGGATATTGTTTTGAGTGGGAGTTCACCTAGATTAATTTAACTATTAATTAGAACTCAATTTTTCACAAACTTAGTCTAAACTATTGCAAATATGTTGTAGATCAATGACGGCCCCTACCATCAATTTTAATGCGTTCCTAGAGAAAGAGAAATTGGAAAACAATGGAAGCAACTTCGTGGATTGGTTTCGCAATTTGAGGATTGTCCTCAATGCTGGTAATTTGACCTATGTGCTGGATGCACCGCTGGGTAATCCGCCTGCAGCTGATTCTACCGATGAGGTAAAGAATGTTTTCCTCGCTCGGAAGAATCAGTACTCCACAGTTCAGTGTGCTATCTTGTATGGTTTAGAATCAGAGCTTCAGAAAAGGTTTGAGAACCACGACCCACATGATATTGTCCGTGAACTCAAAATGATATTTGAGGCTCACGCGACAGTTGAGAGTTATGAGGCTTCTGAAAAGTTCTTTAACTGCAAGATGGAAGAGGGCAGCTCCGTCAATGAGCACGTGCTTAAGATGTATGGGCACGCAAGTAAACTCCAAAGCTTGGGTATGGTGATTCCTAATGCTTTGGGGATTCACCGTGTCCTCCAATCACTACCACCAAGTTACAAGAACTTTGTGATGAACTACAATATGCAAAACATGGACAAGTCGTTGCCAGAACTCTTCTCCATGTTAAAGTCTGCAGAAGTGGAGATCAAGAAAGAGCACCAAGTGTTGTTGGTCAATAAGACCACCAAATTCAAGCAGCAAGGCAAGTCTAAGAAAAAGGGAAACTTCAAGAAGGGCGGTAAGAAAGTTACCGCGCCGGCGAAGAAGACCAAGGCTGGGCCTAAGCCTGATACTGAGTGCTTTTACTGCAAGGGAGAGGGTCACTGGAAGCGGAATTGCCCAAAGTACTTGGCGGATTTGAAGAACGACAACATCAAGAAGAAAGGTATATCCGATATACATGTTATTGATGTGTATCTCACTAGTACTCGTAGTAGTGCCTGGTTATTTGATACTAGTTCGGTTGCTCATATTTATAACTCGAAACAGGTGCTGCAGAATAAACGGAAGCTAGCGAAGAACGAGGTGACGATGCGCGTTGGAAATGGATCAAAGGTTGATGTGACCGCGGTCGGCACGCTACCTCTTCATCTACCATCGGGATTAGTTTTATACTTAAATAATTGTTATTTGGTGCCTGCGTTGAGCATGAACTATATCTGGATCATGTTTATTGCGAGACGGTTACTTGTTTAAGTCCGAGAATAATGGTTGTTCGATTTATATGAATAATATGTTTTATGCACATGCACCTTTGATAGATGGTCTATTCTTATTGAATCTCGATTGTGGAAATACACATATCAATAACATTGAAGCCAAACGTTTGAAAATGAGCGATAACTCGACCTATATGTGGCACTGTCGTCTTGGTCATATTGGAGTGAAGCGTATGAACAAACTCCATTCCGATGGACTTCTTGAATCACTTGATTTCGAATCACTTGAAAGATGCGAAGCATGTCTGATGGGTAAAATGACTAAGACTCCATTTTCTGGTATGATGGAGCGAGCTACGGACTTATTGGAAATCATACATACCGATGTGTGTGGCCCAATGAGTGTAGCATCGCGCGGTGGTTATCGTTATGTTCTTACCTTAATGGATGACTTGAGTAGATATGGGTATATCTATTTCATGAAACATAAGTCCGAAACTTTTGAGAAGTTTAAGGAATTTCAAAGTGAGGTAGAGAATCAACGTAACAAGAAGATTAAATTTCTACATTATGATCATGGAGGTGAATATCTAAGTTACGAGTTTGGCGAGCATTTGAAAAAATGCGGAATACTTTCACAATTGACACCATCGGGAACACCACAGCGTAATGGTGTGTACGAACGTCGTAATTGAACTCTCTTAGATATGGTTCGTTCTATGATGTCACTTACAGATTTACCGCTATCGTTTTGGGGTTATGCATTAGAAACAGCTGCATTCACTTTAAATAGGGCACCATCTAAATCCGTTGAGACGACACCGTATGAATTATGGTTTGGGAAGAAACCTAAATTGTCGTTCCTTAAAGTTTGGGGTTGCGAAGCTTATGTAAAGAAGTTACAGCCCGACAAGCTTGAACCCAAAGCGGAAAAATGCATCTTCATGGTATACCCAAAGGAAACTATTGGGTATACCTTCTATCATAGATCCGAGGGCAAAATTTTCGTTGCCAAGAATGGATATTTTCTAGAGAAGGAATTTCTCTCGAAAGGAGTGACTGGAAGGAAAGTAGAACTCGATGAGGTTGTTGAACCTTCTCTCGAACTTGCAAGTAGCGCAGCACCAGAAGTAGTTCATGTGGCGGATGCACCAATAAGAGAGGAAGCTAATGATGTTGATCATGAAACTTCAGTTGAAGTTACTACGGAACCTCACAGGTCAACGAGAACTCGTACCACTCCTGATTGGTATGATCCTGTTATGAGTGTCATGTTGGTGGACAACACTGATGACCCTGCTATATATTAGGAAGCGATGATGAGCCCAGATTCCAATAAATGGCAAGAAGCCATGAAATCCGAGATTGGATCCATGTACGAAAACCAAGTATGGACTTTGGTGGACTTACCGGATGGCCGGAAGGCTGTCGAGAATAAATGGATTTTCAAGAAGAAAACATATGCTGATGGTAATGTTACTGTCTATAAATCTCGACTTTTCACAAAAGGGTTTTGACAAATTCAAGGAGTTGACTACGATGAGACTTTCTCACCAGTAGCGAAGCTAAAGTCTGTGAGGATTATGTTAGCAATCGCTGCATATTATGATTATGAGATATGGTAAATGGATGTCAAAACAACGTTCCTCAATGAAGACATTGATGAAGAGTTGTATATGATGCAACCCAAAGGTTTTGTCGATCCTAAAGATGCTAACAAGGTATGCAAACTTCAACGGTCCATATATGGATTGAAGCAAGCATCCCGGAGTTGGAATCAATGTTTTGATAAGGTGATCAAAAGCTTTGGTTTTATACAAACTTATGGAGAAGCTTGTATTTATATGAAAGTGAGTGGGAGCTCTGTAGCATTTTTAATACTATATGTACATGACATATTATTGATTGGGAATGATGTAGACCTTCTTAATAGTGTCAAGGATTATTTGAATAATAGTTTTTCAATGAAAGATCTTGGCGAAGCAGCTTACATATTAGGCATAAAGATTTATAGAGATAGATCGAGACGTCTAATATCATTATCACAGAGTACATATTTGGACAAAGTTATAAAGAGGTTTGGAATGGAAGATAGCAAGAAAGGGTTCTTGCCCATGTTGCCCAATACGACCTTGAGTAAAACTCAAAGTCCTGCAACGGCAGAAGATATAGAAAGGATGAGTAAGACTCCCTATGCCTCAGCCATAGGATCTCTTATGTATGCCATGATATGTACTAGACCCGACATTGCATATGCTGTTAGTTTGACTAGCAGATATCAAAGTGATCTAGGAGTGGATCATTGGACAGCGGTCAAAAACATCCTTAAGTACTTGAGAAGAACTAAGGATATGGTTCTTTCTTATGGAGGTGATGAACAGCTCGATGTTAATGGTTACACCGACGCTAGTTGGAACACCGATCCGGATGATTCTAAATCTCAATCTGGATACGTATTTACTTTGAATGGTGCATCAGTTAGCTGGAGGAGTGCAAAGCAAAGCGTTGTGGTGAGATCTTCAACTGAATTGGAATACATAGCTGCTTCGGAGGCTTCACAAGAGGCGATATGGATGAAGGAGTTCATTACAGAGCTCGGTGTGGTTCCAAGTGCGCTAGACCCAATGTCTATCTACTGTGATAACATGAGCGCCATAGCCAATGCGCAAGAACCAAGGTCACACAAGAAGCTGAAGCACATCAAGCTACGTTTTCATGCTATTCGAGAGCATGTCCAAGATGGTGACATAAAGATTTGCAAAGTACACACATATCTGAATGTGGCGGATCCGTTGACTAAACATCTCCCGAGGGAAAAACATGACCAGCACCAAACCGACATGGGTGTTCGGTATATTACCATGTAATCTAGATTAGTTGACTCTAGTGCAAGTGGGAGACTGTTGGAGATATGCCCTAGAGGCAATAATAAAAGTGATTATTATTATATCTTTGTGTTTATGATAAATGTTTACATTCATGCTATAACAGTATTAACCGGAAACATTAATACTTGTGTGATTTGTAAACTAAATTAGAGTCCCTGGTAAATCCTCTTTATAATACTAGCTTGTTGTTTAGTAGATGATCATGGTTTCTCGATCATGAACATTGAGATGTTATTAATAACAAGATCATATCATTAGGAGAATGGTATGATGGACATACTCCTATAGATAAGCGTAGCATAAAGATCAAGTCATTTCAATAGTTCGTTTGCTATAAGCTTTCTGATACATAGTAACATAATTACTTCGACCATGAGATCATGCTAATCACCATCACCAGAAGTCTATTGTTAAAAACCAAGTCTACCGAGAAGTTAATGTACCTGGATGCAGCTGATTTACAGTTTGTTAGATCACTTGTGTCGGATAAGCAAAGGCTAGTGTACGTTACAGAAGCCAGGCCATTTGAAATTGTCGATGTATAGATTTAATAGACATATATAAAATTTTATTTTGGTTTAACGTGGCGCCGTTGCAGCGCACGGGTTTTGTGCTAGTAAAAACTAAAAAGAAAAGGAATAGAAAAAATAGGAGTCCTAGGATTATTGGGCTTAGCCCATTTTCTACACGGACCGGATCCACCTGATCCAACCGGACCAGAGGCCTCCCTGGACCGACCCTCCTCTCAACCCCGTCTCTCTCTCTCTCTCTCTCTCTCTCTCTCTCTCTCTCTCTCTCTCTCTCTCTCTCTCTCTCTCTCTCTCTCTCTCTCTCTCCCACACACACTCGCACGCACGGACACGGTTTCTCCCCCTCTGCCGCGATGCACCGCCGCTCACCCCCTTCCGGCCACTACCGCTGCTCCGCCACTCGCCGATGTTGATCCACCACTCGATGCCGCTGCTCTGCCCCTCTCACTGGCTCATGCTCACATTGACCGCTGGCATGGCTGCGGCGCCGCCACGCCTAGGGATTCTCCTCTCCGACGCCATCCCGTCACCACCACCAGGCTAGCACGCCTCCTGCTCGAACCCTGCACAAGCCCTAGCTTGTGGTTTGTCTCGCCTTTCGGCGCTACTTCCCCTACCCCAGCACCTCCGGCTACTCTCCGACCTCGCCTACCCCGACGAACTCAAGCCCCTTCTCGTGATCCCGGTGGTGCTCCTAATGGCCTTGGCCTCCTGCACCGTGGCGCAGTGGTAGACTGTAGCCTCTCCACCCTTCTACCTCAACTTAGGCTACCACAACTAATTCCCAACCTCAGGTATAATTTTCTACTGTGACCAACCCTCGAGCTGAGGAACTTCTATGTTTAGGATTTAGGTTTAGGCTTATGGTGATGATGTCCTGATTGGTGTTTGCCAATTAGATAGAGGATTTTGTCTATCTGTTGTGCTAGTTCTTAGTCTAGGATTATAGTTTTTAACTCATGAACATGTGCTAGGTTCTAGGACTTATTGTGTGGACATGATATCCTAATTATTGGGTTCTAGCTACTTGTGATCCATTTGTTACAAAGTAGTATCACTAGTAAAACTAGGTCATGCACCGGTTGTTTTATGTGTTCTTGATCAAATCCTGATGTAAATATGTGGTTGTTAGTTAGTGGATGCTCTCATTTGGATGTTTTACTTCATCCAAGCACCCCTCACTACTAGAGCTTATGGCGTGATATTTGTTTTCATGCATCTCTACAATGGGCATCCTTAGGTATCTACCTTGTGTGTTCTTCATCATCCCATTATTGGTTAAGTGCCTTGTAATCCATTGCATGCAATACTTAGATTACCGAATATTTACCTATTCTTTTGCTTCTGAATATCCTAGCATCTCAATGCTTATCCAATTATGCTAATGGTTTGACTTGTGGTGACCTCAAGTTTTTGTATTTCAAATAGGTGAAGATTTTTTGCTGGGATCTACTTCATTATCCTGGTAGTATAGATAAGTGTTCCTCTTCAAAGCTTTAGCATTAGATTATTTTTTGATTTGATTGAAAAGATGTTTAAGCTATTGGATCCCTTTTTCTTCTACCATGGGTAGTGCACAGGGACTTCATAATTTTCTAAATTTGAGTACTTAGTGTTGGAGATATGCCCTAGAGGCAATAATAAAAGTGGTTATTATTATATCTTTGTGTTTATGATAAATGTTTACATTCATGCTATAATAGTATTAACCGGAAACATTAATACTTGTGTGATTTTTAAACTAAATTAGAGTCCCTAGTAAAGCCTCTTTATAATACTAGCTTGTTGGTTAATAGATGATCGTGGTTTCTCGATCATGAACATTGAGATGTTACTAACAACGAGATCATACCATTAGGAGAATGGTGTGATGGACATACTCCTATAGATAAGCGTAGTATAAAGATCAAGTCATTTCAATAGTTCGTTTGCTATAAGCTTTCTGATACATAGTAACCTAATTCCTTCAACCATGAGATCATGCTAATCGCCATCACTGGAAGGATGCTTTGATGACATCAAACACCACACCGTAACTGGGTGGCTATAAAGGTGGCATTGAGTGTTCGGAAAGTATGGGTTGAGTCACATGGATCAGGAGTGGGATTTGTCCATTCATATGACAGATAGATATACTCTGGGCCCTCTCGGTGGAATGTCATCCAATTAGCTTGCAAGCATGTGACTGTCTCACAAGGGATCACATATCACGGGAACGAGAAAAGAGTACTTAACGGTAACGAGGTTGAACTAGGTATGCAGAGATACCGACGATCAAAACCTCGGATAAGTAAACTATCGTGTGACAAAGGGAAATTGGTATCGTATGTAAGTGGTTCATTCGATCGCAAAGTAATCATAGAAATATGTGGGAGCCATATGAATTTCCAGATTCCTCTATTGGTTATTGATCGGAGAAGTGTCTCGGTCATGTCCGCATAATTCACGAACCATAGGGAGACACACTTAAGGATTCGATGTTGTTTAGTAGATATGGAATGTTAATAGGGATACGGAATGTTGTTCGGAGTCTCGGATGGGATCTGGGATATCACGAGGAGATCCAGAATGTTCTGGAGAATAAGATTCATATAAGGAAAGTCCGATTCTGGAGTTCGGGAAAGTTTCTGATGATTTCATCGAAGAGGTTCTAGAAGGGTCTAGAAGGTTCACCGGTCTGGAAGGAGAATGGTCCATGAATGTGTCATGGGTAAGTGTAATGATTGGATCATATCCTAGGTCACTTGGTGTGTGCATTTGTAAGAGAGAATTAAAGCTCTAAATTGAAAGTCAAACGAGAGTTTGAAAAGTCAAACTGGAACAATGGTTTCCTAGTGGGAGAAGAAACAAGTCCTTCTCTCAATCCAACTTGGGTTTGGGTTTGGATTCAAACCCACCCCTCCCAAGGCTGCCCCCTCCCTCTCATAAATAGAGGGGGAGGGCTGCCCCAAAGCACACAAGCCCTAGCCCCTCTCCCCGCACACGCGCCGCCGCCGCTCACCGTCGCCGCCGCCTCACGCCGTCGGTTCGTCGTTGCCGCCCTAGCCACCGCCGACACCTCATCCTCCTCCCGGTCATATAAACCCTAATCGACCATAACTCGCACCGACTTAGGCGAAGCCCTGCGGGATCTTCCCTCTACTTCCGACACCACGCCGTCGTGCTGCCAAAATCACGAAGGGAGAACTACAACCTCCGCTGCCTGCTGGAATAAGGGAGAGGAAGGTCTTCATCGAGTACCAAACGTGTGACCGACTGCGGAAGCGCTGCCAGAACGCAGCGCCGGAAGGATCGTCTACGCGATCTCGAGATCGGCAAGTGTACGAATACATCACCCATGAGAATCTGCTCTCGTTAACCGCTTTGGAATCTTCGAGGGTGAGTGCTTCTATCGACTCGTTGCTTCAATCTAGTAGATAGATCTTGGCTTGTTTGTGTGCATGCGGTAGAATTTTTTTTTTTCATGCTACGAACCCCTACACTTAGTACATAGCATTGGTATGTGATTACAGTAGCACTGGGTGTTACAAGTAGCATTTAATAGGATTTGATACTTCCATCATCTCCTCTTATAAGTTGAATATTGCACATTCTATGTCTTTAAAAAAATCCTTAGCATATTGATCTAGCACCAACGGTCCAATATATGACTACGTTATTTGGAAAAAATGGTTCTTATTGGCCCATTAGTCCAATATATGACTCTATTATTATGATGTGTGGTTAGTCTTCTCTATCTCATGAGCTCATCATTTCGAATGACTATTTTTCTCGAAAAAATTGTGTACTGAACTTTGGAGCTATTTTTTGTGTACTGAACTTTGAAGCTTTATATAATTTCCATTGTTTAAATTATCCACTTTATTTAATAACAAGAATTATATCTGATATGCACTTGGCCTATAAATTTATGGATACAGAGGAATTTCAGCGATGAATTTGGTTTTCCCAATTTTTGTTGCACATTTACCTATTAAACTTCCTGGATGGCCTAATTGATAATTTTATTTTGTTGCATCATGTCAGGTTACGGGTTATGCAAAAGTACATGAATGCCTTGATATTAGTTTTCATGCTCTAGAGCCCTTATTTTTATACCCCTTATTTCTTGTTTGTAGATTCTACCTGTAGCGGCTAACAATATGCAAACTAACTATTTCATCAAACAACTTCACGTGGTCTCAAGCAAGACCGCTTTGCAAAGGTATTTGAATGACATACATTAGTTTTCAAGCTCTTTTTTGCATAACTCATCCATGTTCACTACTGGACATGTAGTTCAGAAATAGCCCTTGATGATTCTGTATTTCTTATTATGCAAGTACTCATTTTATCGAAAAATTAAATATATGGAGGTTCAAGTTATCCACAAAATGTACATGTCAAATTTTAGATTTATGGTCTTGAGCTTTTTCTTATGTTTACCTGAATTTATTGGTGACACTGATCACTTCAGTTTTATTCCATTGATTTTGGTTATTCAGTGTTGCCTTCGGTTGCGTGTGACTGGTATCAAGAGATGCTCCACATGTTAAAACGTTCTAAGGCCACTACAGTGCCATCATTACTGTCCGAAGAAAGCAATACTTTGGTTGTAGTATATGTTAATAGCCCTCTCTCTCCCTATTTTTCTCTCTTGATTTGGTACAAGGCTTTCCCAACGTGGGTTTTCTAATCTTTGAAAAACACAACAAAAGGAAAAACATGTGTTTGTATCCCAAAGTTCAGAGAAGATGATATTTTAGAAGTAGTGCATTTGTAATCTTTGAAAAACACAACAAAAGGAAAAACATGTGTTTGTATCCCAAAGTTCAGAGAAGATGATATTTAATAAGTAGTGCATTTGTAATCTTTGAAAAACACAAGAAAAGGCAAAACATGTGTTTGTATCCCACAATTCAGAGAAGATGATATTTATGTAGTGCATTTGTAATCTTTGAAAAACACACAAAAGTCAAAATGTGTGTTTGTATCCCAAGTGTTTCTTAATTAGGCCATTCTTTAGATAATTAGGATGTATAGCTGAAAGCAGTGTGCACCTACAGTTCCAAATATTGCATGTGGAGTAAATATCTTGAGTTGATTTTCTATGAAAGGCTTTCTATATAAACTTGAGTAGGCATTTCTTATTTAATCTAAATGTGCCTATTTACTTTGCATACGCTATCTAGCTTATCCCATCATTTACAGATTCCAGGAGTAGTTGTTTTGTATATGAGAGACTTCTTTTCAAACTGATGAAGGAGGTGTGTCGTATGATTGAGAAATCGAGATATTTTTCTGGTATGGAGAGAATGAGGATGGCAAAACCTACTAACCTCACAAGTCACAACAAGGGAGCTGGCCAAGTAAGTCGATTTGTTCCTGTGCTTTGTATTTTGACTATCTTTTGTGTGCTGAGGACCTTTTGAGCTCCAACATTTGTGGGATAATCACGAAGCATGTATCATGGTTTATGGTAATAGAACTATTAATGTATTGTTAAATATCAAATGCACTAAACCACTGATGTAGTTATTTAAAAAAAACACTGGTGTAGAAATGCTCTTCAGTTCGGTAAAATATTTGATTAGTTTTTGGCATGTCCTTAGGCAATGTTGATCTGCTCTGTCTCGACGCCGTTCTGCATTGCGCCGTCTTATGCAAGAATATGATTATGTAATTCTCCTATTCCAACCATCTTCACGTGCGATATGATCTTTTAGTTCTCTAATTCTTTTTTTTACCTTTGCTGCACCATGATGCCTCCATCTGCATAAGAGACTCCACCGTTTGTCTGATTCCACATGTGTCACCAGAAGACCATGCCGCCAGTCACACCTACGTCTCCCTTTCTCCTAAGGCTCCTATGTTGCATTGGCCATTAGCCTCTTTGTCCATTCTACAGGTTCTGCGATGGGGTGTGCCGTGTGAGCGCTACGATTTGTCTATTTCCTAAACAACTCACATTGCCAAATATATGTAAACCACTGAACAACATGTTATTATTATTATTTAGTGTATTTTTGATCAGGTGATTTTACAGTTTGTACCTAGATGCCAACTAAATTCTACCATATAAAAAATTGTACATAAATAGATGCACTTCGCTAAATTTTGGTGAAATATTTGGCCCAGTTTACCTAGGAACGGGTTTGACTCGGTTATAGAAACGTCATCGATGGTTGCATTTAGAGGCGTAGTAAGTTACATAGTGGGATGTCAATCTACTGTTTGTTTATATTGACATCTGAAGGATGAATAAATTGAGGGATATCAATGTAGGCATTTGTGCATGTGTGTATTTAGAATCATGTAGCATAAAGCCAGTGAGGGATTGTGAAAGAAGCCCTAGGTGTGCTCCCTGTTCCTCAAGTTACTTTGTCTATTATATTCTGATTATTATACTACATTGTAACCTTGAAAATTCATACTTAGTAAAGATAGAACCTATTATTCTTTCTTACCATTGCTTATATGTTTGTACTCCCATGTGATTTAAGTTCATGTATTATCCATAGGCTCTTGTATTTTCAAAGTTAACGAGTAACATTCTTTTGCTCCATCTTTCTATGCAGGTTAAGCTGATACAAATTAGTGCATTTTTTGGGGTTGATCACATATGCTGTCGTGATGCGATTGGTGTTTGAGTTTTTCTTGTTCTATTAGCTTGTGTGGACCGTGGGTGACAAGATTCAAGTTTGTTATAAGGAGGAATTTAAGCAACCGCACCTTACAGTACATTGCGTAGGCAGCGAGGCGAAGCTCGCCTTTTCGCCTAGTATGATGTAATGTGACTGCAATTACTACTATATTCAAACCTGTGATATGTATTGTTATGATATGAAGTTGAACTGGTGATATGAATTGCTATATCTATTGATGTGATTTCTAAGTGAATGTAATTACCTATATTAGACTGATTTTCAAAGAGGACTACTTTCAAGAGTGCCTCAAATGATTATCTTTTAGAGGCACCGGCACTTGTGCCTCAATGGTTAGCTTTTAGAGGCACTCTCAAGAGTGCCTCAAATTGTTAGTTTTAGAGACATTAGCACTAGTGTCTCAAATGTTTGGCTTTTAGAGACACTATTGAGAGTGTCTCAAATGGTTGGCTTTAGAGACACTTTTGATAGTGCCTCAAATGGTTGGCTTTTAGAGGCACTATTTAGAGTGTCTCAAATGGTTGGCTCTAGAGGCACTCTCAATAATGTCTCAAATGGTTAGATTTAGAGGTACTATTGAAAGTGCCTAAAATCTTTTGTTTTAGAGGCACTCTACAAAATGCCTCAAATAATTAGGATTTTGAGGTATTTTTTAAAACTGCCGCTAATAAATTTTACCTACATCAGAGCATCTCCACTCGTTGGGCGAACCCAGGACGAAAATCGTACCTTTTTTCGGCCGGACGAAACGAGTTTTCGACTTAGGTACGTCCAGTTTCCCACTCGCGTACCCAGACCAAGTTCCCAAGTTCGGCTAAAATTCATTAAAGATGGGCGAATTTCATTAAGTTGGGCGAATATAGGCGGATTACATCAAATTTAAACTAAACTAGTACATAATAAACTTAAAAAGGCCGGCCACCGTGGCCTCCGCCGGCGCCTTCGCCGTTCCACATGCCGAAGTTGCTGTAGAACGCCGTGTAGACGGGATCGGCGCGGCCGTCATCCTCGTCGTCGTCGTCGTCACTCGGCGGCTGGTTCTGGCGAGAGCTCCCCTGGCCTGGGTCGCCGAACCTCCACGGCTGGTAGGACGGGCCTTCGTCCTCGTCATCGTCGAGGACGTAGAGCGGGGCGCCCTGGTAGGCGAGCTCGCGCCCGGACAATGCCCGCCGCCAGGACGCCTGCTCCTCGGGCTGCTGTTGCAGGCCGAGGATGTGCTGCCGCTCGGCCTTCTCCCAGTCCTTCCTGGACCACTCCAGGATGTCCGGCGAGGAGGGCTCCACCGGCGGCGGCTGGGGCGCCGAGTCGCGGAGCGACTGCTCTAACGCCATCCTCAAGGCGCCGTCTTCGGGTGGCGAAGGCACAGGTGGCCGGTTGGCGACGCCGTCGCCCATGGCTCGCCGATGACGATGCCGCGGGAGCGTGTCCGCGGCGGCGAGCACACAGGCGAGCCCGCCTCGCGCTTGACTGCGCGCAGCCCCGACGAAGGTGTTGTCGGCGTGCGCAGCCGCGCCGAGCCATAGGAGTGGGATGCCTAGGCGGAGGAGGACGAGCTCATGCTGGCCACCCTCCTCGACATCCAGTTGGCCGGAGGACGCCTCCTAGACCTCGCCGCCAGCGTGGGCGTTCACGGGAAGCCTAGACGCGGCGTGTTGCCGGCACTGATGTGCTCCAGTGTAACATCCCAGCATTAGAGCCTAGAAATAAGCTGAACCCAGATGTGTGTATTCCATTCATGCATAGGAAATCTGAATAATTTTCACGCTTTTGAACAAAACTTGTCAAAGTGATTGAAGCTTCTCTTAACTTGATGGAATTGAAGAAGATCATCAAGTTAACTGCGATAAGTTTCAATATGACCTTTGCTAAAACCCTATTTTTGGGAAAGGGAGATTTAATCTAAGGGTAGATCAGATGTAATAAAAGTTAAACCCTAATACATTATAATTTATATTTAATCCATAGGTGATCATATCATAGTATTCATTATAATCACTCATAAGTACCAAGTTAAGGATATAACACAAATAATAAGAATTTAACAACTATATCTTAATCTTAGCTGCATATGCCATGAGTATCATGGTAATACCTAACCCTACTTATTAAGTAAGATTGAGTAGGAAAGAAACTAAGTTTAGATCATTCACCATATACCTTTCTTTCTATATCAATCCTTATCATCTCTATTGAGTTATATTCCAATATCTGTTGTTCATCAATGTGGAGAAAACAATTATTGATTCACCAATTCTCAATCTACCAACTCTTGATCAGAACATAGCTCACAGTTAAGTGTCTATAAAGAAACTACTAAGAAGAGGTAAATAGTAACGCTAGTTTTAGATAACATCTATAGGATGGGAGTGAATGAAGAGAATCAAACCAATATAAAATTGATGGAGTTAAATCACTTCTAAATAAATAGAAGAGTTATTTAGATTATATAATTTTATGACAGTAAATAAGATTACAAGGGTGAATCATGAAGATAGTCACCAGTAATAAGTCTATTGGATCAAGTGGGCATAGTCAATGAATAACATTCCCTAAACCAATAGAGATACTAAGAAAATAATTTCAACACAACTATAATGTTGTATTGCTGAGACCTTGATCAGCAAACTAGAAACCTAAGCCATAAATGATTAAAGGATTATAATGATCATACTTTGCTCACCAAGATTGAATATTTATATCAATTATAAGTGACATTGGTGGGTAGAACATGATTGAAACCCTAGTATAGGTAAGTGATCCTACAGTAGTTATTATAGGTCACATTAATGTAATGAAAGGTTGGAGTATGAGTTACTAGAGTAATTATAAGACAGTATAATTCAATTAAAGCTAGTATAGCATAAAGTTATGGAAGTAGTGTTATTCTTATTAAAGGATAGTAAACTTTAGAGAAAGATAGTTGGATGCATACAACTATATATTAGTGATGAATGATTAAGGAAGATTATGAGTAGAGTTTGAAGGAACTACTTGATGGATGAAAGGCTATTAATAGTAGAGTAGTGGATACAACCAAGTAAGGATATGAGGAAGTTATGAAATTCTTTAGTATCAAACTCATTGGATTCATCCATGAGTTTAGAAGGTTAATCAGTGAATAAGAATATTTTTATGAAGTAAAGCTCATCATGTTAATCAAGATGATAGATAGGAAAAGGTAGCATATCTAGGATAGGAATTCCTTAATAAGAAGTCTAGAATTATGAATTATGGAAGATAGTAATTCTTGATAAACAATCAAATTTAAATCTTAAAACCAAGTATAATATCCATTTCATATTAAGAATTCCTCATCTTATATCTATATCACTTAATAGGAATATTTCCCTATAGCAAATTACATAAGCACATCTCTGTCAATTCCAACCAACAACATTATATGTGCTTAAAAGTATACTTATCTATTCCTTTCTATAAAAAAATCTAGGTATAACTTTATAGTTTAAAAGGTAATGACATCAAATATCCCAAACAGAAAACAATATGCTTAGTTATTAAATCTTTACTCACATCCAGAAAGGAATCTAAGTATATTAAAAACCCTAAACCCTAGGGTAATATTCATAATTCAAAACCCTAAACCTCTTTGTTTAGCATAATAGAATATATACATTGCCATTTTCCAAATTAATGGAAGTAGTAATAACAATATTAATTTCCTTTATATTTCATGCATCAAATAATGATATAGGATTATTATACATATAAAAATTTCTAATCCAAAACTATGAGCCAACTAGAGTTAAGTTTTATAAACAAATAAGAATATATCATTTAATAAATCCATGGTTAAAAGTGGAAGGAAAAATGATAAGAAAAGCTTCTACAAAATATTAAAAAGGGGTTTATATTGAGAAAATAAAAGAAATATAAAAAGATTATATAATAAAAGTTCACAAATGATACTAAATATATTTTAGTATTACTACAATTATCCAGTAAATAATTCTACAAAGAAAAGTTCAAATTAAAGATAATATACAAATTTGAAAAGGAAAACAGAAAATAAAAAAATGGAAAACAAATAAAAACTAAGACCTGGCCGTGGCCTAACTCCTACCTGCTTACCTATCGCCCAGGTGTAGCCCACAAAGGTCCAGTAACCAGCCCAGCTCATTCTCTCCTATGACTGATGAGTGGGGCCAGGGAAGGATCACGGGTTGAGAATAAATAAACGCCAGGGGGTTTTCCGCAAAAGCGACATCATCGTCATCCTCACACACACAGGCAGCTCGCTGGAGGAGCTCGCCGCCGCCCGATGCCGTCGTCGTCGTCAGCCATGCGTCAAGATGCTCGTCGTCCTTCCAGAGAGGGATAAGAAGGCCACCGCGACGCCCTGCTTCAATCCCTATCCACAATCCCTCCTTATCCTCTCCGATTTGAATGGGGCCGAAACCCTAGCTCACCAGAGCCACACCTCGCCGTCGAACCACATCTCCCCACCCTCTTCCAAGTAGCCATGGAGAAGCCCCATGCTCCGTAGATCCTCTGAGTAGAATCTTGCATCAAGGGAAGCTCTCGAGAGGGCGAATTTTGCCGTTCCTCTTTGCAACAGTTCGTCGGAATCCTTGTCGGAGATCTTGCTTCCGACTACGCCGGCCCTCGCCAACCTCTCTATCATCATCAGGGTGAGTTCCTGAACACTCCAACATTCCTAAATCGTTGTATCCCGTTGTTAAACGTCGTCGCACCTTCTGTCATCGCCGGCCACCATCAGAGCTCGTCGGAGCTGAGGCTATGATGACTATTTCTGAGCGGCGCCGGCACTTTAGGGTTCAGAACGTTGTGCTGATTCGAACTAGGTTAGTTCTGCTTGCTTCGGCGCTGTGGATCGTCGCCGGCGACCAACCACTAACGATGGCGGTGGTGCTGACGCCATAGTTACGTCACACCGACGCCACCCAGTCCCCAGTCCCCTGTTTGACCCGATCTTTGTCTCACATGGAAAGTGACGTGGCCCAGGGCCCATGTGTCATTGTCCGGGGTAGCAAACCAGTCGGTAACAAATACAATTTCTAACCTAAAGAGCTGAGGTGGACATAGGCCCACTGGTCAGTGACTTAGGCTAGCTGTGGGTGTGGTGTAAAAAGTATTTCCTGTTTAAAGAAATAAATAAAATGTTATAAACTCAATTATTAATATTCCAGAAATCAAATAAATGATTAAATCTTGTTTAATTAATAACTTTTGAATTATAATTTAGAAAAATGTGTATAATATATGAAAAATTGTAGAAAAATAAAATCTACAACTTAAAATTATTATCAAATATTATTATGATGATCATTTAAATAAATATTATTTAATAAAAGTTTTATAAGTAATAAAACTTTGATAATTCATATTTTAATAATGATAAATGTCAAAAATATAAATAAAATACCAAAAATCTTGGAAAAATAAAAACAATAATTTAAAACTATAATCATGCATTATTATTTCACTTAATTAAACATTTATTATTTATTAAGTATTTATAAAGTGATAAATATTGTCAAAATCATATCTTATTATTTATAAATTACAAAATAAATGTAATATACCAAAATGATCACAAAAATAATATCTACTAGATACAAATATAATATTCTACTTTTAAAAGTAAACAAAAACTTAATAATTTAGTAATTTGAATTTAAACCTATTCCTTTAGTTTAAAATTCATATAAGGGTAAATAAAATTTGTTAATATTTCTAAAAATTAGTCAATCAAGTCTAATAAATAAGTATTAGTCTTAAATATTAATCATAATAAGTCATAATGATTCAAAACATTATAAATACTATTATACTGAATTATCCTTCTACTATATGAATAATTTATATTCTAAAACGATCTTTAACAATTATAAAATCTTCAAGAATGATATATAAATTAAATACAACCTTATAATGGACTAAATACAAAGATAATTCATGATTAGTCTCTAGTAATATTTATTTATCCACAAACCACAATCACACCTTTATAAGGAAACAAGAAATCTTGTTCCACTACAAAATATAACCACTCATCCTTAAAAAGGTAAATGATATTATTCCATTATAAAATTAAGAAACCACCACAACAAGTAAAAATATAACCCTTCCTAAGTAACCTTAAGGCAACATTCCCAAATACACAAGGTACAAATGTTATAAGCATTATACTTTCAAACTATCTATGTTTTAAAGTTAACTTTAGTCTATAAGAATTTAAATACAATACTATAAACATTGTTATATGTTTTATAGTTAACTTTGGTCTGATAGAGTTAAGACATAAAGCATCTCAAGCCCAAACTTTTCAAGCAAGCACAAATAACATCGACCAGACTCAACTAACCACAAAGATTGTTTAGACCTTAGAAAAGAAATTTTTTCTTCAAATGTTATTCTTTTTGCCACTTCAAACAAGAACTCTTATATAAGCAATCTTGAATAGCATTTCACTTTTGTGTGTGTTCCATTGTTTTATGATATTGTAATTTTATGATTGTTTTACACACACTCACAAGCCTTAATAAGAAGCACGAGTATAAAACTCATCCAAAAGTACAACACATTTCAAATACATCAATTCTAGTATCCAAACCCTGGAACAACGTTACCCCGAGATTCGTGTTTATAAAATGCATCACATCACTTATACATAAGAGCATATTGCTTCTTCAAACATTAGTCCTTACCGGACCAATGATACTGATTTCAGATTTTGGATCTTATATTACCTTGAAGACCGTGAGTGCATAATCTTGCAATCACAATAGGCAAGTTCACACTTGCTCATGTCCTTTAGTTATTTTCTGTAAAGTATTTGATAAACCCAATGTGGAAATCACCTGCATTTGAAAAAGGTCTGAAAACACTATTTTCATAATAATGTGATTATAAGTTATTACCATGAGGTAATAACTTACTATAAAAGTTCCGGTGGTAAAGGAACATAATATCTAGGACTTAACAACCAATGTCGCCAGTGATTCTTGCGCCGTATATTACGCGTTAACCATGAGATTTGGAATGGGACGGAGAAGTCAGTTGTATCCTTTTCCTCTTGTATGGAGGCAAGACGACCTTAACGTGACGTTGTGATTCCTTGTGCGGATCCAACATATGGGTGGGCACCCTTACGCCCCACACTTTTGGTGTCTAGATTATCTATGGATGGTGTTTAGTGGATGGACCATTTAATATGGCACTTGCCAGGGCAACACCAGGTCATAGAGTCTTCGGGAACTCATCAGGGTTTTAGCCTGCCCGAAAGGGGGCTTAGCAAAGGTGAGCTAGCCCGAAGGATCGTGCAGACATATAAGGTCGCGGAGAGGGCAGTGATTGGCTTGGATCATCTACCGGTCCCCACAACATTGAATTGTGGACGAGTAAGCTGCCCGGTTGTGCAACAAGGAGTTGATCTCTCATGGGAAAAGTAACGCACCTCTGCAGAGTGTAAGAACTGTAACTTATTACTCCCTGTTCCGGGAAGGAGCTGCGAACGCTGCGGGAAAGGAACTCCATGAAAGTTCTGGTAAACTCGTGAAAGCTGACTTATATAGCTTTTCAGAATAAAAGCAACCTTTGAAGAAATGTTTATGAAAACTTGCATTGCCTACGACCTACGGTCTGTGGCTGTAGTTATAGTGCATCAAACACTCCCTTTCTAGTGAATTTGCTAAGTATGCTCGTACTCAAAGTATCTTCTTAACCCTTGCTAGATTCTGAAGCCAGGATAGACAACATCTACATCAAGTTATGCACCAGGACTCATCATCCAAAGCTAAAGCTCTTCAATAAAGTCAAGGAAGTCAACATATACATCAACTCAAGTGAAGACAAAGTTACTGATTAGATAGGAATATAATTTCTAGCCAAAGAACCTAATTCTGTAGTGTATTGCAATAGAAGCAATGCAAATTCTTTAGTTAAAATACTAGTTTTAATAGTATAATAGTTCTTGCGTTATTTATCTTTGATTCTTCTCTGTAAGAAGTTCTTTATCTCTCTTTAACCTAGAGTGTTCTCTGGATCTTGTGTAAAGAGTGAGTTGTAACCTTTAGCCATGTATTGGACCCGCTGTGTTTCTGTTGTGCCATTCTGAGGGATGTAATACTAGTGAACGGTATTTCATTGGTGTTATGTCAACGATTATAGTATACTACATCATGCAGTGGTATGTTGGGTCACCGCATCCAGCACCGCCCTCAGCGTGTGGCCTGGCGCACTCCACCAACGCCAGCGGCCCGCCGAGTTGTTGCGCTTCGGCGGCGACTCGTTGGGCAGCCCTTCGTGGCGGGCGAGCTCCTGGGCGGCGATCCGCGAAGAACTCCTCCTAGTACAGGAGGTTGTTTGGCGATTCGGCGGCAGAGGGGTCGTCCATGGCCGCGATATACTCCGCCACCTCGTACGGCAGCTCCTCCGGCATCGGCGTCGGGGGTATAGGGATGCCGCCGGCGCTGAACTTCCATCCCGGAGGGTTTCGCGTGTCCGGCGGCGCCATGTAGCCGGCCTCATACAACAGGCGTGCCTCCCAGGCCTGCAGCGTGCGCCGGCCGAAGCCGTTCGCCGCCGCACCGTCGCAGGGGTATCTCTCGGCCATGGCTGGTGGGGAGGGGAGAGTGAGTGAGAGGGGAAAGTTCTCCGGAGTTCGGGATGGTGGGATGGGGAGCTGTGAGAGAGTGTGAGGAACTCCGGCGAGGGGTACAGCTTATATAGGCCGGGGTGGGCGGCGAGGGCGGGAGGGGTGTAGCGGCGAGCGCAGGAAAAGGGGAAACAACGGGAAGTTAGTGCCCGCCGGTCCGTCGTGGGAGCCGATGCGGTGGCGGTGGTGCCGTAAATCGGTGACACGTGGCCGAGGCGACGGGCAGTAAATGTCCGGCGGTCGCCGTGTGGTTCCGATGATGACGACAACTCGGCTTCCGTCGCTGACTCGGCGGGTCCACGCGCCGTCTCGTTTTGTTTCGCTGAGTTCGCTGCGTCCGGCGTTCCCAAGACGTACCAGGAAACCTGGGATCGCCCTGGGTAGTCCGGACCAAAATTGGATCAAATCTGGCCGAAAACAGGTTTATGGGTACGCGACTAGGCCGATTTTCGGCGTTCGGACCTAATTTCGCGTCCGGATCGGCTTCCTAGGTAGGCGAGTGGAGATGCTCTCACCATCCCAGCGTTTTTCTTAGTGCCTAAAAAATCAATTATGACACTAATTTAACTATTAGAGACACTTTAGAGCAACTCCAACAGCTTACCCATATATGGGTAAGCAAAAAGCCTTTGGGTAAGAGGAGAGAGAAGGTATAGGTAAGGAGGTTTTGGTACGATTTTTCAGCTTACCTATATGGGGCTTACCCAAAACTAATCTGCTCTATTTGTGCATGTAGTTGCATTTGTGCATATGCTAACCGAATCACCTTATAATTAAACAAGTTAACTAAGATAAAATTCTAGAAAATAAGAATCAAATAGTACAAACATAATTATTACAACACAAAGTCCATAATTCAAACACGGAGCTAATGCATGAAATAAGAAAGTTTATGAAAACAGAAGTAGGGTATATAGAAACCGAAATGCATACTCAATGCTCTTGTTGACCACTCCAGTTTCACCACTCCTTTACGAGATCATCTTTAAGTGCGCGATGAGTGTTCGCGTCTCTATTTTTTTTACCTTGCAGGACAAAGCCTGAGCACCTTGTGGGCAGCGTCGTTAGTTTCAGCACACCACCATCGGGACGAGGTAGGAGATGCGGCCTGCTGTCCCTGGAGCTCGAGGTCGTCCAGCGAGCTGCTCGGAGACCGTGGTCAGCAGAATCGACGCCAGCGTGTGGCGGGGAGTAAGGTCGGGAGCTCGCAGGTGGTGGTGCTGGGGGGTGGACAGGGTCGTGGAGGTCACTGGCATGGTCACGGAGCTCGAGGCAGGGTCACAGAGGTCTGCGCTGCCGTGGCGACTCGGCGCTGGTGGCGCGCCGATGGGGGCGGCTTGCTCCTGGCCAATTGGAGGGCGCGCAGGCATGCAAGAGACAGGCGGGTGGTTGGGAGGAGGAGAGGCGCGGAGTGGCGGCGTGCGGGGAGGTTGCCGGCGAGCGGAGGGGCGGCGCTGGCCGGCGACGACGTCGGGCGGGTTGGCTGGATTATTCAGCGAGAGCGGTTGAGAGCCTCCCGCGTTGTTTTGGGTAGGCTCATGTCTTACCCATAATTTGTGTCTATCTACCTATATATGGATAAGAAGTGTCAAAAAATGGGTGATCATCCAATTTTTTTTGGTAGGGGACCACTTATAGGTAAGCTGTTGGAGCTAGTTTTTTGCTCCTCTTACCTAAAAAATGGTTTTTACCCCCTTTTACCTATATTTGGGTAAGCTATTGGAGATGCCAAATCCTCTTATCCCTGAACGTGCCATAGTGCGTAGTACGACGTCTACCAGACCACTGCATTTAAGCCCCAGCTTCCCGGGCGTGTTCGTGTTGGGGCTGCGCGCGCGGCCCCTGACCAGCAGAGTCAGTGGCACCGAGAGACTCCGAGAGCTCGTGGCCAGATGACTCGGATCGATCCCGGTGCGTGCTTGCGTGGCCCCGTCGACCGACCGCTTGGGTAAACTATCGAATGGGCCAATGGGGTACATCGATCGGTGCAAGTAGCTAGTTCCATGAATTCAGTCGAGCACTACTTGCACTCAGTTACTACTAACATGGGAGCGACCATTAACTGCTGGCACTGGCATCAGTACGTACGTATACACTGTGCGCGCGCGCGCATGCATAGCGTGGTCACGGAGCAGGCTACTAGCTAGTGCGCAACCAACACGAGTACACGAGTAGAGTAGGGATGGCCTCCAAGTCCAAGTCCTCCTCGGTCCTTCCACTATCTTCGACACTGTACCGATCCACAGCCGAGAGATACTCCCCGTTTCAAAATATTTTCAAAATATAAGATGTTTTAGATTTATAAAGTAATTGTATCTGGACTATTTTTAGTATATAGGTTTACTCAGGTTTAGAGTGTATCTACACTAAAACAAGTCTAGATATATCTTCTTCATAAATCTAAAACACCTTATATTTTGAAACGGATGGAATAGACAGTATGTACGGCCGGCATCGATCTCGCACATACTCCAATGAACCAGGCGAACGTTCACGCGAACTTGCACAGGTCGTCGTGCATCGCGATGGGGCAGGGGCGAATGGCGCCGAGGGATCTCATCTCGTCGCGTACGGCCGGCGCACGGAAGGACCTGGAGCTGCTGGTACACCACACCACAGTACCACAATGTCGCGTACTCTGGGGTCATGGGCTTTCACACCGGATCTAATCTACTGTGCGTCTACGAGCAACCAATTTCCCCAGGAGTGCAGTGCAGGTTCGCGAGGATAAATGTAAGCTCACACCGTGATGTATGCATCGGTACAGTCAGTGCACCACACAAGTGCCTCTTTGGTTCATAAATAGGGAAATACGGGAGAAATCATAGGAATATCTTTTCTCCTTTGAAAATATTATTCATTCATTTGGGTAGAATAAATGTAGCAAACAGAAGTAGAGAAAAACTTCTTTGATCTCAGTTTTCAAATGAAGACAGAGCTACCCATTTGCACACGCACCACATTCTCAGCGGTCTCGAGACACTAGTAAAAAAGCCGCATTGGCGGCGTTACAAAATCGCTATATACGGTGTCACTGGTAAGGTGTAACGGCAGCGTGCCGTCGCACAAGGCATGTATTAACCATACCAGTAGTAGGGAATAGCGATGTCCTCGTATCCACGCCAGCTAAAATGTCTAGTCAATTAGCGGCGTGCTGGGTTCCACGCGGCCTAGGAAGCTACAAATCTCAATGCAGTTTGTCCAAAATATGTCAAAATTCAGAGTTCATTGTAATTCAGCTGATGCACATCACTCATGTACAATACGTAACACACGTGCTTGCTTGCTGATCCTGATGCATCTCCCGTGCGTGAAGCACTTCACGCACCACAATTCAGAAAGGTATACGTCACCCGAAATTTTGCACTGACACTACAATTCATTATGGTATGTTCAGAACCGGTTCATATATTTTGGAGGCCCTATAGCAATATAAAATCAAGGGCCCCTTATTTAATACGTCAGATATTTTCTAGGGTCAAGGGGTCAATGGCCCCCTATTCAAAAAAATATTATAGATATATTTAATATTTATGCAAAAAATTTAAAAAGTACTCAAAGTTTATCATGATTAGCATTCTTAGGCGTCTCAACAATGCATGCAACCTTCGCCACTTGTTCACAAATAAAAGACTTTAAAATATTAGTATTTTGTAAGAGAAATTACTGTAATGCAATAGAATAATAATTAATCTATATATTTGATAGATCAATGATTATTGAAATCTTGGTGAAGACATTCTAACCCACTTATTTCTATTGATCCAGTGAACTATATATCATGATAGTTATTTTATCAATTTCTAATTATGTATATATGCATGTGCAGAAAATGAGTTGATGAGTAAACATATTAGGCACTGAATTAGTAAGATGGAATAGTTTCTCAAACATATAAGATGGGGGCAAGTAGAATTGTTGGGAATCTGATAAGAGTTGGTTGCAGAATAATATAGTTATGCGATTGATAAATATACTCACAAACTTTTAAAGGAATGTGAGGACCGGTGTTATTCTTCACATCTGGAGAGACCAACAAAATCGTGTCATCAAGTAAAAAATATTCGATAATGTTAGAGTATTTTTTTTTTTGAGAAATAGGAGTAAGAGTAGTGCCATGATAGGCTATAGCTTAAATCATCTATATTTTATTTTCTTAGACAACCATTTATATTTTTAAGAATTATTGTACATTGCTGGAAGTCGAAAGTATTAGACAAAAAAAATATATAGATAAGTTATAGGCCAGGGCCCCTAGAGCATGGGGGCCCATGGCGAGCGCCCCTCTGTCCCGTCCTATGGGCTGGCCCTGGGTATGCTTGCTGTAGCAGGAGAACCAAGCCACAGTGTCACGCTCTACGGGAGGTTACGCAATATTTCTTGGATCAAATCTGATTTCATGGAATGCAAAAGAAACAAGCCACAATGTCACGTTCAAGTACTAAAGCAGAATACAGGTCTCTTGCTAATGCCACAACTGAACTTATCTGGATGAAAGCACTCCTTAGTGAGCTTGGTATTTCCCTTAAGGAAAAACCTTGTTTATGGTGCGATAACTTAGGAGCCACATATTTATCTACAAACCCGGTTTTTTATGCTCGCACAAAACACATAGAAATAGAATTTCACTTTGTAAGAGAAAGAGTTGTGTCAAAGCTTTTAGAGATCAGATTTGTGTCCACAAAAGACCAAGTAGCTGATGGTTTCACTAAAGCATTGCCAGTAAAAAATTTCTATGAGTTTAGATATAATCTAAATCTTCTTCGAAGTTTAGATTAAGTAGGGCTGTTAAATCTCATTGTACATGTACGTGTGTGTGCATGGTGTAGTATACCACCACCACTGTACCTCCTTTGTAAGCGCCAAGGTGGGGGCTTTTCCCACCTTATTTTACATGCAACGCGAGCCCCTAAAGGGCATCGTCTCCGTCTAGGTAGGTTATTTGATATATGTGCGACAACTAGAACTCATTTTTCAACGTCAAAACATTTCTTTTCTATACTATTAAAAAGATTGGAACCGTTAGTTAGCACCTGATTTTTCCGTCTGCCCTGAAAAGACGATTTTGCCCCTGGGACTTTGGGAAAACTACAGCGAATGCCACCGCCAGTAATCCTCTCACCTCGAGCCCTCTGTTCTCTATTCTCCCTTTTGTGCCTCCTCCCCATCGATACCCATCCCCAACCGAGAGCGCCGCCTCCCTGCTCGCGAGCGTCTCCTCCCCAGCGCCTCACCCGTCCCCGCCGCCATCCTACCGGACGTGGAGCAACGTGGAAGAAAAACTGCCCGTTCCCTCGAAAAGTAAGGAAAGGAAAGAAAACTATCTCAAAAAAAAGGAAAGGAAAGAAAACTAAATCTCACGAGAGCAATTTCTGTTTAAATCCCCAATCCAATCTCCCAAGGCGACGGAATCGTTCTCATCGGCGAGGTCGTCATCGCAGGGCGCAGGCGGCGTCACAGGCACCCATAGCGAAACCTTATGCGCGGTGGACTATTCGGCTCGGGCGGGTCACGGCGAGCTCTTGGTCGCGGCAGTGTCGTGGCGAGCTGCTGGACGCAGGCGGCGCTGCGTTGAGCTATTGGTCCAGGCGGCGGCGGCGCAGCCATATTCTGCCATTGACGCGAGGCAAAGAAGTACTCGGTTTTCTGGCAAAGAACGAGAGCCACAAGCCCACAACGACGACGAGCACCAGCAGCCGCAGTGTTGTTGGGAGGGCGCGGCGTCCGTGCAGGCGGGCCACAGCGGCGGCACGGCCGCGGCGTAGACGCCTGACGGCTCGACGCAGCAAGCTGGCCGACGAGGACGCCCGGCAGCGCTTTCCCTGCTGTAGAGTTGGCTACTCTTTTTTTTCCGGGGAAGAGTTGGCTACTCGACGACGGACGACCCCATGGGGCACGGTGAGCTCGGCGCGCGTACACGCGTGTGCCCTGTTCGCGCAACGTGATTCTCCACGTCGGTCTTCCACGTCAGTCCGTGGCGTTTTCCCGTATGTTCTTTCTGTAGGTGTAGCAAACCCAACCACGCTACTCTGCTCCGCCTAGCTACAGAACGGCGGCGCTGGCTTACTATGGGCATCTAGACGACTTGTTGTCATGCTACCCATTGATCTTGCAGTATTTCTTAACACATAGACGTGGCCAACGCTTACTACTGCATGACTATTGGTAGAGATATATACGATTAATATGCACCGTAAGTGTTTTTTTTACGAGATTTGTTTGGTTGTACTTTTCTGGTACCGTATCATGGAGGTGGTATTGTACTTTTCTAACGATTATTACTTTTAGAATGCACGCCGAATGTAAAGACAACTAGATAGAGACGATTTTGGTTGGATTTGCTAATCGGATGGACGGACTCCGCATGAGGGAGTGACATGACCAAAGCGACGCATAATGGTGTCACATGAAACTTATGTACATCATAAGCTCGATGTATATGAAATCTTTTATTTGACACCGTCCGAGGATACTAGCAAAGTGGGAACCTAGAGGTGACTGTTGTATGACAATGTTATGCATGTGGTTTTGAATTATATATTTTTAGCAAAGTACATTTTAAGTAAAAGTAGAGCCTTATTGTTTTGGACTATTATGTGCCTATTCCTTATCATATTTCTAAATTTTTATGCCCATTTTTAGGTATACGACGGGAAAAATATTTGAATGTCCCGTAGCAACGCACGGACGTTTAGCTAGTCTAAATAATACTTTCCTGAAATTTTGAATTTGAACCGCTAAAAAGTTTGCATTTAAAAAACAGAGGTAGTAGTACATACCTTACAATTAATGGGCAGGCACGTCCGCACGTGAGAACAACATGCGTGTGGTAGTAGATACGGCTGGAAACGGGATCGGTTTAATTAGAGCTAGTTAATTAAGGAGTTAGGACAAACTAATACTCCCTCCGTCCAGTAAAAGATGTCGTGGGGTCTATTTTACATAAAAGTCCTTCACAAATTCCCGACCGAACCCGTAGTCCTCCGCGTCGTCCTCCTCCCTCTCCTCCATTCCAGTCGCCGCCTGGACAACCTCGCCCTGGCACCGCGCCTCTCCCTCGGCCACCACCCCTTCACCCCTGCCGTGCAGCTCAGGATTCCTCCTCCCAGTCTGCTCCTTCTCCCTTCGCCCCATCAACATCTTTGAACCCTAGCCACGTCGCTGCGCCTCCACGCAGTAAAAAACGAATTTTGGGGATTTGGGGTCGACGGCGATGCAGCATGTGAGGCGGACGCGACCGGTGAGGAATCTCGAGGTGGCGGAACCGTCCCTACTTCAACAATCCGCGGGGGACGGTGGAGGTTGGTCTACTGCTGTGCGTCATGCCCCGTCCTTGTTGAAGGATCGTGCTTCCGTCCGTGCTCGCCGTCTCAAGCTCCTGCCCATGCTTGCCGGCCCGACCGCTTCCACCCGCGATCTACCACAACTCTGACATGCTTCTGCTCCCGTCGATCTCCCCAACCCGCCGCTGCAGCCGGTGAGGCCTACCTCCTCCTCAATACACCCTATTGCTAAAAAAATTCGTTCCTTTTACCTGATCTGTAAATAAACAACACATTTAATAATTTTGCTCTAGTGGATTCAATGGATAATTTTAGTTTTCCTGGCAATTCCAGTCTCCATTGACAGATTGATTACTTTTGCATTTGAGCTGTAAGGTGTAGTCTGAACTCACTGCATTTGAGCTGTACTGTGGTAATCTCAGAAGCATCATTGTTTCAGTTTTTGGTCTATTTTATTGTGGCTACCTCCTTGATACTTCATACTGGAGTAGCATTATTGTTGCTGATCATACACAACTTTCTTTTGTGGAAGGGTATGCTCTTTCCTAATTTGCTTATTTTTATTTGTCCCCATTTATTTTTGCCATGCTATTATAGAAACACTGCATTCTTACTTGAAGTAGTACTGAAACATTGGTTTTCTTTACTGAAACCTTGTTTAGGTAAATTTCTTTGAAATGGTAGAAGTAGCATTGTGCTGAGCCATATTGTTCAACTGATGTATTTTTTTCTTATAAATATTTGAGAACAACAAGGAGCCAACTGAACTTGTTCATGTTTTCTTTTGTTGGAAGATATCGAGGAGGAATAGATGAAGAATAATTTATGAATTTATCTGCATTTTTTTCCAGAGATAGAGATTGATTGTATGCAGTACTACTACTATGCAGTATGCACATCCAGTTAGGATAGTATTAGGAACATCATTCTAATTGTACTCTATTTCAGAGCTCTTAGTTAAAGGACATTTCGCAATTTTATTCCTACTCACAAGCAATTATGGACATTTCTCTAACTCCGGATTTCATCAGCATGTATGTATACATGGAGCTGATTTAACAATACCAAACATATACATGAGACTAAGTAAGATACTCCAAAATGTTGCTATGGTGAAATGGATACATTGACTTCTCTCAACAAAGCACAAACTAAGAATGCTTGTACATATACTCGGGCCCATCCAAAAGTGGCAGTGAGTTCTCTCAACAAAGCACAAACTGAGAATGATTTGTCCAGTCAAATTGACCATTCTTTCCTCCTTTGTGTGATGTACAATTACTATCCTGCTATTACAAAACTTAAGCTCCGATGCACTGTTTACTATCCTGCCATTACAGTTCAACTCGGATGTACTATACAATTACTTGCAACTCTGAATCTGTAGCTTATACGTTCTTCTTCAGAAACTCTGAAGAGGGGAGTAGAAGCAGCGAGCTCCACCAACGGTAGGGAGAACCTGTAGAAGTGGCAATTCCCGTGGAGGATCCTGAAGAATCGGCAGTGCTTGGGAGCTGGACGCCGGCGAGCTCGCAGCCAGGAGATGGACGAGGCCACGGAGCTTGGGAAGTGGACGCCAGCGAGCTCGCCCAGTGAGACGCCGCTGAGCTGTACGCCGCCAAGTTCCTGGTTCCGGTGAGCTCGCCTAGCGCCGGAATCACGGGACGAGCGGGGTGACCCTGCGGGATCCCTCCGACGATGAGCAGGGTCAAAGTGGGGCGACCCATGCGGGATCCCTCTAGCGGCCAGCCGGGTCAAAGTGGGGCGACCCATTCGGGCTCCCTCCGGCAGCGACCGGAGCGACGGACCACGGGGACGCCGGAGACTGCGGGGGGAGCAACAAGATCTGAGTTTGATCTGGCCAAATTTGAAATGGTTTGACTGTATTAGGGATGTTTTTGCAAAAACAAATTTGAACTAGGAGGATGACGAGCTGCGACATCTTTTCTTGGACGGAGGGAGTACTAGTATCGCGTACCGTGGTGATGAGAGATGTGAGAGCCGAGAGGGAAACGCAGCCTAGCCGTTGTTGATGGGTCGACCGCAGCAGCAACCAATAAAGGTGTATCCGATGGAGATCGCGCCGGTAGGTGGGCTGGCCCGCGATGGCGCGCGCTCGTGCTCGTGCGCGTGGTTGCATTGCATGGCAGCGTGCACCGAAGGCGACGTACTCCCCTGAGAAACCAAACCAGACCAAAGCAGGAGAGGGTCGACGGTGACATTGGATATGCGGCAGCTAGCTAGCATTGGAAATTTCACATGGAAACTGATGAAGGATTAAGGCTGTACAGAGCGAGCGCGCGCGCAGCCACATGCTCCCGCCGTTCCGCGAACTAGCTATATCATCGTAGTGACCGGAGAGTTCAGCCTGATGCGCGCGCCCCGCCCGCATTCGGCCGCCGTTGGACGGTCGACGTAGCGGTGCATCGCGACGGACCATGTGCGCGCCCACGGCGAGGAACACGGGCGGCGGGGAGCGCGCGCGCGCCCGCCTCGTGGGCGCGGGCCACAGTGCCCGCCCGCTCGCCCGTAGTACGACGTCTACCAGACCAGAGACCACAGCATTGAAGCCCCAGCTTACCGGCCAGGCGCGGTAGGTTGCGTCTGTCTGCCTGCCGTCCTTGGGGCCTGTGTGCGGCGTGTTCGTGTCGGGGCTGCGCGGGCCCCTGGTCGTACGTTGGCAGATGATCACTCAGAATCTCAGATCGACCCCGGCTCGTGGCCTCGTCGACCGCCGTGCGTGGGTGCGTGATCGAATGGTTCAAGTGGTTCTACTCGCAAAAAAAAAAAAATGGTGCAAGTAAGTTGTTCCTTGGATTCAGTCTTGGGTGCTCGGTAGTTAACATGGGAGCCGTTATTTTCAGGTTATAACATGTTACATGTGGGCGATTTCATGCGGCAGCACGTAACCTGCGCTTATGCACCTATGTGGCTGTGGTCACGGAGCAGGTTAGTACTAGCCTAGTGCATGCAAGTGCGCGACTAATTCGATGTACTACCTGCGCATGCAAGGGTGTGTTTGGTTCTAGAATTTGGTGGAACGGAACCTGTCCGTTTCGCGCTTAGCGTCCGATTCGTGTGTTCAGTTGGATGAAAGGAACGGAACCAAGTAGTTCCTAGAAACGGAATATTCCTCTAATATGCGGAACGCACTAGTGCGACCGATTCGGCCGGATGCAAGGAACGCGTCGCTAACCAGCGCAAAGGATCGCATCGCTAATCCTGCGCAGGCGTCGCTAACCGCCGTCGCTCCCTATCGTCAGCCTCGACCCGTGCAGGCGCTGGAAGCAGGGGCGGCCATGGCGACGGTGCGAGGCGGCCGGGGAGCCGTGTGCGGTCAGGGAGGCATGGCGGCGGTGCGGGGCGGCCATGGGGGAGGTGCTGGGCGGCCATGGCGGCGGAGCGAGGTAGCCGGGGAGCTGTGCGCGGTTAGGGAGGCATGTCGGCGGTGCAGGGCGGGCATCGCGGCGGTGCGCGACGGCCACGGCGGAGGTGCGGGGCGGCTATGGCGGCGGTGCGAGGTGGGCGCGACGACGGTGCAGGCGGAATGCGGCGACGGCGCGGTGAGCAGGCGCGACGGCCGAGAGCTATGCGCGGTGGCCATGGTGCGCTCAACAGTGATAATTTTGCCTCCGATTTTGACATATAATTCCTGATTTTGATCTCAATCCATTCTAACTGGGCTCTGATTTTACCCTCTATCTATTCTAGTTTGTCACCATTAATTATATTTAGAGAAAGGATTATGTTTAGACTCAAATCAATAGAATATTTAGCAATATTTTAGTTCTAGGTTCTTCTCTTTGATTCCACGAACCGAACAAGAAACTGAACCAATCTGTTTCTCGATTTTTTCTGAACTGCACACGGGGTCGAAACTGTCCCGTGACGTCGGTATGGAACCATTTCGTTCCGTCTTCTCCGGTTCTAGAACCGAACACACCCCAAGCGCGCGACTAATTCGATGTACTACTAGCTAGTCCTCCCGACACTGTAGCAACCGAACACACACAAGTAGGAGGAATGGCATTGTGACCACCGGCACCGTACCTAGTCCTCCCGACACTGTAGCAACAGTCACACAGCCGAGACAGACGGCACGTACAGCACCGATCGCACCGCACATGCAGTGATGCATCTACCGCAGATGATATGCGTACGTACCATGGACCAGGCGCGCGAACCTGCAGTAGTCCTGCACAGGTCCGCCTCGTCCTCGTGCGTCGCGATGGGGCCGGCAGGCACTATGGCACGTCCAGAAATCAGAGGCACTTTTTTTAAAGTCACTTTTTCAAACTGTCTCTAATTGTATCTATTGAGGCACTTCGAAAAATAGTGCCACCAAATATGAATTTTTAGTGGCAGTTTTAAAAGTGCCACTAATAGTTTATCCTTTTAAAAAATAGAGGCACAGTCCAGTGCCTCCATGCTAAACTATCAGTTGCACTTTGACCCGTGCCTCAAAAAGACATAACTTTTAGAGGCATTTTCTGTGATAATGCCACTAAAAGTATATCAACTGAGGCACAATTAGAAGTGCCACAATTGGTTACCATTTAGAGGCACTAAATTATGCCTCTAAATAGTGACCAACTGTGGCACTATTTGGTGTGCCTCCAATGATCATCCATCTGAGGCACTATGCTGCTGCCTCCAATGTCCAACCAGCTGAGACACTTTTCTTAGAGGCACCTTTTCAAACTGCCTCTAATTATAGCTATTTGTGGCACTTTAAAAAATAGTGCCTTAAAATATGAGATTTTAGTGGCAGTTTTGAAAGTGCCACTAATAGTTTATCCTTTTGAGGCATTATTGGTAGCGCCTCTAATGTTTTGAAAAATAAAGGCACAGTTTAGTGCCTCCATGCTAAACTATCAGTGGCACTTTGACCTGTGCCTCAAAAAGACATTTTTTAGAGACATTTTCTGTGATAATGCCACTAAAAATATATCAACTGAGGCACCATTAAAAATGCCACAATTGGTTACCATTTAGAGGCACTAAATTATGCCTCTAAATAGTGACCAAGTGTGGCACTATTTGGTATGCCTCCAATGGTTATCCATCTAAGGCATTATGTTGTTGTCTTCATTGTCTAACCAAACGAACAGAAACATAACGGTTAGGGCAACCGCATGGACGACCCAGTAAAAATATCCTCGGCAAGGACCAGCAGAGATGGACATGCCCATGCGATGCGTTTGGGCTTGCGCTACGATCCGTGTAGGATTGCTTCGCATTACCGTCACAAGTTTTGGCTCGTCTCGTGATCGATATTTTCACGTGCAGCGTTTCGCTTTACACCACCAAAGCAGACAGTAGTGGCAGCCACACCAAGTTCCTGCTGCTAATCACCAAGCAGTTCACAAAACTACATTTGCTAGCTACCTAGCTAGCTAGGCCTTCGCAATCATTCGTTCTCATGGTTGAGTTTAGTTTATTACCACTATACTATCGATATACTCCCTCCGTTTCAAAATATAAGATGTTTTAGATTTGTGAAGAAAATGTATCTAGACTTCTTTTAGTGTATAGGTTCATTGAAGTTTGAAGTGAACCTACTCATAAAAAAAGTCTAGATACATTCTATTCATAAACCTAAAACATCTTATATTTTAAAACGGAGGGAGTAGTTCCCATCTCAAGAATACCGGACGCTGGAGTATTTGGCCGACTGACGTACGTACGTTATGGTGCACAGACAGGAAAAATGGCCAGCGTGACACGTATAATGAGTAATCATGTATAGGAGGCCAGGCGGATAAGCAGTTAAGCACCTTATATTCTTGTTGGAGGAAAGGAGAACATGATTAGTAGTATCCGATCGCGTACGGAATTAGCTATAGGAATACCTCGTCATCACAAACATCTAATAATCGATAGTACGAAATTGGCCAAGACACTAGAATTATAGCGCCGGTACTCCATCGTCTCCGTACAACACACCAGATTGATCCATAATGAGCACATGACAGTCTAATTAAACTTTTTTTGACAGTTCAATCAAACTGATCATGCATGTAACTACATGTTGATGTCGCTTGGCCATTGCGACGCCCCCACGAGTCGATCGATACGTATTTTTCATATACTGTATCCAACAAAGGGTTCGAACTAGTGCATTTTTATATTTGCTTGCTGATGGATGCATGCATGCATACATACGATTGAACTGAGCCATCATAAAAAAAAAATATTTTTAGAGTAAGTTGACCTGTTTATTGGGCATAGCTTACATTATCGTATTTAGAGATAATTTATGTTCAGTTTGTTCCAAAAGAAAAAGACCACTTACGTCCACTTGTAACTCTCCATTACTAAATTAATTAATTTATCTTTATCTAGATACACATAAATTTACACAATAGAATGTATCTAAAAATATACCTATCTAAACAAATTTGAGTCAATTAATTTAGGACGAAAAAAGTATTATATTTTAATGCCCTATATTCGAACACATAAATGATTAGAATTTAGCCGCCCATCGCACAACATTGATTTTTTAACCATCCACTCTTATTGCTGCCACCTGAGCTAGTTGACATGCCCTATATGGCATTGTCATTTTCTCTCACTTCGGTACCACGGTCTCTCATTGCTGCCACCTGAGCTAGTTGACATGCCCTAACACCATTCACAGACATTTATCCTAGGGTGTCAGGTCGGATCCGCCTAAATCCCACTTCTAATTTATTTCTCAAAATCTAGTGTAAATTTGCTCAAAATTTACACTAGAATTTGGCAAATGAACTAGAAGTGGGATTTAGATGGGACACCCTAATTTACCCCTTCGATGTCCGCTATTCCCCAACCCTTGCCACCATGCGCTCAAATTGTACCATTGAAAACTTTGTTCAAATACGAATCCATTCGTTTAGTTTGTTTTTGTTCATTCGCTCAAAAATGTTTTTATTCATTTTTTATATTTCCTTATATTGTTATAATTTATTGGGAACTTTAGTGGTATTTTATTTAACTCAAACAAGTAGTTTTATATTTTTCTTAGATAGATCTAATTTTTGTGATTATTTAGATATATCATATATATTTTATATTTTTTCTACTCTATCCATACCAAAATAGATGTCTTAGATTTATAAAAATTTGGATGAATCTAGACACTATTTAGTATATACATTCATCCAAATTTTAGAAAACTTGAGACTTCTATTTTAGAACGAAGGGAGTACATTTTTTTAGAGCTTTAAATATCACAGGGGAATTTTGGTAGTTTATATTTTATTCTTCAATTGATTTTTCTATTTCTATTTTAAAACTAGTCCCAAAGGGTCCAGCTGGAGTCTGTTTGGCTGGCCGCTTCGGACAGCCCGGCCCAGCTAAGCCAGGCTCGATGGATAACCCCACCTCGTCCCATCTCTCCCCTCACGCGACATCCACGCCCACACACAACACACGCACGCATCGCCCCTCCCGGTCGCTTGCGATGCCACTACCGCCGCCAGCGCCGCCGCTACCGCCGCCTGCCTCACCGTCCATCACCGGCATCTCCTATGGCACGTTCAGAAATCAAAGGCACTTTTTTTAGAGGCACTTTTTCAAACTGCCTTTAATTATAACTATTTGTGGCACTTTAAAGATAGTGCCTTAAAATATGAGTTTTTAGTGGCAGTTTTGAAAGTGCCACTAATAGTTTATCCTTTTGAGGCACTATCAATAGTGCCTCTAATGTTTTGAAAAATAGAGGCACAGTGTAGATCCTCCATGTAAACTATCAGTGGCACTTTGACCCGTGCCTCCAAAAAACATAAATTTTAGAGGCATTTTCTGTGATAATGCCATTAAAAGTATATCAACTGAGGCACAATTAAAAATACCACAATTGGTTACCATTTAGAGGCACTAAATTCTGCCTCTAAATAGTGATGGGATCGTACCATCTCTCTTTCTCCGTATGCCGTACCTTTCTATTAGTATTATTCTATAAAATAAACCTGCCTTTTATTTTTTTTACTTGTCCTTATCCCCTTTGCACTGCTTGGACGGACTGTTCTAGTAGAGATTTCAGCACTTGATCTGTTCATAGAGATTTCATCAAGGTGAGCTCCAAGAGGTTGATTAGTAGATCGGTAAGCCTGACTCGTCGGTGGCGTAAATCATGCCGTGCGCTTGCAGCAGGATGAGCACAGGAGAGGGGGACGGGGCGCCAGCAGCCTGCAGGGAGAAGAGGCGCTCGCGATTTGCTGGTTCGATTTGCTGGAACACAGATGCAAGCTTTAATGGATGAGGTGAGTGCCAGATACTCTGTACTTCATTTGCCTGTATGAGTACTCCCTTGTATTATATAGATTTTCTTTGCTAAAATACATCAGCGTCTGAGGAGAACTTCAACGGGAATAAGGAATTGATTGGAAGCTCCTTCTAGGAAATTTAGTGACTAAGGCCACATTTAACATGATTACTGAACTGCTAAAAAATAATTACACTAACTAACATCTTTTAGTCGTACATAGTAGATACTGGAAGAGAAACATAGTGACATAGTACTGCCTCCAATCCATAATAAGTGTCGCCGATTTAGTACAAGTTACACTAAATCAGCGACACTTATTACGAATCGAAGGGAGTAGCATTATTAAGGATTAAACCATGATTACAATAACCAAAATAAATAGTTGCATCCATTCATGTTAGGAGCTAGCAGATCTATAACATCCAACTGCTTCAAAAGTACTGCATAAAATGTTTGTTTCATCCATTCAGGTTGGCAGCTAGCAGATCCATGACATCTTTGTTTCCCTGCAAAGTTCAAAGAAAATCAAATTAGCGATAGACCAATTATTTTCGACAATAAAATAATTCAGAGATATCGTTGAATATATTTTTCAGAGATACAATATAGCATACTTGATGAAACAAATGCTCAAATATAATTCAGAGATATCGTTGAATATATTTTTCAGGTCTGTAATACAAAATTTGAGGAAAAACCTTTTCTCTTTACTAAAAAATAGGGTTTCCCTTTAATACAAAATTATAGGACTGCAATACATATTTAAATTTGATCCTGGTTAAGCGTGCATATGTAAAGATAAAACTCATGCTCGAAAGCCCCATGAACATTTTTTGAATCCGTGATTTTTTAATTAAATGCGGTGAACATCTTTTATAAATCCATGAATGTACATTTTTATAACCCCATGGTTATGTTTTTTAATCTGCCGCTGCCACACCAGACGACTGTGTTAGCGAGTGGATAAGGCGGTTGATGGTGTTGTGTGGACCCGGACCAAAGTGAAAAAGTGCTTTATTGGTTTTAACTGAACTGTTGGTTGATTTCATACTTTTATAGGACCGAAAGTGCAAAGCAGACGTGACAGACCAAAAATTGTGCGATGAAAATCACCGCTGTCAAATTAATAGTATAGATAGATAGATGTGGTTTCATAATGTTTTAAAGTAAAATAATATTTTATTATTATATATTATATTTTTATATAATTATTACTTCAATTTTTATTTGTGTTTTAATATTTTGTTGGATTTTAGAGCTATTTTAAATTTGTTTTGAATTTAATAAAATTTAGGGATAAAGGAAAAATGGCTTTGACCACTGGGCTTGGCCCAGCCCTCCTGGTCCAACCGGACACACCACCCGCACAGCCTAAAAAAGGGAAAAACCACCCGCACGCACGCGAGCACCCTTTCCCCTCGATTCCCCAGCGAACAGACCGCGGTCGACGCCGATTCTAGGGTTCGTGGCGGCGACGCTAGGGTCCACAGAGTAGGGAGCGCGACGCTAAGCACGTTAAATCGGTGATTTTTCAGCCAAGGATCACGGCCGGTCTCGGCTATGAAGCAGGATTACGTAACTATGGCAAAACAAAATGAGAGACCTGGCTAAAGTGGTTAGAATTACTAGAACAAGCTAAGAAATCGTGGAAAACGGGAAAACATTCGTCGTTGGAGACTAAACAAACATCTAGCAACAAAGATTTATCTGAGTTTAAGCAGATAAATGGCTGTCATGTAGAATGATGATGTATTCACCAATGTCCAATCATTTTTTATATAATTCGTAGCAACGTACGAATATTTAGCTAGTTTTAATATTTTAATAAAAATAGTCATGATAATTTTTCAAAATTTAATTATTATTTTTATATATTATCTATACTATTAAAAAGATTGGAACCGTTAGTTAGCACCTGATTTTTCCGTCTGCCCTGAAAAGACGATTTTGCCCCTGGGACTTTGGGAAAACTACAGCGAATGCCACCGCCAGTAATCCTCTCACCTCGAGCCCTCTGTTCTCTATTCTTCCTTCTGTGCCTCCTCCCCATCGATACCCATCCCCAACCGAGAGCGCCGCCTCCCTGCTCGCGAGCGTCTCCTCCCCAGCGCCTCACCCGTCCCCGCCGCCATCCTACCGGACGTGGAGCAACGTGGAAGAAAAACTGCCCGTTCCCTCGAAAAGTAAGGAAAGGAAAGAAAACTATCTCAAAAAAAGGAAAGGAAAGAAAACTAAATCTCACGAGAGCAATTTCTGTTTAAATCCCCAATCCAATCTCCCAAGGCGACGGAATCGTTCTCATCGGCGAGGTCGTCATCGCAGGGCGCAGGCGGCGTCACAGGCACCCATAGCGAAACCTTATGCGCGGTGGACTATTCGGCTCGGGCGGGTCACGGCGAGCTCTTGGTCGCGGCAGTGTCGTGGCGAGCTGCTGGACGCAGGCGGCGCTGCGTTGAGCTATTGGTCCAGGCGGCGGCGGCGCAGCCATATTCTGCCATTGACGCGAGGCAAAGAAGTACTCGGTTTTCTGGCAAAGAACGAGAGCCACAAGCCCACAACGACGACGAGCACCAGCAGCCGCAGTGTTGTTGGGAGGGCGCGGCGTCCGTGCAGGCGGGCCACAGCGGCGGCACGGCCGCGGCGTAGACGCCTGACGGCTCGACGCAGCAAGCTGGCCGACGGGGACGCCCGGCAGCGCTTTCCCTGCTGTAGAGTTGGCTACTCTTTTTTTTCCGGGAAAGAGTTGGCTACTCGACGACGGACGACCCCATGGGGCACGGTGAGCTCGGCGCGCGTACACGCGTGTGCCCTGTTCGCGCAACGTGATTCTCCACGTCGGTCTTCCACGTCAGTCCGTGGCGTTTTCCCGTATGTTCTTTCTGTAGGTGTAGCAAACCCAACCACGCTACTCTGCTCCGCCTAGCTACAGAACGGCGGCGCTGGCTTACTATGGGCATCTAGACGACTTGTTGTCATGCTACCCATTGATCTTGCAGTATTTCTTAACACATAGACGTGGCCAACGCTTACTACTGCATGACTATTGGTAGAGATATATACGATTAATATGCACCGTAAGTGTTTTTTTTACGAGATTTGTTTGGTTGTACTTTTCTGGTACCGTATCATGGAGGTGGTATTGTACTTTTCTAACGATTATTACTTTTAGAATGCACGCCGAATGTAAAGACAACTAGATAGAGACGATTTTGGTTGGATTTGCTAATCGGATGGACGGACTCCGCATGAGGGAGTGACATGACCAAAGCGACGCATACTGGTGTCACATGAAACTTATGTACATCATAAGCTCGATGTATATGAAATCTTTTATTTGACACCGTCCGAGGATACTAGCAAAGTGGGAACCTAGAGGTGACTGTTGTATGACAATGTTATGCATGTGGTTTTGAATTATATATTTTTAGCAAAGTACATTTTAAGTAAAAGTAGAGCCTTATTGTTTTGGACTATTATGTGCCTATTCCTTATCATATTTCTAAATTTTTATGCCCATTTTTAGGTATACGACGGGAAAAATATTTGAATGTCCCGTAGCAACGCACGGACGTTTAGCTAGTACTAATAAAGAGGGTAGAGGTACGTTTAGATACCCCGCCAGATTTGCTACTGAGTCCTGAGGACACCACGCAAATTTGTAATCTAAACCGCGAGAGGCCATAGCGCCTTAACAATTTTTTCTGTAAAACAGTAGCTCACTGCCTACACACTTGAACCAGCCTGGTGCGTGGCTAATTTCTAGGTCCGCCCCCTGTCACAGCCTCAAGTACCACACATTGCATTCTCTAGTATGGCCTTTTACATCCCTTACCAAACAAATGGACAAATCTTTCATTACCAATGCAAGCAGTCGATTCTCCCAAGCATCTCAGGAAATATCCTTGATGCATTCTATGCCATTATCCATGTTGTGTTTCCTTCATTTGGTGCTCTCGGATAGGTTAGGCGAATATGCGCATGGGGACAAGACGAGAGGGGTACGGGAGCATATAGGGAGGGGTATGGTGCTGGGAGATACCGGCGGCAACCGCGACGTGCTTTGGAGATAGTGCGCAGGAAGGTGATGCTACCTGACACCACGATGGTGTCGGTAGCTGGTCTGGAGAGAGTCTACACATCAATATACATGTTGATGTTGTTTGGTGGAAGATAGTGGAGGCGGCAAAATCCGGAACGTGTGCGTGGAAACCGTTTCGTGGATAGGCTGTGCGGATCTGGTCTCCTGGAGTGCATGAGGCAGCTAGGTGTCTGCTAGATCTCGTCGGGAAAATGGCGATATGATTATCGTTTTGCTCAGTGTTTTAGTTTGGTGGTTTCAGTTTGTATGATCTTTATAATGGCTTTTTCCACACTTTGTTGCTCTAATAATATATAAAAGTTGTGTGCATCGCTTGGTGTTTTAGTTGTGTACTTCGCTCCCCATTTCGAAAAAAAGGTTGGGCAAAACAGTACAACAACTGTCGGACAGAACCCGTGCATACTCTCAAAGGTTGTGGACTCACCCATGCACAAATAGTCATCTTGTGTGTCTAGAGTAAAGCTATATGCAAGACAACTCAAGGCAACTATGCATTTTCGAGAAGACGATAAACCAACCAATCTGGTGTAGTCCTTCTTGCATATGAAGTAGCGATCCAACCAATGTGTGTCCTTGTTCGCCCTCTTCCTAGGCCTCTAACCTCAACAACGAAGAGCTTAAAGTTTCGCATGTAGACGAACGAGGCAACTAATGATCATCGTGCATGCTTCATCACATGTTTGCGCATTGGCTTTATCTTGCTCCAATTGATCCATCATCATTTCATCATTTCATGGTCGTGCGATGGTCTACAAATCAACAACCACCGATCGGTCCGATGAATCGACTCACATCGGACTGCGATGCAAAGTATTTACCTATTTTAAAGTGTCTTAAATAGTGAACCATTTGAGAGGCACATTTAAGTGTGCCTCTAAAAAACATCTGACATAATAAAAAGAATATTCCACAACAACACAATATAAATAATGCATACATATATGCGTTCTAGCTTTCAATATAAATAATGCATACACGTCTGCCTTCTACCTTATAATTTGTGTTTTATAATTTTTGTTTGATCTTTGGCTTTGTTTCAAATTTTTATTCAATTAATTTTGAATCCAAAAAAATAAAAGAAAAAAGGGTTTATGGGCTTATTGGACTCGGCCTTAGTGAGCCGAGACCACATGATCACCCCGGACCAGGTCGAGACTGTGGCATCCCGCAAAACCACTACTAGAAAATCGCGTTGTTTTTATGCATTGCATCATCATGACCGCATGCTCATGTCATCATGCCACATTGCATTTGTGCATCGTCATGTCATCATGTATGTGTTTGTCTGAAACTATTTTTGTAAAGCCTGATTTTGTTTTCTAAACGCCCCGTCTTGATTTCAAATTAAAACCCGGGTCTCCGGATATTTTATTTTGTCTACAACATAGTTGCAACTGTTTTAATTTGAACAAAACAAATAAATATATTTTAATATATAAACCCTATTTTATAACCCCGGAGAAGACCGCCGCCCGCCAGGCCCAACGGCCCAGCTAGCATCAGTCTACAACTCCGATAGTCCCAAAAACCCAACCCTAGACCAACCTTTTCCTACCTACATCTAATCCTACCCAGCCCCTCCACATCACCCCCACCAATCCCCTCCCTCCACCTCACCTTTCCTCCACCTCATCACACCCACTGCCACCTCACCAATCCCCTTCTTTTCCTCCCTCCCCCAAACCGCCTCCACCCTCCCTGTTCAAACAACCACCACGCGCGTAGCACACACGCGCTCACCCACTCCCCAACCCTCTCTCTCTGCCACCCGGTCCCACCGACCCACCCGGCCCCACAGGCCCACCACCCGCACGCGCCTGCCCCGTGTGGCCCCACCACGCGACCCTCCCCCGCATTCCTCTCCCTGTCGCCGCTCTCCTTCTCCCTGTCGCCGCTCTCCCTCTCCCCTCCTTGCTTGCCGCCTACCGCCCCTCCTCGCTTCGCCGGTTTCCACCTCCGAGCGCCGCCCGCGGTCCCGTGTCCGCCTCCGCGAATCCCGCGCCCTGCCTCGCCGCGGCCTCCTCCGCCCCCTTCACCCGGCAGCCACCACCGCCGCCTGGGGCTCCCTTCGACGCCACGCCGACCGACCGCCGCCCTGGGCGCGACCACGCCGCCGGCCTCACCCATCCCTGGCCCTGCCCGCCGCCGCCGCAGCGCCTCTCTCCGGGCCTCCTGTCTCCGGCGACGCCCGGCGCCCCCACGAGAACGACGACCCCGCCGCCCAAAGCTCCTCCTCGCCGGTGCGCTCAACCCCACGCCGGCAAGCTCCCCCGGGCAGAGCCGCCTCGCTGGCTGCAGCGCCCCGCCCTCATCGCCCCCGTCCTCCGCTGCCGGTCTGCCCCGCCTGCACCCCTCTCCGGCCGTCGCCCCGGAGCCGGCGCCGCCCCGCTCCCCGAGCGCCCTCCTCCGCTGCACGGCCATGCCGGCCTCCCTGCTCTGCTTCCGCTGCCGGCCATCACCCGCGCGTATGTTTGGTTTGGGGCTCGTGCGTAGGTGCTCTGGTGTGTGTGGTGCGGGACTGCAGTTCGGGCCAGCAGCTACGTGCTAACGTGTCGTGTCCGCCGCTCTAGTGAATCGATGTATGCCTCCCGAAGCTAGCTGATCCGGCAAGGACCAATGGCAAGATCTTCTCGAAGCTAGAGTAACAAGAACTTCTCGGACCCGAAGCCCGATCCCGTGGAAACCGAAAGATCCATTCCCGGACCCGATCCGTGAACCGAACAAGATCTTCTTCACGGAACGCCAAGGTCTCCGTCCCGAACCTGAAGATGTCAAGTTCTTCCTCACGGAAACTGAAGACCCCGGTGTCGAGCCCCAAGTTCGCCTCCGATGATCAAGATGGTATCCCAAGATCTCCATCGCATGTGTCGAGTCCAACACCAAAGCGATGACAAGATCTACCGATGACTGAGAACCCGGACGCCAAGATCGCCACCGGAACGACAAGCACTTCACCGCGGAACGCCAAGCCCTTCATCCCGGACCCTATAGCCCTGATCCGCACCTGTTCCCGTCGAACCCTGAACCCTGAGACCGAACCCCGAACCCCGGAACCCCAAGATCGCCGAATCCTAATGTGTGAACCTTTTTCCCGAGCCCCTATTTTATAAATGCTTTATATAAAACTTGTTGCATTAAATCATTCATGTCGGATACATATTCATGTGGTTTGGGGGCCTTTTTCCGATTCATCTCATAATTAAATAGGGAGTCGGTATGCGGAATAACTTTGTCTTATTCCGGACTCCATTTAAATTTGAGTAGCGAACCGGTAACTTATCTTGCCTTGTTATTACAATATTTAAATTGTGGGGTATCTAAACAACTAGAACCATATATTTAATTGTCGGGACCCCCGGTTCCGCTTAATATTGCCTAATGGCATCGCATCTTGCCATGTCATACATCATACATGCATCATGCCGATCTTCTGCTGTAGTATTAAATAGTGCATCCGGTGTTTATTCTAGTGTTTTGCTTCTTCGCGGATAAGGCCGTTGAGTTGATGTGAGCTTCGCCCCGATCTTCGGATGAACCCTCGGCAATGTTTTCAGGCGAGCATCTCCCCCTTTCTACCTATCTTACTTTTATAGTATTTATTCTCTCCTGTTGATCTATTGCTATCTGTGTTGCGTTGCTCTAGTTTCGTACCCGTGATATCCCTTGCAGCCTCATATTGCCTTGGACACCTCCTATTACCTGTTGTTTGGTAGATAGTTGGACTTACGCGTCGTAGTCGCTTGCTCAAGTGCTGTTGCGTGTCGTCCAGTACCACAGTTGTTGGAATATTGCCGCATGTTTATTGTTGGAGATGATCAAGACTTGAATTACTGTTTAACAACTAAAATTGAAGTAGATAAGCAGAGGCACAGGTGGGCAATATATGTTATTTGGTTGTTAACCGTCCACTTGTGTCCCGTAGGACCCCGAGTACTTGATACCTGTTCCTTGAATATTCGCGCTATCCACATCCGGGAGGATTATGGGACCCCCTGAGCCAGAGCTTGATTCATTCTTATTTCTTGGGGCCACAAACTAGTTTGAGGTTTTATTTACTATCCTGTACCTATGCCATGCTTTACTGCTTTATTACGATTGTGCGAGGAGCACCTGTACTATTTAGGATCGGGACATGTTTTTGCGGTATCGACAATCCCGAGTTTTCGGGTTCCCAGTCGTTTACAGCCGTCCACCCAAACCTCGGGTCCGTCTCGGAGTCAGCTAACTTCGTTGCGGGTGTACTCCAAGGGGTGGCCCCCTGAAATATTTTTGAATCTTGTGATTACTTTGTCGTGAAAGCCTCGTTAGGTTTTGATTTGGTTTTTCCGAGGTTGATCGAGTGTGTGTTGCTATTTGTGCACCCCTGCAGGGTAAAACTTTCTGAAAGCCGTGTCCGCGGTTATGGACGACTTGGAGCACAGTATCTCGATCATAGACAACTATAACTAAAGTAGTGCTATAAATTTGACTTTATAATGACTAGTAATCAGCTTTACTATAATGGAATGGCTAAATAAAACTGCCAACAATTGCTTGTTTGGGTTGTCGCTTGCGACCATTGTATCTGACTAGTAAGTATTGCAACTATAACGGAATGGCTAAATAAAAGTACCAACAACTGCTGGGTTTTGGGATATCTCATGCTATTTGTATCTGACTAGTAAGTGCTGCAACTACAACGGAATGGTTAACTAAAAGTGCCCACTGCTTATTCTATCAGGATGACTATCTAAACCTGACTAGTAATTGCTGCCACGACAACTGAATAAATAAAACTGCCAACTGTGTGAGTTCCTCGGTTGACTTCCTCGTTTGGTCTCGAGGGGGAAATACCAGGATGGGTTTGTTTGGTGTTAGTATCAGGTTGGTTCCGGATAGGTCTTTCTCACCCCTACCTGATAGCCGACAGTTATATCGAGTCTCTATAGGTTGTTCGTGCATGCTGCGCTGCCGCTCAGTCCACCACACCTATGTAGGCGAGGACCGCCGAATTCTAGTCTCTCCGTGTACTGGCCTCAGTACTGACCGCTCTCTCTTTTTCCTTTGCCCTTTGTCGGCACCCCTTTTGTTTAAGCAGGTTTTGAGATCGACGTCGTTAGCAGGGTTACCCTTCCGGCTTGGCCTGGGCAGGGTTATGGACGCCATTGGTTATTCTTCAGGGCTCTTAGCCCCATTGGCGTCTTGTCCGTAGTCGGACGCTCTATCATTTTCAGGGTGATTTGGATCTTTGTGTATTATACCTGTATTCTTGACTCATGGAGTCGTTGTTGCATATATCTGTTCTGTGGGTCCCATCGAGGACTGTTGTGTAATGTTATTACTTCGTTTTCCACCCGCACGAAAGTGCCTGGTGGGCACCTTTGAATCGTTTCTATGCGGGTTTGGCGGGAATCGCTGAAACTTGCATAGGGTCGATTCTGAGGGTGTTACAGAGTGGTATCAGAGCTCAGCAGTTGCGGTACCCCACAAGTCCAGCCTGTAGGATAACCTAGCTAACGGCCGAAGTAGAGTGTCAAAACTATTTTTGAAAAATCGGTTGGATAGTTCTGATTAGGTCTGATTTTACTCCTTACCCCTCTGCTGCTCTCCTCTCACCTCTGCGTGTTTTGAATCCGCTCTCTTCTCCCTCTCCGAGTCCAGGATTTCTCGTGGTTGGGTTCCATCGTACCTTCAGGGTTTCGCTTCCTCCTTTGGTAACGGTGTTGCTACATCTGGTCTTCATGCTGTCTGAGGAACCCGTCTACTGTGGTACCATTCTTTGTTCCTTGTTTGTGCCTTCCGGTGTTTTCCGACGCGACGACATCATCTACGCCAGATCCAATGCAGAGTCTGCATCACTCCTTTGTTTCCGAACCTTGCTTGTCGAGATCTTCAGTCTGATTTCGAGAATGGTTGCCTTCTTTTCTACTGATTGTGCAGAGTAATAGTTTGGGTGCGTGATGGATTGGCCCCCATGCCGACTACCCCTTCTATTCGCTTTTGTACATTGAAGTGGATGAGAATGCATCGGTTCCCTCTTTCTATCGAAGATAGAGGTGGCTTTATTTGTTGATACCTCCACCTTCGACCTTTTGTTCCCGGAGTGTTCTCTCGACGATCACGGACAACGACCTCTTGTTAGTGGTGTCGCGAGTATCTACACGATGCAAGAAGATTCAGATCGCCGCCCTTCTTCCCGGTACCATGAGGCGGATCTCGAGGGCGAGATCCATTGTTAGTGGTGTCGAATTGTGGCATCCCGCAAAACCACTACTAGAAAATCGCGTTGTTTTTGTGCATTGCATCATCATGACCGCATGCTCATGTCATCATGCCACATTGCATTTGTGCATCGTCATGTCATCATGTATGTGTTTGTCTGAAACTATTTTCGTAAAGCCTGATTTTGTTTTCTAAACGCCCAGTCTTGATTTCAAATTAAAACCCGGGTCTCCGGATATTTTATTTTGTCTACAACATAGTTGCAACTGTTTTAATTTGAACAAAAAAAATAAATATATTTTAATATAAAAACCCTATTATATAACCCCGGAGAAGACCGCCGCCCGCCAGGCCCAACGGCCCAGCTAGCAGCAGTCTACAACTCCGATAGTCCCAAAAACCCAACCCTAGACCAACCTTTTCCTACCTACATCTAATCCTACCCAGCCCCTCCACATCACCCCCACCAATCCCCTCCCTCCACCTCACCTTTCCTCCACCTCATCACACCCACCGCCACCTCACCAATCCCCATCTTTTCCTCCCTCCCCGAAACCGCCTCCACCCTCCCTGTTCACACAACCACCACGCGCGCAGCACACACGCGCTCACCCACTCCCAAACCCTCTCTCTCTGCCACCCGGTCCCACCGACCCACCCGGCCCCACAAGCCCACCACCCGCACGCGCCTGCCCCACGCGGCCCCACCACGCGACCCTCCTCCGCATTCCTCTCCCTGTCGCCGCTCTCCTTCTCCCCGTCGCCGCTCTCCCTCTCCCCTCCTTGCTTGCCGCCTACCGCCCCTCCTCGCTTCGCCGGTTTCCACCTCCGAGCGCCGCCCGCGGTCCCGCGTCCGCCTCCGCGAATCCCGCGCCCTGCCTCGCCGCGGCCTCCTCCGCCCCCTTCACCCGACAACCACCACCGCCGCCTGGGGCTCCCTTCGACGCCACGCCGACCGACCGCCGCCCTGGGCGCGACCACGCCGCCGGCCTCACCCATCCCTGGCCCTGCCCGCCGCCGCCGCAGCGCCTCTCTCCGGGCCTCCTGTCTCCGGCGACGCCTGGCGCCCCCACGAGAATGACGACCCCGCCGCCCAAAGCTCCTCCTCGCCGGTGCGCTCAACCCCACGCCGGCAAGCTCCCCCGGGCAGAGCCGCCTCGCTGGCCGCAGCGCCCCGCCCTCATCGCCCCCGTCCTCCGCTGCCGGTCTGCCCCGCCTGCACCCCTCTCTGGCCGTCGCCCCGGAGCCGGCGCCGCCCCGCTCCCCGAGCGCCCTCCTCCGCTGCACGGCCATGCCGGCCTCCCTGCTCTGCTTCCGCTGCCGGCCATCACCCGCGCGTATGTTTGGTTTGGGGCTCGTGCGTAGGTGCTCTGGTGTGTGTGGTGCGGGACTGCAGTTCGGGCCAGCAGCTACGTGCTAACGTGTCGTGTCCGCTGCTCTAGTGAATCGATGTATGCCTCCCGAAGCTAGCTGATCCGGCAAGGACCAATGGCAAGATCTTATCGAAGCTAGAGTAACAAGAACTTCTCGGACCCGAAGCCCGATCCCGTGGAAACCGCAAGATCCATTCCCGGACCCGACCCGTGAACCGAACAAGATCTTCTTCACGGAACGCCAAGGTCTCCGTCCCGAACCCGAAGATGTCAAGTTCTTCCTCACGGAAACTGAAGACCCCGGTGTCGAGCCCCAAGTTCGCCTCCGATGATCAAGATGGTATCCCAAGATCTCCATCGCATGTGTCGAGTCCAACACCAAAGCAATGACAAGATCTACCGATGACTGAGAACCCGGACGCCAAGATCGCCACCGGAACGACAAGCACTTCACCGCGGAACGCCAAGCCCTTCATCCCGGACCCTATAGCCCTGATCCGCACCTGTTCCCGTCGAACCCTGAACCCTAAGACCGAACCCCGAACCCCGGAACCCCAAGATCGCTGAATCCTAATGTGTGAACCTTTTTCCCGAGCCCCTATTTTATAAATGCTTTATATAAAACTTGTTGCATTAAATCATTCATGTCGCATACATATTCATGTGGTTTGGGGGCCTTTTGCCGATTCATCTCATAATTAAATAGGGAGTCGGTATGCGGAATAACTTTGTCTTATTCCGGACTCCATTTAAATTTGAGTAGCGAACCGGTAACTTATCTTGCCTTGTTATTACAACATTTAAATTGTGGGGTATATAAACAACTAGAACCATATATTTAATTGTCGGGACCCCCGGTTCCGCTTAATATTGCCTAATGGCATCGCATCTTGCCATGTCATACATCATACATGCATCATGCCGATCTTCTGCTGTAGTATTAAATAGTGCATCCGGTGTTTATTCTAGTGTTTTGCTTCTTCGCGGATAAGGCCGTTGAGTTGATGTGAGCTTCGCCCCGATCTTCGGATGAACCCTCGGCAATGTTTTCAGGCGAGCATCTCCCCCTTTCTACCTATCTTACTTTTATAGTATTTATTCCCTCCTGTTGATCTATTGCTATCTGTGTTGCGTTGCTCTAGTTTCGTACCCGTGATATCCCTTGCAGCCTCATATTGCCTTGGACACCTCCTATTACCTGTTGTTTGGTAGATAGTTGGACTTACGCGTCGTAGTCGCTTGCTCAAGTGCTGTTGCGTGTCGTCCAGTACCACAGTTGTTGGAATATTGCCGCATGTTTATTGTTGGAGATGATCAAGACTTGAATTACTGTTTAACAACTAAAATTGAAGTAGGTAAGCAGAGGCACAGGTGGGCAATAGATGTTATTTGGTTGTTAACCATCCACTTGTGTCCCGTAGGACCCCGAGTACTTGATACCTGTTTCTTGAATATTCGCGCTATCCACATCCGGGAGGATTATGGGACCCCCCCCTGAGCCAGAGCTTGATTCATTCTTATTTCTTGGGGCCACAAACTAGTTTGAGGTTTTATTTACTATCCTGTACCTATGCCATGCTTTACTGCTTTATTACGATTGTGCGAGGAGCACCTGTACTGTTTAGGATCGGGACACGTTTTCGCGGTATCGACAAGCCCGAGTTTTCGGGTTCCCAGTCGTTTACAGCCGTCCACCCAAACCTCGGGTCCGTCTCGGAGTCAGCTAACTTCGTTGCGGGTGTACTCCAAGGGGTGGCCCCCTGAAATATTTCTGAATCTTGTGATTGCTTTGTCGTGAAAGCCTCGTTGGGTTTTGATTTGGTTTTTCCGAGGTTGATCGAGTGTGTGTTGCTATTTGTGCACCCCTGCAGGGTAAAACTTTCTGAAAGCCGTGTCCACGGTTATGGACGACTTGGAGCACAGTATCTCGATCATAGACAACTATAACTAAAGTAGTGCTATAAATTTGACTTTATAATGACTAGTAATCAGCTTTACTATAATGGAATGGCTAAATAAAACTGCCAACAATTGCTTGTTTGGGTTGTCGCTTGCGACCATTGTATCTGACTAGTAAGTATTGCAACTATAACGGAATGGCTAAATAAAAGTACCAACAACTGCTGGGTTTTGGGATATCTCATGCTATTTGTATCTGACTAGTAAGTGCTGCAACTACAACGGAATGGTTAACTAAAAGTGCCCACTGCTTATTCTATCAGGATGACTATCTAAACCTGACTAGTAATTGCTGCCACGACAACTGAATAAATAAAACTGCCAACTGTGTGAGTTTCTCGGTTGACTTCCTCATTTGGTCTCGAGGGGGAAATACCAGGATGGGTTTGTTTGGTGTTAGTATCAGGTTGGTTCCGGATAGGTATTTCTCACCCCTACCTGATAGCCGACAGTTATATCGAGTCTCTATAGGTTGTTCTAGTGCATGCTGCGCTGCCGCTCAGTCCACCACACCTATGTAGGCGAGGACCGCCGAATTCTAGTCTCGCCGTGTACTGGCCTCAGTACTGACCGCTCTCTCTTTTTCCTTTGCCCTTTGTCGGCACCCCTTTTGTTTAAGCAGGTTTTGAGATCGACGTCGTTAGCAGGGTTATCCTTCCGGCTTGGCCTGGGCAGGGTTATGGACGCCATTGGTTATTCTTCAGGGCTCTTAGGCCCATTTGCGTCTTGTCCGTAGTCGGACGCTCTATCATTTTCAGGGTGATTTGGATCTTTGTGTATTATACCTGTATTCTTGACTCATGGAGTCGTTGTTGCATATATCTGTTCTGTGGGTCCCATCGAGGACTGTTGTGTAATGTTATTACTTCGTTTTCCACCCGCACGAAAGTGCCTGGTGGGCACCTTTGAATCGTTTCTATGCGGGTTTGGCGGGAATCGCTGAAACTTGCATAGGGTCGATTCTGAGGGTGTTACAGAGACCCCCACTCAGGACCGACCCCCTCATTCTCACTCTCCCTCTTCCTCTCGTCTCCTCTCTCACGCACGCATCGCCGCCAGGCTGTGCTGCCGTCGCCCTGGCCGGCGCCGGCCAGGCCTCCTCCACCTCTCCTCGCACGTCGCCGCTGCTCCGCCACCTCTCCTCCCCACTCTCCCATATCCCCAGCACCAACTATCGCTCTCGCGCTCAACCCCCAAGGGAAACCCTAGCTCCGCCTTTGGTGGCCTCCCTGGGAAACCCTAAATCGCCGCCACAGTAGAGGGCCGGCCGGCCGCGGAGGGATGGAATCGAGCGCAGCCGGCGGTATTTGGAAGTGGACGGTGCGACGGTGGTATTTGGAAGTGGTCGCTCGTCGAGGATGATTCTGGCACCGTACGTCCCGCTCCGGCCTCATCCATGCCTCCAACGCAACCAGGGTGAGCCGCTGGTTCTCGTGCACCTCCTCTCCGTCTACCTCCTGCTCTGTAGCGCATCCTTGCTCCCATGGGCTTGGGGAGGACGATCCCCTTCTCGATATGGTCTATGGTGAGGATACGGAGATCCCACGGCATGAAGTGGATGTCCTCCGGTGGCGGCGGCACCGGCTGAGCACCGCTCCATGGCCAGACCATGCGTCGAGATACGATCCGAACGGTGCCGACAGCTTCTATGCGCTTGTTGCAGTCCATTATCCACCCGCGCAACCTCCACATGCACCGCTTTTCCTCCCTCCTCGGCCTCACCGCCAGGGCCGACGGCGATGACGACTGGCTCGGGATGTGGGATGGCAGCCGCTTTGTGTTCAAGACCCTCCGCCCGCCGACACCCGGGAGCTCCTGGTGCGCCACAGGCTGCACGGGGTCGCCAACTCGCTCCTACTGCTATGGCTCCTGAGCCTAGCAATTGCCAGGCACACTAACCTTGTGAGAATTAATTTCTTGCTAATATGTTGTATTTTTTATTGCTTAGAGTCAGCCAACTATTAGAATTTTTACTCTGTCGAAGGATCATAGACAGACTGTATACACATGTCTCATGCGGTGATACCTGCATATATTAAAGCTCTGTTGCTTGAACTTATAAGTGCAAGGTACATGGCCTTTACTAGGTAAACACAACCGAATTGAAAATCTGAGAGTTCTAGAGTCTAGCAGCTAATTCTTCTCTTAACAAGCCAGATTGACTTTGACAACCTACGTGCATACTATTTACTATAAAAAACCTCTAATCTAGTTACGCGTATGATTGATAGTTGCACCTGATATCTGCATGCACTTATGACAGGGGGGAACTTTTCTTTTAGTATATAGCAATCGTTTCTTGAATACTATGACTGGTAAGTCATTTAATTTGTCCTCTTCAATGTCAAGCACATGCTCATGCTTTTCTGGGGACTTATATGTTTTCTGGGAATGGAGGTTGCTGAGTAGTAGTTCATCTTGGTGAAAGTCAATTTTCCATGTAGTAATGATCTCCGTGCTCTCTCTCCTAGCTCACTTTTCTTGATGTGGGTCTGAAAATAGCAGGCTACTAGCTGTAATTTGGTGCATTAAGAATGAACAATAGGGGTAAGATTCTCCTATATCTCTTTTGTTTTGTGTGTGGATCTAAAATAGCAAGCTATATGCTGTAATCTGGTGATCTAAACACAACAAGCTGGGTCGGGGGAGGTGATCCCCGCAGGAACCCTCTGACGGCGAGTGGAGTGGCAGAGGAGGTGATCCCCGTAGGAATCCTCATTTTTGACTTACTGCATATAACGATATCACAAGGAATCCTAAACTTCTGCAATGCAATATTTTTGTTAGTGTATATGTTAGTGAAAGATATGTTTGTGACTTTGATTTTTGTTTTGTCCATCCTTGCTTTTATTAAAGGCAATATGGTTAACCCAGAAAGTTACTTTTAGTGCTTAGTTGAACTACAATGTATGTGTATTGTCTTTTCTTGTTTCCTCTTTTCACTAATTGTTTGTCTTGAGGAATTCATCATCTTTGACCATAGTTTTTCTAGGGATAACCTTAGCCCGTGTCTTGGGCTTGCCGTCGCGGCCGCGGTGGTCGCCGGCCCCAGCTCCCACACCACCGGCTGCTCTCCTACAGAGCCTATGCCGCCTCTACATCGACCTCGAGCTCCTGGTTGCTGCTACTACTGTCGACTAGGCTGGTCATGGCCTCCCGCACAGTGGCTTCTGCTAGAGAGAACGTCTGTCCTCCATGATTGGTGTGTTCTGCTAGAGAGAACGTCTGTCCTCCATGATTGGTTTTGGCACTACGGAAACGTCCACCAGGTAATGCTCATGGTTAATTCAAGAACCAATTACTACATACCTCACATTGAGATCATTTGATTCTGGCATGTCCTGTGATTTCTTCTACCTAATTATGTCTCATAAAACTATTTGCCTGTTTTTAATATGAATCTTAAATGCCGCTGTCTTTCTGCTTGGCCTTGGACAACCTGGAGCATCTCCATCAAGTACGACGTCTAGGTAATCACACTCTCCGTCCCCGATAGTTTTGTCTGTTCTGATTGCTATAGAGTTTAGTGATCTGTGTCCATTTGTATGTTCTTGCCAAATGCCGGTTTTCTTGGTCTAAATAAGTAGCTTTTTCTGTTGGTTCTTGTTGTACATGTACAGAGAGATATCATGGCCATGGTGCTGGATTTTGATCTCAACCTCCAGTCTCAAGCAGTCAAGCACAAATGCTCCACCAAGAACAACCTTCCGCCACCAGTTGCTAATTACTCCCTACTCATAATAATCTCTTCTTTTATTTCTACCAGCAGCATGTGCATTTATTGGTTAACAAAGAAAAGAGCACCTGGATAAATTTGATTACTTCTCTATCTCGTTGTGAGAGGGGATAAATATAGTTGATTTATTTTCATAGTTAACTAGCTTTCTCACGTGGACGGATGCTATTCTTGGTCAACACAGTGTCTTAGCTGCCTCCTTTTCAATTCAGAACAACTCCTGTATAATAATTGATTTACAAATTTGGCATGCAATAAATGGATAACGCCATAATGGCAGTGATGAGATAACTATAGTGTGTGCACTCGTCTACCGTAGCCGAGATAATTAAGCATCTGGGTTTTGTGCAACCAATTAACACTAAGCAGGTGCTAACACAATGAAGCCTTCAAGTTTGTTTCATGCCCTGCCTATGATGGCTTGCTTAAATTAAATATGCTATGTCCAATGGAGAGTCGTTGTCGGCCTTGCTACTCCCTTCTTTTTTTGCATTTTGCCTATAAAATTTTTGTACTAATCTGGGTATGTTCGTGCACTTGAACAGAGATGAAGATGGATTCCATTGATATTGGAGGAACCAATTTCGTAGTCTTGAAGGTCGAAGTTGGTCCGGGGTCTCTAATTGTTAATAAGGTTGGAGAATCGAAGGATGTTTTGTTGGAGACACAGTAAGCTGAATATTATGCAAACCGTGGTTGATCTGCTGCTGCTATCGACATGAGTAAGGTGCCTATTTGGTGGTTTTTCTATGTTGTTAAATTATGTGCATTTAGTAGTATATTTTTGTTAAGCTTGTAGATGAGAACATTTTGTGTGTTCATGCCCCTTTTTAGAATTCAACGTCCATGTCCCTTTTGTTAAGCCTTTCCTTCTGTAGTATTTCCTAGTTTAGTGAGATTGTAGGGATAATTCTGAATATGGGCTGAATTTAGATTTACTCTATGAATCCGTGGGTGCTTGATGATGAGTTCATTTCCAACACAGGAAAGTGATTCTCATCGCGTGGTTTCAATATGCAAATGCACTATGCAAACCGTGGTTGATCGAATGATAGTTGTTTCTCCAAGATACCTACTTACTGTATATGCAATGTTTGATATCCACACATTCATATTGAATGATGTTCTCAGCTTATCCTAATATTCTCTGTACACCTCATATAGTTGCTTCCCATGCCCTTCTTTTGCAGCCAGTGAATGGATTGACTTTTTTTTAAAAGAACCCTTTCATCCCAGCAGCTAGTGAATGGATTGACATCAGCCGTAGGCTCAAGACCTGTCAAGTGTGCCCTCTAGGTTTGTGGCACTGTCGACTCCCACATTATCGTTGATACTTGATACTTGCCACTAGTATCTTTGTTACTTGATACTTGCTAGTATCTTTGTTACTTGATACTTCTTGATGTATTCTTCTGACGTTCCAATTTGCATTGCAGACAACAAATGAGAGTTCCAGAAGTATGGTAACAAGCAAAGTGACTTCATCGTTTTTGTACTTCAATGCTAGTAGTGATAGATAGAGAGAATCCTTTTGTAATTGCTCTCATTTAATTGTGATTCATTGGTGTCATAGTTGCTGGTTCATTTGATCATTGCGCCGTTGGGAATTTATGGTGATATTAATTGGTGTATTATTTGAATCCGAATTACTGTAGTAAGATGGTGTGTTTGCAGTTTGAGATATGTCACTGTAATAATAATTACTGCCATTTTAACCTGAATATTATTGTGAGATGTGCCTTAAAAAGTCAACCATGAGGCACTATGCCTCAAATGGTTGGTTTTTAGAGGCACTAGTCATAGTGTCTCAAATGGTTGGGTTTTAGAGGCACTAGTCATAGTGCCTCAAATAGTTGGGTTTTAGAGGCACTAGTGATAGTGCCTCAAATGGTTGATTTTTAGAGGCACTAGTCATAGTGCCTCAAATGGTTGGGTTTTAGAGGAACTCTAATTTGTGTCTTAAGTTGGTTTTTGAGGCACTAGTCATAGTGCCTTAAATGGTTGGGTTTCAGAGGCACTCTAATTTGTGCCTTAAGTTGGTTTTTAAGGCACTAGTCATAGTGCCTCAAATGGCTAGGATTTAGAGGCACTAGTCATAGTGCCTCAAATGACTATGATTTAGAGGCACTATGGATAGTGCCTCAAAAAGTTGGGTTTTAGAGGCACTATGGATAGTGCCTTAAAAAGTTGGTTTTTTGAGGCACTATTGATAGTGCCTCAAAAAGTTGGTTTTTAGAGGCACTAGTCATAGTGCCTCAATTGACTAGGATTTAGAGGCACTCTAATTTGTGCCTTAAGTTGGTTTTTGAGGCACTAGTCATAGTGCCTCAATTGGCTAGGTTTTAGAGGCATTAGTCATAGTGCCTCAATTAACTATGATTTAGAGGCACTTTTTAAAACTGCCTCAAAAAACTTTTACCTACACGACCGTCCCCGGCGCTTTTTTTAGTGCCTCAAAAACTTAATTGTGGCACTAATTTAACTATTGAAGACACTTTAGAGTGCCTATGAATACTGTACCTGCCATAGCGAGGGGCGGATGCATGGCGCCAATGGATTCTCGGTCCATCCGGCACACGGAACGGAAAGACATGCAAGCTGCAGCTAGCTATGGGCCTGCAGGCTGCAGCTGGTACACCACAGTACGTAGCGCAGTGTCGCGTCTCTGGGGTCATGGGCTTTCAAACCGGATCTGGCATGACTCTATGCATGGGCAGCCAATTTCCCCACAAGTGTGAGGATGCAGTACAGCCAAGCATATGCATGGTCGATCTCAGATGCAAGTTGACACCGTACTGTAGTCAGTAGTCAACACTCAGACGCCACTGAAGTGCATCTTTGGTTCATATAGGGCAAAAACACAGGCAAAAACATATGAATATTTTCCCATTCATAATGTTATTCGTCCATCTCATGTTTACGTGAATGGATCCAGCAAAAGCTAGAGAGAAAAAGAATTCGTTCATCTCAGTTTCAAACGAAGACATCCATTGGCACACCAATTCATAATTCCTACCGAAGAAATACAAGAGCGACGAATGGCATAATATCACCTTAACAATATGTCTCCCCATGTGGTTTCATGTTTATCGAAATACATGTGTTTTTTTTCTATTCATTCATGTGAATCCAACACCTAAGTTTGTAAAACTTTTGTGCGTCTCGGTTTCCTTGTTTTTCACATACATTCCTATGGCAAGCCATGTGTTATTAATGGTGGAAATATGAGCATTTTACCATAGAACTTAATCCATGAAAACTGTAGATAAAGCATGACAAATATTCACGTGAATTGAAAACTTTAGCGCATTGAAAAATATTTTAAAAGTTACTCCCTCTGTTCTAAAATATAAGATGTTTTACCTTTTATCGCTTCACAAAAGCTAAAACATCTTATATTTTAGAAAGGAGGAGGTATTATAGTAACACTAAAATAACTACTCCCTCCGATTTATATTACTTGCCGTTGAAATAGTTGTATCTAGCACTAAAACATGTCTAGATACATTTATTTCAGTGACAAGTAATATGGATTGAGAAAGTACAAACACATGTTTTTAAGACAACAAAAAAGGGTAGTAGCTACCTATTAGGCCGCACAAGATGCGGCCTATGGTCCAAATCCGTCAGGTGAGGTGATTGTAACTCACGGGAGCGCCCCTCTAAATGCGGCCCAAAAAAGGTATATTTTCCTTTTTTACTTTTTGTTAAATTCTAAAAATTAATAAACTTTATGCCTATTTGTAAAACATAAGTTCGATGGTGTAAAAGTAGAAAATTTAACACATGAACATTTTCAAAATCCATGGACCTTTGCTCGTCCAATCCGTGAACATGTTTTTTTGGAATGGCTTGAAAGTATTTTTTTAATCACATGAACATTTTTTGAACATTTACAGAAAACTCATCAAATTTTAACAAAACTTTCAAACATTTTTTGACTACATGAACTTTATTGGAATGTCGTGGAACTATTTTTTTAATCACGTGAATATCTTTTTGACTCGTGAACATTGTCAAAAGTCATGCATATTTTTAAAACAAGTGCACATTTAAAAAACATAAAGCAACATAATGTAAAACCGATAAGAAAGAAAGCAAATAAGAAAACAAAAGGAGGAATAGAAGAAACAAAAAAGGGTAAAACAAGAATAAAAGAAGCAGAATACTTGAAGTGGGCCTAGCCCACACCGAAGTCTTTCAGGTGGCATGCCAGATAACGCGCGCGGCCGGTGGTGAATAAGAATAGCCATAAGTCATGAGGTGAGGAGCTATACCCACCCTAGGTAAATACTATATATCGTGGACCGATGGGAAACATATGGTCGGACCACTCCATCGTCGTCGATTTCATTTTCATCGAATGGCCCTGCCATTGTTTCCAAAAAAAACTGCTTAGCCCTTTAACCCCGCGCCCATCAAATCCCTAAAATTATGGCCGTAACTCCTCCACCAAATCGATCTGGTCCTCGGTGCCTTCGCTGTCAGCCGGCATTCTGCTATGCCCACCGTGCCTCGCGTCTCCCCACCACACCGCACCCGCAATTCAGGCCGAGTCAACATTGAAAGACTTCGGCGGCGTAGGCATCCTGTTCCGATGTGGGGAGTCATGGTCAGGGTATCCGGCGAGCCGTTTCATCGCCCACCGTCCTCCGGCGCGTCTACCGTCCCGAGCCCCTCTCCATGCTACGGCCGGTGGCAATCCCCACAGCGAGGTGCAGAATGGCACGTGGGTGCGGCAGCTCGCATCGTGTACGAGTACATCTTAGGATCGACTACACAGCAGGTGCAGCATACTCTACTAACCTATTGGGAACTTATCCTTAATTTGCCATAGATTTCAGTTTCCATGCGATCGTTGAAGTACAAAACTACTGAGTTAGCACTTGATCCGCTAATACTAGATCCTCATATTAGTTCGTAATATTAGAATACAAAGCTGCTACTACCACGAGTATCATTTTATTCAAAATAGATGTATGTTCATGCCATGGTTTAGCATCACAAAATTCCACCTACAGATTATTCACATATTTTAGAAATTACATGGCTCCATTTTTTACTTGCAAACATGCTAATTCAGTTTATAAATTTATTTGCTTCCATAGAATTTTTTCTGAGAAACACAATACAATCATAGACGCTCACAACACACAACACGTACTAGATCCTCATATAAATATGAAGCATGGAATTTATATGCTTCCATAGCATTTTTCTACATATAGATTCCATGCTTCATATATATATATATATATATATATATATATATATATATATATATATATACACACACAATATATGCCTCTAATGTCTAGAGGATGGGCAACATGACCTTGCTTCTTAAGTTTGTATGGATGCTTCATATGTCTAAAATAGATGCTTTACATTGTGCCAATAAATCCATGCTTCCCTAGTTTATATATATATTTCCATTTGTTAAGAGACTTATTTTAACAATGTCATAGGCCTCCTGTTGGAGATATGCCCTAGAGGCAATAATAAATATAGTTATTATTATATCTTTGTGTTTATGATAAATGTTTACATTCATGCTATAATAGTATTAACAAGGAAACATTAATACTTGTGTGATTTGTAGACTAAAATAAGAGTCCCTAGTAAAGCCTCTATATAATACTAGCTTGTTGGTTAATAGATGATTATGGTTTCCCTATCATGAACATTGAGATGTTATTAACAACAAGATCATATCGTTAGGAGAATGATATGGTGGACATACTCCTATAGATAAGCGTAGCATAAAGATCAAGTCATTTTAATAGTTCAATTGCTATATGCTTTCTGATACATAGTAATCTAATTCCTTCGACCATGAGATCATGCATATCACCTTTACCGGATGGATGCTTTGATGACATCAAACACCACACCGTAACTGGGTGGCTATAAAGGTGGCATTGAGTGTTCGGAAAGTATTGGTTGAGACACATGGATCAAGAGTGGGATTTGTCCATCCATATGACGGATAGATATACTCTGGGCCCTCTCGGTGAAATGTCATCCAATTAGCTTGCAAGCATGTGACTGGCTCACAAGGGATCACATATCACGGGAACGAGAAAAGAGTACTTATCGGTAACGAGGTTGAACTAGGTATGTAGAGATACCGACGATCATAACCTCGGATAAGTAAACTATCGTGAGACAAAGGGAAATTGATATCGTATGTAAGTGGTTCATTCGATCGCAAAGTAATCGTAGAAATATGTGGGATCCATATGAATTTCCAGATTCCTCTATTGGTTATTATTCGGAGAAGTGTCTCGATCATGTCCGCATAATTCACGTAGGGAGACACACTTAAGGATTCGACGTTGTTTGAGTAGTTATGGAATGATGAGAAAGAGACCGAATGTTGTTCGGAGTCTCGGATGGGATTCGGGATATCACGAGGAGATCCGGAATGGTTCGGAGAATAAGATTCATATAAGGAAAGTCCCGTTTCGGAGTTGGGGAATGGTTCCGGTGTTTTCATCAGGAATGTTCTAGAAGGTTCCGGAATGTCCGGCACTCCGGAGGGGAAGGGTACATGAATGTGTTATATCAAGTTGGTATGATTGCATTATGTACTCGGTGTCATCGCTGAACAAAATAGAGGGATTAATCAAATCCTAGTTTGAAAAGTCAAACGCCAAGTTTGAAAGTCAAACGGCTATTTTTGGGAAGTGGAGAGGGAGGTGGAAACCGACTTGGGGGAGGAGTTCCTCCTCCCACCGCCGGCGCACCACCAAGCCGAGTTGGGGAGGGACTCCCCTCCCCTTGGCCGGCCCCCTCCACCTATAAAAGGAGGGGCAGGGCTCCCCTCCTAGACACAAGTTCCTACACCTCTAAACCCTAGCCCCAAGCCGCCGCCGCCTCCATAGCCGCCGCCGGCCCTAGGGCAAACCGCCGCCGCCGCCTAGCTAAACCCTAGCCGCCGGCTTGATACTCCTCGGCGTGTCTAAACCCTAGATCGTCGAGGGACTCTCTCATACTCCACCATACTCGCTCCGGCTTAAGGCGAAGCCCTGCGAGATCTCCCCTCTACTTCCGGTACCACGCCGTTGTGCTGCCGGAATCACGAGGAGAGTGCTACAACCTCCGCTGCCTGCTGGAACAAGGGAGAGGAAGGTCTTCGTCGAGTACCGAACGTGTGACCGACTGCGGGAGCGCTGCCGGAACGCAGCGCCGGAAGGATCGTCTACGCGATCTTGAGATCGGGAAGAGTACGACTACATCACCCACGAGAATCCGCTCTCGTTAAACACTTTGGAATCTTCGAGGGTGAGTTATTCCATCGACTCGTTGCTACAATCTAGTAGATAGCTCTTGTCTTGTTTGTTTGTATGCGATAGAAATTTTTTGTTTTCCATGCTACGAAACCCAACAGTGGTATCAGAGCCGTGTCTATATGTAGATCTGTTGCACGAGTAGAACACAATGGTCATTGTAGGCGTTGATGCTTTTATTTTCGATTGCTTCTTGTGTACTTTGCATCTTGCGGTATGTTGGGATGAAGCGGCCCGGGCTAACCTTACATGACATCGTTCATGAGACTTGCTCCACGCTTGACATGCAACTTGTATTGCATAAGTGGCTTTGCGGGTGCCTGTTTCTCCTAGCATAGTTAAGATCCAATTTACAACGGGTGATTAACAATGCTAGTATCAATGTTGTGGTTCTTGTTCGTAAGTTAGAACGACACTTATTGAAAGCCCCAAACCACGTAAAATATGCAAAGAAAGTAGAGGCGTCTAACTTTGTTTTGCAGGGGTGTGCTGTGATGTGATATGGCCATGATTGTGATTATATTTGATGTATGCAATGTTCCTTATTGTAAGTTGGCAACCGGCAGGAGCCATATGGTTGTCTTTAATTTATGTTAAGACCCGCGTGTCTATTCAAAGTAGTTGTAATAGTTGAAGCCGGTGGACGACAACCATGGTGAAGCGTCATTGACCTTGATGCAATGCCGGTGATGATGGAGATCATGTTCGTGTTTGAAGATGGAGATCGGAAGCACAAAGAAGAAAGGCCATATCATATCACATATTATGAATTGCATGTGATGTTAATCCTTTATGCATCTTGTATTGCTTAGTAGACAACGGTAGCATTATAAGATGATCCCTCATGCACATGAATTGTAACACCCCGGTTCTGAAAAGACCGTGGCCTCTATGTGACATGCCAATCCCTGGATCGGTTCATTGGCCCACAATAGAGTAAGATAGATAAAATAGCAATATATCCGTGTATCATAAATAATGAAGATCCAGAGTACCATTATTACAATAAAAGCTTAGCACAAAGCTAGCTCAAATTATTCAGGTAGCAACATAAATAAATAAATCCTCCATTCTTCAAATTGCCCACAAGTGAACAAGTGCCGAGTGGAGTACCGTGGCCTATATCGATTACTCAGAATCGGAATAACCTGCAAAATGAAACGTAGCAGCCCCGAAGGGTCAATACATGGAATGTATGGCAAGTAGAGCTAGTAAAGGAGACAATAGTACTAACATCTACATGCATATTTGGCAAGTGGAGCTGTGTCTGGCTTGCATTTGCAAATAACTTTGTCCTACTTTCATAAACAGTTTTTGATTTTCTTTGAAAGATCCCAATTAAGTTAACCCAACAATATTAAAGCAATTATGAAATTAGAATGAGCGAGAAACATGTCATAGAATCAATATCAGGCAACTCAGTTGTCCATAACCGGGGACACGGCTAATCGATTAGATTATACACCCTGCAGAGGTTTGTACACTTTACCCATGTGACTTGGCCAGCCCAGCTCGTACCATCACTCTCATTTTGGGTGATGATAGGGAGAAGTCCAAGAAGAGATTGTTAGGGAAGTAGCTCCTCAATCCCGACGCGCACCGGTCCAACCTACCAAAAATTCTACATCTCTGGATACGCGGGTTCGAGTTACCACAACCTACTAAGTCCAACCAACCGCCCATTCCATTATTGGCACATGGTTATACACGTAAGCTACACAATAAAGAAGCCAATCATTCTCTCTTGATACCTGGGTGCCTTTCCGCAATGAAACCACCAAAAATTATCAATACCATCACACCCAGGGGATTCATTGATTAAGTTGTTTTAGTTTTCACAAACCAATACTTTTAGAAACAAGTCTCAATGATGTAACCCAGCCCTCGTTCAACAAAGCATGGCTAAGCACATCTACCAACGGTGGTTCATCTACAAAGAAGGCCCTACCACATAATAGGACATAACATAGCGATAGTATCATCCTACACATGCATCTACAAAATACACGACAATGCATTGAAAATAGTAGGACGATATCATGAACAAAGTAGCATCTACTTGCCTTGGTTGTAGCGGTCGGAAGAACAATCCACACACGAGCAAGCGTTGCACTCGTCACAATCTACACGATACAATTGCGAACATAAACAAACAATCCACAAGCATATGCAACAAGGATGATGCATGAAGGTATGCAAGGCAAGTGAATTGGTGCTACAGCTGCACCACATAATAGAAATCAGTAGAGGTACTGATTGCATGCATGGAAAATAGTTTTAGCGCAAGGAAAACTATTACGCAAAAAGTAATGCTCAAAACTAGAGCTAGAACTTAAATAATTCACTACCGGTAGTATACTGTTTGTAAAATCTTGGGAAAAATCTACAGCATGGGCATCGCTGATTAGAAATAGTACCAATTGGAATTACTCAAAAAGAAATTATAAAACTCCCCGAGTAATTAAAACACTGCAGAAAGCCACTAGACAGTTTCTGCAGAAGTTTTCACCGTAAGCCTACCTTTTTAATTCATGATGAGATTCCCCTCGTTCCACTGAATCCAGGGACATATCATACGCGATTTTTAGAGCTACGGATCTTTTTCTACGAATTTATTACTCCGAAAAGGCCACTAACTAGTTTGATTAAACTGTACTAAACCTTGCTTCAAAAGCCTGAACCAAAGGTACAGCGAGATTCTACACGACTCACTGAATCTACACATATTTTATTTGCAATTTTTGGCCAAGCAGTTTAATTTCTACGCAATTTACAAGATTCTACCGAAACCTGTCAACTAAAAGGATTAACGAAATTAACCAGTCAACTGTGTCTGTTGACTGGTCAAAGCGTCTGCTGACTGGGCGCTGACTGGGCGTCTGACTAGTCAACACCCGAGTCTGACCGGTCAACGAACGATCTAAGCCGCCGATCTGAGATCTGACGGTGGCTGCAGTCTTACTGGAAACAAACGGCGAAACGGACGGCGGCGAGTTCCGGACGGCGGCGGCGATCGGTTCCGGCGTCGGGGTTTTTCCTGCACGGAGGGAGACGGTCAACGAACGATCTAAGATCGTCAATGCGGCGCGCAAGACGGCGCGCGTACGTGCGGTACAGACGAAACGGCGTGACACAAAACGGTGCGCGAGTGTGTACTTGCATGCATGCATGCCCACGCGGGTGTGCGTGCGGCGACGCAGCAGCTAGCGCGGCGCAGCGGGCAGCGCGCAGCGCGCGCAGGCAGCGGCGCAGCAGGCGCACGCGGCAGCGGCGACAGCAGTTGCAGCGCACGAGCGCGCGCAAGCGAGCGGCGGCGGGGCGCGGGTGCGGGTGCTGCGAGGGGGAGGGCTGCAGGCGGCGGCTGGCCACGGTGGCGTGCGATGGCGGCGCGTGCGGAGGGGGGGGGTACCTGGCGGCGGCAGAGGAGGGCGTCGGCGGCGGCCTCGGGAGGCGGGTCGGCGGCGGCGCCAGGAGGCAGATGGCGGCGGGGCGGGCGACGGGTGCAGCGATCGAGGAGATCGCGCGGGGCAGGCGGGCACGGTTATCGAGGCCGGGTGGGTCCTCCTTTTGTGGCCCCTCGCGCGGAATCCTAAACTGAAACGGCGCGGAGTTAGACGCGGATTCGGAAATCGGTCCGGAATTTCGGACCGTTTTCCGACGATTCACTAAAACGGCCGCAACTTCTCCGTACGAGCTCCGATTCGAGCGATTCTTGCGCCTACGGGTTCGTACAGTCGAGGGGAACAATCTAGGCCCAAGGTTTGAGCGAAACCGCTAGGCTACAAGGGTGGACAATGATAGTCCTACTAAAGCCTCCCGCAGGAGCCTCGTAGCAAAATAGAATAGGGTTTTGCAAAAGGCGTTTCGCCGAACCTTTTCACTCGACGGTTTTGCATGGAAAAGCATGATGCAATGATATGAATGATATGCAAGACCAAATCTAAAATTTGGGATGTGACAAGACTAACCCCCTTAAGATGAATCTTGTCCTCGAGATTCGGCGCGGCTAGCAAATAGGTGTGGGTAGTCCTCTCGGATGTCATCCTCACGCTCCCAAGTGGCTTCCTCTTCGGTGTGGTGGCTCCACTGCACCTTGCAAAACCTGATCGTCTTGGTACGGGTAATCCTCTCTGCTGTCTCCAGAATCTTGACCGGTTTCTCCTCATAGGTCAAGTTATTCTCAAGCTGAACCTCCTCTAGCGGTACAGTGTCTCTCAATGGTGTATCCACCATTTCCGGATGGCACTTCTTCAGCTGGGATACGTGGAACACGTTGTGAACAGCGGACAGAGCCTCTGGCAACTCCAACTGATAAGCAACTTCCCCTTTGCGTGCTAAGACCCGATACGGTCCAATAAACCGAGGTGCCAGTTTACCCTTAATTCCAAATCTCTTGATTCCACGAAGTGGCGATACTCTGAGGTATGCTCTGTCACCTATCTCATACACCACTTCCTTGCGCTTGGCGTCAGCGTAGCTCTTCTGCCTTGATTTTGCTACCTTCAGTCTGTCCCTAATCAAGGCGACCTTCTCCTCAGCGTCCTTGATCAAATCAGGCCCAAACAACTGACGTTCTCCTACTCCATCCCATAGCAATGGTGTTTGGCACCGTTTCCCATATAGCACATCGAACGGTGACGTCTTGATGCTAGTTTGGTAGCTGTTGTTGTAGGAAAACTCCGCATACGGCAAATTCTCATCCCAACTAGAGCCATGAGCCAAGGCGCAAGCTGTCAGCATGTCCTCCAAAATCTGATTCACCCTCTCGGTCTGTCCGTCAGTCTGCGGGTGAAACGCTGTGCTAAACTCCAATCTAGTACCGAGTGACTCGTGTAGCTGGCGCCAGAAGTGCGAGGTAAATTGGGTGCCTCTATCAGATACGATACTCTTGGGAACTCCGTGTAGGCACACAATCCTGTCCATGTAAATCTTGGCCAACTTTGCACTCGTATATGTCGCCTTTACCGGTATAAAGTGGGCTACCTTGGTCAAATGGTCGACCACTACCCAAATAGAGTCATAACTTGACCTGGTCCTGGGCAATCCCGTGATAAAGTCCATTCCCACTCTATCCCACTTCCAATCCGGCACAGGCAATGGCTGTAGCAGTCCTGCTGGCTTCTGGTGTTCCGCCTTCACTCGGCTGCACACATCACATAGGGCAATATGCTTGGCGATATCTCCCTTCATGTTGTTCCACCAAAATCTGCTCTTCAAATCCATATACATCTTTGTGTTGCCCGGATGTATGGAGTACGGCGAGTTATGAGCCTCCTGAAGAATCAACTCCCTTATCTCAGGGTCGCTGGGCACACACAAACGATCTCCATACCACAAGGTACCATGCTCATCCTCGCGAATATCCTTTTCCCTATTATCCTTCATCTTTTCCTTTATCTCCTCTATTTCCTTGTCTCCCACCTGAGCCTTTATAATCCTGTCCTGTAGCGTTGGCTGGACTTCCATTGTTGCCAAGTATCCTTCAGATACTACCTCTAGTCTAAGGTCTTTGAATTGCTTGCACAAATCCTCAGGCAATTCACCAATTGCCAATCCATTGGCATAAACCTTCCGACTCAGGGCATCGGCTACTACATTGGCCTTTCCTAGGTGGTATTGTAGATTCATATCATAGTCCTTGATAAGTTCCAACCATCTCCTTTGTCTCATATTTAGTTCCTTCTGCGTGAATATGTACTTCAGGCTCTTGTGGTCGGTGTACACATCACAGTGTTTTCCCATTAAGTAATGCCTCCATACTTTGAGCGCATGAACCACTGACGCTAACTCCAAGTCGTGTGTGGGGTAATTCCGCTCATGGTGCTTGAGTTGTCGCGAGGCATACGACACTACTCTTCCATCTTGAATTAGCACACTCCCAAGTCCCTGTCGAGAAGCATCACAGTACACTTGGAAATCCTTCTGAAGATCTGGTAGACACAGAACAGGCGCGGTCACTAGTCGACGCTTCAATTCCTGAAAGCTGGCTTCACATACGTCTGACCATTCAAATTTCCTTTCCTTCTTCAGAAGTTCAGTCATCGGCTTAGCAATCTTGGAAAAGTTTTCAATGAACCTCCTGTAATATCCAGCAAGTCCCAAAAAGCTTCGTATCTCTCCTGCATTCTTGGGTGCTTCCCACTCAGTTACTGCAGTCACCTTGCTTGGATCAACAGCGACTCCTTCTCCTGACACTACGTGTCCAAGAAACCCAACGGTGTTAAGCTAGAATTCACACTTGCTGAATTTGGCATACAGCTTGTGTTCCCTCAGCTTCTCCATAATCAGCCTCAGATGCTTCTCATGTTCAGCATCATCCTTGGAATATATCAGTATGTCATCAATAAACACCACCACGAACTTGTCCAAATACTCCATAAATACCTTGTTCATCATGGTCATGAAATATGCCGGGGCATTCGTTAGTCCAAAAGACATAACCGTATACTCATATAAACCATACCTAGTGGTGAAGGAGGTTTTTGGTACGTCCTCCTCCCGGATCTTCAATTGAAAGTAGCCTGATCGCAGATCAATCTTGCTGAACACCTTTGCTCCTTCCAGTTGATCAAACAAATCATTTATGTTTGGCAGAGGGTACTTGTTCTTGATGGTTACTTAATTCAGCGAGCGATAGTCCACTACTAATCTCTTGCTGCTGTCTTTCTTCTCCACAAACAGAACAGGTGCACCCCATGACGACGAACTAGGCTGAATGAATCCCTTTTCCAGCTGCTCCTTCAACTGCTTCTTCAATTCCTTCAGCTCATCCACATCCATCTTATATGGTTTCTTTGCAATAGGTCCTGTTCCCGGCATCAGGTCGATAAGAAACTCTACTTCCCTGTCAGGTGGCATCCCTGGAAGCTCTTCCGGAAACACGTCGGGGTAATCCCTAATCACTGGCACAGTATCCATGCTAACCCCCTTAAGAGAATTCAACTTACACCTTCCTGGTCGTACAGCCGGCTTGAATCTAATCCTCTTACCATCCGGGGTTTTGAGTGAAACAGCTCGCTGTGCACAATCTATGTGTCCCCCATGCATAGACATCCAATCCATACCCAGAATGACATCTAATCCCTGTGAATCCAACACTACCAAATGTGCAATGAAGTTGTGTCTTCCAATCCTCACAGTTAAATCGCGGCATCCCGCACTAGCTATCATATCTCCTCCAGGTGAACTCACTCTAAAAGACCTTTTCATTGACTCAGTGGGTAACTTATACTTATCCACAAATGCCCTTGATATGAATGAATGCGATGCACCAGTATCGAAAAGTATAAGTGCAGGGTAAGTGTTGATTGGAAACTTACCAATCACAAGGTCAGGCTCATCTGGAATCTCCTCCACATTCATGTGGTTCACTGTGGCCTTCTCGTTGTTGGTTGGCTTCAGTCCTTTCCTCTCCGGACAGTTGTCAGCATAGTGTCCCTTCTGCTTACACTTGAAGCATGTCACCTCACTCAGATCCTTCTTCACAAAGCTGCGATCACGGTTGCGGTCATGTCCACCGTGTCCTCCAGAGTGGTGAGAGTGTCCTCCCTTGTGGCTGTGGTGGCTGCTCCTATGGTTGTCATGACGATGTCCATCGCCTCCATGGTGGTGGCGGGCATGGCTCCCATGGTCGCTCCCTCCATGCTTGGAGTATCCATCATACGAAGTGCGAGACTTGTGATGTGAACCAGAGTGGTGATTGTTGTTCTTTCTCTTGCGGCTTTCCACCTGCTTGTGCTTCCCTTCCAAGATCCTGGCCTTGTCCATAAGCTCCTGGAAAGTGGGGAAATAAACCACCAGTAGCTGTACTGAAAGCTCATCACTGAGGCCATCCAGGAATCTCTCCCTCCTTTTGGCATCAGTGTCAACATCCTCAGCTGCATAACGGGACAGGTTGTTGAACTCCTCAATGTACTCGGCCACGGTGCGATTAGTCTGGCGCAAGTTGCGGAACTCCTTCCTCTTCAGGCTCAGAACTCCTGAAGACACGTGGTTGGTCCTGAAACCTTCCTCAAACATTGCCCAAGTCACAGTATCCAGCGGGTGGGTAATCTGAAATGTGTCCCACCAAGAAGCGGCTGGTCCCTCCAGTAGGTGAGCGGCAAACCTCACCTTCTCAGCATCAGTGCATCCAACAGTTACTAGATCCTTGTTCACTGAACGCAACCAGTGAAGAGCAACCATTGGTTCCGTTGCAGTAGAGAACTTAGCTGGCCTTAGCCTCAGAAATCTGGTGAGAGCATCTCCCTGAGGCTGATTGTTTCCATTGTTGTTGTTGTTCTGATTTGCCATGAACTAAGTCATCACTTGGGTCAGCTGTGCCTGAGCTGCCATGAGCTGCTCCAACTCAGTGGGTTGGCGGCGGGGAGGCATCTGCGGTTCAACACAGGTAAGTTTAGAAAGAATCAACTACGACAATAGGATTCTACCCATGCATATGATCAAACAACAACAAACAATAGCAGACAATCACAAGCAAGCAACACATCTAAGAGAAAGCGATCCAGCAGCATCCCAGGTGTTATCCTAGCAGTATATACCTACTGAAATAGTTTTACAAGAGTTGGCAATGATTAACTAAACTGTTGATCAACTAAACAACCAAAACAGCAATCTGCCAGAACAGTCCAGCAGCGTTCACGAATTTTTCCGCCTGACTTAAACTCGTCAGAAAATTTAGCTGATTTTTGCACATATAGTACAGAGAGTTTTGCATCAGCCCAATTTTGTTCAGATTTTTCCGAGTTACCAGAAAAATATGACAAATCGTGCAGTACTGCTGTATCAACAGAAAAACTGCAGCGAAAAAAAAACACAGATGATAACCAAATTGCCATAACTCTTTCATAAAATTCGCACAAATAATTCCTAGGATATTGGAGTACACAAATAAGCAACTAAACACTCTTAAACTTACACGAACTAAGCTTCACAATGATCGAGACTAATCCTAACGAGTTTACCTAACGAGGACTAATTGGTGGACTTCTATCTACTTCTTGAAGAGGTTGCAGTAGGTCCTTGCTGTCATGCGTTGTCGCTTCGGCTCGCGGTACAACCATGGCGGCGGAGTGTACACTTCTCCCGAATCATCACTTGAGATCTCAAACTCCACCTCTTCTGGATCCTCCTCTTCTTCTTCACTCTCAGCTGCAACTGCAACAGCTTCATCTCCTCCACCATCATCGTCTCCATCATCATCATCCTCGTCCTCATCATCATCATTGTCTCCACTGTCATCATCATCCCCATTGTTTCCTTCATCTCCATTGTCATCATCAGAGGGTGGATTCAGCTGTGCTTGGAGAGCGGCAATCTGGGCTGTCATAGCTTCAATAGTTTGATCCCTTTCCTGGACGGTCCCTTGCAACTGTTGTATGTTCTGGGTGTTCTCCTGCACCGTACCATGAAGATGAGCTATGGTTGCATCTCTGGCTATCAGGGCATTCTCCATAACTCCCACAGCTTCATGCAGGGTGTCAATCTCCTGTCCTTGGACCACCATACCATTGCTAGTAAAATCTGCAATCTCTTTTATCATCATCACCTTCTCTGCTAGAGCTCCATTCTCCCTTTCCATGTCCTCCATGTGCCTCCGACGGGGCGGCATGTTGTTCCTGTCACCCGGGGTAACCACAATGTTCCCATCTTCATCACGCCTTCCATAGTCACGGTAGGGTGAATCTGCTGGCAGTAGGTGTCGGACATAATGGCACTGGCGAGACAGGGCTTCATGTATGGCTAAGTTGATTCCAAGTCCCTAGTTGCAGTATGTCTTGGTGTAGATCAAGTGCACGGGGTTTGGCAAGGCGGCATCTCTTAATATGAAGGTAGTGATCTCCCATGCATCCTCTCCATATCCATAGGTGTACAGCCTTCTTCCCTTGAACATGGGCAGTGGCAATCCCAATGACTGAGAGAGCTGAGCTAACTGCCTTGCAAAGGGCCTTGGTGACTCCATGGTGACATACTCAGTCCTGACGTCTCCCATCTATCAAGTAAAAGAGGAAAGTGTGAGAATAGCATATGGTAAGAATTTACGAGGGTGAAAGGCATAAGAGGAAAGAGAGTTAATATAGGCTTTAGTAATTCTATGGCTTTCTAATCCAATCCTAGGTCACGATCCTACAGTCGACACACGGGCTCTGATACCATCCTGTAACACCCCGGTTCTGAAAAGACCGTGGCCTCTATGTGACATGCCAATCCCTGGATCGGTTCATTGGCCCACAATAGAGTAAGATAGATAACATAGAAATATATCCGTGTATCATAAATAACGAAGATCCAGAGTACCATTATTACAATAAAAGCTTAGCACAAAGCTAGCTCAAATTATTCAGGTAGCAACATAAATAAATAAATCTTCCATTCTTCAAATTGCCCACAAGTGAACAAGTGCCGAGTGGAGTACCGTGGCCTATATCGATTACTCAGAATCGGAATAACCTGCAACATGAAACGTAGCAGCCCCGAAGGGTCAATACATGGAATGTATGGCAAGTAGAGCTAGTAAAGGAGACAATAGTACTAACATCTACATGCATATTTGGCAAGTGGAGTTGTGTCTGGCTTGCATTTGCAAATAACTTTGTCCTACTTTCATAAACAGTTTTTGATTTTCTTTGAAAGATCCCAATTAAGTTAACCCAACAATATTAAAGCAATTATGAAATTAGAATGAGCGAGAAACATGTCATGGAATCAATATCAAGCAACTCAGTTGTCCATAACCGGGGACACGGCTAATCGATTAGATTGTACACCCTGCAAAGGTTTGTACACTTTACCCATGTGACTTGGCCAGCCCAGCTCGTACCATCACTCTCATTTTGGGTGATGATAGGGAGAAGTCCAAGAAGAGACTATTCGGGAAGTAGCTCCTCAATCCCGACGCGCACCGGTCCAACCTACCAAAAATTCTACATCTCTGGATACGCGGGTTCGAGTTACCACAACCTACTAAGTCCAACCAACCGCCCATTCCATTATTGGCACATGGTTGTACACGTAAGCTACACAATAAAGAAGCCAATCATTCTCTCTTGATACCTGGGTGCCTTTCCGCAATGAAACCACCAAAAATTATCAATACCATCACACCCAGGGGATTCATTGATTAAGTTGTTTTAGTTTTCACAAACCAATACTTTTAGAAACAAGTCTCAATGATGTAACCCAGCCCTCGTTCAACAAAGCATGGCTAAGCACATCTACCAACGGTGGTTCATCTACAAAGAAGGCCCTACCACATAATAGGACATAGCATACCGATAGTATCATCCTACACATGCATCTACAAAATACACGACAATGCATTGAAAATAGTAGGACGATATCATGAACAAAGTAGCATCCACTTGCCTTGGTTGTAGCGGTCGGAAGAACAATCCACACACGAGCAAGCGTTGCACTCGTCACAATCTACACGATACAATTGCGAACATAAACAAACAATCCACAAGCATATGCAACAAGGATGATGCATGAAGGTATGCAAGGCAAGTGAATTGGTGCTACAGCTGCACCACATAATAGAAATCAGTAGAGGTACTGATTGCATGCATGGAAAATAGTTTTAGCGCAAGGAAAACTATTACGCAAAAAGTAATGCTCAAAACTAGAGCTAGAACTTAAATAATTCACTACCAGTAGTATACTATTTGTAAAATCTTGGGAAAAATCTACAGCATGGGCATCGCTGATTAGAAATAGTACCAATTGGAATTACTCAAAAAGGAATTATAAAACTCCCCGAGTTATTAAAACACTGCAGAAAGCCACTAGACAGTTTCTGCAGAAGTTTTCACTTTAAGCCTACCTTTTTAATTCACGATGAGATTCCCCTCGTTCCACTGAATCCAGGGACATATCATACGCGATTTTTGGAGCTACGGATCTTTTTCTATGAATTTATTACTCCGAAAAGGCCACTAATTAGTTTGATTAAACTGTACTAAACCTTGCTGCAAAAGCCTGAACCAAAGGTACAGAGAGATTCTACAAGACTCACTGAATCTACACATATTTTATTTGCAATTTTTGGCCAAGCGGTTTAATTTCTACGCAATTTACAAGATTCTACCGAAACCTGTCAACTAAAAGGATTAACGAAATTAACCAGTCAACTGTGTCTGTTGACTGGTCAAAGCGTCTGCTGACTGGGCGCTGACTGGGCGTCTGACTAGTCAACGCCCGAGTCTGACCGGTCAACGAACGATCTAAGCCGCCGATCTGAGATCTGACGGTGGCTGCAGTCTTACCGGAAACAAACGGCGAAACGGACGGCGGCGAGTTCCGGACGGCGGCGGCGATCGGTTCCGGCGTCGGGGTTTTTCCTGCACGGAGGGAGACGGTCAACGAACAATCTAAGATCGTCAACGCGGCGCGCAAGACGGCGCGCGTACGTGCGGTACAGACGAAACGGCGCGACGCAAAACGGCGCGCGAGTGTGTACTTGCATGCATGCATGCGTGTGCGTGTGTGCACGCGGGTGTGCGTGCGGCGACGCAGCAGCTAGCGGCAGCAGCGGCGGCAGCAGTTGCAGCGCGCGGAAGCGAGCGGCGGCGGGGCGCGGGTGCGGGTGCTGCGAGGGGGAGGGCTGCAGGCGACGGCTGGCCGCGGTGGCGTGCGATGGCGGCGGGGATGGCGAGGCGCGGCGGCGCGTGCGGAGGGGGGGTACCTGGCGGCGGCAGAGTAGGGCGTCGGCGGCGGCCTCGGGAGGCGGGTCGGCGGCGGAGCCAGGAGGCAGATGGCGGCGGGGCGGGCGACGGGTGCAGCGATCGAGGAGATCGCGCGGGACAGGCGGGCATGGTTATCGAGGCCGGGTGGGTCCTCCTTTTGTGGCCCCTCGCGCGGAATCCTAAACTGAAACGGCGCGGAGTTAGACGCGGATTCGGAAATCGGTCCGGAATTTCGGACCGTTTTCCGACGATTCACTAAAACGGTCGCAACTTCTCCGTTCGAGCTCCGATTCGAGCGATTCTTGTGCCTACGGGTTCGTACAGTCGAGGGGAACAATCTAGGCCCAAGGTTTGAGCGAAACCGCTAGGCTACAAGGATGGACAACGCTAGTCCTACTAAAGCCTCCCGTAGGAGCCTCGTAGCAAAATAGAATAGGGTTTTGCAAAAGGCGTTTCGCCGAACCTTTTCACTCGACGGTTTTGCATGGAAAAGCATGATGCAATGATATGAATGATATGCAAGACCAAATCTAAAATTTGGTATGTGACATGAATTTCAAGTCATAAAGTGTTCACCCTTAGTTAGCACCGTTGCTAAAGCTTGTTGTTTCGAAGCACCACGTGATGATCGGGTGTGTTAGATTCCGCAAGTGTATACAACGTGAGCAAGCCAGATTTGCTCATGCAGAAACTAAGGTTTGATCTTGACGAGCCTAACATGTACAGACGTGGTCTCGGAACACGAATCACCGAAAGGTAAAGCATGAATCATATAGTAGATATGATGAACATGTCGATTGTTCGCCATTGAAACTATATCAACTCTCGTGATGATCGGTGTTGATGTGGTGGATTTGGTTCGTGTGATCACTAAAACAATGTGAGGGATATTGTTTTGAGTGGGAGTTCACCTAGATTAATTTTATTATTAATTTGAACACAATTTGTCATAAACTTAGTCTAAACTATTGCAAATATGTTGTAGATCAATGGCAGCCCCTACCATCAATTTTAATGCGTTCCTAGAGAAAGAAAAGTTGAAAAACAATGGAAGCAACTTCGCGGATTGGATCCGCAATTTGAGGATTGTCCTCACAGCTGGTAATTTGACCTATGTGTTGGATGCAACGCTGGGTGACCCACCTGCAGCTGATGCTGCCGATGAAGTAAAGAATGTTTACCTCACTCGGAAGACTCAGTACTCCACAGTTCAGTGTGCTATCTTGTATGGTTTAGAATCGGAGCTTCAGAAAAGGTTTGAGAATTCAGACCCATATGATATTGTCGAGGATCTCAAATTGATCTTTGAGACTCATGCGGCAATTGAAAGCTATGAGGCTTCTGAAAAGTTCTTTAACTGCAAGATGGAAGAGGGCAGCTCCGTCAGTGGCATGTGCTTAAGATGTCTGGGCACGCAAACAAACTTCAAAGCTTGGGTATAGTGATTCCTAATGCTTTGGGGATTTACCGCGTCCTCCAATCACTACCACCAAGTTACAAGAACTTTGTGATGAACTACAACATGCAAAACATGAACAAGACGTTGCCAGAACTCTTTGCCATGTTGAAATCTGCAGAAGTGGAGATAAAGAAAGAGCACCAAGTGTTGTTGGTCAATAAGACCACCAAATTCAAGAAAGGCAAGTCTAAGCAGAAGGGTCACTTCAAGAAGGATGGTAAGAAAGTTACCACGCCAACAAAGAAGACCAAGGCTGGACCTAAGCCTGATACTGAGTGCTTTTACTGCAAGGGAGAAGGTCACTGGAAGCGAAATTGCCCAAAGTACTTGGCGGATTTGAAGAACGGCAACATCAAGAAGAAAGGTATATCTGATATACATGTTATTGATGTGTATCTCACTAGTACTCGTAGTAGTGCCTAGGTATTTGATACTGGTTCGGTTGCTCATATTTGTAACTCGAAACAGGTGCTGCAGAATAAACGGAAGCTAGCGAAGAACGAGGTGACGATGCGCGTGGGAAACGGATCAAAGGTTGATGTGATCGCGGTCGGCACGCTACCCCTTCATCTACCATCGAGATTAGTTTTATACTTAAATTGTTATTTGGTGCCTGCGTTAAGCATGAACATTATATCGGGATCTTGTTTATTGCGAGACGGTTACTTGTTTAAATCCGAGAATAATGGTTGTTTGATTTATATGAGTAATATGTTTTATGCACATGCACCTTTGATAGATGGTCTATTCTTGTTGAATCTCGATAGTGGAAATACACATATTAATAACACTGAGGCTAAACGTTTGAAATCGAGCGATAACTCGACCTATATGTGGCACTGTCGTCTTGGTCACATTGGAGTGAAGCATATGAAGAAACTCCATTCCGATGGACTTCTTGAATCACTTGATTTCGAATCACTTGAAAGATGCGAAGCATGTCTGATGGGTAAAATGACTAAGACTCCACTTTCTGGTATGATGGAGCGAGCTACGGACTTGTTGGAAATCATACATACCGATGTATGTGGTCCAATGAGTGTAGCATCGCGCGGTGGTTATCATTATGTTCTTACCTTCACGGATGATTTGAGTAGATATGGATATATCTATTTGATGAAACATAAGTCCGAAACTTTCGAGAAGTTTAAGGAATTTCAAAGTGAGGTAGAGAATCAACGTAACAAGAAGATTAAATTTCTACGTTCTGATCATGGAGGTGAATATCTAAGTTACGAGTTTGGCGAGCATTTGAAGAAATGCGGAATACTTTCACAATTGACACCGCCGGGAACACCACAGCGTAATGGTGTGTCCGAACGTCGTAATCGAACTCTCTTAGATATGGTTCGTTCTATGATGTCACTTACAGATTTACCGCTATCATTTTGGGGTTATGCATTAGATATAGCCGCATTCACTTTAAATATGGCACCATCTAAATCCGTTGAAACGACACCGTATGAATTATGGTTTGGAAAGAAACCTAGATTGTCGTTCCTTAAAGTTTGGGGTTGCGAAGCCTATGTAAAGAAGTTACAGCCGGACAAGCTTGAACCCAAAGCGGAAAAATGCGTCTTCATAGGATACCCGAAGGAAACTATTGGGTATACCTTCTATCATAGATCCGAAGGCAAAATCTTCGTTGCCAAGAATGGATCCTTTCTAGAGAAGGAATTTCTCTCGAAAGAAGTGACTGGAAGGAAAGTAGAACTCGACGTGGTTATCGAACCTTCTCTCAAAATTGCGAGTAGCGCAGCACCGGAAGAAGTTCCTGTGGTGCCTGCACCAATTAGAGAGGAAGCTAATGATGATGATCATGAAACTTCGGTTGTAGTTGCTACAGAGCCTCGCAGGTCAACGAGAACTCGTACCACTCCAGATTGGTATGATCCCGTTATGAGTGTCATGTTTGTGGACAACACCGATGACCCTGAGACATATGAGGAAGCGATGATGAGCCCAGATTCCAATAAATGGCAAGAAGCCATTAAAATACGAGATTGGATCCATGTACGAAAACCAAGTATGGACTTTGGTGGACTTACCGGATGGCCGGAAGGCTGTCGAGAACAAATGGATTTTCAAGAAGAAAACAGATGCTGATGGTAATGTTACTGTCTATAAAGCTCGACTTGTCGCAAAGGGGTTTCGACAAATTCAAGGAGTTGACTACGATGAGACTTTCTCACCATTAGCGAAGCTAAAGTCTGTGAGGATTATGTTAGCAATCGCTGCATATTATGATTATGAGATATGGCAGATGGATGTCAAAACAGCATTCCTCAATGGAGACATTGATGAAGAGTTGTATATGATGCAACCCAAAGGTTTTGTCGATCCTAAAGATGCTAACAAGGTATGCAAACTTCAACGGTCCATCTATGGATTGAAGCAAGCATCCCGAAGTTGGAATCAACGTTTTGATAAGGTGATCAAAAGTTTTGGTTTTATACAAACTTATGGAGAAGCTTGTATTTACAAGAAAGTGAGTGGGAGCTCTGAAGAATTCTTAATACTGTATGTAGATGACATATTGTTGATTGGGAATGATGTAGACCTTCTAAATAGTGTCAAGGAATATTTGAATAATAGTTTTTCAATGAAGGATCTTGGCGAAGTAGCTTACATATTAGGCATAAAGATTTATAGAGATAGATCGAGACGCCAAATATCATTGTCACAAAGTACATATTTGGACAAAGTTCTAAAGAGGTTTGGAATGGAAGATAGCAAGAAAGGGTTCTTGCCCATGTTGCCCAATACGACCTTGAGTAAAACTCAAAGTCCGACATCGGCAGAAGATAGAGAAAGGATGAGTAAGACTCCCTATACCTCAGCCATAGGATCTCTAATGTATGCCATGCTATGTACTAGACCCGACATTGCATATGCTGTTAGTTTAACTAGCAGATATAAAAGTGATCCAGGAGTGGATCATTGGACAGCGGTCAAAAACATCCTTAAGTACTTGAGAAGAACTAAGGATATGGTTCTTTCTTATGGAGGTGATGAACAGCTCGTTGTTAATGGTTACACCGATGCTAGTTGGAACACTGATCCGGATGATTCTAAATCACAATCTGGATACGTATTTATTTTGAATGGTGCAGCAGTTAGCTGGAGTAGTGCAAAGCAAAGCGTTGTGGCGAGATCTTCAACTGAATCGGAATACATGGCTGCTTCAGAGGCTTCACAAGAAGCGATATGGATGAAAGAGTTCATTACAGAGTTGGGTGTGGTTCCTAGTGCGCTGGACCCAATGTCTATCTACTGTGATAACATGGGCGCCATAGCCAATGCGCAAGAACCAAGGTCACACAAGAAGCTAAAGCACATCAAGCTACGTTTTCACGCTATTCGAGAACATATCCAAGATGGGGATATAAAGATTTGCAAAGTACACACAGATCTGAATGTGGCAGATCCGTTGACTAAACCTCTCCCGAGGGCAAAACATGACCAGCACCAGACTGCCATGGGTGTTTGGTATATTACCATGTAATCTAGATTAGATGACTCTAGTAAAAGTGGGAGACTGTTGGAGATATGCCCTAGAGGCAATAATAAATATAGTTATTATTATATCTTTGTGTTTATGATAAATGTTTACATTCATGCTATAATAGTATTAGCAAGGAAACATTAATACTTGTGTGATTTGTAAACTAAAATAGAGTCCCTAGTAAAGCCTCTTTATAATACTATCTTGTTGGTTAATAAATGATTGTGGTTTCCCTATCATGGACATTGAGATGTTATTAACAACAAGATCATATCGTTAGGAGAATGATATGGTGGACATACTCCTATAGATAAGCGTAGCATAAAGATCAAGTCATTTTAATAGTTCAATTGCTATATGCTTTCTGATACATAGTAATCTAATTCCTTCGACCATGAGATCATGCATATCACCTTTACCGGATGGATGCTTTGATGACATAAAACACCACACCGTAACTGGGTGGATATAAAGGTAGCATTGAGTGTTCAGAAAGTATTGGTTGAGACACATGGATCAAGAGTGGGATTTGTCCATCCATATGACGGATAGATATACTCTGGGCTCTCTCGGTGAAATGTTATCCAATTAGCTTGCAAGCATGTGACTGGCTCACAAGGGATCACATATCACGGGAACGAGAAAAGAGTACTTATCGGTAACGAGGTTGAACTAGGTATGCAGAGATACCGACGATCATAACCTCGGATAAGTAAACTATCGTGAGACAAAGGGAAATTGATATTGTATGTAAGTGGTTCATTCGATCGCAAAGTAATCATAGAAATATGTGGGAGCCATATGAATTTCCAGATTCCTCTATTGGTTATTGTTCGGAGAAGTGTCTCGATCATGTCCGCATAATTCACGAACCGTAGGGAGACACACTTAAGGATTCGACGTTGTTTGAGTAGTTATGGAATGATGAGAAAGAGACCGAATGTTGTTCGGAGTCTCGAATGGGATTCGGGATATCACGAGGAGATCCGGAATGGTCCGGAGAATAAGATTCATATAAGGAAAGTCCCGTTTCGGAGTTGGGGAATGGTTCCGGTGTTTTCATCGGGAATGTTCTAGAAGGTTCCGGAATGTCCGGCACTCCGGAGGGAAGGGTACATGAATGTGTTATATCAAGTTGGTATGGTTGCATTATGTACTCGGTGTCATCTCTGAACAAAATAGAGGGATTAATCAAATCCTAGTTTGAAAAGTCAAACGCCAAGTTTGAAAGTCAAACGGCTATTTTTGGGAAGTGGAGAGGGAGGTGGAAACCGACTTGGGGAAGGAGTTCCTCCTCCCACCACCGGCACACCACCAAGCCGAGTTGGGGAGGGACTCCTCTCCCCTTGGCCGGCCCCCTCCACCTATAAAAAGAGGGGCAGGGCTCCCCTCCTAGACACAAGTTCCTACACCTCTAAACCCTAGCCCCAAACCGCCGCCGCCTCCATAGCCGCCGCCGGCCCTAGGGAAAACCGCCGCCGCCGCCTAGCTAAACCCTAGCTGCCGGCTTGCTCCTCCTCGGCGTGTCTAAACCCTAGATCGTCGAGGGACTCTCTCATACTCCACCATACTCGCTCCGGCTTAAGGCGAAGCCCTGCGAGATCTCCCCTCTACTTCCGGTACCACGCCGTTGTGCTGCCGGAATCGCGAGGAGAGTGCTACAACCTCCGCTGCCTGCTGGAACAAGGGAGAGGAAGGTCTTCGTCGAGTACCGAATGTGTGACCGACTGCGGGAGCGCTGCCGAAACACAGCGCCGGAAGGATCGTCTACGCGATCTTGAGATCGGGAAGAGTACGACTACATCACCCACGAGAATCCGCTCTCGTTAAACACTTTGGAATCTTCGAGGGTGAGTTATTCCATCGACTCGTTGCTACATTCTAGTAGATAGATCTTGGCTTGTTTGTTTGTATGCGATAGAAATTTTTTGTTTTCCATGCTATGAAACCCAACAGTGGTATCAGAGCCGTGTCTATATGTAGATCTGTTGCACGAGTAGAACACAATGGTCATTGTGGGCGTTGATGCTTTTATTGGCGATTGCTTCTTGTGTACTTTGCATCTTGCGGTATGTTGGGATGAAGCGGCCCGGGCTAACCTTACATGACATCGTTCATGAGACTTGCTCCACGCTTGACATGCAACTTGTATTGCATAAGTGGCTTTGCGGGTGCCTGTTTCTCCTAGCATAGTTAAGATTCAATTTACAACGGGTGATTATCAATGCTAGTATCAATGTTGTGGTTCTTGTTCGTAAGTTAGAACAACACTTATTGAAAGCCCCAAACCACGTAAAATATGCAAAGAAAGTATAGGCGTCTAACTTTGTTTTGCAGGGGTGTGCTGTGATGTGATATGGCCATGATTGTGATTATATTTGATGTATGCAATGTTCCTTATTGTAAGTTGGCAACTGGCAGGAGCCATATGGTTGTCTTTAATTTATGTTAAGACCCGCGTGTCTATTCAAAGTAGTTGTAATAGTTGAAGCCGGTGGACGACAACCATGAAGAAGCGTCATTGACCTTGATGCAATACCGGTGATGATGGAGATCATGTTCGTGCTTGAAGATGGAGATCGAAAGCACAAAGAAGAAAGGCCATATCATATCACATATTATGAATTGCATGTGATGTTAATCCTTTATGCATCTTGTATTGCTTAGTATACAACGGTAGCATTATAAGATGATCCCTCATGCACATGAATTTCAAGTCATAAAGTGTTCACCCTTAGTTAGCACCGTTGCTAAAGCTTGTTGTTTCGAAGCACCACGTGATGATCGGGTGTGTTAGATTCCGCAAGTGTATACAACGTGAGCAAGCCAGATTTGCTCACGCGGAAACTAAGGTTTGATCTTGACGAGCCTAGCATGTACAGACGTGGTCTCGGAACACGGATCACCGAAAGGTAAAGCATGAATCATATAGTAGATATGATGAACATGTCGATTGTTCGCCATTGAAACTATATCAACTCTCGTGATGATCGGTGTTGATGTGGTGGATTTGGTTCGTGGGATCACTAAAACAATGTGAGGATTGTTTTGAGTGGGAGTTCACCTAGATTAATTTTATTATTAATTTGAACACAATTTGTCATAAACTTAGTCTAAATTATTGCAAATATGTTGTAGATCAATGCCAGCCCCTACCATCAATTTTAATGCGTTCCTAGAGAAAGAAAAGTTGAAAAACAATGGAAGCAACTTCGCGGATTGCTTCCGCAATTTGAGGATTGTCCTCACAGCTGGTAATTTGACCTATGTGCTGGATGCACCGCTGGGTGACCCACCTACAGCTGATGCTGCCGATGAAGTAAAGAATGTTTACCTCACTCGGAAGACTCAGTACTCCACAGTTCAGTGTGCTATCTTGTATGTTTTAGAATCGGAGCTTCAGAAAAGGTTTGAGAATTCAGACCCATATGATATTGTCGAGGATCTCAAATTGATCTTTGAGACTCATGCGGAAATTAAAAGCTATGAGGCTTCTGAAAAGTTCTTTAACTGCAAGATGGAAGAGGGCAGCTCCGTCAGTGAGCATGTGCTTAAGATGTCTGGGCACGCAAACAAACTTCAAAGCTTGGGTATAGTGATTCCTAATGCTTTGGGGATTTACCGCGTCCTCCAATCACTACCACCAAGTTACAAGAACTTTGTGATGAACTACAACATGCAAAACATGAACAAGACGTTGCCAGAACTCTTTGCCATGTTGAAATCTGCAGAAGTGGAGATAAAGAAAGAGCACCAAGTGTTGTTGGTCAATAAGACCACCAAATTCAAGAAAGGCAAGTCTAAGCAGAAGGGACACTTCAAGAAGGGTGGTAAGAAAGTTACCACGCCAACGAAGAAGACCAAGGCTGGACCTAAGCCTGATACTGAGTGCTTTTACTGCAAGGGAGAAGGTCACTGGAAGCGGAATTGCCCAAAGTACTTGGCGGATTTGAAGAACGGAAACGTCAAGAAGAAAGGTATATCTGATATACATGTTATTGATGTGTATCTCACTAGTACTCGTAGTAGTGCCTGGGTATTTGATACTGGTTCGGTTGCTCATATTTGTAACTCGAAACAGGTGCTGCAAAATAAACGGAAGCTAGCGAAGAATGAGGTGACGATGCGCGTGGGAAACGGATCAAAGGTTGATGTGATCGCGGTCGGCACGCTACCCCTTCATCTACCATCGGGATTAGTTTTATACTTAAATAATTGTTATTTGGTGCCTGCGTTAAGCATGAACATTATATCAGGATCTTGTTTATTGCGAGACGGTTACTTGTTTAAATCCGAGAATAATGGTTGTTCTATTTATATGAGTAATATGTTTTATGCACATGCACCTTTGATAGATGGTCTATTCTTGTTGAATCTCGATAGTGGAAATACACATATTAATAACACTGAGGCTAAACGTTTGAAATCGAGCGATAACTCGACCTATATGTGGCACTGTCGTCTTGGTCACATTGGAGTGAAGCGTATGAAGAAACTCCATTCCGATGGACTTCTTGAATCACTTGATTTCGAATCACTTGAAAGATGCGAAGCATGTCTGATGGGTAAAATGACTAAGACTCCATTTTCTGGTATGATGGAGCGAGCTACGGACTTGTTGGAAATCATACATACCGATGTATGTGGTCCAATGAGTGTAGCATCGCGCGGTGGTTATCGTTATGTTCTTACCTTCACGGATGATTTGAGTAGATATGGATATATCTATTTGATGAAACATAAGTCCGAAACTTTCGAGAAGTTTAAGGAATTTCAAAGTGAGGTAGAGAATCAACGTAACAAGAAGATTAAATTTCTACGTTCTGATCGTGGAGGTGAATATCTAAGTTACGAGTTTGGCGAGCATTTGAAGAAATGCGTTATACTTTCACAATTGACACCGTCGGGAACACCACAGCGTAATGGTGTGTCCGAACGTCGTAATCGAACTCTCTTAGATATGGTTCGTTCTATGATGTCACTTACAGATTTACCGCTATCATTTTGGGGTTATGCATTAGAAACAGCCGCATTCACTTTAAATAGGGCACCATCTAAATCCGTTGAAATGACACCGTATGAATTGTGGTTTGGAAAGAAACCTAGATTGTCGTTCCTTAAAGTTTGGGGTTGCGAAGCCTATGTAAAGAAGTTACAGCCGGACAAGCTTGAACCCAAAGCGGAAAAATGCGTCTTTATAGGATACCCGAAGGAAACTATTGGGTATACCTTCTATCATAGATCCGAAGGCAAAATCTTCGTTGCCAAGAATGGATCCTTCCTAGAGAAGGAATTTCTCTCGAAAGAAGTGACTGGAAGGAAAGTAGAACTCGACGAGGTTATCGAACCTTCTCTCGAAATTGCGAGTAGCGCAGCACCGGAAGAAGTTCCTGTGGTGCCTGCACCAATTAGAGAGGAAGCTAATGATGATGATCATGAAACTTCGGTTGTAGTTGCTACAGAGCCTCACAGGTCAACGAGAACTCGTACCACTCCAGATTGGTATGATCCCGTTATGAGTGTCATGTTGGTGGACAACACCGATGACCCTGAGACATATGAGGAAGCGATGATGAGCCCAGATTCCAATAAATGGCAAGAAGCCATGAAATCCGAGATTGGATCCATGTACGAAAACCAAGTATGGACTTTGGTGGACTTACCGGATGACCGGAAGGCTGTCGAGAACAAATGGATTTTCAAGAAGAAAACAGATGCTGATGGTAATGTTACTGTCTATAAAGCTCGACTTGTCACAAAGGGGTTTCGACAAATTCAAGGATTTGACTACGATGAGACTTTCTCACCAGTAGCGAAGCTAAAGTCTGTGAGGATTATGTTAGCAATCGCTGCATATTATGATTATGAGATATGGCAGATGGATGTCAAAACAGCATTCCTCAATGGAGACATTGATGAAGAGTTGTATATGATGCAACCCAAAGGTTTTGTCGATCCTAAAGATGCTAACAAGGTATGCAAACTGACGAGGTTTAATCTCGTCAATGCCCATTGTTATGGACTTGGGTTTTGGAGAAGATGGGGATGCTGGAGATCATGGCACGGTTAACAGACAAGCAACCAGGGGACACGAGATTTACCCAGTTTCATGCCCCCGGAGGGAAAACCCTACTCCTGCTTGTCTGCTCTTGATTACGGCGGAACCGGAGGTTACATGGTGCGCAGATTCGATCTGGCGTGGATGCGTGTGCGAAAGTATGAGTCGAGTTGCCCTAGGACGTGCCCTCCTGGCCTTTATATAGACTTAGGCAGGTCCCGGGCATAGTCCTAGTCGGTTACAAGTTCTAGGGTTTTACCCCTTTGAATTTCCTATCTCCTCTAGTCTTGCTCTCCAAGGATCCGAAGACGTCATGGGCCTTGGCCACCCGAAAATCTTCATGGGCCAGCGTATGTCTACCATGGGCCTTCCTTGGGCTGGACTAGGTATGCTGAAGTTACGTACCCGTAGGGTATAACCATGTCAGTAGCCCCCGAGTGATCAGTCGAATCGTAGATTCGGCTGAGGACTCTTCCATCCTTCGGGAGCAGCTATATGTTAATAGTATATGTGTGTAGGGATTGTTGATGCGTGTGCCTGACTCACCCGACGGATCAGGGTCAGTTAACTGTCTTAGGACGAAACAACACGATCTTCTTCAGGTTCGGGTCCCTTAACCCGGGCCTGGAACATATGCTGGCGTAATTCAACTCAGGCCGCGGAGGACTTATAGGAGTGGAATTCCAGTGATTTTAATTGGTGTACCCAACGCGTCTGTCGGGATTTTTCATCGTACCTGCTGGTACGGATTCATACTAGCAGAGCGCAGTCAGGTGCGTTGCCAGGCCATCAGATAATATCTGTAGGTCTTATCTTTGCATCGCAGACGCAGCATCCGAACATTTATCACCTCGGAGGTGCTTCCGGTGGCCAAGGAGATTGTCGCTCACTCAGCGTTTTGTTGGGGCAGAGTTGCCAAAAAGTTTTTGCGTGCTGATCTGAAAGATCACAGTTGAAGATTTCATAGGGTGCGCGACCAGCGCTCCCTATGGGAGTAGCCCCCAAGTCTCTGTTCGAGTCGTAGACTCGAACGGAGACTTTTAGTTCAAGCATTGTTTCAATCATTAGGTCCGCAGGACTCGAAAATTTTCGGATGCTTAAATCCATCCTCCCTATGGGAGTAGCCCCCGAGTCCGTAGTGGAGTCGTAGACTCGACGTAGGACTCAGAGAAGTAATTTTGCCTTCATTTGTCTGTCGGGTGCGCGGCCAGCGCTCCTGATAGGAGTAGCCCCCGAGTATTTAGTCGAATCGTAGATTCGAGTGAGTGCTCTTAGCTGTGGAGCCGAAGTGGTGCTAGTATAGCTTTTGATGACGTCAGTGCTTACGATCAATGACCTCAAGCGTCTGCTACGCCAGAGATGACTTGACAGGACGAAGCGTGGGTCCCACTTGCTGACTTTGAATTGACCGGTCACGCGCGGCGTGGAGATGATTACGGCGTCTCCTCGATTTCCGCACGTAGTGGATGGCGTGGTAGCGACGGTTCGTTTTGGTGCTGACACGTGTACGGCCAGATCTACCGTTGGCGTTAGGTCTTCGCGATGGACGGCCAGCGTGCGTCGTCTTTGCTGTTATAATCCCTGGTGAAATCGTGGTTTGTTTTTCACCGCAGCAGTTCATCTATTCACTACCTCTTCGTTCTTGAGCTATTCTTGCTGCGCCCTGAGAGTTTCTTCCACATTTCCTTTGTCCTTCTTCGTTGCCAACGCCACCACCACTGTAGCGCCATGGGGAAGACAAAGAAGTCCTCATCTGCGGTTGGGACTAGCGTCGCCGGAGGCAAGAAGAGCACCACCGCTGCTCGCGTCACCGATGGTGGCTGGCGGCGATCAGAGACGCGGGAGAGCGATCTCCGCAAATTGCGCGAGCGGGGCCTTATCCCGCAGGATACGACGGCCGTCAAACTCCCCGGCAATGAGGCACTATTAGGAAAACGGCCTTTAGTGGCGCACCTGAAACCATCATCTGCGGCGCACCTGCAGTGCGCCACGGGCCTTGCGCTACGGCTATCTCTCAGCCGTGGCGCACTGCCTAGTGCGCCACGGTTGTGTAGAGATAGGCGTAGCGCACCTCCTAGTGCGCCACAGAAGTTTTGCATGGTGCGCTACCCCTTGGATCTTCTGTGGCGCACTACCTAGTGCGCCACTGAACTTCCATGGTGCGCTTTAGGTGTAGTGCGCCACAGAAGGTAGACCATGTGCGCCATAGATGTATTTTTTGTTTTTTTTTTAATTTCCAAGCCAGATTATATGCAATACAGATTATATACAATATTACAGCAGATATACACACACAGATACAAGATATACAATTATATATATAAATACTCAATATGAAAAACAAGATTGAAACAAATACATATAGATAAGTCTCATACATGAATACATAGTCTAAGTTACATTGTTTTGATCATGTTACAAAGTAGTAGTTGGTGACATGCGAATACATGTGTCGATCGAACAAGTTAGAGCTCGGAAGCTCGCCTAGACATCTAAACTAGCTAGCTAGACACAAACGCGGGATAAATAACCAAAGAAGATAAGCATGATCACCGCCGCGACGAAGGTGTAGGTCTTCATCCGGTTCCTTGTCCTAACTACCGCTAGATAGCGCGTGTATCTAGCTTCCGCCTCCGCCATAGTGTTGTACCCTTTGTAGCTATTGCCGCTGAAACGGTGCACCTGTCTCCGGCAGTCTTCCCAATCATCGTAGACTCCGGGAACCCGTCCCTTGTACACGACGTACCATGTCATCTACAAGTTGACAATAATAACTAACCGGTGATTGAAAAAACATGTATAATTAAAGTCGCATATGAAGATACACTTATATAAAGTACTCTTAAATCAAAAAGAGCAAACTCAAAAAGCATGCCTCATATATAACTAGGTTGTTGGACACAGGAATATGCTACGATGGAACCGTACGCCAAGTAGGAAGCACAACATCTGGACTTGTGCATAGCACAAGGCGTACAATCCCATCGTAGCACATTCACATATATAGTGTGCCACGACATTTCAATCATCGGCATTATTCTCGAAAAAGACCAAAGTAGCTCGAAAAGAATGCCTCATATATAACTAGCTAGGTCGTTGGACACAGGAATATGCTATGACGGGACTGTTAGCCAAGTAGGATGCACAATTCCTGGACTTGTGCATATCACAAGGCTAACAATCCCGTCATAGCACATTCACATATATATTGTGCCACGAGATTTCAATCATCGGCATATTCTCGAAAAAGACAAAAATAACTCGAAAAGAATGCCTCATATATAACTAGCTAGGTCGTTGGACACAGGAATATGCTATGACGGGACTGTTAGCCAAGTAGGATGCACAATTCCTGGACTTGTGCATATCACAAGGCTAACAATCCCGTCATAGCACATTCACATATATATTGTGCCACGACATTTCAATCATCGGCATATTCTCGAAAAAGACAAAAATAACTCGAAAAGAATGCCTCATATATAACTAGCTAGGTCGTTGGACACAGGAATATGCTACGACGGAACAGTCAGCCAAGTAGGATGCACAATTCCTGGACTTGTGCATATCACAAGGCTAACTATCCCGTCGTAGCACATTCACATATATAGTGTGCCACGACATTTCAATCATCGGCATTATTCTCGAAAAAAGAGTAAGGAAAAAAGAAGGACCAAATTGAGCAAAGGACCAAAGAGTAAGCAAAAAAACCAAGCATTGATTGATATATAATAATAATAAGCAAAATAAGTAAGCGGTGATTCATAAACCTAATAAGATAAGTACACTTTGTTGGAGATATGCCCTAGAGGCAATAATAAATATAGTTATTATTATATCTTTGTGTTTATGATAATTGTTTATATTCATGCTATAATAGTATTAACAAGGAAACATTAATACTTGTGTGAATTGTAAACTTAAATTGAAGTCCCTAGTATAGCCTCTATACTTCACTAGCTTGTTGGTTGATTAAATGATTGTGGTTTCCATATCATGAACATTGAGATGTTATCAACAACAAGATCATATCGTTAGGAGAATGATATGGTGGACATACTCCTATTGATAAGCGTAGCATAAAGATCAAGTCATTTCAATAGTTCAATTGCTATATGCTTTCTGATACATAGTAACCTGATTCCTTCGACCATGAGATCATGCATATCACCTTTACCGGATGGATGCTTTGATGACATCAAACACCACACCGTAACTGGGTGGCTATAAAGGTGGCATTAAGTGTTCGGAAAGTATTGGTTGAAACACATGGATCAAGAGTGGGATTTGTCCATCCACATGACGGATAGATATACTCTGGGCCCTCTCGGTGGAATGTCATCCAATTGGCTTGCAAGCATGTGACTTGGTCACAAGGGATCACATATCACGGGAACGAGAAAAGAGTACTTATCGGTAACGAGGTTGAACTAGGTATGCAGAGATACCGACGATCATAACCTCGGATAAGTAAACTATCGTGAGACAAAGGGAAATTGGTATCGTATGTAAGTGGTTCATTCGATCGCAAAGTAATCGTAGAAATATGTGGGAGCCATATGAATTTCCAGATTCCTCTATTGGTTATTGTTCGGAGAAGTGTCTCGATCATGTCCGCATAATTCACGAACCGTAGGGAGACACACTTAAGGATTCGACGTTGTTTTGAGTAGTTATGGTATTATGAGAAAGAGACCGAATGTTGTTCGGAGTCTCGGATGGGATCCGGGATATCACGAGGTGATCCGGAGAATAAGATTCATATAAGGAAAGTCCCGTTTCGGAGTTCGGGAATGATTCCGGTGTTTTCATCGGGAATGTTCTAGAAGGTTCCGGATTGTCCGGCACTCCGGGGGGGAGGGTACATGAGTGTGTCATTGAATGATTGCATCATGTACTAAGTGTTCTTTCTGTTCCAAAAACATGAAAGTCAAATTGCCAGTTTGAAAGTCAAACGGCTAAAACAGGAAACTGTGGGAAACAGGAAACTGTAGGAAACAAGCAAGAGGAGTTGGAACCAACTTGGAGGAGGAGTCCAGCTCCTCCAGGCCGGCGCCCAGCCCTAGGCCGAGTTGGGGAGGGACTCCCTCCCTCCCCTGGCGCGCCAAGGCCCCTCCACCCATGAAAGGAGGGGCAGGGCTCCTCCTTGAGACACACAAGTTTCCACCTCTAATCTCAGGTTTAGAGCCGTTTGGTTTAGAGCTTCTAATTGCTTTAGCCTGCGGTTTAGAGCCTTCTAATTGGTGTGTCTAATCTCTAGACCACTAATAGCCCTCTCTCATAATCCACCATACTCGCTCCGGCTTAAGGCGAAGCCCTGCGGGATCTCGCCTCTACTTCCGGTACCACGCCGTTGTGCTGCCGGAATCACGAGGAGAGTGCTACAACCTCCGCTGCCTGCTGGAACAAGGGAAAGGAAGGTCTTCGTCGAGTACCGAACGTGTGACCGACTGCGGGAGCGCTGCCGGAACGCAGCGCCGGAAGGATTGTCTACACGATCTTGAGATCGGAAAGAGTACGACTACATCACCCACGAGAATCCGCTCTCGTTAAACACTTTGGAATCTTCGAGGGTAAGTTATTCCATCGACTCGTTGCTACTATCTAGTAGATAGATCTTGGCTTGTTTGTTTGTATGCGATAGAAAATTTTTGTTTTCCATGCTACGAACCCCTACAGTGGTATCAGAGCCTTGTCTATATGTAGATCTGTTGCACGAGTAGAACACAATGGTCATTGTGGGCGTTGATGCTTTTATTGTAGATTGCTTTTTGTGTACTTTGCATCTTGCGGTATGTTGGGATGAAGCGGCCCGGGCTAACCTTACATGACATCGTTCATGAGACTTGCTCCACGCTTGACATGCAACTTGTATTGCATAAGTGGCTTTGTGGGTGCCTGTTTCTCCTAGCATAGTTAAGATCCAATTTACAACGGGTAATCAACAATGCTAGTATCAATGTTGTGGTTCTTGTTCGTAAGTTAGAACGACACTTATTGAAAGCCCCAAACCACGTAAAATATGCAAAGAAAGTAGAAGCGTCTAACTTTGTTTTGCAGGGGTGTGCAGTGATGTGATATGGCCATGATTGTGATTATATTTGATGTATGCAATGTTCCTTATTGTAAGTTGGCAACCGGCAGGAGCCATATGGTTGTCTTTAATTTATGTTAAGACCCGCGTGTCTATTCAAAGTAGTTGTAATAGTTGAAGCCGGTGGACGACAACCATGGTGAAGCGTCATTGACCTTGATGCAATGCCGGTGATGATGGAGATCATGTTCGTGTTTGAAGATGGAGATCGGAAGCACAAAGAAGAAAGGCCATATCATATCACATATTATGAATTGCATGTGATGTTAATCCTTTATGCATCTTGTATTGCTTAGTAGACGACGGTAGCATTATAATATGATCCCTCATGCACATGAATTTTAAATCATAAAGTGTTCGCCCTTAGTTAGCACCGTTGCTAAAGCTTGTTGTTTCGAAGCACCACGTGATGATCGGGTGTGTTAGATTCTGCAAGTGTATACAACGTGAGCAAGACAGATTTGCTCATGCAGAAACTAAGGTTTGATCTTGACGAGCATAGCATGTACAGACATGGTCTCGGAACACGGATTACCGAAAGGTAAAGCATGAATCGTATAGTAGATATGATGAACATGATGATTGTTCGCCATTGAAACTATATCAACTCTCGTGATGATCGGTGTTGATGTAGTGGATTTGGTTCGTGTGTTCACTAAAACAATGTGAGGGATATTGTTTTGAGTGGGAGTTCACCTAGTTTAATTTCATTAATTAATTTGAACTCAATTTGTCATAAACTTAATCTAAACTATTGCAAATATGTTGTAGATCAATGGCAGCCCCTACCATCAATTTTAATGCGTTCCTAGAGAAAGAAAAGTTGAAAAACAATGGAAGCAACTTCGCGGATTGGTTCCGCAATTTGAGGATTGTCCTCACAGCTGGTAATTTGACCTATGTGCTGGATGCACCGCTGGGTGACCCACCTGCAGCTGATGCTCCCGATGAAGTAAAGAATGTTTACCTCGCTCGGAAGAATCAGTACTCCATAGTTCAGTGTGCTATCTTGTATGGTTTAGAATCGGAGCTTCAGAAAAGGTTTGAAGAGTCATACCCATATGATATTGTCGAGGATCTCAAATTGATTTTTGAGACTCATGCGGCAATTGAAAGCTATGAGGCTTCTGAAAAGTTCTTTAACTGCAAGATGGAAGAGGGCAGCTCCGTCAGTGAGCATGTGCTTAAGATGTCTGGGCACGCAAACAAACTTCAAAGCTTGGGTATAGTGATTCCTAATGCTTTGGGGGTTTACCGCGTCCTCCAGTCATTGCCACCAAGTTACAGGAACTTTGTGATGAACTACAACATGCAGAACATGAACAAAGAGTTGCCAGAACTATTTGCTATGTTAAAGTCTGCAGAAGTGGAGATCAAGAAAGAGCACCAAGTGTTGATGGTCAATAAGACCACCAAACTCAAGAAAGGCAAGTCTAAGCAAAAGGGACACTTCAAGAAGGGTGGTAAGAAAGTTACCACGCCGACGAAGAAAACCAAGGCTGGACCAAAGCCTGAAACTGAGTGCTTTTACTGCAAGGGAGAAGGTCACTGGAAGCGGAATTGCCCAAAGTACTTGGCGGATCTGAAGAACGGCAACATCAAGGAGAAAGGTATATCTGATATACATGTTATTGATGTGTATCTCACTAGTACTCGTAGTAGTGCCTGGGTATTTGATACTGGTTCGGTTGCTCATATTTGTAACTCGAAACAGGTGCTGCAGAATAAACGGAAGCTAGCGAAGAACGAGGTGACGATGCGCGTGGGAAACGGATCAAAGGTTGATGTGATCGCGGTCGGCACGCTACCTCTTCATCTACCATCGGGATTAGTTTTATACTTAAATAATTGTTATTTAGTGCCGCGTTGAGCATGAACATTATATCAGGATCTTGTTTATCGCGAGACGGTTACTTGTTTAAGTCAGAGAATAATGGTTGTTCGATTTATATGAGTAATATGTTTTACGCACATGCACCTTTGATAGATGGTCTATTCTTATTGAATCTCGATAGTGGAAATACACATATCAACAATATTGAAGCTAAACGTTTGAAATCAAGCGATAATTCGACCTATATGTGGCACTGTCGTCTTGGTCACATTGGAGTGAAGCGTATGAAGAAACTCCATTCCGATGGACTTCTTGAATCACTTGATTTTGAATCACTTGAAAGATGCGAAGCATGTCTGATGGGAAAAATGACTAAGACTCCATTTTCTGGTATGATGGAGCGAGCTACGGACTTATTGGAAATCATACATACCGATGTATGTGGTCCAATGAGTGTAGCATCGCGCGGTGGTTATTGTTATGTTCTTACCTTCACAGATGACTTGAGTAGATATGGGTATATCTATTTCATGAAACATAAGTCCGAAACTTTCGAGAAGTTTAAGGAGTTTCAAAGTGAGGTAGAGAATCAACGTAACAAGAAGATTAAGTTTCTACGTTCTGATCGTGGAGGTGAATATCTAAGTTACGAGTTTGGCGAGCATTTAAAGAAGTGCGGAATACTTTCACAATTGACACCGCCGGGAACACCACAGCGTAATGGTGTGTTCGAACGTCGTAATCGAACTCTCTTAGATATGGTTCGTTCTATGATGTCACTTACAGATTTACCGCTATCATTTTGGGGTTATGCATTAGAAACAGCCGCATTCACTTTAAATAGGGCACCGTCTAAATCCGTTGAAACGACACCGTATGAATTATGGTTTGGGAAGAAACCTAAATTGTCGTTCCTTAAAGTTTGGGGATGCGAAGCCTATGTAAAGAAGTTACAGCCGGACAAGCTTGAACCCAAAGCGGAAAAATGCGTCTTCATAGGATACCCGAAGGAAACTATTGGGTATACCTTCTATCATAGATCCGAAGGCAAAATCTTCGTTGCCAAGAATGGATCCTTTCTAGAGAAGGAATTTCTCTCGAAAGAAGTGACTGGAAGGAAAGTAGAACTCGACGAGGTTGTCGAACCTTCTCTCGAAATTGCGAGTAGCGCAGCACCGGAAGAAGTTCCTGTGGTGCCTGCACCAATTAGAGAGGGAGCTAATGATGGTGATCATGAAACTTCGGTTGAAGTTGCTACAGAGCCTCGGAGGTCAACGAGAACTCGTACCACTCCAGATTGGTATGATTCCGTTATGAGTGTCATGTTGGTGGACAACACCGATGACCCCGAGACATATGAGGAAGCGAAGATGAGTCCAGATTCCAATAAATGGCAAGAAGCCATGAAATCCGAGATTGGATCCATGTACGAAAACCAAGTATGGACTTTGGTGGACTTACCGGATGGCCGGAAGGCTGTCGAGAACAAATGGATTTTCAAGAAGAAAACAGATGCTGATGGTAATGTTACTGTCTATAAAGCTCGACTTGTCGCAAAAGGGTTTCGACAAACTCAAGGAGTTGACTACGATGAGACTTTCTCACCGGTAGCGAAGCTAAAGTCTGTGAGGATAATGTTAGCAATCGCTGCATATTATGATTATGAGATATGGCAGATGGATGTCAAAACAGCATTCCTCAATGGAGATATTGATGAAGAGTTGTATATGATGCAACCCAAAGGTTTTGTCGATCCTAAAGATGCTAACAAGGTATGCAAAATTCAACGGTCCATCTATGGATTGAAGCAAGCATCCCGAAGTTGGAATCAACGTTTTGATAAGGTAATCAAAAGTTTTGGTTTTATACAAACTTATGGAGAAGCTTGTATTTACAAGAAAGTGAGTGGGAGCTCTGTAGCATTCTTAATACTGTATGTAGATGACATATTGTTGATTGGGAATGATGTAGACCTTCTTAATAGTGTCAAGGAATATTTGAATAATAGTTTTTCAATGAAGGATCTTGGCGAAGCAGCTTACATATTAGGCATAAAGATTTATAGAGATAGATCGAAACGCCAAATATCATTGTCACAGAGTACATATTTGGACAAAGTTCTAAAGAAGTTTGGAATGGAAGAAAGCAAGAAAGGGTTCTTGCCCATGTTGCCCAATACGACCTTGAGTAAAACTCAAAGTCCAACATCGGCAGAAGATAGAGAAAGGATGAGTAAGACTCCCTATGCCTCAGCCATAGGATCTCTAATGTATGCCATGCTATGTACTAGACCCGACATTGCATATGCTGTTAGTTTAACTAGCAGATATCAAAGTGATCCAGGAGTGGATCATTGGACAGCGGTCAAAAACATCCTTAAGTACTTGAGAAGAACTAAGGATATGGTTCTTTCTTATGGAGGTGATGAATAGCTCGTTGTTAATGGTTACACCGATGCTAGTTGGAACACCGATCCAGATGATTCTAAATCACAATCTGGGTACGTATTTATTTTGAATGGTGCAGCAGTTAGCTGGAGGAGTGCAAAGCAAAGCGTTGTGGCGAGATCTTCAACTGAATCGGAATACATGGCTGCTTCGGAGGCTTCACAAGAAGCGATATGGATGAAAGAGTTCATTACAGAGCTGGGTGTGGTTCCAAGTGCGCTGGACCCAATGTCTATCTACTATGATAACATGGGCGCCATAGCCAATGCGCAAGAACCAAGGTCACACAAGAAGCTGAAGCATATCAAGCTACGTTTTCACGCTATTCGAGAACATATCCAGGATGGGGATATAAAGATTTGCAAAGTACACACAGATCTGAATGTGGCGGATCCGTTGACTAAACCTCTCCCGAGGGCAAAACATGACCAACACCAAACTGCCATGGGTGTTCGGTATATTACCATGTAATCTAGATTAGATGACTCTAGTGCAAGTGGGAGACTGTTGGAGATATGCCCTAGAGGCAATAATAAATATAGTTATTATTATATCTTTGTATTTATGATAAATGTTTATATTCATGCTATAATAGTATTAACAAGGAAACATTAATACTTGTGTGAATTGTAAACTTAAATTGAAGTCCCTAGTATAGCCTCTATACTTCACTAGCTTGTTGGTTGATTAAATGATTGTGGTTTCCATATCATGAACATTGAGATGTTATCAACAACAAGATCATATCGTTAGGAGAATGATATGGTGGACATACTCCTATTGATAAGCGTAGCATAAAGATCAAGTCATTTCAATAGTTCAATTGCTATATGCTTTCTGATACATAGTAACCTGATTCCTTCGACCATGAGATCATGCATATCACCTTTACCGGATGGATGCTTTGATGACATCAAACACCACACCGTAACTGGGTGGCTATAAAGGTGGCATTAAGTGTTCGGAAAGTATTGGTTGAAACACATGGATCAAGAGTGGGATTTGTCCATCCACATGACGGATAGATATACTCTGGGCCCTCTCGGTGGAATGTCATCCAATTGGCTTGCAAGCATGTGACTTGGTCACAAGGGATCACATATCACGGGAACGAGAAAAGAGTACTTATCGGTAACGAGGTTGAACTAGGTATGCAGAGATACCGACGATCATAACCTCGGATAAGTAAACTATTGTGAGACAAAGGGAAATTGGTATCGTATGTAAGTGGTTCATTCGATCGCAAAGTAATCGTAGAAATATGTGGGAGCCATATGAATTTCCAGATTCCTCTATTGGTTATTGTTCGGAGAAGTGTCTCGATCATGTCCGCATAATTCACGAACCGTAGGGAGACACACTTAAGGATTCGACGTTGTTTTGAGTAGTTATGGTATTATGAGAAAGAGACCGAATGTTGTTCGGAGTCTCGGATGGGATCCGGGATATCACGAGGTGATCCGGAATGGTCCGGAGAATAAGATTCATATAAGGAAAGTCCCGTTTCGGAGTTCGGGAATGATTCCGGTGTTTTCATCGGGAATGTTCTAGAAGGTTCCGGATTGTCCGGCACTCCGGGGGGGGGGGGGGGGGAGGGTACATGAGTGTGTCATTGAATGATTGCATCATGTACTAAGTGTTCTTGCTGTTCCAAAAACATGAAAGTCAAATTGCCAGTTTGAAAGTCAAACGGCTAAAACAGGAAACTGTGGGAAACAGGAAACTGTAGGAAACAAGCAAGAGGAGTTGGAACCAACTTGGAGGAGGAGTCCAGCTCCTCCAGGCCGGCGCCCAGCCCTAGGCCGAGTTGGGGAGGGACTCCCTCCCTGCCCTGGCGCGCCAAGGCCCCTCCACCCATAAAAGGAGGGGCAGGGCTCCTCCTTGAGACACACAAGTTTCCACCTCTAATCTCAGGTTTAGAGCCGTTTGGTTTAGAGCTTCTAATTGCTTTAGCCTGCGGTTTAGAGCCTTCTAATTGGTGTGTCTAATCTCTAGACCACTAATAGCCCTCTCTCATAATCCACCATACTCGCTCCGGCTTAAGGCGAAGCCCTGCGGGATCTCCCCTCTACTTCCGGTACCACGCCGTTGTGCTGCCGGAATCACGAGGAGAGTGCTACAACCTCCGCTGCCTACTGGAACAAGGGAGAGGAAGGTCTTCGTCGAGTACCGAACGTGTGACCGACTGCGGGAGCGCTGCCGGAACGCAGCGCTGGAAGGATCGTCTACACGATCTTGAGATCGGAAAGAGTACGACTACATCACCCACGAGAATCCGCTCTCGTTAAACACTTTGGAATCTTCGAGGGTAAGTTATTCCATCGACTCGTTGCTACTATCTAGTAGATAGATCTTGGCTTGTTTGTTTGTATGCGATAGAAAATTTTTGTTTTCCATGCTACGAACCCCTACACACTTGTCGTCCACACACACACAAAGGTCATCTATAGTTTGCAACTACAACTAGGCCAACATCAAGCCTTCTGGCTCGGCTTAGGGAACGGGAGGACGCCCTGTCTCGTCATGAACTTCCTATAGTCACCCTGCATCTCTAGGCGATCTTCTATGTCACGGTTATTCGGGATATTTCCTCCGTAGAAGATCCCCCCCGAAGTCATGACATCACGAAAGATGATTGCCCCAAACTGCTGCTGGATGCGATACATCTCTTGTCTAATATCCGAATCATTGATCTTGGCCTTTGCTTCAGCCCACTGTTTGAGATGATCTGGCAGCGTAGAATTCTGCTGGTCAAGTAGGAACGCCCTCATGTGATGGAGTGCGTAGTAGGCTTCCTTCTTACTGTTTTCTGGCTGCTTCACGGAGGGGAACTCCGTTACGTGGTTGAAGACGTGCCTGCCGAACTTGACCTTCTTACGCACGAAGCTGGTGCCTTCCATCGAGGCAAAGCCAGTGAGAGCATCATCCAGAACTTCCTTGATCTTGTCGTAGTTTTTCTTCTTTTCTAGACTCCCCGAGTCGAAATACGTGGCGTGGGAATGCTTCGGCGATAAGGAGATGAGCGTGCAGTGTTCATCTCTGCGCAAAAAATTCAAATGGAATGTGTTGGAAAAAGAATGATGATGATCTAATAAAGCCAATCGACGGTGGCGAGTGAATAACGACTTACTCGGGAAAGTAAGGCACGAGAATGTATTCCTTTGTCTTGTTCGCCACGAGGATTCTTTTTAGGTACGAGGCCACGATACGTCGTTCGGAGGGGGAACCCAAGCAGCCGTCACGCATGTAGTAGGGGTCCACTATAGCGATGCCCGGTGTGTTCTCTCTAATGATCTGCGTGGCCAGGCTGAGAGAAAAGAGACGGACCATGGTATAGTGCAGCGGGTATAGGTGGAACATATTGAAGATGTCCTCGAACCGCAGGAAGAACAGATCCGCGGGGGTAGTGTCGACGAAGCCCAAGCCTGGTGGCACCTTAACCACGAATACCGGGTGCGAGGGATCTTTCTCCGATAGAAGGCGTCTCTCTATCGTCAGCACGCTGTCATTGCACACTCTGCAGTTCCGAACTGGCGAGCTTCCGCAAATTCTTAGGTAGCATGGGCTCACCCGCCACATGAATCCTCCACATAATACCCTCGGGTCTTGGTGGCCCGTCCCGAAACCTGATCGGATTCACAGTTGTTGACGCCACCGGCTGGCTCGAGCTGCTAGATTTTCTTTTCCTGCCCTTTTTTCCTTTTGGAGAGCGGGCAGGCACCGCAATCTGAGCACCGGCCGCCCTATGTAGTGTGTCAGGGCTTAGAATAAAGGGCCGGTTGGTTGTATCAGCTGGCTCTGTAAAGGCGCAAGCTGGAGGCGTCTCCTGAGAACCAAACAGACGCTTGGTGATAGTGGCTTTCTCTGTGGGGCCACCAGCTAGGTCTTCTTCGTTGCCAAACTGAGTGCTGAAGAAGTGATCATTCCAGTCTTCATCGTCCTCGGCCGGATCCTGCGCCATGTGCATATCATCAACATGATCATCCGACCCACCGCGTGGAGGTGACGGCGAGGGCGGTAAGGGGGCCTTGCCACCGCTTGTCGCTGGCACGACAGGCGGTGCTGTTGTCTGTGGCGTGATGGCCCCCGCCGTCCCCAAACGGATCATGCTCTTTGGCCATAGCAAGAACAAGCCGAAGCAACTTCTGAGGACAGACGGCTCTTCTTCATCCGCTCCTGGGGGTTGAATGGGAGGTTCCAGGTCGTCGCAGCCCCTTAGCACCCGACTAATTTTAACCCTGTGCACGCTATCTGGCATCGGCTTTGAGTGGAACGTGCGCTGCAAGGGTTGAACGATGGTACCCTTGGCAACATCCCTCAGCTCGTTGTTCACGTAGCATAAGAGAGTGCAAGGAACATCCGTCTGCAGAAAACATGTACGGCGTCGTCAGAGCGAGATGCCACAAGAGTAATATATAGATGGCATGAAAGGCGGTAATTAAAGCAATTTGTTTACCGTGATGGCGTCGAGATCGGCTAATGTCGACGCACCGCATACGGCGACGGGCGTGCAAGAGACGGAAGGGCTGCTTGATGGCGCGGTGCTGGCCGCCGGTGTATTCTCCCTACCGACGGGTGCTTGGAGCTCCGGTGCCGCCGCGACGATGGCAGGGGGGGCACCAACATGTACTCCGGCGCCGCGATGATGGCAGGGGGAGTCACCAACACTTGCGGCGCCGCGGTGCTAGCGGGCGGAGTCACGAACACGTAGTTCGCCTGATTCGTCGGCGCCGTGTTGTTCGAGTGGCTGCTGACCATGCTTGGAATCGGGCACGGCCCTACTCGACCACCCGCACTCCAGTTCGCTATTGACTCCACCAAGGTAGGCAGGAAGGACGTGAGGGTGATTGCCAGGTTGTCTTGGACGATCTGCGGGATCCGCGCCACTTGTGCCTTAAGTTCTTGAACCTCTCGGTTTTCCTCCTCGCTCCTTCCCGACGGCGCCACATGCGTCCTCGGTGGTGGACCAAAATGATCCACCCAATTCTTACCCCCGAGGCCGGCCAGACGGCCAGCCGACGACGGCTTCTTCGTAACCGGCTCTATTTTCTTCGCCCGGTTCATCGCCCTGTTAAAAGGGTTATCCCACCGGGTGGCCGCCGTCGACCCCTGGGATGAGGAACCCTGGGATCCATGACTAGCAACAATTTCCTCCTCCTGCAGAAGAAGTAACAGTGAATCATTTAGATCATCGATTAGATTGCAATCGTGTTGATCCGCGGTAATTAGATTATACTTACCACAATTTCCTCGAATTCCTTCACCGCAGGATCCGCGGTGAGTTGTTTGGTTTTTGGGTCCACATGGTAACGGGCCCTGATGAAGTTTCGAACATGCCCGGGTTCGAATTTAGCAAAGGGGTTTTCTATCCCCTTGGATCTATACTCTTCGTCCTCCTTATTCCATTTGGCCTCCGCGGTTCTTTATCCACCAGATCCGAGATGGTGATGACCTATATTCATCGCCTGCAGCACCTTTCCCCGATTACTATTGGCCAGGGCTCTTTCGGATTCACACCTCTCCTTGAACTCCCGGAACTGATCTTCGGTGATCTGCGGGTCAATCTTCTGGATCTCCTCGAGACTTTTGCCTTCTTTATAGATCTTCTTCTTTATCCGGGTTCTCCAGCTGGCCAGGGCGGTGCTCATCTTTGTGAGGGCGGATTTGTTTACTTCGTTCCCATGATAATTTGTGTTCTGATACTTAGCGGGGAACTTGTATCTTGCGTGCAGCTTCTCGAAGAGGAGTGTGCGCAAGTGGCCATTATCTTTATGCCGGAGATTCTCGGTGTTGATCGAGATGGTTGTCCGGGTGATCGCCGCCAATTGCCCACCGTACCCTTTGACGACAAGGGCGGGCTCCAAAGGAACCCCTGATGGGCTCACTTCGGTAATTTCCTCCCTGACCGTGCCGACCGTGTTCGGGCGTCGGTCCTTCGGCTTCTTCTTCTTCTTCTTAGGAGGGTTGCTACCACTCCCTGTGCCCTCGCCGCCATCAGTGGTTTCATCGTCCGCCGTTCCTTCGGCTTCTTCCTCTGCGTCTTCCATCTCATCATCCTCGCTCTCCGAAGGATGGTATTCTTCATCGTCTTCTAGCCGCTGGGCCGCCTCCCAGAATGTCAATTGTTTATTCGGAGGTCTGAGTTCTCCTTCAGCGCTGATGCGCTTAGAACATCCAGCCTCGTCGTTGTCACACATCTTTGCACTAATAAAAAACAAATAATTGGTTAAATGCACGGAAAAATCCGGCATGACCTTTGCTAATTTTCTTAAACTAGGAGTGCCCGATTTCTGCCAAAACGGAAGTTAATCAACATTCCGGCAAAAATCGGGACTCATTTCATACAAGAACCTGCATACACACATAATAAAGTGCTTCATATACAAGCACAAGCACAATTTCAAGGTGTTGTTGTCCCAGCACAGATAGTAGTAGAAGCACAGTAGCACCACAGATAGTAGTAGCCAGAGCAACACTAGGATGGATATAAGGAACAGATAGTAGTAGCAGCACAGATAATAGAAGTAGTAGCAGCTCAAGTAGCATAGAACAGCAAGCACAACACAGCAAGCTCATGTTCCAGACTAAGAAGAAGAGCAAGCACAACAATGACAACAGCAAGCAGAGCAAGCACAACACAGCAAGCATATTGCTGTCATTTGTACTATTTCAGTTGGAGAAAACAGTGGATTCACCAGGCTATTATTTGGATGAAATATGCAAAGATCATATTTCTATCAGTATTAGCTCAGTAATCTCAAAACATTATATACCAAACTTATGTTTTCTGAAAGAAAGAAATTGTAGAGCAACTGAATGTGTACATCAATCATATCTTAAGTACTGACTGCCCAATATGCGTTTTTTTCTAGAAGCTGGTTTAGAAGTACTAACTTCCCAATATGCATATTTTTTACAAAACACCCAGCACAAACTCTTGATTGAACTTTTGCTATGAATACATACAGAAACCAGCTAAGCTAGTAATTAAGGCAAGATTTTCACAAGAGTTTAGTACTCAGATTTTTTACAACTTGAATCTTGCTACTTTCTTAAGTATAAAAGTACTGAAGCAGCAGCAGCACCTAACACTACTTTCTAAACCTACTACTACCAATAACACACATCCATTTCTAGCAAAGCTACTACTACCTGGACACTGGTAACAGAATTAGCAGCAGCACCAGCAGGACCTCCTTTTTTACTGTTTTTCATTAACTAACATGCTACCAGTTGGTGTATGCCACACAGGCATAATGTCCATCTTAGAAGCATCCACACAGGCAAGCATACAATCATGCAGAAATAAAAATTCAGAATAATGTTCATCTCAGAATAATTTATCTAGGGGCTAAGACAACTAGGAAAGGAAGTTGCTTGCAGTGTAATCCATGAACCATGAAGACAAAACCACTGTTATGATTTCATACTACCTAAGAACATTTCCTAACTCTGAATCCTAACTCTGAACCACTACTCTAAATTTCCTACTCTAAATTTCCTACTCCAAATCTGAATTTCCTACTCTAAATTTCCTAACTCCAAATCTGAATCCTAACTCCAAATCTGAATTTCCTACTCTAAATTTCCTAATCTGAATTTCCTAACTGATTAACATTTCCTAATCTGAATTTCCTAATCTAAACATTTCCTAACTGAATTTCCTAAGAACATTTCCTACTCTGAGCATTTCCTAACTGAACCCTATTCTGAATCCTAAGAAAATCTGAACATTTCCTACTCTGAATCCTAAGAACCCTAACTGAACCCTAACTTTGAACCCTTACTCTGAATCCTACTCTGAATCCCCTAAGTGAATGGATGCAACGAGAGGGGAGAGAGGGGGAGAGGGGAGAGGGTGATTCTCACCTCCGAGACAAGGACGACGACGAGCACGCGGACGATGAGGGCCTTCTCCTTCACAGACTGCGCGGCGACTGCGACCTCCTCCTCCACGAAACGAGCGCGACCCCCTCCTCTTGGCGTGGCGACTGCGACCTCCTCCTCCTGGGATGCGGTGGCGGCGGATTGGCAGCGGCACGGGCCTGCTCCTCCATGGCAGCGCGGCGGTGGCGGCGGTGGCGGTGCAGCCTCGAGAGCAGATTGATGCAGCCGTGCGTGTGGTGTCTGTGAGATGGATCGAGCGGCGCAGTTGACTAGTCTAACCCACACACGCGTAGCGCACCCTGGCCAAGTGCGCTACGGATAACCGTAGCGCACTTGGCCAGGGTGCGCTACGCGTGTGTGGGTTGGACTATCAGATAAGAGGGCGGCCGTCCCACTAGTTAACACTAGTACTGTCTTACCCCACTGGTTCTGCCCTTAGCTCTATTCTAAACGATGAGCACCCAGGTTCGAATCCTGGTGCTCCACTTTTTTATTTTTACTTTAAAAATACTTTAAAATGTTCCAAAAAATACTTTAAAATGTTCCAAAAGTGGTGATACATGCCATACAAGTTTTGTTTTGTTTTTAAAATACTTTTAAATATTCCAAAAATGCCCAAAAGTGATAATATATGTCATAAAAGTGTTACAAATATGATTGAAAGTATAACTAAATTTCATAATAATTTGTCCATGAATATTAAAATCTTTTTTGACCACGCGTTTTACAATATTTTTTGAGCTAGCGTTTTACAATCTTTTTTCCCTTCTTTGTCGCGGTTGAATAATTTAGCCCCGGCACTTTAATGTTTCTTCTTTCGAACGGGCTACCTTTTTTGGGTAGGGTTGTCCTTTTTCTTCTTGTGATGTATGTTGCTGCATCGTAGTCGTCGTCATCTTCAATCTTTGGATCGCCGTACTGGTCGAAGTCTTGCTCGTTGGCGACTCCATACATTCCGATGATGTTTCTTTTTCCTCTCCTCACGACAACACGGCTAGGCTTTGTCGGGTCGGTAATGAAAAAACATTGGTCCACTTTGGTAGCCAGTACCCACGGTTCATTTTTCGCGGCCACGTTTGCACCGGCGGCCTTGGATTTGGCTGCTTCGGGTATAACCATGGTTGTGAAATACCGGTCTTCTCTTTCGACGCTCTTTGCCCATCTGACACGGAACATCGGCACCTTTTCTCCACAGTAGTCGAGCTCCCAGATCTCCTCGATTCTTCCGTAGAATCTTTCCTTCACGTTGTCATCGGTGTAGAATTCTGACGTTACGCCTGAGTTCTGATAATCACACTTGTTGTCCTTTTCCTCCGTGTAGAATGTGTAGCCGTTGATATCATACGCCTGATAGGTCACCAGGTTTTGCATCGGTCCCTGCGACAAGGTGAATATGATCTTTTCCGTGTCAGAAGAATGCGAGCGCGGGGGATTATCAAGGAGCGTCTGCCTAAACCAACGCGTGAAATCTGAGTTGTGCTCTTTGATTATTTCTCCCTGCGTCCTCTGTATGCCCCGGTCACTGTACTTCTTCTCGATTAACCTTTTGTGCTTCTGTACCCAAGGATCGACCAGTTCTAAATGCTGTAGCGCGACGAGGTTTGCTCGATCAAAGTCTGCGCGTCGAAAATCGAAGTCTGCATGTAGTATGCGACGACCCTCTCGGTGACCAGATCCGTCGATCTTGCTAAGGTGTCTGTTGACGGGAAGACCGACAGGGTTCTCGATGTCTAAATAATTCGTGCAGAAAGAGATGCACTCTTCGGCCAGAAAGCCCTTGGCTATGCTTCCATCTGGACGGGACCTGTTGCGAACGTATCCTTTGATGTGTCCGTTCATCCTTTCGAACGCCATCATGCTGTGGAGGAACATCGGCCCGAGTTGTACGATGTCCTCCACGACATGGACCAGCAGATGCACCATAATGTCGAAGAATGCGGGTGGGAAGTAGACCTCAAGCTCACATAGTATCACCACGATCTCCTCCTGTAGCCTTCCGAGCTGATTCAAGCCAATCGACTTCCTAGAGATGACGTCGAAAAACTTGCATAGGCCAAATAACGTTTCACGGACGTGCTCGTCCATTATCCCTCTTAGTGCGACCGGAAGTACCTGCGTCATTAGCACGGCACAGTCGTGAGACTTCATGCCACTGAACCTCTGCTTCGCCTCGTCTAGGTATCTGCTTATCTTGCCCGCGTAGCCGTAAGGAAATTTGACTCCTAGAAGGCACTTGAAAAACTGTTTAATCTCATCCTGGCTTAGAGTGAAGTAAGAAGGAGGGCAGTAATATTCGTTCTTCTTTAACTTTTTACCCTTCCGACGACCTTGTGTCGTCTCCGACTCATGATCATCGTCATCTTCCTGATCATCAGGAGTATTGCGTCCTCCGTGAAGCTCCTTCCGGATACCCAAGCATATCAGGTCGTGCCTTGCTTTCGGACCATCTTTCGTCCTATCTGGCATGTTGATTATGGTGGCGACCAGACTCTCGCACACGTTTTTCGTGATATGCATGATGTCGAGGCTATGAGGCGTGCGGAGAAACTTCCAGTATGGCAACTCCCAGAAAACAGACCTTGTTTTCCATACCTTCATCAGCGGCTTGTCTTGTTGCTGCCTCTTTCGCTTCTTTCCAGGCTTAGGACAATCTTTCCAGTTTTTCAGCAACTCTTCCACTTCTTCGCTGCTCCTACGCTCTGGGATTCCTCGGGTCTCTGATTTGCCATCGAACAGGTCTCCACGTTTTCTCCATGGATCATTCTTGCCGAGCCACCTCCGGTGCGCCATGAACACGGTTTTCGATGACCCTGGATCTTTCTCTAGTTGGAGATAGCTTGTGTTATCCATGCACCTAACGCATGCGCAGAATCCTTGGATAACCTGCCCCGAGATATGCCCGCAACCTGGATAGTCTTGCACCGTAGTGACCAACGCGGCTCTCATAGTGAAATAATCTTGTGCGACGGCGTCGTAAGTATTGGCTCCAGATTCCCATAACGTGGCTAGCTCCTCTTTCAACAGCCCGAGATACAGATTGATGTCGGTACCAGGTTGTTTCGGCCCTTGAATTAGCATACTCATTTGTATGTACTTCTTCTTCATGCACAACCATGGAGGGAGGTTGTACATCCATACAAACACGGGCCAAGTGCTGTGCGTGCTGCTCTGGCTACCAAACGGATTGAGTCCATCGGTGCTCGCACCAAGCCTGATGTTCCTCGAATCTCCACCTAATTCTGGGAATTCGAGGTCCAATGCTTTCCACTGGCTAGCATCTGAAGGGTGCGTCAGCAGCTCATCCTTTTCGGGGTCATCATCATCTCCTGGCTTCTTCCTTACCGCATGCCATCGCATGAGCTTCGCTTCCTTAGGGTCCACGAAATAGCACTGCAGACGAGGAGTGATAGGAAAGTACCATACCACTTTTCGAGGTGCTTTCTTCCCTTTCTTGTATCAACTCACGCCGCACACCGGACATGTGGTTTTCTCCGCGTCCTCGCCCCGATAAATGATGCAATCGTTGATGCATACGTGATATCTAACGTGCGGTAGATCGAGAGGACAGACGATTTACTTGGCATCCTCGATACTAGTTGGACATGTGTTCCCCTCCGGCAGACGATCGTGCCAGAATGCCATCATATCGTCGAAGCTTGCGTCGCTCAATTTGTGCTTTGCCTTCATCTCCATAGCCTTGAGCGTTACATTCAACCGGGTATCATCGGGCCTGCATCCTTCATACAATGGAGTAACCGCGTCTTTCTCAAGTTGCGCAAGCTTGGCTTTCTCTCTAGCGGCAGCCCTGGCGTTACTCGTCTGCTTGAGAAGCAGCTCTTGCACATAAGGGTCCCGCACCCAGCCTGACGTTGTTCCATCGTCGTCTGCTCCTCCGGCATCTAGATCATCATCATCCCGGTCTACTTCCGCACCTTCACCATCTCCAGGAGACTCTTCATCATCTTGCCCGTTCTCGCCGTGATGATGATCATCGTCATGTTGGCCACCTTCTTCACCGTCTCCATCATCTACGTCATCGCTTATCCAACGAGTGTATCCATCCATGAAACTATGGCGGAGCAGGTGCGCCTGCAGATTCCCGGAATCTGGGTCGATCACCCAGTTGAGTTTGCATCTTCTGCACGGACATCTTATATCTGTCTTGTTATTTCGTATCATGTCGGCCGTCGCACATTTCAAAAATCTAGCCACAATGCCTTCGCTCATTATGCTGACCATTTTTGCCTGCACGATGTACACGGTACAATTTTGAAGTCTATTAGAACCACATAATGAATGCATGCATGCAATGGTCGATAGAAAATTTCGGCATGACCTATCCTAAAATTAGGACCTTTGCGAAATGCCAAAGTCTTGCCAAAATGGAAATGAATCAACATTTTGGCAAAACAAATGGCAACTTGTTCACATACAAACACAAGAGAGAGAGAGAGAGACCGATCCATACACACATGAACATATCATTATCCTCTCCATACACACATGCATGAGCATCATCGATACTCTCCATATACACACACATATGACCATCGATCCTCTCCACATACACACATCATGAGCATCGATCATCTACATACATATGAGCACATCATCCATATAAACATGAACACATCCTTACATGTACAACTTACCGAGATGAGAGACCGATCGCGAGAAAGATGGAAAGGAGAGGTGCGCGCGTCGACCGGAGAAGGATAGATGAGAGACCGGAGACCTCCTCTATTACTTATGTAACATCCAAAGCAAGTTTTACATGCTAAAAATGGTGAATGTGTGGATAAATTGAGGTGGGAAGGAGAAGATCCCGACTAGATCTAAGGAGGAAGAAGAAGGGGAAAGTGAAGTGTGGGGTGGTGGATGTGGTCACACATGTGCACATAAAGTGCTGCCCTAAAGAAATCGACACATCCGTGGCGCACACGGCCCTAGTGCGCCACATGGAGTACAAACATCTGTGGCGCACTATACCATGTGCGCCACAGATGCTCCTACTCCCTGTGGCGCACTAGGCCGAGTGCGCCACAGAAGTTTGTGGCCGTTTCAGAGCAGAGGGGGGCATGCGCTTAGGCGTAGCGCACCAGGCCCACGTGCGCCACAGATGACCCTAACATCCGTGGCGCACATGACTGTAGTGCGCTACAGATGTTTGGCGTGTGGCCAACAGGGCCCTGGCCCACACACATCTGTGGCGCACTATAGTCATGTGCACCACGATTGTTCTATTTATTAGTAGGGCACTGCCCACAGGTGACCCACGCCTGTTTTAGCCGTGGGGCACTTCAACCATGTGAGCCACGGATGTGCTGATTACCTATAGCCGTTTTCCTAGTAGTGAGGTAATCCCCCGTCCCCCATCTGGGTATCGGGTTATGTTTGTTGCCTTCATGATTCGCGGGTTTTCTTTTCCGGTCCATGACTTCCTTCGTGGACTGCTCTTTTTCTATGGGGTTCAACTCCATCATCTGTCTCCCAACTCCCTTCTCCACATTGCGTGTTTTGTCACGCTTTGCGAGTGTTGGCTTGGCATTGAGCCGCACTTTGGCCTCTTCCGGAAGCTTTATTCCGTGAAGAGGCAGTCTGGTTCGGATGGTGTGTATCCCATTGGGGGTTTCATCATCTCCCTCAGTCCCAATGTGCAATTATTTTCCTTTTCCATGTCCGAATATGTCTAGTACTGGCGGAGGAAATGGTTTTACATCCGTGACTCCGTACTGCCTGGGCAAGATTTTGGTCTCGTTCCTTTTGACCCCTCCCAATTGATTGAGAAGAAAAGATCCTGGAAAAACCAAATCTTAGACGGTGAGATGGCGGAGATAGAGGCCCTGTACCGTCGGGTGGAGGATCTCCAACTGATTCCTGAGAAGGAGGTGAACGGTGTCGACATCATCCGGACGTTTCTTGAGCGTCGGGTGCAGCCTCTCCAAGCGAGGGCGCATCCGATGTTTCTTTACTCTGGGCGTCGTGATCCGACGAGGGTTTCGAGTGAGAAAATCTCTGAGGTGGAACTTGACAAGGCTCTTCGCGCGCTGTTGAAGTTCAAAGCCGATGAAGAAATCCCGGGGAAGTCACTGACTCCTCCCTTTTCTTCGACGTTGGTCGTACCGAAGGTGTAGATTTGCGCACGTAGTGCTTCCCTTGTGTTTTTGTCAGCTGTGTACTTTTTCCTTTGTTTGATAACAAAGTTCCTTTTCCTTTTGCAGAGCTTCAAAGTGCCGGGCATGGCACCACCGTTGCCCGAGAGGTATTCGAATGCCCCGGATAAAGAAGTGGTGGATTCCGTGTCCGAGCTACCGTCAGCGCGATCCCCAGCGGAGGATGCCGACGAATCGAGTGAGGACCATTCGCGCAAGCGATCACGGAGCTCTAGCGAGTCGTCAGATGCCTCGACTCCTCCGACTCCCAGAAATCCTCTGGGCCTTGAGCGTCATGATGATGTTCATGGGGGTTCTTCCTCTCCCCTTCCTGCCATTCCTGTGCGGGTTGTTGCTCCGCACCCGCCAGCAAAGCGGAAGAAGGAAGAAAAGAAGGAGGAGAAGAAGGAAGAAAAGAAGGAGGAGAAGAGGGCCCGAAGGGCTTCTCCTATCTTCGACCTGAGCGCGTTGGGCTCGTAAGTTTTCTTGTTGCCACTGTTGTCCTTTGTTCCCTTGTTATTTTTGCACCTGTGTTGATTGGTTCGTATGCAGGCAATCCTCCGACGGCTCTAGTGATGGTGCGCGCGAGATGATGGGGGAGTCGAACATTGCGTCGCCTCCTCCTCAGACGGTGGCGACTTCTGGTGACGCTGCGCCAGTTCCTCCTGTGCAGGAGAGGCTGGTGGTTGCGCCTCAGAATTTCACAGGCGGGCCTGCGGGTTCGCCTTTGGAGCACGTAAGTTTTTCTGCTTGATGTTACGGGGGGAGCCCCCGAGTGTCTTCGTATGCTGATGTTGTTTATGCTTCTTTGTGTTGGGCGTAGCCCCCAAGTCCTGCTCTTACTACTATTGCCTGTTGCTGCAGCCTTTTGTCCAAGAGGCCAAGCGGCTGGTGGAGGAACGCCTGACGCTGGAGGCGAAACTGCGGCAGCTTCAAGGTATTCGTCTGCCTTGTAGTACTTCTCTTGCTTATCCTGGTCCTGTTCTTTGACACTTGCTTGTTGTAAATGCAGAGGAGCATAACGACTCTCTCCGTGAGGTCGATGCTCTGAAGAAGAGCCTTGGCCAATCGGAGCAGAAGGCCGAAGCTGCCGCTGGTGCGAGAGAGCGCCTTGAGCTGGAGCTGACGAAGGCAGCCGAAGCGAAAGAGCGTCTGCAGCAGGAGGCCGCAGATCGTGAGGAGCAGCTGGCCACCGTTGCGGCTGCTCGTGAAAAAGGGGTGGCGGAGAAGCTCATGGCTGCTGCCAAGGCTATTTCAGGTGAGCGTTAGCTTTTGTACTTGCTTCTTTTTCTACGAATCTTCTTCTATGTTGCCTTTCTTCATGTTTTCTTCTTTTTTGTCTCAGATGCCGCAGGCATCGAGTTCGACCGCGGTGCTCTGGAGCACGGGAGTGCTCTAGATGATGCCACTGTAGCGGTCGAAGACCGCTGCAGCACCGTCGTCAACTCCCTTGCCAAGGCGAAAGAGGTCCTTGGTCGCTTCTACCAGGAGCTCTTCCCAAAGGGCGCATCCCTTGAAGATGTGGATGCCCTGGCAGAGGCTCTGTCAGCCGAAGCGCCTGCAGCGTATAAGCGCAAGCAGAAGGTCATCGGCGCGTCCGTCGGGCTGGCGATGGCCATGGCGTCTGGGGCGGAGCTGGACCTGCCCCAGATTACTTCTCGGATGCCTACGGCTGCGGATGGATCCGAGGTAGCCTTCGCCGCCTACTCCGCTCGCTGCAGACGATATGGGCCCAAGCTCATTGACTTGCTGTCTGAGTACGCATTGCGGCAGCAGGGCGAGGCCAAAGCTAGGCAGTCTGGTTCTGAGGCGACTCAGTGCCCTCTGCCTTAGGCATAGTAGACGTAGGGTAGTTTTTAGTCTACTTTTGTTGTAAATATCTTTTATAGTACCATCCTTGTGCCACGTAGTGGCTTTATATATTTTAATGAATTCCTCCGAGTTGTGCTCTATCCTTGGCTGAATGTCTGTGTGCCTTCTTTTTTCTGCTGCTATAGGTTCCTTCGGGTGCTGACCCAGTTGACACTTCATCCGAAAGGCCCTTGCGAGCATCATTGGATGATTCCTCGCAGCTCGCTTTTCTTCGAGATCGCGTGCGCAGCTTGGAGAGAGATTTGCTTGGGTTACGCGGTCGCGCTGACGTTTGGAAATCCAAAGCAGACCGTGGTGCAGCCAGAGAGGAGTATTTGATGGCGGAGCTGGGTCGGTTGTCCGAGCAGCTGCAATGTAAGTTGATCCTTCTTTCGGGCTGTAGCTCAGTTCTTCGGGTGAGCCTGCTGGCCTTACTCTTGTTTTGTGCAGTTGTCGCAGGTGCCAATCTTGCTCCGAGGGAAGAAAAGGAGCGTATTGTTGTTCGAGTCAATTGCTTGACTCAACGGGACATGGAGGCCGACGGCTTCTTCTGGATGGATCGTGATCGCGCCATAGTTCTGGCGACGGTGAAGGATCGTGTCTACCAGGTTTCGCGGGTGCTCCGCCAGGTGCAGACATCACTTTCCTCGGTGCTGCACGTCATGTTTCCGTTGGATGCCGTGCCAACGACCCTTGCAGGTCTTCTGACGAAGTTTCGGAGTGCCAGCAATGTCAAGGAGCTGGTGCGGCAGCAGCTCGTCGCAGGGGTGAAGGCTGCCTTGTCTTTCGTCTAGTACGTAAGCTCCACAGGATAGACGGTAGCTCTTTCGTCCAGTTTCCAGCTTTGTGCTCGAGTGAGCTCATGAGGCGCTTCTTGATGCCAGCGCCGATTAGGCCGTTGGCCTTTTCCACTTGCCCGTTTGTTTGCGGGTGTGCCACTGAGGCATACGTGATATTGATCCCGAGGCCTTCGCAGAAGTCCTGGAATTCTTCGGAGATGAAGTTTGATCCGTTGTCGGTGATGATGTTGTGCGGTACGCCAAACCTGTAGACGATGGATTCGAAGAACTTGAAGGCGATTTTGCCCTTCTGGTTGGTGACTGGCATGGCCTCGATCCACTTGGTGAATTTGTCGACTGCGACCAGGAAGAAGACGTGTCCTCCTTTCGAAGATTTTGGCAGTTTGCCGATCATGTCGAGGCCCCATTGGGCAAAAGGCCAGGCTATGGGTATGGGTCGAAGTTCGGACCCAGGTGCGTGCGGTTTGTCGGCGAACCGTTGGCACCCGTTGCATCTTCGGGCGATGTCCTTCGCGTCGCTCATGGCCGTTGGCCAGTAGAATACTGCTCGCAGAGCTTTGGCGACGAGGGAGCGGCTACCTGTGTGGTGGCCGCAGATGCCCTCGTGGATATCTTGGAGTATGGCCTTGCCGTCGTTGATGGTGACGCACCGTTGTAGTACGCCCGTAATGTTGCGTTTGTACAGCTCGCCGTTGATGATGGTGAAGGCTTTTGACCGACGAGATACGCGCCGAGCATCTGTCGGGCTGTCTGGCAATTCTCCGTTTATCAGGAACTGGAGGTATGGACGTGTCCAAGTTTCTTCGACTGCCATGACCTGCATCAGGTTGACCATGGCAACTTCGGTATCCAACTTTTCGGGTCCTTCATGACCTTCGGGTAACGTAGCCCCCGAGTGTTCTACTTCTTCGGGTGATCCCTTGGGGAATTTCCGCTTGATGGATGGCACGCAGATCTGTTCGAGGAACACACCTGGTGGTACCTTTGCACAAGTGGAGCCGATGTTGGCGAGTCTATCGGCCTCCTCGTTGCTCTCTCTTCCAACGTGCCGAAGTTTGCAGCCGTCGAATTCTCCTTCGAGTGCGTTGTATAGCGCGCGGTACGCGATCATGTTTTCGGCGTGTGCGTCACACTCATTCATCGTCTGCTGTACGACAAGGTTGGAGTCACCGTAGATGACCAGGCGCGTTGCGCCACATATTTTTGCCATCTTCATGCCATGGATGAGGGCTTCGTATTCGGCCTCGTTGTTGGAGGCTCTGAATTTCATCCGAAGGACGTACTTCATCTTGTCACCTTGCGGGGAGGTCAGTATGACTCCTGCCCCTGCTCCGGCTTCGCGCTTGGAGCCGTCGAAATGCATTGTCCAGGACTGTGACATATCTGGGGTGTCAGGCAGCTGCAGCTCCATCCAGTGCACCAGGAAGTCCGGAAGGACTTGAGATTTGATTGCGTGTCGCTTCTCGTAGGTGATGTCCAGGGGTGATAGTTCAATGCCCCACAGGGCCACGCGTCCTGTGGCCTCTGGGTTATTCAGGATGCTGTTTAGGGGTGCCTCGTTGACGACCATCACCTGATGCTCCTGGAAGTAGTGGCTCAGTCGACGAGCCGTCATGAACACGCCGTAGGCCAGCTTCTGGTAGTGCGGGTACCACTGTTTTGTTGGAGTGAGAACCTCGCTGAGGTAGTAAATTGGGCGTTGTACCCCGTGGGTCTTGCCTTCCTCGGGTCGTTCGACCACGAGTACTGTGCTGACCACCTGGTGTGTGGCTGCTATGTACAGCAACAAGGGCTCGCGTTCTTTTGGCGTGAACAAAATGGGCGAGGTGGAGAGGAGCCGCTTGAGGCTTTCGAATGCGTCGTTGGCTTCTGGTGTCCACTCGAACTTGTCTGCCTTGCGCAGCAGCTGGTAAAATGGTTGGGCCTTCTCGCCCATGCGGCTGATGAACCTTCTTAGTGCCGCTACTTGCCCTGCGAGCTGCTGAACGCCCTTGAGGTTTTTCGGCTTCTCCATTGTCATGATAGCTTTGATTTTCTTCGGGTTCGCTTTGATCCCTCGTTGAGAGATGAAGTACCCGAGCAGCTGACCCGAGGGGACGCCGAAGGCGCACTTTTCTGGATTGAGCTTGATCCTGTAGCGATCAAGGTTGTCGAACGTCTCGCGGAGATCGTCGATAAGTGTTCTTGCCTCCTTGGTTTTTATGACTATGTCGTCGACATAGACTTGGACGTTGCGACCGATCTGGTCCTTGAGGCAGGCCTGCATGCATCGCTGGTACGTGGCACCTGCGTTCTTTAGCCCGAAGGGCATTGTGTTGTAGCAGAATACTCCGAACGGTGTGATGAACGCCGTTTTCTCTTGATCTTCGACCTTGAGTCGAATCTGGTTATAGCCTGAGTAGGCGTCGAGGAAGGAGAGCTTCTCACAACCTGCAGTCGAATCGATGATCTGGTCGATCCGAGGAAGAGGGAAGTGGTCCTTTGGGCAGTGTTTATTTAGTGACGTGAAGTCCACGCACATCCGCAGGATGTCCGTGTCCTTCTTTGGGACCATCACCGTATTTGCCAGCCACTCGCTTTCCTTGATTTCCCGGATGAAGTCTGCTGCGAGTAATCTGTTGATCTCCTTGCCGATAGCTTCGGCTCGTGGCTCCGACAGTCTTCGCATAGACTGCTTGACTGGCTTGGTGTCTGGGAAGACATTGAGTGCGTGCTCGGCGAATTCCCTGGGAACTCCTGGCATGTCCGCAGGACACCAGGCGAATATTTCCCAGCGCTCACGGAGGAATTCGACGAGCGCGCCTTCCTATGCGGTGCTGAGGTCGTTGGCGATCAGCGCCGTCTTGGAGGCGTCTGTCGGATGGACCTGCACTTTCTTGGTGTTGACGGTGGAGTCGAAGGACATGTCGGGTGCGTTCTGCCTTGTGACTGGGGGTAGCCCGTTGTCCGTCACCTCGCTTACGAGCTCGTGTTGCATGCCGAAGGACTGGGAGATTTTGTTGAAATCCCTATCGCATTGGTCCGATCGGGTGAAGCTCCCGTGGATTGTGATGACGCCCCTTGGTCCTGGCATCTTGAGTAGTAGGTATGCGTAGTGTGGGACGGCCAGGAACCTTGCGAATGCTACACGTCCCAGGATGGCATGGTATTGCGACGGCCAGTCCACCACTTCGAATTCTAGGCGCTCCTGCCGAAAGTTGTCCGGCTTCCCGAAGATGATGTCGAGCCCTATTTTGCCCAGGGGGAAGATGCCCTTCCCTGGGACAATGCCGTGGAACGTTGTGTCTGATTGTTCCAGGCTGCATTGCGGGATCCGCATAGCTGCTAGAGTGCTTGCGAACATTAGGTTGATGCCGCTGCCGCCGTCCATGAAGACGCGACTCATCTCGAATCCTCCGATCTGCGCCTCCAGCACCAGGGCAGCATGACCTGGGCGAGGGATCTGGCAAGGGTGATCCGCGCGAGTAAATGTGATGCAGGACTCCAATCCGCTGAGGTACTCAGGGATTGCAGGCGGAGTTGCCACGGCCAGGTTGATTTGTCGGGTGATTTTCTTCTGCACCCTATTTGTGGGGCGTCCCTTCTGTATCATATTGAGTGCTCCTTTTGGTGGGGGGTATGCGACCCCGGCGTTGTTTTGCGCTGGTGCGACTGGTTGATTTGGGCCTCCAATAGGCGGCGGTGGAGGAGCTCCGTGTGCTATTTCACCTGGCGCAGGTGTGTTTCCGAACGCAGGGATTGGAGCTTGTTGCCTCATCTGCATCATGCCTTCGCTGAGTTTCTGGAACTCGCGGCAGTCCTTGAGCATGTGGCTAGCTTTCTTTTTGCCATCTTGTTTGTCGATGTAGAAGTGGATGGTGCATGGACCCAAAAGTTTGTCGAATGCTGAGGGTCCGTTCTCGCGGTCGCGGCATTGCCACGACTGCGTTGGTCGTCCGTTGTCGCGGAAGTTTCCGCTGCGGTATCCTCCGATGTTGCGGCTGTTGTCATTACGGCGGTCGGCGTAGCCGGCTGCGACCATGTCGGGTCCGTCGCGGTCCTCGTAGACGCGCGATTTCCTCTTGCTGCGGCGTTCGCGTCTTCGGCCGTAGTCGTCCTCTTCATCTGATTGCGCCCGCTGGATGCAATCTTCGCCGTCTGCCCAACTGTTGGCGATTTCCATGAGTTGGTTGAGTGTCTTGGGCTTTACACGTCCAAGTTTCTCCTTGAAGTCGGGGCGTTTGACACCGTCCCTGAAGGCGTCGATGGCCCGCTCTTCGGAGATGTGTGCTGCGGAGTTCTTGGTTGTAGACCAGCGTAGTATGTACGAGCGAATAGATTCACCCGTTCTCTGAGTGCAGGCTCGCAATTCTTCGATTGAGGCGGGCCTCTTGCTGGTGCCTTTGAAGTTTCGGATGAAGCTGTAAGCGAGCTCCTCCCAGCTTCGGATGGATCCTGATGATAGGCTGCTAAGCCAGACCCGCGCTGCGCCTGTCAGCTGCAGCTGAAGGCATTGCATGGCGGTTTCTTTGTTGCCTCCGTGAAGCTTGACGGATGACAGATGGTCACTAAGCCAGGACTTTGGATCTTGCGTGCCGTTGAACTTCGGAGTATCCGAAGGAAGCTTGAAGTTGCGTGGCATCTGTGTTCGCCGGATGGATCTGCTGAAGCATCGATCCCCGCAGAGTTCTCCTTCGTCTTCATCCATCTCAGATTCAGACGAGCATGCGCGCTTAGCGCGTGCTTTATCGATCTTGCGCTGTGTAAGCTTGTCTCTGGCGTCGTAGTCGCTTTTATGGCGGTGCGAGCTCTTCTTCCTTCGAGAAAGATCGTGCTCCTCTTCCTCTTCGGATGAGGGGGTGGGACTCCGGTCGCGCCTGGCCGGAGCTTTCTTCTTCGGTTCCGCAGGAGCGTCTTCGTGGAGCGCAGCTCCAATTAGTCCTAGTCCGGTGAGTGCGGACCTATGCATGGCCCTTTTCGGGTCCCCCTCCGGAGGTGGGTGAGCCGCGAGATACGCAGTGGCTGCCATGATCGCAGCTTGTGGCGTCTTCGGGATGATGTTGCCGTCAGCGTCCATATCCATGAACGATGTATGGAGAGTTCGGGTCACGTCACGCCGCTCCTTGGGGTCCATGTTTTCCACCCGAGAGCGGTGCTTGTTTCCCTGATTTCCGTTTGTGCTAGAGCCGGGTCCCATGGCGGAGAGCGCAGCTCGTCGCGCACTGGACTCAGAGGCTGCTTGCTTGCGTTTGTCGAGCGTCTCCTGCATCTTGACTTGCTTCTTGTGCTCCTCGATGAGGAGGTAGTGGTATGCCCTCAGCAGATCACGTGGGGAGTCCAGAGGTAGGACTATTTCGCCTGCGACGGCGCGGCGTGCTTCGACCCATCCTTCTTTGCTAAGTTGGATGAGGTGGCCACTGTTTTCCCCGTTTTCGCCGTTTCCACCATTTTCGTCGTTTCTGTCCTGCGGGTTGGGGTTGGGCGGCGGGTTAGGCGTTTCCTTGTCGGTTTGGATGACTGCGGCACACAGATAGCGCCTGCAGATTGGTTGGCTGCTGCCGCAGCTTTCGGATCCGGAACCGTAGGTCCCTTCATCCGAAGGTGGATCGCACAGATCGGAGTTGCAGCTGCTGCTGCTGTAGAACTCATCTGTTGATGGTGACGTGCGTAGCACGGGGTGTGGAGCCCACGAAGCGGGCCTGATTGACGGCACGGGCACCCGCTCAGGGAGGCGGAGGGTGCCAGTTTGTCCCACCTGGAAGCAGAAGCTCCCGAACAAGATTTCGAGTCCGTCGCCTACGGGCTCGAAATCCTTCATGGTATCCGGCGAGTGGGCGGTGAAGTCGAAAGCGCCGAAGAGGAGGTGATTCTCCGTCGCCGCGGAGTGTAGATCGATCGGGTCGGAACCGTCACGACCGCACAATCAGCAGCCCCAATTCCCACAGACGGCGCCAATTGACGAGGTTTAATCTCGTCAATGCCCATTGTTATGAACCTGGGTAAATCTCGTGTCCCCTGGTTGCTTGTCTGATAACCGTGCCACGATCTCCAGCATCCCCATCTTCTCCAAAACCCAAGTCCATAACAATGGGCATTGACGAGATTAAACCTCGTCACAAACTTCAACGGTCCATCTATGGATTGAAGCAAGCATCCCGAAGTTGGAATCAACGTTTTGATAAGGTGATCAAAAGTTTTGGTTTTATACAAACTTATGGAGAAGCTTGTATTTACAAGAAAGTGAGTGGGAGCTCTGTAGCATTCTTAATACTGTATGTAGATGACATATTGTTGATTGGGAATGATGTAGACCTTCTAAATAGTGTCAAGGAATATTTGAATAATAGTTTTTCAATGAAGGATCTTGGCGAAGCAGCTTACATATTAGGCATAAAGATTTATAGAGATAGATCGAGACGCCAAATATCATTGTCACAAAGTACATATTTGGACAAAGTTCTAAAGAGGTTTGGAATGGAAGATAGCAAGAAAGGGTTCTTGCCTATGTTGCCCAATACGACCTTGAGTAAAACTCAAAGTCCGACATCGGCAGAAGATAGAGAAAGGATGAGTAAGACTCCCTATGCCTCAGCCATAGGATCTCTAATGTATGCCATGCTATGTACTAGACCCGACATTGCATATGCTGTTGGTTTAACTAGCAGATATCAAAGTGATCCAGGAGTGGATCATTGGACAGCGGTCAAAAACATCCTTAAGTACTTGAGAAGAACTAAGGATATGGTTCTTTCTTATGGAGGTGATGAACAACTCGTTGTTAATGGTTACACCGATGCTAGTTGGAACACTGATCCGGATGATTCTAAATCACAATCTGGATACGTATTTATTTTGAATGGTGCAGCAGTTAGCTGGAGGAGTGCAAAGCAAAGCGTTGTGGCGAGATCTTCAACTGAATCGGAATACATGGCTGCTTCGGAGGCTTCACAAGAAGTGATATGGATGAAAGAGTTCATTACAGAGCTGGGTGTGGTTCCTAGTGCGCTGGACCCAATGTCTATCTACTGTGATAACATGGGCGCCATAGCCAATGCGCAAGAACCAAGGTCACACAAGAAGCTGAAGCACATCAAGCTACGTTTTCACGCTATTCGAGAACATATCCAAGATGGGGATATAGAGATTTGCAAAGTACACACAGATCTGAATGTGGCGGATCCGTTGACTAAACCTCTCCCGAGGGCAAAACATGACCAGCACCAGACTGCCATGGGTGTTTGGTATATTACCATGTAATCTAGATTAGATGACTCTAGTGCAAGTGGGAGACTGTTGGAGATATGCCCTAGAGGCAATAATAAATATAGTTATTATTATATCTTTGTGTTTATGATAAATGTTTACATTCATGCTATAATAGTATTAACAAGGAAACATTAATACTTGTGTGATTTGTAGAATAAAATAAGAGTCCCTAGTAAAGCCTCTATATAATACTAGCTTGTTGGTTAATAGATGATTATGGTTTCCCTATCATGAACATTGAGATGTTATTAACAACAAGATCATATCGTTAGGAGAATGATATGGTGGACATACTCCTATAGATAAGCGCAGCATAAAGATCAAGTCATTTTAATACTTTAATTGCTATATGCTTTCTGATACATAGTAATCTAATTCCTTCGACCATGAGATCCTGCATATCACCTTTACCGGATGGATGCTTTGATGACATCAAACACCACACCGTAACTGGGTGGCTATTAAGGTGGCATTGAGTGTTCGGAAACTATTGGTTGAGACACATGGATCAAGAGTGGTATTTGTCCATCCATATGACGGATAGATATACTCTGGGCCCTCTCGGTGAAATGTCATCCAATTAGCTTGCAAGCATGTGACTGGCTCACAAGGGATCACATATCACGGGAACGAGAAAAGAGTACTTATCGGTAACGAGGTTGAACTAGGTATGCAGAGATACCGACGATCATAACCTCGGATAAGTAAACTATCGTGAGACAAAGGGAAATTGATATCGTATGTAAGTGGTTCATTCGATCGCAAAGTAATCGTAGAAATATGTGGGAGCCATATGAATTTCCAGATTCCTCTATTGGTTATTGTTCGGAGAAGTGTCTCGATCATGTCCGAATAATTCACGAACCGTAGGGAGACACACTTAAGGATTCGACGTTGTTTGATTAGTTATGGAATGATGAGAAAGAGACCGAATGTTGTTCGGAGTCTCGAATGGGATTCGGGATATCACGAGGAGATCCGGAATGGTCCGGAGAATAAGATTCATATAAGGAAAGTCCCGTTTCGGAGTTGGGGAATGGTTCTGGTGTTTTCATCGGGAATGTTCTAGAAGGTTCCGGAATGTCCGACACTCCGGAGGGGAAGGGTACATGAATGTGTTATATCAAGTTGGTATGATTGCATTATGTACTCGGTGTCATCGCTGAACAAAATAGAGGGATTAATCAAATCCTAGTTTGAAAAGTCAAACGCCAAGTTTGAAAGTCAAACGGCTATTTTTGGGAAGTGGAGAGGGAGGTGGAAACCGACTTGGGGGAGGAGTTCCTCCTCCCACCGCCGGCGCACCACCAAGCCGAGTTGGGGAGGGACTCCCCTCCCCTTGGCCGGCCCCCTCCACCTATAAAAGGAGGGGCAGGGCTCCCCTCCTAGACACAAGTTCCTACACCTCTAAACCCTAGCCCCAAGCCACCGCCGCCTCCATAGCCGCCGCCGGCCCTAGGGCAAACCGCCGCCGCCGCCTAGCTAAACCCTAGCCGCCGGCTTGCTCCTCCTCGGCATGTCTAAACCCTAGATCGTCGAGGGACTCTCTCATACTCCACCATACTCGCTCCGGCTTAAGGCGAAGCCCTGCGAGATCTCCCCTCTACTTCCGGTACCACGCCGTTGTGCTGCCGGAATCGCGAGGAGAGTGCTACAACCTCCGCTGCCTGCTGGAACAAGGGAGAGGAAGGTCTTCGTCGAGTACCGAACGTGTGACCGACTGCGGGAGCGCTGCCAGAACGCAGCGCCGGAAGGATCGTCTACGCGATCTTGAGATCGGGAAGAGTACGACTACATCACCCACGAGAATCCGCTCTCGTTAAACACTTTGGAATCTTCGAGGGTGAGTTATTCCATCGACTCGTTGCTACAATCTAGTAGATAGATCTTGGCTTGTTTGTTTGTATGCGATAGAAATTTTTTGTTTTCCATGCTACGAAACCCAACACTTCCTATATTTATTATCTATGTGGCAAATAAGGAAGGATGCATAGTATGACATCCATGAATTCTTTTTTTTGCAATGGGAACATTTACGTAATCAGGTTGATAAAATTAGCCTTTTTAGTAGAATTGTGCAAATGTATTATGCTATCATGCTTCATATCTATGTATATTGTGCTTCATATATAATAGATATATGCTTCTTAGGGCTAAATGGATTGCTTGACTACAACCATGCATCTTTAGTTTGTATATTTGTTTCCATGCGTGAACGAACTATACTTATAAAAGAACGTTTTCTTATTTGTGTTGTATGACATTGGGACATTTATGCCACCTAACATGCTGCTGAAACTTTTCTTTTTTCAGTCCACCCTTTTTCAGACGTGATTGAAGCTGAAAGGAAGTGTGTTCTGAAAAGTCACTTTGCTGCACTCAGTTTCAAATATGTAGTATAGCGATGAAGGATAGTGGAAGATGAATTTAATTTGTACAGAAGCAAAAGTTGTAGTCTAGCAATGAAGGCGGTGGAAGATGACTTTCATTTGTATGGAAGCAAATTTGCAGTTCATTGTAAGCCTAGCATCGCAAGAGAGAGTTGATAATGTAAATGTCCGTTTATTGGAAGCAGATTTTGAGTTATCTGGAAGCATGTCCTATTTAGTTTGAAACATGTATGTGATTTTTCTTGGTGATGTTTTTTGGTTAGATGGAAACATACTCCCAATTTATTGCAAGAAACTCTCATGTCAAAGGACATAATCTTGTAATTAAAATATACCTTATGGTGCACACAATTTTCAATTAGATCAAAGCATAGTTTATTTGCAATGAAGCATTTTTTCCTACACATGGAAACATAATATTATTTGGGGAACCAATTATTACATTAGACACGTATTTCATATGGAAGCAAAATTCAATTATACTTGAAGCATGCAAATCAAGTCGAGGCTTGAAGCAACAACCCTTTATGCCGAAGCACACGGACACCAATTCCAAGAGGCTGGCGACATTAATGGAGCGTGTGTCACGGAATCAATTTACGGAAGCATGTAATCGGTTCCCAATTAACAGAAGGAACCTTGACGGAAACTGACGCGCGCGGACTGCTTAAAATCCTAAGGTGGGTTTGCTTTCAATCCTGTGGATATACAATTGTCCGATAGAAAGCAAAGAATCAGCATCCGATTCCTAGCGGTACCCGCTACTATTGTCGTGAGGTGAGGAGTTGCTATTGTCCACTCAGCGCGTACGCTACAAATGCATGTCTGAAGCCTTCCCCTTATGGACCACCCTGATTCTCGCACAAATAACAGGTTCTTCTTTTTTTAATATTTTTTATTTTTCTATTATTACATTAATAAAAGGTTTGGAATTTTCGAAAAAGTTCAAACATGAAAAAAATTCATATATAAAAAGTGTTCAAATTTAAAAATTGTTTATATACTAGAATTATTCAAATATAAAAATCGTTCAAATTAAAAAGTTGTTCAAGTTTGAAAAAAAATCAAAATGTTCAAATTTTAAAATTGTTCACATGCAAACATAAATTTATTTAAATTAAAAAGTTTTCAAAATTATAAATTGCTCACATTTAAAACGGTTCCACTTAAGAAAAAAAATAAAAGGAAAACCGCTCAGAATAAGAAAACCAAACCTAGGAAAAACAAAATGAAAAACCGACAGAAAAATCATAGAGAAAAAAAAAACCATAAACACGTCTATTGGGCTTGGCCCGTATCGGGGAACGCTCAATTGCCATGCTCAAGATATTTTGCGCAACATGCGGAATAAACCGTTATTTATTTCAATTTTTAGAGCCCAGTATGGCCTTCCATAGTGTGGTCGATTCCCAAAAGTTGAAAAAGGTTGCCACCTAATCATCGATGCCAATTCGAGTTCCGCCTTCACAGAATCTGTCGATGCGACCGAGTAGAAACGTTTCGTCAGTTTTGACATGGTATCAGGAGGGTCCTTAATTGGTTTCTCGTCCTGCAGGTGCCAATTAATATTGTGACGGGAAAGCGTGCTAACGCTCGACGGCGTAGCGTTTTTCCTCGATGGTGACCCCATGGCGATCTAGGTCTTGACGGCCGCTGCCGCTGTCGGCGGCTGCGTTCCTCCTATGCCTACCTAGGCAACGTATCTGTCCCCGCTCCAGGGTTTCTTTCCTCTCCCGGAGCCCATCCGGCGTTGAGTCTTTGCTGCCCTGTTCCGATCTTGGAGAGGATCAGGTCTGTTTTTGTGGAATAGCTTTGGCATGTTCGTTCTGTATCTGATCTACGTGCAGTTTCCATCCTGGGAGTTGGTCTCTAGCAGGTTTGATCCACGCGTGTGGTGTTGGTTATTGTGGAGGTGCTTTGGGCTTGATCCAACCCCAACGTTAGCAGTCTGATCGGTTTCTAGTCTGCGAAAGTCTGGTCTGGCTGAAAGCTTGAGCTGGTCGTGGTTAATTTTGGTAAGATCGTGTGTTTTGCGTTCGGTGTGGAAGTTCAGTATAAGTGAGATTTTGAGCTGAATAATGAATCTCCTATGCCTGAATTGTCGAGGCTGTGGGCAGCCCGAGACAGTACGTGAGATTAGCAATTTGGTACAGCTGTATCGGCCGTTTGTGATGTTCTTGTCTGAAACAAAAATGTCAGATATTAGAGCACAAGAGTTGCGCTGGAAATTTGGTTTTGAACACGCATATGGCGTAAAGAGCGAAGGACTCAGTGGGGGGGCTAGTTATGTTCTGGAATAGTGACTCCATGGTAACTCTTAAATCTTTTAGTAGATCGCATATTGATGTTTTCATCCAGAATGGAGTTACAGGAGAAAGGGAATGGAGATTTTCAGGCTTCTATGGCGAACCTGTTCGTTCAAGAAGGAAAAGGAGTTGGGAATTGTTGGAATATCTCAGGAGAGAATATGATCATCCATGGTTGTGTGCGGGAGATTTTAATGAAATCTTACACGTCTCTGAACAAATTGGTGGTAATGATAGGGAGGAATGGAAGATGGAAGGGTTCAGAGACACATTGGAGTATTGTAGATTTTCAGATCTTGGATATAGTGGACTGCCCTACACGTGGAATAATAAGCAACGTGGTGCTCGCAATATCAAAGTTCGCCTGGACAGGGGCCTTGGCGATGACATTTTTATGGAGCAGTTTGACAACACAGTTGTCCGTCATATTCAGACCACTGAGTCTGACCATTGTGCACTTCTGATTTCTGTTAACAAATCAGAGTGGTTGCAAGATAATGGGGGGCCGAGGCCTTTTCGCTTTGAGAACATGTGGACTAAGCATGATCGCTACGGATCATTAGTAGAGAGAAGCTGGGTGTCTGGGCCCAGAACATGGAGGATCTGAATACTTATTTGGGCCAAATCCAAATATGTTTGCAGAATTGGAGCCGAGATGAATTTGGCTCGGTCAAGAAACAATTGGAAGTGCTGAGATGTAAACTAGAAAATATCAGAACCGACTCCTTGAGGTCAGGGCCGACAAAAGAAGAGTGTGATCTTATGAAGAAAATAGCAGACCTGCTTGCGAGGGAAGAGGCGATGATGAAGCAACGCTCTAGAATACAATGGTTAACGGAGGGGGATCGTAACACCGCCTTCTTCCATTCTAGAGCGAGAGAGAGGGCAAGAATTAATAAAATTATGGCGCTCAAGAAAAGTGATGGTACTTTTGCTTCCTCTCAAACGGAGGTTGAGGAGTTGGCAATTAACTTCTATACTAGTTTGTTTACTGCGCCAGAGGTTATTACTCAATTTGTTCAACCTAAAGTTACTACTATCATGAACGAGAGACTTGATGCACCGTTCTCAGATTTGGAGATTGAAATTGCCCTATTCATGATGCACCCGAACAAATCTCCTGGGCCAGATGGTTTCACTGCCGGCTTTTATATCTAGCATTGGGATTTGCTAAAGGAGGATGTGTGTGCTGTTGTCCGTCATTTTCTGAACGGTGGTGACATGCCAGAGGTGGTGAACAACACTATTTTAGTACTCATACCTAAGGTAAAACAACCGCAAGATCTTACTCAATATAGGCCAATTGCTCTTTGCAATGTCCTATATAAAATAGCTTCAAAAGTTCTAGCTTTGAGACTGCGACCTATCCTTGATGAGATTGTGTCTGAAGAACAAAGTGCATTTGTCCCGGGAAGGCTCATCACGGACAATGTTATTACGGCGTACGAGAGTATTCACTACCTTAAGAGGAAGAAGGGGAAGAGTGGAGCATGTGCCATCAAACTGGACATGGCAAAGGCGTACGACAGAGTCGAATGGAGCTACTTGCGGGCTATTATGGCAAAACTTGGTTTTTCTAACCATTGGATCAACTTGGTTATGAAGTGTGTGGAATCAGTCTCGTTTTCAGTGAGGGTGAATGGACGTTACTCTAACTTCTTCAAACCAAGCAGAGGCATTAGGCAGGGGGACCCCATATCCCCCTACCTTTTCTTATTATGTGCAGAAGGACTCAGCTCACTATTGAAATCTAGTGGGCAGCAATATTTGTCAAAAGGTATTCGAGTGGGGATACATGCACCATGGGTGTCACATATTTTGTTTGCCGATGACTGCTTGGTCTTCACACAAGCAACAACTATGGGAGCAACCAGGCTGCATGCAATTTTAGAGGCGTATCATCATGGTTCTGGCCAGATGGTGAATAAGGATAAATCGGCTATTTTTTTCAGTGGTAACTGTACTGCCGATTTGAAGACCGTAGTGCATGCTGCATTGGAGATTCAGACTGAAGCAAAGATATAGAAGTACCTAGGGTTACCAACTGCCCTAGGTAGGTCTACAGATGATGAGTTTGAGCATATAATAACGCGGATCAGGAAATTAGTTCGAGGGTGGTCGCCCAAAACCCTTAGCAGTGCAGCTAGAGAGACCCTAGTGAAAGCAATATGTCAAGCGATCCCCACATATTCAATGAGCTGTTTCAAACTATCAAAGAATTTGTGCAAAAGGATAACTAGCTTGGTAGCTAGATTCTTCTGGGGAGGAGATGAGAAGAAGAGGAAGATACACTGGAGGAAGTGGCAGGATATTGCTATACCAAAATGTTTAGGTGGTTTGGGCTTCAGGGATTTCCAACTATTTAACCAAGCTATGCTGGCCAAGCAGGGTTGGAGACTCCTCTCAAAGCCTAATTCGTTATGTGCTCGTGTGCTGCGAGGAAAATACTTTCATGACTCTGATTTCATGAAGGCTAGAAAAAAGAGAAATTCATCTCATATTTGGAATGCTATTTTGCATGGTCGGGAAGCTTTAACGGCTGGGCTGATTAAGAGACCGGGGGATGGTTCTTCAATTCGCGTGTGGGATGATCCTTGGATTCCTGACAATTACCATATGAAGCCCCTCGTCCGTAAACCAGATGCTGAAGCTATCATGGTGAGCGAGTTGATTGATGATCAAAATTCAGGATGGAACCAAGAGAAGTTGCAGGAGAATTTTATTCCCTCAGATGTGTCGGCTATTCAAGCTATACCGATTGGCAGATTTGGAGAGGATTTTTGGTCTTGGACGCTAGAGAAATCTGGCCACTTTACAGTTCGTTCTTGTTATAAATCATTGGCTAGGTCGCTAGTACGCAGCTAGTTCAGGTTCTGACGGAAACCGATACTGGAACAAACTCTGGAAATTAGAAGTGCCTCCTAAAATTCGGAATTTTTGGTGGAGAGTGATAAATGGTTTTATTCCCTGTCGACAAGTGTTGAAGCAGCGACATATGGAGGAAATTGCTTTTTGCAAAACCTGTGGCGCTGAATATGAATCCATATTTCATGCGTTTTTTGAATGCACTTGGGCAAAATTATTCTGGAAGGAGATACGGGAAGGGGCATCACTCAAGATCCCAGAATTACATCCAGATTCCTGGGCAGTCGATATTATCGACGGTTCAAGAGTAAGCATAGAATCTACATGTGTGATCCTATGTGGCTGTTGGGCCATCTGGACGGAGCGGAATGCTATTTGGCATGGAGATAATGGAAGATCGGTAAAAGCTTCTGTCAAATGGGTCATGGATACGACCTATGATTTAGCCCAGCTGGGCAGAACAAAACCCTCGAAGCCACCCAAGGTGAATTTGGAAGAAGCCCGGGGAGGGAACGCTAAAGATTAATGTCGACGCAGGCTTTGTTGATGTGGCTCGGCAAGGATCAACAGGAATGGTTGTTCGTGATCACGAGGGACACTTTCTTTTAGGCCAGGCACTATGGTATTATAATGCGGCAAGTCCTTTGATCATGGAAGCACTAGCGATGCGGGATGGTGTTCAACTTGCGCTAGATCGAAGCTACCTGTCGGTGGAAATAGAGACTGATGCTCAAGATTTCTTGAAATTGTTGGATGATCCTGGTGGAGGCAGATCTGAAATTGCTTCTATATCCCAGGAAATTAAGGAGCTTAGTGGGTTTTTGACTAGCTTTAAGTTCTCTTTTGTTGGTAGGCTTGCCAATGAGGCAACTCATCTATGTGCCAAGAGACCTAGTAGTGTTAGAAGAAGGTATTTGTGGGTTAATTACATACCACCCTTCTTAGAGCATGTCATGTTGAAGATTGTAATCCCACTATATAATTAATAAAGAATCTGTCGATGCCTCAAGAAAAAATGCGGGACCTACCTCTGTTGGCGTCAGTCCTTTTACTCCTCATGTTCTCCTCACCGTATAGCTCAAAAGTAAACTCCATTCCTCCTAGAGACATAGGACTACTAATATTATATTTTCTACTGTGTTTGGCCATCGAAACACCTAGGTGCTTCGGTTTCTTAAAAAATGTTTTGGGCACCACCCCAGCAACGGAGAGCACCGGTGCTCCATGCTTCGAAAACAAGTTTGAGCACCGATTTTGCGTACACTATGGAAGGACTAAGATCGCCAAAGGCATCTCGAACTCAGGATCCAGAACACAAACGAAATTTGATTTTATAGTAAAAAAAGTTAAACAAAACAGCCCGATGGACAGGATGCATCCTGCTTGGGCCATGTGGTGCGACCGTGTGATAGACCGACCGCGCGATAGTGCGGCAAACTTTGGTGGTTGTCTGAACTCTAAGGGCTTGTTTGATTCATAGGATAGGAAAAGTATAGGAATAGGAAAACCATAGGATTGATATGTCATGCCAATGTGAATCCTATAGGAAGAGGGATCTTGTTTGATGTGGCAAAGGAATTTTTCCATGAGGTGTGACCTAATGTTGTTTTCCTATAGGAATTGCACTACAAAATTCCTATAGGATTAATTCCTATAGGATATGTTCCTATGAATCAAACACTAACATAGGAAAAATTCCCATAGGATTCAAATCCTACACAATTCCTATGCAATTCCTATAAATCAAACAAGCCCTAAACGTGTCACAAATAATAATAATACTCTGCCTGGAATCTAAGCCTTAAACTCGTACAAATGCTAAATGAAACCCAACTCTTAATCCCTGAAATCGGCACTCTAAACTTGCCAATTCTGGTCTATCTTGAACCCTTAATTAATCGATTTTTGATTTTAGAAAAAAATCCAAAAATAATTAAAAATCACTAGTCTAGCTGACTGAAATGGCCCACCTGTCATATACTCATATCTCTCTTCCACATCTAGTCTCTCTCCAATCTAACTGTGATGGGTGACGAGGTTTAATCTCGTCAATGCCCATTGTTATGGACTTGGGTTTTGGAGAAGATGGGGATGCTGGAGATCGTGGCACGGTTAACAGACAAGCAACCAGGGGACACGAGATTTACCCAGGTTCAGGCCCTCGGAGGGAAAACCCTACTCCTGCTTGTCTTCTCTTTGATTACGGCGGAACCGAAGGTTACAGGCTGCACAGATTCGATCTGGCGTGGACGCGTGTGCGAAAGTATGAGTCGAGTTGCCCTAGGACGTGTCCTCCTGGCCTTTATATAGACTTAGGCAGGTCCCGGGCGTAGTCCTAGTCGGTTACAAGTTCTAGGGTTTTACCCCTTTGAATTTCCTATCTCCTCTAGTCTTGCTCTCCAAGGATCCGAAGACATCATGGGCCTTGGCCACCCGAAAATCTTCATGGGCCAGCGTATGTCTGCCATGGGCCTTCTTTGGGCTGGACTAGGTATGCTGAAGTTACGTACCCGTAGGGTATAACCATGTCAGTAGCCCCCGAGTGATCAGTCGAATCGTAGATTCGGCTGAGGACTCTTCCATCCTTCGGGAGCAGCTATATGTTAATAGTATATGTGTGTAGGGATTGTTGATGCGTGTGCCTGACTCACCCGACGGATCAGGGTCAGTTAACTGTCTTAGGACGAAACAACACGATCTTCTTTAGGTTCGGGTCCCTTAACCCGGGCCTGGAACATATGCTGGCGTAATTCAACTTAGGCCGCGGAGGACTTATAGAAGTGGAATTCCAGTGATTTTAATTGGTGTACCCAACGCGTCCGTCGGGATTTTTTATCGTACCTGCTGGTACGGATTCATACTAGCAGAGCGCAGTCAGGTGCGTTGCCAGGCCATCAGATGATATCTGTAGGTCTTATCTTTGCGTCGCAGACGCAGCATCCGAACATTTATCACCTCGGAGGTGTTTCGGGTGGCCAAGGAGATTGTTGCTCACTTAGCGTTTTGTTGGGGCAGAGTTGCCAAAAAAGTTTTTGCATGCGGATCCGGAAGATCGCAGTCAAAGATTTCATAGGGTGCGCGACCAGCGCTCCCTATGGGAGTAGCCCCCAAGTGTCTGTTTGAGTCGTAGACTCGAACGGAGACTTTCAGTTCAAGCATTGTTTCAATCATTAGGTCCGCAGGACTCGAAAATTTTCGGATGCTTAAATCCATCCTCCCTATGGGAGTAGCCCCCGAGTCCGTAGTGGAGTCGTAAACTCGACGTAGGACTCAGAGAAATAATTTTGTCCTCATTTGTCTGTCGGGTGCGCGGCCAGCACTCCTGATAGGAGTAGCCCCCAAGTATTTAGTCGAATCGTAGATTCGAGTGAGTACTCTTAGCTTGTGGAGCCGAAGTGGTGCTAGTATAGCTTTTGATGACGTCAGTGCTTATGATCTATGACCTCAAGCGTCTGCTACGCCAGAGATGACTTGACTGGACGAAGCGTGGGTCCCACTTGCTGATTTTGAATTGACCGGTCACGCGCGGCGTGGAGATGATTACGGCGTCTCCTCGATTTCCGCACGTAGTGGACGGCGTGGTATTGACGGTTCATTTTGGTGCTGACACGTGTACGGCCAGATCTACCGTTGGCGTTAGGTCTTCTCGATGGACGGCCAGCGTGCGTCGTCTTCACTGTTATAATCCCTGGTGAAATCGTGGTTTGTTTTTCACCGCAGCAGTTCATCTATTCACTGCCCCCTCTTTCTTGAGCTATTCTTGCTGCGCGCTGAGAGTTTCCTCCACATTTCCTTTGTCTTTCTTCGTGGGCAACGCCACCACCGCCGTAGCGCCATGCGGAAAACAAAGAAGTCCTCATCTGCAGTTGGGACCAGCGCCGCCGGAGGCAAGAAGGGCACCGCCACTGCTCGCGTCTCCGACGGTGGCTGGCGGTGATCAGAAACGCGGGAGAGCGATCTCCGCAAACTGCGCGAGCGGAGCCTGATCCCGCAAGACACGATGGCCGTGAGGCTCCCTGGCAATGAGGTAATCCCCCGTACCCCATCTGGGTATCGGGTTATGTTTGTTGCCTTCATGATTCGCGGGTTTTCTTTTCCGGTCCATGACTTCCTTCGTGGACTGCTCTTTTTCTATGGGGTTCAACTCCATCATCTGTCTCCCAACTCCCTTCTCCACATTGCGTGTTTTATCACGCTTTGCGAGTGTTGGCTTGGCATTGAGCCGCACTTTGGCCTCTTCCGGAAGCTTTATTCCGTGAAGAGGCAGTCTGGTTCGGATGGTGTGTATCCCATTGGGGGTTTCATCATCTCCCTCAGTCCCAATGTGCAATTCTTTTTCTTTTCCATGTCCGAATCTGTCCAGTACTGGCGGAGGAAATGGTTTTACATCCGTGACTCCGTACTGCCTGGGCAAGACTTTGGTCTCGTTCCTTTTGACCCCTCCCAATTGATTGAGAAGAAAAGATCCTGGAAAAACCAAATCTTAGACGGTGAGGTGGCGGAGATAGAGGCCCTGTACCGTCGGGTGGAGGATCTCCAACTGATTCCTGAGAAGGAGGTGAACGGTGTCGACATCATCCGGACGTTTCTTGAGCGTCGGGTGCAGCCTCTCCAAGCGAGGGCGCATCCGATGTTTCTTTACTCTGGGCGCCGTGATCCGACGAGGGTTTCGGGTGAGAAAATCTCCGAGGTGGAACTTGACAAGGCTCTTCGCGCGCTGTTGAAGTTCAAGGACGACGAAGAAATCCCGGGGAAGTCGCTGACTTCTCCCTTTTCTTCGACGTTGGTCGTACCGAAGGTGTAGATTTGCGCACGTAGTGCTCCCCTTTTGTTTTTGTCAGCTGTGTACTTTTTCCTTTGTTTGCTAACAAAGTTCCTTTTCCTTTTGCAGAGCTTCAAAGTGCCGGGCATGGCACCACCGTTGCCCGAAAGGTATCCGAATGCCCCGGATAATGAAGTGGTGGATTCCGTGTCCGAGCTACCGTCAGCGCGATCCCCAGCGGAGGATGCCGACGAATCGAGTGAGGACCATTCGCGCAAGCGATCAAGGAGCTCTAGCGAGTAGTCAGATGCCTCGACTCCTCCGAATCCCAGAAATCCTCTGGGCCTTGAGCGTCATGATGATGTTCATGGGGGTTCTTCCTCTACCCTTCCTGCCATTCCTCTGCGGGCTGTTGCTCCGCACCTGCCAGCAAAGCGGAAGAAGGAAGAAAAGAAGGAGGAGAAGAAGGAAGAAAAGAAGGAGGAGAAGAGGGCCCGAAGGGCTTCTCCTATCTTCGACCTGAGCGTGTTGGGCTCGTAAGTTTTTTTGTTGCCACTGTTGTCCTTTGTTCCCTTGTTATTTTTGCACCTGTGTTGATTGGTTCGTATGCAGGCAATCCTCCGACGGCTCTAGTGATGGTGCGCGCGAGATGATGGGGGAGTCGAACATTGCGTCGCCTCCTCCTCAGACGGTGGCGACTTCTGGTGACGCTGCGCCAGTTCCTCCTGTGCAGGAGAGGCTGGTGGTTGCGCCTCAGAATTTCGCAGGCGGGCCTGCGGGTTCGCCTTCGGAGCACGTAAGTTTTTCTGCTTGATGTTACGGGGGGAGCCCCCGAGTGTCTTCGTATGCTGATGTTGTTTATGCTTCTTTGTGTTGGGCGTAGCCCCCAAGTCCTGCTCTTACTACTATTGCCTGTTGCTGCAGCCTTTTGTCCAAGAGGCCAAGCGGCTGGTGGAGGAACGCGTGATGCTGGAGGCGAAACTGCGGCAGCTTCAAGGTATTCGTCTGCCTTGTAGTACTTCTCTTGCTTATCCTGGTCCTGTTCTTTGACACTTGATTGTTGTAAATGCAGAGGAGCATAACGACTCTCTCCGTGAGGTCGATGCTCTGAAGAAGAGCCTTGGCCAATCGGAGCAGAAGGCCGAAGCTGCCGCTGGTGCGAGAGAGCGCCTTGAGCTGGAGCTGGCGAAGGCAGCCGAAGCGAAAGAGCGTCTGCAGCAGGAGGCCGCAGATCGTGAGGAGCAGCTGTCCACCGTTGCGTCTGCTCGTGAAAAAGGGGTGGCGGATAAGCTCATGGCTGCTGCCAAGGCTATTTCGGGTGAGTACAAGCTTTTGGACTTGCTTCTTTTTCTACGGATCTTCTTCTATGTTGCCTTTCTTCATGTTTTCTTCTTTTTTGTCTCAGATGCCGCAGGCATCGAGTTCGACCGCGGTGCTCTGGAGCACGGGAGTGCTCTAGATGATGCCACTGTAGCGGTCGAAGACCGCTGCAGCACCGTCGTCAACTCCCTTGCCAAGGCGAAAGAGGTCCTTGGTCGCTTCTACCAGGATCTCTTCCCGAAGGGCGCACCCCTTGAAGATGTGGATGCCCTGGCAGAGGCTCTGTCAGCCGAAGCGCCTGCAGCGTATAAGCGCAAGCAGAAGGGCATCGGCGCGTCCGTCGGGCTGGCGATGGCCATGGCGGCTGGGGCGGAGCTGGACCTTCCCCAGATTACTTCTCGGATGCCTACGGCTGCAGATGGATCCGAGGTAGCCTTCGCCGCCTACTCCGCTAGCTGCAGACGATATGGGCCCAAGCTCATTGACTTGCTGTCTGAGTATGCATTGCGGCAGCAGGACGAGGCCAAAGCTAGGCAGTCTGGTTCTGAGGCGACTCAGTGCCCTCCGCCTTAGGCATAGTAGACGTAGGGTAGTTTGTAGTCTATTTTTGTTGTAAATATCTTTTGTAGTACCATCCTTGTGCCACGTAGTGGCCTTATATATTTTAATGAATTCCTCCGAGTTGTGCTCTATCCTTGGCTGAATGTCTGTGTGCCTTCTTTTTTCTGCTGCTATAGGTTCCTTCGGGTGCTGACCCAGTTGACACTTCATCCGAAAGGCCCTTGCGAGCATCATTGGATGATTCCTCGCAGCTCGCTTTTCTTCGAGATCGCGTGCGCAGCTTGGAGAGAGATTTGCTTGGGTTACGCGGTCGCGCCGACGTTTGGAAATCCAAGGCAGACCGTGGTGCAGCCAGAGAGGAGTATTTGATGGCGGAGCTGGGTCGACTGTCCGAGCAGCTGCAATGTAAGTTGATCCTTCTTTCGGGCTGTATCTCAGTTCTTCGGGTGAGCCTGCTGGCCTTACTCTTGTTTTATGCGGTTGTCGCAGGTGCCAATCTTGCTCCGAGGGAAGAAAAGGAGCGTATTGTTGTTCGAGTCAATTGCTTGACTCAACAGGACATGGAGGCTGGCGGCTTCTTCTGGATGGATCGTGATAGCGCCATAGTTCTGGCGACAGTGCAGGATCGTGTCTACCAGGTTTCGCGGGTGCTCCGCCAGGTGCAGACATCACTTTCCTCGGTGTTGCACGTCATGTTTCCGTTGGATGCCATGCCAACGACCCTTGCAGGTCTTCTGACGAAGTTTCGGAGTGCCAGCAATGTCAAGGAGCTGGTGCGGCAGCAGCTCGTCGCAGGGGTGAAGGCTGCCTTGTCTCTTGTGAGGGTGCACCGCCCTGACGTAGATTTGGCTGCTGTGGCGACTGGTCCACCTCCTCGACCAGATGGTGGCGAGTGGGATATGTGTCCGCATTACGCGGCTGTAAGGCAGTATGCCGAACAGATTGTAGATTTGTTTGAGCAGCGTGCTCAGGTTATTCTTCAGAATAGGTAGGACCTGAAAATAAACAGATAGATGTAAAATTTGTATATTGCGGCTGGGCGTTTCTGTGCCCTTTGTTATAAAGGTTTGTGAGCACGCAGTGCTTTGAGTGAGTACGTGCCCTTTTCGTTTGCCTGACGTAGTCAGCTACTCAGGTGTACACGTTTGGTCCTCAGTCGATGAAATCGTGAGGTGGGGGGAGCCCCCAAGTGCGTATGTAGCATGTAGTAAAGTTGCATAAAATGGTCAACCGAAGGTTGGGGGCGAGACACTTAGCTGTATTTATATCGTAATGGAGGAGGTACATGGTTCGGCTGAATAGCCTTGGCTGAAAGCCTTATTGAAAGTAAAAAGGGGGGTAGGTTGCTACGGGTAGAATCGTCGCAGGTGCGAGACGTTCCACGGGTTGGAGTATGCGACTCCAGACTCCAGGTGCTTGAGGCGATAGGCGCCACCTGGGATGGCCTCGGTGATGGCGTAGGGTCCTTCCCATGGTGAATCGAGTTTGTTCGGTCGCTTTTGCTTGAGTCGCAAGACGAGGTCTCCTTCGACGAAGGACCTTGGGCGCAGCCGGCGGCTGTGATAGTTGCGGAGACTCTGCTGGTACACCGCTGATCGAGCGGCTGCTATATCCCGCGCTTCATCGATTGTGTCGACGGCGTCTTCGAGTGCAGTCGTGGATTCGGCTTCGCTGTACGCGACGACTCGTGGAGCCTGATGGCGTACTTCGGCTGGTAGCACTGCCTCGGCTCCGTGTACCATGAAGAACGGTGTGTAGCCGGTGGAGCTGTTTGGCGTAGTCCGTAAGCTCCACAGGACAGACGGTAGCTCTTTCGTCCAGTTTCCAGCTTTGTGCTCGAGTGAGCTCATGAGGCGCTTCTTGATGCCGGCGCCGATTAGCCGTTGGCCTTTTCCACTTGCCCGTTTGTTTGCGGGTGTGCCACTGAGGCATACTTGATATTGATCCCGAGGCCTTCGCAGAAGTCCTGGATTTCTTCGGAGATGAAGTTTGATCCGTTGTCGGTGATGATGCTGTGCGGTACGCCAAACCTGTAGACAATGGATTCGAAGAACTTGACGGCGGTTTTGCCCTTCTGGTTGGTGACTGGCATGGCCTCGATCCACTTGGTGAATTTGTCGACTGCGACCAGGAGGAAGACGTGTCCTCCTTTCGAAGATTTTGGCAGTTTGCCGATCATGTCGAGGCCCCATTGGGCAAAAGGCTAGGCTATGGGTATGGGCCGAAGTTCGGACCCAGGTGCGTGCGGTTTGTCGGTGAACCGTTGGCACGCGTTGCATCTTCGGACGATGTCCTTCGCGTCGCTCATGGCCGTTGGCCAGTAGAATCCTGCTCGCAGAGCTTTGGCGACGAGGGAGCGACTGCCTGCGTGGTGGCCGCAGATGCCTTCATGGATATCTTGGAGTATGGCCTTGCCGTCGTTGATGGTGACGCACCATTGCAATACACCCGTAATGCTGCGTTTGTACAGCTCGCTGTTTGTAGCATCCCAATTGTCTAACAATTGCAATGCTACTAGCCTAGTCTATATAATGGCTACTCCATATATATAATTGTTGCATCATCATTATATCATGCTCATGTCATCATGCCACCTTGCATTTGAGCATCATATAAAACCCCTTTTTGATTTGGTTCTTCTCTCATATGCATTGTAAATTGTAATTGCCTCTTGATATTGTATTTGGTTCTTGATATATTATGTAAATGCCCAAGATGAGTTGAGGGCATATCTTTTATTCAACTCCACCACCTTTCTTTGTCACCACCTTATCATTCTACCACCCTAATTACCCATGGGCTTTTATTTTATTTTGGCATTTACTCTAGCCCATGTGGGTTGGGATGGATCCAATTCTAAATTCTTTTGCTTGGCCTTACTCCACATTTTGGGGAATGCATAAGAATAATGCCATGTTAATATTATTGTTTTCACAATATTTTAACCATGGCAATTATCATTTTTTTTGTATGGGCCATGCAACCTTTTCCACCTTTGGTCCTCCTTGTTTTTATTTGGATTTTTGGGTGAACCATCTCATCTCTCTCTTTATCTCCATCCATACCCTCACCACCTTTTTATCTCACCCTCTCTTTTCTTGTCTAGATCTTGTTTGAGCTTGGCATGTTTTTGCTTGATCTTGCTTGATGCATGCAAGCATCTAAAACCCTAATCCCTCTCTCCTCTCTTTGTGTCATCTTTTGTTTTGGTCTTGTTTCCAAACCTATCTACCACACCACCCCCTCTCACTTATCCTCTCCCCTAAACCCTAGTCCCTCTCTAACCTAACCCGAGCTACCCCCCTAACCTAAACCAAAACCCTAGCAAACCATACCCCTCTCTCACCTCCTCTCTCCACCTTCCTGGCCCCACCTGGTCACCCTGGCCCACCTAGCTACCACCTCTCTCTAACCCTAACCCGAGCCACTCCCTCCTACCCTAGCTGTCTACCCTCCACCCGACCCTAGCTCCATGCCCCCTCCTCTCTCCCTCTAGCTCTCTCGCTGCCACAAGGCCCCACCCGAGCCTACCCCTCTCTGGCCTCACCCTGACCCCACCTGGACGTCCCTGCCCCTGCCCTAGCCTCCCAGCTCGTGCACGTGAAGGAGGAGGGAAAAGGTGGCCGAAGCCACCTTTATCTCCACCACCTCCCCCACGGCACCCCTTCCCTCTCCCGTCCTTATCTACCCCCTCTCTCTGCCTCTCCTGCATCTCCCAGATCCCCCATAGCCGTGCCCTACCCCCTTTTCCTCCCCCTTCTACCACACATCCACCCCGACGACCTCACCGTCGGCCTCTACCCCACCTACCCGTTGCAAGCCGGCGGCGTGTTGTTGGGTTGTCGAGGAAGACCGGCGCGCCCCTCTGCGTCGCCCTGTACACGACAACGAGGAGGAGGAGGACCAGGAGCCCCAGGCCGACGCCGCTCCGACGAAAACCCTAGCTCCGCTCGGCGCCAGCTCCGTCAACAATCCCCTGCATCCCGGCCCGATCCACCACCTCTGGCGCACTCCCGGTGAGCTACTGCACCTCTCTGACACCCTCCCGCTGTTGTTCGCTTCCTCGACGAGCGTATCCCGGCGACGAACGCCCTCTGTGCATGGCAGGTTCGTCGTCGTCTGGTTGTCTGCGCATCGCGTTACCTTAACTCGCTGCGTAGCCGAACCCTGCAACAACCCCCCGAGCCACCGCAGCAGTAACCGCCGCCGCGCGCGCACGCGAGGTCACGGGATCGAGCCCTGCGCGCCCCTGTTTTCCTCTGTTGCGCGGCGTCTTCAGTTTCGTCAGTCAACCCAGGAAGAGAAACAGTACCGCGTCGCCATTTTTGCAGAAAACCCCCCTATAGCTTTTTACTCCTCAACCCGCGCTCCTCTAGGCCCACATGTCAGCCTTCCGTGGCGTTTTTGCAAAAAGGATCCCGGAGTTTGTACTCCTCAACCCGTAGTCCCCGGATCCACCACGTGTCGACCACCAGTTAGCCGTGCGCGTGCGTGGCCCCTGTTCTGTCCCTGGCCCACATGTCATCCACTACGGCTAGGTGAACCCGCGGTGTAAATAGAATTGTCGCGCGCTAAGTTGCTGAGTCAGCCCTGACCCCACTTGTCAATGACTATGGCTAGAATCTGGCTGAGTAACAAAAGCTTTTCTGTAATTCTGTTTTAATTCAAATCTTTTCAAATTAATTCAAATTCAAATTTCAAATCAGATTTATAATAACTTTTAAAATATAATTCCAAATAATACAAATAATATATGTTTTGGAATCAGAAAAAATGTGAGGAATTAAAATATGCCATTCAAAATATATTTAGGACACTTTAAATTTCCAAGTTAATTAAAATTACAACAAAATGCCCTTTTGCATTAATTAATTAATAACTTTTGTTCTATAACTCCAAATTTAACAAATGATATGTCTAAAATGATCAGCTCGACGAGACCTTTCTGTTTATGCATTCCATGTTCTGTTTTGCAGCATGCATCATATAAATATAAAGAGTACAGCAACTTATTTGAGTATAAAAATGTGACTAAAACTCAAGAAAATGTTTATTTCTTGTATTCTACACCTCACCCATGCCATGTTACTTTATTGCCATGCAAATTGTGCATCATTCATCATGGCATGATTGTTTGCTTGTCGCATTTTAACTCATATGCTTGTGCACTTTATTTATGTTGGCCCTTGTTTGTTTGGTTCTTCTTCGAATAGACGCTGAGCAGGGGATATATCAAGAAACCCAGGAGCACTACCCAGATCCTTCTCTCGCTTCAACTGAGCTGCCAGGCAAGCACTACCACATGCTTGCATACATATAGTACCTATTGCCTCTATCTTATTCTTGCATCATTGAGTCGCGATTGCATTAAACTGAATCCCAAGTACTGCATAGCCTTTACTTTTAAACCCCACCGAAGCTTGTTCCTCCATCCCATGAGCCATTACTACAGGAGTTGTTTGAGCCATGCGAGTCGTAGAACAGCATGTGTAGGGTATGCGAGTGTCTGATGGATAACGAGGTACCTAAACAACTTAACCTGAGTAGTATGGGATAACTAATGAAAGTGGCACCGGTGAGCAATATCTGCTATTTGGTTTTTCATGCTCACTTGTGTCCCGTAGGACCCCGAGTACTTGATACCTGTTCCTTGAATATTCGCGCTATCCACATCCGGGAGGCTTATGGGACCCCCTGAGCCAGAGCTTGATTCATTCTTATTTCTTGGGGCCACAAACTAGTTTGAGGTTTTATTTACTATCCTGTACTTATGCCATGCTTTACTGCTTTATTTAAATTGTGCGAGGTACTGCACCTGTACTGTTTAGGGAAGCGGAGTGTTTTCGCGGTATCGACAAGCCCAGTCACATTTTCGGGTTCCCAGTCGTTTACAGCCATTGACGCAAACCTTGAGTCCGTCTCGGAGTCAGCTAACTTCGTTGCGGGTGTACTCAATGGGGTGGCCCCCTGAAATATTTCTGAATCCTGTGATTGCTTTGTCGTGAATGCCTCGTTGGGTTTTGATTTGGTTTTTCCGAGGTTGATCGAGTGTGTGTTGCTATTTGTGCACCCCTGCAGGGTAAAACTTTCTGAAAGCCGTGTCCGCGGTTATGGACGACTTGGAGCACAGTTTCTCGATCATAGACAAGCATAACTAAAGTACCGCTTTAATTTGGCTAAGTAACTGACTAGTAAATAGTGCAACACTCATGGAATGGTTAATAAAACTGCCAACGGATGGGGGGTGTTCGTCCGCTTCCTCGTTGGTAAGCGAGGAGGAGGATGAATCTGTTGATATTACTGTTATAACTGTTGTTCTTAATTCACGGACATCCGTCTATCTTTGGTTAGGCGGATGGTTAGCGAGTATCTATAGAATTGTTAGGGTTTATATTTTGCTGCAATTGCGTCACCCCAGGTTGTGTCCCCTTTAGAGGCATAAATACTTGCTGAGTACCCCTAGGGTCTCACACGATAAAATGTTTGATTCAGATGGACAGGTGCACTCACAAGATGGATACTGGGTGGAGGAGACGGACGATGTGGGCAACGATCATTCGGTGTAGAGATTCCGGGAACAGGGATCCGTGAGATCTGTGGGCGGGATGTGTTTATTTATGGGGGCATCTTATGCCAATTTGCTTCTTATCCGTACTCGGATCTTGTTTGCCGCTTCCGCCTGATACTCTGATGTTTGATGTATGAGGAGATATCCTAAACTATTATATCTATCTAGGACACTTGAATCTTGCCGTATGGCGTTGCTATATTTCCTTTCTTTTAGATGGAATGGCTCTGATATACTGTTGTATGGTGGCTTGCATACATACTAATTTGTGTATGTAGTTGATCCCTTCGCCTGCCGATTACGCCGCCCGTTCTTGTCCCGATGTTTGGAAATGGTTGGGACGGCCGAAAGGTCTACCTGCGAGTGGCATTTGGGCCCCACCGTACTATTTCAACCATTTCCGCTCATCCAGGCTTGTAACTAGGAGCGTAATTCACCGAGGTAGTTACAATTGGTATCAGATCCATCCCGCCCTTTAGGGTCTCAGCCAAATGGTCGTTGTCAGTCTAGCAAATATTTTGGTAGCTATGTATACTAGGGAAAAACAAAACGCGAGAGTAGGACTGCTTCCACTTTTCTTCTTACCCACCCACCCACCCTTTTCTGGTAAGGAAGTGTAACGTTTCAATCCTCTTCTTAACAGTTCAAACTAGGATTCACGTGTTCTGGGTTTCCGTAGTACCATAGGTTGTGTGTGTGTGTGTAATTCCTTGTCTATCTATTGCATCCAAGTTGTTATCACAATCGGCCTTTTGGTTATCAACTGTTGGTACATTCCATACCGACAGGCTTTTGAATACCGGCGCGATCTATCTGACTCCTTGTTAACCGGTGCCATCTTCTTAAGGGTGTCCTTCCTTCTAGCAACTCCACATTCTGTGAAACCATTAGGTAGCGATTAGCAACTATTGGTATATCTCTACCTGATAAGTGTTTTTGCGCATCTATTGGTATTTTAATGCCGAAAAATGCCGAAAAATTTTCTTTGATACATCTGTGTTTCCACACTCCTTTCCAGTCGTGTGTGAGACATTATCTATCTCCCTTTTATCAGCATGCCCATGCTAACTCATTCTTTTTTCACCGGCGCTTAATTCTGGAGTTTCATTTCATCTCCAATTCTCTTGGGCTAATTACATAACATGTGTCGATCCAATGCTGATGAATGTAATTTGGTTCTCGGCATAGCTATATTCCACCCATGATAAGTGTCATATCGATCTGAATGACGGAGTGGAATATGGAAAATGCAAACAACTCTATCCTCCAAATGGTGACGGTTATCTCCTGTGATTTTGAGTACACCGCGATCATATCTATGCATATTCAAGCATCTTTGGCAATCCAGAGTTTCTCCAAGCACTACAGCGGTCTATCATCTGCCCATCATGCTGCACACCTTTTTGAACTCCATCTCTGCACAATTCTCCTGGATACGAGGGAATTGCACCTTTTCGTCTCTAATAGCTTTGCTTAAGGTATGAGCTATCATCGGTTCTTATCCAAGATCTCTTAATCTTTGTAACCGGTGATCCGATCGACAATGTGAACCAGGTGACATCTCTTGTTCTTCCGAAGGACCAGATAATCTATTCTTCCAGTGTATCTTCTTCAACACGAACCCGTGCTCTTAATATTGATCTTTCTAAGAGCGTTGAGCTCAGAAAGTGTTTCGAGCATTTGTTCGTTCTCCCGCCTCTTGAACTTGGTATTCTGGGAATATCTTGTTAATCCATGGTGGTATATGTTGATAATATGCTTGCCTATTCGATATCAATGAAAGGACATGGAAGATCATCTGTGTCTCTTTCTCTCGAGCTTCGTGAGCACTGCCTGTGTGCAAAGTCTCAAAGTGAGAATTCTGACTTTTTGAAGTCACCTATCTCGACCACGTCCTTCTGCTAAATACATTACTTCAACTCTAGAATCAGCAAGTCCATTGTTAATTCCATCCTCCATCTTCAACCAATCCGGAGTTGTTCCTTGTTGGCAAGTTATCATCGTCGTTCCGCTGAAGATTTTCTCAAGGCTGCTAAATCTCTCTCAATCATTTCAAGAAGAACATGGAGTTCTTTCACCGCCATCTTGTTAAGTAATATCTTGAAACCCTCTCGCCCTATCGTTTATGCTCAATCCATCGGAGGCCATGAAGACCTTCCAGATCTTGTATTCCTTCTGTTCAAGTTGGTGCTATCTTTTCTGTAGCTGTTGAATCTTGCAGTTCTTCTCCGTAATCTTCCTTCATATCTTTCCGGTGGCTTGGTACTTCCGACATGACGACAACATCATCATCCTTATCTATCTTTAATCCGGCGAATCGTTCGCATCTATCCTTGTTTTCTAACGGAGTTCTATGAGTTTTTGCCAACACCTTCAGTCTGTTTCGGTAGTGGGGTTGCATGATTTTCTTATTCATGTGCGAAGTAATGCTTTGAGTGCGGGATGGAGTAGCTACCATACCACTACTCTTATCATTCGCTCTTGAACATTGAATTGGTGAATTAATGTGATTTCACTCATTCCACGGAAGTTAGAAGTGGCCTTTATCCCTCGATACTTTTACTTCCGTCCTTGTTTTTCCGGAGTGCTCTTTCGAAGAAAGTAATAAATAATCTCTTGTTGGTGATCTCACCCTTTCTACACAGAGCAAAATCCTCACTCATCTGGTGGACACAAACGCAAACCTTTTTCTATCCTCGTCTATCTACCGATGCTCGATATCCCCAAACAAGAGTAAAGGAAACTATCTCTCTCTTTGTTTCATCAATTCTTTTTCTGTGGTAAAGCCAATTATGGTTGATGCCATCAGCCGCAAATCTATTGCGTTAGCCTCAAGGCTAAAGAAAGCAATAAGTATCTCTACAATAAACTCCAGATCCTCCATATTCTTTGCTTCTCGGGATTCCACCATGATCTGGCTTCACATCCGTCTCTGGAAGTTATATCCGCGCACCTCAATTGCGTGATCCTTGGTTCTTACCGGCGCAACAAGAACCTAATCCGACGATGTCTAACTAAATCTTTCTGTTGTTATCAAGGGACTCTATTGTTTGAAGGCAATATTGTTTCCGAACTTCATTTCTCAAATCCGAGAGAAGATACGATGCTATTGTAATAGTGGTTCAAAACCTCTCCAATCTAGCTCCTTTCTTCCGGCGAGACAAAGATTCATCCTCTCTAGTATCAGTAAATCTTTAATCTTAATGGTGTGTCTGTTGGAGATATGCCCAAGAGGAAATAATAAAGTGGTTATTATCATATCTTCACACTTATGATAAATGTTTACATACCATGCTATAATTGTATTAACCGGAAACATTAATACTTGTGTGATTTGTAAACTAAAATAAGAGTCCCTAGTAAAGCCTCTTGTTAAACTAGCTTGTTGGTTAATATATGATCATGGTTTCCTGATCATGAACATAGAGATGTTATTAACAAACAGGGTCATATCATTAGGAGAATGATGTGATGGACATACTCCTATAGATAAGCGTAGCATAAAGATCAAGTCATTTAAATAGTTCAATTGCTATATGCTTTCTGATACATAGTAACCTAATTCCTTCGACCATGAGATCATGCATATCACCTTTACCGGATGGATGCTTTGATGACATCAAACACCACACCGTAACTGGGTGGCTATAAAGGTGGCATTGAGTGTTCGGAAAGTATTGGTTGAAACACATGGATCAAGAGTGGGATTTGTCCATCCATATGACGGATAGATATACTCTGGGCCCTCTCGGTGGAATGTCATCCAATTGGCTTGCAAGCATGTGACTGGCTCACAAGGGATCACATATCACGGGAACGAGAAAACAGTACTTGTCAGTAACGAGGTTGAACTAGGTATGCAGAGATACCGACGATCATAACCTCGGATAAGTAAACTATCGTGAGACAAAGGGAAATTGGTATCGTATGTAAGTGGTTCATTCGATCGCAAAGTAATCGTAGAAATATGTGGGAGCCATATGAATTTCCAGATTCCTCTATTGGTTATTGTTCGGAGAAGTGTCTCGATCATGTCCGCATAATTCACGAACCGTAGGGAGACACACTTAAGGATTCGACGTTGTTTTGAGTAGTTATGGTATTATGAGAAAGAGACCGAATGTTGTTCGGAGTCTCGGATGGGATCCGGGATATCACGAGGTGATCCGGAATGGTCTGGAGAATAAGATTCATATAAGGAAAGTCCCGTTTCGGAGTTCGGGAATGATTCCGGTGTTTTCATCGGGAATGTTCTAGAAGGTTCCGGATTGTCCGGCACTCCGGGGGGGGGGGGAGGTACATGAATGTGTCATTGAATGATTGCATCATGTACTAAGTGTTCTTGCTGTTCCAAAACTTGAAAGTCAAACTGCCAGTTTGAAAGTCAAACGGCTAAAACAGGAAACTGTGGAAAACAGGAAACTGTGGGAAACAGGAAACTGTGGGAAACAAGCAAGAGGAGGTTGAAACCAACTTGGAGGAGGAGTTCCTCTCCTCCAAGCCGGCGGCCAGCCCTAGGCCGAGTTGGGGAGGGACTCCCCTCCCTCCCTGGCGCGCCTAGCCCCTCCACCTATAAAAGGAGGGGCAGGGCCTCCTCCTTGGGACACACAAGTTTCTACCTCTAATCTCCGGTTTAGAGCCGTTTGGTTTAGAGCTTCTAATCGCTTTAGCCTGCGGTTTAGAGCCTTCTAATTGGTGTGTCTAATCTCTAGACCACTAATAGCCCTCTCTCATACTCCACCATACTCGCTCCGGCTTAGGGCGAAGCCCTGCGAGATCTCCCCTCTACTTCCGGTACCACGCCGTTGTGCTGCCGGAATCACGAGGAGAGTGCTACAACCTCCGCTGCCTGCTGGAACAAGGGAGAGGAAGGTCTTCGTCGAGTACCGAATGTGTGACCGACTGCGGGAGCGCTGCCGGAACGTGGCGCCGGAAGGATCGTCTACGCGATCTTGAGATCGGAAAGAGTACGACTACATCACCCACGAGAATCTGCTCTCGTTAACCGCTTTGGAATCTTCGAGGGTGAGTTATTCCATCGACTCGTTGCTGCAATCTAGTAGATAGATCTTGGCTTGTTTGTTTGTATGCGATAGAAAATTTTTGTTTTCCATGCTACGAACCCCAACAGTGGTATCAGAGCCGTGTCTATATGTAGATCTGTTGCACGAGTAGAACACAATGGTCATTGTGGGCGTTGATGCTTTTATTGTCGATTGCTTCTTGTGTACTTTGCATCTTGCGGTATGTTGGGATGAAGCGGCCCGGGCTAACTTTACATGACATCGTTCATGAGACTTGCTCCACGCTTGACATGCAACTTGTATTGCATAAGTGGCTTTGCGGGTGCCTGTTTCTCCTAGCATAGTTAAGATCCAATTTACAACGGGTGATTGACAATACTAGTATCAATGTTGTGGTTCTTGTTCGTAAGTTAGAACGACACTTATTGAAAGCCCCAAACCACGTAAAACATGCAAAGAAAATTAGAGGCGTCTAACTTTGTTTTTACAGGGGTGTGCTGTGATGTGATATGGCCATGATTGTGATTATATATGATGTATGCAATGTTCCTTATTGTAAGTTGGCAACCGGCAGGAGCCATATGGTTGTCTTTAAATTATGTTAAGACCCGCGTGTCTATTCAAAGTAGTTGTAATAGTTGAAGCCGGTGGACGACAACCATGGAGAAGCATCATTGACCTTGATGCAATGTCGGTGATGATGTAGATCATGTTCGTGCTAGAAGATGGAGATCGGAAGCACAAAGAAGAAAGGCCATATCATATCACATATTATGAATTGCATGTGATGTTAATCCTTTATGCATCTTGTATTGCTTAGTAGACGACGGTAGCATTATAAGATGATCCCTCATGCACATGAATTTCAAGTCACAAAGTGTTCACCCTTAGTTAGCACCGTTGCTAAAGCTTGTTGTTTCGAAGCACCACGTGATGATCGGGTGTGTTAGATTCTGCAAGTGTATACAACGTGAGCAAGCCAGATTTGCTCATGCGGAAACTAAGGTTTGATCTTGACGAGCCTAGCATGTACAGACATGGCCTCAGGAACACGGATTACCGAAAGGTAGAGCATGAGTCATATAGTAGATATGATGAACATGTTGATTGTTCGCCATTGAAGCTATATCAACTCTCGTGATGATCGGTTTTGATGTGGTGGATTTGGTTCGTGTGATCACTAAAACAATGTGAGGGATATTGTTTTGAGTGGGAGTTCACCTAGATTAATTTAATTATTAATTAGAACTCAATTTATCATAAACTAAATCAAAGTGAATTTGCATAGTTGTTGTAGTCATTGGCATCCGTTTACCACCTTGCGCTTAGTTATAATTGAGATGATAGAACTATAGAATTCTGGTTAGTTACTTTACGAACTGGTATCGTATTGTTTTGAAGTGTTAATCTAAAGTTTAAAAGTCCTATTGCAAACTTTCAGTAAGTTCCGGTTACTCCATGAAGTTTAATAATTAGTATTAAATCAAGAGTAACAATTCCAAGTGTTAGTATATAAGTATCATGTTTGTATCCATGATTCTTGATATTCAAAGGATTCTCTTAATATCAAGGTTATCTAGGATCTGAAAGAGTTGTTTCAGAAACCATGATGTGTGGAAGATATTGTGATATCTGAAACGAAGTATTGGTTACAACATGATAGAGTATAATATGGCAAAAGCCATGTTCTCATATTTGATGAGAATTTGCAAAAGGTTGGAGACACTAGTTGTCCTAATCCTCCAAAAGGATTTGGAGAGCAACATTATACTCATGTTTCACCGTTATAAGCTAAAAGTAGCTTGATCATGGATAATTCCATGATAAGGGTGAATATTTGATGTAGGTAAAATGTTTACTACACCAAGAGATTACTAAAGAAAGGAATTTGAAAGAACACCAAACATTTGATGATGGTGATCTACTTCAAAGTGCAAGTCCAAAGACATTGGTATTTAACTATACACGCTTTGGACTATGTGTCATATGTATGACTCCACTATTGATGTTGATAGATTCTTTCAAACAGAAAAGGAAATACTGAAAGAGAATCTCATAAATATATGGCAGAAAAGAAAAGACTAGAATTGTTCAGTTTAAGTATATAGATGATATACATGTTATGGCTATATTCTTTGCTTATTAAACAATGTGATTCTTAAGTATTTGATACTGAATTTGTTGGTGTGAATCGTCATACGAAACAACACAATTCATGAACTACAATGGCCTAAGTAACTAGCAAAAGAATATGTGATGATGTTCATCGAGAACAAATAAAGGGTTGTTGTGTTGCTCGTTAAACATCAAAGCTTGCCTTCAAGATTTGTTTTATCAGGTATTATGAGAACAAAAGGGTTGTTCAAATAATTGCCGTAATCCATAAAAGATGGATGATTCACAAATCTCGTTGGAGAAATCACATCCATAAAACTAGTGCTAAAAATGTCGAAAGACAAATTGATTGAAAGGTCACTTAGGAAGTGACATCGCAGTTTAAATTATATTGGAAAGAAAACATGAAGAAACTCCATATGGATGGAATATTGGAGTCTATTTGATTTTGATCAAATGACGCTTGTGAAACTTTCCTAGAGATAATTAAAACTTCATTCATAGGCCAAAAGGGAACGAATGACTAGCTTATTGGAAATTGTACATATTGTTGTACAAAGTCCATCATGTGTAGTCAAAAGCGATGGATTTCAACTTCATATGCTTTCTCCGAGAATTTGAGTGAATATATGAATATTTACTTAATAAGGATAAAGTATGAAACATTTGAAAAGTTTAAAGACTTTCAAGATGAAGTGCAAAATCATTGTAACAAGAATATAAATAGTTTATGATAAGATCATAAAGGAAGATATTTGAGTTACAAGTTTAGCATAATACCTAAGATTTAAGGAATCGTTCCGTGGATTTGCATTTTCCCGAAACACCATAAGAGTATGGAGCGTTCGAGATATGTAATTAAACCTTGTTTGACATGGTAAGATCGAAGGTATAATTCATAAAACTGCCATTGTATTTTAAAGATTAAAAGCTTTAGAGATTACCTTTTTCCACTGAAAAGAGCTCCATCATAATCCGTTGAAATGACACCATATAAAGTTATGGTTTGGGATAAAACCCAAGTTGTCCTTTCTTAAACATTGGTATGCTATGCATAAGAAAGATGTTTGCAACCAAAGTCGGATGAACCTGTCTTTGTATGTTATTTCGAATAACTGTTAAGTAATCCTCCATAACATCAGAGACAAAAGTGTTTGTCACTTAAAACGTCAAGTTTCTTTGAGAAGGAATTTTTCGTGAAAAGTTAAGTGGGAGGACAATAGAACTTTGATAAGGTTAAAAGAACCTTAGCTGTATGTGCAAAGTTGCGCAGCGCCGAAAAGTGTTCCGGAGGCAGCAACAATGCTCATGGCTCACATGCCTCAAAGGTTGTGGTCACGGAGATCCAAGTTCCTATTGAAACAAGTAGGTCGGATGAACAATCGAATACCAAGATTTGAGAGTTAAATCATTATTTGACAATAATGATCCGACTACATGCAAAGAAGCGATGATGAGCCCTGACTCCGTCAAATGGCTTGAAGCCATAAAATCCGTGATAGTTCCATTCATGAGAAATCAAGTTTTGAACTTGAAGGACCCTCGAGAAAGGTGTAAGACCTTACAGTTGTGTTTGGATCTATAAAGAAATAGACATGGATGTTTCACATCTATGAAGTAGTCAACATGTTGGGAAAGAGTTCACAACAATGTTCAAAGGTTGACTATGACAAGATTTGATCTTTCATAGTGATATTTAGTCTAGACGGATTAATGTAGCAACCACTACATATAATTTTGTTATATGGTAGTTGAATAAACAAAACAAGTTCTTCTAATAGAATCGTTACCTAGGACATGTGCATAACACGGTCCATAGGGTTTTGTTAATTCAAAGGATGCTAAAAGCATATGCAAACTTCAATGGTTAAAGTGAGCATCGCGGAGTTGGAATCTTCACTGTGATGAAACTGTTGAAGGAGTTTAAAAGTTCATTAGAGACGATGAAGATGCTTGCATTTGCAAGAAATTAAGTGGGAGCGCTAAGACATGTTTCTAATACATTATGTGGAAGACATATTGTTGATTGGAAATAATGTATCTTTTATTAACACATATTAAGAATTTCATCCCGATGAAAGACTTAGGCAAAACCCAAATATTTGGCATCAATAGACGCTAATATGGTTGTGCCAGAAGTACATAGACAAGATATTGAATGAGTTCAATATAGAAACTACAAGAGAGGTTCTTGTCGCACAGAAAGGATTGAATGAGTTCAATGTTGATGATATATTCAAGTGTATTGACATTTGGTAAAGTGAAACAAATAATCAAGTATAGATTGATACTTGATGTATGAAATCACAAAGAGTATTTATATCAATCATACCGTGATATGTACAAATCCAGATATGTCCTATGCTCTAAATGTTGTGAGCATATACCAGAATGATTCGTAAGATGATCATTGGACAATAGTAAGGATATTCTGATGATCTTTTGGAAGAACTAAGAGTATAATATTTGTAGAAGTGACAAATAGATGGTTAGTTCATTGTAAAAGTACTACATTGATACTAGCTTTGTCATAAAGTACAAATTAAGTTTATCTCAATCTAAACTAAGGGTGGCACAATATAATGGAAAGTGAGTTCCATAATGGATTTGGATGAGTTCCAAAGTTAAGACATTGTGACAGATACTACAACAAAAGGCTAAATATATGACTGCTATAATAGCAGCTAAAGAGGGCGTTTGTGTCAAGTAGTTTGTTATCAAACTAGGTGTAGTTCACAGCAGGATAATACTATGAAGATATATTGTACGACAATATTATCAACATGTTTTAACCCCAAAGAGCTAAAGGTCACACCGAAAGACCAAATTTATACAAAGCCATCTCATTAGAGAATGAGTGATGCGTAGAGACGCAAAGACATGCAATTACACACGGACCTGGAAGTGTCAGATCCGGAGATCAGTTGACCACTAGCAATCGTGTACATACAACACCGGAAAGCCATAGGTGTTGAATACACAAAGGTTTGAAACTAGATTATTGACTCTAGTGCAAGTGGGAGACTGTTGGAGATATGCCCAAGAGGCAATAATAAAGTGGTTATTATCATATCTTCACACTTATGATAAATGTTTACATACCATGCTATAATTGTATTAACCGGAAACATTAATACTTGTGTGATTTGTAAACTAAAATAAGAGTCCCTAGTAAAGCCTCTTGTTAAACTAGCTTGTTGGTTAATATATGATCATGGTTTCCTGATCATGAACATAGAGATGTTATTAACAAACAGGGTCATATCATTAGGAGAATGATGTGATGGACATACTCCTATAGATAAGCGTAGCATAAAGATCAAGTCATTTAAATAGTTCAATTGCTATATGCTTTCTGATACATAGTAACCTAATTCCTTCGACCATGAGATCATGCATATCACCTTTACCGGATGGATGCTTTGATGACATCAAACACCACACCGTAACTGGGTGGCTATAAAGGTGGCATTGAGTGTTCGGAAAGTATTGGTTGAAACACATGGATCAAGAGTGGGATTTGTCCATCCATATGACGGATAGATATACTCTGGGCCCTCTCGGTGGAATGTCATCCAATTGGCTTGCAAGCATGTGACTGGCTCACAAGGGATCACATATCACGGGAACAAGAAAACAGTACTTGTCAGTAACGAGGTTGAACTAGGTATGCAGAGATACCGACGATCATAACCTCGGATAAGTAAAATATCGTGAGACAAAGGGAAATTGGTATCGTATGTAAGTGGTTCATTCGATCGCAAAGTAATCGTAGAAATATGTGGGAGCCATATGAATTTCCAGATTCCTCTATTGGTTATTGTTCGGAGAAGTGTCTCGATCATGTCCGCATAATTCACGAACCGTAGGGAGACACACTTAAGGATTCGACGTTGTTTTGAGTAGTTATGGTATTATGAGAAAGAGACCGAATGTTGTTCGGAGTCTCGGATGGGATCCGGGATATCACGAGGTGATCCGGAATGGTCTGGAGAATAAGATTCATATAAGGAAAGTCCCGTTTCGGAGTTCGGGAATGATTCCGGTGTTTTCATCGGGAATGTTCTAGAAGGTTCCGGATTGTCCGGCACTCCGGGGGGGGAAGGTACATGAATGTGTCATTGAATGATTGCATCATGTACTAAGTGTTCTTGCTGTTCCAAAACTTGAAAGTCAAACTGCCAGTTTGAAAGTCAAACGGCTAAAACAGGAAACTGTGGAAAACAGGAAACTGTGGGAAACAGGAAACTGTGGGAAACAAGCAAGAGGAGGTTGAAACCAACTTGGAGGAGGAGTTCCTCTCCTCCAAGCCGGCGGCCAGCCCTAGGCCGAGTTGGGGAGGGACTCCCCTCCCTCCCTGGCGCGCCTAGCCCCTCCACCTATAAAAGGAGGGGCAGGGCCTCCTCCTTGGGACACACAAGTTTCTACCTCTAATCTCCGGTTTAGAGCCGTTTGGTTTAGAGCTTCTAATTGCTTTAGCCTGCGGTTTAGAGCCTTCTAATTGGTATGTCTAATCTCTAGACCACTAATAGCCCTCTCTCATACTCCACCATACTCGCTCCGGCTTAGGGCGAAGCCCTGCGAGATCTCCCCTCTACTTCCGGTACCACGCCGTTGTGCTGCCGGAATCACGAGGAGAGTGCTACAACCTCCGCTGCCTGCTGGAACAAGGGAGAGGAAGGTCTTCGTCGAGTACCGAACGTGTGACCGACTGCGGGAGCGCTGCCGGAACATGGCGCCGGAAGGATCGTCTACGCGATCTTGAGATCGGAAAGAGTACGACTACATCACCCACGAGAATCTGCTCTCGTTAACCGCTTTGGAATCTTCGAGGGTGAGTTATTCCATCGACTCATTGCTGCAATCTAGTAGATAGATCTTGGCTTGTTTGTTTGTATGCGATAGAAAATTTTTGTTTTCCATGCTACGAACCCCAACAGTGTCTTTCTTTATCCATGATACATCATCTTCTCCTTTTCTTTCACCAGTGGATCTTTTTCTTTTATCATGTTTCTTGAGAAAACCGGAGCTATGCCCATCCTATCCTTCTTGTCTCACGACAATCCTTCAACTCTTCTAACCCGTTGTTTCTCAAGAAAAACGCAAGACTCGCAACAAGTCTAGCAAGTTTTGCAAGGTGTAGTGGTCGCACCATTCCGTTGTTCATCAACTTGGGAACGTGAGGGTCACCTTCGTTCGAACACCCGCCTCTCCTTGTGTTGTTTTCTTTTTCCTAGGAATCTCGGGGCGAGATTCTTGTTTAGTGGGGGAGAGTTGTAGCATCCCAATTGTCTAACAATTGCAATGCTACTAGCCTAGTCTATATAATGGCTACTCCATATATATAATTGTTGCATCATCATTATATCATGCTCATGTCATCATGCCACCTTGCATTTGAGCATCATATAAAACCCCTTTTTGATTTGGTTCTTCTCTCATATGCATTGTAAATTGTAATTGCCTCTTGATATTGTATTTGGTTCTTGATATATTATGTAAATGCCCAAGATGAGTTGAGGGCATATCTTTTATTCAACTCCACCACCTTTCTTTGTCACCACCTTATCATTCTACCACCCTAATTACCCATGGGCTTTTATTTTATTTTGGCATTTACTCTAGCCCATGTGGGTTGGGATGGATCCAATTCTAAATTCTTTTGCTTGGCCTTACTCCACATTTTGGGGAATGCATAAGAATAATGCCATGTTAATATTATTGTTTTCACAATATTTTAACCATGGCAATTATCATTTTTTTTGTATGGGCCATGCAACCTTTTCCACCTTTGGTCCTCCTTGTTTTTATTTGGATTTTTGGGTGAACCATCTCATCTCTCTCTTTATCTCCATCCATACCCTCACCACCTTTTTATCTCACCCTCTCTTTTCTTGTCTAGATCTTGTTTGAGCTTGGCATGTTTTTGCTTGATCTTGCTTGATGCATGCAAGCATCTAAAACCCTAATCCCTCTCTCCTCTCTTTGTGTCATCTTTTGTTTTGGTCTTGTTTCCAAACCTATCTACCACACCACCCCCTCTCACTTATCCTCTCCCCTAAACCCTAGTCCCTCTCTAACCTAACCCGAGCTACCCCCCTAACCTAAACCAAAAACCCTAGCTAACCATACCCCTCTCTCACCTCCTCTCTCCACCTTCCTGGCCCCACCTGGTCACCCTGGCCCACCTAGCTACCACCTCTCTCTAACCCTAACCCGAGCCACTCCCTCCTACCCTAGCTGTCTACCCTCCACCCGACCCTAGCTCCATGCCCCCTCCTCTCTCCCTCTAGCTCTCTCGCTGCCACAAGGCCCCACCCGAGCCTACCCCTCTCTGGCCTCACCCTGACCCCACCTGGACGTCCCTGCCCCTGCCCTAGCCTCCCAGCTCGTGCACGTGAAGGAGGAGGGAAAAGGTGGCCGAAGCCACCTTTATCTCCACCACCTCCCCCACGGCACCCCTTCCCTCTCCCGTCCTTATCTACCCCCTCTCTCTGCCTCTCCTGCATCTCCCAGATCCCCCAGAGATGTGCCCTACCCCCTCTTCCTCCCCCTTCTACCACACATCCACCCCGACGACCTCACCGTTGGCCTCTACCCCACCTACCCGTTGCAAGCCGGCGGCGTGTTGTTGGGTTGTCGAGGAAGACGGGCGCGCCCCTCTGCGTCGCCCTGTACACGGCAATGAGGAGGAGGAGGACCAGGAGCCCCAGGCCGACGCCGCTCCGACGAAAACCCTAGCTCCGCTCAGCGCCAGCTCCGTCAACAATCCCCTGCATCCCGGCCCGATCCACCACCTCTGGCGCACTCCCGGTGAGCTACTGCACCTCTCTGACACCCTCCCGCTGTTGTTCGCTTCCTCGACGAGCGTATCCCGGCGATAAACGCCCTCTGTGCACGGCAGGTTCGTCGTCGTCTGGTTGTCTGCGCATCGCGTTACCTTAACTTGCTGCGTAGCCGAACCCTGCAACAACCCCCCGAGCCACCGCAGCGGTAACCGCCGCCGCGCGCGCACGCGAGGTCGCGGGATCGAGCCCTGCGCGCCCCTGTTTTCCTCTGTTGTGCGGCGTCTTCAGTTTCGTCAGTCAACCCAGGAAGAGAAACAGTACCGCGTCGCCGTTTTTGCAGAAAACCCCCTATAGCTTTTTACTCCTCAACCCGCGCTCCTCTAGGCCCACATGTCAGCCTTCCGTGGCGTTTTTGCAAAAAGGATCCCGGAGTTTGTACTCCTCAACCCGCAGTCCCCGGATCCACCACGTGTCGACCACCAGTTAGCCGTGCGCGTGCGTGGCCCCTGTTCTGTCCCTGGCCCACATGTCATCCACTACGGCTAGGTGAACCCGCGGTGTAAATAGAATTGCCGCGCGCTGAGTTGCTGACTCAGCCCTGAGCCCACTTGTCAATGACTATGGCTAGAATCTGGCTGAGTAACAAAAGCTTTTCTGTAATTCTGTTTTAATTCAAATCTTTTCAAATTAATTCAAATTCAAATTTCAAATCAGATTTATAATAACTTTTAAAATATAATTCCAAATAATACAAATAATATATGTTTTGGAATCAGAAAAAATGTGAGGAATTCAAATATGCCATTCAAAATTTATTTTGGACACTTTAAATTTCCAAGTTAATTAAAATTACAACAAAATGCCCTTTTGCATTAATTAATTAATAACTTTTGTTCTATAACTCCAAATTTAACAAATGATATGTCTAAAATGATCAGCTCGACGAGACCTTTCTGTTTATGCATTCCATGTTCTGTTTTGCAGCATGCATCATATAAATATAAAGAGTACAGCAACTTATTTGAGTATAAAAATGTGACTAAAACTCAAGAAAATGTTTATTTCTTGTATTCTACACCTCACCCATGCCATGTTACTTTATTGCCATGCAAATTGTGCATCATTCATCATGGCATGATTGTTTGCTTGTCGCATTTTAACTCATATGCTTGTGCACTTTATTTATGTTGGCCCTTGTTTGTTTGGTTCTTCTTCGAATAGACGCTGAGCAGGGGATATATCAAGAAACCCAGGAGCACTACCCAGATCCTTATCTCGCTTCAACTGAGCTGCCAGGCAAGCACTACCACATGCTTGCATACATATAGTACCTATTGCCTCTATCTTATTCTTGCATCATTGAGTCGCGATTGCATTAAACTGAATCCCAAGTACTGCATAGCCTTTACTTTTAAACCCCACCGAAGCTTGTTCCTCCATCCCATGAGCCATTACTACAGGAGTTGTTTGAGCCATGCGAGTCGTAGAACAGCATGTGTAGGGTATGCGAGTGTCTGATGGATAACGAGGTACCTAAACAACTTAACCTGAGTAGTATGGGATAACTAATGAAAGTGGCACCGGTGAGCAATATCTGCTATTTGGTTTTTCATGCTCACTTGTGTCCCGTAGGACCCCGAGTACTTGATACCTGTTCCTTGAATATTCGCGCTATCCACATCCGGGAGGCTTATGGGACCCCCTGAGCCAGAGCTTGATTCATTCTTATTTCTTGGGGCCACAAACTAGTTTGAGGTTTTATTTACTATCCTGTACTTATGCCATGCTTTACTGCTTTATTTAAATTGTGCGAGGTACTGCACCTGTACTGTTTAGGGAAGCGGAGTGTTTTCGCGGTATCGACAAGCCCAGTCACATTTTCGGGTTCCCAGTCGTTTACAGCCATTGACGCAAACCTTGAGTCCGTCTCGGAGTCAGCTAACTTCGTTGCGGGTGTACTCAATGGGGTGGCCCCCTGAAATATTTCTGAATCCTGTGATTGCTTTGTCGTGAATGCCTCGTTGGGTTTTGATTTGGTTTTTCCGAGGTTGATCGAGTGTGTGTTGCTATTTGTGCACCCCTGCAGGGTAAAACTTTCTGAAAGCCGTGTCCGCGGTTATGGACGACTTGGAGCACAGTTTCTCGATCATAGACAAGCATAACTAAAGTGCCGCTTTAATTTGACTAAGTAACTGACTAGTAAATAGTGCAACACTCATGGAATGGTTAATAAAACTGCCAACGGATGGGGGGTGTTCGTCTGCTTCCTCGTTGGTAAGCGAGGAGGAGGATGAATCTGTTGATATTACTGTTATAACTGTTGTTCTTAATTCACGGACATCCGTCTATCTTTGGTTAGGCGGATGGTTAGCGAGTATCTATAGAATTGTTAGGGTTTATCTTTTGCTGCAATTGCGTCACCCCAGGTTGTGTCCCCTTTAGAGGCATAAAGACTTGTTGAGTACCCCTAGGGTCTCACACGATAAAATGTTTGATTCAGATGGACAGGTACACTCACAAGATGGATACTGGGTGGAGCAGACGGACGATGTGGGCAACGATCATTCGGTGTAGAGATTCCGGGAACAGGGATCCGTGAGATCTGTGGGCGGGATGTGTTTATTTATGGGGGCATCTTATGCCAATTTGCTTCTTATCCGTTCTCGGATCTTGTTTGCCGCTTCCGCCTGATACTCTGATGTTTGATGTATGAGGAGATATCCTAAACTATTATATCTATCTAGGACACTTGAATCTTGCCGTATGGCGTTGCTATATTTCCTTTCTTTTAGATGGAATGGCTCTGATGTACTGTTGTATGGTGGCTTGCATACATACTCATTTGTGTATGTAGTTGATCCCTTCGCCTGCCGATTACGCCGCCCGTTCTTGTCCCGATGTTTGGAAATGGTTGGGACGGCCGAAAGGTCTACCTGTGAGTGGCATTTGGGCCCCACCGTACTATTTCAACCATTTCCGCTCATCCAGGCTTGTAACTAGGAGCGTAATTCACCGAGGTAGTTACAATTGGTATCAGAGCCATCCCGCCCTTCAGGGTCTCAGCCAAATGGTCGTTATCAGTCTAGCAAATATTTTGGTAGCTATGTATACTAGGGAAAAACAAAACGCGAGAGTAGGACTGCCTCCTCGTTTCTCTCTCTTCCAACGTGCCGAAGTTCGCAGCCGTCGAATTCTCCTTCGAGTGCGTTGTATAGCGCGTGGTACGCGATCATGTTTTCGGCGTGTGCGTCGCACTCATTCATCGTCTGCTGTACGACAAGGTTGGAGTCACCGTAGATGACCAGGCGCGTTGCGCCACATATTTTTGCCATCTTCATGCCATGGATGAGGGCTTCGTATTCGGCCTCGTTGTTGGAGGCTCTGAATTTCTGTCACATCCCAAGATTTTCCAAATCTTATAATGTGAAAATAAATGAATAAAATAAAACTTTGTTTTATTTTCAGGGCCAGAAGAAACTTTTTGAATTCAATTGGAACTTCAAACCCATTTGAATTAAATAAAATCCTAAAAGGATTTAAAAGGTTAAACATTTATTAAAAGAAAAATTAAAATGCTTTGGAATTACTATTTTGATCTCTTAATAAAAGATTTGGTTTTTCAAAAGAAAAGATGAGTTTATAAATAAAGATTATTTTATAAAGCCAAATTAGAACCTTGACCAAACTTTGGGATTAAAACATTATGTTTGAATAAAAATAGCAAAGGTTTATATAAATAAATTAATAAGATTTTAATATCCAAATTTATTTAAATAAAACGTTTTACTATTTTAAGTGAAACATCAAAATTTATTAAAATAAGTTTTTCAAGTATTTTGTACTCACAAATAAAACCTACTGAAATATTTTGGATTTATTTTTCAAAATAAATATTTTGAATAAAATAAATCCTAGTTGATTTAAATAATGAAAGTCTATTATATTTAATTATTAATGGACCCTATAACAAAAAAAAATGTTGTTTTAAACAAGCTTCCAAGTATTCTTTACTTTCAAATAAAACCTATTGATATGATTTTGAAAGTATTTGGATTTCAAATGAAGATTTTATTAAATAAACCAAATCCTATTTTATTAATAAACCATGACCCAATTATGAATAAATGGAACATAAAAATATTTAAAATATTATTTGGAATTTAGGTTTATGCTACTAAATAGAACCAAATTCTTAGTGCAAGGTTTGGTGATTATTTGAATGGATTTGAATGTTGTTTGGTTGATTGAAATTCAAAACAGAAAATCAGAGATAGAAAAAGAAAAAGTTACAGAATAAAAAAAATGGATTTGGACCCAGCCCAGGAAGCCCACCAACCAGCCCAGCTCCTCACCCGAAAGAAAACGTTTCGCACTAGTATTCGAACCCGCGCAGAGTATGACCAGTGGACCCTTCCTCTCGTTTCTTTCCCACTGACCGGTGGACCCCACCTCTACTGCTCATCGTCCACACCCGCGCGACCCTGTCACCCCCAAACCTCACTGCCGTTGCTGTCTTTGAATGCAGCGTTCAATTCACAGTAATGCCGCGTGTTAATCTCGCCGTGACTGCACGATATTAAGCGCCTGCATCTCCCCCTCCCTTTCCCTCTGTCGCCATTCACTCTCTGCCCCGAGGCTGCCCCAATTTGACTCGACACACTCCCAGCTCCGACCAGCGTCTCCGACCGATTCCGGCCAAGCCACACCACCCCGAGCCTCCCTGAGCACGCTGGAAGCTACCCCACTCCCAGACGCTTCTCCCCGTGCCCTTCATTCAACCGCAGGCGCCACGGAGCATCGGCTTTGACAAGCTCGACTCACGCCGCCGTCTGCAATTTCTCCGGCGACTCCCTTGGTAAAGTTCTAACCGCCCCTCTTCTTTTCGATGATGCGCCTAAGACCAATGATTTTTTCCGCAACTAATGACATCATTCTCGTGTCCTAGCTCACACCGTAGCGTCACCTCCGTCGTCGACAGTGAGCAACCGCCGTCTGTCTTCAACTCCGGCGAGCCCCACAGGTAGATTCCGACCGCCCCGCGCCCTCTCGTTCACGCACACAGCATTAACTTGATCCTGCGCATCCGACCGCACCTTCGTTTTGCCTTAGGATGATCTGCAGCAACGTCCTCGACCTCGACCGCGCGCGTCCGTCGCCAGAACCAACTCCGGCGAAGAATTCTGCCCGTCCCCGTGCGCCCCTCCACCAACCAAGAGCACGTTGAGTATCGGTGCTGCATTGCGAACCTGGTGAGCCCCTCCTTCCTCTCCCTCTCTTCCTAGAATAGTCAGACCACCACTGCCTGGCCGTCGCCGCCGCGCGCAGCCGCTGAGCGCCGCCAGACTTTGGCAAGCATGTTAGTGACCGTAGGATCTGGATCTGACGGATACGATAGAATGATAGCGAAGGGGTAAGTGATGATTCTGAGCCACACGATTTACATTTGATCCAACGCTCTACAGAGCGCGATCCGCACGAAGCGGTATCGTCCAATGAAATCACGCCGCGTGTCACTGTTCTGTTTAAAAACAGATTTGAAAACAGAATTATTTGCAAACTTCAAACCTTTGTATCTTTGGATCCACACGTCCAAAAATTGCAAATTTTATGTCGTTGGATTCAGGAGAGCAAGCCCTAGCCAACCATGCCCTTGGTTTAGTAAATAGTATCTGTTAACTTGCTTGTTTTTGCAGAATCGGATGTATGCTTGTTTAGAGTAGAAAAATTGTTTAAAATTGATTTTAGGATTAAATCTTTTGCAATATGGTTTGTAGTGACCTTACTGACCCTAGGAACCAACCCATAGTTTTGGAAATGAAATTGGAAAAATTTAGAATGGATTAATTGAATTAGTCTAATTCTAGCTAAGTAATGATAATGGTTTTATTATGAAAAGGATTTTGGAATAAAACTTTGGGAAAATATTTTGATTCAAAGCCATTGACCTAAAACACCAAGTCTTGAGAATTAGAAACTTTTGGTGAGAACTTAAAGATTTTGATTTGATAAAACCATTTTCCACCACATAAAATGTTGAATGGATTTCTAAAATAATTTTTGGGCAAAACCCTCTAACTAATGACTTTGCCATTTTGGTAAATGACCAATTTGGACCTTACAAAGTTTATAAACCAAGTGGAGACCATCCTTGCAATAGAACCATCCTTTGCATACTATTGCATGACTTAGACTCCATTGCTTTGTGAGTGTGAGATTGTTTGTTTGACTTTGGTTGGAATGTTAGTTGATTTTGTGTTTGCTTGATTGACTTGTAGTGAACTTAGCAAAGTGTGAGACTAGCAAGATCAAGGAGTGAACTACCATTCTCTACCAAAAAGGCAAGTTACACTATCATACAAAAGTCCTACTATTTTCATTATACTTAGTGGATTTTGAAAACATGCATGAAAAGATATTTCTATACTTATGCTATGCTAAATCCTAATAGGATTCTCTATACACTCCTTAGTGAAAATATTGAAGTTGTACATGCTTAGCCATGCTATGTTTTGAAAAGAGATACATGTTGATATTTTACAAAGGTTGAGAAAAGGACTTGTGTTTTTCATAATAAAACAAGGACTCAATGAACCACCTAGGTGGAGGATACTTGAAGTTTTGGAGAAGGTGGCAACAAAAGGAACCATGTCTATGGCAATCACTTTGTGTTGTGCTCCAAATGAAAACCACCTAGGAAACTTAGAGATTGAACATGTTTCTCCAATTGTGGCTTTCGTGTGCAACCACATGCTATTATGGCTCTGGCTTAGTCAACTACTTTGGGAAGACCCATGCATTGTCTTCAGTTAACTGGACATGGGGATCTGGAATGCTTCATGGGTGCTGAAGGCAAGCTAGCAATGGTGTATGGGAGGACCCTTTGGAAAGACTTCGTCACATTCTCAATCTGCCAGTACTCCATCTTGGTGAGCACTAATCCAGTAGGCCACTGGTGGCAACAAGATGGGATTGTGACATGTGGGTAAAGTGTACTCCTTCTGCAGAAGTTAATAAAATCTAAGTACTTAGCCGTGTCCCCGGTTATGGACAATACTGATCAACTAAAGTTTGAACTATGGGAGATCTCGACATTCCAACTCTAATATAAAAACTTGATGCACTTGGGGGTACCAAGGAATTCAAGAGATTTTGTTAAGCTTGATGCACTTGGGGTTACCAAGGTGCTCAAGAGCATGATGTACTTGGGGTTACCAAGGAACTCATGAGATTTTGATAAAACTTGTTGCACTTGGGGTTACCAAGTAGCTCAAGAGATTTTTGACAAGGACTTGAACACTTGAGTTTCTACCAAGGAGTTCAAGGAACTTGGACAAGAGATTTGACAAAGGACCAAAACCATTTTTGAAAATATAGGATAAATGTTGCTTTATGCAAATAAGCCTTAAACTCTACTTAGCCAAATATGCATGTATTGATAAGATCCACTCATAATTTACAAAGCAGTGAAACTAGCCAATACAATTCAAATGTATTGACCCTTGTGGTTGTAACTTGTAATGTTGCAGGTTTGATTGTCTTTAGCGAAGATTGATTGATTAGGATTACAAAGTCTACAACCAACATCTGCCTGTGGCACTTTGAAGATGAAGGACCCCATGATTATAGTTATTCCGCTGCAACGTAATGTAATAGCCAAATGAGCTATGTATGATGTAATAAAATTATGTTATTCCTGGTTATAAAGTTATAATATGACCTTTGTATCTTGATATTACATCTTAACTGTGGATGCTAGCTATTGATCCAGGGACTAGCATTGTAAAACAAGGAGGAATCTACCTTATTAGGTTGGGACCTCTACAGATGGTATCAGAGCATTGTGTTGCCTGTAGGATTTGTAAACCTAGGATTGGACAAAAACCCTTAGAAAAATAGGAGTGTATTTGTTCCAAAAACTTATTTACAAAAACACTTGTAAACTCTTTCCTTAACCATTTTGGTTTCAACTCTACTTCTCCTCTACTTCAACTTGATGGAAAAATCTACCCATGACCAAAGACTACACCATGTGCAAAGGACTTCTTCAACTTCTTCAACTCTAATGACTTCAACATCTTCAACTCTAATGACTTCAACATCTTCAGCATGTTCACCAAGGACTTCCAACTTGGAAACTACTAAGGACCACAAGTGAAATAAGGAAGTCTTGCTCAAGATTTAGAGACTGAGGGAATGCAAAATAAGAAGGAACCATCGACAAAACTTTGAAGTATTTGCAACCAAGGACTTTTCTCAAGGAAACCATGATCTCATGCAAGGAGAATCATGCATGATGAAGAGATCACAAGTGAACCCTATAGATGGACCACCATATTTTTGTTAAAGACAAAACCACCAATTTATGTGGTGTAACAAAAATATTTTGTTGCCTAAGTATGTGCTTGAACTTTGTTGTTTGAGTGAATTGTTTGGTTTGTGATTGCATGCACATTGCTTGTGTGAATTATGATGTGTGTGATTAGAATTAAGTCCTTAGAAATACCTTGCCTATTCTAACCTCCCTTCAACCCAAACAGATGACTACTTCCAAAGATTCCAAGGTTGATGACACCAACACCAACCAAGCTGACAGCATGAAAGAGCTCATAGCAACCCAACACCAGTTGAACCAACTGACAGCTCAGTTCATAACCAACAATAGTGATAAAGATCCAGCACTGCAAAAGTTTTTGGAAGAACAATCCCAACTGATGCTCAAGGTGACTAATCAAATAATCAGCATGGAAGAAAACTATCCCAAAGGAGTGTATGATAACAAGGATGACAAGAATGTTATTCTAGATGGAGCCCCAGCTTGCATTATTTGTGGAGACAAGGATCATACTTCCAAGGAGCATGAAGGACAATGCCCCAATTGTGAAGAAGAACATCCTATTGGACAATGCCCTACCTCTCAAGCCACTTGCTACCTATGTGAAGGAAGTGATCATACTCCTAACCAATGTCCTATCTACTCCATGGTGGAACAAAGGAAACAAGAAGGATCCAAGTCTACCAAAGGAAAAGGACCACTTATACCTCCAAACAAGACAACCCAATTCAAAGGATCAAAGAAACTTAAGAAACAAAAGCAAGACATGAGCCTTGCACAATGTCGTAAATGTAAGGAAATGGGACACTACTCCAGCGGATGCCCAGAGAACAAGAAGAATAAAGAGATTGACCAAGTGTGGTGCAACAACTGCAAAGAGTTAGGCCACTATGTAGCAACTTGTCCACAAGAGCCACGTAAAGAACTCAAGGACATTCATTGTTTCAACTGCAAGAACCCAGGACATTATGCAAGCAACTGTCCAGAAAAGATGAAGAACAAGTTGAACAAGCCTATGGAGAAGCTCAACCTTGGCCCATGAGTCAAGTATGGAAACCAAGGACTCAATGCAACTATTTGCTTAGAGAAAGTTTTCCCAGGATCCCAAGAAGGACAATGTGTAATTTTTGTTTGAAAATTTTTAAGGGTGGTAGTACCCTAGTTGTTTTGAACTTGCTTGTAACCCTAGCCTCCCCAAATCTCGGGACGAGATTTATTTTAAGGGTGGTAGCCTGTCACATCCCAAGATTTTCCAAATCTTATAATGTGAAAATAAATGAATAAAATAAAACTTTGTTTTATTTTCAGGGCCAGAAGAAACTTTTTGAATTCAATTGGAACTTCAAACCCATTTGAATTAAATAAAATCCTAAAAATATTTAAAAGGTTAAACATTTATTAAAAGAAAAATTAAAATGCTTTGGAATTACTATTTTGATCTCTTAATAAAAGATTTGGTTTTTCAAAAGAAAAGATGAGTTTATAAATAAAGATTATTTTATAAAGCCAAATTAGAACCTTGACCAAACTTTGGGATTAAAACATTATGTTTGAATAAAAATAGCAAAGGTTTATATAAATAAATTAATAAGATTTTAATATCCAAATTTATTTAAATAAAAGGTTTTACTATTTTAAGTGAAACATCATGATGTATTAAAATAAGTTTTTCAAGTATTTTGTACTCACAAATAAAACCTACTGAAATATTTTGGATTTATTTTTCAAAATAAATATTTTGAATAAAATAAATCCTAGTTGATTTAAATAATGAAAGTCTATTATATTTAATTATTAATGGACCCTATAACAAAAAAAAATGTTGTTTTAAACAAGCTTCCAAGTATTCTTTACTTTCAAATAAAACCTATTGATATGATTTTGAAAGTATTTGGATTTCAAATGAAGATTTTATTAAATAAACCAAATCCTATTTTATTAATAAACCATGACCCAATTATGAATAAATGGAACATAAAAATATTTAAAATATTATTTGGAATTTAGGTTTATGCTACTAAACAGAAACAAATTCTTAGTGCAAGGTTTGGTGATTATTTGAATGGATTTGAATGTTGTCTGGTTGATTGAAATTCAAAACAGAAAATCAGAGATAGAAAAAGAAAAAGTTACAGAATAAAAAAAATGGATTTGGACCCAGCCCAGCCGGCCAAGCCCAGGAAGCCCATCAACCAGCCCAGCTCCTCACCCGAAAGAAAACGTTTCTCACTAGTATTCGAACCCGCGCAGAGTATGACCAGTGGACCCTTCCTCTCGTTTCTTTCCCACTGACCGGTGGACCCCACCTCTACTGCTCATCGTCCACACCCGCGCGACCCTGTCACCCCCAAACCTCGCTGCCGTTGCTGTCTTTGAGTGTCGCGTTCAATTCACAGTAATGCCGCGTGTTAATCTCGCCGTGACTGCACGATATTAAGCGCCTGCATCTCCCCCTCCCTTTCCCTCTGTCGCCATTCACTCTCTGCCCCGAGGCTGCCCCAATTTGACTCGACACACTCCCAGCTCCGACCACCGTCTCCGACCGATTCTGGCCAAGCCACACCACCCCGAGCCTCCCTGAGCACGCTGGAAGCTACCCCACTCGGAGACGCTTCTCCCCGTGCCCTTCATTCAACCGCAGGCGCCATGGAGCATCGGCTTTGACAAGCTCGACTCACGCCGCCGTCTGCAATTTCTCCGGCGACTCCCTTGGTAAAGTTCTGACCGCCCCTCTTCTTTTCGATGATGCGCCTAAGACCAATGATTTTTTCCGCAACTAATGACATCATTCTTGTGTCCTAGCTCACACCGTAGCGTCACCTCCGTCGTCGACAGTGAGCAACCGCCGTCTGTCTTCAACTACGGCGAGCCCCACAGGTAGATTCCTACCGCCCCGCGCCCTCTCGTTCACGCACACAGCGTTATCTTGATCCTGCGCATCCGACCGCACCTTCGTTTTGCCTTAGGACGATCTGCAGCAACGTCCTCGACCTCGACCGCGCGCGTCCGTCGCCAGAACCAACTCCGGCGAAGAATTCTGCCCGTCCCCGTGCGCCCCTCCACCAACCAAGAGCACGTTGAGTATCGGTGCTGCATTGCGAACCTGGTGAGCCCCTCCTTCCTCTCCCTCTCTTCCTAGAATAGCCGGACCACCACTGCCTGGCCGTCGCCACCGCGCGCAGCCGCCGAGCGCCGCCAGACTTTGGCAAGCATGTTAGTGACCGTAGGATCTGGATCTGACGGATACGATAGAATGATAGCGAAGGGGTAAGTGATGATTCTGAGCCACACGATTTACATTTGATCCAACGCTCTACAGAGCGCGATCCGCACGAAGCGGTATCGTCCAATGAAATCACGCCGCGTGTCACTGTTCTGTTTAAAAACAGATTTGAAAACAGAATTATTTGCAAACTTCAAACCTTTGTATCTTTGGATCCACACGTCCAAAAATTGCAAATTTTATGTCGTTGGATTCAGGAGAGCAAGCCCTAGCCAACCATGCCCTTGGTTTAGTAAATAGTATCTGTTAACTTGCTTGTTTTTGCAGAATCAGATGTATGCTTGTTTAGAGTAGAAAAATTGTTTAAAATTGATTTTAGGATTAAATCTTTTGCAATATGGTTTGTAGTGACCTTACTGACCCTAGGAACCAACCCATAGTTTTGGAAATGAAATTGGAAAAATTTAGAATGGATTAATTGAATTAGTCTAATTCTAGCTAAGTAATGATAATGGTTTTATTATGAAAAGGATTTTGGAATAAAACTTTGGGAAAATATTTTGATTCAAAGCCATTGACCTAAAACACCAAGTCTTGAGAATTAGAAACTTTTGGTGAGAACTTAAAGATTTTGATTTGATAAAACCATTTTCCACCACATAAAATGTTGAATGGATTTCTAAAATAATTTTTGGGCAAAACCCTCTAACTAATGACTTTGCCATTTTGGTAAATGACCAATTTGGACCTTACAAAGTTTATAAACCAAGTGGAGACCATCCTTGCAATAGAACCATCCTTTGCATACTATTGCATGACTTAGACTCCATTGCTTTGTGAGTGTGAGATTGTTTGTTTGACTTTGGTTGGAATGTTAGTTGATTTTGTGTTTGCTTGATTGACTTGTAGTGAACTTAGCAAAGTGTGAGACTAGCAAGATCAAGGATTGAACTACCATTCTCTACCAAAAAGGCAAGTTACACTATCATACAAAAGTCCTACTATTTTCATTATACTTAGTGGATTTTGAAAACATGCATGAAAAGATATTTCTATACTTATGCTATGCTAAATCCTAATAGGATTCTCTATACACTCCTTAGTGAAAATATTGAAGTTGTACATGCTTAGCCATGTTATGTTTTGAAAAGAGATACATGTTGATATTTTACAAAGGTTGAGAAAAGGACTTGTGTTTTTCATAATAAAACAAGGACTCAATGAACCACCTAGGTGGAGGATACTTGAAGTTTTGGAGAAGGTGGCAACAAAAGGAACCATGTCTATGGCAATCACTTTGTGTTGTGCTCCAAATGAAAACCACCTAGGAAACTTAGAGATTGAACATGTTTCTCCAATTGTGGCTTTCGTGTGCAACCACATGCTATTATGGCTCTGGCTTAGTCAACTACTTTGGGAAGACCCATGCACTGTCTTCAGTTAACTGGACATGGGGATCTGGAATGCTTCATGGGTGCTGAAGGCAAGCTAGCAATGGTGTATGGGAGGACCCTTTGGAAAGACTTCGTCACATTCTCAATCTGCCAGTACTCCATCTTGGTGAGCACTAATCCAGTAGGCCACTGGTGGCAACAAGATGGGATTGTGACATGTGGGTAAAGTGTACTCCTTCTGCAGAAGTTAATAAAATCTAAGTACTTAGCCGTGTCCCCGGTTATGGACAATACTGATCAACTAAAGTTTGAACTATGGGAGATCTCGACATTCCAACTCTAATATAAAAACTTGATGCACTTGGGGGTACCAAGGAATTCAAGAGATTTTGTTAAGCTTGATGCACTTGGGGTTACCAAGGTGCTCAAGAGCATGATGTACTTGGGGTTACCAAGGAACTCATGAGATTTTGATAAAACTTGTTGCACTTGGGGTTACCAAGTAGCTCAAGAGATTTTTGACAAGGACTTGAACACTTGAGTTTCTACCAAGGAGTTCAAGGAACTTGGACAAGAGATTTGACAAAGGACCAAAACCATTTTTGAAAAGATAGGATAAATGTTGCTTTATGCAAATAAGCCTTAAACTCTACTTAGCCAAATATGCATGTATTGATAAGATCCACTCATAATTTACAAAGCAGTGAAACTAGCCAATATAATTCAAATGTATTGACCCTTGTGGCTGTAACTTGTAATGTTGCAGGTTTGATTGTCTTTAGCGAAGATTGATTGATTAGGATTACAAAGTCTACAACCAACATCTGCCTGTGGCACTTTGAAGATGAAGGACCCCATGATTATAGTTATTCCGCTGCAACGTAATGTAATAGCCAAATGAGCTATGTATGATGTAATAAAATTATGTTATTCCTGGTTATAAAGTTATAATATGACCTTTGTATCTTGATATTACATCTTAACTGTGGATGCTAGCTATTGATCCTGGGACTAGCATTGTAAAACACAGGAGGAATCTACCTTATTAGGTTGGGACCTCTACAATTTCATCCGAAGGACGTACTTCATCTTGTCACCTTGCGGGGAGGTCAGTATGACTCCTGCCCCTGCTCCGGCTTCGCGCTTGGAGCCGTCGAAATGCATTGTCCAGGACTGTGACATATCTGGGGTGTCAGGCAGCTGCAGCTCCATCAAGTGCACCAGGAAGTCCGGAAGGACTTGAGATTTGATTGTGTGTCGCTTCTCGTAGATGATGTCCAGGGGTGATAGTTCAATGCCCCACAGGGCCACGCGTCCTGTGGCCTCTGGGTTATTCAGGATGCTGTTTAGGGGTGCCTCGTTGACGACCATCACCTGATGCTCCTGGAAGTAGTGGCTTAGTCGTCGAGCCGTCATGAACACGCCGTAGGCCAGCTTCTGGTAGTGCGGGTACTGCTGTTTTGTTGGAGTGAGAACCTCGCTAAGGTAGTAAATTGGGCGTTGTACCCCGTGGGTCTTGCCTTCCTCGGGTCGTTCGACCACGAGTACTATGCTGACCACCTGGTGTGTGGCTGCTATGTACAGCAACAGGGGCTCGCGCTCTTTTGGCGTGACCAAAACTGGCGAGGTGGAGAGGAGCCGCTTGAGGCTTTCGAATGTTTCGTTGGCTTCTGGTGTCCACTCGAACTTGTCTGCCTTGCGCAGCAGCTGGTAAAATGGTAGGGCCTTCTCGCCCATGCGGCTGATGAACCTGCTTAGTGCCGCTACTCGCCCTGCGAGCTGCTGAACGCCCTTGAGGTTTTTCGGCTTCTCCATTGTCATGATAGCTTTGATTTTCTTTGGGTTCGCTTCGATCCCTCGTTGAGAGATGAAGTACCCGAGCAGATGACCCGAGGGGACGCCGAAGGTGCACTTTTCTGGATTGAGCTTGATCCTATAGCGATCAAGGTTGTCGAACGTCTCGCGGAGATCGTCGATAAGTGTTCTTGCCTCCTTGGTTTTTATGACTATGTCGTCGACATAGACTTGGACGTTGCGACCGATCTGGTCCTTGAGGCAGGCCTGCATGCATCGCTGGTACGTGGCACCTGTGTTCTTTAGCCCGAAGGGCATTGTGTTGTAGCATAATACTCCGAACGGTGTGATGAACGCCGTTTTCTCTTGATCTTCGACCTTGAGTCGAATCTGGTTATAGCCTGAGTAGGCGTCGAGGAAGGAGAGCTTCTCACAACCTGCAGTCGAATCGATGATCTGGTCGATCCGAGGAAGAGGGAAGTGGTCCTTTGGGCAGTGTTTATTTAGTGACGTGAAGTCCACGCACATCCGCAGGATGTCCGTGTCCTTCTTCGGGACCATCACCGTATTTGCCAGTCACTCGCTTTCCTTGATTTCCCGGATGAAGTCTGCTGCGAGTAATCTGTTGATCTCCTTGCCGATAGCTTCGGCTCGTGGCTCCGACAGTCTTCGGATAGACTGCTTGACTGGCTTGGTGTCTGGGAAGACATTGAGTGCGTGCTCGGCGAATTCCCTGGGAACTCCTGGCATGTCCGCAGGACACCAGGCGAATATTTCCCAGCGCTCACGGAGGAATTCCACGAGCGCGCCTTCCTATGCGGTGCTGAGGTCATTGGCGATCAGCGCCGTCTTGGAGGCGTCTGTCGGATGGACCTGCACTTTCTTGGTGTTGACGGTGGAGTCGAAGGACATGTCGGGTGCATTCTGCCTTGTGACTGGGGGTAGCCCATTGTCCGTCACCTCGCGGAGCCTTACGAGCTCGTCTTGCATGCCGAAGGACTGGGAGATTTTGTTGAAATCCCTGTCGCATTGGTCCGATCGGGTGAAGCTCCCGTGGACTGTGATGACGCCCCTTGGTCCTGGCATCTTGAGTAGTAGGTATGCTAGTGTGGGACGGCCAGGAACCTTGCGAATGCTACACGTCCCAGGATGGCATGGTATTGCGACGGCCAGTCCACCACTTCGAATTCTAGGCGCTCCTGCCGAAAGTTGTCCGACTTCCCGAAGATGACGTCGAGCCCTATTTTGCCCAGGGGGAAGATGCCCTTCCTTGGGACAATGTTGTGGAACGTTGTGTCTGATTGTTCCAGGCTGCATTGCGGGATCCGCATAGCTCCTAGAGTGCTTGCGAACATTAGGTTGATGCCGCTGCCGCCGTCCATGAAGACGCGACTCATCTCGAAGCCTCCGATCTGCGCCTCCAGCACCAGGGCAGCATGACCTGGGCGAGGGATCTGGCAAGGGTGATCCGCGCGAGTGAATGTGATGCAGGACTCCGATCCGCTGAGGTACTCAGGGATTGCAGGCGGAGTTGCCACGGCCAAGTTGATTTGTCGGGTGATTTTCTTCTGCACCCTATTTGTGGGGCGTCCCTTCTGTATCATATTGAGTGCTCCTTTTGGTGGGGGGTATGCGACCCCGGCGTTGTTTTGCGCTGGTGCGACTGGTTGATTTGGGCCTCCAATAGGCGGCGGTGGAGGAGCTCCGTGTGCTATTTCACCTCGCGCAGGTGCGTTTCCGAACGCAGGAATTGGAGCTTGTTGCCTCATCTGCATCATGCCTTCGCTGAGTTTCTGGAACTCGCGGCAGTCCTTGAGCATGTGGCTAGCTTTCTTTTTGCCATCTTGTTTGTCGATGTAGAAGTGGATGGTGCATGGACCCGAAAGTTTGTCAAATGCTGAGGGTCCGTTCTCGCGGTCGCGGCGTTGCCACGACGGCGTTGGTCGTCCGTTGTCGCGGAAGTTTCCGTTGCGGTATCCTCTGCTGTTGCGGCTGTTGTCATTACGGCGGTCGGCGTAGCCGGCTGCGACCATGTCGGGTCCGTCGCGGTACTCGTAGACGCGCGATCTCCTCTTGCTGCGGCGTTCGCGTCTTCGGCCGTAGTCGTCCTCTTCATCTGATTGCGCTCGCTGGATGCAATCTTCGTCGTCTGCCCAACTGTTGGCGATTTCCATGAGCTGGTTGAGTGTCTTGGGCTTTACACGTCCAAGTTTCTCCTTGAAGTCTGGGCGTTTGACGCCGTCCCTGAAGGCGTCGATGGCCCGCTCTTTGGAGATGTGTGCTGCGGAGTTCTTGGTTGTAGACCAGCGTAGTATGTACGAGCGAATAGATTCACCCGTTCTCTGAGTGCAGGCTCGCAATTATTCGATTGAGGCGGGCCTCTGGCTGGTGCCTTTGAAGTTTTGGATGAAGCTGTAAGTGAGCTCCTCCCAGCTTCGGATGGATCCTGATGATAGGCTGCTAAGCCAGACCCGCGCTGCGCCTGTCAGCTGCAGCTGAAGGCATTGCATGGCGGTTTCTTTGTTGCCTCCGTGAAGCTTGACGGATGACAGATGGTCACTGAGCCAGGACTTTGGATCTTGTGTGCCGTTGAACTTCGGAGTATCCGAAGGAAGCTTGAAGTTGCATGGCATCTGTGTTCGCCGGACGGATCTGCTGAAGCATCGAGCCCCGCAGAGTTCTCCTTCGTCTTCATCCATCTCAGATTCAGACGAGCATGCGCGCTTAGCGCGTGCTTTATCGATCTTGCGCTGTGTAAGCTTGTCTCTGGCGTCGTAGTCGCTTTTATGGCGGTGCGAGCTCTTATTCCTTCGAGGAATATCGTGCTCCTCTTCCTCTTCGGATGAGGGGGCGGGACTCCGGTTGCGCCTGGCCGGCGCTTTCTTCTTTGGTTCCGCAGGAGCGTCTTCGTGGAGCGCAGCTCCAATTAGTCCTAGTCCGATGAGTGCGGACCTATGCATGGCCCTTTTCGGGTCCCCCTCCGGAGGTGGGTGAGCCGCGAGATACGCAGTGGCTGCCATGATCACAGCTTGTGGCGTCTTCGGGATGATGTTGCCGTCAGCGTCCATATCCATGAACGATGTATGGAGAGTTCGGGTCACGTCACGCCGCTCCTTGGGGTCCATGTTTTCAACCCGAGAGCGGTGCTTGTTTCCCTGATTTCCGTTTGTGCTAGAGCCGGGTCCCATGGCGGAGAGCGCAGCTCGTTGCGCACTGGACTCAGAGGCTGCTTGCTTGCGTTTGTCGAGCGTCTCCTGCATCTTGACTTGCTTCTTGTGCTCCTCGATGAGGAGGTAGTGGTATGCCCTCAGCAGATCACGTGGGGAGTCCAGAGGTAGGACTATTTCGCCTGCGACGGCGCGGCGTGCTTCGACCCATCCTTCTTTGCTGAGTTGGATGAGGTGGCCACTGTTTTCCCTGTTTTCGCCGTTTCCACCGTTTTCGCCGTTTCTATCCTGCGGGTTGGGGTTGGGCGGTGGGTTAGGCGTTTCCTCGTCGGTTTGGATGACTGCGGCGCACAGATAGCGTCTGCAGATTGGTTGGCTGCTGCCGCAGCTTTCGGATCCGGAACCGTAGGTCCCTTCATCCGAAGGTGGATCGCACAGATCAGAGTTGCGGCTGCTGCTGCTGTAGAACTCATCTGTTGATGGTGACGTGCGTAGCACGGGGTGTGGAGCCCACGAAGCGGGCCTAATTGACGGCACAGGCACCCGCTCAGGGAGGCGGAGGGTGCCAGTTTGTCCCACCTGGAAGCAGAAGCTCCCGAACAAGATTTCGAGTCCGTCGCCTACGGGCTCGAAATCCTTCATGGTATCCGGCGAGTGGGTGGTGAAGTCGAAAGCGCCGAAGAGGAGGTGATTCTCCGTCGCCGCGGAGTTGTAGATCGATCGGGTCGGAACCGTCACGACCGCACAATCAGCAGCCCCAATCCCCACGGACGGCGCCAATTGACGAGGTTTAATCTCGTCAATGCCCATTGTTATGGACTTGGGTTTTGGAGAAGATGGGGATGCTGGAGATCGTGGCACAGTTAACAGACAAGCAACCAGGGGACACGAGATTTACCCAGGTTCAGGCCCCCGGAGGGAAAACCCTACTCCTGCTTGTCTGCTCTTTGATTACGGCGGAACCGAAGGTTACAGGCTGCGCAGATTCGATCTGGCATGGACGCGTGTGCGAAATTATGAGTCGAGTTGCCCTAGGACGTGCCCTCCTGGCCGTTATATAGACTTAGGCAGGTCTCGGGCGTAGTCCTAGTCGGTTACAAGTTCTAGGGTTTTACCCCTTTAAATTTCCTATCTCCTCTAGTCTTGCTCTCCAAGGATCCGAAGACGTCATGGGCCTTGGCCACCCGAAAATCTTCATGGGCCAGCGTATGTCTGCCGTGGGCCTTCTTTGGGCTGGACTAGGTATGCTGAAGCTACGTACCCGTAGGGTATAACCATGTCAATGGGCGTCATCGAGTGGTCGTGGTAGGGTTCGAGGAGCTCCTCCTCCTCCTAGCGTGGTATGGCTAGGTCGTCGTCTCCATGTGTGTTGGCCTCACGTGAGATAAGGATGTAGATCTTTGGCTTCATCCTATGATGATGCTGGTCTTGCTCCTTAGGCACCTTGCCCTCGCCTCCCACCGGTGCAGGTGCAACCGCTGTGTACGCGTGCCGATGGTGGCGCCCTCGCCCCTAACTCAGATAAAAATCCAGCGTCCTCTATTCGTGCTCCCCCACCGCCACTGCGGTTGCAAAGGCCGACACGAGGGCCAGACAGAAATCACCACTATCACCGTCAGGCGTCGAGCCGCAGTCGGCGGACACCCTAATATCCCCCTGCCCCGTGCGCGTGTGAACTCCCCAATCAGCAGGCTAGCCATGCGTGGTCTTTAACAATCTGGCCATTCTGCTCTTCTCTCTACGAGATGTATACTTTTTAAACTGAAGGCTCGATGAGCCCATCTTTGACTTAACAAAGCCAACAGTCGGCCAGAGTACAAACACGTTTACAACTAGAGATACAAGCACAGAAGGCGAGAAGCTAAAGACATCAAAGAAAACAAGCAGAGCAAGGCTATAGGTTCTACTAGAAGGGCCCAAGTCTTCAGCTTGACACCAGCGCCTTGACCTGAAACTTCAAGCACCGAGACACCACTCCGAGGGACTGCACCAAATTAGGCAAGAACCACTAAGTAACCCGTCTCACAAAGGACCACCAACTCCAAGGATGCCGACTAACTGCACTAATGAGAATACGAAACTCCAGGGTTCAAAAGGGGGGAACTTCATGACAACACCTCCAGGAAGGGAAATAGCGCTCGCGAGTGTCGCCGTTGTAGGCACAAGGCATAGCCGTGCAATGTTTTCGCAGAGGCTCCAACACCCACCCTAGGGAAAAACCTATGGCTTTGCACAAATAAACAAGAAAGCCACTAACTGGTGAAGAACACCAGAGTTCCCCCTTGGCAAGGCACCAACTCTGAAAACCTCCCTAGGTTCGAGAATGGCCGTGCAAACTGGAGGCACAGTGTTTAAAAGAAGCCGAGAAAAAATTGAAGAAGGCATCGGACAACAGGAATTCCATGGAGGAACCCGAAGGTGATGTAAGTCATAAAGACCGAAGAAGGTGCCCATGGAGGATGCAATCAGCATCAAGATGGGGGTCATGGCCACACCTTCAAGGAGGTGAACGGCATCCATAGATGTCATCGTTGCCGGCAATGGACAATGCATTGCATTGCTTTCGCAAACACCCCATAAAACTGACGACGTCCCTGCTAGACAAGAGACCGAGGGGGGAATACACTAATCATGCCACCAATGCCCCCGCAAAGCACTGATGGCCGGGCTTCCTTGGAGAGGGCTGTTGGAGATATGCCCTAGAGGCAATAATAAATGTAGTTATATTATATCTTTGTGTTTATGATAAATGTTTACATTCATGCTATAATAGTATTAACAAGGAAACATTAATACTTGTGTGATTTGTAAACTTAATTTGAAGTCCCTAGTAAAGCCTCTATATAATACTAGCTTGTTGGTTAATAGATGATTGTGGTTTCCCTATCATGAACATTGAGATGTTATTAACAACAAGATCATATCGTTAGGAGAATGATATGGTGGACATACTCCTATAGATAAGCGTAGCATAAAGATCAAGTCATTTTAATAGTTCAATTGCTATATGCTTTCTGATACATAGTAACCTAATTCCTTCGACCATGAGATCATGCATATCACCTTTACCGGATGGATGCTTTGATGACATCAAACACCACACCGTAACTGGGTGGCTATAAAGGTGGCATTGAGTGTTCGGAAAGTACTGGTTGAGACACATGGATCAAGAGTGGGATTTGTCCATCCATATGACGGATAGATATACTCTGGGCCCTCTCGGTGGAATGTCATCTAATTAGCTTGCAAGCATGTGACTGGCTCACAAGGGATCACATATCACGGGAACGAGAAAAGAGTACTTATCGGTAACGAGGTTGAACTAGGTATGCAGAGATACCGACGATCATAACCTCGGATAAGTAAACTATCGTGAGACAAAGGGAAATTGGTATCGTATGTAAGTGGTTCATTCGATCGCAAAGTAATCATAGAAATATGTGGGAGCCATATGAATTCCCAGATTCCTCTATTGGTTAAAGTGTCTCGATCATGTCCGCATAATTCACGAACCGTAGGGAGACACACTTAAGGATTTGATGTTGTTTGAGTAGTTATGGAATGATGAGAAAGAGTTCGAATGTTGTTCGGAGTCTCGAATGGGATTCGGGATATCACGAGGAGATTCGGAATGGTCTGGAGAATAAGATTCATATAAGGAAAGTCTCGTTTCGGAGTTGGAGAATGGTTCCGGTGTTTTCATCGGGAATGTTCTAGAAGGTTCCGGAATGTCCGGCACTCCGGAGGGGAAGGGTACATGAATGTGTTATATCAAGTTGGTATGATTGCATCATGTACTCGGTGTCATCACTGAACAAAATAGAGGGTTTATTCAAATCCTAGTTTGAAAAGTCAAACGGCTAGTTTGAAAGTCAAACGGCTATTTTTGGGAAGTGGAAAAGGAGGAGGAAACCGAGTTAGGGAGGAGTCCCTCCTCCCCACCGCTGGCGCACCACCAAGACGAGTAGGGGAGGGACTCCCCTCCCCTTGGCCGGCCCCCTCCACCTATAAAAGGAGGGGCAGGGCTCCCCTCCTAGACACACAAGTTCCTACCTCTAAACCCTAGTACCAAGCCGCCGCCGCCTCCATAGCCGCCGTCGGCCCTAGGGCACTCACCGCCGCCACCTAGGTGAAACCCTAGCCGCCGGCCTAGCCCCCTCCTCGGCGTGTCTAAACCCTAGATCGTCGAGGGACTCTCTCATACTCCACCATACTCGCTCCGGCTTAAGGCGAAGCCCTGCGATATCTCCCCTCTACTTCCGGTACCACGCCGTTGTGCTGCCGGAATCGCGAGGAGAGTGCTACAACCTCCGCTGCCTGCTGGAACAAGGGAGAGGAAGGTCTTCGTCGAGTACCGAACGTGTGACCGACTGCGGGAGCGCTGCCGGAACGCAGCGCCGGAAGGATCGTCTACGCGATCTTGAGATCGGGAAGAGTACGACTACATCACCCACGAGAATCCGCTCTCGTTAAACACTTTCGAATCTTCGAGGGTAAGTTATTCCATCGACTCGTTGCTACAATCTAGTAGATAGATCTTGGCTTGTTTGTTTGTATGCGATAGAAATTTTTTGTTTTCCATGCTACGAAACCCTACAGTGGTATCAGAGCCGTGTCTATATGTAGATCTATTGCACGAGTAGAACACAATGGTCATTGTGGGCGTTGATGCTTTTATTGTCGATTGCTTCTTGTGTACTTTGTATCTTGCGGTATGTTGGGATGAAGCGGCCCGGGCTAACCTTACATGACATCGTTCATGAGACTTGCTCCACGCTTGACATGCAACTTGTATTGCATAAGTGGCTTTGCGGGTGCCTGTTTCTCCTAGCATAGTTAAGATCCAATTTACAACGGGTGATTAACAATACTAGTATCAATGTTGTGGTTCATGTTCGTAAGTTAGAACTACACTTATTGAAAGCCCCAAACCACGTAAAATATGCAAAGAAAGTAGAGGCGTCTAACTTTGTTTTGCAGGGGTGTGCTATGATGTGATATGGCCATGATTGTGATTATATTTGATGTATGCAATGTTCCTTATTGTAAGTTGGCAACCGGCAGGAGCCATATGGTTGTCTTTAATTTATGTTAAGACCCGCGTGTCTATTCAAAGTAGTTGTAATAGTTGAAGCCGGTGGACGACAACCATGGAGAAGCATCATTGACCTTGATGCAATGCCGGTAATGATGGAGATCATGTTCGTGCTAGAAGATGGAGATCAGAAGCACAAACAAGAAAGGCCATATCATATCACATATTATGAATTGCATGTGATGTTAATCCTTTATGCATCTTGTATTGCTTAGTAGACGACGGTAGCATTATAAGATGATCCCTCATGCACATGAATTTCAAGTCATAAAGTGTTCACCCTTAGTTAGCACCGTTGCTAAAGCTTGTTGTTTCGAAGCACCACGTGATGATCGGGTGTGTTAGATTCCGCAAGTGTATACAACGTGAGAAAGCCAGATTTGCTCATGCGGAAACTAAGGTTTGATCTTGACGAGCCTAGCATGTACAGACATGGTCTCGGAACACGGATCACCGAAAGGTAAAGCATGAATCATATAGTAGATATGATGAACATGTCGATTGTTCGCCATTGAAACTATATCAACTCTCGTGATGATCGGTGTTGATGTGGTGGATTTGGTTCGTGTGATCACTAAAACAATGTGAGGGATATTGTTTTGAGTGGGAGTTCACCTAGATTAATTTTATTATTAATTTGAACTCAATTTGTCATAAACTTAGTCTAAACTATTGCAAATATGTGGTAGATCAATGGCAGCCCCTACCATCAATTTTAATGCGTTCCTAGAGAAAGAAAAGTTGAAAAACAATGGAAGCAACTTCGCGGATTGGTTCCGCAATTTGAGGATTGTCCTCACAGCTGGTAATTTGACCTATGTGCTGGATGCACCGCTGGGTGACCCACCTACAGCTGATGCTTCCGATGAAGTAAAGAATGTTTACCTCACTCGGAAGACTCAGTACTCCACAGTTCAGTGTGCTATCTTGTATGGTTTAGAATCAGAGCTTCAGAAAAGGTTTGAGAATTCAGACCCATATGATATTGTCGAGGATCTCAAATTGATCTTTGAGACTCATGCGGCAACTGAAAGCTATGAGGCTTCTGAAAAGTTCTTTAACTGCAAGATGGAAGAGGGCAGCTCCGTCAGTGAGCATGTGCTTAAGATGTCTAGGCACGCAAACAAACTTCAAAGCTTGGGTATAGTGATTCCTAATGCTTTGGGGATTTACCGCGTCCTCCAATCACTACCACCAAGTTACAAGAACTTTGTGATGAACTACAACATGCAAAACATGAATAAGACGTTGCCAGAACTCTTTGCCATGTTGAAATCTGCAGAAGTGGAGATCAAGAAAGAGCACCAAGTGTTGTTGGTCAATAAGACCACCAAATTCAAGAAAGGCAAGTCTAAGCAGAAGGGACACTTCAAGAAGGGTGGTAAGAAAGTTACCACGCCAACGAAGAAGACCAAGGCTGGACCTAAGCCTGATACTGAGTGCTTTTACTGCAAGAGAGAAGGTCACTGGAAGCAGAATTGCACAAAGTACTTGGCGGATTTGAAGAACGGCAACATCAAGAAGAAAGGTATATCTGATATACATGTTATTGATGTGTATCTCACTAGTACTCGTAGTAGTGCCTGGGTATTTGATACTGGTTCGGTTGCTCATATTTGTAACTCGAAACAGGTGCTGCAGAATAAACGGAAGCTAGCGAAGAACGAGGTGACGATGCGCGTGGGAAACGGATCAAAGGTTGATGTGATCGCGGTCGGCACGCTACCCCTTCATCTACCATCGGGATTAGTTTTATACTTAAATAATTGTTATTTGGTGCCTGCGTTAAGCATGAACATTATATCGGGATCTTGTTTATTGCGAGACGGTTACTTGTTTAAGTCCGAGAATAATGGTTGTTCGATTTATATGAGTAATATGTTTTATGCACATGCACCTTTGATAGATGGTCTATTCTTGTTGAATCTCGATAGTGGAAATACACATATTAATAACATTGAGGATAAACGTTTGAAATCGAGCGATAACTCGACCTATATGTGGCACTGTCGTCTTGGTCACATTGGAGTGAAGCGTATGAAGAAACTCCATTCCGGTGGACTTCTTGAATCACTTGATTTCGAATCACTTGAAAGATGCGAAGCATGTCTGATGGGTAAAATGACTAAGACTCCATTCTCTGGTATGATGGAGCGAGCTACAGACTTATTGGAAATTATACATACCGATGTGTGTGGTCCAATGAGTGTAGCATCGCGCGGTGGTTATCGTTATGTTCTTACCTTCACGGATGACTTGAGTAGATATGGGTATATCTATTTCATGAAACATAAGTCCGAAACTTTCGAGAAGTTTAAGGAATTTCAAAGTGAGGTAGAGAATCAACGTAGCAAGAAGATTAAATTTCTACGTTCTGATCGTGGAGGTGAATATCTAAGTTACGAGTTTGGCGAGCATTTGAAGAAATGCGGAATAATTTCACAATTGACACCGTCGGGAACACCACAACGTAATGGTGTGTCCGAACATCGTAATCGAACTCTCTTAGATATGGTTCGTTCTACGATGTCACTTACAGATTTACCGCTATCATTTTGGGGTTATGCATTAGAAACAGCCGCATTCACTTTAAATAGGGCACCGTCTAAATCCATTGAAACGACACCTTATGAATTATGGTTTGGGAAGAAACCTAGATTGTCGTTCCTTAAAGTTTGGGGTTGCGAAGCCTATGTAAAGAAGTTACAGCCGGACAAGCTTGAACCCAAAGCGGAAAAATGCGTCTTCATAGGATACCCGAAGGAAACTATTGGGTATACCTTCTATCATAGATCCGAAGGCAAAATCTTCATTGCCAAGAATGGATCCTTTCTAGAGAAGGAATTTCTCTCGAAAGAAGTGACTGGAGGGAAAGTAGAACTCGACGAGGTTGTCGAACCTTCTCTCGAAATTGCGAGTAGCGCAGCGCCGGAAGAAGTTCCTGTGGTGCCTGCACCAATTAGAGAGGAAGCTAATGATGATGATCATGAAACTTCGGTTGAAGTTGCTACAGAGCCTCACAGGTCAACGAGAACTCGTACCACTCCAGATTGGTATGATCCCGTTATGAGTGTCATGTTGGTGGACAACACCGATGACCCTGAGACATATGAGGAAGCAATGATGAGCCTAGATTCCAATAAATGGCAAGAAGCCATGAAATCCGAGATTGGATCCATGTACGAAAACCAAGTATGGACTTTGGTGGACTTACCGGATGGCCGGAAGGCTGTCGAGAACAAATGGATTTTCAAGAAAAAAACAGATGCTGATGGTAATGTTACTGTCTATAAAGCTCGACTTGTCGCAAAGGGGTTTCGACAAATTCAAGGAGTTGACTACGATGAGACTTTCTCACCAGTAGCGAAGCTAAAGTCTGTGAGGATAATGTTAGCAATCGCTGCATATTATGATTATGAGATATGGCAGATGGATGTCAAAACAGCATTCCTCAATGGAGACATTGATGAAGAGTTGTATATGATGCAACCCAAAGGTTTTGTCGATCCTAAAGATGCTAACAAGGTATGCAAACTTCAACGGTCCATCTATGGATTGAAGCAAGCATCCCAAAGTTGGAATCAACATTTTGATAAGGTGATCAAAAGTTTTGGTTTTATACAAACTTATGGAGAAGCTTGTATTTACAAGAAAGTGAGTGGGAGCTGTGTAGCATTCTTAATACTATATGTAGATGACATATTGTTGATTGGGAATGATGTAGACCTTCTTAATAGTGTCAAGGAATATTTGAATAATAGTTTTTCAATGAAGGATCTTGGCGAAGCAGCTTACATATTAGGCATAAAGATTTATAGAGATAGATCGAAACGCCAAATATCATTGTCACAAAGTACATATTTGGACAAAGTTCTAAAGAGGTTTGGAAGGGAAGATAGCAAGAAAGGGTTCTTGCCCATGTTGCCCAATACGACCTTGAGTAAAACTCAAAGTCCGACATCGGCAGAAGATAGAGAAAGGATGAGTAAGACTCCCTATTCCTCAGCCATAGTATCTCTAATGTATGCCATGCTATGTACTAGACCCGACATTGCATATGCTGTTAGTTTAACTAGCAGATATCAAAGTGATCCAGGAGTGGATCATTGGACAACGGTCAAAAAAACATCCTTAAGTACTTGAGAAGAACTAAGGATATGGTTCTTTCTTATGGAGGTGATGAACAACTCGTTGTTAATGGTTACACCGATGCTAGTTGGAACACCGATCAGGATGATTCTAAATCACAATCTGGATACGTATTTATTTTGAATGGTGCAGCAGTTAGCTGGAGGAGTGCAAAGCAAAGCGTTGTGGCGAGATCTTCAACTGAATCGGAATACATGGCTGCTTCGGAGGCTTCACAAGAAGCGAAATGGATGAAAGAGTTCATTACAGAGCTGGGTGTGGTTCCTAGTGTGCTGGACCCAATGTCTATCTACTGTGATAACATGGGCGCCATAGCCAATGCGCAAGAACCAAGGTCACACAAGAAGCTGAAGCACATCAAGCTACGTTTTCACGCTATTCGAGAACATATCCAAGATGGGGATATAAAGATTTGCAAAGTACACACAGATCTGAATGTGGCGGATCCGTTGACTAAACCTCTCCCGAGGGCAAAACATGACCAGCACCAAACTGCCATGGGTGTTCGGTATATTACCATGTAATCTAGATTAGATGACTCTAGTGCAAGTGGGAGACTGTTGGAGATATGCCCTAGAGGCAATAATAAATGTAGTTATTATTATATCTTTATGTTTATGATAAATGTTTACATTCATGCTATAATAGTATTAACAAGGAAACATTAATACTTGTGTGATTTGTAAACTTAATTTGAAGTCCCTAGTAAAGCCTCTATATAATACTAGCTTGTTGGTTAATAGATGATTGTTGTTTCCCTATCATGAACATTGAGATGTTATTAACAACAAGATCATATCGTTAGGAGAATGATATGGTGGACATACTCCTATAGATAAGCGTAGCATAAAGATCAAGTCATTTTAATAGTTCAATTGCTATATGCTTTCTGATACATAGTAACCTAATTCCTTCGACCATGAGATCATGCATATCACCTTTACCGAATGGATGCTTTGATGACATCAAACACCACACCGTAACTGGGTGGCTATAAAGGTGGCATTGAGTGTTCGGAAAGTACTGGTTGAGACACATGGATCAAGACTGGGATTTGTCCATCCATATGACGGATATATATACTCTGGGCCCTCTCGGTGGAATGTCATCTAATTAGCTTGCAAGCATGTGACTGGCTCACAAGGGATCACATATCACGGGAACGAGAAAAGAGTACTTATCGGTAACGAGGTTGAACTAGGTATGCAGAGATACCGACGATCATAACCTCGGATAAGTAAACTATCATGAGACAAAGGGAAATTGGTATCGTATGTAAGTGGTTCATTCGATCGCAAAGTAATCGTAGAAATATGTGGGAGCCATATGAATTTCCAGATTCCTCTATTGGTTATTGATCGGAGAAGTGTCTCGATCATGTCCGCATAATTCACGAACAGTAGTGAGACACACTTAAGGATTCGACGTTGTTTGAGTAGTTATGGAATGATGAGAAAGAGTCTGAATGTTGTTCGGAGTCTCGAATGGGATTCGGGATATCACGAGGAGATCCGGAATGGTCCGGAGAATAAGATTCATATAAGGAAAGTCTCGTTTCGGAGTTGGAGAATGGTTCCGGTGTTTTCATCGGGAATGTTCTAGAAGGTTCCGGAATGTCCGGCACTCCGGAGGGGAAGGGTACATGAATGTGTTATATCAAGTTGGTATGATTGCATCATGTACTCGGTGTCATCGCTGAACAAAATAGAGGGTTTATTCAAATCCTAGTTTGAAAAGTCAAACGGCTAGTTTGAAAGTCAAACGGCTATTTTTGGGAAGTGGAAAAGGAGGAGGAAACCGAGTTGGGGAGGAGTCCCTCCTCCCCACCTCCGGCGCACCACCAAGCCGAGTAGGGGAGGGACTCCCCTCCCCTTGGCCGGCCCCCTCCACCTATAAAAGGAGGGGCAGGGCTCCCCTCCTAGACACACAAGTTCCTACCTCTAAACCCTAGTACCAAGCCGTCGCCGCCTCCATAGCCGCCGCCGGCCCTAGGGCACTCGCCGCCGCCTAGGTGAAACCCTAGCCGCCGGCCTAGCCCCCTCCTCGACGTGTCTAAACCCTAGATCGTCGAGGGACTCTTTCATACTCCACCATACTCGCTCCGGCTTAAGGCGAAGCCCTACGAGATCTCCCCTCTACTTCCGGTACCACGCCGTTGTGCTGCCGGAATCGCGAGGAGAGTGCTACAACCTCCGCTGCCTGCTGGAACAAGGGAGAGGAAGGTCTTCGTCGAGTACCGAACGTGTGACCGACTGCGGGAGCGCTGCCAGAACGCAGCGCCGGAAGGATCGTCTACGCGATCTGGAGATCGGGAAGAGTACGACTACATCACCCACGAGAATCCGCTCTCGTTAAACACTTTGGAATCTTCGAGGGTAAGTTATTCCATCGACTCGTTGCTACAATCTAGTAGATAGATCTTGGCTTGTTTGTTTGTATGCGATAGAAAATTTTTGTTTTCCATGCTACGAAACCCTACAAGGGCAGGATCTAGACGCATCGCCCTAGCGGTCGTCGGAACTGGCTGGAGGGGAAACAAAGATAGGCGGCATGCTGCCAAGCCGTTGAAGCTCCACCCGACCGACCACGAACCCAAATTAGGACCCATCCCAGGGTTCGCACTACTAGGAAAACAGCTATAGGTAATCCACATATCCGTGGTGAAGGGTTCGCAGCATACAAAACAAAAAATTTCCTACGATGGGAACAACTATATACCAAGATCTATCTACTAGATACAAGCAACGGGCAGATATAAATCCGTAGAGAACATACCCTTGAAGACCGACAAAGCTTAACGAGTCCAAACTCATGGTTGATGTAGACGATCTCTTGCCGATATCAAGATCGAGAGGAAGTCCTAGCGCCGCAAAACAATAGCGCATCCGTGCTCGCACACACGTACAAGACACCGAGCAACCTCCGCCTCCTCGCTCCAGCGATGCAGCAGAAGCACAACCCTTTATTGCCGAATAGCCACCGGGAACATGTATCTCGCTAGTCCGAGACCATGTGGGATAAATTCTAGAGGGGAGAGAGATCTTTCACGAGGAGGTGTGCTTTGAGAGGAGGAGAGGGGGACCTTTTATAGGGAGAGGGGGCACCCCAAGGGGCATGACGCTAGCCATGGTGGCTGCCCCCACCTCTTACACATTCATGTGGGTGGAGCTCCCACTCAAAATGAAAAGCTTCCACTCCCATAAAAGAGCCTCCACTCAAAAATCCACTCCCATGCATTAAATTTCCACCAAATTTAATGCAAGCTCTCATTTAAATAAAACTCTTTTATTTATTTATTCAGAATTTTGTTAATTACTTTAATTAACAAACATTCACATAAAAACCCTTGCTGGTATTCAATTTCACATGCATAACCAGTTTCAGCAATTTCAACCGAAACAGTTTCGGTGTCTAGTGAAATAAATTCCTGCGCTTGTTATTCTTTCCGGCATGAAACTTTTGCTCCAATTGGATGTCAGTGTCCCTTAAGTCTGTCACCCTACGGTTCGCGAATAATGCGGACATGGTCGAGACCCTTCTCCGATCAATTATCAGAAGCGGGACCTGGAGATCCATACTGACTCCCACACATGCAACGATGACCTTCCTGTGATGGTCGGAACCTTTTACACTAGTATCTTAATCCTTTTGTTTCATGATATATTACATGTTCAAGATTCGATCATCGGTATCCCCATACCTAGTTTGATCTCGTTACCGACACGCACTCTTTTATCGTTCTCGTGATATAACATTCTAGTGATCAAATCACTTGCTTGCAAGATAATCAATGTGATATCACCGAGAGGGCCCAGAGCATATCTATCAGTCATCGAGATAAAAAAAATTTACTCTCGATCCATGAGCCTCAACATAACACTTTAGTAGTTCTGAAGCCATCTTTATAATCACTCAGTTACGGCGTGACGTTTGATGGCATCAAGAAACTCTTTCCGTGTTAGTGATTGACATGATCTCATGGTCTAAGGATTAGGATCACTTCGTAAGTTGTTATAGCAATATAAACTCAATGACTTTGATTGTAATGCTATACTTAGGATGAATGTTCATCACATCATTACACTAATGTTGTGACCTCGTTATTAACATCCAATGTCCATGATCAGAAAATCTTGATCATCTTGTTAATCAACGAGCTAGTTTATGAGAGATGCATAACTAGGAACTTCCTTTTTGTTTATTAAACACACATGTATTAACATTTTCGTATTAATACAATTATAGAATGCAAAATAAAAATTTATCATAAACAAGGAATACGATAATAACCACTTTATTATTGCCTCTCGGGCATATTCCCTTCATGTGGCGCACGTGCTAGTGGTGCCATACGGATAAAATAGGCGTGGTGCACTGCCCACATGTGCCCTACGGCTAACTGCCATAAGCGCGGCGCACATGGGATGGTGTGCCACGGCTATGTGTGGTCCAGGGCACAGGTGGCAGCAACACACATACCCGAAGCGCATTGGGTCAAGGTGCGCTACGGATGTGAAACTTAGTTATAGCGCATCCTGACCTAGTGCGCTACGGGTATGTGTGCTGCAGTAGCTGGGTCAACTTAGCCGTAGGGCACTCTGCCCTAGTGTCCTACGGCTAAGTGGTATGCACCAACTCCACACACACCCCCGGATCGTCTTTTTAGCCTTACAAAAAATAAAACAAAATGAAAAACACTTCAAAAAATAAAATCCTTTAATATGCATGTAGGTAATGTGGTATAGTTTATAGGAAAATTAACAAACAAGAATTTTAACTTTTTTGCAAAAAAATGCCATGTCACGGTAAAACGGGCATAACTTCTGCATACGATGTTGAAAAAAACGTTTAATATACCAAAATGATCAGAACGAGATTTCGCATCCGCTTGCAACCCCTTTAGGTCGTTTAGCGGTTTTTCAAATTTTTAAAATTCAAAAAGCGTAAAAAGTTATTATCAAAAGATCGTTTTTTCCTGCAGAAAAAAACTGGAGTTGACTCCCATAGCGCACCACCCCTAGTCCGCCACGAGTAAGTTGGGCGGGATTCAAAATTCAAATCCCAACCCCGCCCAACTACCTCTCTATTCTTCCCCCCCCCCCCTTCTCCTTTTCATTCTCCTCCCTCCTCCTTTTCCTTCTCTCTTATCCTCCTCCTTTTCCATCTCCTCCTTCCCCTTCTCCTCTCTCCGGCCTCCTTGCAGTGACCATGGCGACGGCGGCCTTCTCCTCCTCCTTGCTCCGGCCTCCTCCTCTCCTTGCAGTGACGACGGCGACGGCGGCCTTCTCCTCCTCCTTGCAGTGACGACAAGCGACAACGACCTCCTTCTCCTCTCCTACCTACCTTCCTTCCTCCCTCTCTTCTTCTCTTCCTCCCTCTCTTCCTACCTTCCTTTCTCCAGCCACACCTCCTCCTCCCTCTCTTCCTCGATACTGGCGAGGACTAGCGCGGCCACGACCTCCCGCACCTCCCTGCGGTTGTAGGTCGTGGCCACGGCCACCATGCTCCGGCGAGGAGACACGAGGGTGGCGATGTGTGGACCCGATTGCTTTTGCAATTCGAAACAATGGTGTTTTTTTTGCATTTTTTTGTTTTTTTGAAAAACACAGCCGTGGCGCACCCGTTCCCCTACCCGTGGCACACCTGGTAGTGTGTTACGCCTAACCGCATATAACCGTAGTGCACTAGGGCGGTGCGCTACAGGCACTTTTTAGCCGTAGCGTACGTCTAGTGACACACCCCTAGTGCGCCAAAGAAGGAGAAATCATGTGCGCCACTAACATCTATTTCCCTAGTAGTGTCGCCAGCACCTCGACGAGCAGGAGCCGAGAGGAGGGCGAGGTTCGCCGCTGCCGGTCACCGATCCCGCGCGCCATGGCCAGTCCAGATCCATCCAGGTAATACAACTTGTACGCATGTATGTGGAGGCCAGTGCAACAGAGAGGGTGGGAGACCGGAGATGCTCATCTCGGGTGCTTGCCTAACTCTCTTGGTTCTGGTTGGCAAAAGTAGATGAGAGTGAGATTAGGGAAGAAGAACCTTACAAGTGAGGTCCGCATGTCAGTGAGAGTATGTCGAGATCCCGGTCGGGTTGTAACTTTTCCAATGCGCCAATATAGACCGCTGCCGATTTGAGGGATTAGAAGTTTGGGGTTTGATTTAGTTTATGGGTACTTGTTCAAGGTTTATTTTGAACTTTTTACAACCTAAAACAAAGGGAAAAAAGTATTCTCCGCTGGCACACATTCGGTCCAGTCGGAACTGCATGACGTGTGCGCGCAATATGTCGGCATTAGGGCAGCAACGTAAAGGTGATGGATCATTGTGATCGAAGGCGGTGGACGCGGTCAGCCTGCGTGACGAAGAACTGCGGGGCTATCTGGGGACATTTCATCGGAGGTCAAACAGAACTAGTACGTCGCCAGATCTGACGCACTTGATAGCATTTCTCCGAAGAATTCTCGTGATGGAATGGGGGTGGGGGCTAGATCGGGATCGCGAGCTGGCATACATGCTCTGACAACCGACAGTACAAATGTAACGTTGGATAAGATAAATAAATGAGAGGCAGGGGTCAGGAGATATGCGATACGATCTTCAGTGTTTTACGCGATCAGTCAGATCCAGATATGTTATGCTAACAAATCAAATCGAATCAAAAGAGAAAAATAGATGTCCAGGACAAACCAAGGGTTCATTTCTACTGAGAGTTCTTGTAATGGATCGGTAGAGGGGGCGACAGAGACCGTGAGATTTGCATACGCTGTCTGACAGGCGACAGTGGAACTCAAACGCTGGATATGATAAACAAATTACGGCCATGGATCAGCTGGAGATACGCGTGATACGACATCCAGAGTTTTGTCCGGTCAGTCGGAGTCAGAGATATTGTTACTCTATGTAAACCAAGTCAGATCAAAAGACAAAACCTGAAATTCAGAACAGACAGAGATGTTTTGCCCGCGGCAGAAAAAGTCCAACCCGTTCCAGCATTCACCGAACTTCCACGTTGCGACTTGTGAGTACTGAGTACTCCTATTTGACAAAACAGATGCAGACCTGATCAAGCGAGCTCAGCAAAACCGGAGAGGAGATCATTCACAGTTACACAGACTATCTCAAATCACAACCAAACGCATGGCTACTTTGAGAGATTAATAATCAATTTAATTAATTCTTGACCACATACACAACATAGGTCCTTGATTTTCTTCGGAACTCTATCGAAAAAGGAATCTTCAGAAGAAGAGACCGGGTAGTAGCTGCGACATCACAGATAGTACTATATATCTAGGAAACTTGATGAATCGACGACGATGGCTCTAGCGCCGTGGCCAGGTTCCCTTCTGCATGAAAATGTCGAAAGATTCATCCTCCGCTAAACATGAACAGATGCATCTTTTGGGAGCTAGTAATTGGTCGATCAAGCAAGTAATAACGTACCGTCGTCGCCGGCGATGCCCTTGTCGTGGCGCTCGACGCACTGGAGGATGTACTTGAAGGCCTCGGTCTCGCAGGGGATGGCCAGCGCGCCCTCCTGCCGGAACCCGAACTCCTCCTCGGCCTTCTCCAGGAGGAGCCGGAACACGGGGTGGCCCAGGTAGCTGGTCGGGATCACGAACCGCCGCTGCTCCAGCCCCACGTACACGGGGCAGTACCCCCTCGGCACGTCCGGCGCCGCCTCCGGGCTGTGGCAGCTCTCGTCGTCCGAGTCCACCGTCAGCGTCCGCCTCAGCCGCTGCAGCACGAACGGCGGGATCGACGGCGCCGCGGCACCTCCTCCGCCTGCCGCCGCCGCCGCCGCCGCCCGGGCTTCCTCCCGCTCCCCGTCGTCGACGTCGTCGTCGTGCCTGGCGCCCAGCGCCCACCTGTGCAGCAGCTCCCGCAGCCGCACGATCGTCGTCGTCGCCGCCTTACCACCGTCGTCGCCCATACTTGCTACGCGCACGGCGCCGTACGTACACCTTCGCAGCTAGCTAGATAGCTACTGAGGAACTTGTTGGATCTCGAGAGGTTGGGGTGGATGCTGGCCGGGAGCTGGAAGAATAAACGAGGGGATGGCATGTACTGATTATATAATCAGCTGGTCGTACCCCTATGCCGCCCGACGCGCAGGAGGTAACATGGCGCCATGGCGGCCTCTAGAGAGAAGGAGAAGGAAAATGATTCCGCTGCCGAATATTAAAAAGGTCTTTGCTTAGCTAAGAGGCCGCGCAATGGAATATGTACTGCTTCCTCCGGTTGGAAATATAAGATGTTTTAGATATGTGAATGAGATGTATCTAGACATCTTTTAGTGTCTAGATTTATTTGAACCTATACACTAAAAGGTGTCTAGATACATTTTCTTTATAAATCTAAAACATCTTATATTTCTAAACGGAGGGAGTACCATGTATATTAGACATTTAGTCCCATCCATCCATGAACCATGATGCCAGCTTCTCTCGGATTTTTTGGGTGGCAAGGCAAAGGCAGGGGGGGACTTGTGTGTTGCTTGCAAGCTAAGCTGGAATATTTTAGCTCAGCATACTAAGTGCAAGTGCTATCTAGGGAAATTAGAATTCCATAAAGTCAGCAACAAAAGCAGGCTGGTGTTAGATACCAGGCCAAGAATTTCTACTCCGATTTACACGAGAGAACATGCATACGCATGATTGTGTTGGATGGATGCCAGGTTACAACAATGATGATTACGCCAGTGCATCTCCGATCTGTGTAGAGGGTAAAGTACAGTAAAATACATACCAGCGCGCAGACGCAGTACACATTATTTTCATAGGCACAGATTGACTAATTTTATAGGACTCCAAGTCAGCTGGCTTTAAATCAATGACTGGTGAGCCCTGTCGTATGCATCGTATGCAAGATCCATATGTCAGTGACTCAAAATCAATCGAACCAGCCACCACAAAGTAAGCTAATCCTAGCGGTATTTTCATCGTGATCGGGTTTCCCCTTTTGTGTGACCCGACATGGCAAAACACGGCCCCGGAGACACCGAGCGCTGCGCCCTAGACAGACAGAGACATCTCGCGATCAGGACAATTCTTCAGCACTTAAACAATAACTAATGACTGGGTAGCAGGACAGTAAAGAATCCGCAACCTTTGCGTACGTGTCCTTGTTGCAGCGAGTGATGCATGCATCGCATCTGAACAAGGAAAAAGTACTCCTAAATAATGAAACCGGCCGGCCAGAATGTTGTTAACTAATTTTTGATGACGAACCAAACAACCGTTAGCACATCAGCGCATTGGAAATAGTAACATATTTAGCTAGCTAGCCTCGTGGTTACGGAATAAATGAAACAAAATAAACTTACTCCGTGTCACTTTCCTTAATCTAATTTTTTATGTACTAGTAATAGATTTAGCTCAGTGACGACGTACTAATCGATCAAGCTAGACTATATCAGATAGGGCCAGCAGGGGCATCGCTTGGAACTAAAGCCGGTGTAGGGCAACGTGCAGCCACATGACCGACTACGGACTGACTAACTTCCGGCTTCCCCAAGGTATCACAGGATACCTCGACATGTTGCATGTTAACGAAGCCGTTATTTCTAAGTACACGAGAACATATATACGCGTGAAAGTGTTGGATGGATGCCAAGTTATTAGTAATAGTAGAACATGATTACGCCGGTGCATCTCTGATCTGTCTAGAGGGTAAAGTACAGTAAGATATACACGCCGGCACGGCACACATAGTTTCTTTCGGGTTCCCCTTTTCCATGGCCTGACATGGCAAAACAGGGGAGCCGGAAAACACTGGGTGCTGGCTGCACAATGAACGGACATCGAGCCAATTCGTAATAAGTGCGAGCTCCTTAAACAATAAGAGTATCTACGTTCGGACTTAAAAATCAGTCCAGTCGTGTACCGAGTCACCTCTTTTCGTTCGGATTTAGGATCAATTTTGGTCCGGACTATCCAGGCCAAACCCAGGATCATGGGTACGCCCTAGGAACGCCAGGACACATCGAATTCGCCGAGTGGACCAGCCTGTCAGCGACAGAAGCCAAGTCGTCGCCATCCTTTCCTTTTCCCACCCTCGCCGCTGAACTAGGCCTACAAAAGGGTACATCTCACCGTCTCTCTTCATAGTTTCTCACACCACTCCCAACTCCGGCGAACTCCGGACGGTCGCACCTTTCTTCCTCCTCAACTCCACCGAAAAGCCACGGCCGAGGGATTTCCCGGCTGACGCACGATGCAGCCGTGGGAAGCCCGGCTGCTCCACGAGACGCGCTATACGACGCCGACGGACACTCGTCTCCCCTTCGCCTGGCAACTCAGCGCCGGCGGGATCCCAGTTCCGCCGATGCCAGTCGACGAGGACCTCGCCGGATAGATCCAGGCGGCTATCGCCGCCATGCAAGACCCGAATCTCACCGAGGATCCTGGCAACCTGAGGCAATTCTTCGCCGAAAGACGCCTCGAGGAACTCGCCCGACACGACGGACCGCCGGGCTCGCCGCCGCCGCGTCACAATGTGGCTTTCCGCCGTCGCTGGTGGAGCATTCCAGGGCGAACTCTCGCTGGCGTCATGGATCACATTCAGGCCGGCAAGCACCCCCACCTCGGCCTGTAGTTGCGGCACCGTCGACCACGGCGGCGGCGGCGGCCTTTTCCTAGTTATTAATAAATTCGATGTAATATGTGCGTCCTTGCCCTAATTAATGAAATCCGCCTATATTCGCACATATTTCGTCGAGTTTAACTGAATTTCGCTGAACCTGGGAACTCGGTCTGGGTACGCGAGTGGGAAGCCCGGCGTATCCAAGCCGAAAACGCATTTCGTCCGGCCAAAAAAAAGTCCGGATTTTGGCTTGGCTTCGTCCAACGAGTAGGGATAGGGCTGGAATTCGAGCCGAGCCGAGCCAACTCAGCTCGACTCGCTAAAGCTCGTTCAACTAACGAGTTAGCTCGACTCGGCTCGTTTACAGAACGAGCTCATATTTGAAACTCGACTCGACTCGGTAAACTCGCGAGTAGCTCGCGAGCAGCTCGTTTAGATTGTTATATGTTATGAATATGAGCACATATAAGAAAAATTAGTAATTATTCTACTAATTTAAAACTAGGACAACAATAGTACTTTTATAATAACACGAAGAAAGATCAATAAAAAAATATAGTAGCTATACATCATTACAGGTTCAAGTAATATTCATAGTATGACACTTATCTATAAAAAAATTCAAACTCTATATTTAAACGAATTTAATAAGCTAAATGTGTAAATCGCGATTAGCTCATTTAGCTTGGGTGAACAAACTAGATCAAATCAAAAACTTGGTTTGACTCGTTAGACACCGAATTCGAGCCAAGTCATCACGATTTATTCATTTAGCTCGCGAGTTTTAAGTAGGGATGCTCTAACAAATGACTGGGGAGGTTGGCAGAACAGTAAAGAAACGACAACCTTTACACGTACGTGTACGATCCAGCTAATCTACTCATGTAGTAGTATGCATTGCATCTGAGCAGGCAAAAGCGTACTACACCCCGGATTGTTTAATCAACCAAACAACCCGGCCGTTAACACATCGGCATTGTAAATCGTTAAAATATTACTACGTACTCCGATCGGGGTCTCGTGGTCGATCGGCCCCCATGTCGTTTTCTATTTCGCTTTCCTCATGCATGTAACTGACTGACGTGTGGCCTGGACTTCTGTACGTGAACGTACAGTGCAGACCAACAATTAATCGTGCTAGATGTTCTCAGATAAGGCCAGGCTAGGGGCATCGCTTGGAACTAAAGCTCGTACGTGTAGGTAACGTGCAGCCACATGACCGACTACTGGGTACATACCGATCGAGTACTGACTGACCAACTAGCGCACACGGGAGTCGTACGCAAAAGCGCACGGGTCGCTTCCGGGTTCCCCAAGGTATCGCGTGAGGCCTCCTCGACATGTTGCGTTGCATGAATGCATGCTCCAACCAAAAGCTGGCTAGCGAGAGCAGCGACGCGCAAAGCTCATCCAACAAATTTAAGGGAAAGCTATCGATCGGTGCCATGTGATCTAGAGATAGAGAGAGGTCGGTGGCAGCTTCTTCTTAACTGCCTGCCTGCCTGCCGGCCGCCGGTTAAAATTTTCCATATTCATGCTTCGCTCGTGCCGAGCAGTTGCCTTGTCCGGCAGCTCGGCCGGCCAGGGCGTGTAGCGTGTTTCCGTGTTACGTCCGGGGATAGGCGCGCGGCCAAGCTTCCTGGCATTAAAGTTCTGGTGGTTTCATGGGGCAGGTCCCATACGCGCCCAGCTGTGCGTATGGTCTCTCGGTTGCTCTGAAATCTTCTACGCTACGAAACAATGCTTTTATATAGTATCTGCTTTAAAAGGCTAGCCGCGTGGTACGCCGAGAATAGATCACCGACGAGAGCAGAGTGAGCTATTAGCTACACATCAGCCATCTATACTTTGAGTGCTTCCAATTCCATCATGGTTCTTTTTTAAAGCTGCAAGCCATTAATTAATTTGTTGATGAAGAGTAGTATCTGCTTTAAAAGCAAGCCGCGTGGTGGTACGCTGAATATTATTGTTGCCTTTGGCTTAGCCAAGTCATTCCACCATACTGGCCGGTTACGTGAATACAGCTGTAGGTGTAGATTTGTTAAAGAATTACTAGTAACTTTGTTGGGCAGCAAAATTTGACGACTCTCTTTAGAACTCAAAGGGTACTGTACGACTTCTGTGCTTAGCCCATGAAGAACTTTGTTTGTGGCCTGAAGGGTTTCCACACGCTAAACCGGCCCAAACAAGGTTCCTCCTGCTTCTGTTTTACTCGGGCCAGGCCCAATATCCGCCTCTGAAAGTGCGTGCGGTCCCGTGCAGTTCGGAGGCTTTCGGAAAACGGAAATGCGCGTGGATCGACTCTTGCAAGCGTAACCGACCACCCCCTGCGTACGCCTTGACGCAAACTCCGGTGCAGCTTACTACGCGTATCAACAAACGCGCATTCATGATCATCGTCGATATAAAGACAAGAGAGAAACGCGCATTGTTGCCGATTCTATAATCCATCCATCCCTGCTCTCTCTGCAGCTCGTCAATCAATCACACTCGAACAAGAACGCCTGAATTCCAAGAAGAACGCATCCAAGCATCCGACAATGTCCCGGCCGTTCCTCCTTCCGCGGTTTGTCCCACTGGTCCTGCTGCTACTGCTAGCGTCGGCCTCCTCACGCGCTCCCGCCGCCGCCGCCGAGGCGCCGATCTCGCACCGTTCGCCGGGCCGTCACGCCGTCGCCGTCGGCGCGCAGCTCGCGGAGGCGCCGTCCGGGACCGTTGGCTGCAGCCGGAGCGCGGCGGCGGCGTCGCGGGTGGTGGAGGAGAGCTGCACGGACGACATCGTCAGGTCCTTCTTCGGCGTCCGCGGCCGGGGCGTCTGCTGCCGCGCGCTGGAGGCGGTCGGCCCCGGGTGCTACCGCGCGGTCTTCTCGGACTCCCCGTTCGCGGACGTCTACCCGACCATCCTCGGTAACGTCTGCGGCCTCGCCGCCGCTCCGGCTCCTAGTCCTAGCCCCGGCGCATCGGAGAATGATCGTGACTGCACCTACTGATCTTTTCTTGTAACGGGATGGATAAGTTCGACGTAGTATTATCATTATCATGTCATCTGGAAAAATGGGTATATGGAAGTTTAGTTCATGTTCCGCAGAAAAATGTTCGTATGATGGGAACATGGATTGAGGTTTAATTTGATATACTATGATCCATATACATAAGGCGTATAAATATCTCTGTCACACCTCACACGAGTCACGGTCACTGACTCACCACGGCATGTACTTTTGCTGCGTGGACGTGGACGTGACGTGACAGCGTGATCGTCTCGCTGGAAAAGAACGAGAAGACGAGGCGCGCGCCAGCACGAAAGGTCAAAAGCGTACAGTACCAAAATGTATATCTACTGTCGCGGTATGATTGACGTTCCTTCACTACCCACAGCTTGCCTAGTTTCCTATCTCAAAAAAAAAAACTTGCCTAGTTTCCGTTGAAAAAAAAAAGACGTAGCTTTGTGGTGAAGGACGAGCTGGTCTAAATGCTTAATTGCTGCTATATACATAGTATGAAACTGGTCAGCTAATGAATAAAGGGACGAAAATCAATTTTCCCAGATCCTACCTCTCACATGGTCGATGTTTTCTTCTTCTGATTTTCCCTTTGGACATTGTCAACTTTGCTGGAACATTACCCAATAGCCAATATGAATGCGATTGATGTTACTTCCGCCAATGCGGACCAAGTTAAGTGGTAGTAAGTGGTAACTAAGGTACCGTCATGTCACCACTCGCCACCGAGGACATACTACTCCATATAGATTCTGAAATCTACCGGTGTTACAGATTGAGATCCTCTCACTTGCGAGTTGCTAACTTTCGCTGACTTTGAGTCATTGACACATACACCCTATAAATGATGAGTCCTTGTGTCGTTAGTGACTAAATTCACCTGACATTGAATTCCACAAAGTCAGACAATCTATGCTCTTAAATGAAATAATATGCCTAAATGATCAAAGCATCCTCATATTAGATTTTTAGAGTTCACTCGATTAATAGGTAATATTTTTTATTGGACAAAGTTTATTAGTTCCGTTGTATTAGTTCCACAACAAAGTTTATTTTACTATCAGTACCAAATCTAATCTGTTTGGTACTAGCGCAATCCTCCACTATGATTTCGGCATCAACATCCACATCAACCAATTCATGTAAACCACTATATGCGAAAAGGGTGGGAGTTTTTTGGTTCCTACCATTGAAGTTTAAATAGTGGTAATATAGTGCACATACATATTTTTCTGAATATTGGTGCAACATAATATCTATAATCATAACGATTAAGTTTTACGATTTTGGATATTTCTGGTGCACCAGAAAAGCTGATATTGTTTTTACCCATAATGTTTTGTGTGTATTGTTCACATGCAAGGTCTTTGGTTCAAATGTTTCTCATGTTTGTTAAAATGATGAAGTTCTATATGAGGATCTTGATGAAACTACAGATGGCTTGGATAAGAGGTACACCTGCATGGATGCTCCCTCACCTCTCCCATGACAAAATTAAAGAAATCACCACGACAAACACATCTCCAATTTGCTTGTGTCTAGTGAACTGAATTGGGGGATATCACGCAATGATCCATCACACTTTTGTAAACCGAATTTGTTTCCATGTGGAACCCCGACAATACAATTACATAATCATTGCCCCAAGCGCGATTAAATACTAGAGATTTCATGTAATGATTTGCTCTGGCTCTAGTTACCAAGATTGTGGATCCAGAAATGCTTTTTTGCGCAAAAGTTCAAAAGAAGGACATTTTGCCATGTTTAAAGAAATGCAACCTGAAGGTTATACGGGCCTCCAAGCAGTTCAATAGACAAAAATTGGGTGTGTATGGTGAGAGATCGGGTGCTACCACTCAAACGCGGTATCTCACGGGAAAGACAGGTATCAACACCTCCTAGCCATCCAGGCTATGCCCCGGTTCACATTTTTGATCATGTTCGAATACAATGGATAGAGAACATAAACATATTGTTTGAAGAGACATTTTGTCTCATGGTGCACATGCACCTGCCATGAACAATAAATTAGGAAATATAATAGGATGTCAAAGAAATGTTGAAAAAATTGCACTATATGCTTGAGTCTTTGGCATGGTTGTAAATTTTTGTATCAAAAGAAACATCTTTGTTTAGTTATGAGCATAAAATCAACCTAAATCTGCTAGTAGTATACTAATCAAACTTGCGTTTCTTTTTATGGGGAGTATAAAATCAACCTTTTCACAAAATTGTAAATATGAGCATCTAAAAGACTTGTACTACATCCTAAATTTGGCTAATTCCAAAATATATTTACACAATTAAAGACTATTTTGTCCAATCAGATGCGCTTTCGAATTTCACTTTCTCTTTAATTTACTAGTGCAAAGCTCCCGAACCATCTAATACAACTTGCATAAAAAGGCTAAAGCTAAGCAACGGCGATCCATTTATAGGCTGCCTATATTAGACTTTTATGCATAGCTTAGCCTATTTCCAACAAGATTGAAGCAGTCGTGTCATGTCATAGGAGTAAATCAGGAGCTTTCATTCTTATGCAGGGTTCTTGCTACTACTCCCTTTTGTCCCAAAATAAGTGTTTTGGTTGTCTAGATTCACATATATTTATATAAGTACACGTACTATAAAACACGTCTAAATACGTACGGACGTACTTTGCTTTGGCATGGAACGAGTAAACTCGAGCTCTGGAATTTTCCAGAACCATGTGCTCGCGTACGAGTGCATATACTTTGGCCTCGCGCACCTCTGGCTCGATCGTGCGCATCCAGCTAGCGGATCCAAAGCGCCATTTATTACTTTTGACTAATCAAATCCAAACTGCGCTCGTAATAACACGCAGGCCCCACTACGTGGCGTGCAATAGTTGGCTTTCAGCGCTGGATCTTATCTCCTCCGTGGAAACAGGCGGTGACGTGGGCCCCATCATTGGCGTGCCAACATCGATGGCGGGCCCGCTCGATCAAACGCCTTCTTCTTCTACTAATCCTTTTTCTACCGGGTGGATCTACGGAAGGCTCAAGCCGAGCCGAGCGGCTATCATACGGCTCGTGTGGACTGTGACAATATATTCTTGTGTAAAATTCTCGAAAAATAAAAAATTGTCCGTAATATAGCACGTACACAGAAGATGGATAGCATCGTCTGCATGTGTGTGTGTGTCACTCCGCGTAGGCGATAGGTCACACGCCCCAAGGCTTCCGTCTCGGACTGTGCCAAAAACACACACACACACGCACACACATACCGGTCGGATCATGGGCTGCATGCCGTGAGAAAAATACAACGTTTCATCACATTTTTTCTGATAGCTCAGGCCTCAGGTGCACTTACGGCATATGGATTGGAGTAGTTAATTTTCTTATATTAGTGTGCATATATTAAAAAAAAAAGAATGAGAGTAACCGGGGGGATTCCATGGCTACCCTAATTCTATAGAAGAATGAGAACTCGAACTCGCGTCTTTGGTGCCCGTGCGACCTCTGCGCCCGGCTGCTACCAACGGACTGCAGGTAATATATTAGTGTGCATATAGTATTATTTCTAGTTTGCATTGTACTGTCCACTCTCCAGACCCCTAGTCCGCATGTTACAACTAGGCGACACTGCACCCCATCAGTAACTTTTGTTTAGAAATGAGAAAGCTTTCTAGCTATGCTTTATGTAAAAAAAGCACATGGTTTTGTTGTTGGTTATCTACTACTATAAAACATAGGGCCATGTGGCTAACAGTTTCAATCCACTACAACATATTTTGAAGAGCTCATTGTAAGTATGCTAGAGATAAAAGGAAAATAAAGACCGTTCACGCAAAAACCGTAGATTATATAGAGAGATTACAAATCGACATCCATCAACAGATGCCATCCCCGATCCGCTATGTAGAATTTCACGATTGGGTATGAGATCATTCCGTGTTATCCAATAGTGACTATGCCACCAGAGACCAGGATATATCATCAACAAAGCAATCAGCATAGTGGTGCTTTTTTACCACCCTAGGTTGTCATGAAGACAAGACAAAATGTAGTGCTTAGAGCAAGTGGTAATTAGAGGGTCAACAATTTCTTCTCATCCCCTTTCTACCATCTCTATCCAATTTTTTAGTTATTTAGATGCATTTGTGGAAGCACATCAAGGTAAAACTCCTTTTTTTCTCAACAATGTGAAACTTCTATAGATCATCATTATCATGACTTGTAAGCCGCTATGCCTCAAAGAATCATAAGAAAACATGGCTGTATATAAAAACACATTTTTTTAGTTAGTCCCACCTTGCTAAATCTTGCATAGATTTTGCGAAGGAGGTCATTCTAAAATTTATTTTGAATGCCTATTTTTAGTAGGGTCCATTTTTCTTCAGTGCACATTTACATTAGTTAGTTAACTAACATACATTTGTGCCTCACACTATAAGTGTGGGTGAAATTTTTGGTCACGTCACTATGTCTTAGCATGAATTAACTCTAACATCAAACGTGCTTTTATATATGTGCATTGGCATAATATTATGCACGGTTGTGGTAGTTCGATGAAAGTTGTAAATATCTAGTTTTATTTCCAACATATTTTTTTGGAATAAACATTTTCATCGACATATTGATCTACACAGGGGGACATATTCAGGTCAAATATTGGCTATGTGTGAAAATGGTTTTTACGAAGTGACATTGCATCTTTATCGGTAGAACCACAATACTGATAATACCGATCGTGTCAACCTTAATTTACAAGCTTGACAAACAGGTAAAACTACTTTAGTCCCTATCCGGTTTGTTTGACTCATTATTCGTTTTATCACGAGTTTTTATTATTAAGATGAATTCATTTTTATAGCCTTTATTCGACAGCATAAACGCTATCCGGTTCGTTTGACTCATTATCCATTTGACCGTGAAGATTCAGAAAAAAAAACACGCAGTCTATTTTATCCGGATGCATATCCAGGTTAACCCTATCCGGTTTTCCAATTTTAGATGCCCAAAGTACGCAGGGCACGGTCGACCACACGAGCCAAGCCGACCGCGGAAGACGGAGCCGGGAGATCCAGAATTACACAAGCCCCTCCAAATATCTCGCCTACGTCCGCTCCCCACCCTTGGCCCGACGACTCGTCTATAAATCGGACACCCGGCCGGCTGCCTCCAACAAAGAAGGAAGGAAGGAAGGAAGAAGAAGACGATACACGGCGCCACACACAGAGACAAAGCTTCAATACCCAAGGTAACCAATCAATCCCCCTTCAACCTCTCCTTGTTGTGTCTCCCTCGGCCAAGAACTCGCGCGAAACAAGAAACACACATATTCCAGAGAAACAGAGGAGGAGAGGATATACTAGTTCTGATCTCTAACTCGGATCACGGACGTAAACTTGGCAGGTTTTATTAGTTCGTGCTAGCTCGTAGATGGGGCTTCTCGACCAGCTGTGGGACGACACGGTGGCCGGGCCGCGGCCGGACCACGGCCTCGGCAAGCTCCGCAAGTACGCCTCCTTCTCCCCGTCCTCGACCTCCGCGGCCTCCGGTGCCGCGGGAGGCGTGGCGGCGGCGCCGGCGGTGACGCGGAGCATCACCATCCTCCGCCCGCCGGCTCTGTCCGTGACGTCGCCGCGCAGCGAGTCCGGCTCCGCGCCGTCGTCCCCGGCCAGCGTCCCGGACTCCCCCTTCGGCACAACAGGTAACTACTACCTAGCCTCTGCCCCCCTTATTTCGTCTCCACCGTTTTCTTACCTCAAGATCGGTACTACGAGGCGTGGTGTGCATGAGATGATAATAAGATCGGGTCTTGTAACTGTAGCCACGACACCCAGGGGAGAGGGCTGGAGCAAGTTCCGCCGGAAAGGAAGGATGGCCGCCGCCGACGGCAGCACGGACGTCGCCAGCCCCGGCACGCCCAGAAGCCCCACCGTCTACGACTGGTACGTTCCCCTGCAATTAATCTGGAGTCTTTGATCTGGTTCTGAATTTCTGAACGATGTATGTATGTATCGATCTCGGCAGGGTGGTGATCAGCTCGCTGGACCGCTAGCTAGCCGAAGCAGCTCCAAGAAGACAGGGGTACCGCGCGAGCGCGACGAGAGGAGCAGCGGCCGCAAGATCCGGAAGTTTCGACGGAACGCAAGCAAGACCTCGTTCTCTTTCCAGCTTTCTTGTCCCAGTATACGTACGTATGTACATGGTCAGCTACTATGTACTCTACGCGAGACGGCCGGCCGCTGGTTTTGTAGCAAATGACGCCGCCGCCGCCGTGTAGATCGAGGAGACGAACTTCGTACTACTACTACTACTAGTAGGCAACCGGCCGGAGACGACGACGACCTACTGAAGGAAACGAGAAGACCGATGTAAGTGTGCTGTGTATACGTACCGTGGGTGTAATCCTACCTAGCTAGTGTAGTAGATATATACAGGGGATGGAGCGAGCTAGCTGATGTTGAACTGTAGCGGCTCGGCTCTCCTCTGCTCTGTACTGTAAGGCGGACGACGGCACGTACGTCCTGCTAATGCATGCAGTGTAAAATAACTCTGCAATAATGCATGGCTAATTATGTATCGTGTTCTGAATCTCCAGCGAGACGCTGCTTTGAATATTTCTGCCACGTACTAATCCTGTCTTATTGGGCTTGATGGGGGATGGCACCAATAATTTGCGTTACCAGGTCGATGGGAAGATTCAATGTCACTGTGCTCAGTCTTCTCTGTACGGTTAAGGTCAAAGAGGATAGGGGCTGTTGATGTTTGACAGATAAAAAGGACTACTACTACTTGGTAGTGATATCGACGCCACGGCACAACTCGTTCTCACTGCTAGGATATTTATCGGCGTTGCGCCCACTCCCAACAAGGAGACACAAACGGACGGATCGACAGGCTGATTGATCTATTTTCATCCTAAATTTAGGTTGAGAATAGTCTGGCCACGGCATGTTTTTTTTGGCGTGTTTACACTAATCAAAACATGTCCTACCTGTATGGTTTCCTTTCTTTCTAATAAAATAGGCAGAACTCATGCTGGTTGCTCGAAAAAAATACAGTCTAGCTGGACGCGTCCTGGTCACCCCCTGTGTCCGGCCCGAGCCCGTGTGACGGTGTCTCACCAAGCATTTGCGCAATGAGCACACATCATTTTGGGTGGCGTTTCTAGAGTGGGAGCATGAAGCGTGACGGCTGTCCTCGTTTCTGGGCGATTTTGAGTCGGAGGTCGAGTGCGACCAGCTTTCGGAGGTCGTTGACAAGGACGACCTGGCATGGATTAGAAGCCCTCTCTGCCGCGAGGCGGCGAGTATGTGCCTAGTGAGGAGCCCACGATGACACGACAGAGAAAGATGGCTACTGCTCCTATATGGCGGTCGTCAAGTATGAGGAGGAGATACCCCCTCATTCGTTGAAGTTAGACCTGGAAACGGTCACTTGCCCAGCAATCACGCAGTCTGACGAGCAGGCGCAACTCGAGGATGAGGCATAGTGGACGGGCATGTTCGAGGCCCTATGCGAGTCCGCGCTGGCCCAAGGTTTGCCTCCTCAGTAGCCGGAGACGATGCCTCCTTCGCCAATGCCGCAGCTGCGGCAGGCGAGGGGGCTGGCCATATCCCTGACTAAAGCCCGCCTAGATCAGACCTCAGCAGCGATGATAGCGAGTTGGCTATGGCGGCATAAGTGGCGTGACTTTCTTTTGACCTATATGGAGTATTTCTATCAATGGAATGTTTGAATTTAAAAATATGTCTAGCCGCTGAACGCCCACGGAGCCAAAGTTTCAAAGGACCACCTGCATTTTCTGTCGATGGAGCCGATCTATACGGTTTAAAATGGATGGATTTAGTGTCGGAAATGGACTGGCGAAGATACCCTATAGCGGTGGTAGTAGGGGATTTCACGAGTTTTGAGACTTAGACGAGTGAGAGTAGCATGCATGCAAAAAAATCTAACGTGACACATCATTTAATAAAAAGAGGGACGGTAGTAGTATCATAATATGATACCATATCATATCACATAAAACTATTTTTTAATAGTAAATACATCTTATACATAAATTTACATTGAGATTTTATAAATAATTAAATATTACTGTATAAGATTATGATACTACTAGCTGTCTAGCTGATACTATATACTATTATAGATGTATGCAAGTAATACGATACTTTCACACTGTGACTATGCTAGCTGTCTCTGCTTTGTTCGTAAAAAACTACTCACTGCCCCTGCTTGGCATAGCTTGATTCGCAAGCACGGCGCGCCATGCTTTCTTATCCGTGATCAGTGATCACTGCATGCGCATGACGCCGCCCACCTGATCTGGCGCGCGCCGATTCGATGGGACTGTATTTCGGCACGAAACTCGGAGCACACAGCCTGGCACGCACGCACGCTCGCTCGCCGGCCGTGCCTCGACGGCGGGCGCAGCGCTGCCTGCAGAGTCGCGTGCACAGAAATGCTGCGGCGCGGGGGAAGCCGTGCACGGCTACCGTGTGCTGCGCGGGCGGCTCAACTGCGCGCCACCTGCCCGCGTCTCTCGAACCTGTCTCCGGCGTAGGATCACGTCGTGTCCGCGCCGGGTCACCCTGTGGGCCCCGGCAGCCTCGCTGCCCTGCTGCTCGCATGTGAGGGGGCATCGGGCGATCTGTTCCGGTGATTAAATTAGACGGAAATGGCCAAATGGCAACCCGGGATGGACTAGTGTGCTGCTGATGGAGGGACCTAGCTAGAATCAGAGCTGCTCGAGACCGTAACAACTGGCCACCAGAGGCAATCATGGCGCCAGTCGAATTGTCCAGAAGCTTTTGGGAAACAGTCAAGTCCATTTCCTCACTTCACAAGAGCAGACATGTTGCAAGTCTTTTTGGAAGAAAATAGCCAACCATCCATTCTAATTCTACGACGTAGAGAGGGCCCTGGTCGAATTGGCGCGGCCTACTCTCCCTTTTTCCCTACGGTAACTTCTCACCAGGTATATGGTACGCTCATTTTCTCTTGAGATTATCAGTTTTCATCTTTTAAAGCTGGCCATTCCTGTTGTTAAATCTCAATTAAACTTCTTAAATATTTCGCATTTCAACAAGTTGGGGACGTAGCTCATATGGTAGAGCGCTCGCTTCGCATGCGAGAGGCACGGGGTTCGATTCCCCGCGTCTCCATTCGTTATTTTTTGTTGGTGTGTTGTTTTATCACTTATCTTTTGCTTTCGTCATTTTCGTTCATCAGATCGCCGTATCTTCAGGATCAGTTTTCCTTAAAAGAGTTTTTGGGCCAATAGAAATGACCCAACTAGAAAACTCAGGCCCATCTGGCCCGCGTATAAGACTGTTTAGCTGGGCTAGCCCACGCCCTGCTTTCGTTCTCAAGCGAAGCCGAACTCCCCTTCTCTTCCTCCTCCGCCGATTCCTCCCAAACCCGCGCCCCGAATCTGCTGCCGCCGCTGCGCCCGTCTCGGTTCTGCCCCGGCAGTGAAGATGCTGTCGAGGATCTCCCGCCTCGGCGTCCAAGCAGTCAACCGTGCCAAGCTAGGTGATCCCTCCTCCCCTCTCTCCACCACACCCCGCGGCTAGAAGGTTCCCTTTCATTTACTTCTGCCGCGTCGCTATTTTATTTTGATGTCTCGGTTAGAATTGGCTTCGAGTGTGTGTTGCTCTGAGTTGTTCACGAAGTATTCCGTTGTATTTTCTGATGATAATCTTAGACACCCTATCAAATTTGTGATCTGCTGAGGATGCTAGGCTCCGGATGTTAGTTCCAGGCCATTCCGACACAAAAACCTACCGAGTTTTGAGTGTGTATGTGGGAATAGGCTGATGATTCGTTGAGCAACTTCTGGAAGTAACTGTGAGGTGCTCTGATGAAGTAGTAGCATCACCAAGGGGTACCTGTCGGTTGCGGTCCACTGTTTTCCTGCTATTTGGTTACGATGAGTTAATCCTACCTCTGGTAGTAGTTGGCAAGGATGCACTAGTTTGTGGGTTTTTGTAAATTCCCATGGAATCTCTGTTTGTTCATAATTTTGGGAAATATCTGCTGTAGAGTGCTTCCTAACTCACTATATGCGGCGTCTCATTCCTCACCCTGCTTATGAGGTAGTACTAAATCATGGACGTATGCAAGTTGGATTATCCTGCTAAATTTCCCATGCTTTAAATGTCGAAACAACATATAATATCTCTTTCAGGTGATTCATACTATTCAAGCTGTTCCTGTTCTATGTTTAGATCTGCATTTTGAAAAAAATGCATATAGTTATTCTTGAATCTCGGTCTAAGTCAGATAACGCCAATGCACCATATATATACATAAGTAAAGTCTGGTTTGTTTGAACTAGACACTGTGATATCAAGGTTCATTAGCATTATTTATTTCAAGTGCTTCCTAAGTTAAATACCCTTCGTATGCCCTTTGATATTTTGTATAGTTCTTTAAGTGAACACATCCTTTTTCTTAATTAGTGAACACATTCTTTAGACTGGCATGCTTATCAGTTTGTTGTGACCGTCTTTCGTTTCTCTATGTTCACAGTGTTATTTTGAATTTTTTATCAGGTCAAAATTCAGTAACTTCAAGGAACCAGAAAGAAGCCATTAGGTCTTGTATGAACTATGTGGTCAGCTCCCTCTCTCTATCTCTCAATGCTGCATTGGAAGCTTGTCTACATTTATTTCCAACATATTCAAAGTAGTTCCCCTTGTTGCTTTAATTGTCGATTTTCTGTGTCTTTAAGCATTCCTAACTGTACGCCTAACCCCCAGAACTTTTTGATCATTGAAAAATGTTATTATAATATAGTTTACATACTTAATGGATGTGGATGTGTGCATGTGCTAAACTTTTATTTATTCTCTTGGATTTCTAAAATAAAAATAAAGATGCGCAGATCGGCAAATGTTGCGCGTGTGCTTAAGTTTTGTTTGTTCCGTTGGATTTTAAAAATAAAAGTAAGATGTAGAGGAACTGGAAGAACTTAGTTAAAATATGGAGTAACACATGAGATTCTTTTCAGGGTAATCATTCCTTCTGTTCCGCCACAGATGCTAATGTCAGTGACAAGAGCGAACAGCCAGAAGCTAAGTAAGTTCTTTTCCTGGCGATGCTTGTCCAGTCAGCTGTTACTTGACTTACTGTTGGGTGTAGCATAAATAAAATACTAAAATGTTCTCATGTATGGTCAATACTTTCAATTTTGCAATACAGACTGTTGCGTCACATTAATATTATTTTCCAGCGATTTATCTCTGCACGTTTACGGGGTTATGCCCATTACGTTGATATCCTAGATGAGGACTGAGGTCTGAACCAACCTAACACCACCATATATAAATAGGGTATGTATGCAATTTGTAAGGTAAATCCAGTGAGATCATTATTGTGGGTTTAACATCTGACAGCTATCAATCTCTTGGTATCGTTGGCCCCTGCTGGAAGCCAGGAGTCATGGAAACCATGCATATTTGCGCGTGAATGTTGTCTTGTCTTATCAGATTTCTACCATCAAATGCTTAATGCCCAATCAGACAACATTGATCCATGTCCTGCTGCAGCGCTGAAATTAACAAACATGACAAGTGTTAATCTAGAGTACACAAATTTAGAATAACCAAAGCTCATGGAATCAAACCTACATTGCTTGGATGGATTTCTCAGTTGTTTATGAGGCCTTCTAATAGCTCATTGGCTCTGTGAAATAAACACAACAAACAGTATTTATCAGTTGCGGTGACTAATTGATACAGCCAGTTTCAAAATGATACAGCTAGACTGTTAGAGCACTAGGAGGGAGTGGGACCAGGAATTTAGGAGTGTGTGAATATAAGGGCGTCAACATGGATGGGCATAAGGGAGTAATTCAAACATGTTTTCAGTGGGAGGTATGTATGTACAGTTATTAAATTTGCAAAGGGTCAGAGAGAGATTAGTACATGAGTGTTAATGAAAACAATCTCATTCATGTAAAACTAGCCAAAACCTATATTGCTAAAGAAGTAATAATGGAAATAAATTCAATCCTATAATCATGTGGCACATCAATCTTCATAGATATTACCAAACTTGTCAGCTTTTTGAGGGAGGTGGGATGGCAGACGGGCCATCAAGCACTAACTCCAAAATTTATAGAAGTAGACGGATCCTTCCCCTGCTTCATTGCAAGCAAACATACAACAGAGTAGGGAGGAAAACAAAGGTATGTGAGCAAAGGCTGACAATGTAACAACTGGTCAGGCACACCGCACACAGGCTGACTACAGTACAAGATGAAGCAAAAGCTAAACCAATTGGTAGATGTGCTCCGTTGAATACTAGAGAGGCCTTCCTGTTCCAAAATTGATTGTGAAACTTTCTGCAAGTACGTACATGGTGTAATGTTTGTCCAACTAGAAGCCATCAGCCTGATTTAGTAACTCTATTGTTACAACTGGACTTGACTTGGTTGTTGGGCCTCTCTGCCTGTTGCTGATAGTTGCTTCCACCGCTATCCCCTTGTGATGCCATTCTTTAATAAAAGTGAAGGCAGCATATCTCCAAGCTTCAGTGTGCATTCCATATCTTGTAGAATGTGGATGTCAGGGGTGCTCAGTGGAAGGATTAGAAGAGGGAAAATGATAGCCGTGGAATGTTGGAGGATGTGGTCCTGCATACCTGCGACGTGAGACCACCCATGAAGGGACTGTCACACTACAGAGGCATGGTTGAGAAAGAGCTAATTGTTATAATTTCTTGTTTGATTGGTAAGAAAAGGTTCAGGCATTATATAGCCAGCTTATGGCACCACCCTTGAAGGGACTAGTGTGCTACATAGGCAGTGCTGAATATCATGGGAGAGGTAATTGGGATAAATTCTTGCTTGTTGGTAAGAGGAAGGCTAGGCATTAGAAGCCCAACTTACAAACCTAAATATGGAACATAACAACTTTGGGAACTGAGATTTAAAAATAACTGGGAATCTAAAACTGGGATCCTTATTCCCTTAATTAATTAGGAACTGTGATAGTACAGTATATTGCTTGATTGGTAAAGAGTGGGGCTAGACATTATATAGACGGCTTGAAAACCTAAGGATGGGAAGTAACAACCTTGAGTATAGAATGGAAAATACAAATGTAAAGATATCTGGGGATCATATCCCCTCAATTACGCAAACGGCTGCACCTTCTATGGCCGTTGGCCCTTCCTCCTGGGATGCCCTCTTGTTGTATCTATAGTTCTGCACCAAGTATGCTTTGCGAGTATACCAATGACCGGAATTTACTTTGCAGGATATCTGTGACATTTATTGATAAGGATGGAGATGAAAAGCTTATTAATGTTCCTATTGGCATGTCAATGCTAGAAGCTGCTCATGAGAATGACATAGAGCTTGAAGGTTCTCTCAAATGCTACTTTTTACTCATTTTGGTTTAACCATAGGCAGTAATTCCACACTTGTACTCACTTGGCTTCATGTGATTCCTTGGACTTAATATCACCTGTTTTTATTAACTAAAGGAGTGATATGTGAGTTCAAAATTAGTTATACATACAATATCATGCCACCTCATTATCATTGTATGCTTCCTTTGATTTTTCTCTAAATTGCTACTTTCTTTAATTTATGTTGCATGTGGACTTGAAAGTATAAAAAATATTTTGCTAACTTTGTTTGTGCTATATATCTGAATTGCTTGTTCTGTCATGATCACCAGGAGCTTGTGAGGGATCTCTTGCATGTTCTACATGTCATGTGATTGTAACGGTATGAAGCTGTAAATACACTTCTCTAAGTTCTCAATGTGTCTGAGAGTCTTGAGACAGTTCAAACTGCAGTTTGATGAGAAAGTTCTATGCAGGATGTAGACTACTATAACAAATTGGAAGATCCTGAAGATGAAGAAAACGATATGCTGGACCTTGCATTTGGGCTTACAGAAACGTATGATTATTTTCTTTGTGAATTTTACAAAATGTATTACTCCGATTAAACTAGCCTGGTCTCATTATTTCAGATCTCGCCTTGGTTGCCAAGTAATTGCAAGCCCTGAACTTGATGGTATACGATTAGCATTGCCAGCGGCAACAAGAAATTTTGCTGTTGATGGCCATGTTCCGAAACCACACTGACTAAACACTGGGTATGTTTGGTACCTGCTCAGTTTTGCAGAATATGAGATAATAGTTTTTTTTTGTATTTTTGTCTTGGTGTGTTATCAATTTTTAAATTCTGCATTAATTTTCATTCTGTAGTTTTTGGCATGATGGCTACTATTGCCAACTTGGTTTACCAAACAACACTTGTAAAATTCATTGTAAGATGCACTGACCATTGCAATGCTAGCAACTTTTTACTCAGAAAATCGATCATCACTTATGGTCCATCATTCCATATTCATTTTTCTTTCTATATTCGGCTATAATGTACATAATTCTGTATGGATGAATGCTTGTGTGTATCACAGTGGTATCAGCTGCTATATTTACCTAATTTTCTAACCTTACCGTGGATAGGTTGATAGTAGTAAATGATGTTTGCGCTGATTGAGCTTTACCTGGCATAAGTTATACAGAAATTTCAAATGTTTGAAAGCATTAACTTTTGCTGAATATAAGTTCTGTGGATTCATGGGATGTCAAAAAACACACTTGGAGCTGTTATTGTTGGTGCAATCTTATCTAGCGAGGTCCAATCCCTTCCCAGAAGAGTAGGTTGTCATCCATTGCACCAGTGTTTTTCTATGTTGTTCACCAGTTGTACATACAATCCTGGAGGAGAGGAAATGAGTTGTATCACAAACTTTAGTTACTTTATTATAGAAGGAAATGGCAAGCGTTATTACTCACTACTATAGTTGAAACAGCTAGCTATGTTTACCTACTAAAGTTGACACTTATTTTCATTGCGTTCTTGTTTCCAGAAAACTAAAGATCTCTTTTTTGTTACCTCATAGTTAATTTTGTATATCAGATGGCATTGGGGTAACGCCATAGCTATCACTGTACCTGGCAAGGCTACCTTGTACTCTGAATACTACCAAGTCTCAGAAAAACTTTAAATTTTGGCAGTTTCTCCTTTTTATTTTATATCAATCGGGAAAAGATTAGCACAAATACTAGCACTTACATATAACAGAGCAGAGAAACATTTAACCATGATATAATTTAAAGCAAGTTGCTAGCACACTCTGAGAAATACTTAATCTTGGCTGAGCCTCACATTGTAGGCACGCTATTAAAAAGTCAGCCATACAAGTGTTCAAGTGAAATGTTTAATTTTACGTAGACATGCAAAGAACACATTCCTCTAGTAAACAAAATTCTTCGATTCTTATTAAGGTTAGTTGTTGGACCAAATACACCAAGTCATGAAAAGTACAATGTAAGTTCGATCATCCAAGACCCCAACACTAAGTCATGGCAACCACATCCAGAGGCCCTGGTGAGAGTTTGCTCCATGTCATTGTTTGATGACAGAAAGTTTCAGACTGAACCTTCTCTTCCATTAGTGCAGTATCTTTTTTCCAGGTGCTGACATCTAAAGTTCTCACCTACCTGCTGTAGTCTCATTCATGATGCCAATTTGTTTGTGTTGTATTTTGCATCTCTTATGGCTGCTATGGCAGACTCCTTATGATCCTTCAGATTTTTGTCACACGGTCAAAGTTTGCATTATTGACATATGCAAGATTTCACAAATCGATCTGAATGTTGTTCATACTACCACAATTGTGGATGGACATACTCGCTTTTATTTGATGGACATGTTAGTTTCAGTGATGCCTTGTTTTGTACTTTAAAGTTTGTTTTATTTCACTATTGGCTTGACCAGCTTTACTCTGGCACAGTTTATGTCAATCTCATATAAAAGCGATTTGCTTAATTTATCTGGTGTTTTCATGCATGGAGTTACACAATTATTTACAAATAAATAGGTTCGGCCTCTAGTAAGTTGCAAGGTTTTGATGAGAACTTGTTAGTATGTGCAATATATCGACATTGGAGATGTTCCGAACTATGTTAAATATTGATGTGGGTGTTATAGCTTGCGTGTGCACTCTGAAAAACTTTGTTTGACGCTAGTTTTGTTCTTTCATTTCGAACAGTTACATTTTTGGGGTTTTGTAATGTTTCTTGAATCTGCATATGTCCCCTCCTTTCTGGTGTACTCTCCTCTGGAGTTGGTTTCATGGTTCCTGTTTCGTCGTGTTAAAAGTTGGGTAGGGACAGGAGAACCACCATTGCTTACTTTGTGTGGAGACTGCAATGGTCAGCTCACTATAATGTGATTTGAGGAATACCATCCTGGAGCGTTCTGTCATTAACAACTGGTGGAGAGTTACTATCAATCTGGTTTGGCAATTTATGGTGTCTGCAAGTGAATGCTAGCACACCATCAGTGGTGTGCCAAAAGGGTAACACGAAAAAGTTGGGTTTTCTTTTGTATCCTTCTTTCCATACTTTAAGTGGTTCATCATACGCTTAGCTCTTATTAAGAAATATTTCGAGTTTTGTGCACTTAGCTCTTCTTGCATACACTTCAGAACACCTATCTTTGATTTGAACTCCATGTTACTACACTTGGAGTGTCTTTACGAATGAGTTGCAATTGTTGGATATCGAGGTTCCAGTGGGTTGTGTGTGCGTGTTCTTCTCTGGTTTGAGCCTCCAGAATCAATTAGTGTACTCTGTCTAGATATTCCTCAATATGGTATCACTGTAACGACTATTTTTTCTATTGCAGTAATTCCCAGGTTTTAACGCTTAACACGTTACTATTGGCTAAGATTATCCTTGCAGTTGATTTCATCTGAACTATCGACTATTCCTGAAAGGTGGCCGTACCTTCTCTTTACATGAGTAGTGACGGCTAAGGTGATAGTTCCACTGTCGTAGATGCTAAACATTATTTTTTTACCTGCATTTGAGGGGGGGTCGAAAGTGACAGATGAATCTCACTAGCGAAAGGTAGCAAATGAAACTGGAGTTGAAGCTGCTAGATTGCTACGCAAGCCGCGGTTGGTGAGCATAGCTTACATCGTTGGGTTGTAACAGTTCGTTAGCTGCTGCCATATGTGATGGCTGGCTCAGGTTGCATTCGACCGCACAAGCTGTGAAGCCAATTAAGCATCCATGTGCTGGGACTACAGTAGGCATGTTTGTGTTCCCATCACCGTGCGTGTCTGCCTCTTGTGGTGCATGTCGGGGCCGGAGCGCTCAGCCGATGATACCGCACAGTTTGCGTATCGTCGTAAATCCATGTGTTGTCAGCTTGTGGCTACTCTGATAATCCTTTTCCTGATGTAGTTGTTAGCCTACCTGTCTGGCTCTTGTCTTGGCTCATGAGAGTACACTTTGCTCTCATCTGCTGGCATTGTAGAGTAACTGACTAGCATATCACACATGAGTCTGCTCAGCGCATTGTTACTGAAAACATTATCCGAAATGCCACATATAAACCGCTCGAGTTGGCTGTAGGATGTCTACAACAGACTCAGTAGGATGAGTCAAACTAAGCATATTTTCGTTTTGATGATCCAACGCTCACCTGCTTTACAACCACCATGGCGGGCGATGTCACTATGGATGGCTTTGACCGGTGTTGTCATTACACTTTGCTCTGATCTGCTGCCGCTGCTAGAGTAAACAACTCTATTGCACAGTCATGACTCGCACAATAATACTTACAAAAGAAAGATCATAATTGCCATTGATAGACCACTTGCAGAGTTTTCTCTAAAAATTCCATAGGAGAGACAGTACGATGCTTTTCTTTTTTTTGTGGGGAAAATGGATTTTTCTTAATTGGGTACAAAGCTACAATAAAGAGAGATATCTGTAGCAATTTCCGGGGGGAAGTGCCTTAGCCAGACCTTTGTAAGTTCCTGAATTCTACCCATACTATGCTAACTCGTGACTTATAGAAGTAACTTCGCTTCAATCTTAGCTACCCCAATATCCCTTTCCAGGTTTATTCCCTAGTAACCACAACTTGTGATGCATGTTTCGACGTTAATGAGTTAAACTGAGCATATTTTTTAACCTTGATGATTCATCGACTGCTTTCCAACCGCCCTGTCATTTTACACGATGTCACTATGGATGGCTTTGACCGGTGTTGCCAAGAAAAACGATAGATGGCGATCTTCAAAAGGGGAAGTAAAGGAGAGTGTGAGAGAGATCACCTTCGTGGGGAGCAGGCTTCTTTTGGCTACCAAAGTACCAAGTGCCTGGAAGGCGTAGGAACTGGAAAAGGAAAACGTACATATTTTTCTCTTGATCAAATAAAGGTACTAGCATAAAGAGAGACAAAGCACCAGATCCTGCCACTAACACCCAAATATGTCGCAGATTAAGCCAAAAGATGTTTAGCACCAAGGGTGTGCATGAAAAGAATTGTTTTCAAAATATTTCTTTGTTTGGTGTGAACTCACTCACAACAAAAGCTTGTGCACTAGATATGTTTTCTTTGAAAGGAAAATAAGTGTTCTCTTTGAAAGGAGCCACTCTTTTACTGTATTAAATTGCACGTTAAAAAAAAACTCTACAAGTGGTGGTGGAGGGGTGTGCAGGTAGAAGATGCTGACAATTAGTGCTAATTAACCAAACCTGCATCCGAGGCTATGATCTCAAAATCATTGGTGTTGTCTAGGTTAAAAGAGGTCATAGCGAAAGCCAAGCTGTTGGTATTTCCCTTTCAATCATTTCCCCTCATAGATTATGAAATTACGCGCCGGCCAATTATCACAAGTGTGTCGAAAACGAAATAAACCACATGCTACAACAGCGTAGAGGAGTAGTATAATTCCAGTTGGCCAGTAGGGCAATAGAAGTACAGAACCCCCAAGGTGAAATCTAATACTATGAGTTGTGCTTAATTTCTAGCTAACCTGATAGCGATGACCAAGCTTGACATGACATTGTACTATTGTAGTGATCAGCAGTAGCAATCTTTTCAGACACTGGCCTTCAACTAGGTTTAATGAAACATACAGTCATTCTTAGTCATACAACCATTATTATGCTGACCAGCACATTAACCCATTTAGCTTGTGAATGTGTTTTTGTAGTTGTTGAAAAAGCAATCAAACGGAATTGACGGTCATGTTCAATCTTTCTGCTATAAGGACATACTAACAACAGTTGTGCTGTTGGGGTTTAATTCGGAAGGAAGGGGTGCATTGTCTTTCTATGTGCAACTTATTTGACCTAGACATATAGATGGATACCGATTAACAGGGAAATAATTCATCATTCTCCTTCACAATCTCTGTATCCTGTTTTCTCCAGAACACTTGAGCGAGCCACACTGATTCTCATATTCATTTTCTGATTGAACAAATTAGAGCGAGGACAAATCTGGACAATCCCTTTCAGGCTGATGCTCAACCTAAGATACGAATCCTTGACTGATGAAAACACTTAACAAAAGAGTGGAGGCAGAGAGAAGATGAGACCTCCATTAGCTTTATCTAACAGTCCTACACGTATGCTCTCACCTACTGGCTTACACATACATGTACCTGGCTTCACCTACCACCTCCGTGCCGGACCGAAGACACAAGCGAAAGAATATACTACTAATCCATCTGGTAATACAAAAAGGGAAAGGGAGGATTCAAGGATATAGATACTACATATAGTATATGGTGCTTTGGCTTTCTTCATACGCTTAACCATTGGGGTTTCTTCATGACAAAGGAAGGATTCCATCTCCAGAGCCTCTGTATTGCTAAAAGCAAGTTGGTGCCCCAAAGAATAGTCTTATGGCGAGAGGGAAACAAAGCCAAGAACAAAATTGGCGGTAATACGATAATATTTCCTATCTATCACAATCTAATTCTTCGAGGGCTCCATTTCGAAAAATATACAGTATATTCTTCGATGGCGTCTAGAACCTTGTCGATTTGTCCCTCTCAATTTGCAGTTGGTGGTCATACGCTATTCTCTGTATATCAACAGCTTTCCATGTCTATTAACTAGTCGGTTCAGTGCTCACTTGTTCCAGCGAAGAGTTCTTTTCTACTTTGCCTTTATACCGGCAGGCTTGGCACGGTGCCACCTTGCTCACGCCTAGAAAATGGCTGATCACACGCTCATAGTATGATATAGCGATTTCCTCTCTCGCAGGTCATTGCAGGGTGACTACTCAAACACCGACCAGCAAAGCGTACGTAGAATAACACGGTCTTTTTCCTATAATAAAGGTTTAGGCTTGCACTGCATTTTAGGCTAGGAGATCCGCGTGACCGTTATCTAATCGGGCCAAGCCTTTGGCCATTGCTGCCACTTTCTGGTTTGGTGGAAGTAATCATGCCGTGGTAATGTAAAGGTGATGGGGAGAAGGGCAACACGAAATGCTTGAATTTCATAGTTTTGTTGTCGTAATCCTGATATACTATAGAAGTACAAAGCACCTAAGTATAGTAAAAATTATACCGAGATCCTTGGACCGTCTAACCTTGACCTCTTCCACTGCCAGAGTGAGCCGGCGATGCGCCGGTCCCCTCTGGAGCCAGCCTCATGTTGCTGATGATAGTCTGAAAGTTTTCATGCAGTGATCCCAAGGACCAACGTCCTAGAGCAATAGTCGTTACTTTTAAGCACTTGAATTGATCTGAATCTTCTGGCACCAAACTTGCAAGACATATAGAGTAAACAAGACCCACTACACCATGGGAGCAACGACATGCCCCCCTCAATTCCACTGGCTAGCCCACCGCCGAAGAGGTGGACAAGGATGTGGATACACCTTATTCTTGTCCCGTCGAGCGCCGCAATAGCCACCATGATGTCATTGTTGGTTGACCAATTTCTAACTTTACGAACCTTACTACATCGTTGAGTGCAGGTCCGATGTTCCCGGCCAGGAGGGGCCTATTGATTCCCGGTCGGGAGACAAGACATATGGCAGAAGCAACTAAGTTGTAACCCCTATATTTCGCGGAAGTAAAACAACCGATGTCATAGGATGATACTATGGGTAGCACTCTAACTTCCTAAGTAAGTTATTGCCAATCTACCCCCATAGTTTCTCTCTTCGTAGTATCTTCTTAAAGAGACACACTGCCATTCAGTTAAAAAAATGTATTTACAAGCATTACATCCTCCCCTTGTTGGGATTTGGGAGGAGAGGATAAAGCCAAGGTATATTTAAATGATAATACATAAAATAAAACTATGGCGAAGCTAAATCCTAGGATTGATAGGGCTTTATCTTACCTACAAGAAAAAAAACCTAGGGTCCATGGACTCCTATACAAGGAGAAACACTTCCCCCAAGCACCTTCAAAAGATCTTTGATGATTTTATCCTTAATAAACTAGTGACACACCCTAAAGAGATGCATCTTCACCAATAAGCACACCTTTGAGTCAACTTCAAACTCCTAGATGGCCACTGATGCCTTGTGCAGTGTAAGATTAATATGATACATGTGGCGATGGAAACACACTCTCCTTGGTTGCAATGTTCGTGGACAAAGACTCACTCACCTACTAGTCCCATGACCTAGTTTTGAGATTTTTCTCGATGATTTTATCTTGGTCACCCTTGTAAAACATTGAGAGAATGGCGAAGATGGCCATGCCATCTTTCTCCAAGACATCCTCAAGATTGATGTTGTAGAAGCCTTGCTCCTTCACACCAAATCCAAGCATCAGTAGCTGAGTCAACCTTCCTAGGGCACTACACCATGTTGTTTCCTTTGCATGAGAAGAACAAAGGAGATCTGGAACTGCTGGAAATATGCTCAAGAGTCAATCGTGTGATGGTGATATTTCCCAATATATTTACAAATTATTTATATTTTCCTTTAGGTTGCGGAGTATTCTCCACATACATACGGGTACATTATGCTTTTACTGTAAAGGAGAGGTCACTGGAAGAGGAACTGCGACAAGTACAAGGCGGATAAAGCCAAGGGTGGAAGTATAACTTCTGACTCATGTACACTTGTTGTGAACATTATAGACATTTATATTTCTGACACCCCTAGCAGTACCTGGGTATATGATACCGGATCAGTTGTTCATGTGTGAAAGAGGGGAGATTGACATCAGAGTGGGAAACAAAGCGAGAGTTGATGCGTTAGCCATAGGGACGATGCAACTCCAGTTACTTTCAGGATTTGTACTAGAACTAAATAAATGTTATTATGTTCCTATACTAAGCCCAAACATCATTTCCGCCTCATGTTTGATGAAGTAGGGGTATGCGTCGAATATTAAGAACCATGGTTGTTCCTTTTATTTGAATAATGTGTTTCATGGCCATGCATCTGTCCAAGCCGGGCTTTTTGTGCTTGATCTTGAATGTAAATCAGTCTATAACATGAATGCTAAAAGGTTAAATTCGAATGATCTTAGTTCTACTAATCTATGATACTATCGCCTTGGTCATATGAGCTAGAAATGCATGCAAAAGCTCCATGGTGGTGAACTCCTGGATTCGTCCGGCTTGGAGCCGTTCGAAACATGTGAATCTTGTCTGATGGGTAAAATGACCAAGACATATTTCACAAAGAGTTGTGAGAGGGCATCCGGCTTGCTGGAGCTGATAGATAGTGATGTATGCGGTCCAATGAGCATGACAACCAGAGGTGGTTATGAGTATTTTGTCAAATTCACGGATGATTTTAGTAGATATGGCTATGTCTACCTTATGAAATCCAAGTCGGAAACCTTTGAAAAGTTCAGTTTCAGAGTGAAGTGCAAAACCAGCTCGGCAAGGATATCAAGTTTCTATGATCAGATCGTGGGGGCGAATATATGAGCCATGAGTTTGACGACCATCTCAAGAGTTGTGGAATAGTTCCACAGCTCACCCCGTCGAGAACACCTCAGATAAATGGTGTATCGAAAAGGCAGAACCGAACCATGTTAGACATGGTAAGGTCAATGATGAGTAAGACAGATCTACCTTTATCATTCTTGGGGTTTTGTCTAGAGACAACATCGATAACACTAAACAAAGTACCATCTAACTCAGTAGAAAATACACCACATGAGATGTGGACGGGCAAGAAGCTGACCTTGGCTTTTCTCAAGATTTGGGTATGTGAAGCTTTTGCCAAGAAATTACTGTCCGACAAGCTCAGCCCCAAGTTGGATAAGGTAGTTTTCGTAGGCTACCCTAAGGAAACTTTGGGTTACTATTTCTACAACCGAGAATATGTCAAAGTGTTTGTCGCTCGAAATGGTGTCTTTCCGGAGAAAGAGTTTCTAAGACAGAAATATTGTGGGAATAGGATGCATCTTGAAGAAATTCGGGATTCACCGACTTAGGACAAGTCAACAACCTTGGAGGTTTAGCCAGACGTTGTGCCTAAGCCGGCAAATGCACCAGAGCCACGGATATCAGGGAGACAACATGGAGACGTACTTATGCTGGACGACAATGAGCCGACTACTTATCAGGATGCAATGGGAAGTACTGATTCCGAGTCATGGCTTGGATCCATAAGATGCGAGTTGAAGTCCATGGATGACAATCAAGTTTATAACTTGGTTGATCTACCAGATGGTGCAAGATCCATCGAGAGCAAATGAATCTTTAAGAGCAAAACTGACCAAGGCGGAAATATTTTTGTCTATAAAACACGACTTGTTGCTGAAGGGTTCTGACAAGTTCAAGGAGTTGACTACAACGATACTTTCTCGCCAGTAGTGATTCTTAAGTTGGTAAGGATCATGTTAGCACTAGATGCATATTTCGATAGGGAGATATGGCATATGGATGTCAAAACGGCTTTCCTTAATAGAATTTTGACTGAGGACATGTATATGATATAGCCCAATGGTTTTGTCGATCTGGCTAGTCCTAACAAGGTTTGCAACCTTCGAAAATTCATCTACAGATTGAAGCAAGCAAGTCGGAGTTGGAACATTCATTTTGATGAAGTGTTCAAATTGTTTGCCTTCATCAAAAGAGAACAAGATTCTTGTGTTTACAAGAAGTTTAGTGAAAGCTCGGTTGTATTCCTACTACTGTATGTAGATGACATATTTTTATTCGTAAACAACGTTCCAATGTTGCAAGAAACCAAGAATACTTTGGAGAAGTGTTTTCAAATGAAGGACTTGGGTGAGGCGGTATTTATACTGGAATCAAGATCTATAGAGATAGATCTCAGAGGCTCATAGGTTTGAGTCAGAGTACATATCTGGATAAGATATTGAAGAAGTTAAATATGGATTCGGCTAAGAAGGGGTTCTTAGTGATGGTGCATGGAATCTGACTTAGCAAAACTCAATGCCTAGCGTTGGCTGATGAGCGAAGTCGGATGGAGAGGATCCCTTATGCTTCGATAGTATTATCGATCGTGTATGTGATGATATGTACTAGGCCAGATATTTCCTATGCTCTAAGTATAACGAGCAGATATCAGTCAGATCCTGGCGAAGGCCACTGGATAGCAGTAAATAATACCTTTAAGTACTTGAGATGTACTAAAGATGTGTTCCTAGTCTATGGTGGTGAGGAAGAGCAAGGTGTAAAGGGTTACACGAATGCAAGCTTTCAGACCAATCTGGATGACTCACGCTCACAATCTGGCTATGTGTACATAGTGAATGGAGGTGCTGTGAGCTAGAAAAGTTCCAAGAAAGAATCGGTGGCCGATTCCACTACGGAAGCTGAGTATGTTGTTGCCTCAGAGGCGACAAAAGAAGGATTTTGGATCAGAATTTTTTTGATTGAAATCAGAGTTGTACCCGGCTCGTCCAGTCCATTAGACATGTACTGTGATAGTACTAGTACTATTGCACAATCTAAGGAGCCATGGGCACACCAGAAGAACAAACATATACTCAGGAATTTCACCTGATTTGGCAGTGTTGGGGTTCGTAGCAGGAAACAAAAAAAATCTAGCTACACGAATACGACAACCAAGATCTATTCTATATAGACATAAGTAATGGAGAGGGAGGATGGAGTTCATACCCTTTAAGACCGTGGCATGCCTTACATAGGAAGGCGTATAGCGATGAAGACAGGCTCTCCAAGTGTTGTGCCTTGAAGCTCTATACACGTCCGGTGTAGGGACGTCTCCCAGACTTCGATCCAGCAGAGCAGCATGATAAGATGGAAGCCGGACTGTCCTGCGCATGATGGTAGTGCGGAGGTGGAGATATAATCCCAAAGATCTAGATCCAATTTGGGTGGATAGAGCTTTAGGTAATAGAGGGAGATAGGAGAGAACTTCTTGTGTAAATAGAGGGGAGGGGGCTCCTCTATTTATAGGAGGTGGGGAAGGGGCAAGCCATAGGGCCAAGGGGGTGGGACCCTCCCAAGCCACCACCGCCAGGGGAAGCCTCCATCGGCCCTAGGCTCCCCACGCGCGCGGGGGGGGGGGGGGGGGGTAGGGTTTTAGCCGGCCGAGCCCCCTCCCTCTCTCTCCTATGGCGCCTAGCCCTATGAGCCCTTTCCTCTAGGGAATGGCCCAATAAGGAAAAAGCTGCCCAAAATATAAATAATAAAATATATTTTAATATTAATTCAACCAATTAATATATAAAACACATATACTATTATATCTCATACTCTGGAACACCTTCCGGACCCCTCCGATCAACATCGGATGTTACCCGAAACCTTTTTGGTTTCTCTCTCTTATTTCTCGTGCGATGCTGGTTCGATCCCAATGTGTCCCCACCCTTAAGTGTGCCACCCTTCGGCTCGGATATGCTCCGGACATGACCAAGAACCCTCTTGCGTCAATGATCATCAGCGGGACCTAGATGCCCATAATGACCACCCGTGCATTCGCGAATCGCATCGCTTGAACCTTAACTATGTAGTCGTATTCCCTTTGCCATATGATACCTAGGTCATTTGAGATTTGATCTCAAGTATCTCCATACTTGTGTTCGATCTTGTTTCCGATGATCTTGTTTACTCTTTCCCGTGACGTTGCATTCCATGACCTAATCATACGCTTGCAAGCTTCGTTAGTGCAACGTCACCGAGTTGGCCATGTGTATCTATCTGTTACTTGGATTGAAAAATCCTGGTCTTGATAAAACTCCTCAACCCGTTTCTTCGGTAAACCCAATGATACCTTTATGATCATCCTTTTACAGCTTGATACTTGATATCATCAAAGTCTCCTTCTGAAACGATGATTATGCATTATCTCATAGTCAAAGGATTTAGGCCACGATGTTTCTATGTTATCATCAATGATGAACTTTACATAACTAGATCTCATTGTGATTAACTCCGGGTGTCTATCACATTATTCACCAATAATGTGACATCATTGTCAATTGTCACTATCACCATGATCTTAAAACCATAAGATCATCACTTGCCCAATGAGCTAGTATACTAGACGTAAATAGAGACCTGGTTGTTTACATACCACACATGTATTAGCGTTTGGTATTCATATAGTTATAGCATGGTAAGAAACGTATTATGAACATACAAGAGATACATCAAATAAAAACGCTTTATTAATTGCCTCTAGGGCATATCTCCTTCACTCTCCCACTTGCACTAGAGTACAAATTAATCTATCTTTACAATAGGCAATGACTTAACACCAACAGTACCACGGTGTTTCTCATGCTTGGATTGTGGAAGTACTTTGGTAAACGGACCTGCAGCATTCAGATCCATATGCACTTTGCAAATCTTGACTTCTCCATTCTCAACATTTTATCTAATGGAGTGGAATCTCAGCTGGATGTGCTTGACTATGGAATGAGTTCTTAGCTCCGACGCGTTTGCAATGGCACCTGTGTTATCGCAGAAGATTGTCACAGGGTCATTCGCATTAGGAACAACTCCTAGTTCCATGACGATATTCCGCAGAAAAACAACTTCATTTGCCGCAGAGTTAATTGTGATGTATTTCGACTCCATTGGCGACTGTGTCACCACTGGTTGCTTCACGGTTCTCCAGGTTACCGCGCCACCATTCACCAGAAACACATATCCTGTCTGAGACTTCGAGTCATCGGATTATGTGTTCCATCTCGCATCCAAGTAACTAGTTACATTCAGAGCTTCATAACCACCTCCAAAGACTAGAAACATATCATTAGCTCTTTTCAGATACTTCAGAATATTTTTCACAACTGTCCAATGTTCCACTCCTGGATCACTTTGGAAACGACCTTTCCAAGTAAGATCCAGGGCCACATCAGGCCGAGTATATAGCATAGCATACATGATAGAACCTATGGCCGAGGCATAGGGGACATTAACCATTCTCTCTCTATCAGCAGCTGTTGTTGGACATTGAGTCTTACTCAACGACACACCTTTCACAAGAGGCACAAAGCCCCCTTTAGCGTTTTCCATTTTGAACTTCTTCAAAATATTATCTATGTAAGTACCCTGACTTAATGCTATTTGGCGTCTTGATCTATCCCTATAGATCTTGATACCTAATATATAGGCTGCTTCACCAAGATCCTTTATGGAAAACTGACTACTCACATATTCCTTTACGCTCCCTAAAAATCTCACATCATTCCCAATTAGTAATATGTCATCCACATATACTACTAGGAACGCCACCGAGCTCCCACTCGCTTTCTTGTAAACACAAGCCTCTTGATTATTTTGTACAAATCCAAAATTCTTGATCACTTGATCAAATCGCTTGTTCCAACTCCTAGATGCTTGCTTTAGTCCATAAATGGATCGCTCAAGCTTGCATACTTTTCTAGCATCCTTAGGATCAACAAAACCCTCTGGTTGCATCATATACAACTCTTCATCATTGTGTCCATTGAGGAAGGCGATCTTGACATCCATCTATCATATCTCATAATCATAATATGCAGCAATTGCTAGTAAAATCCGAACAAATTTCAACATTGTTACAGGAGAGAAGGTCTCGATGTAGTAAATTCCTTCCACTTATCGAAAACCCTTTGCGACAAGTATTTCTATGTGGACAATCACATTGCCATATGCATATGTCTTCTTAAAGATTCACTTATTCTCCATGACATTTCGACCTTCAGGGAGATCTACCAATTTCCAAACTTGCTTCTCATACATGGATCCTATCTCGGATTTCATGGCCTCTAGCCATTTCTCAGAGTTAGCACTCTGCATTTCTTCCTTGTATTTTCTAGGTTCTTCTTGTTCATCTAACAAGACAGACATCACAAGGTTACCATACCAATCTAGAGTGTTATGTACTCTTGTAGATTTCCGAACCATAGGATCTTCGATGTTATGATCTGTATCATTTGATTCTTCTTCCACTATAGAGGGAGGTTTTGGAACAATTTCCATTGCGCTACTCGGTATTTGGAGAGAAGGGTCAATGACCTCATGAAGCTCTATCTTCCTTCCACTAACTCCTTTTGCGAGAAACTCTTTTTCTAGAAAGGCGCCATCCTTAGCAACAAACGTTTTGCCCTCGGTTTTGTTGTAGAATATATACCCAATAGTTTCATTTGGGTATCCTACAAAGATACACTTTTCCGCTTTAGGTTTGAGTTTGTCTGGCTGCAGTTTCTTAACGTAAGCCTCACATTCCCAAACTTTTAAGAATGACAACTTTGGCTTCTTTCCATTCCATATATCATATGGTGTTGTCTCCACAGATTTGGATGGTGCTCTGTTTAAAATAAAAGCGGTGGTTTCTAATGCATAGCCCCAAAACGACACAGACAAATCAGTTAAAGACATCAAGGACTGAACACTATCCAATAGTGTATGATTACGCCGTTCTGATACACCATTACGTTGTGGTGTTCCGGATGGTGTAAGCTATGATACAATACCACAATCCTTCAAGTGCATGCCAAACTCATAACTCAAGTATTCACCTCCCCGATCTGATCGAAGGTGCTTAATCTTCTTGTTGAGTTGATTCTCTACCTCTTTCTGAATTTTTTTGAACTTTTAAAATGTCTCAAACTTATGCTTCATCAAATAGATATACCCATATCTACTCAAATCATCAGTGAAGGTAAGAAAATAACGACACCCATTGCGTGTCGAGACACTCATTGGTCCACACACATCTGTATGTATGATTTCTAACAGGTATCCAGCCTACTCCATAGTGCCAGAGAAGGGTGTCCTGGTCATCTTGCCCATCAGACAAGGCTCACATGTATCAAGAGATTCAAAATCTAGTGATTTCTAGAAGTCCATCATATTAGAGCTTCTTCATGCGCTTTATGCCAATATGACCAAGACGGCAATGCCATAGATACATGGTATTGTCATCATTATTCTTGCAACGCTTGGCATCAATGTTATGTATGTGTACTACTATCAAGATCCAGCAAGAATAAACCTTTGCATACACGCGAATGAACATAAAAGATATCATTTATATAAATAGAACAACCACTTGTTCTAGATTTAAACGAATAACGATCTTGCAACAAGCAAGATCCACTCACAATATTCATGCTTAAGGCGGGTACAAAGTAGCACTTATTAAAAAATAAAATTAATCCCGAAGGAAGACGTAGAGGTAGATTGCCGACGGCCTTGACTTCGACTTTTGATTCGTTGCCGACGCGCATCGTCACCTCGTCCTTCTCTAGGCCGCTTATTTTGTAGCTCCTGCTGGGAGTTATAGATGTGAGCAACAGAACAGGTATCAAATACCCAGGTGTTGCTCCTGGAGCTTATAAGGAACACATAAATAACATGTATATCACATATACCTTTGTATTTTTAGCAAACTTGCCGGCTTTATTGTCCTCGAGGTATTTGGGACAGTTGCGCTTCCAGTTCCTGTCTCCCTTGCAGTGTTAGCACGTGACACCAGGCTTGGGCCTAGGAGCCTTGGGAGAACTGGCAACTGGCTTGCCATCCTTATTAGGCTTCTTACCTTCTTATGTGTCGACCTCTTAAAGTTGGTGGTCTTATTGACCATCAACATCATGTGATCCTTCTTGATTTCTACCTCAGCAATTTTGAGCATGGCAAACAACTCAACAAGGGTCTGTACCATCCCCTGCATGTTGTAGTTCATCAAAAAACCTTTGTAGCTATGGGGCAACAAGTGAAACACCCTATCAATCGCAAGCTCGTCTGGGATTTTGCAATCCAGGGCATTCAAGCGTTGAACGTAGCCAGACATTTTGACCACATGCTCACTCACACTGTTGTGATCTTCCATCCTAGTAGAGAAGAAGAGCTCGGAAGCTTCATAGCTCTCAGCCTAAGCCTGTAGAGCAAAGACGGCTTTGAGGTCCTCAAGGATTGCAAAAGCATGCATATTCTCAAAATGCTTTTGAAGATTCGGCTCCATGGCATAGAGCATTCCACTCTAGATGAGGGACGAATCATCCGCCTTAGACTATGAGACATTCTTTTCGTCCTCGGTGGAGGTATCTGCGGGTTTGGCGCGCATTTCTGCCTCTAAGACATAGTTGAGCTTGTAGGGGGTCAGGAGGATTCTCAGAGTACGGTGCCAGGAGGTGAAGTTGGACCCATCAGTTTTCATCTTTTCCTTCTCTAGGAATGTGGTAAGGTTGAAGGTGGGTGGGCGAGACATCCTTGAATGGATATGCAAAGAGTTTAGACCATGTTCATAATATATAAACATGAGTTTTAAGTTTACACTTAAACTAAAACTAATAGATCTCCCATTCAAAACGAATATCTCTCCATTTGTTTTAGTGATCACATGATCCCATATCACTATATCACCCCCGATCGTCAAGGCCGATGATATAGCTCCAAAGGTAGACATTATGAATGTCGATCACATCAACATGTGATTCATGCTCGCCAACTCAAACTTGTGTGTATTGCGGTGTAACTTTTCTTACACCCACTGTATGCGAACGTAGGTATGTCTGACACCCGGTTGTCATGGCCTGCCTCATACTGAAGAAATTTCTTGGTGGTGCACACACAAGGGGAACACTATCATTTGAAATAGGAGAGGGATCATCCTATTTATCTACCATTGTATATCTAATATACTATGCCAAACAAGATGTGCAAAAAAATATTTCAAAAGTATAGTGCCATGACATGGTTGTAGCGCCTTGATCACCATCGAGAGCTCCAATGGAAAACACGTTTCATAAACTTACCATTTCCATGTCACGGCACTCCCCCCTACAAAATAAAGTTAGACGCCACTACTTTATTCTATTGCAAGTTTTACGTGGCTTTAGGACTTTCATGGCAGAACCCCTTTCCACCTATGAACGTTGAGCCACAATGTTGATTCAATGATTGCCTCTTCGCTCCCTTTTTAGGGCCCTCTAGTGTAAAAGTTATATCAACTATTGAAAGAGAGATAGACACCCGCTAGCCACTTATACGAAACAAACCATATGTTGAGCGTGGAACCAGTCTAGCGTAAGAGTACATGTAAGGTCGGGCCGGGCCGCTTCATCAATCAATCCCGTGATATAACAGGAACACAAAAGAGGTTCACAACTAGAGAATCAGCACCCATATATTGCTATGTCTTCTATCTATACGACATGTCTGCCCATAGATCTGGCTCTGATACCATTGTTGGGGTTCGCAGCAGGAAACAAAAAATTCTAGCTACACGAACACTACAACCAAGATCTATTCTATATAGACATAAGTAATGAAGAGGGAGGATGGAGTTCATACCCTTCAAGACCGTGGCACGCCTTACGCAGGAAGGCATATAGCAATGGAGACAAGCGCCCCAAGTGTTGTGCCTCGAAGCTCTACACACATCCGGTGTAGGGACGTCTCCCATACTCTGATCCAGCAGAGAAACGGAAGAAGATGGAATCCGGATGTCCTATGCATGACGGTAGTGCGGAGGTGGATATCTAATCCCAAAGATCTAGATCCAATCTAGGTAGAGAGAGCTCTAGGGAATAGAGGGAGAGAGGAGAGAACTTGTTGTGTAAATAGAGGGGAGGGGCTCCTCTATTTATAGGAGGTGGGGGAGGGGCAAACCCTAGGGCCAAGGGGGGTGGGACCCCCAAGGCACTGCCGCCAGGGGCAGCCGCCGCCGTCCCTAGGATCCCCACGCGGGGGGGGGGGGCTAGGGTTTTGGCCAGCCAAGCCCCCCTCTCTCCTATGGCGCCTGGCCCTATGGGCCCTTTCCTCGGGCAATGTCCTAATAAGGAAAAAGTTTGCCCAAAATATAAATTATAAAATATGTTTTAATATTAATTCAGCCATTAATATATAAAACACATATACTATTATATCTCATACTCCGGAACACCTTCTGGACCCCTCCGATCAACATCGAATGTTACCTGGAACCTTTCCGGTTTCTCTCTCTTATTTCTCCTGCGGTGCCGGTTCGATCCCAATGTGTCCCCACCCTTAAGTGTGCCACCTTTCGGCTCGGAGATGCTCTTAACATGACCAAGAACCCTCTTGCATCAATGATCATCAGCGGGACCTGGATGCCCATAATGACCACCTATGCATTCACAAATCTCATCGCTTGAACCTTAACTGTGTAGTCCTATTCCCTTTGCCATACGATACCTAGGTCATTCGAGATTTGATCTCAAGTATCTCCATACTTGTGTTCTATCTCGTTTCTGATGAGCTTGTTTACTCATTCCTGTGTTGTTGCATTCCATGACCTAGTCATACGCTTGCAAGCTTCGTTAGTGCAACGCCACTGAGTTGGCCATGTGTATCTATCCGTTACTTGGATTGGCAAATCCTAGTCTTGATAAAAAGTCCTCAACCTGTTTCTTTGGGAAACCCAACGATACATTTATGATCACCCTTTTATATCTTGATACTTGATATCATCAAAGTCTCCTTCTGAAACGGTGATTATGCTTTATCTCATAGTCAAAGGATTTTGGCAACGATGTTTCTGTGTTATCATCAATGATGAACGTTAAGTAACTAGATCTCATTGTGATTAACTCTTGGTGTTTGTCTATCACATTATTCACCAATAATGTGACCTCATTGTCAATTGACACTATCACCATGATCTCGAAACCATAAGATCATCACTTGCCCAATAAGCTAGTATACTAGAGGTAACTAGAGACCTTGTTGTTTACATACCACACGTGTATTAACATTTTGTATTAATACAGTTATAGCATGGTAAGAAATGTATTATGAACATACAAGAGATACATTAAATGGAAAGCTTTACTATTTACCTCTAGGGCATTTATCCTTTAGGCAGTTCATCGATGGCGGAGAAATTAAGCTATGCAAGGTACATACGGATGCAAATGTTGCAGACCCGTTGACCAACCTGCTTCCATAGCCCAAGTTTGAGGTGCACGTTAAAGCGATGGGCATGAGATGCCTAAGGCCTGGACATGCCTGAGTGTTTGACTCTAGTGCAAGTGGGATACTGTTAGTAATGATTCCCTAGAGGCTCACGTTCCGACTTGTATTTGTGACCCAGAATTCGGCTTAGAACTAGGTGTACGTGTCACTGCAATTGTTGCAGGTGTGGAACCACATACTTATATTTAGCTATATCTAGTTTGTCCTTAGTCGTTTGAGGTTGGATGGGAAACCCATTGCTGAGACTAATTTGTAAGTCGGAAGATACAATGTTTCATGTGTCATGTGCATGGAGATGCTATTTGCCTTGCATTTGCTAGTCATAAGAGTTACGATAGCCGGACCGATGCAAAGGTTAGTAGGACATGAGAACACTGTCATACACTCCGACTAACACAATGGAATCCTTATTCCTGAGGGGATTGCACGATCTGAGTTGTGGAAGATCCGGCTTTGACTCCATCTAATGCTCACCATAACTAGGAGTAATAAGGGTGTTCTTGGGCCAACTTCGAAGCAAGCTACGTGACTTGTATCATCCAAGACATGATTTTCCCCTCTAACTCAGAGAGATATTCTCTGTGCCCTCTCGTGTGATATGATTCAGAAGCATGGCCATGCGCTACTCGATCAAGTGTTCATAGAGGTAGTTCGATTTAGTGAAGCTGGAGGGAATCAGTTACCACTGCAACGAGAAGAGAGTTAAACCGACACTGAGATGATGAAATATCCCTTGTGGTTTATCACGAATATTGCGAGGCAAAGGGACTCGGACAGATCGTCACATTGAGGGCACTTGCGTAAACTAGGAGTTGACAAATCTTGCTATAGGTCGCTACCGGTTATCAGCTCTAGTCAGAAAGACACTAAGCTACAATTTAGACTGAATGATTACTAAGTTGTGTTCGGCTTATCTTAAGCCTACAGGATCTCACACTTAAGAGAGTGGAACTAGGCAGATGTTGATCCGACTATCACAAGCCGACAAGTTGGACTTGTTCGGATAGGGACATGTGTCAATGGGTTGAACCCACTTTGACTAGGACTAGGGTTTAGGACCGAGGGACACTGTTGTGTGCCCTCACCTACTCGCCTATATAAGGGAAGGTGGGTGGCGGCGAATAGACAAGAAATATGACAAGAGAGAGATCCAATGCTGCTTCCTAGGGTTTCGCTAGACTTGGCAATTCCCACCTTTCCTATCCTTCGGCGTCAAGACCGAGACTAGCATCTCACTTGATGTTGTTCCACCTTGTACGTGTGTGAGATAGCAGAGGCACCACATCTACGATGCTCGTCGGTGGAAAATTCGGGGGCGAGGATGAGGAGCACCGGAGCCAATGATGAGGAGGTCCCAGGATCGAGCAGTTCGCCAAAGTCGGACGAGACGAGGGGAACGTACGACACCACCATGACGCGCTTCCTCAACTTCCACACCTACGCGTTGAGAGGTACGAGGTTTTCCCTTTGACCTTGGACGGATCTTGGGTTGGCTCGTCGAAGTTCTAGATGGAGCAGAAAAGTTTTTGTTTTCTCCTGGCTCTGCGCGTTGCCCAACAACTTTTACTGTAAGATCTCGAGGTCAAAGTTACGCTTATTTTAGACAAAGGTCTAGGATTTGTCTAGCCCTAATCCCAGGGTTGTCACACTCGATGACTAGCGTTGGCCACCACTGATCCCAGACTTTATAGCTCGCACTCCACTCCGAAATCCATCTCCATGAATCTACAATGGTGGTGCGGTGGTGGAGAATATAGATGCGACCGACAACGATACCGCAATGGAGCCTCCGACGAGTGGTGGATATGTAAGTCAATTATATATTGGTTCTAGTATAGATCCAATTTGCTAGTTTCCTTTTGATACCAACTTAGATCTCACGAACACATTTTTGGTATTTACCTAGGATGACATAGTGCCGCGCTGGATCTATGATCCATCATAGAACGGTGTCCCTATGAGATATCGCTACAAGAAAATATGTTTGTGTAATAGATTCCCATGCATACTCGTTGGATTCCATGATAAGCACACCGACCACATGTTAGTCGGCTGCCACTTCAAAATGTCAACTTGCCTATTCTTGTTATGGAAGGATTGACCACACTCGAAGCAACTACGACATGCGTTGGTTAAAACATGGAAGGGGAGCTCGAGAAGGAAGCAACAGAGCTAGCCAAATAAGAAGTTGCCCTTTCACTAATGGCAATGCATGATATGTGTCCGAATGTTTATATATATTTAGAGCCTATTAGGATTGCACTAGATGGTCTATCTCTGGGCATTCCTGATGATTAAGGATGTTATTTCTTCTTTATAAGCTGTTGATTTTGTATGTATCTTATTTTTATGCTATTGTTGAAAGGCAAATTGGGTGTATGTGGTGACCCAGATACCACTGATGATGTAGTACACTATAGTCATTGACATAACACAAATGAAACACCGTTCACTAGTATTACATCCCTCGGAGTGGTACAACAGAAACACATCATGTTCAAGACATGACTATAGGTTACAACTCGACTCTTTACAAAAGATCCAGATAACACTCTAGGTTAGAGAGAGAGAGAAAGAAACTTCTTACACAGAAGAATAAGAAATAATCAACTCATAACTATCATGCTAATAAGATTAGCATCTAACTATTTGGCTTGCATTGTTGTTATTGCAATACTCTACAGAAGTAGGTTTTATGGCTAGAGATTATATTCATATCTAATCAGCAACTTCGTCTTCACTTTAGTTGATGTATATGTTGACTTTCTTGACTTCATTGAAGAGCTTGAGCTTTTGATGATGATTCCTTGAGCATAAGTTGATGTGGACGTTGTTTGTATTGACTTCAGAATCTAGCAAGGGTTAAGAAGGTACATTGTGTACGAGCGTAATCACCATGTTCACTAAAAAGGAGTGTTTGATGCACTAACTACAGCCATAGACCATAGGTCGTAGGCAATGCAGGTTTTCGTAAACATTTCTTCAAAGGTTGCTTTTATTCTGACAAGCTATGTCCGTCTGTCTTCACAGGTTTACTAGAAATTTTGTGGAGTTCCTTTCCTGTCGCGTTCGTAGATCCTTCCCAGAACAGGGAGTAACAAGTTACAGTTCTTACACTCTGCAGAGGTGCGTTACTTTACCCATGAGAGATCTTAGCTTTGTTGCACATCCGAGCGGCCAACCCGTTCATACTTCCTTGGTATGAGGCTCAGACTAATATCCAAACCAATCACTGCCCTCTTCGCGACCCCGCATGTCTACACGATCCTTCGGGGCTAACCCTGATGAGTTCTTGAAGAATCTATGAGCAGGTGATGCCCCTGGCAAGTTCCATATAGGTCCGGCTATACCTCCGACAACCACTCATAGATAATCAAGACACCAAAATCGTGGGGTCTAAAGGTGCTCACCCATATGCTGGATCCACACAAGGAATCACAACGTCACGTTAAGGTCGCCTTGCCTACATGCGAAAGGAACAAGATACAACTGACTTCTCAGTCCCATTCCAAATCTCATGGTTAACGCGTAATATACGACACAAGAATCACTGGTGACATTGGTTACTAAGTCCTAGATAATATGTTCCTTTAACACTAGGACTTTCATAGTAGGTTATTACCTCTTGGTAAATAACCTATAATCGTATTATTATGAAAATAGTGTTTTCTGACCTTTTGGAAATGCAGGTGATGACAACACTGGATTTGCAAAATACTTGATAGAAAATTGTTGGAATTATGCCCTAGAGGCAATAATAAAGATGTTATTATTATAATTCTTGTTCATGATAATGTTTATATTCCATGCTAGAATTGTATTAAGCGGAAACTTTAATACTTGTGTGGTTTGTGAACAACACCGTGTCCCTAGTACGCCTCTATGGACTAGCTCATTGATTAATGATGGTTAAGGTTTCCTAACCATGGACATGAGTTGTCGATTAATAATGAGATCATATAATTGGGAGAATGATATGATGGACAGACCCAAACTAAGCGAAGCAATTAGATCGTGTCATCGTGTTCATCTTTGCGAAGCTTTTCTTATGTCAAATATTGTATTCTTTAGACCATGAGATAATGCAACTCCCTGGTATCGGAAGAAAGCTTTGAGGTCATCAAACGTCATCCTATGAGAGGGTGATCATAAAGGTGTCTCTCAGGTGATCGGAAAGTACCTGTTGGGTTGTATGTATCGAGATGGGATTTGTCCCTCCCAAGTCGGAGAGATATACTTCGGGCCCACTCGGTAATCGATATCAACACCGCTTGCAAGCATGTGGTTAAGGAGTTAATCACAAAGTGATATCGGATTACGGAACGAGTAAAGTACTTGCTATGAACGAGATTGAACTAGGTATGACGGTATCGACGATCAAATCTCGGGCAAGTAAAATATCGCGAGACGAAGGGAATATAAATATGGGATTGATTGAATCCTGGCATCGTGGTTCATCCGATATGATCATCGATGAATGTGTGGGAGTTAATATGGGTTTCCAGACCCCGCTGTTGATTATTGATAGAAGATCATGTCTGCATATTCTCGAACCCGAAGGGTCACACACTTAACGTGTCTCGACGCTAGGATAGATTGGATAATTGGTTTATGAGTTTTTGTTCAGAGTCTCGGATGGGATCCGGGACATCACGAGAGGTTCTGGAATGGTCCGGAGAATAAGATTCATATAAGGCAATGCAGTTTTTGGAGTTCAGAATTGTTTCGGGTTAATCGATATTGTACCGGAAGCTTCTAGAACCTTCCGGAGGGGGACCAACGTGGTCCCACCTGCCGGGAGGGGGCATGGGCCTATGAGGGAGTGCCCTGGCCGCATTGGGCCAGGGGCACAAGGCCCCATAGGGCCCAGCCGGCCAAACAAGGGGAAACCCTAATTGGAGCTTCTAGAAGGAGTGGGGGAAACTTGCCCCCCACTCCTCCCTCCTTTGGCCGCCGGCCTAGGATTGGGGGAGGGGCTAGGGTTGCCGCCCACCCCTCTATATAAAGAGGGCTGGGGGCGCACCACCCCCCCACACCTTCCCCTCAAGCCTAGCCGCCCTACTGCCCTCCTCTCTCTCCCTCCCGACTGCGTGTAGGCGAAGCCCTGCTGCAGAAACTCTCCACCACTTGCACCACGCCGTCGCGTTGTAGATCCAATCCGTATCTCCACCATACTTGCTGGACCGAGGAAGGAGGATACTTCGAGGTGCTGCACGTGTGCATCTCTCGGAGGCATCGCCACTTGCGGTGCTAGATCGGATCGGATCGCGAGGAGGAGAAGCGAGTACGACTACATCACCCACGTTCCGACGAACGTTCCGCTGTGCGAATCTTCAAGGGTATGAAGATATCATCTAATCTCTCTTGTTGTTTACATCTCCTAGATTAGATATTGGCTTTCCCGTTCGCATTCGTAGAATTTTTTTGATTTACTATGCTGCAAAACCCTTCAGTGGTATCAGAGCTATATCTATGCATAGATGTGTTTCACGAGTAGAATGCAACATGGTTGTTGTGGGCGTTGATGTTTTCTGTTGCAAGCCTCTTGTTTGTGTTCTTCTTATGACGCGGGATAGTGAGATTGAAGCGGTCCAGGCCAACCTTACGCGACGTCGTTCGCGAGACCGGCTCCGCACTTGACGTGTGGCTTGTTCCACACATGCGGCTGGTGGATGCCAGTTTCTCTCACTATAGTTGTCATGGGATTAACACCGGAGTTTGGCAACCATAATATCACCGTTGTGGCTTTCCGTAGGTAAGAATCGTTCTTAGCTTGCTACTCCCATAATCCACGTAAAACATGCAACAACAAAGTAGAGGCGTCTAACTTGTTTTTGTAGGGAGTGTTTTCTGTGATATGGTATGACCCAAGATATGATGTGTGTATTGTATGCAATGATCATGTTTTGTAATGTTTCACGACTTGCATGTCGATGAGTACACAACCGGCAAGAGCCATATGGTTATCTTTATAATTGTGTATGACCTGTGTGTCAACTTCTTATACTCCATGTAATAGTTTCACTTTATCGCTAAGTAGTTAGCAATAGTTGTAGTTGCTATTCGTGGTGGAGGCAATCATGGTGGAGTGATGGAGATCATGCCGGCACGCACAAGATGGAGATCATTGCGCGAAGATTGGCTATACCATATCACATAAAGTTATATGCATGTGATGTTTATCCTTTTATGTATCTTATTATGCTTAGATCACGACGGTAGCACTATAAGATGATTCCTCACTTAAAGATCAAGATAAAACTATGTTCTCCCCATGTATGCACCGTTGCTAAAGTTCGTCGTGTCCAAGCATCACGTGATGATCGGGTGCTATAGACTCTACCTTCACATACAACGGGTGCAAGCCAGTTTTGCACACGCGGAAATACTTGGGTTTTACTTGACGAGCCTAGAATGTACAAACATGGCCTCGGAACACATGAACCGAAAGGTTAAACATGAGTCATATGAATGATATGATCGACACTTCGTTGTCCACCATTGAAACCACATCTCTTCTCGTGAAGATCGGATTAGGTGTGGTGAATTTGGATCATGTTCACTAAACAACTTGAGGGATGTTGAATTTAGTGGGAGTTCATCTAGTAATTTGATTAAAAGTTGAACTAGTTATCATGAACATAGTCTAATTTGTACTTGCAAATATTGTAGATCAAATGGCTAAGTCCAACTTTAACTTCAACGTTTTTGCTGAGAAAGAAAAGCTTAAGAACAATGGGTCTAACTTCACCAACTGGTTCCGCAATCTGAGAATCATTCTCTCTAGGGGTCAAAAGGACTATGTCCTTGAAAATGCGCTAGGTGACGCCCCTGCTGCAACTGCGCCGGCTGATGAGAAAGTTGTCTATCAGTCGCGCAAAGATGATTATGGTGTGATTAAGAGCACCATGTTGTTTGCTATGGAATCGGACCTTCAAAATCGTTTTGAAGACTATCCCGGGCCCTTTGAGATTCTCGAGGAGCTTAAAACCATGTTTTAGACTCAGGCCCGTTCTGAGAGATATGAGATCTCTGAGAAGTTCTTTAACTGCAAGATGGAGGAAGGGAGTTCCGTTAGTGAGCACGCCATTAAGATGTCGGGCTACACTGAACACCTTGAGCAACTGGACTGCAAGATTCCAGAGGAGCTCAAGATTGACAGGGTTCTGCAATCACTCCCTCCCAGCTACAAAAGTTTTGTAGTGACTCACAATCAGATTGGTTCCACTGATACGATCACCGAGCTCTTCGCAAAGCTAAAGGCTGCGGAGGTGGACATCAAAAAGGATAATCATGTGTTGATGGTCAACAAGCCCCCCACCTTCAAGAAAGGTAAGGGTGCAAAGAAGCCCTTCAAGAAAGGCGGCGGCAAGCGTGTTGCCCCTGCCGAGAAGAAGCTCAAGTCTGGACCCAAGCCGGACACTGAGTGCTTCTATTGCAAGGACAAGGGTCACTGGAAGCGCAACTGTCCGAAGTACTTAGCGGACAAGAAGCCTGGCACCATCAAAGGTATATTTGATATACATGTTATTGATGTTTTCCTTACTATCCCTTGTTGTAGTGCCTGGGTATTTGATACTGGTTCAGTTGCTAATATTTGTAACTCGAAACAGGAGCTACGGAATAGACGGCAGCTTGCGAGGGATGAGGTGACGATGCGCGTTGGCAACGGATCAATAGTTTATGTGATGGCCGTCGGCACGCTCTCCTTAGTTTTACCTTCGGGATTAGTTTTAAACCTTAATAAGTGTTATTATGTGCCTGCGTTGAGCATGAACATTATTTCTGGATCTTGTTTATTGCAAGACGGTTATTCATTTAAATCGGAGAATAATGGTTGTTCTATTTATATGAGTAACATCTTTTATGGTCATGCACCTGTTGTGAATGGTTTATTTCTTCTAAATCTCGAAAGGGATGAAACGCACATCCATAACATTGAGGCTAAGAGATGCAAAGTAGATAGTGATAATACTACTTATTTGTGGCACTGTCGTCTAGGTCATATTGGTGTAAAGCGCATGAAGAAACTCCATTCTGATGGACTTTTGGAGTCTCTTGATTTTGAATCATTTGACACATGCGAACCATGCCTCATGGGCAAGATGATCAAAACCCCGTTCTCCGGTATGATGGAGCGAGCAACGGACTTGTTGGAAATCATACATACCGATGTATGCGGACCGATGAGTGTTTCGACGCGCGGTGGATATCTCTATTTTCTCACTTTTACCGACGACTTAAGTAGATATGGGTATATCTATTTAATGAAACATAAATCTGAAACATTTGAAAAGTTCAAAGAATTTCAGAATAAAGTGGAGAACCATCATAACAGATAGATTAAGTTTCTACGATCCGATCGTGGAGGTGAATATTTGAGTTATGATTTTCTCACGCATCTTAAAGCAAGCGGAATCGTTTCACAACTCACGCCACTCGGAACACCACAGCGCAATGGTGTGTTTGAACGCTGGAATCGAACCCTATTAGATATGGTCCGATCAATGATGTCTCTTACTGATTTGCCGTTATCATTTTGGGGTTATGCATTAGAAACCGCTGCATTCACTTTAAATAGGGCACCATCTAAATCCGTTGAGACGACACCGTATGAACTGTGGTTTGGTGATAAACCTAAGTTGTCGTTTCTTAAAGTTTGGGGATGCGAAGCCTACGTCAAGAAGTTGATGCCGGACAAGCTCAAACCCAAAGCGGAGAAATGCGTCTTCATAGGATACCCTAAGGAAACTATTGGGTGTACCTTCTATCACAAAACCGAAGGCAAAGTGTTTGTCGCCAAGAACGGTTCCTTTCTTGAGAAGGAGTTTCTCTCGAAAGAAGTGAGCGGGAGGAAAGTAGAGCTAGACGAGGTTGTTGAACCTTCTCTTGAATTGGAGAGTAGCGCAACACCTGAAATTGTTCCCACCTGCCGGGAGGGGGCATGGGCCTATGAGGCAGTGCCCTGGCCGCATTGGGCCAGGGGCACAAGGCCCCATAGGGCCCAGCCGGCCAAACAAGGGGAAACCCTAATTGGAGCTTCTAGAAGGAGGGGGGAAACTTGCCCCCCACTCCTCCCTCCTTTGGCCGCCGGCCTAGGCTTGGGGGAGGGGCTAGGGTTGCCGCCCACCCCTCTATATAAAGAGGGCTGGGGGCGCACCACCCCCCACACCTTCCCCTCAAGCCTAGCCGCCCTGCTTCCCTCCTCTCTCTCCCTCCCGACTGCGTGTAGGCGAAGCCCTGCTGCAGAAACTCTCCACCACTTGCACCGCGCCGTCGCGTTGTAGATCCAATCCGTCTCTCCACCATACTTTCTGGACCGAGGAAGGAGGAGACGTCGAGGTGCTGCACGTGTGCATCTCCCGGAGGCATCACCACTTGCGGCGCTAGATCGGATCAGATCGTGAGGAGGAGAAGCGAGTACGACTACATCACCCACGTTTCGACGAACGTTCCGCTGTGCGAATCTTCAAGGGTATGAAGATCTCATCTAATATCTCTCGTTGTTTGCATCTCCTAGATTAGATCTTGGCTTTCCCGTTCGCATCCGTAGATTTTTTTTGATTTACTATGTTGCGAAACCCTTCAAAAATAACCAAAGTACATGAGCAAGTGTGAACTTGCCTTTTGTGATTGCAAGATTATGCACTCACGGTCTTCGAGACAATAAAAGATCCAATATCTGAAATCAACATCATTGGTCCAGTAAGGACTAATGTTTAAAGAAGCAAGATGATATTATGCATAAGTAGTGTAATGCAATTTTGTAAACTCGAATCCTCAGAATGAGCGTCGATCTAGTTCCTTTAGAATGTGTTGCCCTTTTAGATTAAGTTTCATTTTCCGCTTCTTATTAAGGCTTGTGAGTGTGTGTGTGAAACAACATGTAACTATAATAAATAACATACAATAATAAGGCACGCAAGTGTGGAATGGTATCTAAAGACTCCTTATATGAAGGTTGTTACTTAAGTAGATTTATTTTGGAATGCTTAAGAATTAATTTTGGTGTATCTTGAAATAATAACTCTTGAAGAAAAGTTTACTTAACTAAACAAAAGCATTTAAATTTTTAGTTAATATTCTTAGGGTTTCTAACTAACTATAGTTGTCAAGGAAGAAAGATTTACTTCATTTGAATAATGACATCATTAGTAGATGAGACTTATCTATCTTGGTCATGAGGTGGTATTATCATTTGTTTACTTCATAATGTTTCTTTAAGGTTAATTAAGAGTGGTAATACTTCTATTTGAGTAAAGGTTTCTTAACAGTATGTATGAATGGAATTATTTGTCTCCTTAAAAAGGATGGCTATAATTTATAGACATGGGAACAATATTACTTAACTATTTATGAATTATCTTTGGATTTATAATATATATATAAACTTGTGGTTGAAGTATTAGTAAAAGGTTTTATTAAGTTAAAATATCATTTTTGAAGATTTTATTTTTGATAAGAATCCTTTTAGAAAATAATATACATTCATTGATGGATGATAATTCAACAGAATTGTAATTAAAATGTTTTGAAGTATATTGACTTCATATTATCAATATCTTATGACTAATATTACTTTTAGACCTTTAATGGACAATATTAGAGGTATTAGCAATTTTTTATTTACTCTCTTATGAACAAATAGTTAAAGAAATAAGATTAAACTTAAGTTATTAGAGTATTAAATTTTTATTTACTTAAAAAGTGGAATGTTACACTTTTCACAGTATATATTATTTTTCTGGTCATTTTGGTATATTATAATTATTTTTGTGATCTATAAATAATAAAATATGATTTTTATAAGTTTTAATACTTTATAAATATATAATAAATAGTAATTATTTAGTTAGGTGATATAATAATACATTCTTATAATTTTAAATTGTAGTTACTATTTTTCTAAGAATTTTAGTATATTATTTATATTTTTCTCATTTAGCAATATTAAAATATGATTTTTTCTATGTTTTACTAATTATAAAATACTTTACTAAATAATAATTATTTAAATAGTTAACACAATAATATATGATAATAAACTTAATTTGTAGATTTTTGTTTTTCTAAACATTTTCATATATTAAACATATTTTTCTGAATTATAAAACAAAAGTTATTGAATTTTTAAGGTTTAATCATTTTCTGCAATTATTAAAATAAAATAACTAAATTATTTACTGCATCACTAATAACATCATCTATTCACTTATTCTTTTTTACACCGCACCCTAACCTAGCCCTAGTCACTGACTCGTGGGTCCTAGGCCACGTCATACGCTACTTCAGCAAGGCCGGGCCCGCTACGGTTTGACCGGTTGACTTGACGCAAGCATGACGTCGTCACGACATCATCTCGCTGGTGATGATCGGGTGGAGATGGCGGTGGCGATCTAGCGAGAGCTGGCGAGTACAGTTGCTATAGCTCAAAAGAACACATGCTGGGGAACCTATTAGCAGCGGCGCCGCCCAGATATGGTCACCGGAGGATGGCCGACGACGTGGTATAGTGGCGGCAGTTATAGATGAACATGGCGGTGATGATTCCGGAAGAAATCGAGAGATTAGAGATGTGCCCGAGAATCAACAACTCACCAGGGTTTCTGTGGAGTGGTTGGCGTGACCGGAGGTGGTCGGAATCGATGGAGACGGCAATTGGAGCGATTAGAGCTTCTTCAGCTTGCGCTACTTAGGGCAATCGAACAAGAAGATAAAGTGGATTCCGACGGTAGGCTCAGCGGTTTGAGAGGAGCTCAGAAACGATGACGACTCTAGCGAGGCCTAGGGCTAGGGTTTCGGGACATAGGAGAAACTCAAAGAGGGGCTCGATATTGAGAGATATGGGTATGGGGAGAAAGAGGAGGTCGCGGCCAATCTTATCCCCATGGTCTAAAGCGGCGGTGAGCATCGCAATGCAGGGAGGAACTGACGGCGGCGGCGTGGCCATGCAGCTTCTTGCCTACAAGGAGGAAGACGACGTGAATCGTTTCCTGGGTCGGGCCGCTGCTGGGCCAAGGCATGCTGCGCACGAGCGGTAGCTAGGTAGAAATAAACTGGGCTTCGGGGCAGAATCCTTTGTTGTCTTTCTTCTTTTCTTATTTTCTTTTATATTTCTGTTTTCTTTTCTAGCTCTTATATTTAAACAGTGGTTTTGAATATTCCTTATAGAACTTTTTCTTTAGACAACTATCACTATATGAAAATGTATGTAGAATTATTAAATAGTTTATATTATAATAATGTATTTCATTTAGTTACCCTATTTCTAATTTTCTTATCCATAACATATGAGAGGTAATTTATTAGATAGAGCAAATAATAATTTAGTGTTTTAGGGTTTACTTCTTATATAAATATCTTATAAAAATGATGTTATTATCACTTTTACAATTGTGGTTTCACAATTTAAAGATGATTATTTATAGTCATACAATTTTATTATGTATATAACACCATATAATATTTAATATATATATAGTGGTTTATAATTTTTATAATTATCAATATTTGTGATTTCTTTGCGGTGACCCAACATACCACTGCATGATGTAGTATACTATAGTTGTGGACATAGCACCAATGAAACACCGTTCACTAGTATTACATCCCTCAAAGTGGTACAACAGAAACACAGCGGGTCCAATAAATGGCTAAAGGTTACAACTCGACTCTTTACATAAGATCCAAAGAACAATCTAGGTTAAAGAGAGAGAAAGAAACTTCTTTCAAAGAAGAATCAACAATGAATAACTCATAACTAATATGCTAATAGGGTTAGCACCAAACTATTTGGCTGGTATTGTTGCTAGTGCAGCACTCTACAGAGATAGGTTCTATGGCTAGAGATTAAATTTCTATCTAATCCGTAACTTCGTCTTCATTTGAGGTGATGTATTTGTTCATTTTATTGACTTCATTGAAGACTTGTGCTTTTGGATGATGACTCCTGGAGCATCACTTGATGTAGACGTCGTCTTAATGGCTTTAGAATCTAGCAAGGGTTAATAAGATACGTTGAGTACGAGCGTACTCAGCAAGTTCACTATAAAGGAGTGTTTGATGCACTATATTTACAGCCACAAACCATAGGTCATAGGCAATGCAAGTTTTTGTAAACATTTCTTCAAAGGTTGCTTTTATTATGAAAATCTATGTCCGACAGCCTTCACGGGTTTACCAGAACTTTCATGGAGTTCTTTTCCCGCCGTGTTCGTAGCTCCTTCTCGAAACAGGGAGTAACAAATTACAATTCTTACACTCTGAAGAGGTGCGTTACTTTACCCATGATATATCAACTCTTTGTTGCACAACCGGGCAACTTATTCCCGTCCACAATTCCATGATGTGTGGTCCAGAAGATGATCCAAGCCAATCACTGCCCCCTTCGCGACCCTGCATGCCTCCTTGGTGTACACCATGCCCACCCATTGAATTACGGCAATGGTTTGTACAAACCGTTAGATGCCAGAACTATCATGGGACGTTGAGGGTTCCCACCCATATGTTGCATATCCTCTACGAATTACCAATTAATATGCACACTACGAGTGATAACAACCACGACCTGCACATCCGGCTACATGCGAGAGGAAGAAGATACAGCTGACTTCTCTGTCCCATTCCAAATCTCATGGTTAATGCGTGATATATGGCGCAATAATTACTGGCGACATTGGTTGTTAAGTCCTAGATAATATGTTCCTTTACCACCGGAACTTATGTTCCTTTACCACCGGAACTATAATCATATTATTATGAAAATAGTGTCTTCTGACCTTTTTCAAATGCAGGTGATGACAACACTGGATTTGCAAAATACTTTATAGAAAATAATCAAAGGACATGAGCAAGTGTGAACTTGCCTTTTGTGATTGCAAGATTATGCACTCACGGTCTTCAGGACAATATAAGATTCAATATCTGAAATCAGCATCGGTCCGGTAAGGACTAATATTTAAATAAGCAAGATGCTATTATGCATAAGTAATGTAATGCAATTTGATAAACTCGAATCCCGGGAATAACGTTGTTCTAGGGTTTGAATATTAGAAATGGCTTCTTTGGAATGTGTTGCTCTTTTAGATTAAGTTTCACACTTGTGCTTCTTATTAAGGCTTGTGAGTGTGTGTGAAACAACATGTAATTATAATATTATAAAATAATGAGATACACAAATGTGGAATGCTACTCAAGATTGTTTATACAAGAATGGTCTTATCTTCAAATTTTACATTATAAGTGATGGCATTTATAAGTAACTTAAGTGTTAACAAGCCTAGGTATATAAGTAAAGTATAAAGTAAAGTGATTATTATTAATTGTCATCTATTATCTGAAGTGGCAAAAAGAATAACATTTGAATAAAAGATTCCTTTACTAAGGTTTAAACAATCCTGATAGCTTTTAGAATACGATTAATGTTATTTATGCTTGCTTGAATGGTCTGGACTTGAGATGCTTTACGACTTAATTATAACAGACCAAGGTTAACTATAAAACACATAATAAGGTCTTTTAGTATTATATTTAAAGTCTTGTAGACTAAAGTTAACTTTAAAGACATAGATGGATCTAAGGTGTAATGCTTATGATATTGTACTTGCTCATCTTATAATATTTCCTTAAAGTTATTTAAGAATGGCATTACTTCTATTTGAGTAGTGGTTTCCTACAGGATAACGGAATAGAATCATTTACCTTTTTATAGATGAGTGGTTATAGTTTATAAACAAGGAAATAATATTACTTAACTACTTATGGATTCACTATAGTGTCTTGGTATGTTTATAAACTTGTGGTTGAAGTAAGGGAAAACATTTTATTTAGTTGAGAATATTATTCCTCAAGATTTTATAATTTCATCGGAATCCTTTTTAGAAAATAATTTATACTTATGGTTGAATGATAATTCAATAAAATTGTATTAAAATGTGTTGAGCCGTTTTGACTTCATATGATCATTATTTAATACTAATACTATTTATTAGACTTTAATTGGTTAATTTTAGAATATTAGCAGACTTTATTTACCCTTACATGAATTATAAATTAAGGAATGTAGATTTAAATTCAAATTATTAGGGTATTAGATTTTTATTTACTTTAAAAGTGAAATGTTATATTTTTAACATGTAAATATTATTTTTGTGATCATTTTGGTATATTACATTTATTTTTATGATTTATAAATAATGAGATATGATTTTTATAAGATTTATTACTTTATAAATACTTAATAAATAATAAATGTTTAATTAAGTGAAAAAATATTGCATGATTATAGTTTTAAATTATAGTTATTATTTTTATAAGATTTTTGGTATATTATTTATATTTTTAACATTTACCATTATTAAAATATGAATTTTTAAAGTATTAAAACTTATAAAATATTTATTAAATAATATTTATTTAAATTGTTTGCATAATAATGTTTGATAATAGTGTAATGTTATAGATTTTATTTTTCTGTAAATTTTCATATATTACACATATTTTTCTGAATTATAAAACAAAAGTTATTGATTTAACAAGATTTAATGATTTTATTTTATTTTTGGAATATTTAGATTTAGGTTTATATCATTTATTTATTTCCTAATCAGACATTGAGCTTTTTACACCGCACATACATCTAGCCCCAGTCACTGACTGGTGGGGTCAGGGCCACGTTGGTGTGCCACGCGAGGCAAAGACCAGGTCAAACAACGCTGAGGTGGTAGAGTGACATCAACACGATGTCATGCTGACATCAACGTGGCCTCCACCACCAGATAATGGTCACCGGCAGCGAACTATTGTGTTCCAACGAGCGAGACTGATGCTGTTAGACAGAGGGGACCAAGGTGAACCTATTGGTGGTGACGCTGTTACTTAGTGGTCATCGAAAATACACCAGCGACGAGCTTCTGTGGCGGCCAACGGCAGCGCTAAAAAAACTAGGTCTACAGCAAGAATCAACAAGCTAAATTAGGGTCTAGAGATGCGCAAGATTACCCTGATGTTTGTATAATGGTCGATGAAGACGACGATGCTCCGGTACGGTCTAATTTCCATGAACTTTGATGATCATCGGTGGAAGGGAACGGCGAAATCCTCACGATTCTGAGCGCCCCTTGCGTCACTGCTACCTCTCAAGCGACAAGGACGATGAGACGCTTCTCCCCGACTACCCCATGGACTCTGGGGTGGTTTATATCGGCGACAAGGAGTGGCTCCGTTGAGCTAGGGTTTCGGCCCTTTGCTAAACAGAGAGGATAAGGAGGAGTGAGGATGCACGAGTGAGAGGATGAGGACGAAGGGCTTCGCGGTGGCGTTCTTATCCTCCCAGCAGGACGAGCATGTTGACGTTGGCGAGCGACGGCGCTCGCGCCACGCAGGTGCTTCGGCGGTAGCGCGAGGTGGACGACGACGATAGACCATACAAAACGGTATTTGGGCCTGGGCTTTGTTGGTCCGTGGCGAAACGAGCGAAAGAGGCTGGCTGCGGCTTGTGAGCGACATATAGAGAGGTGAGGGAATGGGCCGTGGGCTGGCACTGCTTGTTTTTCTCTTTTCCTTTTTCTCTTTTTTGTTTTCTGTTTTATTTTCAGATTTGTATTTTAACATTTGATTTGAACTTTTCTTTATAAAGTTTATTTGCTGAATACTTGCAGCAACAATTGACATTGGTTGAGATTTATTTTGTGAACCTTTATGATAAATATTTTCTTTATTTCCTTTCATAGAAGTCTTTTTTTATTAATATTCTGTTAGGGCTTTTATTATGGAATATTTTCTTATTTATTTATAAAATTTGGTTTTAATGAATTTATAGTTTGGATATAAATTTGTTTCAATGATCCTATATCATTAATTGATGCATGATATTCTAAAGAATTAATATGGCTAATATTATTCCCATGAATCTAGGAAATAGCAATGTGTATATTTTATTATAACTAACATAGGAGTTAGGGTTTGAATTGCAAATGCTTACCCTAGTGTTTTAGGGTACTTAGTATACTTATAGTCTTTTGTTGATGTGTGTAAAGATTAATGGCTAAACATATTGTCTTTATGTTTGTAATCTTTATTGATATCACCCTTTAAAATGTAAAGTTATTTTCTAGAAGGTCTTATGGAAAAGAATTGATAAAGATAACTCCTAAGCACATATGGATATGATATTTGGAAATGTCAAAGATGTGCTTAAGTGATTTGCTATAGGAAAATATTCCTATAAAGCATTGTGAAAATAGTATGATGATCCAATAAATAAAATAGATCATAAGTTTGATTACAGATTTAAGGTTGAATGTTTTACCAAGAATTCGCATCCTCCATAATTCATAATTCTTGATTTCTACTTGAAGAATTCCTTTCCTAGATATACCACTTCTTCCTATCAATCATCATGTGTTAACATGATGAGCTTTACTTTACAAGAATACTCTTATCCATCTTTTATTCTTCTAAATCCATTTGTAAATCCAATGAGCTTGCCACTAAGGCTTTTCATACTCTGCTCACATCTATAATTGGTTATCTCAAACTACTCCGATGATGATAACCTCTAATCCACTAAGTAGTTACTTCTAGCTCCATTCATATACTTCTCTCATCACCCTTCACTAATATTACCCTAGTAGATGTATATATCAAACTACTTTCCTCAAAAGTTTACTATCCTTTAAGAGGAATAACACTACTTCAATAACTCCATACTACTCTAGCTTTTCATCATATCATGGTGACTTGCCATGGCTAACCTAGAATAATATATCTATACTAGGGTTCAATCATGTTCTATCCACCAATGTTACTTATACATGATATAAGCATTTAATCTTGGTGACTAAAGCATGATCATTATAATCCTTTGATCCTTTATGGTTTAGGTTTCCAGCTGGCTAACCAAGGCTTCATCAATACAATAATATAGTTGTATTATACTTATCTTCTTTGTTACCACATACATCTCTATTTCAATAACTCTTTTATCCCATCAGGAGTGAGTTAACTCCATTAATTATCATATTGATTTAATTTACTTCAAATTCCTATTCTATGGATGATATCTACAATTAGCATTACTATTTACCTTTCCTTACTTCTTTCTTTAAAGGCCTTAGGTGAATGCTATGATAAGGACATGGGTTAATAGATCAAGAATTGATAGGTTAAGAATTGGTGAATCAATAGTTGATTACTCAACATTGATGAACAACAGATATTAGAATATGACTCAATAGAAATGACAAAGATTGATATGGATAAAAAGATACATGGTGAATGATCTTTACTTGATTTCCTTTCTACTCAACAAGTGATAAAGAATTAAGGTTAAGTATTACCCTGATACTAATAGTATAAGTAGATGAGATTAAGATAGATCACGATTTAGTTGTTTCATTCCTATTACTTAAGTTATATTTATAAATTGGTATTCATGAGTTGTGTAATGAATGCTAGGATATGATTACTTAAGGATCAAATATAAATCATTAAGTAATGTATTATGGTTGAATTTTTATTATATTTGATCTGCCCTTAGATCAAATCTCCTTTACCCAAAAATAGGTTTTAGCAAGGTCATATTGAAACTTATTGCAATCAACTTGATGATCTACTTCAATTCCATCAAGTTGAGAGAAGCTTCAATCACTTTGACAAGTTTTATTCAAAAGCGCGAAAATTATTCAGATTTTCTATGCATGAATGCAATGCACACATCTGTGTTCAGCTTGTTTCTAAACTCTAATGCTGGGATGTTACATTCTTATACTCAAAATCCACTTGGTTTTAATGTTTATAATTTCTATAAAATATTCTTGTGACCATTTTAAAATCGATATTATTACCATAAGTAGTTTATAGGTGGGATGTGATAGAGTTTTATAAATGAATCTCATTGCAAGGTTATTAATAATGATGATCTCACTTGACATATTGGTGTGAATCAAGTTTATCATTTAATGTAGTGACTCACCACCACTGTATGTGATTTAAATTTTTTGATATGAATTTATCATGTAATGATTTGTAGTAAATATTACTTAGGTGATAAAAATGACTCACATGCCAAAACAATAGTTGCTACATTGTGAGGTTTACTATTTCCATATATTTCTTATGATGCCTAGAGTATTCCTCACCTTATAAACCTTCTTTGATCTTACTAATGAGTAGGGTTTGAGAATCTTGACTTATAGTTATGGATGATATCCAAAACTAGAGTAACATAACAATTTAGCCTTCTAATAGGATTTATAATAGAATGTGTTCTTGATAATTATCTAGTAACTTTGCTTTAGGGTTTAGAAGAAATAAAATAGGCATGGGACTAGCCATGACTTGACATAGTCTTGGTTAAGGGTTTATCAGGAATTCCTACCTTCTCTACTTCATAATTCTTGTTTCTTACTTGAGGACTTCCTTTCCTAGATATACTACTACTTCACATCCATCACCAGGTATTACCATGATGAGTTTTACTTCATGATTATACTCTTACCAATAATTTCCTTCTCCTAAATCCATTTGTGAATCCAATGAGCTTGACACTAAAGCTCAATATGATCTCCTCCTAGAGATAACTCTCATCTCTAGAATACTTCTTATGAATCCAAATCCACTTAAATACTTACTCTCTTACTTCACAATTTCTTTGTAATCTCACTTATAAATCTCAGAAGCTTGTTACTAAAGCTTTTTATAATCTTCTCATATCTACACTTTGTTATATCAAACTACTCTACTAATGATAACCTCTAACCCATTAAGTAATTACTTCTAACTCCATTCATCACTAGTCCTTTATCATCCAACACTAATATTACTCCAATAGATGTATATATCAAACCCTACTTCATCTCAAGTGTTTCCTATTCTTTAAGAGGAATACTACTACTTTTATAACTCCATGTTGCTCTAGTATGAGCTTGGTCATACTATCTTATATCTGCTTATCTCCAGTATCTTATATTCCAACTTCACATCATATCATTTTGACTTGTCATGACTAACCTAGGATAACATATCTATACTAGGGTTTAATCATGTTTTATCCACCAATGTCACTTATACATGATATAATTATTCATTCTTAGTGACTTAAGCATGATCATTATAATCCTTTGATCATTTATGGCTTAGGTTTCCAGTTGGCTAATCAAGGCTTCATCAATACAACATTACAGTTGTATTATGCTTATATTCTCAGTATCTCTATTTGTCTAAAAGATATTATTCAATGACTATGCCTACTTGATCCAATAGGATTTACTCCTTGGTAACTATCTTCAATATTCATCCTTATGATCCTATTTGTTACCACATATATCTTTATTTCAGATAACTCTTCTATTCCATCTAGGCGTGAGTTAACTCCACCAATTATCATATTGTTTTGATTCTCTTCAAACACTCCCATCCTATAGATGGTATCTAAAACTAGCATTACTACTTACCTCTTCTTACTTCCTTCTTTAAAGGCTTTAAAGTGAATGCTATGATAAGAACAAGATTTGATAGATCAAGAATTGATAGGCTAAGAATTAATAGATCAGGGATTGATCACTCCACATTGATGATTAGCAGATATTAGAATAAGGTCGAAAAGAGATGATAGAAATTGATATGGAAAGAAAGATATGTGGTGAATGGTCTTGACTTGGTTTCCTTCCTACTCAATAAGTGATAAGGAATTAGTATTTAAGAACTGCCATGATGCTCATGGTAGGAATGGATAAGACTAAGCTAAGTCAAGATTTGGTTATTTAATTCTCATTACTTGAGTTATATACTTGACTTGGTATTAATGAGTTGTTATAATGAATACCATGATATGATCTCTTAAGGATATGATATTATTCATTAAGCAATGTGTTGTGGTTTAGTTTTATTGCATTTGATCTACCCTTAGATCAAATCACCTTTACCCAAAATAAGGTTTTAGCAAAGGTCATATTGAAACTTATCGTAGTCAACTTGATGATCTACTTCAATTCCATCAAGTTGAGAGAAGCTTCAATCACTTTGGCAAGTTTTGTTCAAAAACGCGAAAATTATTCGGATTTTCTATACATGAATGCAATGCACATATCTGAGTTCAACTTATTTCTAAGCTCTAATGTTGGGAAGTTACACTGTACCATTATGAGACTTTATGCACATGCGACCCACTTGTTAAAGAGACCATAAAACAAATCCTAACCAGCTAACCATCACTGCTCCTCCTTATAATATAAGCAACCCTTTCCCTGCTCAACTACCACCACACTGCCGCACTTCCCATTCCCCACTAAGACCGGGAGTCAAACAGTAGATCTCACTAGCCCCACTCTCACTCATCCTTCCAATACCCAAACCATATTTCTCATTAGGACGACTCCGACTCAAGCATATATCTCTCACTGCTACTTTCGCACTCTGTACTTACCCTTGAGATCCGATGTGGCCGCTCCATCGACAATCACCTTTTAGATCCAAGTCAATGTTGTCAACTAAGATCGTGGTGGACGAATCAGATTCATGCGTGGTCGACGCACTCGCGGTGGACAAATTTGGTCCAAGCAAGGTTGTCACGCTAGTGATGGATGAAGCAAATCCGCATGAGGTTGTCGCACTCGCGATGGATCCGTAGGAGGTCGGCACCCTCAGGGTGGACGAAGCTCATCCGCAGGAGGTCTTCGCTCTCGTGCTGGATGAAGTGGATCTTGGCTTATCACGCTCGTGTGTTAGACGGTTCTTTAGGTATTCTCAGAATTGAGAGGCGCACAAGAATTAGATTAGTGTTTAGGATTTTCCTACTTTTGTTTTTTCTTTTTGAAGATTTTTTTACCTTTTTGTAATAGTTGTTACATCAAAATTATAATATATGAAACAAATATTAATATAAATTTAATGTTTGTTAGAATGGAATCATAATAAAATTGAATGGTATGGAAAAACTAAATTAGTAATCACTAATTGTCATTAACTATTGTGCCACTAATGTGTGAACACGACAGTAAAATGCTCTGCACCTCATAGTTACATGGCACTAAAATTCCTCCGCCGTCTGTAATATACCGATGCACATCCTCTATGGTGCCACCGAATCTCTAGACCGACAGATGATGTTGCGCCAAGATAAAAAAAGCGCCGCATATGCACTTTCCTGGATGCAGTTATCCCTGGTGGGTTTTTTACCGTGCTAGCGCGAGCGCAACAATTAGGCATGTGTCTCAGCATTTATAAGCGCTAGGGGCCAATGTCTGTGTTGTAGTAAACATAATGTTTATTTTAAGCGATTGAAATATGAACACGGTAAGCTTCAAAAGGAATATCGTCATATCACCATGCAACTACATTAGTTAAGATTTAACCTGGCTCAAGGGAATATGTATCATGGAACCGATAATATATGCAAAGCTATTACAAGGATGGCAAGCACTCGCCTTGAGGTTGACAAGGTATATCGTAAAGCAAAGGAAATACTACATATGACACTGACTCTGTCAAGGTTTATTGACTTTATATTACTTGGGAGTTGTGATGTTCTAATAGGAGCCACTACCAATTATCGACTTTAGCGTGAAGTATTCACCGGTGAGTTAAGTCAATGTATTTATGGTCGTGAATCTATAGGGTCACACAGTGGGGACCGAACGAGTCAGATGCAATCCGACTTAATATAGGAAAATCTGGATGTGACGCTCGACAAATAATTCATGGGATCTAGAAGCTTTTCTAGGGATTGGGTGAGTTTGACTGTACGGAGCCGCACCACCAAACTATCTAAGAGGTGGTGGCCTAGAGTAATAAGATGTTAGAGACTCACTTTTACCAATTGACATATAAAGTTCAAAATAATGAAATCAACGCAAAACAAAGTAACTTATGCTCAAAACCACCTCTCAAGTCTGAGAGATGCAAGTCATGCAATAGATTGATTAGAGACGGCGAAAGCAAATGAGATAAAGAAATGATTTGGCAACACTGCATTCTCAGGCACCACTGGTACCAGCTTAAGCATACATCATTACAGATATAGCACCTGAAGATGCAACATTACAAATCAAGCACATATACATTTAGGGGCGAAGCTACGGTCGGTGCTACCGGCGCTATAGCACCGGTCCAACTCACTACCCAGTTTGTTAGTATAGCCAGCTGACTAGCCAAAGAGAATAGATTACTAGTTGAAATGTGAAGGCCAAGAGAAGATAGCCTTTCGACACTTCATGTGTCCTGCTCGCTCGTTCTTCTTAGGCCATGAGTACACATCACTTAGCACTAGTGGTAAAGAGTCCTACAACACTGGAGGACCGAAGGTCACCTTCGGAAGTTAGCATCCCTCTTTCTTCCCTTCTGGCTCCGCCACTGTACACATTCATCATTACAGATCTAGCACACAAGCAAACAACAACACAAATCTAGCGCGCAAGCATCATTGCAAAAGATAGACAAACTACAAATACTAACAACATCAAATCTAGCACATTAGCACAAATCTAACACATAAATCAGAAAAACATCACATACTAATGCCATCAAATCTAGCACATCCTCACAGGTCTAAGCTACAAGTACAAGGGTTTGAGGATTTAGATCATCTATCGAATGAAGAAGAAGGCTCGATACCGACGGCAATTTCCAACCGGAGAAGATGTCGCCTCTACCAGGTCACTGATGAAGGGGCGATGGGGATGGGGATGGTGGAGAAAGTGGGCGGTGAGGGTGAGAGGTGTAGATATGACGGGAGCTGAGTGGACGGTAACCTACTTTATCCCGCGCTAACCACACCTTCACCGTCCAAGCCCCCCCCCCCACACACACACGTCTCATTTGCTCGCACGAGCTCGTGCATTGGCGTATGTTTTGATAAGTCTAACCCATGGGCAAATCTAATTCTTCATCTGATCCCTTCGCAAAACTATTTCAAAATTAGATCCATGGGGTCAACGCCATTTGAAATAGAGTCGAAGTTGTACAGATCGACGCCAGCATAGCAGAAACCAAACTGAAGGAGGTCGGCTCCATGTGAAATGGCGCCGACGTCAACTCCATATGAAACGGCGCCGACCTCCCCTAGGCTGCTCCTCTGTTGTCTCGTGTTGGCGTCGACCTATACAACTTCGGCTCCATTTCAAATGGCGCTGACCCCAGGGATCAGATTTCGAAATAATTTTGCAGAGGGGTCAGATGAAGAATTAGTTTTGCTCAGGGTCAGTTTTGTCAAAAAAAAAAAAAACTCATTGGCACTCCCCTTTGCGCCCCTACCGAGCATGGCTCTAAGGATCTGCAGATTTGAACGTTTCCAACTTTGCATAGCTAGGACTTCATCGTTCGTGCAATTGAGACCCATCCATTCTCGTAGGCAACTAAACACTCGTTTATATATTTCTCTAAAAGAAATCGTTTTCTATAGCGTGGGCCAAGCAGTTTTCCGTTGTGACCTAGTGTTACGCACAAGGCAAAGGGTGTACCAGGTCACAAAATTCAGTAAACGGCGTGCTTGGTCGGCTCCAGACTAGTGCGCCCGCATCACCATCCGGCAAGCTAGACACGGCTAGAAACTTGACTTGAGGTCAAGTAAAACCAGGATGCTACTCACTCACTACTGAGCCCCGAAAAAAAAAAGGGCTATGGTGCTGTTTCTGGGCCACGAATCTTTGCTCTCCGGTCGGCCGGTCGCCGCCGTGCCAACTACGGTATTGACGTGAAACATTAGTGCTACGTACAGCTCTCGCTTTCACAGATCACTTCGTACGTACTGCCTAATCTAATCTCCACTGACCACCTGCATCTACTAATGATGACTGTATCCGATTCACTAACAATCTTAAACGGCCTGTCCTTGATAATACAGTACAGAAGGTCGATATATACATAATTCTGAAAGCAAAAGCTCGGTTAATTTTTGGTACTCCCCCGTTTTAAAATATAAGATATTTTAGATTTGTGAAGCAAATATATCTAGATATTTTTTAGTATATAGTTCATAGTGAATCTAAACACTAAAAGAGTTTAGATACGTTCTCTTCACAAAGCTAAACCATCTTATATTTTGAAACAGAAGGAGTAGATTTTTTCTTTTCGCCGGTCGGTCGCGACCGAAGTGCAAATTAAAGCACTGCAGTTTTAGCTTGCAAGTGAGACCAACTGCTCCACGAACTTTATTTCTAAAAGGATATATAGATCATGCATGCTCAAGGAATTGCGTGAACCCCTCGACCAATTGATTGCTCACAAAGTTTGCAGTGACAAAGCGAGTTCTGCATGGAAAAGAAAGGGCAAAGCGAGGCTACAGTCTACAGTCGTCTGGCAAGCTTTTTGGCACAACGTGATATCTACCGGTATGGTAGCCGTGTTTTACACGGTGCATTCAGTGGCCATCGACACCCTTTCACCGGCTAACAAGTAACAACCCTAGCCACCCCTCATCACGGTGCTTGCTTTCCTTCCCTGCATGCTTTCACTTTCTCACTTTCCTTCTTCGGTAGAAAAATACTAATCGTTTACCCAGATGTGATTAATATGCCTTAATTCCAGGGCATATTAAGTTTACCCAAGTCATCACTCACCCGTCTCTGTCAGCTTCTGCTAGGCTGCTAACGGCAGGCCCAAGTTAGGTATTCAAATGGTCCTTCCACGTGTTTTTTTGTTAGTTATTGTGTTCCCAATGCTGACACTATATGATCAGGAGAGACCATTATTTATTATTATGATGCGCCTAACTGGAGTCTGGAGTCCATATACTGTATTACACTGGTGAGCGTCAGCAATTTGTTACAGTAGGCTCTTGCATGCTATCATAGTAGTGTGGCAGTGGGAAATAACGATAGCGAGTTGCTTGGGTATACTTCCTCCGTTTGAAAATATAAGATGTTTTAGATTTATGAATGAGATGTATTTAGACATCTTTTAGTGTTTAGATTCATTTGAACCTATACACTAAAAGGTGTCTAGATACATTTCCTTCACAAACCTAAAACATCTTATATTTATAAACGGAGGGAGTAGTACATTTATCAATGTCAGCTTCGGGTGAACCATGACGAATATCCATGCTTCATGCAACTGCTTCATGGCGTCACCGTGCAGGTGCATCTAGCTCCCATAGTTGACTCGAATTTTAATTAAAAATTATCTCGTGCTTCCCTCGAGAGCAACCGCGATGTTTGACATACCAATATTTTCATACACGGGTGTTGCTACTCAATATATTGGTGTCGGTACATCGGGTATATCTGCAAGGTTTAGGCTCATCTGGAACAGAGAAAAAACTAAGAGAATAGTAGTTATGTATGAAAATATCATTTCATACCGTCTAGAAAAAAATAGGTATTATATTAGGCATATCTTCGCCCGAATGATTAGGTATGCATGCGCACCGGCCTGTAATATTGATTGAACAATTCAATTGTTGTTCAAAGAAATAGCATCCAACAATCTAGATAAAAAGGTGTCGGTACTCAATATATTGGTGTCGGTACATCGGGTATATCTGCAAGGTTTAGGCTCATCTAGAACAGAGGAAAAACTAGGAGACTAGTATTTCTATGTGAAAATATCATCTGGTGCCGTCTAGAAAAAAAGGTGTTATATTAGGCCACTCTTCGCCTGAATGATTACGTATGTCCATCTGCAGTATTGACTGAACAATTCAATCGTTGTTCAAAGAAATAGGATCCAACAATCAATAATCATAGTTAAAATACTAAAATAGGGATGCATGAAAATGTAAACATATTGGCATGTTGATGCTACCTTCAGAGTCAGGCCGTGTGACGCCATGTCCCAAGTTGCAATGGTAAAAAAATGGCAATCCGGTAGTAATCAACCTCGTTCCTTACATGAAGGAGATGTTTCGGACCCAACGACACCTATTATATGAGGTCAATGCCTGAATGCGGGAGTATGTGCATGAGAGGCTATCAATATGGGGGAAAAATGAGTAGTGGCATTGATCATTAGTCTAGTGAAAGATAAATAACCAAAAGACAAGGTGGCTCTCGTTTTATCAATACACGAAAAATTCATGATGTAATGGTCTACCCAAGCAGAAGATAGCCAAATAGACAATGTGGTTCTCGTTCTATCACTACACCAAAAAGTCGTGGTGTTAATGGTCTACCCAAGCAAAACCGAAAGACAATGCAGTTCTCGGTCTATCAATGCATTGGAATGTCATGATGTAATAAAGTAAAATCTTTCATAGGACCATGGAGTCGGCGCTAGCTCCAGGGCAGAATCTGTCCATTTCCACCTTGAGATGTGTAACACATGTCTGAAAGTACTATAAAGCACCGCAAAAATACTACAGAACAACTGCCAAAGTACCGCAAAAACACCGTGAAGAACTATAAAAAATACTTCAAAATCACATACTCCCTCCATCCCAAAGCTAACTTTTTTGAGAAGTCAAGCCATGTAAAATTTGGCCAAACTTTTAGAAAAAACTATTATATTATATAGATACCATGTGAAAATATGTTTCATGATGTATAAAAGGTTATGGATTATGTATTATAAATATTAATATTTTTCTTAAAAAGTTGGTCAAACTTTAGTTGGTTTGACTTTTAAAAAAAATTGTATGCCTTAAGCCTTGAAACAAAGGTAGTATCGTACTACACAAATTTTAAAATAGATGGCTGCTTCCAGGAGCAGATCAGTGGCGCAGGAGGCTAAAACTAGTCACCGGTGACGTGATACCTAGCTTTTACAATTTGATGATGTTTCCACAATGTTAGCACCCGAATGCTACCCATGTTCTGACTTTGTTTCGTTGATCAATGCAGATATGCAATGGCAGGTGAAGGTGACCCCTACTTGCCTACCCAAAAAAATAACAAAGACAAAAAATGACAAGTATACATTAATAGGGCGACGTCCGGGCGAATAGCCTGTTTCGAGAGATAGGGCGACGTCCTCCCGTACGCATACAAGTGCAAATGACATCACATTGAAACTACCATATATAGTTGACTCAATTTTCCATTACAAGATTCAGACATGCTCCTTGTTCCCTGCTCGAGCAATCGCTCAATCTTAACACCGTGAGGTTTAGCATGCATCTCGTCACCGTCGTTCCGAAGTAAAAAAGGAATATTCGACGAAACGTCACAAGGAGAAATGACAATAACACGGATGTGAGATAGGGATTTCATCGGTGGAAATCCAAAATTTTCCTAGTAGCATTAATGGTTCAGTGTACTACTATTCGCACTGTGGAAACCACAGTCGTCGATTCAAATCAACGGTCCCCCGGTCCTCCTGCCAGCTTAACCCGCAGCAGGACCGTCGACTCGTACGACGGTCACCGGCCGTAGCCGTCCGGTGCACTTCTTGTTTACTCATTTGGAAGCTTCTGATCTGGTGAGTCTACGATCTACGGTCTAGGCCTGACCGCCCACGCAGGTTGCCGCCGCACCGAGCAGAGCAGCAACCCTGCAGGACTCGTGGCACCCGCAGCTCGTTCCTGGGGGGGCAACGGGCAGCAGATGCAAAACGGAAAAGGTTTCGTTTTGTACGTATATAAACAAGGCGAGATAAAGCGAACAGGAGAGCACCGCACCGCACTGCGGGGCCAAAGCCAAAGCCAAACCCGCGAGCGTGGAGAGGAGAGGATCGGTAGAAACAGGGGAGGGAGGGGATCGGTGATCACCGGCCCGCGACGCGCGAGCGAGCGAGCGAGCGCGTAGGCGGGCGTACGACAAGGGAAGCCAGCCAGCCCACGGGAAGGGACGGGTACGGGTACGGGGAGGGGGAACGGGACGGGACGGACGGGGGCGATAGCAAGCGAGCGAGCGAGCATTGCGTATCATATACAGGCGGACGCAACCACCATTGCCGCCCCCACCGAAAGCCCAGAGCTTTTACCCCTTTTTTTTTATCCGTCTCCTCCTCCTTCTTCTTCCTTCTACTCCTGGCGCGCGGGCGCGGGGCGCGGCCATGTGGACGCCGTCGCGCGGGAGCAACGCGCGGCGGACCGGCCACCGCCGCATCGCGGACTACCTCGCCGACGACCAGACCACCAACACCGACACCTCCGACAACGAGTCCTACACCACCGCCTATGGCGACGAGTTCTTCGCCGCCGCCGCCGCCGCCGCCGGTGCCGCCGGCGGCGGCATGCTGCCGGCATTCCTCGCCGACCAGGGCGACCTGGTGGAGGTCATGCTGGAGCTGGACGAGGAGTCCATGGTGGTGCGCAGCGTCACGCCCACCAGCGCCGCGCTCTACAGCGCCGCCGCGATGCCGCACACGCCCGAGGCGCCGGGCAGCGGAGGAGCGCTCGGGTCCGCGCTCAGCCGGTGCTCCTCCACGTCCTCCCGGATACGGAGGAAGTTCGCGTGGCTGCGGTCGCCGTCGCCCGCGCCATCTCCTTCCCCGCGCGCGCCCACGCCCGCCGAGCTGCAGCGGGAGGCGGCCATGGCGGCGCGCGAGCGGCGCCGCATCCAGGCGCGCGTCAACCGCTCGCGCGCCGGCGCCAAGCGCGCGCTCAAGGGCCTCCGCTTCATCAGCCGCACCACGGGCTCCGTCGAGGCCGCAGAGCTCTGGCGCCGCGTCGAGGACCGCTTCAACGCGCTCGCGCGCGACGGGCTCCTCTCCCGCGACGACTTCGGCGAGTGCATCGGTACTACTACTACTCTGTTTCTTGGCTAGTACAATCGCATTCCGTGCAAGTGTGTGTTATCCTAACGGCAGCTAATCGCGACGTTCTCGGCCGTGCGTGTCGATCATCAGGGATGGTGGACTCCAAGGAGTTCGCGGAGGGCATCTTCGACGCGCTGGCGCGGCGGCGGCGGCAGAACCTCGAGCGGATCACCAAGGAGGAGCTCTACGACTTCTGGCTCCAGATCTCCGATCAGAGCTTCGACGCGCGCCTCCAGATCTTCTTCGACATGTACCTACTGCTCCTCAAACTCAATCCTATCCGCCAGCGGAATGCGAATTCTCCCGTACTACGTACCAGATTGCTGATGCGCTTCTTCCTCTTCTTCTTCTTCTTTTGCCCCAAATTCAGGGTGGACACCAACGTGGACGGGAGGATAACGAGGGAGGAAGTACAGGAGGTGACTTTTTAAAGTTTTCACTTCTCCATTAACGTTACTAGTCGAAGCTTCTTTATTATGGGCTGCGCCGAGTTCCGTTAACAGCTGATCGAGTTAATTACTGCAGTAACTAACTAAATAACTAACACGATTCGCGACAACTAGTAGTAGCTGTTACTTTTGCACGTGCTCCGCTGCTGCTGCTTCTGCTTCACTCCCAAGTCCCGATCGAGCTAAGTGGAACTTTTGTGATGGAGCAGCTGATCGTCCTGAGCGCGTCGGCGAACAAGCTGGCGAAGCTCAAGGAGCAGGCGGAGGAGTACGCGTCGCTCATCATGGAGGAGCTCGACCCGGAGAACCTCGGCTACATTGAGGTGCGTAGTGGTATCATTCGTGTTCTTCTCCGCCTCCTTAATTATAGTCTACGTACGAATACTCTGTCTGGATGGTGACACGTGTGATTGTCTTTTCTCCTGGGTGGATCTCCAGCTGTGGCAGCTAGAGACGCTTCTCCTCCAGCGCGACACGTACATGAACTACAGCCGGCCGCTGAGCACGGCGAGCGGCGCGCAGTGGAGCCAGAACCTGGGCGTCGGCGTCAGCGGCGCCGCGCAGACGTCGACGGGCAGAGGAGGAGGAGGAGACGACGACGAGGACGGCGCGCAGCAGACGTCGTGGGGCGGCGGGATGCGTGCGCGTCGGCGCGGGCTGGGCCGGGGCGTGCGGAAGGCGGCGTCGCACGTGCGTGTGGCGGCGGAGGAGAACTGGCGGCGCGCGTGGGTGCTGGCGCTGTGGTTCGCCGCGATGAGCGCGCTGTTCGTGTGGAAGTTCGTGCAGTACCGGCGCACGGCGGGGTTCCAGGTGATGGGGTACTGCCTGCCCACGGCCAAGGGCGCCGCCGAGACGCTGAAGCTCAACATGGCGCTCGTGCTCCTCCCCGTCTGCCGCAACACGCTCACCTGGCTCCGCTCGTCGTGGGCGCGCTTCTTCGTGCCCTTCGACGACAACATCACCTTCCACAAGGTACGCACAGTACGTGACTAGGTGCATACGTGGCCGCGCGCTCCTGCAAACATCGTGGCGTCCGACGTGGCAACGCGCTTATTACTAGGCATTTTTAGTAAAGCCAGGTGTTGGGCACTACTACTAGTAGTTACAGTGGTCGATTTGGGTGGTTTGGGCGTCGCCGTCGGCGACGCGGCGCGGTGGTGTGTCGTGTAGCCGGCGGGAGCGTGGCGGGCAATGATTGGGCGTAACGTGGAGCAGCGGTGCTCTTGGATTGGATGGATGTGCTACGGACACTGAGCCATGTGGTAGCTCGGCTCCTACCATCACTCTACCCAGTGCCGCCATAGCAATGTACTGTAGTAGCACTAATCCTACTGGTGAGTTGACAGTGGAGCCAGTGGACGTGCTTAACGTGCTACGCACTTCGTCAGTCAGTCCAAAATGATTTCGCTCAAGCGCTCAAGCACGAGGCATAATCCAAAACTGCACAGCAGTTCCCCGGCCCCACCAGCAGTAAACCCGGAGTCCAAACAGAAGGAAAAGTCACGCCGGGCCGGGCCGGGAAGAAGTCCACGGACCGACACACGCTCACTGTCACAGTGTGTCACTCGCATCGATCCGTTACGAAAATACTACTGTAGTAATAATGCTCCGTTTTTGTTTGGGTTTTTTTTCGTACAGATGATCGCGACGGCGATCGTGGTGGGTATCACGCTGCACGCGGGGAACCACCTGGCGTGCGACTTCCCGCGGGTGATCGCGTCGGGGCCGGAGGAGTACCGGCTGGTGGCGGGCGCGTTCGGCGCCGAGAAGCCCTCCTACGCGGGCCTCATCTCTGGCGTGGAAGGCATGACGGGGATCGCCATGCTGGTGCTGATGACGGTGTCCTTCACCCTGGCGACGCACCCGTTCCGCAAGGGCGAGAAGGAGGCGTCGGCGTCGCGGCTGCCGGCGCCGCTGAACCGCCTGGCCGGCTTCAACGCCTTCTGGTACTCGCACCACCTCCTCGCCATCGTCTACGCGCTCCTCCTCGTCCACGGCTACTTCCTCTTCCTCGTCCGCAGATGGTACGAGAAAACGGTACGTACCTATTACTTCCAGTTAACTTTCGAGAGGTTGAAGGAAAAGCTGATAAGCGCTCTCGCTCTGCCCTTGCACGGCCGCTTTATTCGCGAACGCCGTTTTCGAGGGGTTTGGTTGTTTGTCCGGCCGCTGCTTTACGTTGCCATCTTCTGGAAACGGGATCACGTCACACTCTCTGCTGCTCATCTCACGGTCGATCTCATCTCACGCGCGCGCGCGCACACCCACCCACACACGAACATGAAAACAACCCTTGCCGTTATTAGTGACAGTAGCCGCGCGCCAAGAAAGGGGAAGAATGATCAGAGAGCGTGCTGCTGAAATATAGTCCAACCATCGGTTTACGCCGTCCGTTTCAAACAGTAAATTAAATCGGGAATCTTTGTTTTTTTCCACACAAGGAGAAGAGAAGAATCGTGCTCAGTGTCGGCTGCTGCTGCATGTGTGGTTGTGCTAGTACGGCGCTGTTCATGTCGGTGGCGCCGGGGTCAAACCGGAGCTGCCGTGCGCTGCTCGATCGGTTCGGGGCGGTCAAATATGTCCGGCTCGGCTCATAAATTGCACTAGGCCGCGTTCGAGGACTTCGTATCAGAAGATCCAGAATGTAGGTAGATTTGTAGACGCGTACTAGTAAAGGATGTCACGGGCCACGTGGGACCGTACGCACTGACAAAAAATTGTTGGTAGCAGCGTGACGGTCGCCGATCCATCATCAATGAACCCAGCTGCGCCGCTGACTGACTGCCGAGCCATTCCGGTGTGTACTGTACCCCCGGCGTCTCCCTGTAGCACCAGGTCTTGCGTTCCCAGCGCTGCAGCCTGGAATGCTGACGTCGCCGAGCAGAGTTCATGCCGTACCAATAATTCTCGGAGTTTTTTTTTGGCGTCCTTCAAAAAACATGTTACTGCTTAGTGTAAGATGGAGTTCTGTTTGCAAAGCATGGTGTACCATTATGATGAACATAGTCATTAATTAAAAAAACAGATGAGACGGAGTTCTGTCGATCATGGTCCTACTACTAGTATGTTTTGCTGGTGGATCTGTAGCCATGATCATCACTTTACAGCGAGGCGGGGTTTCATTTGGATTTAGGGGGCGTCGAAATAGGTGACCGTCGCTCAGCCTAATCATCGACAGAGTGTCAGTGCCATGAATAGCCGTAACGTAAGCCGTTACAGGAGGACGCACTGTTGCTGGTAGCCTGGTACTACCGCACATAACAATCCCCGTCCGATATCATCCATTCATGGCTGAATGACATGGGCGGGCGGCAGATCCATCAGTCATCACTAATAAATGGACAACTAGACACCATTCCTAAATGCCTACAAACTTTGCACGAGCGGGGCGGTGGCAAGACCCACAATGGTCTTCATTACTAGTCCACCGCGTTGCATGATGATCCATCAGCCAGGCCCTGGCCCTGCCAGTGTACAACCCGACGAATCGGGGAGCCAGCGATCGAATCGATCAACTCTGCCTTAGCCTTTAAGCTTACGACGGTGAATATATGCTCAGGAAACTTCCCCTGTTCTCTGATGAAGCATCACCATACTAGTATAGATAATACTACTGCTGCTGCCTTTCCGTTTAAGGTTCTCCCTATCTGGAGTGCTACATTGTCAAAGGGGCCATTAGCTTTGACCCCAGATCACATGGCCTCCAAAGATACTATACTGTTTGCTCACCTACTGCCCTGGCCGCGACGACGTGACGAACCGACCGGCCAGGGCCGGTGCCGCTTTCCTCCGTCCCACATTTGCCACGAACTCCTCACTTCCGTCCATGGACATGTGGATGCCTCATACCTTTCTCCCATTGGCCATATGCCACTAATGTTGGCTGGCCTAGTTCCCATTACCATCTCACCAAACTCTGAATTAACAACCACTGCTACTAAGTTTGGAACACTAGGCTCTAGCACTGTTTTTCTTTGCTCTGTAAATGGGGTCATGCGTGTTTTGTGACCCCCACTCGAGAACCACAATGTGAAGCGAAGAAGTGTCGCATGCATGTCCCCTTTGCCACATGCGGTGGCGGTTGCAAAATTATTGCCGTGCTACGAGGGCCAAACGAGGGGGAGGGCTGAGTTGTAAAGGGGATGATGGTATGGTCATGGGGTGGTGGTGGTGTTAATGGCATCTAGGGATCGGATCCGATTAAAGAGCCCTGTCTAGCTAGTGACTGAAAGGCAAAAGATGGAGTAGACGAGAGGAGGCCTCGAATCGCGTGACAGTGAGACTTCCCGTGCAACCCATCCATCCATCGGAGTGTGCGCGGCACGGAATTTCACCGCTCCTTTTCCGTTGGGCATTTCCTAGTGGGAGTCTGGTGCCAGGAATGGGCGTTTTTCTGATCCTTTTTTGCTATGGTCTGTATAGTCTGAAAATGCAGGGTTTTGCTGTACTTATAAATTACAGATCACACATGTTAGGAAGGTTCAGCTGTCAGAAACCAAGGACTCCCCATGTCCAAGATGTTCTTGGTAGTTGGTGCTATCCCTCCAGTAGTGTAGTACAACCCACAAGTTTACTATACTCCCAGCATATTAGTAGTATATTATTAGTGGGGATAGAACAGTTCCTGTATTAAACTCACCCCATTCCAGAATCACCAAGGAATCTGACAGCTGCCAACTCGAGTGGTTTTGATTTTTTATAGAAAAATTTCTTGGTGAATTCTGTCTATGCTAGTATTAGTAGCATCTCGTTTGGAGCATTACCATGTGCAGATTTCTTCTCAAACAGTGTCATGTGGAAAACAGCGGTGTGTTGTAATCCCGCCATGACTTCTGCACTAGTACTAGTACATTCAATCATTCCAAAGGCTGGCTCTTTGTCTGGAGCATTCAGCTTGGAGTCCATTCACATTTGGGATAGCCCGCTAACGTTGTTATCTCTCTCGGTCGTTTCAGACGTGGATGTACATCTCTGTCCCACTGGTGCTCTACGTCGGCGAGAGGATGCTACGGGCGTTGCGGTCCAATGCTCATCCTGTCAAGATCCTAAAGGTAAGTAGGTAGTAATAGAGATGCTGAATTCCTGATGTTTATAGGATCACAGCTTTCTTACATGCATCACTGTCGACAGATATTAAATCAATCAAAAGATGCAGTAGCACTAATATGGCAAGTATGTGCTGAACCTGGTCTTTAGGGACCAAGTGCCCTCACACACATAGCACTAGTATTAATGGATTGGTTGGTGTGATAAGACCAAAACAGTGCAATCAACTACTGAAACCAGTTTCGAATTATTGATCAATTACAAGTTCCAAGTTCTTGGATCCATCATCTTAACTTGTAGCAGATCACATGGCTGAGTGCTTGTGGACAAGAGAAAGGGTCAATGTCGTGTGGCCTTCTGGGATACAAATGGTATTGCCACTACAGGCACTACTAAAACATCTGCAGTAGATTATAGCCTCTACTCGAGCATCTCTGCCCCTCGGAAATTGCCTGTCCCTTTCTAATGACTTTGATATTCCAAAAGTCCTCGATTTGGGGTTGATTGTTGATTATTTTATCCTCTGAGTGCTCCCTACCAGTTGTAACATCATATATTTTCTCTTACATCAATAGGTTTAATCATTGGTACTACTAGCATAGATGATAACACAGTGATTATTTATTGTGTTAGAGAACCTGTTTGATGTGTTTCTTTTCTTCTCTACCGTTTTAGGTATGTAAATGGAGTTGTGAAATGTACATAGGAAATGATGCACACACAGTACTTGTTCATTTACCAGTATATGTTTACAGGCACGAAACTAGGTAACCAAGTGCATGTTCTTATATAAATTTGATTTGCTCAGGTCTGCCTTCTACCTGGAAGTGTACTGACAATAACAATGTCAAAGCCCTACGGATTTAGATATAGGAGTGGACAATATATCTTTCTTCAGTGTCCAATGATCTCTTCATTTGAATGGTGAGTATAGCCTTCTTTTCGCTTCTCCTCTACTTACTCTAGTTTCTACTCTGTTTCTGTTTCTGCTTCTGCTCTGGGTTTTATAAATAGCGTAGCACTTAATTCACCTGCTTCTGCTCTGTTTTTCTTCTTCAGGCATCCTTTCTCCATCACTTCAGCTCCTGGAGATGACTACCTCACTGTTCACATCCGCACAAACGGAGACTGGACGCAAGAGCTCAAGCGCATATTTGTTGAGAACTACTTCTCACCGCACGTTAACAGAAGAGCTTCGTTCAGCGAGTTAGGCGCAGCAGAACCAAGAAGGTCAACCATTGCGCCTTTACATGGATGCTTTCAATACATGATAGACATACTGATTTTCTTCTTCTTTCCTTATGTGTGATACAGCTTGCCAAAGTTGCTCGTAGATGGTCCATACGGTGCGCCTGCACAGGATTTCAGAAACTACGATGTTCTACTTCTTGTTGGCCTCGGAATTGGAGCAACACCATTCATAAGCATTCTAAGGGACTTGCTTAACAATATTAAGCTGGCTGACGAGTTGATGGTATTGCCTCAACCAAAAGTTGTTCTTGTTTTGACCGTTTCTAAAGATGCTTCCTCCTATAGCTTACATGATTTTCTGCAACCATTAGGACTTGGCAATGGAGACTACTCAAACTAGTAGGTCCGAAGACAGTGCCAACAGCTTCAGTGTGTCAACAGCTAGTAGCAACAGGAAGAGAGCATACCGAACAAGTCGTGCACATTTTTACTGGGTTACTCGCGAGCCGTTGTCATTTGAATGGTTCAAAGGAGTGATGAATGAGGTTGCTGAAATGGACAAGAAGGTAGGAGTTTATGGTGCCATCGAGCCATCCCTCCGTGCCTTGATTTTACTGATATCCCAGCAATGTTTTGTACGGAGTACTTTATTGATGAACAACTCGTCATGCAATTTTATCAGGGTGTCATAGAGCTGCACAATTATCTGACGAGCGTGTACGAGGAGCGTGATGCACGGACAACTCTGTTGTCAATGGTGCAAGCTCTGAACCATGCTAAACATGGTGTCGACATCGTATCCGGCACCAGGGTAAACAAACTTATTTTCTTCCAGTTGATGGATCACAACATTCACCACATAGGCACGCCCTCGAGTATAAATGGAAGGCTTATTTTCCTCTTAGGAAGAACCGATACACAAACTGTTCGACGATTAATTTGTTCTTTCATGTCTGCCTGCCTGTAAACTGAACATCTGCTGTGCACTTCACAGGTGAGGACACACTTTGCCAGACCAAATTGGAGGGAAGTCTTCACCAAAATTGCTGCTAAGCACCCAAGTGCAACCGTCGGTATGATCTTCACTTAGACAGTCTGTTCATTTACATCAGTAGATGTCAGCAATATTCCCTGAAACCAAAATTGCTCACGAATGATGGTTCTGATTCACACAGGAGTATTCTACTGCGGCGCACCGACGCTGGCCAAAGAGCTGAAGAACCTGTCGCACGAGATGAGCCACAAGACGGCGACTCGCTTCCATTTCCACAAGGAGTACTTCTGATAGAAAGACCATCAATTAATCCTTCTAATCTGCATTAGCTTTAGGTACCGGTAAAGAAGAAGGAATTTTTTGCACAGATGCAAAAGCAAACTGACCTCTCTCTTCCTGACCTGGAACTGTACATAGTATAAAGAAGAACAGCCTACTAGGGAGGGTAGTTAGTACTAGTACCATTTATATATTAACAAAAAAGAGAGTAAAGGAGGGCTACATCCAAGAAAGGAAAGGGGGCAGGGTAAAGAATTGCTAAAATTTCAGATACTGATATACATGTACACAGTGTAGTTAGGTAGTTACGTGTCAAATGATAAGGCATATATATAAAAGGGCCAGAGGCTGCCATTCTGAATGTAAATCGTTCAGGAATTCCATTCATGTGTGTGCAGAGTGTGCCTGTGGGCCGCAAATAATCTCAGATATTTTCTTCTTCGCGAATGCGGTCTACTACTGTGTATGACGGAGTATGCAGAGAATATGAAGGAATGAACTGGCAATTTGGGACAGAATTTATACAGCCAAGTGAGGCAGTGCTTCTTCATTATGCCTCCCCCGCCGTACTGGCCGCCCCTGCTGGCGGTTGCAGTGGTGGCTCGGACGTAACGTGGACTCCCCGTGTCCGTCGTGGTGCTTGCGGCGGCGCACCGCAGCACCCGCCGGGTCCAACAGGGGCGGTGGCTGCTTGTTGCGCGCCCGTGGTGAACAAGTTTTTTTTTTTAGAAGGCCTGTGGTGAAGAAGATGTTTTGCCTAGTTTTGTTCGTGTTTATTGGCCTATTCGGTAGAGGCATCTCGGGCTCTCAGCTGTTGGGTGTAAGCAAGTAGTAGTGGAAACCAACAAGCCCATTTTGCTTGCTGGTCCTATTAGTTCATGACGCAACAACTGGGCGGCTGCTACGCTTTATTTTTCTGACCAAAGGCTTATGAAAGGTGCTGATGGGCTTTCTTTTTGAAACGCATACTAGCTAATATTAATATAGCAACCATTTGAGATTGCTGCTGGGCTAGAGAGCACAACGCTTAAAAGAAAACCAAAGAAAAACTAAGAAGAAATAGAAAAGAAAAGAAAAAAGCCGGCAACTATGGCGTGACGAAAGCAAGGCTGATGGTCTTCCCGGGAGGCTGGGATCAAACCCTGCCTCATCAGCCATCCGCTCATCATGAGACGTGAAATCTGATCCATTCAGTCGTTGTAGCATACAACTCCTACCCGTTTATTTAATTGCAACATCGTTACAATATTTCTCATCCCCGTGTTGGATAAGAAATGAACAGAAAGCATCGTGGCATTTTGAAAACAAGGATGCAGCAAATAAATTAGTCTGCGGCCAAAAAATGAGAGTATTCCGCAAATCCCCACAAGTCACATCTCATCGGTCGAAGTAAAATCGTCCCAAAACATTCATGCAACATGGCATATGAAAGTTTGGAGGACCTCACGAAAACATTTGTAGCATTGAAACAAATATTTGCAGCAAATGCTTAAAACTATCATAGCACCTCACTCAAAAGTTCGCATAACAAAATGCACCAGAATTTTGCAACACTTCAAAAACACTAATACATCATAGAAAGTCCATGGAAAACTAACCTTATGACCTCATCGCCCTAGGCTCGCCAACCATGAACCCAGTTTGCTAGAGCCCTGTCGGTACCAAGTATCACTACTGGAAAAAGGCTATAGGTAGATCAGATACCCATGGAGCACCGAGGAGGGGGTTCCCATGGGTAAATACTGGTGGTGCATCAAACCTAGGTGCTCCACGGGTAGATTACTTACATGTGGCGCATGCCCTAGTAGGTGCGTCATCACTATGTGTGGAGCAAGGTGCTAGTGGTTGCACACCACTTACCCGTGGCGCACCAGGCACTGGTGTGCCACGACTATCTTTGTAGCTGTGGCGCACGAGTGCGCAGTGTGCCACGGATAAGTGGTGTGCGGGTAACTGTAAAACTGGGCCAGCTTACCCGTGGCGTATGGCACACTAGTGCGCCACGGCTACATTCCATACCGTGGGGGCACTGGTGTGACATGCGCCACGGGTAAGCTGCTTGCCATTTTAAGACAGCCACAGCCCCACCACCACCTCCTCCCACTTCACTCCCCCTTCTTCCTCCTTAGATCTGGTTGCCCCCTCCTTCTTTCCACCTCATTTCTTCCTCTCTTTCACCATTTATAGCTTTTTAGATGCTACATACATAAGAGAAAGCCCTCACAACTCTTAGATCTACTATTACATTCTCTCATTCTATCTTCTCGGTCTCGTCTCGGTAAGTTGTCCATGTGTAAGAGAGATGTGTGTGTGTATGGAGGATGATCATGTGGTTGTAGGATGATCATGTGGTTGGAGGATGATCTCATGTGTTTGTGTGTGAACGAGTGCCAAAGTTTTGCCGAAATGTTGATTTATTTCCATTTCGGCAAATTTCTGGCATTTCGTAAAGGTCCTACTTTTAAGATAGGTCATGCTAAAATTTTCTGACGACCATTGCATGCATGCATTGGTTATGTGTTCTAATTCTCTTGCTCACACTGTACCGCGCAGACAACCATGGTCCGCATAATGATCAAAGGCATCGTCGCTAGATTTTTAAAATGTGTGACGACTGACATGATACGAAATAACATGTCAGAGATAAGTCCGTGTATAAGACACAAACTCAAGTGGTTGATCGACCATGATTCCGGACAACTGCAGGCGCACCTGCTCCATCATGGTTTCATGGATGACTACACTCGGTGGATAAATGATGAAGATGATGAGGACGTCAATGAGGCGGTAGGAAATGGGGAAGGGGATCAGGATAATAATGGCGAGGGCTGGCGAGATGACGAAGAGTCTCTTGGACATGATGAAGGATATGCCGGACATGATCATCAAGATAAAGATGCCGAAGAAGATCAGGATGATCATGAAGATCAAGATGCTAGAGTAGATCATGAAGATCTAGACGCCGGAGCAGAAGGAACATCGGCAGGCTGGGTGCTTATGTTCAAGAACTGCTTCTCAAGAAGACGAGTAAAGTTAGAGTTGTCGTAGAGAGAAAGCCAAGTTTGCGCAACTAGAAAAATACACGGTTACTCCATTGTATGAAGTATGCAAGCCCGATGATACCCGCTTGAATGTAACGCTCAAGGCTATGAAGAAGAACGCTAAACACAAATGGATTGACGCAATCTTTAATGATATGATGACATTCTGACATGGTCGTCTTTCAAAGACAACTGACTGTCTCTAGATCTAGCATAGAGGTAGAGTATAAAGCTTTATCTAATGGAGCTACTGAAGCCATCTGGTTAGAGTCACTACTCAAGGAGCTAGGAGTGTCACATTAGCGTACCACCATCTTATGGTATAGCAATCTTGGTACTACGTACCTGACGGAGAATCCGGTCTTCCATGCGCGGATCAAGCACATAAAGATCGATTTCCACTTTGTGCAAGAGTGTGTTGCTTCCAGAGCTTTAGATGTCAGCTTCATCTCGACAACTGACCAACTAACTATTGTTTTTACTAAATTAGCCACACAATAAATTTTAGATTGTTTCCATTGCAATCTGAATCTCGTATGTAGTAGTAGTTTAGATTAGGGGGGAGGGGGTGTCACGCATACGTGTTGTATACGGGTACCTGTCCGTGTTGTAATCATGTACTCCCTCCGTCCCAAAATAAGTGATGTTGAGTTTGTTCAAATTCACATGTATCTAGACATGTTTTAGTATATAGATACATGTGAATTCAGACATGCAAGTCACTTATTTTGAGATGAATGGAGTATGTTGGTCTTATATTATGCGAGATATGTGAAGGTTTTGCCCCAGGCAACCGTAAATCAAACTTGGTTACACCCGCTCTCTTATTTAAGTTAGATATCAAGAAGTGCTCAGCTACTATATGCTCATCTTGCTTTAGCATCGTGGTACGTATATTGACAAGGTTTCATAATTGATTAACTTTTGTTTAGTATACATCTTTCTCGAGGGTGCTTATGAATGGCATCCATGGCGACACTATACTACAAGACAGAGGTCTTTGTAAAGGCAATCCCTTGTCATCACTTCTCTTCATTCTTGCCATCAACCAAGTCCAAGACATATTTGGACAAAGCTAACTCTGAATGTCGACTACACCTTTAGAAATTCTCGATCTCTAGAAATTCTCTATTTGATATCTAGGCCTCCTCCTTTTAGTTCATAGATTGAAAAGCACTCACTTTCAACACCTTATAATGATAAAAATAGATAATAAACCTGCCGTGGGATGAGGCAAAGATGTTACATCCCGGGACAACCTTGTCAAGCAAATTGGTCTTCTCCTCGCTGGATATATATCCCCTTGACCCTAATAATCCCTCCAGGGACTATGTATACTGTATTATATTGAAAAGATTGAGGGGGTCTTTAACCGGGCGGTTTTGACAATGTTTCGGGTGAATATTGTAATGACCTAACAACTTTAGTATTCTTGACCTCGAAAAGTTATCGTGATCTTTGAAACTTTGATGGAGGGCATGTGTCAGTTTAATTTGCACCCCATGTACTAATGAAGATATACTCCCTCCGTTCTAAAATAAGTGACTTAGTTTATCAAGATTTGTATTAATATATACACTAAAATGTGTCTAGATTCATGCAAATCTAGACAACTTGAACTCACTTATTTCAGAACGGGGAGTATTGTTGGGTTCACAACATAGAAAATAAATTTTTTCTACGATGGGAACTACTAAGCACCAAGATCTATCTACTAGATACAAGCAACGGGTGGATATACATCCATAGAGAACATATCCTTGTAGACCGACAAAGTTTAACGAGGTTATACTCGTGGATGATGTAGTCGAACGCTTACCGATCTCAAGATCAAAAAGAAGTCCAGTGCCACAAATCAGCGGAACATACCCTTGTAGACCGACAAAGTTTAACGAGGTTGTACTCATGGATGATGTAGTCGAACGCTTACCGATCTCAAGATCGAGAAGAAGTCCAGCGCCACAAATCAACAGCGCATCCGTGATCGCACACACGTTCAATCCACCAAACAACCTCCGCCTGAAATGGATCGTATGGGCACCTAGAGGGGGGTGAATAGGTGCTACCCAATTTTTAGTACTTTTTCAATTTTAGGCTTGACACAAAGTAAATTCTCTAGATATGTAACTATGAGAATTTCCCTATATGTAACCCTAGATACTAAGCACGTAAAGAGAGGAGCGAGGGAACCGTAGTGGAGCACGCGGAGACAGAGGGATTTGTTTTACCGCAGTTCTTTCCTTGTTAAGGGAAGTGCATCTGTGTTGGAGGGTGGGCGGTTCTAAGACCACCACGCCATAATAGGCCTCACCCTATTCTTCGATGGATCTCGCCACGAGAGGCCTGATCCACCTTCTCCACTATTGGTACCCTTCGAGGCGGGAACCGATGCCTTTTACAACGCTATCGAGGCACACACCCACAACTGAATTGGCGGCTCCCGAGATGACAACAAGCTGTCACAAGAACAAGGTTTATCAATATAAACAAAACAATGATCTAGCTATTTGCAAGAAATACTAGATCAGTGATTCTCCAAATGAATGGAGAGGAGATGAAGCGCTTGATTGCTAATGATGAAGCTCGAGTTCTCCTCCTTCGATCCCCCAAGGGACGGGGCCTTTTGGTGGATCTAGGTGGAGCTCTCTTGGATGAAGGTTGCAGATCAGATCTTGACTTTTTCGAATGAACCAAGAGATCTGGCAGGAGGGGGAAGGCTGGCTTAAATACCCCCTGCCCAAATCTGGCCGTTGAACATCCGCCCCCCACTTGGGGCGGATTATCCGCCCCCTGGGAAAACTCCGCCCCCAGGGTGGATATTTCGGGGAGAAAATCCGCCCCCTCTCTGGGGCTGGCGCCTGCGGAACTTGAAGAATACCTTGGGGGGGCGGATTATCCGCCCCAAGAGGGGGCCGGATTATCCGGCCTAGCCGAAAAGTCTGGTTGAAAATCTGCCCCCTCTCTGGGGCTTGCGCCTTGGTCGTGAGCAAGAGGGGCGGACTATCCGCCCCCCTTGAGGGGCGGATTATCCAGCCGGGCCGGAAAATCCGGCCAAAACTCCGCCCCCCTTCTGGGGCTTGCGCCTATCTGGGAAAAGTAAGGGGCGGATTATCCGCCCCCCAAAGGTAGAATCCTTTTCCTTTGATCCCTAGAGAGAGATGCAACACTTCAACACACATTAAATAATCCTTGATATTGTTATCTAACACACAAAACACTAGGGATTATGAAATGTTCTTTCAATCTCCCCCTTTTTGGTGTTAGATGACAATATTAGGATTTGCAATGAAACCGGCTAACGCCACCTTAACAAAAATGAAAGAAGCTCCCCCTAGATGTGTGCATATTTACAATTTGCATTTGAATACAAATACACACACTAGAGAGAACACAACTTTCATAGCAAAGATAATTGAAACAAGGTGGGTTGGGAAACAAGGTCATACCACCAGGATGTGATTATAGCCAAAGAAAATAATGAGATTGTTAGACTCCAAGCACATCCCACATTATTGATGCATACATTAGATAATCCCATGATTCCATATGCCATCAAATAGGCTCCATAGGTAAATCCAGAATTCTATGAGATCCACAATATAAATCCGGAATTCCAGAATACCAAACACGCAAAGTAAAGCACGACATAGTCTTACATAACCAAGCACAAATAGCAAATAAGTTCACGCTAAAAAGGCACAAGCAAGCAAATAAAACGACTGAAAGATAGGTGCTTGCGCCCGACCCTTGCAAATCCACGAGACCTAATAGAACTACTTCTCCCCCTTTGGCATCGAAACACCAAAAAGGAAGAAGAGCGATGCTAACGCCCCTGAAGATCACGCCTCCTCATCCTCGTCATAGTCATTCCCGTCCCCTTCCTCTTCATCATACTCATCATCATCGTCATCAGCTGGAGGAGTGGGTGCCCTCGGAGGTGGAGGAAACAGGCAACTCTCGAGCTCGCCGTAGTTGATGCATGAAGTGTTCCACTGAGCATACGGTTCCGGAGCAGTGGGAGGAGGTGTATGGCCAGTGGCACCTGAGACATGGTGAAGAATAAGCTGCTGAGGGTGATCCCTCTCATGATCCCTGCGGTACGCCTCATATTGGCCCTTGTGCGTGTCAATGCCCATGCAAAGGATGTGCCGCTGGAACCAAGTGAGCTGCTTAACCTCGTGTGCCATTGGGGACACCGCGGAATGACGACCACTAGCCCGTGCATCACGCATGAAGGACTCAGGGGCAGTGGAAGGGTGATGGGTCTTCTGAGCCTTGTTGAAAATTTTCTTGGGCTTGTGAACCCCATCCAAAGCAGTGCCAAAGTCCTCATGGGGCAACATATGCTTGATGAGCATCATAATGAAAGGAGCATAAGGAATAGAGATCCCGTTGATCATAGCATCCGTCATCTCATGATATATGTAGTCCATGACATCCAGTTTATAACCTGTAGCTGAACCAGAGTTGATGGCACACACGTGAGCAAAAGCAAGGAGAGGAACCAGATGGCCACGGATCTTATCATTGTTGCCACCACTCGGAGAAATGCAATCCCTAAATATGCCAACAAGGGAGGCATACAAGGGAGAGAGAACAGCGAAAGTACCAGCAACACCATCATGAGTAAGGCAAGGAGAAAGCACAGTATCCTTGGATGGCTTCAGTGGAGAAATGATATGGTGGCCAGAAGGGGTGTCACGGCCATGGAAGGCATAACCAAGAACCTGCCCAAAAATGCGGAAGTCTGACTGAATCATTGTTGTCCCGGTCATCCACTTCATAGTACGACGCTCATCACCGCAAATCATAAGTGTCGAGAAAAACTGCCTCACCACGGAGGAATCATAGTTGCATTGGATAGTCATAAGGTGGTGAAGCCCCATCTTGTTGGTCACATCTAATGCCTCAAGGAGTCTTGCCTTGGATTGAGCCTCAGTCAAATTGATAGGGTGCATAGGGCGAAGCTTGAGGGTAGCATATACATCATCATGAATAGCCCGAAAGTGGGCATTCCAAAACACAGAGTCCTCGAGGGGGCCATCACTATCAGCCTCATCATAGTAATCAGTCTAGCGAATGGAGGCATACTGAAGACTGTCCATAGCCTTGTAATTGGGCCGAGACTGTTTGCCCTTGCAAGATGCGGTCCTCTTTGTTTTCTTTCCTGCCTCTGCCATCCGTTCAACCTCTCTTGCAGCTCTGCTGACTTCGGTTTCGTCAATGAACTTCCCTTCTGCAGTGGGCTTGAGATAACGGGCACGGGAACGACGAGAGAAGGTCTTGGTCGGCTTGGAACCACCTATGAAAAGCATGAGAGGGATAGCATGGAGATAAGCACACACACAAGTCCAGGAGAAACAGTAGAAAAGCAATCCATAAGCGAATGATGTGCACTGCAGGAGTCAGGACCAAACCAGACCAGAAGTGAATCTCCAGGCCGGATTATCCGGCCCTGGCAGGGGCGGATAATCTGCCCCCCGCAGAAAATTTCTAGAATGGCCCAAATCTACCATGGCAAAACAGATCAGGCACTAGGGTCGCAATACTACTGATTCTAGCAAGTAAGGAAGAACACCAAGGATCTTCTACAACGATATTTCCACCAAACAAAATGCATTTGTTACAAAAGGAGAGAGATGAGGGAGTTACCCTCACTCATTGGAGGAAAATCACAGAGGAGAAGATACCCGGAGGCGAGGTGAAGAAGATCCGGGGAGGGCCCGGAGAATCCGGTGGTCAAATCGACTCCGGGAGGGGCGGAGGCTCCGGCGGCGGCTGGGGGCTGAGGTAGGGTTGGGGGAGGGATGGCTGCTCTATTTGAGCCTGGCCTCCCCGGCCCAGCCTTTAAAGGGCAGATTTCGCCCGGGGCGGATAATCCGCCCCCCACTTAGGGCGGATAGTCCGCCCCCTCTGAAATTTCTGTTAAGTTTAGATTCAGGTCGGAGCAACCTTGCAAAACCCCTTGCTGGTGTATAGAGGACTTGTGTGCAAGAAGAGATGGTTCAAGGAGGTAAAGAAGGCTTGGGTTTAGAGCAACAAACTGAGATGGTACTACACACCCAAATTTGCAAGAATCAAATCAAACAAAAACCATAGTTGAGTGTGTTTTCCATAAGAACAAGAAATATGCAAGAGAATCCAAAGAGAGCCATTAGAACCCAACTCTTCTCAAGGAAGAGGGTGGTGGCCGAAGCCACCATGTTGGAGCGCATGGCATGACACCATGAAGATGTATCTTGAGTTTAAAACCAATGCTCATCGATGACCCACATATCACAAAATGATATTAAGGGAAATGATTTTTCTTGCTTTCGGCATTATGGGGGGAGGGTTAGCCCAATCAATTAGGACCACACTCCCCCTATGTCTATGCCCGCATCTAAACCAAATACATGAATAAGAGCAAGTGAGTGTGCAAGGGTAGTCAAGCCAAGCTCCTTGAATCTATGATATTTAGCTCATTCCTCAAATAACAAAATCTTTCTTCATCAAGGGGCTTCGTGAAAATATTAGCAAGTTGGTTCTTCGTGCTCACAAAGGATAGGGCAATATCGCCACGAGCAACATGATCCCGAATGAAATGGTTGCGAATCTCAATATGTTTTGTTCTTGTATGCTGCACGGGATTGTAAGCAATTTTGATAGCACTTTCATTGTCACATAATAGAGGCACTTTGTCACAATTGACACCATATTCCTTTAAAGTTTGCCTCATCCATAATAATTGTGTACAAGCACTTGCAGCAGCAACATATTCAGCTTCGGTGATTGAGAGTGAAATACAATTCTGTTTCTTTGAAGACCAACACACTAGGGACCTGCCCAAGAATTGACATGCACCAGAAGTTGATTTTCTATCATCTTTGTCACCATCCCAATCTGAATCAGTGTAACCACATAGAGAGAAACTTGAACCCTTGGGATACCATAACCCAAAATTCAGGGAATGAACCAAATATCTGAAGATTCGTTTGACCGCCACTAAGTGGCTTTCTTTAGGAGAGGCTTGGTACCTTGCACACACTCCTACACTTAACACGATATCAGGCCTAGATGCGCAAAGGTAAAGGAGAGAGCTGATCATGGATCGGTATACCTTTTGGTCCACGTCTTTACCCTTGGGATTGAGCTCAAGATGACACTTTGTTTGCATTGGAGTAGCAACGCCATTGAGATCCGTCATCTTGAACCTTTTGAGCATGTCTTGGATGTACTTAGCTTGATTAATAAAGGTTCCCTCCCTAAGTTGTTTGATCTCGAATCCAAGAAAGAACCTCAACTCACCCATCATTGACATCTCAAAACTATCAGTCATAAGCTTTGAAAATTCATCGTTAAAATCTTGGTTAGTAGAGCCAAAAAATAATGTCATCTACATAAAGTTGGCATACAAAAAACTCCCTATTAACCTTCTTATTAAAAAGTGTGGGATCGATTTGCCCAACTTCGAATCCACGGTCTAACAAAAGCTCTTTAAGGTGCTCATACCACGCACGTGGGGCTTGTTTAAGCCCATAGAGCGCCTTATCGAGTTTGTAGACATGGTTCGGAAATTTGGGGTCCTCAAAACCCGGGGGCTGCTTGACGTATACTAACTCATGTAGAGGACCATTAAGAAACGCACTCTTAACATCCATTTGCTGTAATTTAAAATTATGATGGGCTGCATAGGCAAGAAGGATACGGATGGACTCAAGACGAGTCACAGGAGCATAAGTCTCGCCAAAATCAATTCCTTCCACTTGAGAGAATCCTTGAGCCACGAGTCTTGCTTTATTCCTCACAACAATGCCATTTTCATCTTGTTTGTTTTTGAAAATCCACTTGGTGCCGATAACATTGCAGCAATCCTTGGGCTTCTCTACGAGCTTCCAAACTTTGTTGCGCTCGAAGTTATTTAATTCTTCATGCATTGCAACAACCCAATCGGGATCTTCAAGAGCATCAAAGACCTTCTTCGGTTCAACCATGGAAATGTGAGCTTGATGATCACAGAAGCTTGCAAGTTCTCTTCTAGTAGACACCCTTCTTCGTAGATCACCAACAACCTTGTCAAGAGTGTGACCCCTTAATTCAAGGTTCCGATCAGCACGAGCCTTGCGACGAGCCTCAATGTCCTTATTGTTTCTAGAAGGAGTTGATTCAATATTTGTATCCTTGTATTAACCACTGCCTTGCCCTTGATCTTGATCTGAGTTAACAACAGGAGCTTGCTGCTGAATTTGTTCTTCAGGGCCGTATAATCCGCCCCTTGGTGGGGCCGGACTATCCAGCCTGGGTGATGAGACACCAGTTTCTTCTTCCTGAGAATGCCTGACAGAACTGGCAGATCCAGAGCCGGATAATCCACCCCCGGGGCCAGAGAATCTAGCCTGGGAACTTCTTGGTTGTTGTATTCTTCTTCGGATCCCCTGGAACAAGTTGGAGTGCCAGGGGCGGATTGTCTGCCCCTTGGAGGGGGCGGATAGTCCGGCCTGGGACTACCATTTTGTCCAGGAGACTGATGATCTTCAGTGGGTTGTGGTGTCGGTGCAGAGTTTTCTCCAACAGTAGGAGCTTGTTGATCTTGTGTAGATGAGGGCTCCACTTGAGTGGAGCATTGTCCTTCCCGATCCGCCACAAGGGGTTCCTTAATGGGGTGGAAAATCCCACGCCCATTCTTCTTATGGCATCTTGGGGAATTTCAACATCTTCATCACAAACATCAACTTGCCCTACAAAGGAGCCGTTATTTTCATCGAACTCCACACTACAAGATTCTACAACAATCCCAGTGATCTTGTTGTAGACTCTATAAGTGCGGGATTCGGCACCGTAACCAACGAAAATACCTTCTAAAGCCTTGGACTCAAATTTAGACAAGCGGACACCTTTAATAAGAAAGAAACACTTACACCCGAATACCCTGAAGTATGAGATGTTGGGCTTGTTACCGGTAAGTATTTCATATGGAGTCTTGTCCAAAATCTTTCGGAGGTAGAGTCGGTTCGATGAGTGACAAGCAGTGGATATGGCTTCAGCCCAAAAATTGTAAGGAAACTTGAATTCAGCCAACATTGATCTTGCCATATCCATCAAAGTCTGGTTCTTCCTCTCGGCTACACCATTTTGTTGAGGGGTGTACGCAGCGGAATATTGATGTCTAATCCCCTCTTCGCTTAGAAACTCATTCAAAGTGTAGTTTTTGAATTCGGAGCCCTTTTCACTTCTTATTGCCAAGATAGGAACATTGTGCTGACGTTGAACTTCATTGGCAAAGTCAATGACAGTTTGTTGAGTCTCACTCTTTAGCTTGAAGAAATAGACCCATGTATATCTTGAGTAATCATCGACAATGACCAGACAATATTTCTTCCCACCAAGACTTGCATGAGAAGGAGGACCAAATAAATCCACATGAAGTAATTCCAAGATCCTCTTTGAAGACACAATAGTCTTCTTCTTGTGGGGAGAGTCATGCATTTTGCCTTCAACACAAGCCCTGCAAACACGATCTTTGGCAAAGGAGACATTGTCTTTTAGTCCAAGGACGTGGCCACCCTTGTGGAGACTTTGCAAAGTTCTCATGTTGACATGGGCTAAACGGCGATGCCATAACCAGCCCACGTCGGCCTTTCCGAATAGACACATCGGACCCGAAGTGGTTTTTTCGGAAAAGTCCACCACATACAAGTCATTTTCGATGTACCCAACGAAAGCGACCTTTAGAGACTTGCTCCACAAGAGTACCACCAAATAATCATCAATAAAAACAACAAAACCCATCTTGCCAAGGGCACGAACAGAAAGAAGGTTGTAACCGAGGGTCTCAACAAGCATGACGTCCACGAGAGAGATATCGTGAGCAACCACAACCTTGCCAAGACCCAATACCTGAGATTTAGACTTATCACCGTAGGAAACTGTAATATTATCATGATTTGGACGCATCTTCGTGATGATCTCCTTGCTTCCGGACATATGACTAGTGCATCCACTATCCAGCACCCATTTCGACCCACCGGAAGCATAGCCCTGCAAGAGAATTACTTCTTGGTTTTAGGTACCCATTTTTCAATGGATCCTTTCATGTTAGTAACAAGGGTCTTTGGAACCCAAATAGACCAAGCAATATATTCATCAAAGGGACCGACATAATAAGCATAAACATCGCCATAATCATCACAAAAGAGTTCATAATTTGGATTGTGAGACCCTGCAAAACCAATATGGTTAGTTTTGTCTTTTGTGACATTCTTCTCAGCGGTGCTTGTCTTTGATTGCACATTCTTGGTCTTGTTCTTCTTGTTTTTGTTTTTCTTGGACTTGGTGACATACCCAAGTCCCTATTTACCATGATTTGACCTTTGCTTGCCAAGAACTTCATCAAGAACACCCTTATCCTTGGGAGTGACGTCCTTGACCACTTCTTTTTCCACACTAGCATTTTCCTTGTGACTATATGTTGAATTGGATGTGCTAGAAACATCATACTTGGCCAATCGAATTAGGAGCTGATCATGTGACTCACTGAGAATGGAGAACTTGCTTTTCAACGCCTTGTGAGCGTTGTCAAGTTTCTCCAATTCCTCGGAGATTCTATCATGAGCAGCCCCAAAGTCAATCTTTTCCTTCTTTAACTTTTTTGCTTTAGTGACTGCATTGTCACGTTCCTTAACAAGTTTAGCCACTATTTCTTCATGTGACTCCTTGTAACATCCTAGGATTAACACCTAGAAATAAAGAGAACACAGGGTTGTGCATTGCATTCATGCATAAGAAAATCCGGGGAATTTTCGCGAAAAACTACAAGAGCTGTAGACGGATCGAGATCTCTCTTGTTCTGATGGAAACTTTGGAGCAAGTGCGCTAGATTTTGACATGACCTTTATAGAATTCCTTGTTTGGGGGAAAGTTGCTCAAGCATGTATTTGAATTTCAAATATGAAATTCAAATGAATTTATAAAATTCACAAATGGAAATTAGAAACACTTAATAACTTGAATTGAAGTGATTACAAAAGAAAATGATATAAAAAGATTTCTTTATTAATATATATACATATAGTATTACATCGATCTTTTATAATAAATGAATAAAAGTAAAGTATCAAGAATTAAATAAGCAGAAAAAATTACATTACTGAAGTAAATAAAAGAGCTTTTTATTACAACAAAATAAATATGACATTGTCTTTATAAAAGAATTGTAAAAGAAAAAGGAAATAAGTAAACTTTATTAAATAAGATACAAATCCTTACAAGTTTCAACTAACAAAGAGAAAAATGAACTTTATTACACTAATAAAAGAATACAATATTATTTACAATATTTAAGAATCAAATAAAGTTGCAAAAGAAGAAAATAAGAAATCCTAAACTAAGTTGATCTTGGAACAATCTTGTTCATCTCCTTTTCTTTCTTCACCTACAACATAAACATTCAAATAAGTTAGTAGAATTATTTTGAACTTAGGAAACATCAGATATACGGGTCAACCTGGATCTTTATTAGATCATCCCACATTGTTACTATACTTAATCAATATTGAAGCTTAGCTATGTAGAAACAACAGTCCAAATAGTGTAATTACATTTGGTAGTACAAAAGAAAGACCAAGCATGGATAAGAACCAACCAGTCGTAGGCTTTCCCAGGAGGCAAAGGAAAGGTCAATTGGTTTCTTCCACTTGAGAAGGGCCACCTGCAAGCAACACCCTCATCACCTGCATGTGGTGTGTTGGCACAACCATAGAGCAAGTGAGTAGTATAAGAGCAAAGCAACCAGCTAGCCAAACCATATTTTGCTCATAGAATCCAAATCACCCAGCAGTTAGACAAACACCACACGTTCACATTCACAGCAGTCCATCACATATGTATTCACACCACCAAGAACACACTCAGTTCATTCCCAAATCCTTCCCCAACTAGGATCCAACACCACCATGATAGTCATGATCACATAGAGATCAAGCTCAAGAGTAAGGTGGAGTAGATCTAGCAGCAAGGTGGAGGAGGAATACTAAACGAGGAGCAGGAGCAAACCCAACTGCTAGGGGGATAAGGCTTCCACAAGAAGCGTTATTAACCATCAGCAGGCTATTCCAGATTCTAGAAGAAGAAGTTACAAAATAAATAGGCTCCAGAAGATCAAAGGTAGAGAAATAAAATCTTTGGATCATCAAGTGCATAGCATATCCATCTTACCAGTTTTAGATGAAAGAAGTACTGTAGAAATAGTAGGGTTGCTGGACCACAACAAAATCTATGCATAAATCTATTTCTAAGATCACTTCAACACCTCTCAAGCATTCAAACCATCTAGCAAAGTATCTACCTGATCTAGAACCATACCACATAGATCTGGGTACTCATATGATCACCACAAAACCAAGAGCACACCATCATAATTAAATCATAGCAAGTATAACACTAATAGATCATCTATTTGTTTACACTTGGTTAAGTTACTGATCTAGCACACTTATGTGATGCTAACAAACGGTTACAACATGCATTCCTGATATATTTGTACTGCAACGTTCACATACACATGACTTAAAGGAGATATATGTGGATTATAAGCAATCTAGGAAAGATACAGTAATCTGCTAGCAATAGTGCTTGTCTTATTTCATCCTACTCATAAAGGACTAGTAAAGCATGTAGAACAGTGAAATATCCATTAAGAACAGCAGGTATGTAGCACTAGACTATGTGCTCTTATACATATGATCCAGTCATTAGCCTAGCAAATAACTTGGAAACTAACAAGTTTTTTTACACACAACACATACCTGTTCTAGGCTTCCAAGCACTTCACATAAGCCCTGGTTTGGTAAATACCACATACACCTTATTTATGTTCATCCCTGCACGTCACATACATTTCTATTTAAATAAAACAACATATATTCCCCTTAGTAGATGTAGTAGAACAAATATATATCTATAATAAATCAATAGAGAATTTGAGCAGTAACATGATCAAGTTATTAAACAAAACATTAGATACACAACATCTTACATACTCATTGTTTGAGATGTATTTTGGGTATGTATATAGCCTAGGTAGGATATATATCATACATTGCATATTTATATCTATGAAGAACAGGTGAGTAATGCAAAACAATCAAATCTAGGTACTCCAACTAGATCTCTCTAGAAACCCCAAACATGTGCTTCATCTAAAAATATGTTTTCTATGCATATATGTGATCACTAGGAAACCAAAGCATAGGCTATAAATCTAATTGCAGCAGACAAGATCAACCATGAACACTAAGAACATGTTCCAAGAAAATAAAACTTAGGAATTTAAGTAGTTGATCATGTATATGATCATTAGAAAACGGTCTTGCATAAGGAAAAGCACTCGAACATGTATAACCATCACTTGTTCACTTGTGTGCTTCAATTACACCTTGTTTGAGAATTACTTATGGGATAGATAGGTACATATAAACTAGTTGTACCTAATTATATTGCAGCGAAACTAGTTCTCTTTGTGAACTATTACTTGTTCCCATGGACCAGATTAGGAAACGAATTAGAACATCACGATGGTCTAGTACTAGTTAATCACTACCATAAGAATGTGCCAAACTACAACCATCTATCACACCTAGCTCAATTAGGAGCTTACTAGCAGTACACATAGTCATAGATTATCACCACCACCCACTTCTAGAATTATCAAAACCTAAAACTATACCCATACTAGTAGCATAGTATCTTAGTTTAGTTCATCTTGTGTTGTAGAACCAATGCAACATAGTTTAACACCCAATTAATCTCGCAACTACTGATAACAAAATCATCACCTTCCATCACCTGTACCCATCCACCAATAAACATATGACAGAAAAATTAGAGGGAGTAGAGAAATAGCTCACAGTGGTAGTTGTAGCCGTGAAGAAAGCCATCGAGGTCGATATAGAAGGAGGGGTCAGCCGCAGTCTACTACCTCACCACGGTGAGGGAGGCCACGGCCAACCATGGCCGTAGGCAGTAGCAGCCGCGTTACCACACCACCATCGGAAGGGCGTTAGGTTATGTCGACGTAGAGGAGGCTAAGAAGCAGAGGAGAGCAGTCGGAGCCCGGGGATCAGCCGAACACGCGCTCCGGCGACCATGCTAAACACCACGGCTAGGGATCACCGTGGATGCACGTAGGGGGTAGCAAGCGCAGACCGCAGTGGCGGGGAAACGAGGGAGGAGAAGGAGGTGGAGCCTCGCCGGTAGGCCACAGCGGTGGATGTCGAGCGGCGATGGCCGGAGCAGCGCGTAGCAGTGAGCAGGCGGCGGCGCACGGGAGCAAGGGGATGAGGAAGAGTGGTGTGCGGGTGTGTGCCTGTGGTGAGGGATGGGCCGGGGGTCATGTGTCTGGCATGGTCCAGTTGGGCCAGGCCACCCACATACCCAACCAAATGGCCCAAGTCAATTAAGTGTTTTAAAAAAATGAATTACTAAAATAACCTCCAAACATTTTTAACTATAGAAAATTATAGAAAAATCCTAAAAATACATATGATATATCAAAATGAACACAAAAATAATATCTACCTAATAAAAATATAATTTTAAGTGTTTAAATAAATTTAAAGTAAAATAATTATTAACACCATTAAATCATAAATGAAATTTTATAAAATAAAACGAAAACCCTAAAAATAAATAAGAAATCATTTTTGTGTATCAAAATAACTCTATTATTTTATAAAAATACTCACTTGGAGTTTTACAAATAAAACATAAAGCAAATATTTAAAGACACTTAACTCTTTGATGAATTTTATATAAATAAAGATAATCTTTAAAAATAAATAAAATTCATTTTTAAGGTCTTGAATAAATATATTACACTAGAAAAATATTAAATATATTATTAGAAAAGTCTTTAATATTTTAAATAATAAATCCTTACCTAATACCTATTTTGTGAATTCTTTAAAAACAATTCTTAAGTAAGAAATAATCACAATTCTTATAAAACCTTGAGCAATTAGTGTCTTAGTACTAATTCCAAACCCATAACTTGAATTCATAATCAAACTTAAGTATAACTTTTAACTTTAAAATATTCTTTTAAAAATCTTATTAAGAATCCTTTTAAATAAACATTGGGTATCACCCAGTTGTATAATATAGTGAATAATCATTATATCTTGACCACTATTAAGATAACTTTAAATTCTAACAAATTACTAGGACCATCTAATTATGATTCCATTAAATAAATACATATTCCTTTCATAATAGCAAAACAAATTTAATCTAATCATTCACTTAAATAGAAAGTGAATAATTCCACACCTTAGTTATACCTATCATAAGTCTAAAACTTGGGAATAATTAAAATATATTACATCTTAAGTTTACTTAACCTTTTAAAGTTAAATTTAGTCTCAAACCTTATAAACATCAAGTCTAATAAATCACTTATGTTTTTATAGTTAACTTTGGTCTATTTAACTTAAGACATGAAGCAGCTCAAGTCCAAACTAATAAATCAAACACCAAAAGACATTAATCATGTTCTATTAACAATGATGATTGTTTAAACCTTAGAAAGGAAATATTTTCTTCAAATGTTATTCTTTTTGCCACTTCAAAGAATAATCTCATAATAAATTCTTCAACTCTTAACAACTAAAACCAAGGACTCTTACCTTAGTCACCAAATAGCAATTAAATATAATCACATTACTTTATACTTTACCTGTGTATTAAAAATTATTATCACTTAGGTTCCTTATAAAGATCATTACTTATAAAGTAAAATTTGAAGATAAACCAACTTTTAAAAGAATCACTTGAATTCACTTCACTCAAAGTATTGGGAATTCAATTTGGGAGATTTACAAAATGCATATCATTACTTATGCATAACTGCATCTTGCTTCTTTAAACATTAGTCCTTACCGGACCAATGATGCTGATTTCAGATATTGGATCTTATGTCGTCTCAAAGACCGTGAGTGCATAATCTTGCAATCTCAAAAGGCAAGTTCACACTTGCTCATGTCCTTTGGTTATTTTCTGTAAAGTATTTTACAAATCCAGTGTTATCATCACCTGCATTTGAAAAAGGACAGAAAACACTATTTTCATAATAATGTGATTATAGGTTAATTACCATGAGGTAATAACCTACTACAAGAGTTCCAGTGGTAAAGGAACATATTATCTAGGACTTAACAACCAATGTCGCCAGTGATTCTTGCGCCGTATATTACGCGTTGACCGTGAGATTTGGAATGGGACGAAGAAGTCAGCTGTATCTTTTCCCTCTCGCATGGAGCTGGATGTGCGGGTCGTGGCTGTTATCACTTGTATCATGCATATTATTTATGGTAATTCGTAGAGGATATGCAGCATATGGGTGGGAGCCCTCAACGTCCCACGATAGTTCCGGCATCTGAACGGTCTGTACTGCCATTGTCGTAATTCAATAGGTGGGCTGGCGTACACCAAGGAGACATGCGGGGTCACGGAGAAGGCAGTGATTGGCTTGGGTCTTAGTCTGGGCCTCACACCAAGGAAGTGTGAACGGGTTCGCGGTCCGGATGTGAAACAAAGCTAAGATCTCTCATGGGTAAAGTGACGCACCTCGGCAGAGTGTAAGAACTATAACTTGTTACTCCCTGTTCCGGGAAGGAGCTGCGAACGCGGCGGGAAAGGAACTCCATGAAAGTTCTGGTAAACCTGTGAAGGCTGATGGACATAGCTTTTCATAATAAAAGAAACCTTTGAAGAAATGTTTACGAAAACCTGCATTGCCTACGACCTATGGTCTGTGGCTGTAGATATAGTGCATCAAACACTCCTTTTCTAGTGGACTTGCTGAGTACGCTCGTACTCAAAGTATCTTCTTAACCCTTGCTAGGTTCTAAAGCCAGTACAGACGATGACTACATCAAGCCATGCTCCAGGAATCATCATCAAAAGCTAAAGCTCTTCAATGAAGTCAAGGAAGTCAACATATACATCAGCTCAAGTGAAGACAAAGTTGCTGATTAGATAAGAACAGAATCTCTAGCCATAGAACCTATTTCTGTAGGGTATTGCAGTAGCAGCAATGCCAGACCATTAGTTAAGATATTAGTCTTGATAGAATTATAATTTTGGAGTTGTTTATTTCTGATTCTTATTTGTAAGAAGTTTCTTTCTCTCTCTTTAACCTAGAGTGTTCTATGGATCTTGTGTAAAGAGTTGAGTTGTAACCTATAGTCATGTCTTGGACCTGCTGTGTTTCTGTTGTACCACTCTGAGGGATGTAATACTAGTGAACGGTGTTTCATTGGTGTTATATCAACGACTATAGTGTACTACATCATGCAATGGTATGCTGGGTCACCACACTCCTCAATGGACTCAAGCCTCTCCTCAAGAGAGACCCGAGCTTCTTCTTCTTCAAGAGCATCTTTTAAGGATGCAATGGAAATTGCATCCTCCCTTTCAATTCTGCCATTTTCTTCGAGGAGAGCTTCGTTTTGGGCTAGCTGATCCATGAGAGCTTCAAAACGTATTTTGTGCTCACCTTGCAAGTTAGTGTAGAAGTAATCCAAAGAAATAATTTCTTCTTTAACCTTAAGACTAGTAGGATCATCCATGTCAATCATAGCCTTAGGAAAAGAAGAGTTAGAAGTAGTTACCTCGGAGCTTCTTGCCATGAGACAAGTAGCATTCTTGTTGATGATGTTTTCGTTCGGAGAGTCGAAGAGAGATGTTGATGTAGATGTGGTGGATACAGCAGCCACCTCTTGAAAGCTATCGTCCTCATCCTCATCTTCACTTCCCGAAGAATATTCTTCTTGAGCCACTAGAACAATCTTTGGTTACTTCTTGAAGGGAGCATTCTTCTTTACAAATTGTTTCTTCCGTGGATCCTTTGACTTGTCCTTGAAAATAAGTCTTCCTCCATTATCTTCCCTACTTTGATATGGACACTCAGCTACAAAGTGCAGCCGGTCACCACAGTTCAAACATGTTCTCAGCTTGGGACCATTGTCCTTTCTTCCATAGGCTCCACTCTTGCATTCTAGTTCAGCTTTAGCCTTGGCCGGATCTTTCCAAAAGTTTCTAGCATAAAGAGCCAAGTATTGTCCGTGGATCCTTTTTATATCCTCGGGACAGTCCATACCTTCTATGGCATATTCATCATGATCAATCACACTAGTCTTCAAGGCCATGTTGACCCCCTTTTGCATCCCCATAGCTCGTGCACGAGCATCTTCGGCATTCTTGGCAGCCACTTTGAAAGCGGCCATTTCTTGCATTACCTCATTAGATGTCATGAGGTGGTATTTATGCCTACCTTGGATACTTTTCAAATCTGTGGGCTCAAATGGCATAAGAGCACTGACATACTTGCGCTTGATCCATGCATCATCAACATGAGCGGCACCATGGTTTCTGAAAGTTGTGGCTATTGCCTTGAGCCTCCTATACATGTCCTCGTGGTTTTCTCCATCCAACATATAGAATCCTTCAGCTTCGTTGCTCAAAGCATCATATCTATTCCTTCTCATACTTTCATTTCCGATGAAGAGCTCAGTTAGAGCATCCCAAGCTTCCTTAGTTGTACTAAGATGCTGAATGTGTGTCATATCTTTGCCACCCACACCAAGTTGTATCATGTGTAGAGCTGTAGCATTGAGTTGGATATCGACAACTTCTGTTCTTGTGAGATTGTTGGGGTTTCCAACATGAAGACCATTTTCGATGATTTTCCACAAATCAATGGAGGAACTGCACACATGAGACTTCATCAAAAATTGCCATTGAGTAAAAGTAGATGCTGAAAGTTTGGGTGGATCACCCCTATTATGTATATGTGGGTGAGGGATAGGTCGCAGGAGAATACACATTAGAAACCTCATTGTATCCATCCTTACCACTATCCTTTTTCGAGGAGGAGCTCTTGCTTGTGTCATCACCAACCACTTCGTTATCTTTGGAAACGGTTTTACCCGTTTCCTTGGATTGTGGAGTGGTAGCCTCAGAGTTAGATGGAGGTGATGCTGCGGATGTGGAGAGACGCATTATCAATTGATGCACCTCTTCCATCTTAGCCTCCATTGAACTCACCAAGGTTGTTTCCAACGTCTTGAGATCGTTCATGGTGACTACCTCCGGAGCATCACTCCCATCTACCTTGGAACCCATACTTCTCTTAGGCGGTTAAGCCCGAAATAAGAGTCGGGGCTCTGATACCAATTGAAATGGATCGTATGGGCACCTAGAGGGGGGGGGGGGTGAATAGGTGCTACCCAATTTTTAGTACTTTTTCAATTTTAGGCTTGACACAAAGTAAATTCTCTAGATATGTAACTACGAGAATTTCCCTATATGCAACCCTAGCTACTAAGCACGTAAAGAGAGGAGCGAGGGAACCATAGTGGAGCACGCGGAGACACAGGGATTTGTTTTACCGCAGTTCCTTCCTTGTTACGGGAAGTACATCTGCGTTGGAGGGGTGGGAGGTTCTAAGACCACCATGCCACAATAGGCCTCACCCTATTCTCTGATGGATCTCGCCACGAGAGGCCTGATCCACCTTCTCCACTATTGGTACCATTCGAGGCAGGAATCGGTGCCTTTTACAACGCTACCGGGGCACGCACCCACAACTGAATTGGGGGCTCCCGAGATGACAACAAGGTGTCACAAGAACAAGGTTTATCAAGATAAACAAAACAAGGATCTATCTATTTGAAAGAAATACTAGATTAGTGATTCTCCAAATGAATGGAGAGGAGATGAAGCGCTTGATTGGTGATGATGAAGATCGAGTTCTCCTCCTACGATTCCCCAAGGGACGGGGCCTTTGGGTAGATCTAGGTGGAGCTCTCTTAGATGAAGGTTGCAGATCAGATCTTGTCTTTTTCGAATGAACCAAGAGATCTGGCAGGAGGGGGAAGGCTGGCTTAAATACCCCCTGCCCAGATCTAGCCATTGAACAACTTTGGGGGCGGATTATCCGTCCCCCACTTGGGGCGAATTATCCGCCCCCTGGGCGGGTATTCCGGGGAGAAAATCTGCCCCCTCTCTGGGGCTGGCGCCTGCGGAACTTGAACTTGGGGGGCGGATAATCCGGCCCCCTACTGGGGCGGATTATCTGGCCTAGCCAGAAAGTCCGGCCGAAACTCCGCCCCCTCTCTAGGGCTTGCGCCTTGGTCGTGAGCAAGAGGGGCGGACTATCCGCCCCCCCCTGAGGGGCGGATTATCCGGCCGGGCCAAAAAATCCGGACGAAACTCCGCCCCCCTTCTGGGGCTTGAGCCTATCTGGGAAAAGTGAGGGGCGGATTATCCGCCCCCAAAGGCAGAATCCTTTTCCTTTGATCCCTAGAGAGAGCTGCAACACTTCAACACACATTAAATAATCCTTGATATTATTACCTAACACACAAAACACTAGGGATTATGAAATGTTCTTTCACCGCCTCCTCGCTCCAGTGACACAGCGAACACATCAACTCCTTTCAGACGAATAGCCACCGGGAACATGTATCTCGCTAGTCCGAGACCATGGGGAGATAATTCTAGAGGGGGAGAGAGATCCTTCACGAGGAGGTGTGAGATGAGAGGAGGGTATGGGAGGCCTTTTATAGGAGGAGTGGGCACCCCAAGGGGCATGGCCGGCGCATGGGGGATGCCCCCACCCCTTCCTCCATTCATGTGGGTGGAGCTCCCACTCACAAATTGCCTCTCCATTTCCTCCACTAAAAATCCCACTCAAATTTCTATTAAATTTTTACCAAATTTAATGTAATCTCTCATTAAATAAAATACCGTTTATTTATTTATTCAGAATGTTGTCAATTATATTAATTAACAAACATTTACACAAAACCCTAGTTTTCAATTTCACATGCAGAACCAATTTCAGCAATTTCACCCGAAACAATTTCGTTGCCCATCGAAATAATTCTAGCGCTTTCTAATTCTTTCGTCTAGAACATATTTGCTCCAAATGGTGTTGGTATCCCTTAAGTGTGTCACCCTACAGTTCGCGAATAATGCAGACATGATCGAGACCCATCTCGGATCAATAATTAGAAGCGGTACCTGGAGATCCATACTGACTCCCACACATTCAATGATGACTTCTGTGATCGTGAAAACCTTTTACGCTAGTAACTTAATCCCTTTGTATCGCGATATATTACATGTCCGAGATTCGATCATCGATATCTCCATACCTAGTTTGATCTTGTTACCGACATGCACTCTTTTCTTGTTTCCGTGATATAACATTCTAGTGATTACATCACTTGTTTGCAAGCTAACTAATGTGATATCACCGAGAGGGCTCAGAGTATATCTATCCGTCATCGGGATGGACAAATTCCACTTTTGATCTATGAGCCTCTACATAACACCTTCGTAGCACTAAACCCACCTTTACAGTCACCATGTTACGGTGTGACGTTTGATGTTATTAAGATACTCTTCCAGTGTTAGTGATTGACATGATCTCATGGTCTAAGGACTATGATTAATTCGCATGATGTTATAGCAATATAAACACAATGACTTTGATCATAATGTTATACTTCGAATGAATGTTCATCACATTATTCCAACAATGTTGTGACCTCGTTATTAACAACATCCAATGTCCATGATCAGGAAACCTTGATCATCTTGTTAATCAACGAGCTAGTTTATAAGAGAGGCATAACTAGGAACTTTCTATTTGTTTATTAAACACACATGTATTAACGTTTCCATATTAATACTATAGCATGCAAAATAAACATCTATCATATACTTGGAATGCATATAATAACAACTTTATTATTGCCTCTCAGGACATATTCCCTTCAAGTATTTATTTTATGTTGTGGTTATATTACGGTCCAGGATGGAAAACAACAAGTTCTCTCCATCCTCTCAAAAACCTCAATGTTCTCAAGGCTTTGACCAGTAATGTTTGCATCAGTTTTATTGTTATGAGTAGTGCTCTATAGATTTTGCGGTTCGCTGCTCCCTCCTGGGTCGCACGCGCAGCGACCTCATGCGGCTCAGATCACTATAGAGCTTCGTTGGGAAACCCCAAGAGGAAGGTATGATGAGCACAGCAGTAAGTCTTCCCTCAGTAAGAAACCAAGGTTATCGAACCAGTAGGAAGAAGGAAACGACTCCAAGGTGTTGCTAACAACTTGGAACCTACACAACACAAACTCAAGGCTTTTCCCCAACAAACAGAGAGGTTGTCAATCTCATCGATTTGCTGAAAACAAAGGATTAAACATATGGTGTGGAAGGTAATGGAAGCTTGCAGAAATTAAATAGTAACAGTGTAAGATGTATCAATGGTAAAGATTGTACCGGGGTCCACAGTTCACTAGAGGTGTTCTCCTTAAGATAAACAACATAACATGCTGGGTAGACAAATTACAGCGGGGCAATTGACAAGACAGAGCAAAGCATAACAATGTAATACTAGACATTCATGACCCTATGAGATTTGATTAGGCATTACAACAATATACATAGACCGCCATCCAACTGCATCTATGAATAGTAATCCACCTTCAGGTTATCATCCGAACCTCCTCCAGTATTAAGTTGCAAGCAATGGATAACTGATTTAAGCAATGTGTGTAAAGTAAACAATACAATTGTTCCATGAACAAGAGATTGTTGTTTTCTCCCTAGTAGAAACAACACATCTACAACCTTAGATATTTTTGTCACTTCCCCAGATTCAGTAGAGGCATGAACCCACTATCGAGCATAAATACTCCCTCTTAGAGTCACTAGCATCTACTTGCCCAAGATAGCTCCTAGAAACAGAGAGCATTGATGACTGACTCAGTTGATGTGGAGCCTGTTGGGAACCCCAAGAGAAAGGTGTGAAGCAGCACAGCAGCAAGTCTTCCCTCAGTAAGAAATTGAGGTTATCGAACCGGTAGGAGGAAGGCAACGTCACATAGGTGTTGCAAGCATCATGGAAACCTGCACAACACAAACTCAAGACTTTGCCCCAACTAACAGTTAGGTTGTCAATCTCACCGGTTGCTGTAACAAAGGATTAAACGTATGGTGTGGAAGATAATGGTTTGCAGCAAGTAAACAGGTAACAGTGGAGGATGTATCAATGGTAAAGATTGGACCGGGGTCCATAGTTCACTAGAGGTGCTCTCCTTAGATAAACAACATGGCATGAAGGGTAAACAAATTACAGCAGGACAATTGACAGGAACACGAGCAAGGCATAACAATGCAATAATAGACAAAAAGATCCTATGAGATTCGATTGGGCAATACAACAATATACATAGACCGCCATCCAACTGCATCTATAACTAGAAGTCCACCTTAAGGTTATCATCCGAACCCCCTCCAGTATTAAGTTGCAAGCAATAGACAACTGCTTTAGGAAAAGTGTGTAAGGTAAACAATCCACTTGTTCTATGAACAAGAGACCGTTGTTTTCTCCCTAGTAGCAACAACACTCTACAACCGAAGATATTTCTATCACTTCCCTTGGAAACTAGAGGCATGAACCCACTATCGAGCATAAATACCCCCTCTTGGAATCACTAGCAACTACTTGGCCAAGATAGCTACTAACAACGGAGAGCATGCAAGATCACAAACAACACATACATGATAGAATCAAATAGACAAAACCATTAATCAACCTGACATAGTAATCTCAATATCCATCGGATCCCCGCAAACACAACATGCATGATTACAAATAGATTAGATCTTGATCATGAATGGAGCTAACAAGATCTATATATGAAATCACAAGGAGGATATACAACCATATAGCTACTACATGGACCCATAGTCCAAGGTGGAACTACTCACACATTATATCGGAGAAAGAAGGCCTCCGGGATGATCTCCCCTCCGGCAGGGTGCCGGGAAGAAATTCATATCCCCCGATCTAGGGACGATGGTGGCAGCGGCTACAGAAGGTTGTGTGGATTTTTGGTCGGGTGCCTAGGGTTTATGCATCGGGGGCTTCTTATAGGCGAAGAGGCGAGGCTGGGAGTCGGCCAGTGGGCCCACACCCTACCCAGGAGTAGGTCAGGGACCACCCGCGCCTAGGAGGGTGTGGTGGCCCTGGTTCGCCTCTCTGTCTCCCCTCTGGACTTCATGTCGCCCACAGTAAAATATTGACTTTGGCTTTTGTCCCGTCCGATTCCGAGAATATTGATTTTCTGCCGTTCTGGAACCAAAAGCAGAAGAAAACATGCAACTAGCACTGTGGCAACTTGTTAATACTCCCTCCGTTCGGAAATATAAGACATTCTAGCTTTGTGAAACGAATGTATCTAGACACCTTTTAGGGTATAGGTTCACTCCGAACCTCTACGAACCTATACACTAAAAGACGTCTAGATACATTCGATTCACAAAGCTAAAACGTCTTATATTTCTGAACAGAGGGAGTATGTTAGTTCCAGAAAAGATATAAAAACACCTCAAAGTATAGACAAAGAAAAGCAAAGTAGATACAAAACAAGCATGGAGCATCAAAAATTATAGATACGTTTCCGACGTATCAAGCATCCCCAAGCTTAACTCCTGCTCGTCCTCGAGTAGGTAAGTGATAAAAGAATAATTTTTGAGGTGACAAGCACCATCAAAACCAATATCAAACCATTTGCAAGCATTGAAAGCTGGGATCAAAGAACTCTAAACATGTGCATGAAAAATGGAGTTCTAACAATAGGACATAATAACTATGCATGCAACATAAAGGCTACAAACAAAGATCATGAATAACATGCATTGAAAAAAGTTTGTTTGTTTCACATACAGAAAACATGGCATAGTGGCATTCAGCTTGTCCCTCATAGAGTAGCAAATAGATGCATAGGACACCTTTAAAGTTCACAAGGGTGACTAGAAACAAGTAGCACAAGAACAAGTAATATCACAATATGCATCAATCAATAAGTTTTGGGACACTGCACACAGAATGGCAACTATGCTCTCCTAATGGTGCCTAAGGGTAGAAGGTGGAGACTCAAATAATGGTGTAAGATAGGCCTTTCATAAAGGAAGCAGGGATTTAAAGTTTCAAAAAGAGCTTCCAAAAATTATGGTACTTGTTAGCTTTCAGCCCTCATTGCCCCTATCATAAGCATCTTGAAGTGGTTAAGGTTAAAGTGAACAAACTATGGAGTATATGCTTGACAAAGTATAAGTTGGCAATTCAAGTCCCTTGAATACGGGGGCCACACCTCATGCTACTCAACTTCAGTCACCTGTAAGTTCTTGTCATTGTAAGTACTTGCATATCATAGAGAACCGCCAACAGGGTACCCCTTGCACATGGTACAAGAGCTATCCCATAACCAAAATGACAAGGCAAGCAGACAATAAGCATCTTAGCAATCTTTTTATTTACTATGTGCATAGCTTTTTATTGAGGATGCTACATAGATAGCTCATTATGGTGATGCTGCAAGTTTCCACCATGATTAGGCATGGCTTAGTCTAGTGGCCCAGGCATTTCTCTAACACAAAATACATACTCCATGGACTTACAAGTTCCCTATTTATTTCACACTGATGACATCCATAGACAAAAGAGCATGATATCAACTGTGTACAAAGTACAAGTGCAATGTTGAAAACGTTCCCCGTGAAAGCACGGTTTTGCTAATTCCGACGTATAAGTGCAAGCATATACAACATAGATGACACAATGGTTCAAGTTTATTAGGGGCAAAGAATATAAAGTGTGCCATTAAGTTTGTGAGGGCTTTAATCATTAAGTTTTCACATAACAAAGAGACTTTTTAACTGGAAGATAGCTGAAAACAAGAATATACTTGGAATGGTGTAACACACCATGCATAGGAATTTATAGTGGACACTTTGGAATAACTTGGTTTCTTGGAAGTTGTAAGCATGAGTAGAACTTACTCATACAAGTGGAGGCTAGCAAAAGACTGGGAGAAACCAACTAAGAGAGCAATAATGGCCATAATCATGCAGAGCAACAAAACATTACTAATCAAAGCATAGAGTGGTACTACAAGTCAAGGACTAAATGATCATAAAGGCTATGGTGACTTGATCATAGTCATAACATGGTGTGAGCATGTGCCAAGTCAACCCAAACAAAGCATCAAAGGAGAAAACCACAATACTATGCTTTTGTATGCTAAAACAACGCATAATTCTTTCAAGGCACACTGAGCAATCCCAATTGTTTGGAACAAAACATGCTACAGCAATAATCACTAAGCATAAGGTCAAAACAACACCAAGCATCTCATGCTAAAGTCTAAGTCACAGTCAATGCAAGCTCCTCTTGCACTTTCAAGCAGGAACTTCCTACTCCTTTCCAATACCAAGCAACTTATTTGAAACAACACACAGAGAACGGAAGTCCAAACTACTTTATTCAAGCAAACTAAACAAACCAAACGAAAACTAAGACGCTCCAAGAACAACATAACTTGTGCATAAAACAATAAAAATGAAGTGTCTAGACAGACCTGAGCTTTTTATTGATGAAGAAGGGGATGCCTTGGGCATCCCCAAGCTTTGACGCTTGTACCTCTTGGATATTTCTTGGGGTGACACCGGGGTGGCATCCCCAAGCTTGAGATTTTGTCCATTATTCATCCCATTACATCATTCTCTCTCTACACCTGAAATTTTTCCTTCATACAAAACTTCACACAATCTTCATTAGCAACATTAGTGTATTCAAAAGATAATAGACCCTTGGGTTTAGCTTTGGAACAGCAAAAAATTTCACTAAAAACACAAGCTACTGTAGAAACTCCTTCAAAAATCTCAATTCCCCAAAAGAGAACTCAAAAAGAAATCAATAAGAAGCAAATGCAAATAATGGCAGAAACTTGTCAAAACAGACCAGTAGGTAGAAACCGATTTTTTTAAAAATCTTCTGTTGCTCAAATAAAAAAGTGTTGAACTAAGGAAAGTTATCTAACATACTGGGGGATTTATTCGTAAATTTTCATCTCAATCCGACTTACAGAGACTCCTCACGAATTTTGATGGTGGAGGACAGAAATCTGTTTTGGGACAGCAACTTCCCAAATCTTACTTTCCTCTCATTAGAGGTCATTCTTGGCACAAAAAGCAAACAAAAAGGATAAGGAGAGGTCATTACTGAAGTAATAACTTCCAAGACTCAAGAAAACTCTTGGTTTATCTCCCAACAAGTACTTTTCTTTAACGCCTTTAAGTTAGGCATGATAGTTTGAGAAGATGCTCACATAAGAAATATGAATTGAGTTAAAAGAGAGCATCAAGAAGCAAATTCAAAACACATTTGAGTCTAACCCACTTCCTATGCATAGGAATCTTGTACACAAATAAATTCACAAAGAACAAAGTGCCAAGCATAGGAAGATAAAACAAGAGTAACTTCAAAACTTTCAGCACATAGAGAGGTGTTTCAGTACCATGAAAACTTCCTCAACCATATTTTCCTCTCTCATAATAATTTTCAGTAGCCTCATGTATAAACTCAACAATATAGCTATCACATAAATCATGCTTTTCATGATCTTCAAACACATAATTTCTATCAAGCTCAAAAATAGTGGGATTAAAACCTTCACAGGTTTTACCCAAAGTAGATATTTCAAAAGGATCCACAGGAACATAACATTCATACTCCTTTGGTAAGCATGGGGGACAATCAAATAATGTAATGGATAAATAGTTACTCTCATTAGAAGGTAAGCATGGGTAGACAATCCATTCTTTCTCCTTTTGTTCATCACTCTCCTCTTCTTTTTCATCTAATGAGCTTCCAGTTTCAACAATTTCTTCTTCCATAGGCTCCTACAAGGCATTAGTCTCTTCCATTTGTGGAAAGCACCTATTAAAATATTCAAGAATATAGCCATTTTCTTCCTTGTAATTATCAAAGAAAAATTTAAGTATCTCATAAACCTCATATTCATATGGTGCATCATCAGTATTTTCAAGCAAACTGGCAAGTTCAAAAGCACCCTTAAAGGCAATAAATTATTCAATTTGTTCCACATCATAAAAGTCATATTTTCCTTTAACATAAGAGGATATGGTAACATTATCATTGTACTCACATTGAAAAGGGAGGTGTTTATACCTCCTACAATAGCAAGCTTTATCAAAGCAATAAGTAACATTATAAGTAGAGCACACCTCTCTAGCAATAGTATTCAACTTATCAACTTGTTCCCATAAGTGTTTCCCTTTTTGTGACAAATGGTGTTCCTTATAATAATACCTTTGTTCTTCCGTGAAACCTTGCCAATAAGAACTAGTTTCAAAGAAACCATCCATTGATAGAAATCATGACCAAGCAAGGCAATAACAGACCAACAACTAGAGTAGGAACTATTTTTTTTGTGTTTTTGAATAAAGAAAGCAAACCAAACTAAACTATTTTTTTGGAGCTTTTGATAAAAAGAGGCAAACAAAACCAATCAAACTAAAAACAAAGTAAAGAGAAAGGTTGAGGAGGACTCCCCTTCTGAAGACGTCCTTGGCCTCCTCGGCACAGCGCCAGAAAACTTGATGGTGGAGCTTGACGGGGAGGAAGAGGTTGAAGCTGTCCTGTAGATCCCCGGCAAAGGCGCCAGAAAACTTGATGGCTGGCTCAGTTGATGTGGAGCCTGTTGGGAACCCCAAGAGCAAGGTGTGAAGCAGCACAGCAGCAAGTCTTCCCTTAGTAAGAAACCGAGGTTATCGAACCAATTGGAGGAAGGAAACGTCACATAGGTGTCGCAAGCAACGTGGAAACTTGCACAACACAAACTCAAGACTTTGCCCCAACTAACAGTGAGGTTGTCAATCTCACCGGTGGTTGTAACAAAGGATTAAACGTATGGTGTGGAAGATAATGGTTTGTAGCAAGTAAACAAGTAACAATGGAGGATGTATCAATGGTAAACATTGGACCGGGGTCCATAGTTCACTAGAGGTGCTCTCCTTAGATAAACAACATGGAATGAAGGGTAAACAAATTACAGCAGGGCAATTGACAGGAACCGAGCAAGGCATAACAATGCAATACTAGACAAAAAGATCCTATGAGATTCGATTGGGCAATACAACAATATACATAGACCGCCATCCAACTGCATATATGACTAGAAGTCCACCTTAAGGTTATCATCCGAACCCCCTCCAGTATTAAGTTGCAAGCAATAGACAACTGCTTTAGGCAAAGTGTGTAAGGTAAACAATCCACTTGTTCTATGAACAAGAGACCGTTGTTTTCTCCCTAGTAGCAACAGCACATCTACAACCCGAAGAGATTTCTGTCACTTCCCTTGGAAACTAGAGGCATGAACCCACTATCGAGCATAAATACCCCCTCTTGGAGTCACTAGCAACTACTTGGCCAAGATAGCTACTAACAACGGAGAGCATGCAAGATCACAAACAACACAGACATGATAGAATCAAATAGAAAAAACCATTAATCAATATGACATAGTAATCTCAATATCCATCGGATCCCCGCAAACACAACATGCATGATTACAAATAGATTACATCTTTATCATGAACGGAGCTCACAAGATCTATACATGAAAGCACAAGGAGGAGATACAACCATCTAGCTACTACATGGACGCATAGTCCAAGGTGGAACTACTCACGCATCATACCGGAGAAAGAAGGCCTCCGGGACGATCTCCCCTCCGGCAGGGTGCCGGGAAGAACTTCAGATCCCCTCGATCTAGGGACGACGGTGGCGGCGTCTACAAAAGGTTTCGTGGAGTTTTGATCAGGTGCCTAGGGTTTCTGCATCGGGGGCTTCTTATAGGCGAAGAGGCGAGGCTGGGAGGCGGCCAGGGGGCCCAGAACCTACCTAGGCATGGGGCAGGGCCCACCCGCTCCTAGGGGGTGTGGCGGCACTGGTTCGCCTCTCCGTCTCCCCTCTGGACTTCGTGTCGCCCATGGTAAGATATTGACTGACTTTTGTCCCGTCCGATTCCGAGAATATTGATTTTCTGCCTTTCTGGACCAAAAACAGAAAAAACAAGCAACTGGCACTGTGGCAACTTGTTAATAGGTTAGTTCCATAAAAGATATAAAAACACCTCAAAGTGTAGACAAAGCAAAGCAAAGTAGATACAAAACAAGCATGGAGCATAAAAAATTATAGATACGTTTCCGACGTATCAAGCATCCAAGATCTCAAACAACATAGACATGATAGAATCAATAAGATAGAATCATTAATCAATCTGACATAGTAATCTCAATATCCATTAGATCCCCACAAACACAACATGCATGATTACAAATAAATGATCTTGATCATGAACAGAGCTCACAAGATCTAAACATGGTAGCACAAAGGAGGATAAACAACCATCTAGCTACTATATGGACCCATAGTCCAAGGAGGAACTACTCACGAATCATACCGGAGGCTGGCATGGTGATGAAGGACTCCGGGATGATCTCTCCCCTCCGGCAGGGTGCCGGGAAGTGCTTCAGATCCCCCCGATTTAGGGACGACGGTGGCGGTGGATACAGACTGTTTCGTGGAAGATTTATCGGGTACTTAGGATTTTGGTATTAGGGCCTTCTTATAGATGAAGGGGGAGACCGAGGGGGTGCCCGAGGCGGCCGCACCCTCCCAGGCGCGGCCTGGGCTGGCCCGCGCGGCCAGGGGGTGTGGGCCCCTCGTGGCCCTCCTCCGTCTCGTCTTCTGGCTCTGTGTTCTCCTCGGTGAAATATTGACTTCGGCTTTCGTCCCGTCCAATTCCGAGAATATTTATTTTCTGATTTTCTGGAACCAAAAACAGCAGCAAACATGCAACTGGCACTATGGCATCTTGTTAATAGGTTAGTTTCAGAAAACATATAAAAATATATCAAAGTGTAGACAAAGAAAAGCAAAGTGGATACTAAACAAGCATGGAACATCAAAAATTATAGATACGTTTACGACATATCAAGCATCCCCAAGCTTAACTCCTGCTCGTCCTCGAGTAGGTAAGTGATAAAAATAATAATTTTTGAGGTGACATGCACCATCACAATCAAGATCAAACCATTTGCAAGCATTGAAAGCTGGGATCAAAGTACTCTAAACATGAGCATGAAAGATGAAGTTCTAACAATAAGACATAGCAACTATGCTGCAACATGAAAGGATACAAACAAATATTCATGAATAACAATGCATTGAAAGATGTTTGTTTGTTCCACATTTAGAAAAGATAGCATAATGGCATTCATCTTGTCCCTCATGGAGTAGCAAAACATAAATGCAAAGGACACCTTAAAAGTTCATAAGGGTGACTAGATACAAATATTTTAGGAACAAGCAATATCAACAATATGAATCAATCAATAAGTTTTGGGACAATGCACATAGAACTAAGAATGGCAACTATGATCTATTAATTGGTGCCTAAGGATAGAAAGTGGAGACTCAATATAAAAGTGGAAGAAAGGCCCTTCAAAGGGAAGCAGGGATTTCAAGTTTCAAAAAGAGCTTCCAAAAATTATGGTACTTGTTAGCTTTAATCTCTCATTGCCCCTATCATAAGCATCTTGAAGTGATTAAGGTTAAAGTGAACAAAATATGGAGTATATGCTTGACAAAGTATAAGTTGGCAATGTCATGTCCCTTGAGTACGAGGGCCGCTCCTCATGCTACTCAACTTTAGTTACCGATAAGTTCTTGTCATAGTAATTACATGTGTATCATAGAGATCCGCCAACGGGGTACCACTTTCCCCATGATACAGGAGCTATCCCATATCAAAATGACAAGGCAAGCAGACAATGAGCATCTCAGCAATCTTATTATTTACCATGGGAAAATGGTGCTTTTTTCTCTCTTTCCTCTTTTCAATATCTCTCTTTTTTATAAGAAGAATTCTTCATGGATTGCTCACTATGGTGATGCTGCAAGTTTCCACCATGATTAGGCATGGCTTAGGCTAGCGGCCCAGGCGCTTATCTAACACATATACATAACTCCATGGACTTACAAGCTCCCCTTTTATTTCACACCGACGGCATCCATAAACAAAGGAGCATGATATCAACTGGGTAGATATCTACAAGTGTTGAAAGCGTTCCTCGTGACAACACGGTTTTGCTAATCTCAACTTATAAGTGCAAGAATATACAACATAGATGACACAATGTTTCAAGTTTATTAGGGGCAAGAAAAATAAAGTGTGCCATCAAGTTTGTGAGAGCTTTAATCACTAATTTTCACATAACAAAATGACTTTTTAATTGGAAGGTACATAAAACAAGAATATACTTGGAATGGTGTAGCACACCATGCATATGAATTTATAGTAGACAATTTGGAATAACTTGGTTTCTTGGGAGTTGGATGCATGAGGAGAGCTTACTCAATGCAAGTGGAGGCTAGCAAAAGATTGGGAGCGACCAACTAAGAGAGCAATAATGGCCATAATCATGCAGAGCGACAAAACATTATCAACTAAAGCATAAAGTGGTACCACAAGTCAAAAACTAAATGATCATAGAGGCTAAGGTGACTGGTTCATAGTCATAACATGGTGTGAGCATGTGCCAAGTCAACCCAAACAAAGCATCAAAGGAGAATACCACAATACTATGCTTTTGTATGCTAAAACAACGCATGATTCTTTCAAGGCACACTAAGAAATCTCAATTGTTTGGAACAAGTCATGCTACAACAATAATCACTAAGCATAAGGTCAAAACAACATCTAGCATGACATGATAAAGTCTAAGCCACAGTCAAAGTAAGCTCACTTTTGTACCACTATAAGCAAGAACTTCCTACTCTTTTCCAACACCAATCAACTTATTTGAAACAACACAGCGAAAACGGGGGTCCAAATACTATATTCAAGCAAACTAAAAAAAACCAAAAAGAAAAACTAAGACGCTCCAAGAACAACACAACTGTGCATGAAACAATAAAAACAAAGTGTCTAGAAAGACCTGATATTCTTATCGATGAAGAAGGGGATGCCTTGGGCATCCCCAAGCTTTGACGCATGTACCTCTTGAATATTTCTTGGGGTGACACGGGGTGGCATCCACAAGCTTAATATTTTGTCCATTATTCGTCTCATTACATCATTCTTCCCTTACACCTGAAAATTTCCTTCATACAAAACTTCACACAATCTTCATTGGCAACATTAGTGCATTCAAAAGATAATAGACCTTTGGGTTTTGTTAAACACAACAAAACTTTCATTAAATACACAAGCTACTGTAGCAATTCCCTAAAAAAGCTCAATTTACCAAAGAGAACCCAAAAGGAAATCAATAAAGAGGCAAATGCAAATAATGGCAGAAATCTGTCAAAGCAGACCAGTAGGTGAAAACCGATTTTTTCGAAGACCTTATGTTGCTCAAATCAAATAGTGTTGAACTAACGAATGTTAGCTAACAACATGGGGATTTATTCAGAAAATTACATCTCAATCCGACATACAGAGATTTTTCACGAATTTTTACAGTGAAGCACAAAAATCTGTTTCGGGACAACACTTCCCAAAATTTTACTTCCCTCTCATTAGAGGTTGTTCTTGGCACAAAAATCAAATAAAAATGATAAGTAGAGGTGATTACAGAAGTAATAACTTCCAAGACTCAAGAAAACTATTTGGTTATCTCCCAAGAAGTACTTTTCTTTAACGGCTTTAAGTTAGGCGCATGAAGCAAGAATCAAGTATTTTCAAATGAAGAAGCATTGATATCAAACTTTGCTTTCAAAGGAGGAGCAAAAGGTAACTTCTCTCTCCTCATAGGGAAGTTTTCAATACCTTTCTTAAATGGAAATTGATATTTAATGGTTCCTTCTTTCATATCAATGATGTCACCAACAGTTCTAAGAAAAGGTCTTCCCAAAGTAATAGGACAAGAAGCATTGTATTCAACATCCAAAACATAGAAATCAATAGGGACATAAGCATTGTTAACCATAATAAGAACATCATTAACACTCCCTATGAGTTTCTTTTTATCATTATCATCAAGTGGGACATCTAAATAGCAATCTTTCAACGGTGGCAAATCAAGTATTTCATAAATCTTTCTAGGCATAATAGAGACAGCAGAACCAATGTCACATGAAACTTTGAGATCAAAGTCATTCACTTGCATATTAATGATGGGTTCCCAACTATCTTCTACTTTCCTAGGAATAGAAGATTTGTGTTTCAACTTTTCTTCCTTAATTTTAATGAGAGCATTTGTAATGTGTTTTTGAAAGCCATATTCATATCACTAGCATTAAGACTTCTAGCAAGCTTTTGTAGGAACATAATCACTTCAGAAATATTGCAACCATCAAGATCAAAATCAAACTTAGTATCATAGGTAGTAGACTTAGGCATTGTTGTAGGAGGAATAGGGACTTCTTGTGGTTTGGTAGCATCCATATTGGTGGTGGTAATAGTACAAACACTATTGTTTTTAGCAATTTCAGCTTCTCTTTCCCACTTAGCATGTAGTTTAGCTAACAGTCTAACATTTTCATCAATAGTAACTTGTATGTCATGAGTAGTAGCAAAGTTATTTTCCAAGGTTTCAGGTTTAGAAACCATCTTATTAATCAAACAGGATTGTGCTTTAGACAAATATGAAATATTTTTCTCAATATTCAAAAGCTTTTCTTCCACAATCTTGTTAAAAGTGGTTTGTTTACTAATAAAGTCTTTAAGCATGACTTCAAGTTCAGAGGGAGCACTTCTATTATTGTAGGAATTTCCATAAGTATTATCATTATTGGGAGGATAAGGCCTATAATTATTACTACCAAAATTGTTCCTATAGGCATTGTTGTTGAGATTGTTATTTCTAATGAAGTTTACATCAACTTGCTCTTCTTGAGCAACCAAAGAGGCTAAGGGAACATTATTTGGATCTATATGAGCTTTTCCATTAACAAGCATAGCCATAATAACATCAATTTTATCATTCAAAGAGGATGTTTCTTCAACAGAATTTATCTTCTTACCATGTGGAGCTCTCTCAGTGTGCCATTCAGAATAATTAACCATCATATTATCAAGGAGCTTTGTTGCAGCACCCAAAGTAATGGTCATAAAGGTACCTTCAGCAGCAGAATCCAATAGATTTCTTGAAGAGAAGTTTAACCCTGCATAAAAAGTCTGGATAATCATCCAAGCAGTCAGTCCATGAGTGGGGCAATTCTTTACCAAAGATTTCATTCTTTCCCAAGATTGAGCAACATGTTCATTATCAAGTTGTTTAAATTTCGTTATTTCACTTTTCATAGATATAATCTGAGCAGGAGGATATTATTTTCCAATAAAAGCATCTTTGCACTTAATCCTAGAATCAATACTATTTCTAGGCAAGGATAGCAACCATTCTTTAGCTTTTCCTCTCAAGGAAAAAGGAAATAATTTGAGCTTAATAATATATCCATCTACATCCTTATAATTTTTCATCTCACAAAGTTCAACAAAGCTATTAAGATGGGCAACAGCATCATCAGAACTAACACTAGAAAATTGCTCTTTCATAATAAGATTTAACAAAGCAGGCTTAATTTCTAAAAAGGTAGCATCAGGAGCAGGTGGAGCAATAGGTGTACTCAGGAAATCATTGTTGTTTGTGCTAGTGAAGTCACACAACTTGGTGTCCTCAGCAGAGTTCATTTTTGCAAAGGTTGAGCAAGCCAACAGCAGCAGCAACTAGAGTAGGAACTATTTTTGTGTGTTTTTATAAGAAAAACCAAAACAAAGGAAACTATTTTCTTTTGGAATTTTTGATAAAAAGAAGCAAGCAAAACAAGTCAAAAGAAACTAAGCAAAACAAAAACAAGGTAAAGAGAAAGGTTGTGAAGGACGCCCCTTGTGAAACCGTCCTTAACTCCCCGACAACGGCGCCAAAAAACATCTTGATGCGGCTCAGATCACTGTAGAGCTTCGTTGGGAAACCCCAAGGGGAAGGTATGATGATCACGGCAGTAAGTCTTCCCTCAGTAAGAAACCAAGGTTATTGAACCAGTAGGAGGAAGGAAACGACTCCAAGGTGTTGCTAACAACTTGGCACCTATACAACACAAACTCAAGACTTTGCCCCAACGAACAGTGAGGTTGTCAATCTCACTGGTTTGCTGAAAACAAAGGATTAAACGTATGGTGTGGAATGTAATGGTAGCTTGCAGAAAGTAAACACTAACAGTGGAAGATGTATCAATGGTAAAGATTGGACCGGGGTCCACAGTTCACTAGAGGTGTTCTTCTTAAGATAAACAACATAACATGCTGGGTAAACAAATTATAGGGGGCAATTGACAGGACAGAGCAAGACATAACAATGCAATACTAGACATTCATGACCCTATGAGATTTGATTGGGCATTACAAAAATATACATAGACCGCCATCCAACTGCATCTATGACTAGTAATCCACCTTCAGGTTATCATCCGAACCCCCTCCAGTATTAAGTTGCAAGCAACGGATAACTGATTTAAGCAATGTGTGTAAACTAAACAATACAATTGTTCTATGAACAAGAGATTGTTGTTTTCTCCCTAGTAGCAACAACACATGTACAACCTTAGAGATTTCTATCACTTCCCTAGATTCAATAGAGGCATGAACCCACTATCGATCATAAATACTCCCTCTTGGAGTCACTAGCATCTACTTGGCCAAGATAGATACTAGAAACAAAGAGCATGCAAGATCTCAAACAACACAGACATGATATAATCAATAAGATAGAATTATTAAGCAATCTGACATAGTAATCTCAATATCCATCGGATCCCCGCAAACACAACATGCATGATTACAAATAAATGATCTTGATCATGAACGGAGCTCACAAGATCTAAACATGGTAGCACAAAGTAGGAGAAACAACCATCTGGCTACTGTATGGACTCATAGTCCAAGGTGGAACTACTCACGCATCATACCGGAGGCTGGCATGGTGATGAAGAAGGCCTCCGGGATGATCTCTCCCCTCCGGCAAGGTGACGGGAAGAGCTTCAGATCCCCCGATCTAGGGACGATGGTGGCGGCGGCTACAGACTGTTTCGTGGAAGATTGATCGGGTACTTAGGGTTTTGGTATCGGGGGATTATTATAGGCGAAGGGGGAGACCAAGGGGGTGCCCGAGGCGGCCGCACCCTCCAGGCATGGCCTGGGCTGACCCGCGCGGCCAGGGGGTGTGGGCCCCTCATGGCCCTCCTCCGTCTCGTCTTCTGGCTCCGTGTTTTCCTCGGTGAAATATTGACTTTGGCTTTCGTACCGTCCAATTCCAAGAATATTTATTTTCTGGATTTTCTGGAACCAAAAACAGCAAAAAACATGCAACTAGCACTGCGGCATCTTGTTAATAGGTTAGTTCCGGAAAACGTATAAAAATACCTCAAAGTGTAGACAAAGCAAAGCAAAGTGGATACTAAACAAGCATGGAACATCAAAAATTATGGATATGTTTATGACGTATCACGACCCCAGGGGAAAAACCCTAGCAAGCCAAGCACCTTCCCCACCGAGCCCCTGCCGCTGGCGGCTGTGGTGGTGGCACCCAATCGTCTAAGGCGGCAGGAAGGAGGGAGCGTGCCCTGACGAGACGATTTCACACGGAGGAGAACGTCACCGTGGCTGCGCACAACTATGGAGAGGGTGGCAACGCTTGATGAGCTGGTGGAGGGGAGCGGCGGAGCAGCTTGCAGCAAGATGAGGAGCCATGGAGGCGTTGTCACAAGGTCCGAGAGGCGTCGGCGCTGCGGCGTCACACGCGGACCTTGGGGCGCACAGCCATGGAAGTGGCTTGGTGGTGCTACAGCGGGGCCTCGTTGCTGACTCTGGAGGCGGCGGCCAGCTGCGTAGGAGAAGGGAAGGCGGCCCGGCTGTTGGTGACCCGACCAAGATATGGGCCCGATCTGGGGCTAAAGGCTGCTGTGTTGCTCTACTGTTCGGAGGGGATAGCGGCGGCGCAACAACTCCTCAACCGGGATGGAGGTCGGAGAAGGGAGGGGCTGCAAGGAGAAGGTCGTATCTCGGTCGTGCGGGTCGCGAAGGAACCATGACATTTCGACCATGACGATGAGGTGATGCGGTGGCAGCGGTGTGAGGAACATGGACATCTTCCCCATTCTCTTGAGTCACGAGGAAGGTGTGTGGCGACACGGACGAAAGTCTTGCCTGTCTTCGATCGGTGCCGACGCCCACGGGTGTCGTTTCCCTCCTTGGAGGCGTTGTCGAGGTTTCACGGCAACTCACTCGTTCTCTTTTTGGTTTGGTGGATGTCTCTGGGCGAAAGTTTAGATCATGTCGGATCGGCGCGATGGCGGCATCCTCGACGTCGTACCTCTATTGGGAGCTTCACGTTTGGATATATGGCTTGGAGGTCCTATGTTGCGCTCCTCCGGTGTTGACCACTGTCCTAGGTCGAGCATCAAGGGCGCTATGTTACGCCATGGCCGGCGAGTCCAAGACGACAACTTCTTGGGATCGACCAAGTTCCGCCATTTATATTCTTTAGATGGTGAGTTGACAAGGAGATCCTTTAGGGTGTTTATTCTTTGGAGGCATCCGACATCGGTTGATTTGTTTAGGTTAGGACAGAATCTTTCATGTTTTAGTTGTTGTGTTTGTGGTGGCGGTCTCCGGACTTGCTAGAGTGGAGTTTTTGCTACGCTCGTTGCTTCCAGCGAGTGGTAGTTTCTTATACCTAAAATTTTGCCTTCTATAAAGATAAGGCACGTCTTTCGCGTGCTCTCGAAAAAAATAGTGCTCTATAAATTCTCTAGATTAAGGAGTTTTTAACCATTTCTCTAAGATTCCAAAAGTCAAGCTCACATTGGATGTTCATGATGAGATTATTTATGATAAGGGGCACTTTATTACTCAAAAGATTTAAGTATTACACCTGACCTCTGCATAACTAGGATGCACACAACCGTCACAATCTATGAATCCAAACAGCAAATAATGAAAAACGTGGATTACGTATCGAATAAGAAATTGCAAAACACCTATGATGCCGAAGGAGGGCCTATTAGTAGATATTGTTGTCATCCATGTCGTATAAACAAATTTCACGTTGTATCCTGGAGTAGCAGCGTACATAGCTCCATAAAAGGGTTGTGATAACCCACACATGCAGCGCCAACCAAGACTGTAGAGTGTTGGTACATCTGTAAATGACCTACAAGAGAGAATAATTTTTATTATTAATTTTTTTACCATTTTTACATAGCCATAGAGACTATATAATGGCAATCTCTCCAAACCAAAAAAGTAACTTATACTTGTGATCTATACCATGCAACCAATTTCTAAATATATTGGCAATACTACGTGGTGGATACTAAGACTGAAGCTGCTTGGGTAACTAACCATATAGACCTAGCTAAATTATATTAGAAAAACAGGTGTCTCATTATGATGACAAAACGCACAGATAGGATTCTATGCCAATTCCTCTTAATAAGATTATCTTTAGTAAGGATAACCCCTCGATGAAGATACAAAGCAAATATTTTGTTTTTAGAGGTATCTTCATCTTTCAGATCATCCTATTATCTAAAACTGATACGATTGGCTAGACTAAAGCATTGTATAAGAAACTAACGGAGAAAGAATCATTCTCACTTAAGTTCCAATGAAATTCATCAGGCCTAGCTGATAGTTGAACATTTGCTAACCGATGTAGCAACATGATCCAAGAGTCAAGTCTGGTACCAATCAAATCTCTCCTAAAAATCACGTTGGGAGGAAATGATTCCAATACGGTGGCAATATTTTTTTCCTTATAACGGACGATGGAATACAACGTGGGATATTGTTTACGGAGTGTAGTAGTGTCAAACCACTTATCCTTCTAAAATACTATGCACATGAGAAAGCTTCCTCGAACACCCGAGAATAGAGATTGAACATTTGCGAAAAAAGTCGACTTGCTCTCTGAAGTATCTGACAACCGTCCTTAATAGAAAATGTATTGGAGCGAAAGAAATGTTTCTTCATTTCCATCAGGCTGGTCCAAAAGTAAGAGTTACCAGTTTTCCAAACCACCGAGGCAATACTTTTGATCCAACATATTTTCTTTTTAGTAAAGTTTGCCATATTCCCTTTTTAGCTAATAACTTAAAAACTATTTACTAAATAGGGATGTATTCTTGGAACTTCACCAGAGGATGGAAAGTATCCATTTCCTCCACTTACAAGATACAACTCGTCGAGATCGTTAACTCAGAGATGCCTACATTGGTCATTTGCAAAAAAAAAAAAGAGATGCCTACATTGGTTAAAAGGTTGGGTTTCACCGAAGATGAAATGTTCTCATGGCTCATCATTCAAGTCCGCATTTCCACTGCGGATAGGCTTCAACACTGAGGTTAGCTCAATCGTTGACTTTGTCAGCTTTGCAATCACGAGCACGGAGTTGACGGCACATCTTATGTTTAAATCTCATTCCGTGAAGGATTCGTGGAGGAAAACTGTGAGCACACTCGGCATTCAACCGAAAGCGATGAAATCGCTAACTAAACTTTGCTTCTTGGAAAATCCGGAACGATAGGAATGCAAGGGTATTTCAAAAGGAGTTCAAAACTAAAGACCTCCAGAACCATCGTAAGATTAAAATCAAGGCGATTGATTGGACGACCACGAGGACGACGGAGCATTTGAGTGGATCTTGCAGAGAGTGCCCATGGTTGGTCTTCTGACTTTCTCAGTTTCGTGTCTATTCGATCTTGTTGTCTTTCTATGATCTTCTTAATCAATGATGAGACGAGGCAATACTTCTGCCTCCATTTAGAAAGAGAGCGAGAGATCACTCTCTATAGAGAGCGGATGTTAGCGTCAACACTCCTACAAACCTTTGGGCCGGCAACAAGACCACACAAAAATGCATGGTGAACACAGCATGCACACATAAGTATCCATGATATTACGACGAAACCCCGGCCTGGCGGCTCCAGCAGCAAGCAAAGGAGGTGGCAAGCCACATGACATAGACGTCCCTCCGGAATCCGGACGTACGCCATACTTGGCGATGCCCGCACGCCCGCACAAGTTCTCCTCAACTTGACGTCGTCCGCCGGTGCATGATAATACAGTGGAACCGAAAGCTACTCGGCGATAAATCTCCGCCTCTCCTTTGCGATGCCTTGGGATACTGACAGAAGTGGCCAAAATGGGCTTGATGTGTGCGTGCGATCGTGCCTCGTTTGGAGACATATGGGGACATGGTTCGGTTCACCTGACGTCCAAGTTTCCAACTGCTCCAAATACCAAAAGTACGTAGTACCCATTCTTTGGGTGCCTTATCAGTGGGCAGTTTATCACGCTATCCTATTCTTAGACTTTCGGTCTCGGTCAGTTAAGGGATTGTAGCAGTTCTACTAGCCTTGTTTTGGCATTTTGAAAAACATAAGTATCTGGACTGTATCAATGTGCAGTGAATCTGAATTTCCTTTGTGTACAAACCATATGACTTCCTTTTGACTCGTAAAACATGCCTCTCCGTGTGATGACTATTGGTAGATATATATGAGATGCTCGCAGCTTCACTGGAATAAACCCGAGGGGCTGAGTAAACTGAGTTTAAACAATCACTGTGTGGAATTAAACCACCTAACTAGCAGAGTATATGTCCAAGCATATTCTTGTGGTAGCATCACTGACACATAGTGCAGATCTGTCAGTATATGAGCATATCTTCATTTATACTCTAGGCAAGGATTTGAGTCTGTCATAATTAATCACATAATTATGATTCCATATACCACTATTATCGAAGACTCGTATTCATTGGAAAGCAACACACGGCTGTTGCTTTCTCCACCGCCACCAAAAGGTCCAAAACCATGAGATTTGTGTGGTTTGAGAAGTGACAATGATGTTGCTAAACCTACTGCAATATTTGGCAGGAAACTGTGGCAGGGAATGAATCGGAGACAATCAGGGAGTGATGTCTGCCACATTGCCACTACCACAAGGAGTATGATATTCAAAGGTGGTTCACTGAATTCCATTGACAAAAGCAGGGAATCATTTAGCAACTTTATTACTAATTGTGCAACTAATAAACTGGATTAGTCCATACATAATCTGAGCTATGAAGATTACTACTCCAATGTGGGATAGAAAATTTTCGCATCCAGACAGGCGCACCTACACATCACCAAGTTTCCACAAATTGTGCAAAGAAACCATGGATATATATTACGGAGTACATTTAATTCCTTGCCTTTTAAAAAAAATATGAATCCCAAGCTTCATAGGAAACATGACAAACAATGCAAATATTCAAAAGCTAGATTCTTTTATAGTGATTTTGCAAGTTCACATCCCAACATCTTATTTTGTCTCCATTTTTTAGAAAGATGACTCAAATATGTGGAGAATTGAAGCAAAGTAATATATGCAATCAGAATCTGTAAAAATGCATTAGAAAGCATCATTTATCAGATAAACACCTAGAGGAAAGAAAGAAAGGACGCAATGGAAGGCAGAGAGTAGAACATGGAAATGTAAGCAAATAACTTAGTAGCAATAGTTAATTAATACTCCGGCATTTGCCAAATTTCATTTATCCCCTGAGATGAGGGTTGTTGACCGTTCAGTTCAGCCTTGGCCCCTCTTCAGAGAATCACATACACATGACATGCCCAAATTACAGGACAAAATTGCCATATTCACACCCCAATAAGATTCCAATAATCCTACACCACATTATACATACATACATTTCTCTATAGGCTATAGCGACAGGTCCAGTTCCAATCCTGCCCTCCATGGCCGCGCCCCCGGCGGCGACGTCATCGCCGCGGTCACCTCGCCGTCCCACAGCCTGACGACGCTCCCTTCGAGCACAGCCATGTCAAGGTGACGGTACCACCCCAAATCACCCCTCCTCCTCACGGCCATCTCCCTCTCCTCCCAGCTGGATGCCGCCGTCGACGGCGTCGACCTTATCCTGATCCACGCCGTCCGTCTCGGCACGATCTCGCTCGCGTCCACTGGCACGACGTCCTCGTCCTCGTATCTCTCTGCAGATTTCTTGGTGCCGTCCACTACTCCATCGTTGCCGCCAGCTACGGCCCCTCCGTAGTACGCCGTGAACCGGACCTTGGACGGCGAGCTGGGCTCGCAAAATGGGGACGCCGGCTCCGTCGGCTCGGCACGCGCCGGCCGTGGCCGTGGCTCGTCGACGGCAGACGACGGAATAGGCTGCAGCTTCTGCTTGTTGACGTCCAGGAGAGTGCTGCGGGCGCCGGAGCTGGGTGATTTGTTGGACGAGCCGACCGCCCGGATGCGCCAGAGGCCGACGGCGGCGGCGAGTGCGGCGACGACCCAGGCGAAGAGCGAGGCGACGGTGTTGGACGCCGCGGGGAGGGAGTATAGATGGAGGGCCATGGCGTCCGCCGGGACCACGTCGAGGAGCTCCATTCGCGGAGACGGTGGGGTCTCGCCGGTTGTTCAAGATAGGAAAGCAGGTTGTTTGGTGTTTGTTGTGATGAGGTTTGAGGGAGGTGGGCTTGGGTAGGAAGTGTATATATAGGCGGTGGCGGAGTGAAAATGAAGACATGTTTGCAGTTTTGCAGTTTGGTACCAGCTTTTGTTGTTCAATTAGTTGTTAGGTTCCCTCCGTTACATATATTACTAATGTTCTAAGTATATGCGCGTTTTGGTGTGCATGAAACGGATGTAGTACCTAGGATTAGTTTGACAAATGCGTCTGCAAACGAGAAGAAAATGTACATATGCCACGGTAGAGATATCTTATGTTTACACAATGAAATTCTGCACCTCAAGATGCGCATAACCCAAATAATCTCAAGAGTGCAAAGTTATTATCATGAGACGAAGGAAGGCCACAACTTAAAGTACGTAAGAAATGAAAAAACTCAACCATCACATTGTTATACTCCTACCGATTTAAATTAATGGACTCAATTTGTCTAGATTCAGATGTATCTAGTCATGTTTCAATGCTAAATACATCTGAATTGAACAAATATGAGTTCATTACTAGTAAATCGCAATCCTTATCTGAACATTTGTAAATAAAGTGCATGTACCTACAACCATTTTTCTGAGAGCATACATATCTACAAGCATTTTTCAATCATTTTCTTACAAGTACTCCGTCTATGTCAATATCACTGCCCAAACTTAAGAAATCCTTGGGCCTGAAAACATAAAACTACCTAAAGTCGAGGTGCTTACATGCAAAGGAGACAGACTTCAGTTAATAGGAGCTGTCAAACGTGATCTCGTATGGGCAAAGATGCTTTAGGAATTGGCATCAATGGGCGGAGATGCTCGGAATCGAGGTCGGGAGATGCTGAGATACCATTTGCGCAGCCAGGACGCCAGCGTCCGTGTGGCCGTTCGCAACTGGTGGAGGAGATGGCTCTCCGGTCCGCCGAAACTAGCTCGCTTGTGGTGTGGGGCTGCTGAGATCTGCCTCGTGGTTCCTGTAGGCCAAGAGATATATCGATGGAGATAGAAATAGCGACCTATTTATCTCGCCTTCCTGGATCACAAAGTTTTGGCAAAACCATTTCGGTATTAATAAGTCACGCCAAGCGACTGTCAAACGTTCGATAGATCACACTGGCCGGACAATTCAAGTTGTGGTCGTGGAACGCGACGAGCATCTCTACCACATATCACAAAAAAAGGCACTGACCCGTAAAATTTCGCAGCAAAAAACTAGGGCAAATTGGGCGACCCACAAATGCTTTTGCGGGAAACCACATTTTTCCACCATGAACCTGCATATACACGGTACCACGGGATGGTTTCCAGTTTTCCGCATCCTTCCGCTTCCTCACGTAGATCTTGGTGGGAGGGACATTTCAGCCGCCCCGTTTCTTCGCCACCGCTAGCGTCGATCTCGTTGCCCACATGACGACTGCCATTCCTTCGCCTCCCCTCGCTGCCATGGACCCTCGGGAAGCACTTGTCGTCATTCCCGTGCTCGCACAACCCCAATCTGTGTCGTCGTTCATGCGTCTGCCACTGCTGGAGCCGCCGTCGCCCAATCCTCCACCGAAAGGTAGAAAATCCACCTGATCGACTAGCTCTATTCTCGAATTGTAGCTTAGATTTTCGGTATTCTCGAATTGTAGCTTCGATTTGCACACGATGCCGACTTCCTTCAGAGATATGTTGGACGAAAACTCGGTCGACATAGGGACTGTGCCACTCAACGGCTTTGAACATGATCTCGAGGCCGACGAATTAGAGGAGGTGGATGAGGCAACTTTCGATGCTTATGCTAGAAAGGGGAAATCAATGAGGACCGCCAACTACAAGGAAGTTGAAGACATAGGGTTGGTGAAGGCATGTGAGTTGGTGTCAATAGATGCCGTGACCGGGGATGATCAAACTGGGAAGAAGTATTGTTAAATAATTAAGGATAATCCATCAGATCTTTTCCCTAAATCAACACGCACAATGAGATCTCCCCAAGGATGATATGGTGTGATCTAGTGGTGTCAATACTGATGACTATTTGAGTTAGCCTATTCATTTAGTGTCATTTTTTATTATGTATTTTCGTTGGTCACAATGGTCTTGATTGTTTGTTATTTATGATTGGATAACTTAAGCGAGATACAAGGATGTGGCCCATCCAAGAAGAGGCCATTCACTCTCTTCCATTGTTGGAAGTTGCTTGAGCAAAGTGAGAAGTGGAAGTTGCGGAATCAAGAGGCACCTCCATCAAGAGGGGACACACAATCTCTTTGGATGATGATGATGACCTGGGAGGCATCAAGAGAGGTAGGAAGATGGAACAAATAAAGTGAAGGTGGAGTCGAAGAGGAAGATTGACAAAGAAATGTTGTGGGAGAAGATCGATGAGATGATGAAGTCCAAACAAAAAATGTCGTTTCAATAATTGCAAGTGTGGCGATGCTATAGCGTAGGTATTTCTTTGTGTTCATACATTTGTGAAACTTTGATCCATACCACCACTACTTTGTAAAACAGTGTTGTTATTTGAATCTATCATGTTTTAGTTTTCGAATTTGTTGAATAGGATTTATCTTAAAACCCTAGTGATTTAGAGTTTCATACAGGCGCAGAAAAGATCTCACATAGTGGTAGCGCAAATATGAATGTTTATTTTTATGATACCACTATACGGGATCTGTTCTGCACGGGACCTTTACAGCGTGGTAAGTCACTCTGCAGTTTAAGTTTCCACGAGATGTGGTATCCGCTGGAGCTCTAAGAGCATATCTAGCAGAAACATTGTAAACTCTAATTTTTTAAAAAGCATATACAAAACATGTAAACCCGGTTTTACGGTCCAAAAAAGGTGGAAATAGAACTAGACACCTTAAACATGTAGGTCCCATGTGTGACCCACAATTTTTTTTGTGGTTCTCATCTTTCTCAACACTCCCCACATAATGTGCCACGTGATGCCCTCCTGCGTAGCTGCCCCCTACCACCCTCCCGCTCCGCCCCGCTCTTGGCCCCTCCCGCTCCGCTCCCTGCTGGCCCTACGCCATCCTGCTCCAAACGGGCCGCCATGTCAATGGGATGCTGCCGCGGCGGCCATTCGCCCTGAGCCACCCGTACTCCTATCCCTGCATTGCCATTGATCCCGGTGTCACCGTAAACCGCCGCATAACCCACTTCTCCACCCGCCGTGGCCGATTCCGGCGAGCACTGGCCTCTCTTGGTAGGAACCATTCAACCCGGCCAAAATTAGTCGAGGTTCGCCGGAATTTGGCCAAATTTCGACGAGTTCCGCCATGATAGTGTCCTATCACCTCCTAAAAATTCCCTCCCGCCAACTGACTCGTGGGTATACATGCCCCCCTCCCTCGGTCCGGCTGCGGAACCTTGGCATATAGGGGTGTGGGATGCAAATTCTCGGTGCACCGAAAAAGTTTTTCAATCTGGGACGATGTTAAGGTGTCTATTGGGGTCAGTTTTTTTAGCTTAAAACCTAAAATAAAATGTAAGTTCAGACCGTTTTATGGTGTCTGTTGGAGATGCTGTAACCACAGCCGTTCCCTACTCCGACGAGTCCCCCATGTCGGTCAATGCCACAGCTGGAAAACGGTTGTCTATCAGAGCATCTCCACTCGTTGGGCGAACCCAGGCTGAAATCTGGACCAAACTTTGGCCGGACGGCGCAAGTTTTCGGCCTGGGTACGCCCAGTTTCCCACTCGCGTACCTGGGCCGAGTTTCCGGATCGCCCGTTTCTGCTCAAATTTGGCTCATATTCGGCTCAAGTTCGTCCAGATTTCGGCATAGTTCGTCATACAATGAATACAGAACATTTTAAGACCAAAGTTCGGAGAAAATTTAAACAGAGTTCGGCGTAAATGTATACATAGTTCGGCCAGAAGTAAAAATACAACATATTTCGGCCAAGTTCGGCCTAGTTCACGTTGGGCATCAACGACGTGTTGCCCCTGCGTATCCATAGGTGCTCAACAAGATCATCCTGCAGCTGTTGATGCATCGCCGGATCTCGGATCTCCTGACGCATTGCGATGAATGCAGCCCAGGTCGAACTCTCGGATGGCATGTCCGATCTTGAGGAAGAGCTACAGCGAGGCTAGGTCGGCGAGAGCGGCGGTGGAGAAGGCGTCATGGTGGGCGGCAGCTACGGCGAGCGTATCTAGAGGCGTGGGCATGTCTCGGCGCGGTGGAGCTCCGCCGGCGAAGTCATGGCGACAGGGGGCGCTGGGAGCTCTTCGCGGCAGTCTGGGCGAGTGGAGTGGGTGGGAATGTGACTGTCTCGCCAACAGAGCTTTCCACGCCCTTTTTCGCGGCGTCCGGCATCCCCAGAACGTACCCGGGAACCTCGGTTCGGCCTGGATCGGCCGGACCAAAACATGCCGAAATCCGGACGAAAACAGGTCCCTGAGTACGCGACTGGGCCGATTTTTGGCGTCCGGACCTAATTTCGATGTCCGGATCGGGAGGTTTACATACAACCGGGACAAAGTGGTTTATGATTGAATCTCAGCGTCCTGAATAGACGAGTGGATGCTCTCAGTCTGTACCTAACAATATCGTAAGGTTAGGCAAGGGAAATCTGCGGAATCTATCTGGCAACTGTGTGCAAATCTTGGAGGTTGCTGAACCAAGTGTCCTTCATGCATGTTCGATCACAGGCAGCTGCGCCATATTCATTTCTGACGCACGTTGATCTCGGCAGGCTGCCTAATGTAATGTAAGGTGCATGCCAACAACGGGTAGCTGTCTTTCCCTGCCAGCCTTGCCATGTCCTTCCCTTCCGTGTACCAACAGGCAACAGTTCACTGTCGCAGACCAGTGCAGACCCGTGGATGTCGATGATGAATCGTGTGTCAGAGCTGAGCTGAAGTCCCAGAGACGTATCATCTTTTTTTTGTGGGGACCAGAGACGTATCATCTGATTTATCGAATCTGCACAGTAAAATGGGTTCAGCCAAAATTGCTCAAAAAAGAAAATCCGAAACCTGCAAGGCTGCAAACGTGGTGTTTTTTTAGGAAAACGGAAAACAAAAGGTACTACTAGTACTTTTCTAGAAAATGTGGTTTTTATTAGGCCTGCCCTTTAATGCCTAATATGTCTAGATGGCTTAAACATGGGCCTTGAGCAAAACCATACGGGGAAAACATTAACATGCCCCAACTCGCAAAGAAAGAAACCGCGAATCATAGAAAAGCATCTGCATTCCCAGAACGTCGATCCGGACTTCGAAATTAGATCTAGACGCCGAAATTTGGTTCAGTCGCGTTTTTAGAAACCATTTTTTGTCTGGATTCGGGCAAACTTCGGTCCGGACTTTCCAGGCAATTCCCAGGATCTCGAGAACGTCCTGAGAACGCCGGACGGAGCGAAAACGGGCGTGTGCCAGCTCTATCGGTGAGGGAAGGCCGAACTCCCGCCCTTTTCTTGCTCCCCCTCCCGCCTTTCTTCCCCATTCCCCCACTCCTGCCACTTCGTCGAGCTCCCGCCCTCCATGCCGCCCAAGAGTTTCGTCAAACCCAGATCGAAACTCAGCGAGGTTTCGGGGGGAGAAGAAGGCGAGGAAGCCACGAGCGCCGGCGATGAAGCCGAAGGGTGTGTCCTGCGCAGAGTGGGTGGCCACCACGCAGAGGAGGAAGATCGGACGAACGGAAGGGCAGAAAGGAGAGGGCGAAGCTCAAGCAAGAACAAGAGCACGCCGAGGAGGCGGCGATGAGGGCGAATCAGGCGAAGCAGGCGGCAGCGTCGCGCGCGGCGATGATGGCGAAGCAGATCGGTCTGACTGTAGGGGTTCGTAGCATGGAAAACAAAAAAATTCTACCGCATGCAAACAAACAAGCCAAGATCTATCTACTAGATTGTAGCAACGAGTCGATAGAGGAACTCACCCTCGAAGATTCCAAAGCGGTTAACAAGAGCAGATTCTCGTGGGTGATGTAGTCGTACTCTTGCCGATCTCAAGATCGCGTAGACGATCCTTCCGGCGCTGCGTTCCGGCAGCGCTTCCGCAGTCGGTCACACGTTCGGTACTTGATGAAGACCTTCCTCTCCCTTGTTCCAGCAGGCAGCGGAGGTGGTAGCACTCTCCTCGTGATTCCGGCAGCACGACAGCGTGGTACCGGAAGTAGAGGGGAGATCTCGCAGGGCTTCCCCTTAAGCTCGAGCGAGTATGGTGGACTATGAGAGAGGCCTTGGCGATCTAGGGTTTAGAGGTCACCAAGGGGCGGAGCTTGGCCGGCGGTTAGGGCTTGGGGAAGCCCCAAGTCGGCGGCTAGGAGAAACCCTAGGGGCAGCGACGACTTGCAGGAGGCCGGCGGCTAGGGTTAGGGTTTGGGTGGTGTTGGGTGTAGGATAGAGGGGCAGCCCTGCCCCTCCTTATATAGGTGGGAGGGCGCCGGTTGGGAGGAGGGAGTCCTCCCCCAACTCGGCCTCCTTGGCCGGCGGGTGGAGGGAGGAGGACTTCCTCCCCAAGTAGGTTTCCTACTCTCCCTCCACCAAGCAAACTTGTCGTTTGACTTTTCAAATTGGCGTTTGACTTTTCAAACTAGGATTTGATTTCTCCCTTTATTTTGCCCAGCCATGATACCTAGTACATGATGCAACCATTCCACATTGTCATGACACATACATGTACCCTTCCCCTCCGGAGTGCCGAACCTTCCGGAACCTTCTAGAACATTCCCGATGAAAACACCGGAATCATTCCCCAACTCTGAAACAGGACTTTCCTTATATGAATATTATTCTCCGGACCATTCCGAATCTCCTCGTGATATCCCGGATCCCATCCGATACTCCGAACAATATTCGGTCTCTTTCTCATCATTCCATAACTACTCAACAACATCGAATCCTTAAGTGTGTCTCCCTACGGTTCGTGAATTATGCGGACATGATCGAGACACTTCTCCGATTAATAACCAATAGAGGAATCTGGAAATTCATATGGCTCCCACATATTTCAATGATAACTTTGCGATCGAATGAACCACTTACATACGATACCAATTTCCCTTTGTCTCACGATAGTTTACTTATCCGAGGTTTTGATCGTCGGTATCTCTGCATACCTAGTTCAACCTCGTTACCGATAAGTACTCTTTTCTCGTTCCCGTGATATGTGATCCCTTGTGAGCCAGTCACATGCTTGCAAGCTAATTGGATGACATTCCACCGAGAGGGCCTAGAGTATATCTATCCGTCATATGGATGGACAAATCCCACTCTTGATCCATGTGTCTCAACCCATACTTTCCGAACACTCAATGCCACCTTTATAGCCACCCAGTTACGGTGTGGTGTTTGATGTCATCAAAGCATCCTTCCGGTGATGGTGATAAGCATGATCTCATGGTCGAAGGAATTAGGTTACTATGTATCAGAAAGCTTATAGCAATTGAACTATTAAAATGACTTGATCTTTATGCAACGCTTATCTATAGGAATATGTCCATCATATCATTCTCCTAATGACATGACCTTGTTATTAACAACATCTCAAATGTTCATGATCAAGAAACCATGATCATCTATTAATCAACAAGCTAGTATTATAAAGAGGCTTTACTAGGGACTCTAATTTAGTTTACAAATCACACAAGTATTAATGTTTCTGGTTAATACTGTTATAGCATGAATGTAAACACTTATCATAAACACAAAGATATAATAATAACTACATTTATTATTGCCTCTAGGGCATATCTCCAACAATCTCCCACTTGCACTAGAGTCAACTAATCTAGATTACATGGTAATATACCGAACACCCATGGCAGTTTGGTGTTGGTCATGTTTTACCCTCGGGAGAGGTTTAGTCAACGGATCCGCCACATTCAGATCTGTGTGTACTTTGCAAATCTTTATGTCACCATCTTCGACATGTTCTCGAATAGCGTGAAAACGTAGCTTGATGTGCTTTATCTTCTTGTGTGACCTTGGTTCTTGCGCATTGGCTATGGCGCCCATATTATCACAGTAGATAGACATTGGGTCCAGCACACTTGGAACCATACCGAGCTCTGTAATGAACTCCTTCATCCATATCACTTCTTGTGAAGCCTCCGAAGCAGCTATGTATTCCGATTCAGTTGAAGATCTCGCCACAACGCTTTGCTTTGCACTCCTCCAGCCAACTGATGCACCATTTAAAGTAAATACGTATCTAGATTGAGATTTAGAATCATCCGAATCAGTGTTCCAACTAGCATCGGTGTAACCATTAACAACGAGTTGTTCATCACCTCCATAAGAAAGAACCATATCCTTAGTTCTTCTCAAGTACTTAAGGATGTTTTTGACCGCTGTCCAATGACCCACTCCTGGATCACTTTGATATCTGCTAGTCAAACTAACAGCATATGCAGCATGGCATACATTAGAGATCCTATGGCTGAGGCATAGGGAGTTTTACTCATCCTTTCTCTATCTTCTGCCGTTGCTCGACTTTGAGTTTTACTCAAGTTCGTATTGGGCAACATGGGCAAGAACCCTTTCTTGCTATCTTCCATTCCAAACCTCTTTAGAATTTTGTCCAAATATGTACTTTGTGACAATGATATTAGGCATCTCGATCTATCTCTATAAATCTTTATGCCTAATATGTAAGCTGCTTCGCCAAGATCTTTCATTGAAAAACTTTTATTCAAATATTCCTTGACACTATTAAGAAGGTCTACATCATTCCCAATCAACAATATTTCATCTACATATAGTATTAAGAATGCTACAGAGCTCCCACTCATTTTCTTGTAAATACAAGCTTCTCCATAAGTTTGTATAAAACCAAAACTTTTGATTACCTTATCAAAACGTTGATTCCAACTTCGGGATGCTTGCTTCAACCCATATATGGACCGTTGAAGTTTGCATACCTTGTTAGCATCTTTAGGATCGACAAAACCTTTGGGTTGCATCATATACAACTCTTCATCAATGTCTCCATTGAGAAATGCTGTTTTGACATCCATCTGCCATATCTCATAATCATAATATGCAGCGATTGCTAACATAATCCTCACAGACTTTAGCTTCGCTACTGGTGAGAAAGTCTCATCGTAGTCAACTCCTTGAATTTGTCGAAACCTTTTTGCGACAAGTCGAGCTTTATAGACAGTAACATTACCATCAGCATATGTTTTCTTCTTGAAAATCCATTTGTTCTCGACAGCCTTTCGACCATCTGGTAAGTCCACCAAAGTCCATACTTGGTTTTAGTACATGGATCCAATTTCCGATTTCATGGCGTCTTGCCATTTATTGGAATCTAGGCTCATCATCGCTTCCTCATACGTCGCAGGGTCATCGGTGTTGTCCACCAACATGACACTCATAATGGGATCATACCAATGAGGAGTGGTACGAGTTCTCGTTGACCTGCGAGGTTCTGTAGCAACTTCAACTGAAGTTTCATGATCATCATCATTAGCTTCCTCTCTTATTGGTGTAGGCGCCACAGGAACTACTTCCGGTTCTGTGCTACTCGCAAGTTCGAGAGAAGGTTCAACAACCTCGTCGAGTTCTACTTTCCTTCCAGTCACTTCTTTCGAGAGAAATTCCTTCTCTAGAAAGGATCCATTCTTGGCAACGAAGATTTTGCCCTCGGATCTATGATAGAAGGTATACCCAATAGTTTCCTTCGGGTATCCTATGAAGACGCATTTTCCGCTTTGGGTTCAAGCTTGTCCGGTTGTAACTTATTTACATAGTCTTCGCAACCCCAAAATTTAAGGAACGACAATCTAGGTTTCTTCCCAAACCATAATTCATACGGTGTCGTTTCAACGGATTTATATGGTGCCCTATTTAAAGTGAATGCGGCTGTTTCTAATGCATAACGCCAAAACGATAGCGGTAAATCTGTAAGTGACATCATAGAACGAACCATATCTAAGAGAGTTCGATTACGACGTTCGGACACACCATTACGCTGTGGTGTTCCCGGCGGTGTCAATTGTGAAAGTATTCTGCATTTCTTTAAATGCTCGCCAAACTCGTAACTTAGATATTCACCTCCACGATCAGAACGTAGAAATTTAATCTTCTTGTTACGTTGATTCTCCACCTCACTTTGAAATTCCTTAAACTTTTCGAAAGTTTCGGACTTATGTTTCATGAAATAGATATACCCATATCTACTCAAGTCATCCGTGAAGGTAAGAACATAACGATAACCATCGCGCGATGCTACACTCATTGGACCACACACATCGGTATGTATGATTTCCAATAAGTCCATAGCTCGCTCCATCATACCAGAAAATGGAGTCTTAGTCATTTTACCCATCAGACATGCTTCGCATCTTTCAAGTGATTCGAAATCAAGTGATTCAAGAAGTCCATCGGAATGGAGTTTCTTCATACGCTTCACTCCAATGTGACCAAGACGATAGTGCCACATATAGGTCGAGTTATCATTCAATTTCTTACGTTTAGCTTCAATGTTATTTATATGTGTATTTCCACTATCGAGATTCAATAAGAATAGACCATCTATCAAAGGTGCATGTGCATAAAACATATTACTCATATAAATCGAACAACCATTATTCTCGGACTTAAACAAGTAACCGTCTCGCAATAAACATGATCTCGATATAATGTTCATGCTCAACACAGGCACCAAATAACAATTATTTAAGTATAAAACTAATCCCGATGGTATATGAAGAGGTAGCGTGCCGACCGCGATCACATCAACCTTTGATCCATTTCCAACGTGCATCATCACCTTGTTCTTCGCTAGCTTCCGTTTACTCTGTAGTACCTGTTTCGAGTTACAAATATGAGCAACCGAACCAGTATCAAATACCCAGGCACTACTACGAGTACTAGTGAGATACACATCAATAACATGTATATCGGATATACCTTTCTTCTTGATGTTGCCGTTCTTCAAATCCGCCAAGTACTTTGGCAAATTCCGCTTCCAGTGACCCTCTCCCTTGCAGTAAAAACACTCAGTATCAGGCTTAGGTCCAGCCTTGGTCTTCTTCGCCGGTGCGGCAACTTTCTTACCACCCTTCTTGAAGTTTCCCTTTTGCTTAGACTTGCCTTTCTTGAATTTGGTGGTCTTATTGACCAACAACACTTGATGCTCTTTCTTGATATCCACTTCTGTACATTTCAACATGGAGAAGAGTTCTGGCAACGTCTTGTTCATGTTTTGCATATTGTAGTTCATCACAAAGTTCTTATAACTTGGTGGCAGTGATTGGAGGACACGGTAAATCCCCAAAGCATTAGGAATCACTATACCCAAGCTTTGGAGTTTGTTTGCGTGCCCAGACATATTAAGCACGTGCTCACTGACGGAGCTGCCCTCTTCCATCTTGCAGTTAAAGAACTTTTCAGAAGCCTCATAACTCTCAATTGCCGCGTGAGCCTCAGATATCATTTTGAGTTCACGGAAAATATCATGAGGGTCATGGTTCTCAAACCTTTTCTGAAGCTCCGATTCCAAACCATACAAGATAGCACACTGAACTGTGGAGTACTGATTCTTCCGAGTGAGGTAAACATTCTTTACTTCATCGGTAGCATGAGCTGCAGGCGGGTCACCCAGCGGTGCATCCAGCACATAGGTCAAATTACCAGCATTAAGGACAATCCTCAAATTGCGGAACCAATCCGCGAAGTTGCTTCCATTGTTTTTCAACTTTTCTTTCTCTAGGAACACATTAAAATTGATGGTAGGGGCCTCCATTGATCTACAACATATTTGCAATAGTTTAGACTAAGTTTATGACAAATTGAGTTCTAATTAATAGTTAAATTAATCTAGGTGAACTCCCACTCAAAACAATATCCCTCACATTGTTTTAGTGATCACACGAACCAAATCCACCACATCAAAACCGATCATCACGAGAGTTGATGTAGCTTCAATGGCGAATAATCGACATGTTCATCATATCTATTATATGATTCATGCTTTACCTTTTGGTGATCCGTGTTCCGAGACCATGTCTGTACATGCTAGGCTCGTCAAGATCAAACCTTAGCTTCCGCATGAGAAAATTTGGCTTGCTCACGATGTATACACTTGCAGAATCTAACACACCCGATCATCACGTGGTGCTTCGAAACAACAAGCTTTATCAACGGTGCTTACTAAGGATGAACACTTTAAAACTTGAAATTTATGTGCATGAGGGATCATCTTATAATGCTCCCGTCGTTAACTAAGCAATACAAGATGCATAAAGGATTAACATCACATGCAATTCATAATATGTGATATGATATGGCCTTTCTTCTTGTGCTTCCGATCTTCATCTTCAAGCACAAACATGATCTCCATCATCACCGGCATAGCGTCAAGGTCAATGGCCCCGTTTCATGGTTGTCGTCCACCATCTCCAACTATTACAACTACTTTGAATAGACACGCGAGTCTTAACAGAATTTAAAGACAACCATATGGCTCCTGCCGCTTGCCAACTTACAATAAGGGACATTGCATACATCAAATATAATCACAGTCATGGCCATATCACATCACAGCACACCCCTGCAAAACAAAGTTAGACGCCTCTAATTTTCTTTGCATATTTTACGTGGTTTGGGGCTTTCAATAAGTGTCAATCTAACTTACGAACAAGAACCACAACGTTGATGATTGAACTATCAAGTGCACGTTGTAAATTGGATCTATACTATAATGGGAGAGACAGACACGCGCAAAGCCACTTATGCAATACAAGTTGCATGTTGAGCGTGGAGCAAGTCTCATGAACAATGTCATGTAAGGTTAGCCCGGGCCGCTTCATCCCGTCATACCGCAAGATGCAAAGTATACAAGAAGAAATTGATAATAAAAGCACCACCGCCGACAATGACGATTGTGTTCTACTCGTGCAACAGATCTACATATAGACACGGCTCTGATACCATTGTAGTTGTTCGTAGCATGGAAAACAAAAAAATTCTACCGCATGCAAACAAACAAGCCAAGATCTATCTACTAGATTGTAGCAACGAGTCGATAGAGGAACTCACCCTCGAAGATTCCAAAGCGGTTAATGAGAGCAGATTCTCGTGGGTGATGTAGTTGTACTCTTGCCGATCTCAAGATCGCGTAGACGATCCTTCCGGCGCTGCATTCCGTCAGCGCTTCCGCAGTCGGTCACACGTTCGGTACTCGATGAAGACCTTCCTCTCCCTTGTTCCAGTAGGCAGCGGAGGTTGTAGCACTCTCCTCGTGATTCCGACAGCACGACGGCGTGGTACCGGAAGTAGTGGGGAGATCTCGCAGGGCTTCGCCTTAAGCCAGAGCGAGTATGGTGGACTATGAGAGAGGCCTTGGCGATCTAGGGTTTAGAGGGCACCAAGGGGCGGAGCTTGGCCGGCGGATAGTGCTTGGGGAAGCCCCAAGTCGGCGGCTAGGAGAAACCCTAGGGGCGGCGGCGACTTGCAGGAGGCCGGCGGCTAGGGTTAGGGTTTGGGTGGTGTTGGGTGTAGGATAGGGGGCAGCCCTGCCCCTCCTTATATAGGTGGGAGGACGCCGGTTGGGAGGAGGGAGTCCTCCCCCAACTCGGCCTCCTTGGCCGGCGGGTGGAGGGAGGAGGACTTCCTCCCCAAGTAGGTTTCCTACTCTCCCTCCACCAAGCAAACTTGCCGTTTGACTTTTCAAATTGGCGTTTGACTTTTCAAACTAGGATTTGATTTGTCCCTTTATTTTGCCCAGCCATGATACCTAGTACATGATGCAACCATTCCACATTGTCATGACACATTCATGTACCCTTCCCCTCCGGAGTGCCGGACCTTCCGGAACCTTCTAAAACATTCCCGATGAAAACACCGGAATCATTCCCCAACTCTGAAACAGGACTTTCCTTATATGAATCTTATTCTCCGGACCATTCCGGATCTCCTCGTGATATCCCGGATCCCATCCGATACTCCGAACAATATTCGGTCTCTTTCTCATCATTTCATAACTACTCAACAACATCGAATCCTTAAGTGTGTCTCCCTACGGTTCGTGAATTATGCAGACATGATCGAGACACTTCTCCGATCAATAACCAATAGAGGAATCTGGAAATTCATATGGCTCCCACATATTTCAACGATTACTTTGCGATCGAATGAACCACTTACATACAATACCAATTTCCCTTTGTCTCACGATAGTTTACTTATCCGAGGTTTTGATTGTCGGTATCTCTGCATACCTAGTTCAACCTCGTTACCGATAAGTACTCTTTTCTCGTTCCCGTGATATGTGATCCCTTGTGAGCCAGTCACATGCTTGCAAGCTAATTGGATGACATTCCATCGAGAGGGCCCAGAGTATATCTATCCGTCATATGGATGGACAAATCCCACTCTTGATCCATGTGTCTCAACCCATACTTTCCGAACACTCAATGCCACCTTTATAGCCACCCAGTTACGGTGTGGTGTTTGATGTCATCAAAGCATCCTTCCGGTGATGGTGATAAGCATGATCTCATGGTCGAAGGAATTAGGTTACTATGTATCAGAAAGCTTATAGCAATTTGTGGCATCCCGCAAAACCACCACTAGAAAATCGCGTTGTTTTTGTGCATTGCATCATCATGACCGCATGCTCATGTCATCATGCCACATTGCATTTGAGCATCGTCATCATCTTGCATTTGCTTGCATAAAATTATTTGGAGAAAAACCTGTTTGTGTTTTCTAAACGCCCCATCTTTATTCAAAACCCAAAACCCGGGCCTCCGGATTATTTTGTTTTGTTGCGACCGGTTTGCACAAATCTGTTTGAAACAAATAAAATTATTTAAATTATTTTAGTGGGGCAGTCGAACGGGCCGGATAGACCCGAACGACCACCCCAGTTCCAAAACGGCCCAACCCAAAAACCTTTTTCTACCAGCCCTAGTCTACCCACACCCCCCTCCACCTCACCCCAGCCTATCACCATATGCCACCTCACCCTTTTCCCTTCCCCACCCAACCAGCATCTGCCACCTAATCCAGCCTATCCCTCACCTCTCTCTCTCTCCCTTCTACCACTCAACGCCACACCCACCCAGCACATACCCCACACACTGGCACACGGGCCCACCAAGCCAGCCCCACCCCCTGGACCCTCCCACCGACCCCGTGCACCCACTCTCTCCCCATCCCCCCCCGACCTGCTACCTCTCTGCCTCCTCCCCGGCCACGTGGCCGCCCAGCCCGCCGCCGCCACCCCTCCGTCAGGCCCTCCCCGACCTCGCCGCGGCCCCCCTCTCGTCGCTCTCCCGCACGAAAGTGCCTGGTGGGCACCTTCGAATCGTTTCTATGCGGGTTTGGCGGGTTTCGCTAAAACTTGCATAGGGCCGATTCTAAGGGTGTTACAGAGTGGTATCAGAGCTCAGCAGTTGTGATACCCCACAATTCCAGCCTGTAGGATAACCTAGCTAACGGCCGGAGTAGAGTGTCAAAAGTATTTTTGAAAATCGGTTGGATAGATCTGATTAGGTCTGCTTTTACTCCTTACCCCTCTGCTATTCTTCTCTTACCTCTACGTGTTTTGAATCCGCTCTCTTCCCTCTCTTCGAGTCCAGGATTTCTCGTGGTCGGGTTTCCGTCGTACCTTCAGGGTTTCGCTTCCTTCTTTGATAACGGTGTTGCTTCATCTGGTCTTCATGCTATCCGGGGAATCCTTCGTCTGTGGTACCATTCTTTGTTCCTTGTTTGTGCCTTCCGGTGTTTTCCGACGCGACGACATCATCTCCGCCAGATCCGATGCAGAGTCTGCATCACTCCTTTGTTTCCGAACCTCGCTTGTCGTGATCTTCAGTCTGAATCCTGAGGGTTGGTTGCATAATCTATCTATTCGTGTACATAGTAATGCTTTGGGTGCGGGATGGAGTCGCGACCATACCACTACTCTTATCATTTGCTCTGTATATTGAATAGTGGATCGATGCAATTTTAATCCTTCCATGGAAGTTAGGGGTGGCCTTACCTTTAACTTCGTCCTTTGTTTCCGGAGTGTTCTCTTGAGGAACAGGATCAACGACCTCTTGTTAGTGGTGTCGCGAGGATCTACACGAAGCGCGAAGGATCAAATCGCCGACCTTCTTTCCGGTATCATGAGGCGGATCTCGAGGGCGAGATCCATTGTTAGTGGTGTCGAATTGTGGCATCCCGCAAAACCACTACTAGAAAATCGCGTTGTTTTTGTGCGTTGCATCATCATGACCGCATGCTCATGTCATCATGCCACATTGCATTTGAGCATCGTCATCATCTTGCATTTGCTTGCATAAAATTATTTGCAGAAAAACCTGTTTGTGTTTTCTAAACGCCCCATCTTTATTCAAAACCCAAAACCCGGGCCTCCGGATTATTTTGTTTTGTTGCGACCGGTTTGCACAAATCTGTTTGAAACAAATAAAATTATTTAAATTATTTTAGTGGGGCAGTCGAACGGGCCGGATAGACCCGAACGACCACCCCAGTTCCAAAACGGCCCAACCCAAAAACCTTTTTCTACCAGCCCTAGTCTACCCACACCCCCCTCCACCTCACCCCAGCCTATCACCATATGCCACCTCACCCTTTTCCCTTCCCCACCCAACCAGCATCTGCCACCTAATCCAGCCTATCCCTCACCTCTCTCTCTCTCTCCCTTCTACCACTCAACGCCACACCCACCCAGCACATACCCCACACACTGGCACACGGGCCCACCAAGCCAGCCCCACCCCCTGGACCCTCCCACCGACCCCGTGCACCCACTCTCTCCCCATCCCCGCCGACCTGCTACCTCTCTGCCTCCTCCCCGGCCGCGTGGCCGCCCAGCCCGCCGCCGCCACCCCTCCGTCAGGCCCTCCCCGACCTCGCCGCGGCCCCCCTCTCGTCGCTCTCCCGCACGCCGCCCTCGACCTCCTCCCCCACCGCTCGTCCCCGCCGCCCCAGAGCTCCGCCTCGCTCTCCTCCGGTCCGCCGCCGCCTCCGGGCCCCGTGCCGCTCCCCCCGCCACGAGCTCCTCCCTCCGGCGCCGCCGGCCGTCCTCCCCGCCCCGGCACCCGCTTCGGCCCCCTCCGTCCCCGACCGCGCCGGCGCCGCCCGCGGCCGCTCCCCTCCGCCCTTCGCCGCCTTCTTCCGCGAGCCCCGGCTCGAGCTCCTTCCCGTCCCGCCGCGTCTACCGCCGTGGGCCCCGCAGCGCCCTGCACTGTAGTTGTGGTCGCTGCCGCCCTCTGGCCGGTGCGCCGGTCGTGTCTTCCCCGGCCTCTGGTCTGCCCTCCTACTCGATAGAACGGTGCTCCTGATGCTGCATACAGTAAAGGGGAGTTGGGACGTTGAAGCATGATGCTTGTGTGTGTGCAAGCGAAGATGGTGATGTGCCGACAAGGTGTGTTGATGGTGTGGTGCTACAACAAGGACTTCCTCTGGCTCGAGTCGACAAGATCGACAATGGATGATGAGACCCGAAGTATCCCAACAAGAACCTCGGAAACCAAGATCTCCCAGTGCCGGAACCTGAGTCCGACACCGACAACTGAAACCGTGGAGCCGACAAGATCGACCGCACCGACGCCATGATCTCCCTCACGGAATCCGAAGACCGTACCGATTCCTCGAACCCCTCCGAGCCGCCGAGATCGCCATGGAACGACAAGTACTTCACCCCGGATTTCGAGACCCCGACATCGAAACGACAAGATCGTCGTCATAACACCCGAAGACCACGGATGCGACAAGGACGACACCGACCCGGAAGAATCCGATGTGCCCCGACGCCAGACCAAGTACTTCCTCCCGGAACGTCAAGATCGACCTCAGATATCCGAGAACGATCCCGCCGAGGCCGTCGAACCCTAAACCCTGAGACCGAACCCCGAACCCCGGAACCTCAAGATCGTCGAACCCTAATGTGTGAACCCCTTCCCAAAAACCCTATTTTACAATATAATACAACTTGTCGCATATTAATTGTTCATCTCGCATGCATATTGTGTGGTTTGGGGGCCTTCCGCCGATTCACCTTATAATTAAATATGGGGCCCATATACGGGCAAATCTAGGCTCATATTGGCCTCATTTAAATCTGTGCATCGAACCGGTGTTCACTTTTTCCATGTTAATACAACATTTAAACTGCGGGGTAGCTAAACAACATGAACTACCTAATTAATTGTCGGACCCCGGTTCCACTTAATATTGACCTAAGTGCATCGCACCTTCACCATGCCATGCATCATACATGCATCATGCCCGATCTTCTGTCATCGTATTAAATAGTGCATCCGGTGTTTGTGCTAGTGTTTTGCTTCTTCGCGGACTAGGCCGATGAGTTGTTGCGAGTGTCGACCCGATCTTCGGATGAACCTTCGACAATGTTTTCAGGCGAGCATCTCCCCCCTTTCTACCTATCTTACTTTTATAGTATTTATTCCCTCCTGTTGATCTATTGCTATCTGTGTTGCGATGCTCTAGTTTCCGTACCCGTGAAATCCCTTGCAGCCATATATTGCCTTGGACACATCCTATTACCTGTTGTTTGGTAGATAGTTGGACTTGCGCGTCGTAGTCGCTTGCTCAAGTGTTGTTGCCTGTCGTCAAGTACCACAGTGTTGGAGTAATGGCCGCCTGTTGATGTTGGAGATGATCATGGTTTTACTTTCCGTTCACTTTAATTACTGTTTAACAACTAAAATTGAAGTAAGTAAGCAGAGGCATCGGTGGGTGATAGATAATGTTGGTTTCCGACCGCCCACTTGTGTCCCGTAGGACCCCGAGTTCTTGACACCTGTTCCGAGATCGAGCGCGCTAACCACAGGTGGGGAGATATGGGCTCCCCATTGATTATTACCTGATTTCAAAGTATTGTACTGGGGGCCACAAACTAGTTTGAGGTTTTATTTACGATCCTGTACTTATGCCATGCCTTACTGCTTTATTTACGTTTGTGCGAGGAGCACACTGTACTGTTTAGGATCGGGACACGTTTTCGCGGTGTCGACAGTCCCAGTTTTGGGATTTGCTGTCGTTCACAGCCGTCTACCCAAACCCTAAGTCCGTCTCGGAGACCGGCCAACTTCGTTGCGGGTTCGACTTGGTGGGGTGGCCCCCATGTACTTGCTTTGGGTCTGGGAACGTCGTGACTTAGGCCCCGCCGACATACCGATGGGTGTATGTTAACTGATCTGGCAAAAAGGGTCGAAGTGCCTGTGGATACTTTGGTGCACCCCTGCAGGGTTAAATCTTTTCGAGAAGCCGTGTCCGCGGTTATGGACGACTTGGAGCACAGTGCTTGATCATAGACAACTATAACTAAAGTTTACTGTTATAAATTGACTTGTATCCGATATGACTAGTAATCAGCTTCATCACAACGGAATGGCTAAATAAAAGTACCAACAACTGCTGGGTTTTGGGATATCTCATGCTATCGTATATTTGACTAGTAAGTGTCGCAACTACAATGGAATGGTTAAATAAAAGTGCCCACTGCTTACTTTACCAGGATGATTATCTAAACCTGACTAGTAATTGCTGCAACGATAACTGAATAAATAAAACTACCAACGGTGTGAGTTCCTCGGTTGACTTCCTCGTTGGTCTCAAGGGGGAATACCAGGAAGGGATTGTTTGGTGTTAGTATCAGTCTGGTTCCGAATAGGTCTTTCTTACCCCTCTCTGATAGTCGCCAGTTGTATCGAGTCTCTATAGGTTGTCTAGTGCATGCTGCCGCTGCCGCTCAGTCCACCATACCTATGTAGGCGAGGACCGCCGAATTCTAGTCTCGCCGTGTACTAGCCTCAGTACTGACGCTCCTCTTTTTCCTTTGCCCTTTGTCGGCACCCCTTTTGTTTAAGCAGGTTTGGGATCGACGTCGTTAGCAGGGTTACCCTTCCGGCTTGGCCTGGGCAGGGTTATGGACGCCATTGGTTATTCTTCAGGGCTCTTAGCCCCATTTTCTTCTTGTCCGTAGTCCGACGTTGTATCATTTTCAAGGTGATTCGGCTCTTTGTATATTATATCTGTTTCTTGACTCATTGAGTCGCTGTTGTATATATATATCTGTTCTGTGGGTCCCATCGAGGACTGTTGTGTAATGTTATTACTTCGTTTTCCACCCGCACGAAAGTGCCTGGTGGGCACCTTCGAATCGTTTCTATGCGGGTTTGGCGGGTTTCGCTAAAACTTGCATAGGGCCGATTCTGAGGGTGTTACACAATTGAACTATTAAAATGACTTGATCTTTATGCTACGCTTATCTATAGGAGTATGTCCATCATATCATTCTCCTAATGACATGACCTTGTTATTAACAACATCTCAAATGTTCATGATCAAGAAACCATGATCATCTATTAATCAACAAGCTAGTATTATAAAGAGGCTTTACTAGGGACTCTAATTTAGTTTACAAATCACACAAGTATTAATGTTTCTGGTTAATACTGTTATAGCATGAATGTAAACATTTATCATAAACACAAAGATATAATAATAACTACATTTATTATTGACTCTAGGGCATATCTCCAACACTGACGCCTTATCCCCCCACTGGGGAAGCCAGGCAAGCGTCGGCTCGCCGGCCGGATTCCCGCCGATATCACCCACCAGCTTCCAGGAGAGCCATGGGAACGCTTGGCAGAGGTACTCCTCGTCCCCCGAGTTTGACGACGGGTTCAACCTAAACATGGTCTCCTCACCCTCCTTCGGCCATCAACATCCCCTACTCCACCTCTCTGGCGTACGCGGGTCCTTCATCGGCGATGCGCCACGGCCCACTGCCTTTCGATAGAAGCTCGTCGCAAGCAACCTACGGCGAGGCCGATGCGCACAACCTGTTCGGCGGAATTCCGGCACCGAGCGTCTCCAGACTTCAATCGAGAAGTGCATCGCTGACACGAGGGCACACGCCGAGAAGAGGGCCAAGAAGAGCGACGAGAGGTGGGCGCAGCTATTCCAGAACCAAGGCCAACTATGCCGCTAAGAAGAGGAACACGGATCTCCAATTCCTGATGGGCGGCGAGGACACATCGACAATGAGTTCGCCAGTCAAAGCCTGGTACATGGCGTGCCTCAATGCCATCCTCTAGGAGGACAACGCCAAGATCACGCCTGCCATTGCGCCGAATGCCCCTGCGTCGAACGCCACTGCTATGCCGAGCTCCGCTTCCACCTCTTCCAACTAGTCAGCGTCTGCCGGAGAGACGCCCGACCCCGCCACATCGACCACGCCGCAGGAGCCCATCCCCATCGACGACTGATGGCTGAGCCTTTTTACCCGGTTCTGTAATAATTTTGTCGCCGGACTTGTTGGGCTTAATTCTGTTGAAGACCTTTTGGCCGAGCTCTCGCCGGCGGGAACAATAAAAATTCAAATATGTCGCCGTTTTCTCTTCGCCTGGGAACACGGCCTAGGAACACAAATGGGAAACTCGGCGTTTTCAGACTGAAATCTAGTTTTGTTCGGCCAAAAAAAGGAATGATCGGTTTGTCACCTTAACTGCCGTCCCCCACACCTCCAAGAGCCACACTGTGGCATCCCGCAAAACCACTACTAGAAAATCGCGTTGTTTTTGTGCATTGCATCGTCATGACCGCATGCTCATGTCATCATGCCACATTGCATTTGAGCATCGTCATCATCTTGCATTTGCTTGCATAAAACTATTTGCAGAAAAACCTATTTTGTGTTTTCCAAACTCCCCGTCTTCGTTTCAAATGCAAAACCGGGTCTCCGGATTATTTTGTTTTGTCCGTTGTCGGTTTGCAGAAGCCTTGTTTTAAATAAATAAAATATTATATTATTTTAGTGGGGCAGTCGAACGGGCCGGATAGACCCGAACGACCACCCCAGCTCCAAAACGGCCCAACCCAAAAACCTTTTTCTACCAGCCCTAGTCTACCCACACCCCCTCCACCTCACCCCAGCCTATCATCTCTCGCCACCTCACCCTCATCCCAATCCCCACCCAACCAGACGCCGCCACTTGGCTCACCTCCTCTCTCCCTCTCTCCTTCCTCTCTCCACCTGCCCACACAGCCAGCACACACTCACCCCACACAACAGATCCCCACCCCACTGCCTTCCGCTGGCCCCACCCCGCCTGGACCCCACCACACGCGGCCACCTCGCGTGTCCCTCTCCCCAACCTCTCTCCTCCCTCCCCGCGCTCACCTGCCCACCCCCGGCCCCAGGCCGCACCCTCCCTCTCCGCTGCTCCCGCCGCGCGCCGCCCCGGCGACCCTCGCCCCGCCTCCCCTTCTCTGGCCCACCCCGCCGCCTCCGCCCTCGCCTCGCCTCCCGCCGGCCCCGGCCCTCGACCGCCTCCCGTCGCCCCCTCAAGCTCCCTCCGGCCGCGCGCCCCCTTCCCCAACCTTCCGCCCTCGTCCCCATCGGCTCCGGCGGCGCCCTCCGCCCTTCTCTCTCGCCGCATCCTCCCCTCCCCGCGCGCAGCCCACCGGCGCCCCGAGCCTCCCTCTCCTCGCCGCCGGCGTCCCCTTCGTCGCCGCGCCCCACGTCCCGCGCCCCACCTCTGCGCCGCCGACCCCGTTCGCCGCCACCCGACGCGCCACCGCTTCCTCCAACCTCGCCCCTCGCCGGCGCGCCGTCCCGCTCGCCCTCTGCCGGCGCCCCTCCCGGGTCCGAGCCTCCGCCTCCCCGGCGCAGCAGCGCCCCCGCGGCCGCCACCTCCTCGCCGGCCTCGTCAACCTCCCCGCGTCCCCGAGCTTGCCGCGCCCAACCTCGCCCCGCTGTGGTCCCCCCCAGTCGCTCCCCGCGCGCCCGGCGAGCGCCGACCGCCGTCGTCGCCGAAGCCATCTGCCTCCACCCGTGTCGGGTTCCCGTGTAGTACCAAGTTGGTGCCGTGCTGTTTTCTGTTTGTAACCTCTTGGAGGCTGTAGCAGAGCAGTGATCGTATCCTGTCGTGCAGGTTTTTGTACTGCTCGACCAAGTGGGGTTCCAGATCGAGTTGCTGTACCTAATAGGTGCTCCACATGATGTTTCTTCCAAGTCCAAGATCTCCCGGAGGCCTTCGACAAGGACACCAAGATCGCCTTCCCGGGCCCGAGAACCGACCTCGACATGCCATGTTCTCCCTCACGGATGTCATGATCTTCGTCACGGACGCCGAGACCTCGGACCCCGGAGGCCCCATGATCTTCGCCGCAGAACAACAAAGCCGATGGAATGGAATCGACAAGATCTACCGCCGGACGCCAAGTACTCCCTCGAGGACGCCGAGTACTTCACCCCGGACACCGAAACCCTGAACGACAAGTTCTCCTTCCCGGAAGCATTGACGCCGCGCGACAAGATCTACTCCGCTAACCGAGAACGTTCCGTCGAACCCTGAACCCTGAGACCAACCCCGAACCCCGGAACCCCAAGTTCGTCGAGACCCCCTAATGTGTGAACCCCTTCCCGAAACCCTATTTTATAATAAAATACAACTTGTTGCATATTAATCATTCATCTCGCATGCATATCATTGGTTTGGGGGCCTTATGCCGATTCACCTTATAATTAAATATGGGGCCCATATGCGGGCAAATCTAGCCTTATATTGGCCTCATTTAAACTTGTGTAGCGAACCGGTGCCATCTTTTGTCTTGCTAATGCAACATTTAATTTGCGGGGTAGATAAATAACTTGAACCGTTTAATTAATTGTCGGGACCCCGGTTCCGCTTAATATGGCCTAATCGCATCGTACCTCTGCCATGTCATACATCATACATGCATCATGCCCGATCTTCTGCCGTAGTATTAAATATTGCATCCGGTGTTCTTCTAGTGTTTTGCTTCTTCGCGGATAAGGCCGTTGAGTTGATGTGAGCTTCGACCCGATCTTCGGCTGAACCTTCGGCAATGTTTTTCAGGCGAGCATCTCCCCCTTTCTACCTATCTTACTTTTATAGTATTTATTCCCTCCTGTTGATCTATTGCTATCTGTGTTGCGATGCTCTAGTTTTCGTACCCGGGATATCCCTTGCAGCCTTATATTGCCTTGGACACACCCTATTACCTATTGTCTGGTAGATAGTTGGACTTGCGCGTCGTAGTCGCTTGCTCAAGTGTTGTTGCGTGTCGTCAAGTGCCACAGTTGTTGGTGTAATGCCGCATGTTGATGTTGGAGATGATCATGGCTTTACTTTCGTTCACTTTAATTACTGTTTAATAACTAAAATTGAAGTAAGTAAGCAGAGGCATCGGTGGGTGATAGGTAATATTTGGTTTCCGATCGCCCACTTGTGTCCCGTAGGACCCCGAGTTCTTGACACCTGTTCCGAGATCGAGCGCGCTAACCACAGGTGGGGAGATATGGGCCCCCCATTGATTATTACCTGATTTCAAAGTATTGTACTGGGGCCACAAACTAGTTTGAGGTTTTATTTACGATCATGTACTTATGCCATGCTTTACTGCTTTATTACGTTTGTGCGAGGAGCACACTGTACTGTTTAGGATCGGGACACGTTTTTGCGGTGTCGACAGTCCCAGTTTTGGGATTTGCTGTCGTTCACAGCCGTCTACCCAAACTCTAAGTCCGTCTCGGAGACCGGCCGACTTCGTTGCGGGTTCGACTTGGTGGGGTGGCCCCCATGTACTTGCTTTGGGTCTAGGAACGTCGTGACTTAGGCCCCGCCGACATACCGATGGGTGTATGTTAACTGATCTGGCAAAAAGGATTGAAGTGCCTGTGGATACTTTGGTGCACCCCTGCAGGGTTTAATCTTTTCGAGAAGCCGTGTCCGCGGTTATGGACGACTTGGAGCACAGTGCTTGATCATAGACAACTATAACTAAAGTTTATTGTTATAAATTGACTTGTATCCGATATGACTAGTAATCAGCTTTATCACAACGGAATGGCTAAATAAAAGTACCAACAACTGCTGGGTTTTGGGATATCTCATGCTATCGTATATTTGACTAGTAAGTGTCGCAACTACAACGGAATGGTTAACTAAAACGGCCCACTGCTTATTTTACCAGGATGATTACCTATACCTGACTAGTAATTGCCGCAACGACAACCGAATAAATAAAACTGCCAACTGTGTGAGTTCCTCGGTTGACTTCCTCGTTTGGTCTCGAGGGGGAATACCAGGATGGGATTGTTTGGTGTTAGTATCAGGTTGGATCCGGCTAGGTCATTCTTATCCCTCTCTGATAACCGCCAGTTGTATCGAGTCTCTATAGGTTGTTTAGTGCATGCTGCCGCTGCCGCTCAGTCCACCATACCTATGTAGGCGAGGACCGCCGAATTCTAGTCTCGCCGTGTACTGGCCTCAGTACTGACGCTCCTCTTTTTCCTTTGCCCTTTGTCGGCACCCCTTTTGTTTAAGCAGGTTTTGAGATCGACGTCGTTAGCGGGGTTACCCTTCCGGCTTGGCCTGGGCAGGGTTATGGACGCCATTGGTTATTCTTCAGGGCTCTTAGCCCCATTTGCATCTTGTCCGTAGTCGGACGCTCTATCATTTTCAAGGTGATTTGGATCTTTTATATTATATCTGTATTCTTGACTCTTTGAGTCGCTGTTGTATATATCTGTTCTGTGGGTCCCATCGAGGACTGTTGTGTAATGTTATTACTTCGTTTTCCACCCGCACGAAAGTGCCTGGTGGGCACCTTTGAATCGTTTCTATGCGGGTTTGGCGGGTTTCGCTAAAACTTGCATAGGGTCGATTCTGAGGGTGTTACACACACACACTTGACCGAACTCCGGTCCCATCCTTCCAATCCCTGCTGAACCAGGAGCATTGTCGTCATAGTGTTTATTCCGCCTCGTCCACGCTACACGCGCCGAGCGTAGATCGATCTCTCTGGCGTGGTTGTGGGGAATTTCAAGGCAGACAATTTGATATATATATATATATATATCGACGCGGATTTGCTACTCATAGGCGTAGCTGCGCATAGACAGAGCACCGTTGGATTTAGGGATCAAATGCATGCAACCTCTAGATGGAAGTGGGGTGGAACATGGCTGAGATAACGGTGTTAGTTTTCTGCATGCATGCAAGAATTTAGGGTTTGGCATGGGTTCCAATTTAGCACACTGTTTTGGCTACAAAAGTTTTAGCATCTAAAATGAGAAGTTTTAGCATCTAAAATGAGAAGGAATTGAGAACAAGAATTAAAACAGGTTTTGCATGCAGAAGCTTTAGACTATGTGTCATGCAAAAGAGTGCCCTAACAAAGGTTGTTTTGGTATGTGTTTGGTGGCCGCATGCATCCATGCGAATGTGAAAAAAACGAAACAAAGGTTGTTTTGTTTATTGCGGCGGCAATGAAATAAGGCTTAGTTTGGTTAGGGTTTACCGCATGTAGTATATTAGGGTTTGCCTCACCTAATGAAATTTGATAAGCTTTGTTTTGCTAGGGCTTCATGCATGTAGTATATTAGGGTTTACCATGTAGTATATTAGGGTTAGGGTTTACCACATGTTGTATATTAGGGTTTGCCTCACCTAAATGAAATTTGATAAGATTTGTTTTGCTAGGGCTTCATGCATGCATCAAAGGAACACTAACGGCGTTACTATTGAGCCAACATCCTGGGTCTAGATACATGTGCTCCCTGTATCAAAAGGGGAGAGAATCAACGGTGGATATGCTATGCGCAGCTATGCCTGTGTTTAGCTGGCTATTTCCCATATATATATATAGATACATGTGCTCCCTGTATCAAAAGGGGAGAGAATCAACGGTGGATATGCTATGCGCAGCTATGCCTGTGTTTAGCTGGATATTTCCCATATCGGAGTCTATATGCTCTAGTAAAGTGATTTTACCAAAGAGTCTATAAGTAGTTTCGAGAGTCCAAAAGTTTGTGATGGAATTGACTCTAACTCTTCGCATACTTGATGGATTTGATCATGGGTCGGTTCGCTGACTAATATGGATAGGGAGAAGGCCTTGGAAGGTTCTAGAGGTGTTCAAGTGCCCTTGGATCAAAGGTATAGAAATCACATGGCCTAGATAAAATCTTCCACACTATATATTGAGGGGAAACCCTATTTTTTTGAGGAGGCCACCCCTTGTCACGAATTTGCCTCTCCTTACCAGCCACCAAAGGGGGAGAGGCTCCTCCACACGAGAATCAAGTCCAAGGAATAATGTGAGGAAAGGAACCCCCCTTCTTGTCGCGCGTAGGAGGGATACACCCGCCACCATGACCTCCATCTCCTCCACGCGGCTGCTTCTTTTCATCAACCACTCCATCAAGACTCTGGTCCCCATGGCCATGTGTGTGTAATTTCCACTATAGGTGTGGGGTATATAAGGGAATTGAATGAGATCTCTTAAGTAATGATTAGTAGTCGTTATCTATGTGGATGCTAGTTTGAAGATGATCTTGGTGATATTTTATGCAACTTTCCTATGCGTAATGCTTGTTACCAGTGAGTAAACATGGTTTCAGTTCTAAACTTTTATTTCCCATCATATATACTCCCTCTGTTTCTAACTATAAGACGTTTTACATATTTCAGACAACGACCAAACATAGCGATTTGGACAAAAATACCCCGCGGACTTGTCCGAAGCAGCTCGGCACGATCGATTCGTGTCGCCTGACAGACTCTATCCACGCGCGCGTCCCACAGCTTGGCCGAATCCATCCGTGCGTGTCGCCAAGCTAGCCGAAATCGATCCACGCATGCGTCGCTCAGCTAGCCGGAGTCCATCCGCGGGTGTTGCCCAGCTAGCCGGAGTCCATCCGCGCATGCGCGTCCTCGCCGGAGTCCATCCATAGGCGCCACCCAGCTAGCCAGAGTCCATCGCGGGCGTCGCCCAGCTAGCCAGAGTCCATCCGCGCATGCACGTCCTTGCCGGAGTCAATCAGCGGAAGTCGCCCAGCTAGCCGGACTCCATCCGCGCGTGCACGTCCTCGCCCGAATCCATCACCGGGCGTCGCCCAGCAGGATTCTCGAGGGTCGCCAGCAGCTGCACGTCGCCCAACTGTACCTTCCAGAAGCTGGCCATCGGCCCCAAGCAGCAGCATGCCGTCCCCCAGCCAGTAGCTCGCCGGCGTCCCCGCACGCCCAGCGCCTGCCAGTCCTGCTCAGCTCACCAGCAACATTGCCTTCTCTCCTTGGCACCGTCCCTTCTCGCCGGCGGCTCCGTCTCAACTCGGCAATGGTGCTTCTTGTTCTTAGTTTAAGCCCACCTGAAGAACAAGATGCAGAAGAGGAAGTCAATAATCCACCTATAAGTCAAAACCCAGGTAGTGCACTACTCCATGAAGGTGGAAGAAACAATTATGAAATGCTTGACAAGCAGATTGAAAATTCCCCTATTCTTAATACTCCAAACGATACTGATATATTGATATAATCACTCCTATATCTACTCCAAGCAAGCAAGGGCAGAAGCACAACAACTGATTAACTGTGTTAACTAGGACCACTATGCATTGGAATTCATAGTAACTGAATTCACTAATAACAGGATTACACTAAAAAGCAGTTAACAAGATTTCACGAAAAGGCAATTACGGAAATGTTCATTCACAACACTGAACTGAACCGTGGCAAATAAGATCAAAATAACTGGAACCACAAATCAGCACTGAACTGAACTGAACTGTAGCAAATATCCAGTGAACTGTGAACACTATGGAACATACTCTATAAGTAATTGCTTGGAGTATTTAGTGAATACAGCTTTCAGGTCTGACTGCACTTGCAAGGTTTTGAGTAATTTACCCCAAGTTCAGAGTAATGTGTCTGAACTGCAAGAAAGAATGATGAAAGCAAGCATAACATAGCAAACAATCATCATATCTACTCTAAGCAAGCAAGCACTAGCACTGCATGAGTGTGTTCAGTACTGTAGGTGCAAGCTTCAGCAGTAAAAATTCCCAGGATGTGATCATTAAGAATTACTCCAAACTTAGAAACAACGGACAACACATAACACATAGTAACAATTCCAGAAATGCTACTTAGAGTACAATATTTAGAAAACTTTCATACTCTACTAGGAGTACAATATTTAGAAAACAATAAGAAAATTAAGATGTTCCAGTACTACTACTCCATGTTCTAGTAATGAATAAAGATGTCATGCTAATGTGAGTGTGGTCAAAAAAGTAAGAAAAAGATGTTCCAGTACTACCCCAAGTTCATGCTAGAGCACAAGTATCTACTCCAGCAGAAGCCAATTTCTACACAAGAAAATTGCAGTTCAAACAATTCACAAGCAAAAATATTGAGTACTCCATCACAAACAATTTCCTTTTAATCCATCACAAAGAAACAATGGAGTACTCCATCACAAAAATAATGACACATATTGATAATCTATGCAAGCAGTACTGGGACAGAGTACGGACAGTACAAATTCAGTCTAGCTAGTTTATGCTCCAAAATTCAGTACTGATTTCAACAAGAGAAGATAACATGGAACATTGAGGTTCAGACTAGCTAGTTTATGCTCCAAAATCCAGTACTGATTTAGAGAGAAATTTGCAGTCATGCAAAGAAAGCAAGAGTTAATCAATTTAGAGAGAATTAAATAAATCATGCAAAGAAGGAAAGAGCTAATCAATGTTACAGACGGTGTAAAATGCCAAATGGGGAGACTGGGAATGGAATAGCACCATGACATCCAATGTCTCACCATGTAACCCATGTAGCCGGACCTTGAGCACCTGCGTGTGGCCAATCTTCACTCTGTTGCGGACATTCACCATAGCCTCAGTCAGCGACCTCCCGTCCCAAACCTGCCCTCACCCAGTCAAAAGTAAAGGCGACCTCGATCTCCAGAGACACTGCAGCCGCCGCCGGTGCTGCTGCATCCTCCTTCTCATCATGTTCCTCACCGTGTCCCGCGTCCGCGACACCAGCCTCCTTATCCTTCGTCTTCGGCCTCCTTATCCTTCCATGTCGATGGATTCAGCCCCACTGTCGACGGATCGAGCACCGGTACTCAGAGATCTTGGGGACACCGCAGGTTTCTTGCCCAAATTGGAGCACTGCTGCTCCTAGATCTTGGGGCACCTCCGGAGATTGAGCAAGGCGGCGTGGGGTATACAGGCGGCGGCGTGGGTGTATGGGGTGACAGGCGGCAGCGAGGGTGGGTGGGTGGACGGGGGGTGGCGGAGGCTAATCGGCGGCAAGGCGGCGCCGACGACGGTGGAGCGAGAGTGAGCCACGTGCGAGCGAGTGAACGAGAGAGTGAACCGTCTAGGGGCAAAATGGGAAACCCGGGAAATGTCATAACGTGGCGAAATTTGTTCTCCAAAAGTTTAAACGTCATATAATTAGAAACGGAGGGAGTATTATTTTGGTACTTATCTGCAAGTTGTATTATCTATTCTAGTGTTAAACCTGCAAACTCTAAAGTGACAACTAAGGAAAACAAGGGGATGTTATAATTTGAGGAGTTCATATGTTCATGGAGTATTAATATGTTTTCCCGATGACTAGAAAAGGACATCCTTAATCACCCTAAGTTCCAAGTCGGTCCCGGTAAAGTGGAAGGGTAGGACAGTAGATGTTGTGCAAGTTTCCACTATACGCATGTACATCTATACTTAGAACACATGCCTACATACAATAGAACTAGAACTAGTGCCTCTATTTGATAATGCAAATATTGTTACATTAATGATCTCATCCATGTAACACCTTATTGGTCACCCCATCCGTGCATTTTGATTCATTACTTGCTCTTAACATGAAAGCTCTCTTAAATTTCAATAGTTCACTTTTTAGTTCTTTATTTTCTTGTACTTTTACTTTCACTTTTAAATACCTCAAAGCATTCATCCTAGTTTATTTAGTTTGTTTAGTGCATAGATAATAAAAATAGTATAATTATAATTTGAAACAATAAATAACTTAACCTTCTTGCTCCTCGGATTGGTACTCATACTTCCACATTGAAGATTTTAGCATCCGCTACGCTTGTGGGTATCAGCACGTTGCACAACCAATTAATGGTATCATGACTCATGAGTCGTGGAAGAAGTAAGCGACTTGCTATCACCGCTCGTGCTCCACAAGTTCAAGCTGGCCTTATCCAGATAAGCTGGCCTTATCCAGCTTCCATCTAGTCTCCTCCCTGTCTGTCGGCACTGGATCTACTGCAAGGAGAACTCATGAGGTGGTGCAAGAGGGAACTGAGCGACTAGAACTAAGCGAAGAGGTAGCGGACGGGGCAGACACGAACGACACAGAGGAGGGTGACCATCAGAGAAGGCACAAAGCCTTTCCCAAACGCAAGAGTCCAAGCAATGGAGAAGCAACATTCGGGGAGAAGTTAGGGGTTGCGTGAGACCTGGACCAACTGGACGGATGGAAACTATTTATCCACTCTTGATCCATCAAATAGATACCGAGTCGATGGTCAAAAATAGCAGAGAACCACCCCACGATGACCGCACACATAGATGCACACCTACTAACACGTCCCGAATAACCATATGCTCTCAAATACGTGCAACTTAGAACTCTTTTTAAGATACATAGGAATGGGCAGACACAAGCACTAGTAGAAAACAAGCCATCCGTTCGCGCCCCCTCAGAGCATTAGTCTCGGTTAGGCCACCAACCGGAACTAATGCTGGCACGCATCCCGGTTCGAGCGGGCACGAGGTCGGAGGCATGCGTCCCGGTTGGTAAGAGGGCATACGTCCCGGTTTATAACACAAACCGGGACTAAAGGTTGGGCGTCAGCCACGTGGCGTGGCACACACCTTTAGTCCAAGGCCGGCGCTGAGGGGTCGCCACCCTGGCATTGGCCAGGGGCCCACGGCCGGAGGGGGCCCAAAAATTTGTATCATGTACTTTCTTTGTATGCAAATAAATGTACTTCTAATCTTGTTCTAAGTTAAAGTTAACAACGCTTTGACAAATTTTTATAGAAAAATATAGTGATATTTATGACTCTAAATTATTACCAATAGATGTGTTTTAAAATTTAGTTTCATGATATGTTAACCTGATGTACTCCCTCCGATCCATATTAGTTGACTTGGATTTATTAAAATTTGGATGAACCTATATACTAAATAGTGTCTAGATTCATCCAAATTTAGACAAAGTTGAGTCAACTAATATGGGTCGGAGGGAGTAATATATGTTGCTATATTATCTATAAAGTTAGTCAAATTTAATAAATTTTAACTTGGCTAAACGCTAGACGTACACTTATTTGCGAACGGAGGATGTATATATATACGGGTATACATCTGGTGCCCACGACGCGAGAAACGAGTAGGGTCCTAAAAACCAGACACAACGCGTCGAGCAGGAAATCAAAAAAGCTCACTACGACACGAGGCACCAGGCTTACGAGTTACAACGCGTTAAGACGCTGGCCGCATGGGTTACAATGAGTCGCGAACTTATGATCTCCCTTCTCTTCTCTTCTCCTCGACTATTCGGAAATCGGCCGAACTCCGTGCCTCGATCTCTAGGGCCCTACCTCCCTTACTCGATCGACGATCGCAGATTCGCAGGTCATCTATCGTCTATCGGGGATCACCAACTCACTCCTGACTTATTATCATTGGAATTATTTCTTATATGAGGTAATCAAACCAGCAACAAATACTATTTATTATATTTTGAGAATAAAATGTTTGGTTGGATGTTAACTTTTATTTTAAAAGTGCCAGTAGATACATATATGATTTTTTTTAATATGTCTCTATATACGTTAGCCTTAAGGGCCCATGCCGTCGACTTTGCCTAGGGCCCTCAAAAACATAGAGCCGGCCCTGCTTTAGTCCATGCTCTCGCCCTCTATAATTGCAACGCCCCAGCCTTCTGCCTCCACTCTGTTTTTTCTCTTGGTGAAAGGTGTGAGGGGTGTGCTAGTTTTTTCCCCCTATGCATGCATTCAAGGTGTTTGATGAAATGTTTGAGTGAATAATCCCGTTCAATTTCTCATAGAACAAAAATATAGAAGGTGTCCGAGACGCACTTGAGCTTTCTCCTCTTTATTTCCCTCGATCGAGGTTAGCAATCTTATCTTTTCTCTGTCATTGATACAATGCATGTGTCGATGTGAATTGGTCATTTCACTATTTATGATGTCCTGTTTTTTGATAAACTTACTTATATGATGCAGATGAACGGTCAGGAATGGATGTACGGTGACCGGCGCGTAGCCGGGTATATGAAAGGTGTGGATAAATTTATCGATGTGTCTACGGCAAATAAAGAGAATGGTTTTATACGTTGTTCATGTGTTCAATGTCGGAACAACAAGGAGTACTCTTCCTCGAAAATCATTTGCGGCCACCTGATTATGAAAGGTTTCATGCCCAACTATAATTGCTGGACCAAGCACGGGGAAAGAGGGGTTATGATGGAAGATGGTGAAGAAGAAGATGATGATAACAACTATCATCATATGTTTCCTGAATACAGTGATACTGCAATGGAAGACAATGGAGAGGAAGGAGGTGAAGAACGGGCATCAGATGAGACGGTCGATGAACTTGGTAGGGTCATTTCTGATGCAAAGCGAGACTGTGAAACAGAAAATGAGAAGTTGAAGTTAGAGGGCATGTTAGAAGATCACAAGAAATTGTTGTACCCAAATTGTGAAGATGGCAGCACAAAGCTCGGTACCACACTGGAATTGTTGCGATGGAAGGCAGAGTGTGGTCTAACTGTCTCCTCATGTGAAAATATGCTGAAAATAATGAAGCCGAAATTTCCAAAACATAACGAACTTCCCGAGAGTACCTAGGAAGCAAAGAAGACTCTTTGTCCTCTAGGATTAGATGTGCAAAAGATACATGCATGCATTAATGACTGCATCCTCTACCGCGGTAAGGAGTATGAGAATTTAGATAAATTCCCGGTATGCAATGCATTGCAGTATAAAATCAGACGAGATGACCCTGGTGATGTTGAGGGAGAGCCCCTCCGGAAGAGGGTTCCTGCTAAGGTTATGTGGTATGCTCCTATAATACCAAGGTTGAAACGCATGTTCAGAAACAAAGAGCATGCCAGGTTGTTGCGATGGCACAAAGAAGACCGTAAGAAAGACGGGAAGTTGAGACACCCTGCTGATGGGTCACAGTGGAGAAAAATCGAGAGAGACTTCCTAGACTTTGCAGGTGACGCAAGGAACTTATGGTTTGGTCTAAGTACGGATGGCATGAATCCTTTTGGGGAGCAGAGCTGCAGTCACAGCACCTGGCCCGTGACTCTATGTATCTACAACCTGCCTCCTTGGTTGTGCATGAAGCGTAAGTTCATTATGATGCCAGTGCTCATCCAAGACCCGAAGCAACCGGGCAACGACATTAATGTGTACCTTAGGCCATTAGTTGAAAAACTCTTACAATTGTGGGGCAAACCAGGTGTACGTGCGTGGGATGAGAACAAACAGGAGTCATTTGATCTACGAGGGTTGTTATTCGTAACCATCAATGATTGGCCTTCTCTTAGTAACCTTTCAGGACAGACAAACAAGGGATATAAGGCATGCACACACTGTTTAGATAAGACTGAAGGTACATATTTGCATAAATGCAAGAAGGTTGTGTACCTGGTGAATCAACGATTTCTTCCGACCAATCATCCCGTAAGAAAGAAAGGCAAGCATTTCAAAGGTGAGGCAGATCACCGGAATAAGCCTGAACTCCCTGCTAGTGATGATGTATTTGGTATGGTCAAGGACATAGAAGTAATCTTTGGAAAGGGTCCCGGCGGTCAATCAGTTCCGAACGACGTCACTACAGGACACGCACCCATGTGGAAGAAGAAATCTATATTTTGGGAGCTGCCATATTGGAAAGTCCTGTGTGTCCGCTCTTCAATCGACGTGATGCACGTGACGAAGAATCTTTGCGTGAACCTGCTAGGATTCCTAGGCATGTATGGGAAGACAAAAGATACACCAGAAGCACGGGAGGACCAACAAATTATGAAAGACCCAAAGAACATGCATACACAGAACAAGACGGATAAAGGGCGTCACTTAAGTCGTGCCAGCTATGCTCTTACCAAAGCAGAGAAGGAAATCTTTTTTGAAGTCATTTACAGTATCAAGGTGCTGTCGGGCTTCTCATCTAATATAAAGGGGATAATAAATATGGCAGAGAAAAAGTTCCAAAACCTGAAGTCTCATGACTGTCACGTGATTATGACGCAGTTGCTTCCGATTGCATTGAGGGGGCTTTTACCGGAAAATGTTCGAGTACCCATTGTGAAGCTGTGTGCATTCCTCAATGCAATATCTCAGAAGGTAATCCATCTAGATATTCTGCCAAGGTTACAGAAGGATGTGGTACAATGTCTTGTTAGTTTTGAATTGGTGTTCCCACCATCCTTCTTCAATATTATGACACATCTCCTAGTTCACCTAGTGGAAGAGATTGCCATTCTCGGTCCAGTATTTCTGCACAATATGTTCCCCTTTGAGAGGTTCATGGGAGTCTTAAAGAAATATGTTCATAACCGTGCTAGACCAGAAGGAAGAATCTCCAAGGGATATGGAACAGAGGAGGTCATTGAGTTTTGTGTTGACTTTATTCCTGACCTTAAGTCGATTGGTGTTTCTGACTCGCGGCATGAGGGAAGACTAAGTGGAAAAGGCACGCTGGGAAAGAAAGCAATGATATGTAGGGACGAGGATTCTTTCACTAAAGCACACTACACAGTTCTACATAATTCCACCTTGGCAGCTCCGTATATCGAGGAACACAAGAATATTGTACGCTCCAAAAACCCGGGGAAGCCTGAATCATGGAAAACAAAAATTTTCTATCGCATACAAACAAACAAGCCAAGATCTATCTACTAGATTGTAGCAACGAGTCGATGGTATAACTTACCCTCGAAGATTCCAAAGCGTTTAACGAGAGCGGATTCTCGTGGGTGATGTAGTCGTACTCTTTCCGATCTCAAGATCGCGTAGACGATCCTTCCGGCGCCACGTTCCGGCAGCGCTCCCGCAGTCGGTCACACGTTCGGTACTCGACGAAGACCTTCCTCTTGTTGGAGATATGCCCAAGAGGCAATAATAAAGTGGTTATTATCATATCTTCGTATTTATGATAAATGTTTACATACCATGCTATAATTGTATTAACAGGAAACATTAATACTTGTGTGATTTGTAAACATAAAAGAGTCCCTAGTAAAGCCTCTTGTTAAACTAGCTTGTTGGTTAATATATGATCATGGTTTCCTGATCATGAACATAGAGATGTTATTAACAACAGGATCATATCATTAGGAGAATGATATGGTGGACATACTCCTGTAGATAAGCGTAGCATAAAGATCAAGTCATTTCAATAGTTCAATTGCTATATGCTTTCTGATACATAGTAACCTAATTCCTTCGACCATGAGATCATGCATATCACCTTTACTGGATGGATGCTTTGATGTCATCAAACACCACACCGTAACAGGGTGGCTATAAAGGTGGCATTGAGTGTTTGGAAAGTATTGGTTGAGACACATGGATCAAGAGTGGGATTTGTCCATCCACATGACGGATAGATATACTCTGGGCCCTCTCGGTGAAATGTCATCCAATTAGCTTGCAAGCATGTGACTTGGTCACAAGGGATCACATATCACGGGAACGAGAAAAGAGTACTTATCAGTAACGAGGTTGAACTAGGTATGCAGAGATACCGACGATCATAACCTCGGATAAGTAACATATCGTGAGACAAAGGGAAATTGGTATCGTATGTAAGTGGTTCATTCGATCGCAAAGTAATCGTAGAAATATGTGGGAGCCATATGAATTTCCAGATTCCTCTATTGGTTATTGTTCGGAGAAGTGTCTCGATCATGTCCGCATAATTCACGAACCGTAGGGAGACACACTTAAGGATTCGACGTTGTTTGAGTAGTTATGGTATTATGAGAAAGAGACCGAATGTTGTTCGGAGTCTCGGATGGGATCCGGGATATCACGAGGAGATCCGGAATGGTCCGGAGAATAAGATTCATATAAGGAAAGTCCCATTTCGGAGTTGGGGAATGGTTCCGGTGTTTTCATCGGGAACATTCTAGAAGGTCCCGGAATGTCCGGCACTCCGGAGGGGGAAGGGTACATGAATGTGTCATTGTAAGTTGGAATGATTGCATCATGTACTAAGTGTTCTCGCTGTCCAAAAATAAAGGGTTTATTTAAATCCTAAATTGAAAAGTCAAACGGCTAGTTTGAAAGTCAAACGGCAAGTTTTGGAAAGTGGAAAGAGGAGGAGAAGAGGGAAACCGAGTTGGGGAGGGAGACCTCCTCCAACCGGCGGCCAACTCCAATGCCGAGTTGGGGAGGGACTCCACTCCCTCCCCCTGGCGCGCTAGCCCCCTCCCACCTATATAAGGAGGGGCAGGGCTCCCCTCCCTACACACACAAGTTCCTATCCTCTAAACTAAACCCTAGATCTAGACCCCGGTTTAGAGCTATTCGGTTTAGAGCCTTCTAATTGGTTTAGAGCCTTCTAATTGGTGTGTCTAATTACTAGACCACTAATAGCCTCTCTCATAAGCTCCACCATACTCGCATCGGCTTAAGGCGAAGCCCTGCGGGATTTCCCCTCTACTTCCGGTACCACGCCGTTGTGCTGCCGGAATCGCGAGGAGAGTACTACAACCTCCGCTGCCTGCTGGAACAAGGGAGAGGAAGGTCTTCGTCGAGTACCGAACGTGTGACCGACTGCGGGAGCGCTGCGGGAACGCGGCGCCGGAAGGATCGTCTACGCGATCTTGAGATCGGAAAGAGTACGACTACATCACCCACGAGAATCTGCTCTCGTTAAACACTTTGGAATCTTCAAGGGTGAGTTATTCCATCGACTCGTTGCTGCAATCTAGTAGATAGATCTTGGCTTGTTTGTTTGTATGCGATAGAAAATTTTTGTTTTCCATGCTACGAACCCCTTCAGTGGTATCAGAGCCGTGTCTATATGTAGATCTGTTGCACGAGTAGAACACAATGGTCATTGTGGGCGTTGATGCTTTTATTGTCGATTACTTCTTGTGTACTTTGCATCTTGCGGTATGTTGGGATGAAGCGGCCCGGGCTAACCTTACATGACATCGTTCATGAGACTTGCTCCACGCTTAACATGCAACTTGTATTGCATAAGTGGCTCTGCGGGTGCCTGTTTCTCCTAGCATAGTTAAGATCCAATTTACAACGGGTAATCAACAATGCTAGTATCAATGTTGTGGTTCTTGTTCGTAAGTTAGAACGACACTTATTGAAAGCCCCAAACCACGTAAAATATGCAAAGAAAGTAGAGGCGTCTAACTTTGTTTTGCAGGGGTGTGCAGTGATGTGATATGGCCATGATTGTGATTATATTTGATGTATGCAATGTTCCTTATTGTAAGTTGGCAACCGGCAGGAGCCTTATGGTTGTCTTTAATTTTGTTAAGACCTGCGTGTCTATTCAAAGTAGTTGTAATAGTTGAAGCTGGTGGACGACAACCATGAAGAAGCGTCATTGACCTTGATGCTATGCCGGTGATGATGGAGATCATGTTCGTGCTTGAAGATGGAGATCGAAAGCACAAAGAAGAAAGGCCATATCATATCACATATTATGAATTGCATGTGATGTTAATCCTTTATGCATCTTGTATTGCTTAGTAGACGACGGTAGCATTATAAGATGATCCCTTATACACATAAATTTCAAGTTCTAAAGTGTTCACCCTTAGTATGCACCGTTGCCAAAGCTTGCTGCTTCGAAGCACCACGTGATGATCGGGTGTCTTTGATTCCGCGGGTGAATACAACGTAAGCAAGCCAGATTTGCTTATGCGGTAGCTAAGGTTTGATCTTGACGAGCCTAGCATGTACAGACATGGCCTCAGGAACACGGATCACCGAAAGGTAAAGCATGAGTCATATAGTAGATATGATGAACATGTTGATTGTTCGCCATTGAAGCTACATCAACTCTCGTGATGATCGGTTTTGATGTGGTGGATTTGGTTCGTGTGATCACTAAAACAATGTGAGGGATATTGTTTTGAGTGGGAGTTCACCTAGATTAATTTAATTATTAATTAGAACTCAATTTATCATAAACTAAATCAAAGTGAAATTGCATAGTTGTTGTAGTCATTGGCATCCGTTTACCACCTTGCGCTTAGTTATAATTGAGATGATAGAACTATAGAATTCTGGTTAGATACTTTACGAACTGGTATCGTATTGTTTTAAGTGTTAATCTAAAGTTTAAAAGTCCTATTGCAAATTTTCAGTAAGTTCCGGTTACTCCATGAAGTTTAATAATTAGTATTAAATCAAGAGTAACAATTCCAAGTGTTAGTATATAAGTATCATGTTTGTCTCCATGATTCTTGATATTCAAAGGATTCTCTTAATATCAAGGTTATCTAGGATCTGAAAGAGTTGTTTCAGAAACCATGATGTGTGGAAGATATTGTGATATCTGAAACGAAGTTTTGGTTACAACATGATAGAGTATAATATGGCAAAGTCATGTTCTCATGTTTGATGAGAATTTGCAAAAGGTTGGAGACACTAGTTGTCCTAATCTTCCAAAAGGTTTTGGAGAGCATCATTATACTCGTGATTCACCGTTATAAGCTAAAAGTAGCTTGGTCATGGACGATTCCATGATGAAGGTGAATATTTGATGTAGGTAAAATGTTTACTACACCAAAAGATTACTAAAGAAAGGAATTTGAAAGAACACCAAATATTTGATAATGGTGATCTACTTCAAAGTGCAAGTTCAAAGACATTGGTATTTAACTATACACGCTTTGGACTATATGTCATATGTATGACTCCACTATTGATGTTGATAGATTCTTTCAAACTGAAAAGGAAATACTGAAAGAGAATCTCATAAATATATGGCAGAAAAGAAAAGACTAGAATCGTTCAGTTTAAGTATATAGATGATATACATGTTATGGCTATATTCTTTGCTTGTTAAACAATGTGGTTCTTAAGTATTTGATACTGAATTTGTTGGTGTGAATCGTCATACGAAACAACACAATTCATGAACTACAATGGCCTAAGTAACTAGCAAAAGAATATGTGATGATGTTCATCGAGAACAAAATAAAGGGTTATTGTGTTGCTTGTTAAACTTCAAAGCTTGCCTTCAGGATTTGTTTTATCAGGTATTATGAGAACAAAAGGGTTGTTCAAATAATTGCCGTAATCCATAAAAGATGGATGATTCACAAATCTCGTTGGATAAATCACATCCATAAAACTAGTGCTAAAATTGTCGAAAGACAAATTGATTGAAAGATCACTTAGGAAGTGACATCGCCGTTTAAATTATATTGGAAAGAAAACATGAAGAAACTCCATGTGGATGGAATTTTGGAGTCTTCTGATTTTTGATCAAATGACGCTTGTGAAACTTTCCTAGAGATAATTAAAACTTCGTTAATAGGCCAAAAGGGAACAAATGACTAGCTTATTGGAACTTGTACATATTGTTGTACGAAGTCCGTTATGTGTAGTCAAGAGCGATGGATTTCAACTTCATATGCTTTCTCCGAAAATTTGAGTGAATATATGAATATTTACTTAATAAGGATAAAGTATGAAATACTTGAAAAGTTCAAAGACTTTCAAGATGAAGTGCAAGATCATTGTAACAAGAATATAAATAGTTTATGATAAGATCATAAAGGAAGATATTTGAGTTACAAGTTTAGCATAATACCTAAGATTTAAGGAATCGTTCCGTGGATTTGCATTTTCCCGAAACACCATAAGAGTATGGAGCGTTCGAGATATGTAATTAAACCTTGTTTGACATGGTAAGATCGAAAGGTGTAATTCATAAAACTGCCATTGTATTTTAAAGATTAAAAGCTTTAGAGATTACCGTTTTTCCACTGAAAAGAGCTCCATCATAATCCGTTGAAATGACACCATATAAAGTTATGGTTTGGGATAAAACCCAAGTTGTCCTTTCTTAAACATTGGTATGCTATGCATAAGAAAGATGTTTGCAACCAAAGTCGGATGAACCTGTCTTTGTATGTTATTTCGAATAACTGTTAAGTACTCCTCCATAACGTCGGAGACAAAAGTGTTTGTCACTTAAAACGTCAAGTTTCTTTGAGAAGGAATTTTTCGTGAAAAGTTAAGTGGGAGGACATTAGAACTTTGATAAGGTTAAAAGAACCTTAGCTGTATGTGCAGAGTTGCGCAGCACCGAAAAGTGTTCCGGAGGCAGCAACAATGCTCATGGTTCACGTACCTCAAAAGGTTGTGGTCACGGAGATCCAAGTTCCTATTGAAACAAGTAGATCGGGTAAACAATCAAATACCAAGATTTGAGGGTTGAATCATTATTTGAGAATAATGAACCGACTACATGCAAAGAAGCGATGATGGGCCCTAACTCCGTCAAATGGCTTGAAGCCATAAAATCCGTGATAGTTCCATACACGAGAAATCAAGTTTTGAACTTGAAGGACCCTCGAGAAAGGTGTAAGACCTTACAGTCGTATTTGGATCTATAAAGAAGTAGACATGGATGTTTCACATCTATGAAATAGTCGACATGTTGAGAAAGAGTTCACAACAATGTTCAAAGGTTGACTATGACAAGATTTGATCTGTCATAGTGATATTTAGTCTAGATGGATTAATGTAGCAACCACTACATATAATTTGTTATATGGTAGTTGAATAAACAAAACAAATTCTTCTAATAGAATCGTTACCTAGGACATGTGCATAACACGGTCCATAGGGTTTTGTTAATTCAAAGGATGCTAAAAGCATATGCAAACTTCAATGGTTAAAGTAAGCATCGCGGAGTTGGAATCTTCACTATGATGAAACTGTTAAAAGGGTTTAATTTCATCAGAGACAATGAAGATGCTTGCATTTGCAAGAAATTAAGTGGGAGCGCTAAGACATGTTTCTAATACATTATGTGGAAGACATATTGTTGATTGGAAATAATGTATCTTTTATTAACACATATTAAGAATTTCATCCCGATGAAAGACTTAGGCAAAACCCAAATATTTGGCATCAATAGACGCTAATATGGTTGTGCCAGAAGTACATAGACAAGATATTGAATGAGTTCAATATAGAAACTACAAGAGAGGTTCTTGTCACACAGAAAGGATTGAATAAGTTCAATGTTGATGATATATTCAAGTGTATTGACATTTGGTAAAGTGAAACAAATAATCAAGTATAGATTGATACTTGATGTATGAAATCACAAAGAGTATTTATATCAATCATACTGTGATATGTGCAAATCCAGATATGTCCTATGCTCTAAATGTTGTGAGCATATACCAGAATGATTCGTAAGATGATCATTGGACAATAGTAAGGATATTCTTATGATCTTTTGAAGAACTAAGAGTATATTATTTGTAGAAGTGACAAATAGATGGTTAGTTCATTGTAAAAGTACTACATTGATACTAGTTTTGTCACAAAGTACAAATTAAGTTTATCTCAATCTAAATTAAGGGTGGCACAATATAATGGAAAGTGAGTTCCATAATGGATTTGGATGAGTTCCAAAGTTAAGACATTGTGACAGATACTACAACAAAAGGCTAAGTATATGACTGCTATTATAGCAGCAAAAGAGGGCATTTGTGTCAAGTAGTTTGTTATCAAACTAGGTGTAGTTCACAGTGGGATAATACTATGAAGATATATTGTGCGACAATATTATCAACATGTTTTAACCCCAAAGAGCTAAAGGTCACACCGAAAGACCAAATTTATACAAAGCCATCTCATTAGAGAATGAGTGATGCGTAGAGACGCAAAGACATGCAATTACACACGGACCTGGAAGTGTCAGATCCGGAGATCAGTTGACCACTAGCAATCGTGTACATACAACACCGGAAAGCCATAGGTGTTGAATACACAAAGATTTGAAACTAGATTATTGACTCTAGTGCAAGTGGGAGACTGTTGGAGATATGCCCAAGAGGCAATAATAAAGTGGTTATTATCATATCTTCGTATTTATGATAAATGTTTACATACCATGCTATAATTGTATTAACAGGAAACATTAATACTTGTGTGATTTGTAAACATAAAAGAGTCCCTAGTAAAGCCTCTTGTTAAACTAGCTTGTTGGTTAATATATGATCATGGTTTCCTGATCATGAACATAGAGATGTTATTAACAACAGGATCATATCATTAGGAGAATGATATGGTGGACATACTCCTGTAGATAAGCGTAGCATAAAGATCAAGTCATTTCAATAGTTCAATTGCTATATGCTTTCTGATACATAGTAACCTAATTCCTTCGACCATGAGATCATGCATATCACCTTTACTGGATGGATGCTTTGATGTCATCAAACACCACACCGTAACAGGGTGGCTATAAAGGTGGCATTGAGTGTTTGGAAAGTATTGGTTGAGACACATGGATCAAGAGTGGGATTTGTCCATCCACATGACGGATAGATATACTCTGGGCCCTCTCGGTGAAATGTCATCCAATTAGCTTGCAAGCATGTGACTTGGTCACAAGGGATCACATATCACGGGAACGAGAAAAGAGTACTTATCAGTAACGAGGTTGAACTAGGTATGCAGAGATACCGACGATCATAACCTCGGATAAGTAACATATCGTGAGACAAAGGGAAATTGGTATCGTATGTAAGTGGTTCATTCGATCGCAAAGTAATCGTAGAAATATGTGGGAGCCATATGAATTTCCAGATTCCTCTATTGGTTATTGTTCGGAGAAGTGTCTCGATCATGTCCGCATAATTCACGAACCGTAGGGAGACACACTTAAGGATTCGACGTTGTTTGAGTAGTTATGGTATTATGAGAAAGAGACCGAATGTTGTTCGGAGTCTCGGATGGGATCCGGGATATCACGAGGAGATCCGGAATGGTCCGGAGAATAAGATTCATATAAGGAAAGTCCCATTTCGGAGTTGGGGAATGGTTCCGGTGTTTTCATCGGGAACATTCTAGAAGGTCCCGGAATGTCCGGCACTCCGGAGGGGGAAGGGTACATGAATGTGTCATTGTAAGTTGGAATGATTGCATCATGTACTAAGTGTTCTCGCTGTCCAAAAATAAAGGGTTTATTTAAATCCTAAATTGAAAAGTCAAACGGCTAGTTTGAAAGTCAAACGGCAAGTTTTGGAAAGTGGAAAGAGGAGGAGAAGAGGGAAACCGAGTTGGGGAGGGAGACCTCCTCCAACCGGCGGCCAACTCCAATGCCGAGTTGGGGAGGGACTCCACTCCCTCCCCCTGGCGCGCCAGCCCCCTCCCACCTATATAAGGAGGGGCAGGGCTCCCCTCCCTACACACACAAGTTCCTATCCTCTAAACTAAACCCTAGATCTAGACCCCGGTTTAGAGCTATTCGGTTTAGAGCCTTCTAATTGGTTTAGAGCCTTCTAATTGGTGTGTCTAATTACTAGACCACTAATAGCCTCTCTCATAAGCTCCACCATACTCGCATCGGCTTAAGGCGAAGCCCTGCGGGATTTCCCCTCTACTTCCGGTACCACGCCGTTGTGCTGCCGGAATCGCGAGGAGAGTACTACAACCTCCGCTGCCTGCTGGAACAAGGGAGAGGAAGGTCTTCGTCGAGTACCGAACGTGTGACCGACTGCGGGAGCGCTGCGGGAACGCGGCGCCGGAAGGATCGTCTACGCGATCTTGAGATCGGAAAGAGTACGACTACATCACCCACGAGAATCTGCTCTCGTTAAACACTTTGGAATCTTCAAGGGTGAGTTATTCCATCGACTCGTTGCTGCAATCTAGTAGATAGATCTTGGCTTGTTTGTTTGTATGCGATAGAAAATTTTTGTTTTCCATGCTACGAACCCCTTCACCTCTCCCTTGTTCCAGCAGGCAGCGGAGGTTGTAGCACTCTCCTCGCGATTCCGGCAGCACAACGGCGTGGTACCGGAAGTAGAGGGGAAATCCCGCAGGGCTTCGCCTTAAGCCGGTGCGAGTATGGTGGAGCTTATGAGAGAGGCTATTAGTGGTCTAGTAATTAGACACACCAATTAGAAGGCTCTAAACCAATTAGAAGGCTCTAAACCGCTGGCTAAAGCAATTAGAAGCTCTAAACCAAAACGGCTCTAAACCGGAGATTTAGAGGTGGAAACTTGTGTGTCTAGGAGGGGAGCCCTGCCCCTCCTTTTATAGATGGGGAGGCGCGGCCAGGGGAGGGGAGTCCCTCCCCAAGTCGGCCTTGGGTGGCGCGCCGGCTTGGGGAGGAGACTCCTCCCTCAAGTCGGTTCCCAACTCCTCTTTCTTGTTTCCCACAGTTTCTTGTTTTAGCCGTTTGACTTTCAAACTGGACATTTGACTTTTCTGTTTTAGGATTCAATTTAATCCTTTATTTGGGACAGCAAGAACACTTAGTACATGATGCAATCATTCCAATATGTAATGACACATTCATGTACCCTTCCCCCCCGGAGTGCCGGACAATCCGGAACCTTCTAGAACATTCCCGATGAAAACACCGGAATCATTCCGCTACTCCGAAATGGGACTTTCCTTATATGAATCTTATTCTCCGGACCATTCCGGATCACCTCGTGATATCCCGGATCCCATCCGAGACTCCGAACAACATTCGGTCTCTTTCTCATAATACCATAACTACTCAAAACAACGTCGAATCCTTAAGTGTGTCTCCCTACGGTTCGTGAATTATGCGGACATGATCGAGACATTTCTCCGAACAATAACCAATAGAGGAATCTGGAAATTCATATGGCTCCCACATATTTCTACGATTACTTTGCGATCGAATGAACCACTTACATACGATACCAATTTCCCTTTGTCTCACGATATGTTACTTATCCGAGGTTATGATCGTCGGTATCTCCGCATACCTAGTTCAACCTCATTACCGATAAGTACTCTTTTCTCGTTCCCGTGATATGTGATCCCTTGTGACCAAGTCACATGCTTGCAAGCTAATTGGATGACATTCCACCGAGAGGGCCCAGAGTATATCTATCCGTCATGTGGATGGACAAATCCCACTCTTGATCCATGTGTCTCAACCAATACTTTCCAGACACTCAATGCCACCTTTATAACCACCCAGTTACGGTGTGGTGTTTGATGTCATCAAAGCATCCATCCGGTAAAGGTGATATGCATGATCTCATGGTCGAAGGAATCAGGTTAGTATGTATCAGAAAGCATATAGCAATTGAACTATTGAAATGACTTGATCTTTATGCTACGCTTGTCTATAGGAGTATGTCCACCATATCATTCTCCTAACGATATGATCTTGTTGTTGATAACATCTCAATGTTCATGATAGGGAAACCACAATCATTAATCAACCAACAAGCTAGTGAAGTATAGAGGCTATACTAGGGACTTCAAATTAAGTTTACAAATCACACAAGTATTAATGGTTTCCTTGTTAATACTATTATAGCATGAATGTAAACATTTATCATAAACACGAAGATATAATAATAACTACATTTATTATTGCCTCTAGGGCATATCTCCAACAGTCTCCCACTTGCACTAGAGTCATCTAATCTAGATTACATGGTAATATACCGAACACCCATGGCAGTTTGGTGTTGGTCATGTTTTGCCCTCGGGAGAGGTTTAGTCAACGGATCCGCCACATTCAGATCTGTGTGTACTTTGCAAATCTTTATATCCCCATCCTGGATATGTTCTCGAATAGCGTGAAAACGTAGCTTGATATGCTTCAGCTTCTTGTGTGACCTTGGTTCTTGCGCATTGGCTATGGCGCCCATGTTATCACAGTAGATAGACATTGGGTCCAGCGCACTAGGAACCACACCCAGCTCTGTAATGAACTCTTTTATCCATATCGCTTCTTGTGAAGCCTCCGAAGCAGCCATGTATTCCGATTCAGTTGAAGATCTCGCCACAACGCTTTGCTTTGCACTCCTCCAGCTAACTGCTACACCATTCAAAATAAATACGTATCCGGATTGTGATTTAGAATCATCTGGATCGGTGTTCCAACTAGCATCGGTGTAACCATTAACAACGAGCTGTTCATCACCTCCATAAGAAAGAACCATATCCTTAGTTCTTCTCAAGTACTTAAGGATGTTTTTGACCGCTGTCCAATGATCCACTCCTGGATCACTTTGATATCTGCTAGTTAGACTAACAGCATATGCGATGTCGGGTCTAGTACATAGCATGGCATACATTAGAGATCCTATGGCTGAGGCATAGGGAGTCTTACTCATCATTTCTCTATCTTCTGCTGATGTCGGACTTTGAGTTTTACTCAAGGTCGTATTGGGCAACATGGGCAAGAACCCTTTCTTGCTTTCTTCCATTCCAAACCTCTTTAGAACTTTGTCCAAATATGTACTCTGTGACAATGATATTTGGCGTTTCGATCTATCTCTATAAATCTTTATGCCTAATATGTAAGCTGCTTCGCCAAGATCCTTCATTGAAAAACTATTATTCAAATATTCCTTGACACTATTAAGAAGGTCTACATCATTCCCAATCAACAATATGTCATCCACATACAGTATTAAGAATGCTACAGAGCTCCCACTCACTTTCTTGTAAATACAAGCTTCTCCATAAGTTTGTATAAAACCAAAACTTTTGATTACCTTATCAAAACGTTGATTCCAACTTCGGGATGCTTGCTTCAATCCATAGATGGACCGTTGAAGTTTGCATACCTTGTTAGCATCTTTAGGATCGACAAAACCTTTGGGTTGCATCATATACAACTCTTCATCAATGTCTCCATTGAGGAATGTTGTTTTGACATCCATTTGCCATATCTCATAATCATAGTATGCAGCGATTGCTAACATAATCCTCACAGACTTTAGCTTCGCTACCGGTGAGAAAGTCTCATCGTAGTCAACTCCTTGAATTTGTCGAAACCCTTTTGCGACAAGTCGAGCTTTATAGACAGTAACATTACCATCAGCATCTGTTTTCTTCTTGAAAATCCATTTGTTCTCGACAGCCTTCCGGCCATCCGGTAAGTCCACCAAAGTCCATACTTGGTTTTCGTACATGGATCCAATCTCGAATTTCATGGCTTCTTGCCATTTATTGGAATCTGGGCTCATCATCGCTTCCTCATATGTCTCGGGGTCATCGGTGTTGTCCACCACCATGACATTCATAACGGAATCATACCAATCTGGAGTGGTACGAGTTCTCGTTGACCTCCGAGGCTCTGTAGCAACTTCAACCGAAGTTTCATGATCACCATCATTAGCTTCCTCTCTTATTGGTGCAGGCACCACAGGAACTTCTTCCGGTGCTGCGCTACTCGCAATTTCGAGAGAAGGTTCGACAACCTCGTCGAGTTCTACTTTCCTTCCAGTCACTTCTTTCGAGAGAAATTCCTTCTCTAGAAAGGATCCATTCTTGGCAACGAATGTTTTGCCTTCGGATCTATGATAGAAGGTATACCCAATAGTTTCCTTCGGGTATCCTATGAAGACGCATTTTTCCGCTTTGGGTTCAAGCTTGTCCGGCTGTAACTTCTTTACATAGGATTCGCATCCCCAAACTTTAAGGAACGACAATTTAGGTTTCTTCCCAAACCATAATTCATACGGTGTCGTTTCAACGGATTTAGACGGTGCCCTATTTAAAGTGAACGCGGCTGTTTCTAATGCATAACCCCAAAATGATAGCGGTAAATCTGTAAGTGACATCATAGAACGAACCATATCTAAGAGAGTTCGATTACGACGTTCGGACACACCATTACGCTGTGGTGTTCCCGGCGGTGTCAATTGTGAAAGTATTCCGCATTTCTTCAAATGCTCGCCAAACTCGTAACTTAGATATTCACCTCCACGATCAGAACGTAGAAATTTAATCTTCTTGTTACGTTGATTCTCTACCTCACTTTGAAACTCCTTAAACTTCTCGAAAGTTTCGGACTTATGTTTCATGAAATAGATATACCCATATCTACTCAAGTCATCCGTGAAGGTAAGAACATAACGATAACCACCGCGCGATGCTACACTCATTGGACCACACACATCGGTATGTATGATTTCCAATAAGTCCGTGGCTCGCTCCATCATACCAGAAAATGGAGTCTTAGTCATTTTACCCATCAGACATGCTTCGCATCTTTCAAGTGATTCAAAATCAAGTGATTCAAGAAGTCCATCGGAATGGAGTTTCTTCATACGTTTCACTCCGATGTGACCAAGACGACAGTGCCACATATAGGTCGAATTATCGCTTGATTTCAAACGTTTAGCCTCAATGTTGTTGATATGTGTATTTCCACTATCGAGATTCAATAAGAATAGACCATCTATCAAAGGTGCATGTGCATAAAACATATTACTCATATAAATAGAACAACCATTATTCTCGGATTTAAACAAGTAACCGTCTCGCAATAAACAAGATCCTGATATAATGTTCATGCTCAACGCAGGCACCAAATAACAATTATTTAAGTATAAAACTAATCCCGATGGTAGATGAAGGGGTAGCGTGCCGACCGCGATCACATCAACCTTTGATCCGTTTCCTACGCGCATCGTCACCTCGTTCTTCGCTAGCTTCCGTTTATTCTGCAGCACCTGTTTCGAGTTACAAATATGAGCAACCGAACCAGTATCAAATACCCAGGCACTACTACGAGTACTAGTGAGATACACATCAATAACATGTATATCAGATATACCTTTCTTGATGTTGCCGTTCTTCAAATCCGCCAAGTACTTTGGGCAATTCCGCTTCCAGTGACCTACTCCCTTGCAGTAAAAGCACTCAGTATCAGGCTTAGGTCCAGCCCTGGTCTTCTTCGTCGGCGTGGTAGCTTTCTTACCACCCTTCTTGAAGTGTCCCTTTTGCTTAGACTTGCCTTTTTTGAATTTGGTGGTCTTATTGACCAACAACACTTGGTGCTCTTTCTTGATCTCCACTTCTGCAGATTTTAACATGGAAAAGAGTTCTGGCAACGTCTTGTTCATGTTCTGCATGTTGTAGTTCATCACAAAGTTCTTGTAACTTGGTGGCAGTGATTGGAGGACACGGTAAATCCCCAAAGCATTAGGAATCACAATACCCAAGCTTTGAAGTTTGTTTGTGTGCCCAGACATCTTAAGCACATGCTCACTGACGGAGCTGCCCTCTTCCATCTTGCAGTTAAAGAACTTTTCAGAAGCTTCATAACTTTCAATTGCCGCATGAGTCTCAAAAATTAATTTGAGATCCTCGACAATATCATATGGGTCTGAATCCTCAAACCTTTTCTGAAGCTCCGATTCCAAACCATACAAGATAGCACACTGAACTATGGAGTACTGATTCTTCCGAGCAAGGTAAACATTCTTTACTTCATCGGGAGCATCAGCTGCAGGTGGGTCACCCAGCGGTGCATCCAGCACATAAGTCAAATTACCAGCTGTGAGGACAATCCTCAAATTGCGGAACCAATCCACGAAGTTGCTTCCATTGTTTTTCAACTTTTCTTTCTCTAGGAACGCATTAAAATTGATGGTAGGGGCTGCCATTGATCTACAACATATTTGCAATAGTTTAGACTAAGTTTATGACAAATTGAGTTCAAATTAATAATAAAATTAAACTAGGTGAACTCCCACTCAAAACAATATCCCTCACATTGTTTTAGTGATCACATGAACCAAATCCACCATATCAACACCGATCATCACGAGAGTTGACATAGTTTCAATGGCGAACAATCGACATGTTCATCACATCTACTATATGATTCATGCTTTACCTTTCGGTGATCCGTGTTCCGAGACCATGTCTGTACATGCTAGGCTCGTCAAGATCAAACCTTAGTTTCTGCATGAGCAAATCTGGCTTGCTCACGTTGTATACACTTGCAGAATCTAACACACCCGATCATCACGTGGTGCTTCGAAACAACAAGCTTTAGCAACGGTGCTAACTAAGGGTGAACACTTTATGATTTGAAATTGATGTGCATGAGGGATCATCTTATAATGCTACCGTCGTCTACTAAGCAAAACAAGATGCATAAAGGATTAACATCACATGCAATTCAATATATATGTGATATGATATGGCCTTTCTTCTTTGTGCTTCCGATCTCCATCTTCAAGCACGAACATGATCTCCATCATCACCGGCATTGCATCAAGGTCAATGACGCTTCTCCATGGTTGTCGTCCACCGGCTTCAACTATTACAACTACTTTGAATAGGCACGCGGGTCTTAACATAAATTAAAGACAACCATATGGCTCCTGCCGGTTGCCGACTTACAATAAGGAACATTGCATACATCAAATATAATCACAATCATAGCCATATCACATCACTGCACACCCCTGCAAAACAAAGTTAGACGCCTCTACTTTCTTTGCATATTTTACGTGGTTTGGGGCTTTCAATAAGTGTCGTTCTAACTTACGAACAAGAACCACAACATTGATACTAGCATTGTTGATCACCCGTTGTAAATTGGATCTTAACTATGCTAGGAGAAACAGGCACCCGCAAAGCCACTTATGCAATACAAGTTGCATGTCAAGCGTGGAGCAAGTCTCATGAACGATGTCATGTAAGGTTAGCCCGGGCCGCTTCATCCCAACATACCGCAAGATGCAAAGTACACAAGAAGCAATCGACAATAAAAGCATCAACGCCCACAATGACCATTGTGTTCTACTCGTGCAACAGATCTACATATAGACACGGCTCTGATACCACTGTAGGGGTTCGTAGCATGGAAAACAAAAAATTTCTATCGCATACAAACAAACAAGCCAAGATCTATCTACTAGATTGTAGCAACGAGTCGATGGTATAACTTACCCTCGAAGATTCCAAAGCGTTTAACGAGAGCGGATTCTCGTGGGTGATGTAGTCGTACTCTTTCCGATCTCAAGATCGCGTAGACGATCCTTCCGGCGCCACGTTCCGGCAGCGCTCCCGCAGTCGGTCACACGTTCGGTACTCGACGAAGACCTTCCTCTCCCTTGTTCCAGCAGGCAGCGGAGGTTGTAGCACTCTCCTCGCGATTCCGGCAGCACAACGGCGTGGTACCGGAAGTAGAGGGGAAATCCCGCAGGGCTTCGCCTTAAGCCGGTGCGAGTATGGTGGAGCTTATGAGAGAGGCTATTAGTGGTCTAGTAATTAGACACACCAATTAGAAGGCTCTAAACCAATTAGAAGGCTCTAAACCGCTGGCTAAAGCAATTAGAAGCTCTAAACCAAAACGGCTCTAAACCGGAGATTTAGAGGTGGAAACTTGTGTGTCTAGGAGGGGAGCCCTGCCCCTCCTTTTATAGATGGGGAGGCGCGGCCAGGGGAGGGGAGTCCCTCCCCAAGTCGGCCTTGGGTGGCGCGCCGGCTTGGGGAGGAGACTCCTCCCTCAAGTCGGTTCCCAACTCCTCTTTCTTGTTTCCCACAGTTTCTTGTTTTAGCCGTTTGACTTTCAAACTGGACATTTGACTTTTCTGTTTTAGGATTCAATTTAATCCTTTATTTGGGACAGCAAGAACACTTAGTACATGATGCAATCATTCCAATATGTAATGACACATTCATGTACCCTTCCCCCCCGGAGTGCCGGACAATCCGGAACCTTCTAGAACATTCCCGATGAAAACACCGGAATCATTCCGCTACTCCGAAATGGGACTTTCCTTATATGAATCTTATTCTCCGGACCATTCCGGATCACCTCGTGATATCCCGGATCCCATCCGAGACTCCGAACAACATTCGGTCTCTTTCTCATAATACCATAACTACTCAAAACAACGTCGAATCCTTAAGTGTGTCTCCCTACGGTTCGTGAATTATGCGGACATGATCGAGACATTTCTCCGAACAATAACCAATAGAGGAATCTGGAAATTCATATGGCTCCCACATATTTCTACGATTACTTTGCGATCGAATGAACCACTTACATACGATACCAATTTCCCTTTGTCTCACGATATGTTACTTATCCGAGGTTATGATCGTCGGTATCTCCGCATACCTAGTTCAACCTCATTACCGATAAGTACTCTTTTCTCGTTCCCGTGATATGTGATCCCTTGTGACCAAGTCACATGCTTGCAAGCTAATTGGATGACATTCCACCGAGAGGGCCCAGAGTATATCTATCCGTCATGTGGATGGACAAATCCCACTCTTGATCCATGTGTCTCAACCAATACTTTCCAGACACTCAATGCCACCTTTATAACCACCCAGTTACGGTGTGGTGTTTGATGTCATCAAAGCATCCATCCGGTAAAGGTGATATGCATGATCTCATGGTCGAAGGAATCAGGTTACTATGTATCAGAAAGCATATAGCAATTGAACTATTGAAATGACTTGATCTTTATGCTACGCTTGTCTATAGGAGTATGTCCACCATATCATTCTCCTAACGATATGATCTTGTTGTTGATAACATCTCAATGTTCATGATAGGGAAACCACAATCATTAATCAACCAACAAGCTAGTGAAGTATAGAGGCTATACTAGGGACTTCAAATTAAGTTTACAAATCACACAAGTATTAATGGTTTCCTTGTTAATACTATTATAGCATGAATGTAAACATTTATCATAAACACGAAGATATAATAATAACTACATTTATTATTGCCTCTAGGGCATATATCCAACAATATATTCATAACCGTGCTAGACCAGAAGGAAGAATCTCCAAGGGATATGGAACAGAGGAGGTCATTGAGTTTTGTGTTGACTTTATTCCTGACCTTAAGTCGATTGGTGTTTCTGACTCGCGGCATGAGGGAAGACTAAGTGGAAAAGGCACGCTGGGAAAGAAAGCAATGATATGTAGGGACGAGGATTCTTTCACTAAAGCACACTACACAGTTCTACATAATTCCACCTTGGCAGCTCCGTATATCGAGGAACACAAGAATATTGTACGCTCCAAAAACCCGGGGAAGCCTGAATCATGGATCACAGATGAACACATGAAGTCTTTCGGTGGTTGGATGCGGACACATCTCTTGAATGACACCACTGTTGGAGATCAGCTATACTTGTTGGCCGCGTCACCATCTTCTACTATATTGAATTTCCAAGGGTACGAAATAAATGGGAATACATTCTACACGATCGCCCAAGATAAAAAGAGCACCAACCAAAATAGTGGTGTCCGCTTTGATGCAATAGACGAGAATGGACAAAAGGACACATATTATGGTTACATAGAGGAGATATGGGAACTAGACTATGGAGTCTCTTTTAAGGTCCCTTTGTTTCGCTGCAAATGGGTCAACCTGAATGGGAAAGGGGTAAAGATAGACTAGTTGTACGGAATGACAACAGTGGATCTCAACAATCTTGGTTATAGAGATGAACTATTCGTCCTAGCCAATGATGTGTCTCAGGTTTTCTATGTGAAGGACATGTCCTCCAGACCGAAAAAAGAAAAAATATGCAAACGAATACAACATATGATGAGCCAAAGCGTCAGATAGTTCTTTCAGGGAAAAGAAACATCGTGGGAATCGAGGACAAGACAGACATGTCAGAAGATTATAATAAGTTTGATGAAATTCCGCCCTTCACAGTGAAAACTGACCCAAGCATTCCGTTAAGTAAAGAAGATGCTCCATGGTTACGTCTAAAGCGATCATAAGGAAGGACATATGCCAAGAAGTTCATGCTCATATTATGTAACTCTAGTCCATGTCTTTCGCGGTTTGTGGCTTAACCGAAGGATATCTTTCGCGGTTTGTGGCTTGACCGGGACTATATATAGGGGGCCTTTAGTCCCGGTTTTGTAGTCTCAGTTTTTAATATTAATAAATGTCTTGAGTGTTAGTCCCGTTTTGTGGCTGGACCGGGACTATGGAGAAGTTGTCCCGATTCGTACTTACCATTAAGATCCGATCTCCAAACGCGCGCGGTCACATATTAGGGAGTGCCTCTATGACCAGTTTCTTGGAGATGCCGGAGGACTGGGATCCGACGGCATCTCCCTGAAACTGGTCGTAGTGGTGTCCCTGCTCTCAAAAACCATCTTGCAGCTTGTAACTTCTCTAACTAGATCAATACACCTTGGAGCTAACTAATTTCACATATTAGGGAGTGCCTCTATGACCAGTTTCTCGGAGATGCCGGAGGACTGGGATCCGGCGGCATCTCCCTGAAACTGGCTGTAGTGGTGTCCCTGCTCTCGAAAACCATCTTGTAGCTTGTAACTTCTCTAACTAGATCAATACACCTGGGAGCTAACTAATTTCACATACTAGGGAGTGCCTCTATGACCAGTTTCTCGGAGATGCCGGAGGACTGGGCTCCGTCGGCATCTCCCTGAAACTGGCCGTAGTGGTGTCCCTGCTCTCGAAAACCATCTTGGATATGCCTCAAACTCGCTGGAGGACTGGACTCACAAGGATGCCTATTTATAGTACAAGCAGCTCGGCATAGTGTCGACACTTACGAAATAATGTCGACACTCACCCCTATTATAAGTGTTGACTCGTGTTTTGTCCCGGTTGGTGTCTCCAACCGGGACTAAAGGTTCATCTTTAGTCCCGGTTGGTGACACCATCCGGGACAAGGTACACGCCGCACGACATAATGTCGACACTCACCCCTATCATTAGTGCTGCCTGGCCCAGCCTGCCGAAATCCCTCCAACCGGGAGTAAAGATGAACCTTTAGTATATGGAAAATCCGAACAATAAAAATCCTTCGCGTGGTGTCATATTATGTGACATAGTTGAAAGAAAAATACCAGACTTGGTATATTGATCATGTCTCGAAAAAACCTTCACAAAATGACCTATCATGTTCGAGGTTTCATGGCTTTCGGTCCAAATGACCGATGTTATGTGCTGAATCACGGCATTGTTTGTGATGTTGTGCCCATATTATGCATGCGTGTGGACATTGGTATGGAGAACAATGTTGCAGGAGGAAGTTTTCCTTGTTGTCGCACGGAAAAGCCCTTTTCCATTTTCCGAGCGCAAAAAACGGGTCGTTTTGTGAAGTAACCACCAAAATACCGTTTCAGAATGCTACCGTCCCATTTTCCTAAAATACTAGACCACCTTACATGGACTATCTCCCAACCGGGACATCTCAAACTTTTTCGTCCATCCCGGGTAAAAAGGACGAATGTCTGCCGAATCGGTAGGAAGTGGGTCCGGTTTGTACTACAGGTACATGATCTATCGCCCGTGATTTTTTGAAAAAATCATTTTTAGACTCGCAATATGTGGTTTCTTCAGAGATCCAATGCAAGATCTAACGATGCTCATCCCTTATCTTCATGCACGCCGGTTCGACCATAGTTAGAAATTCAGAAAATTCAAAACGGGCATAATAAATTCAAAAAAAAAAATCCGAACAATGAAAATCCTTCGCGTGGTGTCATATTATGTGACATAGTTAAAAGGAAAAATACCAGACTTGGTATATTGATCATGTCTCGAAAAAACCTTCACAAAATGACCAATCATGTTCGAGGTTTCATGGCTTTCGGTCCAAATGACCGATGTTATGTGCTGAATCACGACATAGTTTGTGATGCTGTGCCCATATTATGCATGCGTGTGGACATTGGTATGGAGAACAATGTTTCAGGAGGAAGTTTTCCTTTTAGTCGCACGAAAAAGCCCTTTTCCATTTTCCGAGCGTAAAAAACGGGTCATTTTGTGAAGTAACCACCAAAATGCCGTTTCAGAATGCTACCGTCCCATTTTCCTAAAATACTAGACCACCTTACATGGACTATCTCCCAACCGGGACATCTCAAACCTTTTCGTCCATCCCGGGTAAAAAGGACAAATGTCTGCCGAATCGGTAGGAAGTGGGTCCGGTTTGTACTACAGGTACATGATCTATCGCCCGTGATTTTTTTGAAAAAATCATTTTTAGACTCGCAATATGTGGTTTCTTCATAGATCCAATGCAATATCTAACGATGCTCGTCCCCTATCTTCATGCACGCCGGTTCGACCATAGTTAGAAATTCAGAAAATTCAAAACGGGCATAATAAATTCAAAAAAAATCCGAACAATGAAAATCCTTCGCGTGGTGTCATATTATGTGACATAGTTGAAAGGAAAAATACCAGACTTGGTATATTGATCATGTCTCGAAAAAACCTTCACAAAATGACCAATCATGTTCGAGGTTTCATGGCTTTCGGTCCAAATGACCGATGTTATGTGCTGAATCACGGCATAGTTTGTGATGCTGTGCCCATATTATGCATGCGTGTGGACATTGGTATGGAGAACAATGTTGTAGGAGGAAGTTTTCCTTTTTGTCGCACGGAAAAGCCCTTTTCCATTTTCTGAGCGCAAAAAACGGGTCGTTTTGTGAAGTAACCACCAAAATGCCGTTTCAGAATGCTACCGTACCATTTTCCTAAAATACTAGACCACCTTACATGGACTATCTCCCAACCGGGACATCTCAAACCTTTTCGTCCATCCCGGGTAAAAAGGACAAATGTCTGCCGAATCGGTAGGAAGTGGGTCCGGTTTGTACTACAGGTACATGATCTATCGTCCGTGATTTTTTGAAAAAATCATTTTTAGACTCGCAATATGTGGTTTCTTCAGAGATCCAATGCAAGTTCTAACGATGCTCGTCCCCTATCTTCATGCACGCTGGTTCGACCATAGTTAGAAATTCAGAAAATTCAAAACGGGGATAATATATTCAAAAAAATCCGAACAATGAAAATCCTTCACGTGGTGTCATATTATGTGACATAGTTGAAAGGAAAAATACCAGACTTGGTATATTGATCATGTCTCGAAAAAACCTTCACAAAATGACCTATCATGTTCGAGGTTTCATGGCTTTCGGTCCAAATGACCGATGTTATATGCTGAATCACGACATAGTTTGTGATGCTGTGCCCATATTATGCATGCATGTGTACATTGGTATGGAGAACAATCTTGCAGGAGGAAGTTTTCCTTTTTGTCGCACGGGAAAGCCCTTTTCCATTTTCCGAGCGCAAAAAACGGGTCGTTTTGTGAAGTACCCACCAAAATGCCGTTTCAGAATTCTACCGTCCCATTTTCCTAAAATACTAGACCACCTTACATGGACTATCTCCCAACCGGGACATCTCAAACCTTTTTGTCCATCCCGCGAAAAAAGGACAAATGTCTATCGAATCGGTTGGAAGTGGGTCCGGTTTGTACTACAGGTACATGATCTATCGCCCGTGATTTTTTGAAAAAATCATTTTTAGACTCGCAATATGTGGTTTCTTCAGATATCCTATGCAAGTTCTAAATGAGCCATTTTTCTTCCCGCCATTTTTTCCTGGCACTTCTCCCGCCATTTCTTCCCGCCAGTTTTTCCCGCCAGTTCTTCCCTTCAATTATCTTCCTGCCATTTCTCACTATATATATGTAGGGTTGGCCTCCATTGTCATTGCACATCTCTAGACTCATATCTGCAACCTCATCACTCTTTCCCATGAATTCCACCGTAGCACTAACTCCCAGGGAGGCGGAGGCGCTTTGCGCCTCGAACTACCCCTGCCCGCCGGGCTACTGTGTCCCCATCAGCTGGATGCTGAGCACCGGAGGCGTGCCGGTTCCTCCTGTCCCTCTAGGTGTGGCGCGTCGGATGGCCATCACGAACCACTACTACTTCGAGCTCACACCGGAGCAGCGGAGGAATCCCAGATGGCATCCCGACTATTTCCCGACTTGGGAAGCCTTCTTCGTGGATCGGCGTGAGAGGGCGCTCGCCAGGCACGAGGAGGATGGCCCACCTCCTCCGAACTTCAACGAGGCCGGCCGTCAGTTGTGGTGGCGCGGTCGGACTCTCGAGAGCGTCATGGCCTATGACACGGCCGCCGACTCTAGCCCCCGCCTGCGCTACCCTCAAGTCCAGCCCACATGTACTCAGCCTTCAAGGTTCAACTACGGCGACCCCGACGACGACAGCGACGACGGCCGCGGCGAGTACGACGACTACAGTGGCGAGTATTACAGGTGTAGGCAGGAGCATGACTGAATCACTCCAACATTGCAAAACAAGTTCGGCCGATTGTGGCTTAATCTGGCCATGTATCTTAATTTCCAGTTCTTCTATGTAACTTTGTGTTAGTTGCGTTATGTACTTTAATTCCAGTTCTATCCTAATAAAATTTTCTTTCCGCCCATTATTTCCCGTCCTTTTTTTCCCGCCCATTAATATATAAAAAATATAAGTTAATTCAAATCCAAATTAAAACACAGAAAATGGTTTTGAATTATTTATTCAAATCCAGACACTTTTTATGTTTAAAGTTTTTCTAAATTCCAAATTAATATTCCAAAAATATAAGTTAATTCATTTTTAATTTTAAATGCTTCATAGTTTAAATGGTTACATTAATTATTTAAAAAAAAATGGTTTTGAATTAGTTATTCAAATTCAAACACTTTTTATGTTTAAAGTTTTTCTAAATTCTGAATAAATATTAAAAAAATATAAGTTAATTAATTTTTAATTTTAAATGGTTCATAGTTTAAATGGTTACATTATTTATTTTTTAAAAATAGAAAATGGTTTTGAATTATTTATTCAAATCCAGACACTTTTTATGTTTAAAGTTTTTCTAAATTCCAAATTAATATCCAAAAAATATAAGTTAATTCATTTTTAATTTTAAATGGTTCATAGTTTAAATGGTTACATTAATTATTTTTAAAAACAGAAAATGGTTTTGAATTAGTTATTCAAATTCAAACACTTTTTATGTTTAAAGTTTTTCTAAATTCCAAATTAATATTCAAAAAATATAAGTTAATTCATTTTTAATTTTAAATGGTTCATAGTTTAAATGGTTACATTAATAATTTTTAAAAACAGTAAATGGTTTTGAATTAATTATTCAAATTCAAACACTTTTTATGTTTAAAGTTTTTCTAAATTCCAAAGTAATTATCATTTAAAAAACATTACAAATTTAAACCCCAAAATAAAAAATAAGGCGGGAACAGAGAGAAAATTCCTGAATTTTTTTGAAAACAGGGTCATATGTCCCGGTTGGAGCCACCAACCGGGACTAAAGACCCCCTGCGCGCGCCCCTTGGTCTGCTGAAAAAATTAGAGTATACGTCCGGGTTGGTGGCTCCAACCGGGACGTATGACCCTTTAGTCCCGATTGGAGCCACCAACCGGGACAAAAGGGCCTTCGTTTATAACTGGCTCGTCTCCTCTTCTTATTCCCCATCTCACTTCTCTGCTTCATCGACGCGCGCACAGGTACAGCAGGGGAGACGCCGCCACCCCGATCCCCCGAACGCCGGCAGGCTGCCCGCCGTCGTCGTCAGCGCCGCCGCCTGCGCCCGTGGAGCCGCGCGTCACGAACCGCCGCCGCCCGTCCCCGCGCCGCGCCGGAGAGGAGCTCTGCGCCGCCTATCCCCGGCCGCGCCACGCCTCCGACCTCGCTGATCCCTCCATCGGCATCACGGTGAGCCACTGGTCCTCAGGGACCCTTCCTCTTCCTCCATGTCCCTCTGTAGCTTGCTACCACCATAGCTTACCGTCTGTCGCCGCCATTCATCGTCATCGCCGGTGCTCCGGTGACCATTTCAAGGTGGTGCCGCCCCTATTAGGTCTGCCTCGGTGCCCTGGTTCGAACAAGCTAGGTTTAGTAGCCTCGCATCGCCTCTGTCGCCGTCCCGCGCTGCCGTCTGGTCGTTCCCTCCGGCGATGCCCGTGTGGCGCCAGCGTGGCTTGCCCGCGTGGACCAGGCCCACCCGTCAGTGGTAGTGTGTAACCCCTGCCCTGGTGAAAAACACCCAACGGCCTCCTCTGTCCCACTTTGCTCACGTGGCTGCCTATGTGGCACAGGGCCCATCAGTCAGTTGCTGTGGGTATAGTGTGCCTGGATGTATTAAATAATTCCAGACTTATTTATTTTCAGAAATTGTTTTGAATATTTAAAATTCAATAACTTTTAATCTATAAGTCAGAAAAATATGAATAATATATCAAAATGTTAAGAAAAATGAAACCTATCTATCTAAGCTATAATCATGCATTGTTCAACAACTTAAATGACAAGTTTAATTAGAAGAACAAATCCACCCCTCTCATGTGTTCCGAAGTTTCTCCGAGTTAGGGTTTTCACCCCTCGGAACCCCGATTAATTGTAGAGCATGCTTTAGGGTTACATTTCAATGCAATTAAACTTGTAATATCATCATACTTGCTTGAGCATTGCATCGATGCCATGTGTTGATTGTTTCCCTTTCTTTTCGGTGTTTGGTTCTTCCTGGTAGAATACGATATCGAGATCGAGATCGAAGACAGAGATCAAAACCGTCGAAGCTCGAAGACAAATACTTGACCAACTGTAATCAAGTCAAGTACAAGGATCCTGCAGCTCTGCTTTCGTCTATCAACAGGCAAAGGCAAGCATAGCCCTACCATGATATAATCCTACGATTTCGAAAGCATTTCAATTCTTGCCATGATGCATACAATTCTACTATGGTCTTTTATCGATAGATAGAGTGTCCTATATATTATCATATTTTGTATATGTATATGTATATGTATATGTATATGTATAATATCATATTTTGTATTTGTATATGATATTAGTTGTCATAGACCCTATTTGAATCGATGTTGCACCTAGGGTTAGCCGGTGTGTCCTCGCCAGGGCATCCCGAACCCGAGGGTTGATTGATTGCGGCCTTTCTTTCCGGTATTGGTTCTTCGCTTTATACACGACGCGCCTGGTGTAATAAATTAGAGAACTAAATCAGAGACTAAATCAACCCCTCTCATGTGTTTCCGGAGTTTCCCGAGTTAGGGTTTTCAACCCTCGGAACCCCGTTTAAATCGCCGAGCAAGTTTTAGGGTTTTATTTCAATGCAATTCAACTTGTCATATCATCATCCTTGTTTGAGTATTCAGCCTATCCCTCCCCCCGACCGCCACAACGCCTCCATATCCGTCCATCGCCACGCGCTCCAGCCGCCCCTTCCCTTTTAGTGTGTATGTATATATTATTGTCTATGTATATATTGTGTATGTATATATAGTGTGTATGTATATATTTTTATTATTGTGTATGTATATATTAGAGTTTCTCTGAATTAGGGTTTATCCGTTTTGACTTATCCGTTTTTCCACCTATGCAGAAAATATGGACCCACACATCAGAGACGAAGAAAAGGAAGAGTTGATCCAAGGTGTGATCCATGGGGAAGAAAATTTAGATGTATCGACGTTTCTGAACAACTCCGGTGAGGGTGATCCTCTTTTTGCCGGAATAGACGACTTGTTTGAGGTTGAAGGTGTTGCCTTTCGCGAGGGAGAAGGCGATGCCTTGTGTAATCGAGAAGACGACCGCTCTGGCGAGGTGCATGTAATATAATTAATTAATTAATTAATCATCTGCTATCTATATAGAAATAGTAACGACGATCTTTCTTCTTTTAGCCCTCCGTATCGAAGAAATCTACTGAAAAGAGCAGACGAGGCCCAACCAAAAAGTTGGAAGACCATGAGAGGTTCAGGATCAAAGATGTTGCTGAAGACGGCAAATCGACGGCTCCCGAAGTTGTCGCAAACAAATTTGTGGCACAATGCGGAGTAATCGTTAGGGACTTAATCCCGATCACCATTCGAAATTGGAATAGGCCTGTTGATGCGGAAGAAGAGGGAACATGTTTATTTGTCCCTAACCACGCCAAAGATTTACTGTGGAAGAGGCTCATGGTTAATTTCAAACTACCGAAGATAGAGCTAGATCCAAATGCGGAGGATCCAGTTGAGGACGCCTTAGAACATGGGAGAGCCATGGAGGCTAAGGTCAGGGAGTGGGATTTGAAGAAGATGGCCCAGTGTTTCACCAACTGGAAGAAAAGATTGCACCTTGAATATGTCGTGAAAGAGAAGACTCCCGATTTCAAGAATATTCAGTTTGAGAAGATAAAACCATTCTGGGCTGAGTTTGTGAAATACAAGACATCAGAAAAAGCTAATAAAATGTCTGCAACGAATAAGCTGAATGCTGCTAACAAGAAGTATCACCATACTATGGGGCAAGGTGGCTACAGGGCTGGCATTCCTAAGTGGGAGAAACTTGAGAATGAACTACGTGCTAAAAAGATCATCCCAGAGACATACGATTGGGTAGAACGTGCAAGGAATTGGTTTTACGGGCATGGGGGAACGTTGGACTCGGAAGGGATGTGTATATATAACATACGACATAAAGAAGACCCCTTGCCAATCGAGAGGATGAGGAAAGCAGTAAAGGCTGTTAAAGATGGGGACTTCATTCCCGATAGAGAGAATGATGAGCTCACACTCGCCCTTGGAAATAAGGAACATGATGGACGGACACGAGGCACAAGAGGCTCCCAACCATGGAGGACTGGGTTTCCCGAAGAGAGGAAGAAATATCCTGATAGAAGCCGTCAAAGGAGAAAGGACAGGGCGGAAGTTGAAGCAGATATTCAGAAAGAGCGAATGCGTATAATTGAAGAACGAATAAAACAACAACAAGATGAAATTAACGCACTTAAAGAGTAAAGTACTACCGGCCCATCTCAGCAGCACACTACATTCGATGCTACCGGCCTATCGAATAATCGAAAAAGCATTGTGGCTTCCACCGAGGTCCCGGGTGATGACAATGGCGATGACGATGGTGCACCGATGATGGCTCCTGTTGGCTACCCAGTGGATGATATCACACGGATGACACACTGCGAGCTACATGTCAAAGTTGTGAACATATCAATGAAGGTGGCGGTCGGCTATGCCTTACCAATTGGACCCACACCAACTTAGCACTGTCGTCCGGTTCTAGAGGGCTACGCTGTTGTCGGGGTGGATGAAATCATGCCCACCTTTGAAGTTTTGGATCTTCACTACCCTGCAGGTGAAGGGGATGTGACTGTACTAGGAGACGCAACAAACGTCACCATTCTATGACCGAAGGAATGTATCGTGCTTCGAAATCACACGCCAAAGCCATCTTCGCTGCCGCCTCACCCGTCTCCAGCGAGGTCGTCGCCTCCGCGGCAGCCGTCTTCGTCGCCTCACCCGGCTCCGTCGCCTCACCAATCTCCGGCGCAGCCATCGCCGCGGGAGCCATCGCCGGCGCCTCAGGATAAAAAGCGTAAGCGTACCGCTACTCTGCGTCGTGGTAAGCGATCGCCGAAACGTAAACAAGAGCCTCTTCCAAAAGTACCAAAGGTTCCTCCCAAGAGAGCTTATGACTGTACTAAAGAGGAGACTGCGGCGATCGTTGATGCGGAAACGACAGCATTTTTCGCTAAGCTGAGGCGGCCGAAAGAGCCAGAGTTCCCCAGCACCAAAGAAGAAAAATCCAAAGTGTTGAAAATGCTAAAGACTCTTCATCAACCCGAGCCAAAGCTGTCATCAGACTATGAGCGTTCTATTCTCAAGTCACATGCGGCACAAAAAGCCTCGAAGAGCAGTACTGATGCAAGCGAGAAATATGTTGCCCAGCTCGGTGAACAAGCAAAACAGTCTTGCGCCCCTCTCAAGGTGATTTCCCAAACCAATGTGGGGTCGAGCAAATATGGGGCCGAAGAGCAGTATGATGCAGAGGTAGTTGCACAATACGGAGAAGCTGCCGCTGCTCAAGGTATGAGTATTGCCCAGTACTTATCCCAGTTAGAGTACTTCCCCGTGAGTGAAGTAGTATACAAATACCAGTACGGCAAACCTCTCGTCAAACCTGAGGAGGTAAATAATCTTCCAACAAAAATGCGGAGATTGCATAACTGGTACATGCATGCCACAAAGGCCGGAGCTAACTGGATAGTGCTGAGGGTTACAAAAAAGCATCACGGGAAAGAAAAGAATGATATGATATCCATTAAATTTGATGAACTATTTCAATTATTCAATCAATACGCCTTGAACAAATCGATCATCAGTGCCTATTGTCTATAAGTACTAATTCTGTAATTAATTTAGTCTCCAGCTATCTCACCTTGTTTATTGCATGTATATAATCATACTGTAATATGCAGAATGAAGATTCTCGAATGCAGCAGAGGACAAATCTATGACATTGGCTTCATTGACCCATATTGGGTTCATGAAGCTAATCTCAAAACAAGCCCTCAGGATACGGAGGATAATATAGTACAAGCGTTAAGGTTTCAAGAAACCAGAAGGGAAATATTTTTTCCTTACAACTTCGAGTGAGTGTTATTGTCTTCTATACACTTTCTATTTCGCTTACTCGATGTTAATTATATAATTGATTAGTTATGCATTCGCAGCTTCCACTGTATTCTGTTAATCATTCAACTTGACAAAGGGCGTGTACTAGTCATGGACTCAAAACATAAACCCCTTGAGCAGTGGAAGGACATGCAGATGCTTTTCCAGCGGTAATTCTAATCATTACGACACTATATCGGCAACGTTCGTGAATTTTATGATATCAAGTAATTAATAACTTATTTTATTTGTTTTCTTCGCCGGGCAGCGCTTGGAAACGGTTCACCAACAAGGCTAGGGGAAAGCGGAGCTTACATTTGAAGCACTAGATGTAAGCACTACTAGCTATATCCGCGCATCTCTTTGATTCTAGTTTTGATACAGTTATTATCATGTTTGATTATTATTTTGATTGAACTATGTTCTCGTAAAGTGTCTGACACAGGGACCAGGTAACAATCTATGTGGGTACTATGTTTGCGAGTTCATCCGGCAGACGTGCGATGAGAAGGGCAGAAATTTAGAGCAACTCCACGTACGTAAACAATTTCTATAGTTTTTAATTACAATCAAATTGTGTTTAGTTTCATTCATATAGGCTGACTCCTTTTTAAATCAGATCGAACGTCTACGGGACGGTCTTCTGCCAAAGGATCGCGTACGAGAAATTCAGGAGGAATTGACGGGATTCTTGGATGCAGAAGTCGTAAACCCAAAAGGGGAATACTATTCGGCTGTGTATAGACAATAGGGATTGTAAAAAAAGCAACTTTTGTATGTAGTGCATGAACTCGATCCGTGTATCGAATGTAATATTGTCATGATGATCTTGTGTAATATAATGGTTCCTTCATTAATAAGTGCAAAACACTAAATAAACAATAAAACAACCTAAATGAATTCTCTGCCGCGGCACAAAAAGTGGCGAAAATTCTGTCGGCAACAAAATGTGCCAAAATGAATTCTCTGCCGCGATAGAGAAATGTGCCAAATCTCTGCCGCGGTAGAAGGTTATTTGTCCCGGTTCGTGTTACAAACCGGAACTAATGCTCCACCCCCTCGCCCTCTGACGCCGCCACGTGTACCCCCATTTGTCCCGGTTGGTGGGGCAACCGGGACTAATTGTTGGGGCTTTAGTCCCGATTGCCCCGTTTCGGTTGGGTAACCGGGAATAATGCCCCTTATCAACCGGGACCAATGGGACGTTTTCTACCAATGAAGAAATCCATTAGCATAATGGAGTTCTTGACACCTTAAGCACCTGAAATATAGCTCCTGGGTCGCCTATTGAGATGAACCATTCCATGGTCCTCAATGTTGTACTCCCTTCATTTTAAAATATAAGATGTTTTAGTTTTGTAAAGCAAATGAGTTTATTTGGAGTGAATCTACAAACTAAAAAAAAGTCTAGATACATTTTTTTTCATAAATCTAAAACATCTTATATTTTAAAATGTAGGGAGTATATGTAATGTGCCAGCAAACCATCCTTAGTTACCAGAAAATATGTGTAACCAGTGTTGGTTGCATGATCGATACGAGTTGTGTAACAGTGGGAAGACAAGTATAGCTCCGGCCTTCTTCATCATCTACTGCGCTTCTTCTGGAGTTATGAATGCTTGATCAATTATAGACAAAGGTCAAAAGGCTACACATGGTCCTTAGGGCGGGTCCAAAGAGCAGGGCAGAGGGACTCTCACCCTGGCCCAGGAGGTCGTGTCACTGGCCCAAGATTTGTTTGTGTACCCATGCTTTTGAACCCCAATAATACAGAATAATTCTATAAAATATAGATAGCACAAAGTGAAGGCTACCATGTCTCTATTCCGACTTTTTCTACCCTAAAAAATACTTTAACATCTATGAATATTTTCTTGATGCTACGATTTGCCTGTGGTCTTCCCAGATGTGCCGAACAACACTGGCTCCCATTTATATTTCTAAGGTGGTGAGCGTTAATTAATGTAGACTAATGATGCAATTATATAACTATATCATTCTACAAGCAGCTCTGCTTATTTCCAACATTTCTACTTGTCTCCATCATACATATTTGATAGATAGTGTATACACGTGTACACAAGGAGAAATTAGTAGAACTAAGTATCAGTGTATATAGTATACCCGATCAATAGTAATAACTTTCAAATATCTTCACCTAGATTCCAATGACCATAAATTATCTAATCTCGCTTTGATCTACCGAACAATGTGGCCATAAGGTCCCATTCCTACTTCTCTCAAGCCCACGACAACCCCCAAGCAGTTGGTCGCTATGACGCAGCAACAGATCATCGCTGGCAAGTGCCAGCTAATTTTTTATTGCATGATCATAACTAGATTCCTATGTACGCCCTGGGGCGTATTTGTCAGGCATTTTGTTTGATGAGACGACCTCCACCCCCCACCCCCCGCGCGCGGTGGATGTTAGTCAGAGTGATGACATGGGTTAGGAAAATTATTTGATGACATGGAGAAAGAGGACGTAGACAAATAAAACCGCGGACAAATCTGATGGAAGGATGCATGGGTAGATAAAATTGATGATAGGCATGTTTGATGAGCTCCTCGGGTGTTATCGTGAGGTAGAAGCTTGTATGACTAAATGCAAAGTCCAGATCACTTTATGGCACAAATGGATGTAGTGCGAGTTGGCCACCAACACGACCAATGAACTCACAATGGTTTAGCAGACCCATCAACGAACTCACGATGGTTCAAGACATCCATATTAGCATGAAGCCCTAATATTTCACCATGACATAGCGCACGCTGGAAGAAAAGAAACAACACCGAATTATCCTATATAGGCTGCACGACAAACCTAATCTGCCTAAACGGGCAAGTCGGACGACAGTATTGGACAGTCCCGTAGGTGCAAAGGGAGGGCAGTGCGTTTCTGCGATGAGAAGATGATTTATGGCCCGCCTCCGGTGCTTAGAGCTCATTCTTACAGAAGCTCGTCCAACGCTGGAAATGAAAAATAAGAGAGAGCGGCAAAGACGAAGAAACCGAGGCAAACAGAGAAAGCAAATAAATAAGGGACAACATACCAAAGGATACGTCGTCAAGGAAAGAGTCTCCTATCGAAACGAAGTGTGGAAAATATTAAATCCCTAATATTTTTCACATGGTATCAGAGCGGTTAGCCTCGCGGCGCCGATCCTAGGTTCTTCCACCACTTCCGCAACGCGTCGCTTCCGGGGAGATTACTCCTCGGAGGCGCGGCACCCGGTCTAGATCAAAGATCTGATTGGTTCCTTAGATTAGATTAGATACAAATTTTCGAAATTCTAGTTTCTTAGATTAGATCCAATTAGTTTAGTCACAAAATAAATCCCTAAATCGCTAGCGACCCTCCAAATCCGATGAAATTCGAGTGCATATTGGCGCACACCGTTGATGCGTACACCTTCGGCTTCAACTTAAGGGCTTCTTCAACGATCGGATCTTCGATCCAATCAACGCCGTACACAACACACGCGTCACCGGCCGGCCGAATCGTGCTACAGCAACGTCGCCATGAGCTTCAGGTCACGCAAGTCCAAGGGCAGCGAACCGATCCTTCAGGTCTCCTGCACAACCAGCGTTTCCCGAATCTGCATCAACCACAAGGTCATACGACATCAGCAGGAGCGCTCTCCAATAGCCTCCCGAGTCCAAGTCAATCCCACCGTATATGAAGGTAAAGAAAAAAAAAAACATGCGTGCAGTAGTTTGCTACAGATCGGATCTCCGTGTGCACAAGTATGCGTCGCCACTACCAGGACATACAACCACGTGTCTAGGTCTTCTCTGAGCCTGTTTGCATCATGGGACACCGGGAGGTTCAGTGGGTCTTCATCGACTCTGGAAAACTTCGTCTACATCGAGCCACGAGATCTGCACCGCGTTAAGCCGGACTACATTAACCCGAACATCTACATCAAGCTGTACGACTATAAGCCAAGATCTTCGTCGAGCACATTCACGGAGAAGCGACATCGACATCATCCACACGCCAGGCCGGTGTGGAACACTACTACGCCGACTTCTCCGACATCAAGGCTTCGACATCATTGCCGCCACAAGGAACGCCTTCAAGCGACGATCATCGCCGACACGCCTACTCCATCATCGCCGGCACATCATCGTCAAGGTCTACATCTATGTGGTCTTCATCAACATCTTCGTCGACACATCGCCGCCGCCACTATACCCGTCCACATGATGGATATACAACTACGACGCCCTCTGACAGTATAACTGCAAGGCACGACGACGGCATTGTCGCGTCCACGACCCCGACGACTGCAACAACAAACCGGCATCACAATTGTGACGCCCTACGACCACACATATGGTTCTGGCAAAACCATGTGTGCTTGGTGGGTTCCTCCGGTCCTGGCAAAACCGGTGGTCTCACTTATGACCGCGTCCAAGAGACGCCCCCGACGGTACCTCTATAAGGTGCAAAACGTCCACAATTGCAGCTTCGTCAACGACAACAAAAAAACCGCGCAATTTTTTGCGCCTCCGGCAATGGCGGCCACACCACTACGACGACTACGACATCGACCACACCTACATCGACCAAGGCTATATCATGATCGGCTACCTCGACATCGACATCAACATCAAAAACAACGTCTACAGCAACTCAAGAACTTCAGTCAACATCGTCCGCGTCGTCACTTGCGTTCACGCCACTCCCGCTGTGACTGCGGGAGGGAAGAGAGGCACTAGAAGGGGACGCAGTCACCGTCCTAGGCGCCAGCCATGATCATGTCCACGCATGTGATGATGACAAGGAGGTGAAGACGACGAAAGCGCAAGACTTCAAATCCAGTCGCAAGCGTCCGATTCACTCCCGCTCCGACTGAGGGGGGATGTTAGAGTACGTATACGTGTATGGGCTAGAAATAGACTAGGACTCTACAACTTGTACTCCAAGTCTCTACCTACCCCGTGTAACTCTATATAAACCCCCACAAGGGTCAAATCAATACACCAAAATATTAGGGGTTTAATATTTTCCACACGAAGAACGATGGTTACCACCAAAATAATACCACATGACGGTTGTTTGACAATCATCTAGATACGTGTGCGCATGTCAAAGAGAACACACAAGACACACATCTTAAGCAGCGTTCTTGGTACCCTTTGCTCGGCTTCTTGCCGTGTTTTGTTTATTTCCTTCTTCACACGAATTTGTTCTTTCAACATTTTGCTTTTTGTAGGGTTGTATTGGTTATGTTATTTACGGGTTTTCTCAAATTTTTGAAAGATTTTCTACTTCTTCATCTTGGTCAGCTTACTTCATTCGATTCTATTCTTTTAGACGTGATGCTTGGTTTTAAACATTTTATCTTTTCAATATTTTTTCTTTTCAATGTGTTTTTCTTCAAGTGTGTTCGCTTTTCAACGGGGTTGCCGAAAAATTAAAGCAGGAGAGAGAGAGAACAGACGTAGTAGGTAGCTGCACCACCCGCTCCGCTCCGGGCATGGTCACTGGACGCACGTATGCAAACTATAGCGATGGTGAGATAAAACCGTGCTAGCAAAACTAAACACATGTAGAGGAAATCGAACGGAACAAACAATAGGAAATAAACGCAAATAAAACAAAAGAAAAACTAAAATAAAACCCATAAAAATAAAGAAGCAAAGGAAAACGATGGAAAAGGTAGCCGCGCTCTCCTCCCAGTCTATCGCTGGCATATGCCGTCCGCTCTAGAAAAAGAACCCAAAGGGAAAAAGTGGGAGATTTTGCCCGATGTGCGGCGGCGTATGGTCGCTCACGTCCGTGGTTTGTTCCACCGACCGCTCCGGGTGTAGTTACCGGACAAACGGGTATGACTAACCGCGAAAGTGAGACTAACACACTAAAATAGGGTTTTGGGGAGAGAGGTAACACTTTGCATGGGAAAAGGATAAAATGCATGTTTTATATACGGAGAGCTTTCGTGAAAGCTTCCAAGGGACAACATGTGACTCGCGGGTAGATGTGACAGTAAGTTAGGGCCCAATGGCATATGTGGGAGCAGAGGTCTCGCCCGTGTGGTACCCATTGCACGATCTCCCACGAGGTCCCATGAATGGCGAGTACTGCATGCTCCTAGATCGTACAGCCGTGGGCTCCAGGGCCCGACGGATGCGGAGCTCTCGAGTGGCCCGAACGCCTCTCACCCAGCGTGCTCCTACCGGCAGAAGATGATGTTGGTCCCAATGTGCGTGCTTGGTCCACCATCCAATGACATAGGTCATGATAAGGTCGCGTGCGACCAGCCTCATGGTAGGCCCGTCTCCTGGAAGAGGGGGGCTATGTCGTGATGACAAAGCTTGTCCTCCCCAACATGCATCCCACAACCATAAATATTGGTGGAGACATGGATAGCCAAATGAGGCGAGACTTTCAACAACTCTTATTACTATGATATTTCTCTCGCGGAATACTAATGTTTCTTCAAGTATTTTGTGTGTGAACAAGTGGGGGAGCTTAACACACATTATTTAGGGGCCAAGAACTCTAATCATGTGGTGGTGGTGGTGGAAAAGATAACAATGTCAATGAATCCTCCGTCGGTCCACTGCCGGGGACATGGAGAACCAGACGAGCACTGGCGTCTACTCATCATTCGAGAGAGTGACTAGCTCCAATTACTGAGCTTAAAATTTGCTATAAGTATGATAGGAACTTATTTATAAGGTCACACAAGCAACATATTTCCGTAAAGGAGAAGCAATATCTCCGGTCTCTTCATGTACTAACAGTTCTACAATGCAAAATTATGAACCTATTTACGAGATTTTCCAATTACATAGAGACAATTACATTGATCACTAATGAATCGATGTTGTAATTTTGCAATGCAATAGGAGTAAGTTAATCAAATTTGCAACTGAGAGAACTAAAGAGTGAGACCTGATGAGAGAAATCATAAATGAAATTGATAATTGCGGCGGTTAGTATGGTGGACTATATATGGCGGTGCTCTTCTACACACCGTGCCTTGCATCTTGGCAGACTTAGGAGTTGATAATGACTAAGGGTAAACTATGATGGCCAGATACAACGAGGAATCATAACCACAACTTTGGCATTAATGCATTTTCTGTAGTCGTGGGGGGAGGGGGCATTGGCCCCCTTGGCATGCATCACCCTAAGTGGTGGGCTGCTCTCGGCGGTGGTGACAAAGAGAACAATTGCAACGACTCCTCCTCTATCGGTGGAGTCTATGGCTCCATGATGAAGACTTGGAGAATCAAATGAGCACTGACGTCTACTCATCTTTCGGGTGAGCAACCAGCTTAGAGGAGTGACCAGCAAGTTTGGATTGCTTAGGGCAGCCACAATGTTGCTATTGCTCAATCTGACATAAAGGTCAATTTGGCTTTGGTATGAAATATAGAAAGATCTCCACAATGTAGTGGTTCCAAATATTTATAACGTGGGTCATGTCATCAAGCTAAAATAACACAAGAAGCAAATATGGAACTACCCTCACAGTGTGGGAATCTATTTCTAAATAAAAAAGACAAATTTGGCATCAGAGCAACTACTTGCTCTGGTTCCTAGTTTTCTTTCATTTAAAACCATCTCCACATTATAGGAAACTAGTTTTAAAAGCTAAAAGCAAAAATGGAACCATTTTTGACTACACATTGTGGGTTCCCTAAACCTTGGTTTCCTATGTTATCTTTAGTACAAAGAGCTCTAATCGTAGTGAACATTGATTAAAATGTCTGAACTATATTTTTAGTTCCATTTGAAATCTAGACTACAATAACATTTTTGCATGATGTGTGTTACTTATTGGTTCTTCTTGCTAGAGTAACCTTGATGGAGTAACTTGAGAAAGAAATTGCTTTACTTTTTTTTTCTCGTGTTCACATGATTGTGAGACTTTTGGAGTACATTGAGGATGTATAGTGTTCTCGAATGGTGGCGAATCTAGGATTTGGTGCTAGGGTGGAAAAACTAGACACAAATTTTTTTAGTGACACAAAAATAACATGTAGATATACGCGCCTAAAATTTGATATAAGCATGATAGAAACTTGTTTATAAGGTCTCACAAGCAACATGTTTCTGGAAAGGAGAAGTAATATCTCTGGTCCTCTTCATATACTAACAGTTCTACAATACAAAATTATAAACATATTTCCGAGATTTTCTAGTTACAAAGAATCAACCACATTGATCACTAAGAGCAGCCACAATGTGTAGCCAAATCTAGTTCCAAATTCAATATTTGGCTTTTGGAACTAGTTCTATACATTGTGAGGCTAGTTCCAAAACTAACAAAAGTGAGAACCGGAGCAACTCCTTGCTCCGATGCCAAATAGCTCTTTCCAAATAAAATACTATTTTTCTATGTGACATGGTTATACCCTACGGGTACGTAACTTCAGCATACCTGGTCCAGCCCAAGGAAGGCCCACAGCAGACATCCGCTGGCCCATGAAGATTTTCGGGTGGCCAAGGCCCATGACGCCTTTGGATCCTTGGAGAGCAAGACTAGCATAGATAGGAAATTTAAAGGGGTAAAACCCTAGAACCTGTAACCGACTAGGACTATGCCCCGGACCTGCCTAAGTCTATATAAAGGCCAGGAGGACACGTCCTAGATCTCTCGACTCATACTCTCGCATACGCACCTCACGCCAGATCGAATCTGCGCACCCTTGTAACTTTCGATTCCGCCGTAATCAAGAGCAGACAAGCAGGAGTAGGGTTTTTCCCTCCGGGGGCCTGAACCTGGGTAAATCTCGTGTCCCCTGGTTGCTTGTCTGTTAACCGTTCCACGATCTCCAGCATCCCCATCTTCTCCAAAACCCAAGCCCATAACAATGGACATTGATGAGATTAAACCTCGTCAATTGGCGCCGACCGTGGGGATCGGGGCTGCTGATTGTGCGATCGTGACGGTCCCGACCCGATCGATCTACAACTCTGCGGCGACGGAGAATCAGCTCCTCTTCGGCGCTTTCGACTTCACCGCCCACTCGCCGGCCACCATGAAGGACTTCGAGCCCGTAGGCGACGGACTCGAAATCTTGTTCGGAAGCTTCTGCTTCCAGGTGGGGCAAACTGGCACCCTCCGCCTTCCCGAGCGGGTGCCCTTACCATAAATCAGGCCCGCCTCGTGGGCTCTGCACCTTGTGCTACGCACATCACCGTCGACAGATGAGTACTATGACAGCAACAGCTGCAACTCCGATCTGTGCGACCCACCTTTGGATGAAGGGACCTACGGTTCCGGATCCGAAAGCTGCGGCAGCAACGGACCAATCTACGAGCGCTACCAATGCGCCGCAGTCATCCAGGAGCAGCAAACGCCTAATCCGCCGCCCAACACGAACCCCAACCCGCAGGACAGAAACTGCGAAAACAGAAGAAGCCAGTCCCCCCACCCAATGGGGAAAACAACGGCCACCTCATTTAACTCAGCAAAGAAGGATGGGTCCAGGCACGCCGCGCCGTAGCAGGCGACATAGTCCTGCCTGTGGACTCCCCACGTGATCTACTGATGGCATACCACTACCTCCTCATCGAGGAGCACAAGAAGCAAGTCAAGATGCAGGAGACGCTCGACAAACGCAAGCAAGCAGCCTCTGAGTCCAGCGCGCGACGAGCTGCGCTCTCCGCCATGGCACCCGGCTCTAGCACAAACAGAAACCAGGGAAACAAGCACCGTTCTCAGGTGGAGAACATGGATCCCAGAGAACGTCGTGATGTGACCCGAACTCTCCACACATCGTTCATGGAGATGGATGCCGACGGCAACATCATCCCGAAGACACCGCAAGCTGCAATCATGGCAGCCACTGCGTATCTCGCGGCCCACCCACCTCCGGAGGGGGACACGAAAAGAGCCATGCATAAGTTTGCACTCACCGGACTCAGACTCGTCGGAGCTGCGCTCCACGAAGATGCTCCTGCGGAGCCGAAGAAGAAAGCTCCGGCTAGGCGCGACCGGAGCCCCACCCTTTCATCCGAAGAGGAAGAGGAACACGATCTTCCTCGAAGTAAGAAGAGATCGCATCGCCATAAACACGACTACGACGCCAGAGACGCGCTTACACAGCGCAAAATCGACAAAGCACGCGCCAAACGCGCATGCTCGTCCGAGTCCGAGATGGATGAAGATGAAGGAGAACTCTGCGGAGCTCGATGCTTCAGCAGATCTGTTCGGCAACACAGATGCCACGCAATTTCAAGCTTCCTTCGGATACTCCGAAGTTCAACGGCACGCAAGATCCAAAATCCTGGCTCAGCGACCATCTGTCATCCGTCAAGCTGCACGGCGGTAACAAAGAAACCGCCATGCAATGCCTTCAGCTGCAGCTAACAGGCGCAGCGCGGGTTTGGCTCAGCAGCTTATCATCAGGGTCCATCCGAAGTTGGGAGGAGCTAGCTTACAGCTTCATCCGAAATTTCAAGGGCACCAGCAAGAGGCGCGCCTCAATCGAAGAGTTGCGAGCCTGCACTCAGAGAACGGGCGAATCTATTCGCTCGTACATATTACGCTGGTCTACCACCAAGAACTCCGCAGCACATATCTCCGAAGAGAGGGCCATCGACGCCTTCAGAGACGGCGTCAAACGCCAAGATTGCAAGGAGGAACTTGGGCGCATCAAGCCCAAGACACTCGACCACCTCATGGACATCGCCAACAGGTGGGCGGACGGCGAAGATTGCATTCACCGAGCACAATCAGATGAAGAGGACGACTACGGCCGAAGGCGAGAACGCCGCAGCAAGAGGATATCGCGCGTCTACGAGGACCGCGACGGACCCGACATGGTCGAGGCCGGCTACGCCGACCGCCGCAACGACAACAGCCGCAACAGCGGAGGATACCGCGGCGGAAACTTCCGCGACAACGGACGCCCAGCACAGTCGTGGCAACGCCGCGACCGCGACAACGGACCCTCAGCATTCGACAAACTTTCGGGTCCATGCATCATCCACTTCTACATCGACAAACAATATGGCAAAAAGAAAGCCAGCCACATGCTTAAGGACTGCCGCGAGTTCCAGAAACTCAGCGAAAGCATGGTGCAGATGAGGCAACAAGCCCCAATCCCTGCGTTCGGAAGCGCACCTGCGCAAGGCGAAATAGCACATGGAGCTCCTCCACCACCACCTATCGGAGGCCCAAACCAACCAGTCGCACCAGCGCAGAACAACGCCGGGATCGGGTACCCCCCACCGAAAGGAGCACTAAATATGATCCAGAAGGGACGCCCCACGAATAGGGTGCAGAAGAAAATCACCCGACAAATCAACTTAGCCGTGGCAACTCCGCCTGCAATCCCTGAGTACCTCGGCGGATCGGAGTCCTGCATCACATTCACTCGCGCGGATCACCCTTGCCAGATCCCTCGCCCAGGTCATGCTGCCCTGGTGCTGGAGGCGCAGATAGGAGGCTTCGAGATGAGTCGCGTCTTCATGGACGGCGGCAGCGACATCAATTTAATGTTCGCAGGCACTCTAGCAGCAATGCGGATCCCACAATGCAGCCTAGAACAGTCAGACACAACGTTCCACGGCATCGTCCCAGGGAAGGGCATATTCCCCCTAGGAAAAATAGGGCTCGATGTCATCTTCGGGAAGCCGGACAACTTTCGGCAGGAGCGACTCGAATTCGAAGTGGTGGACTGGCCGTCGCAATACCACGCCATCCTGGGGCGTGTAGCATTCGCAAGGTTCCTGGCCGTCCCACACTACGCATACCTACTACTCAAGATGCCAGAACCAAGGGGCGTCATCACAGTCCACGGGAGCTTCACCCGATCGTACCAATGCGACAGGGATTTCAACAAAATCCCCCAATCTTTCGGCATGCAAGACGAGCTTGTAAGGCTCCGTGAGGTGATGGACAATGGGGCACCCCCAGTCACAAGGCAGAATGCACCTGACATGTCCTTCGACTCCACCGTCAACACCAAGAAAGTACAGGTCCATCCGACGGATGCCTCCAAGACGGCCTTGATCGCCAACGACCTCAGCTCCGCATAGGAAGGCGCGCTCGTCGAATTCCTCCGTGAGCGCTGGGAAATCTTCGCCTGGTGTCCTGCGGACATGCCAGGAGTTCCCAGGGAATTCGCCGAGCACACACTCAATGTCTTTCCAGACACCAAGCCAGTCAAGCTGTCCATCCGGAGACTGTCGAAGCCACGAGCCGAAGCTATCGGCAAGGAAATCAATAGACTGCTCGCTGCAGACTTTATCAGGGAAATCAAGGAAAGTGAGTGGCTGGCAAACACAGTGATGGTCCCAAAAAAGGACACGGACATCCTGCGGATGTGCGTGGATTTCACGTCACTAAACAAGCACTGCCCAAAGGACCACTTCCCTCTTCCTCGGATCGACCAGATCATCGATTCGACTGCAGGTTGCGAGAAACTCTCCTTCCTCGACGCCTACTCAGGCTATAACCAGATTCGACTCAAGGTCGAAGATCAGGAGAAAACGGCGTTTATCACACCATTCGGAGTATTCTGTTACAACACAATGCCCTTCGGGCTAAAGAACGCGGGTGCCACGTACCAGCGATGCATGCAGGCCTGCCTCAAGGACCAGATCGGTCGCAACGTCCAAGTCTATGTCGACGACATAGTAATAAAAACCAAGGAGGCAAGAACACTTATCGACGATCTTAGCGAGACGTTCGACAACCTTGATCGCTACAGGATCAAGCTCAATCCCGAAAAGTGCGCCTTCGGTGTCCCATCGGGTCAGCTGCTCGGGTACTTCATCTCTCAACGAGGGATCGAGGCGAACCCGAATAAAATCAGAGCCATCATGACGATGGAGAAGCCGAAAAACCTCAAAGGCGTCCAGCAGCTCGCAGGACGAGTAGCGGCGCTAAGCAGGTTCATCAGCCGCATGGGCGAGAAGGCCCTATCATTCTACCAACTGCTGCGCAAGGCAGACAAGTTTGAGTGGACACCAGAAGCCAATGACGCATTCGAAAGCCTCAAGCGGCTCCTCTCCACCTCGCCCGTCTTGGTCACGCCAAAGGAGCGCGAGCCTCTTCTGCTGTACATAGCAGCCACACACCAAGTGGTCACCACCGTGCTCGTGGTCGAACGACCCGAAGAAGGCAAGACCCACGGGGTCCAGCGCCCAATCTACTACCTCAGCGAGGTACTGACACCAACAAAGCAGAGGTACCCTCACTACCAGAAGCTCGCCTACGACGTGTTCATGACGGCTCGACGGCTGAGCCACTATTTCCAGGAGCACCAGGTGATGGTCATCAACGAGGCACCCCTGAACAGCATCCTGAATAATCCAGAGGATACAGGACGCGTGGCCCTGTGGGGCATCGAGCTGTCACCCTTGGACATCGTCTACGAGAAACGACTCACAATCAAATCTCAAGTCCTTTCGGACTTCCTGGTACATTGGATGGAACTGCAGCTGCCAGACACCCCAGATATGTTACAGTCATGGACGATGCACTTCGACGGCTCCAAGCGCGAAGCCGGAGCAGGAGCGGGGGGTCATACTGACCTCCCCGCAAGGAGACACGATGAAATACGTCCTTCGGATGAAATTCCGAGCTTCTAACAATGAGGCCGAATACGAAGCCCTCATCCACGGCATGAGGATGGCAAAGATATGCGGCGCAAAGCGCCTGGTCATATATGGTGACTCCAACCTCGTCGTCCAGCAGACGATGAATGAGTGCGACGCACACGCCGAAAACATGATCGCGTACCGCGCGCTCTACAACGCACTCGAAGGAGAATTCGACGGCTGCGAGCTTCGACACGTCGGAAGAGAAAGCAACGAGGAAGCTGACAGACTCACCAACATCGGCTCCACTTGCGCAAAGGTGCCACCAGGTGTGTTCCTCGAACAGATCTGCGTACCATCCATCAAGCGAAAATTCCCCAAGGGATCACCCGAAGAAGCAGAACACTCGGGGGCTATGCTGCCTGAAGGACACGAAGGACCCGAAAAGCTGGACACAGAGGTAGCCATGGTCAACCTAATGCAGGTCATGGCAGTCGAAGAAACCTAGACGCGCCCATACCTCCAGTTCTTGTTAAATGGAGAACTGCCTGACAGCCCGACAGATGCCCGGCGCATATCTCGTCGGTCAAAAGCCTTCACCATCATCAACGGCGAGCTGTACAAGCGCAGTATTACCGGTGTACTACAAAGGTGCGTCACGATCGGTGACGGGAAAGCAATCCTCCAAGACATCCACGAGGGCATCTGCGGCCATCACGCAGGCAGCCGCTCCCTTGTCGCCAAAGCTCTACGAGCAGGATTCTACTAGCCAACGGCCATGAGCGACGCAAAGGACATCGTCCGAAGATGCAACGGATGCCAACGGTTCGTCGACAAACCGCACGCACCTGGGTCCGAGCTCAGACCCATACCCATAGCTTGGCCTTTTGCTCAATGGGGCCTCGACATGATCGGCAAACTGCCAAAGTCCTCGAAAGGGGGACACGTTTACCTCCTGGTCGCAGTCGACAAGTTCACCAAGTGGATCGAGGCCATGCCGGTTACCAACCAGAAAGGCAAAACGGCTGTCAAGTTTTTCGAGTCCATTGTCTACAGGTTCGGCGTACCGTATAGCATCATCACCGACAATGGATCGAACTTTATCTCCAAGGAATTCCAGGACTTCTGCGAAGGCCTCGGGATCAACATCACGTACGCTTCAGTGGCACACCCGCAAACGAACGGGCAAGTGGAAAAGGCCAACGGCCTAATCGGCGCGGGCATCAAGAAGCGCCTCATGAGTCCACTCGAACGGAAAGCAGGAGCCTGGACTAAAGGTCTACCATCCGTCCTATGGAGCTTACGGACCACGCCAAACAGCTCCACAGGCTACACACCGTTCTTCATGGTACACAGAGCCGAAGCCGTGCTGCCAGCCGAAGTACGCCACCAGGCCCGTCGGGTCGTCGCATACAGTGAAGCCGAATCTACGGCTGCACTCGAAGATGCCGTCGATACACTCGACGAAGCAAGAGACATAGCAGCAGCTCGATCAGCGGTGTACCAGCAGAGTCTCCGCAACTACCACAGCCGCCGGCTTCGCCCCAGGTCCTTCGTCGAAGGAGACCTCGTCTTGCGACTCAAGCAAGAGCGACCGACAAAATTCGAGTCACCATGGGAAGGACCATACGTCATCACCGAAGTCATCCCAGGTGGCGCCTATCGCCTCAAGCACGTGGAGTCTGGAGTCGCATACTCCAACCCATGAAATATCTCGCACCTGCGACGATTCTATCCGTAGAAACCTACCCCCTTTACTTTTAATAAGGCTTTCAGCCAAGGCTATTCAGCCGAACAATGTACCTCCTCCATTACGATATAAATAAAGCTAAGTGTCTCGCCCCAAAACTTCAGTTCGCTATTTTGCAACTTTACTACATGCTACAAACGCACTCGGGGGCTCCCCCACCTCACGATTTCATCGACTGAGGATCAAACGTGTACACCTGAGTAGCTGACAACGTCAGGCAAACGAAAAGGACACGTACTCAATCAAAGCACTGCGTGCTCACAACAAACAAACCTTTACAACAAATGGCACAACACGCCCAGCCAAAATATACAAATTTTACATCTATCTCTTTTTTTTCAGGTACTACCTATTCTGAAGAATAACCCGAGCACGCTGCTCAAACAAATCTACGACATGTTCGGCATACTGCCTTACAGCTGCGTAATGTGGGCACATGTCCCACTCACCACCGTCCGGCCGAGGAGGTGGCCCAGCTGCCACAGCAGCCAAATCTACGTCAGGCCGGTGCAGCCTCACAAGAGACAAAGCAGCCTTCACTCCTGCGACGAGCTGTTGCCACACCAACTCCTTGACATTGCTCACGTTTCGAAACTTCGACAGAAGACCCGCAAGGCTTGTCGGTACGGCATCCAAAGGGAACATGACGTGCAGCACCAAGGCAAGCGACGTCTGCACTTGGCGAAGCACTCGAGAAACCTGGTGCACGCGATCCTGCACTGTCGCCAGAGCTATGGCACGGTCACGATCCATCCAGAAGAAGCCATCAGCCTCCATGTCCTGTTGAGTCAAGCAATTGACCCGAACAGCGACACGCTCCTTCTCTTCCCTCGGAGCAAGGTTCGCACCTGCGATAATGGAAAAAATAAGAACAAAGGCCAGCAGGCTCACCCGAAGAACTGAGCTACAGCTCGAAACAAGGAACAACTTACATTGAAGCTGCTCAGACAGCCGAATAAGTTCCGCCATCAAGTACTCCTCCCTGGCTGCACCACGATCTGCCTTAGACTTCCAAACATCGGCATGTCCTCGCAACCCGAGCAACTCCCTCTCCAGACTACGCACGCGATCCCGAAGAAAAGCGAGTTGAGAGGAAGCATCCAAAGATGGTCGCAACGGCATTGCGGAGGAGGTGTCAACAGGGCCAGGACCCGAAGGAACCTAGAGCAGCAGGAAAAGAAAGGGACATACACATTCAGACAATGATAAAGCACAACTCAAAAGAATTCATTAAACATATAAGGCCACTACGTGGCACAAGGATGGTGTTCTTCAAGATATTTACAACAAAAGTAGACTACAAACTACCCTACGTCTACAACGCCTAAGATGCGGCACCCTGAGTCGCCTCGGAGCCGGACTGCCTAGCTTTGGCCCCGCCCTGCTGCCGCAGCGCGTACTCAGACAGCAAATCAATGAGCTTGGGCCCATATCGCTTGCAGCGAGCAGAGTAGGCAGCAAAGGCTACCTCGGATCCATCTGCGGTCGTCGGCATCCGGGAGGTGATCTGGCGCAGATCCAGCTCCGCTCCAGCCGCCAAGGCCATCGCCAGCCCGACGGACGCGCCGATGCCCTTCTGCTTGCGCTTGTACGCCGCAGGCGCTTCGGCTGACAGAGCCTCCGCCAGAGCATCCACATCATCGAGGGCCACACCCTTAGGAACAAGCTCCTTGTAGAAGCGGCCAAGGACCTCCTTCGCCTTGGCAAGGGAGCTTACGACGGTGTTGCAGCGGTCTTCGACCGCCACAGTAGCATCATCTAGAGCACTCCCGTGCTCTAGAGCATCGTGGTCAAACTCGATGCCTGCGGCATCTGAGACAAAAAATAAGAAGGAAGACATGAAGAAAAGCAGCACAGAAGAAGACACGAGGCATGAAGAAACAAGCACAAATCTAGCACTCACCCGAAATAGCCTTGGCAGCAGCCATGAGCTTCGCCGCCACCTCTCTTTCACGAGCAGCCGCAACGGTGGCCAGCTGCTCCTCACGATCCGCGGCCTCCTGCTGCAGACGCTCCTTCGCTTCGGCTACCTTAGTCAGCTCTAGCTCGAGGCGTTCTTTCGCGCCAACGGCGGCTTCGGCCTTCTGCTCCGAATGACCAAGGCTCTTCTTGAGAGCATCGACCTCACGGAGAGAAGTATTATGCTCCTCTGCATTCAAAACAAGAAACATTAGAAAGCAGGACCGGAATAAACGAAAAAAGCACCAAAAGGCGAATAGGTACCTTGAAGCTGCCGAAGGTTAGCCTCCAGCACCAGACGCTCCTGCACCAGCCGCTTGGCCTCCTGCACAAAAGGCTGCAGAAAAAGAAATAGCAGTAAGAAAAGGACTTGGGGGCTACGCCCAACACAAAGGAGTAAAAACAAAATTCGCACACGAAGACACTCGGGGGCTCCCCCCATGACATGAAGCAGAGAAACTTACATGCTCTGATGGCGACTCCGAAGGCCCGCCTGCGAAATTCTGAGGCGCAACCACCTGCACCTCCTGCAACGGAGGATCCGGAGCCGCGCCACCCGAAGTCGCCACCGTCTGAGGAGGAGGAGACGCAATTTTCGACTCCCCCATCATCTCCCGCGCACCATCACTGGAGGAATCGTGGGAGGAATGCCTGCATACGAACCAATCAGCACAAGTGCAAAAATCATGAAGGAACAAGGACAATAGTACAACAAGAAACTTACGAGCCCAATGAGCTCAGGTCGAAGACAGGAGGAGTCCTTCGGGCCCTCTTCTCCTCCTTCTTCTCTTCCTTCTTCTCCTCCTTCTTTTCTTCCTTCTTCCGCTTCGCTGGCGGGTGCGGCGCTACAGCCCGCACAGGAATGGCAGGAATGGGAGAGGAAGAACCTCCATGACCGTCACTATGACGCTCAAGGCCCAGAGGGTTTCTGGGAGTCGGAGGAGTCGAAGCATCCGAAGACTCGCTGGAGCTCCGTGATCGTTTGCGCGTATGGTCGTCACTCGACTCGTCAGCATCCTCCGCCGGAGATCGCGCCGACGGCAGCTCGGACACGGACTCAACTACTTCATTATCCGGGGCATTCGGATACTTTTCGGGCAATGGCGGTACCATGCCCGACAATTTGAAGCTCTGCAAAATCAGAAGGAACTTTGTTAGCAAACAAAGGAAATAAATACACAGCCGACAAAAAAGCACTACGTGCACAAATCTACACCGGCGGTACGACCAACGTCGAAGAAAATGGAGGAGTTAGCGACTTCCTCGGGATTTCTTCTCCGGCCTTGAAATTCAGCAGCGCGCGAAGGACCCTGTCAAGATCCCCCTCGGAGATTTTCTCAGTCGAAACCCTCTTCGGATCACGGTGCCCAGAATAAAGAAACATCGGGTGCGCCCTCGCTTGGAGAGGCTGCACCCGACGCTCAAGAAACGTCCGAATGATGTCCACACCGTTCACCTCCTTCTCCGGAATCAGCTGGAGATCCTCCACCCGACGGTAAAGGGCCTCTATCTCCGCCACCTCACCGTCCAAGATTTGGTTTTTCCAAGACCTTTTCGGCTCAATCATTTGGGAGGGGTCAAAGGGAACAAGACCAAAATCTTGCCCGGGCACTACGGAGTCGCGGATATAAAACCATCGCCTCCGCCAGTACTGGACAGATTCGGACATGGAAAAAGAAAAGAAGAGAAGATTGGGACTAAGGGAGATGATGCAACCCCCAATGGGATACACACCATCCGAACCAGATTGCCTCTTCACGGAATAGAGCTTCCGGAAGAGGCCAAAGTGCGGCTCAATGCCAAGCCAGCACTCGCAAAAAGTGATAAAACAAGCAATGTGGAGAAGAGAAATGGGAGACAGATGATGAAGCTGAATCCCATAGAAGAAGAGCAGTCCACGGAGGAAGTTGTGGACTGGAAAAGAAAACCCACGCATAACGAAGGCGAGAAACATAACCCGATACCCAGATGGGGGACGGGGGATTACCTCATTGCCGGGGAGTTTGACGGCCTCCCTATCCTGCGGGATCAGGCCCTGCTCGCGAAGCTTGCGGAGATCGCTCTCCCGCGTCTCTGATCGCCGCCAGCCACCATCGGTGACACGGGTTGCGGTGGTGCTTTTCTTTCCTCCGGCGGCGTTGGTCCCAACTGCAGATGACGATTTCTTTGGTTTCCCCATTGCTCTACGGCGGCGCCGGCGGTGAAAATGCAGAAACGACGACGGAAATGTGGAAGGAAATCCCAGCGCACAGCAAGAATCGCTAGAGCACAAGGAGGCAGTGAAAACAAGAACTGATGCGGTGAAAACAAACCGCGGCTTTCCCCAATGATTATAATAGCGAAGACGACGCACGGCAGCCGTCCATCCAGAAGACCTAACGCCAATGACAGATCTGACACACGTGTCAACATCACAACGAACCGTCGTTACCACGCCGTCCACTACGCGCGGAAATCGAGGAGACGCCGTAATTATCTCCACGCCGCGCGTGACCGGTCAATTCAAAGTCAGCAAGTGGGACCCACGTTTCGTCCAGTCAAGTCATCTCTGGCGTAGCAGACGCTTGAGGTCATCGATCGTCAGCACTGATGTCATCAAAAGCTATACTAGCACCAACTACAATTCCCCGGCTCCACAGCTAAGAGTACTCATTCGAATCTTCGATTCGACTAAATACTCGGGGGCTACTCCTATCAAGAGCGCTGGCCGCGCACCCGGAAGATGAATAAAGACAAAGTATTTCTTTGAGTCCTACGTCGAGTCTACGACTCCACTACGGACTCGGGGGCTACTCCCATAGGGAGGATGAATTTAAGCATCCAAAAAATTTCGTGTCCTACGGACTTAACAAATAAACAATGCTTGAACTAAAGTCTCTGCTCGAGTCTACGACTCGAACAGACACTCGGGGGCTACTCCCATAGGGAGCGCTAGTCGCGCACCCTATGAAATCTTCGACTGCGATCTTTCGGATCAGCACGCAAAACCTTTTGGCAACTCTGCCCCAACAAAACGCTGAGTGAGCGACAATCTCCTTGGCTACCCGAAGCACCTCCGTGGTGACAAATGTTCGGATGCTGCGTCTGCGACGCAAAGATAAGACCTGCAGATATCATCTGATGGCCTGGCAATGTACACGACTGCGCTCTGCTAGTATAAATCCATGCCAACAGGCGTGATGAAAAATCCTGACGGACGCGTTGGGTCCATCAATTAAAACCACTGGAATTCCACTCCTGTAAGTCCCCCGTGGCCTAAGTTGAATTACGCCAGCATATGTTCCGGGTTCAAGTTAAGGGACTCGAACCTGATGAAGATCGTGTTGTTTCGTCCTAAGACAGTTAACTGACCCTGATCCGTCGGGTGAGTCAGGCACACGTATCAACAATCCCTACACACATATAATGTTTATACATAGTTGCACCCGAAGGATTGAAGAGTCCTCAGCCGAATCTACGATTCTACTGATCACTCGGGGGCTACTGACATGGTTATACCCTACGGGCACGTAACTTCAGCATACCTGGTCCAGCCCAAGGAAGGCCCACAGCAGACATACGCTGGCCCATGAAGATTTTCGGGTAGCCAATGCCCATGACGTCTTCGGATCCTTGAAGAGCAAGACTAGCATAGATAGGAAATTCAAAAGGGTAAAACCCTAGAACCTGTAACCGACTAGGACTACGCCCGGGACCTGCCTAAGTCTATATAAAGGCCAGGAGGGCACGTCCTAGATCTCTCGACTCATACTCTCGCATACGCACCTCACGCCAGATCGAATCTGCGCACCCTTGTAACTTTCGGTTCCGCCGTAATCAAGAGCAGACAAGCAGGAGTAGGGTTTTCCCTCCGGGGGCCTGAACCTGGGTAAATCTCGTGTCCCCTGGTTGCTTGTCTGTTAACCGTTCCACGATCTTCAGCATCCCCACCTTCTCCAAAACCCAAGCCCATAACAATGGACATTGATGAGATTAAACCTCGTCACTATGTACTACTTGCAGGTCGTGTGTATGAGTTAGGAAACTGGCAGCAGAAGTTCAACTTTCTTGCTATTTTCTATTCGTTGGTGGGACATCTTAGTGCAGATTTTTGGAACCAAAACGTTGTGGTACTCTTGCTATATATCAGGCTATAGCCAAATTCAACCCTTTAGCAGATTTAGCCATGGTAACATTGTGGCTGCTCTAATGAATCGATTGTAAAAATGCAAAAGGAATAAGCTAACCAAATTTGCAAAGAGAGAAGTAAAGAGTTAGACCCGATGGGAGAAATTGTAAATGAAATTGATAGCTGAGATGGTTAGCACGGTGGACTATATACGGCGGTGTTGTTCTACTCATTGTACCTCGATATCTTGGCGGTCACTTTGTCATGTGTTACGATATCTTCAGTCTTGCCTCATTAATTTGGGGGGTCACTTTGGAGGCCCGGTCCTTTTCCGGTTAGCCGAGGCTTGTGTTACCGAGTGGGATTGTCCCGTCAGTGAGGTGGACGTTGACTCGATAGGTGTGCAACCACAGGACACATGTAGAAGCCGGAGCGTCGATTTCGAAAACCGCAGTCATTTGTAATGCATCGGATTTGCCCTCTTGGGTGGTACAAGAACACCGGCTAAGATGGTGCATGTCCTCAAGGCTGGTGTGGAAACCGGAGCTACTGCTCCAGAACTGGTCTTGAGTTGTAGGGTGTCGGCTTTGGCAATGACGGCTGGGGATAGCCAAGGGATCGACCAACAGTCTACCATATGTTTGATCTTTCTTTTTTGATTTCCAAACGTAGTATTTAAATTTTTTAGATGAGTCAGCAATCATATAACCGCTCTGTAAAATAGTACCGGACCGGAGCCCGCCCGTCCATTATCAGAAAATTCAGAGCACGCGCATGGAACAGACGCGCTCTCATGATCCGGAAAAAGAACCCAGAAGGCAATCGGACTCGGACACCCTCCGCGCATTGATAACTTTCCAATTTTCGGAGATCGCTGTGGAACTGCAACCGTGCCGCGCAAGGGTGGCAACCTGGCGCTCCGCGTCTCCGAGTTCTGGCCGGAGTGCAGAGCAGAGCCGAGCCGGCGCCGTCGATCCATATAACCAATTCACAGCGATCCGGCAGCATCCCATCTTCCCTGCAACCTCTGGATCGAGCCCCTGAGCCCCCGTTAAGCCAAGCCCTAGCGGCAAGCAAAGCAAGAAGACGAGAGACCGGAGCATGGCTCCCTGTCCTGCTCTGCAGCCGCGCGCTTCCTCTGCCGCTTCGTTCTTCCGCGGGCCGGCGCCGACGTGCGGGGATCGCGTCAGCTTCGACCCCTCCGGCGTCTTGATGCAAGCCGCGGCCAGCAGCGACGGCAAGCGGCGACGCCGCCAGGGAGATGACAACGACTCCCGCGCGAGCAAGAAGCGGGCGGTCGGGCGCGTCAAGTCTCCGGTCGCGCACCTGTCTTGCGCCAGGATCAGGCCGTTCGTGCACGCGTCGCGCCCGAAGGAAGAGACCCAGGTCACCGCCCGCGCCGTCCACGGCGACGTGATCGTGAAGCAGAACATCTTCGGGAGCATTTCTTGCAAGAAGATCGAGCCGGCGCCGCGCCCCAAGAGAGAGACTTCGTCATCGACCAAAGTCAGCGCACGCACCGTGGCGCACGGCGTGATCACGAAGCAGAAGGCCGGCGAGAACATTCCGTGCACCAGGATCAGGCCGGCGGTGCAGGCGTCGGGAATCAAGGATAAGACGAAGGTCGGCAGCGTCGGCGTCCTCCTCAACCCCAGGGACGGCGTGATCAAGACGAAGCAGGAGGCTAGCGAGCGCGCCCAAGCGACAAAGAGCATCCCGCAGATCCGGCCACCGGCGCCCGCGGCGAACCATCAGGATCTCCACGCCCCGCAGGATGCGCTGCGTGCGGCCCTCGCCGCCGCTCGCCAAGCTCGGGACAGGCGGCACAACGTCTATGGGCGGCAGAGGGAGGAGGCTCGCCGAGAGCTGGACAAGGTGGTGCAGACGGTCTTTTTCAACGACCCCTACATCAGCTACGAGGACGTGCTTAGGCCCTGATCGTTCCATGCTGGGATTCTTCTAGTTCTTGCTACGGAATTTTGTAGTTAGATCGTAGTGATTAATCATTGGCATTATGGTTGTAAGCCAATGGCTTCATTAATTCGTCTTGTATTACGGCCAATCTTTGTGTGACGATGTAAGTTGTAAACATTATACAAATCAATGAAGTTGTGAATTCCTCCTCTCATAAAAACAGATGCGTTCTTGACTTTGTTAAACTGGATTATTGGTCTTTCTACGGAAATATGCTTTGGGTGTATATTTGCCTATTTGCTTTGTGTATATTTGCCAATCATGTATGCTTTGGGAGTACTAATTCGAAAGAGAAGTGTCACAAATATTCTTCTCTTCTGTCTAGATCGAGATAAGTTGGACACAGGTCTCTTGAAAATATTCGCGTGTGCACCTAAAACCCTAAACACGAGTCAACGTAACAATCAATAGAACTTGAGCAAATTTGGCTAGTACTGAATCCAGTGGAAAACCATGAATGTTACACCAGGATAACTGTTTTAGAGTAATGATACCTTGAAATGATAGATGTAACATGCCCAAGGATGCAAAATGTAACATATCTGAAATAACTACAAAATTTTAGAATTAATATCATATTGAGGTTATCAATTGTTTGTTCAAAGGAATCTTTGCCAATGGCAGCTAAAATTAGCTCATGTTTAGAATACAGATGCTATTGTTCCACCAAATTCACTCAATCGGAAATCGAAACGATAGAGCAGAAAACCACAAGAAAAATACCCAATTTCTAGCTCTACTAAGCAGAGGGAACGAGTTTCTGTTGTCAGAAACTCGCGGCATAGTGGAAACGAATCAACTCGTTGCACCCTGTCCAATGCTGCAAGACTGATTGGAATAATGCAAGAGGAAGTGACCAGAACCAACAGGAATATCCGTTGAGTTGACTGGCATGATGTCTTCCTCCGGAATTTGAACCGAGTATGAAATTGCAACTTCAAAATATAAGCAAATCATTAGAATGAATTATTAGAGTATCGGTCGGTTAGGGTTAGGCCCTTTAAGTTATAGTCTATCTCTATTAGTCCTTAAAGGCTAAGTTTTGTAATCTGTATAAACAGCCCTTCGAGGCCTCAATCAATACAACTATTATTTTCTCAATATCCCAAACTATCATAGTACCACACGCCTAGGTTTTCCGCACCTGGCATGGCACCGCCGCCAGCACCACCGCCCCTGCCGACTCGGCCCCTCTTATCCATGGCCGAGTTCCGCGCCGTCGGTGCCCCTCCTTCTCCTTCCTCCACAACTACCCAAACAAAACCTACCCAAATCCCAATGATCTCCCTAGCCGACACCATTGCCGACGTCTCCCCCTTCATCCCGATCTCATTAGATCTCGGCGCCCACAACTACTACCATTGGCGCAACCTCTTCACCATCCACCTCGGCCGCTGCGGCCTCCGCCACCACATAGATCCATCCTATCCTACGCAGCCCGCCGATCCTTGCTGGGTGAAAGATGATCTCTCTATCATCAAGTGGATTTACACACGCATATCTACGGAGCTCTTTAATCCGGTCTCCTCCAACGACGCCACTGCCGCCGAGCTCTGGGCCTCACTTCAACAGTTGTTCCAGGACAACTCCAATGCGCGCATCAACGCACTCAACACTGAGCTATACACCACAAGTCAGGGCGATGCCTCGGTCACCGTCTCCTGACAGCGGATCAAGGCCATTGGCGACGAACTCCATGAACTCGGCGATCACGTCGAGGACTGCACCCTTATCAACGCCCTCCTTGTCGGCCTCGGTGATCAGTTCGAGAAGCAATATTCCTTCATCCCCATGCTCAATCCCTACCCCACCTTCAAGGAGGTATGCTCCCTCCTCTAGCAAGAAGAGAAGAACCAGGCTCACAAGGCGCAACAGGCGCTGCGGGTGTTTCATGCCGCCGCCCCCTCTGCCGCACCTCCACCTCCTGCCGCGGCCGCTGCAGCTCCCCAACCGCCCTCCAGCTGGCGTCCAAGCCCCAACTACAAGGGAAAGAACCCGATCTATCGGCCTCCTTAACCTTGCCCTGCCGGCCCTGCACCCGTTACGCCATCAACCGCTTTGTCGCCCCTAGCTCTAGCATTGTGGCCTCCTCAGCATGACCCCTGGACCGGCCTTGTGCAGGCTTGGTCGATGCCCTGGTCAGCCCCTTCACAGTACAGCGCCCCTCCTGCATACACGGGCACGTGAAGCCCCGATATTCGTCCAGCCACCGGCTCCCCTGGCCTCCTCGGATCCCGACCACCGGCGCACGTCTACACCGCCGCCGCTACACCACCTCCCGGTGCACCAAGACTCTTATCAAACTACTACAACATGCAGGCTCCGTCCGCGTACAACCAAGTACAACCTCTCCCCTACGTCAACATGCAAACTCCGGCCCCTCTGCTCCTCCACAACAGCCGGCCTGGGACCAAGCCACCTTCATCAACACCATGAACAATTTTACCCTACATAACTAAGGTACGGATTGGATTTTCGATTCTGGTGCATCCTCGCATATGTCTTCAAATATGAATTTGCTATCAGGTTGTTTTCTCTCTACCTTATCCACAATAACTATTGGCGACGGATCCACAATCCCTGTTTCTTGCACTGGTCACTCTTACATACCTTCCCCTTATGCCAAATTTCTTCTATGCAATATCCTTGTTGTCCCTTCCTTAATCAAAAATCTGATTTATGTTCGACAATTCTGCATTGATAATAAATTTATCCTGGCTTTTGACCCTTTTGGTTTGTCTACGAAGGATCTGAAAACGGGTAAGGTTCTCGCTCAGTACAATAGCACTGGTGATCTTTATCCTCTTCATGTCACGCCCACATCCACCCCCCGCGCCATTCTTGCATCAGTTGATCTGTGGCATCGTCGTCTAGACCACCCAATTAAAATACTATCATCTATGCTTCAAGATTTTTGTATCACTAGTTCTACTACTTCTCATGATCTCTCTCTGTAATGCATGTCAATGCGGCAAACATGTTAGATTACCCTTTGGAACCTCTACTACCATTAGCACTTTTCCTTTTGAGCTACTTCATTGTGATCTATGGACCTCTCCAATACCCAGTGTTTCTGATTATAAATATTATCTTGTGATCGTGGATGATTATTCTCATTATATTTAGACTTTTCCTATTTATGCTAAATTTTATGTGCATGAAATTTTTACCAATTCGGCAGTATGTTCTTACTCACTTTGGCTTGCCAATTCGATCTATTCAATGTGATAATGGTCATGAATTTGATAACACTCAAAACCGTAACTTCTTTCTCTCTCAAGGCATTCTTCTCTGCTTTTCATGTTCTTATACTTCTTCCCAAAACGATAAAGCCGAACGTTATCTTCGTTCCATTAACGAAATTCTTCGCACATTGATTTTACAAGCTTCTCTTCCTTCTCGTTTTGGGCTGAAGCTCTTCGTACAACGACACTACTTATAAACATTCGACCAACCAAAACCTGCCCTCTTTACTCGCCTTTTCAATCTCTTTTTCTTTCTCACCCCGACTAATCCTTTTTTGCGTGTTTTTGCCTGCCTATGTTTTCCCAACACCGCCTCTACCACATCCAACAAACTAGAACCACGCTCACTGCCTTGCATTCACCTTGGTCTTTCTAATGATCACAAAGGATATCGTTGCTTTGATCCATCTTTTGGTCATGTTCTTGTGTAACACCCTCAGAATCGGCCCTATGCAAGTTTTAGCGAAACCCGCCAAACCCGCATAGAAACGATTCAAAGGTGCCCACCAGGCACTTTCGTGCGGGTGGAAAACGAAGTAATAACATTACACAACAGTCCTCGATGGGACCCACAGAACAGATATATATATATACAACACGACTCCATGAGTCAAGAATACAGATATACAATACGAAGATCCAAATCACCTTGAAAATGACACAGCGTCCGACTACGGACAAGATGCAAATGGGGCTAAGAGCCCTGAAGAATAACCAATGGCGTCCATAACCCTGCCCAGGCCAAGCCGGAAGGGTAACCCTGCTAACGACGTCGATCTCAAACCTGCTTAAACAAAAAGGGGTGCCGACAAAGGGCAAAGGAAAAAGAAGGAGCGTCAGTACTGAGGCCAGTACACGGCGAGGCTAGAATTCGGCGGTCCTCGCCTACACAGGTATGGTGGACTGAAGCGGCAGCGGCAGCATGCACTAAACCACCTATAGAGACTCGATACAACTGGCGGCTATCAGAGAGGGGTAAGAAAGACCTATTCGGATCCAACCTGATGCTGCCATCAAACAAACCCATCCTGGTGTTTCCCCCTCGAGACCAAACGAGGAAGTCAACCGAGGAACTCACACGGTTGGCAGTTTTATTTATTCAGTTATCATTGTAGCAATTACTAGTCAGGTATAGATATTCATCCTGGTAAAATAAGCAGTGGGCACTTTTATTTAACTATTCCATTGTAGTTGCAACACTTACTAGTCAGATACAAATAGCATGAGATAACCCCAAAACCCAGCAGTTGTTGGTACTTTTACTTAGCCATTCCGTTGTAGTGAAGCTGATTACTAGTCATATCGGATACAAGTCAATTTATAACAATAAACTTTAGTTATAGTTGTCTATGATCAAGCACTGTGCTCCAAGTCGTCCATAACCGCGGACACGGCTTCTCGGAAAGATTTAACCCTGCAGGGGTGCACCAAAGTATCCACACGCACTTCGACCCTTTTTGCCAGATCAGTTAACATACACCCATCGGTATGTCGGCGGGGCCTAAGTCATGACGTTTCCCAGACCCAAAGCAAGCACGGGGGGCCACCCCACTAAGTACACCCGCAACGAAGTCGGCCGGTCTCCGAGACGGACTCAGGGTTTGCGACAGTGGCTGTAAACGACAGCAAATCCCCAAACGGGGACTGTCGATACCGCGAAAACACTCCGCTTCCAAAACAGTACAGCGTGCTCCTCACACAATCGTAAATAAAGCAGTAAAGCATGGCATAAGTACAGGATAGTAATAAAGCCCCAAACTACTTGTGGCCCCCAGTACATTACTTTGAAATCAGGTACTAAATCGATGGGGGGCCCATATCTCCCCACATGTGGTTAGCGCGCTCGATCTCGGAACATGTGTCAAGAACTCGGGGTCCTACGGGACACCAGTGGGCGGTCGGAAACCAAATATTATCTATCACCCACCGGTGCCTCTGCTTACCTACTTCAATTTTAGTTATTAAACAATAATTAAAGTGAACAATAATTAAAGCCATGATCATCTCGAACATTGAACATGCGGCAATCCTCCAACAACTGGGGTACTAGACGACACGCAACAACACTTGAGCAAGCGACTACGACGCGCTGGTCCAACTATCTACCAAACAACAGGTAATAGGATGTGTCCAAGGCAATATACGGCTGCAAGGGATTTCACGGGTACGGAAACTAGAGCATCGCAACACAGATAGCAATAGATCAACAGGAGGGAAGTAAATACTTGTTATCGCCACATTTTGGCCAAAGGAGGAGATGGGCCGTAATCAAGATGGGCTTGGAGGATACATATGTGCAACGTATTGCTGGATCAGCTTTGATCAGCTTTGTGCGTGGATTTGGGCTAAATTGCCCGTGTATCTGTATAGTATGGTAGGTTACATTTCGGTTTAAGTAAGAGATAGAGTTGTTAGGGTTATTCCAAAGATAGAAAGTCTCCGGACTATAAATATGTACCTAAGGTTATTGAGAAAGGAGGACGATCACGTTCACAACAAACACAATCTCGGCGCATCTCCACCCCTTGTTTCTAGGGTTTCTTTCGGGTAAGTGCCATGCTGCCTAGATCGAATCTTGCGATCTAGGCAGTATCTGCTTATGAGATTTTTAGTGTTACTCGTGCTGAAGCCTTGTTGATGGCGAGTAATACTGTTATCATAGATTTGTTTGGGTTAGCATCGGTACCTTTTTGTTATGATTGCTTAGTTATGCTGCCTTTAGTTATCTCGCTGCCTTTGCACCTTTTTCGGGTGTAAGGGCAGCATCTTGCTTGATCTTTATTCAGTTGATTTGATCTGTTATAGTTGTGCCTTGTTTTCAAAGGTTTAGTTTGATATCCACATAGTCAGGCCTTGCAAACGGGTTGAACGATCCAGCAGTATGTGAGGATATGGTTTGCCAATTCGAGAGGAGTTGTTCCGGGAATCGACTTTACGTCGGTTGTTAGGCCTTCTCTAGGGTTAGTTTTCTATCATCTTTTGTATTTACCAGGCTCAATTACGTGTAGGATGTTCCAATTATGTGGTGAAAACGTTAAACTGTCGTAGGTCGATTTAACTTGTATTGATGAAGCAAAACCCCATGTTATCATAGATCTAATGCAAAACCATGGGTTAATCGGCTCTAGGAGCCGATTCACAGGGAAACCTGGGAGCCGGTCGCGGCTCGAATTTTACGTATGTTTGTTTGCCATGCAGGAAACCAATCGAAGCAATCCATCACCTTCCTGACCAGGTATAGGTCAGGTGGCACGCCCTTGCATCAGCCAGGACATGTGCCGGAGTTTTGCGGGCCGTTGCCCGAGGGACCAGGGCCCACCAGCAGTTCTGGGAGCCTCCCGGCTCTTCGTGTTGCTCGTCGCTGCTCGCCGGTGGGTTTTGACAGGCAACAATACTATAAAAGTAAGATAGGTAGAAAGGGGAAGATGTTCGCCTGAAAACATTGCCGACGGTTCATCCGAAGATCGGGTCGACACTCGCATCAACTCAACGGCCTTATCCGCGAAGAAGCAAAACGCTAGAACAAACATCGGATGCAATATTTAATACAACGGCAGAAGATCGGCATGATGCATGTATGATGTATGACATGGCAGAAGTGCGATGCAATTAGGCCAGATTAAGCGGAACCGGGGTCCCGACAATTAATTAAACGGTTAAAGTGAATTAGCTACCCTGCAATTTAAATGTTGTTTAACAAGGCAGAATTTATCACCGGTTCGCTACACAAATTTAAATGAGGCCAATATAAGACTAGATTTGCCCGCATATGGACCCCATATTTAATTATTAGGTGAATCGGCATAAGGCCCCCAACCATATGACAATATGCATGCATGAACAATTAATATGCGTCAAGTTGTGTCATATTATAAAATAGGGTTTTCGGGAAGGGGTTCACACATTAGGGTTCGACGATCTTGGGGTTCCGGGGTTCGGGGTTCGGTCTCCGGGTTTGGATCTGGGGTTCGGCGGGATCGAGGTTCGGACTCCGGGATCGTTCTCAGATAACGGGGTAGATCTTGGCGTTCCATGGTCTTCGGGGCACGTCGACGGTCATGGCGTTCGGGATGAAGTACTTTTCGTATTCGCATCGGCGACCTTGGCGTCCGGGTTCTTGACGAACTTGGCGTCCGAGATGGAGATCTTGGTGGTCTCGGAGCGGTTTTGGCTTCGGTTCTGGGAGTCCGGGAAACGCTCTTCAGGTCCCATGAAGTAGTCCCCGCTGGTCTTCTCGGCATTCCCCGGGTTCATCTGCGCGCGTCGGTCTTCGAAATCGAAGTGCTTGGCGCCCATAATGAAATTACTGAGAGTCGATGTCGTGCTTGGTTCGGCACCGCTGGTCTTCGGATGCACTTATACTCGGTGCGGGGGTCTTGATAGCGTCGAAGGGATCCGGGCAAAGGTCTGGTACTGGAGCACCGGTGAGGACACTGCCTTGCTTCAATAGCACAAGAACACCAGCGCATAACCGCAGGACACGAGCTTCCACTGGAGCACCGGTACTGGCGAGGACGGAGAAGTTCCCGGGGCGTCCGCGGTAGAGGCCAACGGGGGCGCAGCACTGCAGGACCCCAGGCGACGGACGGCGAGGAGCTTGGCGGTGTAGGCGAGCAGACGAGGCGCAGCGGTGGCGGACGCGTGCTTCCAGGTCGGGGGAGGGCAGAAGGTGGGCGACGCGGGCGGGGTCGGCCGAGGGAGGAGGGGGAGGCCGGCGAGGCGGCGACCGGGTGGCGCGCCGGCGGTGGGGTTGGTGGGGACGGTTGGGGGCGGACCCGGCCGGAGCGGAGGAGGGGGAGGACGGGGCGAGGCTCGGAGGGGGCGCGGCCGGAGGCGGTTGACAGAGATGGGGGTCGGGCGAGCCGGTGGAGGGGGCGGTGCTCGCGAGGCCGCGCGGCGGCGCTCGAGCGGGATGGAGGGGAGGAGGACCGGCGGGTCCGGGCCGAGGAGGAGGAGGGGGCGCCGAAGCGCGGGGCGGAGGACGAGGTGGGGTGGCCGCGGCGGGAGAAGATGAGGCGGGCGGAGGAGGCGACGGGGCCGGCGGCAGCGCGGAGGAGGAGGCTCGGGTGGGGCGCGCGGGTGGCGAGGCTCACGGCCGCGGCGGCAGAGCGAGGTGGAGGAGCAGCGGGGCGAGCGCGGGCGGTGGAGGCAGGTGGCCGGAGGGATGAGAGGGGCGGAAGAAGGCGCGGGGCGCGGGAGGGGACGCCAGCGATGAGGGAGAAGGCGGGGAGGCCGAGGAGAGAGGGGGGTGGCCGCGTCGGGGGGGGGGGGGGGAAGGTGAGGAAGGGGAGGAGAAAGGAGACGGGATGGGGGAGAGCGGTGTCAGGGGGTGGGCCGCGCGGGGTGGGGCGCGTGGGGTGAGTGGGAGGTGGGGCCCAGGGGCGGGCAGCTAGGGAAGTTGAGCGCGTGGGGAGTGTGTCTGTGTGTGTGGGCAGAGTGGGGTGGAGAGAGAGAGGGAGAGAGAGAGAGGGTATGGGCCAGGAGGGTGGGGTCGGCCTAGATTGGGGAGAGGGAGTGGGGGAGGTGGAGGTTGGTGATTGGGTGGGGAGAGGGCCAGGCTGAGGTGGCGTGAGGGGATTGGAGGGGGTGAGGTGGAGAGGGGCTGGGTAGAATAGGTTGGGTGCAAAAGGGATTTAGGGTGGACCGATCTGTTTTGTACGGGGGTGGTCGTTCGGGTCGAATCGGCCCGTTCGACTGCCCCACTAAAATAATTATAAATTTTATTTGTTTTAAACAGACCGTTTGCAAACCGATAGCAGACAAAACAAAATAATCCGGTGACCCGGGTTTTGCGTTTGAATTAAGACGGGGCGTTTAGACAACAAGAACAGGTTTTTCCCAAAATAGTTTTATGCGAAAAAATGCAAGATGCTGACGATGCTCAAATGCAAGGTGGCATGATGACATGAGCATGCGGTCATGATGATGCAATGCATAAAAACAACGCGATTTTCTAGTAGTGGTTTTGCGGGATGCCACAATTCGACACCACTAACAATGGATCTCGCCCTCGAGATCCGCCTCATGGTACCGGGAAGAAGGTCGGCGATCTGAATCTTCTTGCTTCGTGTAGATCCTCGCGACACCACTAACAAGGGGTCGTTGATCCTGTTCGTCAAGAGAACACTCCGGATAACAACAGACGAAGTTAAAGGTAAGGCCACCTCTAACTTCTACGGAAGGAGTAAGAATTGCATCGATCCACCATTCACTATACAAAAGCGAATGATAAGAGTAGTGGTATGGTCGCGACTCCATCCCGCACTCAAAGCATTACTCTATACACGAATAGACGGATTATGCAACCAACCCTCAGGATTCAGATCGTAGATCTCGGCAAGCAAGGTTCGGGAGCAAAAGAATGATGCAGACTCAGCATCGGATCTGGCGTAGATGATGTCGTCGTGTCGGAAAACACCGGAAGGCACAAACGAAGAACAAAGAATGGTACCACAGATAAAGGATCACTCAGATAGCATGAACACCGGATGGTAGAACACCGTTATCACAGGAGGAAGCGAAACCCTGAAGGTACGACGGAAACCAACCACGAGAAATCCTGGACTCGAAGAGAGAGAAGAGAGCGGATCTCAAAACACGCAAAGATGAGAGGAGAGCAGCTGAGGGTAAGGAGTAAAATCAGACCTAATCAGAACTATCCAACCGATTTTTGCAAAATAGTTTTTGACACTCTACTTCGGCCGTTAGCTAGGTTATCCTACAGGCTGGACTTGTGGGGTATCGCAACTGCTGAGCTCTGATACCACTCTGTAACACCCTCAGAATCGTCCCTATGCAAGTTTTAGCGAAACCCGCCAAACCCGCATAGAAACGATTCAAAGGTGCCCACCAGGCACTTTCGTGCGGGTGGAAAACGAAGTAATAACATTACACAACAGTCCTCGATGGGACCCACAGAACAGATATATATACAACACGACTCCATGAGTCAAGAATACAGATATACAATACGAAGATCCAAATCACCTTGAAAATGACACAGCGTCCGACTACGGACAAGATGCAAATGGGGCTAAGAGCCCTGAAGAATAACCAATGGCGTCCATAACCCTGCCCAGGCCAAGCCGGAAGGGTAACCCTGCTAACGACGTCGATCTCAAACCTGCTTAAACAAAAGGGGTGCCGACAAAGGGCAAAGGAAAAAGAAGGAGCGTCAGTACTGAGGCTAGTACACGGCGAGGCTAGAATTCAGCGGTCCTCGCCTACACAGGTATGGTGGACTGAAGCGGCAGCGGCAGCATGCACTAAACCACCTATAGAGACTCGATACAACCGGCGGCTATCAGAGAGGGGTAAGAAAGACCTATTCGGATCCAACCTGATGCTGCCATCAAACAAACCCATCCTGGTGTTTCCCCCTCGAGACCAAACGAGGAAGTCAACCGAGGAACTCACACGGTTGGCAGTTTTATTTATTCAGTTATCATTGTAGCAATTACTAGTCAGGTATAGATATTCATCCTGGTAAAATAAGCAGTGGGCACTTTTATTTAACCATTCCATTGTAGTTGCAACACTTACTAGTCAGATACAAATAGCATGAGATAACCCCAAAACCCAGCAGTTGTTGGTACTTTTACTTAGCCATTCCGTTGTAGTGAAGCTGATTACTAGTCATATCGGATACAAGTCAATTTATAACAATAAACTTTAGTTATAGTTGTCTATGATCAAGCACTGTGCCCCAAGTCGTCCATAACCGCGGACACGGCTTCTCGAAAAGATTTAACCCTGCAGGGGTGCACCAAAGTATCCACACGCACTTCGACCCTTTTTGCCAGATCAGTTAACATACACCCATCGGTATGTCGGCGGGGCCTAAGTCATTACGTGTCCCAGACCCAAAGCAAGCACGGGGGGCCACCCCACTAAGTACACCCGCAACGAAGTCGGCCGGTCTCCGAGACGGACTCAGGGTTTGCGACAGTGGCTGTAAACGACAGCAAATCCCCAAACGGGGACTGTCGATACCGCGAAAACACTCCGCTTCCAAAACAGTACAGCGTGCTCCTCACACAATCGTAAATAAAGCAGTAAAGCATGGCATAAGTACAGGATAGTAATAAAGCCCCAAACTACTTGTGGCCCCCAGTACATTACTTTGAAATCAGGTACTAAATCGATGGGGGGCCCATATCTCCCCACATGTGGTTAGCGCGCTCGATCTCGGAATAGGTGTCAAGAACTCGGGGTCCTACGGGACACCAGTGGGCGGTCGGAAACCAAATATTATCTATCACCCACCGGTGCCTCTGCTTACCTACTTCAATTTTAGTTATTAAACAATAATTAAAGTGAACGATAATTAAAGCCATGATCATCTCCAACATTGAACATGCGGCAATCCTCCAACAACTAGGGTACTAGACGACACGCAACAACACTTGAGCAAGCGACTACGACGCGCTGGTCCAACTATCTACCAAACAACAGGTAATAGGATGTGTCCAAGGGAATATACGGCTGCAAGGGATTTCACGGGTACGGAAACTAGAGCATCGCAACACAGATAGCAATAGATCAACAGGAGGGAAGTAAATACTATAAAAGTAAGATAGGTAGAAAGGGGAAGATGCTCGCCTGAAAACATTGCCGACGGTTCATCCGAAGATCGGGTCGACACTCGCATCAACTCAACGGCCTTATCCGCGAAGAAGCAAAACGCTAGAACAAACATCGGATGCAATATTTAATACAACGGCAGAAGATCGGCATGATGCATGTATGATGTATGACATGGCAGAAGTGCGATGCAATTAGGCCAGATTAAGCGGAACCGGGGTCCCGACAATTAATTAAACGGTTCAAGTGAATTAGCTACCCTGCAATTTAAATGTTGTTTAACAAGGCAGAATTTATCACCGGTTCGCTACACAAATTTAAATGAGGCCAATATAAGACTAGATTTGCCCGCATATGGACCCCATATTTAATTATTAGGTGAATCGGCATAAGGCCCCCAACCATATGACAATATGCATGCATGAACAATTAATATGCGTCAAGTTGTGTCATATTATAAAATAGGGTTTTCGGGAAGGGGTTCACACATTAGGGTTCGACGATCTTGGGGTTCCGGGGTTCGGGGTTCGGTCTCCGGGTTCGGATCTGGGGTTCGGCGGGATCGAGGTTCGGACTCCGGGATCGTTCTCAGATAACGGGGTAGATCTTGGCGTTCCGTGGTCTTTGGGGCACGTCGACGGTCATGGCGTTCGGGATGAAGTACTTTTCGTATTCGCATCGGCGACCTTGGCGTCCGGGTTCTTGACGAACTTGGCGTCCGAGATGGAGATCTTGGTGGTCTCGGAGCGGTTTTGGCTTCGGTTCTGGGAGTCCGGGAAACGCTCTTCAGGTCCCATGAAGTAGTGCCCGCTGGTCTTCTCGGCATTCCCCGGGTTCATCTGCGCGCGTCGGTCTTCGAAATCGAAGTGCTTGGCGCCCATAACGAAATTACTGAGAGTCGATGTCGTGCTTGGTTCGGCACCGCTGGTCTTCGGATGCACTTATACTCGGTGCGGGGGTCTTGATAGCGTCGAAGGGATCCGGGCAAAGGTCTGGTACTGGAGCACCGGTGAGGACACTGCCTTGCTTCAATAGCACAAGAACACCAGCGGATAACCGCAGGACACGAGCTTCCACTGGAGCACCGGTACTGGCGAGGACGGAGAAGTTCCCGGGGCGTCCGCGGTAGAGGCCAACGGGGGCGCAGCACTGCAGGACCCCAGGCGATGGCCGGCGAGGAGCTTGGCGGTGTAGGCGAGCAGACGAGGCGCAGCGGTGGCGGACGCGTGCTGCCAGGTCGGGGGAGGGCAGAAGGTGGGCGACGCGGGCGGGGTCGGCCGAGGGAGGAGGGGGAGGCCGGCGAGGCGACGACCGGGTGGCGCGTCGGCGGCGGGGTTGGTGGGGACGGTTGGGGGCGGACCCGGCCGGAGCGGAGGAGGGGGAGGACGGGGGCGAGGCTCGGAGGGGGCGCGGCCGGAGGCGGTTGACAGAGGTGGGGGTCGGGCGAGCCGGTGGAGGGGGCGGTGCTCGCGAGGCCGCGCGGCGGCGCTCGAGCGGGGCGGAGGGGAGGAGGACCGGCGGGTCCGGGCCGAGGAGGAGGAGGGGACGCCGAAGCGCGGGGCGGAGGACGAGGTGGGGTGGCCGCGACGGGAGAAGATGAGGCAGGCGGAGGAGGCGACGGGGCCGGCGGCAGCGCGGAGGAGGAGGCTCGGGTGGGGCGCGCGGGTGGCGAGGCTCGCGGCCGCGGCGACGGAGCGAGGTGGAGGAGCAGCGGGGCGAGCGCGGGCGGTGGAGGCAGGTGGCCGGAGGGAGGAGAGGGGCGGAAGAAGGCGCGGGGCGCGGGAGGGAACGCCGGCGATGAGGGAGAAGGCGGGGAGGCCGAGAAGAGAGGGGGTGGCCGCGTCGGGGGGGGGGGGGGAGGAAGGGGAGGAGAAAGGAGACGGGGTGGGGGAGAGCGGTGTCAGGGGGTGGGCCGCGCGGGGTGGGGCGCGTGGGGCGAGTGGGAGGTGGGGCCCAGGGGCGGGCAGCTGGGGAAGTTGAGCGCGTGGGGAGTGTGTCTGTGTGTGTGGGCAGAGTGGGGTGGAGAGAGAGAGGGAGAGAGAGAGAGGGTATGGGCCAGGAGGGTGGGGTCGGCCTGGATTGGGGAGAGGGAGTGGGGGAGGTGGAGGTTGGTGATTGGGTGGGGAGAGGGCCAGGCTGAGGTGGCGAGAGGGGATTGGAGGGGGTGAGGTGGAGAGGGGCTGGGTAGAATAGGTTGGGTGCAAAAGGGATTTAGGGTGGACCGATCTGTTTTGTACGGGGGTGGTCGTTCGGGTCGAATTGGCCCGTTCGACTGCCCCACTAAAATAATTATAAATTTTATTTGTTTTAAACAGACCGTTTGCAAACCGATAGCAGACAAAACAAAATAATCCGGTGACCCGGGTTTTGCGTTTGAATTAAGACGGGGCGTTTAGACAACAAGAACAGGTTTTTCCCAAAATGGTTTTATGCGAACAAATGCAAGATGCTGACGATGCTCAAATGCAAGGTGGCATGATGACATGAGCATGCGGTCATGATGATGCAATGCACAAAAACAACGCGATTTTCTAGTAGTGGTTTTGCGGGATGCCACATCTTGTGTCTCGCCATGTCACATTTAATGAAAATACTTTTCCTTATGCTGCCACCAAAACCACTCAACATACTCAACCAACCAACCCCACCAACAAAACCTCTTCCTTAGTTCATCCTGTCGTCATCTCAGCCACGCCAGATTTTTGCCCCGTTTCTCTGTCGTGGCAGCTTTTTCCCCCGTTTCTCTGTCGTGGCAGCTTTTTCCCCCGTTTCTCTACCGTGGCAGCCCTCCGCCGCACCCTAGTCTCCTGCCGCGGCAAATTTTTCTGCCGATTCGCTGCTGTGGCAGCCTGCCTCTACCCACACTCCTGTCACGCCAGATTTTAGCGCCACTTCTTTGCTGCGGCAGACCTCCGAGTCAACAACCAAAACACCCACCCCTACCACCGAGACCTCTTCCACACCACCTCTACCACCCAATGATGTACCTATTCAACCAACCACAAATGATCATGTCATGTGCACCCGTGGAAAACGAGGGTTTCTTCTCCCAACTAGACGCCTCAACCTCACAACAACCACCACAATCTCCCCTATACCCACATCCTATAAACGCGCTCTTCTTGATCCTCTTTGTCTTTCCGCTATGCGTGATGAATTTGATTCTCTTCAGCAAAATAATACATGTACTCTTGTTCCAAAACCATCTAGTGTGAAGTTGTTTCAAGAAAATAGGTTTTTCGACATAAGTTTCATGATGACGGTACTCTTGCTCGTTAAAAATCTCGATAGGTATGTCGTGGTTATTCTCAGCAACATGGCATTGATTTTGATGAGACTTTCTCTCCCATTGTTAAACCAAGTACTATTCGTATATTTCTTAGTCTTGTTGTTTCCTCCTCTTGGCCTATTCACCAACTTGATGTTAAAAATGATTTTCTTTATCACACACTAAATGAAACAGTATATTGTCAGCAACCCTCTGGTTTTGAGCATCCCTCTTCACCCAAACTCATTTGTTTACTCAAAAAATCTCTTTATGGTCTCAAACAGGCTCCACATGCCTGGTTTCAACGTTTTGGTACCTACATTCAAACTATTAGTTTTATTTCCTCCAAATCTGATTCCTCTATCTTTATTTTTTGATCTTCTAAGCACACTACCTATCTTTTACTTTATGTTGATGATATAGTTCTCACCGCTAATTCTGATTCTTTTCTCAACCATATAAGTTCTTCTCTTAATCGTGAATTTTCCATGACTAATCTTGGTCCTCTTCATCATTTTCTTGAAATTAATGTTTCTAGGACTAAGTCTACGCTCTTTATTTCTCAACGTCAATATATTTTAGATTTGCTGTCTCGTTCTGAAATATCTAATTGTCAACCCTCTCGTACTCTGACCGACATTGGTGCTAAATTGTCGGCTAATGGTGATCATGTTTTTGACCCCACTTTCTATCGCAACATCATTGGTGCTCTCCAATATGGCACCCTTACTCGCCCCGACATCTCTTACTCGGTTCAGCAAGCCTGTCTTTTTATACATGATCCTCGTGCTCCTCATATTGCTCATGTCAAACGCATTCTTCGTTATTTAAAAGGCACTCTTGATCATGGTCTTCTTCTTAATTCTTCATCTCCAACAAGCTTGATAGTTTATTCTGATGCAGACTGGGCAGGTTGTCCAGATACTCGAAGGTCCACATCCGGATTTTGTTTTTATTTGGGTGATAATATTGTTTCTTGGTGTTCTAAAAGGCAGGTAACAGTTTCCAGGTCCTGTGCTGAGGCTGAGTATAGGTCGGTTGCTCATGTCGTGGCCGAGGCGGTGTGGCTACGTCAGCTTCTCATTGAGCTTCGTCGATCGCTTGAGCGTGCTACAATTTTTTATTATGACAATATTTCTGCCGTCTATATGGCCTCCAATCCAGTTCAGCATCGTCGAACAAAGCATATTGAGATTGACATCCACTTTGTTCGCAAGAAGGTGGCTCTTGGCGAAGTTCGTGTTCTCCATGTTCCTACAAGTGCTCAATTTGCTGATATTTTTACCAAAGGCTCATCATTCACCGACATACGGTCTAGTCTCAACATCGGTACTCCTAACATTGATACCGCGGGGATCTTAGAGTATAGGTCGGTTAGGGCTTGTAGTCTATCTCTATTAGTTCTTGGAGACTAAGTCTTGTAATCTATATAAACAGCCCTTCGAAGCCTCAATCAATACAACTATTATTTTCTCAATATCCCAAACTATCATGAATCATTTACTAAAGAGAATCATAGATAGAACTCCCCATTAAATATAATTATGAAATGCGGAGTGACAAATGTGTTGTTATTGTGATAGATACGTGGGCAAAATTGTGGTTTATAACAAGGAGATAGGAGAACCGCCACTCATTCGAACATGAAACATAGACTGATACACCAAGTTAATGAATCCTGAAATTCGTATGCAACAGGGTTTAGAAAACCAGAACAGACTGGACCGATAGTCACTGGAAAAAAGAACAGGCACCTTGTCCGGTTCTTTGTGACTAAAAGACCATTTTTAGTGTAAAACTGAAAAAAACAAGAACCAATTACATTGATCACTATTGAATCGATGTTGTAATTTTGCAATGCAATAGGAGTAAGCTAATCAAATTGAGAGAAGTAAAGAGTGAGACCTAATGAGATAAATCGCAAATGAAATCGATAGCTGCGGTGGTTAGCATGGTGGACTATATATGGCGGTGGTGTTCTACTCACTGTGCCTTGCATCGCAGACTTAGGAGTTGATGATGACTAATGGTAAACTACGAAAGCCAGATACTGCAACTTTGGCATGGACAAATCACACCATAAATGTATCAATTGACATTAAACTTCAACTAAGTGATTAATACCATAAAATAATAAGGAAAATTAAACAAAAAGTAGGTCGGACCAGATTGATACATAGCCATATAATGCACGGGGACCTAAATAACGAACATGTTATCAATCCAAGTGAGAATGCATTGTTCTATTTCTATGTAATTAAATTGGATAAAAATCAATAAAATTCCTGATTGACGAATCCATAATTTTAGAGATTAAAAAACATCCACAAATCTGGTCATCAATGCTAGATGGCAGGGACGCAATTCTAGCTCTGCATGATATGGCATCGACAACGATGAGCTGATTGCCCGTGGTAGCTCATTATTGTGGTGTTGGGTGATCTTTGGTGCACTGTGGGTGAAAGTCTTTCATTGGCCTTAGTCGGTGATGGTGGTGATGGTGCCATGGAACGTCGTTTTACAACTTGGAGGCCTTGTCATGGAATTCGAGTCTCACCATCGATATTTTGGTCTTGGATCTCTAGGTGAAAACTTATACTTTTTGATCTTTGGTAGGAGCAGTCTACAACGATATCTTCAACACTACCACATTAATTTGAGGCGTCGCTTTGGTGGCCCGGTCCTTTTTGGGTTATCCAAGGCTTGCCTTACTAAGTGGGATTGTCCTATCAGTGATGGTTGTGGATGTCAGGGTGGCGGCGCAAGGCCATATGATGAGAGTAAGTCAGAGCCATGACTTGAAAAACCATTGTGAAACAGTTTAGTGGAGTGTTGGAGACGGTCACTAGGGTAGCAGAGACATTGACTCGACTGGTGTGCAACCACGAGACCAATGTAGAAGCCGAAGTGTCGACTTTGAAAACCGCAGTCATTTGTCATGCATCAGCTTTGCCTTCCCTCTTGGGTGGTACAAGATTTTTTTGATTAATTGGGTGGTACATGATCATTGACTAAGATGGTGCATGACCTCAAGGCCGGTGTGTCAAGGTGGCAACAGGGACGGGGATGTACAGGGATGACTCCACCGTCCCTACCCCGATCCTCGCCAGTACCCATACCCTCTAGCCCCGTGAAGCTTTGCGGGGGAGAAATGACCCCCGTCCCCAACAACGGCGGGTACCCGATCCCCGCATGGTACTCCATGGGGAGCTCACGCGATGGCGTCTCCTTCTTCCCTAGACACGATGGCCCTCCTGCTATCCCTTGATGCAACGCGGCCTCTCCACCATTGTTGCTCGCCATCTAGATCAAAGGCGGAGCGGAGGTTAGGCGACTCCCTGATGCATGTTGTTTGACTAGCGGTTGCAGCGTGCGGGTGGAGAAAAGGGAGTGGGGAATTGGGGATGTGGGGAGTGGGCTTCTGGAGAGAGCGAGGGCCTAGGGAGAGTGATGAGCTGGCTGCTGGAGGTTGAAAAAACAGACCGCCCGAGTCGTTTTTAGGATATACCTTATGGCCGACATGTCAGGTGTTTGTCGGGTATCCATGGTGTCTCCATGGGGCCAAATTGGCCCCCATCCCTTTACCCGCCAGCTAACGAGTACCCGCCCGGCCATCCCATGGAGGGGAAGTGGCCTCCATACCCACGACCGCGACTAACGACAAGATACCCGTGGATACCCGTCCCCATGGGAAAAACTGCCATCTTGACCGGTGAGGAAGCCGGAGCTATATTCTTTCAGTGGCATTTTGCTTTTGATCTGCTCTACTGAATTTTATTGTGTGTACAAGTTCTTTTAGATGAGGTTGCCGTTATTTTCTTTCTCAGCGAATAGGCAATGGATCGACAAACAATCTACCAAATGTTTGTTTTTGTTTTCAAGTTTTGCCTAGATGAGTCGGCAATCATACAACCTCTCTCTAAACATACTCCGGACCACGCGCGTGGAACGGACGCGCTCTCAGGTTCCGGAAAAAGAACCCGGAAGGCAATCGGACTCGAACACCCTCCGCGCATTGATCACTTCCCGATTTTCAGTGATCGCCGTGGAACTGCAACCGTGGCGCGCAAGGGCGGCAACCTGGCGCTCCGCGTCTCCGAATTCAGGGCGGCAACCGTGGCGCGCAAGATCGAGCCGGCGCCGCGCCCCAAGAAAGGGACTTCGTCATCGACCAAGGTCAGCGCACGCACCGTCGTGCACGGCGTGATCACGAAGCAGAAGGCCGGCGAGAATATTCCGAGCACCAGGATCAGGCCGGCGGTTCAGGCGTCGGGCATCAAGGATAAGACGAAGTTCTCCAGCGTCGGCGTCCTCCGCAACGGCGCGGACAGCGTGGTCAAGACGAAGCAGGAGGCCCGCGAGCGCGTCCAAGCGACTGTCACCAAGAGCAACCCGCAGATCCTGCCACCGGCGTCCGCGAGAAGCCATCAGGTTCCCCACGCCCCGCAGGATGCGCTGCGTGCGGCCCTCGCCGCCGCTCGCCAAGCTCGGGACAGGCGGCATAACGTCTACGAGCGGCAGAGGGAGGAGGCTCGCCGAGAGCTGGACAAGGTGGTGCAGACGGTCTTCTTCAACGACCCCTACATCAGCTACGAGGACGTGCTTAGGCCCTGATCGTTTCATGCTGGGATTCTTCTAGTTCTTGCTACAGAATTTTGGAGTTAGTAGATCGTAGTGATTAATCATTGGCATTTTGGTTGCAAGCCAATGGCTTCATTAATTGGTCTTGTATTACGGCCAATCTTTGTGTGACGATGTAAGTTGTAAACATTATAGTACAAATCAATGAAGTTGTGAATTCCTCCTCTCACAAAAACAGATGGGTTCTTGACTTTGTTGAACTGGATCATTGGTCTTTCTACGGAAATATGCTTTGGGTGTATATTTGCCTATTTGCTTTGTGTATATTTGCCAATCATGTATGTTTTGGGAGTACTAATTCGAAAGAGAAGTGTCACAAATCTTCTTCTCTTTCGTCTAGATAAGGATAAGTTGGACACATGTCTCTTGAAAATATCCGCGTGTGCACCTAAAACCCTAAAAACGAGTCAGCGTAACACAGGGCCGGCCCTGAGCCTGTGCAAGCAGTGCGGCAGCACTGGCCCCCGTTTGCTAGGGGGACCACCCACATACATACGGCCATGCCTTTTTTTAGAGAAAAAACGTGAACAGAATCAGCCCACCAGCAGCTAAGGCCTTTTAAGCCTGATGCAACGCACACGCACATGGTGGGCAGATATATATTGACTCTAGAAAGACCGGTTAAAAAAAATTGTGTGCACATTTACTCATAAACTTTTATTGAAATAGTATAAAAACACTTTCATTATTTGTGTATAGGAGCCTCTTTTTTCTTCTTGCATCGGGACCCTCGTATGTCAGGGCCGGCCCTACTTGAGCAAATTTGGCCAGTACCGAATCTAGTGGAAAACCATGAATATTATGAATATTACACTAGGATAACTTTTTTAGAGTAATGATACCTCGAAATGATAGATGTAACATACCCAAGGATGCAAAATATAACATATTTGAAATAACTACAAAATTTTAGAATTAATATCATATTGAGGTTATCAATTGTTTGTTCAAAGGAATCTTTGCCAATGGCAGCTAAAATTATCTCATGTTTTGAATACGGATGCTACTGTTCCACCAAATTCACTCAATCAGAAATCGAAACGATAAAGTAGAAAACCACAAGAAAAAAACACAATTCCTAGCTCTACTAAGCAGAGGGAACGGGTTTCTATTGTCAGGAACTCGCGGCATAGTGGAAATGAATCAACTCGTTGCACCCTATCCAATGCTGCAAGACTGATTGGAATAATGCAAGAGGAAGTGACCAGAACCGACAGGAATATCCGTTGACTTGACTGGCATGATGTATTCCTCCAGAATTTGAACCGAGTATGAAATTGCAACTTCAAAATATAAGCAAATCATTAAAATGAATTGTTATAGTATAGGTCGGTTAGGGTTAGGCCTTTTGATTTGTAGTCTAACTCTATTAGTCCTTAAAGGCTAAGTCTTGTAATCTATATAAACAGCCCTTCGAGGCCTTAATCAATACAACTGTTATTTTTTCAATATCCCAAACTATCATGGTATCAGACACCTAGGTTTTCCGCACCTGGCATGGCAACGCCGCCGCCCCTGCCGACTCGGCCCCTCTTCTACATGGCCGAGTTCCGCGCCACCGGTGCCCCTCCTTCTTCTCCTTCCTTCACAACTACCCAAACAAACCCTACCCAAATCCCAATGATCTCCCTAGCTGACACCATTGCCGACGTCTCCCCCTTCATCCCGATCTCATTAGATCTCAGCGCCCACAACTACTACCATTGGCGCCACCTCTTCACCATCCACCTTGGTCGTTGCGGCCTCCGCCACCACATAGATCCATCCTATCCTCCGCAGTCCACCGATCCTCGCTGGGTGAAAGTGTTGGAGATATGCCCAAGAGGCAATAATAAAGTGGTTATTATCATATCTTCACGCTTATGATAAATGTTTACATACCATGCTATATTTGTATTAACCGGAAACATTAATACTTGTGTGACTTGTAAACATAAAAGAGTCCCTAGTAAAGCCTCTTGTTAAACTAGCTTGTTGGTTAATATATGATCATGGTTTCCTAATCATGAACATTGCAATGTTATTAACAACAAGGTCATATCATTAGGATAATGATGTGATGGACATACTCCTATAGTTAAGCGTAGCATAAGATCAAGTCATTCAAATAGTTCACTTGCTATAAGCTTTCAAATACATAGTAACCTAAATCCTTCGACCATGAGGTCATGTTAATCACCATCACCAGATGGATACTTTGATGACATCAAACACCATTTTGTAACTGGGTGGCTATAAAGGTGACATGGAGTGTTCGGAAAGTATGTGTTGAGGCACATGGATCAAGAGTGGGATTTGTCCATCCATATGACGGATAGATATACTCGGGGCCCTCTCGGTGGAATGTCATCCAATTAGCTTGCAAGCATGTGGCTGGATCACAAGGGATCACATATCACAGGAACGAGAAAAGAGTACTTATCGGTAATGAGGTTGAACTAGGTATGCAGAGATACCGACGATTAAACCTCGGATAAGTAAAATATCACGAGACAAAGGGAAATTGGTATCGTATGCAAGTGGTTAATTCGATCACAAAGTAATCGTAGAAATATGTGGGAGCCATATGAATTTCCAGATTCCTCTATTGGTTATTGATCAGAGAAGAGTCTCGGTCATGTCTGCATAATTCACGAACCGTAGGGAGACACACTTAAGGATTCGATGTTGTTTAGTAGATATGGAATGTAAGTAGGGAGACCGAATGTTGTTCAGAATCTTGGATGGGATCCGGGATATCACGAGGAGATTCGGAATGGTCCGGAGAATAAGATTCATATAAGGAAAGTCCAATTCCGGAGTTCGGGAATGATTCCCGTGTTTTCACCGGAATGATCTAGAAGGGTATAGAAGGTTCACCAGACCGGAAGGGGAAGGGTGCATGAATGTTTCATGACAAAGTGGAATGATTGTGTCATGTCCTAAGTCACATGGTTGGGTGTTTGTAAGAAAGAAATTAAGCTCCAAATTGAAAGCCAAAAGGCAAGTTCGAAAAGTCAAACTGGGACAATGTATCCTGGTGGAGGAAGGAAAGAATCCTTCTATCCCTCCACCACAAGCCAAGTAGGAGAAGGAGTTGGGGAAGGATTCAAACTCCCTCTCCCAAGCTGCCCCTCCCTCTCATAAACAGAGGGGAGGGGCTGCCCCAAACACACAACAACAACAACAACCTCCAAGCCGCCGCCACGCCTGCTGCCGCCACCGCCGCGCCGCCGCCGCCCTAGCCACCGCTGACTCCACCTCCTCCTCTCTGACTTCTAAACCATAGACCGCCAGGGAAACCCTAATACTCCACCATAACCTGCTCTGGCTTAGGCGAAGCCCTGCGGGATCTTCCCTCTACTTCCGACACCACGCCGTCGTGCTACCGGAACCGCGAGGAGAGAACTACAACCTCTGCCGCCTGCTGGAACAAGGGAGAGGAAGGTCTTCATCGAGTACCGAACGTGTGACCGACTGCGAAAGCGCTGCCGAAACTCAGCGTTGGAAGGATCGTCTACGCGATCTTGAGATCGGCAAGTGTACGACTACATCACCCACGAGAATCTTCTCTCTTTAACCGCTTTGGAATCTTCGAGGGTGAGTACTCTAATTGACTCATTGCTACAATCTAGTAGATAGATCTTGGCTTGTTTATGTTCATGCGGTAGATTTTTTTTGCTTTCCTTGCTACGAACCCCTTCAGTGGTATCAGAGTCGTGTCTATATTTAGATCTGTTGCACGAGTAGAACACAATGGTCATTATGGGGGTTGATGCTTTTGTTGTCGATTGCTTCTTGTGTACTTTGCATCTTGCGGGTTGGTGCGATGAAGCGGCCCGGGCTAACTTTACATAACATCGTTCATAAGACTTGCTCCACGCTTGACATGCAACTTGTATTGCATAAGTGGCTTTGCGGGTGCCTATTTCTCCCAACATAGTGAAGATTCAATGTACAACGGGTGATTGACAATACTAGTATCAACGTTGTGGTTCTTGTTCGTAAGTTAGAACGACACTTATTGAAAGCCCTAAACCACGTAAAACATGCAAAGAAAATTAGAGGAGTCTAACTTTGTTTTGCAGGGGTGTGATGTGATGTGATATGGCCATGATTATGATTATATATGATGTATGCAATGTTCCTTATTGTAAGTCGGCAACCAGCAGGAGCCTTATGGTTGTGTTTTAATTTTGTTAAGACCTGCGTGTCTATTATTCAAAGTAGTTGTAATAGTTGATGCTGGTGGACGACAACCATGGAGCGGTGCCATTGACCTTGACGCCACACCGGTGATGATGGAGATCATGTTCGTGCATGAAGATGGAGATCGGAAGCACAAGAAGAAAGGCCATATCGTATCACATATTTTGAATTGCATGTGATGTTAATACTTTTATGCATCTTGTATTGCTTAGTTCGTGACGGTAGCATTATAAGATGATCCCTCTCACAAAATATCAAGTTATAAAGTGTTCATCCTTAGTAGGCACCGTTGCCAAAGCTCGTTGTTTCGAAGAACCATGTGATGATTGGGTGTGTTAGATTCTGCGAGTGTATACAATGGGAGCAACCAGATTTGATCATGCAGAAACTAAGGTTAATCTTGACGAGCCTAGCATGTATAGACATGGTCTCGGAACACGAATCACCGAAAGGTAAAGCATGAGTCATATAGATGATATGATGAACATGATGATTGTTCGCCTTTGAAACTACATCATGTCAAGTGATGATCGGAATTGGTGTAGTGGATTTGGTTCATGTAATCACTAAAACAATGTGAGATATATTGTTTTGAGTGGGAGTTTAACAGTAATATGATTAAAATTTGAACACTATTTATCATAAATTAAATCAAAGTGAATTTGCATAGTTGTTTTAGTCATTGGCATCCGTTTACCACCTTGCGCTTAGTTATAATTGAGATAATAGAACTATAGAATTCTGGTAAGTTACTTTACGAACTGGTATCGTATTGTTTTGAAGTGTTAATCTAAAGTTTAAAATTCTTGTTGCAAACTTTAGTAAGTTCCGGTTACTCCATGAAGTTTAATAATTGATATTAAATCAAGAGTTACAATTTTAGTGTTAGTATATAAGTATCATGTTTTGTCTCCATGATTCTTGATATTCAAAAGATTGTTTTAATATCAAGGTTATCGGAGAGCTGAAAGAATTGTTTCAAAAACCATCATGTGTGAAAGATATTATGATATCTGAAACAAAGTTTTGGTTGCAACATGATAGAGTATAATATGGCAAAAGTCATGTTCTCATATTTGATGAGAATTTGCAAAAGGTTGGATACGCTGGTCGTCCTAATCCTCCAAAAGGTTTTGGAGAGCAACATTATACTCACAATTCACCATTATAAGCTAAAGTAGCTTGATCATGAATAGTTTCATGTTAAGGATGAATATTAGATGTAGATAAAATATTTACTACACTAAAAGATTACTAAAGAATGGAATTTGAAAGAACACCAAGCATTTGATGATGGTGATCTACTTCAAAGTGCAAGTCCAAAGACATTGGTATTTAACTATACACGCTTTGGACTATGTGCCATGAGTATGGCGCCACTGTTGATGTTGATAGATTCTTTTGGAAGGATAAAGAAATACTGAAAGAGAAATCTAAGAGATATTTGGCAGAAAAGAAAAGACTAGAATTATTCAGCTTAGGTATATAGAGGATATACATGTTATGGTTGTATTCTTTGCTTGTTAAACAATGTAGTTCTTGAGTATTGGTGTAACACTACAATACTGAAAAGACTGTAGCTTCTATGCAACATACCAATCCCTGGATCGGTTCATTGGCTTACATAGAACTTAGATGAATAACAAAGTAAAATATCCGTGTATCGTAAATAACGAAGATCCAGAGTATACATTTATTACAATAAAGCTTAGCTCGAAGGCTAGCTCAAACTTATTCAAGTATCAAACATAAATAAATAACTCCTTCAATCTCCAAATTGCCCACAAGCGAACAAGTGCAGAGTGAAGTACCGTGACCTAGCAGATCAATCAGAGTCGGAATATCCTGCAACATAAAACGTAGCAGCCCCGAAGGGTCAATACATGGAATGTATGGCAAGTAGCGCTAAATAGGGAGACAATAGACTTAGCAACTACATGCTTATTTGGCTAGTGTAGCTGTGGCTAGCTTGCATTTTCCAAACACTTTGTCCTACTTTGTTAAACCAATTTTGATTCACAACAACCCATTAAGTTCACCCATCAAGTTTTAGAAATAAAGAAATAAGGATGAGCGAGAATATGGCATAGTATCAATATCAAGCAACTCATTTGTCCATAACCGGGGACACAGCTAAGCACTTAGTTTATACACCCTGCAGGGGTTTGTACACTTTACCCATGTGACTTGGACAGCCCAGCTCGTACCACCACACGCATATTGTGTGACGATAGGGAGAAGTCCAAGAAGAGACCGTTTGGGCAGTAGATCCCCAAACCCCACTGCGCACCGGTCCCAACCTACCATTCACTACATCTCTGGCTACGCTGGGTTCGGGTCACCACGACCTACTAAGTCCAACCAGCCACTCATTTATTACTGGCACATGGTTGCACACGTAAGCTACTGGAATAAAGACAACTAATCCTTCTCAGTACCCTGGGCGGCATTCCCCACCAGTATTCACACTCCGATGACCAATCCAGCCACTCCGCACAGGTAGTTCATTAACATTATATTGTTTTAGTAGAACAAAACCATTACTTTACCAAAGCATGATCCCTTCCTTGTATCTATAGCAATGCTAAGCACATCTATTATACGGGAGCTCAACTACAAAGGACTTCCCTACCACAATACATAGGACATAGCATAGCATAGTAATAACTACACATGTAGCTACCAAAAATACACTACAAATGCACAAGGGAATATAGTAGGACAATTCATGAACAAAATAGCAACTACTTGCCTTGACGGTAGGAGTCGAGAGTACAGTCCTCACAGAAGCAAGCGTTGCACTCGTCACAATCTACACGAGATACATAATTGCAACACATAAACAATCATATACAAACATAACAATGCAAGATGCATGCATGACAAGTTGAACAATGCTACAGTAGCTTTCTATAACCTTGTTCAGTATACCTACTGTATGCATGCATGGAAAACATTTAGAAGCATTGAAAACAAAGCATGCAATTTTAAATAGCCAAATAATGGAGCTCTAGTCCAATTATTAAACCACTGCTGTCAACTAGCTTGTAAAATCGTGGAAAATATCTACTATGTAGGCAACCTAAAATAGAACCTGTACCAACTGGAATCACTCAAAAAGGAGTTACAAAACTTTCTATATAATTAAAATACTCCAGAATTGTTTTGAATTGTTTCTGCAACTTCCAGTACAGTAAGGCTACTTTTTTAATTCATAAACTGAATCTACTTGTTCTACTGATTCCAGGGACACCTCATTTGCAATTTTTGGAGTTGTAGAACTTTTCCTATGAATTTATTACCTTAAATAGGCCATTAAACATTTTAATTAATCACGAAAAAACCTTGCTGAAAAATTATGAAACAATTGTACAGCAATATTCTACGTGAAAAACTAAATCCAAACATATCTAATTTGCAATTTTTGTCCTAGTAGTTTAATTTCTACTGATTTTACAATTTTCAGCTATTTTCTGCAAAATTAAATCGATTTAATTAAATAGACAAAGTCAGTTGACTAGTCCGTGCACGCGCTCCCAATCAGCGGTCAACAATGACCGTCAATGCGCGATCCAGGCCGTGCGTTGCAGATCCTGTGGCTGAGAGAGATCGCGAGGGGAGGGCTCACCGGCGGTCGGGTCGACGGGGGCGACGGTTTCGACGAGGGATGGCGGTGGAGAGGTGTACGACGAGGTTCAGCGGGGTTCGGCGGTCTCGGGGGCGTCCACGGCACGAAGCTTCGCTTCCACTAGCGGTGGCAGTGAGCGGCTGGAGGCGGACGGCGGTGCTCCGCTCCGGCGGGTCTCGTGGGCGTGCTCCAGCGGACCTGCGGTGAAGGGAACCGATCAGGGCGACGCGGCCGAGCGAGGGGAAGATGGGAGGGTCATCGGGGTAAGAGGGGGCGACCGGTGCGGCGAGCTCGAGTCAGTACCGACGACAATTGCGGCGGCGGCGACGTCGAGCTCCGGCGAGGAATCTGGCGTAGATGGCGGCGTTGTAGGCGATGGTTTTGGGGGGATTTCGAAGAGGGGGGCCTAGGGATTAAGAAGGGGCAACAAATACTCGGGTTCTGTTCGGATTCGTTGCAAATTCCGCGAGAATCGTAGTTGGCTGTGGAGTCCGATAAGAACACGCGATGGGGAAGGCGCTGACGGGCGGGGCCCGCACGTCAGTGGCCCTGGGCTAGGTGGACGGCGCATAGCTGTTCTCCGCACGCGCGGCGTGCATGCAGCTGTTGCCGCTGGCTACGAGGCTTGCAGGCCCCGACTGGGCCGGCCGGGTGGGACGCGACCGCGTGGGCTGGCCGGCGCGCTACTGTGCTGCTTTCTCTTTTTTTTCATTTTCTTTTTCTTTTTCCTAGACGTTTTTCTTAACTGAACCCTCAGACGACTGAAACTGTCCAGAACTGTCTGAATTTAACCAAAAAAATCAGATTAGCATAACTTTTGAAACGTAGCTCCGAATGAGGTGATTCAAATTGCTACGGGTTCATATCTGAACCCTCTACACACCTGTGTCTTCCAAACCACTAAACTAACTCTTTCCAGCATATGAAATATAGAAACCGAGAAATCGTGTGTATGTGACAAATGCATGCAAGTGGGTTTTGACAAAAAGTTTGAAACTGATTATTTTTGCAATGATGCTCATGATGCAATAACATGTATGATATGCAGTACCAAATCTAAATTTTGGGATGTGACAATTGGACACTGAATTTGTTGGTGTGAATTGTCATACGAAACAACACAATTCATGAACTACAATGGCCTAAGTAACTAGCAAAATAATATGTGATGATGTTCATTGAGAACAAATAAAGGGTTGTTGTCTTGCTCATTAATATGAAATCTTTTCTTCAAGATTTGTCTTACCAGGTGTTATGATAACAAAAGGGTTGTTCAAATAATTGTCGTAATCCATAAATATGGATGATTTACAAATATCGTTAGATAAATCACATTCATAAAACTAGTGCTAAAAAATGTCGAAAGACAATTGATTGAAAGATCACTTGGAAAGTTGATGGGGATATGCCTATTGGGGTATACCCAGCAGGGCGTTTCCGACTGGCCCGTGAGCTGGCGAGTGGGTCTGCAGAACGGCGAGTGGATTGAAGCCCAGCAAGGTACCGAGCGACTGGAAGCTGAAGGCCCAGGCGAGTAGATAGGCCCAGTCGGGCTAGGTTAAACGACTACTGAATCTGTAACCGAATCGGTTGAGATATGTAAACCCTAGGGGAGGTGAGCCTATATAAACCTCCCTATAGGGCGAGTAGAGATACGTTCCCTCATACACCCAAGCGACTCGCCGCCTAGCCGCCGAGCTCGCCCATTGTAACACCTCCATAATACAATCTAGCAGGAGTAGGTCTTTACCCTCCGGGGGGGCGAACCTGGGTAAAACCCTGTGTCTTTGCCCTCATCTCGCACCGCAGATGGCTGGCCGCCCTTGCCCCTCGTTCTACTACTCGCTGCCGATTGCAGCATCTGCCGTGACTATTCCCACGACAGTGGCGCCCACCGTGGGGCCTGGCCGGTCTGTCCGGTGTTCTGCGGCGAGATCCAATCTGCCCATCAACGAGACGGTCTCCACCGGCCGCATGATAGCGATCGGCGAGATGCTCCAGATCTTGCCAAGCAGCTACGTCCCGGCGGCGCGACCCGTCACGCACAGCGTGATCCTGCCAGTCGGCACAATCAGCCTCTTCGTCGGCCTCACCGACGTCATCGTCTCGGAGGACTCGGCTCGCATCCGCGAGTCGCCGCCACGCGATCGGCTCTCCGAGAGCCAGGTCCGCACGATCCACCGCCTCGCCTCCGAGTACAACTCGGCCCACAGCAACGTGGCCGGGAATTCAGCGGCCGCAGAAGATGCGGCCCTCACCGACGACGCTGACTCGGCGACCCCGGCGTGACTCGCCGGATCCATCACCGCGGCCTCGTCCGCGGGCTCCATCGCCCAGGTCTCCAACGCGGGAGACTTCGAGGACCCCTCCATCCTCGGGATCTTCGAATTCGATTCCGGGTCAGAGAACTCCGCCGATCCCCGCGATGGAACCAGTCGCCACGCCGCGGCTTACATGGCCACCGGCACCGATCCGCCGGAGGATCCTTTCTCCACCCCAGTCCCTCCTAACGCCACGGCGACGGAGGTCGAGGAACTCCGCCTGAAACTGGCGGAGGCGGTGCGCAAGGAGCAGGCCGAGCGCGAAAAATTTCGCCTTGAGCAGGTAACGGCGCAGGAGCTGTCGCGCTACCACCAGCAGCGGATCAGGTCACGTCTGAACCCCACCGTTCAAGGGCGTGCCCTGAACTTCGACGACGAAAACGACCCGGCCCGCATAGCCGAGCGCGCAATTTGCGAGAACGCGCCCCCAGGAGGAAGCGCCCGGCCCCCGCCAGGATCGACGGCGATGGGTGCGCCACCACCACCCAACCGCACCCCTCCCAGGGACCAGCCGCGGATAGTTGTCTCTTCACGAGAGCGAGACGCAAACGGCCTTCCACTGTTCTCCACCCCGATGGACAACCTCGTGGCAGGCCGAGCAGCAGTCGACAGCATCACGGCGACCGGCAACGGCGCCCTACAGATCGAATACGTCAAGGCCCTGCTCGCGAAGGCCGTGGAGCAGCAGAGAGCGGGCGCCGACTCGCAAGGTCGAGTATACTCGCGTTCCTCGGGAAGCAGAGCGGCCTCCAGCGGCCGCCCAGCAGCGGCAAACACCCTCAATTGCCCGCCACCAGAGCCACTGCAGCTCCAACACCGACCCGCGAACGCGGCACTCTCCACCAACGACCCCAGGCCGGCGACCAACTTCGTCGCCGCCAACGGACAACCCATCGACGCCCGCACCCACATCATCAACAACCAAAGCTGGCGCGCACGCCAGCCCGACGACTTGCGGCACACCCTAACTAATCGCCGCGATGGTGAGCCTATGGGGTCGCTCAGTCGACTCGGGCCCAAGTGCTTCGGACCAATGATCCGAGGCGAGAAGTACCCGCCAAACTTCAAGGCACCAAAAGAGATAGAAAAGTACGACTCCTCGTACGACCCCGCAGTCTGGCTCGACACATACCTCATGGCAATGGGGATCGCGGGTCACACTGACCTACTCGCCGCCCGTTACCTCCCCCTGATGATGGAGGGAACGTGCAGGCAGTGGATCAACACTCTCCCCCAGGACAGTATCGACTCCTGGGAGGAAATGCGTGACGCCTTCGTCAGGCACTTCGAGTGCTCCTACACCCGCGCCACCACTATTGAGGACCTGGAACGATGTGTCCAGGGACCCCGTGAGTCGACCCGCAACTGGGTCCAACGATGGCAAGAGCTTTGGTACAACGCGGTCGGCATCCACCCGGACACCGCAATCCATTGCTTCAAGACCTCGTGCCGCTACGAGCCTCTAGTCGCCAAGCTCAAGCGACACTCCTGCACACTCGACAACATCCCCGACCTCCTCGAGATCGCCAAACGGTACGCCGAGGAAGATCCAAACCAGGAAACTGACGATGAGTCAGGAGGGCAACGCCGCACGGGCGGCAACGACAGCGGACGCCGAACCGACCTACGCTATAGCGGCACTCGCCTCACTGGCAAGCGCCGCAGTGACGGGCGAGTCGACTTCGTCGCCAATGCCGGGCACGCACAGCGCGAGCCCAAGAGCTACCGCCGCGACGGAGGGCAACGCCGCGATGGCGGCAATTACAAGAACAAGCCAAGGTTCGATCCCGCGGCCCTCCTTAACCAACCATGTGCGTTCCATAGCAGGGAAGGAAAACCCGCAACGCACACCACCGCCGACTGCCACACCCTCAGGGAAATCGAGAAGGCACGGCAAGCACGGGAGGACACCGACAACGACCCGCCAAATGGCGGAAAATTCGGCAAAGTGGCCGGCTCACTCCACACCTTCACAGGCTTCAACACGAAGCGCGAGAAGAAGGTCATCGCCCGCGCCGTCGCCGTCAATGCGGTGGCCCAAACAGACGTCCCCCAGTTCCTGAACTGGTCGGAACAGCCCATCACTTGGAGCCGGCAAGACCACTCGCCGCGCATCGAGTACCCAGGACGAGTCGCCCTGGTGGTCAAGCCCAAGGTTGGCGACTACTGGCTCCCCAAGACACTGATGGACGGCGGTAGCTCCATCAACATCCTCTACCTCGACACCTTCAGGCGGCTGCGGCTCCCGCAGTCGATGATCGAGACGACCCACACCACGTTCCACGGCATCGTCCCCGGTCGGAAGGCGTATCCGATCGGCAAGGTCACGCTACCAGTCACGTTCGGCACACCGGCCAACTTCCGCACCGAGCGGATCGTCTTCGAGCTGGTGCCCTTTGACAGCCCTTACCACTGCGTCCTGGGGCGCCAGGCGTTCGCTAAATTCATGGCAACACCCCACTACGCGTACAACGCGATGAAGCTCCCCGGGCCGTGCGACGTCATCACCATCAACGGCGACCCCGACATGGCCGCCGAGTGTGAGGCCAAAGGAGCCGAGCTCGCCGACGCCGTCATCGCGGCGGAGACTAACCACGCCGACGAGCTCGCCAAATACGCGAGCGGGGTCAACAATGACGACCCCACAATACTCAAGAAGCCCAACTCAGAGGGCGCAAACACCTCAACCTTTGAGGCCACGACGCACACTCGCACCGTCGAGCTGGTCCCAGGCGACTCCAGCCAGACGGTGACGATTGGGACAGGCATGAGCCCAGCATAGGAATGCGCGCTCATCGAGTTCCTCCGTGAGAACAGGGACATCTTCGCATGGAAACCCTCCGACATGCCCGGTGTCCCTAGGGAGCTCGCTGAGCACAAACTAAACGCCGACCCCAAAGTGCGACCTGTCAAGCAGTCGCTACGGCCCTTCAATGAAGAACGCCGTCGAGCAATCGCCGAGGAAGTGCAGCTTCCACTCGCTGCCGGCTTCATCCGGCCAATCAAGTACTCCAAGTGGCTGGCAAACCCAGTCCTGGTGGAGAAGAAAAACGGGACCTGGAGGATGTGTATCGACTACACAAACCTGAACAGCGCCTGCCCAAAGGAGCAGTTCGTCCTCCCGCGGATCGACCAGATAATCGATTCAACCGCGGGCTCGGAGTCGCTATGTTTCCTCGACGCCTACTCTGGGTACAACCAGATCAAAATGGCTGTCGAAGACGAGGAGAAGACGGCGTTCATCACGCCATTCGGAGCCTTCTGCTACACCGCCATGACCTTCGGCCTCAAGAACGCCGGGGCAACCTACCAGCGGTGCATGCAAGAATGCCTCGCGAGCCAAATTGGCCGCAACATCCACGTCTATATCGACGACGTGGTCGTGAAGTCCGCTCGCCAAGGCGACCTACTCGCCGACCTGGCAGAAACCTTCGCCAACCTGCGAAGGTACAAGATAAAGCTCAACCCAGGCAAGTGCACCTTCGGCGTACCCGCCGGACAACTACTGGGGTACGTCGTCTCCAAACGGGGGATCGAGGCGAACCCAACAAAAATCGACACGATCGCCCGGCTCGGCAAACCCGAGTGCCTGCGCGACGTCCAGAAGCTGGCCGGGCGAGTAGCGGCTCTCAGTCGCTTCATCCCCCGCCTGGGCGAAAAGGCGATGCCCCTATACCGCCTGATGCGCAAGAACCCCACCTTCAAGTGGGACAAGGAGGCGGACGACGCGCTCTGCGACCTCAAAAAGGTGCTACTCGCCGCACCACTACTCGCCGCCCCCGCCGACAAAGAACCTATGCTGGTTTACGTTGCGGCGTCCGAACGCGTCGTTAGCGCTGTAATGGTCGTCGAACGACCAGAGGAAGGAAAGGAGCGCCCGGTTCAGCGGCCGGTGTACTACATCAGCGAGGTCCTCACCGAGTCGCGCCAACGGTACCCACAGTACCAAAAGCTAGTGTACGCGGTCTTCAGGGCTCAGCGGCGCCTGCCGCACTACTTCCAGGAGCACCCGATCACGGTCGTCTCCTCAGCGCCACTACAAGACATCATCCGCAACCGCGAGGCAACCGGGCGGGTCGCCAAGTGGGCCGTCGAGATCGGCGTCCACAACATCAAATACGAGCCACGAAAGGCGATTAAGTCGCAGGCGCTGGCAGACTTCATCGCCGACTGGGAGGAGGCTCAGCAGCCAGAAAAGCTGCCGTACCTCCATTACTGGAGCCTGCACTTCGACGGCTCCAAGAACGCGGACGGTGCAGGAGCAGGGATAGTATTGACTTCACCAAAGGGCGACAAGCTCCGCTACATCCTCTGCCTCGACTTCACGCCCTGCACCAACAACATGGCTGAGTACGAGGCCCTACTCCACGGCATGCGAGCCGCCAAGGAGATGAACGTCAATCGCCTCCGATGCTACGGAGATTCCGACCTCGTCGCGGGGCAAGTCGCCGGCACCTGCGACGCCGTCTCCCCCACCATGGCGGCGTACCGCCAAGCGGTGGACAAGTTGGGCGGCCACTTCACCGGCTACTCCGTCGAGTGGATCGACAGGCAGAAAAACGAGGAGGCCGACGCCCTCTCTCGTATCGGGTCGGCTCGACTCGCACCACCCGCCGGCGTGTTCCTCGACACAATCTCCAAGCCATCAGTCTCTCCCCCGAGGGAGATCGACATCGGAGTCCCACTCCAACCAGAGGCAGCCTTGGTCGCACTCATCACCGAGCCAGACGATTGGACCAAGCCCTACATCGCCTACCTGGAAGCCGGCACCCTGCCAGCAGACGAGACAGACGCTCGAATGATCGCTCGCCGATGCAAGTCCTACACCATCATCGACGGCGAGCTACACAAGCGCAGCGTCACCGGCGTGTTCCAACGCTGCGTCCAACCGGCTGAAGGGCGCAAAATCCTCCACGACATTCACTCAGGCGACTGCGGCCACCACGCCGCCGCTCGCTCCCTGGTCGCCAAGGCTATGCGACACGGCTTCTACTGGCCCACCGCACACGCCGACGCCGTCGACATCGTCCAGCGATGCGCCGGGTGCCAGAAGTACGCCAGTCAGACGCACGTACCAAGCTCGGCGCTCAAAACAATCCCTATCACCTGGCCATTCGCCGTATGGGGCATGGACATGGTAGGCCCCTTCAAGAAAGCTCCCTCCAGCTACACCCACCTGCTAGTCGCCGTCGACAAATTCACTAAGTGGGTGGAGGCCAAGCCAGTCCGGAAATGCGACGGGAAGACCGCCACTAGATTCCTACGCGAGCTAATATATCGCTACGGGTTCCCAAACAGTATCATCACGGACAACGGCACCAACTTCGCCAAGGGAGCCATGGCCGAATTCTGCGAAGAGCACCACATCCGGCTCGACCTCGCGTCAGTCGCCCACCCAGAATCCAACGGCCAGGCGGAACGGGCCAACCAAAGCATCCTCCACGGCCTGAAGCCGCGACTCCAAGTACCACTCGAGCGCACCGCTGGGTGCTGGGTCGAAGAGTTGCCCTCCGTCATCTGGGGAATCCGCACCTCGGTTAACAGATCGACGGGATTCACTCCCTTCTTCATGGTCTACGGCGCCGAAGCAGTCATGCCCACCGACCTCGAACACGACTCGCCGCGAGTCGTCCATTATACGGAGGCTGCAAACGAGCTGGCTCGCCAAGATGGGGTCGACCAGCTCGACGAAGCACGCGACCTCGCCCGGTCACGCACCGCCATCTACCAGCAAGGACTCCGCCGCTACCATAGCCGACGGGTGAAAGCCCGCACCTTCCAGGAAGGCGACCTGGTGTTACGCCTCATCCAGGACAATAAGGGCATGCACAAGCTCTCCCCTCCGTGGGAAGGCCCATTCGCTATCGGGCGCGTACTCGGCAACGACGCCTACTACCTCATCGACGTCCGCGGGGACAGCGAGCTCGACGTCAAGCGACCATGGAATGTAAACCTCCTCCGGAAGTTCTACTCCTAAGAACCCCACACATGTACTCTCCAGTCGCTATGAAATAAAAGAAACGGTTACCGCAAATTGCGTCCACTCTCCATGACTTGTGCCACTCGCACTCGTAATAACAGCGGTATGCTAAAATGCAGAAGTCAACCTTTGGTACAGCGATCGGCACGGCTAAGTAGTGCGGTGCAAGAGCACTGAATAACTTCAGGTCTCGCATCGTCCACGAAAAACGCCAACCCGGAGCACCATTGGAGTCGCCTAGCTCGACTGGTTCTACGAGCCAAGACAACTGCCTTCGCTTCTCACAGCGACCTTGGTCCTCCGCATCCTCGGCATAGCGACTCGAACGGCTAAGTACCACGCTCGGGGACTGAATACCAGTTCGTCACGAGCGGTCAGGGAAAACGCCAAGTAAGAGAGCATGCCCAGGACTCGCCAAGCGACTGACCTTACGGGCCAGGCAGGAGTGACGCGCTCACACCAACGCGCTAAGTCCTCAACCACCCTCGAGTTGCGCCTAGAACTACCAAGTACCACGCTCGGGGACTCGGCCACCCGACTCCGTTCGCGTACGGGAAAACGGTAAAGTACAGAGCATTCCAGGGAGTCGCCTTGCGACTGGCTCTCCGAGCTCGGGCGAGTCGACCAAAGCAACAACACACATGATAAACAACAAACATCATACACGAGGTAAACCCCACAAAAGGGCGGACGCGCTCGGGGACTCGTCCAAAATCAACCCAAAGGCACACAAACAAATACCAAATAGACACGACATCCCATTCAATCGCATATTGCATTGTCTTATGTTACAAAATATGCCCGTATGGCAGAACTGCTGTTAACGCTTCAAGGCAAACTACCCTATTCTGCAGGCTTTGATGATGACTCGCCAGCATCCCGGCGATTACGGATGAACGCGGTGTACGTGTTTGATGGATACGTCGTCAGTTCACCCGCCATCGCCGCGCGAAAAGGCTGCTCGACCTTGAAGTCACGATGCGGCGGCTCGGGGTCGTTTGGCGCGACGACCGTTTCCTGGTAGGGAAGGAGGTCGCCCATCGCCCAGACACGCTCCGAGTACGTGGCGGCACGCTCTTGCAACTTGAGAACCTCAGACAGATCCACCGCGCCAGTCGACGATGGATACCCACTCGTCACATCGTCGACGTCGAAATCTTCGGGGAAGTGGGCGAGTCCAAGGCTCAGTGCCGTCGACGCTCCACGCCGAAACGCCGACCGCGTCATGAACTCAACGACCGCGGGCGCCTTCTCCAAATATTTCCACACCTCAACGAGGTCGCTGGGAATCACCTCTGTGGGCGATATTTCTTGGAGGTAGGCGCGGATGCACGTCGCCGACAGCGTCGCCGAGTCGACGAGCATGCTTACGCACCGCCTCGCATCGAGCGAACTCGCTTCTTCTTCGTCATCAATGATGCGACCTGCGAGCAGAAGAAAACGATGAGTACAACGGACACCACAAAAATCATAACTAATAGAAAGGGAAGATGCACTCACCAAGCAACGGGTGGACGAGTCCCGTGATGAAGCACTGAAGCGACGTGTGGTCGTCCTGAAGCCCAGCAATAAGGACCTCCGACACCTTGCGATCCTCCTCTGCGGCCGCAACGGCGGCCCTCGCTCGCCCATCCGCCGAGCTTGCTTCTTCTCTCGCCTCCCGCAGTTCGCGCTCAAGGTCGGCGATCCGTTGTTCAGCGGCACCCAGAGCAGATCGCGCCGCCACCAGCTCACCGGCGGAGACAAGCCCCTGGCGAGCTTCCTCTGCCTTCGCAGCAACAGCCTGAAGCCCTTTGTTCGCCTCCTGGACGACGACCAGCTCTTTCTCAGCACGCTGTTTCGCGGCCAATCGGTCCGCCGACTCAAGCTGCAGACCCTGCACATCATCGAACAAGTTAGTCAAAACGAAATTCCTAAGTGCCCACCCGCTGAAATTCAGCGAGTGCGCACTCGGGGACTAGCGATCAAGAAATTCCTAAGTGCCCACCCGCTGAAATTCAGCGAGTGCGCACTCGGGGACTAGCGATCAAGAAATTCCTAAGTGCCCACCCGCTGAAGTTCAGCGAGTGCGCACTCGGGGACTGGCAATCAAGAAATTCCTAAGTGCCCACCCGCCAAAATTTGGTGCGTGCGCACTCGGGAACTGGATACGAAAATAAAAGACGAGAAATTATAAGAATCAAGCCGCTGCAAAGCACCGACCTGATCCTCGGGGACTGGATGTACCTGGATGGCTGCGCCAAGCATAGCATGGAGTTGTATCGCGTCCACGGACGCAAGCAACGCTGGCGTGTGCCCACGACGCTGGTCGACTTCAGCATCGGCGGTCCCCGGAGCGAGGCTCGAGGGCGCAGCCCCGCTCGCCGATGCCGCCTTGGTCACGAAGCGGGGGAAGGTAGCGATAGAGGCACCCGCTCCAAAGGAAGTCGCCTCCGCCGCTCCAGGCAAGGAAGCGCCCTCCTTCATAGACGCGGCTACCTCCACCACGGGCTCGGCCGGCGCGGCCGCCGTATCGTCAGAGATAGTGACGATGTCGTCGCCCTTGGCCTTCTTACTGCCATCCGCTGGGGCGACGACCTCGTCCGCTTTCCTCTTGCGGGAAGGATCTTCCTCGCTAGCGGCGAAGGGTACCTTGGCCATGGTCGGATGGCCCATCCTTTTCACTCCGGTCCTGCGCATTAATCGAATCAACAAAGACAATTGAAATAATTATGGAAACTAAGGAAGGGCGAGCGCACTCACTTGGCGACTGGGATGAAACGTAGCCCTGTACGGAGGCCAGCCGGCTTTTCCAGCTCAGGGCCCAGTCGGCGACTGAGCCCCAGATCCAGGACGTCGCGTGCCCAAGACACGGACGGCTTCTTCGTCGTTGAGGCCGCGGCTGGCGCCTCTGGGACATCCTCGGCGGGAACTTCTTCGCGAGTTGGAGCCGCTACAGCCGGAGCTTCCTTGCGAGGCGAAGCCGCCGCAGCCGGAACCTCCTTGCGAGGCGAACTCGCTGCAGCCGGAGCCTCCCCCAGCCTAGAGACTGGGGCGAATGGCGGGGGAATCGAGGCCAGCGGCACTTCCACGGTCGCCGTGTCCAGGGCGGCTGTCGCTGGGGGCGCATCGTCACCAGCAGGGCTGGGAACATCGGAGCTGCTCGCCGAGTGCGGCGGTGAAGCCGTCCTCGACGGTTTCGTTTTCCTCTTCGGGAGGGCCCTCGCCTCCCTTTCCTTCTTCTTCTTCTTCTTTGACGGAGTGGCTTGACGGCGTGAGGTGGTCTCTGGGAGCTCGTCGTCGTCATCATGACGCTCGAGGCTCCTGCTCGCCTCGATCTCGCACTGACGTTGCCCGCGGGTCTTTCGGACCAACGGGGCGACTTCCTCTTCGGACTCTTCTTCGTCGTCCTCGTTGCCCCTCGCGGGTGGCGATTCGCCTATGTCCTGGGCGGATGGCCCCGGGCTCTCATCATCCGAAGGTGGGAGCCACCCTTCCACAACTTGGAATAGCTGCGATGAATACAAAACAGAATCAGAATTACCGCGACTGCATACACTGCGACTACGAACAAGGTAAAGAAATTACCGTTGGAGCCGGACGCTTCGTGGTCTAGGGGGCGACCCCAGCTTGCGCATCCAGGTACACCGCTTGGGTGATCTTCTTCAGCGCTGGGATATAATCCTCTAGCTTCCACTCGTCGAGACAGGCCTTCGTCGAGTCTCCCCGGCCCGTGTACTGGTACATATAGTGGTCGCGTTGGGCGAGTGGAACGAGCCGTCGCCCAAGCCAGCAATTGTACAAGTTTATCGTCTGAAGGCCCTTCTTTTTCAGACCGCGGATGGTCTGGAGCATCTCGTCAACGACCATCCGCTGGTCGTCGGGGAGCTTGCCGACTTGGAGATGGCGCGACTCAGAACGATTGGCCGAGTACCGCGGGATCGCCACCTCGTCCTCCGGGGTCGCCTCGGCCACGTAGAACCACGACTTCTTCTAGTCGCTCGCTGCCTTGGCGGGCAGCATCAGATCAAAGAAAGAAGCTTTGGACTTGAGCTGGAACGTCAAGCCGCCCGCGGCTAGCATTGGGCCGCCTGCCTCCTCGCGGCTGATCCGTCCGTGGAACAGATCTTGCCACAAGGGAAAATAGGGCCGGCAGCCCAAGTAGCACTCGCAGAACGCCACGAAGATGGCGAGCTGCTCGATGCTGTGGGGACCCAGATCTGAAGGCTGGATCCCGTAGTAGGCGCAAAAGCGCCGGAAGAACAAAGACGTCGGAAACCCTAGCCCCCGCTCGAGATGACTGGTGAAACAGACGAATTCCCTCTCTCGCGGGTTTGGGGTCGTTTCTCCGGCTGCGGGGATACGTCAACAGCCGGATCGCAGGATCCCGGCTTCCTCGAAAGAAGCCAGCTGCGCCCTCGTACACTTGGACCTGCCCCATGGTTCGGTGGAAAGGGCCATGGCTGAGAGGTTGGTTGGAGATCGGGGGATTTCGAGTCGATTGGATCGCGGAGCAGAGGAAGGAAAATGTGCGCACTCGGAAGAAGTGGTGGGCAGATGGCTCTACGATTGCCTGCCATTCCCCTTATATAGCGGGAGTGCCCGCCAAATCAGGGGGCCGTTACCGCGCGATGATTACGCCAAAAGTTACCGTTGGATTACCCCCAACGGCTAGTTTGACTATGCCTGACGGTCCAACTTCAGCCACTCGGCTCGCCGGGTCAATCACCATGACCGCGTCCCGCCGACTCGACTCGCCCGAGTCGCGACTTGGTTCATCGGATTTTCTCCTTTATACAAGAGCCCGCCGATGATTCGACTGGATGCCTGCTTTGAAGCCGCATACTCCGACTGCCAGCAGCCACTTACGCCCAATCGACGACGGCCTCGGGGACTACTGATGGGGATATGCCTATTGGGGTATACCCAGCAGGGCGTTTCCGACTGGCCCGTGAGCTGGCGAGTGGGTCTGCAGAACGACGAGTGGATTGAAGCCCAGCAAGGTACCGAGCGACTGGAAGCTGAAGGCCCAAGCGAGTAGATAGGCCCAGTCGGGCTAGGTTAAACGACTACTGAATCTGTAACCGAATCGGTTGAGATATGTAAACCCTAGGGGAGGTGAGCCTATATAAACCTCCCTATAGGGCGAGTAGAGATACGTTCCCTCATACACCCAAGCGACTCGACGCCTAGCCGCCGAGCTCGCCCATTGTAACACCTCCATAATACAATCTAGCAGGAGTAGGTCTTTACCCTCCGGGGGGCCGAACCTGGGTAAAACCCTGTGTCTTTGCCCTCATCTCGCACCGCAGATGGCTGGCCGCCCTTGCCCCTCGTTCTACTACTCGCTGCCGATTGCAGCATCTGCCGTGACTATTCCCACGACAAAAGTGACATCATCGTTTAAATTATATTGGAAATAAAACATGAAGAAACTCCATGTGGATGGAATTTTGGAGTCTTTTGATGTCGACCAAATGACGCTTGTGAAACTTTCCTAGAAATAATTAAAACTCCGTTCATAGGCCAAAAGTGAATGAATGACTAGCTTATTGGAACTTGTACATATAGATGTATGAAGCCCATTATGTGTAGTCAAGAGCGATGGATTTCAACTTCATATGCTTTCTCCAAAAATTTGAGTGAATATATGAATATTTACTTAATGAGGATGAAGTGTGAAACATTTGAAAAAGTTCGAAGACTTTCAAGATGAAGTGCAAAATCAATGTAAAATTAAAATAAACAATTTATGATAGGATCATAAAGGAAGATATTTGAGTTACAAGTTGTCACATCCCAAGATTTTCCAAATCTTGTAATGTGAAAATAAATGAATGAAATAAAACTTTGTTTGATTTTCAGGGCCAGAAGAAAGTTTTTGAATTCAATTGGAACTTCAAACCCATTTGAATTAAATAAAATCCTAAAGGGATTTAAAAAGATAAACATTTTAAATAAAGGAAAACAAGATATTTTAGAAATAATATTTTGGATCTTTTAAATAAAAGGATTTGGTTTTCAAAAGAAAAGGTGGATTCATAAATAAAGATTATTTTATAAAGCCAAATTAAACCTTGGCCAAGCTTTGGAATTAAAACATTTTGCTTTGAATAAAAATAGCAAGGGTTTATTTAAATAAATTAATAGGGATTTAATATCCAAGTTTTATTGATAAAGGTTTTACTATTTACAAAACATCAAAACTTATTTAATTATTTAAAATAAGTTTTCCAAGTATTTTATATTCTCAAATAAAACCTACTGAAGTGTTTGGCTTTATTTTAGATTTCAAAATAAATAGTTTAAATAAAATAAATCCTAGTTGATTTTATAATGAAGGTCTACTGTATTTAATTATTAATGGACCCTAAAATAAAAGGTTATTTTGTTCTAAACAAGTTTCCAAGTATTCTTTATTTCCAAATAAAACCTACTGATTTGGTTTTGAAAATATTTGGATTTCAAATGGAGATTTTGTTAATTAAATCAAACCCTATTTTATTAAATAACTAAAGATCCATTTTTAATTAAAGGATGGATCCTAAAAAGAATAAAAATTATTATTTTATTTTGAGATTTGGTTTATGTTGTTAAACAGAACCAAATTCAATTACAAAGTGTGGTGAATGTTTGAACTAAATTAAATGTTTGAATTGTTGTTTGAAATTCAAACAGAAATTAGAATTGGAAAAAGAAAAAAGCAAACAGGAAGAAAAAAAATAGAATCTGACCCAACCCAGCAGCCCACTAAAGCCCAGAAACAGCCCAGCTATTCCTCCCCGAGGAAAAACGATTTGCACGCAGTATCAAACCCGCAGAGAGAATGACCGGTGGACCTCCTCCTCGCTCCTTTCCCACTGACCAGCCGACCCCACTCTTTCCTGTTCATCGTCCACACCCCGCGCTAATTCCTCCTCGCCGTTTCCTGCCTTAACGCCGGCGTTCAATTCGCCATAACGCGGCCGCCATCACTCGCTTTGACCATGCTCAATAAAACACCAGCGCCTTCTCCTCCTTTCCTCTCTGTCACCACACCTCGACTCGCCCTCAGGCTGCTAAATTTTGCCAGAGACCACCCTCTACTCCGACGAGGTTCGGTGTCGATTCCGGCCAAGTATCGCCGCCCCTTGCCTCCCTGAGCACGCTAGCAGATTCCCCACTCCCAGACGCATCTCCCAGTACCTTTCGTTCGACCGCGCGCGCCCCCCAGCGTCGGCTACGACAAGCTCTGAACGACGCCGCCGTCCGCTCCAACTCCGACGAGCCCCACAGGTAGTTTCCGACCACCCCGTGCCATATCGTTCACGCACGCGTCTTCTCCGTGACCTTCCGCACCTAACCATGCCCCTGTCTTGCCTTAGGGCGATCTACAACGTCGCCTTCGACCGTGGACAGAGCCCTCTGACGCCGTTGCAAACTCCGGTGAGCGATTCCACCTGACCCCGTGCGCCCCTTGCCACGTCGATCACACGTCGAGCACCACCTCATCCTCGCGAACGCGGTAAGCACCCCCTCCGCCTTCCTTGATTCCTAGAACTACCGCTAGCACTTCGCCTGGCCGTGCGCCGCCGCTAGCCACCGCCAGCGCCGCCAAACTTTGGCAAGCATGTTAGTAACCGTAGGATCTGGATCTGACGGATACGATAGAACGTTAGCGAAGGGGTAAGTGGTGATCCTGTGCCGCACGATTTGGTTAGATCCAACGCACCACAGCACCGATCCGGCCGAACCGGTACCGTCCAACCAGAGTGCGACGCGTGGCCAGGTCTGTTTAAAAACAGATTTGAAATCTGATTGAGATATGATTTTCAAACCTTTGTAACTTTGGATTCACACGTCCAAAAATTACAAATTTTATCTCGTTGGATTCAAGAGAGAAAGACCTAGCCAACCATGCCCTTGGTTTAGCAAATAGTATCTGTTAGTTTGCTTGTTTCTGCAGATTCTTTTGTGTGCTTGTTTAGATTAGAAAAATTGTTTAAAAATGATTTTTGGATTAAAACTTTTGCAAAATGGTTTGTTGTGACCTTACTAACCCTAGGAACCAACCCATGATTTGGAAAAGGGATTTGTAAAAGTTTAGAATGGATTAATTGGTTTATTCCATTTCTAGCTAAATAAAACTATTGTTTTGTTTATGAAAATGGTTTTGAGTAAAAACTTTGGAGAAAATGTTTTGGACCAAACCTACTGACCATAAACACCAAGTTTTGAGAAACAACAACTTATTTGGTGAAACCACTTAAGGTTGTGGCATTGAGAAAAATGTTTTCACCACATAAAATGATGAAAGATTTTGAAAATGGTTTAAGGATAAAACACATTTGCAAATGACTTTGCCATTTTGGTAAATGACCAATTTGGACCTTACAAAGTTTAGAAGCCTAGTGGAGACCATCCTTGCAAATAAAACCATCTTAAGCATGTTCCCATGCATGACTTAGAATCCATTGCTTTGTGTGTGTGAAATTGTTTGTTTGACTTTGATTTGGAATGTTAGTTGATTTTGTGTTTGCTTGATTGACTTGTAGTGAAGTTAGAGAAGTGTGAGACTAGCAATATCAAGGAGTGAACCACCATTCCCTACCAAAAAGGCAAGTTACACTATCATCTAAAGTCCTACTATTTTCATTATACTTAGTGGATTTTGAAACATGCATGAAAAGATATTTTGTACTTATGCTATGCTAAATCCTAATAGGATCCCCTATACATTCCTTAGAGAAAACAATGTAGTTGTTACATGCTTAGCCATGCTATATTTTGAAAAGAGATACATGTTGAGATTTTATGAAGTTGAGAAAAGGACTTGTGATTTTATATAATAAAACAAGGACTCAATGAACCACCTGGGTGGCCAAGGATACTTTTGAGTATTGAAGAAGGTGGCAACAAAAGGAACCATGACTATGGCAATCTCTTTGTGTTGTGCTCCAAAGGAACCACCCAGGAAACTTAGAGATTGAACATGTTTCTCCAATTGTGGCTTTCGTGTGCAACCACATGCTATTATGGCTCTGGCTTAGTCAACTACATTGGGAAGACTCATGCACTGTCTTCAGTTAACTGGACATGGGGATCTGGAATGCTTCATGGGTGCTGAAGACAAGCTAGCAATGGTGTACAGGAGGACCCTTTGGAAAGACTTCGTCACATTCTCAATCTGCCAGTACTCCATCTTGGTGAGCACTAATCCAGTAGGCCACTAGTGGCAAAAGGATGGGATTGTGACATGTGGGTAAAGTGTACTCCTTTTGCAGAAGATAATAAAATCTAAGTACTTAGCCGTGTCCCCAGTTATGGACAATACTGAGCAACTAAAGTTTGAACTATGGGAGATATCGACATTCCAACTTCTAAAATAAAAACTTGATGCACTTGGGGTTACCAAGGAGCTCAAGAGACTTTGACAAAACTTGATGTACTTGGGGTAACCAAGGAACTCAAGAGATTTTGTTGAAAACATGAACACTTGGGGTTACCAAGGAACTCATGAGATTTTATAAAACTTGTTGCACTTGGGGTTACCAAGTAGCTCAAGGGAATTTTGACAAGGACTTGAACACTTGAGTTTCTACCAAGGAGTTCAAGGAACTTGGAAAAGGAGATTTGACAAAGGACCAAAACCATTTTGAAAAGATAGGATAAATTTTGCTTTATGCAAATGAGCCTTAAAACTCTACTTAGCCAGATATGCATGTAATGATAGGATCCACTCATATTGTACATAGTAGTGAAGCTTGCCAATACAATTCAGATGTATTGACCCTTGTGGCTGTAACTTGTAATGTTGCAGGTTTGATTGATTTTAGTGAAGATTGTTTGATTAGGATTACAAAGTCTACAACCAACATCTGCCTGTGGCACTTTGAATATGAAGGACCCCATGACTATAGTTATTCCGCTGCAATGTAATGTAATAGCCAAATGAGCTATGTATGATGTAATAAAATTATGTTATTCCTGGTTATAAAGTTTTGTTATGACCTTTGTATCTTGATATTACATCTTAACTGTGGATGCTAGCTATTGATCTAGGGACTAGCATTGTAAACACAGGGGGCTCTATCTTATTAAAGATTGGAACCTCTACACAAGTTTAGCATAAACACATAAGATTTGAGGAATCATTCCATGGATTTGCATTTCTCGAAACACCATATGAGTATGGAGTAATCATGATATGTAATAAAACCTTGTTTGACATGGTGAGATCAAAGGTGTCATTTATAAAACTGTCATTATATTTTAAAGATTATAAGCTTTAAATACTACCGCTTTTTACTAAAAAGAGATGCATCATGATCCATTGAAATGACACCATATAAAGTTATGGTTTGGGATAAAACTCAAGTTTTCCTTTCTTAAACATTGGTATGCATAAGTAAGATGTTTACAAGCAAAGTCGGATGAGCATGTCTTTGTAGGTTATTTAGGATAAGCGTTGGGTACTCCTCCATAACACAAAATACAAAAGTGTTTACCACTTAGAATGTCAAGTTTCTTGAGAAGAAATTTTTCGTGAAAAGTTAAGTGGGAGGACAATAGAACTTTGATAAGGTTAAAAGAACCTTAGCTATATGTGCTAAGTTGCACAGCACCGGAAATCATTTCGGAGGTAGCAACAATGCTCATGGCTCACGTGCCTCAAAGGTTGTGGTCACAGAGGTCTAAGTTCCTATTGAACCTAGTAGGTCGGGTAAACAATCAAATACTAGGATTTCATTGTTGTTTGACAATGATGAACCGACTATATGCAAAGAAGCGATGATAGGCCCTGACTTCGTCAGATGGCTTTAATCCATAGAATCCGTGATAGTTCCATACACTAGAAATCAAGCTTTGAACTTGAAAGGCCCTCTAGAAAGGTGTAAGACATTATAGTCGTGTTTGGATCTATAAAAAAATATACATGGATGTTTCACATCTATGAAATAGTCGACATGTTGGGAAAGAGTTCACAACAATGTTCAAAGGTTGACTATGACAAGATTTGATCTTTCATAACGATATTTAGTCTAGACAGATTAATGTTGCAACCACTATATATAATTTTGTTATGTGGTAGTTGAATAAACAAAACAAGTTCTTTTAATAGAATTGTTACCTAGGATGTGTGCATAACACGGTCCAAATGGTTTTGTTAATTCAAGTGATGCTAAAAGCATATGCAAAACCTCAATGGTTGAAGTAAGCATCGAGGAGTTGGAACCTTCACCATGATGAAATTGTTAAAAGAGTTTAAATTCACCGCAGATGATGAAGATGCTTGCACTTGCAAGAAATTAAGTGGGAGCACTAAGACATATTTCTAATACATTATGTGGAAGACATATTGTTGATTTGAAATGATGTACCTTTTATTAACACATGTTAAGAATTTCATATCGATGAAAGACTTAGGCAAAACCCGAATGTTTGGCATCAATATCTATATAGATAGATTGAGACGCTAATATGGTTGTGCCAAATGTACATAGATGAGATATTGAATGAGTTCAATATGGAAATGACAAGAAAGATTCTTGCCACACAGAAAGGATGAAATACAAATTCTAGTGTATCGACACTTGGTAAGTGAAACAAAGATTCAAGTTTTGATTGATACTTGATGAATAAAATCACAAAGAGTATTTTTCAATCATACCGTGATATGTACAAATCCAGATATGTCCTATGCTCTAAATGTTATGAGCATATACCAGAATGATTCATAAGATGATCATTGGATGATAGTAAGGATATTCTTATGATCTTTTAGAAGAACTAAGAATATATTATTTTATAGAAGTGACAAATAGATGGTTAGTTCATTGTAAAAATACTACATTTGATACTAGTTTTGTCACAAAGTACAAATTAAGTTTATCTCAATCTAAACTAAGGGTGGCAAGATATGATGGAAAGTAAGTTCCATAATGGATTTGGATGAGTTCCAAAGTTAAGACATTGTGGCAGATACTACAACAAAAGGCTAAGTATATGACTGCTATTATAGCAGCAAAAGAGGGCATTTGTGTCAAGTAGTTTGTTATCAAACTAGGTGTGGTTCACAGTGGGATAGTTCTATGAAGATATATTGTACGACAATATTATCAACATATTTTAACCCCAAGGAACTAAACGGCTCACCAAAGGACCAAATTTATACAAAGACATCTCATTAGAGAATGAGTGATGTGTGGAGACGCAAAGACATACAATTACACACGGACTTGTAAGTGTCAGATACGAAGATCAGTTGACCACTAGCAATCATGTACATACAACACCGGAAAGCCATAGGTGTTGAATACACAAAAAATTTAAACTATATTATTGTCTCTAGTGCAAGTGGGAGACTGTTGGAGATATGCCCAAGAGGCAAGAATAAAGTGGTTATTATCATATCTTCATTCTTATGATAAATGTTTACATACCATGCTATAATTATATTAACCGAAACCATTAATACTTGTGTGATTTGTAAACATAAAAGAGTCCCTAGTAAAGCCTCTTGTTAACTAGCTTGTTGGTTAATATATGATCATGGTTTCCTGATCATGAACATTGAGATGTTATTAACAACAAGGTCATATCATTAGGATAATGATGTGATGGACATACTCCTATAGTTAAGCGTGGCATAAGATCAAGTCATTCAAATAGTTCACTTGCTATAAGCTTTCAAATACATAGTAACCTAAATCCTTCGACCATGAGGTCATGTTAATCACCATCACCAGATGGATACTTTGATGACATCAAACACCATTTTGTAACTGGGTGGCTATAAAGGTGACATGGAGTGTTCGGAAAGTATGTGTTGAGGCACATGGATCAAGAGTGGGATTTGTCCATCCATATGACGGATAGATATACTCGGGGCCCTCTCGGTGGAATGTCATCCAATTAGCTTGCAAGCATGTGGCTGGATCACAAGGGATCACATATCACAGGAACGAGAAAAGAGTACTTATCGGTAATGAGGTTGAACTAGGTATGCAGAGATACCGACGATCAAACCTCGGATAAGTAAAATATCACGAGACAAAGGGAAATTGGTATCATATGCAAGTGGTTAATTCGATCACAAAGTAATCGTAGAAATATGTGGGAGCCATATGAATTTCCAGATTCCTCTATTGGTTATTGATCAGAGAAGAGTCTCGGTCATGTCTGCATAATTCACGAACCGTAGGGAGACACACTTAAGGATTCGATGTTGTTTAGTAGATATGGAATGTAAGTAGGGAGACCGAATGTTGTTCAGAATCTTGGATGGGATCCGGGATATCACGAGGAGATCCGTAATGGTCCGGAGAATAAGATTCATATAAGGAAAGTCCAATTCCGGAGTTCGGGAATGATTCCCGTGTTTTCACCGGAATGATCTAGAAGGGTCTAGAAGGTTCACCAGACCGGAAGGGGAAGGGTGCATGAATGTTTCATGACAAAGTGGAATTATTGTGTCATGTCCTAAGTCACATGGTTGGGTGTTTGTAAGAAAGAAATTAAGCTCCAAATTGAAAGCCAAAAGGCAAGTTCGAAAAGTCAAACTGGGACAATGTATCCTGGTGGAGGAAGGAAAGAATCCTTCTATCCCTCCACCACAAGCCAAGTAGGAGAAGGAGTTGGGGAAGGATTCAAACTCCCTCTCCCAAGCTGCCCCTCCCTCTCATAAACAGAGGGGAGGGGCTGCCCCAAACACACAACAACAACACCCTCCAAGCCGCCGCCACGCCTGCTGCCGCCACCGCCGCGCCGCCGCCGCCCTAGCCACCGCTGACTCCACCTCCTCCTCTCTGACTTCTAAACCATAGACCGCCGGGGAAACCCTAATACTCCACCATAACCTGCTCCGGCTTAGGCGAAGCCCTGCGGGATCTTCCCTCTACTTCCGACACCACGCCGTCGTGCTACCGGAACCGCGAGGAGAGAACTACAACCTCTGCCGCCTGCTGGAACAAGGGAGAGGAAGGTCTTCATCGAGTACCGAATGTGTGACCGACTGCGAAAGCGCTGCCGGAACACAGCGTTGGAAGGATCGTCTACGCGATGTTGAGATCGGCAAGTGTACGACTACATCACCCATGAGAATCTGCTCTCGTTAACTGCTTTGGAATCTTCAAAGGTGAGTACTCTAATCGACTCGTTGCTACAATCTAGTAGATAGATCTTGGCTTTTTTATGTTCATGCAGTAGATTTTTTTGTTTTCCATGCTACGAACCCCTTCAGAAAGATGATATCTCCATCATCCAGTGGGTTTACACACGCATATCTACGGAGCTCTTCAATCTGGTCTCCTCCAACAACGACACCGCCGCCGAGCTCTAGGCATCCCTTCAACAGTTGTTCCAGGACAACTCCGATGTGCGCGCTAATACGCTCAACACTAAGCTACACACCACAACTCAGGGTGATGCCTCGGTCACCGTCTTCTGCCGGCGGATCAAGGCCATTAGCAACGAACTCCGTGAACTAGGAACTCGGCTATCATGTCGAGGACTGCACCCTTATCAACACCCTCCTCGTCGGCCTTAGTGATAAGTTCGAGAAGCAACAGTCCTTCATCCCCATGCTCAAGCCCTACCCCACCTTTAAGGAGGTCCGCTCCCTCATCTAGTAAGAAGAGAAGAACAAGGCTCCCAAGGCGCAACGGGCGCCGCGGGTGTTTCATGCCGCCGCCCCCTCTGTCACGGCAGCAATTCACGCCCCCGGGATGCCGCGGCAGCCCGCACCTCCACCTCCTGCCCTGACCGCTGCAGCTCCCCAACCGTCCTCCAGCTGGCGTCTGAGCCCCAACTACAGGGGAAAGAACCCGATCTACCGGCCTCCTCAACCTTGCCCTGCTGGCCCCGCACCTGCACCGTGGCCTCCTCAGCATGACCCCTAGACCGGCTGATGGAGCGCTGGGTTGATGTAGGAGCGCTTCGTTGGAAACCCCAAGAGCAAGGTGTGAAGAGCACAACAGCAAGCCTTCCCTCAGTAAGAAACCGAGGTTATCGAACCAGTAGGAGGAAGGAAACGTCACACAAGTGTTGCAAGCAACGTGGAAACCTGCACAACACAAACTCAAGACTTTTCCCCAACAAACAGTGAGGTTGTCAAGCTCACCAGTTTGTTGTAACAATGGATTAACTATATGGTGTGGAAGGTGATGAGTGGTTTGTAGCAAGTAATAAGTAACAGTGGAAGATGTATCAATGGTAAAGATTGGACCAGGGTCCATAGTTCACTAGAGGTGCTCTCCTTAAATAAATAACATGGCATGATGGGTAAACAAATTACAGCAGGGCAATTGACAGGAACTGAGCAAGGCATAACAATGCAATACTAGACAAAAAGATCCTATGAGATTCGATTGGGCAATACAACAAGATACATAGACCGCCATCCAACTGCATCTATGACTAGAAGTCCACCTTTAGGTTATCATGCGAACCCCTCCAGTATTAAGTTGCAAGCAACAGACAACTGCTTTAAGCAAAGTGTGTAAGGTAAACAATCTACTTGTACCATGAACAAGAGACCGTTGTTTTCTCCCTAGTGGCAACAACACATCTACAACCGAAGAGATTTCTGTCACTTCCCTTAGATTAAATAGAGGCATGAACCCACTATCGAGCATAAATACCCACTCTTGGAGTCACTAGCAACTACTTGGCCAAGATAGCTACTAACAACGGAGAGCATGCAAGATCACAAACAACACAGACATGATAGAATCAAATAGACAAAACCATTAATCAATCTGACATAGTAATCTCAATATCCATCGGATCCCCGCAAATACAACATGCATGATTACAAATAGATTAGATCTTGATCATGAACGGAGCTCACAAGATCTATACATGAAAGCACAAGGAGGAGATACAAACATCTAGCTAGTACATGGACCCGTAGTCCAAGGTGGAACTACTCAAGCTTCATACCAGAGAAGAAGGCCTCCCGGATGATTTCCCCTCTGGTAGGGTGCCGGGAAGAACTTCAGACCCTCCCCCCTGATCTAGGGACGATGGTGGTGGCGGCTACAGACGGTTTTGTGGAGTTTTGATCGGGTGTCTAGGGTTGCTACATCAGGGGCTTCTTATAGGCGAAGAGGAGAGGCTGGGAGGCGGCCAGGGGGCCACACCCTGCCCAGGCGCGGGCCAGGCTTGGCCTCGCCTAGGAGGGTCTGACCGCTCTGTGGCGCCCCTCTGTCTCTCCTCTGTACTCTGTGTTGCCCACGGTAAAATATTAAGTTTGGCCTTTGTCTCGTCCAATTCCGAGAATATTGATTTTCTGCCTTTCTGGAACCAAAAACAGAAGAAAACAGGCAACTGGCACTGTGGCAACTTGTTAATAGGTTAGTTCCAGAAAACATATAAAAACACCTCAAAGTGTAGACAAAGCAAAGCAAAGTAGATACTAAACAAGCATGGAACATCAAAAATTATAGATACGTTTCCGACGTATCACCGGCCTTGTGCAGGCTTGGTCGATGCCCTGGTCGGCCCCTTCACCATACAGCGCCCCTCCTGCATACACGGGCACGTGGAGCCCCGGTATTCGTCCAGCCACCGGCTCCCCTGGCCTCCTCGGATACCGACCACTGGTGCACGTCTACACCGCCACTGCTACACCACCTCTCGGTGCACCAGGACTCCTGTCAAGCTACTACAACATGTAGGCTCCGTAGGCGTACAACCAGCTACAACCTCTCCCCTACGTCAACATGCAAACTCCTGGCCCTCTGCTCCTCCACAACAGTCGTCCTGGGACCAAGCCACCTTCATCAACGCCATGAACAAATTTACCCTCCATAACGAAGGTACGGTTTGGATTTTTGATTCTGGTGCATCCTCGCATATGTCTTTAAATATGAATTTGATATCAGCTTGTTTTCTCTCTACCTTCTCCACAATAACTATTTGCGACGGCTCCACAATCTCTGTTTATTGCACTGGTCACTCTCGCATACCTTCCCCTTATGTTGACTTTCTTCTTCACAATATTCTTGTTGTCCCTTCCTTAATCAAAAATCTGATTTATGTTCAAAAATTCTGCATTGATAATAAAGTTATCCTGGCTTTTGAACCTTTTGGTTTGTCTGTGAAGGATCTGAAAACGGGGGGGGGGGGGGGGTCTCGCTCGGTACAATAGCACTGGCGATCTTTATCCTCTTCATGGCACGCCCACAACCACCCCCCGCGCCATGCTTGCATCAGTTGGTCTGTGGCATCGTCGTCTAGGCCACCCTAATTAAAACACTCTATCATCTATGCTTCAAGATTTTGTATCACTAGTTCTACTGCTTTTCATTATCCCTCTCTTTGTAATGCCTGTCAATGCGTCAAACATGTTAGATTACCCTTTGGAACCTCTACTACCATTAGCACTTTTCCTTTTGAGCTACTTCATTGTGATCTATGGACCTCTCCAATACCTAGTGTTTATGGTTATAAATATTATCTTGTGATGTTGGATGATTATTATCATTATATTTATACTTTTCCTATCGTACTAAATCTGATGTGCATGCAGTTTTTACCAATTTTTGGCAGTATGTTCTTACTCACTTTGGCTTGCCAATTCGATTTATTCAATGTGAATGTTCATGTATTTGATAACACTCAAAACCGTAACTTCTTTCTCTCTCAAGGCATTCTTCTCCGCTTTTCATGTCCTTATACTTCTTCCCAAAATGGTAAAGCCGAACGTTCTCTTTGTTCCATTAACGACATTATTCGCACATTGCTTTTACAAGCTTCTCTTCCTTCTCGTTTTTGGGCTGGAGCTCTTCGCACAATCATGCTACTTACAAACATTCGATGATCACTGCCTCTACCGCCTCCAACAAACTAGAACCACGCTCACTACCTTGCATCCACCTTGGTCTTTCTGATGATCACTAAGGATATCGTTGCTTTGATCCATCTTCTTGTCGTGTTCTTGTGTCTCGCCATGTCACATTCGATGAAAATACTTTTCCTTATGCTGCCACCAAAACCACCCAACCAACCAGCCCCACCAACAAAACCTCTTCCTTAGTTCATCCTGTCGTCATCTCTGCCACGGCAGATTTTTGCCCCGTTTCTGTGTCACGGTAGCTTTTTCCCTTGTTTCTCTGCCGCAACAGCCCTCCGCCACACCCTAGTCTCCTGCCACGGAAGATTTTTCTACCAATTCGCTGCTTCGGCAGCCTACCGCTACCCACACTCCTTCGCGCCAGATTTTAGCACCACTTCTTTGCCGTGGCAGACCTCTGAGTCAACCACCAAAACGCCCACCCCTACAACCGAGACCTCTTCCACACCACAACCGAGCTTCTCAAGAGAACACCACCACCACTGAAAGGAGTAGTTCATCATCAGGTTTGGCATCCCCTTGGCTTGTTCCAAGCTTTGGGGAGTGTCGCGGTATCACCACCTATATATTTCATCTTTTACCTTTTTAGTGGATTCTTATCTTTGGTAGAGAAGTTATCTTATAGTTTGGGTTGCATGTGGAAGTATCTCTCCTTTAGTTGTTTATCTATGTATCCCTTGGTGTGAGTGCCTTTATTGAATGTTAATGAGAAGTCTCATCTTTTACTTTTTGCACTCCTTATTTTATTTTGCAATCTCTATTATATGATGGATCTTGTTGATCGGTATTGGCATCATGTTGGGAGCATCAAGTAACTCTAAATTGGTTTTGGAAAACCGAGCTCTGGTCAGTAGCAACACTTTTTGAGGTTTGAAAGAAAAAGAGAAAAAGCTTACAGGTATTTGGTATCATCTATTTTATTTCTTGTTGGCTCATAAGCTTAGTATTCTTTATTTAAGATCTTTTGTGTCTTCAAGGAAGATTTCATGTTTGGCTTTATTACTTGTATGTTTGCTTGTTTCTTTCAACTCTCTTGCTTTCTACCCAGCCTTGCTAGCCAAAAACCTGTTTTGAGAAGGCATACTTCTCATGTTTCCAAATCCCTTTGAACCCAACCTTTGCCATTTGTGTCCACCATATCTACCTAGTGGCAGAATTGCTATTCCAAGCAAATTCTCAAGCTTTATCTATCTTTCGAATTAAAAAGTATTTTGTTATGTAAAAAGTAGTTAGTAAATCTCTCACAAACTTGATGGCACACCTTATTTTCTTGCCCCTAATAGACTTGAAACATTGTGAACATCGAAGTTGTATATGCTTGCATCTATACGTTGGAATTAGCAGAACCGTGCTATCATGGGGAACTTTTTCAACATTGCACTTGTACTCTGTACACCGTTGATATTGTGCTCTTTTGTCTGTGGATGTCACCGGTGTGAAATAAAAAGGGAGCTTGTAAGTCCATGGAGTTTGTATTTTGTGTTAGAGAAATGCCTAGGCCGCTAGCCTAAGCCATGCCTAATCATGGTGGAAACTATCGGCATCACCATAGTGAGCAATCTGTGAAGCATCCTCAATAAAAATCTATTCATATAGTAAATAAAAAGATCGCTGGGATGCTCACTGTTTGCTTGCCTTGTCATTTTGGTTATGGGAAAGCTCCTGTACCATGTGCAAGGGGTACCCCGTTGGCGGTTCTCAATGATATGCAAGTACTTACAATGACAAGAACTTACCTATGACCGAAGTTTAGTAGCATGAGGATTGGCCCTCATATTCAAGGGACATGAGTTCGTCAAGCATATACTCCATCCTTGTTCACTTTAACCTTAATCATCTAAGGTTGCCTATGATAGGGGCAGTGAGGGCTCAAAGCTAGTAAGTACCATAATCTTTTGGAAGCTCTTTATGACTTGTAATCCCTGCTTCCCTCTAAGAAGGGACCTTTATCCCACTTCCAAGTTGAGTTAGTAAACCTACTTCCTCTCTATCTCCAGCAAGCATTTGAGTTGTTGTGTTTCAAGCATTCATATAGTGATTTATTCAATCATGTTCTTTATCTTCCTTGTTTGCACAAAACTCTTATCTGTTGAGTATTACTTTGAAAGCCTTCACTTGTGAAAAACCTTTTTGAGCAAAGAGTGCTCCTGTTATAAAACTTCTACAAAAAGCTTGTTGTGAAACTATTTGCCAGGTGTTCTCTGACCAAGAACCAAGTTTGCCAATTCCAATTATGATTTATCTTTATGCATCTCTATTGTGACTGCTGTACTTGGTTGCAAGCTAAGTTATGTATTGGTGAGTTTCTTTCTTCTATGAGTTGTGCAATGGTAAGTGTGATGCTTCTTGTTCATATTATTTTATCGACACTTCACTCCATAAACCTGTGGACATGTTTACTGAGCTCAGTTTTTGCTTGGGGACAAGCGAAGGTCTAAGCATGGGGGAGTTGATACGCCCAATTTGCATCACCTTTCTATATCATAATCTACCTCCATTCATTGATATTTGTCTTATTATGAGGTATTACTTATGGCTTTTCATCTGTTTATGCATGTTGGATGATTCTTGGAGGCTGAACTGTCGGAGTCTAGATTCTGATGGAAAAGAAGGCGTTTAGGTGCAATTTCACGAAGATCAGAAAAATACCAGAAAAATATGGAAACATATTTTTTTCCCAGAATACGAAGGAAGCCAGAACGAGGAGCGAAGAGGGGCCACAGGGGTCCCACACCCCCTAGGGGCGGGTCCCCCATTGGCAGGGTAGGTGTGGCCCACCTGCCCGGCCTCCAACTCTGCCCCTTCGCCTATATATTCACAACGAAACCCTAAGCCTCTGGGAGCGACCACAGATAGATTTCCGCTGCCTCTAGTAGCGGAAAACACCAAGAGAGAAAGATCTCTCCAGCAGAAAAATTTCTGGCAGGGAAATTCCTTCCCGAAGAGGGGAGACCGTTGCCATCAACACCATCGTCAAGCTAGGCTTCATCGGGATCATCATCATCATCCACACCATCATCTCTACCAGCACCATCATCACCACTCCGTCCCGCTGTAACAATTGTGTTGGATATTGCTTTAGTTCTTAGGGGAAACTTTCCCGGTGTTAATTACTATTGTAGTTGATGCTTGTGAGTGGAACCATTGGATTATTGTTTATGTTCAGATTGTTATCCATTACCATATCATCTTTGTTCTTTATCCATATGATGTCTTGTGAGTAGTTCGTTGTGTTCTTGAGGACATGGGAGAAGTCATGTTGTTAGTAGTGAATCTGTGTTGAGTTATTATTCAATGGTTTGGTATTTAAGTTGTGGTGCTATTCTTCTAGTGGTGTCATGTGAACGTCGACTACATGATACTTCACCATTTATGGGCCTAGGGGAATGCATTGTGTATTTGGCTACTAATTGAGGGGTTGCTGGAGTGACAGAAACCTGAACTCCCGTTAGGACACCTTTGCACAAGCGAGTGTAGGATCTCAGAGTTTAAGGCTATGGTTAGATTTATATCTTAATTACTTTCCTATAGTTACAGATGTTTGCAGGGGGTTTAATCACAAGTATGTATTAGTCCAAGTAAGGTCGGTATGTTAGCACAGGTTCACCCACACAACACTTACAACACTAGAGAAGAGTACTCAGCTATTTGAAGCGAATGCACTTAATAGAATTACCATGTGTCCTCGAGAACGTTTGGTCCTTATAAGTATTTCCACTGGCTTGTCCTTTGCTAAGAAAGGATTGGGCCACTTGCTCCATTTATTCGTTACATTTGTTACTTGCTCCTTGTTTTGTTTCCTTATCAAAAAACCACTAAATTTCCGTTTGCTAAGTATTCTTAGGAATTTCCTGCTCCACACCATTGTTCAGCACCTTCTGCTCCTAGTTGGGATCAACACTCCTATTTATCGAAAGTACTGCGATACACCCCCTATACTTGTGGGTCATCAAGACTATTTTCGGGCGCTGTTGCCGAGGAGTGAAGCGCTATTGAAGAGTGGAACTGGTAAGGGAAACTTCTACTTTGAGTATTGCTTTTTCTAACTGTTTGCTACTTTGTTTCCAATATGGATAACCCACTTGGTTTTCTGTTTGGGAGAACTACTACCACTGAAAGGGTAGTAGAGGAACCACCACCCGTTGAGATAGATCCTTTTAAGATACCTAGAAGTATTGTTAATCATGTTATGGATAATTATTATTTAGGGGATGGAACAGTCCATCCTGGTGATCACTTGCTTTTTATCCATGAATTATGTGGGTTGTTTAAGTGTGCAGGTATCACAACTAAACAGGCGAAGAAGAAGTTACTCTCCATATCCTTGAAAGGGAGAGATGAAGAATGGTATAAGCTGCTAAAGAATGGACAATCCATGGAATGGGAGGAGATGGTATCTCTCTTTTACTCTAAATTTTATCCTCCTAGTGAAATTCATAAGGATAGAAATCTTATATATAACTTTTGGCCTCTTGATGGAGAGAGTACAGCTCAAGCTTGGGGGAGACTGAAGTTACTAATGCTTAAATGTCCTATTCATGAACTCCCTAACAATATTATTCTCAATAACTTTTATGCTAGGCTTTCTCTTCATGATAAAGATTTACTAGATGCTTCTTGTGCTGGATCATTCACACGCATGAAGGAAGAAGCTAAATGGGATTTACTAGACCGTATTCAAGAGAACACTGAAGCCTGAGAGAATGACAAAGGAAGAAAGTCAGGTATAAATTATGATTATGAATGCATTAAATCTTTTATGGGAACTGATGGCTTCCGTGATATTAGTAATGAGTTTGGTCTTGATTCCCAAAGTATTGCCAATTGTTTTAAGGCCTTTGTGTTTTACATAGATATTCCCAAGAATAAGTGGAATAAGTACCATTCTCCGTATAAAGATGTTGTTAGCCATGTTTCCATTAGAAGTACTGAAGTTTGTACTACTAATCATATTATGCCTGAACCTCATGTTGAAAAATTACCATTCCCAGATAAGGTAAAGGAGTATTCTATGATTATTAGTGAAAATAACAAAGGTACAATAAAAACGGTGGAGCCTGGTGAGCAAATTAATGATGAACCTGTGGTAGCTATTGTGAAGGACACTATCACTAGAAATATAGAGGATGAGCACATTGTCTTCTGTGAAGACGCTTCTAATATTGTCTCTCATCCTAGTGGAGCTAGAAAATCTAGTGTTCCTGTGCTTTCTGTTAAAATTGGTGACCATTGCTATTATGGTTTGTGTGATATTGGTTCTAGTTCTAGTGCTATTCCTTATGAGCTTTACAGGGAAATTATGCATGAGATTGGTCCTTGTGAGCTTGAGGACATTAATGTGGTTATTCACCTTGCTAATAAGGAAACCATTTGCCCCATTGGCATTGTAAGAGATGTGGAGGTTCTATATGGTAATATTAAGTATCCTGCTGATTTTCTAGTACTTAATTCAGCAGCTAGCAGAACTTGTCCTATCATTTTTGGTAGACTTTTCTTGAACACTTGTGGATCTATTATTGATTATAAGAAGGAAAAAGTTTTAACTAAGTTTGATGGAGATTCTTATGAGTTTAACTTTTCCAAATTTGCTAAAGCTCCTTGTGAAAATAGCTTGCCTAATAAAGATTTCAGGATGGAACAACTTGCTTCTATTAATCCAGTCTATGACCTTGGACCTCTTTCTGGTGACTGTAACTATGCTTATTCTGATGATAAAGTTGTTTCCAGTGACAGTTATATTGTCAACTTTATTCAAAGTGATACTGAAAGTTATTTTGAGAGAGGGAAACATGGTTTTATGCATCTCAATAATGTTAAGTTTCCCTGTTTTATGTTGAAAGATTTGAAGTCGCATTTGTTTTGTATTCCTATGCTTGTGGATTTTTGTTTCAACAATTCATTTTCTCATGATAATCCCATGCATAGGAAGTGGGTTAGACTCAAATGTGTTGGTTATTTGCTTCTTGATGCTCTCTTTCACTTCAAATATTTATCTCCTATGTGAGCATATTTGAAAGTTTCAAGCCTAACTTAAAGGCATTAAAGAAAAGTACTTGTTGGGAGATAACCCAAGAGTTTTGTCGAGTCTTGGAAGTTATTACCTCAGTAATAACCGCTCCTTATCCTTTTTGTTTTGGTTTTTGTGTCAAGTTCAACTACTTTTGTGATGTAGAGGAGTTGTGAAAAGTGGTTGTCCTAGGAAATAATTTTGTGCCGCATTGTAAAAATTCCTGAGGGAGCTCAGTACTTCGGGTGAAGCCGTATTTTATGAGCTTGTTCTACAGGTTTTTACCCAACTTTCATTAGTTCTTAACTTTTTGATTTGAGCAACATAAGGTTTTTGAAAAAATCAATCTTTGCCTGCTGGTCTGTTTTGACAGATTTCTGCCATTATTTGTGTCGTGGTGGTATCACGGCATATGCCATGGGTAGGCTAAAGTTGGGGCCGATGGACGTGGAGGAATGCGGGGAGGGATGATGCAGTGAAGACCGCACTCGTATGAACCACGAGACATACAATGTATATTGGATTGAAGCTCTCAAGTGTAGATAACACCTCATTCTATACATCTAATCTCTTATAATCTTCCCATACTTGTGGCTACAATCATGCTCCTTGAGCTGTATCTCCTATGTTTCTATCTAGATCTCTCTGTGAGAGTGGAGGAAGAGGAAGAAGGAGAGCTCTTAGTGAGCAGAGAGGGGAAGAGCCCTTCGGGGCCTCCCTGGGAACGATCCCCTGGTGCTCCTTATAAAGGGGAGCCCAGGGGACAAATCTTGTTCCCCACGATTGGTATCTAGGCAGCATATTCCTGGCATCTTCTTAGATGCTGAGCATATTCCTGGTATCTTCTTAGATGCTGAGCATATGCCTTGGCATCTTTGGTGATGCCAGGGCATATTCCTAGATGCCATAGGCATATTCATTATTGCTACTGTCAGTCTGAGGTAGGAACGTCCCATGACTGGCACGTGGCATGAAGATCTTGACTTGGCCTGAAGGTATGTCGATGTAGCGGTCAAGGCAGCGTTCGAGGGTGAATAATAGGGCGTCTGGGGTGAACTGATTCGGCCCAGACGTCTCAGGCGAAGGAGAAACTCGGCCCAGGCTTTGGCTGACTCGGCCTAGGAGAAGAAGTGGCCCAAGTGGAGAGATGCCAGCCCAGCCGGGTCTTGTCTTGAGTCGGCCCAGACTGGGCCGAACTGCAGCCCAGCCGGGTCTGCAGGATGGCTCGGTGGCAGTGACTTCGTGGTGGGCCGACATAGCCTATGTCAGCCCACCCGGGGTGATCTGGTGGCCTGCGGATCGATGCCGGACCGGTGCTGAAGAAAGCCCCGCGGTGGGCTGCATTGCCCCTGCCGGCCCACCGCGGGAAGAGCTTGCGGGCGACGGGGACCTCGGCCCGTGACGTGCCGCTAAGGATGAGGCCGGCCTACGCGGGGTTCTGCGTCGGCGGGGAGCTGGTTTGGCGACGTGGGGTGGCGAAGCAGCGCGGGAGTCGGGGGAAGACGTGGGACGGAGGTGACGTTGGCGGGAGGCATGCTGGCGATGCCGGCGGGACGGGAGGAGACCGTTCGGTGGGTTGATTCGGCGGGAACCAAACGAGGGAGCTCTTCTCCTGTGGGCCGACGCGCTGGGATTCGGCCCAGCCGAGCTAAGTGGCAATTTGGCCTAGTCTGGGAAAATCTGGTCTGTTAGTTTTAGTATCAGGCCGAATTAAATACAATTCGGCCCAGGGATGTTTTTTCCCTCTCTTTATTATTTCATTCTCTTTGTGTCTTGTTTTTCTATTCATATATGTATTTTTCTCCCCCTATGTCTTTCATCAAATCCTTTATTCGTGCATGGCTATCTATTTATATCTCAACTCTGGGGTATCTGGGGTTACATCCCCGACATTAGTCCCCGAGTCTATGTGGGATTCGTAGAGTCGCTCATAGACTTTGTATCAAATATTCCCAGAGTTGTTTTATGACTTATAACCTCTTGGTAATATACTTCTTTTTCATACAACCCTTTTGGGCAAGTTTTAGACTTTTGGTCTTCTTTGGCATTGCTCATAACCCTTTCTGGCAAGTTCTTGACTTCTGGCCTTATTGGGCACTGGTTATAACCCCTTTGGATAAGTTTCTGGATTTCTGGCCTTCATGGGCACTGGTCATAACCCCTTTGGGTAAGTTTCTGGACTTCTGGCCTTCATGGGCACTGGTCATAACCCCTTTGGGTAAGTTACTGGACTCCTGGCCTTCATGGGCATTGGTGATAACCCCTTTGGGTAAGTTTCTGGACTTCTGGCCTTCATGGGCACTAGTCATAACCCCCTTGGGTAAGTTTGTGGACTTCTGGCCTTCGTGGGCACTGGTCATAACCCCTTTGGGTAAGTTTTTGGACTTCTGGCCTTCTTGGGCACTGGTCATAACCCCTTTGGGTAAGTTTTTGGACTTCTGGCCTTTTTTGGCACTGGTCCTAGCCCCTTTGGGTAAGTTATATGAGTTCTGGCCTTATTGGGCACTGCTCTTTTAACCCCTTTGGGCAAGTTATGAGTTCTGGCCTTATTGGGCACTGCTCTTTTAACCGTGTCACATCCCAAGATTTTCCAAATCTTGTAATGTGAAAATAAATTGAATAAAATAAAACTTTGTTTGATTTTCAGAGCCAGAAGAAACTTTTTGAAATTAAATGGAACCTCAAACCCATCTGAATCAAATAAAATCCTAAAAGGATTTATAAGGATAAACATTTATTAAAGGAAATTAAAATGTTTTAAAATTATTATTTTTGAATCATTGAATAAAAAGATTTGGTTTTCAAAAGAAAAGGTGGATTCATAAATAAGGATTATTTTATAAGCCAAATTAAACCTTGGACAAGCTTTGGAATTAAAACATTTTTATTCTAAATAAAATTAGCAATGGTTTATTTAAAATAAATTAATAAGGATTTAATATCCAAGTTTTATTAATAAAGGTTCTATCATTTATAAACCATCAAAAACTTATTTGCTTAATTTAATAAAGTTTTCCAAGTACTTTATATTCTCAGATAAAACCTACTAAAGTGTTTTGACTTTATTTTTAGATTTTAAAATAAATATTCTCAATAAAACAAATCCCATTTGATTTAATAATGAAAAGTCTTTTATATTTAAAAAGGTTATTTGTTTTAAACAAATTTCCAAGTATTCTGTGTTTCCCAAATAAAACCTACTGATTTGGTTGTGAAAATATTTAGGTTTCAAATAAAGATTTTATTAATAGAATCAAACTCTATTTGATTTAATAGCTAAGGCCCATTTTATTTAATTACTAATGGACCCTAAAATAAGAGGTTATTTTGTTTTAAACAAATTTTCCAAATATTATTTACTTCCAAATGATACCTACTGATTTGATTTTTAAAAACATTTGGATTTCAAATGGAAATTTTATTAAATAAATCAAACACTATTAATAAATTAAAGATCCATTTTATTTACTTAATAAATGGATCCAAAATAAATAAAATATTATTTTATTTTGGAGTGTTGGATTATGTTGATGAACAGAACTAAAAACACAATGCAAAGTTTAATGATTGTTTGAATTGTTTGAAATATTTGAATGCTTGAATAATTGTTTGAAATAACAAATCAGAAAATAGAAATAGAAAAGGAAAAAGATTTAGACAGGAAAAAAATGGAGCAGCCCAACCATCTAGCCCAATCTGGCCCAACAGCCCAACTCGCAGCCACCTCCTCTTTTCCCCGAACCATTTTTCTTCACCGCGAAAGGAACCCGCTAAGAGACTGGCAAGTGGACCCCGTTCCTTTCCCCTTTCCCACTGACCGCTGGACCCACACCCCACTGCACTTCTTCCTCCCTGCGACTCCTTCTTCCCTCACCTCGCGACCGTTTATGTCGTTAAATTTCTCGCGGTCAATACACTTTACTGCAGCGATTACTCCTCACCGTAACCAATCAGGTTAAAGCGCCCCTCTCTCCTCTCTCGTTTCCCTCAGACTCCTCCCCAAAGCTCGCCCCCAGGCCGCTCCATTTCCTCCCTGAACGTCCTCTGCTCTGACGAGCTGTCGAAGCAATTCCGGCCAACTCCGACCACCCCTCTGCCTCTACTTCACGCGAGTGAACTCCTCTCGATCTCACGCATCTCCTGGTACTCCTGGTTCGCCCGCGGATGCACCAGAACCCCGACTACGACAAACTCCCGACGCCGCCACGTCTGCCATTTTCCGACGAGCTCCTCTGGTAATCCCTGACCGCCCCCTCCTCTCTAGTTGACACTATCGTACTCCCCTTCCTCGTACGTGTCTAACGCTCCCTCTGTTATGCACCGGCGTGCCTTGTAGCCTCGTTCCCGACAACAACCGAGCGTGCCTGACGGAAGCAGGAACTCCGGCGAGCGATTGGTACCGCCCCAGTGCGCCCCTCGCCTCCTAGAAACCACGTCGAGCTTCCCCACGACCATGCGATCACTGTGAGCCACTCCTCCCTCTCTCTCGCTTCCTGTGTTAGCTAGAACTCCACCGCCAGAACCCGCGCCGCCGTCTGTCTCCGCTAGCGCCGCCCTCCTCTGGTCAGTCGCACCGTAGCCGTTCGATTTAAATCCAACGACTGCAACAGATTCATTTAACTGAAAGGTTACGCTAGCTCTGAACCGTGTGATATGACTTAGATCTAACGGCCTGCAGTGCGTGATCCGTGCGAATCGTTTTCGGCCAATTAAAACATGACGCGTGGCCAGCTCTAGTTAAAACAGATTTTTGAATCAGAATTATTTGCAAACTTCAAACCCTTATAACTTTTGAACCACACGTCCAAATTTGACAAATTTTATATCAATGGATTCAGGAGAACAAGCCCTAGCTAACCATGGCCTTAGTTTAGCAAATAGTATCTGTTAGCTTGTTTGAATTTGCAGAAACTTTTGTGAGCTTGTTTAGAGTATAAAAATGGTTTTAAAATGATTTTTGAATTAAAACCTTTGCAAAATGGTTTGTTGTGACCCTACCGACCCTAGGAACCAACCCATGGTTTTGAAAGTGAATTTGGAAAAGATTAGAATGGATTAATTAGTTTAGTCCATTTCTAGCCAAAGAAAAATAATAAATTTTGTAAAGTAAATGTTTTTGTAAAGAAAACTTCAAGGAAATGTTTTGGACCAAACCTACTGACCCAAACACCAAGTTTTGCAATAGCAACTCATTTGGTGAACCCTATAGGCTAATGCCTTAATAAAAATATTTCTACACCACATAAAATAACACTTTGTTTTGAAAATGGTTTTAAAGTGAAACCTTTTGCAAATGACTTGGCCACTTTAGGAAATGACCATTAGATGTACCCAAATGACTATGACCCACTAGGAACCACTTTTTCAAACAAAACAAAGCTTGGCATGCTTGCATGCATTTCTTTGACTTTGTTATTTATGTGTGTTGTTTTGCTTGATTGGTAGATTGAGTTGTGCCTTGCTTGATTGATTTGTAGTGACTTGAAGAGTGTGATTGTTGCAAAGATCAAGAAGTGAACCTATACTCTACCAAAAAGGCAAGTGATGCTTCATACTTTTGTCCCATTACTTTCACTATGCATTAGTGATTTTACTAAGTAAAACTTGCATGGATTTTGCTAAGTATAGATCTTGCTATAGGAAAACCTAGTAGATGAATCCTTAGTAGGATTTCATAAGTTAAGTTCCCTACTACTACAAAGCTCAGCCTAGCTAATAGAAAACATGGGTGGAATATATATTCACACTATGGAAAAATATTCTAAGTCTGAGGACTTAAGTTTTGTTTAATAAAACAACTAAGTCAATGAACCTCCTGGGTGGAATGGAAGGATTGGGATATGTTGAGTGGTTCACAAGGCCATGGACTTGGATTGTGTATCTCACTTGTGGATGGCCACCCAGGAAACAAAGGGATTTGAGATGTCAAATGTTGAGAAGCTTCAAGTGCAACCACTTGGCAATATGGGCTCTGCCATGATCATATAGGTTGCAAGAACTTAGCCATATGGACAGTGGGTGGTAGTGTTTGATAGGTTGGAGCGCGTCCATTTTGGTCTAAGGGAAAGCTTCTGAAAGATCTTGTCTTGGGAAACCAAGTCTTGTGGGGAAAGTGCACCACCTCTGCAGAGTGTAAAACCTAAGTACTTAGCCATGTCCCTGGTAAAGGACAATTTGAGCATCAAGACATGGAAGCAATCAAGAATCTCATCATTCAAATTTCTAAATTAAAACTTGTGGTTCGAACAAGGGTTGTTTGAATTCTTCAATGATTGATGGAGAGATGGCTTGGTACAAGGATCTTGAAATCTTTGATTGTGGAAAAATGATTTTGTCAAACAAAAACTTAGTATTTTCAAAAGTTAAGGAAAAATCTATTTTGAGCAATGCAAGCCTCAACTCCACTTAGCCAAATGCATGTAGATGATAGATTCCACTATACTACCATAGTATCACTTGCCAATACAATTCAAATGTATTGACCCTTTGTGGCTGTAACTTGTATGTTGCAGGTTTGATTGATTTTAGTGAAGATTGATTGATTAGGATTACAAAGTCTATAACCAACATCTGCCTGTGGCACTTTGAAGATGAAGGACCCATGACTATATTTATTCCGCTGCAATGTAATGTAATAGCCATATGAGCTATGTTTGATGTAATAAAATTATGTTATTCCTGGTTATAAAGTTATTTTATGACCTTTGTTTCTTGATATTACATCTTAACTGTGGATGCTAGCTATTGATCCAGGGACTAGCATTGTAAACACAAGAGGGATCAATCTTATTAAAGGTTGGGACCCCTACAAACCGCTTTGGGTAAGTTATGAGTTCTGGCCTTATTGGGCACTGCTCTTTTAACCTCTTTGGGTAAGTTATGAGTTCTGGCCTTATTGGGCACTGCTCTTTTAACCTCTTTGGGTAAGTTATGAGTTCTGGCCTTATTGGGCACTGCTCTTTTAACCTCTTTGGGTAAGTTATGATCCGAGTCATCTGTTTCCAAATCCGAGTTATTTTACTCAAAATTGACTTATGTCTTAAGTCTGAGTCCTCTGACTCAAATCCGAGGTATATGACTCAAATCCGAGTTATCTCATTCCAAATCCGAGTTACTTTACTCAATTTTGACTTACATCTCAAATCTGAGTTATCTGACTCAAATCTGAGGTATATGACTCAAATCCGAGTTATCTCATTCCAAATCCGAGTTACTTTACTCGATTTTGACTTACATCTCAAATCTGAGTCATCTGACTCAAATCCGAGGTATATGACTCAAATCTGAGTTATCTCATTCCAAATCCGAGTTACTTTACTCAATTTTGACTTAAATCTCACATCTGAGTCATCTGATTCAAATCCGAGGTATATGACTCAAATCCTAGTTATCTCATTTCAAATTCGAGTTACTTTACTCAATTTTGACTTACATCTCAAATCTGAGTCATCTGACTCAAATCCGAGGTATACGACTCAAATCCGAGTTATCTCATTCCAAATCCGAGTTACTTTACTCAATTTTGACTTACATCTCACATCTGAGTCATCTGACTCAAATCCGAGGTATATGACTCAAATCCTAGTTATCTCATTTCAAATCCGAGTTACTTTACTCAATTTTTACTTATGCCTTGAATCTGAGTCATCTGACTCAAATCCGAGGTATATGACTCAAATCCGAGTCATCTGATTCAAATCCGAGTTATCTGTTTGCCAAGATACAATTCGATTCGATGAGATGATGTCAATTTGCCTCTGGTATGGATCCTAGATATAGATCGAGATTAAGTTTTGGGATATGATAGTATGGATAATCGGTGAGAGATCTGATTCGAGGTGTTGATATGAGATATAGATTCGAGATATGATAGGCTGGCAATCATTCGAGATACGAGATGACCTGGTAAGATAGTGGGATATCAATCCGATATTTAACATAACTTGGCAATCTGTCGAGCTGAATCAAACCTTAGTCCCAATCAGAGATGAGCTAGTACGCCAAGTTCGAATGCAAATCCGAATTATCATATACCCTGACAAGATGAATTTAATGTTAGTCCGAATCAACGATAAGCCACTGAGCTGAGTTAAAGGTTAATCTGAGGCATAAATAAACTGACTCAAATTATATCCGAGTTATAAATAAGCTCGCTGATGAGCTGAGTTACAGGTCAACCCAACGCATAAGTTAACTGACTCAAAATCTATCTAAATCATAAATAAGCTGACTCAACTTCTATCTGAGTTATAAATAAGCTGGTTGATGAGCTGAGTTACAGGATAATCCAAAGCATAATTAAACTGACTCAAATTCTGTTTGAATCAACATAATGTTCTCTTACTCCAAAGGTGACTACGGATAAGTTGACTAGTCCCCGGGTTAAGTTATTTTCTCCCCGAGGTGAAGGATTGAGTGCAGGTGGCTGAGTTATCTGGCACTTACAGTATACTTGAAGAAGTGTTTGAGTGATTCTTGCTAAGTCATACCTGCCCTGCTGAGTTAGTTGGTACTTACTGTCTTGCTTGGAGAAGCGCTTGAGTCATTCTTGCTGAGTCTTACCTGCCTTGCTGAGTCAGACTTGGAGAGCCTCCGCGCTTACCTCTCCGTTCTCTGTTTGCTTGGAGGAACTGAAAGAGCTCTATGAGGAAGAAGTGGATGAAGATGCTCCCGTTCGGATGGAAACCCAACCAACGCCACTAAGAGGCCCCATGGTGGGCGCCAAATGTCGTGGTGGTATCACGGCATATGCCATGGGTAGGCTAAAGTTGGGGCCGATGGACGTGGAGGAATCCGGGGAGGGATGATGCAGCGAAGACCGCACTCATATGAACCAAGAGACATAAAATGTATATTGGATTGAAGCTCTCAAGTGTAGATAACACCTCCCTCTATACATCTAGTCTCTTATAATCTTGCCATACTTGTGGCTACAATCATGCTCCTTGAGTTGTATCTCCTATGTTTCTATCTAGATCTCTCTGTGAGAGTGGAGGAAGAGGAAGAAGGAGAGATCTTAGTGAGCAGAGAGGGGAAGAGCCCTTCGGGGCCTCCCTGGGAACGATCCCCCTGGTGCTCCTTATAAAGGGGAGCCCAGGGGACAAATCTTGTTCCCCACGATTGGTATCTAGGCAGCATATTCCTGGCATCTTCTTAGATGCTGAGCATATTCCTGGTATCTTCTTAGATGCTGAGCATATGCCTTGGCATCTTTGGTGATGCCAGGGCATATTCCTAGATGCCATAGGCATATTCCTTATTGCTCCTATCAGTCTGAGGTAGGAACGTCCCATGACTGGCACGTGACATGAAGATCTTGACTTTGCCTGAAGGTATGTCGATGTAGCGGTCGAGGCAGCGTTCGAGGGTGAATAATAGGGAGTCTGGGGTGAACTGATTCGGCCTAGATGTCTCAGGCGAAGGAGAAACTCGGCCCAGGCTTTGGCTGACTCGGCCTAGGAGAAGAAGTGGCCCAAGTGGAGAGATGCCAGCCTAGCCGGGTCTTGGCTTGAGTCGGCCCAGACTGGGCCGAACTGCAGCCCAGCCGGGTCTGCAGGATGGCTCGGTGGCAGTGACTTCGCGGTGGGCCGACATAGCCTATGTCAGCCCACCCGGGGTGATCTGGTGGCCTGCGGATCGATGTCTGACCGGTGCTGAAGAAAGCCCCGCGGTGGGCCGCATTGCCCCTGCCGGCCCACCCGCGGGAAGAGCTTGCGGGCGATGGGGACCTCGGCCCGTGGCGTGCCGCTAAGGATGAGGCCGGCCTACGTGGGGTTCCGCATCGACGGGGAGCTGGTTTGGCGACGTGGGGCGGCGAAGTAGCGCGGGAGTCGGGGGAAGACGTGGGACGGAGGTGACGTGGGCGGGAGGCGTGCTGGCGATGCAGGCGGGACGGGAGGAGACCGTTCGGTGGGTTGATTCGGCGGGAACCAAACGAGGGAGCTTTTCTCCTGTGGGACGACGTGCTGGGATTCGGCCCAGCCGAGCTAAGTGGCAATCCGGCCCAGTCTGGGCAAATCTGGTCTATTAGTTTTAGTATCAGGCCGAATTAAATACAATTCGGCCCAGGGATGTTTTTCCCTCTCTTTATTATTTCATTCTCTTTGTGTCTTGTTTTTCTATTCATATATGTATTTTTCTCCCCCTATGTCTTTCATCAAATCCTTTATTCGTGCATGGATATCTGTTTATACCTCAACTCTGGGGTATCTGGGGTTACATCCCCGACAATTTGCTTTTTGTCTCTTAAAGAAGCTTTGTTTTGATGGGTTTTCAGTTGAAGTGTGAACCTAAAGGTTATTGTTTTTGCTTACACTAATGTTGTCATTGAGTTTGTGCAAGGGTTTTGTAAGAAGGAAATTTTCAGGAGGAGGAGAAGAGGAATCTGCAGAGTTCGTCTTTGAATAGGTAAAAGTGGTGAAAACAAAAGGTTCGTGAAACTCCAATCTTTTTATATTTTTGATGTTTTTAATGCATAAGGAAGACTACGAGACGGAACATAGAAAGAACCGGAGTCCGAGGTGGACAAACCCACCCCAGGCGCGGGCCCAGCCTGGCCGCACCTGGAGAGGGTGTGCCACCCTCGAACTCCGTCTCCGCCTCGTTTCCGTGTCAGTACCTTCCTTATGCATTGAAACTTCGTAATATATAATCCCCCGGATCCCCCGAGGTTCGTGCAACGTGTTCTTGTCGTGTTTTCGTTTTGAACTATTTTTGTCAGGAAATCTTCTCAAGTTTAGAGCGCCATGGCCTCTGCCAACGACAAAGGCAAGAAGCCTGAGGAAGAAGATCCTCAAGACCCCAAGGAGGAGGAGATTTTTGTAGGGTATGAAGGAGACATGGAGGAGGACAAGCATCTCGACACCTGCGCTACTGTCGCAAGCATTGGTTTGGTGGCACGACCTACCAAGCTTAGGAGGACAGCACAGATGTCTACAGGAGGGAGAACTCCGCGTCATATCCTCGCTCCATGCACACTTCCTCCTCGTACCACTTGTTCTAACCATGCAGGGAAGAAACACTCTAATAAGGAAGAGTGGAGAAAGAATAACAAGGATTGGGATCCTCGGTCCGAATTGATCATGAGCTGCATTGAGCATAATTCGGAGTTGATTCGTACTCTGACCTTCTATATGGAGGATTTGAAGAAACTTATTGAAGATCTTATCAAGAGAACACCACCACCACCGAAGGAGTAATTCATCATCAGGTTTGGCATCCCCTTGGCTTGTTCCAAGCTTGGTGGAGTGCCGCGGTATCACCACCTTTATCTTTCATGTTTTACCTTTTTAATGGATTCTTATCTTTGGTAGAGAAGTTATCTTATAGTTTGGGTTGCATGTGTAAGTATCTCTCCTTTAGTTGTTTATCTATGTATCCCTTGGTGTGAGTGCCTTTATTGAATATTAATGAGAAGTCTCATCTTTTACTTTTTGCACTCCTTATTTTAGTTGGCAATCTCTATTATATGATGGATCTTGTTGATCGGTATTGGCATCACGTTGGGAGGATCAAGTAACTCTATATTGGTTTTGGCAAACCGAGCTCTGGTCAGTAGCAACACTTTTTGAGGTTTGAAAGAAAAAGATAAAAAGCTTACAAGTATTTGGTATCATCTATTTTCTTTCTTGTTGGCTCATTAGCTTAGTATTCTTTATTTAAGATATTTTGTGTCTTCAAGGAAGATTGCATGTTTGGATTTATTACTTGTATGTTTGCTTGTTTCTTTCAACTCTCTTGCTTGCTACCTAGCCTTGCTATCCAAAAACCTATTTTGAGAAGGCATACTTCTCATGTTTCCAAATCCCTGTGAACCCAACCTTTGCCATTTGTGTCCACCATATCTACCTAGTGGAAGTATTGCTACTCCAAGAAAATTCTCAAGCTTCATCTATCTTTCGAATTAAAAAGTATTTTGTTATGTGAAAACTAGTTAGTAAAGCTCTCACGAACTTGAAGGCACACCTTATTTTCTTGCCCCTAATAGACTTGAACCATTGTGACCATCGAAGTTGTATATGCTTGCATCTATACGTTGGAATTAGCAGAACCGTGCTGTCACGGGGAATGTTTTCAACATTGCACTTGTACTTTGTACACCGTTGATATTGTGCTCTTTTGTCTGTGGATGTCACCGGTGTGAAATAAAAAGGGAGCTTGTAAGTCCATGGAGTTTGTATTTTGTGTTAGAGAAACACCTAGGCCGCTAGCCTAAGCCATGCCTAATCATGGTGGAAACTTGCAGCATCACCATAGTGAGCAATCTGTGAAGCATCCTCAATAAAAAGCTATGTATATAGTAAATAAAAAGATCGATGAGATGCTCACTGTCTGCTTGCCTTGTCATTTTGGTTATGGGAAAGCTCCTGTACCATGTGCAAGGGGTACCCCGTTGGCGGTTCTCAATGATATGCAAGTACTTACAATGACAAGAACTTACCTATGACCAAAGTTGAGTAGCATGAGGAGTGGCCCTCATATTCAAGGGACATGAGATTGCCAACTTATATTTTGTCAAGCATATACTCCATCCTTGTTCACTTTAACCTTAATCATCTCAAGATGCCTATGATAGGGGCATTAAGGGCTCAAAGCTAGTAAGTACCATAATCTTTTGGAAGGTCTTTATGACTTGTAATCCCTGCTTCCCTCTAAGAAGGGACCTTTCTCCCACTTCCAAGTTGAGTCAGTAAACCTACTTCCTCTCTATCTCCAGCAAGCATTTGAGTTGTTGTGTTTCAAGCATTCATATAGTGATTTATTCAATCATGTTCTTTATCTTCCTTGTTTGCACAAAACTCTTATCTATTGAGTATTACTTTGAAAGCCTTCACTTGTGAAAAATCTTTTTGAGCAAAGAGTGCTCCTGTTATTAAAATTCTACAAAAAGCTTGTTGTGAAACTATTTGCCAGGTGTTCTCTTACCAAGAACCAAGTTTGCCAATTCCAATTATAATTTATCTTTATGCATCTCTATTGTGACTGTTGTACTTGGTTGCAAGCAAAGTTATGTATTGGTGAGTTGCTTTCTTCTATGAGTTGTTTAATGGTAAGTGTGGTGCTTCTTGTTTTTATTATTTTATCGACACTTCACTCCATAAACTTGTGGACATGTTTACTAAGATCAGTTTTCGCTTGGGGACAAGCGAAGGTCTAAGCTTGGGGGAGTTGATACCCCAATTTGCATCACCTTTCTATATCATAATCTACCTCTATTCATTGATATTTGTCTTATTATGAGGTATTACTTATGGCTTTTCATCTGTTTATGCATGTTGGATGATTCTTGGAGGATGAACTGCCAGAGTCTGGATTATGATGGAAAAGAAGGCGTTTCTGTGCAAATTCGCGAAGATCAGAAAAATATGGAAGCATATTATTTTCCCAGAAGACGAAGGAAGCCAGAAGGAGGAGCGAAGAGGGGCCGCAGGGGGCCCACACCCCCTAGGCACGGGTCCCCCTAGGCCACGCTTAGGGCAGGTGTGCCTGCCCAGCCTCCAACTCCGCCCCTTTGCCTATATCTTACCTACGGAACCCTAAGCCTCGGGGAGCGACCACAGCTAGATTTCCGCCGCCTCTAGGGAGTGGAAAACACGGAGAGAGAAAGATCTCTCTGGCAGACAAAATTCTATTGAGGAAATTCCTTCCTGGAGAGGGGAGACCGTCGCCATCAACACCATCATCAAGCTAGGCTTCATCGGGATCATCATCATCATCCACACCATCATCTCTACCAGCACTATCATCACCACTGCATCCCGCCGTAACAATTATGTTGGATATTGCTTTAGTTCTTAGGGGAAACTTTCTCGGTGTTAATTACTATTGTAGTTGATGCTTGTGAGTTGAACCATTGGGTTATTGTTTATGTTCAGATTGTTATCCATTACCATATCATCTTTGATCTTGATCCATATGATGTCTTGTGTGTAGTTCATTGTGTTCTTGAGGACATAGGAGAAGTCATGTTGTTAGTAGTGAATCTGTGTTGAGTTATTATTCAATGGTTTAGTATTTAAGTTGTGGTGCTATTCTTCTAGTGGTGTCATGTGAACGTCGACTACATGATACTTCACCATTTATGGGCCTTGGGGAATGCATTGTGTATTTGGCTACTAATTGAGGGGTTGCCGGAATGACAGAAACCTGAACCCCCATTAGGACACCTTTGCACAAGGGAGTGTAGGATCTCAGAGTTTAAGGTTGTGGTTAGATTTATATCTTAATTAATTTTCTGTAGTTACGGATGTTTGCAGGGGGTTTAATCACAAGTATGTATTAGTCCAAGTAAGGTCGGTATGTTAGCACAGGTTCACCCACACAACACTTACAACACCAAAGAAGAGTACTCAGCTATTTGAAGCGAAAGCACTTGACAGAATCCCATGTGTCCTCGAGAACGTTTGGTCCTTATAAGTATTTCCACCAGCTTCTCCTTTGGTAAGAAAGGATTGGGCCACTTGCTCCGTTTGTTTGTTACCTTTGTTACTTGCTCCTTGTTTTTTTGCCTTATCAGAAAACCACTAAAAACCGTTTGCTAAGTATTCACAGGGATTTCCTGCTCCACACCACTGTTCAGGACCTTCTGCTCCTCATTGGGATCGACACTCCTATTTATCGAAAGTACTGCGATACACCCCCTATAATTGTGGGTCATCAGCTTGTTCCAAAACCATCTGGTGTTAATGTTGTTTCAGGAAAATGGGTTTTTCGACATAAGTTTCACGATGACGGTTCATACGTCGGAAACGTATCTATAATTTTTGATGTTCCATGCTTGTTTAGTATCTACTTTGATTTGCTTTGTCTACACTTTGAGGTGTTTTTATATGTTTTCTGGTACTAACCTATTAACAAGATGCCACAATGCTAGTTGCATGTTTTCTTTTGTTTTTGGTTCCAGAAAGGCAGAAAATCAATATTCTCGGAATTGTATGGGACAAAAGCCAAAGTCAATATTTTACCGTGGGGAACACGGAGCCAGAATACGAGAGGGAGGGGAGGAACCATGGGGCCACACCCCCTAGCGGCGCGGGCTAGGGATAGCCGTGCCTGGGGGTGTGACCACCCTGGCTGCCCCTGCCTCGCCTCTTCGCCTATAAAGACCCCCTGATGCATAAATCCTAAGTACCCGATCAATATTCCACAAAACCTCCTGTAGCCGCCACCATCGTCCCTAGATCGGGGGGTCTGAAGCTCTTCCCGGCACCCTGCCGGAGGGGAGATCATCCCGGAGGCCTTTTTCTTAATCATGCTAGCCTCCCATATGAAGCGTGAGTAGTTCCACCTTGGACTACGGGTCCATGTAGTAGCTAGATGGTTGTATCTCCTCCTTTGTGCTACCATGTTTAGATCTTGTGAGCTTCGTTCATGATCAAGATTATATCTATTTTTAATCATGCATGTTGTGTTTGCGGGGATCCGATGGATATTGAGATTACTATGTCAGATTGATTAATGGTTTTGTCTTATTGATTCTATCACGTCTATGTTGTTTGTGATCTTGCATGCTCTCCGTTTTTAGTAGCTACCTTGGCTAAGTAGATGCTAGTCACTCCAAGAGGGGGTATTTATGCTAGATAGTGGGTTCATGCCTCTATTTAATCTAAGGGAAGTGACAGAAATCTCTAAGGTTGTAGATGTGTTGTTGCCACTAGGGAGAAATCAACGGTCTCTTGTTCATGGAACAAGTGGATTTTTTATCTTACACACTCTGCTTAAAGCAGTTATGCGTTGCTTGCAACTTAATACCATAGGGGGTTCGGATGATAACCTGAAGGTGGATTTCTAGTCATAGATGCAGTTGGATGGCGGTCTATGTATCTTATTGTATTACCCAATCGAATCTCATAGGATCATGAATGTCTAGTATTGCATTGTTATGCCTTTCTCAGCCCTGTCAATTGCCCTGTTGTAATTTGTTTACCCAACATGCCATGTTTGTTTATCTAAGGAGAACACCTCTAGTAAACTATGGACCCCGGTCCAATATTTACCATTGATACATCTTCCACTCTTACTGTTTACTTGCTGCAAAGCACTATTACCTTCCATACCATACAGTTAATCCTTTGTTACAACAAACCGGTGAGATTGAGAACCTCACTGTTCGTTGGAGCAAAGTCTTGAGTTTATGTTGTGCATGTCTCCGAGTTGCTAGCAACACCTTTGAGTCGTTTCCTTCCTCCTACTACTAAGTGATTAATACCACAAAATAATAAGGAAAATTGAACTAAAAGTAGGTAGGAGTAGGACCAGATGGATAGATAGCCATATAATGCACGGGGACCTAAATAACGAAAATGTTATCAATCCAAGTGAGAATGCATTGATCTATTTCTATTGACGAATCCATAATTTTAGAGATTAAAAAACATCCATAAATCTGGTCATCAATGCTAGATGGCAGGGACGCAATTCCGAACCTGCATGATATGGCATCGACAACGATGAGCTGATTGCTCGTGGCAGCTCATTATTGTGGTGTTTGGTGATCTTTGGTACACTGTGGGTGAAAGTCTTTCATTGGCCTTAGTTGGTGATGGTGGTGATGGTGTCATGGAATGTCATTTTACAACTAGGAGGCCTTGTCATGGAATTCGAGTCTCACCATCGATATTTTGGTCTTGGCTCTCTAGGTGAAAACCTATGCTTTTTGACCTTTGGTGTCACATCCCAAGATTTTCCAAATCTTGTAATGTGAAAATAAATTGAATAAAATAAAACTTTGTTTGATTTTCAGAGCCAGAAGAAACTTTTTGAAATTAAATGGAACCTCAAACCCATTTGAATCAAATAAAATCCTAAAAGGATTTATAAGGATAAACATTTATTAAAGGAAATTAAAATGTTTTAAAATTATTATTTTGAATCTTTGAATAAAAAGATTTGGTTTTCAAAAGAAAAGGTGGATTCATAAATAAGGATTATTTTATAAGCCAAATTAAACCTTGGACAAGCTTTGGAATTAAAACATTTTTATTCTAAATAAAATTAGCAAAGGTTTATTTAAAATAAATTAATAAGGATTTAATATCCAAGTTTTATTAATAAAGGTTCTATCATTTATAAACAATCAAAAACTTATTTGCTTAATTTAATAAAGTTTTCCAAGTACTTTATATTCTCAGATAAAACCTACTAAAGTGTTTTGACTTTATTTTTAGATTTTAAAATAAATATTCTCAATAAAACAAATCCCATTTGATTTAATAATGAAAAGTCTATTATATTTAAAAAGGTTATTTGTTTTAAACAAATTTCCAAGTATTCTGTGTTTCCCAAATAAAACCTACTGATTTGGTTGTGAAAATATTTAGGTTTCAAATAAAGATTTTATTAATAGAATCAAACTCTATTTGATTTAATAGCTAAGGCCCATTTTATTTAATTACTAATGGACCCTAAAATAAGAGGTTATTTTGTTTTAAACAAATTTTCCAAATATTATTTACTTCCAAATGATACCTACTGATTTGATTTTTAAAAACATTTGGATTTCAAATGGAAATTTTATTAAATAAATCAAACACTATTAATAAATTAAAGATCCATTTTATTTAATTAATAAATGGATCCAAAATAAATAAAATATTATTTTATTTTGGAGTGTTGGATTATGTTGATGAACAGAACCAAAAACACAATGCAAAGTTTAATGATTGTTTGAAATGTTTGAAATATTTGAATGCTTGAATAATTGTTTGAAATAACAAATCAGAAAATAGAAATAGAAAAGGAAAAAGATTTAGACAGGAAAAAAATGGAGCAGCCCAACCATCTAGCCCAATCTGGCCCAACAGCCCAACTCGCAGCCACCTCCTCTTTTCCCCAAACCGTTTTTCTTCACCGTGAAAGGAACCCGCTAAGAGACTGGCAAGTGGACCCCGTTCCTTTCCCCTTTCCCACTGACCGCTGGACCCACACCCCACTGCTCTTCTTCCTCCCTGCGACTCCTTCTTCCCTCACCTCGCGACCGTTTCTGTCGTTAAATTTCTCGCGGTCAATACACTTTACTGCAGCGATTACTCCTCACCGTAACCACTCAGGTTAAAGCGCCCCTCTCTCCTCTCTCGTTTCCCTCAGACTCCTCCCCAAAGCTCGCCCCCAGGCCGCTCCATTTCCTCCCCAAATGTCCTCTGCTCCGACGAGCTGTCGCAGCAATTCTGGCCAACTCCGACCACCCCTCTGCCTCTACTTCACGCGAGTGAACTCCTCTCGATCTCACGCATCTCCTGGTACTCCTGGTTCGCCCGCGGATGCACCAGAACCCCGACTACGACAAACTCCCGACGTCGCCACGTCTGCCATTTTCCGACGAGCTACTCTGGTAATCCCTGACCGCCCCCTCCTCTCTAGTTGACACTATCGTACTCCCCTTCCTCGTACGTGTCTAACGCTCCCTATGTTATGCACCGGCGTGCCTTGTAGCCTCGTTTCCGACAACAACCGAGCGTGCCTGACGGAAGCAGGAACTCCGGCGAGCGATTGGTACCGCCCCAGTGCGCCCCTCGCCTCCTAGAAACCACGTCGAGCTTCCCCACGACCATGCGATCACTGTGAGCCACTCCTCCCTCTCTCTCGCTTCCTGTGTTAGCCAGAACTCCACCGCCAGAACCCACGCCGCCGTCTGTCTCCGCTAGCGCCGCCCTCCTCTGGTCAGTCGCACCGTAGCCGTTCGATTTAAATCCAACGACTGCAATAGATTCATTTAACTGAAAGGTTACGCTAGCTCTGAACCGTGCGATATGACTTAGATCTAACGGCCTGCAGTGCGTGATCCGTGCGAATCGTTTTCGGCCAATTAAGACATGACGCGTGGCCAGCTCTAGTTAAAACAGATTTTTGAATCAGAATTATTTGCAAACTTCAAACCCTTATAACTTTTGAACCACACGTCCAAATTTGACAAATTTTATATCAATGGATTCAGGAGAACAAGCCCTAGCTAACCATGGCCTTAGTTTAGCAAATAGTATCTGTTAGCTTGTTTGAATTTGCAGAAACTTTTGTGAGCTTGTTTAGAGTATAAAAATGGTTTAAAAATGATTTTTGAATTAAAACCTTTGCAAAATGGTTTGTTGTGACCCTACTGACCCTAGGAACCAACCCATGGTTTTGAAAGTGAATTTGGAAAAGATTAGAATGGATTAATTAGTTTAGTCCATTTCTAGCCAAAGAAAAATAATAAATTTTGTAAAGAAAATGTTTTTGTAAAGAAAACTTCAAGGAAATGTTTTGGACCAAACCTACTGACCCAAACACCAATTTTTGCAATAGCAACTCATTTGGTGAACCCTATAGGCTAATGCCTTAATAAAAATATTTCTACACCACATAAAATAACACTTTGTTTTGAAAATGGTTTTAAAGTGAAACCTTTTGCAAATGACTTGGCCACTTTAGGAAATGACCATTAGATGTACCCAAATGACTATGACCCACTAGGAACCACTTTTTCAAACAAAACAAAGCTTGGCATGCTTGCATGCATTTCTTTGACTTTGTTATTTATGTGTGTTGTTTTGCTTGATTGGTAGATTGAGTTGTGCCTTGCTTGATTGATTTGTAGTGACTTGAAGAGTGTGATTGTTGCAAAGATCAAGAAGTGAACCTATACTCTACCAAAAAGGCAAGTGATGCTTCATACTTTTGTCCCATTACTTTCACTATGCATTAGTGATTTTACTAAGTAAAACTTGCATGGATTTTGCTAAGTATAGATCTTGCTATAGGAAAACCTAGTAGATGAATCCTTAGTAGGATTTCATAAGTTAAGTTCCCTACTACTACCAAGCTCAGCCTAGCTAATAGAAAACATGGGTGGAATATATATTCACACTATGGAAAAATATTCTAAGTCTGAGGACTTAAGTTTTGTTTAATAAAACAACTAAGTCAATGAACCTCCTGGGTGGAATGGAAGGATTGGGATATGTTGAGTGGTTCACAAGGCCATGGACTTGGATTGTGTATCTCACTTGTGGATGGCCACCCAGGAAACAAAGGGATTTGAGATGTCAAATGTTGAGAAGCTTCAAGTGCAACCACTTGGCAATATGGGCTCTGCCATGATCATATAGGTTGCAAGAACTTAGCCATATGGACAGTGGGTGGTAGTGTTTGATAGGTTGGAGCGCGTCCATTTTGGTCTAAGGGAAAGCTTCTGAAAGATCTTGTCTCGGGAAACCAAGTCTTGTGAGGAAAGTGCACCACCTCTGCAGAGTGTAAAACCTAAGTACTTAGCCATGTCCCTGGTAAAGGACAATTTGAGCATCAAGAAATGGAAGCAATCAAGAATCTCATCATTCAAATTTCTAAATTAAAACTTGTGGTTCGAACAAGGGTTGTTTGAATTCTTCAATCATTGATGGAGAGATGGCTTGGTACAAGGATCTTGAAATCTTTGATTGTGGAAAAATGATTTTGTCAAACAAAAACTTAGTATTTCCAAAAGTTAAGGAAAAATCTATTTTGAGCAATGCAAGCCTCAACTCCACTTAGCCAAATGCATGTAGATGATAGATTCCATTGTACTACCATAGTATCACTTGCCAATACAATTCAAATGTATTGACCCTTTGTGGCTGTAACTTGTATGTTGCAGGTTTGATTGATTTTAGTGAAGATTGATTGATTAGGATTACAAAGTCTACAACCAACATCTGCCTGTGGCACTTTGAAGATGAAGGACCCATGACTATATTTATTCCGCTGCAATGTAATGTAATAGCCATATGAGCTATGTTTGATGTAATAAAATTATGTTATTCCTGGTTATAAAGTTATTTTATGACCTTTGTTTCTTGATATTACATCTTAACTGTGGATGCTAGCTATTGATCCAGGGACTAGCATTGTAAACACAGGAGGGATCAATCTTATTAAAGGTTGGGACCCCTACAGATGGTATCAGAGCATTGTGTTGCCTGTAGGATTTGTAACCCTAGGATTGGACAAAAACCCTTAGAAAAATAGGAGTTGTATTTTGTTCCAAACTTATTTACAAAACAATCTTGTAAACTCTTTCCTCGACCATTTTGGTTTCAACTCTACATCTCTACTACTTCAACTTGATGGAAAAACCTACCCCAAGACCAAAGACTTCATCATATGCAAAGGACTTCTTCAATTTCTTCAACCCTAATGACTTCAACATCTTCAGCATGTTTACCAAGGACTTCCAACTTGGAAACTACTAAGGACCACAAGTGAAACAAGGAGATCTTACTCAAGATTTAGAGACTGAGGGAATGCAAAATAAGAAGAAGCCATCAACAACTTTGAAGTATTACAACCAAGAGTTATCTCAAGGAAACCATGATCTCATACAAGAAGGATCAACCAAGAAGGAAGGAAAGATCACAAGTGAACCATTTAGATGGACCACCATATTTTAGTTAAGTCAAAACCACCAACTTATGTGGTGTAACAAAAATATTTTGTTGACTAAGTATGTGCTTGAACCTTGTTTGAGTGAAATGTTTGTTTGTGATTGCTTGAACACTGTTTGTGTGAATTGTGATGTGTGTGATTAGAAATAATTCCTTAGAAATATCTTGCCTATTCTAATCTCCCATCAAAACCCAAACAAATGACTACTCCAAGGGACTCCAACATCAAGGTTGATGACAACAACAACCAAGAAGACAACATGAGAGAACTCATAGCAACCCAAAACCAGTTGAGCCAAGAGACAACTCAGCTTTTAGCCAACAACAATGGACTAGACCCAGCCATACAAAGGATTTTGAAACTTCAATCCCAATTGTTGCAAGGATTGATTACTCAAATGATCAACATGAGAGAAAACTTTCTCCCAAGAGCCAATGACAATAAGGATGACAAGGATGTTAATCTAGAAGGAACCCAAGCTAGCAATATTATTAGAGACAAGGATCATGCATCCAAGGAACATGAAGATCAATGCCCCAAGAAGAGAGAAAGATCTCCCACTCATGAAGAACATGAACTAGAAGAACTCCTAGCTTTAGAGAGACCCAAGAAGAAGAAGAAATGCCCCAACCCTAACAAGAAGGATATTACTCAAGTGCAATGTTTCAAATGCAAAGAGATGGGACACTATGCCAATGAATGCCCAGAAAAGGAGAAGAGCCAAGAAAACAAACAAAAGCTAGTGAAACCCAGGATAAGGAAGGATTTTAGCCAAGTGATGTGCAAACACTGCAAAGAGTTAGGACATTATGCAAACTACTGTCCAGAAAAGATGAAGTATAAGATAAACAAGCCTATGAGGGATATCAGCTTTGTCACATGTTTCAAATGCAAGGAACTAGGCCACTATGCAAACAATTGTCCAGAAAGGATGGAGAACAAGTTAAACAAGCCTATGGAGAAACTCAACCTTGGCCCATGAATCAAGTGTAGAAATAAAACAAAAGTTTGCTTAGAGAAGTTTTCCAGGACCCAAGAAGGCCAATATGTAATTTTTGTTTGAAAATTCTTAAGGGTGGTAGTACCCTAGTTGTTTTGAACTTGCTTGTAACCCAGCCTTCCCAAATCTCGGGACGAGATTTATTTTAAGGGTGGTAGCCTGTCACATCCCAAGATTTTCCAAATCTTGTAATGTGAAAATAAATTGAATAAAATAAAACTTTTTTTGATTTTCAGAGCCAGAAGAAACTTTTTGAAATTAAATGGAACCTCAAACCCATTTGAATCAAATAAAATCCTAAAAGGATTTATAAGGATAAACATTTATTAAAGGAAATTAAAATGTTTTAAAATTATTATTTTGAATCTTTGAATAAAAAGATTTGGTTTTCAAAAGAAAAGGTGGATTCATAAATAAGGATTATTTTATAAGCCAAATTAAACCTTGGACAAGCTTTGGAATTAAAACATTTTTATTCTAAATAAAATTAGCAAAGGTTTATTTAAAATAAATTAATAAGGATTTAATATCCAAGTTTTATTAATAAAGGTTCTATCATTTATAAACCATCAAAAACTTATTTGCTTAATTTAATAAAGTTTTCCAAGTACTTTATATTCTCAGATAAAACCTACTAAAGTGTTTTGACTTTATTTTTAGATTTTAAAATAAATATTCTCAATAAAACAAATCCCATTTGATTTAATAATGAAAAGTCTATTATATTTAAAAAGGTTATTTGTTTTAAACAAATTTCCAAGTATTCTGTGTTTCCCAAATAAAACCTACTGATTTGGTTGTGAAAATATTTAGGTTTCAAATAAAGATTTTATTAATAGAATCAAACTCTATTTGATTTAATAGCTAAGGCCCATTTTATTTAATTACTAATGGACCCTAAAATAAGAGGTTATTTTGTTTTAAACAAATTTTCCAAATATTATTTACTTCCAAATGATACCTACTGATTTGATTTTTAAAAACATTTGGATTTCAAATGGAAATTTTATTAAATAAATCAAACACTATTAATAAATTAAAGATCCATTTTATTTAATTAATAAATGGATCCAAAATAAATAAAATATTATTTTATTTTGGAGTGTTGGATTATGTTGATGAACAGAACCAAAAACACAATGCAAATTTTAATGATTGTTTGAATTGTTTGAAATATTTGAATGCTTGAATAATTGTTTGAAATAACAAATCAGAAAATAGAAATAGAAAAGGAAAAAGATTTAGACAGGAAAAAAATGGAGCAGCCCAACCATCTAGCCCAATCTGGCCCAACAGCCCAACTCGCAGCCACCTCCTCTTTTCCCCGAACCGTTTTTCTTCACCGCGAAAGGAACCCGCTAAGAGACTGGCAAGTGGACCCCGTTCCTTTCCCCTTTCCCACTGACCGCTGGACCCACACCCCACTGCTCTTCTTCCTCCCTGCGACTCCTTCTTCCCTCACCTCGCGACCGTTTCTGTCGTTAAATTTCTCGCGGTCAATACACTTTACTGCAGCGATTACTCCTCACCATAACCACTCAGGTTAAAGCGCCCCTCTCTCCTCTCTCGTTTCCCTCAGACTCCTCCCCAAAGCTCGCCCCCAGGCCGCTCCATTTCCTCCCCGAACGTCCTCTGCTCCGACGAGCTGTCGCAGCAATTCCGGCCAACTCCGACCACCCCTCTGCCTCTACTTCACGCGAGTGAACTCCTCTCGATCTCACGCATCTCCTGGTACTCCTGGTTCGCCCGCGGATGCACCAGAACCCCGACTACGACAAACTCCCGACGCCGCCACGTCTGCCATTTTCCGACGAGCTCCTCTGGTAATCCCTGACCGCCCCTCCTCTCTAGTTGACACTATCGTACTCCCCTTCCTCGTACGTGTCTAACGCTCCCTCTGTTATGCACCGGCGTGCCTTGTAGCCTCGTTCCCGACAACAACTGAGCGTGCCTGACGGAAGCAGGAACTCCGGCGAGCGATTGGTACCGCCCCAGTGCGCAACATACAAGGAAGGGATAATGATTTTGGTACCGCCCCAATCGCTCGCCGGAGTTCCTGCTTCCGTCAGGCACGCTCGGTTGTTGTCGGGAACGAGGCTACAAGGCACGCCGGTGCATAACAGAGGGAGCGTTAGACACGTACGAGGAAGGGGAGTACGATAGTGTCTGTTGGAGATATGCCCAAGAGGCAATAATAAAGTGGTTATTATCATATCTTCACACTTATGATAAATGTTTACATACCATGCTATAATTGTATTAACCGGAAACATTAATACTTGTGTGATTTGTAAACTAAAATAAGAGTCCCTAGTAAAGCCTCTTGTTAAACTAGCTTGTTGGTTAATATATGATCATGGTTTCCTGATCATGAACATAGAGATGTTATTAACAACAGGATCATATCGTTAGGAGAATGATATGGTGGACATACTCCTATAGATAAGCGTAGCATAAAGATCAAGTCATTTCAATAGTTCAAATTGCTATATGCTTTCTGATACATAGTAACCTAATTCCTTCGACCATGAGATCATGCATATCACCTTTACCGGATGGATGCTTTGATGTCATCAAACACCACACCGTAACAGGGTGGCTATAAAAGTGGCATTGAGTGTTCGGAAAGTATTGGTTGAAACACATGGATCAAGAGTGGGATTTGTCCATCCACATGACGGATAGATATACTCTGGGCCCTCTCGGTGGAATGTCATCCAATTAGCTTGCAAGCATGTGACTGGGTCACAAGGGATCACATATCACGGGAACGAGAAAAGAGTACTTATCAGTAACGAGGTTGAACTAGGTATGCAGAGATACCGACGATCATAACCTCGGATAAGTAACATATCGTGAGACAAAGGGAAATTGGTATCGTATGTAAGAGGTTCATTCGATCGCAAAGTAATCGTAGAAATATGTGGGAGCCATATGAATTTCCAGATTCCTCTATTGGTTATTGTTCGGAGAAGTGTCTCGATCATGTCCGCATAATTCACGAACCGTAGGGAGACACACTTAAGGATTCGACGTTGTTTGAGTAGTTATGGTATTATGAGAAAGAGACCGAATGTTGTTCGGAGTCTCGGATGGGATCCGGGATATCACGAGGTGATCCGGAATGGTCCGGAGAATAAGATTCATATAAGGAAAGTCCCGTTTCGGAGTTCGGGAATGATTCCGGTGTTTTCATCGGGAACATTCTAGAAGGTCCCGGAATGTCCGGCACTCCGGAAGGGGAAGGGTACATGAATGTGTCATTGCATGTTGGAATGATTGCATCATGTACTAAGTGTTCTCGCTGTCCAAAATAAAGGGTTTATTTAAATCCTAAATTGAAAAGTCAAACGGCTAGTTTGAAAGTCAAACGGCAAGTTTTTGGAAAGTGGAAAGAGGAGGAAAAGAGGGAAACCGAGTTGGAGAGGGAGACCTCCTCCAACCGGCGGCCAACTCCAATGCCGAGTTGGGGAGGGACTCCACTCCCTTCCCCTGGCGTGCCAGCCCCCTCCCACCTATATAAGGAGGGGCAGGGCTCCCCTCCACATACACACAAGTTTCCTATCCTCTAAACTAAACCCTAGATCTAGACCCCGGTTTAGAGCTATTCGGTTTAGAGCCTTCTAATTGGTTTAGAGCCTTCTAATTGGTGTGTCTAATTACTAGACCACTAATAGCCTCTCTCATAAGCTCCACCATACTCGCACCGGCTTAAGGCGAAGCCCTGCGGGATCTCCCCTCTACTTCCGGTACCACGCCGTTGTGCTGCCGGAATCGCGAGGAGAGTGCTACAACCTCCGCTGCCTGCTGGAACAAGGGAGAGGAAGGTCTTCGTCGAGTACCGAACGTGTGACCGACTGCGGGAGCGCTGCGGGAACGCGGCGCCGGAAGGATCGTCTACGCGATCTTGAGATCGGAAAGAGTACGACTACATCACCCACGAGAATCTGCTCTCGTTAAACACTTTGGAATCTTCGAGGGTGAGTTATTCCATCGACTCGTTGCTACAATCTAGTAGATAGATCTTGGCTTGTTTGTTTGTATGCGATAGAAAATTTTTGTTTTCCATGCTACGAACCCCTACAGTGGTATCAGAGCCGTGTCCATATGTAGATCTGTTGCACGAGTTGAACACAATGGTCATTGTGGGCGTTGATGCTTTTATTGTAGATTGCTTTTTGTGTACTTTGCATCTTGCGGTATGTTGGGATGAAGCGGCCCGGGCTAACCTTACATGACATCGTTCATGAGACTTGCTCCACGTTTGACATGCAACTTGTATTGCATAAGTGGCTTTGCGGGTGCCTGTTTCTCCTAGCATAGTTAAGATCCAATTTACAACGGGTAATCAACAATGCTAGTATCAATGTTGTGGTTCTTGTTCGTAAGTTAGAACGACACTTATGGAAAGCCCCAAACCACGTAAAATATGCAAAGAAAGTAGAAGCGTCTAACTTTGTTTTGCAGGGGTGTGCAGTGATGTGATATGGCCATGATTGTGATTATATTTGATGTATGCAATGTTCCTTATTGTAAGTTGGCAACCGGCAGGAGCCATATGGTTGTCTTTAATTTCTGTTAAGACCTGCGTGTCTATTCAAAATAGTTGTAATAGTTGATGCTGGTGGACGACAACCATGAAGAAGCATCATTGACCTTGATGCTATGCCGGTGATGATGGAGATCATGTTCGTGCTTGAAGATGGAGATCGAAAGCACAAAGAAGAAAGGCCATATCATATCACATATTATGAATTGCCTGTGATGTTAATCCTTTATGCATCTTGTATTGCTTAGTAGACGACGGTAGCATTATAAGATGATCCCTCATGCACATAAATTTCAAGTTCTAAAGTGTTCACCCTTAGTATGCACCGTTGCCAAAGCTTGCTGCTTCGAAGCACCACGTGATGATCGGGTGTCTTTGATTCCGCGGGTGAATACAACGTAAGCAAGCCAGATTTGCTTATGCGGTAGCTAAGGTTTGATCTTGACGAGCCTAGCATGTACAGACATGGCCTCAGGAACACGGATTACCGAAAGGTAGAGCATGAGTCATATAGTAGATATGATGAACATGTTGATTGTTCGCCATTGAAGCTATATCAACTCTCGTGATGATCGGTTTTGATGTGGTTGATTTGGTTCGTGTGATCACTAAAACAATGTGAGGGATATTGTTTTGAGTGGGAGTTCACCTAGATTAATTTAATTATTAATTAGAACTCAATTTATCATAAACTAAATCAAAGTGAATTTGCATAGTTGTTGTAGTCATTGGCATCCGTTTACCACCTTGCGCTTAGTTATAATTGAGATGATAGAACTATAGAATTCTGGTTAGATACTTTACGAACTGGTATCGTATTGTTTTAAGTGTTAATCTAAAGTTTAAAGTCCTATTGCAAACTTTCAGTAAGTTCCGGTTACTCCATGAAGTTTAATAATTAGTATTAAATCAAGAGTAACAATTCCAAGTGTTAGTATATAAGTATCATGTTTGTATCCATGATTCTTGATATTCAAAGGATTCTCTTAATATCAAGGTTATCTAGGATCTGAAAGAGTTGTTTCAGAAACCATGATGTGTGGAAGATATTGTGATATCTGAAACGAAGTTTTGGTTACAACATGATAGAGTATAATATGGCAAAGTCATGTTCTCATGTTTGATGAGAATTTGCAAAAGGTTGGAGACACTAGTTGTCCTAATCTTCCAAAAGGTTTTTGGATAGCAACATTATACTCATGAATTCATCGTTACAAGCTAACAGTAGCTTGATCATGGACAATTCCATGATAAGGGTGAATATTTGATGTAGGTAAAATGTTTACTACACCAAGAGATTACTAAAGAAAGGAATTTGAAAGAACACCAAATATTTGATGATGGTGATCTACTTCAAAGTGCAAGTCCAAAGACATTGGTATTTAATTATACACGCTTTGGACTATATGTCATATGTATGACTTCACTATTGATATTGATAGATTCTTTCAAATAGAAAAGGAAATATTGAAAGAGAATCTCATAAATATATGGCAGAAAAGAAAAGACTAGAATTGTTCAGTTTAAGTATATAGATGATATACATGTTGTGGCTATATTCTTTGCTTATTAAACAATGTGGTTCTTAAGTATTTGATACTGAATTTGTTGGTATGAATCGTCATACGAAACAACAGAATTCATGAACTACAATGGCCTAAGTAACTAGCAAAAGAATATGTGATGATGTTCATCGAGAACAAATAAAGGGTTATTATGTTGCTCGTTAAAACATCAAAGCTTGCCTTCAAGATTTGTTTTATCAGGTATTATGAGAACAAAAGGGTTGTTCAAATAATTGTCGTAATCCATAAAAGATGGATGATTCACAAATCTCGTTGGAGAAATCACATCCATAAAACTAGTGCTAAAATGTCGAAAGACAAATTGATTGAAAGATCACTTAGGAAGTGACATCGCTGTTTGAATTATATTGGAAAGATAACATGAAGAAACTCCATGTGGATGGAATTTTGGAGTCTTCTGATTTTTGATCAAATGACGCTTGTGAAACTTTCTTAGAGATAATTAAAACTTCGTTCATAGGCCAAAAGGGAACGAATGACTAGCTTATTGGAACTTGTACATATTGTTGTACGAAGTCCGTTATGTGTAGTCAAGAGCGATGGATTTCAACTTCATATGCTTTCTCCGAAAATTTGAGTGAATATATGAATATTTACTTAATAAGGATGAAGTGTGAAATATTTGAAAAGTTCAAAGACTTTCAAGATGAAGTACAAGATCATTGTAACAAGAATATAAACAGTTTATGATAAAGATCATAAAGGAAGATATTTGAGTTACAAGTTTAGCATAATACCTAAGATTTAAGGAATCGTTCCGTAGATTTGCATTTCCCGAAACACCATAAGAGTATGGAGCGTTCGAGATATGTAATTAAACCTTGTTTGACATGGTAAGATCAAAGGTATAATTCATAAAACTGCCATTGTATTTTAAAGATTAAAAGCTTTAGAGATTACCGTTTTTCCACTGAAAAGAGCTTCATCATAATCCGTTGAAATGACACCATATAAAGTTATGGTTTGGGATAAAACCCAAGTTGTCCTTTCTTAAACATTGGTATGCTATGCATAAGAAAAATGTGTGCAACCAAAGTCGGATGAACCTGTCTTTGTATAAACTGTTCCTCCATAAAACACCGGAGACAAAAGTGTTTGTTGCTTAGAACGTCAAGTTTCTTTGAGAAGAAATTTTTCGTGAAAAGTTAAGTGGGAGGACAATAGAAACTTTGATAAGGTTAAAAGAACCTTAGCTATATGTGCAGAGTTGCGCAGCGCCAAAAAGTGTTCCGGAGACAGCAACAATGCTCATGGCTCACGTACCTCAAATGTTGTGGTCACGGAGATCCAAGTTCCTATTGAAACAAGTAGGTCGGATGAACAATCAAATACCAAGATTTGAGGGTTGAATCATTATTTGAGAATAATGAACCGACTACATGCAGAGAAGCGATGATGGGCCCTGACTCCGTAAAATGGCTTGAAGCCATAAAATCCATGATAGTTCCATACACGAGAAATCAAGTTTTGAACTTGAAGGACCCTCGAGAAAGGTGTAAGACCTTACAGTTGTGTCTGGATCTATAAAGAAATAGACATGGATGTTTCACATCTATGAAATAGTCGACATGTTGGGAAAGAGTTCACAACAATGTTCAAAGGTTGACTATGACAAGATTTGATCTTTCATAGTGATATTTAGTCTAGACGGATTAATGTAGCAACCACTACATATAATTTGTTATATGGTAGTTGAATTAACAAAACAAGTTCTTCTAATAGAATCGTTACCTAGGACTTGTGCATAACACGGTCCATAGGGTTTTGTTAATTCAAAGGATGCTAAAAAGCATATGCAAACTTCAATGGTTGAAGTAAGCATAGCGGAGTTGGAATCTTCACTGTGATGAAACTGTTAAAGGAGTTTAAAAGTTCATCAGAGACGATGGAGATGCTTGCATTTGCAAGAAATTAAGTGGGAGCGCTAAGACATATTTCTAATACATTATGTGGAGGACATATTGTTGATTAGAAAAGATGTATCTTTTATTAACACATATTAAGAATTTCATCCCGATGAAAGACTTAGGCAAAACCCAAATATTTGGCATCAATAGACGCTAATATGGTTGTGCCAGAAGTACATAGACAAGATATTGAATGAGTTCAATATAGAAACTACAAGAGAGGTTCTTGTTGCACAGAAAGGATTGAAAGAGTTCAATGTTGATGATATATTCAAGTGTATTAGCACTTGGTAAGTGAAACAAAGATTCAAGTATAGATTGATACTTGATGTATGAAATCACAAAGAGTATTTATATCAATCATACTGTGATATGTACAAATCCAGATATGTCCTATGCTCTAAATGTTGTGAGCATATACCAGAATGATTTGAAAGATGATCATTGGACAATAGTAAGGATATTCTTATGATCTTTTGGAAGAACTAAGAGTATATTATTTGTAGAAGTGACAAATAGATGGTTAGTTCATTGTAAAAGTACTACATTGATACTAGCTTTGTCACAAAGTACAAATTAAGTTTATCTCAAACTAAACTAAGGGTGGCACAATATAATGGAAAGTAAGTTCCATAATGGATTTGGATGAGTTCCAAAGTTAAGACATTGTGACAGATACTACAACAAAAGGCTAAGTATATGACTGCTATTATAGCAGCAAAAGAGGGCATTTGTGTCAAGTAGTTTGTTATCAAACTAGGTGTAGTTCACAGTGGGATAATACTATGAAGATATATTGTACGACAATATTATCAACATGTTTTAACCCCAAAGAACTAAAGGTCACACCGAAAGACCAAATTTGTACAAAGCCATCTCATTAGAGAATGAGTGATGCGTAGAGACGCAAAGACATGCAATTACACACGGACCTGGAAGTGTCAGATCCGGAGATCAGTTGACCACTAGCAATCGTGTACATACAACACCGGAAAGCCATAGGTGTTATATACACAAAGGTTTGAAACTAGATTATTGACTCTAGTGCAAGTGGGAGACTGTTGGAGATATGCCCAAGAGGCAATAATAAAGTGGTTATTATCATATCTTCACACTTATGATAAATGTTTACATACCATGCTATAATTGTATTAACCGGAAACATTAATACTTGTGTGATTTGTAAACTAAAATAAGAGTCCCTAGTAAAGCCTCTTGTTAAACTAGCTTGTTGGTTAATATATGATCATGGTTTCCTGATCATGAACATAGAGATGTTATTAACAACAGGATCATATCGTTAGGAGAATGATATGGTGGACATACTCCTATAGATAAGCGTAGCATAAAGATCAAGTCATTTCAATAGTTCAAATTGCTATATGCTTTCTGATACATAGTAACCTAATTCCTTCGACCATGAGATCATGCATATCACCTTTACCGGATGGATGCTTTGATGTCATCAAACACCACACCGTAACAGGGTGGCTATAAAAGTGGCATTGAGTGTTCGGAAAGTATTGGTTGAAACACATGGATCAAGAGTGGGATTTGTCCATCCACATGACGGATAGATATACTCTGGGCCCTCTCGGTGGAATGTCATCCAATTAGCTTGCAAGCATGTGACTGGGTCACAAGGGATCACATATCACGGGAACGAGAAAAGAGTACTTATCAGTAACGAGGTTGAACTAGGTATGCAGAGATACCGACGATCATAACCTCGGATAAGTAACATATCGTGAGACAAAGGGAAATTGGTATCGTATGTAAGAGGTTCATTCGATCGCAAAGTAATCGTAGAAATATGTGGGAGCCATATGAATTTCCAGATTCCTCTATTGGTTATTGTTCGGAGAAGTGTCTCGATCATGTCCGCATAATTCACGAACCGTAGGGAGACACACTTAAGGATTCGACGTTGTTTGAGTAGTTATGGTATTATGAGAAAGAGACCGAATGTTGTTCGGAGTCTCGGATGGGATCCGGGATATCACGAGGTGATCCGGAATGGTCCGGAGAATAAGATTCATATAAGGAAAGTCCCGTTTCGGAGTTCGGGAATGATTCCGGTGTTTTCATCGGGAACATTCTAGAAGGTCCCGGAATGTCCGGCACTCCGGAAGGGGAAGGGTACATGAATGTGTCATTGCATGTTGGAATGATTGCATCATGTACTAAGTGTTCTCGCTGTCCAAAATAAAGGGTTTATTTAAATCCTAAATTGAAAAGTCAAACGGCTAGTTTGAAAGTCAAACGGCAAGTTTTTGGAAAGTGGAAAGAGGAGGAAAAGAGGGAAACCGAGTTGGAGAGGGAGACCTCCTCCAACCGGCGGCCAACTCCAATGCCGAGTTGGGGAGGGACTCCACTCCCTTCCCCTGGCGCGCCAGCCCCCTCCCACCTATATAAGGAGGGGCAGGGCTCCCCTCCACATACACACAAGTTTCCTATCCTCTAAACTAAACCCTAGATCTAGACCCCGGTTTAGAGCTATTCGGTTTAGAGCCTTCTAATTGGTTTAGAGCCTTCTAATTGGTGTGTCTAATTACTAGACCACTAATAGCCTCTCTCATAAGCTCCACCATACTCGCACCGGCTTAAGGCGAAGCCCTGCGGGATCTCCCCTCTACTTCCGGTACCACGCCGTTGTGCTGCCGGAATCGCGAGGAGAGTGCTACAACCTCCGCTGCCTGCTGGAACAAGGGAGAGGAAGGTCTTCGTCGAGTACCGAACGTGTGACCGACTGCGGGAGCGCTGCGGGAACGCGGCGCCGGAAGGATCGTCTACGCGATCTTGAGATCGGAAAGAGTACGACTACATCACCCATGAGAATCTGCTCTCGTTAAACACTTTGGAATCTTCGAGGGTGAGTTATTCCATCGACTCGTTGCTACAATCTAGTAGATAGATCTTGGCTTGTTTGTTTGTATGCGATAGAAAATTTTTTGTTTTCCATGCTACGAACCCCTACAGTGTCAACTAGAGAGGAGGGGGCGGTCAGGGATTACCAGAGGAGCTCGTCGGAAAATGGCAGACGTGGCGGCGTCGGGAGTTTGTCGTAGTCGGGGTTCTGGTGCATCCGCGGGCGAACCAGGAGTACCAGGAGATGCGTGAGATCGAGAGGAGTTCACTCGCGTGAAGTAGAGGCAGAGGGGTGGTCGGAGTTGGCCGGAATTGCTGCGACAGCTCGTCGGAGCAGAGGACGTTCGGGGAGGAAATGGAGCGGCCTGGGGGCGAGCTTTGGGGAGGAGTCTGAGGGAAACGAGAGAGGAGAGAGGGGCGCTTTAACCTGAGTGGTTACGATGAGGAGTAATCGCTGCAGTAAAGTGTATTGACCGCGAGAAATTTAACGACAGAAACGGTCGCGAGGTGAGGGAAGAAGGAGTCGCAGGGAGGAAGAAGAGCAGTGGGGTGTGGGTCCAGCGGTCAGTGGGAAAGGGGAAAGGAACGGGGTCCACTTGCCAGTCTCTTAGCGGGTTCCTTTCGCGGTGAAGAAAAACGGTTCGGGGAAAAGAGGAGGTGGCTGCGAGTTGGGCTGTTGGGCCAGATTGGGATAGATGGTTGGGCTGCTCCATTTTTTTCCTGTCTAAATCTTTTTCCTTTTCTATTTCTATTTTCTGATTTGTTATTTCAAACAATTATTCAAGCATTCAAATATTTCAAACAATTCAAACAATCATTAAACTTTGCATTGTGTTTTTGGTTCTGTTCATCAACATAATCCAACACTCCAAAATAAAATAATATTTTATTTATTTTGGATCCATTTATTAATTAAATAAAATGGATCTTTAATTTATTAATAGTGTTTGATTTATTTAATAAAATTTCCATTTGAAATCCAAATGTTTTTAAAAATCAAATCAGTAGGTATCATTTGGAAGTAAATAATATTTGGAAAATTTGTTTAAAACAAAATAACCTCTTATTTTAGGGTCCATTAGTAATTAAATAAAATGGGCCTTAGCTATTAAATCAAATAGAGTTTGATTCTATTAATAAAATCTTTATTTGAAACCTAAATATTTTCACAACCAAATCAGTAGGTTTTATTTGGGAAACACAGAATACTTGGAAATTTGTTTAAAACAAATAACCTTTTTAAATATAATAGACTTTTCATTATTAAATCAAATGGGATTTGTTTTATTGAGAATATTTATTTTAAAATCTAAAAATAAAGTCAAAACACTTTAGTAGGTTTTATCTGAGAATATAAAGTACTTGGAAAACTTTATTAAATTAAGCAAATAAGTTTTTGATGGTTTATAAATGATAGAACCTTTATTAATAAAACTTGGATATTAAATCCTTATTAATTTATTTTAAATAAACCTTTGCTAATTTTATTTAGAATAAAAATGTTTTAATTCCAAAGCTTGTCCAAGGTTTAATTTGGCTTATAAAATAATCCTTATTTATGAATCCACCTTTTCTTTTGAAAACCAAATCTTTTTATTCAATGATTCAAAATAATAATTTTAAAACATTTTAATTTCCTTTAATAAATGTTTATCCTTATAAATCCTTTTAGGATTTTATTTGATTCAAATGGGTTTGAGGTTCCATTTAATTTCAAAAAGTTTCTTCTGGCTCTGAAAATCAAACAAAGTTTTATTTTATTCAATTTATTTTCACATTACAAGATTTGGAAAATCTTGGGACAAAAGTATGAAGCATCACTTACCAATACAATTCAAATGTATTGACCCTTTGTGGCTGTAACTTGTATGTTGCAGGTTTGATTGTTTTAGTGAAGATTGTTTGATTAGGATTACAAAGTCTACAACCAACATCTGCCTGTGGCACTTTGAAGATGAAGGACCCATGACTACATTTATTCCGCTGCAATGTAATGTAATAGCCATATGAGCTATGTGTGATGTAATAAAATTATATTATTCCTGGTTATAAAGTTATATTATGATCTTTGTTTCTTGATATTACATCTTAACTGTGGATGCTAGCTATTGATCCAGGGACTAGCATTGTAAAACACAGGAGGGATCAACCTTATTAGGTTGGGACCCCTACATTTGGTAGGAGCAGTCTACAACGATATGTTCAACACTACCTCATTAATTTGAGGCGTCGCTTTGGTGGCCCGATCCTTTTCGGGTTATCCAATGCTTGCCTTACTGAGCGGGATTGTCCTGTCAGTGATGGTGGTGGATGTCAGGGTGGCGGCGCTAGGCCATATGATGAGAGTAAGTCAGAGCCACGACTTGAAAAACCATTGTGGAATAGTTTAGTGGAGTGTTGGAGACGGTCACTAGGGTAGCAGCGACGTTGACTCGACTGGTGTGCAACCACGAGACCAATGTAGAAACTGAAGCGTCGACTTTGAAAACCGCAGTCATTTGTCATGCATCAGCTTTGCCCTCTTGGGTGGTACAAGGATTTTTTTGATTAATTGGGTGGTACATGATCATCGACTAAGATGGTGCATGACCTCAAGGCCGGTGTGTCAAGGTGGCAATGGGGACGGGGATGTCCGGGGATGACTCCACCGTCCCCGCCCCGATCCTCGCCAGTCCCCATACCCGCTAGCCCCGTGAAGCTTCGCGGGGTGAAATGACCCCCGTCCCCGACAACGGCGTGTACCCGATCACCGCCGGGTACTCCATGGGGAGCTCACGCGATGGCGTCTCCTTCTTCCCTAGACATGATGGCCCTCCTGCTATCCCTTGATGCAGCGCGGCCTCGCCACCATTGTTGCTCGCCATCTAGATCAAAGGCGGAAATGGCCTCCATACCCGCGACCGCGACTAACGGCAAGATACCCGTCCCCATGGGAAAAACTGCCATCTTGACCGGTGAGGAAGCCGGAGCTATATTCTTTCGGTGGCATTTTGCTTTTGATCTACTCTGCTGAATTTTATTGTGTGTACAAGTTCTTTTAGATGAGGTTGCCGTTATTTTCTTTCTCAGCGAATAGGCAATGGATCGACAAACAGTCTACTAAATGTTTGTTTTTGTTTTCAAGTTTTGCCTAGACGAGTCGGCAATCATACAACCTCTTTCTAAACATACTCCGGACCACGCGCGTGGAACGGACGCACTCTCAGGTTCCGGAAAAAGAACCCGGAAGGCAATCGGACTCGAACACCCTCCGCGCATTGATCACTTCCCGATTTTCAGTGATCGCCGTGGAACTGCAACCGTGGCGCGCAAGGGCGGCAACCTGGCGCTCCGCGTCTCCGAATTCTGGCCGGAGTGTGCAGAGCAGAGCCGAGCCGACCTTGCAATAGCCGCGTGCGATCCATATAAGCAATTCACAGCGATCCGGCAGCATCCCATCTTCCCTGCAACCTCCGGATCGAGCCCCTGAGCCCCCGTCAAGCCAAGCCCCAGCGGCAAGCAAAGCAAGAAGACAAGAGACCGTAGCATGGATCCCTGTCCTGCTCTGCAGCCGCGCGGTTCCTCTGCCGCTACGTTCTTCCGCGCGCCGGCGCCGTCGTGCGCGGATCGCGTCAGCTTGGACCCATCCGGCGTCCTGATGGAAGCCGACGCCGCCAGCGACGGCAAGCGGCGACGCCGCCAGGGAGGTGACGAAGACTCCCGCGCGAGCAAGAAGCGGGCGGTCGGGCGCGTCGCTTCTCCGTTCGCGCACCTGTCTTGCGCCAGGATCCGGCCGTTCGTGCACGCGTCGCGCCCCAAGGAAGAGACCCAGGTCACCGCCCGCGCCGTCCGCGGCGACGCGCACGACGTGATCATGAAGCAGAACATCTTCGGGAGCATTTCTTGCAAGAAGATCGAGCCGGCGCCGCGCCCCAAGAAAGGGACTTCGTCATCGACCAAGGTCAGCGCACGCACCGTCGTGCACGGCGTGATCACGAAGCAGAAGGCCGGCGAGAATATTCCGAGCACCAGGATCAGGCCGGCGGTTCAGGCGTCGGGCATCAAGGATAAGACAAAGTTCTCCAGCGTCGGCGTCCTCCGCAACGGCGCGGACAGCGTGGTCAAGACGAAGCAGGAGGCCCGCGAGCGCGTCCAAGCGACCGTCACCAAGAGCAACCCGCAGATCCTGCCACCGGCGTCCGCGAGAAGCCATCAGGTTCCCCACGCCCCGCAGGATGCGCTGCGTGCGGCCCTCGCCGCCGCTCGCCAAGCTCGGGACAGGCGGCATAACGTCTACGAGCGGCAGAGGGAGGAGGCTCGCCGAGAGCTGGACAAGGTGGTGCAGACGGTCTTCTTCAACGACCCCTACATCAGCTACGAGGACGTGCTTAGGCTCTGATCGTTTCATGCTGGGATTCTTCTAGTTCTTGCTACGGAATTTTGGAGTTAGTAGATCGTAGTGATTAATCATTGGCATTTTGGTTGCAAGCCAATGGCTTCATTAATTGGTCTTGTATTACGGCCAATCTTTGTGTGACGATGTAAGTTGTAAACATTATAGTACAAATCAATGAAGTTGTGAATTCCTCCTCTCACAAAAATAGATGGGTTCTTGACTTTGTTGAACTGGATCATTGGTCTTTTTACGGAAATATGCTTTGGGTGTATATTTACCTATTTGCTTTGTGTATATTTGCCAATCATGTATGTTTTGTTAGTACTAATTCGAAAGAAAAGTGTCACAAATCTTCTTCTCTTTCGTCTAGATAAGGATAAGTTGGACACATGTCTCTTGAAAATATTCGCGTGTGCACCTAAAACCCTAAAAACGAGTCAGCGTAACACAGGACCGACCCTGGGCCTGTGCAAGCAGTGCGGCAGCACTGGCCCCCGTTTGCTAGGGGGGCCACCCACATACATACGGCCATGCCTTTTTTTAGAGAAAAAACGTGAACAGAATCAGCCCACTAGCAGCTAAGGCTTTTTGAGCCTGATGCAACGTACACGCACATGGTGGGCAGCCATATATTGACTCTAGAAAGACCGGTTAAAAAAAATTGTGTGCACATTTACTCATAAATTTCTATTGAAATAGTATAAAAACACTTTCATTATTTGTGTATAGGAGCCTCTTTTTTCTTCTTGCATCGGGACCCTCGTATGTCAGGGCCGGCCCTGCTTGAGCAAATTTGGCCAGTACCGAATCCAGTGGAAAACCATGAATATTACACTAGGATAACTGTTTTAGAATAATGATACCTCGAAATGATAGATGTAACATACCCAAGGATGCAAAATATAACATATTTGAAATAACTACAAAATTTTAGAATTAATATCATATTTAGGTTATCAATTGTTTGTTCAAAGGAATCTTTGATAATGGCAGCTAAAATTAGCTCATGTTTCGAATACAGATGCTACTGTTCCACCAAATTCACTCAATCAGAAATCGAAACGATAAAGTAGAAAACCACAAGAAAAAACACAATTCCTAGATCTACTAAGCAGAGGGAACGGGTTTCTATTGTCAGGAACTCGCGGCATAGTGGAAATGAATCAGCTCGTTGCACCCTATCCAATGCTACAAGACTGGTTGGAATAATGCAAGAGGAAGTGACCAGAACCGACAGGAATATCCGTTGACTTGACTGGCATGATGTATTCCTCCAGAATTTGAACCGAGTATGAAATTGCAACTTCAAAATATAAGCAAATCATTAAAATGAATTGTTATAGTATAGGTCGGTTAGGGTTAGGCCTTTTGAGTTGTAGTCTAACTCTATTAGTCCTTGAAGGCTAAGTCTTGTAATCTATATAAACAGCCCTTCGAGGCCTCAATCAATACAGCTGTTATTTTTTCAATATCCCAAACTATCATGGTATCAGACACCTAGGTTTTCCGCACCTAGCATGGCAACACCGCCAGCGCCGCCGCCCCTGCCGACTCGGCCCCTCTTCTACATGGCCAAGTTCCGCGCCACCGGTGCCCCTCCTTCTTCTCCTTCCTTCACAACTACCGAAACAAACCCTACCCAAATCCCAATGATCTCCCTAGCTGACACCATTGCCGACGTCTCCCCCTTCATCCCGATCTCATTAGATCTCAGCGCCCACAACTACTACCATTGGAGCCACCTCTTCACCATCCACCTTGGTCGTTGCGGCCTCCGCCACCACATAGATCCATCCTATCCTCCGCAGTCCACCGATCCTCGCTGGGTGAAAGTGTTGGAGATATGCCCAAGAGGCAATAATAAAGTGGTTATTATCATATATTCACGCTTATGATAAATGTTTACATACCATGCTATAATTGTATTAACCGGAAACATTAATACTTGTGTGACTTGTAAACATAAAAGAGTCCCTAGTAAAGCCTCTTGTTAAACTAGCTTGTTGGTTAATATATGATCATGGTTTCCTAATCATGAACATTGCAATGTTATTAACAACAAGGTCATATCATTAGGATAATGATGTGATGGACATACTCCTATAGTTAAGCGTAGCATAAGACCAAGTCATTCAAATAGTTCACTTGCTATAAGCTTTCAAATACATAGTAACCTAAATCCTTCGACCATGAGGTCATGTTAATCACCATCACCAGATGGATACTTTGATGACATCAAACACCATCTTGAGATCGGCAAGTGTACGACTACATCACCCACGAGAATCTTCTCTCTTTAACCGCTTTGGAATCTTCTAGGGTGAGTACTCTAATTGACTCATTGCTACAATCTAGTAGATAGATCTTGGCTTGTTTATGTTCATGCGGTAGATTTTTTTGTGTTCCTTGCTACGAACCCCTTTAGTGGTATCAGAGTCGTGTCTATATTTAGATCTGTTGCACGAGTAGAACACAATGGTCATTATGGGGGTTGATGCTTTTGTTGTCGATTTCTTCTTGTGTACTTTGCATCTTGCGGGTTGGTGCGATGAAGCGACCCGGGCTAACTTTACATAACATCGTTCATAAGACTTGCTCCACGCTTGATATGCAACTTGTATTGCATAAGTGGCTTTGCGGGTGCCTATTTCTCCCAACATAGTGAAGATTCAATGTACAATGGGTGATTGACAATACTAGTATCAACGTTGTGGTTCTTGTTCGTAAGTTAGAACGACACTTATTGAAAGCCCTAAACCACGTAAAACATGCAAAGAAAATTAGAGGAGTCTAACTTTGTTTTGCAGGGGTGTGATGTGATGTGATATGGCCATGATTATGATTATATATGATGTATGAAATGTTCCTTATTGTAAGTCGGCAACCAGCAGGAGCCTTATGGTTGTGTTTTAATTTTGTTAAGACCTGTGTGTTTATTATTCAAAGTAGTTGTAATAGTTGATGCTGGTGGACGACAACCATGGAGCGGTGCCATTGACCTTGACGCCACACCGGTGATGATGGAGATCATGTTCGTGCATGAAGATGGAGATCGGAAGCACAAGAAGAAAGGCCATATCGTATCACATATTTTGAATTGCATGTGATGTTAATACTTTTATGCATCTTGTATTGCTTAGTTCGTGACGGTAGCATTATAAGATGATCCCTCTCACAAAATATCAAGTTATAAAGTGTTAATCCTTAGTAGGAACCGTTGCCAAAGATCGTTGTTTCGAAGAACCATGTGATGATTGGGTGTGTTAGATTCTGCGAGTGTATACAATGGGAGCAACCAGATTTGATCATGTAGAAACTAAGGTTAATCTTGACGAGCCTAGCATGTATAGACATGGTCTCGGAACACGAATCACCGAAAGGTAAAGCATGAGTCATATAGATGATATGATGAACATGATGATTGTTCGCCTTTGAAACTACATCATGTCAAGTGATGATCGGAATTGGTGTAGTGGATTTGGTTCATGTAATCACTAAAACAATGTGAGATATATTGTTTTGAGTGGGAGTTTAACAGTAATATGATTAAAATTTGAACACTATTTATCATAAATTAAATCAAAGTGAATTTGCATAGTTGTTGTAGTCATTGGCATCCGTTTACCACCTTGTGCTTAGTTATAATTGAGATAATAGAACTATAGAATTCTGGTAAGTTACTTTACGAACTGGTATCGTATTGTTTTGAAGTGTTAATCTAAAGTTTAAAATTCTTGTTGCAAACTTTAGTAAGTTCCGGTTACTCCATGAAGTTTAATAATTGATATTAAATCAAGAGTTACAATTTTAGTGTTCGTATATAAGTATCATGTTTTGTCTCCATGATTCTTGATATTCAAAAGAGTGTTTTAATATCAAGGTTATCGGAGAGCTGAAAGAATTGTTTCAAAAACCATCATGTGTGAAAGATATTATGATATCTGAAACAAAGTTTTGGTTGCAACATGATAGAGTATAATATGGCAAAAGTCATGTTCTCATATTTGATGAGAATTTGCAAAAGGTTGGATACGCTGGTCGTCCTAATCCTCCACAATGTTTTGGAGAGCAACATTATACTCATAATTCACCATTATAAGCTAAAGTAGCTTGATCATGAATAGTTCCATGTTAAGGATAAATATTAGATGTAGATAAATATTTACTACACTAAAAGATTACTAAAGAATGGAATTTGAAAGAACACCAAGAATTTGATGATGGTGATCTACTTCAAAGTGCAAGTCCAAAGACATTGGTATTTAACTATACACGCTTTGGACTATGTGCCATGAGTATGGCGCCACTGTTGATGTTGATAGATTCTTTTGGAAGGATAAAGAAATACTGAAAGAGAAATCTAAGAGATATTTGGCAGAAAAGAAAAGACTAGAATTATTCAGCTTAGGTATATAGAGGATATACATGTTATGGTTGTATTCTTTGCTTGTTAAACAATGTAGTTCTTGAGTATTGGTGTAACACTACAATACTGAAAAGACTGTAGCTTCTATGCAACATACCAATCCCTGGATCGGTTCATTGGCTTACATAGAACTTAGATGAATAACAAAGTAAAATATCCGTGTATCGTAAATAACGAAGATCCAGAGTATACATTTATTACAATAAAGCTTAGCTCGAAGGCTAGCTCAAACTTATTCAAGTATCAAACATAAATAAATAACTCCTTCAATCTCCAAATTGCCCACAAGCGAACAAGTGCAGAGTGAAGTACCGTGACCTAGCAGATCAATCAGAGTCGGAATATCCTGCAACATAAAACGTAGCAGCCCCGAAGGGTCAATACATGGAATGTATGGCAAGTAGCGCTAAATAGGGAGACAATAGACTTAGCAACTACATGCTTATTTGGCTAGTGTAGCTGTGGCTAGCTTGCATTTTCCAAACACTTTGTCCTACTTTGTTAAACCAATTTTGATTCACAACAACCCATTAAGTTCACCCATCAAGTTTTAGAAATAAAGAAATAAGGATGAGCGAGAATATGGCATAGTATCAATATCAAGCAACTCATTTGTCCATAACCGAGGACACAGCTAAGCACTTAGTTTATACACCCTGCAGGGGTTTGTACACTTTACCCATGTGACTTGGACAGCCCAGCTCGTACCACCACACGCATATTGTGTGACGATAGGGAGAAGTCCAAGAAGAGACCGTTCGGGAAGTAGATCCCCAAACCCCACTGCGCACCGGTCCCAACCTACCATTCACTACATCTCTGGCTACGCTGGGTTCGGGTCACCACGACCTACTAAGTCCAACCAGCCACTCATTTATTACTGGCACATGGTTGCACACGTAAGCTACTGGAATAAAGACAACTAATCCTTCTCAGTACCCTGGGCGGCATTCCCCACCAGTATTCACACTCCGATGACCAATCCAGCCACTCCGCCCAGGTAGTTCATTAACATTATGTTGTTTTAGTAGAACAAAACCATTAATTTACCAAAGCATGATCCCTTCCTTGTATCTACAGCAATGCTAAGCACATCTATTATACGGGAGCTCAACTACAAAGGATTTCCCTACCACAATACATAGGACATAGCATAACATAGTAATAGCTACACATGTAGCTACCAAAAATACACTACAAATCCACAAGGGAATATAGTAGGACAATTCATGAACAAAATAGCAACTACTTGCCTTGACGGTAGGAGTCGAAAGTACAGTCCTCACAGAAGCAAGCGTTGCACTCGTCACAATCTACACGAGATACATAATTGCAACACATAAACAATCATATACAAACATAACAATGCAAGATGCATGCATGACAAGTTGAACAATGCTAGAGTAACTTTCTATAACCTTGTTCAGTATACCTACTGTATGTATGCATGGAAAACATTTTAGAAGCATTGAAAACAAAGCATGCAATTTTAAATAGCCAAATAATGGAGCTCTAGTCCAATTATTAAACCACTGCTGTCAACTAGCTTGTAAAATCGTGGAAAATATCTACTGTGTCGGCAACCTAAAATAGAACCCGTACCAACTGGAATCACTCAAAAAGGAGTTACAAAACTTTCTATATAATTAAAATACTCCAGAATTGTTTTTAATTGTTTCTGCAACTTCCAGTACAGTAAGGCTACTTTTTTAATTCATAAACTGAATCTACTTGTTCTACTGATTCCAGGGACACCTCATTTGCAATTTTTGGAGTTGTAGAACTTTTCCTATGAATTTATTACCTTAAATAGGCCATTAAACATTTTAATTAATCACGAAAAAACCTTGCTGAAAAATTATGAAACAATTGTACAGCAATATTCTACGTGAAAAACTGAATCCAAACATATCTAATTTGCAATTTTTGTCCTAGTAGTTTAATTTCTACTGATTTTACAATTTTCAGCTATTTTCTGCAAAATTAAATCGATTTAATTAAATAGACAAAGTCAGTTGACTAGTCTGTGCTGACGTGGCACGCGCTGACCAGTCAGCGGTCAACAATGAGCGTCAATGCGCGATCCAGGCCGTGCGTTGCAGATCCTGTGGCTGAGAGAGCTCGCTAGGGGAGGGCTCGCCGGCGGTCGGGTCGACGGGGGCGGCGGTTCCAGCGAGGGATGGCGGTGGAGAGGTGTACGACGAGGTTCAGCGGGGTTCGACGGTCTCGGGGGCGTCCACGGCGCGAAGCTTCGCTTCCACTAGCGGTGGCAGTGAGCGGCTGGAGGCGGACGGCGGTGCTCCGCTCCGGCGATCTCGGGGGCGTGCTCCAGTGGACCTGCGGCGAAGGGAACCGGTCAGGGCGACGCGGCCGAGCGAGGGGAAGATGGGAGGGTCATCGGAGTAAGAGGGGGCGATCGGTGCGGCGAGCTCGAGTCCGTACCGACGGAAATGGCAGCAGCAGCGACGTCGAGCTCCGGCGAGGAATCTGGCGTAGATGGCGGCGTCGTAGGCGATGGTTTTGGGGGGATTTCGAAGAGGGGAACCTAGGGATTAAGAGGGGGCAACAAATACTCGGGTTCTATTCGGATTCGTTGCGAATTCCACGAGAATCGGAGTTGGCTGTGGAGTCCGAGAAGAACACGCGATGGGGAAGGCGCTGACGGGCGGGGCCCGCACGTTAGTGGCCCTGGGCTAGGTGGGCGGCGCATAGCTGTTGTCCGCACGCGCGGCGTGCATGCAGCTGTTGCCGCTGGCTACGAGGCTCGCAGGCCCCGACTGGGCCGGCCGGGTGGGACGCGACCGCGTGGGCTGGCCGGCGCGCTACTGTGCTGCTTTCTCTTTTTTTCATTTTCTTTTTCTTTTTCCTGAACGTTTTTCTTAACTGAACCCTCGGACTGAAACTGTCGAGAACTGTCTGAATTTAACCAAAAAATCAGATTAGCATAACTTTTGAACCGTAGCTCCGAATGAGGTGATTCAAATTGCTACGGGTTCATATCTGAACCCACTACACACATGTGCCTTCCAAACCACTAAACTAACTCTTTCCAGCATATGAAAGATAGAAACCAAGCAACCGTGTGTATGTGACAAATGCATGCAAGTGGGTTTTGACAAAAAGTTTGAAACTGATTATTTTTGCAATGGTGCTCATGATGCAATAACATGTATGATATGCAGTACCAAATCTAAATTTTGGGATGTGACAATTGGACACTGAATTTGTTGGTGTGAATTGTCATACGAAACAACACAATTCATGAACTACAATGGCCTAAGTAACTAACAAAATAATATGTGATGATGTTCATCGAGAACAAATAAAGGGTTGTTGTCTTGCTCATTAATATGAAATCTTTTCTTCAAGATTTGTCTTACCAGGTGTTATGATAACAAAAGGGTTGTTCAAATAATTTTCGTAATCCATAAATATGGATGATTTACAAATATCGTTAGATAAATCACATTCATAAAACTAGTGCTAAAAAATGTCGAAATACAATTGATTGAAAGATCACTTGGAAAGTGACATCGTCGTTTAAATTATATTGGAAATAAAACATGAAGAAACTCCATGTGGATGGAATTTTGGAGTCTTTTGATGTCGACCAAATGAAGCTTGTGAAACTTTCCTAGAAATAATTAAAACTCCGTTCATAGGCCAAAAGTGAATGAATGACTAGCTTATTGGAACTTGTACATATAGATGTATGAAGCCCATTATGTGTAGTCAAGAGCGATGGATTTCAACTTCATATGCTTTCTCCAAAAATTTGAGTGAATATATGAATATTTACTTAATGAGGATGAAGTGTGAAACATTTGAAAAAGTTCGAAGACTTTCAAGATGAAGTGCAAAATCAATGTAAAAATAAAATAAACAATTTATGATAGGATCATAAAGGAAGATATTTGAGTTATAAGTTTAGCATAAACACATAAGATTTGAGGAATCATTCCATGGATTTGCATTTCTCGAAACACCATATGAGTATGGAGTAATCATGATATGTAATAAAACCTTGTTTGACATGGTGAGATCAAAGGTGTCATTTATAAAACTGTCATTATATTTTAAAGATTATAAGCTTTAAATACTACCGCTTTTTACTAAAAAGATATGCATCATGATCCGTTGAAATGACACCATATAAAGTTATGGTTTGGAATAAAACTCAAGTTGTCCTTTCTTAAACATTGGTATGCATAAGTAAGATGTTTACAAGCAAAGTCGGATGAGCATGTCTTTGTAGGTTATTTCGGATAAGCGTTGGGTACTCCTCCATAACACAAAATACAAAAGTGTTTACCACTTAGAATGTCAAGTTTCTTGAGAAGAAATTTTTCGTGAAAAGTTAAGTGGGAGGACAATAGAACTTTGATAAGGTTAAAAGAACCTTAGCTATATGTGCTAAGTTGCACAGCACCGGAAATCATTTCGGAGGTAGCAACAATGCTCATGGCTCACGTGCCTCAAAGGTTGTGGTCACGGAGGTCTAAGTTCCTATTGAACCTAGTAGGTCGGGTAAACAATCAAATACTAGTATTTCATTGTTGTTTGACAATGATGAACCGACTATATGCAAAGAAGCGATGATAGGCCCTGACTTCATCAGATAGCTTTAAGCCATAGAATCCGTGATAGTTCCATACACTAGAAATCAAGCTTTGAACTTGAAAGGCCCTCTAGAAAGGTGTAAGACATTATAGTCGTGTTTGGATCTATAAAAAAATATACATGGATGTTTCACATCTATGAAATAGTCGACATATTGGGAAAGAGTTCACAACAATGTTCAAAGGTTGACTATGACAAGATTTGATCTTTCATAACGATACTTAGTCTAGACGGATTAATGTTGCAACCACTATATATAATTTTGTTATGTGGTAGTTGAATAAACAAAACAAGTTCTTTTAATAGAATTGTTACCTATGATGTGTGCATAACACGGTACAAATGGTTTTGTTAATTCAAGTGATGCTAAAAGCATATGCAAAACCTCAATGGTTGAAGTAAGCATCGAGGAGTTGGAACCTTCACCATGATGAAATTGTTAAAAGAGTTTAAATTCACCGCAGATGATGAAGATGCTTGCACTTGCAAGAAATTAAGTTGGAGCACTAAGACATATTTCTAATACATTATGTGGAAGACATATTGTTGATTTGAAATGATGTATCTTTTATTAACACATGTTAAGAATTTCATATCGATGAAAGACTTAGGCAAAACCCAAATGTTTGGCATCAATATCTATATAGATAGATTGAGACGCTAATATGGTTGTGCCAAATGTACATAGATGAGATATTGAATGAGTTCAATATGGAAATGACAAGAAAGGTTCTTGCCACACACAAAGGATGAAATACAAATTCAAGTGTATCGACACTTGGTAAGAGAAACAAAGATTCAAGTATTGATTGATACTTGATGAATAAAATCACAAAGAGTATTTTTCAATCATACCGTGATATGTACAAATCCAGATATGTCCTATGCTCTAAATGTTATAAGCATATACCAGAATGATTCATAAGATGATCATTGGATAATAGTAAGCATATTCTTATGATCTTTTAGAAGAACCAAGAATATAATATTTTATAGAAGTGACAAATAGATGGTTAGTTCATTGTAAAAATACTACATTTGATACTAGTTTTGTCACAAAGTACAAATTAAGTTTATCTCAATCTAAACTAAGGGTGGCAAGATATGATGGAAAGTAAGTTCCATAATGGATTTGGATGAGTTCCAAAGTTAAGACATTGTGGCAGATACTACAACAAAAGGCTAAGTATATGACTGCTATTATAGCAGCAAAAGAGGGCATTTGTGTCAAATAGTTTGTTATCAAACTAGGTGTGGTTCACAGTGGGATAGTTCTATGAAGATATATTGTACGACAATATTATCAACATATTTTAACCCCAAGGAACTAAAGGTCTCACCAAAGGACCAAATTTATACAAATACATATCATTAGAGAATGAGTGATGTGTGGAGACGCAAAGACATACAATTACACACGGACCTGTAAGTGTCGGATACGAAGATCAGTTGACCACTAGCAATCATGTACATACAACACCGCAAAGCCATAGGTGTTGAATACACAAAAATTTTAAACTAGATTATTGTCTCTAGTGCAAGTGGGAGACTGTTGGAGATATTCCCAAGAGGCAAGAATAAAGTGGTTATTATCATATCTTCATGCTTATGATAAATGTTTACATACCATGCTATAATTATATTAACCGAAACCATTAATACTTGTGTTATTTGTAAACATAAAAGAGTCCCTAGTAAAGCCTCTTGTTAACCAGCTTGTTGGTTAATATATGATCATGGTTTCCTGATCATGAACATTGAGATGTTATTAACAACAAGGTCATATCATTAGGATAATGATGTGATGGACATACTCCTATAGTTAAGCGTAGCATAAGATCAAGTCATTCAAATAGTTCACTTGCTATAAGCTTTCAAATACATAGTAACCTAAATCCTTCGACCATGAGGTCATGTTAATCACCATCACCAGATGGATACTTTGATGACATCAAACACCATTTTGTAACTGGGTGGCTATAAAGGTGACATTGAGTGTTCGGAAAGTATGTGTTGAGGCACATGGATCAAGAGTGGGATTTGTCCATCCATATGACGGATAGATATACTCGGGGCCCTCTCGGTGGAATGTCATCCAATTAGCTTGCAAGCATGTGGCTGGATCACATATCACAGGAACGAGAAAAGAGTACTTATCGGTAATGAGGTTGAACTAGGTATGCAGAGATACCGACGATCAAACCTCGGATAAGTAAAATATCACGAGACAAAGGGAAATTGGTATCGTATGCAAGTGGTTAATTCGATCACAAAGTAATCGTAGAAATATGTGGGAGCCATATGAATTTCCAGATTCCTCTATTGGTTATTGATCAGAGAAGAGTCTCGGTCATGTCTGCATAATTCACGAACCGTAGGGAGACACACTTAAGGATTCGATGTTGTTTAGTAGATATGGAATGTAAGTAGGGAGACCGAATGTTGTTCAGAATCTTGGATGGGATCCGGGATATCACGAGGAGATTCGGAATGGTCCGGAGAATAAGATTCATATAAGGAAAGTCCAATTCCGGAGTTCGGGAATGATTCCCGTGTTTTCACCGGAATGATCTAGAAGGGTCTAGAAGGTTCACCAGACCGGAAGGGGAAGGGTGCATGAATGTTTCATGACAAAGTGGAATGATTGTGTCATGTCCTAAGTCACATGGTTGGGTGTTTGTAAGAAAGAAATTAAGCTCCAAATTGAAAGTCAAAAGGCAAGTTCGAAAAGTCAAACTGGGACAATGTATCCTGGTGGAGGAAGGAAAGAATCCTTCTATCCCTCCACCACAAGCCAAGTAGGAGAAGGAGTTGGGGAAGGATTCAAACTCCCTCTCCCAAGCTGCCCCTCCCTCTCATAAACAGAGGGGAGGGGCTGCCCCAAACACACAACAACAACACCCTCCAAGCCGCCCCACGCCTGCTGCCGCCACCGCCGCGCCGCCGCCGCCCTAGCCACCGCTGACTCCACCTACTCCTCTCTGACTTATAAACCATAGACCGCCGGGGAAACCCTAATACTCCACCATAACCTGCTCCGTCTTAGGCGAAGCCCTGCGGGATCTTCCCTCTACTTCTGAAACCACGCCATCGTGCTACCGGAACCGCGAGGAGAGAACTACAACCTCTGCCGCCTGCTAGAACAAGGGAGAGGAAGGTCTTCATCGAGTACCGAATGTGTGACCGACTGCGGAAGCGCTGCCGGAACGCAGCGTTGGAAGGATTGTCTACACGATCTTGAGATTGGCAAGTGTACGACTACATCACCCACGAGAATCTGCTCTCGTTAACCGCTTTGGAATCTTCAAGGGTGAGTACTCTAATCGACTCGTTGCTACAATCTAGTAGATAGATCTTGGCTTTTTTATGTTCATGCAGTAGATTTTTTTGTTTTCCATGCTACGAACCCCTTCAGAAAGATGATATCTCTATCATCTAGTGGGTTTACACACGCATATCTACGGAGCTCTTCAATCTGGTCTCCTCCAACAACGACACCGCCGCCGAGCTCTGGGCATCCCTTCAACAGTTGTTCTAGGACAACTCCGATGCGCGCGTCAATACGCTCAACACTGAGCTACACACCACAACTCAGGGTGATGCCTCGGTCACCGTCTTCTGCCGGCGGATCAAGGCCATTAGCAACAAACTCCATGAACTAGGAACTCGGCTATCATGTCGAGGACTGCACCCTTATCAACACCCTCCTCGTCGGCCTCAGTGATCAGTTCGATAAGCAACAGTCCTTCATCCCCATGCTCAAGCCCTACCCCACCTTTAAGGAGGTCCGCTCCCTCATCCAGTAAGAAGAGAAGAACCAGGCTCGCAAGGCGCAACGGGCGCCGCGGGTGTTTCATGCCGCCGCCCCCTCTGTCACGGCAGCAATTCACGCCCCTGGGATGCCGCGGCAGCCCGCACCTCCACCTCCTGCCGTGACTGCTGCCGCTCCCCAACCGTCCTCCAGCTGGCACCTGAGCCCCAACTATAGGGGAAAGAACCCGATCTACCGGCCTCCTCAACCTTGCCCTGCTGTCCCCGCACCTGCTCCGCCATCAGCCGCTTCGTCGCCCCTAGCACCTGCACCGTGGCCTCCTCAGCATGAACCCTGGACCGGCTGATGGAGCGCTGGGTTGATGTAGGAGCGCTTCGTTGGAAAACCCAAGAGCAAGGTGTGAAGAGCACAACAGCAAGCCTTCCCTCAGTAAGAAACCGAGGTTATCGAACCAGTAGGAGGAAGGAAACGTCACACAAGTGTTGCAAGCAACATGGAAACCTGGACAACACAAACTCAAGACTTTTCCCCAACGAACAGTGAGGTTGTCAAGCTCACCAGTTTGTTGTAACAATGGATTAACTATATGGTGTGGAAGGTGATGAGTGGTTTGCAGCAAGTAAGAAGTAACAATGGAAGATGTATCAATGGAAAAAATTGGACCAGGGTCCATAGTTCACTAGAGGTGCTCTCCTTAGATAAATAACATGGCATGAAGGGTAAACAAATTACAGCAGGGCAATTGACAGGAACTGAGCAAGGCATGACAATGCAATACTAGACAAAAAGATCCTATGAGATTCGATTGGGCAATACAACAAGATACATAGACCGCCATCCAACTGCATCTATGACTAGAAGTCCACCTTTAGGTTATCATGTGAACCCCTCCAGTATTAAGTTGCAAGCAACAGACAACTGCTTTAAGCAAAGTGTGTAAGGTAAACAATCTACTTGTTCCATGAACAAGAGACCGTTGTTTTCTCCCTAGTGGCAACAGCACATCTACAACCGAAGAGATTTCTGTCACTTCCCTTAGATTAAATAGAGGCACGAACCCACTATCGAGCATAAATACCCACTCTTGGAGTCACTAGCAACTACTTGGCCAAGATAGCTACTAACAACGGAGAGCATGCAAGATCACAAACAACACAGACATGATAGAATCAAATAGACAAAACCATTAATCAATCTGACATAGTAATCTCAATATCCATCGGATCCCCGCAAATACAACATGCATGATTACAAATAGATTAGATCTTGATCATGAACGGAGCTCACAAGATCTATACATGAAAGCACAAGGAGGAGATACAAACATCTAGCTACTACATGGACCCGTAGTCTAAGGTGGAACTACTCAAGCTTCATACCAGAGAAGAAGGCCTCCCGGATGATTTCCCCTCTGGTAGGGTGCCGGGAAGAACTTCAGACCCCCCCCCCCCCGATCTAGGGACGATGGTGGTGGCGGCTACAGACAGTTTTGTGGAGTTTTGATCGGGTGTTTAGGGTTTCTACATCAGGGGCTTCTTATAGGCGAAGAGGAGACGCTGGGAGGCGGCCAGGGGGCCACACCCTGCCCAGGCGCGGGCCAGGCTTGGCCTCGCCTAGGAGGGTATGGCCGCTCTGTGGCGCCCCTCTGTCTCTCCTCTGTAGTCTGTGTTGCCCACGGTAAAATATTGACTTTGGCTTTTGTCCCGTCCAATTCCGAGAATATTGATTTTCTGCCTTTCTGGAACCAAAAACAGAAGAAAACAGGCAACTGGAACTATGGCAACTTGTTAATAGGTTAGTTCCAGAAAACATATAAAAACACCACAAAGTGTAGACAAAGCAAAGTAAAGTAGATACTAAACAAGCATGGAACATCAAAAATTATAGATACGTTTCCGACGTATCACCGGCCTTGTGCAGGCTTGGTCGATGCCCTGGTCGGCCCCTTCACCGTACGGCTCCCCTCCTGCATACATAGGCACGTGGAGCCCTGGTATTTGTCCAGCCACCGGCTCCCCTGGCCTCCTCGGATCCCGACCACCGGTGCACGTCTACACCGCCACTGCTACACCACCTCCCGGTGCACCAAGACTCCTGTCAAGCTACTACAACATGCAGGCTCCGTACGCGTACAACTAGCTACAACCTCTCCCCTACGTCAACATGCAAACTCCTGGCCCTCTGCTCCACCACAACAGTCGGTCTGGGACCAAGCCACCTTCATAAACGCCATGAACAATTTTACCCTCCATAACGAAGGTACGGATTGGATTTTCGATTCTGCTGCATCCTCGCATATGTCTTCAAATATGAATTTGATATCAGCTTGTTTTCTCTCTACCTTCTCCACAATAACTATTTGCGACAGCTCCACAATCTCTGTTTATTGCACTGGTCACTCTCACATACCTTCCCCTTATGTCGACTTTCTTCTTCACAATATTCTTGTTGTCCCTTCCTTAATCAAAAATCTGATTTATGTTCAAAAATTCTGCATTGATAATAAAGTTATCCTGGCTTTTGAACCTTTTGGTTTGTCTGTGAAGGATCTGAAAACGGGGGGGGGGGGGGGGGGGGGGTTCTCGCTCGGTACAATAGCACTAGCGATCTTTATCCTCTTCATGGCACGGCCACAACCACCCCCCGCGCCATGCTTGCATCAGTTGATCTGTGGCATCGTCGTCTAGGCCACCCTAATTAAAACACTCTATCATCTATGCTTCAAGATTTTGTATCACTAGTTCTACTGCTTTTCATTATCCCTCTCTTTGTAATGCCTGTCAATGCGGCAAACATGTTAGATTACCCTTTGGAACCTCTACTACCATTAGCACTTTTCCTTTTGAGCTACTTCATTGTGATCTATGGACCTCTCCAATACCTAGTGTTTCTGGTTATAAATATTATCTTCTGATCTTGGATGATTATTCTCATTATATTTATACTTTTCCTATCGTACTAAATCTGATGTGCATGCAGTTTTTACCAATTTTCGGTAGTATGTTCTTACTCACTTTGGCTTGCCAATTCGATTTATTCAATGTGAATGTTCATGTATTTTATAACACTCAAAACCGTAACTTCTTTCTCTCTCAAGGCATTCTTCTCCGCTTTTCATGTCCTTATACTTCTTCCCAAAACGGTAAAGCCGAACGTTCTCTTTGTTCCATTAACGACATTATTCGCACATTGCTTTTACAAGCTTCTCTTCCTTCTCGTTTTTGGGATGAAGCTCTTCGCACAATCACGCTACTTACAAACATTCGACCAACCAAAATATGCCCTCTTTACTCGCCTTTTGAATCTCTTTTTCTTTCTCACCACGACTACTCCTTTTTTGCGTGTTTTTGGCTGCCTATGTTTTCCCAACATTGCCTCTACCGCCTCCAACAAACTAGAACCACGCTCACTACCTTGCATCCACCTTGGTATTTCTGATGATCACTAAGGATATCGTTGCTTTGATCCATCTTCTGGTCGTGTTCTTGTGTCTCCCCATGTCACATTCGATGAAAATACTTTTCCTTATGCTGCCACCAAAACCACCCAACCAACCAGCCCCACCAACAAAACCTCTTCCTTAGTTCATCCTGTCGTCATCTCTGCCACGGCAGATTTTTGCTCCGTTTCTGTGTCGCGGTAGCCTTTTCCCTTGTTTCTCTGCCGCGACAGCCCTCCGCCACACCCTAGTCTCCTGTCGCGGCAGATTTTCTGCCAATTCGCTGCTTCGGCAGCCTACCGCTACCCACACTCCTTCGCGCCAGATTTTAGCACCACTTCTTTGCCGTGGCAGACCTCTGAGTCAACCACCAAAACGCCCACCCCTACAACTGAGACCTCTTCCACACCACAACCGAGCTTCTCAAGAGAACACCACCACCACTGAAAGGAGTAGTTCATCATCAGGTTTGGCATCCCCTTGGCTTGTTCCAAGCTTTGGGGAGTGTCGCGGTATCACCACCTATATATTTCATCTTTTACCTTTTTAGTGGATTCTTATCTTTGGTAGAGAAGTTATCTTATAGTTTGGGTTGCATGTGGAAGTATCTCTCCTTTAGTTGTTTATCTATGTATCCCTTGGTGTGAGTGCCTTTATTGAATATTAATGAGAAGTCTAATCTTTTACTTTTTGCACTCCTTATTTTAGTTTGCAATCTCTATTATATGATGGATCTTGTTGATCGGTATTGGCATCACGTTGGGAGGATCAAGTAACTCTATATTGGTTTTGGCAAACCGAGCTCTGGTCAGTAGCAACACTTTTTGAGGTTTGAAAGAAAAAGATAAAAAGCTTACAAGTATTTGGTATCATCTATTTTCTTTCTTGTTGGCTCATAAGCTTAGTATTCTTTATTTAAGATATTTTGTGTCTTCAAGGAAGATTGCATGTTTGGCTTTATTACTTGTATGTTTGCTTGTTTCTTTCAACTCTCTGGCTTGCTACCTAGTCTTGCTATCCAAAAACCTATTTTGAGAAGGCATACTTCTCATGTTTCCAAATCCCTGTGAACCCAACCTTTGCCATTTGTGTCCACCATATCTACCTAGTGGAAGTATTGCTACTCCAAGCAAATTCTCAAGCTTCATCTATCTTTCGAATTAAAAAGTTTTTTGTTATGTGAAAACTAGTTAGTAAAGATCTCACGAACTTGAAGGCACACCTTATTTTCTTGCCCCTAATAAACTTGAACCATTGTGAACATCGAAGTTGTATATGCTTGCATCTATACGTTGGAATTAGCAAAACCGTGCTATCATGGGGAACTTTTTCAACATTGCACTTGTACTCTGTACACCGTTGATATTGTGCTCTTTTGTCTGTGGATGTCACCGGTGTGAAATAAAAAGGGAGCTTGTAAGTCCATTGAGTTTGTATTTTGTGTTAGAGAAACGCCTAGGCCGCTATCCTAAGCCATGCCTAATCATGGTGGAAACTATCGGCATCACCATAGTGAGCAATCCGTGAAGCATCCTCAATAAAAATCTATTCATACAGTAAATAAAAAGATCGCTGGGATGCTCACTATCTGCTTGCCTTGTCATTTTGGTTATGGGAAACCTCCTGTACCATGTGCAAGGGGTACCCCGTTGGCGGTTCTCAATGATATGCAAGTACTTACAATGACAAGAACTTACCTATGACCGAAGTTTAGTAGCATGAGGATGGACCCTCATATTCAAGGGACATGAGTTCGTCAAGCATATACTCCATCCTTGTTCACTTTAACCTTAATCATCTCAAGATGCCTATGATAGTGGCAATGAGGGCTCAAACCTAGTAAGTACCATAATCTTTTGGAAGCTCTTTATGACTTGTAATCCCTGCTTCCCTCTAAGAAGGGACCTTTATCCCACTTCCAAGTTGAGTCAGTAAACCTACTTCCTCTCTATATCCAGCAAGCATTTGAGTTGTTGTGTTTCAAGCATTCATATAGTGATTTATTCAATCATGTTCTTTATCTTCCTTGTTTGCACAAAACTCTTATCTATTGAGTATTACTTTGAAAGCCTTCACTTGTGAAAAACCTTTTTGAGCAAAGAGTGCTCCTGTTATAAAACTTCTATAAAAAGCTTGTTGTGAAACTATTTGCCAGGTGTTCTCTGACCAAGAACCAAGTTTGCCAATTCCAATTATGATTTATCTTTATGCATCTCTATTGTGACTGCTGTACTTGGTTGCAAGCTAAGTTATGTATTGGTGAGTTTCTTTCTTCTATGAGTTGTGCAATGGTAAGTGTGATGCTTCTTGTTCGTATTATTTTATCGACACTTCACTCCATAAACCCGTGGACATGTTTACTGAGCTCAGTTTTCGCTTGGGGACAAGCGAAGGTCTAAGCATGGGGGAGTTGATATGCCCAATTTGCATCATCTTTCTATATCATAATCTACCTCCATTCATTGATATTTGTCTTATTATGAGGTGTTACTTATGGCTTTTCATCTGTTTATGCATGTTGGATGATTCTTGGAGGATGAACTGTCGGAGTCTGGATTCTGATGGAAAAGAAGGCGTTTAGGTGCAATTTCACGAAGATCAGAAAAATACCAGAAAAATATGGAAACATATTTTTTCCCAGAATACGAAGGAAGCCAGAACGAGGAGCGAAGAGGGGCCATGGGGGTCCCACACCCCCTAGGGGCGGGTCCCCCCTTGGCCGCGCCTTGGGTAGGTGTGGCCCACCTGCCCGGCCTCCAACTCTGCCCCTTCGCCTATATATTCACAACGGAACCCTAAGCCTCAGGGAGCGACCACAGATAGATTTCCGTTGCCTCTAGTAGCGGAAAACACCAAGAGAGAAAGATCTCTCCAGCAGACAAATTTATGGCAGGGAAATTCCTTCCCGGAGAGGGGATACCGTCGCCATCAACACCATCGTCAAGCTAGGATTCATCGGGATCATCATCATCCACACCATCATCTCTACCAGCACCATCATCACCACACCGTCCCGCTGTAACAATTGTGTTGGATATTGCTTTAGTTCTTAGGGGAAACTTTCCCGGTGTTAATTACTATTGTAGTTGATGCTTGTGAGTGGAACCATTGGATTTTTGTTTATATTCAGATTGTTATCCATTACCATATCATCTTTGATCTTGATCCATATGATGTCTTATGAGTAGTTCGTTGTGTTCTTGAGGACATGGGAGAAGTCATGTTGTTAGTAGTGAATCTGTGTTGAGTTATTATTCAATGGTTTGGTATTTAAGTTGTGGTGCTATTCTTCTAGTGGTGTCATGTGAACGTCGACTACATGATACTTCACCATTTATGGGCCTGGGGGAATGAATTGTGTATTTGGCTACTAATTGAGGGGTTGCTGGAGTGACAGAAACCTGAACTCCTGTTAGGACACCTTTGCACAAGCGAGTGTAGGATCTCAGAGTTTAAGGCTGTGGTTAGATTTATATCTTAATTACTTTCCTATAGTTACAGATGTTTGCAGGGGGTTTAATCACAAGTATGTATTAGTCCAAGTAAGGTCGGTATGTTAGCACAGGTTCACCCACACAACACTTACAACACTAGAGAAGAGTACTCAGCTATTTGAAGCGAAAGCACTTGATAGAATTACCATGTGTCCTCGAGAACGTTTGGTCCTTATAAGTATTTCCACTGGCTTGTCCTTTGCTAAGAAAGGATTGGGCCACTTGCTCCGTTTATTCGTTACCTTTGTTACTTGCTCCTTGTTTTGTTTCCTTATCAAAAAACCACTAAATTTTCGTTTGCTAAGTATTCTCAGGAATTTCCTGCTCCACACCACTGTTCAGCACCTTTTGCTCCTAGTTGGGATCAACACTCCTATTTATCGAAAGTACTGCGATACACCCCCTATACTTGTGGGTCATCAAGACTATTTTCTGGCGCTGTTACCGAGGAGTGAAGCGCTATTGAAGAGTGGAACTGGTAAGGGAAACTTCTACTTTGAGTATTGCTTTTTGTAACTGCTTGCTACTTTGTTTCCAATATGGATAACCCACTTGGTTTTCTGTTTGGGAGAACTACTACCACTGAAAGGGTAGTAGAGGAACCACCACCCGTTGAGATAGATCCTTTTAAGATACCTACAAGTATTTTTAATCATGTTATGGATAATTATTATTTAGGGGATGGAACAGTCCATCCTGGTGATCACTTGCTTTTTATCCATGAATTATGTGGGTTGTTTAAGTGTGCAGGTATCACAACTAAACAGGTGAAGAAGAAGTTACTCTCCATATCCTTGAAAGGGAGAGCTGAAGAATGGTATAAGCTGCTAAAGAATGGACAATCCATGGAATGGGAGGAGATGGTTTCTCTCTTTTACTCTAAATTTTATCCTCCTAGTGAAATTCATAAGGATAGAAATCTTATATATAACTTTTGGCCTCTTGATGGAGAGAGTACAGCTCAAGCTTGGGGGAGACTGAAGTTACTAATGCTTAAATGTCCTATTCATGAACTCCCTAACAATATTATTCTCAATAACTTTTATGCTAGGCTTTCTCTTCATGATAAAGATTTACTAGATGCTTCTTGTGCTGGATCATTCACACGCATGAAGGAAGAAGCTAAATGGGATTTACTAGACCGTATTCAAGAGAACATTGAAGCCTGAGAGAATGACAACGGAAGAAAGTCAGGTATAAATTATGATTATGAATGCATTAAATCTTTTATGGGAACTGATGGCTTCCGTGATATTAGTAATGAGTTTGGTCTTTATTCCCAAATTATTGCCAATTGTTTTAAGGCCTTTGTGTTTTACATAGATATTCCCAGGAAGAAGTGGAATAAGTACCATTCTTCGTAAAAAGATGTTGTTAGCCATGTTTCCATTAGAAGTACTGAAGTTTGTACTACTAATCATATTATGCCTGAACCTCATGTTGAAAAATTACCATTCCCAGATAAGGTAAAGGAGTATTCTATGATTATTAGTGCAAATAACAAAGGTACAATAAAAACTGTGGAGCCTGGTGAGCAAATTAATGATGAACCTGTGGTAGCTATTGTGAAAGACACTATCACTAGAAATATAGAGGATGAGCACATTGTCTTCTGTGAAGACGCTTCTAATATTGTCTCTCATCCTAGTGGAGCTAGAAAATCTAGTGTTCCTGTGCTTTCTGTTAAAATTGGTGACCATTGCTATTATGGTTTGTGTGATATTGGTGCTAGTTCTAGTGTTATTCCTTATGAGCTTCACAGGGAAATTATGCATGAGATTGGTACTTGTGAGCTTGAGGACATTAATGTGGTTATTCACCTTTCTAATAAGGAAACCATTTGCCCCATTGGCATTGTAAGAGATGTGGAGGTTCTATGTGGTAATATTAAGTATCCTGCTGATTTTCTAGTACTTAATTCAGCAGCTAGCAGAACTTGTCCTATCATTTTTGGTAGACTTTTCTTGAACACTTGTGGATCTATTATTGATTATAAGAAGGAAAAAGTTTTAACTAAGTTTGATGGAGATTCTTATGAGTTTAACTTTTCCAAATTTGCTAAAGCTCCTTGTGAAAATAGCTTGCCTAATAAAGATTTCAGGATGGAACAACTTGCTTCTATTGATCCAGTCTATGACCTTGGACCTCTTTTTGGTGACTGTAAGTATGCTTATTCTGATGATAAAGTTGTTTCCAGTGACAGTTATATTGTCAAATTTATTCAAAGTGATACTGAAATTTATTTTGAGAGAGGGAAACATGGTTTTATGCATCTCAATAATGTTAAGTTTCCCTGTTTTATGTTGAAAGCTTTGAAGTCGCATTTGTTTTGTATTCCTATGCTTGTGGATTTTTGTTTCAACAATTCATTTTCTCATGATAATCCCATGCATAGGAAGTGGGTTAGACTCAAATGTGTTGGTTATTTGCTTCTTGATGCTCTCTTTCACTTCAAATATTTATCTCCTATGTGAGCATCTTTGAAAGTTTCAAGCCTAACTTAAAGGCATTAAAGAAAAGTACTTGTTGGGAGATAACCCAAGAGTTTTGTCGAGTCTTGGAAGTTATTACCTCAGTAATAACCGCTCCTTATCCTTTTTGTTTTGGTTTTTGTGTCAAGTTCAACTACTTTTGTGATGTAGAGGAGTTGTGAAAAGTGGTTGTCCTAGGAAATAATTTTGTGCCGCATTGTAAAAATTCCTGAGGGAGCTCAGTACTTCGGGTGAAGCCGTATTTTATGAGCTTGTTCTACAGGTTTTACCCAACTTTCATTAGTTCTTAACTTTTTGATTTGAGCAACATAAGGTTTTTGAAAAAATCAATCTTTGCCTGCTGGTCTGTTTTGACAGATTTCTGCCATTATTTGTGTCGTGGTGGTATCACGGCATATGCCATGGGTAGGCTAAAGTTGGGGCCGATGGACGTGGAGGAATCCGGGGAGGGATGATGCAGTGAAGACCGCACTCGTATGAACCAAGAGACATACAATGTATATTGGATTGAAGCTCTCAAGTGTAGATAACACCTCATTCTATACATCTAATCTCTTATAATCTTGCCATACTTGTGGCTACAATCATGCTCCTTGAGCTGTATCTCCTATGTTTCTATCTAGATCTCTCTGTGAGAGTGGAGGAAGAGGAAGAAGGAGAGCTCTTAGTGAGCAGAGAGGGGAAGAGCCCTTCGGGGCCTCCCTGGGAACGATCCCCCTGGTGCTCCTTATAAAGGGGAGCCCAGGGGACAAATCTTGTTCCCCGCGATTGGTATCTAGGCAGCATATTCCTAGCATCTTCTTAGATGCTGAGCATATTTCTGGTATCTTCTTAGATGCTGAGCATATGCCTTGGCATCTTTGGTGATGCCAGGGCATATTCCTAGATGCCATAGGCATGTTCCTTATTGCTCCTGTCAGTCTGAGGTAGGAACGTCCCATGACTGGCACGTGACATGAAGATCTTGACTTGGCCTGAAGGTATGTCGATGTAGTGGTCGAGGCAGCGTTCGAGGGTGAATAATAGGGCGTCTGGGGTGAACTGATTCGGCCCAGACGTCTCAGGCGAAGGAGAAACTCGGCCCAGGCTTTGGCTGACTCGGCCTAGGAGAAGAAGTGGCCCAAGTGGAGAGATGCCAGCCCAGCCGGGTCTTGGCTTGAGTCGGCCCATACTGGGCTGAACTACAGCCCAGTCGGGTCTGCAGGATGGCTCGGTGGCAGTGACTTCGTGGTGGGCCGACATAGCCTGTGTCAGCCCACCCGGGGTGATCTGGTGGCCTGCGGATCGATGCCGGACCGGTGCTGAAGAAAGCCCTGCGGTGGGCTGCATTGCCCCTGCCGGCCCACCCGTGGGAAGAGCTTGCGGGTGACGGGGACCTCGGCCCGTGGCGTGCCGCTAAGGATGAGGCCGGCCTACACGGGGTTCTGCGTCGACGGGGAGCTGGTTTGGTGACGTGGGGTGAATAAGCAGCGCGGGAGTCGGGGGAAGACGTGGGACGGAGGTGACGTTGGCGGGAGGCGTGCTGGCGATGCCGGCGGGACGGGAGGAGACCGTTCGGTGGGTTGATTCGGCGGGAACCAAACGAGGGAGCTCTTCTCCTGTGGGCCGACGCGCTGGGATTCGGCCCAGCCGAGCTAAGTGGCAATTCGGCCCAGTCTGGGAAAATATGGTCTGTTAGTTTTAGTATCAGGCCGAATTAAATACAATTCGGCCCACGGATGTTTTTTCCCTCTCTTTATTATTTCATTCTCTTTGTGTCTTGTTTTTCTATTCATATATGTATTTTTCTCCCCCTATGTCTTTCATCAAATCCTTTATTCGTGCATGGATATCTGTTTATACCTCAACTCTGGGGTATCTGGGGTTACATCCCCGACATTAGTCCCCGAGTCTATGTGGAATTCGTAGAGTCGCTCATAGACTTTGTATCAAATATTCCCAGAGTTGTTTTATGACTTATAACCTCTTGGTAATATACTTCTTTTTCATACAACCCTTTTGGGCAAGTTTTAGACTTCTGGTCTTCTTTGGCATTGCTCGTAACCCTTTCTGGTAAGTTCTTGACTTCTGGCCTTATTGGGCACTGGTTATAACCCCTTTGGATAAGTTTCTAGACTTCTTGCCTTCATGGGCACTGGTCATAACCCCTTAGGTTAAGTTTCTAGACTTCTAGCCTTCATGGGCACTGGTCATAACCCCTTTGGGTAAGTTACTGGACTCCTGGCCTTCATGGGCATTGGTCATAACCCCTTTGGGTAAGTTTCTGGACTTCTGGCCTTCATGGGCACTGGTCATACCCCCCTTGGGTAAGTTTCTGGACTTCTGGCCTTCGTGGGCACTGGTCATAACCCCTTTGGGTAAGTTTCTGGACTTCTGGCCTTCTTGGGCACTGGTCATAACCCCTTTGGGTAAGTTTTTGGACTTCTGGCCTTCTTTGGCACTGGTCCTAGCCCCTTTGGGTAAGTTATTATTTCTGGCCTTATTGGGCACTGCTCTTTTAACCCCTTTGGGCAAGTTATGAGTTCTGGCCTTATTGGGCACTGCTCTTTTAACCCCTTTGGGTAAGTTATGAGTTCTAGCCTTATTGGGCACTGCTCTTTTAACCTCTTTGGGTAAGTTATGAGTTCTGGCCTTATTGGGCACTGCTCTTTTAACCTCTTTGGGTAAGTTATGAGTTCTGGCCTTATTGGGCACTGCTCTTTTAACCTCTTTGGGTAAGTTATGATCCGAGTCATCTGTTTCCAAATCCGAGTTATTTTACTCAAAATTGACTTATGTCTTAAGTCTGAGTCCTCTGACTCAAATCCGAGGTATATGACTCAAATCCGAGTTATCTCATTCCAAATCCGAGTTACTTTACTCAATTTTGACTTACATCTCAAATCTGAGTTATCTGACTCAAATCCGAGGTATATGACTCAAATCCGAGTTATCTCATTCCAAATTCGAGTTACTTTACTCGATTTTGACATACATCTCAAATCTGAGTCATCTGACTCAAATCCGAGGTATTTGACTCAAATCTGAGTTATCTCATTCCAAATCCGAGTTACTTTACTCAATTTTGACTTACATCTGAGTCATCTGATTCAAATCCGAGGTATATGACTCAAATACTAGTTATCTCATTTCAAATTCGAGTTACTTTACTCAATTTTGACTTACATCTCAAATCTGAGTCATCTGACTCAAATCCGAGGTATACGACTCAAATCCGAGTTATCTCATTCCAAATCCGAGTTACTTTACTCAATTTTGACTTACATCTCACATCTAAGTCATCTGACTCAAATCCGAGGTATATGACTCAAATCCTATTGATCTCATTTCAAATCCGAGTTACTTTACTCAATTTTGACTTATGCCTTGAATCTGAGTCATCTGACTCAAATCCGAGGTATATGACTCAAATCCGAGTCATCTGATTCAAATCTGAGTTATCTGTTTGCCAAGATACAATTTGATTCGATGAGATGATGTCAATTTTCCTCTGGTATGGATCCGAGATATAGATCGAGATTAAGTTTTGGGATATGATAGTATGGCTAATCGGTGAGAGATCTGATTCGAGGTGTTGATATGAGATATAGATTCGAGATATGATAGGCTGGCAAATAGTCATCCGAGATACGAGATGACCTGGCAAGATAGTGGGATATCAATCCGATATTTAACATAACTTGGCAATCTGTCGAGCTGAATCAAACCTTAGTCCCAATCAGAGATGAGCTAGTACGCCAAGTTCGAATGCAAATCCGAATTATCATATACCCTGACAAGATGAATTAAATGTTAGTCTGAATCAAAGATAAGCCACTGAGCTGAGTTAAAGGTTAATCTGAGGCATAAATAAACTGACTCAAATTATATCCGAGTTATAAATAAGCTCGCTGATGAGCTGAGTTACAGGTCAACCCAACGCATAAGTTAACTGACTCAAAATCTATCTGAATCATAAATAAGCTGACTCAACTTCTGTCCGAGTTATATATAAGCTGGCTGATGAGCTGAGTTACAGGATAATCCAAAGCATAATTAAACTGACTCAAATTATGTTTGAATCAACATAATGTTCTCTTACTCCAAAGGTGACTTTACGGATAAGTTGACTAGTCCACGGGTTAAGTTATTTTCTCCCCGGGGTGAAGGATTGAGTGTAGGTGGCTGAGTTATCTGGCACTTACAGTATACTTGGAGAAGTGTTTGAGTGATTCTTGCTAAGTCATACCTGCCCTGCTGAGTTAGTTGGTACTTACTGTCTTGCTTGGAGAAGCTCTTGAGTCATTCTTGCTGAGTCTTACCTGCCTTGCTGAGTCAGACTTGGAGAGCCTCCGCGCTTACCTCTTCGTTCTCTGTTTGCTTGGAGGAACTGAAAGAGCTCTATGAGGAAGAAGTGGATGAAGATGCTCCCGTCCGGATGGAAACCCAACCAACGCCACTAAGAGGCCCCACGGTGGGCGCCAAATGTCGTGGTGGTATCACGGCATATGCCATGGGTAGGCTAAAGTTGGGGCCGATGGACGTGGAGGAATCCGGGGAGGGATGATGCAGTGAAGGCCGCACTCGTATGAACCAAGAGACATACAATGTATATTGGATTGAAGCTCTCAAGTGTAGATAACACCTCATTCTATACATCTAATCTCTTATAATCTTGCCATACTTGTGGCTACAATCATGCTCCTTGAGCTGTATCTCCTATGTTTCTATCTAGATCTCTCTGTGAGAGTGGAGGAAGAGGAAGAAGGAGAGCTCTTAGTGAGCAGAGAGGGGAAGAGCCCTTCGGGGCCTCCCTGGGAACGATCCCCCTGGTGCTCCTTATAAAGGGGAGCCCAGGGGACAAATCTTGTTCCCCACGATTGGTATCTAGGCAGCATATTCCTGGCATCTTCTTAGATGCTGAGCATATTCCTGGTATCTTCTTAGATGCTGAGCATATGCATTGGCATCTTTGGTGATGCCAGGGCATATTCCTAGATGCCATAGGCATATTCCTTATTGCTCCTGTCAGTCTAAGGTAGGAACGTCCCATGACTGGCACGTGACATGAAGATCTTGACTTGGCCTGAAGGTATGTCGATGTAGCGGTCGAGGGAGCGTTCGAGGGTGAATAATAGGGCGTCTGGGGTGAACTGATTCAGCCCAGACGTCTCAGGCGAAGGAGAAACTCGGCCCAGGCTTTGGCTGACTCGGCCTAGGAGAAGAAGCGGCCCAAGTGGAGAGATGCCAGCCTAGCCGGGTCTTGGCTTGAGTCGGCCCAGACTGGGCCGAACTGCAGCCCAGCCAGGTCTGCAGGATGGCTTGGTGGCAGTGACTTCGTGGTGGGCCGACATAGCCTGTGTCAGCCCACACGGGGTGATCTGGTGGCCTGCGGATCGATGACGGACCGGTGCTGAAGAAAGCCCCTAGGTGGGCCGCATTGCCCCTGCCGGCCCACCCGCGGGAAGAGCTTGCGGGCGACGGGGACCTCGGCCCGTGGCGTGCCGCTAAGGATGAGGCCGGCCTACGCGGGGTTCTGCGTCGACGGAGAGCTGGTTTGGCGACGTGGGGTGGCGAAGCAGCGCGGGAGTCGGGGGAAGACGTGGGACGGAGGTGACGTTGGCGGGAGGCATGCTGGCAATGCCGGCGGGACGGGAGGAGACCGTTCGGTGGGTTGATTCGGCGGGAACCAAACGAGGGAGCTCTTCTCCTGTGGGCCGACGTGCTGGGATTCGGCCCAGCCGAGCTAAGTGGCAAGTCGGCACAGTCTGGGCAAATCTGGTCTGTTAGTTTTAGTATCAGGCCGAATTAAATACAATTCGGCCCAGGGATGTTTTTTCCCTCTCTTTATTATTTCATTCTCTTTGTGTCTTGTTTTTCTATTCATATATGTATTTTTCTCCCCCTATGTCTGTCATCAAATCCTTTATTCGTGCATGGATATCTGTTTATACCTCAACTCTGGGGTATCTGGGGTTACATCCCCGACAATTTGCTTTTTGTCTCTTAAAGAAGCTTTGTTTTGATGGATTTTCAGTTGAAGTGCGAACCTAAAGGTTATTGTTTTTTGCTTACACTAATGTTGTCATTGAGTTTGTGCAAGGGTTTTGTAAGAAGGAAATTTTCAGGAGGAGGAGAAGAGGAATCTGCAGAATTCGTCTTTGAATAGGTACAAGTGGTGAAAACAAAAGGTTCGTGAAACTCCAATCTTTTTATATTTTTGATGTTTTTAATGCATAAGGAAGACTACGAGACGGAACATAGAAAGAACCGGAGTCCGAGGTGGACAAACACACCCCAGGCGCGGGCCCAGCCTGGCCACGCCTGGAGGGGGTGTGCCACCCTCGAACTCCGTCTCCGCCTCGTTTCCGTGTCAGTACCTTCCTTATGCATTGAAACTTCGTAATATATAATCCCCCGGATCCCCCGAGGTTCGTGCAACGTGTTCTTGTCGTGTTTTTGTTTTGAACTGTTTTTGTCAGGAAATCTTCTCAAGTTTAGAGCACCATGGCCTCCACCAACGACAAAGGCAAGAAGCCTGAGGAAGAAGATCCTCAAGACCCCAAGGAGGAGGAGATTTTTGTAGGGTATGAAGGAGACATGGAGGAGGACAAGCATCTGGACACCTGCGCTACTGTCGCAAGCATTGGTTTGGTGGCACGACCTACCAAGCTTAGGAGGACAGCACAAATGTCTACATGAGGGAGAACTCCGCGTCATATCCTCGCTCCATGCACACTTCCTCCTCGTACCACTTGTTCTAACCATGTAGGGAAGAAAGACTCTAATAAGGAAGAGTGGAGAAAGAATAACAAGGATTGGGATCCTCGGTCCGAATTGATCATGAGCTGCATTGAGCATAATTCGGAGTTGATTCGTACTCTGACCTTCTATATGGAGGATTTGAAGAAACTTATTGAAGATCTTATCAAGAGAACACCACCACCACCGAAGGAGTAATTCATCATCAGGTTTGGCATCCCCTTGGCTTGTTCCAAGCTTGGTGGAGTGCCGCGGTATCACCACCTTTATCTTTCATGTTTTACCTTTTTAGTGGATTCTTATCTTTGGTAGAGAAGTTATCTTATAGTTTGGGTTGCATGTGGAAGTATCTCTCCTTTAGTTGTTTATCTATGTATCCCTTGGTGTGAGTGCCTTTATTGAATATTAATGAGAAGTCTAATCTTTTACTTTTTGCACTCCTTATTTTAGTTTGCAATCTCTATTATATGATGGATCTTGTTGATCGGTATTGGCATCACGTTGGGAGGATCAAGTAACTCTATATTGGTTTTGGCAAACCGAGCTCTGGTCAGTAGCAACACTTTTTGAGGTTTGAAAGAAAAAGATAAAAAGCTTACAAGTATTTGGTATCATCTATTTTCTTTCTTGTTGGCTCATAAGCTTAGTATTCTTTATTTAAGATATTTTGTGTCTTCAAGGAAGATTGCATGTTTGGCTTTATTACTTGTATGTTTGCTTGTTTCTTTCAACTCTCTGGCTTGCTACCTAGTCTTGCTATCCAAAAACCTATTTTGAGAAGGCATACTTCTCATGTTTCCAAATCCCTGTGAACCCAACCTTTGCCATTTGTGTCCACCATATCTACCTAGTGGCAGTATTGCTACTCCAAGCAAATTCTCAAGCTTCATCTATCTTTCGAATTAAAAAGTTTTTTGTTATGTGAAAACTAGTTAGTAAAGATCTCACGAACTTGAAGGCACACCTTATTTTCTTGCCCCTAATAAACTTGAACCATTGTGACCATCGAAGTTGTATATGCTTGCATCTATACGTTGGAATTAGCAGAACCGTGCTGTCACGGGGAAAGTTTTCAACATTGCACTTGTACTTTGTACACCTTTGATATTGTGCTCTTTTGTTTGTGGATGTCACCGGTGTGAAATAAAAAGGGAGCTTGTAAGTCCATGGAGTTTGTATTTTGTGTTAGAGAAACACCTAGGCCGCTAGCCTAAGCCATGCCTAATCATGGTGGAAACTTGCAGCATCACCATAGTGAGCAATCTGTGAAGCATCCTCAATAAAAAGCTATGTATATAGTAAATAAAAAGATCGATGAGATGCTCACTGTCTGCTTGCCTTGTCATTTTGGTTATGGGAAAGCTCCTGTACCATGTGCAAGGGGTACCCCGTTGGCGGTTCTCAATGATATGCAAGTACTTACAATGACAAGAACTTACCTATGACCGAAGTTTAGTAGCATGAGGAGTGGCCCTCATATTCAAGGGACATGAGATTGCCAACTTATATTTTTTCATGCATATACTCCATCCTTGTTCACTTTAACCTTAATCATCTCAAGATGCCTATGATAGGGGCATTGAGGGCTCAAATCTAGTAAGTACCATAATCTTTTGGAAGCTCTTTATGACTTGTAATCCCTGCTTCCCTCTAAGAAGGGACCTTTCTCCCACTTCCAAGTTGAGTCAGTAAACCTACTTCCTCTCTATCTCTAGCAAGCATTTGAGTTGTTGTGTTTCAAGCATTCATATAGTGATTTATTCAATCATGTTCTTTATCTTCCTTGTTTGCACAAAACTCTTATATATTGAGTATTACTTTGAAAGCCTTCACTTGTGAAAAATCTTTTTGAGCAAAGAGTGCTCCTATTATAAAACTTCTACAAAAAGCTTGTTGTGAAACTATTTGCCAGGTGTTCTCTGACCAAGAACCAAGTTTGCCAATTCCAATTATGATTTATCTTTATGCATCTCTATTGTGACTGTCGTACTTGGTTGCAAGCAAAGTTATGTATTGGTGAGTTGCTTTCTTTTATGAGTTGTGCAATGGTAAGTGTGATGCTTCTTGTTTTTATTATTTTATCGACACTTCACTCCATAAACTTGTGGACACGTTTACTAAGATCAGTTTTCGCTTGGGGAAAAGCGAAGGTCTAAGCTTGGGGGAGTTGATACCCCAATTTGCATCACCTTTCTATATCATAATCTACCTCTATTCATTGATATTTGTCTTATTATGAGGTATTACTTATGGCTTTTCATCTGTTTATGCATGTTGGATGATTCTTGGAGGATGAACTGCCGGAGTCTGGATTATGATGGAAAATAAGGCGTTTCGGTGCAAATTCACGAAGATCAGAAAAATACCAGAAAAATATGGAAGCATATTATTTTCCCAAAAGACGAAGGAAGCCAGAAGGAGGAGCGAAGAGGGGCCGCAGGGGGCCCACACCCCCTAGGCGCGGGTCCCCTAGGCCGCGCTTTGGGCAGGTGTGTCCCACCTGCCCAGCCTCCAACTCCGCCCCTTCGCCTATATCTTCCCTACGGAACCCTAAGCCTCGGGGAGCGACCATAGCTAGATTTCCGCCGCCTCTAGGGGGTGGAAAACACGGAGAGAGAAAGATCTCTCTGGCAGACAGAATTCTATTGAGGAAATTCCTTCCTGGAGAGGGGAGACCGTCGCCATCAACACCATCGTCAAGCTAGGCTTCATCGGGATCATCATCATCATCCACACCATCATCTCTACCAGCACTATCATCACCATTGCATCCCGCCGTAACAATTATGTTGGATATTGCTTTAGTTCTTAGGGGAAACTTTCTCGGTGTTAATTATTATTGTAGTTGATGCTTGTGAGTGGAACCATTGGGTTATTGTTTATGTTCAGGTTGTTATCCATTACCATATCATCTTTGATCTTGATCCATATGATGTCTTGTGAGTAGTTCGTTGTGTTCTTGAGGACATAGGAGAAGTCATGTTGTTAGTAGTGAATCTGTGTTGAGTTATTATTCAATGGTTTAGTATTTAAGTTGTGGTGCTATTCTTCTAGTGGTGTCATGTGAACGTCGACTACATGATACTTCACCATTTATGGGCCTAGGGGAATGCATTGTGTATTTGGCTACTAATTGAGGGGTTGCCGGAATGACAGAAACCTGAACCCCCATTAGGACACCTTTGCACAAGGGAGTGTAGGATCTCAGAGTTTAAGGCTGTGGTTAGATTTATATCTTAATTACTTTTCTGTAGTTACGGATGTTTGCAGGGGGTTTAATCACAAGTATGTATTAGTCCAAGTAAGGTCGGTATGTTAGCACAGGTTCACCCACACAACACTTACAACACCAAAGAAGAGTACTCAGCTATTTGAAGCGAAAGCACTTGACAGAATCCCATGTGTCCTCGAGAACATTTGGTCCTTATAAGTATTTCCACCGGCTTCTCCTTTGGTAAGAAAGGATTGGGCCACTTGCTCCGTTTGTTCGTTACCTTTGTTACTTTCTCCTTGTTTTTTTGCCTTATCAGAAAACCACTAAAAACCGTTTGCTAAGTATTCACAGGGATTTCCTGCTCCACACCACAGTTCAGCACCTTCTGCTCCTCGTTGGGATCGACACTCCTATTTATCGAAAGTACTGCGATACACCCCCTATAATTGTGGGTCATCAGCTTGTTCCAAAACCATCTGGTGTTAATGTTGTTTCAGGAAAATGGGTTTTTTGACATAAGTTTCACGATGACGGTTCATACGTCGGAAACGTATCTATAATTTTTGATGTTCCATGCTTGTTTAGTATCTACTTTGATTTGCTTTGTCTACACTTTGAGGTGTTTTTATATGTTTTCTGGTACTAACCTATTAACAAGATGCCACAATGCTAGTTGCATGTTTTCTTTTGTTTTTGGTTCCAGAAACGCAGAAAATCAATATTCTCGGAATTGTACGGGACAAAAGCCAAAGTAAATATATTACCGTGGGGAACACGGAGCCAGAATCCGAGACGGAGGGGAGGAACCAGGGGGCCACACCCCCTAGCGGCGCGGGCTAGGGATAGCCGTGCCTGGGGGTGTGACCACCCTGGCTGCCCCTGCCTAGCCTCTTCGCCTATAAAGACCCCCTGATGCATAAATCCTAAGTATCCGATCAATATTCCACAAAACCTCCTGTAGCCGCCACCATCGTCCCTAGATCGGGGGGATCTGAAGCTCTTCCCGGCACCCTGCCGGAGGGGAGATCATCCCGGAGGCCTTTTTCTTAATCATGCTAGCCTCCGGTATGAAGCGTGAGTAGTTCCACCTTGGACTACGGGTCCATGTAGTAGCTAGATGGTTGTATCTCCTCCTTTGTGCTACCATGTTTAGATCTTGTGAGCTTCGTTCATGATCAAGATTATATCTATTTTTAATCATGCATGTTGTGTTTGCGGGGATCCGATGGATATTGAGATTACTATGTCAGATTGATTAATGGTTTTGTCTTATTGATTCTATCACGTCTGTGTTGTTTGTGATCTTGCATGCTCTCCATTTTTAGTAGCTACCTTGGCTAAGTAGATGCTAGTCACTCCAAGAGGGGGTATTTATGCTAGATAGTGGGTTCATGCCTCTATTTAATCTAAGGGAAGTCACAGAAATCTCTAAGGTTGTAGATGTGTTGTTGCCACTAGGGAGAAATCAACGGTCTCTTGTTCATGGAACAAGTGGATTGTTTATCTTACACACTTTGCTTAAAGTAGTTATGCGTTGCTCGCAACTTAATACCGTAGGGGGTTCGGATGATAACCTGAAGGTGGATTTCTAGTCATAGATGCAGTTGGAAGGCGGTCTATGTATCTTATTGTATTACCCAATCGAATCTCATAGGATCATGAATGTATAGTATTGCATTGTTATGCCTTTCTCAGCCCTGTCAATTGCCCTGTTGTAATTTGTTTACCCAACATGTCATGTTTGTTTATCTAAGGAGAACACCTCTAGTGAACTATGGACCCCGGTCCAATCTTTACCATTGATACATCTTCCAATGTTACTGTTTACTTGCTGCAAAGCACTATTACCTTCCATACCATACAGTTAATCCTTTGTTACAGCAAACCGGTGAGATTGAGAACCTCACTGTTTGTTGGAGCAAAGTCTTGAGTTTGTGTTGTGCATGTCTCCAAGTTGCTAGCAACACCTTTGAGTCGTTTCCTTCCTCCTACTACTTCAATAACCTCGGTCTCTTACTGAGGGAAAACTTGCTGATGTGCTCATCACACCTTGCTCTTGGGGTCTTCCAACGAAGCGCCTACCACGCGCTATCAACGATACCCTTGCTCGTTACAAAGATCGATGGGTATGTCATGGTTTTTCTCAGCAACATGGCATTGATTTTGATGAGACTTTCTCTCCCATTGTTAAACCAAGTACTATTCATGTAGTTCTTAGTCCTGTTGTTTCCTCCTCTTGGACTATTCACCAACTTGATGTTAAAAATGATTTTGTTTATGGGACACTAAATGGAATAGTATATTGTCAGCAACCCTCGGATTTTGAGAATCCCTCTTCACCCAACCTCATTTTTTTACTCAAAAAATCTTTTTATGGTCTCAAACAGGCTCCTCGTGCCTAGTTTCAACATTTTGCCACCTACATTCAAACTATTGGTTTTATTTCCTCCAAATCTGATTCCTCTCTCTTTATTTTTCGATCTTCTGAACACACTGCCTATCTTTTACTTTATATTGATGATATAGTTCTCACTGCTAGTTCTGATTCTTTTCTCCACTATATAAGTTCTTCTCTTAATCGTGAATTTTCCATGACTGATCTTGGTCCTCTTTATTATTTTCTTGGAATGAATGTTTCTAGGACTAAGTCTACGCTCTTTCTTTCTCAATGTTAATATATTTTAGATTTGCTTTCTCATTCTGAAATGTCTGATTGTCAACCATCTCGTACTCCGCCCGATATTAGTGCTAAATTGTCGTCTAATGGTGATCCTGTTTCTGACCCGACTTTCTATCGCAGCATCACTGGTGCTCTCCAATATGCCACCCTTACTCGCCCCGACATCTCTTACTCGGTTCAACAAGACTGTCTTTTTATGCATGATCTTCGTGCTCCCCATCTTGCTCATGTCAAACGCATTTGTCGCTATTTAAAAGGCACTCTTGATCATGGTCTTCTTCTTAATTCTTCATCTCCAACAAGCTTGATAGTTTATTCTGATACAGACTGGCAGGTTGTCCAGATACTCGAAGGTCCACATCCGGATTTTGTGTTTATTTGGGTGATAATCTTGTTTCTTGGTGTTCTAAAAGACAGGTAACAGTTTCCAGGTCTTCTGCTGAGGCTGAGTATAGGTCGGTTGCTCATGTCGTGGCCGAGGCGGTGTGGCTATGTCAGCTTCTCGTTGAGATTCATCGATCGCTTGAGCATGCTATATTTTTTATTGTGACAATATTTCTGCCGTCTACATGGCCTCCAATCCAGTTCAGCATCGTCGCACAAAGCGTATTCAGATTGACATCCACTTTGTTCGCGAGAAGGTGGCTCTTGGCAAAGTTCGTGTTCTTCATGTTCCTATAAGTTCTCAATTTGCTGATATTTTTACCAAAGGGCTACCGACTTCATTATTCACCGACATACGCTCTAGTCTCAACATCGTTACTCCTGACGTTGAGACTGCGGGGGATTTTAGAGTATAGGTCGGTTAGGGCTAGGCCCTTTGAGTTGTAGTCTATCTCTATTAGTCCTTGGAGGCTAAGTCTTGTAATATATATAAACATCCCTTCGAGGTCTCAATCAATATAGCTATTATTTTCTCAATATCCCAAACTATCATGAATCATTTACTAAAGAGAATCATAGATAGACCTCCCCATCAAATATAACTATGAAATGCAGAGTGACAAATGTGTTGTTATTGTGATATATACGTGGGCAAAATTGTGGTTTATAACAAGGAGATAGGAGAACCGCCACTCATTCAAACATACAACATAGACTGTTACACCAAGTTAATGAATCCAGAAATCCATATGCAACATGGTTTAGAAAAAAAGAACAGACTGGACCGATAGTCAACTAGAAAAAAGAACGGGCACCTTGTCCGGTTCTTTGTGACTAAAGGACCATTTTTAGTGTAAAACGAAAAAAAAGAACCAATTACATTGATCACTAATGAATCGATATTGTAATTTTGCAATGCAATAGGAGTAAGCTAATCAAATTGATAGAAGTAAAGAGTGAGACCTGATGAGACAAATCGTAAATGAAATCGATAGCTACGTTGGTTAGCATGGTGGACTATATATGGCGGTGGTGTTCTACTCACAGTGCCTTGCATCGCAGACTTAGGAGTTGATGATGACTAATGGTAAACTACGAAAGCCAGAGACTGCAACTTTGGCATGGACAAATCACACCATAAATGTATCAATTGACATTAAACTTCAACTAAGTGATTAATACCACAAAATAATAAGGAAAATTAAACTAAAAGTAGGTAGGAGTAGGACCAGATGGATACATAGCCATATAATGCACGCGGATCTAAATAACGAAAATGTTATCAATCCAAGTGAGAATGCATTGATCTATTTCTATTGACGAATCCATAATTTTAGAGATTAAAAAACATCCATAAATCTGGTCATCAATGCTAGATGGCAGGGACGCAATTCCGGACCTGCATGATATGGCATCGACAACGATGAGCTGATTGCCCGTGGCAGCTCATTATTGTGGTGTTTGGTGATCTTTGGTACACTGTGGGTGAAAGTCTTTCATTGGCCTTAGTTTGTGATGGTGGTGATGGTGTCACGGAATGTCATTTTACAACTAGGAGGCCTTGTCATGGAATTCGAGTCTCACCATCGATATTTTGGTCTTGGCTCTCTAGGTGAAAACCTATGCTTTTTGACCTTTGGTAGGAGCAGTCTACAACGATTTGTTCAACACTACCTCATTAATTTGAGGCGTCGCTTTGGTGGCCCGATCCTTTTCGGGTTATCCAAGGCTTGCCTTAATGAGCGGGATTGTCCTGTCAGTGATGGTGGTGGATGTCAGGGTGGCGGCGCTAGGCCATATGATGAGAGTAAGTCAGAGCCACGACTTGAAAAACCATTGTGGAACAGTTTAGTGGAGTGTTGGAGACGGTCACTAGGGTAGCAGCGACGTTGACTCGACTGGTGTGCAACCACGAGACCAATGTAGAAACCGAAGCGTCGACTTTGAAAACCGCAGTCATTTGTCATGCATCAGCTTTGCCCTCTTGGGTGCTACAAGGATTTTTTTGATTAATTGGGTGGTACATGATCATCGACTAAGATGGTGCATGACCTCAAGGCCGGTGTGTCAAGGTGGCAATGGGGACGGGGATGTCCGGGGATGACTCCACCGTCCCCGCCCCGATCCTCGCCAGTCCCCATACCCGCTAGCCCCGTGAAGCTTCGCGGGGTGAAATGACCCCCGTCCCCGACAACGGCTTGTACCCGATCACCGCCGGGTACTCCATGGGGAGCTCACGCGATGGCGTCTCCTTCTTCCCTAGACGTGATGGCCCTCCTGCTATCCCTTGATGCAGCGCGGCCTCGCCACCATTGTTGCTCGCCATCTAGATCAAAGGCGGAGCGGAGGTTAGGCGACTCCCTGATGCATGTTGTTTGACTAGCGGTTGCAGCGTGCGGGTGGAGAAAAGGGTGTGGGGAATTGGGGATGTGGGGAGTGGGCTTCTGGAGAGAGCGAGGGCCTAGGGAGAGTGATGGGCTGGCGGCTGGAGGTTGAAAAAACAGACCGCCTGAGTCGTTTTTAGGATTTTTATACCTTATGACCGACATGTCATGTGTTTATCGGGTACCATGGTGTCTTCACGGGGCAAATTGGCCCCCATCCCCATACCCGCCAGCTAACGAGTACCCTCCCGGCCATCCCCATGGAGGGGAAATGGCCTCCATACCCGCGACCGCGACTAACGGCAAGATACCCGTGGATACCCGTCCCCATGGGAAAAACTGCCATCTTGACCGGTGAGGAAGCCGGAGCTATATTCTTTCGGTGGCATTTTGCTTTTGATCTACACTGCTGAATTTTATTGTGTGTACAAGTTCTTTTAGATGAGGTTGCCGTTATTTTCTTTCTCAGCGAATAGGCAATGGATCGACAAACAGTCTACCAAATGTTTGTTTTTGTTTTCAAGTTTTGCCTAGATGAGTCGGCAATCATACAACCTCTCTCTAAACATACTCCGGACCACGCGCGTGGAACGGACGCGCTCTCAGGTTCCGGAAAAAGAACCCGGAAGGCAATCGGACTCGAACACCCTCCGCGCATTGATCACTTCCCGATTTTCAGTGATCGCCGTGGAACTGCAACCGTGGCGCGCAAGGGCGGCAACCTGGCGCTCCGCGTCTCCGAATTCTGGCCGGAGTGTGCAGAGCAGAGCCGAGCCGACCTTGCAATAGCCGCGTGCGATCCATATAAGCAACAGCGATCCGGCAGCATCCCATCTTCCCTGCAACCTCCGGATCGAGCCCCTGAGCCCCCGTCAAGCCAAGCCCCAGCGGCAAGCAAAGCAAGAAGACAAGAGACCGTAGCATGGCTCCCTGTCCTGCTCTGCAGCCGCGCGGTTCCTCTGCCGCTTCGTTCTTCCGCGCGCCGGCGCCGTCGTGCGCGGATCGCGTCAGCTTGAACCCATCCGGCGTCCTGATGGAAGCCGACGCCGCCAGCGACGGCAAGCGGCGACGCCGCCAGGGAGGTGACGAAGACTCCCGCGCGAGCAAGAAGCGGGCGGTCGGGCGCGTCGCTTCTCCGTTCGCGCACCTGTCTTGCGCCAGGATCAGGCCATTCGTGCACGCGTCGCGCCCCAAGGAAGAGACCCAGGTCACCGCCCGCACGGCGTGATCACGAAGCAGAAGGCCGGCGAGAATATTCCGAGCACCAGGATCAGGCCAGCGGTTCAGGCGTCGGGCATCAAGGATAAGACGAAGTTCTCCAGCGTCGGCGTCCTCCGCAACGGCGCGGACAGCATGGTCAAGACGAAGCAGGAGGCCCTGATCGTTTCATGCTGGGATTCTTCTAGTTCTTGCTACGGAATTTTGGAGTTAGTAGATCGTAGTGATTAATCATTGGCATTTTGGTTGCAAGCCGATGGCTTCATTAATTGGTCTTGTATTACGGCCAATCTTTGTGCGACGATGTAAGTTGTAAACATTATAGTACAAATCAATGAAGTTGTGAATTCCTCCTCTCACAAAAACAGATGGGTTCTTGACTTTGTTGAACTGGATCATTGGTCTTTCTACGGAAATATGCTTTGGGTGTATATTTGCCTATTTGCTTTGTGTATATTTGCCAATCATGTATGTTTTGGGAGTACTAATTCGAAAGAGAAGTGTCACAAATCTTCTTCTCTTTTGTTTAGATAAGGATAAGTTGGACAAATGTCTCTTAAAAATATTCGCGTGTGCACCTAAAACCCTAAAAACGAGTCAGCGTAACACAGGGCCGGCCCTGGGCCTGTGCAAGCAGTGCGACAGCACTGGCCCCCGTTTGCTAGGGGTCCACCCACATACATACGGCCATGCCTTTTTTTAGAGAAAAAACGTGAACAGAATCAGCCCACTAGCAGCTAAGGCCTTTTGAGCCTGATGCAACGTACACGCACATGGTGGGCAGCCATATATTGACTCTAGAAAGACTGGTTAAAAAAAATTGTGTGCACATTTACTCATAAATTTTTATTGAAATAGTATAAAAACACTTTCATTATTTGTGTATAGGAGCCTCTTTTTTCTTTTTGCATCGGGACCCTCGTATGTCTGGGCTGGCCCTGCTTGAGCAAATTTGGCCAGTACCGAATCCAGTGGAAAACCATGAATATTACACTAGGATAACTGTTTTAGAGTAATGATGAAGGGAATATGCCCGAGAGGCAATAATAAAGTGGTTATTATCGTATTCCTTATTTATGATAAATGTTTATTTTACATGCTATAATTGTATTAATACGGAAACGTTAATACATGTGTGTTTAATAAACAAAAAGGAAGTTCCTAGTTATGCCTCTCTTATAAACTAGCTCGTTGATTAATATGATGATCAAAGTTTCCTGATCATGGACATTGGATGTTGTTAATAACGAGGTCACAACATTAGTGTAATGATGTGATGAACATTCATCCGAAGTATAGCATTACGATCAAAGTCATTGAGTTTATATTGCTATAACAACTTACGAAGTGATCCTAATCCTTAGACCATGAGATCATGTCAATCACTAACACCGGAAGAGTTTTTCGATGACATCAAACGTCACACCGTAACTAGGTGATTCTAAAGATGGCTTCAGAACTAATAAAGTTTTATGTTGAGGCCCAAGGATCGAGAGTGGAATTTGTTCATCCCGATGACGGATAGTTATACTCTGGGCCCTCTCGGTGATATCACATTGGTTAGCTTGCAAGCAAGTGATTTGATCACTAGAATGTTATATCACGGGAACGAGAAAAGAGTGCATGTCAGTAACGAGATCAAACTAGGTATGGAGATACCGATGATCGAATCTCGGACATATAATATATAGTGAAACAAAGGGATTAAGATACTAGCGTAAAAGGTTCCGACGATCACAAGAAAGTCATCGTTGAATGTGTGGGAGTCAGTATGGGTCTCCATATCCCGCTTCTGATTATTGATCCGAGAGGGGTCTCGATCATGTCCGCATTATTCACGAACCGTAGGGTGACACACTTAAGAGACACCGACATCCAATTGGAGTAAAAGTTTCATGCCGAAAAGAATAACAAGCGCAGGAATTTATTTCACTAGATACCGAAACGGGTTTTCGGGTGAAATTGCAGAAAGTGTTTCTGCATGTGAAATGAAATACTAGCAAGGGGTTATATGTGAATGTTTGTCATTAAAGTAATTGACAAAATTCTGAATAAATAAAAGGAGTTTTATTTAATGAGAGTTTGCATTAAATTTGGTGGAAATTTAATGGGAATTTGAGTGGGTTTTTTAGTGGAGGGAATTGAAAGGCATTTGAGTGAGTGGAGTGTCCACCCACATGAATGTGGAAGAGGTGGGGGCAGCCCCATGGCTGGGCGCATGGCCCCTTGGGTGCCCCCCTCTCCCTATAAAAGGAGCCCCCTCCCTCTCTCTCACTCACACCTCCTCGTGAAGGATCTCTCTCTCCCTTTAGAATTTCCCCATGGTCTCGGATCAGCGAGATACATGTTCCCGGTGGCTTTTTCTGGAAGGATTTGTTGCTTCCGCTGCTTTGCTGGAGCGAGAGCGCGGAGGTTGTCGGGGTACCCGTACGTGTGTGCGATCACGGATGCACCACTACTTTGAGGTGCTGGACTTGATCGTGCTGGACCGGCTGGACCAGATGGACTTCATCACGATCTTGAGATCGGCAAGCGTTCGTATACATCATCCACGAGTACAACCTCATTAACTCTATTCGGTCTTCGAGGGTATGTATTCTATGGATGTATATCCACCCTAGATAGATCTTGGTACTTAGTTGTTCCCATCATAGGAAATCTTTTGTTTTCTATGCTGTGAACCCTACAGTGGTATCAGAGCCGGATCTATGCGTAGATGCTTTGCACGGGTAGTACACATATGAGTATGTGGGAGATGATAATCATTTTATTGCTTCTTAATTGTAATTTGGATATTGGTGGCATAGTGGGATGAAGCGTCCCGGACAAACTTTACATGTCCTCGCACATGAGACCTGTTCCACGCTTGACATGCAACTAGTTTTGCATAAGTGGCTAGCGGGTGTTTGTCTCTCCTACTATAGTCAATATCTAATTTGCAACGAGTTGTCAACAATTTGGTTATCCTCGTTGTGGTTCATGTTCGTAGGTAAGAACGGTTCTATCTTCGAAAGCCCTAAGCCACGTAAAATTTGCAATGGATAAATTAGAGGCTTCTAGTTTAGATTGTTGCTGGGCTAGTGATATGATATGGTGATGTTGTAAGTAGAAGTATGAGATGATACTCTTACAACACACATAACGTGTAATATCCATAGACCTTGGACTTACACATATAGGTATGATAGTGATCATACCACGGTGCACATGATGGAGATCATATGCGGGAACCATATCATTTCACTTATTAACATGTGATGTTTATTGCATCTTATATTGCTTGTTTGGCGTTTTATTAGCATAATAAGATGATCCCTCATTTAGATATCAAGATAAGAATGTGTTCTTCCTTAAGTATGCACCGACAATGTTTCGTCGCATCAAGACATCACGTGATGATCGGGTGTACTTGAATCCACGAGCATATCTCGGGTGTAAGACAGTTACACATGCGAATACTAAGGTTCTTACTTGGCGAGCCTAGCATGTACAGACATGGCCTCGGAACACGGACCGAAAGGTTAAGCATGAGTCATATGTTTTGATATGATGACCATATGGATGCTCGCCTTTGAAGCTACGCCGACTCACGTGATGATCGGACTTGGTGTAGTGGATTTGGTTCATGTAATCACCAAAAGACACGAGGGATGTCGTTTTTTAGTGGGAGTTCATTTCTAATTTGGATTAGTAGAACTCAATTTATCATAAATTAAATCAAAGTGAATTTGCATAATTTGCTGTAGTCATTGGCATTCGTTCACCACCTTATGCATATATGTAATTGAGATAATAGAACTATAGGATTCTAGATATATACTTTACGAACTGGTATCGTATTGTGTTGAGTGTCAATCTAAAGTTTAAAGTCCTATTACAAACTTTCAGCAAACTCTATTTACTCCGTGAAATTTAATAGTTGGTATTAAATCGAGAGTAACAATTCCAGTGTTAGTATCTTAAGTATCATGTTTGCCTCCATGATTCTTGATTATTTTAATATCAAGTTTATCTAGGAGCTGAAAGAATTGTTTCAGAAACCATCATGTGTGGCAGATATAACGATATCTGAAACAATATTTTGGTTGCAATATGATAGAGTATAATATGTGTTCTCATATTGGATGAGAATTTACAAAGGTTAGAGATTCTAGACATCCTAATCATCCAAAATGGTTTTGGAAAGCAACATTATACTCACGATTCTCCTTATAAGCTACATTAGCTTGATCATGAAAGTCTTCATGATAAGGATGAATAGAAGATGTATGTAAAGTGTTTACTACACTAAAAGATTACTAAAGAATGGATTTTGAAAGAATACCGATCATTTTGATGATGGTGATCTACTTCAAAGTGCAAGTCCAAAGGTATTATTATTTGAATATACATGCTTTGGACTATGTGTCATGTATATGACGCCACTTTGGTGTTGATAGATTCTTTTAAAAAGGAAAAGGAAATGTTGAAAGAGAATCTATAAAATATATTTGGCAGAAAAGAAAAGATTGGAAATATCCAATTTAGGTATATAGATGATATACAGGTTATGGTTGTATTCTTTGCTTGTTAAACAATGTGGTTCTTGGGTATTGGATACCGAATTGGTTGGTATGAAATTTCATACGGAACGACGCAATTCATGAACCACAATGGCCTAAGTAACTAGCAAGAGAATATGTGATGATGTTCATCGAAAACAAACAAACAGTTGTTTGTATTTCTCGTTGACATCAAAGCTTGACTTCAAGATTTGTTTTAATAATTGTTATTTAAATCAGGTATTATGAGAACAAAGGTTGTTCAAATAATTACCATATTCCATATTAGATGGATGATTTACAAATATAGTTGGAGAGATCACATCCATAAAACCTAATGCTAAAATGTCGCAAGACAAATGATTGAAAGATCACTTACGAAGTGACATCACCGTTTAAATTATATTGAAAAGAAAACATGAAGAATCTCCATATTTATGGATTTTTGGAGTCTTTGATTTGATCAAGTGACGCTTGTGAGACTTTCCTCGGGATAATTAAAAACTTCGTTCAAAGGACAAAGAAGAACGAACGACTAAAATATTGGAATTTATACATATCGATGTATGTAGTCTATTATTTATAGTCGTAAGCGATGGGTTTCAACTTCATATACTTTCTCCAGAAATTTGAGTGAATGTTCACTTAATGAGAATGAAGTATGAAATATTTGAAAATGTTTCAAAGACTTTCAAGATGAAGTGGAAAATCATTGTAACAAGAAAATAAATGGTTTATGATTTTATCATAAGGGATTTGTTTGAGTTACAAGTGTAACAAGAAAATAAATGAATTATGATTTTATCATAAAGGGATTTATTTGAGTTGCAAGTTTAGCAAAACACCTAGATTTACTTCTCCCGAAACACCATAGGAGTATGGAGTGTTTGAGATTTGTAATGAAACCTTGTTTGACATGGTTGGATCAAAGGTGTTATTTATAAAACTGCCATTATGTTTTAAAATATTAAACTTTAGACACTACCGCTTTTACACTGAAAAGAGCTTCATCTTGATCCGTTGAAATGACACCATGGAAGTTATGGTTTGGGGTAAAACCCAAGTTGTCATTTCTTAAATTTTGGTATGCTAAACATAAGTAAGATGTTTACAACCGAAGTGAGATGAGCATGTCTTTGTAGGTTATTTCGAATAACAATTGGTTATTCCTTCATAACACCAAGGACAAAAGGGTTTGTCGCTTGAAACGTGAAGTTTCTTGGAGAAGGAATTTTTCGTAAAAGTTAAGTGGGAGGACAATAGAACTTTGATAAGGTTAACGAACCTTAGCTATATGTGCTGAGTTGCGCAGCGCCGGAAATCGTTTCGAAGGCTGCCATAATGCTCATAGCTTATGTGCCTCAAAGGTTGTGGTCACGGAGATCTAAGTTTTTATTGAACCAAGTAGGTCGGTTAAACAATCAAATGCTAAGATTTGAGAGTAAATCATTATTGTTTGACAATGATGAACCGAATACATACAAAGAAGCGATGATGGGCCCTGACTCCGTCAAATGGCTTGAAGCCATAAAATCCGTGATAAGTCCATACACGATAAATCAAGTTTTGAACTTGGAAGACCCTCCGGAAAGGTGTAAAAACCTATCGGACGTATTTGGATCTATAAAGAAATAGACATGGATGTCTCACATCTATGAAATATTCGACATGTCGTAAAGTATTTTACGACAATGTTCAAGGAGTTGACTATGACAAGATTTGATCTTTCATAGCGATATTTAGTCTGGACGGATTAAAGTAGCAACCACTACATATAATTTGGTATATGGTAGATGAATAAACAAAACAAAATTCTTCTAATAGAATGGTTACCTAGGACATGTACATGACACGATCCAAAGGGTTTTGTTAAATTCAAAGGATGCTAAAAGGGCATGCAAACTTCAATGGTTGAAGTAAGCATCGCGGAGTTGGAATCTTCACCTTCATGAAAATGAGTTTTCATCAGGAGACGATAAAGATGCTTGCATTTGCAAGAAATTAAGTGGGAGCGCTAAGACATATTAATACATTATGTGGAGGACATCTTGTTGATTAGAAATGATGTATCTTTTATGGACAAAGGTTAAGAATTTCATTTCGATGAAAGACTTAGGCAAAACCCGAATATTTAGCATGAATGTCTATAGTGGATAGACTATGACACTAATATGGTTGTGCCAAACGTACATATATGAGATATTGAAGGAGTTCAATATAGAAACGACAAGAAAAGGTTCTTGTCGCATGGAAAGGAATTGAATCAAGATTCAAGTGTATCGACACTTGATAAGTGAAACAAGATTCAAGTGCTTTGACACTTGATGAGTGAAATCACGAGAATGTTTTGATCAATCATACCATGATATGTACACATCTAGATATGTCCTATGCTCTAAGTGTTATGAGCATATACCAGAATGAATCATAAAATGATGATTGGACTATAGTAAGGATATTCTTATGGTCTTTTGGAAGAACTAAGAATATATTTGTGTAGAGGTGACAAACAATTACAAATAGTTCATTGTAAAGCGTTACATTGATACTAGTTTTGTCACAAGATACAAATTAAGTTTATCTCAATTTAAACTATGGGTGGCACAATGTAACGGAAAGGAGATTCTATGATGGATTTGGATGAAATCCATAGTTAAGACATTGTGACGAATACTACAACAAAAAGGCTAAGTATATGACTTCTATAGTAGCAGCAAAGGAGGGAATTTGTGTCAAGTAGTTTGTTATCAAACTAAGGTGTGGTTCGCAACGGGCTAACACTAACGATATATTGTACGACAATAGTATCGACGTGATTTAAACCCAAGGAACTAAAGGTCTCACCAAAAGACCAAATTTATACAATGCCATCTCATTAGAGAATGAGTGATGCGTGGAGACGCAAAGACATGCAAATACACACGGACCTGAAAGCATCGGATCCGTAGATTATGTTAACCACTTGCAATTGCGTATATGGAACACCAGAAAGCCATAGGTGTTCAATACGCAAAGTTTTCAAACTAGATTATTGTTTCTAGTGCAAGTGGGAGACTGAAGGGAATATGCCCGAGAGGCAATAATAAAGTGGTTATTATCGTATTCCTTATTTATGATAAATGTTTATTTTACATGCTATAATTGTATTAATACGGAAACGTTAATACATGTGTGTTTAATAAACAAAAAGGAAGTTCCTAGTTATGCCTCTCTTATAAACTAGCTCATTGATTAACATGATGATCAAAGTTTCCAGATCATGGACATTGGATGTTGTTAATAACGAGATCACAAAATTAGTGTAATGATGTGATGAACATTCATCCGAAGTATAGCATTACGATCAAAGTCATTGAGTTTATATTGCTATAACAACTTACGAAGTGATCCTAATCCTTTGACCATGAGATCATGTCAATCACTAACACCGGAAGAGTTTCTCGATGACATCAAACGTCACACCGTAACTGGGTGATTATAAAGATGGCTTCAGAACTAATAAAGTTTTATGTTGAGGCCCATGGATCGAGAGTGGAATTTTTTCATCCCGATGATGGATAGATATAATCTGGGCCCTCTCGGTGATATCACATTGGTTAGCTTGCAAGCAAGTGATTTGATCACTAGAATGTTATATCACGGGAACGAGAAAAGAGTGCATGTCAGTAACGAGATCAAACTAGGTATGGAGATACCGATGATCGAATATCGGACATGTAATATATCGTGAAACAAAGGGATTAAGATACTAGCGTAAAAGGTTCCGACGATCACAAGAAAGTCATCGTTGAATGTGTGGGAGTCAGTATGGGTCTCCAGATCCCGCTTCTGATTATTGATCCGAGAGGGGTCTCGATCATGTCCGCATTATTCACGAACCGTAGGGTGACACACTTAAGAGACACCGACATCCAATTGGAGCAAAAGTTTCATGCCGAAAAGAATAACAAGCGCAGGAATTTATTTCACTAGATACCGAAACGGGTTTTCGGGTGAAATTGCAGAAAGTGTTTCTGCATGTGAAATGAAATACTAGCAAGGGGTTATATGTGAATGTTTGTCATTAAAGTAATTGACAAAATTCTGAATAAATAAAAGGAGTTTTATTTAATGAGAGTTTGCATTAAATTTGGTGGAAATTTAATGGGAATTTGAGTGGGTTTTTGAGTGGAGGGAATTGAAAGGCATTTGAGTGAGTGGAGTGTCCACCCACATGAATGTGGAAGAGGTGGGGGCAGCCCCATGGCTAGGCGCATGGCCCCTTGGGTGCCCCCCCCTCTCCCTATAAAAGGAGCCCCCTCCCTCTCTCTCACTCACACCTCCTCGCGAAGGATCTCTCTCCCCCCTTTAGAATTTCCCCATGGTCTCGGATTAGCGAGATACATGTTCCCGGTGGCTTTTTATGGAAGGATGTGTTGCTTCCGCTGCTTCACTGGAGCGAGAGCGCGGAGGTTGTCTGGGTACCCGTACGTGTGTGCGATCACAGATGCACCACTACTTTGAGGTGCTGGACTTCATCGTGCTGGACCGTCTGGACCAGATGGACTTCATCACGATCTTGAGATCGGCAAGCGTTCGTCTACATCATCCACGAGTATAACCTCGTTAACGCTATTCGGTCTTCGAGGGTATGTATTCTATGGATGTATATCCACACGTTGCTTGTATCTAGTAGATAGATCTTGGTACTTAGTTGTTCCCATCGTAGGAAAATTTTTGTTTTCTATGCTGCGAACCCTACAAATGATACCTCGAAATGATAGATGTAACATACCCAAGGATGCAAAATATAACATACTTGAAATAACTACAAAATTTTAGAATTAATATCATATTGAGGTTATCAATTGTTTGTTCAAAGGAATCTTTGCCAATGGCAGCTAAAATTAGCTCATGTTTCGAATACAGATGCTACTGTTCCACCAAATTCACTCAATCAGAAATCGAAACGATAAAGTAGAAAACCACAAGAAAAAACACAATTCCTAGCTCTACTAAGCAGAGGGAACGGGTTTCTATTGTCAGGAACTCGTGGCATAGTGGAAATGAATCAGCTCGTTGCACCCTATCCAATGCTGCAAGACTGATTGGAATAATGCAAGAGGAAGTGACCAGAACCGACAGGAATATCCGTTGACTTGACTGGCATGATGTATTCCTCCAGAATTTGAACCGAGTATGAAATTGCAACTTCAAAATATAAGCAAATCATTAAAATGAATTGTTATAGTATAGGTCGGTTAGGGTTAGGCCTTTTGTGTTGTAGTCTAACTCTATTAGTCCTTGAAGGCTAAGTCTTGTAATCTATATAAACAGCCCTTCGAGGCCTCAATCAATACAACTGTTATTTTTTCAATATCCCAAACTATCATGGTATTAGACACCTAGGTTTTCCGCACCTGGCATGGCAACGCCGCCAGCGTCGCCGCCCCTGCCGACTCGGCCTCTCTTCTACATGCCCGAGTTCCGCGCCACCGGTGCCCCTCCTTCTTCTCCTTCCTTCACAACTACCCAAACAAACCCTACCCAAATCCCAATGATCTCCCTAGCTGACACCATTGCCGACGTCTCCCCCTTCATCCCGATTTCATTAGATCTCAGCGCCCACAACTACTATCATTGGCGCCACCTCTTCACCATCCAACTTGGTCGTTGCGGCCTCCGCCGCCACATAGATCCATCCTATCCTCCGCAGTCCACCGATCCTCGCTGGGTGAAAGTGTTGGAGATATGCCCAAGAGGCAATAATAAAGTGGTTATTATCATATCTTCACGCTTATGATAAATGTTTACATACCATGCTATAATTGTATTAACCGGAAACATTAATACTTGTGTGACTTGTAAACATAAAAGAGTCCCTAGTAAAGCCTCTTGTTAAACTAGCTTGTTGGTTAATATATGATCATGGTTTCCTAATCATGAACATTGCGATGTTATTAACAACAAGGTCATATCATTAGGATAATGATGTGATGGACATACTCCTATAGTTAAGCGTAGCATAAGACCAAGTCATTCAAATAGTTCACTTGCTATAAGCTTTCAAATACATAGTAACCTAAATCCTTCGACCATGAGGTGGCATTGAGTGTTCGGAAAGTATGTGTTGAGGCACATGGATCAAGAGTGGGATTTGTCCATCCATATGACGGATAGATATACTCGGGGCCCTCTTGGTGGAATGTCATCCAATTAGCTTGCAAGCATGTGGCTGGCTCACAAGGGATCACATATCACGGGAATGAGAAAAGAGTACTTATCAGTAACGAGGTTGAACTAGGTATGCAGAGATATCGACGATCAAACATGGTTCATTCGATCGCAAATTAATCATAGAAATATGTGGGAGCCATATGAATTTCCAGATTCCTCTATTGGTTATTGATCAGAGAAGAGTCTTGGTCATGTCTGCATAATTCACGAACCGTAGGGAGACACACTTGACGATTCGATGTTGCTTAGTAGATATGGAATGTAAGTAGGGAGATCGAATGTTGTTCGGAGTATCATATGGGATCCGGGCTATCACGAGTAGATCCGGAATGGTCCGGAGAATAAGATTCATATAAGGAAAGTCCAATTCCGGAGTTTGGGAATGATTCCGGTGTTTTCACCGAAATGATCTAGAAGGGTCTAGAAGGTTCATCGGACCGGAAGGGGAAGGGTGCATGAATGTGTAATGACTAAGTGGAATGATTGCGGCATGTACTAAGTCACATGGTTGGGCGTTTGTAAGAAAGAAATTAAGCTCCAAATTGAAAGTTAAAAGGCAAGTTCAAAAAGTCAAACTAGGACAATGTATCCTGGTGGAGGAAGGAAAGAATCCTTCTCTCCCTCCACCACAAGCCAAGTAGAAGGATTTGGGGAAGGATTCAAACTCCCCTCTCCCAAGCTGCCCCTCCCTCTCATAAATAGAGGGGAGGGGGCTGCCCCAAACAAACAACACCACCACCCTCCAAGCCGCCTCCGCGCCCGCTGCGCCGCCCTAGCGGTCGCCGACTCTGTAGGGTTCGCAGCATAGAAAACAAAAATTTTCCTACGATGTGAACTAAATATCAAGATCTATATATACTAGATACAAACAACGGGCGGATGTATATCCGTAGAGAACATACCCTTGAAGACCGACAAAGCTTAACGAGTTCAACTCGTGGTTGATGTAGACGATCTCTTGCCGATCTCAAGATCGAGAGGAAGTCCTAGCGCCGCAAATCAGCAGCGCATCCGTGCTCGCACACACGTTCGAGGCACCGAGCAACCTCCGCCTCCTCGCTCCAGCGATGCAGCGGAAGCACAACTCTTTCTTGCCGAATAGCCACCGGGAACATGTATCTCGCTAGTCCGAGACCATGGGGGATAAATTCTAGAGGGGGAGAGAGATCCTTCACCAGGAGGTGTGAGAGACAAGTGAGGAGGAGGGGCTCCTTTTATAGGAGGAGGGGGGGAACCCCAAGGGGGTGGCCGGCGCATGGGGGCTGCCCCCTTGCCCTCCCCTCTTCATGTGGGTGGACACTCCACTCACAAAACTCCTCTAAATTCCCTCCACTCAAAAGTCCACTCAAAAATCCCATTAAATTTCCACCAAATTTAATGCAAACTCTCATTAAATAAAACTCTTTTATTTTATTCAGAATTTTGCCAATTACTTTAATGACAAACATTCAGAAATAACCCCTTGCTAGAATTCTATTTCACATGCATAACCACTTTATGCAATTTCACCCGAAAACCTGTTTCGGTATCTAGTGAAATAAATTCTTGCGCTTGTTCATTCTTTCGGCATGAAACGTTTGCTCCAATTAGATGTCGGTGTCTCTTAAGTGTGTCACCCTACGGTTCGTGAATAATGCGGACATGATCGAGACCCCTCTCAGATCAATAATCAGAAGCGGGATCTGGAGACCCATACTGACTCCCACACATTCAACGATGACTTTCTTGTGATCGTCGGAACCTTTTACGCTAGTATCTTAATCCCTTTGTTTCACGATATATTACATGTCCGAGATTCGATCATTGGTATCTCCATACCTAGTTTGATCTCGTTACCGACATGCACTCTTTTCTCGTTCCTGTGATATAACATTCTAGTGATCAAATCACTTGCTTGCAAGCTAATCAATGTGATATCACCGAGAGGGCCCAGAGTATATCTATCCGTCATCGGGATGAACAAATTCCACTCTTGATCCATGAGCCTCAACATAACACTTTATTAGTTCTGAATCCATCTTTATAATCACCCTGTTACGGTGTGACGTTTGATGTTATCAAGAAACTCTTCCGGTGTTAGTGATTGACATGATCTCATGGTCTAAGGATTAGGATCACTTCGTAAGTTGTTATAGCAATATAAACTCAATGACTTTGATCGTAATGCTATACTTCGGATGAGTGTTCATCACATCATTACACTAATGTTGTGATCCCGTTATTAACAACATCCAATGTCCATGATCAGGAAACCTTGATCATCTTGTTAATCAACGAGCTAGTTTATGAGAGAGGCATAACTAGGAACTTTCTGTTTGTTTATTAAACACACATGTATTAACGTTTCCGTATTAATACAATTATAGCATGCAAAATAAACATCTATCATATACTTGGAATACACATAATAAACACTTTATTATTGCCTCTCAGGGCATATTCCCTTCAGTCTCCCACTTGCACTAGAGACAATAATCTAGTTACATAGTGATAAATCTAACACCCATTGAGTTCTGGTGTTGATCATGTTTTGCTCTAGGGAGAGTTTTAGTCAACGGATCTGCTACATTGAGATCCGTATGTACTTTACAAATCTTTATATCTCCATCCTTGACATGCTCGCGGATGGAGTGAAATCGGCGCTTAATATGCTTGGAATGCTTGTGAGACCTTGGCTCTTTGGCATTGGCAATGGCACCATTGTTGTCACAATAGATCACCATTGGGTCCAACGCGTTTGCCACAACTCCTAGTTCGGATATGAACTCCTTCATCCAAACTGCTTCCTGAGCTGCTTCTGAAGCAGCAACATATTCGGCCTCCGTTGTTGATCCCGCTACCACAGGTTGTTTGGAACTCCTCCAACTAACCGCTCCGCCATTCATGAGAAATACGTATCCGGATTGAGACTTAGAGTCATCCGGATCGGTGTCAAAGCTAGCATCGACATAACACTTAGCGACGAGCTCTTCTTCACCTCCGTATACAAGAAACATATCCTTAGTTCTTCGTAAGTACTTAAGGATATTCTTGACCGCTATCCAGTGTTCCGAACCTAGATCCGATTGGTACCTACTAGTCAAACTAATAGCGTGTGCCACATCCGGTCTTGTACATAGCATGGCGTACATTATAGAGCCTATGGCTGAAGCATAGGGGACTTTGTCCATTATCTCTCTTTCTTCCGCCGAAGCCGGACTTTGAGTCTTACTCAATGTCTTGCCTTGCAACATAGGTAAGAACCCCTTCTTACTTCCGTCCATTTTAAACTTCTTTAAAATCTTATCAAGGTATGTACTTTGCGATAGCCCTATTAGGCGCCTAGATCTCTCTCTATAGATCTTTATGCCTAATATGTATGACGCTTCACCTAGGTCCTTCATTGAAAATTTGCTGTTTAGATAACTTTTAACACTGTTTAAAAGTTCTATATCATTTCCGATCAATAATATGTCATCCACATATAATATCAGAAATGCCACATTGCTCCCACTCACTTTCTTGTAAATACAAGCTTCTCCATAAGTTTGGACAAATCCAAACTCTTTGATCACCTCATCAAAGCGGAGATTCCAACTTCGCGATGCTTGCTTCAATCCATAGATGGATCGCTGAAGCTTGCACACCTTGTTAGCATCCTTAGGATCGACAAAACCCTTTGGTTGTATCATATACAACTCTTCTTCAATATTACCATTGAGAAACGCGGTTTTGACATCCATCTGCCATATTTCATAATCGAAATATGCAGCAATTGCTAACATAATCCTAACTGACTTTAGCATCGCTACGGGAGAGAAAGTCTCATCGTAGTCAACTCCTTGAATTTGTCGAAACCACTTTGCGACAAGTCGAGCTTTATAGATGGTCACATTACCATCAGCATCAGTTTTCCTTTTGAAGATCCATTTGTTCTCCACGGCCTTTCGGTCGTGAGGTAATTCCACCAAGTTCCAAACTTGATTTTCATACATGGATTCCATCTCGGATTTCATGGCTTCTAACCATTTGTTGGAATCCGGGCTCATCATCGCTTCTTCATACGTCGCAGGGTCATTATTTTCATCAACCATGAAATTTATGACAGGATTTCCGTACAGCTCGGGAGCTGCACGCGTCCTGTTTGACCTGCGAGGTTCGGTAGTACTCTCTTTCGGAGTTTCATGATCATTATCATTAGTTCCCTCTTCAACAGGTGGAGCCAACTCCGGAACAACTTCCGGCGCTGCGCTACTCGCCATACTTTGAAGAGAAGGTTCCACAACCTCTTCGAGTTCTACCTTCCGACTATTCACACCTTTCGTGAGAAACTCTTTCTCTAGAAAGGATCCATTCTTGGCAACAAAAACCTTGCCCTCGGATCTGTGATAGAAGGAATACCCAATAGTTTCTTTAGGGTATCCTATGAAGACACATTTTTCCGCTTTGGGTTCGAGTTTATCCGGTTGAAGTTTCTTCACATAAACATCGCAACCCCAAACTTTAAGAAATGACAGCTTAGGTTTGTTTCCAAACCACAATTCATACGGTGTCTTTTCAACGGATTTAGATGGTGCCCGATTTAAAGTGAATGCAGCAGTTTCTAGTGCATAACCCCAAAATGACAACGGCAAGTCTGTCAGAGACATCATAGATCGAACCATATCTAATAAAGTACGATTACGATGTTCCGACACACCATTTCGCTGTGGTGTTCCGGCAGGTGTGAGTTGTGAAACAATTCCACACTCTTTCATGTGAGTGCTAAACTCGTAACTTAGATACTCACCTCCACGGTCGGACCGTAGAAATTTGATCTTTCTATTACGATGATTTTCCACTTCATTCTGAAATTCCTTGAACTTTTCAAAGGTTTCAGACTTGTGTTTCATCAAGTAGATATAACCGTATCTACTCAAATCATCCGTGAAAGTAACAAAATAACGATATCCACCTCGCGCCGACACACTCATTGGACCACATACATCAGAATGTATGATTTCCAATAAATCTGTCGCCCGTTCCATTGAACCGGAAAACGGCGTTCTAGTCATCTTGCCCATAAGGCATGGCTCACATGTATCAAATGATTCATAATCAAGTGATTCCAAAAGTCCATCCGAATGGAGCTTCTTCATGGGTTTAATGCCAATATGACCTAGACGGCAGTGCCACATATATGCGGATATATCATCATTAAGTTTAATCCTTTTAGCATCAACATTATGAATATGTGTAACATTATCATTGAGATCTAACAGAAATAAACCATTCATCATTGGTGCATGACCATAAAATATTTCATTCATATAAATGGAACAACCATTGTTCTCAGATTTAAATGAATAACCACTTTGCATCAAACATGATCCAGATACAATGTTCATGCTCAGTGCAGGCACCAGATAACATTTATTCAAGTTTATGACTAATCCCGACGGTAAGTGGAGAGGCAGCGTTCCGACGGCGATTACATCAACGTTTGATCCATTGCCGACACGCATCTTGACCTCACCCCTTGCTAGCAGTCGCTTGTTTCGCAGCCCCTGATTCGAGTTACAAATATTAGCAACTGAACCGGTATCAAATACCCAGGTGCTACTGCGAGCACTAGTCAAGTACACATCAATAACATGTATATCATATATACCTTTGTTTGCCTTGCCGGCCTTCTTGTCTGCCAGATACTTGGGGCAGTTGCGCTTCTAGTGGCCAGTCCCCTTACAATAGTAGCACTCGGTATCAGACTTAGGTCCAACTAGGGGTTTCTTTTCAGGCGCGGCAACAGGCTTGCCGCCCTTACTTCCCTTCCGTTTTCCCTTCTTGTCTTTCTTGAAACCAGTGTTCCTATTGATCATCAACACTTGATGTTCCTTTTTGATCTCCACTTCTGCAGTTTTAAGCATTGACAGAAGCTCGGGGAGAGACTTCTTCATGCCTTGCATATTATAGTTCATCACGAAGCTCTTATAGCTAGGTGGCAGAGACTGCAGAACACGATGGATGCCTAAGTCAATGGGAATCGATATTCCCAAGGACACAAGCTTATCAGCGTAACCCGACATCTTGAGTACATGCTCACTAACGGAGCTGTGCTCTTCCATCATGCAGCTAAAGAACTTTTCTGAAGCATTGTAGCTCTCTACAGCAGCATGTGTGTCGAAAATCATTTTCAACTCACCCATTGTATCAAATGCATTGCCGTTTTCGAAACGCTTTCGAAGTTCCGGCTCTAGCCCATACAATATGCCGCAATGAACTAAGTTGTGGTCCTCCTGACGAGTCTGATAGACATTCTTCTCCTCGTCAGGGGCATCATCAAAAGGTGGGGGGCCTAACGGCGCTTCTAGCACATATTGCTTTTGTGCAGCAGAGAGGAGAATCCTCAAATTCATGGCCCATTCAGTAAAGTTGCTACCGTTCGTTGCTAGTTTCTCTTTCTCCATGAACGCATTGAAATTAAAAGCAGGTGGTGCCATCTACAACAGAATTTGTAAAGTTTAGACTAAGTGTATGATAGATCGAGTTCAACTAATCTATATTACGAATGAACTCCCACTCAAAAGCGACATCCCTCGTGTCCTTTTGGTGATTACATGAACCAAATCCACTACACCAAGTCCGATCATCACGTGAGTCGGTATAGCTTCAAAGGCGAGCATCAAATGGGCATCATATCAACTATATGACTCATGCTTAACCTTTCGGTCTGTGTTCCGAGGCCATGTCTGTACATGCTAGGCTTGCCAAGTTAGAACCTTAGTATTTGCGTGTGTAACTGTTTTACACCCAAAATATGGTCGTGGATCCAAAAACACCCGATCATCACGTGATGTCTTGGAGCGACGAAAACATAATCGGTGCATACTAAAGGAAGAACACATTCTTATCTTGATATTTAAATGAGGGATCATCTTATTATGCTTAACAAAGCGCTAAACAAGCAATATAAGATGTAATCAAACATCATATGTTTATTAGTGAAATTATATGGTTCCCGCAGATGATCTCTATCATGTGCATCGTGGTATGATCACTATCATACCTATATGTGTAAATCCAAGGTCTATGGATTTTACACGCTATGTGTGTTGTAAGAGTATCATCTCATACTTCTACTTACAACACTACCATATCATAACACTAGCCCAGCAACAATCTAAACTAGACGCCTCTAATTTATCCATTGCAAGTTTTACGTGGCTTAGGGCTTTCGAGATAGAACCGTTCTTACCTACGAACATGAACCACAACGAGGATAATCAAATTGTTGACAACTCGCTTGCAAAATAGATATTGACTATAGTAGGAGAGACAGACACCCGCTAGCCACTTATGCAAACTAGTTGCATGTCAAGCGTGGAACAGGTCTCATGTGCGAGGACATGTAAAGTTTGTCCGGGCCGCTTCATCCCACTATGCCACCAATATCCAAAATCACAACAAAGGAGCAACAACATGATCATCATCGCCCACATACTCATATGTGTACTACTCGTGTAAAGTATCTACGCATAGATCCGGCTCTGATACCACTGTAGGGTTCGCAGCATAGAAAACAAAAAAAATTCTACGATGTGAACTAAATACCAAGATCTATATATACTAGATACAAACAACGGGCGGATGTATATCCGTAGAGAACATACCCTTGAAGACCGACAAAGCTTAACGAGTTCAACTCGTGGTTGATGTAGACGATCTCTTGCCGATCTCAAGATCGAGAGGAAGTCCTAGCGCCGCAAATCAGCAGCGCATCCGTGCTCGCACACACGTTCGAGGCACCGAGCAACCTCCGCCTCCTCGCTCCAGCGATGCAGCGGAAGCACAACTCTTTCTTGCCGAATAGCCACCGGGAACATGTATCTCGCTAGTCCGAGACCATGGGGGATAAATTCTAGAGGGGGAGAGAGATCCTTCACCAGGAGGTGTGAGAGACAAGTGAGGAGGAGGGGCTCCTTTTATAGGAGGAGGGGGGGAACCCCAAGGGGGTGGCCGGCGCATGGGGGCTGCCCCCTTGCCCTCCCCTCTTCATGTGGGTGGACACTCCACTCACAAAACTCCTCTAAATTCCCTCCACTCAAAAGTCCACTCAAAAATCCCATTAAATTTCCACCAAATTTAATGCAAACTCTCATTAAATAAAACTCTTTTATTTTATTCAGAATTTTTCCAATTACTTTAATTACAAACATTCACAAATAACCCCTTGCTAGAATTCTATTTCACATGCATAACCACTTTATGCAATTTCACCCGAAAACCTGTTTCGGTATCTAGTGAAATAAATTCCTGCGCTTGTTCATTCTTTCGGCATGAAACATTTGCTCCAATTGGATGTCGGTGTCTCTTAAGTGTGTCACCCTACGGTTCGTGAATAATGCGGACATGATCGAGACCCCTCTCAGATCAATAATCAGAAGCGGGATCTGGAGACCCATACTGACTCCCACACATTCAACGATGACTTTCTTGTGATCGTCGGAACCTTTTACGCTAGTATCTTAATCCCTTTGTTTCACGATATATTACATGTCCGAGATTCAATCATTGGTATATCCATACCTAGTTTGATCTCGTTACCGACATGCACTCTTTTCTCGTTCCTGTGATATAACATTCTAGTGATCAAATCACTTGCTTGCAAGCTAATCAATGTGATATCACCGAGAGGGCCCAGAGTATATCTATCCGTCATCGGGATGAACAAATTCCACTCTTGATCCATGAGCCTCAACATAACACTTTATTAGTTCTGAATCCATCTTTATAATCACCCTGTTATGGTGTGACGTTTGATGTTATCAAGAAACTCTTCCGGTGTTAGTGATTGACATGATCTCATGGTCTAAGGATTAGGATCACTTCGTAAGTTGTTATAGCAATATAAACTCAATGACTTTGATCGTAATGCTATACTTCGGATGAGTGTTCATCACATCATTACACTAATGTTGTGATCCCGTTATTAACAACATCCAATGTCCATGATCAGGAAACCTTGATCATCTTGTTAATCAACGAGCTAGTTTATGAGAGAGGCATAACTAGGAACTTTCTGTTTGTTTATTAAACACACATGTATTAACGTTTCCGTATTAATACATTTATAGCATGCAAAATAAACATCTATCATATACTTGGAATACACATAATAAACACTTTATTATTGCCTCTCAGGGCATATTCCCTTCAGACTCCACCTCCTCCTCTCCGTCTTCTAAACCCTAGTTCACCGGGGAAACCCTAATACTCCACCATAACCCGCTCCGTCTTAGGCGAAGCCCTGCGAGATCTTCCCTCTACTTTCGACACCACGCCGTCGTGCTACCGGAACCGCGAGGAGAGAACTACAACCTCTGCTGCCTGCTGGAACAAGGGAGAGGAAGGTCTTCATCGAGTACCGAACGTCTGACCAACTGTGGAAGCGCTGCCGGAACGCAGCGCCGAAAGGATCGTCTACGCGATCTTGAGATCGGCAAGTGTACGACTACATCACCCACGAGAATCTTCTCTCTTTAACCGCTTTGGAATCTTCGAGGGTGAGTACTCTAATTGACTCATTGCTACAATCTAGTAGATAGATCTTGGCTTGTTTATGTTCATGCGGTAGATTTTTTTTGTTTTCCTTGCTACGAACCCCTTCAGTGGTATCAGAGTCGTGTCTATATTTAGATCTGTTGCACGATTAGAACACAATGGTCATTATGGGGGTTGATGCTTTTGTTTTCGATTGCTTCTTGTGTACTTTGCATCTTGCGGGTTGGTGCGATGAAGCGGCCCGGGCTAACTTTACATAACATCGTTCATAAGACTTGCTACACGCTTGACAAGCAACTTGTATTGCATAAGTGGCTTTGCGGGTGCCTATTTCTCCCAACATAGTGAAGATTCAATGTACAACGGGTGATTGACAATACTAGTATCAACGTTGTGGTTCTTGTTCGTAAGTTAGAACGACACTTATTGAAAGCCCTAAACCACGTAAAACATGCAACGAAAATTAGAGGAGTCTAACTTTGTTTTGCAGGGGTGTGATGTGATGTGATATGGCCATGATTATGATTATATATGATGTATGCAATGTTCCTTATTGTAAGTCGGCAACCAGCAGGAGCCTTATGGTTGTGTTTTAATTTTGTTAAGACCTGCGTGTCTATTATTCAAAGTAGTTGTAATAGTTGATGCTAGTGGACGACAACCATGGAGCGGTGCCATTGACCTTGACGCCACACCGGTGATGATGGAGATCATGTTCGTGCATGAAGATGGAGATCGGAAGCACAAGAAGAAAGGCCATATCGTATCACATATTTTGAATTGCATGTGATGTTAATACTTTTATGCATCTTGTATTGCTTAGTTCGTGACGGTAGCATTATAAGATGATCCCTCTCACAAAATATCAAGTTATAAAGTGTTCATCCTTAGTAGGCACCGTTACCAAAGCTCGTTGTTTCGAAGAACCATGTGATGATTGGGTGTGTTAGATTCTGCGAGTGTATACAATGGGAGCAACCAGATTGATCATGCAGAAACTAAGGTTAATCTTGACGAGCCTAGCATGTATAGACATGGTCTCGGAACATGAATCACCGAAAGGTAAAGCATGAGTCATATAGATGATATGATGAACATGATGATTGTTCGCCTTTGAAACTACATCATGTCAAGTGATGATCGGAATTGGTGTAGTGGATTTGGTTCATGTAATCACTAAAACAATGTGAGATATATTGTTTTGAATGGGAGTTTAACAGTAATATGATTAAAATTTGAACAGTATTTATCATAAATTAAATCAAAGTGAATTTGCATAGTTGTTGTAGTCATTGGCATTCGTTTACCACCTTGCGCTTAGTTATAATTGAGATAATAGAACTATAGAATTCTGGTAAGTTACTTTACGAACTGGTATCGTATTGTTTTGAAGTGTTAATCTAAAGTTTAAAATTCTTGTTGCAAACTTTAGTAAGTTCCGGTTACTCCATGAAGTTTAATAATTAATATTAAATCAAGAGTTACAATTTTATTGTTAGTATATAAGTATCATGTTTTGTCTCCATGATTCTTGATATTCAAAAGATTGTTTTAATATCAAGGTTATCGGAGAGCTGAAAGAATTGTTTCAAAAACCATCATGTGTGAAAGATATTATGATATCTGAAACAAAGTTTTGGTTGCAACATGATAGAGTATAATATGGCAAAAGTCATGTTCTCATATTTGATGAGAATTTGCAAAAGGTTGGATACGCTGGTCTTCCTAATCCTCCAAAAGGTTTTGGAGAGCAACATTATACTCACAATTCACCATTATAAGCTAAAGTAGCTTGATCATGAATAGTTTCATGTTAAGGATGAATATTAGATGTAGATAAAATATTTACTACACTAAAAGATTACTAAAGAATGGAATTTGAAAGAACACCAAGCATTTGATGATGGTGATCTACTTCAAAGTGCAAGTCCAAAGACATTGGTATTTAACTATACACGCTTTGGACTATGTGCCATGAGTATGGCGCCACTGTTGATGTTGATAGATTCTTTTGGAAGGATAAAGAAATACTGAAAGAGAAATCTAAGAGATATTTGGCAGAAAAGAAAAGACTAGAATTGTTCAGCTTAGGTATATAGAGGATATACATGTTATGGTTGTATTCTTTGCTTGTTAAACAATGTAGTTCTTGAGTATTGGTGTAACACTACAATACTGAAAAGACTGTAGCTTCTATGCAACATGCCAATCCCTGGATCGGTTCATTGGCTTACATAGAACTTAGATGAATAACAAAGTATAATATCCGTGTATCGTAAATAACAAAGATCCAGAGTATACATTTATTACAATAAATCTTAGCTCGAAGGCTAGCTCAAACTTATTCAAGTATGAAACATAAATAAATAACTCCTTCAATCTCCAAATTGCCCACAAGCGAACAAGTGCAGAGTGAAGTACCGTGACCTAGCAGATCAATCAGAGTCGGAATATCCTGCAACATAAAATGTAGCAGCCCCGAAGGGTCAATACATGGAATGTATGGCAAGTAGCGCTAAATAGGGAGACAATAGACTTAGCAACTACATGCTTTTTTGGCTGGTGTAGCTGTGGCTAGCTTGCATTTTCCAAACACTTTGTCCTACTTTGTTAAACCAATTTTGATTCAAAACAACCCATTAAGTTCACCCATCAAGTTTTAGAAATCAAGAAATAAGGATGAGTGAGAATATGGCATAGTATCAATATCAAGCAACTCATTTGTCCATAATCGGGGACACGGCTAAGCACTTAGTTTATACACCCTGCAAGGGTTTGTACACTTTACCCATGTGACTTGGACAGCCCAGCTCGTACCACCACATGAATATTGTGTGACGATAGGGAGAAGTGCAAGAAGAGACCGTTCGGGAAGTAGATCCCCAAACCCCACTGCGCACCGGTCCCAACCTACCATTCACTACATCTCTGGCTACGCTGGTTCGGATCGCCACGACCTACTAAGTCCAACCAGTCACTCATTTATTACTGGCACATGGTTACACACGTAAGCTACTGGAATAAAGACAAGTAATCCTTCTCAGTACCCTGGGCGGCATTCCCCACCAGTATTCACACTCCGATGACCAATCCAGCCACTCCGCCCAGGTAGTTCATTAACATTATGTTGTTTTAGTAGAACAAAACCATTACTTTACCAAAGCATGATCCCTTCCTTGTATCTATAGCAATGCTAAGCACATCTATTATACGGGAGCTCAACTACAAAGGATTTCCCTACCACAATACATAGGACATAGCATATCATAGTAATAGCTACACATGTAGCTACCAAAAATACACTACAAATGCACAAGGGAATATAGTAGGACAATTCATGAACAAAATAGCAACTACTTGCCTTGACGGTAGGAGTCGAGAGTACAGTCCTCACAGAAGCAAGCGTTGCACTCATCACAATCTACACGAGATACATAATTACAACACATAAACAATCATATACAAACATAACAATGCAAGATGCATGCATGACAAGTTGAACAATGCTACAGTAGCTTTCTATAACCTTGTTCAGTATACCTACTGTATGCATGCATGGAAAACATTTTAGAAGCATTGAAAACAAAGCATGCAATTTTAAATATCCAAATAATGGAGCTCTAGTCCAATTATTAAACCACTGTTGTCAACTAGCTTGTAAAATCGTGGAAAATATCTACTGTGTAGGCAACCTAAAATAGAACCCGTACCAACTGGAATCACTCAAAAAGGAGTTACAAAACTTTCTATATAATTAAAATACTCCAGAATTGTTTTTAATCGTTTCTGCAACTTCCAGTACAGTAACGCTACTTTTTTAATTCATAAACTGAATCTACTTGTTCTAATGATTCCAGGGACACCTCATTTGCAATTTTTGGAGTTGTAGAACTTTTCCTATGAATTTATTACCTTAAATAGGCCATTAAACATTTTAATTAATCACGAAAAAACCTTGCTGAAAAATTATGAAACAATTGTACAGCAATATTCTACGTGAAAAACTGAATCCAAACATATATAATTTGCAATTTTTGTCCTAGTAGTTTAATTTCTACTGATTTTACAATTTTCAGCTATTTTCTGCAAAATTAAATCGATTTAATTAAATAGACAAAGTCAGTTGACTAGTCCGTGCTGACGTGGCACGCGCTGACCAGTCAGCGGTCAACAATGACCGTCAATGCGCGATCCAGGCCGTGCGTTGCAGATCCTGTGGCTGAGAGAGCTTGCGAGGGGAGGGCTCACCGGCCGTCGGGTCGACGGGGGCGGCGGTTCCGGCGAGGGATGGCGGTGGAGAGGTGTACGACGAGGTTCAGCGGGGTTCGGCGGTCTCGGGGGCGTCCATGGCGCGAAGCTTCGCTTCCACTAGCGGTGGCAGTGAGCGGCTGGAGGTGGACGGCGGTACTCCGCTCCGGCGGTCTCGGGGGCGTGCTCCAGCGGACCTGCGGCGAAGGGAACCGGTCAGGGCGACGCGGCCGAGCGAGGGGAAGATGGGAGGGTCATCGGGGTAAGAGGGGGCGACCGGTGCGGCGAGCTCGAGTCCGTACCGACGGCAATGGCAGCGGCGACGTCGAGCTCCGGCGAGGAATCTGGCGTAGATGGCGGCGTCGTAGGCGATGGTTTTGGGGGATTTCGAAGAGGGGAACCTAGGGATTAAGAGGGGCAACAAATACTCGGGTTCTGTTCGGATTCGTTGCGAATTACGCGAGAATCGGAGTTGGCTGTGGAGTCCGAGAAGAACACGCGATGGGGAAGGCGCTGACGGGCGGGGCCCGCACGTCAGTGGCCCTGGGCTAGGTGGGCGTCGCATAGCTGTTCTCCGCACGCGCGGCGTGCATGCAGCTGTTGCCGCTGGCTACGAGGCTCGCAGGCCCCGACTGGGCCGGCCGGGTGGGACGCGACCGCGTGGGCTGGCCGGCACGCTGCTCTGTGCCGCTTTCTCTTTTTTTCATTTTCTTTTTCTTTTTCCTGGACGTTTTTCTTAACTGAACCCTCAGACGACTGAAACTGTCCAGAACTGTCTGAATTTAACCAAAAAATCAGATTAGCATAACTTTTAAACCGTAGCTCCGAATGAGGTGATTCAAATTGCTACGGGTTCATATCTGAACCCTCTACACAACTGTGCCTTCCAAACCACTAAACTAAATCTTTCCAGCATATGAAAGATTGAAACCGAGCAATCGTGTGTATGTGACAAATCCATGCAAGTGGGTTTTGACAAAAAGTTTGAAACTGATTATTTTTGCAATGATGCTCATGATGCAATAACATGTATGATATGCAGTACCAAATCTAAAATTTGGGATGTGACAATTGGACACTGAATTTTTTGGTGTGAATTGTCATACTAAACAACACAATCCATGAACTACAATGGCCTAAGTAACTAGCAAAATAATATATGATGATGTTCATCGAGAACAAATAAAGGGTTGTTGTCTTGCTCATTAATATGAAATCTTTTCTTCAAGATTTGTCTTATCAGGTGTTATGATAACAAAAGGGTTGTTCAAATAATTGTCTTAATCCATAAATATGGATGATTTACAAATAGTGTTAGATAAATCACATCCATAAAACTAGTGCTAAAAAATGTCGAAAGACAATTGATTGAAAGATCACTTGCAAAGTGACATCGTCGTTTAAATTATATTGGAAAGAAAACATGAAGAAACTCCATGTGGATGGAATTTTGGAGTCTTTTGATGTCGACCAAATGACGCTTGTGAAACTTTCCTAAAAATAATTAAAACTCCGTTCATAGGCCAAAAGTGAATGAATGACTAGCTTATTAGAACTTGTACATATAGATGTATGAAGCCCATTATGTGTAGTCAAGAGCGATGGATTTCAACTTCATATGCTTTCTCCAAAAATTTGAGTGAATATATGAATATTTACTTAATGAGGATGAAGTGTGAAACATTTGAAAAAGTTCGAAGACTTTCAAGATGAAGTGCAAAATGAATGTAAAAATAAAATAAACAATTTGTGATAGGATCATAAAGGAAGATATTTGAGTTACAAGTTTAGCATAAACACATAAGATTTGAGGAATCATTCCATGGATTTGCATTTCTCGAAACACCATATGAGTATGGAGTAATCATGATATGTAATAAAACCTTGTTTGACATGGTGAGACCAAAGGTGTCATTTATAAAACTGTCATTATATTTTAAAGATTATAAGCTTTAAATACTACCGCTTTTTACTAAAAAGAGATGCATCATGATCCGTTGAAATGACACCATATAAAGTTATGGTTTGGGATAAAACTCAAGTTGTCCTTTCTTAAACATTGGTATGCATAAGTAAGATGTTTACAAGCAAAGTCGGATGAGCATGTCTTTGTAGGTTATTTCGGATAAGCGTTGGGTACTCCTCCATAACACAAAATACAAAAGTTTTTACCACTTAGAATGTCAAGTTTCTTGAGAAGAAATTTTTCGTGAAAAGTTAAGTGGGAGGACAATAGAACTTTGATAAGGTTAAAAGAACCTTACTATATGTGCTAAGTTGCACAGCACCGGAAATCATTTCGAAGGTAGCAACAATGCTCATGGCTCACGTGCCTCAAAGGTTGTGGTCACGGAGGTCTAAGTTCCTATTGAACCTAGTAGGTCGGGTAAACAATCAAATACTAGGATTTCATTGTTGTTTGACAATGATGAACCGACTATATGCAAAGAAGCGATGATAGGCCCTGACTTCGTCAGATGGCTTTAAGCCATAGAATCCGTGATAGTTCCATACACTAGAAATCAAGCTTTGAACTTGAAAGGCCCTCTAGAAAGGTGTAAGACATTATAGTCGTGTTTGGATCTATAAAAAAATATACATGGATGTTTCACATCTATGAAATAGTCGACATGTTGGGAAAGAGTTCACAACAATGTTCAAACGTTGACTATGACAAGATTTGATCTTTCATAACGATACTTAGTCTAGACGGATTAATGTTGCAGTCACTGTATATAATTTTGTTATGTGGTAGTTGAATAAAAAAACAAGTTCTTTTAATAGAATTGTTACCTAGGATGTGTGCATAACACGGTACAAATGGTTTTGTTAATTCAAGTGATGCTAAAAGCATATGCAAAACCTCAATGGTTGAAGTAAGCATCGAGGAGTTGGAACCTTCACCATGATGAAATTGTTAAAAGAGTTTAAATTCACCGCAGATGATGAAGATGCTTGCACTTGCAAGAAATTAAGTGGGAGCACTAAGACATATTTTTCTAATACATTATGTGGAAGACATATTGTTGATTTGAAATGATGTATCTTTTATTAACACATGTTAAGAATTTCATATCGATGAAAGACTTAGGCAAAACCTGAATGTTTGGCATCAATATCTATATAGATAGATTGAGACGCTAATATGGTTGTGCCAAATGTACATAGATGAGATATTGAATGAGTTCAATATGGAAATGACAAGAAAGGTTCTTGCCACACAGAAAGGATGAAATACAAATTCAAGTGTATCGACACTTGGTAAGTGAAACAAAGATTCAAGTATTGATTGATACTTGATGAATAAAATCACAAAGAGTATTTTTCAATCATACCGTGATATGTACAAATCCAGATATGTCCTATGCTCTAAATGTTATGAGCATATACCAGAATGATTCATAAGATGATCATTGGATGATAGTAAGGATATTCTTATGATCTTTTAGAAGAACTAAGAATATATTATTTTATAGAAGTGACAAATAGATGGTTAGTTCATTGTAAAAATACTACATTTGATACTAGTTTTGTCACAAAGTACAAATTAAGTTTATCTCAATCTAAACTAAGGGTGGCAAGATATGATGGAAAGTAAGTTCCATAATGTATTTGGATGAGTTCCAAAGTTAAGACATTGTGGCAGATACTACAACAAAAGGCTAAGTATATGACTGCTATTATAGCAGCAAAAGAGGGCAATTGTGTCAAATAGTTTGTTATCAAACTAGGTGTGGTTCACAGTGGGATAGTTCTATGAAGATATATTGTACGACAATATTATCAACATATTTTAACCCCAAGGAACTAAAGGTCTCACCAAAGGACCAAATTTATACAAAGACATATCATTAGAGAATGAGTGATGTGTGGAGACGCAAAGACATACAATTACACACGGACCTGTAAGTGTCGGATACGAAGATCAGTTGACCACTAGCAATCATGTACATACAACACCGGAAAGCCATAGGTGTTGAATACACAAAATTTTTAAACTAGATTATTGTCTCTAGTGCAAGTGGGAGACTGTTGGAGATATGCCCAAGAGGCAAGAATAAAGTGGTTATTATCATATCTTCATGCTTATGATAAATGTTTACATACCATGCTATAATTATATTAACAGAAACCATTAATACTTGTGTTATTTGTAAACATAAAAGAGTCCCTAGTAAAGCCTCTTGTTAACTAGCTTGTTGGTTAATATATGATCATGGTTTCCTGATCATGAACATTGAGATGTTATTAACAACAAGGTCATATCATTAGGATAATGATGTGATGGACATACTCCTATAGTTAAGCGTAGCATAAGATCAAGTCATTTAAATAGTTCACTTGCTATAAGCTTTCAAATACATAGTAACCTAAATCCTTCGACCATGAGGTCATGTTAATCACCATCACCAGATGGATACTTTGAAGACATCAAACACCATTTTGTAACTGGGTGGCTATAAAGGTGACATTGAGTGTTCGGAAAGTATGTGTTGAGGCACATGGATCAACAGTGGGATTTGTCCATCCATATGACGGATAGATATACTCGGGGCCCTCTCGGTGGAATGTCATCCAATTAGCTTGCAAGCATGTGGCTGGATCACAAGGGATCACATATCATAGGAACGAGAAAAGAGTACTTATCGGTAATTAGGTTGAACTAGGTATGCAGAGATACCGACGATCAAACCTCGGATAAGTAAAATATCACGAGACAAAGGGAAATTGGTATCGTATGTAAGTGGTTAATTCGATCACAAAGTAATCATAGAAATATGTGGGAGCCATATGAATTTCCAGATTCCTCTATTGGTTATTGATCAGAGAAGAGTCTCGGTCATGTCTGCATAATTCACGAACCGTAGGGAGACACACTTAAGGATTCGATGTTGTTTAGTAGATATGGAATGTAAGTAGGGAGACCGAATGTTGTTCAGAATCTTGGATGGGATCCGGGATATCATGAGGAGATCCGGAATGGTCCGGAGAATAAGATTCATATAAGGAAAGTCCAATTCTGGAGTTCGGGAATGATTCCCGTGTTTTCACCGGAATGATCTAGAAGGGTCTAGAAGGTTCACCAGACCGGAAGGGGAAGGGTGCATGAATGTTTCATGACAAAGTGGAATGATTGTGTCATGTCCTAAGTCACATGGTTGGGTGTTTGTAAGAAATAAATTAAGCTCCAAATTGAAAGTCAAAAGGCAAGTTCGAAAAGTCAAACTGGGACAATTTATCCTGGTAGAGGAAGGAAAGAATCCTTCTATCCATCCACCACAAGCCAAGTAGGAGAAGGAGTTGGGGAAGGATTCAAACTCCCTCTCCCAAGCTGCCCCTCCCTCTCATAAACAGAGGGGAGGGGCTGCCCCAAACACACAACAACAACACCCTCCAAGCCGCCGCCACCGCCGCGCCGCCGCCGTCCTAGCCACCGCTGACTCCACCTCCTCCTCTCTGACTTCTAAACCATAGACCGCCGGGGAAACCCTAATACTCCACCATAACCTGCTCCATCTTAGGCGAAGCCCTGCGGGATCTTCGCTCTACTTCCGACACCACGCCGTCGTGCTACCGGAACCGCGAGGAGAGAACTACAACCTCTGCCGCCTGCTGGAACAAGGGAGAGGAAGGTCTTCATCGAGTACCGAATGTGTGACCGACTGCGGAAGCGCTGCCGGAACGCAGCGTTGGAAGGATCGTCTACGCGATCTTGAGACCAGCAAGTGTACGACTACATCACCCACGAGAATCTGCTCTCGTTAACCGCTTTGGAATCTTCAAGGGTGAGTACTCTAATCGACTCGTTGCTACAATCTAGTAGATAGATCTTGGCTTTTTTATGTTCATGCAGTAGATTTTTTTGTTTTCCATGCTACGAACCCCTTCAGAAATATGATATCTCCATCATCCAGTGGGTTTACACACGAATATCTACGGAGCTCTTCAATCTGGTCTCCTCCAACAACGACACCGCCGCCGAGCTCTAGGCATCCCTTCAACAGTTGTTCCAGGACAACTCCGATGTGCGCGCCAATACGCTCAACACTGAGCTACACACCACAACTCAGGGTGATGCCTCGGTCACCGTCTTCTGCCGGCGGATCAGGGCCATTAGCAACGAACTCCGTGAACTAGGAACTCGGCTATCATGTCGAGGACTGCACCCTTATCAACACCCTCCTCGTCGGCCTCAGTGATCAGTTCGAGAAGCAAAAGTCCTTCATCCCCATGCTCAAGCCCTACCCCACCTTTAAGGAGGTCCGCTCCCTCATCTTGTAAGAAGAGAAGAACCAGGCTCGCAAGGCGCAACGGGCGCCGCGGGTGTTTCATGCCGCCGCCCCCTCTGTCACGGCAGCAATTCACGCCCCTGGGATGTCGCGGCAGCCCGCACCTCCACCTCCTGCCGTGACCGCTGCAGCTCCCCAACCGTCCTCCAGCTGGCGTCTGAGCCCCAACTACAGGGGAAAGAACCCGATCTACCGGCCTCCTCAACCTTGCCCTGCTGGCCCTGCACCTGCTCCGCCATCAGCCGCTCTGTCGCCCCCAGCACCTGCACCGTGGCCTCCTCAGCATGACCCCTGGACCAGCTGATGGAGCGCTGGGTTGATGTAGGAGCGCTTCGTTGGAAACCCCAAGAGCAAGGTGTGAAGAGCACAACAGCAAGCCTTCCCTCAGTAAGAAACCGAGGTTATCGAACCAGTAGGAGGAAGGAAACGTCACACAAGTGTTGCAAGCAACGTGGAAACCTGCACAACACAAACTCAAGACTTTTCCCCAACGAACAGTGAGGTTGTCAAGCTCACCAGTTTGTTGTAACAATGGATTAACTATATGGTGTGGAAGGTGATGAGTGGTTTGCAGCAAGTAAGAAGTAACAGTGGAAGATGTATCAATGGTAAAGATTGGACCGGGGTCCATAGTTCACTAGAGGTGCTCTCCTTAGATAAATAGCATGGCATGAAGGGTAAACAAATTACAGCAGGGAAATTGACAGGAACTGAGCAAGGCATAACAATGCAATACTAGACAAAAAGATCCTATGAGATTCGATTGGGCAATACAACAAGATACATAGATCGCCATCCAACTGCATCTATGACTAGAAGTCCACCTTTAGGTTATCATGCGAACCCCTCCAGTATTAAGTTGCAAGAAACAGACAACTGCTTTAAGCAAAGTGTGTAAGGTAAACAATCTACTTGTTCCATGAACAAGAGACCGTTGTTTTCTCCCTAGTGGCAACAGCACATCTACAACCGAAGAGATTTCTGTCACTTCCCTTAGATTAAATAGAGGCATGAACCCACTATCAAGCATAAATACCCACTCTTGGAGTCACTAGCAACTACTTGGCCAACATAGCTACTAACAACGGAGAGCATGCAAGATCACAAACAACACAGACATGATAGAATCAAATAGACAAAACCATTAATAAATCTGACATAGTAATCTCAATATCCATCGGATCCCCGCAAATACAACATGCATGATTACAAATAGATTAGATCTTGATCATGAACGGAGCTCACAAGATCTATACATGAAAGCACAAGGAGGAGATACAAACATCTAGCTACTACATGGACCCGTAGTCCAAGGTGAAACTACTCAAGCTTCATACCAGAGAAGAAGGCCTCCCGGATGATTTACCCTCTGGTAGGGTGCCAGGAAGAATTTCAGACCCTCCCCTCCCCCCCCCCCGATCTAGGGACGATGGTGGTGGCAGCTACAGACAGTTTTGTGGAGTTTTGATCGGGTGTCTAGGGTTTCTACATCAGGGGCTTCTTATAGGCGAAGAGGAGAGGCTGGGAGGCGGCCAGGGGGCCACACCCTGCCCAGGCGCGGGCCAGGCTTGGCCTTGCCTAGGAGGGTCTGGCCGCTCTGTGGCGCCCCTCTGTCTCTGGCCTCGCCAAAAACAGAAGAAAACAGGCAACTGGCACTGTGGCAACTTGTTAATAGTTAGTTCCAGAAAACATATAAAAACACCTCAAAGTGTAGACAAAGCAAAGCAAAGTAGATACTAAACAAGCATGGAACATAAAAAATTATAGATACGTTTCCGACGTATCACCGGCCTTGTGCAGGCTTGGTCGATGCCTTGGTCAGCCCCTTCACCGTACGGCGCCCCTCCTGCATACACGGGCACGTGGAGCCCCGGTATTCGTCCAGCCACCGGCTCCCCTGGCCTCCTCGGATCCCGACCACCGGTGCACGTCTACACCGCCACTGCTACACCACCTCCCGGTGCACCAGGACTCCTGTCAAGCTACTACAACATGCAGGCTTCATACGCGTACAACCAGCTACAACCTCTCCCCTACGTCAACATGCAAACTCCTGGCCCTCTGCTCCTCCACAACAGTCGGCCTGGGACCAACCCACCTTCATCAACGCCATGAACAATTTTACCCTCCATAACGAAGGTACGGATTGGATTTTCGATTCTGGTGCATCCTCGCATATGTCTTCAAATATGAATTTGATATCAGCTTGTTTTCTCTCTACCTTCTCCACAATAACTATTTGGGATGGCTCCACAATCTCTGTTTATTGCACTGGTTACTCTCACATACCTTCCACTTATGTCGACTTTCTTCTTCACAATATTCTTGTTGTCCCTTCCTTAATCAAAAATCTGATTTATGTTCAAAAATTCTGCATTGATAATAAAGTTATCCTGGCTTTTGAACCTTTTGGTTTGTCTGTGAAGGATCTGAAAACGGGGGGGGGGGTCTCGCTCGGTACAATAGCACTGGCGATCTTTATCCTCTTCATGGCACGCCCACAACCACCCCCCGCGCCATGCTTGCATCAGTTGGTCTGTGGCATCGTCGTCTAGGCCACCCTAATTAAAACACTCTATCATCTATGCTTCAAGATTTTGTATCACTAGTTCTACTGCTTTTCATTATCCCTCTCTTTGTAATGTCTGTCAATGCGGCAAACATGTTAGATTACCCTTTGGAACCTCTACTACCATTAGCAATTTTCCTTTTGAGCTACTTCATTGTGATCTATGGACCTCTCCAATACCTAGTGTTTCTGGTTATAAATATTATCTTGTGATCTTGGATGATTATTCTCATTATATTTATACTTTTCCTATCGTGCTAAATCTGATGTGCATGCAGTTTTTACCAATTTTCGGCAGTATGTTCTTACTCACTTTGGCTTGCCAATTCGATTTATTCAATGTGAATGTTCATGTATTTGATAACACTCAAAACCATAACTTCTTTCTCTCTCAAGGAATTCTTCTCCGCTTTTCATGTCCTTATACTTCTTCCCAAAACGGTAAAGCCGAACGTTCTCTTTGTTCCATTAACGACATTATTCGCACATTGCTTTTACAAGCTTCTCTTCCTTCTCGTTTTTGGGCTGAAGCTCTTCGCACAATCACGCTACTTACAAACATTCGACCAACCAAAATATGCCCTCTTTACTCGCCTTTTCAATCTCTTTTTCTTTCTCACCGCGACTACTCCTTTTTTGCGTGTTTTTGGCTGCCTATGTTTTCCCAACACTGCCTCTACCGCCTCCAACAAACTAGAACCACGCTCACTACCTTGCATCCACCTTGGTCTTTCTGATGATCACTAAGGATATCGTTGCTTTGATCTATCTTCTGGTCGTGTTCTTGTGTCTCGCCATGTCACATTCGATGAAAATACTTTTCCTTATGCTGCCACCAAAACCACCCAACCAACCAGCCCCACCAACAAAACCTCTTCCTTAGTTCATCCTGTCGTCATCTCTGCCACGGTAGATTTTTGCCCCGTTTCTGTGTCGCGGTAGCTTTTTCCCTTGTTTCTCTGCCCCGACAGCCCTCCGCCACACCCTAGTCTCCTGCCGCGGCAGATTTTTCTGCCAATTTGCTACTTCGGCAGACTACTGCTACCCACACTCCTTCGTGCCAGATTTTAGCACCACTTCTTTGCCGTGGCAGACCTCTGAGTCGACCACCAAAACGCCCACCCCTACAACCGAGACCTCTTCCACACCACAACCGAGCTTCTCAAGAGAACACCACCACCACTGAAAGGAGTAGTTCATCATCAGGTTTGGCATCCCCTTGGCTTGTTCCAAGCTTTGGGGAGTGTCGCGGTATCACCACCTATATATTTCATCTTTTACCTTTTTAGTGGATTCTTATCTTTGGTAGAGAAGTTATCTTATAGTTTGGGTTGCATGTGGAAGTATCTCTCCTTTAGTTGTTTATCTATGTATCCCTTGGTGTGAGTGCCTTTATTGAATGTTAATGATAAGTCTCATCTTTTACTTTTTGCACTCCTTATTTTATTTTGCAATCTCTATTATATGATGGATCTTGTTGATCGGTATTGGCATCACGTTGGGAGCATCAAGTAACTCTAAATTGGTTTTGGAAAACCGAGCTCTGGTCAGTAGCAACACTTTTTGAGGTTTGAAAGAAAAAGAGAAAAAGCTTACAGGTATTTGGTATCATCTATTTTATTTCTTGTTGGCTCATAACCTTAGTATTCTTTATTTAAGATCTTTTGTGTCTTCAAGGAAGATTGCATGTTTGGCTTTATTACTTGTATGTTTGCTTGTTTCTTTCAACTCTCTTGCTTGCTACCCAGCCTTGCTAGCCAAAAACCTGTTTTGAGAAGGCATACTTCTCATGTTTCCAAATCCCTGTGAACCCAACCTTTGCCATTTGTGTCCACCATATCTACCTAGTGGCAGTATTGCTATTCCAAGAAAATTCTCAAGCTTTATCTATCTTTCGAATTAAAAAGTATTTTGTTATGTGAAAAGTAGTTAGTAAATCTCTCACAAACTTGATGGCACACCTTATTTTCTTGCCCCTAATAGACTTGAAACATTGTGAACATCAAAGTTGTATATGCTTGCATCTATACGTTGGAATTAGCAGAACCGTGCTATCATGGGGAACTTTTTCAACATTGCACTTGTACTCTATACACCGTTGATATTGTGCTCTTTTGTCTGTGGATGTCACCGGTGTGAAATAAAAAGGGAGCTTGTAAGTCCATGGAGTTTGTATTTTGTGTTAGAGAAACGCCTAGGATGCTAGCCTAAGCCATGCCTAATCATGGTGGAGACTATCGGCATCACCATAGTGAGCAATCTGTGAAGCATCCTCAATAAAAATCTATTCATATAGTAAATAAAAAGATCGCTGGGATGCTCACTGTCTGCTTGCCTTGTCATTTTGGTTATGGGAAAGCTCCTGTACCATGTGCAACGGGTACCCCGTTGGCGGTTCTCAATGATATGCAAGTACTTACAATGACAAGAACTTACCTATGACCGAAGTTTAGTAGCATGAGGATTGGCCCTCATATTCAAGGGACATGAGTTCGTCAAGCATATACTCCATCCTTGTTCACTTTAACCTTAATCATCTCAAGATGCCTATGATAGGGGCAATGAGGGCTCAAAGCTAGTAAGTACCATAATATTTTGGAAGCTCTTTATGACTTGTAATCCCTGCTTCCCTCTAAGAAGGGACCTTTATCCCACTTCCAAGTTGAGTCAGTAAACCTACTTCCTCTCTATCTCCAGCAAGCATTTGAGTTGTTGTGTTTCAAGCATTAATATAGTGATTTATTCAATCATGTTCTTTATCTTCCTTGTTTGCACAAAACTCTTATCTATTGAGTATTACTTTGAAAGCCTTCACTTGTGAAAAACCTTTTTGAGCAAAGAGTGCTCCTGTTATAAAACTTCTACAAAAAGCTTGTTGTGAAACTATTTGCCAGGTGTTCTCTGACCAAGAACCAAGTTTGCCAATTCCAATTATGATTTATCTTTATGCATCTCTATTGTGACTGCTGTACTTGGTTGCAAGCTAAGTTATGTATTGGTGAGTTTCTTTTTTCTATGAGTTGTGCAATGGTAAGTGTGATGCTTCTTGTTCGTATTATTTTATCGACACTTCACTCCATAAACCTGTGGACATGTTTACTGAGCTCAGTTTTCGCTTGGGGACAAGCGAAGGTCTAAGCATGGGGGAGTTGATACGCCCAATTTGCATCACCTTTCTATATCATATTCTACCTCCATTCATTGATATTTGTCTTATTATGAGGTATTACTTATGGCTTTTCATCTGTTTATGCATGTTGGATGATTCTTGGAGGATGAACTGTCGGAGTCTGGATTCTGATGGAAAATAAGGCGTTTAGGTGCAATTTCACGAAGATCAGAAAAATACCAGAAAAATATGGAAACATATTTTTTTCCCAGAATACGAAGGAAGCCAGAACGAGGAGCGAAGAGGGGCCACGGGAGTCCCACACCCCCTAGGGGCGGGTCCCCCCTTGGCCGCGCCTAGGGTAGGTGTGGCCCACCTGCCCGGCCTCCAACTCTGCCCCTTCGCCTATATATTCACAACGGAACCCTAAGCCTTGGGGAGCGACCACAGATAGATTTCCGCTGCCTCTAGTAGCGGAAAAAACCAAGAGAGAAAGATATTTCCAGCAGACAAATTTATGGCAGGGAAATTCCTTCCCGGAGAGGGGAGACCGTCGCCATCAACACCATCGTCAAGCTAGGCTTCATCGGGATCATCATCATCATCCACACCATCATCTCTACCAGCACCATCATCACCACTCCGTCCCGCTGTAACAATTGTGTTGGATATTGCTTTAGTTATTAGGGGAAACTTTCCCGGTGTTAATTACTATTGTAGTTGATGCTTGTGAGTGGAACCATTGGATTATTGTTTATGTTCATATTGTTATCCATTACCATATCATCTTTGATCTTGATCCATATGATGTCTTGTGAGTAGTTCGTTGTGTTCTTGAGGACATGGGAGAAGTCATGTTGTTAGTAGTGAATCTGTGTTGAGTTATTATTCAATGGTTTGGTATTTAAGTTGTGGTGCTATTCTTCTAGTGGTGTCATGTGAACGTCGACTACATGATACTTCTAGCTATTTGAAGGGAATGCACTTGATAGAATTACCATGTGTCCTCGAGAACGTTTGGTCCTTATAAGTATTTCCACTGGCTTGTCCTTTGCTAAGAAAGGATTGGGCCACTTGCTCCGTTTATTCGTTACCTTTGTTACTTGCTCCTTGTTTTGTTTCCTTATCAAAAACCCACTAAATTTCCGTTTGCTAAGTATTCTCAGGAATTTCCTGCTCCACACAATTGTTCAGCACCTTCTGCTCCTTGTTGGGATCAACTCTCCTATTTATCGAAAGTACTGCGATACACCCCCTATACTTGTGGGTCATCAAGACTATTTTATGGCACTATTGCCAAGGAGTGAAGCGCTATTGAAGAGTGGAACTGGTAAGGGAAACTTCTACTTTGAGTATTGCTTTTTGTAACTGCTTTCTACTTTTTTCCAATATGGATAACCCACTTGGTTTTCTGTTTGGGAGAACTACTACCACTGAAAGGGTAGTAGAGGAACCACCACCCGTTGAGATAGATCCTTTTAAGATACCTACAAGTATTGTTAATCATGTTATGGATAATTATTATTTAGGGGATGGAACAGTCCATCCTGGTGATCACTTGCTTTTTATCCATGAATTATGTGGGTTGTTTAAGTGTGCAGGTATCACAACTAAACAGGTGAAGAAGAAGTTACTCTCCATATCCTTGAAAGGGAGAGCTGAAGAATGGTATAAGCTGCTAAAGAATGGACAATCCATGGAATGGGAGGAGATGGTATCTCTCTTTTACTCTAAATTTTATCCTCCCAGTGAAATTCATAAGGATAGAAATCTTATATATAACTTTTGGCCTCTTGATGGAGAGAGTACAGCTCAAGCTTGGGGGAGACTGAAGTTACTAATGCTTAAATGTCCTATTCATGAACTCCCTAACAATATTATTCTCAATAACTTTTATGCTAGGCTTTCTCTTCATGATAAAGATTTACTAGATGCTTCTTGTGCTGGATCATTCACACGCATGAAGGAAGAAGCTAAATGGGATTTACTAGACCGTATTCAAGAGAACACTGAAGCCTGAGAGAATGACAAAGGAAGAAAATCAGGTATAAATTATGATTATGAATGCATTAAATCTTTTATGGGAACTGATGGCTTCCGTGATATTAGTAATGAGTTTGGTCTTGATTCCCAAAGTATTGCCAATTGTTTTAAGGCCTTTGTGTTTTACATAGATATTCCCAAGAAGAAGTGGAATAAGTACCATTCTCCGTATAAAGATGTTGTTAGCCATGTTTCCATTAGAAGTACTGAAGTTTGTACTACTAATCATATTATGCCTGAACCTCATGTTGAAAAATTACCATTCCCAGATAAGGTAAAGGAGTATTCTATGATTATTAGTGCAAATAACAAAGGTACAATAAAAATGGTGGAGCCTAGTGAGAAAATTAATGATGAACCTGTGGTAGCTATTGTGAAAGACACTATCACTAGAAATATAGAGGATGAACACATTGTCTTCTATGAAGACGCTTCTAATATTGTCTCTCATCCTAGTGGAGCTAGAAAATCTAGTGTTCCTATCCTTTCTGTTAAAATTGGTGACCATTGCTATTATGGTTTGTGTGATATTGGTGCTAGTTCTAGTGCTATTCCTTATGGGCTTTACAGGGAAATTATGCATGAGATTGGTCCTTGTGAGCTTGAGTACATTAATGTGGTTATTCACCTTGCTAATAAGGAAACCATTTGCCCCATTGGCATTGTAAGAGATGTGGAGGTTCTATGTGGTAATATTAAGTATCATGCTGATTTTCTAGTACTTAATTCAGCAGCTAGCAGAACTTGTCCTATCATTTTTGGTAGACTTTTCTTGAACACTTTTGGATCTATTATTGATTATAAGAAGGAAAAAGTTTTAACTAAGTTTGATGGAGATTCTTATGAGTTTAACTTTTCCAAATTTGCTAAAGCTCCTTGTGAAAATAGCTTGCCTAATAAAGATTTCAGGATGGAACAACTTGCTTCTATTGATCCAGTCTATGACCTTGGACCTCTTTTTGGTGACTGTAAGTATGCTTATTCTGATGATAAATTTGTTTCCAGTGACAGTTATATTGTCAACTTTATTCAAAGTGATACTGAAAGTTATTTTGAGAGAGGGAAACATGGTTTTATGCATCTCAATAATGTTAAGTTTCCCTGCTTTATGTTGAAAGCTTTGAAGTCGCATTTGTTTTGTCTTCCTATGCTTGTGGATTTTTGTTTCAACAATTCATTTTCTCATGATAATCCCATGCATAGGAAGTGGGTTAGACTAAAATGTGTTGGTTATTTGCTTCTTGATGCTCTCTTTCACTTCAAATATTTATCTCCTATGTGAGCATCTTTGAAAGTTTCAAGCCTAACTTAAAGGCATTAAAGAAAAGTACTTGTTGGGAGATAACCCAAGAGTTTTGTCGAGTCTTGGAAGTTATTACCTCAGTAATAACCGCTCCTTATCCTTTTTGTTTTGGTTTTTGTGTCAAGTTCAACTACTTTTGTGATGTAGAGGAGTTGTGAAAAGTGGATGTCCTAGGACATATTTTTGTGCCGCATTGTAAAAATTTGTGAGGGAACTCAGTACTTCGGGTGAAGCCGTATTTTATGAGCTTGTTCTACAGGTTTTTACCCAACTTTCATTAGTTCTGCACTTTTTGATTTGAGCAACATAAGGTTTTTGAAAAAATCAATCTTTGCCTGCTGGTCTGTTTTGACAGATTTCTGCCATTATTTGTGTCGTGGTGGTATCACGGCATATGCCATGGGTAGGCTAAAGTTGGGGCCGATGGACGTGGAGGAATCCGGGGAGGGATGATGCAGTGAAGACCGCACTCGTATGAACCAAGAGACATACAATGTATATTGGATTGAAGCTCTCAAGTGTAGATAACACCTCATTCTATACATCTAATCTCTTATAATCTTGCCATACTTGTGGCTACAATCATGCTCCTTGAGCTGTATCTCCTATGTTTCTATCTAGATCTCTCTGTGAGAGTGGAGGAAGAGGAAGAAGGAGAGATCTTAGTGAGCAGAGAGGGGAAGAGCCCTTCGGGGCCTCCCTGGGAACGATCCCCCTAGTTCTCCTTATAAAGGGGAGCCCAGGGGACAAATCTTGTTCCCCACGATTGGTATCTAGGCAGCATATTCCTGGCATCTTCTTAGATGCTGAGCATATTCCTGGTATCTTCTTAGATGCTGAGCATATGCCTTGGCATCTTTGGTGATGCCAGGGCATATTCCTAGATGCCATATGCATATTCCTTATTGCTCCTGTCAGTCTGAGGTAGGAACGTCCCATGACTGGCACGTGACATGAAGATCTTGAATTGGCCTGAAGGTATGTCGATGTAGCGGTCGAGGCAGCGTTCGAGGGTGAATAATAGGGCGTCTGGGGTGAACTGATTCGGCCCAGACGTCTCAGGCGAAGGAGAAACTCGGCCCAGGCTTTGGCTGACTCGGCCTAGGAGAAGAAGTGGCCCAAGTGGAGAGATGCCAGCCTAGCCAGGTCTTGGCTTGAGTCGGCCCAGACTGGGCCGAACTGCAGCCCAGCCGGGTCTGCAGGATGGCTCGGTGGCAGTGACTTCGTGGTGGGCCGACATAGCCTGTGTCAGCCCACCCGGGGTGATCTGGTGGCCTGCGGATCGATGTCGGACCGGTGCTGAAGAAAGCCCCGCGGTGGGCTGCATTGCCCCTGCCGGCCCACCCGCGGGAAGAGCTTGCGGGCGACGGGGACCTCGGCCCGTGGCGTGCCGCTAAGGATGAGGCCGGCCTACGCGGGGTTCTGCGTCGATGGGGAGCTGGTTTGGCGACGTGGGGTGGCGAAGCAGCGCGGGAGTCGGGGGAAGACGTGGGACGGAGGTGACGTTGGCGGGAGGCGTGCTAGCGATGCCGGCGGGATGGGAGGAGACCGTTCGATGGGTTGATTCGGCGGGAACCAAACGAGGGAGCTCTTCTCCTGTGGGCCGACGCGCTGGGATTCGGCCCAGCCGAGCTAAGTGGCAATTCGGCCCAGTCTGGGCAAATCTGGTCTGTTAGTTTTAGTATCAGGCCGAATTAAATACAATTAGGCCCAGGGATGTTTTTTCCCTCTCTTTATTATTTCATTCTCTTTGTGTCTTGTTTTTCTATTCATATATGTATTTTTCTCCCCCTATGTCTTTCATCAAATCCTTTATTCGTGCATGGATATCTGTTTATACCTCAACTCTGGGGTATCTAGGGTTACATCCCCGACATTAGTCCCCGAGTCTATGTGGGATTCGTAGAGTCGCTCATAGATTTTGTATCAAATATTCCCAAAGTTGTTTTATGACTTATAACCTCTTGGTAATATACTTATTTTTCATACAACCCTTTTGGGCAAGTTTTATACTTTTGGTCTTCTTTGGCATTGCTCATAACCCTTTCTGGTAAGTTCTTGACTTCTGGCCTTATTGGGCACTGGTTATAACCCCTTAGGATAAGTTTCTGGACTTCTGGCCTTCATGGGCACTGGTCATAACCCCTTTGGGTAAGTTTCTGGACTTCTGGCCTTCATGGGCACTGGTCATAACCCCTTTGGGTAAGTTACTGGACTCCTGGCCTTCATGGGCATTGGTCATAACCCCTTTGGGTAAGTTTCTGGACTTCTGGCCTTCATGGGCACTGGTCATAACCCCCTTGGGTAAGTTTCTAGACTTCTGGCCTTCGTGGGCACTGGTCATAACCCCTTTGGGTATGTTTCTGGACTTCTGGCCTTCTTGGGCACTGGTCATAACCCCTTTGGGTAAGTTTTTGGACTCCTGTCCTTCTTTGGCACTGGTCCTAGCCCCTTTGGGTAAGTTATGAGTTCTGGCCTTATTGGGCACTGCTCTTTTAACCCCTTTGGGAAAGTTATGAGTTCTGGCCTTATTGGGCACTGCTTTTTTAACCCCTTTGGGTAAGTTATGAGTTCTGGCCTTATTGGGCACTGCTATTTTAACCTCTTTGGGTAAGTTATGAGTTCTGGCCTTATTGGGCACTGCTCTTTTAACCTCTTTGGGTAAGTTATGAGTTCTGGCCTTATTGGGCACTGCTCTTTTAACCTCTTTGGGCAAGTTATGATCCGAGTCATCCGTTTCCAAATCTGAGTTATTTTACTCAAAATTGACTTATGTCTTAAGTCTGAGTCCTCTGACTCAAATCCGAGGTATATGACTCAAATCCGAGTTATCTCATTCCAAATCCGAGTTACTTTACTCAATTTTGACTTACATCTCAAATCTGAGTTATCTGACTCAAATCCGAGGTATATGACTCAAATCCGAGTTACTTTACTCGATTTTGACTTACATCTCAAATCTGAGTCATCTGACTCAAATCCGAGGTATATGACTCAAATCTGAGTTATTTCATTCCAAATCCGAGTTACTTTACTCAATTTTGACTTACATCTCACATCTAAGTCATCTGATTCAAATCCGAGGTATATGACTCAAATCCTAGTTATCTCATTTCAAATTCGAGTTACTTTACTCAATTTTGACTTACATCTCAAATATGAGTCATCTGACTCAAATCCGAGGTATACGACTCAAATCCGAGTTATCTCATTCCAAATCCGAGTTACTTTACTCAATTTTGACTTACATCTCACATCTGAGTCATCTGACTCAAATCCGAGGTATATGACTCAAATCCTAGTTATCTCATTTCAAATCCGAGTTACTTTACTCAATTTTGACTTATGCCTTGAATCTGAGTCATCTGACTCAAATCCGAGGTATATGACTCAAATCCGAGTCATCTGATTCAAATCCGAGTTATCTGTTTGCCAAGATACAATTTGATTCGATGAGATGATGTCAATTTTCCTCTGGTATGGATCCGAGATATAGATCGAGATTAAGTTTTGGGATATGATAGTATGGCTAATCGGTGAGAGATCTGATTCGAGGTGTTGATATGAGATATAGATTCAAGATATGATAGGCTGGCAAATAGTCATCCGAGATACGAGATGACCTGGCAAGATAGTGGGATATCAATCTGATATTTAACATAACTTGGCAATCTGTCGAGCTGAATCAAACCTTAGTCCCAATCAGAGATGAGCTAGTACGCCAAGTTCGAATGCAAATCCGAATTATCATATACCCTGACAAGATGAATTAAATGTTATTCTGAATCAAAGATAAGCCACTGAGCTGAGTTAAAGGTTAATCTGAGGCATAAATAAACTGACTCAAATTATATCCGAGTTATAAATAAGCTTGCTGATGAGCTGAGTTACAGGTCAACCCAACGCATAAGTTAACTGACTCAAAATCTATCTGAATCATAAATAAGCTGACTCAACTTCTGTCCGAGTTATAAATAAGCTGGTTGATGAGCTGAGTTACAGGATAATCCAAAGCATAATTAAACTGACTCAAATTCTGTTTGAATCAACATAATGTTCTCTTACTCCAAAGGTGACTTTACGGATAAGTTGACTAGTCCCCCGGTTAAGTTATTTTCTCCCCGGGGTGAAGGATTGAGTGTAGGTGGCTGAGTTATCCGGCACTTACAGTATAATTGGAGAAGTGTTTGAGTGATTCTTGCTAGGTCATACCTGCCCTGCTGAGTTAGTTGGTACTTACTATCTTGCTTGGAGAAGCGCTTGAGTCATTCTTGCTGAGTCTTACCTGCCTTGCTGAGTCAGACTTGGAGAGCCTCCGCGCTTACCTCTCCGTTCTCTGTTTGCTTGGAGGAATTGAAAGAGCTCTATGAGGAAGAAGTGGATGAAGATACTCCCGTCCGGATGGAAACCCAACCAACGCCACTAAGAGGCCCCACGGTGGGCGCCAAATGTCGTGGTGGTATCACGGCATATGCCATGGGTAGGCTAAAGTTGGGGCCGATGGACGTGGAGGAATCCGGGGAGGGATGATGCAGTGAAGACCGCACTTGTATGAACCAAGAGACATACAATGTATATTGGATTGAAGCTCTCAAGTGTAGATAAGACCTCATTCTATACATCTAATCTCTTATAATCTTGCCATACTTGTGGCTACAATCATGCTCCTTGAGCTGTATCTCCTATGTTTCTATCTAGATCTCTCTGTGAGAGTGGAGGAAGAGGAAGAAGGAGAGCTCTTAGTGAGCAGAGAGGGGAAGAGCCCTTCGGGGACTCCCTGGGAACGATCCCCCTAGTGCTCCTTATAAAGGGGATCCCAGGGGACAAATCTTGTTCCCCACGATTGGTATCTAGGCAGCATATTCCTGGCATCTTCTTAGATGCTGAGCATATTCCTGGTATATTCTTAGATGCTGAGCATATGCCTTGGCATATTTGGTGATGCCAGGGCATATTCCTAGATGCCATAGGCATATTCCTTATTGCTCCTGTCAGTCTGAGGTAGGAACGTCCCATGACTGGCAAGTGACATGAAGATCTTGACTTGGACTGAAGGTATGTCGATGTAGCGGTCGAGGCAGCGTTCGAGGGTGAATAATAGGGCGTCTGGGGTGAACTGATTCGGCCCAAACGTCTCAGGCGAAGGAGAAACTCAGCCCAGGCTTTGGCTGACTCTGCCTAGGAGAAGAAGTGGCCCAAGTGGAGAGATGCCAGCCCAGCCGGGTCTTGGCTTGAGTCGGCCTAGACTGGGCCGAACTGCAGCCCAGCCGGGTCTACAGGATGGCTCGGTGGCAGTGACTTCGTGGTGGGCCGACATAGCCTGTGTCAGCCCACCCGGGGTGATCTGGTGGCCTGCGGATCGATGCCGGACCGGTGCTGAAGAAAGCCCCGCGATGGGCCGCATTGCCCCTGCCGGCCCACCCGCGGGAAGAGCTTGCGGGCGATGGGGACCTCGGCCCGTGGCGTGCCGCTAAGGATGAGGCCGGCCTACGCGGGGTTTTCCGTCGATGGGGAGCTGGTTTGGCGACGTGGGGTGGAGAAGCAGCGCGGGAGTCGGGGGAAGACGTGGGACGGAGGTGACGTTGGCGGGAGGCGTGCTGGCGATGCCGGCGGGATGGGAGGAGACTGTTCGGTGGGTTGATTCGGAGGGAACCAAACGAGGGAGCTCTTCTCCTATGGTCCGACGCGCTGGGATTCGGCCCAGCCGAGCTAAGTGGCAATTCGGCCCAGTCTAGGCAAATCTGGTCTGTTAGTTTTAGTATCAGGCCGAATTAAATACAATTCGGCCCAGGGATGTTTTTTCCCTCTCTTTATTATTTCATTCTCTTTGTGTCTTGTTTTTCTATTCATATATGTATTTTTCTCCCCTATGTCTTTCATCAAATCCTTTATTCGTGCATGGATATCTGTTTATACCTCAACTCTGGGGTATCTGGGGTTACATCCCCGACAATTTGCTTTTTGTCTCTTAAAGAAGCTTTGTTTTGATGGGTTTTCAGTTGAAGTGCGAACCTAAAGGTTATTGTTTTTGCTTACACTAATGTTGTCATTGAGTTTGTGCAAGGGTTTTGTAAGAAGGAAATTTTCAGGAGGAGGAGAAGAGGAATCTGTAGAGTTCGTCTTTGAATAGGTAAAAGTGGTGAAAACAAAAGGTTCGTGAAACTCCAATCTTTTATATTTTTTATGTTTTTAATGCATAAGGAAGACTACGAGACGGAACATAGAAAGAACCGGAGTCCGAGGTGGACAAACCCACCCCAGGCACGGGCCTAGCCTGGCCGCGCCTGGAGGGGGTGTGCCACCCTCGAACTCCGTCTCCGCCTCGTTTTCGTGTCAGTACCTTCCTTATGCATTGAAACTTCGTAATATATAATCCCCCGGATCCCCCGAGGTTCGTGCAACGTATTCTTGTCGTGTTTTCGTTTTGAACTGTTTTTGTCAGGAAATCTTCTCAAGTTTAGAGCGCCATGGCCTCCGCCAACGACAAAGGCAAGAAGCCTGAGGAAGAAGATCCTCAAGACCCCAAGGAGGAGGAGATTTTTGTAGGGTATGAAAGAGACATGGAGGAGGACAAGCATCTGGACACCTGCGCTACTGTCGCAAGCATTGGTTTGGTGGCACGACCTACCAAGCTTAGGAGGTCAGCACAAATGTCTACATGAGGGAGAACTCCGCGTCATATCCTCGCTCCATGCACACTTCCTCCTCGTACCACTTGTTCTAACCATGTAGGGAAGAAAGACTCTAATAAGGAAGAGTGGAGAAAGAATAACAAGGATTGGGATCCTCGGTCCGAATTGATCATGAGCTGCATTGAGCATAATTCGGAGTTGATTCGTACTCTGACCTTCTATATGGAGGATTTGAAGAAACTTATTGAAGATCTTATCAAGAGAACACCACCACCACCGAAGGAGTAATTCATCATCAGGTTTGGCATCCCCTTGGCTTGTTCCAAGCTTGGTGGAGTGCCGCGGTATCACCACCTTTATCTTTCATGTTTTACCTTTTTAGTGGATTCTTATCTTTGGTAGAGAAGTTATCTTATAGTTTGGGTTGCATGTGGAAGTATCTCTCCTTTAGTTGTTTATCTATGTATCCCTTGGTGTGAGTGCCTTTATTGAATATTAATGAGAAGTCTCATCTTTTACTTTTTGCACTCCTTATTTTAGTTTGCAATCTCTATTATATGATGGATCTTGTTGATCGGTATTGGCATCACGTTGGGAGGATCAAGTAACTCTATATTGGTTTTGGCAAAACGAGCTCTGGTCAGTAGCAACACTTTTTGAGGTTTGAAAGAAAAAGATAAAAAGCTTACAAGTATTTGGTATCATCTATTTTCTTTCTTGTTGGCTCATAAGCTTAGTATTCTTTATTTAAGATATTTTGTGTCTTCAAGGAAGATTGCATGTTTGGCTTTATTACTTGTATGTTTGCTTGTTTCTTTCAACTCTCTTGCTTTCTACCTAGCCTTTCTATCGAAAAACCTATTTTGAGAAGGCATACTTCTCATGTTTCCAAATCCCTGTGAACCCAACCTTTGCCATTTGTGTCCACCATATCTACCTAGTGGCATTATTGCTACTCCAAGAAAATTCTCAAGCTTCATCTATCTTTCGAATTAAAAAGTATTTTGTTATGTGAAAAATAGTTAGTAAAGCTCTCACGAACTTGAAGGCACACCTTATTTTCTTGCCCCTAATAAACTTGAACCATTGTGACCATCGAAGTTGTATATGCTTGCATCTATACGTTGGAATTAGCAGAACCGTGCTGTCACGGGGAACGTTTTCAACATTGCACTTGTACTTTGTACACCGTTGATATTGTGCTCTTTTTTCTGTGGATGTCACCAGTGTGAAATAAAAAGGGAGCTTGTAAGTCCATGGAGTTTGTATTTTGTGTTAGAGAAACACCTAGGCCGCTAGCCTAAGCCATGCCTAATCATGGTGGAAACTTGTAGCATCACCATAGTGAGCAATCTATGAAGCATCCTCAATAAAAATCTATGTATATAGTAAATAAAAAGATCGATGAGATGCTCACTGTCTGCTTGCCTTGTCATTTTGGTTATGGGAAAGCTCCTGTACCATGTGCAAGGGGTACCCCGTTGGCGGTTCTCAATGATATGCAAGTACTTACAATGACAAGAACTTACCTGTGACCAAAGTTGAGTAGCATGAGGAGTGGCCCTCATATTCAAGGGACATGAGATTGCCAACTTATATTTTGTCAGGCATATACTCCATCCTTGTTCACTTTAACCTTAATCATCTCAAGATGCCTATGATCGGGGCATTGAGGGATCAAAGCTAGTAAGTACCATAATCTTTTGGAAGCTCTTTATGACTTATAATCCCTGCTTCCCTCTAAGAAGGGACCTTTCTCCCACTTCCAAGTTGAGTCAGTAAACCTACTTCCTCTCTATCTCCAGCAAGCATTTGAGTTGTTGTGTTTCAAGCATTCATATAGTGATTTATTCAATCATGTTCTTTATCTTCCTTGTTTGCAAAAACTCTTATCTATTGAGTATTACTTTGAAATCCTTCACTTGTGAAAAATCTTTTTGAGCAAAGAGTGCTCCTGTTATAAAACTTCTACAAAAAGCTTGTTGTGAAACTATTTGCCAGGTGTTCTCTGACCAAGAACCAAGTTTGCCAATTCCAATTATGATTTATCTATGCATCTCTATTGTGACAGTTGTACTTGGTTGCAAGCAAAGTTATGTATTGGTGAGTTGCTTTCTTCTATGAGTTGTGCAATGGTAAGTGTGATGCTTCTTGTTTTTATTATTTTATCGACACTTCACTCCATAAACTTGTGGACATGTTTACTAAGATCAGTTTTCGCTTGGGGACAAGCGAAGGTCTAAGCTTGGGGGAGTTGATACCCCAATTTGCATCACCTTTCTATATCATAATCTACCTCTATTCATTGATATTTGTCTTATTATGAGGTATTACTTATGGCTTTTCATCTGTTTATGCATGTTGGATGATTCTTGGAGGATGAACTGCCGGAGTCTGGATTATGATGGAAAAGAAGGCGTTTCGGTGCAAATTCGCGAAGATCAGAAAAATACCAGAAAAATATGGAAGCATATTATTTTCCCAGAAGACGAAGGAAGCCAGAAGGAGGAGCGAAGAGGGCCGCAGGGGGCCCACACCCCCTAGGCACGGGTCCCCCTAGGCCGCGCTTAGGGTAGGTGTGTCCCACCTGCCCAGCCTCCAACTTCGCCCCTTCGCCTATATCTTCCCTACGGAACCCTAAGCCTCGGGGAGCGACCACAGCTAGATTTCTGCCGCCTCTAGGGGGTGGAAAACACGGAGAGAGAAAGATCTCTCTGGCAGACAGAATTCTATTGAGGAAATTCCTTCCTAGAGAGGGGAGATCGTCGCCATCAACACCATCGTCAAGCTAGGCTTCATCGGGATCATCATCATCATCCAAACCATCATCTCTACCAGCACTATCATCACCACTGCATCCCGCCGTAATAATTATGTTGGATATTGCTTTAGTTCTTAGGGGAAACTTTCTCGGTGTTAATTACTATTGTAGTTGATGCTTGTGAGTGGAACCATTGGGTTATTGTTTATGTTCAGATTGTTATCCATTACCATATCATCTTTGATCTTGATCCATATGATGTCTTGTGAGTAGTTCGTTGTGTTCTTGAGGACATAGGAGAAGTCATGTTGTTAGTAGTGAATCTGTGTTGAGTTATTATTCAATGGTTTAGTATTTAAGTTGTGGTGCTATTCTTCTAGTGGTGTCATGTGAACGTCGACTACATGATACTTCACCATTTATGGGCCTAGGGGAATGCATTGTGTATTTGGCTACTAATTGAGGGGTTGCCGGAATGACAGAAACCTGAACCCCCATTAGGACACCTTTGCACAAGGGAGTGTAGGATCTCAGAGTTTAAGGCTGTGGTTAGATTTATATCTTAATTACTTTTCTGTAGTTACGGATGTTTGCAGGGGGTTTAATCACAAGTATGTATTAGTCCAAGTAAGGTCGGTATGTTAGCACAGGTTCACCCACACAACACTTACAACACCAAAGAAGAGTACTCAGCTATTTGAAGCGAAAGCACTTGACAGAATCCCATGTGTCCTCAAGAACGTTTGGTCCTTATAAGTATTTCCACCGGCTTCTCCTTTGGTAAGAAAGGATTGGGCCACTTGCTCCGTTTGTTCGTTACCATTGTTACTTGCTCCTTGTTTTTTTGCCTTATCAGAAAACCACTAAAAACCATTTGCTAAGTATTCACAGGGATTTCCTGCTCCACACCACTGTTCAGCACCTTCTGCTCCTCGTTGGGATCGACACTCCTATTTATCGAAAGTACTGCGATACACCCCCTATAATTGTGGGTCATCAGCTTGTTCCAAAACCATCTGGTGTTAATGTTGTTTCAGGAAAATGGGTTTTTTGACATAAGTTTCACGATGACGGTTCATACGTCGGAAACGTATCTATAATTTTTGATGTTCCATGCTTGTTTAGTATCTACTTTGATTTGCTTTGTCTACACTTTGAGGTGTTTTTATATGTTTTCTGGTACTAACCTATTAACAAGATGCCACAATGCTAGTTGCATGTTTTCTTTTGTTTTTGGTTCCAGAAAGGCAGAAAATCAATATTCTCGGAATTGTATGGGACAAAAGCCAAAGTCAATATTTTACCGTGGGAAACACGGAGCCAGAATACGAGACGGAGGGGAGGAACCAGGGGGCCACACCCCCTAGCGGCGCGGGCTAGGGATAGCCGTGCCTGGGGGTGTGACCACCCTGGCTGCCCCTGCCTCGCCTCTTCGCCTATAAAGACCCCCTGATGCATAAATCCTAAGTACCCGATAAATATTCCACAAAACCTCCTGTAGCCGCCACCATCGTCCCTAGATCGGGGGGATCTGAAGCTCTTCCCGGCACCCTGCCGGAGGGGAGATCATCCCGGAGGCCTTTTTCTTAATCATGCTAGCCTCCCGTATGAAGCGTGAGTAGTTCCACCTTGGACTACGGGTCCATGTAGTAGCTAGATGGTTGTATCTCCTCCTTTGTGCTACCATGTTTAGATCTTGTGAGCTTCGTTCATGATCAAGATTATATCTATTTTTAATCATGCATGTTGTGTTTGCGGGGATCCGATGGATATTGAGATTACTATGTCAGATTGATTAATGGTTTTGTCTTATTGATTCTATCACGTCTGTGTTGTTTGTGATCTTGCATGCTCTCCGTTTTTAGTAGCTACCTTGGCTAAGTAGATGCTAGTCACTCCAAGAGGGGGTATTTATGCTAGATAGTGGGTTCATGCCTCTATTTAATCTAAGGGAAGTCACAGAAATCTCTAAGGTTGTAGATGTGTTGTTGCCACTAGGGAGAAATCAACGGTCTCTTGTTCATGGAACAAGTGGATTGTTTATCTTACACACTTTGCTTAAAGTAGTTATGCGTTGCTTGCAACTTAATACCGTAGGGGGTTCGGATGATAACCTAAAGGTGGATTTCTAGTCATAGATGCAGTTGGATGGCGGTCTATGTATCTTATTGTATTACCCAATCGAATCTCATAGGATCATGAATGTCTAGTATTGCATTATTATGCCTTTCTCAGCCCTGTCAATTGCCCTGTTGTAATTTGTTTACCCAACATGCCATGTTTATTTATCTAAGGAGAACACCTCTAGTGAACTATGGACCCCGGTCCAATCTTTACCATTGATACATCTTCCACTGTTACTGTTTACTTGCTGCAAAGCACTATTACCTTCCATACCATATAGTTAATCCTTTGTTACAACAAACCGGTGAGATTGAGAACCTCACTGTTTGTTGGAGCAAAGTCTTGAGTTTGTGTTGTGCATGTCTCCAAGTTGCTAGCAACACCTTTGAGTCGTTTCCTTCCTCCTACTACTTCGATAACCTCGGTCTCTTACTGAGGGAAAACTTGCTGATGTGCTCATCACACCTTGCTCTTGGGGTCTTCCAACGAAGCGCCTACCACGCGCTATCAACGATACTCTTGCTCGTTACAAATATCGATGGGTATGTCGTGGTTTTTCTCAGCAACATGGCATTGATTTTGATGAGACTTTCTCTCCCATTGTTAAACCAAGTACTATTCATGTAGTTCTTAGTCCTGTTGTTTCATCCTCTTGGACTATTCACCAACTTGATGTTAAAAATGATTTTGTTCATGGAACACTAAATGGAATAGTATATTGTCAGCAACCCTCGGGTTTTGAGAATCCCTCTTCACCCAACCTCATTTTTTTACTCAAAAAATCTTTTTATGGTCTCAAACAGGCTCCTCATGCCTAGTTTCAATGTTTTGCCACCTACATACAAACTATTGGTTTTATTTCCTCCAAATCTGATTCCTCTCTCTTTATTTTTCGATCTTCTGAACACACTACCTATCTTTTACTTTATATTGATGATATATTTCTCACTGCTAGTTCTGATTCTTTTCTCCACTATATAAGTTCTTCTCTTAATCATGAATTTTCCATGACTGATCTGGGTCCTCTTTATTATTTTCTTGGAATGAATGTTTCTAGGACTAAGTCTACGCTCTTTCTTTCTCAACGTCAATATATTTTAGATTTGATTTCTCATTCTGAAATGTCTGATTGTCAACCATCTCGTACTCCGCCCGATATTAGTGCTAAATTGTCGTCTGATGGTGATCCTGTTTCTGACCCAACTTTCTATCGCAGCATCACTGGTGCTCTCCAATATGCCATCCTTACTCGCCCCGACATCTCTTACTCGGTTCAGCAAGACTGTCTTTTTATGCATGATCCTCGTGCTCCCCATCTTGCTCATGTCAAACGCATTTGTCGCTATTTAAAAGGCACTCTAGATCATGTTCTTCTTCTTAATTCTTCATCTCCAACAAGCTTGATAGTTTATTCTGATACAGACTGGCAGGTTGTCCAGATACTCGAAGGTCCACATCCGGATTTTGTGTTTATTTGGGTGATAATCTTGTTTCTTGGTGTTCTAAAAGACAGGTAATAGTTTCCAGGTCTTCTGCTGAGGCTGAGTATAGGTCGGTTGCTCATGTCGTGGCCGAGGCGGTGTGGCTACGTCAGCTTCTCGTTGAGATTCATCGATCGCTTGAGCATGCTATATTTTTTTATTGTGACAATATTTCTGCTGTCTACATGGCCTCCAATCCAGTTCAGCATCGTCGCACAAAGCGTATTGAGATTGACATCCACTTTGTTCGCGAGAAGGTGGCTCTTGGCAAAGTTCGTGTTCTTCATGTTCCTATAAGTTCTCAATTTGCTGATATTTTTACCAAAGGGCTACCGACTTCATTATTCACCGACATACGCTCTAGTCTCAACATCGTTACTCCTGACGTTGAGACCGCGGGGGATTTTAGAGTATAGGTCGGTTAGGGCTAGGCCCTTTGAGTTGTAGTCTATCTCTATTAGTCCTTGGAGGCTAAGTCTTGTAATCTATATAAACATCCCTTCGAGGTCTCAATCAATATAGCTATTATTTTCTCAATATCCCAAACTATCATGAATCATTTACTAAAGAGAATCATAGATAGACCTCCCCATCAAATATAACTATGAAATGCAGAGTGACAAATGTGTTGTTATTGTGATATATACGTGGGCAAAATTGTGGTTTATAACAAGGAGATAGGAGAACCGCCACTCATTCAAACATACAACATAGACTGTTACACCAAGTTAATGAATCCAGAAATCCATATGCAACATGGTTTAGAAAAAAAGAACAGACTGGACCGATAGTCAACCAGAAAAAAGAACAGGCACCTTGTCCGGTTCTTTGTGACTAAAGGACCATTTTTAGTGTAAAACGAAAAAAAAGAACCAATTACATTGATCACTAATGAATCGATATTGTAATTTTGCAATGCAATAGGAGTAAGCTAATCAAATTGAGAGAAGTAAAGAGTGAGACCTGATGAGACAAATCGTAAATGAAATCGATAGCTACGTTGGTTAGCATGGTGGACTATATATGGCGGTGGTGTTCTACTCACAGTGCCTTGCATCGCAGACTTAGGAGTTGATGATGACTAATGGTAAACTACGAAAGCCAGAGACTGCAACTTTGGCATGGACAAATCACACCATAAATGTATCAATTGACATTAAACTTCAACTAAGTGATTAATACCACAAAATAATAAGGAAAATTGAACTAAAAGTAGGTAGGAGTAGGACCAGATGGATACATAGCCATATAATGCACGGGGACCTAAATAACGAAAATGTTATCAATCCAAGTGAGAATGCATTGATCTATTTCTATTGACGAATCCATAATTTTAGAGATTAAAAAACATCCATAAATCTGGTCATCAATGCTAGATGGCAGGGACGCAATTCCGGACCTGCATGATATGGCTGTTGGAGATATGCCCAAGAGGCAATAATAAAGTGGTTATTATCATATATTCACACTTATGATAAATGTTTACGTACCATGCTATAATTGTATTAACCGGAAACATTAATACTTGTGTGATTTGTAAACTAAAATAAGAGTCCCTAGTAAAGCCTCTTGTTAAACTAGCTTGTTGGTTAATATATGATCATGGTTTCCTGATCATGAACATAGAGATGTTATTAACAACAGGATCATATCATTAGGAGAATGATGTGATGGACATACTCCTATAGATAAGCGTAGCATAAAGATCAAGTCATTTCAATAGTTCAATTGCTATATGTTTTCTGATACATAGTAACCTAATTCCTTCGACCATGAGATCATGCATATCACCTTTACCGGATGTATGCTTTGATGACATCAAACACCACACCGTAACAGGGTGGCTATAAAAGTGGCATTGAGTGTTCGGAAAGTATTGGTTGAAACACATGGATCAAGAGTGGGATTTGTCCATCCATATGACGGATAGATATACTCTGGGCCCTCTCGGTGGAATGTCATCCAATTGGCTTGCAAGCATGTGACTGGGTCACAAGGGATCACATATCACGGGAACGAGAAAAGAGTACTTATCAGTAACGAGGTTGAACTAGGTATGCAGAGATACCGACGATCATAACCTCGGATAAGTAAACTATCGTGAGACAAAGGGAAATTGGTATCGTATGTAAGTGGTTCATTCGATCGCAAAGTAATCGTAGAAATATGTGGGAGCCATATGAATTTCCAGATTCCTCTATTGGTTATTGATCGGAGAAGTGTCTCGATCATGTCCGCATAATTCACGAACCGTAGGGAGACACACTTAAGGATTCGACGTTGTTTGAGTAGTTATGGTATTATGAGAAAGAGACCGAATGTTGTTCGGAGTCTCGGATGGGATCCGGGATATCACGAGGTGATCCGGAATGGTCCGGAGAATAAGATTCATATAAGGAAAGTCCCGTTTCGGAGTTCGGGAATGATTCCGGTGTTTTCATCGGGAATGTTCTAGAAGGTTCCGGATTGTCCGGCACTCCGGAAGGGGAAGGGTACATGAATGTGTCATTGCATGTTGGAATGATTGCATCATGTACTAAGTGTTCTCGCTGTCCAAAATAAAGGGTTTATTTAAATCCTAAATTGAAAAGTCAAACGGCTAGTTTGAAAGTCAAACGGCAAGTTTTTGGAAAGTGGAAAGAGGAGGAAAAGAGGGAAACCGAGTTGGAGAGGGAGACCTCCTCCAACCGGCGGCCAACTCCAATGCCGAGTTGGGGAGGGACTCCACTCCCTTCCCCTGGCGCGCCAGCCCCCTCCCACCTATATAAGGAGGGGCAGGGCTCCCCTCCACACACACACAAGTTCCTATCTTCTACCTCCGGTTTAGAGCCGTTTTGGTTTAGAGCTTCTAATTGCTTTAGCCTGCGGTTTAGAGCCTTCTAATTGGTTTAGAGCCTTCTAATTGGTGTGTCTAATTACTAGACCACTAATAGCCTCTCTCATAAGCTCCACCATACTCGCACCGGCTTAAGGCGAAGCCCTGCGGGATTTCCCCTCTACTTCCGGTACCACGCCGTTGTGCTGCCGGAATCACGAGGAGAGTACTACAACCTCCGCTGCCTGCTGGAACAAGGGAGAGGAAGGTCTTCGTCGAGTACCGAACGTGTGACCGACTGCGGGAGCGCTGCCGGAACGTGGCGCCGGAAGGATCGTCTACGCGATCTTGAGATCGGAAAGAGTACGACTACATCACCCACGAGAATCTGCTCTCGTTAACCGCTTTGGAATCTTCGAGGGTGAGTTCCACTATCGACTCGTTGCTACAATCTAGTAGATAGATCTTGGCTTGTTTGTTTGTATGCGATAGAAAAATTTTGTTTTCCATGCTACGAACCCCTACAATGGCATCGACAACGATGAGCTGATTGCCCGTGGCAGCTCATCATTGTGGTTTTTGGTGATCTTTGGTACACTGTGGGTGAAAGTCTTTCATTGGCCTTAGTTGGTGATGGTGGTGATGGTGTCATGGAATGTCATTTTACAACTAGGAGGCCTTGTCATGGAATTCGAGTCTCACCATCGATATTTTGGTCTTGGCTCTCTAGGTGAAAACCTATGCTTTTTGACCTTTGGTAGGAGCAGTCTACAACGATATGTTCAACACTACCTCATTAATTTGAGGCGTCGCTTTGGTGGCCCGATCCTTTTCGGGTTATCCAAGGCTTGCCTTACTGAGCGGGATTGTCCTATCAGTGATGGTGGTGGATGTCAGGGTGGCGGCGCTAGGCCATATGATGAGAGTAAGTCAGAGCCACGACTTGAAAAACCATTGTGGAACAGTTTAGTGGAGTGTTGGAGACGGTCACTAGGGTAGCAGCGATGTTGACTCGACTGGTGTGCAACCACGAGACCAATGTAGAAACCGAAGCGTCGACTTTGAAAACCGCAGTCATTTGTCATGCATCAGCTTTGCCCTCTTGGGTGGTACAAGGATTTTTTTGATTAATTGGGTGGTACATGATCATCGACTAAGATGGTGCATGACCTCAAGGCCGGTGTGTCAAGGTGGCAATGGGGACGGGGATGTCCGGGGATGACTCCACCGTCCCCGGCCCGATCATCGCCAGTCCCCATACCCGCTAGCCCCGTGAAGCTTCGCGGGGTGAAATGACCCCCGTCCCCGACAACGGCGGGTACTCGATCACCGCCGGGTACTCCATGGGGAGCTCACGCGATGGTGTCTCCTTCTTCCCTAGACGTGATGGCCCTCCTGCTATCCCTTGATGCAGCGCGGCCTCGCCACCATTGTTGCTCGCCATCTAGATCAAAGGCGGAGCGGAGGTTAGGCGACTCCCTGATGCATGTTGTTTGACTAGCGGTTGCAGCGTGCGGGTGGAGAAAAGGGTGTGGGGAATTGGGGATGTGGGGAGTGGGCTTCTGGAGAGAGCGAGGGCCTAGGGAGAGTGATGGGCTGGCGGCTGGAGGTTGGAAAAACAGACCGCCTGAGTCGTTTTTTAGGATATTTATACCTTATGACCGACATGTCATGTGTTTATCGGGTACCATGGTGTCTCCATGGGGCAAATTGGCCCCCATCCCCATACCCGCCAGCTAACGAGTACCCTCCCGGCCATCCCCATGGAGGGGAAATGGCCTCCATACCCGCGACCGCGACTAACGGCAAGATACCCGTGGATACCCGTCCACATGGGAAAAACTGCCATCTTGACCGGTGAGGAAGCCGGAGCTATATTCTTTCGGTGGCATTTTGCTTTTGATCTACTCTGCTGAATTTTATTGTGTGTACAAGTTCTTTTAGATGAGGTTGCTGTTATTTTCTTTCTCAGCGAATAGGCAATGGATCAGGCAATGGATCGACAAACAATCTACCAAATGTTTGTTTTTGTTTTCAAGTTTTGCCTAGATGAGTCGGCAATCATACAACCTCTCTCTAAACATACTCCGGACCACGCGCGTGGAACGGACGCGCTCTCAGGTTCCGGAAAAAGAACCCGGAAGGCAATCGGACTCGAACACCCTCCGCGCATTGATCACTTCCCGATTTTCAGTGATCGCCGTGGAACTGCAACCGTGGCGCGCAAGGGCGCCAACCTGGCGCTCCGCGTCTCCGAATTCAGGGCGGCAACCGTGGCGCGCAAGATCGAGCCGGCGCCGCGCCCCAAGAAAGGGACTTCGTCATCGACCAAGGTCAGCGCACGCACCGTCGTGCACGGCGTGATCACGAAGCAGAAGGCCGGCGAGAATATTCCGAGCACCAGGATCAGGCCGGCGGTTCAGGCGTCGGGCATCAAGGATAAGACGAAGTTCTCCAGCGTCGGCGTCCTCCGCAACGGCGCGGACAGCGTGGTCAAGACGAAGCAGGAGGCCCGCGAGCGCGTCCAAGCGACTGTCACCAAGAGCAACCCGTAGATCCTGCCACCGGCGTCCGCGAGAAGCCATCAGGTTCCCCACGCCCCGCAGGATGCGCTGCGTGCGGCCCTCGCCGCCGCTCGCCAGGCTCGGGACAGGCGGCATAACGTCTACGAGCGGCAGAGGGAGGAGGCTCGCCGAGAGCTGGACAAGGTGGTGCAGACGGTCTTCTTCAACGACCCCTACATCAGCTACGAGGACGTTCTTAGGCCCTGATCGTTTCATGCTGGGATTCTTCTAGTTCTTGCTACGGAATTTTGGAGTTAGTAGATCGTAGTGATTAATCATTGGCATTTTGGTTGCAAGCCAATGGCTTCATTAATTGGTCTTGTATTACGGCCAATCTTTGTGTGACGATGTAAGTTGTAAACATTATAGTACAAATCAACGAAGTCGTGAATTCCTCCTCTCACAAAAACAGATGGGTTCTTGACTTTGTTGAACTGGATCATTGGTCTTTCTACGGAAATATGCTTTGGGTGTATATTTGCCTATTTGCTTTGTGTATATTTGTCAATCGTGTATGTTTTGGGAGTACTAATTCGAAAGAGAAGTGTCACAAATCTTCTTCTCTTTCGTCTAGATAAGGATAAGTTGGACACATGTCTCTTGAAAATATTCGCGTGTGCATCTAAAACCCTAAAAACGAGTCAGCGTAACACAGGGCCGGCCCTGGGCATGTGCAAGCAGTGCGGCAGCACTGCTCCCTTTTGCTAGGGGGCCACCCACATACATACGGCCATGCCTTTTTTTAGAGAAAAAACGTGAACAGAATCAGCCCACTAGCAGCTAAGGCCTTTTGAGCCTGATGCAACGTACACGCACATGGTGGGCAGCCATATATTGACTCTAGAAAGACCGGTTAAAAAAATTATGTGCACATTTGCTCATAAATTTCTATTAAAATAGTATAAAAACACTTTCATTATTTGTGTATAGGGGCCACCTTTTTCTTCTTGCACCGGGGCCCTCGTATGTCAGGGTCGGCCCTGCTTGAGCAAATTTGGCCAGTACCGAATCCCGTGGAAAACCATGATAATTACACCAGGATAACTGTTTTAGAGTAATGATACCTCGAAATGATAGATGTAACATACCCAAGGATGCAAAATATAGCATATTGGAAATAACTACAAAATTTTAGAATTAATATCATATTGAGGTTATCAATTGTTTGTTCAAAGGAATCTTTGCCAATGGCAGCTAAAATTAGCTCATGTTTCGAATACAGATGCTACTGTTCCACCAAATTCACTCAATCAGAAATCGAAACAATAAAGCAGAAAACCATAAGAAAAATGCAATCCTGCAAGACTGATTGGAATAATGCAAGATGGAACGAGCAGATGGAATGGGTTTCTATTGTCAGGAACTCGCGGCATAGTGGAAACGAATCAGCTTGTTGCACCCTATCCAATGCTGCAAGACTGATTGGAATAATGCAAGAGGAAGTGACCAGAACCGACAGGAATATCCGTTGACTTGAATGGCATGATGTCTTCCTCTAGAATTTGAACCGAGTATGAAATTGCAACTTCAAAATATAAGCAAATCATTAAAATGAATTGTTAGAGTATAGGTCGGTTAGGGTTACGCCTTTTGAGTTGTAGTCTAACTCTATTAGTCCTTAAAGGCTAAGTCTTGTAATCTATATAAACAGCCCTTCGAGGCCTCAATCAATACAACTATTATTTTTTCAATATCCCAAACTATCATGGTATCCGACACCTAGGTTTTCCGCACCTGGCATGGCACCGCCGCCAGCGCCCCCGACCTTGCCGACTTGGCCCCTCTTCTACATGGCCGAGTTCCGCGCCATCGGTGCCCCTCCTTCTTCTCCTTCCTTCACAACTACCCAAACAAACCCTACCCAAATCCCAATGATCTCCCTAGCTGACAGCATTGCCGACGACTCCCCCTTCATCCCGATCTCATTAGATCTCGGCGCCCACAACTACTACCATTGGCGCCACCTCTTCACCATCCACCTCGGCCGTTGCGGCCTCCGCCACCACATAGATCCATCCTATCCTCCGCGGTCCACCGATCCTCGTTGGGTGAAAGTGTTGGAGATATGCCCAAGAGGCAATAATAAAGTGGTTATTATCATATCTTCACGCTTATGATAAATGTTTACATACCATGCTATAATTATATTAAATGGAAACATTAATACTTGTGTGACTTGTAAACATAAAAGAGTCCCTAGTAAAGCCTCTTGTTAAACTAGCTTCTTGGTTAATATATGATCATGATTTTATAATCATGAACATCGAGATGTTATTAAAAACTAGGTCATATCATTAGGATAATGATGTGATGGACATACTCCTATAGTTAAGCGTAGCATAAGACCAAGTCATTCAAATAGTTCACTTGCTATAAGCTTTCAAATACATAGTAACCTAAATCCTTCGACCATGAGGTCATGTTAATCACCATCACAGGATGGATACTTTGATGACACCAACACCACTTCATAACTGGGTGGCTATAAAGGTGGCATTGAGTGTTCGGAAAGTATGTGTTGAGGCACATGGATCAAGAGTGGGATTTGTCCATCCATATGACGGATAGATATACTATGGGCCCTCTCGGTGGAATGTCATCCAATTAGCTTGCAAGCATGTGGCTGGCTCACAAGGGATCACATATCACGGGAATGAGAAAAGAGTACTTATCGGTAACGAGGTTGAACTAGGTATGCAGAGATATCGACGATCAAACATCGGATAGGTAAAATATCGCGAGATAAAGGGAAATTGGTATCGTATGTAAGTGGTTCATTCGATCAGAGAAGAGTCTCGGTCATATCTGCATAATTCACGAACCGTAGGGAGACACGCTTGAGGATTCGATGTTGTTTAGTAGATATGGAATGTAAGTAGGGAGACCGAATGTTGTTCGGAGTCTCGTATGGGATCCGGGATATCACGAGTAGATCTGGAATGGTCCGGAGAATAAGATTCATATAAGGAAAGTCCAATTCCGGAGTTTGGGAATGATTCCGGTGTTTTCACCGGAATGATCTAGGAGGGTCTAGAAGGTTCACCGGACCGGAAGGGGAAGGGTGCATGAATGTGTAATGACTAAGTGGAATGATTGCGGAATGTCCTAAGTCACATTGTTGGGCATTTGTAAGAATGAAATTAAGCTCCAAATTAAAAGTCAAAAGGCAAGTTCAAAAAGTCAAATTGGGACAATGTATCCTGGTGGAGGAAGGAAAGAATCCTTCTCTCCCTCCACCACAAGCCAAGTAGGAGAAGGATTTGGGGAAGGATTCAAACTACCCTCTCCCAAGCTGCCCCTCCCTCTCATAAATAGAGGGGAGGGGGTGGCCCTAAACAAACAACACCACCACCCTCCAAGCCGCCTCCGCGCTCGCTGCCGCCGCCCTAGCCACCGCCGACTCCACCTCCTCTTATCCGTCTTCTAAACCCTAGATCGCCGGGGAAACCCTAATACTCCACCATAACCCACTCCGGCTTAGGCAAAGCCCTGCGAGATCTTCCCTCTACTTTCGACACCACGCCGTCGTGCTACCGGAACCGCGAGGGGAGAACTACAACCTCTGCTGCCTGCTAGAACAAGGGAGAGGAAGGTCTTCATCGAGTACCGAACGTGTGACCGACTGCGGAAGCGCTGCCAGAACGCAGCGCCGGAAGGATCGTCTACGCGATCTTGAGATCGGCAAGTGTACGACTACATCACCCACGAGAATCAGCTCTCGTTAACCGCTTTGTAATCTTCGAGGGTGAGTACTCTAATCGACTCATTGCTACAATATAGTAGATAGATCTTGGCTTGTTTGTGTTCATGCTGTAGAATTTTTTTGTTTTCCTTGCTATGAACCCCTTCAGTGGTATTAGAGCCGTGTATATATTTAGATCTGTTGCACGAGTAGAACACAATGGTCATTATGGGCGTTAATGCTTTTGTTGTCGATTACTTCTTGTGTACTTTGCATCTTGTGGGTTGGTGCGATGAAGCGGCCCGGTCTAACTTTACATAACATCGTTCATGAGACTTGCTCCACGCTTGACATGCAACTTGTATTGCATAAGTGGCTTTGCGGGTGCCTGTTTCTCCCAACATAGTGAAGATTCAATTTACAACGGGTGATTGATAATACTAGTATCAACGTTGTGGTTATTGTTCGTAAGTTAGAACGACACTTATTGAAAGCCCTAAACCACGTAAAACATGCAAAGAAAATTAGAGGCATCTAACTTTGTTTTGCAGGGGTGTGTTGTGATGTGATATGGCCATGATTGTGATTATATATGATGTATGCAATGTTCCTTATTGTAAGTTGGCAACCAGCAGGAGCCTTATGGTTGTGTTTTAATTTTGTTAAGACCTGCGTGTATATTATTCAAAGTAGTTGTAATAGTTGATGTTGTTGGACGACAACCATGGAGCGGTGCCATTGACCTTGACGCCATACCGGTGATGATGGAGATCATGTTCGTGCATGAAGATGGAGATTGGAAGCACAAGAAGAAAGGCCATATCATATCACATATTTTGAATTGCATGTGATGTTAATCCTTTTATGCATCTTGTATTTCTTAGTTCGCGACGGTAGCATTATAAGATGATCCCTCTCACAAAATATCAAGTTATAAAGTGTTCATCCTTAGTAGGCACCGTTGCCAAAGCTCGTTGTTTCGAAGCACCACGTGATGATTTGGTGTGTTAGATTATGCGAGTGTATACAACGGGAGCAAGCCAGATTTGATCATGCGGAAACTAAGGTTAATCTTGACGAGCCTAGCATGTATAGACATGGTCTCGGAACACGAATCACCGAAAGGTAAAGCATGAGTCATATAGATGATATGATGAACATGATGATTGTTCGCCTTTGAAACTACATCATGTCAACTGATGATTGAACTTGGTGTAGTGCATTTGGTTCATGTAATCACTAAAACAATGTGAGGGATATTATTTTGAGTGGGAGTTTAACAGTAATATGATTAAAATTTGAACACTATTTATTATAAATTAAATCAAAGTGAATTTGCATAGTTGTTGTAGTCATTGGCATCCGTTTACCACCTTGCGCAGTTATAATTGAGATAATAGAACTATAGAATTCTGGTAAGTTACTTTACAAACTAGTATCGTATTGTTTTGAAGTATTAATCTAAAGTTTAAAATTCCTGTTGCAAACTTTAGTAAATTCCGGTTACTCCGTGAAGTTTAATAATTGATATTAAATCAAGAGTTACAATTCTAGTGTTAGTATATAAGTATCATGTTTTATCTCCATGATTCTTGATATTCAAAAAATTGTTTTAATATCAAGGTTATCTGAGAGATGAAAGAATTGTTTCAGAAACCATCATGTGTGAAAGATATTATGATATTTGAAACAAAGTTTTGGTTGCAACATGATAGAGTATAATATGGCAAAAGTCATGTTCTCATATTTGATGAGAATTTGCAAAAGGTTGGATACGCTGGTCGTCCTAATCCTCCAAAAGGTTTTGGAGAGCAACATTATACTCACAATTCACCATTATAAGCTAAAGTAGCTTGATCATGAATAGTTTCATGTTAAGGATGAATATTAGATGTAGATAAAATATTTACTACACTAAAAGATTACTAAAGAATGGAATTTGAAAGAACACCAAGCATTTGATCATGGTGATCTACTTCAAAGTGGAAGTCCACAGACATTGGTATTCAACTATACACGCTTTGGACTATGTGTCATGAGTATGGCGCCACTGTTGATGTTGATAGATTCTTTTGAAAGGATAAAGAAATACTGAAAGAGAAATCTAAGAGATATTTGTCAGAAAAGAAAAGACTATAATTGTTCAGCTTAGGTATATAGAGGATATACATGTTATGGTTGTATTCTTTGCTTATTAAACAATGTAGTTCTTCAGTATTGGTGTAACACTATAGTACTGAAAAGACTGTAGCTTCTATGCAACATGCCAATCCCTGGATCGGTTCATTGGCTTACATAAAACTTAGATGAATAACAAAGTAAAATATCCGTGTATCATAAATAACGAAGATCTAGGGTATACATTTATTACAATAAAGCTTAGCTCAAAGGCTAGCTCAAATTTATTCAAGTATCAAACATAAATAAATAACTCCTTAAATCTCCAAATTGCCCACAAGCGAACAAGTGCAGAGTGAAGTACCGTGACCTAGCAGATCAATCAGAGGCGGAATATCCTGCAACATAAAACTTAGCAGCCTCGAAGGATCAATACATGGAATGTATGGCAGGTAGCGCTAAATAGGAGACAATAGACTTAGCAACTACATGCTTATTTGGCTGGTGTAGCTGTAGCTAGCTTGCATTTTCCAAACACTTTGTCCTACTTTGTTAAACCAATTTTGATTCACAACAACCCATTAAGTTCACCCATCAAATTTAGAAATCAAGAAATAAGGATGAACAAGAATATGTCATAGTATCAATATCAAGCAACTCATTTGTCCATAACCGGGGACACGGCTAAGCACATAGTTTATACACCTTGCAGGGGTTTGTACACTTTACCCATGTGACTTGGACAGCCCAGCTCGTACCATCACACGCATATTGTGTGACGATAGGGAGAAGTCCAAGAAGAGACCGTTCGGGAAGTAGATCCCCAAACCCCACTGCGCACTGGTCCCAACCTACCATTCACTACATCTCTGGCTACGCTGGGTTCGGGTCATCATGACCTACTAAGTCCAACCAGCCACCCATTTCTTACTGGCACATGGTTGCACACGTAAGCTACTCGAATAAAAACAACTAATCCTTCTGAGTACCCTGGGCGGCATTCCCCACCAGTATTCACACTCTGATGACCAATCTAGCCACTCCGCCCAGATAGTTCATTAACATTATGTTGTTTTAGTAGAACAAAACCTTTACTTTACCAACGCATGACCCCTTCCTCGTATCTACAGCAATTCTAAGCACATCTATCATACGGGAGCTCAACTACAACGGATTTCCCTACCATAATACATAGGACATAGCATAGCATAGTAATACCTACACATGTAGCTACCAAAAATACACTACAAATGCACAAGGGAATATAGTAGGACAATTTATGAACAAATAGCAACTACTTGCCTTGACGGTAGGAGTCGTGAGTACGGTCCTCACAGAAGCAAGCGTTGCACTCGTCACAATCTACACAATACATAATTGCAACACATAAACAATCATATACAAATATAACAATGCAAGATGCATGCATGACAAGTTGAACAATGCTACAATAGATTTCTATAACCTTGTTCAGTATACCTACTGTATGCATGCATGGAAAACATTTTAGAAGCATTGAAAACAAAGCATGCAATTTTAAATGGCCAAATAATGGAGCTCTAGTCCAATTATTAAACCACTTCTGTCAACTAGTTTGTAAAATCTTGGAAAAATATCTACTGTGTAGGCAACCTAAAATAGAACCAGTACCAACTGGAATCACTCAAAAAGGAGTTAGAGAACTTTTTATATAATTAAAATACTCCAGAATTGCTTTTAATTGTTTCTGCAACTTCCAGTACAGTAAGGATACCTTTTTAATTCATAAACTGAATCTACTTGTTCTACTGATTCCAAGGACACCTCATTTGCAATTTTTGGAGTTGTAGAACTTTTCCTATGAATTTATTACCTTAAATAGGCCATTAAACATTTTAATTAATCACGGCAATACCTTGCTGAAAAAGTATGAAACACTTGTACAACAATATTCTACGTGAAAAACTGAATCCAAACATATCTAATTTGCAATTTTTGTCCCAATAGTTTAATTTCTATTGATTTTACAAGTTTAAGCTATTTTCTGCCAAATTAAATCGATTTAATTTAACAGACAAAGTCAGTTGACTAGTCCGCGCTGACGTGGCACGCGCTGACCAGTCAGCGGTCAACAATGACCGTCAATGCGCGATCCAGGCCGTGCGTTGCAGATCCTGTGGCTAAGAGAGCTCGCGAGGGGAGGGATCATCGGTGGCGGTCGGGTCGACGGGGGCGGCGGTTCCGGCGAGGGCTGGCGGTGGCGAGGTGTACGACGAGGTTCAGCGAGGTCCGGCGGTCTCGGGGGCGTCCACGGTGTGAAGCTTCACTTCCACTAGCGGTGGCAGCGAGCTGCTGGAGGCAAACGGCGGTGCTCGGCTCCGACGGTCTCGGGGGCGTGCTCCAGCGGACCTGCGGCGAAGGGAACCGGTCAGGGCGATGCGGCCGAGCGAGGGGAAGATGGGAGGGTCATCGGGGTAAGAGGGGGCGGTCGGTGCGGCGAGCTCGAGTCCGTACCAACGGTAATGGCGGCGGCGACGTCGAACTCCGGCGAGGAATCTGGCGTAGATGGCGGCATCGTAGGCGATGGTTTTGGGGGGATTTCGAAGATGGGAACCTAGGGATTAAAAGGGGCAACAAATACTCGGGTTTGGTTCGGATTCGTTGCGAATTCCACGAGAATCGGAGTTGGCTGTGGAGTCTGAGAAGAACACGCGATGGGGAAGGCGCTGACGGGCGGGGCCCGCACGTAGTGGCCCTGGGCTAGGTGGACGGCGCATAGCTGTTCTCCGCACAAGCGGCGTGTGCAGCTGCTGCCCCTGGCTGCGAGGCCCATAGGCCCCGGCTGGGCCGGTCGGGTGGGCCGCGACCGTGTGGGCTGGCCGGCACGCTGCTCTGTGCTGCTTTCTCTTTTTTTTCTTTTTTTCCTAGATATTTTTCTTAACTGAACCCTCAGACTGAAACTGTCGAGAACTGTCAGAATTTAACCAAAAATTCAGATTAGCATAACTTTTGAACTGTAGCTCCGAATGAGGTGATTCAAATTGCTGCGGGTTCATGTCCGAACCCTCTACGAACCTATGCCTTCCAAACCACTAAACTAAATATTTCCAGCATCTGTAAGATAGAAACCGAGCAATCGTGTGTATGTGACAAAGGCATGCAAGTGGGTTTTGACAAAAAGTTTGAAACTGATTGTTTTTGCAATGATGCTCATGATGCAATGACATGTATGATATGCAGTACCAAATCTAAAATTTGGGATGTGACAGTTGGATACTGAATTTGTTGGTGTGAATCGTCATACAAAACAACACAATTTATGAACTACAATCGCCTAAGTAACTAGCAAAATAATACGTGATCATATTCATCAAGAAAAAATAAAGGATTGTTGTGTTACTCATTAATATCAAAGCTTGTCTTCAAGATTTGTCTTGTCAGGTGTTATGAGAACAAAAGGGTTGTTCAAATAATTGCCGTAATCCATAAAATATGGATGATTTACAAATCTCGTTAGATAAATCACATTCATAAAACTAGTGCTAAAAAATGTCAAAAGACAATTAATTGAAAGATCACTTAGAAAGTGACATCGTCGTTTAAATTATATTGGAAAGAAAACATGAAAAAACTCCATGTGGATGGAATTTTGGAGTCTTTTGATGTCGACCAAATGACGCTTGTGAAACTTTCCTAGAAATAATTAAAACTCCGTTCATAAGCCAAAAGTAAACAAATGACTAGATTATTAGAACTTGTACATATAGATGTATGAAGCCCATTATGTGTAGTCAAGAGCGATGGATTTCAACTTCATATGCTTTCTCCGAAAATTTGAGTGAATATATGAATATTTACTTAATAAGGATGAAGTGTGAAATATTTGAAAAAGTTTGAAGACTTTCAAGATGAAGTGCAAAATCAATGTAACAATAAAATAAACAATTTATGATAGGATCATAAAGGAAGATATTTGAGTTACAAGTTTAGCATAAACACATAAGATTTGAGGAATCATTCCATGGATTTGCATTTCTCGAAACACCATATGAGTATGGAGTAATCATGATATGTAATAAAACCTTGTTTGACATGGTGAGATCAAAGGTGTCATTTATAAAACTGTCATTATATTTTAAAGATTATAAGCTTTAGAGACTACCGCTTTTTACTGAAAAGAGATGCATGTTAGACCTATATTCTCTCGATGGCTCTCTACTTCTGAGCGATACTCCCTATGTATCACTTAGCCTGCTAAAAATATTTATATTATGAACATATGGAGTATACTCTGCTAACTTCATTGTGTGTACACAGAGACGGATCTAGGCCCAGGGCAACCTGGGCCATGGCCCGGGGCGCAAGAAAAAATTCAGCCTGCCATCTATGGATAAGAAGGTTTGGCCCAGGGTGCATCCAATCGTGGCCCAAACTGATGTTGGCCTTCCCTCGCTCGATCGTGGCTTGACCGAGCACCCTCCTCTGGCTCGTAACATGTCCCCTCTCTCACACGAAAGAAGCGTGCCGCCCCTCCATAGCCACGCCGACTGCCTTTCCTCCACATGGTGTCGGCCTCCTTGCCTAGCCACCGCCTCCGGTTCCTGTGGCCTGGGCCTCGGCCGGCGAGCTTGCAACTCTGTCTCTTTTAGACTGCTCCGATGCTCCTCACGGTAAACTCAGCGACGGCTCTCCTTGGCTAGGTATTCATCTGTAGTTCAATTGGGCATACGGATTGGATAGTTAGATTTATTTGTAACTGAATTGGTGCATTGATTTCATGTTTTAGGAACACAAGATGAAGAAATTTTATCCATTGTTCCCAAAACAGAACAAATCTACAACTGCAAATAATTAAACGGAAGAAGCTCCTCCAACCGAGTAAGCTACCGAGACTGAATCAACTACTCCCTCCGATCCATATTAATTGTTGTTGAATCAGATGTATCTAGCACTAAAACAACTCTAGATACATCCACTTCAACGACAATTAATATGGATCGGAGAGAGTATTATGTACGATTCCCGCAAAAAAAACTATTATGTATCGTTACTGAACCATTTCATCACTAGTTCAATTAGACACACTATATTTTATGTCCCTGTACTACTATTCCTATTTTTAAGTTATCTCTTATGTAGGTTCTTGAACAGTTAACAATATGTTTGAAAATATATGTTTATCTTTACAAACACACCAATTTTTTTTTGTGTTGTTATGGAGTTTTGTAGTAGTTTTTTTTTCGGTTTTTTTGATCCGGGGCTTGCTCGAATTCTGGATCCGCCACTGTGTGTACAAGTTCTTTTAGATGAGTTACCGTTATTTCACGTTTCTGAACTTCACCGAATTTCTCTCAGGGAATAGCCAAGCAGGGATCGACCAACGGTGTACCAAATGTTTGTTTTTTGTTTTCGAAACGAGTTGCTGTTATTTCAAGCTTTTTAGATGAGTCAGCAATCATACAACCGCTGTCTAACATAGTGTATGCACGTTCAAAAATTCAGAGCACGCGCTCTCATGATCCGGAAAGAGAACCGGACTCGAACACCCTCCGCGCATTGATTACTTTCTGATTTCCAGCGATCGCTATGGAACTGCAACCGTGGCGCGCAAGAGTGGCAAGTGGCAACCTGGCGCTCCGCGTCTCCGAATTCTGGCCGGAGTTCAGAGCAGAGCCGACCTTGCAATCGCCGCGTGCGATCCATATAACCAATTCAGTATTCACAGCGATCCGGCAGCATCCCAACCTTCCGTGCAACGTCCGGATCAAGCACCTGAGCCGGTGAGCCCCCATCAAGCCAAGCCCTAGCGGCAAGCAAAGCAAGAAGACGAGAGACCGGAGCATGGCTCCCTGTCCTGCTCTGCAGCCGCGCGGATCCTCTGCCGCTTCGTCCTTCCGCGCGCCGGCGCCGTCGTGCGCGGATCGCGTCAGCTTCGACCCATCCCGCGTCATGATGCAAGACGACGCCGCCAGCGACGGCAAGCGGCGACGACGCCCCCAGGGAGGTGACGACGACTCCCGCGCGAGCAAGAAGCGGGCGGTCGGGCGCGTCGCTTCTCCGGTCGCGCACCTGTCTTGCGCCAGAATCAGGCCGTTCGTGCACGCGTCGCGCCCGAAGGAAGAGACCCAGGTCACCGCCCGCGCCGTCCGCGGCGACGCGCACGACGTGATCATGAAGCAGAACATCGTCAGGAGCATTTCTTGCAAGAAGATCGAGCCGGCGCCGCGCCCCAAGAAAGGGACTTCGTCATCGACCAAGGTCAGTGCACGCACCGTCGCGCACGGCGTGATCACGAAGCACAAGGCCGGAGGCAGCGAGAACATTCCGTGCTCCAGGATCAGGCCGGCGGTTCAGGCGCCGGTCATCAAGGAGAAAACGAAGGTCGCCAGCGTCGGCGTCCTCCGCAACGGCGTGCACGGCGTGATCAAGACGAAGCAGGAGGCTAGCAAGCTCGTCCAAGCCATTTTCACGAAGAGCATCCCGCAGATCCGGCCACCGGCGCCCGCGGCGAACCATCAGGATCCCTACACCCCGCAGGATGCGCTGCGTGCGGCCCTCGCCGCCGCTCGCCAGGCTCGGGATAGGCGGCATAACTTCTACGGGCGGCAGAGAGAGGAGGCTCGCCGAGAGCTGGACAAGGTGGTGCAGACGGTCTTTTTCAATGACCCCTACATCACCTATGAGGACGTGCTTAGGCCCTGATCGTTTCTTGCTACGGTTTGAGATCATGATCTTGTATGTCAACCCGAGAATTTTGCAGTTAGATCGTAGTGATTAATCATTGGCATTTTGGTTGTGAGCCAATGCCTTCATTAATTGTTCTTGTATTACGACCAATCTTTGTGTGACGATGTAAGTTGTGTAAACATTATACAAATCCATGAAGTTGTGAATTCCTCCTGCGTTCTTGACTTTGTTGAACTGGGTTATTAGTATTTTTATGGAAAATACGATTCAGGTGTATATTTGCCTATTCTAAACTGAAATCATGTAATTCGAAAGAGAGGTGTCACAATTCTTTCTTCTTCTCTTTCGTCTAGATCGAGATAAGTTGGACACAGGTCTCTTGAAAGTGTTCGTGTGTGCACCTAAAACCCTAAACTCTAGTCAGAAGAACAATCAGTAGAACTTGGGCGAATTTGGCCAACACCGAATCCAGTGCAAAACCATGAAGGCTACACTAGGAAAACTGTTTTAGAGCAATGATACGTGGAAATGTAAGATAGAACATACCCAAGGATGCAGAATGTAACATATCTGAAATAACAACACACTTTCAGACTATTATATTGAGCTTATCAATTGTTTGATCAAAGGCGTCGTTGCCAATGGCAGCTAAAATTAGCTCATGTTTCAAATACAGAAGCTAGTGTTCAACCGAAAATGCAACACCACACTTATGTTAGGTCCCCGACACCATCATTCAATTAATTTATTGAAAATTCGTGCAAACTATTTTACAGAAAGACCCTTCCACCTCAATAGCAATGGTAAATCAAATAGGAAAAATAACCAAATTAGGTTCATACAAGATTTATTAGAGATCTAAAACTGCTTTGAATCTTGCAGACACATACACGATTCAATAGAAATGGTAAATCAAATAGGAAAAATAACCAAATTAATAGTAGAAAAATAGAAAAATAACAAAAATTAAAAAAATCAAAGATACATACAAATTTCAGCAGATCCAGTCAAGAAACATACAAGTTTCACTGCCAGGCGGAGCTCGGATTGTTTCCAACTTTATAAGGGGGCATAAGTGCAAATGTGTGATGGTTGTTGACTTCGTGAACTCTGCAAGAATCTCCAATAATCGTGGGACACATATGATGTCGGGGGGCCAACATAAATCCGCTCTCCTGTTCAACCAATTTCACTCAATCAAATATTAAAAAAATAGAACAGGAAACCACAAGAAAAATACATAATTCTCGGTTGTGCTAAGCAGAGTTCAGGAACAGCCTTGTGCTGTCAGGAATCATAACCACCGCTTTGGCATGGACAAATCACACCATAAATGTATCAATTGACATTAAACTTCCACTAAGTGATTAATACCGCAAAATAGTGAGGAAAATTCAAAAAGAAATTAAGTAGAACTAGATGGATGCATAGCCATATAAATCACTTGTGCCTAAATAACGAAGATGTTATCAATCCAAGTGAGAATGTATTGGTTCTATTTCTATGTAATCAAATTGGATTACATAAAAAACTTTTTTTTGTCCGGTATCTTCGTCGAGGGGTTATCCTTACTAAAGATATATAATTTTATCAAGCGGAATTGGCATGGGAATCATGTGTGTGCTTTTTGTCATCATAATAAGACAATTAAGCACTTGTTTTTCCAATGCAATTTATCTAGATCTATATGGTCAGTTACCCAAGCAACTTCGGGCCTGTATCCACTATTTTTGGAAATTGGTTATATGGTATTGATCACAAGTATAAGTTAATTCTTCGGGTTGGTGCGATTGCCATCATAAGGTTGCTATGGCTATGTAAAAATGATAAGGTTTTTAATGATAAACTTTATTCTCCTATAGGTTATTTACAGGTGCACCAACACCCTGTGTTCCTGGTCGGTGATGCATCGTGCGGATTATCACGACCTTTTTACGGAGGTATGTACGCGATTGGAGGAGACGGCGCGGGATTTGTTTATCCGTCATGGATGGCAGCATAATCTTTGGCTAGGCCCTCCTTCAGCATCCTAGGCGTTTTACAATTTCTCACTTTGATATGTAATCCGCCTTTTTATTTTTGGTTTTCGTGGACCTTGCGACTTAATCGGTTGTGTGCATCCTATCTATGCAGAGGCCGGGTGTAATACTTAAACTTTAAATAATAAAGCGTCCTTTATTGAAAAAATATATTCAAATTGGATAAAATCAATAAAATACCCGATTGGCGAATCCCTGACTTTAGCGAGTAAAAAACATTCACAAACCTAGGCATCAATCCTAGATGGCAGGGACGCAATTCTGGTCCTGCATGATATGGCATCGACAATGACGAGCTGATTGCCCATGGCAGGGTGATGTTTGGTGCACTATGGTGAAAGTCTTTCATTGTCCTTAGTTGGTGAAGGTGGTGATGGCGTTATAGAACGTCGTTTGACAACTCGGAGGTGTTGTCATGGAATTCGAGTCTCACCATCGATATTTAGGTCTTCGCTCTCTAGGTAAAAACCTATACTTTTTGACCTTTGGTTGGAGCAGTCTACAACGATATCTTCAGTACTACCTCATTAATTTGAGGCGTCGCTTTGGAGGCCCGATCCTTTTTCGGTTAGCCAAGGCTTACCTTACTAAGTGGGATTGTCCTATCAGTGATGGTAGTGGATGTCAGGGTTGCATACCAAGGCCATATGATGAGAGTAAGTTGGAGCGACGACTTAAAAAACCATTGTGTAACAATTTAGTGGAGTGTTCGAGTCGGTCACCAGTGGCAGAGACGTTGACTCGACTGGTGTGCAACCATGGGACCAATGTAGAAGCCGAAGCATCGATTTTGAAAACAGCAGTCATTTGTCAAGCGTCGGCTTTGCCCTCTTGGGTGGTACAAGATCATCGGCTAAGATGGTGCATGACCTCAAGGCCAATGTGGAAGTTGGATGACTGCTCCAGAACTGGTCGCTGAGTTGTAGGGTGTCGGCTTTGGGCACCGCCGGCTAGTGTGACGTGGTTTTATTAAATGCACGTTAGACCTATATTCTCTCGATGGCTCTCTACTTCTGAGCGATACTCCTTATGTCTCACTTAGCCTGCTAAAAATATTTATATTATAAATATATGGAGTATACTCTACTAACTTCATTGTGTGTACACAGAGACAGATCTAGCCCAGGGCAACCTGGGCCATGGCCCGGGGCGCAAGAAAAAATTCAGCCTGCCATCTATGGATAAGACGGTTTGGCCCAGGGTGCATCCAATCGTGGCCCAAACTGATGCTGGCCTTCCCTCGCTCGATCGTGGCTTGACCGAGCACCCTCCTCTGGCTCGTAACAGGTCCCCTCTCTCACACGAAAGAAGTGTGCCGCCCCGCCATAGCCACGCCGACTGCCTTTCCTCCACATGGTGTCGCCCTCCTTGCCTAGCCACCGCCTCCGGTTCCTGTGGCCTGGGCCTCGGCCGGCGAGCTTGCAACTCTGTCTCTTTTAGACTGCTCCGATGCTCCTCACGGTAAACTCAGCGACGGCTCTCCTTAGCTAGGTATTCATCTGTAGTTCAATTGGGCATACTGATTGGATAGTTAGATTTATTTGTAACTGAATTGATGCATTGATTTCATGTTTTAGGAACACAAGATGAAGAAATTTTATCCATTGTTTCCAAAACAGAACAAATCTACAGCTGTAAATAATTAAACGGAAGAAGCTCCTCCAACCGAGTAAGCTACCGAGACTGAATCAACTACTCCCTCCGATTCATATTAATTGTTGTTGAATCAGATGTATCTAGCACTAAAACAAGTCTAGATACATGCACTTCAACGACAATTAATATGGATCGGAGAGAGTATTATGTACGATTCCCGCAAAAAAAAACTATTATGTACGTTAGTGAACCATTTCATCACTAGTTCAATTGGACACACTATATTTTATGTCCCTGTACTACTATTCCTATTTTTAAGTTATCTCTTATGTAGGTCCTTGAACAGTTAACAATATGTTTGAAAATATATGTTCATCTTTACAAATACACCAAATTTTTTGTGTGTTGTTATGGAGTTTTGTAGTAGTTTTTTTTTTTCGCTTTTTTTTATCCGGGGCTTGCTCGTTCTTTTAGATGAGTTACCGTTATTTTCACGTTTCTGAACTTCACCGAATTTCTTTCTCAGGGAATAGCCAAGGGATCGACCAACGGTGTACGAAATGTTTGTTTTTTGTTTTCGAAACGAGTTGCTGTTATTTCAAGCTTTTTAGATGAGTCAGCAATCATACAACCGCTGTCTAACATAGTGTATGCACGTCCAAAAATTCAGAGCACGCGCTCTCATGATCCGGAAAGAGAACTGGACTCGAACACCCTCCGCGCATTGATTACTTTCTGATTTTCAGCGATCGCTATGGAACTGCAACCGTGGCGCGCAAGGATTTCTTTCCCGCGCAAGGGTGGCAACTGGCAACCTGGCGCTCCGCGTCTCCGAATTCTGGCCGGAGTTCAGAGCAGAGCCGACCTTGCAATCGCCACGTGCGATCCATATAACCAATTCAGTATTCACAGCGATCCGGCAGTATCCCACCTTCCGTGCAACCTCCGGATCGAGCCTCTGAGCCGGTGAGCCCCCATCAAGCCAAGCCCTAGCGGCAAACTAAGCAAGAAGACGAGAGACCGGAGCATGGCGCCCTGTCCTGCTCTGCAGCCGCGCGGTTCCTCTGCCGCTTCGTTCTTCCGCCCGCCGGCATCGTCGTGCGCGGATCGCGTCAGCTTCGACCCCTCCCGCGTCCCGATGCAAGCCGACGCCGCCAGCGACGGCAAGCGGCGACGCCGCCAGGGAGGTGACGACGACTCCCGCGCGAGCAAGAAGCGGGCGGTCGGGCGCGTCAAGTCTCCGGTCGCGCGGCTGTCCTGCGCCAGGATCAGGCCGTTCGTGCACGCGTCGCGCCCGAAGGAAGAGACCCTGGTCACCGCCCGCGCCATCCGCGGCGACACACACGACGTGATCATGAAGCAGAACGCCGGCGGGAGAATTTCTTGCAAGAAGGTCGAGCCGGCGCCGCGCCCCAAGAAAGAGGCTTCGTCATCGACCCAGGCCAGAACACGCACCGTCGCGCACGGCGTCATCACGAAGCAGAAGGCCGACGAGAACATTCCGTGCTCCAGGATCATGAGGCCGGCGGTGCAGGCGTCGGGCATCGAGGTTAGGGCGAAGGTCGCCAGCGTCGGCGTCGTCCACAACGGCGCGGGCGGCGTGATTAAGACGAAACAGGAGGCCCGCGAGCGCGTCCAAGCGACTGTCACCAAGAGCAGCCCGCAGATCCTGCCACCGGCGTCCACGACAAGCCATCAGGTTCCCCACGCCCCGCAGGACACGCTGCGTACGGCCCTCGCCGCCGCTCGCCAAGCTCGGGACAGGCGGCACAACGTCTACGGGCGGCAGAGGGAGGAGGCTCGCCGAGAGCTGGACAAGGTGGTGCAGACGGTCTTTTTCAACGACCCCTACATCAGCTACGAGGACGTGCTTAGGCCCTGATCGTTTCATGCTGGGATCCTTCTAGTTCTTGCTACGGATTTTGCAGTTAGATCGTAGTGATTTTGCAGTTAGATCGTAGTGATTAATCATTGGCATTTTGGTTGCGAGCCAATGGCTTCATTAATTGGTCTCTTGTATTACGGCCAATCTTTGTGTGTCGATGTAAGTTGTAAACATTATACAAATCAATGAAGTTGTGAATACCTCCTCTCACAAAAACAGATGCGTTCTTGACTTTGTTGAACTCGATTATTGATCTTTCTACGCAAAATACGATTCAGGTGTATATTTGCCTATTCTGAACTGAAATAATACTAATGTAATTCGAAAGAGAGTGTCACAATTCTTCCTTCTCTTTTGTCTAGATCGAAATAAGTTGGACACGGGTCTCTTGAAAATGTCTGCATGTGCACCTAAAACCCTGAACCCTAGCTAGAGAAACAATCAGTAGAACTTACTAAATTTGGCCAGCACCGAATCCAGTGCAAAACCATAAATGTTACACTAGGAAAACTGCTTTAGAGCAATGATACCTGGAAATGTAAGATGTAACATACCCAAGGATGCAAAATGTAACATATCTGAAATAATGACACAATTTCAGAATCTTATATTGAGCTTATCAATTGTTTCATCAAAGGCGTCGTTACCAATGGCGGCTAAAATTAGCTCATGTTTCGAATACAGATGCTACTGTACAACCAAATTCACTCAATCAAATATTGAAACAATACAACAGGAAACCACAAGCAAAATATACAATTCCCAACTCTCCTAAGCAGAGTTCAGGAACAGGTTTCTGTTGTCAGGAACCCGCAGCATAGTGGAAACCAATCAGCTTCGTTGCACCTTGACCAATACTGCAAGACTGATTGGAATAATACTAGAGGAAGTGACCAGAGCCAATAGGAATATCAGTTGAGTTGACTGGGATGATGTCTTCCTCCAGAATTTGGACCGAGTATGAAGTGCAACTTCAAAATATAAGCAAATCATTAGAGTGAATCAGAAAATGATGGATAGGCCTCCCCATTAAATATAACTATGCAATGCAGAGTGAGAGATGTGTTGTCATTGTGATAGATACGTGGGCAAAATTGTGGTTTATAACAGGGACATAGGAGAACCGCCACTCATTCGAACATGCAACATAGACTATTACACCAAATTAACGAATCCAGAAATCTGTATGCAGCATGGTTTAGAAAACCAGAACAGACAGGACCGATAGTCCCTTGTTTGGATCTTTATGATTAAAAGACCATTTTTAGCATAAAATGGAAAAAACAAGAACCGCCGCTTGTCCGATTCTTTATGCTTACAAAGAGTCGCCGAGAAAACAAATCAGTACATGCAGGGGTGGACCCAGAAAAAATTCTGACTGGGGGCACATTATTTGACTAGGGGCACACCTTCTATAAAGTTGCAGAGTTTCATAATTTTTTCATTCAAAACATGCACAAATACAAAGGGAATTCAAAGTTTGAGTGGGGTCCGTTGTACCTGGGTCCGCCCTTGAGTACATGCATATTCACAGAGAAAGGACCCTCTGGCAACCAACTCTCCATACCTACATCCTTCCCATGTACATGTCAAACAAGGGTCTCGTTTCTTTTTCTTTTTCTTGAGGGAACAAGGCTATCATTCACATACTTAAGTTTGAAACCAGATATAGGAGGAAATGTATTTGATGACTGACTTTGGTAACTGGCCGGATTTAAGAATTTCATATACTTAATAATAGAAACTCAAATGCATCAAAAAGAGACTGTGGTTGCATAATGATAATTCTTAATAAAAACACAAGATATAAAACTAACGTCATATGGTGCCCAATCTAGTTTCCTACATGTCATTAGGTGCCACACCATCAGTTAACCCCCACATAGATTGCTAGCATTGCAGACACAGTTGACTTATGCTCCCTCAGTATCTCAAGATTTTCACTCCTAAACCTGTTCTTATGGGCATTTTGAAGTTCACACGAGACACACAAGCCCTTCCAGACCAAAAACGTTACTAAGAAGCATCATATTCAAGCTGAGGTATTTGCTTGTCAGTTATACACAAATGAGCATCAACAAGATGATTTGCAACTTCATCACACCAACTAGATCATGAAAAGCAAAATGAAATGTCCCTAGTAAAATATAACGGAAAAGGATTTGATGGATGGTAAGAGGTCGCCAATAGAATCTCAAGTAGCTTGCTGACACCATAGATAGTATTGGGATCTAGTTCTTAAACATGTTACAGCATGGTAATGTATTAAATACTAAATACACGTTACCTTTCAGAAACTAATACACCATAGTAAGCAAATAAGTTTTGATCCCTCTACATATGGTCCCATCTTTCAAAACAATCCACTTTTGTCTGACTACTCCAATAGTCTACTCTAAAAAGTTAGTTTGATTTTGTTTCTGAGGTAGAGGGAATAAAATGACCCCTCAAACTTTAGTGCAACCAAAAGCATACTTTACGCAAATATAATAGACTAAAATGCCATAACTTTCTGCAAAGTTGTGTGAGAAGTAAATAAAAATTAAGAAGGGTAAGTAAAGTATATAGAGAGCTAAACTTCTGAAAATATACATGCCCAACAAGTAATAAAAGTACGCATCATGGAGTTAAACAGAGCTAGAAAATATACAAAGAAATAAAAGATAGATTCTAAGCGAGGTTGCACACAGAGTTCTATCTTAGTTAAAAGGGAGAAAGTAAGGTCAAAAATCCAATCCTATTAACTCGAGATTCAACAAGATTCATGTTGATGCACTTTGGTTCTTAATCCACCTACCACAGGGATTACAGCCCTGCGCTTTTAGATTTAGATGGTCTGCAGATACTATGATAAGCAATCATTTTTTTGCTATACGAAGAGATTTGTGTGTGTGGATCACCCTAGCTAGGAGTTTTTGCATCTAAAAGATACATACAATTTTCTAGTGGCAACTGTTGTTCCAACAAACAGGCTCCTCTAACACCACAAATGAAAGGCATTGAAATTTCAACATAATTGAAATGCATTTTCGAACATATACATGTGAAACAAAATATAGTAATTGACACTCTAGTAATCATGACATTGTTTGGTCTATAGTAGACTACATGAATCAGTTTTTAGCTGGCACTGAAAGTTAGGAGGCCATTTGGGTAAATATGCCACTTTGGCAACCTTTTTCTATGTGATAGATGTACATTGGCAAGTTCAATACAAGGCATTGTTGTAAATATCATGATAGAATAATGTATAGTCCTACCCTCCACCACATCCTAGTCTTTGGTCAGTTCTGTCAAAAGCTTGTCCTGCATGAGTAACAAATATTACCCAATTGAATGTCTAATGTCACAGCATGAGCGACCTCAGAAAGAAAAAAAGACAGAAATGAATGTAGCTACAAATGAAGAGCTTACGAGGCAACATAAGAAGATCAACATGGGATGAGGCTCACAACACTGCAAGGACTAGAGGTGGTTCAGTGGTAACTCATAAATCAGTTGACTTCAATGAAGAAATAGCTTAAATATATAAAATATGGAGAAGTTCAGTTTTAAAATGGAAATAAACTGCATACAATCTGGACGAGCATTCCCACTAGCATCCAATGGTGATGGTTCCAAAATGTTCATTGAATTTTTTATTAAATCACCCATGGTCGAGATTTTGAACATCGGCATTTTGCAATTTTTTACCTTTCACTCTAGGAACATAGATATTCTTTGCTTGTCTGTCGTGTTCTTACAAATAACCAAAGTTTTAGAAACTGGAAATAACACAGGGCAGAATTGTACATAGGAATCGGTGACTCACCAGAATTTGGGAATAGAACTTCTCCTAGGATTTTTGTTGTATCGTCTTCTCACAATCGCACACAACTTATTTGCTTGCTTTGAACCAAGAGCAGTTCAAATATTGCTCTGAGTAGGCAGGTCTGGAATAATAAATACTTTTAGCTCTAAATGCTTCAAGAAATAGGCATGCAGTCATGCAGAAACCCACTTTCTTCGAACAAAAGCATACTAAAGTCATCCTCATTCACATAAGGTCTCCAAAGACTAGAAAGATAAGCGCAACATAAATCCACTCTGTTCCGATAACAGAAGCACAAAGGTAATACACTAATCCATGTTTCTCTTAGCGTCATGTTAAGCAGTAAGCACTTCGTCAAGTTTACATTTCTCATCAGATTAACATATCCTTAGAGATCTAATGCTAAGTAGTCGATAAACTGAAATGTTACTGCTGATTTATCACAAAGTTACCCGTTGCATGTTTATTGTCATAAAGTTTCACCACTCTTTCGTATCTCATGCTGGCACTACACGCACACTTAGTCTGCAAAAAACAGCAAAAAAAAGAGCAGCACACGCAAATATCAGTTCTAATTCAGGCAGGGGAAATCACCTTCGCTTACGCTACCCTTCCGCGGTAACTTTCAGCTCTACTTAAAAAGTTAAGACCCAGAAAGCTAAATTTCTTCCGATAATGCAAGAATACTATGATCACCTTCACTTAAGGTCTCCAGATGACTAAGAACTTAATTAGCGTAGCACAAATCCAATTTGTTATGGTGACAGAAGCACAACATATTACATGAATCCTTGCTTTTCTAGGCCGTCATGCTAAGCACTACAACATCAGTATTTGGTTGCTTAACACTTCACATCATGTATGACTAGGTGCACCGTGCACGCTCTAATGCTAAGCAGTGTCAAGAAACTGATGTTAATGATGACCTACAGCAAAGTTACCTGATGCTTATTTGTTCGCTCCAAATTCCACCACTTTTTTCTATCTCGCGCTAACACTACATGCTCACCCAATCAGGAAAAAAATTCTAGCGAAGAGAGGGCACAAGCGAACATGAGTTCTAATTGGCAAATCTACGAGCAGTTGTTGGCCAAGGTTATTCGAGCCACGCATCACCTTCCCTGGCGCGCTGGTCGGGGAAGAGGGCCTTGAGGTACCTGCGCACGTCGGTCCGCACCGCGCTCTTTTGTTCGGCGACCGCACGCTGCGCCGTCGTCGCATGGCGGCGAGCGGGGAGGAGGCCGACGCGGCCACTCGAAGCCGCGAGGGAGAAGGAAGTGGGAGGAGGGGGCGGTAGGTGGGACCGTGGGAGCGGGGGCAGGTGGAGGAGGCGCACAAACTGTGTGGAATCTAAAGATGCACCCTTGGATTTAGGTTTTTCAAATCCAATTCGGCTCAGGGTTGGTGCACATAAGGTTGAAAACATATTTTAAAGTTGAAAACTTAAAAAATATATTTGAATATACCCGCAGATATTGTATTATTCGCACGCAAGTTTTTGGAAAAAAGAACATTTTCTACGTCACGTATAAAAAGATAAATTCAAATGCTCCAACATGATTATTCTTCACATAAAATGTTATTTTTTCGCAAAAACTTGTGTGCAAACATAAAATGTCCGAATGTAAACACGAAATTTTCTTTCGGACTTTTTTGACCTTTTAAAATTTGTTTTTATTTATTTATTTTTATAATAGGTCCATTTGCACCTACGAACCAAAATACCACCCCCTTTTTGTTTGGCTATTTTCACAAAACAAATTAAGACTAGAGATAATTTAAAGTCTAGGGGTACGCCGAAACCTTTAGAATGTGAAATGTGCAAAGTAACTGAATATGTTAAACAATGTTTGAGCGAGAGGGAAAATATTAGGCCTATACCATTAAAAGAAGACACCTTTAGGTTTACACCATCAAAAGATCCATGTATAGGTTTAGAGAATCCCAATGGTACGTCCCAAATCACACGAATTGTGTTTGATTTTAACCATTTAGAATGTGTCTGGCATCGGTTGTTCTCCCATGTCCGCGTCCGCGCCTAAATGGGGGAGCATTTCTTTTTTCTACCCCTAGCTTCTTAGACCCTGTCATGGTAGGGAGGTCGTCCCATGGGCTGGCAAGCTTCCTCCCACGCGAACCTCTTCCCGCGCTAGCCTTTTGGTGTTCCCGCGCGAGCTAGGCTTATCCGCCCCTTCGGTGGCCACAACACAAATAGGAGTGTCGACAAGTGCAATAACAACCGACCACCAGCCAGCCACCATGCCTCGTCGCCTACCTACGACCGGGCCATCCTTTTCTCTGCTGCCTGCGCTCGCTACCCGAGCTCGCCAGCGAGGGTCGGCGGGGGTGTCTAAGGCGAGACGCCGGTAAAGAACCCGCCAGCGAAGGCAGAGCAGCCGGTCGAGACCTTGATCACGTAGGAGCCCGAGTTCCTCGACGACGCAGACGACAAGGGGGACCAGCCGGTGGAGGAGGACACCGAGAAGCTAGACTTTCTCGACGACGCCGACGACGAGGAGCTTGTGGACCAGCGGGCGCTCCTCGCGTCCTTCCACATGGTGCAGGGCGAGTAGGCCACCGACGTTATCAGCGCAGCCGTCGAAGGCCACGTCATCGCGGCATCCATCCACTCGGCCACTCAGGAGGAGAGGGGCCACCGCTTCATCGCCGCCGAGCGGGACGGCGCGCGGACGGCAGGCACGGGAGCTCGCCGAGCGAACGGCCATAATCGAGCAGTAGATCGTTGCAAACGCGAGTAGGAGCACCCAATTTTCCCTCAAGTGTTTAATTTCTAGACTTGTAGGTATGCAACCAAATAAAATACACAAATACTCCTTTTGTTTCAAAATATAAGATGTTTTAATTTTGTTATGTATCTAGACTTCTTTTAGTATAAGATTCACTCAGATTTAGACTGAATCTACACAATAAAATAAGTTTAGATATATTTTCTTTACAAACTAAAACATCTTATATTTTGAAGGGAGTAGACACAAAAATAAATACGAACAATCAAACAAGATGCAGAACATGATGCTAAATAGAAAACCGCGAACAACCAAACACGTGTCTAGGCTTGGCACGCAGGCCTAGTTGGAGGCGTTCTTGTGTCTTAACTGTTAAGGTGCGTCCTCACCTTGCACGACGTCGCGCATGAAGGTTTATCCGAGGTTTGGATTTTCAATTAGGGCTTAGCTTAGTCGAAACGTAACTTGCGAAAACAAATGCTAGAAAGAGTGACCAACATAAGAGCATCTTCGCTTGGCTTTCTAGGACGCCGATCTCAGGGTGAAATTTAGGTCCGAACGCTGAAAATTGGTTTAGTCGTGTTTTTTGGACCCCGGTTTAGTCCGGATTTGCCCGAAGTTTGGTCCGGACTTCCCAATCCATTCCCAGCATCCCGAGAACGTCTTGGGAAGGCCGGACGAAGCGAAATCGGGCGTGAGCCAGCTCTGTCGGCAACACAGCCCCATTTCCCCACACCCACTCGCCTAGTCTACGGCGAAGAGCTCCCTAGCTTCCTATGCCGTCATGGCTTCGCCGACGGAGCTACTCCGCATCGAGACATGTCCACGTCTCTAGATAGTCTCGCCGTAGTCGCCGCCCCTTCCGTTGCCACTTTTGTCGCCCAATCTTCGTCGTAGCTCGGCTTCGCTGCGAGCTCCCACCACCTCGCCCGCCAAGTGTTCGGCGTTTTGCAGGTTCGGCCATGGACTCCGACGACGAGGAGATGCTTGCCGTGTTGCTGGAGGAGGAGAACGCCGCTATCTCCGAAGATGCAGAGAACATGCAGATCCTCGCCTCCCTCGCCCAGCTATACCTGTAGACGGCAAAGCCGAAGCGCGGAGGTTCGGCGAAGGGTCGCCGGAAATGCAAGACGAAGCAAAGGATAGAGGGCTACTGCTTGTTGTACGCCGACTACTTCGCCAACGAGCCCCTCCACGAAGAGGCCGTGTTTCGGCGTTGTTTCAGGATGAGTCGGAAGCTCTTCCTCAAGATCGTTCATAACATCCGGGAGTTCGACCTCTATTTCGTGTGCAAGAAGGAATGCACCGGCATGGTTGGGTTTTCCTCACTGCAGAAGTGCATGGTGGTGATGAGGTTGCTTGCATATGGAGGGCGGGGTGACAGTGCCGATGACTATCTCCGAATGGCCGAGTCCACAGCCATTGATTGCTTGTATAGGTTCTGCAGAGCAGTGATTGCAGTGTTAGGGAAACAGTACTTGAGAACACCCACTGCTGAAGACACTGCTCAAATCCTCGCAGTAAATGAAAGTAGAGGATTTCATGGGATGCTTGGAAGCATAGACTGCATGCATTGGCAGTGGAAGAACTGTCCATTTGCATGACAGGGAAGGCCACAAAGGAGGTTGCACTGTGATACTCGAGGCAGTTGTTACATATAATCTTTGAATCTGGCACTCCTTCTTTAGCATGACAGGATCGAACAACGACACAAATGTCCTCAACTCCTTAAATGTCTTTGCCAAGCTTGTTGAGGGTCATGCTCCCCTGTGGACTTTGAGATCAACGGGCACCACTACAACAAGGGATACTATCTAGCAGATGGCATCTATCCAAGATGACCAACATTTGTGAAGACTATCTCAAACCCAATTGAAAGGGCATGCATGCCCCTTTTCTGGTTTTGGTAATTAATGACAATCTCTATGGACTAATGTGTAAATTGAGTTTTACTTGTAGGTTTTTCCATTGGCATAGCTTGGGCCATGTGTTGGTCTCAAGGTTGGAAGATGAAGAAATGTCCAAGGGCTTCGTGCCCATTGGAATCATGAAGAAAGAAGGAGCTTGAAAGTTGATCAAGACATATGCAAAGTGTTGCATCAAGATGGATCAACCTCAAGTAGGGATGAAGAAGGGCGAGCTCAAGATGCGCCATCTCTAGAAGATCTCATGCTTGAAGCTAGCCATCCTCGTGCTCATGGAATGATGAAGACAAGTTCAAAGAAGAGTTTTCCCCATGGAGTATGGGGAAGCAATTTGCAAGTCTTCATCTTCATCAAGCAAGAGCATCCAAGAAAGGTGTTCCCACTATAGAAGAACAAGACGGTCTACATCAAGTTCAAGTGGGATGCTCAAGGCAAAGGTTTGTTCTTGATAGGGCTTTTCTTTTGTCGGTCTTGTATTGTTAGTTGGGAGACCGGGTTTAGGATAGATAGTCGTACTATCAAGAGGGGCTCTCAAGCGGGTGTCTCGTTTGCATCGTTTGAAGAAAGCTCAAACCTTTGCATTCATAGCATCATATTTCTTGATTGTTATTTGGTTCTTGTCCATGAGAGGACCTAGAGCTTGTGGTCATCATCTTAACAAGATCTAGTTCATCATCTAAGGATTTCACTTGCATATCTTATTGCGGTTTTTGATCTTGCGAGTTTTCCGGCTCCATACCCTGGGGGATACTTCACATATATGTTCATGGTATTTTCTCCCAAGGTGATACCCAATATTTCGAACAAAATTGGATTCTATTCGTCGTTATCTTTCCAACAAAATTGGTTTCATCCCGTTTGGAGTTCGGATGCAAAAGTTATTGCGTTTCTGGTTTTCTGGTTTCTGGATTTTCCCTCACTGGAAGTTCCGGCTTCCCACCGGAAGTTCCGCTAGGGCATCTTTGCCGCCGAAAGTTCCGGTGGAAGTTCCGGGTCTTCTTCTGCTCACTTTCAGTAACCTTCTGTTTTGGATGTGCTATTTGACGGAACTTCAGTCAGAATTTCCACCGGAAGTTCCGGCCAGGGACCGGAAGTTCCGCTCAGGCCTAGTTGCCGCCGAAAGTTCCGGTTGAATTTCCGGCTCTTGTTCCGCTCACGATTCAGTAACCTTCTGTGTTCGTTTTGTCTATTTGGTGAAACTTCTGTCGGAACTTCCACCGGAAGTTTCGCTCCCACCGGAAGTTCCGGTGAACCGGCGGAAGTTCCGACTAGGACTCCTTTTTCAGTTTCTCGCCCAGCAGTTTTTGACCGTTGGCTATGTGCCATCGGAAGTTCCGGCCTCCCACCGGAAGTTCCGGCCAGGAGTTGCGAATGCCCATAACGGGCAGATCTGGGAGCCCTTTAAAAGGGGCTCCTCTTCCCCTTCGTGGGTACCAGCTTTTCTTCTTGGTTCTTGGCTTTCTCTCTCTCTCCTCCATTGTTAACCTTGAAGAAGCTTTCCCTCTCCCTTTCCCTTCCTATGATTTCTTGCATCTTTTTGAGGGATTTGTGAGAGGATATCTAGATCTACAATTCCCCCTGAAAGAACATTTCTTATCCCTAGAGATTTTGGTGTTTATTACAACACAAATAAAGGACTAATTACCTGCCAAGTATTCTACAGGTTGCATACAAAGAATTCCCTGTCCAATTGCACACAAAAAGGACTTGCCTGCTGATCCATTTTCTGCCTCAGTAATGTCCGGTAGTACCGGATATTTCATCCGGTACTACCGCTCGGGCCTGGCTGTGTGATGGGTACACTAGCCAATGGCCTCAGTACTGAGCGGTATCAAAAAGCAGTAGTACCGCATTTTGGTACCGCTCATGACTGAAGCACTTGGCAAGCTCGCCAAACTCCTCAAAACTGAGCGGTATCAAAAAGCGGTAGTACCGCATTTTGATACCGGTCAAGACTGAAGCGATTGTCAAGCTTGCCAATATTCTCAGAACTAACTGGTACCAAAATGTGGTAGTACCGCATTTTTGTATCGTTCACTTCTGAGGAGATTGGCCACTTGACTCACAATGTGTGTTTCCCCCTGTATCAAAATGCGACACTACCGCATGTGTATGGTAGTATCGCTTTGTCGGGGCGGTACTACCGCCATGCGGTAGCCCCACACATTGATACCATTGGAAACCGTGGGCTAGACAACCTAGCATTGCATCTCCGGTACCGGTCCGGTAGTACCGGTTGTTTCCGGTACTAATGCTTGGAAGTGCGTTACTACCGCATCATTAAATGCAGCAACGGCCACATTGGAGCTGGGACTATAAATATCCTCTCACCTACCTTGGTACAAGGTGCTCATTTGCATTAAAGTCAAGACCACCATTGGAGCCACCAAATCCGCAAGATCTCTTCAATCCACCACCCAAAGTTCTTGATCTTTGGGGAATCGAAGGAGGAGGCCTTGATCTACTACTTCACCAAAATAGATCTTCATTTCCCCCTCATTCAATTGAGGGACCCTTTGCTCTAGTGTTTTCTTGGAAACTCTAGTTCTAGTTTTGGTTCTTACAAGCTTGTCTTTGATTGTTTTGACAGCTTGCTTGTATTTGGGAGCCTCCGATTAAGTTGTGGATGTGTGCCCCAAACATGTAAAGGTGCCGGCTTCCACCTTGACGGTTGCCGATATAGTGGAAGGTGAATCGATCCCGTTGGGGTGAAATTCATCGGAGAACAAGGGAGGCCTCCCGTGGCGTTGGTGGTTTGAAACCACCCCCTCTCCAAACGTAGACGTACTTCCCCTCAAAAGGAAGGAACTACGGGAAACAAATCCTTGTGTCTCCGCGTCCACCACTTTGGTTACTTCTATCTTTTACCGCGCTTTACTTACTTGTTCTTACTTAGTGTTGTGGTAGCTCGTGCATAATTTTCATATAGGTAAATTCACCTTAGTTGCATTATCTATAGAATTTAGCTTATTGTCAAACCTTAATTTGAAAAAGAAGAAAATTTGAAGTAGCACCTATTCATCCCCTACCCCCTCTAGGTGCCCATACGATCCTTACAATTGGTATCAGAGCCTCGACTCTTTATTTGGGCTTTATTGCTTAAGAGAATATTGGTAGCCAAGATGGCGAAGGTGATGGTGAGCCTACTACGGTGACCATGGAAGATCTCAAAAACTTGGAAACAAGATTGAGATCTTCCTTGGTCAACGAGGTCAAGAAGATGCTTGAGCAAATTCTTAAAGACAAAGATGGCTCATCATCCCCCTCTCCTCAAGAGGATCCTCCATTCGTTTTACCTAAAGGGAATACTCTGGTATCCCCCGAGGATAGAATGGTTAGGGGTAAACAAGACAACACTAATCCTCCACACAAAATGATGGTGGGAAGGGTGAGCACCGTGATTCATGGTACTCTCCCGACCCTCAAATCCCTCACCCTCATGTATACAATAGAGGTGACCCACCTAAGCTTGAAGAGTCTGCTACCTTTTCTCAATGGCAATCACTAACGAGAACTCATATGCGCAGCTCTTGCATTGAACTATGGAACATCATCGAGCATGGACTCTTTATTGGGGATCCAAACAACTTGACAAGAAGAGAGGTTGTCAATAGTCAACTCAATGCCACTGCCTTGCATATGATTCAACAAGGATTGGGGACAAAGGATTATCCACACATTGAGCACTTTAGCATTGCCAAGGAAGCTTGGGATGCCTTCACTTTATTGTTTGTTGGAAATGAGAGTATGAGGAGGAACCGGTATGATGCTCTAAGCAATGAAGCCGAAGGCTTCTACATGAAGGAAGGTGAAGATCACGAATACATGTACCGAAGGCTCAAGACCACCGCCACCACTTTTAGAAACGTGGGTGCCTCACATGTGGATGATGCGTGGATAAAAAGGAAATATGTGAGTGCACTCATGCCCTTTGAGCCCACCTACTTGAAGAGCCTACAAGGAAGACACACCTACCATCTCATGACCTCAAATGAAGTTATGCAAAAGATGGCCGCCTTCAAAGTTGCCGCCAAGAATGCCAAAGATGCCCGTGCCCGTGCCCTTGGTATGAGCAACATTGTCAATGTCGCTTTGAAGGCCAAAGTTTTAGACCATGGAGATGAAGATGATAGTGATGAAGGGCTATCCATGGACCACCCCGATGAAGTCAAGATTGCTCATAGTCAATATATGGCCTTCTATGCAAAGAACTTTTGAAAGAACCCCGCCAAGGCCAATATGGAAATGCAAAGAAGAAGCAACCCAAATGGGAAAAGAGTAAATACAACTAGATTGAGAACTTGCTTCAATTGTGGTGATCGCTATCACTTTGTGGCAAGTTGTACCTATGAGAAGAGAGAAGATCATGGGGGTAAGCTTGTGTTGAAGAAGACTCTCAAAGCACCTTACAAGAAACCCTTCATCAAGAAGGATCCCATCAACAAGAAGTCGGGAGAAATTGTCTTGATCACTCATGAAGAATACTCCTCCGACAATGCAGATGATGAAGATGAGGAAGACGAAACTTCTAATGGCGTGGCGGCTATAGCTACTACCTCTACTCTGACATTCTCTCTCTTCGATTCTCCAAATGAGAATTCTCCCATCAAGAACGTCACTTGCCTTATGGCAAGAGGAACGGAGGTATCGTCATCATCTCACTCCACTCCCTTAGCTAATGATGAAACTAATGATGAGATGTCTCTTGATGTTAAAAAGGAATTAATTGCTTTTGATGAGTTTATGACTAAACTACAAGGGGATGCTAAGATACATTTTGGTAACATCCTAGATCAACTTTCCCACACACAAGATCTCCTAGATGTAAGATGTAAACTTGGGCATAAACACATGATTGAGCTAGAGGCTTTAAACAATGCTCTAGAAGAATAACAAGAGACTAGGTTGTCTCTTGAATTAAAACTTGAAGGGCTTGATGAGGCAAACAACATTATTGTTAACAAACTCATCAAAGAGCGTGATCATGCTATTGCTAAATACAAAAGGGCTAAAAAGGACAAGATTGAGTTTGGTGTGGTTCATGAAAAACTTGCCAATTACTTTAGTTTGCTTAACAAGGCTCACAAGGCTTTCAAAAGTGAACTCTTGTCACTCACAAAGTCCCATGAAACGCTTCAAACTCAATTGTCCAATATTCCTTCACCTAGTAACTTCATTCCATCTAGTAGTATAACTATTCTTGAAGAGAATGCTAGGTTGAAGGGGGAGCTTGCTAAGGCCACATTTCCACAAGGCAACAAGTCTATTGATGATCTTTTGAGCAAGCAAAGGCCTAGTGGTGACAAAGGGGGCATTGGTTTTGTCTCCAATACTAAGAAGAAGAAGCACAACAAGAAGAAGAAGGCCAAGCCCACACAAGAGACTAACAAGGCCATTGTGGATAGTAAAGCCACAAGTGGTAAAACTATGTCTCATGATGACTTTGCGGGAAGTGCTAACCCTCATTATGTACTAATGCGTGATCATTATGGTGATGTGTATGCTCAATATGTTGGCCCATATGATGGTTATATTGCTTGGTCAATTTGGGTTCCCAAGACCCTTGTTGCTAACAAAAGAGGACCCATTGAAAAATGGGTACCTAAAAATTAGCTTGATCTTTTGTAGACTTATGCTTCCGGAGGGTCAAAGTGGGTGCTTGATAGTGGTTGCACAAGTCATATGACCGGAAGCTCGTCTATTGTCAAGGACTTAAAGCCAAATGATCATCAAATATCAGTGACATATGCCGACAAGTCAAAGTCTAAGGTAATGGGTTTCGGCAAGGTAGTGGTTGCTCACGACATTACACTCGTGAACGTCATGCTTGTTGAGACCCTTGGATACAATTTACTTTCAGTCCGTGCTCTTGGAAATATGGGTTTTGTCGTCTTTGTTGATGATGATATTGTGGTCCTCATGTGGAGCAAGTCTCTCAAGGTCGCTTTCGTTGGGTACGTCGAACATGACTTGTATGTGGTGGACTTTTCGGGGCAAGCCACTACAAGTGCGATGTGCTTATTCGGAAAGGCCGATGTGGGTTGGTTATGGCATCGCCGACTAGCCCATGTCAATATGAGAACTTTTCAAAGTCTCCACAAGGAGGGAAATAATGTTGGACTAAAAGAAAATGTTTCCTTTGCCAAAGATCGTGTTTGCAGGGCATGTGTTCTAGGGAAGATGCATGATGCTCCTCACAAGCCTAAGAACCGCATCAAGTCTACCAAGATCTTGGAGCTCCTTCATGTGGACCTTTTTGGTCCTCCATCTCATGCAAGTCTTGGTGGGAAGAAATATTGTTTGGTGATCGTTGATGACTTTTTTCAAGATACTCATGGGTATATTTCTTCAAGTTGAAGAGTGAGACCCAAAATACCTTCATCGACTTCATCAACATGGTCCAACGTCAATACAATCTTCCCGTATTGATCATAAGAAGTGACAACGGCACCGAGTTTAAGAACTACACCTTGAATGATTTTCTTAGTGATGAGGGGATTAAACATCAATATTCCACTGCATACACCCCTCAACAAAATGGTGTGGCCGAAAGGAAGAACCGGACTCTTATTGAGATGGCTAGGACCATGTTGGCGGAGTTTAAATCTCCATACAACTTTTGGGCCGAAGCCATCTCCACTGCTTGCCATGCTTCAAACCGGCTCTACCTCCGTAAAGAAATCAACAAGACTCCATATGAAATACTTACCGGTAACAAGCCCAACATATCTTACTTCTGGGTGTTCGGTTGTAAGTGTTTCTATCTCATAAAAGGTGTTCGTTTGTCCAAATTCGAGTCTAAAGCATTAGAGGGTATTTTTGTTGGCTATGGTCTCGAATCTCACACTTATAGAATCTATGATAATCTCTCCGGATCCGTCATAGAATCTTGTAGTGTGACCTTCGAAGAATATGATGGTCCCCAGGGGGGCGTGTTGATGCTTGTGATGCAGATGATGAAATGCCTCAGGATGCCATAGGAAGAATGGGTGTGGGATATATCCGCCCCGTTGAGGAACCCCTTATGGCGGATCGAGAAGAACTATGCTCCACTCAAGTGGAGCCCTCATCTTCATAACATCAACAAGCTCCATCCACCGAGGAGGACAATGACTCAAGCCAAAGACAAGATGTGGACCCTCAACATGATGATCATAGTGACAACACTAGTCAAGGAGAGGTTGATTCATTCGCCAGGATGTCAAGTGGTGCCAAGGCAATTACTCAAGGAAGATCCGTACAAACTACTTTGAGACAAGCTCAAATTGATGCTAGAAGGGCAGATCTTGACCAAGGTCAATCTTTGCCTCTAAATGAAGAGAATGATTCCGACGATGATCAAGGTAAAGTTGATGGTCAAGACGAGGATCAAAATGATGAAGAGGGTCCCCTAAGAAACAACACAGAGATCCACGCTCATCGCGAAGCTAGAAAGGAGAGAATGTTGGAATTAAGAGACCACACCTTACAAAATGTGGTTGGTTACCTAAGGAAAGGCATTTCTACAAGAGCACAATTGAAAAGGTTCAGTGAACACCAAGCACGCATCTCCATGATTGAACCTAAGAAAGTGTGGGAAGCTCTTGAAGATTCAGATTGGTTATAAGCTATGCACAAAGCGCTCAACAACTTTGAGAGAAACAAAGTATGTGAAGGGAATATGCCCTGAGAGGCAATAATAAAGTGTTTATTATGTGTATTCCAAGTATATGATAGATGTTTATTTTGCATGCTATAATTGTATTAATACGGAAACGTTAATACATGTGTGTTTAATAAACAAACAGAAAGTTCCTAGTTATGCCTCTCTCATAAACTAGCTCGTTGATTAACAAGATGATCAAGGTTTCCTGATCATGGACATTGGATGTTGTTAATAACGGGATCACAACATTAGTGTAATGGTGTGATGAACATTCATCCGAAGTATAGCATTACGATCAAAGTCATTGAGTTTATATTGCTATAACAACTTACGAAGTGATCCTAATCCTTAGACCATGAGATCATGTCAATCACTAACACCGGAAGAGTTTCTTGATAACATCAAACGTCACACCGTAACAGGGTGATTATAAAGATGGATTCAGAACTAATAAAGTGTTATGTTGAGGCTCATGGATCGAGAGTGGAATTTTTTCATCCCGATGACGGATAGATATACTCTGGGCCCTCTCGGTGATATCACATTGATTAGCTTGCAAGCGAGTGATTTGATCACTAGAATGTTATATCACAGGAACGAGAAAAGAGTGCATGTCGGTAACGAGATCAAACTAGGTATGGAGATACCGATGATCGAATCTCGGACATGTAATATATCGTGAAACAAAGGGATTAAGATACTAGCGTAAAAGGTTCCGACGATCACAAGAAAGTCATCGTTGAATGTGTGGGAGTCAGTATGGGTCTCAAGATCCCGCTTCTGATTATTGATCCGAGAGGGGTCTCGATCATGTCCGCATTATTCACGAACCGTAGGGTGACACACTTAAGAGACACCGACATCCAATTGGGTCAAATGTTTCATGCCGAAAGAATGAACAAGCGCAGGAATTTATTTCACTAGATACCGAAACAGGTTTTCGGGTGAAATTGCATAAAGTGGTTATGCATGTGAAATAGAATTCTAGCAAGGGGTTATTTGTGAATGTTTGTCATTAAAGTAATTGACAAAATTCTGAATAAAATAAAAGAGTTTTATTTAATGAGAGTTTGCATTAAATTTGGTGGAAATTTAATGGGAATTTGAGTGGACTTTTGAGTGGAGGGATTTTAAAGGGCATTTTGTGAGTGGAGTGTCCACCCACATGAATGAAGGAGGGGAGGGGGCAGCCCCCATGGCCGGCGGCCACCCCCTTGGGTGCCCCCCTCCTCCTATAAAAGGAGCCCCCCTCCTCACTTGTCTCTCACACCTCCTCGTGAAGGATCTCTCTCCCCCTCTAGAATTTATCCCCCATGGTCTCGGACTAGCGAGATACATGTTCCTGGTGGCTATTCGGCAAGAAAGAGTTGTGATTCCGCTGCATCGCTGGAGCGAGGAGGCGGAGGTTGCTCGGTGCCTCGAACGTGTGTGCGAGCACGGATGCGCTGCTGATTTGCGGCGCTAGGACTTCCTCTCGATCTTGAGATCGGCAAGAGATCGTCTACATCAACCACGAGTTGAACTCGTTAAGCTTTGTCGGTCTTCAAGGGTATGTTCTCTACGGATATACATCCGCCCGTTGTTTGTATCTATTAGATAGATCTTGGTATATAGTTCACATCGTTGGAAAAAAAAAATCTGTGCTGCGAACCCTACAGTGGTATCAGAGCCGGATCTATGCGTAGATACTTTACACGGGTAGTACACATATGAGTATGTGGGCGATGATGATCATGTTGTTGCTCCTTTGTTGTAATTTTGGATATTGGTGGCATAGTGGGATGAAGCGGCCCGGACAAACTTTACATGTCCTCGCACATGAGACCTGTTCCACGCTTGACATGCAACTAGTTTGCATAAGTGGCTAGCGGGTGTCTGTCTCTCCTACTATAGTCAATATCTATTTTGCAAGCGAGTTGTCAACAATTTGATTATCCTCGTTGTGGTTCATGTTCGTAGGTAAGAACGGTTCTATCTCGAAAGCCCTAAGCCACGTAAAACTTGCAATGGATAAATTAGAGGCGTCTAGTTTAGATTGTTGCTGGGCTAGTGTTATGATATGGTAGTGTTGTAAGTAGAAGTATGAGATGATACTCTTACAACACACATAGCGTGTAAAATCCATAGACCTTGGATTTACACATATAGGTATGATAGTGATCATACCACGATGCACATGATAGAGATCATCTGCGGGAACCATATCATTTCACTAATAAACATATGATGTTTTGATAGCATCTTATATTGCTTGTTTAGCGCTTTGTTAGCATAATAAGATGATCCCTCATTTAAATATCAAGATAAGAATGTGTTCTTCCTTTAGTATGCACCAATTATGTTTTCGTCGCTCCAAGACATCACGTGATGATCGGGTGTTCTTGGATCCACGACCATATTTCGGGTGTAAAACAGTTACACACGCGAATACTAAGGTTCTAACTTGGCGAGCCTAGCATGTATAGACATGGCCTCGGAACACGGACCGAAAGGTTAAGCATGAGTCATATAGTTGATATGATGCCCATTTGATGCTCGCCTTTGAAGCTATACCGACTCACGTGATGATCGGACTTGGTGTAGTGGATTTGGTTCATGTAATCACCAAAAAGGCACGAGGGATGTCGTTTTTGAGTGGGAGTTCATTCGTAATATAGATTAGTTGAACTCAATCTATCATACACTTAGTCTAAACTTTACAAATTCTGTTGTAGATGGCACCACCTGCTTTTAATTTCAATGTGTTCATGGAGAAAGAGAAACTAGCAACGAACGGTAGCAACTTTACCGAATGGGCCATGAATTTGAGGATTCTCCTCTCTGCTGCACAAAAGCAATATGTGCTAGAAGCGCCGTTAGGCCCCCCACCTTTAGATGATGCCCCTGACGAGGAGAAGAATGTCTATCAGACTCGTCAGGAGGACCACAACTTAGTTCATTGCGGCATATTGTATGGGCTAGAGCCGGAACTTCGAAAGCGTTTCGAAAACGGCAATGCATTTGATACAATGGGTGAGTTGAAAATGATTTTCGACACACATGCTGCTGTAGAGAGCTACAACGCTTCAGAAAAGTTCTTTAGCTGCATGATGGAAGAGCACAGCTCCGTTAGTGAGCATGTACTCAAGATGTCGGGTTACGCCGATAAGCTTGTGTCCTTGGGAATATCGATTCCCATTGACTTAGGCATCCATCTTGTTCTGCAGTCTCTGCCACCTAGCTATAAGTGCTTCGTGATGAACTATAATATGCAAGGCATGAAGAAGTCTCTCCCCGAGCTTCTGTCAATGCTTAAAACTGCAGAAGTGGAGATCAAAAAGGAACATCAAGTGTTGATGATCAATAGGAACACTGGTTTCAAGAAAGACAAGAAGGGAAAACGGAAGGGAAGTAAGGGCGGCAAGCCTGTTGCCGCGCCTGAAAAGAAACCCCGAGTTGGACCTAAGTCTGATTCCGAGTGCTAATATTGTAAGGGGACTGGCCACTGGAAGCGCAACTGCCCCAAGTATCTAGCAGACAAGAAGGCCGGCAAGGCAAACAAAGGTATATATGATATACATGTTATTGATGTGTACTTGACTAGTGCTCGCAGTAGCACCTGGGTATTTGATACCGGTTCAGTTGCTAATATTTGTAACTCGAATCAGGGGCTGCGGAACAAGCGACCGCTAGCAAGGGGTGAGGTCAAGATGCGTGTCGGCAATGGATCAAGCGTTGATGTGATCGTCGTCGGAACGCTGCCTCTCCACTTGCCATCGGGATTAGTTATAAACTTGAATAAATGTTATCTGGTGCCTGCACTGAGCATGAACATTGTATCTAGATCGTGTTTGATGCGAAGTGGTTATTCATTTAAATCCGAGAACAATGGTTGTTCCATTTATATGAATGAAATCTTTTATGGTCATGCACCGATGATGAATGGTTTATTTCTATTAGATCTCGATGATAATGTTACACATATTCATAATGTTGATGCTAAAAGGATTAAACTTAATGATGATATATCCGCATATATGTGGCACTGCCGTCTAGGTCATATTGGCGTTAAACGCATGAAGAAGCTCCATTCGGATGGACTTTTGGAATCACTTGATTATGAATCATTTGATACATGTGAGCCATGCCTTATGGGCAAGATGACTAGAACACCGTTTTCCGGTTCAATGGAACGGGCGACAGATTTATTGGAAATCATACATTCTGATGTATGTGGTCCAATGAGTGTGTCGGCGCGAGGTGGATATCGTTATTTTGTTACTTTCACGGATGATTTAAGTAGTTACGGTTATATATACTTGATGAAACACAAGTCTGAAACCTTTGAAAAGTTCAAGGAATTTCAGAATGAAGTGGAAAATCATCGTAATAGAAAGATCAAATTTCTACGGTCCGACCGTGGAGGTGAGTATCTAAGTTACGAGTTTAGCACTCACATGAAAGAGTGTGGAATTGTTTCACAACTCACACCTGTCGGAACGTCGTAATCGTACTTTATTAGATATGGTTCGATCTATGATGTCTCTGACGGACTTGCCGTTGTCATTTTGGGGTTATGCACTAGAATCTGCTGCATTCACTTTAAATCGGGCACCATCTAAATCCTTTGAAAAGACACCGTATGAATTGTGGTTTGGAAACAAACCTAAGCTGTCATTTCTTAAAGTTTGGGGGTGCGATGTTTATGTGAAGAAACTTCAAACGGATAAACTCGAACCCAAAGCGGAAAAATGCGTCTTCATAGGATACCCTAAAGAAACTATTGGGTATTCCTTCTATCACAGATCCGAGGGCAAGGTTTTTGTTGCCAAGAATGGATCCTTTCTAGAGAAAGAGTTTCTCGCGAAAGGTGTGAGTAGTCGGAAGGTAGAACTCGAAGAGGTTGTGGAACCTTCTCTTCAAAGTATGGCGAGTAGCGCAGCGCCGGAAGTTGTTCCGGAGTTGGCTCCACCTGTTGAAGAGGGAACTAATGAAAATGATCATGAAACTCCGAAAGAGAGTACTACCGAACCTCGCAGGTCAAACAGGACGCGTGCAGCTCCCGAGCTGTACGGAAATCCTGTCATGAATTTCATGGTTGATGAAAATGATGACCCTGCGACGTATGAAGAAGCGATGATGAGCCCGGATTCCAACAAATGGTTAGAAGCCATGAAATCCAAGATGGAATCCATGTACGAAAATCAAGTTTGGAACTTGGTGGAATTACCTCACGACCGAAAGGCCGTGGAGAACAAATGGATTTTCAAAAGGAAAACTGATGCTGATGGTAATGTGACCGTCTATAAAGCTCGACTTGTCGCAAAGGGGTTTCGACAAATTCAAGGAGTTGACTACGATGAGACTTTCTCTCCCGTAGCGATGCTAAAGTCAGTTAGGATTATGTTAGCAATTGCTGCATATTTCGATTATGAGATATGGCAGATGGATGTCAAAACCGCGTTTCTCAATGGTAATATTGAAGAAGAGTTGTATATGATACAACCAAAGGGTTTTGTCGATCCTAAGGATGCTAACAAGGTGTGCAAGCTTCAGCGATCCATCTATGGATTGAAGCAAGCATCACGAAGTTGGAATCTCCGCTTTGATGAGGTGATCAAAGAGTTTGGATTTGTCCAAACTTATGGAGAAGCTTGTATTTACAATAAAGTGAGTGGGAGCAATGTGGCATTTCTGATATTATATGTGGATGACATATTATTGATCGGAAATGATATAGATCTTTTAAACAGTGTTAAAAGTTATCTAAACAGCAAATTTTCAATGAAGGACCTAGGTGAAGCGTCATACATATTAGGCATAAAGATCTATAGAGATAGATCTAGGCGCCTAATGGGGCTATCACAAAGTACATACCTTGATAAGATTTTAAAGAAGTTTAAAATGGACGGAAGTAAGAAGGGGTTCTTACCTATGTTGCAAGGCAAGACATTGAGTAAGACTCAAAGTCCGGCTTCGGCGGAAGAAAGAGAGATAATGGACAAAGTCCCCTATGCTTCAGCCATAGGCTCTATAATGTACGCCATGCTATGTACAAGACCGGATGTGGCACATGCTATTAGTTTGACTAGTAGGTACCAATCAGATCCAGGTTCGGAACACTGGATAGCGGTCAAGAATATCCTTAAGTACTTACGAAGAACTAAGGATATGTTTCTTGTATACGGAGGTGAAGAAGAGCTCGTCGCTAAGTGTTATGTCGACGCTAGCTTTGACACCGATCCGGATGACTCTAAGTCTCAATCCGGATACGTATTTCTCATGAATGGCGGAGCGGTTAGTTGGAGGAGCTCCAAACAACCTGTGGTAGCGGGATCAACAACGGAGGCCGAATATGTTGCTGCTTCAGAAGCGGCTCAGGAAGCAGTTTGGATGAAGGAGTTCATATCCGAACTAGGAGTGGTGGCAAACGCGTTGGACCCAATGGTGATCTATTGTGACTACAATGGTGCCATTGCCAATGCCAAAGAGCCAAGGTCTCACAAGCATTCCAAGCATATTAAGCGCCGGTTTCACTCCATCCGCGAGCATGTCAAGGATGGAGATATAAAGATTTGTAAAGTACATACGGATCTCAATGTAGCAGATCCGTTGACTAAAACTCTCCCTAGAGCAAAACATGATCAACACCAGAACTCAATGGGTGTTAGATTTATCACTATGTAACTAGATTATTGTCTCTAGTGCAAGTGGGAGACTGAAGGGAATATGCCCTGAGAGGCAATAATAAAGTGTTTATTATGTGTATTCCAAGTATATGATAGATGTTTATTTTGCATGCTATAATTGTATTAATACGGAAACGTTAATACATGTGTGTTTAATAAACAAACAGAAAGTTCCTAGTTATGCCTCTCTCATAAACTAGCTCGTTGATTAACAAGATGATCAAGGTTTCCTGATCATGGACATTGGATGTTGTTAATAACGGGATCACAACATTAGTGTAATGGTGTGATGAACATTCATCCGAAGTATAGCATTACGATCAAAGTCATTGAGTTTATATTGCTATAACAACTTACGAAGTGATCCTAATCCTTAGACCATGAGATCATGTCAATCACTAACACCGGAAGAGTTTCTTGATAACATCAAACGTCACACCGTAACAGGGTGATTATAAAGATGGATTCAGAACTAATAAAGTGTTATGTTGAGGCTCATGGATCGAGAGTGGAATTTTTTCATCCCGATGACGGATAGATATACTCTGGGCCCTCTCGGTGATATCACATTGATTAGCTTGCAAGCAAGTGATTTGATCACTAGAATGTTATATCACAGGAACGAGAAAAGAGTGCATGTCGGTAACGAGATCAAACTAGGTATGGAGATACCGATGATCGAATCTCGGACATGTAATATATCGTGAAACAAAGGGATTAAGATACTAGCGTAAAAGGTTCCGACGATCACAAGAAAGTCATCGTTGAATGTGTGGGAGTCAGTATGGGTCTCAAGATCCCGCTTCTGACTATTGATCCGAGAGGGGTCTCGATCATGTCCGCATTATTCACGAACCGTAGGGTGACACACTTAAGAGACACCGACATCCAATTGGAGCAAATGTTTCATGCCGAAAGAATGAACAAGCGCAGGAATTTATTTCACTAGATACCGAAACAGGTTTTCAGGTGAAATTGCATAAAGTGGTTATGCATGTGAAATAGAATTCTAGCAAGGGGTTATTTGTGAATGTTTGTCATTAAAGTAATTGACAAAATTCTGAATAAAATAAAAGAGTTTTATTTAATGAGAGTTTGCATTAAATTTGGTGGAAATTTAATGGGAATTTGAGTGGAGGGATTTTAAAGGGCATTTTGTGAGTGGAGTGTCCACCCACATGAATGAAGGAGGGGAGGGGGCAGCCCCCATGGCCGGCGGCCACCCCCTTGGGTGCCCCCTCCTCCTATAAAAGGAGCCCCCCTCCTCACTTGTCTCTCACACCTCCTCGTGAAGGATCTCTCTCCCCCTCTAGAATTTATCCCCCATGGTCTCGGACTAGCGAGATACATGTTCCCGGTGGCTATTAGGCAAGAAAGAGTTGTGCTTCCGCTGCATCGCTGGAGTGAGGAGGCGGAGGTTGCTCGGTGCCTCGAACGTGTGTGCGAGCACGGATGCGCTGCTGATTTGCGGCGCTGGGACTTCCTCTCGATCTTGAGATCGGCAAGAGATCGTCTACATCAACCACGAGTTGAACTCGTTAAGCTTTGTCGGTCTTCAAGGGTATGTTCTCTACGGATATACATCCGCCCGTTGTTTGTATCTATTAGATAGATCTTGGTATATAGTTCACATCGTAGGAAAATTTTTGTTTTCTGTGCTGCGAACCCTACAGTATGGAAGTTAGTTGAGAAGCCAAAGGATTGCCGCAATGTTATTGGAACAAAGTGGATATTCAAGAACAAGCAAGATGAGCATGGAATTATAGTAATGAACAAGGCTAGATTGGTTGCACAAGGGTATTATCAAATTGAAGGCATCGACTATGGAGAAACTTATGCTCCCGTGGCTCGCCTTGAGTCCATCCGTATCCTCCTTGCTTATGCGGACATCATAATTTCAAGTTACAACAAATGGATGTAGAAAGTGCATTTCTTTATGGTCCATTAAATGAGTTGGTATATGTTAAGCAACCCCCGGGATTTGAGGACCCCAACTTCCCAAACCACGTCTACAAACTTGATAAGGCGCTCTATGGGCTCAAGCAAGCCCCACGCACGTGGTATGAGCACCTTAGAGAGTTATTGTTTGACCGTGGATTTGAGGTTGGGAAAATCGATCCCACTCTTTTTACTAATAGAGTCAATGGGGAGCTTTTTGTATGCCAAATATATGTTGATGACATTATCTTTGGCTCATCTAACAAAGCTTTTAATGATGAATTCTCAAAGCTTATGACTAGTAGGTTTCGGATGTCTTTGATGGGGGAGTTGAGAGTATTTCTTGGCTTTGAGATCAAGAAAGTTAGAGGAGGGACATTCTTCAATCAAGCCAAGTATACTCAAGATATGCTCAAGAGATTCAAAATGCAAGATTTAAATGGAGCTCCTACTCCCATGGCTACAAAGACTCATCTAGAACAAAATCCAAATGGTAAAGATGTGGATCAAAAGGTATACCGGTCCATGATTGGTTCTTTGCTTTACCTTTGTGCATCTAGACCCGATATTGTGTTGAGTGTAGGTGTGTGTGCAAGATATCAAGCGGCTCCTAAAGAAAGCCATTTGATGGAGGTCAAGAGAATCTTTCGATATTTAGTTCATACCCCATTTTATGGTCTTTGGTATCCTCGAGGCTCAACATTTGCTCTTTGTGGATACACGGATTCGGATTGGGCGGGTGATAAGGATGATAGAAAATCAACATCCGGGGCTTGCCAATTCCTTGGTAGGTCCTTGGTATGTTGGTCTTCTAAGAAGCAAAATTGTATATCTCTCTCCACCGCCGAATCCGAGTATGTGGCAGCCGCTAGTGCTTGCACTCAATTGCTATGGATGAGGCAAAATTTAAAGGAATACGGTGTCCATTGTGACAAAGTGCCTCTTTGTAGCATCCCATTTGTCTAACAATTGTAATGCTACTTGGTCTAGTAATATAATGGCTACTTCCTATATATAATTGTTGCATCATCATTGTATCATGCTCATGTCATCATGCCACCTTGCATTTTAGCATCATACAAAACCCCTTTTGTGTTGGTTCTTCTCTCATATGCATTGTCAATTGTATTTGCCTCTTGATATTGTATTTGGTTCTTGATATATTGTTTAAATGCCCAAGTTGAGTTGGGGGCATATCTTTTATTCAACTCCACCACCTTTCTTTCACCACCTTACAATTCCACCATCCCATTATCCATGAGCTTGTAATTATTTTTCTTTTGGTGTTTAATCTAGCTCATGAGAGATAGGGTGGGTCCAATCCTTTAAATTCTTTTGCTTGGCCTTACTCCACATTTTGGGGATGCATGAGAATAATGCCATGTTTATTACTTTGTTTTCACAAGGATGACACATGGCATTAAATGCTTGCATGGGCCATGCAAGAACAAGTCTTTTGGATTTTTTTTTGAAATCCTTTGAGTGGATCATCCTCTCACCTCTCTCTCTCTCCTTCTTTTGCTTGATCTAGCTTGATGCATGCAAAACCCTAAACCCCTTTGGTTGGTCTTGCCTTGGCCATGCTCTAACCCTAAAAACCCTCACCACCTTTTTTCCCCTCCTCTCTTTTGACTAGATCTTGTTTGAGCTTGGCTTGATCTTGTTTGGTTTTGTCAAAAGAGCACACTCCCTCCCTCATCTCTCTCTCATCTAACCCTCTCTCTTTAACCTCCCCCTACCCCTAGCTACCCCATCTAACCCTAACCCGAGCCATACCCCCTCTAATCAAAACCCTAAGTCACCTCCCTTCCTCTCTCGGCCAGCAAGGGGCCACCACCTCCCCTCTCCACTCCTTACACCCACCTAGCTACCTCTACACCCAACCCTAACACCAACCCTAGCCCGAGCCCCCTCCAACCCTAGAGCTCCAACCCGAGCCTCCTCTCTTCCCTCTTTCTCTCTCCCTGCTGGGCTAGCCCCACCCCAAGCTCCCTCTCCCTGGCCCACCTGGCAGCCCCTCCCCTAGGCCTACCTGCCCTCTCCCTGCCCTGCCCAAGCACGTGAGGGAGGAGCAAAAAGGTGGAACCGAGGCCACCTTTTTCCACCCCGAGCCCCCACGGCACCCCCTCTCCTCTCCGTCCTTATCTACCCTCTCTCACCACCTCTCTGCCTCGCCAGATCCAGCCCCAGCGCCCTGCATCTCCCCCTCTTCTCCACCGCATCCGTCTACCCCATCGCCGGCAAACCCTCGGCCTCCTCTCGGCTACACCGTACCAGGCGACGAGCACGACTTGGAGGTGATCAAGGAGTACAAGGAGGGTACCCTGCATCGCCCTGTACCCGGCAACGAGGAGGAGGCGAACCAGAACCACCAGATCGACGCCAAGGCCGACGCCAAACCCTAGCCGCCGTCCGCGAGCCACGTCGACGATCGCCAGCGCCCCTGCCCGAACCAACGCCGCCAGCACACTCTCGGTGAGCCCCTGTACCTCCCTGACATGGCCCGCCTCTCTGATCTGCCCTAGCCTCGCCGGACGTTGTGCCGAGCACGCTCTGTGCGCCGGCGAGCGCAGCGTCTGCTCCCGCGTCGCGTAGAAACCCTACCTAGCCACCGATTTGTTCTCTGCCAACAACCCCCACCTCACCGCACTGGTTGCCGCCTCCGCGCGCGCACGCCAGGTCGCGAGTTCGATCCTCGCCCGCGCCGCGTGCCCGCTGTCGCCGTGCGCCCGTCAGTTTCGTCAGTTAACCAGGAAGAAAAACAGTGCGTGGCGCCGTTTTACAGAAAGCCCCCCACCTTTTTGTTTCCTCCACCCGCGCTCCTCTAGGCCCACCTGTCTACGGCTGTTGCCATTTTGCAAAAAGGCTCTCGGCACTTGGTTCCATCAACCCGCAGTCCCCCCCTGTTGTCTGTGCGCGTGTTGGGCCCAGTCGACCTGGCCCCACCCGTCAGCGGCAGTGGCTAGGTCTGCCTGAGTAGGAAAAGTTTTTCTGTTTTCGGTTTTAATTCAAATCTTTTCAAATTTAATTCAAATTCAAAATTCAAATCAGATTTATAATAACTTTTAAAATACAAATCCAAATAATACAAATAATATATGTTTTCAAATCAGAAAAATGTGAGGATTTCAAATATGCCATCCAAAATATGTTTTGAACACTTTATTTTCCAAGTTGACTAAATATACAATAAAATGCCCTCTTCTTAATTAATTAATAACTTTTGATTTACAACTCCAAATTTAACAAATGATATGTCTGAAATGATCAGCTCGACGAGACCTTTCTGTTTATGCAGTCCATGTTCTGTTTTGCAGCATGCATCATATAAATATAATGTATACAGAAACTAATATGAGGATAAAATGTGGCCAAAACTCAATAAAATGATCTATTCTTGTATTCCACACCTCACCCATGCCATGCTACTTTATTGCCATGCAAATTGTGCATCATTCAACATGGCATGATTGTTTGCTTGTCGCATTTTATTCATATGCTTGTGCACTTTATTTATGTTGGCCCTTGTTTGTTTGGTTCTTCTTCGAATAGACGCTGAGCAGGGGATATATCAAGAGACCCAGGAGCACTACCCAGTTCCTTCTCTCGCTTCAACTGAGCTGCCAGGCAAGCACTACCACATGCTTGCATACATACAGTACCTATTGCCTCTATCTTATTCTTGCATCATTGAGTCGCGATTGCATTAAACTGAATCCCAAGTATTGCATAGCCTTTACTTTTAAACCCCACCGAAGCTTGTTCCTCCATCCCATGAGCCATTACTACAGGAGTTGTTTGAGCCATGCGAGTCGTAGAACAGCATGTGTAGGGTATGTGAGTGTCTGATTGGATAACGAGGTACCTAAACAACTTAACCTGAGTAGTAATGGGATAACTAATGAAAGTGGCACCGGTGAGCAATATCTGCTATTTGGTTTTTTCTGCTCACTTGTGTCCCGTAGGACCCCGAGTACTTGATTCCTGTTCCTTGAATATTCGCGCTATCCACATCCGGGAGGCTTATGGGACCCCCCTGAGCCAGAGCTTGATTCATTCTTATTTCTTGGGGCCACAAACTAGTTTGAGGTTTTATTTACTATCCTGTACTTATGCCATGCTTTACTGCTTTATTTACGATTCTGCGAGGAGCACCTGTACTGTTTAGGATCGGGACACGATTTCGCGGTATCGACAAGCCCAGTCACACTTTCGGGTTCCCAGTCGTTTACAGCCACTGGCGCAAACCTTGAGTCCGTCTCGGAGTCAGCTAACTTCGTTGCGGGTGTACTCAATGGGGTGGCCCCCAGAAATATTTCTGAATCCTGTGATTGCTTTGTCGTGAAAGCCTCGTTGGGTTTTGATTTGGTTTTTCCGAGGTTGATCGAGTGTGTGTTGCTATTTGTGCACCCCTGCAGGGTAAAACTTTCTGAAAGCCGTGTCCGCGGTTATGGACGACTTGGAGCACAGTTTCTCGATCATAGACAAGCATAACTAAAGTACCACTTTTAATTTGACTAAGTAACTGACTAGTAAATAGTGCAACACTCATGGAATGGTTAATAAAATTGCCAACGGATGGGGGGGTTGTTCGTCCGCTTCCTCGTTGGTAAGCGAGGAGGAGGATGGATCTGATGATATTACTGTTATAACTGTTGTCATTAATTCACGGACATCCGTCTATCTTTGGTTAGGCGGATGGTTAGCGAGTATCTATAGAATTGTTAGGGTTTATCTTTTGCTGCAATTGCGTCACCCCAGGTTGTGTCCCCTTTAGAGGCATAAAGACTTGCTGAGTACCCCTAGGGTCTCACACGATAAATTATTTGATTCAGATGAACAGGTACACTCACAAGATGGATACTGGGTGGAGGAGGCGGACGATGTGGGCAACGATCGTTCGGTGTAGAGATTTCGGGAACGGGGATCCGTGAGATCTGTGGGCGGGATGTGTTTATTTATGGGGCATCTTATGCCAATTTGCTTCTTATCCGTACTCGGATCTTGTTTGCCGCTTCCGCCTGATACTCTGATGTTTGATGTATGAGGAGATATCCTAAACTATTATATCTATCTAGGACATTCGAATCTTGCCGTATGGCGTTGCTATATTTCCTTTCTTTTTAGATGGAATGGCTCTGATGTTCTGTTGTATGGTGGCTTGCATACATACTCATTTGTGTATGTATTTGATCCCTTCGCCTGCCGATTACGCCGCCCGTTCTTGTCTCGATGTTTGGAAATGGTTGGGACGGCCGAAAGGTCTACCTGTGAGTGGCATTTGGGCCCCACCATACTATTTCAACCATTTCCGCTCATCCAGGCTTGTAACTAGGAGCGTAATTCACCGAGGTAGTTACAATTGGTATCAGAGCCATCCCGCCCTTCAGGGTCTCAGCCAAATGGTCGTTGTCAGTCTAGCAAATATTTTTGGTAGTTATGTATACTAGGGAAAAACAAAACGTGAGAGTAGGACTTCTTCCACTTTTCTTCTTACCCACCCACCCACCCTTTTCTGGTAAGGAAGTATAACGTTTTCAATCCTCTTCTTAAAAGTTCAAACTAGGATTCACGTGTTCTGGGTTTTCCGTAGTACCATAGGTTGTGTGTGTGTGTGTGTGTGTGTGTGTGTAATTCCTTGTCTATCTGTTGCATCCAAGTTGTTATCATAATCGGCCTCTTGGTTATCAACTGTTGGTACATTCCATACCGACAGGCTTTTGCAAACCGACGCGATCTGTCTTACTCTTTGTTATCCGACGTTATCTTGTTTGGGGTGTTCGTTTCCATAGTTACTAATCTTTAGGTTCATCGTGAGAAGAAGGGGTTAGGATATGTGTTCTATTTATTCATGTGCGGAGTAATGATATGAGTGCGGGATGGAGTCGCGACCATACCACTACTCTTATCATTCGCTTTTGTATATTGAATTGGTAGAGTCACTAATCTTGATTCGTTAAGTGATTTTGCGCATCTATTGGTATTCTAATGCCGAAATTTGTGGAAAAAATTTCTTGGATATATTTGTGTACCACACTCCTTTTCAGTCGTGTGCGATATGCTTAATATCTTCTAGGTGCTTTGAACTTTGTTGATATTTTAATATCATCTTAGTAAATTGTATCCTTTAATCTTGGTTAATTCCATCTTGGTACTATTTTGGATTATTATTATTCTCCATTATAGTACTGACTTGTGTTTTATATCAATCACAGGATGGCTCCACCACGCCGTTCTGATGAAGACATACCACCTGAACTGGGGTCCGCGTTGTCAAACATCGCCAATGCCTTGGCAGCAATGCAGCAGAACCAGCAGCGTTTTGAGGAAAGTGTCAGGAGGAATGAGTTTGCTCCGCTACCTCCACCTCCCAAGCGAGGAGACATCAAAAGCTTCCTGAAGTTCAACCCACGTCAATTTGATGTTTCTGATTAACCACTTGATGCTGATGATTGGTTGTGTGAGATGTCAAGGCTACTGGAGACTGCTGATGTTCCTGAGCAAGAATGGGTAAAATGTGCTACTCACCTTCTGAAGGGAGATGCAGCTCTCTGGTGGGAGAATTACCTGAAGGCAAACTACATTGGTTTTCAGCCTACTTGGGAACAGTTCACTGGAGCGTTCAAAGAGCAGTATCTGTCAGAAATTGTCATGGAAAGGATGAAGGAAGTGTTTCTCAACCTCAAGCAGGGGAATGACAATGTCAATACCTACATCAGGAACTTCATGAACCTTTCTCGTTATGGTGGCGATGAGATCTCCGATGACAAGAAGAAGCAAAAGAGGTTCCGGCAAGGGCTCAATGCATCGATTAAATATGCAATCACACATGCAAGGCCGGCATCTTTTCTAGAACTTCAGCATACAGCTCTGTAGGAAGAAGCAAGTAGGCAAGTGTTCGAGGAGTCAAAGAAACACAACCGTGATGCACCAAGCTCTTCAGCTATGTCAGCTCCTTCTAAGCGTCGTGTCTGGGTTCCTAACACCCCACCGTCGCTCCCGGCTCCACCAAGACCTGCAAGCTACGCGGCAAGGCCAACAAACTTCCTCACTGCTGCTCCCAGGGGCTACAACCACCACTACCCTGGAGCGCCTGGCGGAGTCCCTGGCTACGTTGCTCCACGTCCACCTGGTGCTTGTTTCACGTGTGGAGACTCTGGGCATCAAAACTGGAATTGTCCGTTGAAAAACAAAGCTCTTCCGCCACCACCTCCAAGATCTGCGGCAAGCTCTCCTTTGGTTCGTGCACCACCACCTCGGGCTCTCAACATCAACACCAAGCCCGGGTCTACTGTTGCTCGAGCCAACTGTGTCAACGCCGCTCAAGCTGAGCATGCACCTGGAGTTGTGATGGGTATGCTATCCGTTAACTCAGTCCCTGCACGAGTTTTGTTTGATTCTGGTGCATCGCATTCTTTTGTTTCTCACAAGTTTGCAAATGAGAACGAGTTAGCTATGGTTCCTCTCCTCAAGCGGTTAATGGTCCTTTCTCCTGGAGCAAACATGAGGGCTGTTCATATCAGCCATGGCAATCAAATTGAGATTGGTGGCTCTTCGTTCTCGGCGTCCTTAATTGTTCTGGGCAATTCTGACATTGATGTCATCTTGGGCATGGATTGGTTGACAACAAATGCAGCTGTGATTGATTGTGCTGAACGCTCGGTTTCTCTGAAGATTCCTGAAGGCCATATAGTCTTTTCTCCAAGTCTGACTCCTGCTATCCAGCTTTTCTCTTTGGCGACTCTGAATGATGATGCTATGGAAGCTATTCAGAGTGTTCCGGTGGTCTGCGAGTTCCCAGATGTCTTTCCTGAAGAGTTGCCGGGTATGCCTCCGGATCGTGAGGTTGAGTTTGTAATTGAGCTTGAACCTGGAACGACTCCTATCTCCAAGCGGCCTTATAAAATGGGTCCTGCTGAGCTGGCTGAACTCAAACGTCAGCTTGATGAACAAGAGAAGTTGGGTTTCATTCAACACAGTACTTCTTCTTGGGGTAGCCCAACAATCTTTGTGAAGAAGCGAGACAGGACTGATAGACTTTGTGTGGACTATCGGGCTCTCAATGCTAAAACCATCAAGAACAAATATCCCCTTCAGCGGATTAATGATCTCTTCGATCAGCTAGCTAGAGCCGTGGTGTTCTCTAAGCTTGACTTGAGAAGTGGTTATCACCAAATCAAGATTCGCAAGGAAGATGTTCCTAAAACAGCTTTCACCACCCGCTATGGCCTGTATGAGTACACGGTCATGTCTTTCGGTCTCACCAACGCACCTGCTACCTTCTCGAGGCTTATGAACTCGGTTTTCATGGAGTATCTTGATAAGTTCGTTGTGGTCTATCTGGATGACATCCTAGTCTATTCTAAGTCAAAGGAAGAGCATGAAGAACACCTTCGGTGTGTCCTAAACAAGCTTCGTGAGAACCGCCTATATGCAAAGTTCTCCAAGTGTGAGTTTTGGCTGCCTCAAGTAACCTATCTTGGTCATGTCATCTCTGCCAAGGGCATTGCAGTCAACCCGGAAACCGTGAAGACAATTGTTGAATGGCTTCCTCCTGTTAATGTCAAAGAAGTGCGGAGTTTCCTTGGTTTGTCTAGTTATTGCCGTCGCTTCGTTCAGAACTTTTCGAAGATAGCGAAGCCTCTTACCGATCTCCTCAAAAAGGGCAAGAAATACCTTTGGACTCCTCCATGTCAAGCAAGCTTTGAGACACTCAAAGAGAAGCTCACTTCCACACCAGTCTTGGTTCCTCCGGACACATCTAAGCCTTTCCAGATATTCTATGACGCCTCTTTGCAAGGATTGGGTGCGGTCCTTATGCAAGAAAAACAAGTTGTTGCTTATGCCTCTCGATAGTTGAAGACGCATGAGATCAACTATCCTACACATGACCTCGAGCTCGCAGCAGTTGTGTTTGCTTTGAAACTATGGAGGCACTACTTGCTTGGCAACCGTTGTGAAATCTTTTCTGATCACAAGAGTCTGAAGTATATCTTCACTCAGCCTGATCTCAACCTTCGGCATAGGAGATGGATTGAAGCAATCAATGATTTTGATTTGACCATCAACTACACTCCGGGCAAAGCTAATGTCATGGCCGATGCTCTCAGCCGCAAAGCTTATGTCAACAACCTCATGATGGAAGAACAACAGCCTCTCTTGTGCGAGGAATTCCGTCAGCTCAACCTGGAAATTGTGGAGCAAGGGCATCTCCTGAACCTTCTGGCTACTCCTCTCTTGGAAGAAAAGGTTCGCTCTCGTCAGCTTGGTGATCCGCACACCAAAAAGATCATCTCCAAACTTCAGCTTCCGAAGTATGAGTCCTTCCACGTCGATGATCAAGGCACGCTTTTCTTTGAACACCGGATGTTTGTTCCGAACTACCCGGGTTTGAGAGAGCAAGTTCTCAAGGAGGCGCATGATTCTGTTCTTTCTATCCACCCTGGCAGCACAAAGATGTACATGGACTTGAAAACACAATATTGGTGGCCGGGTTTGAAACGATATTGTGCCAAGTATGTCTCGGAGTGTGATGTCTGCCGCAGAGTGAAAGCTGTCCATCAGAAACCTTTCGGTCTTCTACAGCCATTGAAACCCCCGGAATGGAAATGGGAGAAAGTAGAGATGGATTTCATCACTGGTTTTCCAAGGTCGCAGAAGGGCAACAATGCAATCTTTGTTGTCATTGACAGGCTTTCTAAAGTGGCTCACTTCTTCCCCGTCAAGGAAACAATTTCTGGAATTCAGTTGGCTGAGCTCTATATCAACAGAATTGTCTCTCTGTATGGGGGTTCCGCTTGAGATCAGTTCAGACCGTGGAAGCATCTTCACTTCCAAGTTCTGGGAAAGTTTCCAAAATGCTTTGGGAACAAAATTGAACTTCAGCACAGCTTACCACCCTCAGTCGCAGGGACAAGTTGAAAGGATCAATCAGATTCTGGAGGATATGCTTCGTGCTTGCGTCATCTCTTTTGGCATGAATTGGGAAGAATGTCTTCCGTATGCTGAATTCTCTTACAACAACAGCTTCCAGAAAAGTCTGAAGATGGCACCATTTGAGGCTCTCTATGGCCGCAAATGCAGAACTCCGATTGGTTGGTCAGGTGCAGGAGAAAGAATTTGGTTTGGCCCTGACATTATAACTCAAGCGGAGGAGAAGGTGCATATCATTCTTGAAAATCTGAAGGTTGCTCAAAGTCGCCAGAAGAGCAATTATGACAGGAAGCACACGGACATGGCGTATGTCCCTGGTGATCTCGTTTACCTTCGTGTCACTCCCATGAAAGGCACACACCGTTTTGGTATCAAAGGAAAGCTGGCTCCTAGATACATCGGTCCTTTCAAAATTCGTGGAAGAAGAGGAGAAGTTGCTTATGCTCTTGAGCTCCCGGAAAGACTCAAGGTTCATGATGTTTTCCACATCTCTCAACTCAAGAAGTGCTTCAAGGATCCCGGCAGGACCGTGGATCATGAGCTAATCAATCTCCAAGAAGATCTGTCTTATCAAGAACACCCCACAAAAATCCTTGAGACCGCAGAAAGAAGGACTCGCAACAAGTCCATCAAGTTCTGCAAGGTGCAGTGGTCGCACCATTCCGTTGATGAAGCCACTTGGGAGCGTGAAGATGAACTCCGTGCCAACTATCCTACCCTCTTTGAGTCTTCTTCTTCTTCCTAGAATCTCGGGGCGAGATTCCTGTTTAGTGGGGAAGAGTTGTAGCATCCCATTTGTCTAACAATTGTAATGCTACTTGGTCTAGTAATATAATGGCTACTTCCTATATATAATTGTTGCATCATCATTATATCATGCTCATGTCATCATGCCACCTTGCATTTTAGCATCATACAAAAACCCTTTTGTGTTGGTTCTTCTCTCATATGCATTGTCAATTGTATTTGCCTCTTGATATTGTATTTGGTTATTGATATATTGTTTGAATGCCCAAGTTGAGTTGGGGGCATATCTTTTATTCAACTCCACCACCTTTCTTTCACCACCTTACAATTCCACCATCCCATTATCCATGAGCTTGTAATTATTTTTCTTTTGGTGTTTAATCTAGCTCATGAGAGATAGGGTGGGTCCAATCCTTTAAATTCTTTTGCTTGGCCTTACTCCACATTTTGGGGATGCATGAGAATAATGCCATGTTTATTACTTTGTTTTCACAAGGATGACACATGGCATTAAATGCTTGCATGGGCCATGCAAGAACAAGTCTTTTGGATTTTTTTTGAAATCCTTTGAGTGGATCATCCTCTCACCTCTCTCTCTCTCCTTCTTTTGCTTGATCTAGCTTGATGCATGCAAAACCCTAAACCCCTTTGGTTGGTCTTGCCTTGGCCATGCTCTAACCCTAAAAACCCTCACCACCTTTTTCCCCCTCCTCTCTTTTGACTAGATCTTGTTTGAGCTTGGCTTGATCTTGTTTGGTTTTGTCAAAAGAGCACACTCCCTCCCTCATCTCTCTCTCATCTAACCCTCTCTCTTTAACCTCCCCCTACCCCTAGCTACCCCATCTAACCCTAACCCGAGCCATACCCCCTCTAATCAAAACCCTAAGTCACCTCCCTTCCTCTCTCGGCCAGCAAGGGGCCACCACCTCCCCTCTCCACTCCTTACACCCACCTAGCTACCTCTACACCCAACCCTAACACCAACCCTAGCCCGAGCCCCCTCCAACCCTAGAGCTCCAACCCGAGCCTCCTCTCTTCCCTCTTTCTCTCTCCCTGCTGGGCTAGCCCCACCCCAAGCTCCCTCTCCCTGGCCCACCTGGCAGCCCCTCCCCCAGGCCTACCTGCCCTCTCCCTGCCCTGCCCAAGCACGTGAGGGAGGAGCAAAAAGGTGGCACCGAGGCCACCTTTTTCCACCCCGAGCCCCCACGGCACCCCCTCTCCTCTCCGTCCTTATCTACCCTCTCTCACCACCTCTCTGCCTCGCCAGATCCAGCCCCAGCGCCCTGCCTCTCCCCCTCTTCTCCACCGCATCCGTCTACCCCATCGTCGGCAAACCCTCAGCCTCCTCTGGGCTACACCGTACCAGGCGACGAGCACGACTTGGAGGTGATCAAGGAGTACAAGGAGGGTACCCTGCATCGCCCTGTACCCGACAACGAGGAGGAGGCGAACCAGAACCACCAGATCGGCGCCAAGGCCGACGCCAAACCCTAGCCGCCGTCCGCGAGCCACGTCGACGATCGCCAGCGCCCCTGCCCGAACCAACGCCGCCAGCACACTCTCGGTGAGCCCCTGTACCTCCCTGACATGGCCCGCCTCTCTGATCTGCCCTAGCCTCGCCAGACGTTGTGCCGAGCACGCTCCGTGCGCCGGCGAGCGCAGCGTCTGCTCGCTTCCGCGTCGCGTAGAAACCCTACCTAGCCACCGATCTGTTCTCTACCAACAACCCCCACCCCACCGCACTGGTTGCCGCCTCCGCGCGCGCACGCCAGGTCGCGAGTTCGATCCTCGCCCGCGCCGCGCGCCCGCTGTCGCCGTGCGCCCGTCAGTTTCGTCAGTTAACCAGGAAGAAAAACAGTGCGCGGCGCCGTTTTACAGAAAGCCCCCACCTTTTTGTTTCCTCCATCCGCGCTCCTCTAGGCCCACCTGTCTGCGGCTGTTGCCATTTTGCAAAAAGGCTCCCGGCACTTGGTTCCATCAACCCGCAGTCCCCCCTGTTGTCTGTGCGCGTGTTGGGCCCAGTCGACCTGGCCCCACCCGTCAGCGGCAGTGGCTAGGTCTGCCTGAGTAGGAAAAGTTTTTCTGTTTTCGGTTTTAATTCAAATCTTTTCAAATTTAATTCAAATTCAAAATTCAAATCAGATTTATAATAACTTTTAAAATACAAATCCAAATAATACAAATAATATATGTTTTCAAATCAGAAAAATGTGAGGATTTCAAATATGCCATCCAAAATATGTTTTGAACACTTTATTTTCCAAGTTGACTAAAATTACAATAAAATGCCCTCTTCTTAATTAATTAATAACTTTTGATTTACAACTCCAAATTTAACAAATGATATGTCTAAAATGATCAGCTCGACGAGACCTTTCTGTTTATGCAGTCCATGTTCTGTTTTGCAGCATGCATCATATAAATATAATGTATACAGCAACTAATATGAGGATAAAATGTGGCCAAAACTCAATAAAATGATCTATTCTTGTATTCCACACCTCACCCATGCCATGCTACTTTATTGCCATGCAAATTGTGCATCATTCAACATGGCATGATTGTTTGCTTGTCACATTTTATTCATATGCTTGTGCACTTTATTTATGTTGGCCCTTGTTTGTTTGGTTCTTCTTCGAATAGACGCTGAGCAGGGGATATATCAAGAGACCCAGGAGGACTACACAGTTCCTTCTCTCGCTTCAACTGATCTGCCAGGCAAGCACTACCACATGCTTGCATACATACAGTACCTATTGCCTCTATCTTATTCTTGCATCATTGAGTCGCGATTGCATTAAACTGAATCCCAAGTATTGCATAGCCTTTACTTTTAAACCCCACCGAAGCTTGTTCATCCATCCCATGAGCCATTACTACAGGAGTTGTTTGAGCCATGCGAGTCGTAGAACAACATGTGTAGGGTATGTGAGTGTCTGATTGGATAACGAGGTACCTAAACAACTTAACCTGAGTAGTAATGGGATAACTAATGAAAGTGGCACCGGTGAGCAATATCTGCTATTTGGTTTTTCCTGCTCACTTGTGTCCCGTAGGACCCCGAGTACTTGATTCCTGTTCCTTGAATATTCGCGCTATCCACATCCGGGAGGCTTATGGGACCCCCCTGAGCCAGAGCTTGATTCATTCTTATTTCTTGGGGCCACAAACTAGTTTGAGGTTTTATTTACTATCATGTACTTATGCCATGCTTTACTGCTTTATTTACGATTGTGCGAGGAGCACCTGTACTGTTTAGGATCGGGACACGATTTCGCGGTATCGACAAGCCCAGTCACACTTTCGGGTTCCCAGTCGTTTACAGCCACTGGCGCAAACCTTGAGTCCGTCTCGGAGTCAGCTAACTTCGTTGCGGGTGTACTCAATGGGGTGGCCCCCAGAAATATTTCTGAATCCTGTGATTGCTTTGTCGTGAAAGCCTCGTTGGGTTTTGATTTGGTTTTTCCGAGGTTGATCGAGTGTGTGTTGCTATTTGTTTACCCCTGCAGGGTAAAACTTTCTGAAAGCCGTGTCCGCGGTTATGGACGACTTGGAGCACAGTTTCTCGATCATAGACAAGCATAACTAAAGTACCACTTTTAATTTGACTAAGTAACTGACTAGTAAATAGTGCAACACTCATGGAATGGTTAATAAAATTGCTAACGGATGGGGGGTTGTTCGTCCGCTTCCTCGTTGGTAAGCGAGGAGGAGGATGGATCTGATGATATTACTGTTATAACTGTTGTCATTAATTCACGGACATCCGTCTATCTTTGGTTAGGCGGATGGTTAGCGAGTATCTATAGAATTGTTAGGGTTTATCTTTTGCTACAATTGCGTCACCCCAGGTTGTGTCCCCTTTAGAGGCATAAAGACTTGCTGAGTACCCCTAGGGTCTCACACGATAAATTATTTGATTCATATGAACAGGTACACTCACAAGATGGATACTGGGTGGAGGAGGCGGACGATGTGGGCAACGATCGTTCGGTGTAGAGATTCCGGGAACGGGGATCCGTGAGATCTGTGGGCAGGATGTGTTTATTTATGGGGCATCTTATGCCGATTTGCTTCTTATCCGTACTCGGATCTTGTTTGCCGCTTCCGCCTGATACTCTGATGTTTGATGTATGAGGAGATATCCTAAACTATTATATCTATCTAGGACATTCGAATCTTGCCGTATGGCGTTGCTATATTTCCTTTCTTTTTAGATGGAATGGCTCTGATGTACTGTTGTATGGTGGCTTGCATACATACTCATTTGTGTATGTATTTGATCCCTTCGCCTGCCGATTACGCCGCCCGTTCTTGTCCCGATGTTTGGAAATGGTTGGGACGGCCGAAAGGTCTACCTGTGAGTGGCATTTGGGCCCCACCGTACTATTTCAACCATTTCCGCTCATCCAGGCTTGTAACTAGGAGCGTAATTCACCGAGGTAGTTACACTCTTCTATGTGACAATGCCATCAAGATTGCCTACAACCCGGTGGATCACACAAGGACAAATCATATTGAGATTCTCCATCACTTCATTAGAGATCGTGTTGCTCGAGGTGATATTGATCTATCCTATGTGTCAACCAAAGATCAACTTGCCGATCTCTTCACGAAGCCACTTGATGAAGCAAGGTTTTGCTACTTGAGGAATGAACTAAATATCGTAGATTCAAGGAGTTTGACTTGATTATCTTACATTCTCACCTAATATTCGACCCATATTTGGTTTCGGTGTAGGCATGGAAATAGGGGGAGTGCGGTCCTAATTGATTGGACCATCCCTCCCCCCATTATGCGCAAAGCAAACAAAATCATTCCTCTTAATATCATTTTGTGATATGTGAGCTTAATGATGAGTTTCGGTAATGGACCGAAGATATATCTTTGTGGTGCCAAGCCGAGTATACTCAAATATGGTGGCCTAGGCCACCGCCCCCTCTCACTCGAGAGGTTGATGTGCTTACTCGTGTTTGTCACTTTTGAGTTGGTTTTCCTTCCTCGGTCAATGCACTCTTGTTTGGTTGTCAATATTTGCGGTTGATGTTTTATTCTTTAGAGTGCATAGGTCCAGATCAGTATAACTCCCTTAACCCAAGCCTTCCTTATCCTATGACAAAACTCATCTACTCCGCACAAGAACCCTCCTGTTTTCAAACTTGGCTGTCTGTTCTGGTGGTTACGGTACTACCGGTTCAAAAAACCGGTACTTTCGTAAGACGGTACTACCGCACAGGGACCTGTTTCCAGGCTGCTTTTCTGGAAACTTCCCAGGTGCGGTACTACCGGCCGTTTCCTACGGTACTACTGCCTTGCGGTACTACCGCTTTTTTGTCCCGGTACTACCGCTGCGCGTCTCGGTTAAGGGTGGAGACGCTGGGAGAGGCACCCCTCAGTGCCTCATTTTATCCCCGTCTCCACTCCTAACCACCGCCACCGCCGGAGCCTATATCGCCGCCGGATCTTCGCCCCTCCCTCCTTTCCACGGATCCTCACCGGATCCGGCTTCCTCGCGGGCTCCTCCTCGTTTTCCACCGCCATGGACACCGGTACTACCGTCCTTCCTTTCTCCTCACTTGTTTTCCCCATTGAATCTAGGGACACTTTGATTCTTGGTTAAAACTTGTGATTTTGAGGATGTATCGTGTGCACTTACATATCTCTGATGGATTCTCATTTTAGAATAAGTTTTGCTGCCAGTCCTAGATCGATATCACCAGATCTGTGCTGTAATCGCACGACCGGTAGTACCAGACGATTCTCCGGTACTACCTCTCAGTACTGACAACAATTTTTTTCCAAAACTTGAAATTCATCTTCTACTTGTTTCGGGTTCTTGTGCCCTTATCCCTCTGCTACCTCTGTTATTCTTTCACAGGTGCAGGGGGCTCCCAGGGATCACGCAAAAGGTCCAAAGCTCGTCATGAGATAGAGTACTTTGAGTCAGAGTCAGAGACACAATCATAAGAAGAGGTCATGCCGCAACCTAGCAGCCGTCTGAAGCTTAAATCCACTCGGGGCCGACGTGGAGGGGGGAGTTAAGATAAGTGATGGTCGAGGTAGTGCTCCTCCTTCTCCTCCTCGCACGGGTCACCGCAAGAGTCACAGTTCAAGGCCATCTAGGTCAAAGAAGTTGTTCGACATTCCCGAGGCTGAGTTTCTTGCCCTCTGATCTGACAATCCCTATGTTACTGCTCGCCATGAGTCTAGGGGCAAGAGTAATTTTTACACCGACTTCCAAGAGCGGGTCTACTTTGAGGTTCTCATGACGGGTGAGAAGATTGTGGTTCCTCATAAGTGGATAGAGATGAACCATGTGAACAAGAACTTGGACTACTTTGGTGAAGCACTTGAGATTTGCACACACATTGGCTTGCTTCCCATTATGCAGTTCAAGTGCGACTATGACCCCTTGCTCATTGCACAGTTCTATGCCACCGTTCACTTTGCCAAGAACCAGACTCGGACTATCACCTGGATGACAGAGGGAGTTGTCAAGACCGCAATATTGGCTGAGTTTGGGGCTATCCTTGGATATGAGGACCGTGGGAGAGATACTCCGGTTGGCTTCCGTTGTCACAACAACGAGCGTCCCATGAAGAAGGATGCTCTTCTTCCACTCTACATCCGTGGGCGTGGTATTGCTGGAAATATCAAGGGGCTTCTCCCAACGTATGATATCTTGCATCGCATTTTTCGTGAGACCATCGCTCCTCGTTCTGGCAATGTTGATGAGATGCATGGTTTCCTGGTGGACATCATGATCACAACTCACCGCCAACGTGATTCAGGACAACCAATTGATGTGATGGACATGATTTGGAACGAGATGGTTCATGCTACTCACACTCGGCGCATTCCTCCTTTTTCCCCGTACATCATGGCACTTATTCTTCACAAGTGCCCATCACTTGCTCGGAACATTTCCTCCCAACGACTCACTACTCATCGGCACAAGAATCTATTGATCAATACCCATCTTAAACCATGCAATGCGGATGGTCAACTTGTTGATGAGGATGGGAATCCGCTTGAGGATGGCTCCGATGATGATGATGATGATTCCCAAGATGCTGATTTTGTGACCTCACGCCGCAAGACTGCCCAACCATCATGGGCCAAGAGGATTGAGGCTAAGCTTAAGAAGGTTTTCTACTTCCAGGTTGACAATCAGAAGCGTATGTATGAGGCCCATGTCTATGCCAAGAAAGCCAGTGCACGTCCGAAAGAAGTAATGCAAGCTCAAGGGTTGATCACCTCCGAGGGATCCTGTAGCACCCCGGGTAAATCCACTACTAGAAAATCGCGTTATTTTTGTGCATTGCATCATCACGACCTCATGCATATATTTTGCATAAAACTATTTTTGTAAAAGCCTATGTTGTTTTCTAATTAGCCCTCTCCTTTAATCTCAAACAAAACATCGGTCTGTTCAGATCTTTTATTTGTCTAAAAAGTATTTACAAAAATGTTTTACAAATAAAATAAATAATAAAATGTTTTGTCCGGGGAGGAAGCCCAACCGGTCAGACCCCCTACTACCCGGCCCAAAAGAAAACCCTAGTCAAAATATCTAATCCTAAAACTACCCAGTCCTATTCTACCCAGCCCCTCCACATCACCCCAACCAATCACCGATCGCCACCTCACCTCTCCCTTTCCCCCATCAAATCCCAGCCCGCCACCTCCGCCGGCCGCCCCTCCCCTCGCCGCCGCCAGGGACCCGTCCCCCTCGATCTCGCCCCGGCCATGGCGCCACCGCCTCGGCGCCTCTCCTCACACGACCCACGCCCTCCCCTGGCCCCACCACGACCACCCCGGCGCGCTCGTGACCTCCTCTCCGCCTCCTCTCTATCGGGTACCAGAGCCGCCCCGCGTCTGGCCGTCGCCCTCCTCCCGAGCTCCGTCATGCCCCCTCGCCGTCGACCTAGGCCGCGTCCGTGTCCGCTCCTTTGCCTCCTCGCTCCTCCTCTATCGTCCCGTGCCCCCACGTCAGGCCGCCGCCCTTCCAAGGCCACCGGTCGCCGGCCGTCTCCCCGCAGGCACATCCCGTGGCCTCCCTGTCGCACCTCCCTCGCCAGTCCCCGCTGCTGTCGGACCCGCGCCTCCTCATCGTTCCCTCTGCCCCGCTACCCCCTCCGTGGCTCTGTTGCTTGTGGAGCCGCAGTGCCTCTGGCCGCATCGAGCCACACTCCCCGTCGTTCTGACCTTCTGGGGTTCCTGCGTGTTAGCTCGTGTGTATGCTACCGCTACCACTCTGTCTCCTGGCTCATGCACCTGTTGAAGCCTGATGCTTCCTGTTGGATGAGGACCATCCAAATCACCTTAACCGGCGTGGTGAACTTGTTCGTGGCCAAGTTTGGCACGGCAAGGCAAGGTCGTATATCGTTGTCGAGCCCCGCTATGAGTCCTACTGGCGTGTGTGTGCCTAAGATCAAGTCGAAGCCGAGATCGTGACACCTCGGAGATGCGTGAACGCGACACATCCAAGTTCTTCACCGGCGACCAATGACCGAGATCATGGAACGCCAAGATCTTCAATCGGATCCGAGGACACCGAGACCCTGAAGACCGATCCGAAGCGCCAGGACCTCCTTCTCGGAACCATCAAGTACTTCCTCTCGGACGCCAAGACCCGAACCTGAAGAACGCCAAGATCGCCGACGCGGATACGCCAAGTTCTTCGCCCCGAATGCCAAGACCGACTCGATGGTGCGGACCCGACAAGATCTTCGCGACGATAAGATCGGCACCGACCAGGGCGGATCCGATGTGCCCCCGACGCGAACCAAGTCCTTCTTCTCGGATGCGACAAGATCGACTTCCGTTGTCCGAGATCGATCCCGTCGAACCCTGAACCCTGAGACCGAACCCCGAACCCCGGAACCCCAAGATCTCCCGAACCCAGATGTGTGAACCTTTTCCCGAGCCCTATTTTATAAATGCTAGATATAGCATTGTTGCATATTAAATTGTCTTACTCGCATGCATATTGTCATGTGGTTTGGGGGCCTTATGCCCATTCACCTAAATTAAATATGGGGCCCATATGCGGGCAAATCTAGTCTTATATTGGCCTCATTTAAATTTGTGTAGCGAATCGGTGCTATCTTTTGTCTTGATAATGCAACATTTAAATTGCGGGGTAGTTAAATAACTTGAACCGTTTAATTAAATGCCGGGACCCCGGTTCTGCTTAATATGATCTAATTGCATCGCACCTTGCCATGTCATACATCATACATGCATCATGCCCGATTTTCTACCGTAGTATTAAATAGTGCATCCGGTGTTTCTTCTAGTGCTTTGCTTCTTCACGGATTAGGCCGATGAGTTGATGCGAGTGTCGACCGATCTTCGGATAAACCTTCGACAATGTTTCCAGGCGAGCATCTCCCCCTTTCTACCTATCTTACTTTTACATTATTTATTCCCTCATGTTGATCTATTGCTATCTGTGTTGCGTTGCTCTAGTTTTCGTACCCGTGATATCCCTTGCAGCCTTATATTGCCTTGGACACATCCTATTACCTGTTGTTTGGTAGATAGTTGGACTTGCGCGTCGTAGTCGCTTGCTCAAGTGCTGTTGCGTGTCGTCCAGTACCACAGTTGTTGGAGTATTGCCGCATGTTTAATGTTGGAGATGATCATGGCTTTAATTATTGTTTAATAACTAAAATTGAAAGTAGGTAAATGCAGAGGCACCGGTGGGTAATAGACAATATTTGGATTTTAATCGCTCACTGGTATCCCGTAGGACCCCGAGTTCTTGACACCTATTCCGAGATCGAGCGCGCTAACCACAGGTGGGGTGTATGGGCACCCCCATCGATTTAGTACCTGATTCCAAGTACTATACTGGGGGCCACAAGTAGTTTGGGGCTTTATTACTATTCTGTACTTATGCCATGCTTTACTGCTTTATTTAAATTGTGCGAAGTACTGCACCTGTACTGTTTAGGTAAGCGGAGTATTTTCGCGGTATCGACAAGCCCGAGAGTTTCGGGTTCCCAGTCGTTTACAGCCATTGACGCAAACCCTGAGTCCGTCTCGGAGACCGGCCGACTTCGTTGCGGGTAGCTTAGTGGGGTGGCCCCCCGTGCTTGCTTTGGGTCTGGGAAACGTCGTGTCCGAAACCCCGTCGACATACCGTTGGGTGTATGTTTTGTGATCTTGTACCTACCTGATCCGACAACAAGGGTGTAGGTGCGTGTGGAAACTTTGGTGCACCCCTGCAGGGTTAAATCTTTTCGAGAAGCCGTGTCCGCGGTTATGGACGACTTGGAGCACAGGTCTCGATCATAGACAACTAAAACTAAAGTTTACTGCTATAATTTGACTTGTATCCGATATGACTAGTAATCAGCTTCACTGCAACGGAATGGCTAAATAAAAGTACCAACAACTGCTGGGTTTGGGGATATCTCATGCTAACTGTATCTGACTAGTAAGTGTTGCAACTACAACGGAATGTTTAACTAAAACTGCCCACTGCTTATTATATCAGGACGACTATCTATACCTGACTAGTAATTGCTGCAACGATAACGGAATAAATAAAATTGCCAACGGTGTGAGTTCCTCGGTTGAGTTCCTCGTTTGGTCTCGAGGGGGAACACCAGGATGGATATGCTTGGTGATAGTATTAGGTTGGTTCCGAATAGGTCTTTCTTATCCCTCTCTGATAGCCGACAATTGTATCGAGTCTCTATAGGTTGTTTAGTGCATGCTGCGCTGCCGCTCAGTCCACCATACCTATGTAGGCGAGGACCGCCGAATTCTAGCCTCGCCGTGTACTGGCCTCAGTACTGACCGCTCTCTCTTTTTCCTTTGCCCTTTGTCGGCACCCCTTTTGTTTAAGCAGGTTTTGAGATCGACGTTGTTAGCAGGGTTACCCTTCCGGCTTGGCCTGGGCAGGGTTATGGACGCCATTGGTTATTCTTCAGGGCTCTTAGCTCAATTTGCATCTTGTCCGTACTCGGACGCTATATCGTTTTAAAGGTGATTTGGATCTTTGTATTGTATATCTGTATTCTTGACTCTTTGAGTCGCTGTTGTATATATCTGTTCTGTGGGTCCCATCGAGGACTGTTGTGTAATGTTATTACTTCGTTTTCCACCCGCACGCAAGTGCCTAGTGGGCACCTTTGAATCGTTTCTATGCGGGTTTGGCGGGAAGCACTGAAACTTGCATAGGGCCGATTCTGAGGGTGTTACAGATCCGAGGACAACTTCACTCTGGAAGAGCAATGGATCTCCAAGCACAACCACTGGGACGATGATGCCTCTTCCACTTTCCATGCTCCGCCCCCGTATGGGGAAGACTCTGATGATGACTACCAGTGATCTCCGGGACGTTAGAGTTGCTCTTGTTCCTTTTTGGTGTCTTGATGCCAAAGAGGGAGAAGAGTCACATTAGGCATGCGGGATTTGCATGGGAAAGTCACAAGCTCGCTCTTGCCTTTTATTTTTAATCGCTTGTGAACTTTATTTGCTACTTGCCTCTTATTATGTGTGAAACTTATGAACTAACTATTTGTGCTATGTATGCGAAGACTATGTGGTTATCGTATGGATCCATCATTTGTATGGTTTGGTTATTATCATTTTGGACCCATCTTATGTGGTGTATGATAACATTATCTATTCCTCATCATTGTGGTTCTCATCACACACTTATGTGCGAAGGTATGCGTACTATGTGTGACTATGCACTCTCATGTACCTTGTAAAAAAATATGGGGCTTGTCTCTACTTATCTAGGGGAACCCCATCTCTGTTTTACAAAATCTTACTTGTCATCAATTCTATCATGCAAAATGTGTGTTGTCATCTAAAACCAAAAGGGGGAGATTGAAAGAACATTTCTTATCCCTAGAGATTTTGGTGTTTATTACAACACACATAACGGACTAATTATCTGCCAAGTATTCTACAGGTTGCATACATAGAATTCCTTGTCCAATTGCACACAAAAATGACTTGCCTGCTGATCCATTTTCTGCCTCAGTAATGTCCGGTAGTACCGGATATTTCATCCGGTACTACCGCTTGGGCCTGGCTGTGTGATGGGTACACTTGCCAATGGCCTCAGTACTGAGCGGTATCAAAAAGCGGTAGTAGCGCATTTTGGTACCGCTCATGACTGAAGCGCTTGGCAAGCTCGCCAAACTCCTCAGAACTGAGCGGTATCAAAAAGCGGTAGTACCACATTTTGATATCGGTCAAGACTGAAGCGATTGGCAAGCTTGCCAATCTTCTCAGAACTGACCGGTACCAAAATGCGATAGTACCGCATTTTAGTACCGTTCACTTCTGAGGAGATTGGCCACTTGACTCACACTGTGTGTTTCCCCCTGTATCAAAATGCGGCACTACCGCATGTGTCCGGTAGTACCTCTTTGTAGGGGCGGTACTACCGCCATGCGGTAGCCCCACACATTGATACCGTTGGAAACCGTGGGCTAGACAACCTAGCATTGCATCTCCGGTACCGGTCCGGTAGTACCGGTTGTTTCCGGTACTAACGCTTGGAAGTCCGTTACTACCGCATCATTAAATGCAGCAACGGCCACATTGGAGCTGGGACTATAAATATCCTCTCACCTACCTTGGGACAAGGTGCTCATTTGCATTAAAGTCAAGACCACCATTGGAGCCACCAAATCCGCAAGATCTCTTCAATCCACCACCCAAAGTTCTTGATCTTTGGGGAATCGAAGGAGGAGTCCTTGATCTACTACTTCACCAAAAGAGATCTTCATTTCCCCCTCATTCAATTGAGGGCCCCTTTGTTCTAATGTTTTCTTGGAAACTCTAGTTCTAGTTTTGGTTCTTAAAAGCTTGTCTTTGATTGTTTTGACAGCTTGCTTGTATTTGGGAGCCTCCGATTAAGTTGTGGATGTGTGCCCCAAACTTGTAAAGGTGTCGGCTTCCACCTTAAAGGTTGCCTATATAGTGGAAGGTGAATCGATCCCGTTGGGGTGAGATTCATCGGAGAACAGGGGAGGCCTCTCGTGGCGTTGGTGGTTTGAAACCACCCCCCTCTCCAAACGTAGACGTACTTCCCCTCAAAAGGAAGGAACTACGGGAAACAAATCATTGTGTCTCCGCGTCCACCACTTTGGTTACTTCTATCCTTTACCGCACTTTACTTACTTGTTCTTACTTAGTGTTGTGGTAGCTCGTGCATAATTGTCATATAGGTAAATTCACCTTAGTTGCATTATCTAGAGAATTTACTTTATTGTCAAACCTTAATTTGAAAAAGAAGAAAATTTGAAGTAGCACCTATTCACCCCCCCTCTAGGTGCCCATACGATCCTTACACCCCCAAGCCAAATCCCTTCTTTGTGAAGGAATTATTGGGATCTAGATCTTGGAGAGTTTTGTATTCTCCTCTTGTGTTCTTCCTCCCTTATTCCCCCAATAGCTTTTGTAGCTTTGTTGGAATTTGGGAGAGAAGGACTTGCCCTTGCATTTGGTGCATAGGTTTGAGTTCTCCTCGGAGATTCGGCGAGTTCAAGCTTGCGAGCTTGTTTCTCTTGGGTTCCTTGGAACCCTAGACGGTTGTGTGGTTGGTTTGTTAACCTTTTGTGGTTTTGTTGACCTTTTGTGGTCTTGTAGCCTCTTGTGGCTTTGTTGGCCTTTTGTGGCATTGTAGCCTTTTGTGGCTTTGTTGTTGGGAGCCTCCAATTGAGTTGTGGAGTTAGCCCCAATCTTGTACGGGTTCGGTGACCGCCCTCAAACGTCCCATAGTGGAGCGAGTGCCCGCCTTTTGTGGTGCGCACTCGGGAGAATAGGATGAGCTTTTTGTGGCGTCGGTGAGTTGCGTGCTTCCGCATCCGGGGTGAGGCCTTGTGTGGCGTTGGGTGAGCATCGAGCCACCACACCTCGAGGTGAGCCATTTGTGGAGTTCGGAGAGCATTGCGCCATCGCACCTCTCCAACGGAGACGTAGCTTCTTTGGAAATGAACTTCGGGAAACAAATCTTCGTCTCCGCGTCCATCGGTTATCTCTCAACCGAGTCCTTTACTTATGCACTTTACATTTCGATAGCCATCGTGCTTGAAGTATTTATACCTTGCTATCACCTTGTTGCTTGTATTGCTTAGCATAGGTTGTTGGTGCACCTAGGTGAACTTAGTGGCTAGGTTTTGTGCTTAATAAATTAAACGTTAGTTTTATTCCGCATTTACTTGAGCCTATACCGTAATAATTTTAAAAAGCCTATTCACCCCTCTCTAGGCGACATCCATTGCACTTTCACCAATGCTCCCCAAGCATTCTTAGTTTGCCAAGGAACAGGAAGCGTGCAGGAAGAACGTTGAGCGGGCATTTGGTGTGCTCCAACAGAGGTTTGCAGTTGTCCGGTTTCCTGCTATGACCTGGTCGAAAGATCAGATGTGGGAAGTGATGAACTGTTGTGTGGTCTTACACAACATGATCATTGAGGATGAGAGGAAGGATCCAGTGAGTTTGGTGGAGCAGAACGAGCCATACTACAGACAGAGACCTCTTGCCGAGCCTGATCATCAGGTGCCTCCAACCTGGGCTGCCTTCATCCAGGGCCGGTCCTGAGATTTCAGGGTCCCGGGGCAAAACTAAAATTTTGGCCCTCTTATTATAATTTTTTTCATATATAAGATGATGGAAAATAAAAACTATAAGTATACTCCAATTATAATATTCATATACAAATAACAAGGTTTACATGATACCTTAAAATTTCTCCAAAAATTTCTAGAAGCAAAGTCCGAAAATTACAATGGAACTTAAACGGAAAAAAGTTTAGAAACATGAGAAAACAATCACGATTACCGCTCAAACACAATTTTAGTCTGGAAGAAAAAATGCAAGAGATAATTTTTTTAGAATAGGCAGAAGTAATGTTTAGAGACATGATGAACAAAGTCATAAAAAATATATATCTAATTTAAACATGATAGAAGATAAAGAAAAAATAAAATTGAAAGAAAAAGGCGTGAAAGAAATATACCAAAGAAAAAAAAGGAAAAATGATGAAAGGGAATGAAACAGAAAGAAAATACGTAATGGAACTTATGTACTCCCTCCGTCCCAAAATTGATGTCTTATGTTTTTCAAAATTAAGATAAATTTATATACTAAATAGTGTCTAAATTCATCTAAATTTTAATAAATTTGAGACATCTATTTAGAGACGGAGGGAGTAAAAAAAATAAAAAAATAAAGGAAAGAGACATGCGTTGATGCGTTGGTGTGTTGAAAAGAACCCGTCTCGTATGTCTCTGATCGGTATGCCGATACCTTTTCGAGTGGATGCGGGGATCGATAATCTGACAACACACGAAGCTACATGCTCTAAATAGGTTCAGCCCACTACAAATTTTCTTTAGCGAAACCGTACTAGATACGCTTGCGCGTTAGCGAGAAGTTCCGAAGCGAACGGGATCAATGTCTGGGACTGGCCACCGGAAGTTGAGCGTTGCCCACAAGTCCAATAATTTTTTTTATATGTATACTAGGCTTATAATTTTTTGGGCCCCTAATTTTTTAGGGCCGCGGCGGCTACCCGGCCAGTCCCCCAAGGGCCGGATGCTTTCATCGCCATGCGTCAGGAGATCCGAGATCCGGCAGTGCATCAAGAGCTGCAGGATGATCTGGTTGAGCGCCTATGGATAAGCAGGGACAACGCGTAGATGCCGAGCATGAACCGACCAAACTAGGCTGAAATATGTTGTATTTACACTGTAGGCCGAACTATGTTTAAATTTACGCCGAACTATGGTCGACTATATGCCAAATTAGGCTGAACAATATTCTTTATTCATATTATGCCGAACTATGCCAAAATTTAGAGTCAATTCTGGACGAAAAAAGGACATCTCAGTAACTCGGCCTTGGAACACGAGTAAAAAACTCGACGTTCCGACCGAAAACGAGTTTCGTATAGCCATATTTTGATCCGGATTTTGGCCCGAGAGCCCAAAGAGTATGGATGCTCTAAACCATGTGATGTGCTGGTTGCCAATATCGCGCATCGCCTCCTCCTCCTCCTCCTCTTTTGTCGCGATGGGGCCAGCTATGCGGTCTTCAGCTTGGGGAGAAAGATGGTCGTCTGTGCCAGAAGAGCAGGGTCAGTCAAGAAAGCGGAAAGGCGGAGGAAAAGATCTGCACGTTCTTATCTGATTCTGATCCGAGCGAAGGCTGCAGCGCAGCGGTTTTGTTCGTGGTCGTGGTTGCTCTGCCAGAATGGCCAAACAAATCCGCTACCGCAGCAACTCCGCCGGAGTACATTTTTTTTACGCTAATCGCGATGATTTTCACGGTCGGATGGTATCATCTCCAGCTAAATCCTGGACTATGTGGCGCCCCCACAGGGAGTATTTAGGGCCGTGGTGGACTGGTGGTAGGGTTGAGTCGGGGTGGAAAGCAACAGACGCCGTCGTCGGTAGCACCGGTCACACTCTCCACACTCCACTTCCCCTTTCTCCGCGTCTCCAACTCTCCCCAGCCCCGCAGGTAAAGAAAGGTCGCAGCAGCCAAAAACCCTCCTTTTCCCCTTCTCCTTCCTCGATTGATGCTCTCTATCTTGTAAGATCCAGAGGATTTTGGTGTGGTTCCTCTGCTCCCGGATTCTGCTTTCTTTGTTGGTTGTGTCAGGGTACGATCTTGAGGAACAACGATATCCCTGGTTGTCCAGTATGTTTTTTTCTTCGTGTTCTTGTTCTTCCCCTCTCTGCTTCTGCCGTTTCCTGCTCCTGTTCGTTCTAAGTTTTGCGAAGTCTGTAGCGCGAAGTCTTTGCGCGTCGTTTGGGGTACTCAACCAACACTGCGTCTCTCGCGCAATTTCCCCTCGACTATTAAATCTTGCTCCGTTGCTGCCTTTATCGTCTCTCTATCTTCATGTATAAAAAGGAATATATAAACCAAGCACGGACAGGGATTTTACCCTATTATTATTATTCTCCACGCGCTTTCTTATGGTCCAGCGACTCCAAGGTCTAGTCGTCTCCTCCATCTCCATCCTCTGCAATTTCCTGACGATTATGAAACTAAGGAGACTTTGTGCGATTGAGTGATTTTTCCGGCAATTTTGCGTTTTGGGCCGAACCAATACTGAACGAATCTAGTCTTTATTTGTTTTCTGTTGATTTTTTCACATCTTGTAACTGCTAGTTGGAACGGAATGCATTTTTATGGGTGCTTGCCTGCCCAAAATCGTCTACTTTTTTATGTGTGGTAGGAGTGGGACCATAGGATCGTCTGCAGTTGCACATCACATCAACCCATCTAAAATTTGCAATGAATCAGTTGCAGTCTTCTTTAGTATATTGCCATTGTCTAATCTAACTGTCCCTTACGCTGTTGTCTGCCTTATAACTTAGCCCCGTAATGCATTCTTGAAAGTGATTAATATGTTTGTAAGTTATCACAAACCCGCAAGTGGGTGATTAGTGAATGCTTAGGATGACGTTTGCACACTCCTTGATTGGTGCTGTGTCTAATTGTCTATCCATTGTGGATACAGATAACAACTCTGCAATTGAGCAGGCTGCAAACCTGTAGTGCGCCCATGTGCTTATATAAGGCGCATTGCCTGCATCGTAAAGATCCACCCTGTTATAGTCATTTGACCCTAACCTTATACCAGCTGACTAGCACCGTTCAAAAAAAAAAAAAAGCTGACTAGCAGAGCATTCTCTTCAGGCATGTGGTCTTGCACGCTACTATTGCTTGCTCTGTATTAAACACGTTCTCTGAATTTTGTTAGTTCTCTTCGCTGCCCTGTTTTTTGTGCAGTTCTACAGAAAGCTCTTATAGTAACATATGTTCATCTCTGAAGCCTTGTTATGTTCACAAACGAATTAAAATGTTCTGCTCTTGAATTTTTATTTTTCTGAAATTGTTTTGTGGCTTCATTGAATGATTAAGCAGCAAGTTTTAGACATCAGTTTGTTCAATGAGGAATGGAAATTCAGCATCCCTAGCCAGAAATTTAGAGTAAATAGTTTGGTTTGGGTATATTCCTAGGTGTTTAGAGAGCCATGCTTGTTTGTTTTTCTCGGTCGATATGAGTATCATGGAACTTTCGGGTGAAGTCATAAGGTGATCCACTTTCTGCTTATGTTGACTCTTTGAGTCCAGAAAGCTTGCAGACTGGAAGGTGTGCCTAAGGATATATTTTTCTTGAACAAAAGCATTATCATCATGTAGCTACTATTGGTGATTTACTTTTGTAAACAGAGTTAGTACTGATTATGCATATAACCATTGTCAATATATTTCAGATTACTTACTCAGCCTTATGATGCATCAAATATTCAGGTACTACCAGAAGCGATCTGAAGCCTGCAGTCATGGGCAACTTGTTGTGCTGTGTTCAAGTTGATCAGTCGACCGTGGCCATCAGGGAGCAGTTTGGGAAGTTCGATAGTGTGCTTGAGCCAGGATGCCACTGCCTGCCTTGGATGGTTGGGAAGCGTATAGTTGGTCATCTCACACTCAGGTTGCAGCAACTGGATGTTCGCTGTGAGACTAAGACAAAGGTTCACCCTATACACTCAGTTAAAAGGATGCCTAGCTGTGTTCTATTTTCTAAGAAAACAATGCTATCATTTTGTCTTGGCAATAGTTTAAAAACCTAAAATTGTATTGTGCATTCTTTGTGGATTGTTTACAACATTTATGTTTCAACAAATACGGTGTTTCCCGTTACCTTCTTTAATAAAATTAACTACTTTGGATGTTAAAATAAAATTATGTTGATAGCAAGTTACTTCCTTCAGTTTCCAGATTTGAGCAGTTTGGCTTGCAATCTGGATACAGTCCTAAAATGACTACCAACATTGAATTAAGAAACTTTTCGGTATAACCTTATTCACCTCTAATTAAGTATCTAGGAGGTCACAGTACCATTGATATTGGGTTCTATATTTTTCTTCTGCTATTGAGAATTGTCGTGATGTTGCTGACATCTGATTTTCTGCAGGACAATGTGTTTGTCACAGTTGTTGCTTCTATTCAGTACAGACCTCTGGCTGGCAAAGAAAGTGATGCATTCTACAAACTGACTAACACAAGGTCCCAGATCCAAGCCTATGTATTTGACGGTATGCTGTTTGAGTTGATAGCTTGCAAGTGTTCCTGTTAATACATTCATATCAGCATCGATACAACTCGCTGTATCTCATTGTTCATATTATCATGTATCCACTAATTTGCGGATTTGCTTATATTTGCAGTGATCAGGGCAAGTGTTCCAAAGCTTCTCTTGGATGATGCTTTTGAGCAGAAGAATGACATAGCAAAGGCTGTGGAGGATGAACTTGAAAAGGCCATGTCAGCATATGGTTTTGAGATCGTGCAGACACTCATCGTTGACATTGAGCCAGACGAGAATGTCAAGCGAGCAATGAATGATATCAATGCAGGTTATTTGCTAAGCTCTGACATGATTGAAACCTAACACAAAGTACTTACTTCTAACCTCCAGCATATACTGACATTGTGATCTGATGCTTGTACCCTTTGCAGCTGCAAGGATGAGGGTGGCTGCGAACGAGAAGGCAGAGGCTGAGAAGATCATACAGATCAAGCGCGCCGAGGGCGAAGCGGAAGCCAAGTACCTGTCAGGCCTTGGCATCGCCCGCCAGCGTCAGGCGATCGTCGACGGACTGAGGGACAGCGTCCTGGGCTTCTCCGTCAACGTGCCCGGCACCACCGCCAAGGACGTGATGGACATGGTGCTCATCACGCAGTACTTCGACACGATGAAGGAGATCGGCGCGTCCTCCAAGTCCTCGGCGGTGTTCATCCCCCATGGCCCCGGCGCGGTGCGCGACATTGCTACGCAGATCCGTGACGGCCTTCTTCAGGGCCAGTCTGCCACTCAGCAGTAGTTTGGCTTCGCGGGAATGAACTTCTTACGGCTGATGGTGGTTCGTGGTTTGCTAGCTATATAAATTTGCCTGCTTTATTATGGCTTGTCTGGAATCATGTGTGGATTGGGGTATGTAGTACTACTCTAGATTGATGTGTGGAACCAAAACTTTTATTAACCTCTTGGGGACTCAGATTGATATCTGCATGTTATGGAATGGTGGTGTTGTTGGTCTGATGCTTGTGCCTCATTTCTTTGCCTTATGGTCTGTCTCAAATCTTCAATTCAAATTATGTCATAAATGCTTTGTCTACATCGTAGTCATACATCGCATATCTGTTATGTCGGCAATGATATTTAGGTTGACGTGAAGGATTTCTTTGTAAAGATGCATGGACAATCACAAATATTTACACCTGGGCATTCTTTTGTTGGGCCAGGCCGGAAAAAGGCCGTCACACAAAACCCAGGCTCGAGTCTGGCCTGGCCTGCCTGCAAGGATGAAAATTTGGCCCAAGCCCAGCCCGAGCAAGACAAAATCCACCAGGCCATTGGACCAGGTCTTTCATATTTTCACCATTTTCTAGGCCTAAGTCCTGGTGATGTGAATAACCAAGACGGAATTTTGCCCAAGACGCAATGTCCATATATAGGGTCCAAAGTATGAAAGCCCACTATATATTGCTGATGTGGCAATGAATCTGGCCCACAACAGCGTTTAGTGTTGATTTTTTTAAGCGTAGGTTGAAGTTTTAACTCGTGACCATGTGATAAAACGCGCACTGATCAATACATATGTATATTAGTGTTGGACCATGTGGAGATAAAACAAAAACTTTTTTCCTCTAATCGTGGTGATACCAAGATCCAGCTAAGGTAGTAGGCCACGAGGTTTACCACTAGATGCGCAGTTACGGATTACTGATGTACCGCGTCAGTTGATGCAGTGCAGTCCTTGCGATCCGATCGTCCTGGTGCTGATCGTACATCACCTCTGCTGGTATCCACACGTACAAGGAGGAGCACCGGCGGCGAACTTCTAGGTTCGTTACGACGGCAGGACTGTTGTGGAGTTAGGGTTTCCAACACATGGAATGACCTAACCGATCAACGATTAACCCTTCTGGGTTACTATGCTCCACTACATATAGGGAGTGAACGTGAGCTCCACTCTCGTGACTCATTCACAAAAGCTCATATAACACTAGTCACCGTGAGTCCGACTCACTGACTCAGTCCAAATCCGGCTCGGGTCCCAACCAGATATCAGGTTCAGATCCTATCCGAACTTGTCCCCGCTCTTAAGTGTGTGACCTCGCAGGCTCTTGGCAACTTGGACACGATTAGAGTCCGACTCTCAATCGATCAGTCGGTAGCGGCTCCTAGCAGAACGTGCCGACTCCCAAGTATCAAAGAGTCATGACGACTTGCCTATCCAATTGTGTCTGAATCCCTTTTGCCCCACGATATATCTTGTCAGACTATAGGCGAATATTTGTCATCCCTTAAATAGTCCGACTCTCTTCTCGATCCGAGATAAGTGATTCACCCGACTAACTCTTAGTCGATCGCCTCGGTTAACACTTAACCGAGTCGTGCATGGCCATGCTTTTCGAATCATATCATCCGAGAGGGCCCAGAGAATATCTCTCCAAGTGGAGGGGCAAAATTCCGTCTTGGTTATTCACATCACGCAGCTTGATTCTCAGTCAACCCGAACTCTGCCTTTATGACTGTCCAGTTACGGATCAGCGTTTGATAAAACCTAAGTCAGTGAACCTCAACTCGGACTATGCAATAACCTCAGGTCTAAGGATTACATTGATTGAGATATAAAAATGACAACTTGTTCGTTATACCTCAATATGGGTCAATCCGACTCGCTAAACTCTTAGCCGAATCTGTGTAAGTCGGAATAGCGTCACCATGCCCATGACAAGTGGAACCGAGTCATCAATTTACATTGGTCTAAGTTGTGTGTCCAGCACAACCTTAATGACCAAGGATATTTAGTACAAACAACATGAATGTATAGTTCCACAACCGAATCACATATTCAATGATACACATCAGATGTTTATACAAGGACAACTTAATAACTTTATGAATACAATGATAAATATCATCATACATGATTGCCTCTAGAGCATATTCCCAACAATTAGCACGTGATATTAATAAGAGTAAAATACATGATTGATCAGCAAACTTGTCGTGTGGGTTCGAAAATACGACCGCCGGTCACCAAAGACATTGTCCATGTTTTCTACGATCACCACTACTTGTAGGTGGATTATACTCGTTGATGTGGGACCCATATGTCAGCTCATATGGCTCCAGCAGTGTATGTATTTGCAAAATGCCCCCTAAACATTGTGAAACCTACAAAAACAACCCATCATCGAGCCTTCTGGGGCACCCAATCTCCCCCTCAACACCGCCGCGACGTGCTGGTCGCTAGACGCTTCTCCTCGTCCCCTGTGTCCTCTCCATAGATGGAAGCGAGACAAGATGTAGGTAGCTATAGGCGAGCCTAGTTTGTAGCACATGTGTTGTATTTTGGGGTGGTTAGAGTGCTTTTGTTGCGAGTGATTGTACACCGCGATTTCTTTCCTCTTTTTTTACTTTGTATTTGGCTGTGTGTATCTCTGTTGTATCTGAACTTTTTGATGGTGCAGAGGCTGGATGTAATTGGTTTCGTCGTGATATTAATATATTCCCTTTGTAAAACAAAAGATTTGGTGTAGTGGTTAGCTAGTGTGGCCTACAACACTCTGTTTTGTTTTCAGTTGGAATCACGGCGGGCTTTCGTACTTTGGACCATGTATGGACAATCTGGAGCAAGTTGGAGGACTGTATTAGCACAAATCCTGAATTTGACATAGCCGACAATCCACAAAAGGTTAGTCACCAATGGTCCTTTTTGACATACGCAAACACTATTTAGTGAACCATTTTATCTCGGCTTGTAAAAGAAGTTTTGTCAACCCTTCAGAACAAGAGATAAAGATAGGGAGACTATGGATATCATTGCCGCAACCCCCTTGAAGGATCAAATATTGCACTCTTCATGGAATTGACCCAAACTATGTAAATAACAGTTTTGACACATGCCATGATGAGCTTGACCCAGTTTGCATCAAACTATGTAAAGGCATTATGCATTATGCATTATGCATGTCAAGAATAACTACACAAATATCTGTATTTCTTTGCTTCTTATTAATTGTATCAAAACATTCATATGTCACTACATGTCAAGACAACTAAGGGAAGCTTACAGCTGCACTGGGACATCAAGCAGTTAAAATATGTTACCAATCAGAAGAGGGTGGCATGTAGACTAAAGAATATAAAATCTTGCACAAATAATTTAGTTGAAAGACAGTACACTACACAGAAGAAAAGATTGTAATACCTGGAGATCACTAGTGCAAAAAAGGCCAATTCGTCTGCCTTTAGTCCTGATTGCGCAACCGGGACTGCATAATCAAGACTAAAGGCCTCTACCTATAGTCCTGGTTGTGCGACGAACTGGGACTAAAGGGTCTCCACGTGGACAGCACATAAGACCATTTAGATTGTTTGCCTCAGCCACACCGATAAAATTATGCAGGCCTGTAATAAACTTGGCAGTGTGTCGGTCACCGTACATCCATTGCCGGTTCATCTACATTATATAATTAAGTTTAAAGACATTACAGAGCATCTATAGAAATGACCATTGTACATCGACAGATATATTATATCAATGATAGATGAAAGGATAAAGTTGCTAATCTCGATCGAGGAGGAAAGAAAGAGGAGAAAGCTTAAGTGTCGCTCAGACACTTCATATCGTTTGTTTTGTGTGAACTCAAGTGGCATCATGCTCTCACGCATTTCATAGAGCATCTCTTGTGCATAGAGGGGAAAACCAAAGCAGCATACACGACTTGTGTATATAAGAAGGAAAAAATCGAACCATCTCACACGCAAGCATGTCGGGCTGGGTATTGTATATATAGGAACATAGACCTTTAGTTCCGGTTGGTGTCTTCAACCGGGACTAAAGGTCCGGTTCGAACCGGAACTGATGCTAGCCCTACCTCGTGCAACGTCCTAGCCATTCAAACCAAGACTAATGCTCACATTAGTCTCGGCTCGTAACGTGACCGGGACTAATGCTCCGGGCAGCACCAAACGAATGTCATGTTTTCTACTAGTGGACGATCGTATCATCTTTTGCACATTCATGCCAATATCTTTCCATGTTGTTATCTTGCAAACATATCAAAAATAACAAAACAAACAATGGTTCGTAAATCTATGTAGACGTGAAAAGTATTGTTAGCAAAGAGAAATATCAACAAGACCGTCTAGTAGCAACGACGAAAGAGCTCGCCGGTAAGCAACCGAAGGGTAACATGTAATCTGTTAATTATGTTCACTGTAGGAGTAGCGACCGGTTATGAACCGGCCTGGTGGAATAAACGCAAGAAGAGAAGATCATGGATGGAACGGACGGGTATATGTGTCAATGGCCGATAGGATAAAAATGTGAATCAATAGTAACCCGATCAACGAGGGCGCTCAAAATTGTCTCGTTTTAATATAGGTACTAGATAGACCCAGCGCGCTCTATCGCGCCATCCTCGGCTTGATCTGGCGTGTGTTGTGCAGATACATGGCCTAACGCGGGGTTGTGTGACGATAGATGACTTTGGCATGCTGTTACTCCTAACCTTCCTCAAAAAGATCAATTAGAATTTGTACTTATGTTAGATTAAAGCCACGTCCTAACATTCTTTTCAAAGCATGGAAGATAACTTCCTGAATTCAATAAAAGCACCATATATAGGAAGATGTTATAATATAAACCTAGTTGAAGAGAACATATAATCACAATAACCATATGTAATAAAGTTTAACAACTTATTTTATGTTGTGCGACTCTTGTCTTCACTAAAGCAAACTATCACAAAAGCAAACTAACTGCAACCTTTATTCCTCTATGTCTGAAATAGAATATTATGCTTGGGCACCGAGTTGTACAATGCATGTATTACAAAATACAAACCATTAGTTCGCTCAACCTTTGGTAACATGTAAAAGTTAGACATCTGGACATTTTAATCATGACAAAGCTATCTGCTAGCTTATATATGTAGACGAACAAGTTTTTTGTTTGTTTTTTGAAATGGAGGTGATACCCTCAGCCTCACCAACAAAAATCACAACACATGAATGTAGAGAGTTAAATCTTACAATCTGATTTGAAGATGAAACCAACGCGGAACGATATCAGAGCATCCAAGCACACCCCTTGCTTAGTGTATGACATTAGCTCACTAAAATATTCAACAATAACTATGGGCTACAATTATTAAAGCATTAACTGCATTTAGGGTATGTTTGGGAGAGCTCCACTCCACTTTACTCCACTTCCCACCTCCACTCCACTCCACCAACGAGCTCCAGAGCAGTTAAAAAGGTGTTTGGCTCACACGATGGCTCCAGATTCAGATTAGAGAGGGATTCTTATTAAAATGACCATGGTGCCCTCTTCTTATCTTTTCGTTTTTATTTTTCATAAAAATATGTACTACGATGATGGCGAGTTGTCTCACGTGAGTATAATTATTTTCATGAAAAAGAATCGACCTTCAAACAATGACGTGCTGGTGGCAAAGTACAAATCCCACGTTAAATACGGTGAGCTCCTGGTGTAGGTGTGCGTCGGGTGAGTGGAGACCTGCGTTGGTGTAGTTGGAGATTGAAACAGCGGAGGCGGCGGCAGTCCAATCTGGGTCGAGCTCCGGACAGGAAGCAGGGGGTGGAGGGAGAACGGCGGCAGCGGCGGCTAAAGGACAGAAGGGAGCAGGGGGCGCGGACAGAGCAAGGTCTGCGGTGGTCGCCGGAGCAGTGATGGGAGGGGTCACGTCACGCTGGAGAGGGCCTCACGGTGGCGTAGGCTAGTTGCGTTCCATCAGGGAGAGATACGACGAGGGAGTAGAGGTTGAGAAGATAACGATTCAGCTTTTTTTTTACTAATCGGTGGCATTGGTGGGTAAATCCACCCCAACTCTAGTGGTAAACAGGTACTATGTGATATATGTGAGGTGAAGTGAATCACCTGAAGCAGCTACTGGCTCGCTTCGGTAAAATGAACAGGGAGGCGTCGCAGCTTCACTCCATCTATCATCCGGAGTTTGTGCGTTTGGGACGACTTCACCCGCTTCACCGTTGCATTGATGAAGTGAAGCTGTCCCAAACACACCCTTAGTAGAGCAACACGGTTGTGCGTGTGTGTAAATATTATAAAGATAGTCATGTCGCGGAACTCAAAATGTTTCAGTTAGCTTTGTTGAAGTTCTTGAAGTTCAGAATAGGAAGAGCCTAAGAGCAGGTACAATAAAGCCTAGTCAGCTGGCTATAGTACTTGACATGTCATCAAAATCCTAGTTGGAAGAGAGAGAAAAGAGGTGAGAGAGGGGAGTCGGTGCTTCAGCAATCGCCCGGCTACAGGGAGTTAAACGAGGAAAAATAAGTTGCATGCAGTCTTGGCCCAATAGATGCATGTATTGAATAATTAAATTTTAATTAAAGCCCACTTAATAGCCGGTCTAATAGCTAATCTATTATACTAGTGAGCTTTTATGATGATGTTAGGTGACATGGCATGTCTCTACAGCCAACAGCCGGCTTTGTTATTAAACTTGCTCTAACAAGGACAACTCAAAAAGTGAAACCATTCGATGGTTCTACAACCACACAGTGTGCATTCTTAATTACTATTCTCTATAGCCAAAAAATGGTGACATTATCAAGTAGCATTTCATCATCCCATTGTACAAATAACCATCATAACATAAACTTTGAAACGATGGAAAGCATCAGAACTAAAACTTGCTGAAGCTAAGCCCACCTTCTCAAATTTGCTCCTAGTCTGATGAAATCCACCACATGTGAATAGAACAACGCATGGGGCTACATAAAAACTCAATTTGTTACCAGGTCAGGAACACTGGCTGTTTCATCCGCGTATAAGCCGTCAAAAAATTAATATGCGAGCAATGCTTCCATCCATATCCAAACCATATGAATAACTTGAAATGGTGAATCCCAATAATAATAAGATCATATGCTACATCCCACATGCGAAGGAGATGGGGTAGAAAAAGATAGCGCGGGTGGTGACATACATCAGAACAGGCTTCTCGGAGTTCCGCTTATGACAGTCTAGACGTAACCTCACCTAGCCGTCAGCTCTGCAGCCAAACGTGCAACAACCTTGTTGGTCCCAAGGGGCTGCGTGTCCCTCCATGTATTTTCCAACAATGTATCATGGTATACTTTCAAAACTGAATTAATAACTATACACATCCCTAACTAAGCAGCAAAATGAGTATCTTTCTGCCTTCGAAATGATGTCACATGATCAACTTGGCTGAAATTTGACATAAAAAGTGATATTGCTTCCATTTTCAAGAAAACAAAGGCGCTCTAATCGAAGTTTGAAACTTTCAAACTTGTGCAGACATTTCTTGCCGAAGCATGAAAAACTACAGTAGATATAGAAGAAATTAATAAAAGAGAAAACTATAAGTAGGTAGGAAAATAAGTGAATAATTTGTAGACACAAATAGTGTCAAGAATAATATCTTGGGGAAAGAGTTAGGCATAGTGCAGACAATCTCAAATTCTTTTATGTTTGGAATATTTTTCCAATCAGGATAAGAACATTAACACTTTATCATAGTTCAATTAAAATTGTATTTAATAGCACATTCTTACGATGGTACACATCATATAATTTTTCAATGCTTATATTATTAGTAACTGCTAGAGGCACTATCCTTGATAAAGGAAAGTTGGAGTATTTGATTCTAATCCCAGGCTTAGTTAGGCAATGTCAGAGAAATTATTTCATCGGTTAGATGGACGACAAAGTAGTGTACAATATATAAGTATATATCTGCTATATGCAACCTTTGTATGCTACCAAAAATGTAAAGCTAACTATGCATATGCCTAATACAACATGGAAGACAAATGCCAGGTAAAAAGCTGAAGCAAGCTAACTAAAATTTAAGAATACATAAACATTTGATTCCCTATCAAGTGGTCCACTTATTTACATTGCTTCGCATCCAATCATCTGCAATTATTAAGGCAGATGCGTATGTAAGAAGTAAAAAGTGTAAAGAAATATAGGTAGGTCATGGTTGTACAGGGTGTAGGCCTGATGCAGTAAATCATATTTCAGGAAGGTAAAAGACCTAAACCTGCTTCTAGAACCACGAATTTCTATTTGACCAACCCCTCACACACAAGGGTGGTAATCAATTTCAGTGCTAACTGGAAACGACCATAGGCAGCAGGTCACTTGTACAAAGCTACCTCGATCCATCACTCCTGCAAAAAGGAATAGAATAGAAACCAGACCGGAAATAACAAATAAGTCGGGAAGATTTTGGTCCTCACAAAGACTCAACTTGAACATTCTATACCCAAGGATGCTCAATATATAGCATACGACCAAGAAAACCTAAGGAGTTGTGCCACCTCCTGGCACCCATTTTATTAATATCAAATTAGAATCTTAAGAGTGTCAATCAGATCGTTCGTGCCAACCATACCATCTGAACTCAGTTTGCATGACAAATTTTGTTCCATGCTCCAAACAAAAATGTAAGACCTTGAGGAGGAAACCACCAATCTGATATGAACTATGCATCACGATAGATATTAAGCTAACAAACTTTAGGTCATCATGCAATCGCATCAGTAGTAAAGACCAATTCTTGATATTATCTGAACTGTTCCTATTAAAGTATAGTATTTTTTCAGTTATATGAATTAGAGTAAGGCACATTATTTTTCAACCCGAGATATACATGCTAGACTCATATAGCAAGTAACTGAGAAATTCTAAAAATTGATTGTCTGCAAGTACAACACGGACACCATCCTTCTCAACTGAACTACCCTCCACCAATTCCCCCCTTGAGGCACAAAGTTAGCAGCAACTTCTTACCCCAACAAGGCAGCAAGCCCAGTGTACTCGACAACTATCAGAAGTTGAGACGATACCGCCCACCATTGTCGCAATCCAAATTTGGATTCCATTGGGGAACACTTTAGATTTGGAAGATATGCATCCCAGTGCCTCTCCATCCACACAAGAACTCTCAACAAGTCAGAGGATGCAATGAGTTTAATCAGTTTGCCACCAAAGGAATCATTACAATAATTATCTATTACGAAGGACATGACATAGAAACCGATGAAACCTCTCCGGCGGGATGGCGACCCATTTTTGGACAGTCAAGATGGAGATGGCGTCTGAGGCGAAAGTATCCTCATTTCGCAATTGGTCGGTCGGGTCGTCGGAGATGAGCTCGGGAACGGGGGAAAATATCGTACATGCCCACTGAATTTAGGAGAAGGTACCCAGCGAACCGCCTCGGATTCCACCCACGACCACGAACCGCCTCGCATTCGTGTTGACCAGGCATCGTGGCGATCTAGAGCGAGCTATTTTTTCTAGAGAAAGAGTTGCTTGAAACATCGTGTCCTTGACCAAACCCCATAGAAAAACTCGCTCTGATATCACAACGCGGACGCGTGAGAACTCGTGAAATCTAGGGAGCTTAGAGCTCCTTTAGGATTATGAGGGAACAATAATGAGGAAAAAATACTAATTGATTGTCTCTTAGGTACAATTTCAAATGCAAAGAAAAGTTATCACCTCAGTCGAACATAGGAGAGTAAGTTTGCATGGACCAAAGTAGTCATGGATCTTAAAAGCATGACGTCAGACTTGTCTTCCATGTTCTGCACATGTCCAACAGTCCAAGACATAGCTGCATAGCATAGTAGCCAACTACCCAAAATGTCTAAAATCAGGAAATAGACGTATTCAAATGGCCCAATCCTGTAGTTCGAGAGTGGACATAATTGCAGTGTACTTGATTCATCGGAAGCCCTATTCTACATTAAAAAAATTATTTCTGGTATTGGTTCATGGAGATATACACTGAAATTCATGGATATGAAGTTATATTCCTATCATTCTCTTTGGCGAGCTAGATGGGATGGACCAATCGAGATCAATTTTGAAGAAAAACCGAGATAAATTTTGAAGAAGAAAATCTACCTAGGCTCCATGCTGGCAGCAAAAAACAATATTGATTCAAACAAGCTAATTAAAAAATGGCTTCCTTGGACACAACAACTGCTGCTGTTAGATCATACGACGACCCCCCAGCCCCCACAACATAAAGACTAACATGACCTTGGAATAACAAAAAAAGTTGATGATGCTTCAACTACTTCTGAAAATCCACCTGTGGTGCTTAATCGATAGAGCAAACTGAGCTCCTCAAGTGATCCAAAAACAAAAATTGTCCGCTTATCATAAGTAGTTTGGTAGAGAAGACCATACCTCCGGCGGTGTGATCTCTAGAGTCAGGAAGACGCCTGAAACATCAGATCGTGGAGGAGGCAACCAGCGGCGCTCGTGGAGGAACTTGGCACTACAGATCGGGCGGTCATTCAGGAGATCAGGTCAAGGGTGGATCGAAGCTTCAACTTGGGAAAGAGACAGGCTGTGGCAGGAGATCCATGGTGGCGATGTCGCGATCGGCTACAACCAGAGGGTCATGCAGCCTGTACGGGGGATTGGGGGCGGAGGGGAGGGGAGGGTGGATTTTGGAGGAGAGGTCGGCGGCAGGCGAGACAACGTGGCCATGGAGGGGCGATTTTTCTAGATATAGAAAGGGACAGTGCGAGCTCCGAAGCGGCAGCTCTATGGCTCCACCGAGTATATTTCCAGTTTGCCACACACACCACATTAACTCACGCGATGGTATAAAGAAACCGATCAAACAGCCCAACAAACCGATTTTGACCAATGCAAAACGGTTGAATCAACCACAGAGCTGCAAAACTAGGGAGCTTAGAGCTCCTTAGGGATATCTATTACTTAAAACCATGTTAAGGTGCTCACCAGCCGGTCGAGATGCAGACACAACGCCGAGAGCAAAATATCTGGCATAAAATCCCACCGGAAAAGCATAGGTTCACCCGGACCAACCTCTTTATCCTGGTCTAGAAAACACGGAACCATGCGAGTACACGTGCTAATGGCTCGCTCTATGCTCTTACATCTACTCCCTCTGTTTAGAAATATAAGATATTTTAGGTTTGTGAAGGAGATGTATTTAGACACATTTTAGTGTCTAGATTTCAATGTGTCTAAATACATCTCCTTCACAAACCTAAAACATCTTATATTTCTAAACGGAGGGAGTACCCATCATCGCCAGCTACAACTCGATGGCATCAAAAGTGAGCCGAACCAGGGTGGTGGAAATTTATAGCACAACGCTCCTCCGACCCGAGCAAAAAAGCATGACACTATAGCCCTAATGCATAGATTCGCCCCTAGAGAGCTACAACTCGCTCTATGGCTACATCTCTATGGTGGCTTTATACATGGTTAAAAACAAGATCAAGAGAGAGAGGGGAGACTCACCGGCATGCGGGGGTCGATAGATGCATCGGTCAACGTCGAGAAAGATGGCGTCCGCCGACGATGACACTACATTGCCTCCAGAATCGTCTCAACATCGCTGATTTGTAATAGAGAGAAGTGAGGGAGGGGAATGAGCGGTTCAACGAAAAACCGTCTAAAAATATTTTCAGGTAACACCTGATGCATGTAAAATGCATGCATGGACTTTTTAGTTTATTGACACTTATTACCACATATTTACAACTTATACGATATTATATTCACATTTTACATTTATTTATAGGGATTTACCAATGATCCTTTTATTTGGTTTATAATTCTGCAGGATAGCAAAATCCTGTTTTGTGTATTTTTAAGTTTCAGGAACCTAAACTAAGTCAAATGGACCTAGGATTTTCTTAGAAGTATTTTTTGCGAGGAAAAGCAACTGGAGCACAAGAACCATGAGAGTGGAGGCCCTGGGCTCGAACGAGGCTTGGTTGCGCGGCCCCCCTTGCTGTCCGTGCCACCACCCTACGTTCCCTCCCCGAGCCTCCGTGATCATCCATCTTGATCTCTAGCTGAAAGTCATGACCTAAAAACGCCTATAAAAACACCCCCGAGATGATCTCGAGGAGAGCGGCGCAGAAACACAGAAACACCAAAACAGAGACAGAACCATCGAAGATTGGAGAGACAAACATCACCAGAATCAGTTTCGGTGTGATCTCTATCTTCTCCAACATCTTCGGCTTCATAACCATGATAAAGAGAGAGTAGTCCACCTTTGGACTATGGGTTTGTGGTAGTAGCTTGATCTAATTCTTTCTTTATCTATTATTGTTTTAGTACCATATGATCTGCCCAACGTGATTATGGTCATCTATGTAATTGATGTGGTGGATCTTTATTCTGTGAGTTGATATTTGAGATTCGATATATTTTATGGGTAAGATGCATTGGTAAATGCATATTATGTACCCCGTTCTCTATTACTTGTTTTGATCCAACTTGTATGAGAGAGCATGTGTGTGTGGGGGGGGGGATCGTGTGTATTAGATGGAGCAACATGGTTGTAGTGATTGGATAGTGACAACAAATTTAAGATCTATTATGGTTTTTACCTTTCTTTTATTACCTCACTAGAGATAAAGTGAATACATGTGTTATAATCACCTAGTGACAACTCAGATGATCTTGTTTGTTTATGGTAGCATATTTATCAAACATCATGTCAAAGTACTTAACGCTATACTATGTCTGTTTTAAATTCTAGATTTTTTGGAGTATCCTTTCTAAAGGAGTATAAGTAAGATGTGTTGCATCATCTTTATTGTAGGACATTGTGCCCATATGAATGCTTATCATACACATATTGAAGTTTCTTATCAATACATTATTGTTCATTTAAAAGTGAGAAACGCGTTCATCTTTAGAAATGAGACTCCTTCCTTATCACGATGGCACGTCGGGATTTAAAGTGATCTATCTCTTCATAAAAATAGAGTAAAAGAGGTGTTGGTTCAAACTCTCTTAGATTGGATTTTATCTTGTGCATACTAATGAATACCCTTTTGTTTAACTCTCTCCACTTCTACCCCCCCTAATGTCTTTCACCCCCTCCATGGGTGAGATTTGCATGCTAACTATATAATATAAATAGAAAAACACAGTAGGGTTTTTTCCTATGGTTTCACAGTCAAAAACAAAATATTGCTTATTTATTTGTTCTATGCAACCACACTTTATAAGAGAGTAGACAAACCCATGAAACCCCGATCAGTATTTTATTATAAGGAACATGACCTTTATTACTTTCCTTGCTTTTGTACTTGCCGTACCTATTAAATCCCAACAATAAAAACATTTTTACTATTAGAAAACATAAACAAAAACCTAAAAAGACGTTTACCTTATTGTTTTTACTTTCTTGTCTAGTTATATATTGCTTTTACTTTTATTTATTTATAGTTCATTCTAGTTTTACTAATAGGAAACTAACGATGGCTCAGCTGATTATTGAGCTTCGTTGGGAGACCCCAAGAGGAAGGTATGATGAGCATAGCGGCAAGTTTTTTCCTCGGTAAAAACCAAGGTTATCGAACCAGTATGAGAAAGGAAACAACTCAAAGGTATTGCTAGCAACTTGTAAACCTGCACAACACAAACTCAAGACTTTGCCCCAACAAATAGTAAGGTTGTCAATCTCACCAGTTTGCTGAAAACAAAGGATTAACTGTATGGTGTGGAAGGTAATGGTGGTTTGCAGAAAATAAATAGTAACAGTGGAAGATGTATCAACGATAAATATTGGACCGGGGTCCATAGTTCACTAGAGGTGTTCTCCTTAAGATAAACAAACATGTCATGCTGGGTAAACAAATTACAGCAGGGTAATTGACAGGACTGAGCAAGGCATAATAATGCAATACTAGACATTCATGATCCTATGAGATTTGATTGGGCAGTACAACAAGATACATAGACCACCATCCAACTGCATTTATGACAAGTAATCCACCTTCAGGTTATCATCCGAACCCCCTCCAGTATTAAGTTGCAAGCAATGGATAACTGCTTTAAGAAAAGTGTGTAAGGTAAACAATCCACTTGTTCCATGAACAAGAGACTGTTGTTTTCTCCCTAGTAGCAACAACACATCTACAACCTTAGAGATTTCTGTCACTTCCCCAGATTAAATAGAGGCATGAACCCACTATCGAGCATAAATACTCCCTCTTGGAGTCACTAGCATCTACTTGGCCAAGATAGCTGCTAGAAACGGAGAGCATGCAAGATCACAAACAACACAGACATGATAGAATCAATAAGACAAAATCATTAATCAATCTGACATAGTAATCTCAATATCCATCGGATCCCCGCAAACACAACATGCATGATTACAAATAGATGATCTTGATCATGAACAGAGCTCACAAGATCTAAACATGGTAGCACAAAGGAGGAGAGACAACCATATAGATAATACATGGACCCGTAGTACAAGGTGTAACTACTCACGCTTCATACCAGAGGCTAGCATGATGAAGAAGAAGGCCTCCGGTATGATCTCCCCTCCGGCAGGGTGCCGGGAAGAGCTTCAGATCCCCTGATCTAGGGACAATGGTGGCGAAGGCTACAGACTGTTTTGTGCAAGATTGATCGACTACTTAGGGTTTTGGTATGGGGGGGGTCTTTATAGGCGAAGAGGCGAGGCAGGGGGAACCTAGGGTGGCCGCACCCCCTAGGAGAGAGCCCACCCAGGCCGCGTGGCCAGCAGGTGTGGCCCCCTGGTGGCTCTCCTCCGTCTCGTACTCTGGCTCCATGTTCCCCACGGTAAAATGTTGACTTTGGATTTTGTCCCGTCCAATTCCGAGAATATTGATTTTCTGCCTTTTTTAGAACCAAAAACAGAAGAAAACAGGCAACCGGCACTGTGGCATCTTGTTAATAGGTTAGTACCAGAAAACATATAAAAACACCTCAAAGTGTAGACAAAGCAAAGCAAAGTAGATACTAAAGAAGCATGGAACATCAAAAATTATAAATACGTTTACGACGTATCAAGCATCCCCAAGCTTAACTCCTGCTCGTCCTTGTAAGATCCCTCCTTTGTAAAGGAAAAGGATCCCTGTGATTGCAATGCTAGTCCCTGGATCATTGCTAGCATCCACAGTTTAAGATGAAGTACACAGATACAAAGGTCATTTATTACATCCATTCCATAGATAAAACATAGTCTTTTACAACTCAAGGCCACAGGCCTAATACAAGAGTTTGGAATAAGTAAATAATTATAAGTCTTCATCTTCATGTGCCACAGGCAAACATGTTGAGTGTAGACTCATGACACCTAATCCTCATCAGAGTAACCTGCAACATCACAAGTTACAGCCACAGTGGGTCAATACTTTGGAATAGTATTGGCAAGTGATACCTTAGTAAATTTTAAGTGGACTATATTACTATATGCATTTTGGCTAAGTGTAGCTTGGCTTGCTTTGCTCAAAATAGGTTTTTCCTATTAGTTGAAATCACTAAGTTTTTCTTTGTCAAAAACTTTTCCCAAGAAACCATCAATAGACATTGAGGTCCTTCACCCTTGTTCACCCACAAGTTTTACTTAGAAGTTGGAGTGATGAGATTCTTGATAGCTTCCATGTCTTGATGCTCAAGTTGTCCATTGCCATGGACTTGGCTAAGTACTTAGATTTTTCCATCTGCAGAGGTTGTGCACTTTCCCCACCAGACTTGGTTTCCCAAGACAGGACCTTTCAGAAACCTTCCCTTAGCCAAATGGACGCGTTCCAACCTATCATCCCACTACCACCAACTGTCCAAATGACTAAGTTCTAGCAACCTATGTGATCCAGGCAGAGCCCATATTGCCAAGTGGCTGCACTATAAGCTTCTCAATACTTGGCCTCTAAAATCCCTTTGTTCCTGGGTGGCATACCACAAGTGAGATACATAAGGTAAACCATATCCATGGGCCTTGTGTAACCACTCAACCAAAAACCACCAATCAAGTCCCTTTCTACCCAGGTGATTCATTGACTTAGTTGTTTTATTAAGAAAACATAAGTCCAAAGACTTAGAAATATTTTCATCATAGCATGTATATTTCACCAACCCTTGTTTGCTACTAGCTAGGCTAAGCATGGCATAGATAGTAACTTAACTTAGAAATTTCCTAGCAATTCTACAACTACTTAGGATTTTCCCAATATGGCATTTGGCAAAAATAGTAACATGCAAGACTTAGCAAAATATTTCTAATGCTTGTATAAAAATATAGGGATGGAAATATTCATGAAGTACCACTTGCCTTGGTAGTGGGGAGAGTAGCACTCTTCACAATCACAATCACTAGCACCAAAGTCTACACAAAGAATATAATCACAATCACATTCAAGTCATATACAAGCAAAAATATATATGCATGCATGCAAGATGCTAAGTGATGGTTTTTTTTGAAACTCAACCAAGCAAGTGCATAGTACTGAATTCTAAACAAGTCAAAACTTTGCCAAACCAAGTTTATTTGTCACTAAACCATTTCCTAAACAATTCATATGATTAAAATAGTCCTAAACAAGTTTCTGCAAAAGAAACCATTTTAACAGAACCTAAAATTTAAACACATTGAATAAAGAGAAAGGGCTTGTCTTCCTGATTCCAACGGTATAAAATTTGCAAAAATCTAACGTGGAAATCAAAAGTTATAGCTTAATCAAATTTGAATCTAAATCTGTTTCAAATTATGTTCTAAAACCAAACCTTAGCCACGCGTCCTATTCTTATTGGCGCGTACCGGTTCGCGTGGATCGACCAGCGTGGACCGTCAGATCTAACTAAACGCGCACGGCTCAGATTGACACTTACCCCTTCGATGCAGATCTAATCTAGAGCGCTGGATCTAGATCCTACGGCTGCTAATCAACTGACCACATCTAAGCGGCGCTAGCGGTGACGACTGGCGGCGGCGCGTCTGTCAGGGGCGGCGCTGGCGTTCTAGGTCGCGCGGGAGTGGGGGAAGAGGCTTACCAGAACCGCAGGGAGCTGCTGATGCTCAAGGTGGCAATGGTTCATCAAGGGGCACGCGGATACGGCGAGGATTCCTCGTCGGAGTAGAGGCACACGTCGGGCAGGCCTTGGCGTCGACGGAGGCGAGGTTCTGGAGCGAGCTAAGACAAACCAACGGTGCCGTTAGATGCGCACAAACCTGGCAAACTCGTGAGTGTCAAAAAGGGGAGTAGGGGTGGTCGGAATCTACCAAGAGGGGTTGCCGGAGTTGCGCCGAGCCTCGGTCGCTTCCAGTGGTGGACGGTGACGGCGTCCTAGGGCGGTACAGAGAAAATGGAAGATATGAGAAGATGCGCAGAGGCATGTAGATCATACTCGCATGAAGCAGAGACCAAGGGGAGAACGATGCTCACCGTAATTGGTCGCCGGAGGTCGTTGGTGCTGCGGCGGTGTGGGCGCGATTACGGGCAGCCTGGTGGCGTACTGTCAAAGCTGAGTGAGGGGAAAAGAGCGGAGTGGGGAGAGGATCTTATAGCCAGAGCAGGGGCGGAGATTACGCACGCATTCATCGCCTATTAAGAGGATTAAAATCGCGGCAGAGGAGGGGAAGAAACGGGCGGCGACGTGTTCCTGCGCGGGATTTGGGGAAGACGACGGTGACGTGGACGGGGCCCGCTTGTCAGCGAAATAAGCACAGAGGGAGTTGGGTCCAGGCGTTAGTGACTGAGTGGGTGCGTATGAGCGTGCGAGAGAGAGAGAGGTGGCCCGGGTGGGCTAGCTGGGCCGCGTCTGTTGCTGGGCCAAATTCCTGGCGCCGGCCCTTTTCCAATTCTTTTCTCTTTTCTTTTTTCTAATTTGATTTTCAGGAATGGTTTTCAAATGAATTCAAACTCCATTTGAATTCAAATTTATTTGGGATTTTTGCAGTGTGCAACATACTCAAATCTAGGTATAAAACCATGTGGTTACTTTGAAAAGGCTTGGTCATTTTTGGAAAAACAAAATAATAGGGACATTGCACTTGGTTTGCAAATGTTTGAAAATTGTTTTTGAAACCATTTCTATTTTGTAAAATTTTGTTCAAACTCTACACTCAAGCCAAACAATATAGAAGCAACCAAACTTGGTTTTTAAAGCACTAAGCTCTCAAGTGAGGATGGGCATCTGATTTAAGTTGGTTCACATAAAATGATAGCACTATGTGCTTCTGTTTTCTTGAAATGAGTTTGAAATTGATCTCAAATCTATATGCATGCATGAATGATATGCAATCTTTGAAATCATGATTTTAGGGATGTTACAAATCTAACCCCCTTAAGGTGAATCTCGCCCTCGAGATTCGGATTGGCTAGCAAATAGGTGAGGGTGGTCTTTCCGAAGATCATCTTCTCTTTCCCATGTTGCTTCCTCTTCGGAATGATGATTCCACTGCACTTTGCAAAACTTGATAGTCTTCGTCCTTGTGACTCTTTCTGCAGTCTCAAGAATCTTGATAGGTTTCTCTTCATAGGTGAGATCACTTTCCAATTGAACCTCCTCAAAAGGTATAGTATCCTTCAAGGAAGTTTCTTCCATTTCTGGGTGACATTTCTTAAGCTGACTCACATGAAACACATTATGGACAGCTGACAGAGATTCTGGCAATTCAATTTCATAGGCAACTTATCCTTTGCGACTTAGAATCTTGAATGGCCCAACATATCTTGGTGCCAACTTTCCTTTGACTCCGAATCTCTTCACTCCACGAAGTGGTGATACTCTAAGATAAGCTCTATCACCAACTTCGTAGGTGACTTCTCTACGCTTAGGATCTACGTAGCTTTTCTGTCGGGACTGTGCTATCTTCAACCTGTCCTTAACCAACTTGACCTTCTCTTCGGCTTCTTTGATAAGATCTGGCCCGAATAAACTTCTTTCTCCCACACCATTCCATAACAATGGGGTGGTACACTTTCTTCCGTAGAGAAACTCAAACGATGCCATCTCAATGCTGGCTTGATAGCTGTTGTTATAAGAAAATTCTGCGTAAGGCAGACTTTCATCCCAACTGGCTCCATAGTCTAGGGCACATGCCCTCAACATGTCTTCAAGAATTTGATTAGTTCTTTCTGTTTGTCCATCGGTTTGAGGATGAAAAGCAGTACTGAATTCCAACCTCGTTCCCAATGACTCATGTAGCTGTCTCCAAAAATGGGAAGTGAATTGAGTTCCCCTATCAGACACAATACTCTTGGGCACACCATGTAGACATACAATTCTACTCATGTAGATTTTGGCTAACTTGGCACTTGTATAAGTTGTCTTCACGAGTAGAAATGAGCCACTTTAGTTAGGCGATCCACTACTACCCATATTGAATCATATCCTGACCTAGTCCTTGGTAATCCGGTAATGAAATCCATACCAATCTTGTCCCACTTCCAATCAGGAATAGGTAGTGGTTGAAGCAAACCTGCTGGTTTCTGATGCTCCGCTTTCACTCTACTACACACATCACACAAAGCAATATGTTCGGCAATGTCCCTCTTGAGATTATTCCACCAAAATCTTTCTTTCATGTCCATGTACATTTTGGTGTTACCTGGGTGAATAGAATACGGAGAGTTGTGTGCTTCTTGCAAAATTAGTTTCCGCAACTCCTGGTCTTGTGGAACACAAATACGTTTCCCATGCCATAAAGTACCTTGTTCGTCTTCATGGAAACTTTTAGATTTCCCTTGGCCAATCTTTTCCTTAATCTCTTCAACTTCCTTACCAGTCTTCTGGGTTTCTCTGATCTTGTCCAACAAGGTGGGTTGAACATCTAATGACATGAGATGTCCTTCCGGCACAATCTCCAATCTGAGTTTCCTAAATTGGGTACACAGATCATCTGGCAATTCTCCTTTAGTAAGGCCATTCACAAATACCTTACGACTTAGAGCATCTGCTACAACATTTGCTTTACCGGGGTGGTATTGCAAACTTAAGTCATAGTCTTTGATAAGCTCTAGCCATCTTATTTGCCTCATATTGATTTCTTTCTGGGTGAAGATGTACTTCAAACTTTTGTGATCCGTGAACACTTCAGAACGCTTTCCCAAAAGATAATGTCTCCATGTTTTGAGTGCATGGACAACAGAGGCTAACTCTAAATCATGAGTAGGATAGTTCACCTCATGAGTTTTGAGTTGTCTCGAGGCATAGGCCACAACTTTACCATCTTGCATAAGTACCGCACCCAAACCTTGATGAGATGCATCACAATATACTTGGAAATCCTTTTCCAAGTCTGGCAGACACAAAACTGGTGCTGTCACAAGTCTCTTCTTCAACTCCTGAAAGCTGACTTCACAACCTTCAGACCAAGCAAACTTCTTGTCTTTCTTTAACAATTCAGTCATGGGCTTAGCTACCTTAGAGAAATTCTCAATAAACCTTCTGTAGTAACCTGCTAAGCCAAGGAAACTACGAACTTCATTCATGGACTTGGGAGATTCCCATTCAGTCACAGCTGAATCCTTAGCAGGATCAACTGCTACACCATCCTTTGTCATAACATGACCAAGAAAACCAACTTCCTCCAACCAGAACTCACATTTGCTGAATTTGGCATAAAGTTTATGCTCTCTTAACTTCTCAAGTATCAAACGCAAATGTCCTTCATGCTCTTCTTTGCTCTTGGAGTAGACTAAGATGTCATCGATGAAAACGACAACAAACTTGTCGAGGAATTCCATGAACACTTTGTTCATCATATTCATGAAGTATGCTGGAGCATTAGTCAAACCAAAAGGCATTACGGTATACTCATACAATCCATACCTGGTGGTGAATGCTGTTTTTGGTATGTCTTGTTCTCTTATCTTGAGTTGAAAGTAGCCTGACCAGAGATCAATCTTTGAGAACACACATGCTCCTTCTAGCTGATCAAACAAGTCATTGATTCTAGGCAAAGGATATTTGTTCTTGATAGTTACCTCGTTGAGTGAACGGTAATCTATGCATAACCTTTGACTTCTATCTTTCTTCTCCACAAACAAAACTGGGGCTCCCCAAGATGAAGAACTTGGTTGAATAAATCCTTTCTGCAACTTTTCTCCAAGTTGCTTCTTGAGCTCTTTCAGTTCATCAACTGACATTTTATATGGTCTCTTTGCTATTGGTCCAGAACCTGGTACCAAATCTATCAGAAATTCCATATCTCTATCTGGTGGCATTTCCGGCAATTCTTCCGGAAACACATCCGGATACTCACTCACAATTGGCACACTGTCCATGCTAACCCCCTTAAGAGAATTAAGCATACTCCTTTTTGCTTCAAAACTGGTCTTGAATCTGATCCTTTTATTTTCTGGAGTTGTGAGTGAGACAGTATGGTTGGCACAATCTATCACTCCTTTGTACTTAGTCATCCAGTCCATTCCCAGAATGACATCCAATCCTTGGGAGTTTAGAATTATCAAGTTAACGGGAAACTTATACTTCCCAAATTCTATGACTAGATCATGACATCCCGAATTCACTATCATTTCTCCACCAGGAGAACTTACTTTTATAGGACACCCAATAGTTTCTACCGGTAGTTCATTTCTTTCAACAAATGCTCTTGATATGAATGAATGAGATGCACCAGTATCAAAGAGTACAAATGCTGGAATGGAATTGAGTCTGAACTTACCAGCAACAGCATCAGGTTCCTCATAGAACTCCTCCACATTGATGTGGTTTACCTGTCCCTTCTGGAAAGGGTTGGGCTTGACAGGTCCTTCAACTTTCTTTTCAGGGCACTCATTTGCATAATGCCCCATCTTCTTGCATTTGAAGCATTCAACCTGACTGATGTCTCTCTTAACAGGATGACTTCCACTTCCACTACCATTACCACTGTGGTGGCTCTTATGTCCACTCTTGTGGTTCTTGTACTTGTCATTGTCATGACTGCGATGATGCTTGTTGTCATGACGGTTGTGGTTGTGGTGCTTGTTGAATTTCCCATGCTTGTGGGATCCTGAGCTTCCACTGTCATCATAGTGAGATCGTTTGTGAGACGATCCCGAACTGTGCTTATCGGAGTGCTCTTTCTACTCTCGACTTGCTTCATTTTGTTCTCCAATATTGCAGCCTTGTCACAGAGCGACTGATAAGTGGGAACATATGCCACAACCAATTGCAGATTCAGCTCATCATTCAAGCCCTCAAGAAATTTTTCCTTTCTCTTGGCATCTGTGTCAACCTCATCCGGTGCATAACGCGCCAGATTGTTGAACTCCTCAATGTACTCAACCACGCTGCGGTGGCGCTGCTTCAGATTGTGGAACTCCTTCTTTTTCAGACTCATTATTCCTGATGAGATATGAGCAGTGCGAAAGCCATCCTCAAAGATAGCCCATGTCACTTCATCTATAGGAGTGGTGATCTGGAAGTTGTCCCACCAAGTGGCGGCTGGCCCCTCCAGCAGATGTGCTGCAAATCTGACCTTTTCAGCATCCGTATAGCCCACGGTTACTAAGTCTTTGTTTACAGAACACAGCCAGTCATTGGCCAGCATGGGATCAGTCGTCCCTGAAAACTTAGCTGGCCTTAATCTCAGGAATCTGGTAAGCATATCAAAGCCCGGAGGGTTGTTGTTGTTGTTATTGGGGTTGTTGTTGTTGTTATTGTTTTGGTTCTAGATGAATGTTGTCATCATCTGCATCAGCTGTGTTTGAGCAGTCATCATTTGTTGCATTTCTGGAGTGATGTTGTTGTTGTTGTTGTTGTTGTTGTTGTTGGGGTTGGGGTTTGCACGATGGGGAGGCATCTGTGGTTTGTTCAAATAGAGATAAGAATAAGATACCCATAGATGCTTTCATGCACATTACATCACATAAACAAACACAAAGCATGCAACACAAGAGATAAAAGTTCAACAACAAGATAACGAGTTCACAAAGTAAAACACACAAGTAGCAAGCCTTCCACATGTCGGATGGTCCAATAACAAGTTCTCAAATAACAAGTATGATAATAAAAGATAAACGAGTAGTCAAGTCTACTCATCGGCATCAATCTCCTCCTCGACAAAGGTAAGACCCGCGTTCTCCATCGCGGCCTTGTTCTCCTCAATAGTAGTGGTCAAGGACTCTATCTTGGCCTTGAGAGCCCTCTTCTGGGAACGAAGCCTCTCTATCACCGTCTGCTGCTGCTCTAGCTCGAAGTCCTTGGACTGTAGTTCTTCAGTCATGTCCCGGATCTTCTTGTTCCTATCCTGGACACGTTTCTCCTAACTCTTGAACTTCCTGTCCTAGGTCTCGAACTTCGCCTCCATTTCCTTGACTATCTCGTCCTGCTGCGCGAAGAGCTTGTCCTTCTCGCGAAGCTGCACCTGGAGCTCATCGTTGCTGAGCATGACATTGGTCCTGTCCGTGTCCACGTGCCTAATGAGAGACTCTAAGTCCTGGAGGTACAGACGTATCGGCTCTGCTGCGTCCCTCGAGTCGTCCTCGAAGTCGATGGACTCTCCATCCTCATCACGTCTTCCGAAGACATGGAAGTGAGTGCCTCTAACCTGTCGGGAGTGTCGACCTAGCAGACGTCCTATCAGGTCCTGCATAACTACCTCCATGCCTCTCTCCCTGTCATCGTGCATAAGCTTGAAGACGATGGCCTCCGTAGTAGGCTCTGTCTGGCGTCCGGGCTGGTTCACCTTGAAGCCCCAGAGGTCCTTCCTCTCGAACTTGGTGAGTGGATGCACCATGATGGTGGGAAGAGGGAGATTGAGCAAAGTGGTAAGCTCAACGATACGAGGACCAAAGCGGGTAACCTGGAACTCCTCAACAGTGCTGATGGTAATAGGCATCTATTTATAAGATAGAAAAGTTAGAACAACACAACTCAAGATAAAATAAAAGTCATAACATCACATACATATCCTTGGAAAGCAAAATCACACAAGTCATGCATACATGAATTCATTACATCAACCAAGGTCCAATCATATTTTAAGGTAACATTTTGGAAAATAAGGTGATAGGTGGTAGTCCAACTAACGAAGTACGTTTACAATCCTATCTCACTGGATCTGTTGGCTAACACAATGTTCCTAGAAGCAATCAGCCTATCTTGCTCACATGATTCCATCACTAAGTCTATAATATCTCCTCTTAAGGTTTGGTTGGTAGCTTCCAACTCTTGGGTATGTTCCTTCTCTTTCATCAAGTCTTTTTGGAGGTTGAGCATTCTGCACTTGACTCTAGCACTAAGTTCTTTGATAGTCCTCCAAGCTTCTTCTCTTGCTGACTCAAAGAATGTGGTGTGCACCACAGTGTTGGTGTACATGCAGAATCCTGTTTCTTTGGGGTTGTCTTCCTTGTTTTTGTACAAGTGAAGTTGCACCCACCAGTACTCAACTCCTTCATCCATCACTGGAAAGCCCTTGTACACAGCTGCACCATGTATTTCCATTGCCACCATGAGGTCCTTGAGAATTTTGGGAAACTCTGTCTCACACTCCAAGGTCATGGTCATGAGTGGTCCTTTCCTTACGGCTTCGTTGATGGAGCTCATCTACAAATAGAGATGAGATAGAGAAGATTAGAAAAGTTTACGAGAAGAATAGACAAGTGTATAAGTAGTTGAAAATTTTCCTTAGTGGTTTCTAATCCTAGGGTCATAATCCTACAGGCAACACAGTGCCCTGATACCATGTCACATCCCAAGATTTTCCAAATCTTGTAATGTGAAAAATAAATGAATAAAATAAAACTTTATTTGATTTTCAGGGCCAGAAGAAACTTTTTTTGAATTCAATTGGAAATTCAAACCTATTTGGATTAAATAAATCCTAAGGGGATTAAAAAAATAAATACTTAGCAAATGAAAAATAATAATATTCTATTACTACTTGAAATTTTAATAAAAAGGGTTTTAGCTTTCAAATTGAAAAGGAAGGTTTTTAAATAAAGATTATTCTATAAAGCCAAAGTAAACCTTGGCCAAAGTTGTGAAAACAATAAAGGTTTTGCTTTGAATAAAATAATAAAGATTTACTTAAAACAATAAGGATTTAATATCCAAGTCTACTAATAAAAGTTCTATTATTTCACTTAACCATCAAAACTTGTTTATTCAATTTAAATAAGTTTTCCAAATGATTTATACTTCCAAATAAAACCTACTGAATTGGTTTTGAAAATATTTGGATTTCAAATAGAAATTTTATTAAATAAATCCAAACCCTATTTGATTTAATGACATTGGACTATTTACTTAATTATTAATGGACCCTATTATTAAAATTATTATTTTGAATTTGGATGTTGGTTCATATTACTAAACAGAACTAATTTCAAAATTACAAGGATTGGTGTTGTTTGGATTGATTTGGTTGATGTTTGTTTGTTTGGAAATTCAAAACAGGAAATAGAATTAGAAAAAGGAAAAAGATTCAGAAACAGAAAAAAATAAGAAAGGACGACCCAACCCATCAGCCCACTAAATCCCAGAAGCAGCCCAGCTCCCCCTCCCCCCGAAGAAAACGATTCGCACCTCATTTCTGACCCGTACAGAGTATGACCAGTGGACCCTCCCCTCCTTTCTTTTCCCACTGACCAGCAGGCCCCACTTTTCCTATTCATCGTCCTCACCGCAACAACCTGTTCTTCCTCCCCCTCGTCACCGTTGCTGCCTCTAATTACTCGCATCAATTCGAGTAAATGGCTGAATGAATTCCCCCAGTAACCTCACACATTTAATCGCCCACGCTCCCTCCTCCTTTCCCCTCTGTCGCCACTCCTTCTCCGCCCCGAGGCTGCCACAATTCGGTTCAGCACTCCCTCTGTTCCGACGACCTTCCTCGTCGAATTCCAGCCGAGATTCGCCGCCCTTGCCTCCCTGTGCAACCTAGAAGCTTCCCCACTCCCAGACACTCCTCCCCGTACCCTCCGTTCGACCGCGGGAGCCTCAGAGCGTCGGCTTTGACAAGATCTGACGACGCCGCCGTCTGCAACCTCTCCGACGACCTCCCCCGGTAAGCACTGACCGCCCCGCGTTTTCTCGATCACGCAAACCTCCTTGCTTTGGCCTTGTGCAGCTAACCAAGTCCTCCATTTGTCTTCTCGTGGACCACAGCATCTCCCGTCGTCGACCGGAGCCGCCAGACGCCGTTGCAAGCTCCGGTGAGGAATTGCAGCAAACCTCGTGCGCCCCTTGCCCCATCGACCACACGCCGAGCTTCACCACGACCTCGCGACCTTGGTGAGCCCCTTCTACTCCTCTCTCGCTTCCTAGACCACCGGCACCGTCTACACCTGACCGCGCCGCCATTCGGCGCCGCGTCGGCGCCGCTCGCATATGGTCAAACGCACCAGTGCCGTAGGATCTCGATCCGACGCTTACGATAGATCGCTTGAGCTGCGAAGGGGTACATTCTCTGTGCCGCACGATCGATTAGATCCAACGCACCGCAACGCTGATCCGCGCGAAAGGGTACCGTCCAGTAAAATCCTGCCGCGTGGCACTAGATCTGTTTAAAAGAATTTTTGAATCAGATTTATTTGCAAACTTCAAACCCTTGTAACTTTGGATCCACACGTCCAAAAATAACAAATTTTATGTCGTTGGATTCAGGAGAGCAAGACCTAGCCAACCATTCCCTTGGTTTAGCAAATAGTATCTGTTAGTTTGCTTATTTTTGCAGATCCTTTTGTGTGCTTGTTTAGAGTAGAAAAATTGTTTAAAATTGATTTTTGGGTTAAAACTTTTGCAAAATGGTTTGATGTGACCTTACTGACCCTAGGAACCAACCCATGCTTTTGAAAATGAAATTGGAAAAATTTAGAATGGATTAATTGAATTAGTCTATTTCTAGCTAAGTAAAGATAATGGTTTTATTATGAAAAAGGATTTTGGAATAAAACTTTGGGAAAATATTTTGATTCAAAGCTACTGACCCAAAACACCAAGTCTTGGGAGTTAGAAACTTTTGGTGATAAACTTAAAGATTTTTGATTTGATAAAACCACTTTCCACCACATAAAATGTTGAATGGATTTTAAAATAGTTTTTGGGCAAAACCCTCTAACTAATGACTTTGCCATTTTGGTAAATGACCAATTTGGACCTTACAAAGTTTAGAAACCTAGTGGAGACCATCCTTGCAATAGAACCATCCCTTGAATACTTATGCATGACTTAGATTCCATTGCTTTGTGAGTGTGAAATTGTTTGTTTGACTTTGGTTTGGAATGTTAGTTGATTTTGTGTTTGCTTGATTAACTTGTAGTGAATTTAGCAAAGTGTGAGACTAGCAAGATCAAGGAGTGAACCACCATTCCCTACCAAAAAGGCAAGTTACACTATCATCTAAAGTCCTACTATTTTCATTATACTTAGTGGATTTTGAAAACATGCATGAAAAGAATTTTATACTTATGCTATGCTAAATCCTAATAGGATTCCCTATACATTACTTAGTGAAAACAATGTAGTTGTTACATGCTTAGCCATGCTATATTTTGAAAAGAGATACATGTTGAGATTTTATGAAGTTGAGAAAAGGACTTGTGTTTTTATATAATAAAACAAGGACTCAATGAACCACCTGGGTGGCCAAGGATACTTTGAGTATTGGAGAAGGTGGCAACAAAAGGAACCATGACTATGGCAATCTCTTTGTGTTGTGCTCCAAAGTAAAACCACCCAGGAAACTTAGAGATTGAACATGTTTCTCGTACAGTGGCTTCCGTGTACAGCCACATGCTAAATGGGCTCTGGCTTAGTCAACTACCTAGTGGAAGTCCCATGCATTGGCATCTTCAGGTTAACTAGATTTGTGTAAGGGAGTAACCCTACATTTGTGCCTGGTAGACAAGCTAGCATTGTGTATTGGGAGGACTCCTATGGAAAGACTTTGTCACATTCTCGATCTGCCGGTACTCCATTTTGGTGAGTACTTATCCAGCGGCCACTGGTGGCGTCAAGACGAGATTGTGTCATGTGGGTAAAGTGTACAACTTCTGCAGAAGATCAAATTCTAAGTACTTAGCCGTGTCCCCGGTTATGGACAATACTGAGCAACTAAGGCCTGAAGCTATGGAAGATCTCGACACTCTAATTTCTAAAAGAAAACTTTTAAAAACTTGAACACTTGGGGTTACCAAGGTGCTCAAGAGATTTTGACAAAGACTTGAACACTTGGGGTTACCGAGTTCAAGGGATTCTTGGAAAAGAGATTTGACAAAGGATCAAAACCATTTTGAAAAGATAGGATAAAAGATTGCTTTATGCAAATGAGCCTAAAACTCTACTTAGCCAAATATGCATGTAAAGAATAGGATCCACTCATATTCAACCAAATAGTGAATCTTGCCAATACAATTCAAATGTATTGACCCTTGTGGCTGTAACTTGTAATGTTGCAGGTTTGATTGATTTTAGTGAAGATTGTTTGATTAGGATACAAAGTCTACAACCAACATCTGCCTGTGGCACTTTGAAGATGAAGGACCCCATGATTATAATTATTCTGCTGCAATGTAATGTAATAGCCAAATGAGCTATGTTTTGATGTAATAAAATTATGTTATTCCTGGTTATAAAGTTGTATTATGACCTTTGTTTCTTGATATTACATCTATACTGTGGATGCTAGCTATTGATCCAGGGACTAGCATTGTAAACACATGAGGAATCTACCTTATTAAAGGTTGGGACCTCTTACAGATGGTATCAGAGCATTGTGTTGCATGTAGGATTTGTAAACCTAGGATTGGACAAAAACCCTTAGAAAAATAGGAGTTGTATTTTGTTCCAAAAACTTATTTACAAAATCTTGTAAACCCTTTCCTCAACCACTTTGGTTTCAACTCTACATCTCATCTATTTCAAACTTGATGGAAAAACCTACCCCATGGCCAAAGACTACACCATGTGCAAAGGACTTCTTCAACATCTTCAGCATGTTCACCAAGGACTTCCAACTTGGATATCACTAAGGACTACTAGTGAAAACCAAGAAGACATTAGATTGCCTACCAAAGACATTGATATCAAGTTAGTGTATGGATCATATTGTCCTATGAGGTATGATTATACTAAGTTGTTATTTCAAGAAAAACTTGTTGTTTCCTTCAACTCATGAGTTAAGCTCATAAGTGGTTAAGTGATTGGTTGCTTGTTGAATGTTTGATGGTTTGATTGTTTGATTGAACTTGGTTGTTTTGAGTTAGATTTTTTTTTTAAAACCTATCCACCAATACTTATCCCTATCAAACCAACAGATGCCTCCCCGTCATGCCAACCCAAACCAAAACAACAACAACCTCACCCCTGAGATGCAACAGATGATGGCAGCTCAGACACAGTTGATGCAGCAGATGACCACATTCATACAGAATTTGAATAACAACAACAACAACAATAACAACAACAATCAGAATAATCCTCCAGCACTTGACATGCTCACCAAGTTTCTAAAACTTAGGCCTGCAAGGTTCTCTGGAACAACTGATCCAATGGAAGCTGATGACTGGTTACGTTCAGTAAACAAAGACTTAGTGACTGTTGGTTGCACTGATGAAGAAAAAGTAAGGTTTTCAGCATTTCTGCTTGAAGGACCAGCAGCAACATGGTGGGACAACTTTCAAATCACCACTCCCCTTGAAGATGTGACTTGGGCTATTTTTGAGGATGGATTTAGAACAACTCACATCTCACCTGGAGTAATGTACTTGAAGAAAAAGGAGTTTCACAATCTGAAACAACGTCATCTCAGTGTGGCTGAGTATATTGAAGAATTCAACAATCTGGCACGCTATGCACCGGATGAAGTTGATACAGATGCTAAGAGAAAGGATAAATTTCTTGAAGGACTTAATGATGAGTTGAACCTGCAGCTAGCTGTTGCCTATGTCCCAACTTATCAATCACTCTGTGACAAAGCCACAATATTGGAAAACAAGATGAATCAAGTTGAGAACAGAAAGAGGAAACATAAACTCAAGAACTATTCAGGATCATCAAAGAAGAAGCATTCATACAGAAAGAGCAAGGAAGATTCTGAACCACATCAGTATCACTACAACAACAATGAAGGTGAAAATAATGGAAATGATACTGACAATGGAGATGACCTTGGTCAGAACCAACATGACACTTTCAGGAAGAAAGACATTAGCCAGTTGCAGTGCTATAATTGTAAGGAACTTGGACACTATGCATCAGACTGTCCAGAGAAGAAAAAGAAAAAGGATGCCAGAAGAGCCAATGGAAATGACTCCAATGTGACCCAAAAAGGACATGTGAACCACATTGACCTAAATGGAAACTTTGAAGAGATAGAAGAAGTGGATGTCAGGATTTAGAAAACTCAGAAGAGTCAAATAAGGATTTCTTGTCTGATTATTGAGTTGAACTTTTTGCCAAGAGAACCATCAATGTAACCCTATGAGACTTTATTTTAAGGGTGGTAGTACCCTAGTTATTCTAAGCCTACTTGTAACCCCAGCCTTCCCAAATCTCGGGACGAGATTTATTTTAAGGGTGGTAGCCTGTCACATCCCAAGATTTTCCATATCTTGTAATGTGAAAAATAAATGAATAAAATAAAACTTTGTTTGATTTTCAGGGCCAGAAGAAACTTTTTTTGAATTCAATTGGAAATTCAAACCTATTTGGATTAAATAAATCCTAAGGGGATTAAAAAAAATAAATACTTAGGAAATGAAAAATAATAATATTCTATTACTACTTGAAATTTTAATAAAAAGGGTTTTAGCTTTCAAATTGAAAAGGAAGGTTTTTAAATAAAGATTATTCTATAAAGCCAAAGTAAACCTTGGCCAAAGTTGTGAAAACAATAAAGGTTTTTCTTTGAATAAAATAATAAAGATTTACTTAAAACAATAAGGATTTAATATCCAAGTCTACTAATAAAAGTTCTATTATTTCACTTAACCATCAAAACTTGTTTATTCAATTTAAATAAGTTTTCCAAATGATTTATACTTCCAAATAAAACCTACTGAATTGGTTTTGAAAATATTTGGATTTCAAATAGAAATTTTATTAAATAAATCCAAACCCTATTTGATTTAATGACATTGGACTATTTACTTAATTATTAATGGACCCTATTATTAAAATTATTATTTTGAATTTGGATGTTGGTTCATATTACTAAATAGAACTAATTTCAAAATTACAAGGATTGGTGTTGTTTAGATTGATTTGGTTGATGTTTGTTTGTTTGGAAATTCAAAACAGGAAATAGAATTAGAAAAAGGAAAAAGATTCAGAAACAAAAAAAATAAGAAAGGACGACCCAACCCATCAACCCACTAAAGCCCAGAAGCAGCCCAGCTCCCCCTCCCCCCGAAGAAAACGATTCGCACCTCATTTCTGACCCGTACAGAGTATGACCAGTGGACCCTCCCCTCCTTTCTTTTCCCACTGACCAGCAGGCCCCACTTTTCCTATTCATCGTCCTCACCGCAACAACCTGTTATTCCTCCCCCTCGTCACCGTTGCTGCCTCTAATTACTTGCATCAATTCGAGTAAATGGCTGAATGAACTCCCCCAGTAACCTCACACATTTAATCGCCCACGCTCCCTCCTCCTTTCCCCTCTGTCGCCACTCCTTCTCCGCCCCGAGGCTGCCACAATTCGGTTCAGCACTCCCTCTGTTCCGACGACCTTCCTCGTCGAATTCCAGCCGAGCTTCGCCGCCCTTGCCTCCCTGTGCAACCTAGCAGCTTCCCCACTCCCAGACACTCCTCCTCGTACCCTCCGTTCGACCGCGGGCGCCTCAGAACGTCGGCTTTGACAAGCTCTGACGACGCCGCCGTCTGCAACCTCTCCGACGACCTCCCCCGGTAAGCACTGACCGCCCCGCGTTTTCTCGATCACGCAAACCTCCTTGCTTTGGCCTTGCGCAGCTAACCAAGTCCTCCATTTGTCTTCTCGTGGACCACAGCATCTCCCGTCGTCGACCGGAGCCGCCAGACGCCGTTGCAAGCTCCGGTGAGGAATTGCAGCAAACCTCGTGCGCCCCTTGCCCCGTCGACCACACGCCGAGCTTCACCACGACCTCGCGACCTTGGTGAGCCCCTTCTCCTCCTCTCTCGCTTCCTAGACCACCGGCACCGTCTACACCTGACCGCGCCGCCAGTCGCCGCCGCCTCGGCGCCGCTCGCATATGGTCAAACGCACCAGTGCCGTAGGATCTCGATCCGACGCTTACGATAGATCGCTTGAGCTGCGAAGGGGTACGTTCTCTGTGCCACACGATCGATTAGATCCAACGCACCGCAACGCTGATCCGCGCGAAAGGGTACCGTCCAGTAAAATCCTGCTGCGTGGCACTAGATCTGTTTAAAAGAATTTTTGAATCAGATTTATTTGCAAACTTCAAACCCTTGTAACTTTGGATCCACACGTCCAAAAATAACAAATTTTATGTCGTTGGATTCAGGAGAGCAAGACCTAGCCAACCATGCCCTTGGTTTAGCAAATAGTATCTGTTAGTTTGCTTATTTTTGCAGATCCTTTTGTGTGCTTGTTTAGAGTAGAAAAATTGTTTAAAATTGATTTTTGGGTTAAAACTTTTGCAAAATGGTTTGATGTGACCTTACTGACCCTAGGAACCAACCCATGCTTTTGAAAATGAAATTGAAAAAATTTAGAATGGATTAATTGAATTAGTCTATTTCTAGCTAAGTAAAGATAATGGTTTTATTATGAAAAAGGATTTTGGAATAAAACTTTGGGAAAATATTTTGATTCAAAGCTACTGACCAAAAACACCAAGTCTTGGGAGTTAGAAACTTTTGGTAAGAAACTTAAAGATTTTTGATTTGATAAAACCACTTTCCACCACATAAAATGTTGAATGGATTTTAAAATAGTTTTTGGGCAAAACCCTCTAACTAATGACTTTGCCATTTTGGTAAATGACCAATTTGGACCTTACAAAGTTTAGAAACCTAGTGGAGACCATCCTTGCAATAGAACCATCCCTTGCATACTTATGCATGACTTAGATTCCATTGCTTTGTGAGTGTGAAATTGTTTGTTTGACTTTGGTTTGGAATGTTAGTTGATTTTGTGTTTGCTTGATTGACTTGTAGTGAATTTAGCAAAGTGTGAGACTAGCAATATCAAGGAGTGAACCACCATTCCCTACCAAAAAGGCAAGTTACGCTATCATCTAAAGTCCTACTATTTTCATTATACTTAGTGGATTTTGAAAACATGCATGAAAAGAATTTTATACTTATGCTATGCTAAATCCTAATAGGATTCCCTATACATTCCTTAGTGAAAACAATGTAGTTGTTACATGCTTAGCCATGCTATATTTTGAAAAGAGATACATGTTGAGATTTTATGAAGTTGAGAAAAGGACTTGTGTTTTTATATAATAAAACAAGGACTCAATGAACCACCTGGGTGGCCAAGGATACTTTGAGTATTGGAGAAGGTGGCAACAAAAGGAACCATGACTATGGCAATCTCTTTGTGTTGTGCTCCAAAGGAAAACCACCCAGGAAACTTAGAGATTGAACATGTTTCTCGTACAGTGGCTTTCGTGTATAGCCACATGCTAAATGGGCTCTGGCTTAGTCAACTACATAGTGGAAGTCCCATGCATTGGCATCTTCAGGTTAACTAGATTTGTGTAAGGGAGTAACCCTACATTTGTGCCTGGTAGACAAGCTAGCATTGTGTATTGGGAGGACTCCTATGGAAAGACTTTGTCACATTCTCGATCTGCCGGTACTCCATTTTGGTGAGTACTTATCCAGCGGCCACTGGTGGCGTCAAGACGAGATTGTGTCATGTGGGCAAAGTGTACAACTTCTGCAGAAGATCCAATTCTAAGTACTTAGCCGTGTCCCCGGTTATGGACAATACTGAGCAACTAAGGCCTGAATCTATGGAAGATCTCGACACTCTAATTTCTAAAAGAAAACTTTTAAAAACTTGAACACTTGGGGTTACCAAGGTGCTCAAGAGATTTTGACAAAGACTTGAACACTTGGGGTTACCAAGGAGTTCAAGGGATTCTTGGAAAAGAGATTTGACAAAGGATCAAAACCATTTTGAAAAGATAGGATAAAACATTGCTTTATGCAAATGAGCCTAAAACTCTACTTAGCCAAATATGCATGTAAAGAATAGGATCCACTCATATTCAACCAAATAGTGAATCTTGCCAATACAATTCAAATGTATTGACCCTTGTGGCTGTAACTTGTAATGTTGCAGGTTTGATTGATTTTAGTGAAGATTGTTTGATTAGGATACAAAGTCTACAACCAACATCTGCCTGTGGCACTTTGAAGATGAAGGACCCCATGATTATAATTATTCCGCTGCAATGTAATGTAATAGCCAAATGAGCTATGTTTTGATGTAATAAAATTATGTTATTCCTGGTTATAAAGTTGTATTATGACCTTTGTTTCTTGATATTACATCTATATTGTGGATGCTAGCTATTGATCCAGGGACTAGCATTGTAAACACATGAGGAATCTACCTTATTAAAGGTTGGGACCTCTTACATACCATCTGTAAGATCCCTCCTTTGTAAAGGAAAAGGATCCCTGTGATTGCAATGCTAGTCCCTGGATCATTGCTAGCATCCACAGTTTAAGATGAAGTACACAGATACAAAGGTCATTTATTACATCCATTCCAGAGATAAAACATAGTCTTTTACAACTCAAGGCCACAGGCCTAATACAAGAGTTTGGAATAAGTAATAATTATAAGTCTTCATCTTCATGTGCCACAGGCAAACATGTTGAGTGTAGACTCATGACACCTAATCCTCATCAGAGTAACCTGCAACATCACAAGTTACAGCCACAGTGGGTCAATACTTTGGAATAGTATTGGCAAGTGATACCTTAGTAAATTTTAAGTGGACTATATTACTATATGCATTTTGGCTAAGTGTAGCTTGGCTTGCTTTGCTCAAAATAGGTTTTTCCTATTAGTTGAAATCACTAAGTTTTTCTTTGTCAAAAACTTTTCCCAAGAAACCATCAATAGACATTGAGGTCCTTCACCCTTGTTCACCCACAAGTTTTACTTAGAAGTTGGAGTGATGAGATTCTTGATAGCTTCCATGTCTTGATGCTCAAGTTGTCCATTTCCATGGACTTGGCTAAGTACTTATATTTCTCCATCTGCAGAGGTTGTGCACTTTCCCCACCAGACTTGGTTTCCCAAGACAGGACCTTTCAGAAACCTTCCCTTAGCCAAATGGACGCGTTCCAACCTATCATCCCACTACCACCAACTGTCCAAATGACTAAGTTCTAGCAACCTATGTGATCCAGGCAGAGCCCATATTGCCAAGTGGCTGCACTATAAGCTTCTCAACACTTGGCCTCTAAAATCCCTTTGTTCCTGGGTGGCATACCACAAGTGAGATACACAAGGTAAACCATATCCATGGGCCTTGTGTAACCACTCAACCAAAAACCACCAATCAAGTCCCTTTCCACCCAGGTGATTCATTGACTTAGTTGTTTTATTAAGAAAACATAAGTCCAAAGACTTAGAAATATTTTCATCATAGCATGTATATTTCACCAACCCTTGTTTTCTACTAGCTAGGCTAAGCATGGCATAGATAGTAACTTAAATTAGAAATTTCCTAGCAATTCTACAACTACTTAGGATTTTCCCAATATGGCATTTGGCAAAAATAGTAACATGCAAGACTTAGCAAAATATTTCTAATGCTTGTATAAAAATATAGGGATGGAAATATTCATGAAGTACCACTTGCCTTGGTAGTGGGGAGAGTAGCACTCTTCACAATCACAATCACTAGCACCAAAGTCTACACAAAGAATATAATCACAATCACATTCAATTCATATACAAGCAAAAATATATATGCATGCATGCAAGATGCTAAGTGATGGTTTTTTTTGAAACTCAACCAAGCAAGTGCATAGTACTGAATTCTAAACAAGTCAAAACTTTGCCAAACCAAGTTTATTTGTCACTAAACCATTTCCTAAACAATTCATATGATTAAAATAGTCCTAAACAAGTTTCTGCAAAAGAAACCATTTTAACAGAACCTAAACTTTAAACACATTGCATAAACAGAAAGGGCTTGTCTTCCTGATTCCAACGGTATAAAATTTGCAAAAATCTAACGTGGAAATCAAAAGTTATAGCTTAATCAAATTTGAATCTAAATCTGTTTCAAATTATGTTCTAAAACCAAACCTTAGCCACGCGTCCTATTCTTATTGGCGCGTACCGGTTCGCGTGGATCGACCAACGTGGACCGTCAGATCTAACTAAACGCGCACGGATCAGATTGACACTTACCCCTTCGATGCAGATCTAATCTAGAGCGCTGGATCTAGATCCTACGACTGCTAATCAACTGACCACATCTGAGCGGCGCTAGCGGCGACGACTGGCGGCGGCGCGTCTGTCAGGGGCGGCGCTGGCGTTCTAGGTCGCGCGGGAGTGGGGGAAGAGGCTTACCAGAACCGCAGGGAGCTGCTGATGCTCAAGGTGGCGATGGTTCGTCAAGGGGCGCGCGGATACGGCGAGGATTCCTCGTCGGAGTAGAGGCAGACGTCGGGCAGGCCTTGGCGTCGATGGAGGCGAGGTTCTGGAGCGAGCTAAGACAAACCAACGGTGCCGTTAGATGCGCACAAACCTGGCGAACTCGTGAGTGTCAAAAAGGGGAGTAGGGGTGGTCGGAATCTACCAGGAGGGGTTGCCGGAGTTGCGCCGAGCCTCGGTCGCTTCCAGTGGTGGACGGTGACGGCGTACTAGGGTGGTACAGAGAAAATGGAAGATATGAGAAGATGCGCACAGGCATGTAGATCATACTCGCATGAAGTAGAGACCAAGGGGAGAACGATGCTCACCGGAATTGGTCGTCGGAGGTCGTTGGTGCTGCGGCGGTGTGGGCGCGATTACGGGCAGCCTGGTGGCGTACTGTCAGAGCTGAGTGAGGGGAAAAGAGCGGAGTGGGGAGAGGATCTTATAGCCGGAGCAGGGGCGGAGATTACGCACACATTCATCGCCTATTAAGAGGATTAAAATCGCGGCAGAGGCGGGGAAGAAACGGGCGGCGACGTGTTCCTGCGCGGGATTTGGGGAAGACGACGGTGACGTGGACGGGGCCCGCTTGTCAGCGAAATAAGCAGAGAGGGAGTGGGGTCCAGGCGTCAGTGACTGCGTGGGTGCGTATGCGCGTGCGAGAGAGAGAGAGAGAGGTGGCCCGGGTGGGCTAGCTGGGTCGCGTCTGTTGCTGGGCCAAATTCCTGGCGCCGGCCCTTTTCCAATTCTTTTCTCTTTTCTTTTTTCTAATTTGATTTTCAGCAATGGTTTTCAAATGAATTCAAACTCCATTTTAATTCAAATTTATTTGGGATTTTTGCAGTGTGCAACATACTCAAATCTAGGTATAAAACCATGTGGTTACTTTGAAAAGGCTTGGTCATTTTTGGAAAAACAAAATAACAGGGACATTGCACTTGGTTTGCAAATGTTTGAAAATGGTTTTTGAAACCATTTCTAATTTGTAAAATTTTGTTCAAACTCTACACTCAAGCCAAACAACATAGAAGCAACCAAACTTGGTTTTTAAAGCACTAAGCTCTCAAGTGAGGATGGGCATTTGATTTAAGTTGGTTCACATAAAATGATAGCACTATGTGCTTCTGTTTTCTTGAAATGAGTTTGAAATTGATCTCAAATCTATATGCATGCATGAATGATATGAAATCTTTGAAATCATGATTTTAGGGATGTTATAGTCCTCGAGTAGGTAAGTGATAAAAAGAATAATTTTTGAGGTGACATGCACCATCAAAATCAAGATCAAACCATTTGCAAGTATTGAAAGCTGGGATCAAAGAACTCTGAACATGAGCATGAAAGATGGAGTTCTAACAATAATACAAAGTAACTATGCATGCAACATGAAAGGTTACAAACAAAGATCATGAATAACAATGCATTAAAAAGATCATGTTTGTTCCACATATAGAAAACTTAACATAGTGGAATTCAGCTTGTCCCTCATGGAGTAGCAAATAAATGCATAGGGCACCTTCAAAGTTCATAAGAGTGACTAGATACAAATAGTTCATGAGCAAGTAATATCAACAATATGAATCAATCAATAAGTCTTGGGACAATGCACATAAAACTAAGAATGGCAACTATGCTCTCTTAATTGGTGCCTAAGGATAGAAGGTGGAGACTCAATATAATGGTGGAAGAAAGGCACTTCAAGTATCAAAAATAGCTTCCAAAAATTATGGTACTTGTTAGCTCTCAGCTCTCATTGCCCCTATCATAAGCATCTTGAAGTGATTAAGGTTAAAGCGAACAAACTATGGAGTATATGTTTGACAAAGTATAAGTCAGCAATCTCATGTTCCTTGAATACTGATGACCCACAAGTATAGAGGGTGTATCGTAGTACTTTCGATAAATAGGAGTGTCGATCCCAATGAGGAGCAGAAGGTGTTGACTAGTGGTAAGGAGCAGGAAATCTCTGTAAATACTTAGCAAACAGATTTTTAGGGGTTTTATGATAAGGCAACAAAACAAAGAGCAAGTAATAAAGACAACGAACAAACGTAGCAAGTGGCCCAATCCTTTCTTATCAAAGGACAATCCGATGGAAATACTTATAAGGACCAAACGTTCTCGAGGACACATGGAAATTCTGTCAAGTGCTTTCGCTTCAAATAGCTGATTACTCTTCTTTGGTGTTGTAAGTGTTGTGTGGGTGAACCTATGCTAATGTACCGACCTTATTTGGACTAATACATACTTGTGATTAAACCCCCTGCAAGCATCCGCAACTACAGGAGAGTAATTAAGATATAAACCTAACAACAGCCTTAAACTCTGAGATCCTACGCTCCCTTGTGCAATGGTGTCCAAATGGGGGTTCAGGTTTCTGTCACTCCGGCAACCCCACAATTAGTAGCCAAATACACAATGCATTCCCCTAGGCCCATAAATGGTGAAGTATCATGTAGTCGACGTTCACATGACACCACTAGAAGAATAGCACCACAACTTAAATACTAAACCATTGAATAACAACTCAACACAAATCCACTAATAACAACATGAATTCTCCCATGTCCTCAAGAACCAGAAGAACTACTCACAAGACATCATATGGATCAAGATCAAATATGATATGGTGATGAATAAAAATCTGAACATAAACAATAATCCAATGGTTCCACTCACAAGCATCAACTACAATAGTAATTAACACCGGGAAAGTTTCCCCTAAGAACTAAAGAAATATCCAACACAATTGTTACAGCGGGACGGAGTGGTGATGATGGTGCTGGTGGAGATGATGTTGTGGATGATGATGATCCCAATGAAACCTAGCTTGACGATGGTGTTGATGGCGATGATCTCCCCTCTCCGGAAAGGAATTTCCCTGGTAGAAATCTGTCTGCCGGAGAGATCTTTCTCTCTTGGTGTTTTCTGCCCTGCAGAGGCAGCGGAAATCTAGCTGTGGCCGCTCCCCTGGTGTTAGGGTTCCATGAGGAAGATATAGGCGAGAGGGCGGAGTCGGAGGCTGAGCAGGTGGGCCACACCTGCCCTAGGCATGGGGCAAGGTGGGTCCATGCCTAGGGGGTGTGGGCCCCCTGTGGCCCTTCTTCGCCTCCACTTCTGGCTTCCTCAGTCTTCCGGGAAAATATAATTTTCCCATATTTTTCTGGTATTTTTCTGATCTTCGCGAAATTGCATCAAAACACCTCTTTTTCCATCTGAATCCAGACTTCGGCAGTCCATCCTCCAAGAATCATCCAACATGCAAAAACAGTGGAAAAGACATAAGTAATACCTCATAATAAGACATACATCAATGAATAGAGGCAAATTATGATATAGAATGGTGATGCAAGTTGGACATATCAACTTCCCCCAAGCTTAGACCTTCGCTTGTCCCCAAGCAAAAACTGAGCTCAGTAAACATGTCCACAGGTTTATGGAGTGAAGTGTCGATAAAAGAATACAGACAAGAAGCATCACACTTACCATTACACAACTCATAGAAGAAAGAAACTCACCATTATATAACTTATCTTGCAACAAGTACAGGAGTCAAAATAGAGATGCATAAAGATAAATCATAATTGGAATTGGCAAACTCTTGTTCCTGGTCAGAGAACAGCTGGCAAATGGTTTCACAAAAAACTTTCCGTAGAAGTTTTATAACAGGAGCACTCTTTGCTCAAAAGGTTTTTCACAATGAAGGCTTTCAAAGTAATACTCAATAGATAAGAGTCGTGTGCAAACAAGTAAGATAAAGAACATGATTGAATAAATCACCATATGAATGCTTGCAACACAACAACTCAAATGGTTGCTGGAGAAAGAGAGGAAGTAGGTTTACTGACTCAACTTAGAAGTAGAAGAAAGGTCCCTTTATAGGGGGTAGCAGGGATTTCAAGTCATAAAGAGCTTCCAAAATATTACGGTACTTACTAGCTTTGAGCCCTCATTGCCCCTATCATAGGCATCTTGAGATGATTAAGGTTAAAGTGCACAAGGATGGAGTATATGCTTGACGAAATATAAGTTGGCAATCTCATGTCCCTTGAATATGAGGGCCACTCATCATGCTATTCAATTTCAGTTACCGGTAAGTTCTTGTCATTGTAAGTACATGCGTATCATAGAGAACCGCTAATGGGGTACCCCTTGCACATGGTACAGGAGCTATCCCATAACCAAAATGACAAGGCAAGCAGACAATGAGCATCTCAGCGATATTTTTATTTACTATGTGCATAGATTTTTATTGAGGATGCTTCATAGATAGCTCACTATAGTGATGCTGCAAGTTTCCACCATGATTAGGCATGGCTTAGGCTAGAGGCCCAGGTGTTTCTCTAACACAAAATACAGACTCCATGGACTTACAAGTTCCCTCTTTATTTCACACCGTTGACATCCACAGACAAAAGAGCACGATATCAACTGTGTACAAAGTAGAAGTGCAATGTTGAAAGTGTTCCCCGTGACAGCACGTTTCTGCTAATTCCAACGTATAGATGCAAGAATATACAACTTCGATGACACAATGGTTCAAGTCTATTAGGGGCAAGAAAATAAGGTGTGTCATCAAGTTCGTGAGAGCTTTACTAACTAGTTTTCACATAACAAAATGCTTTTTAATTCGAAAGATATATGAAGCTTGAGAATTTGCTTGGAATAACAAAAGCTACTAGGTAGATATGGTGGACACAAGTGGCAAAGGTTTTGGTTCAAAGGGATTGGAAACATGAGAAGTATGCCTTCTCAAAACAAGTTTTTGGCTAGCAAGGCTGGGTAGCAAGCAAAAGAGTTGAAAGAAACAAGCAAATCTACAAGTGATAAAGCCAAACATGCAATCTTCCTTGAAGACACAAAAGATATTAAATAAAGAATACTAAGCTTATGAGCCAACAAGAAAGAAAATAAATGATACAAAATACCTGTAAGCTTTTTTTATCTTTTTCTTTCCAACCTCAAAAAGTGTTGCTACTGACCAGAACTAGGTTTGCCAAAACCAATTTAGATCCACTTGATGATCCCAAACTGATGCCAATACTGATCAACAAGATCCATCATATAATAGAGATTGCAAACTAAAATAAGAAGTGCAAAAAGTAAAAGATGAGACTTCTCATTAATACTCCAATAAAGCACTCACACCAAGGGATACATAGATACTCAACTAAAGGAGAGATACTTCCACATGCAAACCAATCTATAAGATAATACCTCTACCAAAGATATGAATCCACTAAAAAGGTAAACGATAAAAGATAATGATTGTGATACCACGGCACTCCCCCCAAGCTTGGAACAAGCCAAGGGGATGCCAAACCTGGTGACGAGTTACTCCTTCGGTGGTGGTGGTGTTCTCTTGTCATCATAAAACTTCCAAGGAAAAGGTTCCCCATCCAAAAAGGATGTCCTTGTCTCTACAATCCTGAAACAACCAGCAGAGCTTATGCGATCAAATTTAGCCTCATACTCACATTTTTGATTTTGTATGTCGTAGAGTTGTGCTTGTAATTGGTTGGTGGTCTGATGGAGCGGGAAGATTTCTTCTCGGAGCTCATCCACCTCCTCCTCGTGTTTGGCGATGAGTTCTGAACTTATCTTGTGAATAACATCCACTTCGTGTTCCGCCATCTTCTTGTACCTGAAAACCTCCTGCTTCAATGCTTCCATCCTGTCTTCCAGACTTCCTTCTCCCTTGGGGCCTTGAACTTCTTTCATCTGTACCTTCCCATCTTTGAGGTTCAACTCCTTGGGATGGATCCTCAACTCATGCAGGTATGGGTTGAGGACATCCGCAGAGGAATCCTCCATGGTTGATCCAGAGGAAGACATTGTAGCTTCAAAACTGAGAATTTGCCTGATAGAAACAGATCGAAACAAAAACACGACGAGAACTCGATGCAAGAACCTCGGGGAATCCGAGAGGTTATATATTACAAAGTTTCAAAGCATAAGGAAGGTTTTGATACGAAAACAAGGCGGAGATGGAGATCGGGGGAGGCACACCCCCTCTAGGCACGGGGCAGCTGGGGCCCGCGCCTGGGGTGGGTTTGGCCATCCCGGCCTCCGGTTCCTCCTCTGTTCCGTCTCGTAACTTCCTTTATGTAATAAAAACATCAAAAATATAAAAAGATTAGGATTTCATGAACCTTCTGTTTTCACCTCTTTTACCTATTCAAAGACGAACTCTGCAGTTTCTGGTGTTTGGTTTCTAATAAATTCTTCTGGAGTCACCATTTGAATAACATCAACATCTTCATTATAAGAATCTCCAGAAATATAATGTTTTGGTCTTTGACCATTCAGCACCTGTGTTGTGTCATCCTTCAAAGAAGATATTTTGATAGCTCCTGAACGATATACTTCCTCAATAACAAAAGGTCCTTCCCATTTTGAGAGTAGTTTCCTTGCAAAAAATCTAAGACGAGACTTATACAAAAGAACTTTCTCGCCAACATGGAACTCTCTTTTGAGAATCCTCCTATCATGCCATCTTTTTACTTTTTCCTTAAAGAGTCTAGCGTTTTCATAAGCTTCACTTCTCCACTCATCTAAGGCACTCATGTCAAGCAATCTTTTCTCACCAGCAAGTTTAAAATCTCTATTCAACTCTTTCACTGCCCAATAAGCTTTGTGTTCTAATTTTAAAGGCAAGTGGCAAGCTTTCCCATAAACCATTTTGTAAGGAGACATCCCCATAGGATTTTTATAAGCAGTTCTATAAGCCCACAAAGCGTCATTCAACTTTTTAGCCCAATTTTTTCTAGATCTATTGACAGTCTTCTGCAAGATAGATTTAATTTCCCTATTGGAAAGTTCTACTTGCCCACTGGTTTGGGGGTGATAAGCTGAAGCAATTCTATGGTTTACATCGTACTTAGCGAGAGTTTTTCTAAAATCCCCATGAATAAAATGAGAGCCTCCATCAGTCATGAGATATCTAGGCACACCAAACCTAGGAAAAATAACATCCTTAAGCATTTTCAAAGAGGTCTTACCATCAACACTATTTGTAGGTATGGCTTCTACCCACTTTGTAACATAGTCAAACCCCAACAAGAATATGAGTATATCCTTTTGAAGGAGGAAAGGGACCCATAAAGTCAAACCCCAAACAACCAAAAGGTTCAATAACAAGAGAATAGTTCATAGGCATTTCATTGCGTCTAGAAATGCTACCAACTCGTTGACATTCGTCACATGACAGGACAAACTTCCTTGCATCCTTCAAAAGGGTAGGCCAATAAAATCCAGACTTTAAAACCTTTTGTGCAGTCCTATCCCCAGCACGATGTCCTCCATAAGAACTGTCGTGACATTTTCTTAATATCTCTTATTGTTCAAATTCTGGAACACATCTTCGCATAATGTCATCTAATCCTTCTTTATATAGATGAGGGTCATCCCAAAAGTAATGACTTAGATCATAAAAGAATTTCCTTCTTTGCTGGGCTGTAAAAGTGGGAGGCAAATACTTGGAAATAATAAAGTTAGCATAATCAGCATACCAAGGACTTTCATGCGGACTTACCCTTATTGCAGCCAACTGCTCATTTGGAAATCTATCATTAATAGGCAGAGGGTCAAAATAAATATTTTCCAAACAAGATAAATTGTCAGCAACAGGATTTTCAGCACCTTTCCTATCTACAATATGCAGATCAAACTCTTGTAAAAGCAACACCCATCTAATAATCCTAGGCTTAGCGTCCTTCTTCGTCATAAGGTACTTAATAGCAGCATGATCAGTATGAATAGTGACCTTTGAATCAACAATGTAGGGTCTAAACTTATCACAGGCAAAGATTACAGCTAAAAACTCTTTTTTCAGTAGTAGCATAATTCTTTTGAGCAGCATCTAGAGTCTTACTAGCATAATGAATAACGTTCAACTTCTTATCAACATGTTTCCCAAGGACATCACCAACAACAAAATCACTAGCATCACACATAATTTCAAAAGGGCAACTCCAATCAGGCGGTTGAACAATAGGAGCAGTAGTCAAAGCTTTCTTCAAAGTTTCAAAAGCTTCCTTACAATCATCATAAAAAACAAAAGGTACATATTTTTGAAGAAGATTAGTAAGGGGATTTGAAATTTTGGAGAAATCTTTAATAAACCTCCTATAGAAACCATCATGACCAAGGATACTACGAATACCTTTGATATCTCTAGGACAAGGCATCTTCTCAATTGCTTCAATTTTGGCTCTGTCAACTTCAATACCTCTTTCAGAAATTTTGTGTCCAAGAACGATCCCTTCATTAACCATCAAATGGCATTTCTCCCAATTAAGAACATGGTTGGTTTCTTGTAAGATCCCTCCCTTATAAAGGTAAGGATCCCTGCGATTGCAATGCTAGTCCCTGGATCAATGCTAGCATCCACAGTTTAAGATGAAGTACACATAAACAAAGGTCATTATTACATATCATTCCAGAGACAAACATAGTCTTTTACAACTTCATGGCCATAGTCCTAGTACAAGAGTTTAACCATAACAATATAAATAAGTCTTCATCTTCATGTGCCACAAGCAATCATGTTGAGTGTAGACTCATAACCCCTAATCATCATTAGAATAACCTGCAACATAACAAGTTACAGCCACAAAGGGTCAATACATTGGAATAGTATTGGCAAGTGATACCTTAGTAGAATATTAACTTCTGGTTACTACATGGATTTGGCTAAGTGTAGCTTAGGCTTGCTTTGCTCAAAATGGGTTTTACCTATTAGTTGAAAACACTAAGTTTTTCTTTGACAAAACTTTTCCCAAGGAACCACCAATAGAAATTGGTGAACCTTCACCCTTGTTCAACCACAAGTTTTTAACTTAGAAATTGGGATGAGGAGATTCTTGATAGCTTCCATGTATTGATGCTCAAATTGTCCTTTGCCAGGGACATGGCTAAGTACTTAGATTCTTCCATCTGCAGAGGTTGTGCACTTTCCCCACAAGACTTGATTTTCACCAAGACAGGATCTTTCAGAAGCCTTCCCTTAGACCAAATGGACGCGCTCCAAACCTATCATCCCACTACCACCAACTGTCCAAATGGCTAAGTTATTGCAACCTATGTGATCCAGGCAGAGCCCATAATGCCATGTGGCTGCACTAGAAGCTTCTTAACATTTGGCATCTCAAATCCCTTTGTTCCTGGGTGGCTTTCCACAAGTGTGATACACAAGGTAAACCATAGAAATGGGCCTTGTGTAACCACTCAACACAAACCAATCTTTCCATTCCCCCCAGGTATTTCATTCACTTAGTTGTTTTATTAAGCAAAACATAAGTCCAAAGACTTAGAAATATTTTCTCATAGCATGATTATATAATCCACCCTTGGTTGCTACTATCTAGGCTAAGCATGGCAATAGTAAGTATCTTAACTTAGAGGAAATTCTAACATTGCTACAACTACTAGGATTTCCCAAGCATAGCATATAGATACTTAGCAAAATAATCATGCAAGTCCTATACAAAATATTTCTAGTGCATAGATAAAATATTGGGAAGAAACATGAAGCACCACTTGCCTTGGTAGTTTGGGGAGTAGCAACAATTTTCACAACCACAATCACTATTAGCACCAAAATCTACACATAAAATAATGGCACCAAAATCACATAACAAAATATACAAACAAAAATATATGAATGTATGCAAATGCCATGTGATAATTTTTCTACACCAAACAAGACAAGTGCACAGTACTGAAACATAAACAAGACCAAGATACTCAAAATAAACTTTATTTGATCTTTAAAACATTTTTCAAATAATTTCCATACTCAAATTAAGCCTACAAATGTCTCTACGAAAATAACCATTTTTATAGAGGCAAAACATTAAACACATTGCTTAAACAAATAGAAATTTTTCTCCCGATTCCAATGCTATAAAATTTGTAAAATTTGAACGTGTGGATCAAAAGTTATGAATTTTACAAGTTTGAAACACTAATAGATCTAATTCAGATTTTAAAACAAAGAACTGGCCACGCGTCATGTCCTGATTGGTTGATACCGTTTCGCACCGGATCACACTCGTGGGCCGTTAGATCTAACTTAACACGCACGGTCCAGATCGACACATACCGCTTCGCTTCAGATCTAATCTTAAGCGCTGGATCTAGATCCTACGGCTACTGATCAAACGACCACAGATGGGCGGCGCCAGCGGCGGCGGTGCAACGGCGCGGCTCTGTCAGAGAGGTTGTCGGTGATTTAGACTGCGCGGGGAGGAGTGGAGATGCTTACCGTGCTCGTGGGACTGCAGTGAAGCTCAAGGTGGGGTCAGATACTCGTGGGGCGCACGAACTTGGCTGCTATTGCTCGTCGGAGTGAAGCTTGTAGTCGGGTACGGCTGTTCGTCGTCGTTGCCGGTGTTGTAGATCACGCCAGAGGCAAACAAGTGGTGAGTTAGATGCAGGGAGCAACACTGGTCATGTGAGTATCAGAGAGAGGGCAAGGCGCGCTCGGGACTAACCAGATTTACTCGCCGGAGTTGAGTGCCTCGTCGGGTTCGCTCAGTCGTCGACGTTGCCGACGCTCGGGGTCGTCCTAGCACACATCAGCGGTGTCAATCGAAGCGGAAGGATGCAGTGGTTGTTCTGGAGAATCTATGAGTCAAGGGGCACAGAGAACTCACCGAAATCAGAGTCGGAGTTCGTCGGGACAGCAGCAAAGGTTGGTGAAATCCGAGTAGCCTGGTGGCGAGGAGAGGATGCTGTGTGGGGGCAAATGGCCGTGGTGGAGAGGGGATTAAGTAGCCAAGAGCGGGGCGAGGATTACTCCCTGCATCAATGGGATTTAAGCGGGGCTTAACTGCGGCGAGCGCGTGATTTTGGGGAAGAAGAAGGTGACGTGGAGAGGGGCCACTAGTCAGCGACGGGGTGGGTTGGTTCTGCACGAGTGAGAGAAGAAGCAGAGGGGGAATGGCCCGGGTGGGCTTTTGGGCTGGATCTGGTTCTAGTCTAGATTAGTAGCGCTGGCCCTTTTCTAATTCTTTTCTCTTTTTCCATTTCTGTTTGATTTTCCAGGAATCAAATTCAAATGTTTTCAAATGTGTTTGATTTCAAACTTGTTCTGGATTTTTGTAAGATGAAACCTGCACATTTTTTAGTACAAAACCATGCTGTCTCACCAGACTTGCTTGGTTCCATTGGAGTTTTAAAATAAAACAGTGCCTTTACACAAGATGTATTAAAGATATGAAAATGGTTTTAAAACCATATTTTGTTTTGAAATAATTGTCCAAGCTTTGGAACTCAACCAAACCAACTCATGAACAAACAATCTTGGTTTGAAACAAACAATCTCTCACTAGAGAGTAGTATTGGATCAATGCATGTTTACATAAAATAATAAGCATACAAATGCTTCTGTTTTTGTAAACTTTGAAAATGTTCCTAAAATGCTCATGGATGCATGGATGATATGAAAGACTTTGAAAACATGATTTTTGGGATGTTACAAATCTAACCCCCTTAAGGTGAATCTCGCCCTCGAGATTCATATTGGCTAGCAAATAGGTGAGGGTGGTCTTTCCGAAGATCATCTTCTCTTTCCCATGTTGCTTCTTGTTCGAAATGATAGTTCCATTGAACTTTGCAGAATTTGATAGTCTTAGTCCGAGTAACTCTTTCTGCAGTCTCAAGAATCTTGACAGGTTTTTCCTCATAAGTGAGATAAATTTCCAATTGAACCTCCTCCAAAGGTATAGTATCCTTCAAAGAAGTCTCTTCCATCTCTGGATGGCATTTCTTTAGCTGACTCACATGAAACACATTGTGAACGACAGACAATGATTCTGGCAATTCAATCTCATAAGCTACTTCTCCTTTACGACTCAGAATCTTGAATGGTCCAACATATCTTGGGGCCAATTTTCCTTTGACTCCAAACCTCTTCACTCCACGAAGTGGTGACACTCTAATATAAGCTCTATCACCCACTTCATAGGTGACTTCTCTACGCTTAGGATCTGCGTAGATCTTCTATCGGGACTGTGCTATCTTCAGTCTGTCCTTAACTAGCTTGACTTTCTCTTCAGCCTCTTTGATTAGTTCTGGTCCGAACAAATTTCTTTCTCCCACACCATTCCATAGTAACGGGGTGGTACACTTTCTCCCATAGAGAAACTCAAATGGTGCCATCTCAATACTGGCTTGATAGTTGTTATTGTAAGAGAATTCTGTGTAAGGCAGACTTTCATCCCAACTAGCTCCATAATCTAGAGCACATGCTCTCAACATGTCTTCAAGAATATGGTTGGTCCTTTCTGTTTGTCCATCAGTCTGAGGATGAAAAGCAGTGCTGAATTCCAATCTCATTCCCAATGACTCATGTAGTTGCCTCCAAAAATGAGAAGTGAACTGAGTTCCCCTATCAGACACAATACTCTTGGGGTACTCCATGCAGACATACAATCCTACTCATGTAGATTTTGGCTAACTTAGCACTTGTATAAGTTGTCTTCACGGGTATGAAATGAGCCACTTTAGTTAGGCGATCCACTACTACCCAAATAGAATCATATCCTGACCTGGTCCTTGGCAATCCGGTGATGAAATCCATGCCAATCTTATCCCACTTCCAATCAGGAATAGGTAGTGGTTGTAACAATCCTGCTGGTTTCTGATGTTCCGCTTTCACTCTATTATAGACATCACACAAAGCAATATGTTCGGCGATGTCCTTCTTGAGATTATTCCACCAAAATCTTTCCTTCATATCCATGTACATTTTGGTGTTTCCCGGATGAATGGAATATGGTGAGTTGTGTGCTTCCTGTAAAATCAGTTTCCGAAGCTCCGGATCTTGCGGAACGCAGATACGTTTCCCATACCATAAAGTACCTTGTTCGTCTTCATGGAATCCTTTGGCTTTTCCCTTGCCAATATTTTCCTTAATCTCTTCAATTTCCTTGTCTGTCTTTTGGGCTTCTTTGATTTTGTCCAACAAAGTGGGTTGAACATCCAATGACATGAGATGTCCTTCAGGAACAATCTCCAATCTGAGGTCTCTAAATTGGGCACACAGATCATCTGGCAACTCTCCCTTAGTAAGGCCATTCACAAATACCTTACGGCTTAGAGCATCCGCTACAACGTTTGCTTTACCGGGGTGGTATTGCAAACTCAAGTCATAGTCCTTGATGAGTTCTAGCCATCTTATTTGTCTCATGTTGATTTCTTTCTGGGTGAAGATATACTTCAATTTGTGATTTGTGAACACTTCACATCGCTTTCCCAAAAGATAATGTCTCCATGTTTTGAGTGCATGGACAACAGAGGCTAACTCTAAATCATGAGTAGGGTAATTTACCTCATGAGTTTTGAGTTGTCTCGAGGCATAAGCCACAACTTTCCCTTCTTGCATTAGCACTGCACCTAATCCATGATGAGATGCATCACAATACACTTGGAAATCTTTCTCCAAATCTGGCAGACATAAGACTGGTGCTGTCACTAGTCTCTTCTTCAATTCTTGGAACCTGAGCTCACATCCTTCAGACCAAGAAAATTTCTTGTCTTTCTTTAGTAACTCAGTCATTGGTTTAGCTACTTTGGAGAAATTCTCAATGAATCTTCTGTAGTATCCTGCCAAGCCAAGGAACTACGAACCTCTTTTACTGACTTTGGAGATTCCCATTCAGTTACAGCTGAAACTTTAGCAAGATCAACTGCTACACCATCTCCTGACACAACGTGTCCAAGAAATCCAACTTCATTTAACCAAAATTCACACTTGCTGAATTTGGCATACAACTCATGCTCTCTAAGCTTCTCAAGTATCAAACGCAAATGTCCTTCATGCTCTTCTTTGCTCTTGGAGTAGATCAAAATGTCATCGATGAAAACGACAAAAAACTTGTCAAGGAACTCCATGAACACCTTGTTCATCATATTCATGAAGTAAGCTGGTGCATTGGTCAAACCAAATGGCATCACGGTGTACTCATACAATCCATACCTAGTGGTGAAAGTTGTCTTAGGTATGTCTTGTTCTCTTATTTTAAGCTGAAAATTGTAGGGGTTCGTAGCATGGAAAACAAAAATTTTCTATCGCATACAAACAAACAAGCCAAGATCTATCTACTAGATTGTAGCAACGAGTCGGTGGTATAACTTACCCTCGAAGATTCCAAAGCGTTTAACGAGAGCGGATTCTCGTGGGTGATGTAGTCGTACTCTTTCCGATCTCAAGATCGCGTAGACGATCCTTCCGGCGCCACGTTCCGGCAGCGCTCCCGCAGTCGGTCACACGTTCGGTACTCGACGAAGACCTTCCTCTCCCTTGTTCCAGCAGGCAGCGGAGGTTGTAGCACTCTCCTCGCGATTCCGGCAGCACAACGGCGTGGTACCGGAAGTAGAGGGGAAATCCCGCAGGGCTTCGCCTTAAGCCGGTGCGAGTATGGTGGAGCTTATGAGAGAGGCTATTAGTGGTCTAGTAATTAGACACACCAATTAGAAGGCTCTAAACCAATTAGAAGGCTCTAAACCGCTGGCTAAAGCAATTAGAAGCTCTAAACCAAAACGGCTCTAAACCGGAGATTTAGAGGTGGAAACTTGTGTGTCTAGGAGGGGAGCCCTGCCCCTCCTTATATAGATGGGGAGGCGCGGCCAGGGGAGGGGAGTCCCTCCCCAAGTCGGCCTTGGGTGGCGCGCCGGCTTGGGGAGGAGACTCCTCCCTCAAGTCGGTTCCCAACTCCTCTTTCTTGTTTCCCACAGTTTCTTGTTTTAGCCGTTTGACTTTCAAACTGGACATTTGACTTTTCTGTTTTAGGATTCAATTTAATCCTTTATTTGGGACAGCAAGAACACTTAGTACATTATGCAATCATTCCAATATGTAATGACACATTCATGTACCCTTCCCCCCCGGAGTGCCGGACAATCCGGAACCTTCTAGAACATTCCCGATGAAAACACCGGAATCATTCCGCAACTCCGAAATGGGACTTTCCTTATATGAATCTTATTCTCCGGACCATTCCGGATCACCTCGTGATATCCCGGATCCCATCCGAGACTCCGAACAACATTCGGTCTGTTTCTCATAATACCATAACTACTCAAAACAACGTCGAATCCTTAAGTGTGTCTCCCTACGGTTCGTGAATTATGCGGACATGATCGAGACACTTCTCCGAACAATAACCAATAGAGGAATCTGGAAATTCATATGGCTCCCACATATTTCTACGATTACTTTGCGATCGAATGAACCACTTACATACGATACCAATTTCCCTTTGTCTCACGATATATTACTTATCCGAGGTTATGATCGTCGGTATCTCCGCATACCTAGTTCAACCTCGTTACTGATAAGTACTCTTTTCTCGTTCCCGTGATATGTGATCCCTTGTGACCAAGTCACATGCTTGCAAGCTAATTGGATGACATTCCACCGAGAGGGCCCAGAGTATATCTATCCGTCATGTGGATGGACAAATCCCACTCTTGATCCATGTGTCTCAACCAATACTTTACAAACACTCAATGCCACCTTTATAACCACCCAGTTACGGTGTGGTGTTTGATGTCATCAAAGCATCCATCCGGTAAAGGTGATATGCATGATCTCATGGTCGAAGGAATTAGGTTACTATGTATCAGAAAGCATATAGCAATTGAACTATTGAAATGACTTGATCTTTATGCTACGCTTGTCTATAGGAGTATGTCCACCATATCATTCTCCTAACGATATGATCTTGTTGTTGATAACATCTCAATGTTCATGATAGGGAAACCACAATCATTAATCAACCAACAAGCTAGTGAAGTATAGAGGCTATACTAGGGACTTCAAATTAAGTTTACAAATCACACAAGTATTAATGGTTTCCTTGTTAATACTATTATAGCATGAATGTAAACATTTATCATAAACACAAAGATATAATAATAACTATATTTATTATTGCCTCTAGGGCATATCTCCAACAGTCTCCCACTTGCACTAGAGTCATCTAATCTAGATTACATGGTAATATACCGAACACCCATGGCAGTTTGGTGTTGGTCATGTTTTGCCCTCGGGAGAGGTTTAGTCAACGGATCCGCCACATTCAGATCTGTGTGTACTTTGCAAATCTTTATATCCCCATCCTGGATATGTTCTCGAATAGCGTGAAAACGCAGCTTGATATGCTTCAGCTTCTTGTGTGACCTTGGTTCTTGCGCATTGGCTATGGCGCCCATGTTATCACAGTAGATAGACATTGGGTCCAGCGCACTAGGAACCACACCCAGCTCTGTAATGAACTCTTTCATCCATATCGCTTCTTGTGAAGCCTCTGAAGCAGCCATGTATTCCGATCCAGTTGAAGATCTCGCCACAACGCTTTGCTTTGCACTCCTCCAGCTAACTGCTGCACCATTCAAAATAAATACGTATCCGGATTGTGATTTAGAATCATCTGGATCGGTGTTCCAACTAGCATCGGTGTAACCATTAACAACGAGCTGTTCATCACCTCCATAAGAAAGAACCATATCCTTAGTTCTTCTCAAGTACTTAAGGATGTTTTTGACCGCTGTCCAATGATCCACTCCTGGATCACTTTGATATCTGCTAGTTAAACTAACAGCATATGCAATGTCGGGTCTAGTACATAGCATGGCATACATTAGAGATCCTATGGCTGAGGCATAGGGAGTCTTACTCATCCTTTCTCTATCTTCTGCCGATGTCGGACTTTGAGTTTTACTCAAGGTCGTATTGGGCAACATGGGCAAGAACCCTTTCTTGCTTTCTTCCATTCCAAACCTCTTTAGAACTTTGTCCAAATATGTACTCTGTGACAATGATATTTGGCGTTTCGATCTATCTCTATAAATCTTTATGCCTAATATGTAAGCTGCTTCGCCAAGATCCTTCATTGAAAAACTATTATTCAAATATTCCTTGACACTATTAAGAAGGTCTACATCATTCCCAATCAACAATATGTCATCCACATACAGTATTAAGAATGCTACAGAGCTCCCACTCACTTTCTTGTAAATACAAGCTTCTCCATAAGTTTGTATAAAACCAAAACTTTTGATTACCTTATCAAAACGTTGATTCCAACTTCGGGATGCTTGCTTCAATCCATAGATGGACCGTTGAAGTTTGCATACCTTGTTAGCATCTTTAGGATCGACAAAACCTTTGGGTTGCATCATATACAACTCTTCATCAATGTCTCCATTGAGGAATGCTGTTTTGACATCCATCTGCCATATCTCATAATCATAATATGCAGCGATTGCTAACATAATCCTCACAGACTTTAGCTTCGCTACCGGTGAGAAAGTCTCATCGTAGTCAACTCCTTGAATTTGTCGAAACCCTTTTGCGACAAGTCGAGCTTTATAGACAGTAACATTACCATCAGCATCTGTTTTCTTCTTGAAAATCCATTTGTTCTCGACAGCCTTCCGGCCATCCGGTAAGTCCACCAAAGTCCATACTTGGTTTTCGTACATGGATCCAATCTCGGATTTCATGGCTTCTTGCCATTTATTGGAATCTGGGCTCATCATTGCTTCCTCATATGTCTCGGGGTCATCGGTGTTGTCTACCACCATGACATTCATAACGGAATCATACCAATCTGGAGTGGTACGAGTTCTCGTTGACCTCCGAGGCTCTGTAGTAACTTCAACCGAAGTTTCATGATCACCATCATTAGCTTCCTCTCTTATTGGTGCAGGCACCACAGGAACTTCTTCCGGTGCTGCGCTACTCGCAATTTCGAGAGAAGGTTCGACAACCTCGTCAAGTTCTACTTTCCTTCCAGTCACTTCTTTCGAGAGAAATTCCTTCTCTAGAAAGGATCCATTCTTGGCAACGAAGATTTTGCCTTCGGATCTATGATAGAAGGTATACCCAATAGTTTCCTTCGGGTATCCTATGAAGATGCATTTTTCCGCTTTGGGTTCAAGCTTGTCCGGCTGTAACTTCTTTACATAGGCTTCGCATCCCCAAACTTTAAGGAACGACAATTTAGGTTTCTTCCCAAACCATAATTCATACGGTGTCGTTTCAACGGATTTAGACGGTGCCCTATTTAAAGTGAATGCGGCTGTTTCTAATGCATAACCCCAAAATGATAGCGGTAAATCTGTAAGTGACATCATAGAACGAACCATATCTAAGAGAGTTCGATTACGACGTTCGGACACACCATTACGCTGTGGTGTTCCCGGCGGTGTCAATTGTGAAAGTATTCCGCACTTCTTTAAATGCTCGCCAAACTCGTAACTTAGATATTCACCTCCACGATCAGAACGTAGAAACTTAATCTTCTTGTTACGTTGATTCTCTACCTCACTTTGAAACTCCTTAAACTTCTCGAAAGTTTCGGACTTATGTTTCATGAAATAGATATACCCATATCTACTCAAGTCATCTGTGAAGGTAAGAACATAACGATAACCACCGCGCGTTGCTACACTCATTGGACCACACACATCGGTATGTATGATTTCCAATAAGTCCGTAGCTCGCTCCATCATACCAGAAAATGGAGTCTTAGTCATTTTTCCCATCAGACATGCTTCGCATCTATCAAGTGATTCAAAATCAAGTGATTCAAGAAGTCCATCGGAATGGAGTTTCTTCATACGCTTCACTCCAATGTGACCAAGACGACAGTGCCACATATAGGTCGAATTATCGCTTGATTTCAAACGTTTAGTTTCAATATTGTTGATATGTGTATTTCCACTATCGAGATTCAATAAGAATAGACCATCTATCAAAGGTGCATGTGCGTAAAACATATTACTCATATAAATCGAACAACCATTATTCTCTGACTTAAACAAGTAACCGTCTCGCAATAAACAAGATCCTGATATAATGTTCATGCTTAACGCAGGCACTAAATAACAATTATTTAAGTATAAAACTAATCCCGATGGTAGATGAAGAGGTAGCGTGCCGACCGCGATCACATCAACCTTTGATCCGTTTCCCACGCGCATCGTCACCTCATTCTTCGCTAGCTTCCGTTTATTCTGCAGCACCTGTTTCGAGTTACAAATATGAGCAACCGAACCAGTATCAAATACCCAGGCACTACTACGAGTACTAGTGAGATACACATCAATAACATGTATATCAGATATACCTTTCTTCTTGATGTTGCTGTTCTTCAAATCCGCCAAGTACTTTGGGCAATTCCGCTTCCAGTGACCTACTCCCTTGCAGTAAAAGCACTCAGTATCAGGCTTAGGTCCAGCCCTGGTCTTCTTCGTCGGCGTGGTAGCTTTCTTACCACCCTTCTTGAAGTGTCCCTTTTGCTTAGACTTGCCTTTCTTGAATTTGGTGGTCTTATTGACCAACAACACTTGGTGCTCTTTCTTGATCTCCACTTCTGCAGATTTTAACATGGCAAAGAGTTCTGGCAACCTCTTGTTCATGTTCTGCATGTTGTAGTTCATCACAAAGTTCTTGTAACTTGGTGGTAGTGATTGGAGGACACGGTAAATCCCCAAAGCATTAGGAATCACAATACCCAAGCTTTGAAGTTTGTTTGCGTGCCCAGACATCTTAAGCACATGCTCACTGACGGAGCTGCCCTCTTCCATCTTGCAGTTAAAGAACTTTTCAGAAGCTTCATAACTTTCAATTGCCGCATGAGTCTCAAAAATCAATTTGAGATCCTCGACAATATCATATGGGTCTGAATCCTCAAACCTTTTCTGAAGCTCCGATTCCAAACCATACAAGATAGCACACTGAACTATGGAGTACTGATTCTTCCGAGCGAGGTAAACATTCTTTACTTCATCGGGAGCATCAGCTGCAGGTGGGTCACCCAACGGTGCATCCAGCACATAGGTCAAATTACCAGCTGTGAGGACAATCCTCAAATTGCGGAACCAATCCGCGAAGTTTCTTCCATTGTTTTTCAACTTTTCTTTCTATAGGAACGCATTAAAATTGATGGTAGGGGCTGCCATTGATCTACAACATATTTGCAATAGTTTAGACTAAGTTTATGACAAATTGAGTTCAAATTAATTAATGAAATTAAACTAGGTGAACTCCCACTCAAAACAACATCCCTCACATTGTTTTAGTGATCACACGAACCAAATCCACCATATCAACACCGATCATCACGAGAGTTGACATAGTTTCAATGGCGAACAATCAACATGTTCATCACATCTACTATATGATTCATGCTTTACCTTTCGGTGATCCGTGTTCCGAGACCATGTCTGTACATGCTAGGCTCGTCAAGATCAAACCTTAGTTTCTGCATGAGCAAATCTGGCTTGCTCACGTTGTATACACTTGCAGAATCTAACACACCCGATCATCACGTGGTGCTTCGAAACAACAAGCTTTAGCAACGGTGCTAACTAAGGGTGAACACTTTATGATTTGAAATTGATGTGCATGAGGGATCATCTTATAATGCTACCGTCGTCTACTAAGCAAAACAAGATGCATAAAGGATTAACATCACATGCAATTCAATATATGTGATATGATATGGCCTTTCTTCTTTGTGCTTCCGATCTCCATCTTCAAGCACGAACATGATCTCCATCATCACCGGCATTGCATCAAGGTCAATGACGCTTCTCCATGGTTGTCGTCCACCGGCTTCAACTATTACAACTACTTTGAATAGACACGCGGGTCTTAACATAAATTAAAGACAACCATATGGCTCCTGCCGGTTGCCGGCTTACAATAAGGAACATTGCATACATCAAATATAATCACAATCATGGCCATATCACATCACTGCACACCCCTGCAAAACAAAGTTAGACGCCTCTACTTTCTTTGCATATTTTACGTGGTTTGGGGCTTTCAATAAGTGTCGTTCTAACTTACGAACAAGAACCACAACATTGATACTAGCATTGTTGATCACCCGTTGTAAATTGGATCTTAACTATGCTAGGAGAAACAGGCACCCGCAAAGCCACTTATGCAATACAAGTTGCATGTCAAGCGTGGAGCAAGTCTCATGAACGATGTCATGTAAGGTTAGCCCGGGCCGCTTCATCCCAACATACCGCAAGATGCAAAGTACACAAGAAGCAATCGACAATAAAAGCATCAACGCCCACAATGACCATTGTGTTCTACTCGTGCAACAGATCTACATATAGACACGGCTCTGATACCACTGTAGGGGTTCGTAGCATGGAAAACAAAAATTTTCTATCGCATACAAACAAACAAGCCAAGATCTATCTACTAGATTGTAGCAATGAGTCGATGGTATAACTTACCCTCGAAGATTCCAAAGCGTTTAACGAGAGCGGATTCTCGTGGGTGATGTAGTCATACTCTTTCCGATCTCAAGATCGCGTAGACGATCCTTCCGGCGCCACGTTCCGGCAGCGCTCCCGCAGTCGGTCACACGTTCGGTACTCGACGAAGACCTTCCTCTCCCTTGTTCCAGCAGGCAGCGGAGGTTGTAGCACTCTCCTCGCGATTCCGGCAGCACAACGGCGTGGTACCGGAAGTAGAGGGGAAATCCCGCAGGGCTTCGCCTTAAGCCGGTGCGAGTATGGTGGAGCTTATGAGAGAGGCTATTAGTGGTCTAGTAATTAGACACACCAATTAGAAGGCTCTAAACCAATTAGAAGGCTCTAAACCGCTGGCTAAAGCAATTAGAAGCTCTAAACCAAAACGGCTCTAAACCGGAGATTTAGAGGTGGAAACTTGTGTGTCTAGGAGGGGAGCCCTGCCCCTCCTTATATAGATGGGGAGGCGCGGCCAGGGGAGGGGAGTCCCTCCCCAAGTCGGCCTTGGGTGGCGCGCCGGCTTGGGGAGGAGACTCCTCCCTCAAGTCGGTTCCCAACTCCTCTTTCTTGTTTCCCACAGTTTCTTGTTTTAGCCGTTTGACTTTCAAACTGGACATTTGACTTTTCTGTTTTAGGATTCAATTTAATCCTTTATTTGGGACAGCAAGAACACTTAGTACATGATGCAATCATTCCAATATGTAATGACACATTCATGTACCCTTCCCCCCCGGAGTGCCGGACAATCCGGAACCTTCTAGAACATTCCCGATGAAAACACCGGAATCATTCCGCAACTCCGAAATGGGACTTTCCTTATATGAATCTTATTCTCCGGACCATTCCGGATCACCTCGTGATATCCCGGATCCCATCCGAGACTCCGAACAACATTCGGTCTCTTTCTCATAATACCATAACTACTCAAAACAACGTCGAATCCTTAAGTGTGTCTCCCTACGGTTCGTGAATTATGCGGACATGATCGAGACACTTCTCCGAACAATAACCAATAGAGGAATCTGGAAATTCATATGGCTCCCACATATTTCTACGATTACTTTGCGATCGAATGAACCACTTACATACGATACCAATTTCCCTTTGTCTCACGATATATTACTTATCCGAGGTTATGATCGTCGGTATCTCCGCATACCTAGTTCAACCTCGTTACTGATAAGTACTCTTTTCTCGTTCCCGTGATATGTGATCCCTTGTGACCAAGTCACATGCTTGCAAGCTAATTGGATGACATTCCACCGAGAGGGCCCAGAGTATATCTATCCGTCATGTGGATGGACAAATCCCACTCTTGATCCATGTGTCTCAACCAATACTTTCCAAACACTCAATGCCACCTTTATAACCACCCAGTTACGGTGTGGTGTTTGATGTCATCAAAGCATCCATCCGGTAAAGGTGATATGCATGATCTCATGGTCGAAGGAATTAGGTTACTATGTATCAGAAAGCATATAGCAATTGAACTATTGAAATGACTTGATCTTTATGCTACGCTTGTCTATAGGAGTATGTCCACCATATCATTCTCCTAACGATATGATCTTGTTGTTGATAACATCTCAATGTTCATGATAGGGAAACCACAATCATTAATCAACCAACAAGCTAGTGAAGTATAGAGGCTATACTAGGGACTTCAAATTAAGTTTACAAATCACACAAGTATTAATGGTTTCCTTGTTAATACTATTATAGCATGAATGTAAACATTTATCATAAACACAAAGATATAATAATAACTATATTTATTATTGCCTCTAGGGCATATCTCCAACAAAAATAACCTGACCGGAGATCAATCTTTGAGAATGCACAAGCTCCTTCTAACTGATCAAACAAGTCATTGATTCTAGGCAAAGGATATTTGTTCTTGATAGTCACCTCATTGAGTGAACGATAATCTATACATAACCTTTGAATTCTATCTTTCTTTTCCACAAACAAGACTGGTGCTCCCTAGGATGAAGAACTTGGTTGAATAAATCCTTTCTACAACTGTTCTCCAAGTTGTTTCTTGAGTTCTTTCAACTCATCAACTAACATCTTATAAGGTCTCTTTGCTATTGGTCCCGATCCTGGTAGCAAATCAATCAGAAATTCCACATCTCTATCTGGTGGCATTCCCGGCAATTCTTCCGGAAACACATCCGGATATTCACTCACAATTGGTACACTGTCTATGCTAACCCCCTTAATGGAATTTAGCTTACTTCCTTTTGATTCAAAGTTATACTTGAATCTTATCCGCTTCTTTTCCGGGGTTGTGAGTGCGACGGTACGGTTGGCACAATCTAGTACTCCTTCATGCTTGGTCATCCAATCCATTCCCAAAATTATATCCAGTCCTTGGGAATCTAGGATTATCAGACTTACTGGAAACTTATGCTTTCCAAACTCTATCACTAGATCACGACATCCAAGACTTACTATCATATCTCCACCGGGAGAACTTACTTTTATTGGACACCCAATGTTTTCAGTTGGAAACCCATTTCTATCAACAAATGCTTTTGATATGAATGAATGTGATGCACCAGTATCAAAAAGAACAAGTGCTAGAATACAATTGAGTTTGAACTTACCAGCCACAGCATCGGACTCCTCATAGATTTCTTCCACATTGATGTGGTTCACTTGTCCCTTCTGAAAAGGGTTGGGCTTGTTGGGTCCTTCAACTTTCTTTTATGGGCATTCATTTGCATAATACCCCATCTTCTTGCACTTGAAGCATTCAACCTGACTAAGATCCTTCTTGACAGGCTGGCTTCCACTACCACTTCCACTTCCATTGTGGTGACTCTTGTATACACCCTTGTGATTCTTGTACTTGTCATTGTCATGACTTCGGTGATGCTTGTTGTCATGATGACGGTTGTGGTTGTGGTGGCTGTTGTACTTTCCATGCTTGTGGGATCCAGAACTCCCACTATCATCATAATGGGAACGCTTGTGAGACGATCCCGAGCTGTGCTTGTCAGAGTTGTGTTTCCTCTTCCTGCTTTCAACCTGTTTCATCTTGCTCTCCAAGATGGCAGCCTTGTCACAAAGAGATTGATAGGTGGGGACATAGGCCACAGATAATTGCAGGTTCAGTTCATCGTTTAGTACTTCGAGGAACTTCTCTTTCCTCTTTGCATTAGTATCCACTTCATCCGGTGCATAACACGCCAGATTGTTGAACTCCTCAATATATTCAGCCACGCTGCGGTGGTGCTGCTTCAGATTATGAAATTCCTTCTTCTTCAAGCTCATCATTCCGGATGAGATGTGAGTTGTACGAAAACCGTCTTCAAAGATAGCCCATGTCACATCCTCAATGGGAGTGGTGATCTGGAAGTTATCCCACCAAGTAGCTATTGTCCCTTCCAACAAGTGTGCTGCAAACCTGACTTTCTCCTTGTCGGTACAGCCGACTGTCACCAAATCCTTGTTCACTGCACGTAGCCAATCATTGGCCACCATGGGATCAGTAGTTCCTGAGAACTTTGCAGGCCTCAGTCTTAGGAATCTGGTGAGCATGTCAAATCCTGGTGGATTGTTCTGATTGTTGTTGTTGTTCTTGTTGTTGTTGTTGTTATTATTGTTGTTGTTATTCTGATTCTGCATGAAAGTGGTCATCATCTGCATCAGCTGTGCCTGTGCTGTCATCAGCTGCTGCATCTCGGGGGTGACATTGTTGTTGTTCGGGTTGGGGTTGGCACGTCGAGGAGGCATCTGTGGTTTTCAATAAGGATAAGAATGAGATACCCATAGATGCTTATTATGCACAATACATCACATAGACAATCACCAAACAAGCATCAAAATAACATTATAAATTTTAGCAACATAAACAACAAGTTTGAAAAGCAAACACACCAATAGCAAGCCATGCACATGTTGGATGGTCATTGCGACTCAATAATCATAGGCATGGTAAATGATAGATAAATGAGTAGTCATCACTACTCCTCTACGTCAACCTCCTCATCAACAAGTGTAAGACCTGCATTCTCCATAGCGGTCTTGTATTCTTCGACATTGGTAGTCAAGGCCTCTACCTTGGCTTTGAGAGCCCTCTTCTGTGAACGAAGCCTCTCAATCACACCCTGCTGATGCTCGAGCTCGAAGTCCTTGGCCTCTAGTTCTGCAGTCATCTCTCGAATCCTCTTGTTCCTGTCTTGGAATCTCTTATCTTGGCTTTTGAACTTCCTATCCTGACTCTCAAACTTGGCCTCCATTTCCTTGACTATCTCGTCTTGCTCCGCGAAGAGCTTGTCCTTCTCACGAAGCTGCACCTAGAGCTCGTCATTGCTAAGCATGACGTTGGTCCTATCAGTATCTAGGTGCCTAAGTAGAACCTCCAGGTCCTAAAGGTACAGACGAATCGGCTCTGCCGTCTCTCTGGCAGCATCCTCGAACTCGATAGCCTCACCATCCTCGTTGCGTCTTCCGAAGGTGTGGAAGTGAGTACCTCTAATCTCCCGAGAGTGCCTCCCTAACAGACGCCCAAGTAAATCCTACATGACTACCTCTAGGCCTCTCTCCTTGTCGTCATGCATAAGCTTGAAGGTTATAGCCTCCATGGCTGGCTCAATCTGGCATCCTGGCTGAGTAACCTTGAAGCCCCAAAGGTCCTTCCCCTCAAACTTGGCGAGGAGAAGCATCATGATGCTAGGGAGTGGAAGATTGAGCACACTAGTGAGCTCAATAAGACGAGTGCCAAAGCGAGTTCCCTTGAACTCTTCAGCCGTGCTGATAGTAACATTAGGCATCTATTTTATAAGATACGAAAAGTTAGAATCAAACATCAATAGAAATCTCAAGACAAAGCATCAACACACAAGTCATGGCATACATAAATTCATTACAAGCATTCCAAGGTTCATCATAACTTAGACAAAATTTTGGAAATAAAACGGTAAGTGTGGTGGTCCAACTAACGAAGTACATTACAACTCTCACTCTCTAGACTTTCAAGGCATCTTTCTACCAATAGAGATGAGAAAGAAGATTAGAAAATTTTACGAGAAGAAAAGACAAGTGTGGAAGTTGTTGAAATTTTTTCCTTAGTGGTTTCTAATCCAATCCTAGGGTCATAATCCTACAGGCAACACAGTGCTCTGATACCATTTGTAATATCCCTCCTTTATAAAGGTAAGGATCCCTGTGATTGCAATGCTAGTCCCTGGATCAATGCTAGCATCCATAGTTTAAGATGAAGTACACAGAAACAAAGGTCATTATTACATATCATTCGAGAGACAAACATAGTCTTTTACAACTCCATGGCCATAGGCCTAGTACAAGAGTTTAACCATAACAATATAAATAAGTCTTCATCTTCATGTGCTACAGGCAATCATGTTGAGTGTAGACTCATAACCCCTAATCATCATCAGAATAACCTGCAACATAACAAGTTACAACCATAGTGGGTCAATACATTGGAATAGTATTGGAAAGTGATACCTTAGTAGAATATTAACTTCTAGTTACTACATGCATTTGGCTAAGTGTAGCTTAGGCTTGCTTTGCTCAAAATGGGTTTTACCTATTAGTTGAAAACACTAAGTTTTTCTTTGACAAAAATTTTCCCAAGGAACCACTAATAGAAATTGGTGAACCTTCACCGTTGTTCAACCACAAGTTTTTAACTTAGAAATTGGGATGAGGAGATTCTTGATAGCTTCCATGTCTTGATGCTCAAATTGTCCTTTGCCAGGGACATGGCTAAGTACTTAGATTCTTCCATCTGCAGAGGTTGTGCACTTTCCCCACAAGACTTGATTTTCACCAAGACAGGATCTTTCAGAAGCCTTCCCTTAGACCAAATGGACGCGCTCCAAACCTATCATCCCACTACCACCAACTGTCCAAATGGCTAAGTTATTGCAATCTATGTGATCCAGGCAGAGCCCATAATGCCATGTGGCTGCACTAGAAGCTTTTTAACATTTGGCATCTCAAATCCCTTTGTTCCTGGGTGGCTTTCCACAAGTGTGATACACAAGGTAAACCATAGAAATGGGCCTTGTGTAACCACTCAACACAAACCAATCTTTCCATTCCACCTAGGTGTTTCATTCACTTAGTTGTTTTATTAAGCAAAACATAAGTCCAAAGACTTAGAAATATTTTCTCAGAGAGGTTGCCGGCGATTTAGACTGCGCGGGGAGGAGTGGAGATGCTTACCGTGCTCGTGGGACTGCAGTGAAGCTCAAGGTGGGGTCAGATACTCGGGGGGGGGGGGCACGAACTTGGCTGCTATTGCTCGTCGGAGTGAAGCTTGTTGTCGGGTACGGCTGTTCGTCGTTGTTGCCGGCATTGTAGATCACGCCAGAGGCAAACAAGTGGTGAGTTAGATGCAGGGAGCAACACTGGTCATATGAGTATCAGAGAGAGGGCAAGGCGCGCTCGGGACTAACCAGATTTACTCGCCAGAGTTGAGTGCCTCGTCGGGTTTTCTCAGTCGTCGACGTTGCCGACGCTCGGGGTCGTCCTAGCACACAACAGCGGTGTCAATCGAAGCGCAAGTATGCAGTGGTTGTTCTGGAGAATCTAGGAGTCAAGGGGCACAGAGAGCTCACCGAAATCAGACGTCGGAGTTCGTCGGGACAGCGGTGAAGGTTGGTGAAATCCGAGCAGCCCGGTGGCGAGGAGAGGATGCTGTGTGGGGGCAAATGGCCGTGGTGGAGAGGGGATTAAGTAGCCCAGAGCGGGGCGAGGATTACTACCTGCATCAATGGGATTTAAGCGGGGCTTAACTGCGTCGAGGTAACGACGAGCAGTGACTGCGCGCGTGATTTTGGGGAAGAAGAAGGTGACGTGGAGAGGGGCCACTAGTCAGCGACGGGGTGGGTTGGTTCTGCGTGGGTGAGAGAAGAAGCAGAGGGGGAATGGCCCGGGTGGGCTTATGGGCTGGATCTGGTTCTGGGCTAGATTAGTAGCGCCAGCCCTTTTCTAATTATTTTCTCTTTTTTCCATTTCTGTTTGATTTTCCAGGAATCAAACTCAAATGTTTTCAAATGTGTTTGATTTCAAACTTGTTCTGGATTTTTGTAAGATGAAACCTGCACATTTTTTAGTACAAAACCATGCTGTCTCACCAGACTTGCTTGGTTCCATTGGAGTTTTAAAATAAAATAGTGCCTTTACACAAGATGTAATAAAGATATGAAAATGGTTTTAAAACCATATTTTGTTTTGAAATAATTGTCCAAGCTTTGGAACTCAACCAAACCAACTCATGAACAAACAGTCTTGGTTTGAAACAAACAATCTCTCACTAGAGAGTAGTATTGGATCAATGCCTGTTTACATAAAATAATAAGCATACAAATGCTTCTGTTTTTGTAAAACTTTGAAAATGTTCCTAAAATGCTCATGGATGCATGGATGATATGCAAGACTTTGAAAACATGATTTTTGGGATGTTACATTTCTTCACATCTCTGTAAAAATTTATCAAGGTTGTGCAAACAGTTATCAAAAGAAGTTCCATAGACGGAAAAATCGTCCATGAAAACCTCCACAATTTCTTCACAAAAACCATGAAAGATAGCAGACATACATCTCTAAAAGGTAGCAGGAGCATTACATAAACCAAAAGGCATACGCCTATAAGCATAAGTACCATAAGGACAAGTGAAAGTAGTTTTCTCTTGGTCTTCTGCTTTCACGACAATTTGAGAAAACCCAGAGTAACCATCAAGAAAACAAAAGTGAGTCTTTTTGGATAACCTCTCAAGCATTTGATCAATAAAGGGCAAAGGATAATGATCTTCCTTAGTAACTTTATTGATCTTTCTAAAATCAATGCACATTCTATACCCAACCACTACTCTTTGGGGTATAAGCTCATTATCTTCATGAGGCACAACAGTTATCCCCCTTTCTCGGGGACACAATGAACAGGGATAACCCATTGGCTATCAGCAATAGGGTAAATAATACCAGCATCAAGGAGTTTTAATACCTCATTTCTTACCACATCCTTCATCTTGGGATTTAAAAGGCACTGGTGCTCAACAACTGGTTTTGCATTAGGTTCTATATTAATAGCATGCTGACATATAGTAGGAGAAATCCCTTTTAAATCATCAAGAGTATAGCCCATAGCTCCTCGGTGTTTCTTCATTATTTCCAGTAACCTCTCTTCTTCCTTTCCTGAAAGTTTAGAACTAATAATAACAGGATATACTTTCTTATCATCAATATAAGCATATTTAAGATCACTAGGTAAAGGTTTTAATTCGAAAATAGGGTCCCCTTTAGGTGGTAGTGTGGTACCCAAGTCTTCCACAGGTAGATTATGCTTAAGTTGCTCCGGCCGACGAAGGAAAACCTCGTCAATCTCATTTCTTTCCTTCATGAAGACATCACTTTCGTGATCTTCCATAAACTACTGCAAGGCATTATTAGGAGCAAGAGAAATAGCAGAAAATTGTTCAACCCTGAAATCATCATTAGGCAGTCTATTTTCATAAGGATTCTTGGCAAATTTGGAAAAATTAAACTCTTAAGACTCTCCATCAAACTTAGTCAAAACTTTTTCCTTCCTACAATCTATAATAGCCCCAAAAGTATTCAGGAAGAGCCTACCTGTCACATCCCAAAATTTTCCAAATTTTGAAATGTGGAAAATAAATAAACAAAATAAAACTTTGTTGAAATTTAGGGTGAGAAGAAACTTTTTGATTCCAATTGGAAACATCCAAAACTATTTTGATCAAATAAATCCTAAAGGGATTTAAAAAGATAAACAAATAATAAATAAAGTTATAATAGTTGGAATTACTATTTTTGGATCTTTTAATAAAAAGATTTGGTTTTCAAAAGGAAAGGTAGAATTATAAATAAAGATTATTTTATAAAGCCAAATTAAATCTTGGCCAAGCTTTTGAAATAAAATATTTCTATTTGATAAAAAGAGTAAAGGTTTATTTAAATAAAATAATGAAGTTTTATTAATATCCAATTTTATTAAAGAAAAGGCTTTCCATTTTAAATAAACACTAAAACTTATTAATTAATTTTAAAATGAGATTCCCAAGTGTTTTATATTTTCAAATAAAACCTACTAAAATGATTTTGGTATAGTTTTAGATTTCAAATAGAGATTTAAAATAAATTAAACCCTATTTGAATTAATGACTAAGGTCTATTTATTTAATTATTAATGGATCTTAAAAAGAATAAAAATTATTTAGTTTTGGACTTTGGATTATGTTGTTAAACAGAACTAAAATCAATACAAAGTTTGGTGGAAGTTTGAATTCATTTGGAGTTTGAATTGTTTGTTTGAAAACCAAAACAGAAAATCAAATAGAAAAAGAAAAAGCTTAGAGAATAAAAAAAGTGAAACAACACAGCCCAACTAAGCAAGCCCATCAAGGCCCAGTCTAGCCCACCAGCTCTCCCCCACGGCGAAACGTTTTCTACGCAGATAACAACCCGCAGAGACACAGACAGGTGGACCCAACGCCCTCTCTCTCTCCTCACTGCCAGATGGACCCCACTGCCACGCGGTCGTCTTCAATCTCGCAACCTCGTCGCCCTGCCGTTGCTGCCGATTGAATGCGGCGATGAATACGCGTCAATGCCTGAGTAATTCCTCGCAGTGACCACTCTCATTAAATCGCCCTCTCCGCTCTCTCTTTTCCCCCAAACATCGCCTTCCCTCTGCCACCAGGCTGCAAGAATTTTTGAGCTCGAAACCTTCTGCTCCGACGAGGTTCCTGGCTGATTCTGGCGCCGTCCAGCCACCCCTCTCCTCCCTCTGCACGCGAGCTTGCTCCCCACCTCCTGGCGCATCTGCCCGTGTGCTCCATTCACTCGCGCGCGCTCCAAAACGTTGACTTCGACTTCACCTGAGCACCGCCGCGACTGTCCCTTCTCCGGCGACCTCTCCCTGGTAAGCCTCGACCGCCCTAGCACCTCCTGTTGATGCTCACAACATCCCAGATCAGCCCGCGTCTAACTGTGCCCCTACTTTGCCTCGGCACGACCTGCAGCCCCATCCCCGACGACACCTGAGCGTGCCCGACGCCGACACCGACTCCGGTGTGGAATTGCCGCCGTTCCTGTGCGCCCCTTGAACAGCTGCGACCACCTCGAACTTCACCTCGACCACGCAAACACTGTAAGCCATTTCCCCCTCTTCCTTGCTTCCTAGTTCGTCGGCAAGCACACCGTCTGACCGTGCGCCGCCACCAGCCGTCGCCAGCGCCGCTCGAGTTAGGTCAAGTCGTTTTGCACCGTTAGATCTCCATCTGGCGGCTTAGATAGAATCATTAAACGAAGAGGTACGGGCTAATCTGAACCACACCATCTCATTTAGATCCAACGGCTGTAACTGCGCAATCCACGCGAACCGGTATCAGCGAATCAGAAACAGACGGGCACTAGTTTAGTTTAAAACAGAATTTTGAATCTGATTGATATGCAAACTTGTAAAATTCATAACTTTAAATCTACACGTCCAAATTTTGCAAATTTTATATCAATGGAATTAGCAGAACATGTAATTTGCAACCATGCACTTTTTTTAATGTTTTTCTTCTGGTAAATTGGTTGAATTTGCAGAAACTTGTGTAGGCTTATTATGAATATAAAAATTGTTCTAGATATAATTTTAATGTGAAATCTTTGCAAAATGATTTGTTGTGAACCTACTGACCCTAGGAACCAACCTATGGATTTAAAAATGTATTTTGTGAAGTTAGGGAACAAATAATTGAATTAGCTCATTTCTAGTCAAATAAAAATATTGATTTTGTTTTAGAAATAATTTTTGAGTAAAACCTTTGGGAAATGATTTGATTCAAACCTTCTGAACCTAAACACCAATTTTTGTGAATTAACAACTTATTTGATGAACAATATAAAATTATTGCTTTGATAAAAGCATTTTCAACCACATAAAATAATGATTTGATTTAAAAATGGTTTATAGATAAAACCTTTTGCAAATGGTTTTACCACTTTAGTAAATGACCACTTTTGAACCTTAAAATGTTTAGAGCCTAGTAGAAACCACCTTTGCAAATAAAACTACCCTTTGCATGCTTGCATGCATGACCTTGTTTTTGTTATTTTATGTGTGACAAATTGTTTGAATGTTGTGTTGAATATGTGTTTGCTTGATTGAATTATAGTGAAGTTAGAAGAGTGTGATATTTGCAAGATCAAGAAGTGAACCAACATTCTCTACTAAAAAGGCAAGTGACACTATCATCCATGTCCTACTATTTTCATTACACTTAGTGGATTTTGTAACATGCATGGAAAGGTTTACTATATTTTATGCTATGCTAAATCCTAATAGGATACCCTTATATATTCCTTAGTGGAAACATTGTAGTTGTAGTATGCTTAGCCCTGCTATATATTGGGATGGGATACATGATATGATTATATGAAGAGTTAAAAAGACTTATGTTTTATATAATAAAACAAGTACTCAATGAACCACCTGGGTGGACAATGTAAGGGTCCCAACCTTTAAATAAGGTAGAGATCCCTCTGTTTACAATGCTAGTCCCTGGATCAATAGCTAGCATCCACAGTTAAGATGTAATATCAAGAAACAAAGGTCATAATATAACTTTATAACCAGGAATAACATAATTTTATTACATCTTACACAGCTCATTTGGCTATTACATTACATTGCAGCGAAATAACTATAAGCATGGGGTCCTTCATCTTCAAAGTGCCACAGGCAAACATGTTGGTTGTAGACTTTGTAATCCTAATCAATCAATCTTCACTAAAATCAATCAAACCTGCAACATTACAAGTTACAGCCACAAGGGTCAATACATTTGAATTGTATTGGCAAGTTTCACTACTATGTTGAACATAAGTGGATCCTATCATTACATGCATTTTTGGCTAAGTAGGGTTTAAGGCTCATTTGCAGAAGCAAAATTTATCCTATCTTTTCAAAATGGTTTTGGTCTTTTGTCAAATCTCCTTTTCAAAATCCCTTGAACTCCTTGGTAAATTCCCAAGTGTTCAAGTCCTTGTCAAAAATCTCTTGAGCTCCTTGGTACCCCCAAGTGCATCAAGTTTTATCGAAATCTCTTGAGCTCCTTGGTACCCCCAAGTGCATCAAGTTTTATCAAAATCTCTTGAGCTCCTTGGTACCCCCAAGTGCGTCAAGTCTTTTGTTGTCACTTAAAAGTTTTTCTTTTAGAAATTGGAATGTCGAGATTTCCCATAGCTTCAAGCTTTAGTTGCTCAGTATTGTCCATAACCGGGGACACGGCTAAGTACTTAGATTTTTATTTTCTTCTGCAGAAGTAGTACACTTTACCCACATGTAACAATCTCATCTTGTTGCCACCAGTGGCCACTGGATTGGTACTCACCAAGATGGAGTACTGGCAGATTGAGAATGTGACGAAGTCTTTCCAGAGGGTCCTCCCATACACCATTGCTAGCTTGTCTTCAGTACCCATGTAGGATTCCAGGTCCTCATTTTCAGTAACCTGAAGACAATATATGGGTCTTCCGAATGTAGTTGACCAAGCCAGAGCCATAAGTAGCATGTGGTTGTACACGAAAGCCACAATTGGAGAAACATGTTCAATCTCTAAGTTTCCTGGGTGGGTTTCTTTTGGAGTACAACACAAAGAGATTGCCATAGACATGGCTCCTTTTGTTGCCACCTTCTCCAAAACTTAAAGTATCCTTGTCCACCCAGGTGGTTCATTGAGTCCTTGTTTTATTATATAAAAACACAAGTCCTTTTCTCAACTTCATAAAATCTCAACATGTATCTCTTTTCAAAATATAGCATGGCTAAGCATGTAACAACTACATTGTTTCCACTAAGGAATGTATAGGGTATCCTATTAGGATTTAGCATAGCATAAGTATAGAAATTCTTTTCATGCATGTTTCAAAATCCACTAAGTATAATGAAAATAGTAGGACTTTAGATGATAGTGTCACTTGCCTTTCTTTTGGTAGGGAATGTTGGTTCACTCCTTGATCTTGCTAGTTTCACACTTTTCTAACTTCACTACAAATCAATCAAGCAAACACAATATCAACTAGCATTCCAACCAATACTTAAACAATCAAACACACACATAAAAATAAGAGAAACTAAGTCATGCATGCAAGCATGCAAAGATAGGTTTATTTGCAAAGGTGGTCTCCACTAGGCTTCTAAACAATGTAAGGTTCAAAGTGGTCATTTTCCAAAGTGGCAAAGTCATTTGCAAAAGGGTTTTGTCCATAAACCATTTTTAAATCCATTCATCATTTTATGTGGTGGAAAATGTTTTTATCAAAGCAACAACTTTAAGTTGTTCACCAAATAAGTTTTTGTTTCTCAAAACTTGGTGTTTAGGGTCATTAGGTTTGATCCAAATCATTTTCCCAAAGTTTTTACTCCAAAAACATTTTCATAACAAAATCAATATTTCCATTTGACTAGAAATGGACTAATTCAAGTGTTCATTCCTAATCTTCACAAATTCCATTTTTGAATCCATGGGTTGGTTCCTAGGGTCTGTAAGTTCACCACAAACCAATTTGCAAAGATTTCATCCTTGAAAACATTTTGGAATAATTTTTCTAATCTAAACAAGCACAAATGTTTCTGCAAAAACAAACATTTTACCAGAGGCTTTTTACTAAACAAAATCCATGGTTGGCTAGGTCTTGTTCCACTGATTCCATTGATATAAAGTTTGTAATTTTTGGACGTGTGGATCAAAAATTATAGGGTTTTCAAATCTGCATCTAAATCTGTTTTTCAAATTCTGTTTTAAACAAAGACTGGCCACGCGTCGCGATGTCATTGGCTGGTACCGCTTCGGTCGGATCATGCTCTGCAGTGCGTTGGATCTAAACAGATCGCACGGCTCTGGTTGCGTACCCCTTCAGCGTTTAAGTGATCTATCTTGTTCGTCCGATCTAGATCCTACGGTCCGCAGCAACTCAACCAAGAACTGGCGGCGCTGCGCGGCGGCAGACGGCGGCGACGGTCAGGCAATGGGCTAGCGGCGGTTCTAGGAAGCAAAGAACGATGTGGGGGTGCTCACCGTGATCGCAAGGACGTGGTGATGCTCGAGGCGGTGTTGGTCTGGCGAGGGACGCTCTGGTTCTAGCAGGATTGCTCGCCGGAGTGGAGAACGGCGTTGGGCGGCTCTGGTCCTGGTCGGAGGCGACGCTGCAGATCGCCCTAAGGCAAGACAAGAGCATGGTCAGATGCAGGAGGATATGGCGAGTGTGGGATCGTGAATGAGACGGCGTGGGGCGGTCTGTGCTTACCAGGGGACTTCGCCGGAGAGAGAGGTAGACGCGGCGTCGCTCGGAGGTTTGTCGAAGTCGACGCTCTGGGGCGCCCGCGGTTGAACGGAGGGCACAAACAGGTGCGCCTGGGAGTGGGGGTCACGGTCGTGTGCTCAGGGAGGCAAGGGGTGGCGAGGTTGGGTCGGAATTGGAGCAAAGTCTCATCGGAGACCGTGGTGGTACGAGCTCGAATTGAGGCAGCCTAGGGGCAGAGAGAGGGAGGCGCGTGAGGGGAAATGGAGAGAAGACTCAGGCGGTTAAATGGGCGCAGTCATGGCGAGTAACGGTCGCGGAATCACCGCGTATTGATCGCCGGAGTAATGGCTGCAACGGCAGGGCGTCGTCTGCGCGAGGAAGAAGGAGTGAGCTGGCTGCGTGGGGTCTGGGTGTCAGCGAGGGAGAGAGACAGAAAAGAGGGGTCCACCAGTCATTGTCTGCGCGGGTTAGAAACTGAGTGCGAAACGTTTTCCTTCGGAAGGGAGAGAGTGGGCTAGTACTGGGCTGTTGGGCCTATTGGGTTGGGTCCGGTCTGTTTTCATTTTTTTTCTTTCTGAATGATTTATCTTTTTCCATTTCAAATTTTTTGTTTTGAAATTCAAACAACCAATCAAACATTCAAATCAATTCAAACATTCATCACATATTGCAATTGAATTTGGTTTTGTTTAACAACATAAACCAAAGTCCTAAAACAAAAATAATATTTTTTTTAGGGTCCATTATTAATTAAATAAATAGACCTTGTTTATTAATCAAATATATTTTATTTTATTTAAAACCTCCATTTGAAATTTAATTATTTCCAAAACCAAATCAGTAGTTTTTATTTGTAATTAAAGAATACTTGGAAAACTTGTTTAAAACAAATAAATAAGTTTTGATGTTTTAATTAAAATAGTAAAACTTTTATTTTCAATAAACTTGGATAATAAATCCTTATTATTTTATTTAAATCAACCTTTTACTATTTTTCTCAAAATAGAAATATTTTATTTCAAAGGCTTGGCCAAGTTTTAATTTGGCTTATAAAATAATGCTTATTTAAATTTCTTCCTTTTTCTTTTGGAAACAAATCTTTTTATTAAAAGATCCAAAATAGTAATTCCAAATATTTTTATTTTCCTTTATTAAATGTTTAACTTTTTAAATCCCTTTAGGATTTATTGGATCCAAATTGGTTTGAAGGTTTCCAATTGGATTCAAAAAGTTTCTTCTCACCCTAAAATTCAACAAAGTTTTATTTTATTCATTTATTTTTCACATTACAAGATTTGGAAAATCTTGGGATGTGACAGACAAGGATACTCAAGTTTTCGACAAGGTGGCAACAAAAGGAACCATGTTTATATGGCTATCTCTTTTTGTATGTGCACTACAAGAAAACCACCCAGGGACTTAGAGATTGAACATGTTTCTCGTACAGTGGCTTCCGTTTACAGCCACATGCTAAATGGGCTCTGGCTTAGTCAACTACATAGTGGAAGTACCATGCATTGGCATCTTCAGGTTAACTAGATTTGTGCTAGGGAACTTGAAACCCTACATTAGTGCCTGGATGACAAGCTAGCATTGTGTATTGGGAGGACTCCTATGGAAAGACTTTGTCACATTCTCAATCTGCCAGTACTCCATCTTGGTGAGTACTTATCCAGCGGCCACTGGTGGAATCAAGATGAAATTGTGTCATGTGGGTAAAGTGTACAACTTCTGCAGAAGATCAAATTCTAAATACTTAGCCGTGTCCCCGGTTATGGACAATACTGAGCAACTAAGGCCTGAAGCTATGGAAGATCTCGACATTCCAATTTCTCAAAGAAGTTCAAAAAGGGATGGTGACAACAAGGGATCTGAAACACTTGGAGTTTTCCAAGAAGTTCAAAAAGATTTGACAAAGATCAAAAACTATTTTGAAAAGATAGGATAAAACTATATTGCTTTCTGCAAAAGAGCCTAAACCCTACTTAGCCAAATATGCATGTAATGATAGGATCCACTTATTTATACATAGTAGTGAAACTTGCCAATACAATTCAAATGTGTTGACCCTTGTGGCTGCAACTTATTTTGTTGCAGGTTTGTTTGATGTTAGTAGAGTTTAATGATTAGGATTACAAGTCTACAACCAACATGACTGCCTGTGGCACTTTGAAGATGAAGGACCCCATGCTTATAGATATTCTGCTGCAATGTAAAGTGATAGCCAAATGAGCTATGTAAGATGTAATAAATTATTTTATTCCTGGTTATAAAGTTGTATTATGACCTTTGTTTCTTGATATTACATCTTAACTGTGGATGCTAGCTATTGATCCAGGGACTAGCATTGTAAACACAGGGATCTCTACCTTATTAAAGGTTGGGAACCTTACACTACCAAAGATAATAGGATAGGTTTTACTAGCTTCTTTACCAAGTACTAGAAAATCAGCAGGATATTTAACCTTACCACAAAGGACCTCCACATCTCTTACAATGCCTATTGGAGATATGCCCTAGAGGCAATAATAAAAGTGGTTATTATTATATCTTTGTGTTTATGATAAATGTTTACATTCATAATATAATAGTATTAACCGGAAACATTAATACTTGTGTGATTTGTAAACTAAATTAGAGTCCCTGGTAAAGCCTCTTTATAATACTAGCTTGTTGATTAATAGATGATCGTGGTTTCTCGATCATGAACATTGAGATGTTATTAATAACAAGATCATATCATTAGGAGAATGGTATGATGGACATACTCCTATAGATAAGCGTAGCATTAAGATCAAGTCATTTCAATAGTTTGTTTGCTATAAGCTTTCTGATACATAGTAACCTAATTCCTTCGACCATGAGATCATGTTAATCACCATCACCGGAAGGATGCTTTGATGACATCAAACACCACACCATAACTGGGTGGATATAAAGGTGGCATTGAGTGTTCAGAAAGTATGGGTTGAGGCACATGGATCAAGGGTGGGATTTGTCCATCCATATGACGGATATATATACTCCGGGCCCTCTCGGTGGAATGTCATCCAATTAGCTTGCAAGAATGTGACTGGCTCACAAGGGATCACATACCACAGGAACGAGAAAAGAGTACTTATCGGTAACGAGGTTGAACTAGGTATGCAGAGATACCGACGATCAAAACCTCAGATAAGTAAACTATCGTGAGACAAAGGGAAATTGGTATCGTATGTAAGTGGTTCATTCGATCGCAAAGTAATCGTAGAAATATGTGGGAGCCATATGAATTTCCAAATTCCTCTATTGGTTATTGATCGGAGAAGTGTCTTGGTCATGTCCGCATAATTCACGAACCGTAGGGAGACACACTTAAGGATTCAATGTTTTTTAGTAGATATGGAATGTTAGTAGGGATACCGAATGTTGTTCGGAGTCTCGGATGGGATCCGGGATATCACGAGGAGATCCGGAATGGTCTGGATAATAAGACTCATATAAGGAAAGTCCTATTTCGGAGTTCGGGAAAGTTTCCGATGTTTTCATCGAAGAGGTTCTAGAAGGTTCACCGATCTGGAAGGAGAATGGTCCATGAATGTGTCATGGGTAAGCGGAATGTTTGGATCATATCCTAGGTCACTTGGTGTGTGCATTTTCAAGAGAGAATTAAAGCTCTAAATTGAAAGTCAAACGGGAGTTTGAAAAGTCAAACTAGAACAATGGTTTCCTAGTGGGAGAAGAAACAAGTCCTTCTCTCAATCCAACTTGGGTTTGGGTTTGGATTCAAACCCACCCCTCCCAAGGCTGCCCCCCTCTCATAAATAGAGGGGGAGGGATGCCCCAAAGCACACAAGCCCTAGCCCCTCTCCACCCGAGCCGCCCTAGCCGCCGCCGACACCTCCTCCTCCTCCCGGTCATCTAAACCCTAGATCTCCGGGAAACCCTTATCCACCATAACTCGCACCGGCTTAGGCGAAGCCCTGCAGGATCTTGCCTCTACTTCCGACACCACGTCGTTGTGTTGCCGGAATCGCGAGGGGAGAACTACAACCTCCGCTGCCTGCTGGAATAAGGGAGAGGAAGGTCTTCATCGAGTATCGAATGTGTGATCGACTGCGGAAGCGCTGCCGGAACACAACGCCGAAAGGATTCGTCTATGCGATCTTGAGATCGGCAAGTGTATGACTACATCACCCAGGAGAATCTGCTCTCGTTAACCGCTTTGGAATCTTCGAGGGTGAGTGCTTCTATTGACTCGTTGCTACAATCTAGTAGATAGATCTTGGCTTGTTTGTGTGCATGCGGTAGAATTTTTTTGTTTTCCATGCTACGAACCCCTACAATGCCAATGGGACAAACTTGCTCTCTATTAGCAAGGTGAATAACCACATCAATGTCCTCAAGCTCACAAGGACCAATTTCATGCATAATTTCCCTCTAAACCTCATAAGGAATAGCACTAGAACTAGCACCAATATCACACAAACCATAATAGCTATGATGACCAATTCTAATAGAAAGCACAGGGACACTAGCTTTTTTGGCTTTTTAGGATGAGAAACAATGTTAGTAGCGTCTTCACAGAAGACAATATGCTCATCCTCTATGTTTCTAGTCACAAGATCTTTCACAATAGCTACCACATGTTCAATATTAATAAGCTAATCGGGCTCCATAGTTTTCTTTGCACTTTTGCTAACCACATTAGCTATGATAGAATGTTCCTTTACCTTAGTAGGAAAAGGGATTTTCTCAACATAAGGTTCAGGCAAAATATGATCAACAGTACAAACCTCTACGCTAGCAGGAACATGAGTAACGATGTCTTTATAAGGAGTGTGGTACTTGTCCTGCTCTTTCTTGGGAATTTCAATATAAGAGGCAAAAGCATTAAAACATTTTGCAAGAACTTGAGGGTCAAGACCAAACTCATTGATAATATCAAGGAAGTCATTAGTTCCCATAAAATATTTAATGCATTCATAATCATAGTTTATACCTGAATTTCTTCCTTTGTCACTCTCCCAAGCTTCAGTGTTCTCTTGAATACGTTCTGGTAGATCCCATTTAGCTTCTTCCTTCATACGTGTGAATGATCCAGCACAAGAAGCATCTAGTAAATATTTATCATGAAGAGAAAGCCTAGCATAAAAGTTATTGATAGTAATATTGTTAGGGAGTTCATGAATATGACATTTAAGTATTAGTAACTTCGGTCTCCCCCAACCTTGAGCTGTACTCTCTCCATCACGAGGCCAAAAGTTATATATCAGATTTCTATCCTTATGAATCTCACTGGGAGGATAGAATTTAGAATAAAGAGAGATGTTATTTCCTCCCATTCCATGGATTGTCCATTCTTCAGCAGCTTATACCATTCTTCAGCTCTCCCTTTCAAGGACATAGAGAGTAACTTCTTCTTCGTCTGTTTAGTTGTGATACCTGCACAATTAAACAACTCGCATAATTCATGGATAAAGAGCAAATGATCACCAGGATGGACAGTTCCATCCCCAAAATAATAATTATCCATAAGGCGATCAACAATACTTGTAGGTATCTTAAAAGGATCTATCTCAACAGGTGGTGGTTCATCTACTACCCTAGCAGTGGTAGTAGTTTTCCCAAACAGAAAACCAAGTGGGTTATCCATATTGGAAACAAAGTAACAAGCAGTAACAAAAAGCAATACTCACAGTAGAAGTTTCCTTTACCAGTTCCACTCTTCAATAGCGCTTCACTCCCCGGCAACAGCGCTAGAAAATAGTCTTGATGACCCACAAGTATAGGGGGTGTATCGCAGTACTTTCGATAAATAAGAGTGTCGGTCCCAACGAGGAGCAGAAGGGGTTGACTAGTGGTAAGGAGCATGAAATCTCAGTAAATACTTAGCAAACGGATTTTTAGGGATTTCCTGATAAGGCAACAAAACAAAGAGCAAGTAATAAAGACAACGAACAAACGCAGCAAGTGTCCCAATCCTTTCTTAGCAAAGGACAAGCCGGTGGAAATACTTATAAGGACCAAACATTGTTGAGGACACATGGGAATTCTGTCAAGTGCTTTCGCTTCAAATAGCTGAGTACTCTTCTTTGGTGTTGTAAGTGTTGTGTGGGTGAACCTGTGCTAATGTACCGACCTTACTTGGACTAATACATACTTGTAATTAAACCCCCTGCAAGCATCCGCAACTACAGGAAAGTAATTAAGATATAAACCTAACCACAACCTTAAACTCTGAGATCCTACGCTCCATTATGCAATGGCGTCCTAACGGGGGTTCAGGTTTCTATCACTCCGGCAACCCCACAATTAGTAGCCAAATACACAATGCATTCCCCTAGGCCCATAAATGGTGAAGTATCATGTAGTCGACGTTCACATGACACCACTAGAAGAATAGCACCACAACTTAAATACTAAACAATTGAATAATAACTCAACACAAATCCACTAATAACATGACTTCTCCCATGTCCTTAAGAACTAGACGAACTACTCACAAGACATCATATGGATCAAGATCAAAGATGATATGGTGATCAATAACAATCTGAACATAAACAGTAATCCAATGGTTCCACTCACAAGCATCAACTACAATAGTAATTAACACCGGGAAAGTTTCCCCTAAGAACTAAAGCAATATCCAACACAATTGTTACAGCAGGACGGAGTGGTGATGATGGTGCTGGTGGATATGATGGTGTGGATGATGATGATGATCCCGATGAAGCCTAGCTTGACGATGGTGTTGGCGACGATCTCCCGTCTCCGGGAAGGAATTTCCCTGGTAGAAATCTGTCTCTCGGAGAGATCTTTCTCTCTCGGTGTTTTCCGCCCCGCAGAGGCGGAACTATCTGTGGTCGCTCCCCTGGTGTTAGGGTTCCGTGAGGAAGATATAGGAGAGAGGGAAGAGTCGAAGGCCGAGCAGGTGGGTCACACCTGCCCTAGGCTCGGGGCAAGGTGGGCCCGCACCTAGGGGGAGTGGCCCCCCTGTGGCCCTTCTTCGCCTCCCCTTCTGGCTTCCTCAGTCTTCCGGGAAAATATAATTTTCCCATATTTTTCTGGTATTTTTCTGATCTTCACAAAAATTGCATCAAAACACCTCTTTTTCCATCAGAATCCAGATTCCGGCAGTCCATCCTCCAAGAATCATCCAACATGCAAAAACAGTGGAAAATACATAAGTAATACTTCATAATAAGACATATATCAATGAATAGAGGAAAATTATGATATATAATGGTGATGCAAATTGGAAGTATCAAATACGAGGGCTGCTCCTCATGCTACTCAACTTTAGTGACCTGTAAGTTCTTGTCATAGTAAGTACATGTGTATCATAGAGAACCGCCAACGGGGTACCCCTTTCACATGATACAAGAACTATCCCATAATCAAAATGACAAGGCAAGCAGACAATGATCATCTCAGTAATCTTCTTATTTACCATGGGAAAATGGTGCTTTTTTCTCTCTTTCCTCTTTTCAATGTGTCTCTTTTTTTATATAAGAAGAAAGCTTAATAGATTGCTCACTATGGTGATGCTGCAAGTTTCCACCATGATTAGGCATGCTTAGGCTAGCGGCCCAGATGTTTCTCTAACACACATACATAACTCCATGGACTTACAAGCTCCCCTTTTATTTCACACCGACGACATCTATAAACAAAAGAGCATGATATCAACTGTGTACAATGTACAGGTGCAATGTTGAAAGCGTTCCCCGTGACATCACGGTTCTGCTAATTCCAACGTATAAGTGCAAGCATATACAACATAGATGACACAATGGTTCAAGTGTAATAGTGGCAAGAAAAATAAAGTGTGCCATCAAGTTTGTGCGAGCTTTAATCACTAAGTTTTCACATAACAAAGTGACTTTTTAATTGGAAGATAGATGAAAAAAGAATATACTTGGAATGGTGTAACACACCATGCATAGGAATTTATAGTGGACACTTTGGAATAACTTGGTTTCTTGGGAGTTGGATACATGAGTAGAGCTTACTCATACAAGTGGAGGCTAGCAAAAGACTGGGAGCAGTGATACGTCCAAAACGTATCTACTTTCCTGAACACTTTTGTTATTGTTTCTCTTCTAAACTTGTGTGATTTGGATACAACTAACACGGACTGACGCAGTTTTCAGCGGAATTACCTTGGTGTCTAGTTTTTGTGCAAAAAATCAACTATCAGGAAAAATCCTAGAAAATATGCCAAAAATCCTATCTCACCAGAAGACTCACAGAGCCAGAGTACGAGACGGAGTGGAGGCCTGGGGGGCCCACACCCCTGCTAGGCGCGGGCCAGGACTAGCTATGCCTAGGGGGGGTGCAGCCACCCCAGGCACCCCCTCGGCCTCCCTATTCGCCTATAAGATGCCTCTTGACCTAAAAACCGAGGGGGGTTCAACGTTTTTCCAGAAAGAGTTCCGCTGCGCCGCCACCACCAGAAACCGCGATTCGGAACCAGAAAATCCGTTTTGGCACCCTGCCGGGACGGGGAATTTGGCGAGGATCATCGCCATTGTCATCACCAATGCCTCTCTGATACGTCGGAAACGTATCTATAATTTTTGATGCTCCATGCTTGTTTGGTATCTACGTTGCTTTGCTTTGTCTACACTTTGAGGTGTTTTTATATCTTTTCTGGAACTAACCTATTAACAAGTTGCCACAGTTCCAGTTGCATGTTTTCTTCTGTTTTTGGTTCCAAAAAGGCAGAAAATCAATATTCTTGGAATTGGACGGGACAAAAGCCAAAGTCAATATTTAACCGTGGGAGACACGAAGTCCAGAGGAGAGACGGAGAGGCAAGCCAGGGCCGCCACCCTGCTAGGCACGGGTGGGCCCATCCCACGCCTGGGTAGGGTGTGGGCCCTCTGTCCGCCTCCCAGACTCGCCTCTTCGCCTATAAGAAGCCCCCGATGCAGAAACCCTAGGCACCCGATGTAAGAGTTCCCAACCTTTAATAAGGTAGAGATCCCTGTGTTTACAATGCTAGTCCCTGGATCAATAGCTAGCATCCACAGTTAAGATGTAATATCAAGAAACAAAGGTCATAATACAACTTTATAACCAGGAATAAAATAATTCATTACATCTTACATAGCTCATTTGGCTATCACATTACAATGCAGCTGTTAGACCCCTCCTTTATAAAGGAATGGATCCATGTGATTGCAATGCTAGTCCCTGGATCAATGCTAGCATCCACAATTTAAGATGAAGTACACAGATACAAAGGTCGTTATTACATTCATTCCAGCGATAAAACATAGTCTTTTACAACTCAGGGCCATAGGCCTAATACAAGAGTTTAAGGAATAAGTAAATAAACATAAGTCTTCATCTTCATGTGCCACAGGCAAGCATGTTGAGTGTAGACTCATGACTCCTACTCATCATCAGAGTAACCTGCAACATCACAAGTTACAGCCACAGAGGGTCAATACTTTGGAATAGTATTGGCAAGTGATACCTTAGTATATTTTTAGTGAACTATATTACTATATGCATTTTGGCTAAGTGTAGCTTGGCTTGCTTTGCTTGAAAATAGGTTTTACCTATTAGTTGAAATCACTAAGTTTTTCTTTATGAAAAACTTCCCAAGAAACCACCAATAGACATTGGGTCCTTCACCCTTGTTCTCCCACAAATTTTACTTAGAAGTTGGAGTGATGAGATTCTTGTAGCTTCCATGTCTTGATGCTCAAGTTGTCCATTGCCTTGGACTAGGCTAAGTACTTAGATTTTCCATCTGCAGAGGTTGTGCACTTTCCCCACCAGACCTGGTTTCCCAAGACAGGACCTTTCAGAAGCCTTTCCTTAGTCAAATGGACGCGTTCCAACCTATCATCCCAACTACCACCAACTGTCCAAGTGACTAAGTTCTAGCAACCTATATGATCAAGGCAGAGCCCATATTGCCAAGTGGTTGCACTGTAAGCTTTCTCAACACTTGGCCTCCAAATCCCTTTGTGCCTGGGTGGCATACCACAAGTGAGATACACAACCCAAGTCCATGTCCTTGTGTAACCACTCAACATAACCCAATCCTTCCATTCCACCCAGGAGGTTCATTTGACTTAGTTGTTTTATTAGGAAAGCATAAGTCTCATGACTTAGAAATATTTTCATCATAGTAAGTATAGATTTTCACCAACCCTTGTTTGCTCAATAGCTAGGCTAAGCATGGTAAGATAACTTAACTTAGGAAAATTCCCTAGCAATTCTACAATTCTACACTACTTAGGATTTCCCAACTTAGCATTAGGCAAAAATAGCATGCAAGACTTAGCAAAATATCTAATGCTAGTAAAAAACATAGGATAGAAATATTCATGAAAATATCACTTGCCTTGGTAATGGGGAGAGTATCACTCCTCACAATCACAATCACTAGCAAAATCTACACAAAAATTTGTAGCACACCATTACACACAATTATATACAATCAAAAATAATATGAATGCATGCATGCAAGAATTTACCAAGTGGTGATTTTGAAAACTCTACCAAGCATGTGCATGTTTACAGAAGCTTAACAAGTCACAAGTTTACCAACTAAACTTATTTATCTCTAAAACAAACTACCAAATTAAATCCACACTCAAATTAGTCTTAAACATGTTTCTACAAAAAAGTCATTCTAATGGTTACTATTCGTTAAACACCTTGCATAATCAGAAAGGCCTTGTTTCACTGAATCCAACGGTATAAAGTTTGCAAAATTCCAACGTGGCAATCAAAAGTTATAAGCATTTGAAATTTGGATCAAATTCTGGTTTTAAATCTGTTTTTAGTTCTAATACTTGCCACGCGTCGCGTCCCTATTGGCGCGTACCGCTTCGGTTGGATCGGGTCCTGCGGACCGCACGATCTAAGTGGGATCTGGCGGCTCAGATGCGCGCCTACCCCTTCGTTTAAAAATTCTATCCTAGCCCTACGATACAGATCCAACGGCCTAAATCACCAAGCCAAAATCTGGCGGCGCTTAGCGGCTGCGCGCGGCGGCGACGACCAGACGGTGGTGGCGCCGGCGATACTGGTCACTAGGAGGATAGGGAAGGTACTCACCGAGACCGCAAGGACGTGGGGATGCTCAACTTGTGGAAAGCTCGGCAAGGGGCGCTCGGGGTTGTGGTGAATTCCTCGCCGGAGTTGGATCTGGCAACGGTGGCTCTGCTCGAGGTCGAAGGCGACGTTGTGGATCACTAGGAGGCAACAGAGGATGTGGTCAGATGCAGGAGACCACGGCGAAGATGCGTGCGTGAAAGTCAAGGTTCGGGGCGGTCTGGACTTACCGCTGGAGCTCGCCGGAGTTGAAGTTGGAGACGGTGGCGGTCTGTTGTTTGCGTAGCCAATGTTCTGGGTCACCTGCGGGCAAACCAGGAGTGTTAGGAGGTGTGTGAGATCAAGTGGAGTCTGTTTGTGTGAAGCAGAGGCAGAGGGGTGGTCGGAGGTGGCCGGAATTGCTGCGGCAGCTCGTCGGAGACGGCGGGGTTGCAGAGAGCAATGTGCGCAGCCTGGTGGCGCTCTGGGTTCGGGGTTTGAGGGAGAAGAGAGAGGGGACAGAGGGGGTTTAAGTAGCCTGGTCGTGAGCGAGAATTACTCGTGCCTTAATGCGAATTTAAGCTGCGTAATCAACAGGAAACGACCGCGTCAATTTGGGGACGAACAGGTCGTGGGGGTGGAGACGACGATGCTCGGGTGGGCCGCGGTTGTCAGCGAGAGAGGGGAGTGGAAGCGGGTCCCTTCTATCAGTGAGCTGGTGGGTGCGAGAGTGGGTAAGGAAAACGATTCGCGGGGTGTGCACTACTGGGATAGTCTAGGCCGTGTTGGGCTGGGTCGGCCAGATTGGCTGGTTTGGCCATTTTTTTCTTCTTAATTCCTTTTCTTTTTCAGATTGAATTTCTAGAAATGGTTTTTAAACCTAAATTCAAATCTGTTTGAATCCAAAGCTTTACAGGACTTTTGTAAAATAAAACTTGCTCTTAAATGAGTGTCAAACACATCTGAACATTTCAGAACACCTGGGTCCTTTTGAAAATAAATTAAACTATGCCTTTATGAGAGGTGATAATAGGCATAGGATTTGTTTTAATTCATATTTTGCTTTTGATATTTTGTTCAAGCTTTTGAGACCACTTAAGTTTGGATTCAAACATACTGAATGAATAACAGCATCTTTCCCAATAGCATGTAGCACAAAGGCTAGGGTTTTCATACATAAAATAATGAGCCACAAATGCTCCTGATTCTGAAATGATTTTGAGAGAACCCTAAATGATGATGAATGCAAGGATGATATGAATGAGTTTTGGAATATGAATTTAGGTATGTTACAAATCTAACCCCCTTAAGATGAATCTCGCCCTCGAGATTCGGATTGGCTAGCAAATAGGTGAGGGTGGTCTTTCCGAAGGTCATCTTCTCTTTCCCATGTTGCTTCTTCTTCGGAATGATGATTCCATTGTACCTTGCAAAACTTGATAGTTTTTGTCCTTGTGACTCTTTCTGCAGTCTCAAGAATCTTGACAGGCTTTTCCTCATAGGTGAGGTCACTTTCTAGTTGAACTTCTTCCAATGGTATGGTATCCTTCAGAGAAGATTCTTCCATTTCTGGGTGACATTTCTTAAGCTGACTCACATGAAACACATTATGGACAGCTGACAGAGATTCTGGCAATTCAACTTCATATGCAACTTCTCCCTTGCGACTTAGAATCTTGAATGGCCCAACATATCTTGGTGCCAACTTTCCTTTGACTCCAAATCTTTTCACTCCACGAAGTGGTGATACTCTAAGGTAAGCCCTATCCCCAACTTCGTAGGTGACTTCTCTACGCTTAGAACCCGCGTAGCTTTTCTGTCGGGACTGTGCTATCCTCAACCTGTCCTTAACCAATTTGACTTTCTCTTCGGCGTCTTTGATGAGATCGGGTCCAAACAAACTCCTTTCTCCCACACCATTCCATAGTAATGGGGTGGTACACTTCCTTCCGTAGAGTAACTCAAATGGTGCCATTCCAATACTAGATTGATGACTGTTATTGTAAGAGAACTCTGCGTAAGGCAAACTTTCATCCCAACTTGCTCCATAGTCTAGGGCACATGCCCTCAACATGTCTTCAAGAATCTGATTAGTCCTTTCTGTTTGTCCATCAGTTTGAGGATGAAAAGCAGTGCTGAATTCCAACCTCGTTCCTAAGGATTCATGAAGTTGTCTCCAAAAGTGAGAAGTGAACTGAGTTCCTCTATCTGACACAATACTCTTAGGCACACCGTGAAGGCATATAATTCTGCTCATGTAGATCTTTGCTAACTTGGCACTTGTATAAGTTGTCTTCACGGGTATAAAATGAGCCACTTTAGTTAGGCGATCCACTACTACCCATATGGAATCATACCCTGACCTTGTCCTTGGTAATCCGGTAATGAAATCCATACCGATATTTTCCCACTTCCATTCAGGAATAGGCAGTGGTTGAAGCAAACCCGCTGGTTTCTGATGCTCCGCTTTTACTCTGCTACACACATCACACAAAGCAATATGCTCGGCGATGTCCCTTTTTAGATTGTTCCACCAAAACCTTTCTTTCATATCCATGTACATCTTGGTGTTTCCCGGGTGAATAGAATACGGAGAGTTGTGACCTTCTTGTAAGATCAGTTTCCGCAACTCCGGGTCTTGTGGAACACATATACGTTTCCCGTGCCATAAAGTACCTTGTTCGTCTATATGGAAACTCTTAGCTTTCCCTAGACTAATATTTTCCTTAATCTTTTCAATTTCCTTATCAGTCTTCTGAGCTTCTCGGATCTTGTCCAACAAAGTGGGTTGAACATCCAAAGACATGAGATGTCCCTCAGGCACAATTTCTAATCTGAGTTCTTTGAATTGCTTACACAAGTCATCTGGCAATTCACCTTTGGTAAGGCCATTCACAAACGTCTTACGACTTAGAGCATCTGCTACTACATTTGCTTTACCGGGGTGGTACTGCAAACTTAAGTCGTAATCCTTGATAAGCTCTAGCCATCTCCTTTGTCTCATATTGATTTCCTTCTGGGTGAAGATATACTTCAAACTCTTATGATCGGTGAATACTTCACAACGCTTTCCCAAAAGGTAATGTCTCCATGTTTTGAGTGCATGGACGACAGAGGCTAACTCCAAATCATGAGTAGGACAGTTTACTTCATGAGTTTTGAGTTGTCTCGAAGCATAGGCCACAACTTTACCGTCTTTCATCAATACGGCACCCAAACCTTGATGAGACGCATCACAATATACTTGGAAATCTTTTTCCAAATCTGGCAGACATAGAACTGGTGCTGTCACAAGTCTCTTCTTCAACTCTTGGAAGCTGACTTCGCATCCTTCAGACCAAGCAAATTTCTTGTCCTTTTTTAACAATTCTGTCATTGGCTTAGCAACCTTCGAGAAATTTTCAATGAACCTTCTGTAGTAACCTGCTAAGCCGAGGAAACTACGAACTTCTTTCACATTCTTGGGAGATTCCCATTCTGTCACAGCTGATACTTTAGCAGGATCAACTGCCACACCATCCTTTGTCATAACATGACCAAGAAAACCAACTTCCTCTAACCAAAACTCACACTTGCTGAATTTAGCATAGAGTTTATGCTCTCTTAACTTTTAAAGTATCAAGCGTAAGTGTCTTTCATGTTCTTCTTTACTCTTGGAGTAGACTAAGATGTCATCGATGAAAACGACAACAAACTTGTCGAGAAATTCCATGAACACCTTGTTCATCATATTCATGAAGTATGCTGGAGTGTTGGTTAAACCAAAAGGCATCACAGTGTACTCATACAATCCATACCTCGTGGTGAATGCTGTTTTAGGTATGTCTTGCTCTCTTATTTTGAGTTGAAAATAACCTGACCGAAGATCAATCTTCGAGAACACACATGCTCCTTCTAACTGATCAAACAAGTCGTTGATTCTTGGCAAAGGATATTTGTTCTTGATGGTTACCTCGTTGAGAGAACGGTAGTCAATGCATAATCTTTGTGTTCTATCCTTCTTCTCCACGATCAATACTGGGGCTCCCCAAGATGAAGAACTTGGTTGAATAAACCCTTTCTGCAACTGTTCCCCTAGTTGCTTCTTGAGCTCTTTCAGTTCATCAACTGACATTTTGTACGGTCTTTTTGCTATAGGTCCAGAACCTGGTACCAAATCTATCAGGAACTCCACATCTCTATCTGGTGGCATTCCTGGTAATTCTTCCGGAAATACATCCGGATACTCACACACAATTGGTACACTGTCCATGCTAACCCCCTTAAGAGAATTTAGCTTACTTCCTTTGGATTCAAAGTTGGATCTGAATTTTATTCTTTTTCCTTCTGGGGTTGTGAGTGTAACTGTACGATTGGCACAATCTAGTACTCCGTCATACTTAGCCATCCAATCCATTCCCAAAATCACATCCAATCCTTGGGAATTCAGGATTATTAGGTTCACTGGAAACTTATGTTTTCCAAACTCTATGACTAAGTCATGACATCCTGAGTTTACTATCATTTCTCCACCCGGAGAACTTACTCTTATAGGACACCCAATGGTTTCTACCGGTAGTTCATTTCTTTCAACAAATGCTTTTGATATGAATGAATGAGATGCACCGGTATCAAAGAGTACAAATGCTGAAATTGAATTGAGTCTGAACTTACCAGCAACGGCATCAGGCTCCTCATAGACCTCCTCCACATTGATGTGGTTAACCTGTCCCTTTTGAAAAGGATTTGGCTTGTTAGGTCCTTCAACTTTCTTCTCAGGGCACTCATTAGCATAATGCCCCAGCTTCTTTCATTTGAAGCACTCAACCTGACTGATGTCCTTTTTAGAAGGCTAGCTTCCACTTCCGCTACCATTTCCACTATAGTGGCTCTTATGTCCACCCTTGTGGTTCTTGTACTTGTCATTGTCATGACTGCGATGATGCTTGTTGTCATGACGGTTGTGGTTGTGGTGCTTGTTGAATTTCCCATGCTTATGGGATCCTGAGCTGCCACTGTCATCATAGTGAGATCGTTTGTGAGACGATCCCGAGCTATGCTTGTCGGAGTGTTTCCTCTTTCTACTCTCGACTTGCTTCATTTTACTCTCCAAAATAGCAGCCTTGTCACACAAAGACTGATAAGTTGGAACATATGCCACAGAAAACTGTAGGTTCAGTTCATCATTCAAGCCCTCCAGAAACTTTTCCTTTCTTTTGGCATCCGTGTCAACCTCATCTGGTGCATAGCGCGCCAGATTGTTGAACTCTTCTATGTATTCTGCCACGCTGCGGTGTCGCTGCTTTAAGTTGTGAAACTCTTTCTTTTTCAGGCTCATCATTCCCGATGAGATGTGAGCAGTGCGAAAGCCATCTTCAAAGATAGCCCAAGTCACCTCATCAATAGGAGTGGTGATTTGGAAGTTGTCCCACCATGTGGCGGCTGGTCCTTCCAACAGATGTGCTGCGAACCTGACTTTTTCAGCATCCGTGCAGCCCACGGTCACTAAGTCCTTGTTCACGGAATGTAGCCAGTCATTGTCCACCATGGGATCAGTTGTTCCCGAAAACTTTGCTGGCCTCAAACGCAGAAATCTGGTGAGCATATCAAAACCCGGAGGGTTGTTGTTGTTGTTGTTGTTATTGTTGTTGTTGTTATTGGGGTTGTTGTTGTTATTCTGGTTTTGAATGAATGTCGTCATCATTTGCATAAGCTGTGTTTGCGCATTCATCATTTGTTGCATTTCCGGGGTGATGTTGTTGGGGTTGGGGTTTGCGCGACGGGGAGGCATCTGTGGTTTGTTCAAATAGATAAGAATGAGATACCCATAGATGTTTTATGCACAATACATCACAAGCAAATCACATAACATGCAACATAAGAATAAAAGTTCAACAACCAGATGATAAGTTCATGAAATAAAACACACAAGTGGCAAGCCATCCACATGTCGGATGGTCCAACAACGAGTTCACAAATAACGAGTACGAATATAAAAGATAAACGAGTAGTCAAGTCTACTCATCAGCATCAATCTCCTCCTCGACGAAGGTAAGACCTGCGTTCTCCATCGCGGTCTTGTTCTCCTCAATCGTAGTGGTCAAGGAATCGACCTTGGCCTTGAGAGCCCTCTTCTGGGAGCGAAGCCTCTCAATAACCATCTGCTGCTGCTCTAGCTCGAAATCCTTGGACTTCAGTTCCTCGGTCATGTCCCGGATCTTCTTGTTCCTATCCTGGACGTGTTTCTCCTGACTCTTGAACTTGCGGTCCTGGGCCTCAAACTTTGTCTCCATTTCCTTGATCATCTCGTCCTGCTGTGCGAAAAGCTTGTCCTTCTCGCGTAGCTGCACCTGAAGCTCGTCATTGCTGAACGTTCGTCCTGTCCGTGTCCACGTGCCTGATAAGAGACTCTAAGTCCTGGAGATAGAGACGTATCGGTTCTGCTACGTCCCTCGAGTCGTCCTCAAAGTCAATGGACTCTCCATCAACATCACGTCTTCCGAAGACGTGGAAGTGAGTGCCCCTAACCTGTCGGGAGTGACGGCCTAACAGACGTCCTATCAGGTCCTGCATGACTACCTCCATGCCTCTCTCCCTGTCGTCGTGCATCAGCTTGAAGACGATGGCCTCCGTAGTGGGCTCTGTCTGGCGTCCAGGATGGTTCACCTTGAAGCCCCAGAGGTCCTTCCTCTCGAACTTGGTGAGTGGGTACACCGTGATGGTGGGAAGAGGGAGATCGAGCAAAGTGGTAAGCTCAATGATACGGGGACCAAAACGGGTAACCTGGAGTTCCTCAACGGTGCTGATGGTAATAGGCATCTATTTATAAGATTGAAAAAGTTAGAACAACACAATTTAAGATAAATCAAGACAAACATTCATACATATCCATGGAACACAAACATCACACAAGTCATGCATACATAAGTCCATTACATCAATCAAGGTCCATACTTATTTAAGGTATCATTTTTGGAAAATAAGGTGATAGATGGTGGTCCAACTAACGAAGTGTGCTCACAATCCTATCTCACTGGATCGGGTGGCTATCACAATGTTCCTAGAGGCAACCCACCTATCTTGTTCACATGATTCCATCACTAAGTCTATTATATCTCCCCTTAACTCTTGGTTGGTGGCTTCCAACTCTTGAGTAAGTTCCTTCTCTTTCTCTAAGTCTTTTTGGAGGTTGAGCATCCTGCACTTGACTCTAGCACTTAGTTCTTTGATAGTCCTCCAAGCTGCATCTTTGGCTGACTCAAAGAATGTGGTGTGCATTACAGTGTTAGTGTACATGCAGAATCCCCTTTCTTTGTGGTTGTCTTCCTTGTTTTTGTACAAGTGAAGTTGCACCCACCAATACTCCACTCCTTCATCCATCACTGGAAAGCCTTTGTAAATAGCTGCTCCATGTGCTTCCATTGCCACCATGAGGTCCTTGAGAATCTTGGGAAACTCAGTTTCACACTCCAAGGTCATGGTCATGAGTGGTCCTTTCTTCACGGCTTCGTTGATGGAGTTCATCTACAAATGGAGTTGGGAATGAAAAGATTAGAAAAGTTTTACGAGAAGAATAGACAAGTGTATAAGTAGTTGAAAACTTTTCCTTAGTGGTTTTCCAATCCTAGGGTCATAATCCTACAGGCAACACAGTGCTCTGATACCATCTGTTGGACCCCTCCTTTATAAAGGAATGGATCCCTGTGATTGCAATGCTAGTCCCTGGATCAATGCTAGCATCCACAGTTTAAGATGAAGTACACAGATACAAAGGTCGTTATTACATTCATTCCAGAGATAAAACATAGTCTTTTACAACTCAGGGCCATAGGCCTAATACAAGAGTTTAAGGAATAAGTAAATAAACATAAGTCTTCATCTTCATGTGCCACAGGCAAGCATGTTGAGTGTAGACTCATGACTCCTACTCATCATCAGAGTAACCTGCAACATCACAAGTTACAGCCACAGAGGGTCAATACTTTGGAATAGTATTGGCAAGTGATACCTTAGTATATTTTTAGTGAACTATATTACTATATGCATTTTGGCTAAGTGTAGCTTGGCTTGCTTTGCTTGAAAATAGGTTTTACCTATTAGTTGAAATCACTAAGTTTTTCTTTATGAAAAACTTCCCAAGAAACCACCAATAGACATTGGGTCCTTCACCCTTGTTCTCCCACAAATTTTACTTAGAAGTTGGAGTGATGAGATTCTTGTAGCTTCCATGTCTTGATGCTCAAGTTGTCCATTGCCTTGGACTAGGCTAAGTACTTAGATTTTCCATCTGCAGAGGTTGTGCACTTTCCCCACCAGACCTGGTTTCCCAAGACAGGACCTTTCAGAAGCCTTTCCTTAGTCAAATGGACGCGTTCCAACCTATCATCCCAACTACCACCAACTGTCCAAGTGACTAAGTTCTAGCAACCTATATGATCAAGGCAGAGCCCATATTGCCAAGTGGTTGCACTGTAAGCTTTCTCAACACTTGGCCTCCAAATCCCTTTGTGCCTGGGTGGCATACCACAAGTGAGATACACAACCCAAGTCCATGTCCTTGTGTAACCACTCAACATAACCCAATCCTTCCATTCCACCCAGGAGGTTCATTTGACTTAGTTGTTTTATTAGGAAAGCATAAGTCTCATGACTTAGAAATATTTTCATCATAGTAAGTATAGATTTTCACCAACCCTTGTTTGCTCAATAGCTAGGCTAAGCATGGTAAGATAACTTAACTTAGGAAAATTCCCTAGCAATTCTACAATTCTACACTACTTAGGATTTCCCAACTTAGCATTAGGCAAAAATAGCATGCAAGACTTAGCAAAATATCTAATGCTAGTAAAAAACATAGGATAGAAATATTCATGAAAATATCACTTGCCTTGGTAATGGGGAGAGTATCACTCCTCACAATCACAATCACTAGCAAAATCTACACAAAAATTTGTAGCACACCATTACACACAATTATATACAATCAAAAATAATATGAATGCATGCATGCAAGAATTTACCAAGTGGTGATTTTGAAAACTCTACCAAGCATGTGCATGTTTACAGAAGCTTAACAAGTCACAAGTTTACCAACTAAACTTATTTATCTCTAAAACAAACTACCAAATTAAATCCACACTCAAATTAGTCTTAAACATGTTTCTACAAAAAAGTCATTCTAATGGTTACTATTCGTTAAACACCTTGCATAATCAGAAAGGCCTTGTTTCACTGAATCCAACGGTATAAAGTTTGCAAAATTCCAACGTGGCAATCAAAAGTTATAAGCATTTGAAATTTGGATCAAATTCTGGTTTTAAATCTGTTTTTAGTTCTAATACTTGCCACGCGTCGCGTCCCTATTGGCGCGTACCGCTTCGGTTGGATCGGGTCCTGCGGACCGCACGATCTAAGTGGGATCTGGCGGCTCAGATGCGCGCCTACCCCTTCGTTTAAAAATTCTATCCTAGCCCTACGATACAGATCCAACGGCCTAAATCACCAAGCCAAAATCTGGCGGCGCTTAGCGGCTGCGCGCGGCGGCGACGACCAGACGGTGGTGGCGCCGGCGATACTGGTCACTAGGAGGATAGGGAAGGTACTCACCGAGACCGCAAGGACGTGGGGATGCTCAACTTGTGGACAGCTCGGCAAGGGGCGCTCGGGGTTGTGGTGAATTCCTCCCCGGAGTTGGATCTGGCAATGGTGGCTCTGCTCGAGGTCGAAGGCGACGTTGTGGATCACTAGGAGGCAACAGAGGATGTGGTCAGATGCAGGAGACCACGGCGAAGATGCGTGCGTGAAAGTCAAGGTTCAGGGCGGTCTGGACTTACCGCTGGAGCTCGCCGGAGTTGAAGTTGGAGACGGTGGCGGTCTGTTGTTTGCGTAGCCAACGTTCTGGGTCACCTGCGGGCAAACCAGGAGTGTTAGGAGGTGTGTGAGATCAAGTGGAGTCTGTTTGTGTGAAGCAGAGGCAGAGGGGTGGTCGGAGGTGGCCGGAATTGCTGCGGCAGCTCGTCGGAGACGGCGGGGTTGCAGAGAGCAATGTGCGCAGCCTGGTGGCGCTCTGGGTTCGGGGTTTGAGGGAGAAGAGAGAGGGGACAGAGGGGGTTTAAGTAGCCTGGTCGTGAGCGAGAATTACTCGTGCCTTAACGCGAATTTAAGTTGCGTAATCAACAGGAAACAGCCGCGTCAATTTGGGGACGAACAGGTCGTGGGGGTGGAGACGACGATGCTCGGGTGGGCCGCGGTTGTCAGCGAGAGAGGGGAGTGGAAGCGGGTCCCTTCTGTCAGTGAGCTGGTGGGTGCGAGAGTGGGTAAGGAAAACGATTCGCGGGGTGTGCACTACTGGGCTAGTCTGGGCCGTGTTGGGCTGGGTCGGCCAGATTGGCTGGTTTGGCCATTTTTTTTCTTCTTAATTCCTTTTCTATTTCAGATTGAATTTCTAGAAATGGTTTTTAAACCTAAATTCAAATCTGTTTGAATCCAAAGCTTTACAGGACTTTTGTAAAATAAAACTTGCTCTTAAATGAGTGTCAAACACATCTGAACATTTCAGAACACCTGGGTACTTTTGAAAATAAATTAAACTATGCCTTTATGAGAGGTGATAATAGGCATAGGATTTGTTTTAATTCATATTTTGCTTTTGATATTTTGTTCAAGCTTTTGAGACCACTTAAGTTTGGATTCAAACATACTGAATGAATAACAACATCTTTCCCAATAGCATGTAGCACAAAGGCTAGGGTTTTCATACATAAAATAATGAGCCACAAATGCTCCTGATTCTGAAATGATTTTGAGAGAACCCTAAATGATGATGAATGCAAGGATGATATGAATGAGTTTTGGAATATGAATTTAGGGATGTTACAGCAGCAGAATATATAGCATGGAGTCCTTCATCTTCAAAGTGCCACATGCAATCATGTTGGTTGTAGACTTGTAATCCTATTCAACACACTTCACTAACATCAAACAAACCTTCAACATAATAAGTTGCAGCCACAAGGGTCAATACATTTGAATTGTATTGGCAAGTTTCACTATTATGTATAAATAAGTGGATCCTATCATTACATGCATATTTGGCTAAGTAGGGTTTAGGCTCATTTGGAGAAAGCAATATAGTTTTATCCTATCTTTTCAAAATAGTTTTAATCTTTTGTCAAAAACTTTCTGAACTTCTTGGAAAACTCCAAGTGCTTCAAATCCCTTGTTGTCACCCTCAAGTTTTAACTTTGAGAAATTGGAATGTCGAGATCTTCCATAGCTTCAGGCCTTAGTTGCTCAGTATTGTCCATAACCGGGGACACGGCTAAGTACTTAGAATTTTGATCTTCTGCAGAAGTTGTACACTTTACCCACATGACACAATCTCATCTTGATGCCACCAGTGGCCGCTGGATAAGTACTCACCAAGATGGAGTACTGGCAGATTGAGAATGTGACAAAGTCTTTCCATAGGAGTCCTCCCAATACACAATGCTAGCTTGTCTTCCAGGCACCAATGTAGGGTTTCAAGTTCCCTAGCACAAATCTAGTTAACCTGAAGATGCCAATGCATGGGTCTTCCACTATGTAGTTGACTAAGCCAGAGCCCATTTAGCATGTGGCTGTACATGGAAGCCAGTGTACGAGAAACATGTTCAATCTCTAAGTCCCTGGGTGGTTTTCTTCTAGTGCACAACAAAAAGAAATTGCCATATAAACATGGTTCCTTTTTTTGCCACCTTGTCCAAAAGCTTGAGTATCCTTGTCCACCCAGGTGATTCATTGAGTACTTGTTTTATTATATGAAACATAAGTCTTTTCAATACTTCATATAATCATAACATGTATCCCATCCCAATATATAGCTGGGCTAAGCATACTACAACTACATTGTTTTCACTAAGGAATATATAAGGGCATCCTATTAGGATTTAGCATAGCATAAAGTATAGAAATCCTTTTCATGCATGTTTCAAAAATTCACTAAGTATAATGAAAATAGTAGGACTTGGATGATAGTGTCACTTGCCTTTTTGGTAGAGAATGTTGGTTCTCTTCTTGATCTTGCTAATATCACACTCTTCTAACTTCACTACAAATCAATCAAGCAAACATAGATTCAACTAGCATTCCAACCAATATTCAAACAATTTATCACACATAAAATAATAGAGACAAAGTCATGCATGCAAGCATGCAAAAGATAGTTTTTATTTGCAAAGGTGGTTTCTACTAGGCTCTAAACATTATAAGGTCTAAAGTGGTCATTTACCAAAGTGGTAAATCCATTTGCAAAAGGTTTTATCTATAAACCATTTTTAAGTCATTTCATTATTTTATGTGGTTGAAAAATGCTTTTAGCAAAGCAATAATTTTATATTGTCCATCAAATAAGTTGTTAATTCACAAAACTTGGTGTTTAGGGTCAGAAGGTTTGAATCAAAACATTTCCCAAAGGTTTTACTCAAAAATCATTTCCATATCAAAATCAATATTTTTATTTGACTAGAAATGAGTTAATTCAAGTATTTATTACTAAACTTCACAAAATTCATTTTTAAATCCATGAGTTTGTTCCTAAGGTCAGTAGGTTCACAAAAAACTATTTTGCAAAGATTTCACATTAAAATTTTATCTAGAACAATTTTTATATTCAAATTAAGCCTACACATGTTTCTGCAAATTCAACCAATTTACTAGAAGGAAAACATTAAACAAAGTGCATGGTTGCAAAGTACATGTTATACTGAATCCATTGATATAAAATTTGCAAAATTTGGACGTGTAGATTTAAAGTTATGAATTTTACAAGTTTGCATACAAATCAGATTCAGAATTCTGTTTTAAATCAAAACCAGTACACGTGGCGCAACCTAATTGGTCGGTACCGCTTCGGGTGGATCGGGCTCTCTGGACCGCTGGATTTCATTTAAATTATACGACGCAGATCAACTCGTACCCTTTCTTCTAGTTCTAATCTCAGCCATCAGATCCTGATCTAACGGACACAGTCACGTGGTCAAACTCTGGCGGCGCTGCGCGGCGGCAGACGGCGGAGCACGCTTGCTCGCGGCGGAGCAGGCGATACAGGAAGCGAGGGAGAGGGGGAGAGGGCTCACCGTGTTCGCAAGGCGGTGATGAAGCTCAACGTGCTGTTGGTTTGACGAGGGGCGCACAGGGACGGCGGCAATTCCTCGCCGGAGTCGCTGGCGGCGTCGGGCACGCTCAGGTGTCGTTGGGGATGGGGATGTAGATCATTCCGAATCAAAATAAGCGCACGGTTAGACGCGGGATGGTCTGGGGATGTTGTGAGCGTCAACAGGAGGTGCTGGGGCGGTCGAGGCTTACCAGGGGAAGGTCGCCGGAGAAGGACAGTCGCGGCGGTGCTCAGGTGAAGTCGAAGTTGACGTTTTGTAGCGCGCGCGAGTGAACGAAGCACACGGGCAGATGCGCCAGGAGGTGGGGAATGTGCTAGCAAGCAGAGGGAGGTGAGGGGTGGCAGGGTGTGGCCGGAATCGCTCGGAGACGTCGTCGGAGCAGAGTTGGTGTGGGGGCGAATTGGGGCAGCCTAGGGGCAGAGGGGAGGAGCTTCTTGGGGGGGAAGAGAGAGGGGACAGAGGCGAGTAAGTACGCGTGATCACAGCGAGAATTATTCGGCCATTTACGCGTATTTATGCCGGCAGTAACTCGGCGGCAACGGCAGGGGCGACGGGGTCGTGGTGGAGACGATGAACAGGAGTGTGGGGCCGTGCTGTCAGCGAGGTGGAGGGAATAGGAGTGGGGCCCGGCGTTCAGTGACCTCGCGGGTGCGCATATAAGTGAAAAACGATTCGCGCGTGGGGGGGTTTAGTTGGGCTAGAGCTGGGCTGTTTGGGCCAGATGGATTGGGCTGCTGTTTGTTTCTTTTTTTTTGTACTGAATCTTTTTCCTTTTCCATTTGATTTTCTGTTTTGATTTTATTCAAACAATTCAAACACTCAAATTAACTCCAAATCCTTTGCCAAACTTTGTATAATTTTTAGTTCTGTTTAACAACAACAAACCAAAGTCCAAAATAAAATAATACTTTTATTCTTTTAGGATCTATTTAATAAATAAAATAAACCTTAGTTATTAATTCAAATAGGATTTGTTTTATTAAAATCTCCATTTGAAATCTAAATAATACCAAAATCATTTCAGTAGGTTTTATTTGAAAATATAAAACACTTGGAAAACTTATTTAAAATAAATTAATAAGTTTTAGTGTTTATTTAAAATGGCAAAGCCTTTACTTTAACAAAATTGGATATTAATAAATCCTCATTATTTTATTTAAATAAACCTTTACTCTTTTTATCAAATAGTAATATTTTATTTCAAAAGCTTGGCCAATGATTTAATTTGGCTCTATAAAATAATCCTTATTTATAATTCTACCTTTTCTTTTGAAAACCAAATCTTTTTATTAAAAGATCCAAAAATAGTGATTCCAAATATTTTAACTTTATTGTTTATTTATATTTTTAAATCCCTTTAGGATTTATTTGATCAACAAAGTTTTGTTTTGTTTATTTAATTTTCACATTTCAAAATTTAGAAAATTTTGGGATGTGACACCCGATCAAAAATCCACAAAACCTTCTGTAGCCGCCGCCACCATCGTCCCTAGATCAGGGGATCTGAAGTTCTTCCTGACACCTTGCTGGAGGGGAGATCATCCCGGAGGCCTTCTTCTTCATCATGCCAGCCTCCGGTATGAAGCGTGAGTAGATCCACCTTGGACTACGGGTCCATGTAGTAGCTAGATGGTTGTATCTCCTCCTTATGCTTTCATGTATAGATCTTGTGAGCTCCGTTCATGATCAAGATCTAATCTATTTGAAATCATGCATGTTGTGTTTGCGGGGATCCGATGGATATTAAGATTACTATGTCAGATTGATTAATGGTTTTGTCTATTTGATATTGCCATGTCTGTGTTGTTTGTGATCTTGCATGCTCTCCGTTGTTAGTAGCTATCTTGGCCAAGTAGTTTCTAGTGACTCCAAGAGGGGGTATTTATGCTTGATAGTGGATTCATGCCTCTAGTTTCCAAGGGAAGTGACAAAAATCTCTTCGGTTGTAGATGTGTTGTTGCTACTAGGGAGAAAACAACGGTCTCTTGTTCATGGAACAAGTGGATTGTTTACCTTACACACTTTGCTTAAAGCAGTTGTCTGTTGCTTGCAACTTAATACTGGAGGGGGTTCGGATGATAACCTGAAGGTGGACTTCTAGTCATATATGTAGTTGGATGGCGGTCTATGTATATTGTTGTATTGCCCAATTGAATCTCATAGGAACTTTTTGTCTAGTATTGCATTGTTATGCCATGCTCAGTTCCTGTCAATTGCCCTACTGCAATTTTTTTACCCTTCATGCCATGTTGTTTATCTAAGGAGAGCACCTCTAGTGAACTATGGACCCCGGTCCAATCTTTACCATTGATACATCTTCCACTGTTACTTGTTTACTTGTTGCAAACCATCACCTTCCACACCATATGTTTAATACTTTGTTACAGCAAACCGGTGAGCTTGATAACCTCACTGATTCGTTGGGGCAAAGTCTTTAGTTTATGTTGTGCAGGTTTCCACGTTGGTTGCAACACCTTTGAGACGTTTCCTTCCTCCTATGGGTTCGATAACCTCGGTTTCTTAACTAAGGGAAAACTTGCTGCTGTTCTCATCACACCTTGCTCTTGGGGTTTCCAATGAAGCGTCCCACGACAGTGCTGGGCATCATCAAGCTTTTTCTGGCGCCGTTGCCGGGGAGGCTAAGGACGTCTTCACAAGGGGAGTCCTCCTCAACCTTTCTCTTTACTTTGTTTTTAGTTTGCTTAGTTTCTTTTGCTTCATTTTGTTTGCCTATTTTTATCAAAAACTCCAAAAAAATAGTTTAGTTTGGTTTGCTTTTTCTTATCAAAAACACAAAAAAATTAGTTCCTATTCTAGCTGATGTTGCTAATTTTGGCTTGCTCTACTTTTGCCAAAATGAACTCTGCTGAGAACAACAAGTTGTGTGACTTCACTAGCACAAACAACAATGATTTCCTTAGAACTCCTCAATAACTTGGTTGAATCTTGTGATGAGAGAAAAATTTTCTGGTGCTAGTTCTGATGATGCTGCTGCCCATCTCAATAACTTTGTTCAAATTTGTGAGATGCAAAAGTATAAGGATGTAGATGGAGATATTATGAAGCTCAAGCTGTTTCCTTTCTCCTTGAGAGGGAAAGCTAAAGAATGGTTGCTATCCTTGCCTAGAAATAGTATTGATTCTTGGACTAAGTGCAAAGATGCTCTTATTGGAAAGTACTATCCTCCTGCTAAGATTATATCTATGAGAAGTGACATTATGAAATTTAAACAACTTGATAATCAACATGTTGCTCAAGCTTGGGAAAGAATGAAATCTTTGATTAATAATTGTCCCACTCATGGACTCACTGCTTGGATGATTATCCAGACTTTTTATGCAAGTTTGAACTTCTGTTCAAGAAACCTGTTGGATTCAGCTGCTGGAGGTACCTTTATGGGCATCACTTTGGGTGTTGCAACAAAACTCCTTGATAATTGTAACATCCCTAAAATCATGTTTCAAACTCATGCATATCATCCATGCATCCATGATCACATATAGAGTTCATTCCAAACAAATCAATTCAAAAACAGGAGCATATGAGCTCATTATTTTATGTGATCAGCATTTGAATCAAATGCTACTCTCCAATGAGAGATTGTTGTTCATGAAACCAAACTTTGTTGTCTTATTGCTCTCAGGTTGTATTGCTAGATTACTAAGATTTAAACCAAAGTTTCAAAACAAATATGATTTGAAAACTAATTTCAAAACCTATTCAAACTAGTGCTATGCCACTGCTTATTTTATTTTATTCCAAGTGACCAAGCCAATTCAAAGTGACCACTTGGTTTTATGCCCAGAAATGTGATTGTTGCACACTGCAAAAATCCTGAAAAGATTTGAATTCAAATAGGTTTTGAAATCATTTGAATTTGATTCCTGAAATTGAAAACAGAAAAAGAAAAGGAGAAAAGAATTGGAAAAGGGCCCGCGCCACCTATCTAGCCCAACGACGGATTCAGCCCACTAAGCCCACCCGGGTTCCCTCTCTCTCTCTTTCTCTCTCTCTCTCTCTCTCTCTCTCTCTCTCTCTCTCTCTCTCTCTCTCTCTCTCTCTCTCTCTCTCTCTCACTCGCAGACGAACCCACCGAGTGACTGACGCCAGGACCCCACCCCCTCTCTGTTTCTCTCGCTGACAACTGGGCCTCACTGCCGCGTCACCCTTCGTCCCCAAATCGCGCCCACGACCACGTCGCCGGCCGTTCCCTCCGCCATTCACTGCCACGTTGATTCCGCGCTTAATTGCCATTGATACCGCGCGAGATCCTCGCCCCCGCTCTGGCTATAAGACCACCTCCCCCTCGCGGCCATTTCCCCCAACAAAGCCAGACAGAAACGCCCCCAGGCTGCCCGCAATCACTCCTGCACCGCCGCAGACAGAGCTCATTCCGGCGACCAATCCCGGTGAGCCCCATGCGCCCCTTCTTCTCTAGTTCTTGCAGACAGCTTCGCAACTTCCTTGCGCACCTTCTAACACCATTGGTTCCTCCTATACCGCCCCAGCTCGTCGTCTTCGTCAAGCACAGCAAGGTTCCGACGATGTCCTCAATTCCGGCGATTAAATTCGGTGAGCCCCTTGTTCCCCTTCGCCTCTGATCACACGATCGTGTTCGCTGTACACTTGCGCATCTCCTGATGCCTTTTATTCATGCTAGGGTGACCAGGAGCGTCGCCAACGTCGTCGTCCACCTGAGCCCGACGCTGTCAGCAACTCCGACGAGCCCGTGCAGCCGTGTCCGTGCGCCCCTTGCCAAGTCGTCGCCAGGTTGAGCATCAGTAAATCGCTACGAACCTGGTAAGCGCCTCCGCCGACCCCAGAACCCCCTGTAGCGCCGCGCCTCCGTAGACAGAGCTCGCCGCCGCCAGATGCCACCACCAGTGCCGCCTATCTATGGTTGCTTGGTCGATGACCGTTGGATCTAGATCCAGCGCGTGTAAATAGATCACTTATCAAAACGTTATGAGTAGATCTGGACCGTGCAGGATAAGTTAGATCTAACGGCTTGTGAGCGCGATGCTGACCGAACCGGTACGCACCAATCAGGTTATGACGCGTGGCTAGAGTTTAGGTTTAAAAACAGGATTTGAATCTATTAGATGTTTGAATTTGTTTTATCCATAACTTTTGATTCCCACGTTCAAATTTGACAAATTTTATATCAATGGAATCAGGAGAGCAAGCCCTTTCTAAATATGCAATGTGTTTAATGTTTTTCTTCTGTTAAAATGGTTTTATTTACAGAAACATGTGTATGGATATTTTGAGTATATGAATTGTTTGAGAAATGTTTTTAGGGTTTAAATAAATGTCGTTTGGCAAGTTTTGAACTTGTTTATGAACCAGTACTGTACACTTGTTTTGGTTGAGTTTAGAAAATCATCACATATCATGTTGCATGCATCCATATATTTTTGCTTGTATTTATTTGTATGTGATTTGTTGCTATGATTCTATGTGTAGATTTTGGTGCCAATAGTGATTGTGATTGTGAGGAGTGTAGCTACTCTCCAAACTACCAAGGCAAGCGGTACTTCATGATATTTTTGTGCCTATGTTTTCTACTAAGCATTAGAAATATTTTGCTAGTCTTGCATGTTATATTTTACTTATACTATGCTTGGGAAATCCTAGTAGTTGTAGAATTGCTAGAAATTTCTAAGTTAAGATGCTTATCTATGCCATGCTTAGCCTAGCTAGTAGTAACCAAGGGTGGTGAAATATACATGCTATGATAAGAATATTTCTAACTCTTTGAATTTGTGTTTTGCCTAATAAAACAACTAAGTGAATGAAACACCTGGGTGGAATGGAAGGAATGGTTTATGTTGAGTGGTTACACAAGGCCAATTTCTATGGTTTACCTTGTGTATCTCACTTGTGGAAAGCCACCTAGGAACAAAGAGATTTTAGAGGCCAAGTGTTAAGAAGCTTCTAGTGCAGCCACTTGGCAATATGGGCTCTGCCTTGATCAAATAGGTTGCTAGAACTTAGCCATTTGGACAATTGGTGGTAGTAGGATGATAGGTTGGAGCGCGTCCATTTGGTCTAAGGGAAGGCTTCTGAAAGGTCCTGTCTTGGTGAAAATCAAGGCTTGTGGGGAAAGTGCACAACCACTGCAAATGGAAGAATCTAAGTACTTAGCCATGTCCCTGTAAAAGGACAACTTGAGCATCAAGACATGGAAGCTATCAAGAATCTCATCATCCCAATTTCTAAGTAAAACTTGTGGGTGAACAAGGGTGAAGGACCTCAATGTCTATTATTGGTTCCTTGGGAAAAGTTTTTGACAAATAAAAACTTAGTGATTTCAACTAATAGGCAAAACCTATTTTGAGCAAAGCAAGCCTAAGCTACACTTTGCCAAATTGCATATAGTATGTAGTCCACCAATAATATACTAAGGTATCACTTTCCAATACTATTCCAATGTATTGACCCACTGTGGCTGTAACATTGATGTTGCAGGTTACTCTGATGAGGATTAGGAGTCATGAGTCTACACTCAACATGTTTGCCTGTGACACATGAACATGAAGACTTTTATCTATTTACTTATTTAAACTCTTGTACTAGGCCTATGGCCTTGGAGTTGTAAAGACTATGTTGTCTCTGGAATGACTGTAATAATGACCTTTGTTTCTGTGTACTTCATCTTAAAAATGTGGATGCTAGCATTGATCCAGGGACTAGCATTGCAATCACAAGGATCCTTTTCCTTTATAAAGGAGGGATCTTACAGATGGTATCAGAGCACTGTGTTGCCTGTGGGATTATGACCCTAGGATTGGAAACCACTAAGGAAAAATTTTCAACAACTTCTACACTTGTCTAATCTTCTCGTAAACTTTTCTAATCTTCTTTCTCATCTCTATTTGTAGATGAACTCCATCAACGAAGCCGTAAGGAAAGGACCACTCATGACAATGACTTTGGAGTGTGAGACAGAATTCCCCAAGGCTCTCAAGGACCTCATGGTTGCAATGGAAATACATGGTGCAGCTGTGTACAAAGGATTTCCTATGATGGATGAAGGAGTTGAGTACTGGTGGGTGCAACTTCACTTGTATAAAAACAAGGAAGACAACCACAAGGAATCAGGATTCTGCATGTTCACCAATTCAGTGATGCACCCTACATTCTTTGACTCAGCAAGGGATGCAGCTTGGAACACCATCAAAGAACTTGGTGATAGAGTCAAGGTGCAGAATGTTAAACATCCAAAATAGCCTAAAAGAGGAGAAGAAACATAGCCAAGAGTTGGAGGCTACCAACCAAACCTTAAGAGGAGATATTATAGACTTAGTAATGGAGTCATGTGCTCAAGATAGACTGATTGCTTCTAGAAATATTGTGTTATCCAACATATCTAGTGAGTTGGGATTGTAACGTACTTCGTTAGTTGGACCACAACTTATCACCTTATTTTCCAAAAGTTGTTTAAAATAAATTGAACCTTGGTTGTTGTAATGGATCCATGTATGCCATGACTTGTGTGTTTTGATTTCCAAAGATATGCATGTGATGCTTTGCCTTGAGTTTATCTTAAATTGTGTTGTTTCTAACTTCTGCTATCTTATAAATAGATGCCTAATGTTACCATCAGCATTGTTGAGGAGTTCTAGGGAACTCGCTTTGGCCCTCGTATTATTGATCTCACTACTTTGCTCAATCTCCCTCTTCCTACCATCATGGTGCTTCCCCTCACCAAGTTTGAGAGGAAAGACCTTTGGGGTTTCAAGGTCAACCAGCCCGGACGCCAGACTGAGCCTACCATGAAGGCTATCATCTTCAAGCTCATGCACGATGACAAGGAGAGAGGCCTAGAGGTAGTCATGCAAGACTTGATTGGACGTCTGTTAGGGAGACACTCTCGACAGGTTAGAGGTACTCACTTCCACGTCTTCGGTACACGTGATGAGGATGGAGAGGCCATCGACTTCGAGGACACTTCGAGGGATACAGCTGAGCCGATTCGCCTATACCTCCAGGACTTAGAGGTTCTTCTTAGGCACGTGGACACTGATAGGACCAACGTCATGCTTAGAAATGACGAACTCCAGGTGCATGTTCGTGAGAAGGACAAGCTCTTCGCGGAGCAAGATGAGATAGTCAAGGAGATGGAGGCAAAGTTCGAGAGCCAGGACAGAAAGTTCAAGAGTCAGGAGAAGCGAGTCCAAGATAGGAAAAAGAGGATTCGGGACATGACTGAAGAACTGCAGGCCAAGGACTTCGAGCTCGAGCATCAGCAGACTGTGATTGAGAGGCTTCGTTCTTAGAAGAGGGCTCTCAAAGCCAAAGTAGAGACCTTGACCACCAATGTCGAGGAATACAAGACCGCTATGGAGAATGCAGGTCTTACCTTTGTTGAGGAGGAGTTTGATGCCGAGGAGTAGTGACGACTACTCATTTATCATTTATTTATCATACTTTATTTGAGCCACAATGACCATCCAACATGTGGATGGCTTGTTATTGGTGTGTTTACTTTGCAAACTTGTCGTTTTTGTTGTTGAACTATTATTATTATGATGCATGCTTGATGATTGTTTATGTGATATATTGTGCATGATAGCATCTATGGGTATCTCATTCTCATCTCTATTGAACAAACCACAGATGCCTCCCCGTCGTGCCAATCCCAACCCCAGTAACAACAACATCACTTCTGAGATGCAACAAATGATGACAGCTCAGACTCAGCTGATGCAAATGATGACTACATTCATCCAGAACCAGAACAACAACAACAATAACAACAATAATAACAACAACAACAACAACCCACCGGGTTTTGACATGCTTACCAGGTTCTTGAGATTGAGGCCAGCAAAGTTGTAAGAGGTCCCAACCTTTAATAAGGTAGAGATCCCTGTGTTTACAATGCTAGTCCCTGGATCAATAGCTAGCATCCACAGTTAAGATGTAATATCAAGAAACAAAGGTCATAATACAACTTTATAACCAGGAATAAAATAATTAATTACATCTTACATAGCTCATTTGGCTATTACATTACATTGCAGCAGAATATCTATAAGCATGGGGTCCTTCATCTTCAAAGTGCCACAGGCAAACATGTTGGTTGTAGACTTGTAATCCTAATCAATCAACTTCACTAATACCAAACCAACCTGCAACATTACAAGTTACAGCCACAAGGGTCAATACATTTGAATTGTATTGGCAAGTTTCACTACTATGTAGAATATAAGTGGATCCTATCAATACATGCATATTTGGCTAAGTAGGGTTTTAGGCTCATTTGCAGAAAGCAATAATTTATCCTATCTTTTAAAAATAGTTTTAATCTTTTGTCAAAACCTTTCTGAGCTCCTTGGTACACCCCAAGTGCTTCAAGTCTTTGTCAAAATCTTTTGAGCTCCTTGGTACACCCCAAGTGCTTCCAGTATTTTGTTGTTACTTTCAAGTTTTTCTTTTAGAAATTGGAATGTCAAGATTTCCCATAGCTTCAGGCCTTAGTTGCTCAGTATTGTCCATGACCGGGGACACGGCTAAGTACTTAGATTTTATCTTCTGCAGAAGTTGTACACTTTACCCACATGACACAATCTCATCTTGTTGCCACCAGTGGCCGCTGGATAAGTACTCACCAAGATGGAGTACTGGCAGATTGAGAATGTGACGAAGTCTTTCCATAGGGTCCTCCCATACACAATGCCAGCTTGTCTTCAGGCACCAATGTAGGGTTCCTAGTTCCCTCATTCCAGTAACCTGAAGAGGCCAATGCATGGGTCTTCCACAATGTAATTGACTAAGCCAGTGCCCATTTAGCATGTGGTTGTACACGGAAGCCACTGTACGAGAAACATGTTCAATCTCTAAGTCCCTGGGTGGTTTTCATCTGGTGCACAACAAAAAGAGATTGCCATATAAACATGGTTCCTCTTGTTGCCACCTTGTCCGAAACTTGAGTATCTTTGTCCACCCAGGTGGTTCATTGAGTACTTGTTTTATTATATAAAACACAAGTCTTTTCTCAACTTCATAAAATCTCAACATGTATCTCTTCTCAAAATATATAGCATGGCTAAGCATTTTACAACTACATTGTTTTCACTAAGGAATATATAAGGGTATCCTAATAGGATTTAGCATAGCAAAATATAGTAGTCCTTCTCATGCATGTTTCAAAATCCACTAAGTGTAATGAAAATAGTAGGACTTGGATGGTAGTGTCACTTGCCTTTTTGGTAGGGAATGTTGGTTCACTTCTTAATCTTGCTAATCTCACACTCTTCTAACTTCACTACAAATCAATCAAGCAAACATAGGTTCAACTAGCATTCCAACCAATATTCAAACAATTTAACACACATAAAATAATAGAAACTAAGTCATGCATGCAAGCATGCAAAGGATAGTTTTATTTGCAAAGGTGGTTTCTACTAGGCTCTAAACATTGTAAGATTCAAAGTGGTCATTTCCTAAAGTGGCAAAGTCATTTGCAAAGTGTTTTACCTATAAACCATTTTTAAATCAAATCATTATTTCATGTGGTGGAAAATGTTTTTAGCAAAGCAACAATTTTATGTTGTTCACCAAATAAGTTGTTAATTCTCAAAACTTGGTGTCTAGGGTCAGTAGGTTTGAATCAACACATTTCCTAAGGGTTTTTCTCAAAAATCATTTCCATATCAAAATCAATATTTTTATTTGACTAGAAATAAGCTAATTCAATTATCTATTCCTAAACTTCTCAAAATACCTTTTTAAATCCATAAGTTGGTTCCTAGGGTCAGTAGGTTCACAACAAACCATTTTGCAAAGATTTCAACCCCAAAATCATTTTGGAATAAATTTTATCTCCTAAACAAGCATACACAAGTTTCTGCAAAAACAAACATTTTACTAGAAGCTTTTTACTAAACAAAGTGCATGGTTGGCTAGGGCTGGTTTTCCTGAATCCATTGATATAAAATTTGCAAATTTTGTACGTGTGGATCAAAAGTTATAAGGTTTACAAATTTGCATATCAATCTGATTCACAAATCTGTTTTAAATCAACTAGTGCCACGCGGCGGCTTGCTATTGGCTGATACCGGTTCAGTCGGATCGAGCTCGCTGGATCGTTGGATCTAACTAAGATCGAGTGGCGCAGAGGCACACGATACCCCTTCGTCTACGTTCTATCACAGCCAGACGATCAAGATCTAATGGTTACGGCGAGGCTACCAGGAACTGGCGGCGCTGCGCGGCGGCAGACGGCGGCGCGCGGTCAGACGGTGTGCTAGCGGCGGTTACAGGAAGCAAGGAGAGAAGTGGAGATGCTCACCGTGCTCGTAGGGTGGCGGTGAAGCTCGAGGCGTGGTTGGTTCTTCGAGGGGCGCACAGGAACGGAGCGGATTGCTCGCCGGAGACGATGGCGACGTCAGGCGGTTCTGGTGGTCGTCGGGGACGACGTTGCAGATCACCCTAAGACAAGATAGGGGCATGGTTAGATGCGGGCGAGTGTGGTATTCACGTGAGCATGATCGGGAGGGCTCGGGGCGGTCTGGCTTACCGGGGGGAGGTCGCCGGAGAAAGAAACAGACGCGGCGGCGCGTTTGTGCTTGTCCTTGTCGACGTTCTAGGGCGAGCGCGGCTGAACAGAAAGCACTGGGAGAAGCACCAGAGGCTGGGGATCATGGCTGTGTGCTCAGGGATGCAAGGGGCGGTGTCTATTGGCCGGAATCGATGGAGAACCTCACCGGAGACAGTGATGGTCTGACAGGAAATTGGGGCAGCCTGATGGCTCCGGTGGTGCGGTGTCTGGGGGGAAAGAGAGGGCGGAGAGGGGCGATTTAACGGGCGTATTCACTGCGGGGAGTTAAGGCTGCCTTCAACGCGTATTCATCACCGGCGTTTCTTGACTGCAACGGCAGGGCGGGGTTTGGGGGTTGAAGACGATGCTGAGGTGGCCAGTGGGGTCCGAGTGTCAGCGAAGGAGAGAAGTGTGCGGTGGGGTCCGTCTGTCAGTCGCTGAGTGGGTCGATTCGCGAGTTCGAATCGTTTTCTGCGGGGAGGAGGGGAGTTGGGATAACTGGGCCAAGTGGGCTTAGTTGGGTTGGGTCGAGTTTGATTTTATTTTTTTTCTTTCTAATCGCTTTATCTTTTTCTAATTCGATTTTCTGTTTTGAAATTCAAACAACAAATCAAACACTCACATGGCTTCAATCTTTGCCAAACTTTGCATTGATTTTAGTCCTGTTTAACAACACAAACCAAGGCCCAAAACAAAATAATATTTTTTATTCTTTTTAGGATCCATTTATAATTAAATAAAATGGACCTTAGTTATTAAATCAAATGGGTTTTGATTTATTCAAAATCTCCATTTGAGATCTAAAATAGTACCAAAATCAATTCAGTAGGTTTTATTTGAAAATATAAAATACTTGGAAAACTTGTTTAAAAATAACAAGTTTTAGTGTTTAAATAAAATGGTAAACCTTTATTTTAATAAAATTTGGTTTATTAATAAACTCTCATTATTTTATTTAAATAAACCTTTACTCTTTTAATCATAGCAAAACATTTTATTTCAAAAGCTTGGCCAAGGTTTAATTTGGCTCTATAAATAATCCTTATTTATAAATCAACCTTATCATTTGAAAACCAAATCTTTTATTAAAAGATCCAAAAATAGAATTCCAAATATTTTTAACTTTATTGTTTATTTATCTTTTTAAATCCCTTTAGGATTCTATTTGATCCAAATAGGTTTTGAAAGTTTCCAATTGGAATCAAAAAGTTTCTTCTCACCCTGAAAATCAACAAAGTTTTATTTTATTCATTTATTTTTCACATTACAAGATTTGGAAAATCTTGGGATGTGACAAAAGTTCTCAGGAACAACTGATCCTATGGTGGCCAATGATTGGCTACGCTCTATGAACAAGGACTTGGTAACAGTTGGCTTTACTGATGAAGAGAAAGTCAGATTTGCAGCTCACTTGTTGGAAGGACCAGCAACCACTTGGTGGGATAACTTCCAAATCACCACTCCCATTGCAGATGTGACATGGGCTATCTTTGAAGATGGCTTTCGTACTTCTCACATCTCATCCAGAGTGATGAGTTTGAAGAAGAAAGAGTTCCATAATTTGAAGCAGCGCCACCGCAGCGTGGCTAAATATATTGAGGAGTTCAACAATCTGGCGCGTTATGCACCGGATGAAGTTGACACTGATGCTAAGAGGAAGGAAAAGTTCCTTGAAGGACTGAATGATGAACTGAACCTGCAGCTATCAGTGGCCTATGTTCCCACATACCAGTCTCTTTGTGATAAGGCTGCTATTTTGGAGAACAAAATGAAGCAAGTTGTGAGTAGAAAGAGAAAGCACTCGGACAAGCACAGCTCGGAATCGTCTCACAAGCGTTCCCATTATGATGATAGTGGAAGCTCAGGATCCCACAAGCATGGGAAATTCAACAAGCACCACAACCACAACCGTCATCATGACAACAAGCATCACCGTAGTCATGACAATGACAAGTACAAGAACCACAAGGGTGGATATAAGAGCCACCACAGTGGTAGTGGAAGTGGCAGTGGAAGCCAGCCTGTCAAGAAAGATATCAGTCAGCTTGAGTGTTTCAAGTGCAAGAAGATGGGGCATTATGCAAATGAATGCCCAGAAAAGAAAGTTGAAGGACCCAACAAGCCCAACCCTTTTCATAAGGGACAAGTGAACCACATCAATGTGGAGGAAATCTATGAAGAGCCAGATGTTGTTGCTGGTAAGTTCAAACTCAATTCTATTCCAGCACTTGTTCTTTTTGATACTGGAGCATCGCATTCATTCATATCAAAAGCATTTGTGGATAGAAATGGGTTTCCAACTGAAAACATTGGGTGTTCAATAAAAGTTAGTTCTCCAGGTGGAGATATGATAGTAAGTCTTGGATGTCGGGATCTAGTAATAGAGTTTGGAAAGCATAAGTTTCCAGTGAGTCTGATAATACTGGATTCCCAAGGACTGGATGTAATTTTGGGAATGGATTGGATGGCTAAATATGAGGGAGTACTAGATTGTGCTAATCATACTGTTGCACTCACAACCCCGGAAAGAAAACAGATTAAATTCAAGTCTAACTTTGAATCAAAAGGGAGTAAGCTAAATTCTCGTAAGGGGGTTAGCATAGACAGTGTGCCAATTGTGAGTGAATATCCGGATGTGTTTCCGGAAGAATTGCCGAGAATGCCACCAGATAGAGATGTGGATTTCCTTATTGATTTGCTACCAGGATCTGGACCAATAGCAAAGAGACCGTACAAAATGTCAGTTGATGAACTGAAAGAACTCAAGAAACAACTTGGAGAGCAGTTGTAGAAAGGATTTATTCAACCAAGTTCTTCATCTTGGGGAGCCCCAGTTTTGTTTGTGGAGAAGAAAGATAGAAGTCAAAGGTTATGCATAGATTACCGTTCACTCAATGAGGTGACTATCAAGAACAAATACCCTTTGCCAAGAATCAATGATTTGTTTGATCAGCTTGAAGGAGCTTGTGTATTCTCAAAGATTGACCTTCGGTCAGGTTATTTCCAACTCAAGATAAGAGAACAAGACATACCTAAAACCGCTTTCACCACAAGGTATGGGTTGTACGAGTATACCGTGATGCCATTTGGTTTGACCAATGCACCAGCATACTTCATGAATATGATGAACAAGGTGTTCATGGAATTTCTTGATAAGTTTGTTGTCGTTTTCATCGATGAAATTTTGATCTACCAAGAGCAAACAAGAACATGAAGGACATTTGTGTTTGATACTTGAGAGCATAAACTTTATGCCAAATTCAGCAAGTGTGAATTCTGGTTGAATGAAGTTGGATTTCTTGGACACGTTGTGTCAGGAGATGGTGTTGCAGTTGATCCTGCTAAAGTTTCGGCTGTAACTGAATGGGAATCTCCCAAGTCAGTGAAAGAAGTTTGTAGTTTCCTTGGCTTAGCAGGTTACTACAGAAGGTTCATTGAGAATTTCTCCAAGGTAGCAAAACCCATGACAGAATTGCTAAAGAAAGACAAAAAATTTGCTTGGTCTGAGGGATGTGAACTCAGCTTTCAAGAATTGAAGAAGAGACTTGTGAAAGCACCAGTCTTGTGTTTGCCAGATTTGGAAAAATATTTCCAAGTGTATTGTGATGCATCTCATCATGGATTAGGTGCAGTTCTTATGCAAGAAGGGAAAGTTGTGGCTTATGCCTCGAGACAACTCAAAACTCATGAAGTGAACTATCCTACTCATGATTTGGAGTTAGCCTCTGTTGTCCATGACTCAAAACATGGAGACATTATCTTTTGGGAAAGCGTTGTGAAGTGTTCACAGATCACAAGAGTTTGAAGTATATCTTCACCTAGAAAGAAATTAACATGAGACAAAGAAGATGGCTAGAACTCATCAAGGACTATGACTTAAGTTTGAAATACCACCCCGGTAAAGCAAATGTTGTAGCGGATGCTCTAAGCCATAAGGTTTTTGTGAATGGCCTCACTAAGGGAGAACTGCCAGATGATCTGTGTACCCAATTTAGAGGCCTCAGATTGGAGATTGTGCCTGAAGGACATCTCATGTCTTTGGATGTTCAACCTACTTTGTTGGACAAAATCAAAGAAGCCCAGAAGACTGATAAAGAAATTGAAGAGATCAAGGAAAAGATTGGCAAGGGAAAAGCCAAAGGATTCCATGAAGACGAACAGGGTACTTTATGGCATGGAAAACGTATCTGCGTTCCACACGATCCGGAGCTTCGGAAACTGATTTTGCAAGAAGCACACAACTCACCGTATTCCATTCACCCGGGTAACACCAAGATGTACATGGATATGAAAGAAAGATTTTGGTGGAATAATCTCAAGAAAGACATCGCTGAACATATTGCTTTGTGTGATGTATGTAGCAGAGTGAAGGCAGAACACCAAAAACCAGCAGGTTTGCTTCAACCACTACCTATTCCTGATTGGAAGTGGGACAAGATTGGTATGGATTTCATTACCGGATTGCCAAGGACCCGGTCAGGATATGATTCTATTTGGGTAGTAGTGGATCGCCTAACTAAAGTGGCTCATTTCCTACCCGTGAAGACAACCTACACTAGTGCTAAGTTATCCAAGATATATATGAGTAGAATTGTATGTCTACATGGCGTATCCAAGAGTATTGTGTCAGACAGAGGAACCCAATTCACTTCCCATTTTTGGAGGCAATTACATGAGTCATTGGGAACGAGGTTAGAATTCAGCACCGCTTTTCATCCTCAAACTGATGGACAGACAGAAAGGACTAATCGGATTCTTGAAGACATGTTGAGGGCATGTGCCCTAGACTATGGAGCCAGTTGAGATGAAAGTCTGCCTTACGCAGAATTTTCTTATAACAACAGCTATCAAGCCAGCATTGAGATGGCACCATTTGAGTTTCTCTATGGGAGAAAATGTACCACCCCATTACTATGGAATGGTGTGGGAGAAAGAAGTTTGTTCGGACCAGAACTTATCAAAGAAGCTGAAGAGAAGGTCAAGTTGGTTAAGGACAGATTAAAGATAGCACAGTCCCGACAGAAAAGCTACGCAGATCCTAAGCGTAGATAAGTCACCTATGAAGTTGGTGATAGAGCTTATCTTAGAGTGTCACCACTTCGTGGAGTGAAGAGGTTTGGAGTCAAAGGGAAGTTGGCCCCAAGATATGTTGGACCATTCAAGATTCCTCGTCGTAAAGGAGAAGTTGCTTATGAAATTGAATTGCCAGAGTCTTTGTCAGCTGTTCATAATGTGTTTCATGTGAGTCAGCTTAAGAAATGTCATCCAGAAATGGAAGAAACTTCTTTGAAGGATACTATACCTTTGGAAGAGGTTCAATTGGAAAGTGATCTCACTTATTAAGAGAAAACTATCAAGATTCTTGAGACTGCAGAAAGAGTTACTCGGACTAAGACTATCAAATTCTGCAAAGTTCAATGGAACTATCATTCCGAACAAGAAGCAACATGGGAAATAGAAGATGATCTTCGGAAAGACCACCCTCACCTATTTGCTAGCCAATCCGAATCTCGAGGGCGAGATTCACCTTAAGGGGGTTAGATTTGTAACATCCCTAAAATCATGTTTCAAACTCATGCATATCATACATGCATCCATGATCACATATAGAGTTCATTCCAAACAAATCAATTCAAAAACAGGAGCATATGAGCTCATTATTTTATGTGATCAGCATTTGAATCAAATGCTACTCTCCAATGAGAGATTGTTGTTCATGAAACCAAACTTTGTTGTCTTATTGCTCGCAGGTTGTATTGCTAGATTACTTAGATTTAAACCAAAGTTTCAAAACAAATATGATTTGAAAACTAATTTCAAAACCTATTCAAACTAGTGCTATGCCACTGCTTATTTTATTTTATTCCAAGTGACCAAGCCAATTCAAAGTGACCACTTGGTTTTATGCCCAGAAATGTGATTGTTGCACACTGCAAAAATCCTAAAAAGATTTGAATTCAAATAGGTTTTGAAATCATTTGAATTTGATTCCTGAAATTGAAAACAGAAAAAGAAAAGGAGAAAAGAATTGGAAAGGGCCTGCGCCACCTATCTAGCCCAACGACGGATTCAGCCCACTAAGCCCACCCGGGTTCTCTCTCTCTCTCTCTCTCTCTCTCTCTCTCTCTCTCTCTCTCTCTCTCTCTCTCTCACTCGCAGACGCACCCACCGAGTGACTGACGCCAGGACCCCACCCCCTCTCTGTTTCTCTCGCTGACAACTGGGCCTCACTGCCGCGTCACCCTTCGTCCCCAAATCGCGCCCACGACCACATCGTCGACCGTTCCCTCTGCCATTCACTGCCGCGTTGATTCTGCGCTTAATTGCCATTTATACCGCGCGAGATCCTCGCCCCCGCTCTGGCTATAAGACCACCTCCCCCTCGCGGCCATTTCCCCCAACAAAGCTAGACAGAAACGCCCCCAGGCTGCCCGCAATCGCTCCTGCACCGCCGCAGACAGAGCTCATTCCGGCGACCAATCCCGGTGAGCCTCGTGCGCCCCTTCTTCTCTAGTTCTTGCAGACAGCTTCGCAACTTCCTTGTGCACCTTCTAACACCATTGGTTCCTCCTATACCGCCCCAGGTCGTCGTCTTCGTCAAGCACAGCAAGGTTCCGACGATGTCCTCAACTCCGGCGATTAAATTCGGTGAGCCCCTTGTTCCCCTTCGCCTATGATTCACACGATCGTGTTCGCCGTACTCTTACGCATCTCCTGATGCCTTTTATTCATGCTAGGGTGACCAGGAGCGTCGCCAACGTCGTCGTCCACCCGAGCCCGACGCTGTCAGTAACTCCGACGAGCCCGTGCAGCCGTGTCCGTGCGCCCCTTGCCAAGACGTCGCCAGGTTGAGCATCAGTAAATCTCTACGAACCTGGCAAGCGCCTCCAACGACCCCAGAACCCCCTGTAGCGCCGCGCCGCCGTAGACAGAGCTCGCCGCCGCCAGATGCCACCGCCAGCGCCGCCCATCTATGGTTGCTTGGTCGATGACCGTTGGATCTAGATCCAGCGCGTGTAAATAGATCACTTATCGAAACGTTATGAGTATATCTGGACCGTGCAGGATAAGTTAGATCTAACGGCTTGTGAGCGCGATCCTGAGCGAACCGGTACGCACCAATCAGGTTATGACGCGTGGCTAGAGTTTAGGTTTAAAAACAGGATTTGAATCTATTAGATGTTTGAATTTGTTTTAGCCATAACTTTTGATTCCCACGTTCAAATTTGACAAATTTTATATCAATGGAATCAGGAGAGCAAACCCTTTCTAAATATGCAATGTGTTTAATGTTTTGCTTCTATTAAAATGGTTTTATTTACAGAAACATGTGTATGGCTATTTTGAGTATATGAATTGTTTGAGAAATGTTTTTAGGGTTTAAATAAATGTTGTTTGGCAAGTTTTGAACTTGTTTATGAACCAGTACTATACACTTGTTTTTGTTGAGTTTTGAAAATCATCACATATCATGTTGCATGCATCCATATATTTTTGCTTGTATTTATTTGTATGTGATTTGTTGCTATGATTCTATGTGTAGATTTTGGTGCCAATAGTGATTGTGATTGTGAGGAGTGTAGCTACTCTCCAAACTACCAAGGAAAGTGGTACTTCATGATATTTTTGTCCCTATGTTTTCTACTAAGCATTAGAAATATTTTGCTAGTCTTGCATGTTATATTTTACTTATGCTATGCTTGGGAAATCCTAGTAGTTGTAGAATTGCTAGAAATTTCTAATTTAAGATGCTTATCTATGCCATTCTTAGCCTAGCTAGTAGTAACCAAGGGTGGTGAAATATACATGCTATGATAAGAATATTTCTAAGTCTTTGAATTTGTGTTTTGCCTAATAAAACAACTAAGTGAATGAAACACCTGGGTGGAATGGAAGGAATGGTTTATGTTGAGTGGTTACACAAGGCCCATTTCTATGGTTTACCTTGTGTATCTCACTTGTGTAAAGCCACCTAGGAACAAAGAGATTTTAGAGGCCAAGTGTTAAGAAGCTTCTAGTGCAGCCACTTGGCAATATGGGCTCTGCCTTGATCAAATAGGTTGCTAGAACTTAGCCATTTGGAAAATTGGTGGTAGTAGGATGATAGGTTGGAGCGCGTCCATTTGGTCTAAGGGAAGGCTTCTGAAAGGTCCTGTCTTGGTGAAAATCAAGGCTTGTGGGGAAAGTGCACAACCACTGCAAATGGAAGAATCTAAGTACTTAGCCATGTCCCTGTAAAAGGACAACTTGAGCATCAAGACATGGAAGCTATCAAGAATCTCATCATCCCAATTTCTAAGTAAAACTTGTGGGTGAACAAAGGGTGAAGGACCTCAATGTCTATTATTGGTTCCTTGGGAAAAGATTTTGACAAAGAAAAACTTAGTGATTTCAACTAATAGGCAAAACCTATTTTGAGCAAAGCAAGCCTAAGCTACACTTTGCCAAATTGCATATAGTATGTAGTCCACCAATAATATACTAAGGTATCACTTTCCAATACTATTCCAATGTATTGACCCACTGTGGCTGTAACATTGATGTTGCAGGTTACTCTGATGAGGATTAGGAGTCATGAGTCTACACTCAACATGTTTGTGTGTGACACATGAAGATGAAGACTTTTATCTATTTACTTATTTAAACTCTTGTACTAGGCATGTGGCCTTGGAGTTGTAAAGACTATGTTGTCTCTGGAATGACTATAATAATGACCTTTGTTTCTGTGTACTTCATCTTAAACTGTGGATGCTAGCATTGATCCAGGGACTAGCATTGCAATCACAGGGATCCTTTTCCTTTATAAAGGAGGGATCTTACAATAATATGATGGTTAATTACTCTGAATGGCACACTGAGAGAGCTCCACATGGTACGAAGGTAAATTCTGTTGAAGAAGTCTCCTCTTTGAGTGATAAGATTGATGTTATAATGGCTATGCTTGTTAATGGGAAAGCTCCTTTAGATACAAACAATGTTTCTTTAGCCTGTTTGGTTGCTCAAGAAGAGCAAGTTGATGTGAACTTCATTAGAAATAACAATTTTGGCAACAATACTTATGGTAATAACTATAGGCCTTATCCTCCTAATAATGGAAATGCTTACCATGGTAGATCTGGAATGCCTAGTGAAGATAGGATTCTAGAAGTTGAAAGATCCACTAAAAACTTTATGCAGATGAAATATGAGCAAAACAAGATATTCACTAAAACTATGGAAGAACAATCTGTTATCTTGAAAAACATTAGTTATCACCTTGAGAATCTGAATAGAGAAATTCCTAGTTTATAGTCAAAAAATTTAAGTGTTGAGAAGAATATCTCCTCTTTGTCTGAAGCACGGTCCTCCTTGATTAATAAAATGGCTGCTAAACCTAATGTCGTGGTGGTATCACGGCATATGCCATGGGTAGGCTAAAGTTGGGGCCGACGAACGTGGAGGAATCCAGGGAGGGATGATGCGGTGAAGACCGCACTCATATGAACAAAGAGAAATACAATGTATATTGGATTGAAGCTCTCAAGTGGAGATAACACCTCATTCTATACATCTAATCCCTTATAATCTTGTCATACTTGTGACTACAATCATGCTCCTTGAGCTGTTTCCCCTATGCTTCTATCTAATCTCTCTGTGAGAGTGGAGGAAGAGGAAGAAGGAGAGCTCCTAGTGAGCAGAAAGGAGAGGAGCCCTTCGGGGCCTCCCTTAGAACGACCCCCCTGGTGCTCATTATAAAGGGGAGCCCAGGGGACAAGTCTTGTTTCACACGTTTAGCATCTATATGGCATATCCTGGGCATCTTCTAGAGATGCTGGGCATATGCCCTGGCATCTTTGAAGATGCCAGGCATATTCCCTAGCATCTTATTTGATGCCAAGAGCATATCTCTAGCATATTGTTAGATGCCATAGGCATATTCCAATTGACGGGTGCCAGTCTGAGCCATGGGCGTCCCAAGACTGGCACGATTCTCGTGAACCTTGTCCTGAATAGATGGCGTGCTTTTGTAGAGGTCGGGGAAACATCTGGAGATAAATAAAAGGGGCCACAGGGCGAAATAACTCGACCTGGATGCTCCCAGGCATGAGGTAATTCGGCCTGGCTAAAAACTGACTCGGCCTGGGAAATTAAGGCCCAAGCCGGATCATAGATCAGCCCAGCCGAGTTAATTCTCAGGGCCTAGCCGGGCTCGGTCTGATTCGGCCCATATAGCGGAGCTGGGAGACGCAGATACCCCGGGATGGGCCGCCGTGCTGGCCCACCCGGGTTGCTGGAGGCGGGGTGGAGGTCAGCCTGGCAGGAGTCCCGCGGTGGGCCGAATCTGGCCCACCCGGGTGACGTAACGTAAGGACGCTGGGGATCTGGCGACGGAGAGAGTTGGCGGGGTCGACGAGGTGAAGCGGCGACGACCCGTGGTGGGCCGGATCCTTCCCACCTCGGCCCACTCGGGGGGATCGATCGGGAGATACTCCTGGCGACGAGGTGTGCAGGCGCGGAGGCGGCTTGGCGGGAGCGAGGAGGAGTCCTAGCGGGCGCTAGCAGCTGGTTCGGCGGTAGTTCGGCCTGGTGGGCCGAACTGTCACTTGATTCGGCCCGTCAGTGTTGTTTGGCCTAGGAGGACTAGTGGGAGCAGGCCGAATTAAGTCTACTTCGGCCCAGGTTCTCTTTTCCCTTTGGTTTCTTCTCCTTATGCCATATATCTCTATTTATTTGTGCATATGTCTTTCATTGAATTGCACATTCTCTTATACAGATCCTTTTATACGTTAACTCTGGGGTACCCGGGGGTATATCCTCGATACCTAAAACCATGGAAAATACCTTTGCTGCTACTCATGCCATACAAGTTACTATTGATGAAAATGTTAGGCTATTAGCTCAACTTCATGCTAAGTGGGAAAGGGAAGCTGAAATTGATAGAAACAATAGTGTGTGCACCATCACTAGAATGGATACCACTAAACCACAAGAAGTCCCCATTCCTCCTCCTACAATGCCTAAGCCTAATGAGTCTACTACTAGTGATGCTAAGCTTGATTTTGATATAGATGGTTGCAATATTTCTAAAGTGATTCTGTTCTTGCAAAAGCTTGCTAGAAGTCCTGATGCTAGTGATATGCATGTTGCTTTCACCAAACACATTACAGATGATCTTGTTAAGATTAAGGAAGAGATGCTAAAACATAAAGCTTCTATTCCTAGGAAAGTAGAAGATAGTTGGGAACCCATTATTAATGTGCAAGTGAATGACTTTCATCTCAAAGCTTCATGTGATCTTGGTTCTGGTGTCTCTATTATGCCTAGGAATATTTATGAAATGCTTGATTTTCCACCTTTGGAAGATTGTTATTTGGATGTTCCACTTGATGATAATGCTAAGAAGAAACTAATGGGGAGTATTAATGATGTTCTCATCATGTTTAACAATGCTTATGTCCCTGTTGATTTCTATGTTTTGGATGTTGAATACAATGCTTCTTGTCCTATTACTTTGGGAAGACCTTTTCTTAGAACTGTTGGTGCCATCATTGATATGAAATAAGGCACCATTAAATATCAATTTCCATTCAATAAAGGTATTGAACACTTCCCTATGAGGAGAGAGAAGTTGATTTTTGCTCCTCCTTTGAAATCAAGGTTTGATGTTAATGCTTCCTCATTTGAAAATACTTGATTTCTTGCTTCTTGTGCCTAACTTAAAGGCGTTAAAGAAAAGTACTTGTTGGGAGATAACCCTAGAGTTTTCTTGAGTCTTGGAAGTTATTACTTCAGTAATGACCTCTCCTTATCCTTTTTGTTTGCTTTTTGTGCCAAGAATGACCTCTAATGAGAGGGAAGTAAGATTTGGGGAGTTGTTGTCCCAAAACAGATTTCTGTCCTCCACCATAAAAATTCGTGAGGAGTCTTTGTAAGTCGTATTAAGCTGAAAGTTTAAGAATAAATCCCATAGTATGTTATCTAACTTTCGTTAGTTCAACACTTTTTGATTTGAGCAACAGAAGATTTTCGAAAAAGAGGTTTCTACCTGCTGGTCTGTTTTGACAGATTTCTGCCATTATTTGCGTTTGCTTCTTATTGATTCCTTTTTGAGTTCTCTTTTGGGGAATTGAGATTTTTGAAGGATTTGCTACAGTAGCTTGTTTTTTAGTGAAAAGTTTTACTGTTAAAAAGCTAAACTCAAAGTTCTATTATCTTTTGAATACACTAATGTTGCTAATGAAGATTGTGTGAAGTTTTGTATGAAGGAAAAATTTCAGGTGTAGAGAGAGAATGATGTAATGAGATGAATAATGGACAAAACCTAAAGCTTGGGGATGCCACCATTGTGTCACCCCAAGAAATATCCAAGAGGTACAAGCGTCAAAGCTTGGGGATGCCCAAGGCATCCCCTTCTTTATTAATAAAAAACTCAGGTCTTTCTAGACACTTCATTTTTATTGTTTCATGCACTGTTGTGTTGTCCGTGGAGCATATTAGTTTTTTTGCTTTGCTTAGTTTGTTTATTTTGCTTAAATAAAGTAGTTTGGACCCTCGTTCTCGATGTGTTGTTTCAAATAAGTTGCTTGGTGTTGGAAAGGAGTAGGAAGTTCCTGCTTGAAAGTGCAAGAGGAGCTTGCATTGACTGTGACTTAGACTTTAGCATGACATGCTAGGTGTTGTTTTGATCTTATGCTTAGTGATTATTGCTGTAGCATGACTTGTTCCAAACAATTGGGATTGCTTAGTGTGCCTTGAAGGAATCATGCGTTGTTTTAGCATTCAAAAGCATAGTATTGTGGTTTTATCCTTTGATGCTTTGTTTGGGTTGACTTGGCACATGCTCACACGATATTATGACTATGAACAAGTCACCATAGACTCTATGATCATTTAGTCCTTGACTTGTAGTACCACTCTATGCTTTGATTAGTAATGGTTTGTTGCTCTGCATGATTATGGCCATTATTGCTCTCTTAGTTGGTTGCTCCCAGTATTTTGCTAACCTCCACTTGTATGAGTAACTCTACTCATGCTTCCAACTCCCAAGAAACCAAGTTATTCCAAAGTGTCCACTATAAACTCCTATGCATGGTGTGTTACACCATTCCAAGTATATTCTTGTTTTCACCTATCTTCCAATTAAAAAGTATTTTGTTATGTGAAAACTTAGTGATTAATGCCCTCACAAACTTGATGGCACACTTTATATTCCTTGCCCCTAATAAACTTGAACCATTGTGTCATCTATGTTGTATATGCTTGCACTTATACGTTGGAATTAGCAGAACCATGTTGTCATGGGGAACGTTTTCAACATTGCACTTGTACTTTGTACACAGCTGATATCATGCTCTCTTGTCTATGGATGTCACCGGCGTGAAATAAAGAGGGAGCTTGTAAGTCCATGGAGTTATGTATTTTGTGTTAGAGAAACGCCTGGGACGCTAGCCTAAGCCATGCCTAATCATCCTGGAAACTTGCAGCATCACCATAATGAGCTATCTATGAAGCATCCTCAATAAAAAGCTATGCCTATAGTAAATAAAAAGATCGCTGAGATGCTCATTGTCTGCTTGCCTTGTTATTTTGGTTATGGGATAGCTCCTGTACCATGTGCAAGGGGTACCCCGTTGGCGGTTCTCTTTGATACGCATGTACTTACTATGACAAGAACTTACAGGTAACTGAAGTTGGGTAGCATGAGATGTGGCCCTCGTATTCAAGGGACTTGAGATTGCCAACTTATACTTTGTCAAGCATATACTCCATAGTTTGTTCACTTTAACCTTAATCACTTCAAGATGCTTATGATAGGGGAAATGAGGGCTGAAATCTAACAGATACCATAATTTTTGGAAGCTCTTTTTGAAACTTGAAATCCCTGCTTCCCTTTATGAAGGGTCTTTCTTCCACTATTATTTGAGTCACCACCTTCTACCTTTAGGCACCATTAAGAGAGCATAGTTGCCATTCTGTGTGCAGTGTCCCAAAACTTATTAATTGAAGCATATTGTGATATTGCTTGTTCTTGTGCTACTTGTATTTAGTCACTATTATGAACTTTGAAGGTGTCCTATGCATCTATTTGTTACTCTATGAGGGACAAGATGAATGCCACTATGCCATGTTTTCTGTATGTGAAACAAAAAACATTTTTCAATGCATGTTATTCATGATCTTTGTTTGTATCCTTTCATGTTGCATGCATAGTTACTTTGTCCTATTGTTAGAACTCCATCTTTCATGCACATGTTTAGTGTTCTTTGATCCCATCTTTGAATGATTGCAAATGGTTTCATCTTGGTTTTGACGGTGCATGTCGCCTCAAAAATTATTCTTTTATAACTTACCTACTCGAGGACGAGCAGGAGTTAAGCTTGGGGATGCTTGATACGTCAGAAACGTATCTATAATTTTTTATGCTCCATGCTTGTTTAGTATCTACTTTGCTTTGCTTTGTCTACACTTTGAGGTGTTTTTATATATTTTCTGGAACTAACCTATTAACAAGTTGCCATAGTGCCAGTTGCCTGTTTTCTTCTGTTTTTGGTTCCAGAAAGGCAGAAAATCAATATTCTCGGAATTGGACGGGACAAAAGCCAAAGTCAATATTTTACCGTGGGAGACACGGAGTCCAGAGGAGAGACAGAGAGGTGAGTCAGGGCCGCCACACCCCCTAGGCGTGGGTGGGCCCAACCCGCGCCTGGGTAGGGTGTGGGCCCTCTGGTCGCCTCCCAGCCTCGCCTCTTCGCCTATAAGAAGCCCCCGATGCAGAAACCCTACACACCGGATCAAAATCCACGAAACCTTCTGTAGCCACCGCCACCATCATCCCTAGATCGGGGGATCTGTAGTTCTTCCCGGCACCCTGCCGGAGGGGAGATCATCCTGGAGGCCTTCATCTTCATCATGCCAGCCTCCGGTATGAAGCGTGAGTAGTTCCACCTTGGACTACGGGTCCATGTAGTAGCTAGATGGTTGTATCTCCTCCTTGTGCTTTCATGTATAGATCTTGTGAGCTCCGTTCATGATCAAGATCTAATCTATTTGTAATCATGCATGTTGTGTTTGCGGGGATCCGATGTATATTGAGATTACTATGTCATATTGATTAATGGTTTTGTCTATTTGATACTATCATGTATGTGTTGTTTGTGATCTTGCATGCTCTCCGTTGTTAGTAGCTATCTTGGCCAAGTAGTTGCTAGTGACTCCAAGAGGGGGTATTTATGCTCGATAGTGGGTTCATGACTCTAGTTTCCAACGGAAGTGACAGAAATCTCTTCGGTTTTATATGTGTTGTTGCTACTATGGAGAAAACAACGGTCTCTTGCTCATGGAACAAGTGAATTGTTTACCTTACACACTTTGCTTAAAGCAGTTGTCTGTTGCTTGCAACTTAATACTGGAGGGGGTTCATATGATAACCTGAAGGTAGACTTCTAGTCATAGATGCAGTTGGATGGCGGTCTATGTATATTGTTGTATTTCCCAGTCGAATCTCATAGGATCTTTCTGTATAGTATTGCATTGTTATGCCATGCTCAGTTCCTGTCAATTGCCCTGCTGTAATTTTTTTACCCTTCATGCCATGTTGTTTATCTAAGGAGAGCACCTCTAGTGAACTATGGACCCCAGTCCAATCTTTACCATTGATACATCTTCCACTGTTACTTGTTTACTTGCTGCAAACCGTCACCTTCCACACCAAACATTTAATCATTTGTTACAGCAAACCGGTGAGCTTGACAACCTCACTGATTCATTGGGGCAAAGTCTTGAGTTTATGTTGTGCAGGTTTCCACGTTGCTTGCAACACCTTTGAGAAATTTCCTTCCTCCTACTGGTTCGATAACCTCGGTTTCATAACTGAGGGAAAACTTGTTGTTGTGCTCATCACACCTTGCTCTTGGGGTTTCCAACGAAGCGTCCCACAGCAGTGTTGGCGTCATCACTCTCCATCAACCATCAATGTTTCCGTCATCCATGTTGTAGGGGTTCGTAGCATGGAAAACAAAATTTTCTACCGCATGAACACACAATCAAGATCTAATCTATGATCAAGCCAATATCTATCTACTAGATTGTAGCAACGAGTCAATAGAATACTAACGCTCAAAGATCCAAAGGGGTTAACGAGAGCAGATTCTCGTGGGTGATGTAGTCGTACACTTCCGATCTCAAGATCGCGTAGACGATCCTTCCGACGCTGCGTTCCGGCAGCGCTTCCGCAGTCGGTCACACATTCGGTACTTGATGAAGACCTTCCTCTCCCTTGTTCCAGCAGGCAGCGGAGGTTGTAGCACTCTCCTCGCGATTCCGACAGCACGACGGCGTGGTACCGGAAGTAGAGGGGAGATCTCGCAGGGCTTCGCCTTAAGCCGGAGCGAGTATGGTGGACTATGAGAGAGGCCTTGGCGATCTAGGGTTTAGAGGCACCAAGGAGAGAGGGCTAGGCCGGCAGCTAGGGCAAGGGGAGGGCCCCAACTCGGCGGCTAGGCAAACCCTAGGGGCGGCGGCGACTTGGTGGAGGCCGGCGGCTAGGGCTAGGGTTTAGAGGAGAGAGGTGTAGGGGAGAGGGGCACCCCTGCCCCTCCTTTTATAGGTGGGAGGGAGGCGCGGTTGGGAGGAGGGAGTCCTCCTCCAACTCCTCCTCCTTGGCCGGCGGGTGGAGGGAGTAGGACTTCCTCCCTAAGTAGGTTTCCTACTCTCCCTCCACCAAGCAAACTTGCCGTTTGACTTTTCAAATTGGCGTTTGACTTTTCAAACTAGGATTTGATTTATCCCTTTATTTTGCTCAGCGATGACACCTAGTACATTATGCAACCATTCCAACTTGTTATGACACATTCATGTACCCTTCCCCTCCGGAGTGCCGGACCTTCCGGACCCTTCTAGAACATTCCCGGTGAAAACACCGGAATCATTCCCCAACTCCAAAATAGGACTTTCCTTATATGAATCTTATTCTCCAGACCATTCCGGATCTCCTCGTGATATCCCGGATCCCATCCGAGACTCCGAACAATATTCGGTCTCTTACTCATCATTCCATAACTACTCAACAACATCGAATCCTTAAGTATGTCTCCCTACGGTTCGTGAATTATGCGGACATGATCGAGACACTTCTCCGATCAATAAGCAATAGAGGAATCTGGAAATTCATATGGCTCCCACATATTTCTATGATTACTTTGCGATCAAATGAACCACTTACATACGATACCAATTTCCCTTTGTCTCACGATAGTTTACTTATCTGAGGTTTTGATCGTCGGTATCTCTGCATACCTAGTTCAACCTTGTTACCGATAAGTACTCTTTTCTCGTTCCCGTGGTATATGATCCCTTGTGAGCCAGTCACATGCTTGCAAGCTAATTAGATGATATTCCACCGAGAGGGCCCAGAGTATATCTATCTGTCATATGGATGGACAAATCCCACTCTTGATCCATGTGTCTCAACCCATACTTTCCGAACACTCAATGCCATCTTTATAGCCACCCAGTTACAGTGTGGTGTTTGATTTCATCAAAGCATCCTTCCGGTGATGGTGATAAGCATGATCTCATGGTCGAAGGAATTAGGTTACTATGTATCAGAAAGCTTATAGCAAATGAACTATATTAAATGACTTGATCTTTATGCTACGCTTAACTATAGGAGTATGTCCATCACATCATTCTCCTAATGATATGACCCTGTTGTTAATAACATCTCTATGTTCATGATCAGGAAACCATGATCATATATTAACCAACAAGCTAGTTTAACAAGAGGCTTTACTAGGGACTCTTTTATGTTTACAAATCACACAAGTATTAATGTTTCCTGTTAATACAATTATAGCATGGTATGTAAAAATTTATCATAAGTATGAAGATATGATAATAACCACTTTTATTATTGCCTCTTGGGCATATCTGCAACAGTCTCCCACTTGCACTAGAGTCAATAATCTAGTTTCAAACCTTTGTGTATTCAACACATATGGCTTTCTGGTGTCGTATGTACACGATTGCTAGTGGTCAACTGATCTCCGGATCTGACACTTCCAGATCCGTGTGTAATTGCATGTCTTTGCGTCTCTACGCATCACTCATTCTCTAATGAGATGGCTTTGTACAAATTTGGTCCTTTGGTGTGACCTTTAGTTCTTTGGGGTTAAAACATGTTGATAATATTGTCATACAATATATCTTCATAGTATTATCCCTGCTATGAACTACACTTAGTTTGATAACAAACTACTTGACACAAATGCCCTCTTTTGCTGCTATAACAACAGTTATATACTTAGCCTTTTGTTGTAGTATCTGTCACAATGTATCAACTTTGGAACTCATCCAAATCCATTATGGAACTTACTTTCCATCATATTCTGCCACCCTTAGTTTAGATTGAGATAAACTTAATTTGTACTTTGTAACAAAACTAGTATCAATGTAATTCATTTACAATGAACTAACCATCTATTTGTCACTTCTACAAAATAATATATTCTTATTTCTTTTACAAGATCATAAGAATATCTTTACTATTGTCCAATAATCATCTTATGAATCATTCTGGTATACGCTCATAACATTTAGAGCATAGGACATATCTGGATTTGTACACACCACAACATGATTGATAAAATACTCTTTGTGATTTTATACATCAAGTATCAATCTATACTTGAATCTTTGTTTCACTTACCAAGTGTCAATACACTTGAATATATCATCAATATTGAACTCATTCAATCCTTTCTGTGCGACAAGAACCTTTCTTGTAGTTTCTATATTGAACTCATTCAATATATCATCTATGTACTTTCGGCACAACCATATTAGCGTCTATTGATGCCAAATATTTGGGTTTTGCCTAAGTCTTTCATCGAGATGAAATTCTTATCCTGTGTTAATAAAAGATACATTATTTCCAATCAACAATATGTCTTCCACATAATGTATTAGAAACATGTCTTAGCGCTCCCACTTAATTTCTTGCAAATGCAAGCATCTTCATCGTCTCCGATGAAATTAAACTTTTTTAACAGTTTCATCATAGTGAAGATTCCAACTCCGCGATGCTTACTTCAACCATTGAAGTTTGCATATGCTTTTTAGCATCCTTTGAATTAACAAAACCCTTTGGACCGTGTGTAGGGGTCCCAATCTTTAATAAGATAGAGCCCCCTGTGTTCACAATGCTAGTCCCTGGATCAATAGCTAGCATCCACAGTTTAGATGTAATATCAAGAAACAAAGGTCATAATATAACTTTATAACCAGGAATAACATAATTTTATTACATCGATTCATAGCTCATTTGGCTATTACATTACATTGCAGCGGAATAACTATAGTCATGGGTCCTTCATCTTCAAAGTGCCACAGGCAGATGTTGGTTGTAGACTTTGTAATCCTAATCAAACAATCTTCACTAAAAACAATCAAACCTGCAACATTACAAGTTACAGCCACAAGGGTCAATACATTTGAATTGTATTGGCAAGTTTCACTACTATGTATAATATGAGTGGATCCTATCAATACATGCATATTTGGCTAAGTAGAGTTTAGGCTCATTTGCATAAAGCAATACTTTATCCTATCTTTTCAAAATGGTTTTGGTCCTTTGTCAAATCTCCTTTCAAAAATCTCTTGAACTCCTTGGTAAAAACTCAAGTGTTCAAGTCCTTGTCAAAATCTCTTGAGCACCTTGGTAACCCCAAGTGCATCAAGTTTTATCAAAATCTCTTGAGTTCCTTGGTAACCCCAAGTGCATCAAGTTTTAAAAGTTTTCTTTTAGAAATTAGAGTGTCGAGATCTTCCATAGCTTCAGGCCTTAGTTGCTCAGTATTGTCCATAACCGGGGACACGGCTAAGTACTTAGATTTTATTATCTTCTGTAGAAGTTGTACACTTTACCCACATGACACAATCTCATCTTGATGCCACCAGTGGCCGCTGGATAAGTACTCACCAAGATGGAGTACTGGCAGATTGAGAATGTGACAAAGTCTTTCCATAGGAGTACTCCCAATACAAAATGCTAGCTTGTCTACCAGGAACAAATGTAGGGTTACTCCCTTACAAAAATCTAGTTAACCTGAAGATGCCAATGCATGGGACTTCCACTATGTAGTTGACTAAGCCAGAGCCCATTTAGCATGTGGCTGTACACGGAAGCCACTGTACGAGAAACATGTTCAATCTCTAAGTTTCCTGGGTGGTTCCTTTGGAGCACAACACAAAGAGATTGCCATAGTCATGGTTCCTTTTGTTGCCAACTTCTCCAATACTCAAAGTATCCTTGGCCACCCAAGTGGTTCATTGAGTCCTTGTTTTATTAAATAAAACACAAGTCCTTTTCTCAACTTCATAAAATCTCAACATGTATCTATTTTCAAAATATAAATATAGCATGGCTAAGCATGTAACAACTACATTGTTTTCTCTAAGGAATGGATAGGGAATCCTATTAGGATTTTAGCATAGCATAAGTACAAAAAGTATTTTCATGCATGTTTCAAAATCCACTAAGTATAATGAAAATAGTAGGACTTTTGATGATAGTGTCACTTGCCTTTTTGGTAGGGAATGGTGGTTCACTCCTTGATCTTGCTAGTCTCACGCTTTGCTAAATTCACTACAAGTCAATCAAGCAAACACAAAATCAACTAACATTCCAAACCAAAGTCAAACAAACAATTTCACACTCACAAAGCAATGGAATCTAAGTCATGCATAAGTATGCAAAGGATGGTTCTATTGCAAGGATGGTCTCCACTAGGTTTCTAAACTTTGTAAGATCCAAATTGGTCATTTACCAAAATGGCAAAGTCATTAGTTAGAGGGTTTTGCTCAAAAACCATTTTTTTAAAACCATTCATCATTTTATGTGGTGGAAATTAGTTTTACCAAATCTAAAACCTTTAAGTCTTCACCCCAAGTTTCTAGCTCTCAAGTCTTGGTGTTTTGGGTCAGTAGCTTTGAATCAAAATATTTTCCCAAAGTTTTTATTCTAAAATCATTCTCATAATAAAACCATTATTTTCACTTGGCTAGAATTGGACTAATTCACTTAATCCATCCTAAACTTTTCCAAATCCATTTTCAAAACTATGGATTGGTTCCTAGGGTCAGTAAGGTGACAACAAACCTTTTTGCAAAGGTTTTAACCCAAAAATCATTTTTAAACAATTTTTCTAATCTAAACAAGCACACAAATGAATCTGCAAAAATAAGCAAACTAACAGATACTATTTGCTAAACCAAGGGCATGGTTGGTTAGGTCTTGCTCTCCTGAATCCAACGACATAAAATTTGTAATTTTTGGACGTGTGGATCCAAAGTTACAAGGGTTTGAAAATTGAATCTCAATCAGATTTCAAATCTGTTTTAAACAGGACAGGGGACACGCGACGTGTTTTAACTGGACGGTACCGGTTCGGCCGGATCGGCAACGCGGTGCGTTGGATCTAACTAGATCGTGTGGTCCAGAGAGCGTACCTCTTCGCGACTTAAATGATCTATCGTAAGCGTCGGATTAAGATCCTACGGTCTACAGCACTCGACCAAAGTTTGGCGGCGCTCGGCGGCTGCGCGCGGCGGCGACGGCCAGGCAGTGGTGGTGCCAGCGATACAGGACGCAAGGAGGGAAGTGAAGGGGCTCACCAGATGCAGGAGGTCACGGTGAAGCTCGAGGAGGCGTTGGTCGGGCGAGGGGCGTTCTGGTCTTAGTAGGATTGCTCGCCAGAGTGGAGGACAACATCGGGTGGTTTCAGTCGTGGTCGGAGACGTCGCTACAGGTCACGAGAAGAACAACCGAGGATATGGTTAGACGTAGGAGATCATGGAGGTGCTGTGTGCGTGAACGAGAAGAAGAGGGGCGACCGGAATCTACCTGTGGGGCTCGTCGGAGTTGGAGCGGACGACGGCGTCGTTCAGAGCTCGTTGCAGACATTGCTCTGGGGCGCCCGCGGTCGAACTAAAAGTGCTGGGAGGTGCGTCTGGGAGTAGGGAAGCTGCTAGGTTGCACAGGGAGGCAAGGGCGACGAAGCTCGGCTGGAATTCGACGAGGAAGGTCGTCGGAACAGAGGGAGTGCTGGACCGAATTATGGCAGCCTCGGGGCAGGGAAAGAGTGGCGACAGAGGGGAAAGGAGGAGGGAGCGTGGGCGATTAAATGTGTGAGGTTACTGGGAATTCATTCAGCCATTTACTCGAATTGATGCGAGTAATTAGAGGCAACAACGGTGACGAGGGGGAGGAAGAACAAGTTGTTGCGGTGAGGACGATGAACAGAGGAAAGTGGGCCTACCGGTCAGTGGGAAAAGAAAGGAGGGGAGGGTCCATTGGTCATACTCTGTACGGGTCAGAAATGAGGTGCGAATCGTTTTCTTCGGGGAGAGGGGGAGCTGGGCTGCTTCTGGGTTTTAGTGGGCTGATGGGTTGGGTCGTCCTTTCTTATTTTTTTTTCTGTTTCTGAATCTTTTTCCTTTTTCTAATTCTATTTCCTGTTTTGAATTTCCAAACAAACAAACATCAACCAAATCAATCCAAACAACACCAATCCTTGTAATTTTGAAATTAGTTCTGTTTAGTAATATGAACCAAAATCCAAATTCAAAATAATAATTTTAATAATAGGGTCCATTAATAATTAAGTAAATAGTCCAATGTCATTAAATCAAATAGGGTTTGGATTTATTTAATAAAATTTCTATTTGAAATCCAAATATTTTCAAAACCAATTCAGTAGGTTTTATTTGGAAGTATAAATCATTTGGAAAACTTATTTAAATTGAATAAACAAGTTTTGATGGTTAAGTGAAATAATAGAACTTTTATTAGTAGACTTGGATATTAAACCCTTATTGTTTTAAGTAAATCTTTATTATTTTATTCAAAGCAAAACCTTTATTGTTTTCACAACTTTGTCCAAGGTTTACTTTGGCTTTATAGAATAATCTTCATTTAAAAACCTTCCTTTTCAATTTGAAAGCTAAAACCCTTTTTATTAAAAATTTATTATTTTTCATTTGCTAAGTATTTATCTTTTTAATCCCCTTAGGATTTATTTAATCCAAATAGGTTTGAAGTTCCAATTGAATTCAAAAAGTTTCTTCTGGCCCTGAAAATCAAACAAAGTTTTATTTTATTCTTTTATTTTCACATTACAAGATTTGGAAAATCTTGGGATGTGACAGGCTACCACCCTTAAAATAAATCTCGTCCCGAGATTTGGGAAGGCTGGGGTTACAAGTAGGCTTAGAATAACTAGGGTACTACCACCCTTAAAATAAAGTCTCATAGGGTTACATTGATGGTTCTCTTGGCTAAAAGTTCAACTCAATAATCAGACAAGAAATCCTTATTTGACTCTTCTGACCTTTCTAAATCCTGACATCCACTTCTTCTATCTCTTCAAAGTTTCCATTCAGGTTAATGTGGTTTACATGTCCTTTTTGGGTCACATTGGAGTAATTTCCATTGGCTCTTCTGGCATCCTTCTTATTTTTCTTCTCAGGACAGTCTGATGCATAGTGCCCAAGTTCCTTACAATTATAGCATTGCAACTGGCTAATGTCCTTTTTCCTGTATGTGTCATGTTGGTTCTGACCAAGGTCATCTCCATTGTCAGTATCATTTCCATTATTCTCACTTTCATTGTTGTTGTGGTGATACTGATGTGGTTCAGAATCTTCATTGCTCTTTTTGTATGAATGCTTCTTCTTTGATGATACTGAATAGTTCTTGAGTTTATGTTTCCTCTTTCTGTTCTCAACTTGATTCATCTTGTTTTCCAATATGGTGGCTTTGTCACAGAGTGATTGATAAGTTGGGACATAGGCAACAGCTAGCTGCAGGTTCAACTCATCATTAAGTCCTTCAAGAAATTTATCCTTTCTCTTAGCATCTGTATCAACTTCATCCGGTGCATAACGTGCCAGATTGTTGAATTCTTCAATATACTCAGCCACACTGAGGTGACATTGTTTCAGATTGTGAAACTCCTTTTTCTTCAAGTACATTACTCCAGGTGAGATGTGAGTGGTTCTGAATCCATCTTCAAAAATAGTCCAAGTCACATCTTCAAGGGGAGTGGTGATTTGAAAGTTGTCCCACCATGTTGCTGCTGGTCCTTCAAGCAGAAATGCTGCAAACCTTACTTTTTCTTCATCAGTGCAACCAACAGTCACTAAGTCTTTGTTTACTGAACGTAACCAGTCATTAGCTTCCATTGGATCAGTTGTTCTAGAGAACCTTGCAGGCCTAAGTTTCAGAAACTTGGTGAGCATGTCAAGTGCTGGAGGATTATTCTGATTGTTGTCGTTGTTGTTGTTGTTGTTCAAATTCTGTATGAATGTGGTCATCTGCTGCATCAACTGTGTCTGAGCTGCCATCATCTGTTGCATCTCAGGGGTGATGTTGTTGTTGTTTTGGTTGGGGTTGGCACGACGGGGAGGCATCTGTTGGTTTGATAGGGATAAGTATTGGTGGATAGGTTTTTAAGAAGTCCTAACACACAATTCAAAACAATCAAGTTCAATCAAACAATCAAACCATCAAACATTCAACAAGCAACCAATCACTTAACAACTTATGAGCTTAACTCATGAGTTGAAGGAAACAACAAGTTTTCTTGAAAATAACAACTTAGTATAATCATACCTCATAGGTCAATATGATCCATACTCTAACTTTATATCAGTGTCTTTGGTAGGCAGTCTAATGTCTCTTGGTTTTCACTAGTAGTCCTTAGTGATATCCAAGTTGAAAGTCCTTGGGGAATATGCTGAAGATGTTGAAGTCATTTGAAGAAGTTGAAGTCATTAAAGTTGAAGAAGTCCTTTGCACATGGTGTAGTCTTTGGCCATGGGGTAGGTTTTTCCATCAAGTTGAAATAGAAGAGATGTAGAGTTGAAACCAAAATGGTTGAGGAAAGAGTTTACAAGTGTTTTTGTAAATAAGTTTTGGATCAAAATATAACTCCTATTCTTCTAAGGGTTTTTGTCCAATCCTAGGGTTTACAAATCCTACAGGCAACACATTGCTCTGATACCATCTGTAGGGGTCCCAATCTTTAATAAGATAGAGCCCCCTGTGTTTCCAATGCTAGTCCCTGGATCAATAGCTAGCATCCACAGTTTAGATGTAATATCAAGAAACAAAGGTCATAATATAACTTTATAACCAGGAATAACATAATTTTATTACATCGATTCATAGCTCATTTGGCTATTACATTACATTGCAGCGGAATAACTATAGTCATGGGTCCTTCATCTTCAAAGTGCCACAGGCAGATGATGGTTGTAGACTTTGTAATCCTAATCAAACAATCTTCACTAAAAACAATCAAACCTGCAACATTACAAGTTACAGCCACAAGGGTCAATACATTTGAATTGTATTGGCAAGTTTCACTACTATGTATAATATGAGTGGATCCTATCAATACATGCATATTTGGCTAAGTAGAGTTTAGGCTCATTTGCATAAAGCAATACTTTATCCTATCTTTTCAAAATGGTTTTGGTCCTTTGTCAAATCTCCTTTCAAAAATCTCTTGAACTCCTTGGTAAAAACTCAAGTGTTCAAGTCCTTGTCAAAATCTCTTGAGCACCTTGGTAACCCCAAGTGCATCAAGTTTTATCAAAATCTCTTGAGTTCCTTGGTAACCCCAAGTGCATCAAGTTTTAAAAGTTTTCTTTTAGAAATTAGAGTGTCGAGATCTTCCATAGCTTCAGGCCTTAGTTGCTCAGTATTGTCCATAACCGGGGACACGGCTAAGTACTTAGATTTTATTATCTTCTGTAGAAGTTGTACACTTTACCCACATGACACAATCTCATCTTGATGCCACCAGTGGCCGCTGGATAAGTACTCACCAAGATGGAGTACTGGCAGATTGAGAATGTGACAAAGTCTTTCCATAGGAGTCCTCCCAATACAAAATTCTAGCTTGTCTACCAGGCACAAATGTAGGGTTACTCCCTTACACAAATATAGTTAACCTGAAGATGCCAATGCATGGGACTTCCACTATGTAGTTGACTAAGCCAGAGCCCATTTAGCATGTGGCTGTACACGGAAGCCACTGTACGAGAAACATGTTCAATCTCTAAATTTCCTGGGTGGTTCCTTTGGAGCACAACACAAAGAGATTGCCATAGTCATGGTTCCTTTTGGTGCCAACTTCTCCAATACTCAAAGTATCCTTGGCCACCCAGGTGGTTCATTGAGTCCTTGTTTTATTAAATAAAACACAAGTCCTTTTCTCAACTTCATAACATCTCAACATGTATCTCTTTTCAAAATATAAATATAGCATGGCTAAGCATGTAACAACTACATTGTTTTCTCTAAGGAATGGATAGGGAATCCTATTAGGATTTTAGCATAGCATAAGTACAAAAAGTATTTTCATGCATGTTTCAAAATCCACTAAGTATAATGAAAATAGTAGGACTTTTGATGATAGTGTCACTTGCCTTTTTGGTAGGGAATGGTGGTTCACTCCTTGATCTTGCTAGTCTCACGCTTTGCTAAATTCACTACAAGTCAATCAAGCAAACACAAAATCAACTAACATTCCAAACCAAAGTCAAACAAACAATTTCACACTCACAAAGCAATGGAATCTAAGTCATGCATAAGTATGCAAAGGATGGTTCTATTGCAAGGATGGTCTCCACTAGGTTTCTAAACTTTGTAAGATCCAAATTGGTCATTTACCAAAATGGCAAAGTCATTAGTTAGAGGGTTTTGCTCAAAAACCATTTTTTTAAAACCATTCATCATTTTATGTGGTGGAAATTAGTTTTACCAAATCTAAAACCTTTAAGTCTTCACCCCAAGTTTCTAGCTCTCAAGTCTTGGTGTTTTGGGTCAGTAGCTTTGAATCAAAATATTTTCCCAAAGTTTTTATTCTAAAATCATTCTCATAATAAAACCATTATTTTCACTTGGCTAGAATTGGACTAATTCACTTAATCCATCCTAAACTTTTCCAAATCCATTTTCAAAACTATGGGTTGGTTCCTAGGGTCAGTAAGGTGACAACAAACCTTTTTGCAAAGGTTTTACCCAAAAATCATTTTTAAACAATTTTTCTAATCTAAACAAGCAAACAAATGAATCTGCAAAAATAAGCAAACTAACAGATACTATTTGCTAAACCAAGGGCATGGTTGGTTAGGTCTTGATCTCCTGAATCCAACGACATAAAATTTGTAATTTTTGGACGTGTGGATCCAAAGTTACAAGGTTTTGAAAATTGAATCTCAATCAGATTTCAAATCTGTTTTAAACAGGACAGGGGACACGCGGCGTGTTTTAACTGGACGGTACCGGTTCGGCCGGATCGGCAACGCGGTGCGTTGGATCTAACTAGATCGTGTGGTCCAGAGAGCGTACCTCTTCGCGACTTAAATGATCTATCGTAAGCGTCGGATTAAGATCCTACGGTCTGCAGCACTCGACCAAAGTTTGGCGGCGCTCGGCGGCTGCGCGCGGCGGCGACGGCCAGGCAGTGGCGGTGCCAGTGATACAGGACGCAAGGAGGGAAGTGAAGGGGCTCACCAGATGCAGGAGGTCGCGGTGAAGCTCGAGGAGGCGTTGGTCGGGCGAGGGGCGTTCTGGTCTTAGTAGGATTGCTCGCCGGAGTGGAGGACAACGTAGGGTGGTTTCAGCCGTGGTCGGAGACGTCGCTACAGGTCACGAGAAGAACAACCGAGGATATGGTTAGACGTAGGAGATCATGGAGGTGCTGTGTGCGTGAACGAGAAGAAGAGGGGCGACCGGAATCTACCTGTGGGGCTCGTCGGAGTTGGAGCGGACGGCGGCGTCGTTCAGAGCTCGTTGCAGACGTTGCTCTGGGGCGCCCGCGGTCGAACTAAAAGTGCTGGGAGGTGCGTCTGGGAGTGGGGAAGCTGCTAGGTTGCACAGGGAGGCAAGGGGCGGCGAAGCTCGGCTGGAATTCGACGAGGAAGGTCGTTGGAACAGAGGGAGTGCTGGACCGAATTGTGGCAGCCTCGGGGCGGAGAAGGAGTGGCGACAGAGGGGAAAGGAGGAGGGAGCGTGGGCGATTAAATGTGTGAGGTTACTGGGGAATTCATTCAGCCATTTACTCGAATTGATGCGAGTAATTAGAGGCAGCAACGGTGACGAGGGGGAGGAAGAACAGGTTGTTGCGGTGAGGACGATGAACAGAGGAAAGTGGGCCTACCGGTCAGTGGGAAAAGAAAGGAGGGGAGGGTCCACTGGTCATACTCTGTACGGGTCATAAATGAGGTGCGAATCGTTTTCTTCGGGGAGAGGGGGAGCTGGGCTGCTTCTGGGTTTTAGTGGGCTGATGGGTTGGGTCGTCCTTTCTTATTTATTTTTTCTGTTTCTGAATCTTTTTCCTTTTTCTAATTCTATTTCCTGTTTTGAATTTCCAAGCAAACAAACATCAACCAAATCAATCCAAACAACACCAATCCTTGTAATTTTGAAATTAGTTCTGTTTAGTAATATGAACCAAAATCCAAATTCAAAATAATAATTTTAATAATAGGGTCCATTAATAATTAAGTAAATAGTCCAATGTCATTAAATCAAATAGGGTTTGGATTTATTTAATAAAATTTCTATTTGAAATCCAAATATTTTCAAAACCAATTCAGTAGGTTTTATTTGGAAGTATAAATCATTTGGAAAACTTATTTAAATTGAATAAACAAGTTTTGATGGTTAAGTGAAATAATAGAACTTTTATTAGTAGACTTGGATATTAAACCCTTATTGTTTTAAGTAAATCTTTATTATTTTATTCAAAGCAAAACCTTTATTGTTTTCACAACTTTGGCCAAGGTTTACTTTGGCTTTATAGAATAATCTCTATTTAAAAACCTTCCTTTTCAATTTGAAAGCTAAAACCCTTTTTATTAAAAATTTATTATTTTTCATTTGCTAAGTATTTATATTTTTAATCCCCTTAGGATTTATTTAATCCAAATAGGTTTGAAGTTCCAATTGAATTCAAAAAGTTTCTTCTGGCCCTGAAAATCAAACAAAGTTTTATTTTATTCTTTTATTTTCACATTACAAGATTTGGAAAATCTTGGGATGTGACACCGTGTCATGCACACGTCCTTGGTAACCATTCTATTAGAAGAACTTGTTTTGTTTATTCAACACATAACAAAATTATATGTCGTGGTTGCTACATTAATCCGTCTAGACTAAATATCGCTATGAAAGATCAGATCTTGTCATAGTCAACCTTTGAACATTGTTGTGAACTCTTTCCCAACATGTCGACTATTTCATAGATGTGCAACATCCATGTCTATTTCTTTATAGATCCAAATATGACTATAAGGTCTTGTACCTTTCTAGAGGGTCTTTCAAGTTCAAAGCTTGATCTCTCGTATATGGAACTATCACGGATTTTATGGCTTCAAGCCATTTGACAGAGTCAGGGCCCATCATCGCTTCTTTGCATGTAATCGGATCATTATTGTCAAATAATGATTTAACTCTCAAATCTTGGTATTTGATTGTTTACCGACCTACTTGTTACAAAAGGGACTTAGATCTCTATGACCATAACCTTTGAGGCACGTGAGCCATGAGCATTGTTGCTGCCTCCGGAACACTTTTCGGCGCTGCGCAACTTTGCACATATAGCTAAGGTTCTTTTAGCCTTATCAAAGTTCTATTGTCCTCCCACTTAACTTTTCACGAAAAATTCCTTCTCAAAGAAACTTGACGTTCTAAGCGACAAACACTTTTGCCTTGGGTTTAAGAAAGCACAACTTGGGTTTTATCCCAAACCATAACTTTATATGGTGTCAATTCAACGGATTATGATGGAGCTCTTTTCAGTGGAACAACGGTAGTCTCTAAAGCTTTTAATCTTTAAAATATAATGGAAGTTTTATGAATTACACCTTTGATCTTACCATGTCAAACAAGGTTTAATTACAAATCTCGAATGCTCCATACTCTTATGGTATTTCAAAAAATGCAAATCCACGGAACGATTCCTTAAATCTTAGGTATTATGCTAAACTTGTAAATCAAATATCTTCCTTTATGATCTTATCATAAACTATTTATATTCTTGTTACAATGATTTTGCACTTCATCTTGAAAGTCTTTGAACTTTTTCAAATGTTTCATATTTCATCCTTACTAAGTAAATATTCATATATTCACTCAAATTTTCGGAGGAAGCATATGAAGTTGAAATCCATCGCTCTTGACTACACATAATGGACTTCATACAACAATATGTACAAGTTCCAATAAGCTAGTCATTCGTTCCCTTTTGGCCTATGAACGAAGTTTTAATTATCTCTAGGAAAGTTTCACAAGCATCATTTGATCAAAAATCAAAAGACTCCAAAATTCCATACACATGGAGTTTCTTCATGTTTTCTTTCCAATATAATTTAAACGGCGATGTCACTTCCTAAGTGATCTTTCAATCAATTTGTCTTTCGACATTTTTAGCACTAGTTTTATGGATGTGATTTCTCCAACGAGATTTGTGAATCATCCATCTTTTATGGACATTATTTGAACAACCCTTTTGTTCTCATAATACCTGATAAAACAAATCTTGAAGGCAAGCTTTGATGTTTAACAAGCAGCACAATAACCCTTTATTTGTTCTCGATGAACATGATCACATATTCTTTTGCTAGTTACTTAGGCCATTGTAGTTCATGAATTGTGTTGTTCCGTATGACGATTCACACCAACAAATTCAGTATCAAATACTTAAGAACCACATTGTTTAATAAGCAAAGAATATAGCCATAACATGTATATCATATATATACTTAAACTAAACAATTCTAGTCTTTTCTTTTCTGCCATATATTTATTAGATTCTCTTTCAGTATTTCCTTTTCTGTTTGAAAGAATCTATCAACATCAATAGTGGAGTCATACATATGACACATAGTCCAAATGTTAGACCCCTCCTTTATAAAGGAAAGGATCCCTGTGATTGCAATGCTAGTCCCTGGATCAATGCTAGCATCCACAGTTTAAGATGAAGTACACAGATACAAAGGTCGTTTATTACATTCATTCCAGAGATAAAACATAGTCTTTTACAACTCAGGGCCAAAGGCCTAATACAAGAGTTTTTGGAATAAGTAAATAAACACAAGTCTTCATCTTCATGTGCCATAGGCAAGCATGTTGAGTGTAGATTCATGACTCCTATTCATCATCGGAGTAACCTGCAACATCACAAGTTACAGCCACAGAGGGTCAATACTTTGGAATAGTATTGGCAAGTGATACCTTATTATATTTTAAGTGGACTATATTACTATATGCATTTTGGCTAAGTGTAGCTTGGCTTGCTTTGCTTGAAAATAGGTTTTTCCTATTAGTTGAAAAACTGTAAGTTCTTCTTTGTCAAAAACATTCCCAAGGAACCACCAATAGACATTGGGGTCCTTCACCCTTGTTCACCCATCAATTTTTTATTTAGAAGTTGGAGTGATGAGATTCTTGTAGCTTCCATGTCTTGATGCTCAAAGTGTCCATTGCCTTGGACTAGGCTAAGTACTTAGGTTTTCCATCTGCAGAGGTTGTGCACTTTCCCCACCAGACTTGGTTTCCCAAGACAGGACCTTTCAGAAGCCTTTCCTTAGTCAAATGGACGCGTTCCATCCTATCATCCCATCTACCACCAACTGTCCAAGTGACTAAGTTCTAGCAACCTATATGATCATGGCAGAGCCCATATTGCCAAGTGGTTGCACTGTAAGATTTCTCAACACTTGGCCTCCAAATCCCTTTGTGCCTGGGTGGCATACCACAAGTGAGATACACAACCCAAGTCCATGGCCTTGTGTAACCACTCAACATAACCCAATCCTTCCATTCCACCCAGGAGGTTTACTTGACTTAGTTGTTTTATTAAGAAAATATAAGTCTCTTGACTTAGAATATTTTTATCATAAACCATATAGATGTTCACCACCCTTGTTTGCTATAAGCTAGGCTAAGCAAAGTATGGTAACTTAACTTAGGAAAATTTCCCTAGCAATTCTACTATTCCACTCTACTTAGGATTTCCCATCTTAGCACTAGGCAAAATATCATGCAATACTTTAGCAAAATATCTAATGCTAGTACAAAACTTAGGATAGGAATATTCATGAAAATATCACTTGCCTTGGTAGTGGGGAGAGTAGCACTCTTCACAATCACAATCACTAGCAAAATCTACACAAGAAATTTAAGCATAAATACACACAGTTATATACAACCAAAAATAATATGAATGCATGCATGCAAGAATTTACTAAGTGGTGATTTTTGAAAATTCTACCAAGTATGTTCATGTTCACAGAAACTTAACATGTCACAAGTTTGCCAACTAACTTATTTGGCCCCAATATAATTTACAAAAATAAATCTATATCTAAAAATAGCCCTAAACTTGTTCCACAAATAAAATCATTTTAACTGTTACTATATGCTAAATAAATTGGATATTCAGAAAGGCCTTGTTTCACTGAATCCAACGGTATAAAGTTTGCAAAAATCTAACGTGGCATTCAAAAGTTATAAGCATTTGAAGTTTCAATCTAAATCAGGTTTTAAATTCTGTTTTTAATTTAAACCTTGCCACGCGTCGCAACCTCACTGGCGCGTACCGCTTCGCGCGGATCGAGCGCTGCGGACCGCACGATCTAAATGAGATCTGGCGGCTCAGACACACGCGTACCCCTTCGGCCTAGATCTATCCTAGCCACACGATGCAGATCCAGCGGTCCAAACTCTCAAACCATAAATGGGCGGCGCTGGCGGCGTTGACTAGCGGCGGCGCGTCTGACTACGGTGGCGCCGGCGTTCTACATCGTCCGGGAGAGGGAGAGGAGTATTACCAGGTTCGCCGGAGGCTGCTGAAGCTCGTCGTGGTACTGGCTTGCGGAGGGGCGCTCGGAGATGGGCTCTAGATCTCGTCGGAGTTGCGTCTGGCGTCGGGTGGGTGTTGTCAGAGTCGTTGCCGAAGTTCTTCGTCGCCCTAGCACGAACCAATGGGTTTAGGAGATGCGCAGGACAGTTGCGAACATGCTCGGGTGAATAAGAAAGCAAGGGGCGCTCGGAACTTACTGAGATTGCTCGCCGGAGTTGGGGCGGTCGTCGGGTGCTTACGGTGTCAAGCGAACACGGCGACCTGGGGCAGTACAGGATGCTCTGTTGTGGTTAGAAGGTGCGCAAGAGGATTACTAAGTGTCTCGAACAATCTAGAGGGGAAGGGGCGCACGGAGCTCACCTTAATCGATCGCCGGAGTTGGCTCTGTCTGCGGCGGTCTCTAGTGAGTCGTGGGCAGCCTGGTGGCGTAAGTGTGAGATTGACTGGGGGAAAATGATCGTGGGGAGGTGGGTATCTTATAGCCGGTGCCTCGACAGGAAACGCCTGCGTTTAATTGCCCAATTAAGCCGCGCCATCACCGGCAGTCACTGCAGCTGCGACGTGGTCGCGGGCGGGGTTTGAGGAAGACGATGACAGCGTGGACAGGGCCCGCTCGTCAGCGATGTGCGCGAAATGAATGTGGGGTCCGTCTGTCAGCGACTGGCTGTGTGCGTTCGCGCGTGAGAGAAGAATAAGAAGATCCCGGGTGGGCTTGCTGGGCTCGATTTGCTGCTGGGCCAGATTCTGGCCGCGCGGCCCTTTTCCATTGAGAAGTCCTTTTCTTTTTCTAAATTCATTTTCTGGTATGAATTTGATATGAATTCAAATCCTTTTGAATCCAAACTGCTTTGGGAAATTTTGCAGGGTTTTGTGGGTTCAAAAACAGTCATTTTAACTAAGTGGTTACTTTGCAAGGTTTGGTCAAGCTTGGGTTTCAAAATAAACAGAGATTTGCTATAGTTTGCAAATATTTGAAAAAGATTTTAAAACTATTTCTAAATTTGGAATCTTGGGTTAAAAGCTTCACCTAATCCTTCCACCAATGGAGGCAAGCAAACAAGTACTTAACATTCAAGTTTCAAAGGGTGATGGCCATTTGAGATAAATTGCCCACATGAAATCATAGCTCTAACTTCTGCCTCTAAATGATTTTTGAGAAAAATCCTAAATGGATGAATGATGCAAGAATGATATGAATGTGTTTTGGAATATGAATTTAGGGATGTTACAAATCTAACCCCCTTAAGATGAATCTCGCCCTCGAGATTCGGTTTGGCTAGCAAATAGGTGAGGGTGGTCTTTCCGAAGATCATCTTCTCTTTCCCATGTTGCTTCCTCTTCGGAGTGATGGTTCCATTGCACTTTACAAAACTTGATAGTCTTGGTCCTGGTAATTCTTTCTGCGGTCTCTAGAATCTTGACAGGCTTTTCCTCATAAGTGAGATCACTTTCTAGCTGAACTTCTTCCAAAGGTATGGTATCCTTCAAAGAAGACTCTTCCATTTCTGGGTGACATTTCTTAAGCTGACTCACATGAAATACGTTATGGACAGCTGACAGAGACTCTGGCAATTCAACTTCATATGCAACTTCTCCCTTGCGACTTAGAATCTTGAATGGCCCAACATATCTTGGTGCCAACTTTCCCTTGACTCCAAATCTTTTCACTCCACGAAGTGGTGATATTCTAAGATAAGCTCTATCTCCAACTTCGCAGGTGACTTCTCTATGCTTAGAATCCGCGTAGCTTTTCTGTCGGGACTGTGCTATCTTTAACCTGTCCTTAACCAATTTGACTTTCTCTTCGGCGTCTTTGATAAGATCAGGTCCAAATAAGCTTCTTTCTCCCACACCATTCCATAACAACGGGGTGGTACACTTCCTTCCGTAGAGTAACTCAAATGGTGCCATTCCAATACTAGCTTGATGGCTGTTATTGTAAGAGAACTCCTCGTAAGGCAAACTTTCATCCCAACTTGCTCCATAATCTAAAGCACAGGCTCTCAACATGTCCTCAAGAATTTGGTTGGTCCTTTCCGTTTGTCCATCCGTTTGAGGATGAAAAGCAATGCTAAACTCCAATCTCGTTCCTAAGGATTCATGAAGTTGTCTCCAAAAGTGAGATGTGAACTGGGTTCCTCTATCTGACACAATACTCTTTGGCACACCGTGAAGGCATACAATCCTGCTCATGTAAATTTTAGCTAACTTGGCACTTGTATAGGTTGTCTTCACTGGTATAAAATGAGCCACTTTAGTTAGGCGATCCACTACCACCCATATGGAATCATACCCTGACCTGGTCCTTGGTAATCCGGTAATGAAATCCATACCAATATTTTCCCACTTCCATTCAGGAATAGGCAGTGGTTGAAGCAAACCCGCTGGTTTCTGGTGCTCCGCTTTGACTCTGCTACACACATCACACAAAGCAATATGTTCGGCGATGTCCCTTTTGAGATTGTTCCACCAAAACCTTTCCTTCATGTCCATGTACATCTTGGTATTTCCCGGGTGAATAGAATACGGAGAGTTGTGTCCTTCCTGTAAGATCAGTTTCCGCAATTCCTGGTCTTGTGGTACACATATACGTTTCCCGTGCCATAAAGTACCCTGTTCGTCAACATGAAAACTCTTAGCCTTCCCTAGACTAATATTTACCTTAATCTTTTCAATTTCCTCATCAGTCTTTTGAACTTCTCGGATTTTGTCCAATAGAGTGGGTTGAACATCTAAGGACATGAGATGTCCTTCTGGCACAATCTCCAATCTGAGTTCTTTGAATTGCTTACACAAGTCATCTGGCAATTCCCCTTTTGTAAGGCCATTTACAAATGTCTTACGACTTAGAGCATCCGCTACTACATTTGCTTTACCGGGATGGTATTGCAAACTTAAGTCGTAATCCTTGATAAGTTCTAGCCATCTTCTTTGTCTCATGTTGATTTCCTTCTGGGTGAAGATATACTTCAAACTCTTATGATCGGTGAACACTTCACAACGCTTTCCCAAAAGGTAATGTCTCCATGTTTTGAGTGCATGGACGACAGAGGCCAACTCCAAATCATGAGTAGGATAGTTTACTTCATGAGTTTTGCGTTGTCTCGAAGCATAGGCTACGACTTTACCGTCTTGCATAAGTACGGCACCCAAACCTTGATGTGACGCATCACAATATACTTGGAAATCTTTTTCCAAATCTGGCAGACATAGAACTGGTGCTGTCACTAGTCTCTTCTTCAATTCTTGGAAGCTGACTTCACAACCTTCAGTCCAAGCAAATTTCTTGTCCTTCTTTAACAATTCTGTCATTGGTTTAGCAACCTTCGAGAAATTTTCAATGAACCTTCTGTAGTAACCTGCTAAGCCAAGGAAACTACGAACTTCTTTTACATTCTTAGGTGATTCCCAATCTGTCACAGCTGAAACTTTTGCAGGATCAACTGCCACGCCATCTTTTGTCATCACATGACCAAGAAAACCAACTTTCTCTAACCAGAACTCACACTTGCTGAATTTGGCATATAGTTTATGTTCCCTCAGTTTCTCAAGTATCAAGCGTAAGTGTCCTTCATGCTCTTCCTTGCTCTTGGAGTAGACCAAGATGTCATCGATGAAAACGACAACGAACTTGTCAAGGAATTCCATGAACACCTTGTTCATCATATTCATGAAGTATGCCGGAGCGTTGGTTAATCCAAAAGGCATCACAGTATACTCATACAATCCATACCTTGTGGTGAATGCTGTTTTTGGTATGTCTTGCTCTCGTATCTTGAGTTGAAAATAACCTGACCGGAGATCAATCTTCGAGAATACACATGCTCCTTCTAGCTAATCAAATAAGTCGTTGATTCTTGGCAAAGGATATTTGTTCTTGATGGTAACCTCGTTGAGAGAACGGTAGTCAATACATAATCTTTGTGTTCTATCCTTCTTCTCCACGAACAATACCGGGGCTCCCCAAGATGAAGAACTTGGTTGAATAAACCCTTTCTGTAACTGTTCTCCTAGCTGTTTCTTGAGCTCTTTCAATTCATCAACAGACATTTTGTACGGTTCTTAGCTATTGGTCCTGATCCTGGCACCAAATCTATCAGAAACTCCACATCTCTATCCGGTGGCATTCCGGGTAGCTCTTCCGGAAACACATCCGGATACTCACATACTATTGGTACACTGTCCATGCTAACCCCCTTAAGAGAATTTAACTTACTTCCTTTGGATTCAAAGTTTGACTTGAATTTTATTCTTTTACCTTCGGGGGTTGTGAGGGTAACTGAACGGTTGGCACAATCTAATACTCCTTCATACTTAGCCATCCAATCCATTCCCAAAATCACATCCAGTCCTTGGGAATCAAGAATTATTAGGTTAATTGGAAACTTATATTTTCCAAACTCTATGACTAAGTCATGACAACCTGAGTTTACTATCATTTCTCCCCCCGGAGAACTTACTCTTATAGGACACCCAATGGTTTCTACCGGCAGTTCATTTCTTTCAACAAATGCCTTTGATATGAATGAATGAGATGCACCGGTATCAAAGAGTACAAATGTTGAAATTGAATTGAGTCTGAACTTACCAGCCAGGCATCAGGCTCTTCATAGACCTTTTCCACATTGATGTGGTTAACCTGTCCTTTCTGAAAAGGATTTGGCTTGTTAGGTCCTTCAACTTTCTTCTCAGGGCACTCATTAGCATAATGCCCCAGCTTTTTGCATTTGAAGCACTCAACCTGACTGATGTCCTTTTTAGGAGGTTGGCCTCCACTTCCACTACCATTTCCACCATAGTGGCTCTTATGTCCACCCTTGTGGTTCTTGTACTTGTCCTTGTCATGACTGCGATGATGCTTGTTGTCATGACGGTTGTGGTTGTGCTTGTTGAATTTCCCATGTTTATGGGATCCTGAGTTGCCACTGTCATCATAGTGAGATCGTTTATGAGACGAGCCCGAGCTGTGTTTGTCGGAGTGTTTCCTCTTTCTACTCTCGACTTGCTTCATTTTACTTTCCAAAATAGCAGCCTTGTCACATAAAGACTGATAAGTTGGAACATATGCCACAGACAACTGCAGATTCAGCTCATCATTTAAGCCTTCCAGAAATTTTTCCTTTCTTTTGGCATCTGTGTCAACCTCATCCGGTGCATAGCGCGCCAGATTGTTGAACTCTTCTATGTATTCTGCCACGCTGCGGTGGCGCTGTTTCAGGTTGTGAAACTCTTTCTTTTTCAGACTCATTATCCTTGATGAGATATGAGCCGTGCGAAAACCATCTTCAAAGATAGCCCAAGTCACCTCATCAATAGGAGTGGTGATTTGGAAGTTGTCCCACCATGTGGCGGCTGGTCCTTCCAACAGATGTGCTGCAAACCTGACCTTTTCAGCATCCGTGCAGCCCACGGTCACTAGGTCTTTGTTCACAGAACGTAGCCAGTCATTGGCTACCATGGGATCAGTTGTTCCCAAAAACTTTGCTGGCCTCAGATGCAGAAATCTGGTGAGCATATCAAAACCCGGAGGGTTGTTGTTGTTGTTGTTGTTGGGGTTGTTGTTGTTGTTGGGGTTGTTGTTGTTATTCTGGTTTTGGATGAATGTTGTCATCATTTGCATAAGCTGTGTTTGCGCATTCATCATTTGTTGCATTTCCGGGGTGATGTTGTTGGGGTTGGGGTTTGCGCGACGGGGAGGCATCTGTGGTTTGTTCAAATAGATAAGAATGAGATACCCATAGATGTTTCATGCACAATATAACATAAGCAAACACATAACAAGCAACATAAGAACAAAGGTTCAACAACCACATAATAAGCTCATGAAGTAAAACACACAAGTGGCAAGCCATCCACATGTCGGATGGTCCAAAAATAAGTTCACAATAACAAGTATGAATATGAAAGGTAAACGAGTAGTCAAGTCTACTCATCAGCGTCAATCTCCTCCTCAACGAAGGTAAGACCTGCGTTCTCCATCGCGGTCTTGTTCTCCTCAATCGTAGTGGTCAAGGAATCGACCTTGGCCTTGAGAGCCCTCTTCTGGGAGCGAAGCCTCTCAATAACCATCTGCTGTTGCTCAAGCTCGAAGTCCTTGGACTTCAGTTCCTCGGTCATGTCCCGGATTTTCTTGTTCCTATCCTGGACGCGTTTCTCCTGACTCTTGAACTTGCGGTCCTGGGCCTCGAACTTTGTCTCCATCTCCTTGATCATCTCATCCTGCTGCGCAAAAAGCGTGTCCTTCTCGCGAAGCTGCACCTGGAGCTCGTCATTACCTAGCATGACGTTCGTCCTGTCCGTATCTACGTGCCTGAGAAGAGTCTCCAAGTCCTGAAGATAAAGACGTATCGGCTCCGCAGTGCTCCTCGAGTCGTCCTCAAAGTCGATGGACTCTCCATCAACATCACGTCTTCCGAAGGCGTGGAAGTGAGTGCCCCTAACCTGCCGGGAGTGACGGCCTAACAGTCGTCCTATCAGGTCCTGCATGACTACCTCCATGCCTCTCTCCCTGTCGTCGTGCATCAGCTTGAAGACGATGGCCTCCGTAGTAGGCTCAGTCTGGCGTCCGGGCTGGTTCACCTTGAAGCCCCAGAGGTCCTTCCTCTCGAACTTGGTGAGTGGGTACACCGTGATGGTGGGAAGAGGGAGATCAAGCAGAGTGGTAAGCTCAATGATACGGGGACCAAAACGAGTAACCCAAAACTCCTCAACAGTGCTGATGGCAATAGGCATCTATTTATAAGATTGAAAAAGTTAGAACAACGCAATTCAATGTAAATCAAGGCAACATTCATACATATCCATGAAACATAATTGTCACACCAGTCATGCATACATAAGTCCCTTACATCATTCAAGGTCCATACTTATTAAAATATCTTTTGGAAATAAGGTGATAAGTGGTGGTCCAACTAACGAAGTGTCCTTACAATCCAATCTCACGGGATCTATTATTAAACACAATGTTCCTAGAGGCAATCCACCAATCTTGCTCTCTTGACTCTATCACTAAGTCTATAACATCTCCTCTTATTTCTTGGTTGGTGTCTTCCAATTCTTGAGTAAGTTCCTTCTCTTTCTCTAAGTCCTTTTGGAGGTTGAGCATTCTGCACTTGACTCTAGCACTTAGTTCTTTGATAGTCCTCCAAGCTGCATCCCTGGCTGACTCAAAGAATGTGGTGTGCATTGTAGTGTTGGTGTACATGCAGAATCCCCTTTCTTTGTGGTTGTCTTCCTTGTTTTTGTACAAGTGAAGTTGTACCCACCAATACTCCACTCCTTCATCCATCACTGGAAAGCCCTTGTACACGGCTTCACCATGTGCATCCATTGCCTCCATGAGGTCCTTGAGAATATTGGGAAACTCAGTTTCACACTCCAAGGTCATGGTCATGAGTGGTCCCTTCTTCACGGCTTCGTTGATGGAGTTCATCTACAAAGGAAATTTGAAAGAGATTAGAAAAGTTTTACGAGAAGAATAGACAAGTGTAGAAGTAGTTGAAAAACTTTTTCCTTAGTGGTTTTCCAATCCTAGGGTCATAATCCTACAGGCAACACAGTGCTCTGATACCATCTGTTAGACCCCTCCTTTATAAAGGAAAGGATCCCTGTGATTGCAATGCTAGTCCCTGGATCAATGCTAGCATCCACAGTTTAAGATGAAGTACACAGATACAAAGGTCGTTTATTACATTCATTCCAGAGATAAAACATAGTCTTTTACAACTCAGGGCCAAAGGCCTAATACAAGAGTTTTTGGAATAAGTAAATAAACACAAGTCTACATCTTCATGTGCCACAGGCAAGCATGTTGAGTGTAGACTCATGACTCCTATTCATCATCGGAGTAACCTGCAACATCACAAGTTACAGCCACAGAGGGTCAATACTTTGGAATAGTATTGGCAAGTGATACCTTATTATATTTTAAGTGGACTATATTACTATATGCATTTTGGCTAAGTGTAGCTTGGCTTGCTTTGCTTGAAAATAGGTTTTTCCTATTAGTTGAAAAACTCTAAGTTCTTCTTTGTCAAAAACATTCCCAAGGAACCACCAATAGACATTGGGGTCCTTCACCCTTGTTCACCCATCAATTTTTTATTTAGAAGTTGGAGTGATGAGATTCTTGTAGCTTCCATGTCTTGATGCTCAAAGTGTCCATTGCCTTGGACTAGGCTAAGTACTTAGGTTTTCCATCTGCAGAGGTTGTGCACTTCCCCACCAGACTTGGTTTCCCAAGACAAGACCTTTCAGAAGCCTTTCCTTAGTCAAATGGACGCGTTCCATCCTATCATCCCATCTACCACCAACTGTCCAAGTGACTAAGTTCTAGCAACCTATATGATCATGGCAGAGCCCATATTGCCAAGTGGTTGCACTGTAAGCTTTCTCAACACTTGGCCTCCAAATCCCTTTGTGCCTGGGTGGCATACCACAAGTGAGATACACAACCCAAGTCCATGGCCTTGTGTAACCACTCAACATAACCCAATCCTTCCATTCCACCCAGGAGGTTTATTTGACTTAGTTGTTTTATTAAGAAAATATAAGTCTCTTTACTTAGAATATTTTTATCATAAACCATATAGATGTTCACCACCCTTGTTTGCTATAAGCTAGGCTAAGCAAAGTATGGTAACTTAACTTAGGAAAATTTCCCTAGCAATTCTACTATTCCACTCTACTTAGGATTTCCCATCTTAGCACTAGGCAAAATATCATGCAATACTTTAGCAAAATATCTAATGCTAGTACAAAACTTAGGATAGGAATATTCATGAAAATATCACTTGCCTTGGTAGTGGGGAGAGTAGCACTCTTCACAATCACAATCACTAGCAAAATCTACACAAGAAATTTAAGCATAAATACACACAATTATATACAACCAAAAATAATATGAATGCATGCATGCAAGAATTTACTAAGTGGTGATTTTTGAAAATTCTACCAAGTATGTTCATGTTCACAGAAACTTAACATGTCACAAGTTTGCCAACTAACTTATTTGGCCCCAATATAATTTACAAAAATAAATCTATATCTAAAAATAGCCCTAAACTTGTTCCACAAATAAAATCATTTTAACTGTTACTATATGCTAAATAAATTGGATATTCAGAAAGGCCTTGTTTCACTGAATCCAACGGTATAAAGTTTGCAAAAATCTAACGTGGCATTCAAAAGTTATAAGCATTTGAAGTTTCAATCTAAATCAGGTTTTAAATTCTGTTTTTAATTTAAACCTTGCCACGCGTCGCAACCTCACTGGCGCGTACCGCTTCGCGCGGATCGAGCGCTGCGGACCGCATGATCTAAATGAGATCTGGTGGCTCAGACACACGCGTACCCCTTCGGCCTAGATCTATCCTAGCCACACGATGCAGATCCAACGGTCCAAACTCTCAAACCATAAATGGGCGGCGCTGGCGGCGTTGACTAGCGGCGGCGCGTCTGACTACGGCGGCGCCGGCGTTCTACATCGTCCGCGAGAGGGAGAGGAGTATTACCAGGTTCGCCGGAGGCTGCTGAAGCTCGTCGTGGTACTGGCTTGCGGAGGGGCGCTCGGAGATGGGCTCTAGATCTCGTCGGAGTTGCGTCTGGCGTCGGGTGGGTGTTGTCGGAGTCGTTGCCGAAGTTCTTCGTCGCCCTAGCACGAACCAATGGGTTTAGGAGATGCGCAGGACAGTTGCGAACATGCTCGGGTGAATAAGAAAGCAAGGGGCGCTCGGAACTTACTGAGATTGCTCGCCGGAGTTGGGGCGGTCGTCGGGTGCTTACGGTGTCAAGCGAACACGGCGACCTGGGGCAGTACATGATGCTCTGTTGTGGTTAGAAGGTGCGCAAGAGGATTACTAAGTGTCTCGAACAATCTAGAGGGGAAGGGGCGCACGGAGCTCACCTTAATCGATCGCCGGAGTTGGCTCTGTCTGCGGCGGTCTCTAGTGAGTCGTGGGCAGCCTGGTGGCATAAGTGTGAGATTGACTGGGGGAAAATGATCGTGGGGAGGTGGGTATCTTATAGCCGGTGCCTCGACAGGAAACGCCTGCGTTTAATTGCCCAATTAAGCCGCGCCATCACCGGCAGTCACTGCAGCTGCGACGTGGTCGCGGGCGGGGTTTGAGGAAGACGATGACAGCGTGGACAGGGCCCGCTCGTCAGCGATGTGCGCGAAATGAATGTGGGGTCCGTCTGTCAGCGACTGGCTGTGTGCGTTCGCGCGTGAGAGAAGAATAAGAAGATCCCGGGTGGGCTTGCTGGGCTCGATTTGCTGCTGGGCCAGATTCTGGCCGCGCGGCCCTTTTCCATTGAGAAGTCCTTTTCTTTTTCTAAATTCATTTTCTGGTATGAATTTGATATGAATTCAAATCCTTTTGAATCCAAACTGCTTTGGGAAATTTTGCAGGGTTTTGTGGGTTCAAAAACAGTCATTTTAACTAAGTGGTTACTTTGCAAGGTTTGGTCAAGCTTGGGTTTCAAAATAAACAGAGATTTGCTATAGTTTGCAAATATTTGAAAAAGATTTTAAAACTATTTCTAAATTTGGAATCTTGGGTTAAAAGCTTCACCTAATCCTTCCACCAATGGAGGCAAGCAAACAAGTACTTAACATTCAAGTTTCAAAGGGTGATGGCCATTTGAGATAAATTGCCCACATGAAATCATAGCTCTAACTTCTGCCTCTAAATGATTTTTGATAAAAATCCTAAATGGATGAATGATGCAAGAATGATATGAATGTGTTTTGGAATATGAATTTAGGGATGTTACACCAAAGCGTGTATAATTATATACCAATGTCTTTGGACTTGCACTTTGAAGTAGATCACCATCATCAAATGTTTGGTGTGCTTTCAAATTCCATTTTTTAGTAATCTCTTGGTGTAGTAAATATTTTACCTACATCAAATATTCACCCTTATCATGGAATTATTCATGATCAAGCTACTTTTAGCTTATAAGGATGAATTGCGAGTATAATGTTGCTCTCCAAAACCTTTTGGTGAATTAGGACAACTAGTGTCTCCAACCCTTTGCAAATTCTCATCAAATATGAGAACATGACTTTTGCCATATTATACTCTATCATGTTGCAACCAAAACTTCGTTTCAGATATCACAATATCTTCCACACATCATGGTTTCTGAACCAATTCTTTCAGATCCTAGATAACCTTGATATTAAGACAATTCTTTGAATATCTAGAATCATGGAGACAAACATGATACTCATACACTAACTCTTGGAATTTTCTGTAAGGTTCCCAACCTATAATAAGGTAGAGATCCCTGTGTTTACAATGCTAGTCCCTAGATCAATAGCTAGCATCCACAGTTAAGATGTAATATCAAGAAACAAAGGTCATAATACAACTTTATAACTAGGAATAAAGTAATTTATTACATCTTACATAGCTCATTTGGCTATCTCATTACAATGCAGCAGAATATAACATTAGCATGGGGTCCTTCATCTTCAAAGTGCCACAAGCAGACATGTTGGTTGTAGACTTGTAATCCTAATCATTAAACTTCACTAATATCAATCAAAACCTACAACATAATAAGTTACAGCCACAAGGGTCAATACATTTGATTTGTATTGGCAAGTGATACTATGGTAGTATAGTGGAGTCTATCATCTATATGCATTTGGCTAAGTGGAGCTTAGGCTTGCTTTGCTCAAAATAGATTTTCCTTATCATTTGAAAACACTAAATTTTTGCTTGACAAAAATCACCCAAGGAACCACCAATAGAAATTGGTGAACCTTAAACCCTTGTTCAACCACAAGTTTTTAACTTAGAAATTTGGATGATGAGATTCTTGATAGCTTCCATGTCTTGATGCTCAAATTGTCCTTTGCCAGGGACATGGCTAAGTACTTAGATTTTACACTCTGCAGAGGTGGTGCACTTTCCCCACAAGACTTGGTTTCACCAAGACAAGATCTTTCAGAAGCCTTCCCTTAGACCAGAATGGACGCGCTCCAACCTATCAAACCCCTACCACCAACTGTCCATTTGGCTAAGTTCTTGCAACCTATATGATCCAGGCAGAGCCCATAATGCCAAGTGGCTGCACTTGAAGCTTCTCAACATTTGACATCTCAAATCTCTTTGTTCCTGGGTGGCCATCCATAAGGGAGACACCAAGTTTTCCCCAGCATGCTGGACTTGGTGATGCCCAAGTTTTCCCCAGCATACTGGACTTGCATGACCACTCAACACAAACCATTCCTTCCATTCCACCCAGGTGATTCATTCACTTAGTTGTTTTATTAAACAAAAACACAAGTCCTCGGACTTAGAAAATTTTCCATAGCATGAATATATATTCCACCCTTGTTTTCTACTAGCTAAGCTAAGCATGATTGTAGTAGGAATCTTAACTTAGGAAATTCTACTAAAGTTTCATCTACTAGGATTTCCCATGGCATTGTTTATACTTAGCAAAATTCCATGCAAGTCTTACTTAGAAATATCACTAATGCATAGTGAAAATAATGGGACAAAAGTATGAAGCATCACTTGCCTTTTTGGTAGAGAGTATAAGTTCACTTCTTGACCTTTGCAATGTTCACACACTTCAAGTCACTAAAATTCAATCAAGCAAACAATATTTCAATCTACCATTCAAGCAATTCAACACATAAAATAATAATAACAAAACAATGCATGCAAGCATGCTAAAGATTCTTTTATTTGGAGAAGTGGTTTCTAATGGGTCATAAACATTTGAAAACACCTAATGATCATTTTATAAAGTGGCAAAGTCATTTGCAAAAGATTTCACTTCATAAACCATTTTTAGACTAAGTCATTATTTTATGTGGTGAAGAAATGCTTTTAATAAGGCAACATTCTATAGGTTTCACAAAATATGTTTTCAAACCATAAAACCTTGTGTTTAGGGTCAGAGAGTTTATTTCCAAAACATTTCCCAAAGGTTTTCTTCCAAAACCATTTTTAATAATTAAACCATATTTTTATTTGACTAGAAATGGTTTAAATCAAATATTTATTCTTTTGCTTCACCAAATACATTTTTGAAACCACAATTTGTTTCCTATGGTCATTAGGTTCAAAACACACCATTTTCCAAAGATTTTATCCTCAAAAACATTTTTGGATTAAATTTTATATCCTAATCATGCATATACAAGTTTTTGCAAAAACAATCAATTTAACAAAAGCTTTTTACTAAACAAATGGCATGGTTGGCTATGGCTTGTTTTTCTGAATCCATTGATATAAAGGTTGCAAAATTTGGACGTGTAGATTAAAAGTTATGCAATTTACAAATTTGGAAAACTAATAGATCAAACTCTGGTTTTTAAACAACACACTGGCCACGCGTCTTGTTCTTATTGGTCGAAAACGTTTCGCTTGGATCAAGCGATGCAGGCCGTAGGATCTAAAGTGGATCGTGCGGCACTGAGCACTACTTACTCCTTCGGTTTTTGTTCTATCGCAGCGCTCGGATATGGATCCTATGGTGCACAACACTCGGCCACAGATGGGCGGCGCTGGCGCGGCGGCGAGCGGCGGAGCGCTCAGAGGGTGAGGTTGCCGACGGACTAAATCACGCGGAAGAGGGTGAGAATGCTTACAGGGTTCGCAGGGGTGCGTAGAAGCTCGACGTGGTCTCTGTTCGTCGAGGGGCGTTCGGGTTCCCGAGTAATTGCTCGTCGGAGTCCGTTGCGGTGTTGGGTGCGCTCAGTCGATGTTGGAGGCGAGGCTACAGGGCTCGGGAAAGTAGATGGAGGGCACCGTTAGTTTCGTACGCGAGCGGCAAACAAGTGAGCATCAAAAAGAGGGCGAGGGGAAGTCTGTGCTCACCAGGTAAGCTTGCCGGAGTCGAGGCCGACGGTGGAGCTGCTCAGACGTGATCGTAGCCGATGCTGGGTGCAAGCGCTGGAAAGACAAGGCTACTGGGAGACGCGCAGGGGCCTGGGGAACATGCCTGAGTAGTCAAGGGGGCGAGGGACGGCGAGGTACGGCCGGAATTGGCTTGCGAGCTCGTCGGGGCAGAGCGGGGTCTAGAGAGGAATTGGGTAGCCTAGGGGCGCGCTAGGGTGAGGCGACAGAGGGGAATGGAAGAGGAGATGCTGGCGATTAATACAGCGTGGTCACGGGGCCGTTACATGGCGCGGTTAACGCGTATTCACGCCGGCAATTCATCGGTAGTAATGGCCAGAGGAGAGGGGCGCGGTCAGCAGCGGGTGAGGAAGAAGGAGCTGGCGGTGGGGCCGTTTCGTCAGCGAAGAGAGATAGGGGAGGTGGGGGTCCATGTGTCTGTCACTGAGCGGGTTCTTTCTCTGGTGAAAAACGGTTCGTCCGGGTGAGGAGGAGAGGTGGGCTGGACTGGGCCTAGTGGGCTCGCTGGCTGGGTCGAGTCTGTTTACTTTTTTTTGTTCTGTTTGTTTTTCTTTTTCCATTTCCTTTATTCTGTTTTGATTTTGAACAACCAATTCAAACACTCATTTGAATTCAAACCTTTGCCAAAATTTGTGTAGGTTCAAATATTGGTTAGTAGCATATTCTGAAGTAAATTTTTGGAATAAAGATTTATTCCTTTTTGGGTCTTTTTAATTATTAAAGTAGGTCCTTGTATTAAAACAAATAGGTTTTAATAATATTTCAAACACCATTTAAATTCTTTAAACTTTCCAAAACTTTTCAGTAGGTTTTTATTTGATTGTTTGGGTGTCAAATAATTCATCTTGAATTATTTGGAAAGCTTTTAATATGATTCATAAATCATTTCAATTGGGTTTATTTTAATTCCAATGGATTTAAATATGGTTTTAATCCCCTAAAGTTTATTTGGAAGATTTCTTTAGTCTTATTTAAGTTGGATTAAACCACTTTTATTTCATTTGGGTAAATTCCAAATTACTATTTTCTCATGGATTATATAATTATTCTTATTAGAGATTTGTCTTTATTAAAAATAGGGATAGAATGGTTAATGTCATTTTATTTTATTTTGGAAATTCTTTATCCTTTTATTTTATTTGATTTGGATTATATTCATTCCATTTGCTTAATGGATTAGGCCAAGGTTTGATTTGGTCTTTAAATATTCTTTATTTAATATTTCTTTCTTCATCTTATAAAATCCATATCTTTTTATTTAGAGGTCCAAACTTGGTGATTTCAATTTATAAAATCTTGTTTAACATTTTTTTATCCTTTTAAATATCTTTGGGACTATTGCTCACCATTTTGGTATGGATTTTAGATAAGGGCTTTATTAGCTTTGGAATTTACTTATCCTTATCTTATTAAATTCATAAGATTTTATTTATGGTTCCAATTTAAGTGAAACCAATTTATATGGTTTTATAATATTTCTATTTGTCTTTCTTGATCATTTTTAAATGTTTGTTGACAAGATTTTATATGGATCAAATCCATAGGCTTGGAGATAACTTGGAAATGATTTTTATTCCATTTGGGTTTAGGGTTTGGATTTATTTTCCAAGTGTTTAAATTTCCATATACATTCATTGAGGAATGCATTTCTCTAGATTTGGATTTTGTTGAATTCAAACTTTAATTAAAGTTTGTTCAAGATGGGATTTTAAGTTTCCATTCAGAAACAAAAGTTTCTTTTCACCCTAAAATTCAACAACAAATTATTTTGTTTATTTTATTTTTCACATTACAAGATTTGGAAAATCTTGGGATGTAACATTTTCACTCTCGATTTAATACCAATTATTAAACTTCATGGAGTAACCGGAACTTACTGAAAGTTTGCAATAGGACTTTTAAACTTTATATTAACACTTCAAAATAATACGATACCAGTTCGTAAAGTAACTAACCAGAATTCTATAGTTCTATCATCTCAATTATAACTAAGCGCAAGGTGGTAAACGGATGTCAATGACTACAACAATTATGCAAATTCACTTTGATTTAATTTATGATAAATAGTGTTCAACTTTTAATCATATTGCCGTTGAACTCCCACTCAAAACAATATCCCTCACATTGTTTTAGTGATCACACGAACCAAATCCACCACATCAAAACCGATCATCACGAGAGTTGATGTAGCTTCAATGGCGAACAATCAACATGTTCATCATATCTAATATATGACTCATGTTTTACCTTTCGGTGATCCGTGTTCCGAAACCATGTCTGTACATGCTAGGCTCGTCAAGATCAAACCTTAGCTTCCGCATGAGCAAATCTAGCTTGCTCACGTTGTATACACTCGCAGAATCTAACACACTCGATCATCACGTGGTGCTTCGAAACAACGAGCTTTAGCAACGGTCCTTACTAAGGATGAACACTTCAAAACTTGAAATTGTGTGCTTGAGGGATCATCTTATAATGCTACCGTCGTGAACTAAGCAATACAAGATGCATAAAAGGATTAACATCACATGCAATTCATAATATGTGATATGATATGTCCTTTCTTCTTGTGCTTCCGATCTCCATCTTCAAGCACGAACATGATCTCCATCATCACCGGCATTGCATCAAGGTCAATGACGCTGCTCCATGGTTGTCGTCCACCAGCTTCAACTATTACAACTACTTTGAATAGACACGCGGGTCTTAACAGAATTTAAAGACAACCATATGGCTCCTGCCGGTTGCAAACTTATAATAAGGAACATTGCATACATCAAATATAATCACAATCATGGCCATATCACATCACAGCACACCCCTACAAAACAAAGTTAGACGCCTCTAATTTTCTTTGCATATTTTACGTGGTTTGGGGCTTCCAATAAGTGTCGTTCTAACTTATGAACAAGAACCACAACATTGATACTAGTATTGTCAATCACCCGTTGTAAATTGAATCTTAACTATGTTGGGAGAAACAGGTACCCGCAAAGCCACTTATGCAATACAAGTTGCATGTCAAGCGTGGAGCAAGTCTCATGAACGATGTCATGTAAGGTTAGCCCGGGCCGCTTCATCCCACCATCCTGCAAGATGCAAAGTACACAAGAAGCAATCGACAACAAAAGCATTAACGCCCACAATGACCATTGTGTTCTACTCGTGCAACAGATCTACATATAGACACGGCTCTGATACCACTGTAGGGGTTCGTAGCATGGAAAACAAAATTTAATACCGCATGAACACACAATCAAGATCTAATCTATGATCAAGCCAAGATCTATCTACTAGATTGTAGCAACGAGTCGATAGAATACTAACCCTCGAAGATCCAAAGCGGTTAACGAGAGCAGATTCTCGTGGGTGATGTAGTCGTACACTTCCGATCTCAAGATCGCGTAGACGATCCTTCCGGCGCTGCGTTCCGGCAGCGCTTCCGCAGTCAGTCACACGTTCGGTACTCGATGAAGACCTTCCTCTCCCTTGTTCCAGCAGGCAGCGGAGGTTGTAGCACTCTCCTCGCGATTTCGGCAGCACGACGGCGTGGTACCGGAAGTAGAGGGGAGATCTCGCAGGGCTTCGCCTTAAGCCGGAGCGAGTATGGTGGACTATGAGAGAGGCCTTGGCGATCTAGGGTTTAGAGGCACCAAGGAGAGAGGGATAGGCCGGCGGCTAGGGCAAGGGGAGGGCCCCAACTCGACGGCTAGGCAAACCCTAGGTGCGGCGGCGACTTGGTGGAGGCCGGCGGCTAGGGCTAGGGTTTAGAGGAGAGAGGTGTAGGGAAGAGGGGCACCCCTGCCCCTCCTTTTATAGGTGGGAGAGAGGCACGGTTGGGAGGAGGGAGTCCTCCTCCAACTCCTCCTCCTTGGCCGGCTGGTGGAGGGAGTAGGACTTCCTCCCTAAGTAGGTTTCCTACTCTCCCTCCACCAAGCAAACTTGTCGTTTGACTTTTCAAATTGGTGTTTGACTTTTCAAACTAGGATTTGATTTATCCCTTTATTTTTCTTAGCGATGACACCTAGTACATGATGCAACCATTCCAACTTGTTATGACACATTCATGTACCCTTCCCCTCCGGAGTGCCGGACCTTCCGGACCCTTCTAGAACATTCCCGGTGAAAACACCGGAATCATTCCCCAACTCCGAAATAGGACTTTCCTTATATGAATCTTATTCTCCGGACCATTCCGGATCTCCTCGTGATATCCTGGATCCCATCCGAGACTCCGAACAACATTCGTTCTCTTACTCATCATTCCATAACTACTCAACAACATCGAATCCTTAAGTGTGTCTCCCTACGGTTCGTGAATTATGTGGACATGATCGAGACACTTCTCCGATCAATAACCAATAGAGGAATCTGGAAATTCATATGGCTCCCACGTATTTCTACGATTACTTTGCGATCGAATGAACCACTTACATATGATACCAATTTCCCTTTGTCTCACGATAGTTTACTTATCTGAGGTTTTGTTCGTCGGTATCTCTGCATACCTAGTTCAACCTTGTTACCGATAAGTACTATTTTATCGTTCCCGTGGTATGTGATCCCTTGTGAGTCAGTCACATGCTTGCAAGGTAATTGGATGACATTCCACCGAGACGGCCCAGAGTATATCTATCCGTCATATGGATGGACAAATCCCACTCTTGATCCATGTATCTCAACCCATACTTTCCGAACACTCAATGCCATCTTTATAGCCACCCAGTTACGGTGTGGTGTTTGATGTCATCAAAGCATCCTTCCGTTGATGGTGATAAGCGTGATCTCATGGTCGAAGGAATTAGGTTACTATGTATCAGAAATCTTATAGCAAATGAACTATATTAAATGACTTGATCTTTATGCTACGCTTAACTATAGGAGTATGTCCATCACATCATTCTCCTAATGATATGACCCTGTTGTTAATAACATATCTATGTTCATGATCAGGAAACCATGATCATATATTAACCAACAAGCTAGTTTAACAAGAGGCTTTACTAGGGACTCTTTTATGTTTACAAATCACACAAGTATTAATGTTTCCTGTTAATACATTTATAGCATGGTATGTAAACATTTATCATAAGTATGAAGATATGATAATAACCACTTTTATTATTGCCTCTTGGGCATATCTCCAACACATGTGTGAGTAATCCCCCGCTGTAGGCTATGGGGATGGTAGGGATTGGATGAGTTATATCATGTAATCGAATAAGATTGTTAGGGCATGGTGCCTAGTATCTCTATTAGTGCTATTTGACTTTGTTGTAACTTGTTATGCTTAATGCTTGTCACTAGGGACCGAGTGCCATGATCTTAGATTTGAACTTATTATTGAGTAATTATGATAGTATTGTTTGTGATCTTATCTGCAAGTTGTGTACACATATCATTGTCCGGATCCAAAGGCCCCGAAGTGATAGAAATTGGGACAACCGGAGGGGATGGTTGTGATGTGAGGATCACATGTGTTCACGGAGTGTTAATGCTTTGCTTCGGTGCTCTACTAAAAGGAGCACCTTAATTGCCAATAGTTCCCTAGAGGCCCCGCTACAACGGGCTGGCAGGACAAAAGATGTTGTGCAAGTTCTCATTGCGAGCACACATGACTATATATGGAGCACATGCCTATGATTGTTTAGTACTTGGATGCTTATTCTCATTTATCTGCAATTGCCCTAGATCTTGAAGTTACATGTTTAGACTCGTCCATGAAATGCCCGTCCATCCATCCCTATGCCTACCGCACTCATATCCTATTGTTTGCTACTACTGTTACTATTGCTCCTATTTTACTGTTGCTGTTGCTACTACAAACTGTTGCTACTGATAAACTTTTGTGAGCAAGAACTATTTCCAGGTGTAGCTGCATTGACAACTCAATTGTTAAGGCTTGCAAGTATTCTTTGGATCCCCTTGTGTAGAATCAATAAATTGGGTAATACTACTCGCGGATACTGTTGCGATCCCTTATACTTGTGGGTCATCAAGACTATTTTCTGGCGCCGTTGCCGGGGATCGAAGCTTTATTTGTAAGTTCACTTGGATCTACTATTGTTCACTGCTACTCCGTTCATCATGGGTAAGTCTCGTGATGGAAAGTTTCCTATTTTACCATCCACTACAAGAAGAGGTACAGTCCTAAACACCTCTGCTGCTCTTGATTCACCATCTGTTATGAGTAAGCTTGTTACACCACCACCACAAACACATGCTACACACACTGCTACTACTGCTGAGTCTGAAATTGCTTTTGATACTCATGATGTTTCTTCTACTGTGCTTGATGCGAGTGGTTCATTAGGTCCTTTCCTAGATGCTACTATGGCTGGTCTAGGAAATACTAAAACTCCTAGTGAAGACACTATTACACCTGTTAGCTCACCTAAGTCTAGAGAGAGTTATGATATTAATGATGGTTACATTGAGTTTACTGATGAATTTGTTGAAGAGTGCCGAAACACACATGGTGCTAGTGCTATTAAGAGTCTCCTTGCAAGACGTACCATTATTCCTAAATTTTCCTCTAATCCTAAGTTTGCCACCTCTCCCATAGATATTAAAGATAAATATTATGATTTCTCTCTTGATTTATCCTATTTGGACATTGTTGAGAAATAACCTTTTTGTGGGACTGAAAATGAGAGTGATGTGGATCATATGAATGAGATTTCCACTATGAGTGCTTTATTCTTTGATGATTTTAAGATGTGCAAGTACTTTGTTACTAAAATCTTCCCCTTTTCACTAAAAGGAGAAGCTAAGGCTTGGTTTAATAGATTATCTCCTGGTTCCATTGATATCCCTGATTGCTTGATTGCTTCTTTTTCCAGAAATATTTTCCTCCTAGTGCTAGACATGCTGCTTTGCAGAGACTTTTTGATTTTAATCAGGGATAAGAAGAGAAATTTCCTGGGTCATGGACAAGGTTCCGTGCCTTGATTCATGCACATCCTAGATCTACATTACCTAAAAATGATCTTTTTGATATTTATTATAATGGACTAACTGATGATTCTAGGACATACCTAGATAGTTTTGCTGACTGTGTTTTAAGGAAAAGAACTCCTACAGATGCTGAAGAATTGATGGCTAAAATAAGCAAGAATTATGATGATTGGACTTCAACTGAGCTAAATACACCTGAGCCTATTACTCCTGAACAACTGGTGCCTGAACCAGTTCCAATACCAACACCAAAGAAGAGGGGAGTTATTGCGTTAAATGATGAAGTGATGAAAGAAGCTAAGAAATGTCTAAAGGATAAAGGTATTAGAGCTGAAGATGTGAAGAATCTACCTCCTATAGAAGAATTATGTAAGCCAATTCCCCACTCATCTACTATTGAGGTACACTCTCTCCACTTTGATGAAGGTGATATTCCCTATGGTAAGCCTCCTGATCAATGCTTAGATGAACTTGACACTTTTATTGTTAAACAAGGTAATTTTAATAAACAAATTCAGAATCATTTATTGGAAAACTCTAGAGCTATTAATGAGTTGAAGATATTGTGAAAAGAACTTATAATGATATTAAAATGTTTTGTAAACACTTTCAAATGGTTCAAACCCGACTTGATCAACTTTCTAAGGTACAAAAGGATATGCTAGTTAATGCTTCAGGAGATAAACATGCTTATGGAATTAGAACTAGGAGTGGTATAGCTACACAAGATCCTTTATATCCTGAAGGACACCCTAAAAGAATTGAGCAGGATTCTCAACAAGGTGAAAGTAGTGGTAGTCCTCGCAAGAGAAAGAAAAAGAAACATGAGGTAGTTGAGGAACCACTTGAACCTGATGTAGATCCTAATAGTATATCTGTCTCTGATGCTGAAAATGAGAGTGGTAATGATAAAAATAATGCTCCTCATAAGGAGGAAGTTGAGGAAGAACCTGACAAGCACACTAAGAACACCAGGTACACTAAGGAAGATTTTATTGCTAAGAAACATGGTAGTGAGGGAGAACCTTGGGTGTAGAAACCTATTGCTTTTCCAGGTAAGAAACACAAGTCAAAGGAGGAAGAACACTACAACAAGTTCTGTGAGTGGATGAAAACTTTATTTTTGCAAATTCCTTTGACTGATGTTATTAAGTTGACTCCTTATTCAAAGTATATGAAGGATATTGTCTCTAATAAAAGGAAGATTCCTAATGAGGAAATTTCTACTCTGCTTGCTAATTATTCCTTCAATGGTAAGGTTCCAAAGAAACTTGGTGATCCAGGTATACCAACTATTCCTTGCTCTATTAAGAATAATTATGTTAGAACTGCTTTATGTGATTTGGGAGCTGGAGTTAGTGTTATGCATTTTTCTCTCTACAAGAGACTCCAGCTAGAAAAGTTGATACCAACTGATATATCTTTGCAAATGGCTAATAAGTCAACCACTTTCATGTTGGTATATGTGAGGATGTTCATGTTCAAGTAGCTCATAATTTCTTGGTTTTGACTAATTTTGTTGTGCTTGAAATGCCTGAAGATGATAATATGTCTATTATTCTTGGGAGACCCTTTCTTAATACTACAGGTGCTGCCATCAATTGTAATCAAGGAAAAGTAACTTTCAATATTAATGACAAAGAGCATACTTTTTATTTCACCAATAAGGTTGCTAAGCTATTGCCTGAATTCCATTGAAAATACTAAGAGCATCAAGGTTGGAGAAATATATTGTCCCATTCCACAAGAAAATTTTGAAACTATTATGATTGGGACCATTGCTATCAAGTTTGAGGTAACAAATAACCTTGTGGAATGCAAAGTTTTGTTTCATATAAGATTGTTTTGGTAACAAGACTTGATCAACCTTGTTAACAAAAGGATTTTAATGAACAAAATAATGTTTTCACTGTGGCTATTCTTGCTTTTTTTATTTTTCTCCTTCCTAGTCTTTGCCCTTTCTTTTGTTAGCTTTGGTTTTGTTAGTTGTTTGCTTGTTAGAGTGTCTTAGAAATTCTGTAGTTTGGTTTTTGTTTGCTTTTGCTTCTTCTAAAAAAACGTTTCTGCGAAAAAATCAATTTTCATACCTTGAACATTGGCCAAAAATAAAGTTTCCCGAAAAATTCTAGAAAATTCAAAATAAAGTTTTCCTCGAAAAAGGGGCAGAGGGACACCTAGAGTGGTACAGGGGGCCACCCCAGGCCAGCACACCCCTGGGAGGCGCGGCCAGCCCCCAGGTGGCGCCTGGCTGGGGTGTGGCCCACCTGGGCCCCTCCAAGATGCCTCCTCCCAGCCATCTTCTTTCTCTCTCCCGAAAAACACCGGAAAACTTTATCAAGCCTGAGTTCCTGCTATTCTTGCTCGCGAATTTCGATCTCCTTGCTCAGCCCATCTTTGTTGCTGATTTTTGGGGGGATTGCTCCTTGGTATGTGCCTCCTCCGCTTGTCCAATTATATTTGTGATTGGTAGATTGTATCTTGAGTATTTTGCTGCTATAGGTGACAGGTTGTGTGAGCTTCCATGCTTGTTCTATGCTTAGAGATTCCATTTTGATGCATGTGTAGCCCTCTAGCAAGTTCCTATAGTAGTTTCTCATCATTTATCAACTTGGAAATCACTTGGTTTGATGTTTGTCTAAAAATTTCAGAAAAAAGAGGTCATGGACAACCACACCTTTGGTGAAATATTTGAGAGTGATGCACCTAGGAGGGAAAGGCCTTCAAGATCATCCTCCCTAGCTAGGCCCTCATACAATGAGGATCTCATTACACCGCGATTTGGCGACGAGGGAGATGAGGGGGATGCGCACCCTTCCACCTTTCCTTGCCCAACCTTCTTACGGGCTGCTGGGATTCTAGAGGATTTTCTAACCATGGTTCGGAGGGTTGGACTAACAAGTTATATGCAGGATGAGAGCGTGCAATATGCAACACTCACCAAACCATTTGTGGAGAGCTTCTCTTTTTCTAATAGCTTGTTCAAGCCAGATGTGTCTTTCAAAATTTATGGCAGGTCTTACACCATGACATTGAAGAAATTTTGTGAGGCCCTAGGACTTGGTATAGCTGGGTCGGCAAAGAAGATTCCAGCTCAACCCGCTGATTCGTTGGAGCTCTACCGCGGTATTACTAATGATGATGGACGTAGATACCAGCGAGGAAAGATAAGAAATATCCAGCTCCCAGCTATCAGGTACTTTGCTTATTATCTTGCCACTAGTGTTCTTGGTAGGGAGAACACTAGCAACATTTCCAACTATCATTTGGCCTTCATAGTTGCTGTGCTCAACGATGAAACTAGGTACAATATTGGTTCTCTCATTGCTCGTCGCTTAGCTGCTAAGGGACCCATTTATGGGGGAATTATTGATGCACGTGTTGTTGCTGCCTTGGACCTTGCTGTTGATCCAAATGATACAGTTTTGGCCCCTCAGAGGCTTGATCTTGCTGCCATGAAAGCGCATCAATTTGTCACTACAGGTTCGACCCTTGAGAACTTAGTTTATAGAATGTTGTTTACTGATGGGGAAGAGAGAGAGATCCCTCTCCCCCAAACCACTTTGTTCAGTATTTCCCAGAGACCTTTGTCACGCTCCAAAGAGGAGATGGATGACAAGCTGCGCATTCTTGGCTTCCATGGACACTATCAGGGGGACGCGCCCTCATATGACCCCTATGTGCACTACACAGGTGAGTCCTCGAGCTCGTATCAGGACGAAGGGGCCTCCTCGTCGTACTACGGAGGTGCACCTTCTTTGTCACCATGGAGTTGATCCCCACTTAGGCCAAAAGCCTAAGCTTGGGGGGAGGTATACCGACATCACACTCATCTATATATCATGTTTTGTTGGTTATTTGTCTATCCATTGTTTTGCTTTCTTTTTGGTTTTTGTTTCTTCTTTCTCAAAACACAAAAATACCAAAAATATTTTCGTTGTTTCTCTTGGTTTGTTTCTTTGCTTTTTAGCTTTGGTTTGCCTTAAAGAAAAATCCAAAAAGTTTTTTGCTTTTTTTGTTTTTGCTTTGTTTGGTTTTTCCTTGCTTGCTTTAAAAAAATTGAAAACACCAAATATATTTGTTGTTCTTCTTTGGTTTTGTGAGTTCTTTGCAGGGTTCAGCCGTCCTCAGTGGAGTTTGGTTTCATGTTATTATTCAAGTCACAAAGTGAAGGGCAATAATGAAGATTAAGACAGCTTGAGGCATGCTAAGAGGCTGGTAACGAACTCTATTTGTTTTCATTTTTTTACATATAATCATCATTGTGAACATGCTTAGTCTGTTCATGTAAGGTGTATGTTACTGATGGATGCTTAGTAGTTCTTGCTTGTTTGTGATTAGCTCCAGCTTGCTAATAGTTTGTAGCATGTAATATGAATGTTTGCTTGCATTGTTTTATTCATATTTTGGTATGATATTGTGGTATCCTCCTCTGAATGTCTCATGTGAATCGACTTGGCACATGCTCACGCATGCATATGACTAAACAATAGTCAGTAAGCCTCGATGATTTATTTTGCCTTAGAGTTCTTGTATCACTTTCATGCCATAATTAGTCATGTTTTGTTGCAAGCATGATTATGACAGTTATTGCTCTCTCGTTCGTCGCCCCCTCTCTATTTCTAGCCTTCACCTGCACTGAGTATGAGCTCTATTTGTGCATCCAACTCCCCAAAACCAATATTGGCAACAGTGTCCACCATACCTACCTATTAGCATCATTTGCTATTTCAGTGCATATTCATTATGCCTTGTTTTCTTCCAAACAAAATGTTTGTCTGTTTTGAGAAAGTTAGTTAGTAAATCTCTCGCGAACTTGTTGGCACACTTTATTCGTTGCACTTAGTAAACCTGAACCATTGTGACTTGTCCATGAAAGTTATATGCTTGCAAATTATAGGCTAGGAGTTATCAGAACCGTGCTGTCACGGGGAACGCTTTCAAAACTTATGGATACATATCCAGTTGATACCTTGCTCTTTTGTTTGTGGATGTCATTGTTGTGAAATAAAAGGGGAGCTTGTGAGTTCATGGAGTATATATATGTGTTAGAGAAACGCCTGGGACGCTAGCCTAAGCCATGCCTAATCATGGTGGAAACTTGCAGCATCACCATAATGAGCATCTATGAAGCATCCTCAATAAAAAGCTATGCACATAGTAAATAAAAAGATCGCTGAGATGCTCATTGTTTGCTTGCCTTGTCATTTTGATTATGGGATAGCTTATTGTAGGGTTCGCAACATAGAAAACAAAAAATTTCCTACGATGGGAACTATGTACCAAGATCTATCTACTAGATACAAAAAACGGGCGGATGTATATCCGTAGAGAACATACCCTTGAAGACCGACAAAGCTTGACGAGTTCAACTCGTGGTTGATGTAGACGATCTCTTGCCGATCTCAAGATCGAGAGGAAGTCCTAGCGCCGCAAAGCAGCAGCGCATCCGTGCTCGCACACACGTACAAGACACCGGGCAACCTCCGCCTCCTCGCTCCAGCGATGCAGCGGAAGCACAACCCTTTCTTGCCGAATAGCCACCGGGAACATGTATCTCGCTAGTCCGAGACCATGGGGGATAAATTCTAGAGGGGGAGAGAGATCCTTCACGAGGAGGTGTAAGAGACAAGTGAGAGGAGGGGCTCCTTTTATAGGAGGAGGGGGGCACCCAAGGGGGTGGCCGCCGGCCATGGGGGCTGCCCCCTCCCCTCCTTCATTCATGTGGGTGGACACTCCACTCACAAAATGTCCTTTAAATTCCCTCCACTCAAAAGTCCACACAAATTCCCATTAAATTTCCACCAAATTTAATGCAAACTCTCATTAAATAAAATTCTTTTATTTTTATTCAGAATTTTTTCAATTACTTTAATGACAAACATTCACAAATAACCCCTTGCTAGAATTCCATTTCACATGCATAACCACTTTATGCAATTTCACCCGAAAACCTGTTTCGGTATCGAGTGAAATAAATTCCTGCGCTTGTTTATTCTTTCGGCATGAAACATTTGCTCCAACTGGATGCCAGTGTCCCTTAAGTGTGTCACCCTACGGTTCGCGAATAATGCGGACATGATCGAGACCCTTCTCCAATCAATAATCAGTAGCGGGACCTGGAGATCCATACTGACTCCCACACATTCAATGATGACTTTTCCTGTGATCGTCGGAACCTTTTATGCTTGTATCTTAATCCCTTTGTTTCACGATATATTACATGTCCAAGATTCGATCATCGGTATCTCCATACCTAGTTTGATCTCGTTACTGACATGCACTCTTTTCTCGTTCCCGTGATATAACATTCTAGTGATCAAATCACTTGCTTGCAAGCTAACCAATGTGATATCACCGAGAGGGCCCAGAGCATATCTATCCGTCATCGGGATGAACAAATTCCACTCTTGATCCATGATTCTCAACATAAAACTTTAGTAGCTTTGAAGCCATCTTTATAATCACCCAGTTACGAAGTGACGTTTGATGTCAACAAGAAACTCTTCCAGTGTTAGTGATTGGCATGATCTCATGGTCTAAGGATTAGGACTACTTCGTAGTTTGTTTATAGCAATATAAACTCAATGACTTTGATCGTAATGCTATACTTCGGATGAATGTTTATCACACCATTACACTAATGTTGTGATCTCGTTATTAACAACATCCAATGTCTATGATCAGGAAACCGTGATCATCTTGTTAATCAACGAGCTAGTTTATGAGAGAGGCATAACTAGGAACTTTCTGTTTGTTTATTAAACACACATGTGTTAACGTTTCCGTATTAATACAATTATAGCATGCAAAATAAACATCTATCATATACTTGGAATACACATAATAAACATTTTATTATTGCCTCTCAGGGCATATTCCCTTCACTTATGTATCATGTGTAAGGGGTACCCCATTGGCGGTTCTCTATGATATGCATGTATTTACAATGACAAGAACTTACAGGTAACTAAAGTTGAGTAGCATGAGGAGCGGCCCTTGTACTCAAGGGACTTGGGATTTCCAGTTTATGGTCTGTTAAGCCTATAACTCATATTGGACCTCACTTTCACCTTAACCACATAAATATGCATATGATAGGGGCAATGAGAGCTCAAAGCTAATGAGTACCTTCCTTTCAGCATTTGGAATCCTTTCAAACTTTTCAAAACCTTTTCACTTCCTTGTTGAGTCACCACTTATTCTATGAGCACCTTCTTGAGAGCATAGTTGTCATTCTTGTGTTTGTTCCAAAACTTGGTTAATTTTGTCATGACTTTGATGATTGTGTCTCTGATATTTTTACCTCTAGTCTTCACTTGAACTTCAGAGGTGCCTTGGCATTTATATTTTGCTCTACAACAAAGGTAAGCGAGATACCACTCTATCATACCTTTTTATGAGCATTACAATGTTGCTTATGTTTATGTTACATGCTACTTATTATTATTGAGTTGGTTTCTCTTCATAGCTTGCAAGTACTATTGAGTAGACTTAGTTGCATACTTATTACTATGAATGGTTTAAGTATCTACTCATGTGCTGAGAATATATACATCATATGAAGCAAATGTGTCCGTGCAAGTTCTTTTATCGCACTCAGTTTTCAACTGAATTGCTTGAGGACAAGTAATAAGCTAAGCTTGGGGGAGTTGATACGTCCAAAACGTATCTACTTTCCCGAACACTTTTGATATTGTTTCTCCTCTAAACTTGTGTGATTTGGATACAACTAACACGGACTGACGTTGTTTTCAGCGGAATTACCTTGGTGTCTAGTTTTTGTGCAGAAAATCAACTATCAGGAAAAATCCTAGAAAATATGCCAAAAATCCCATCTCACCAGAAGACTCACGGAGCCAGAGTACGAGATGGAGTGGAGGCCTGGGGCCCACACCCCTGCCAGGCGCGGGCCAGGCCTGGTCACGCATAGGGGGGTGCGGCCACCCCAGGCACCCCCTCGGCCTCCCTCTTCACCTATAAGATGCCTCTTGACCTAAAAAATCGAGGGGGGTTCGACGTTTTTCTAGAAAGAGTTCCGCTGTGCCGCCACCACCAGAAACCGCGATTTGGAACTAGAAAATTCGTTCTGGCACCCTGCCGGGACGGGAAATTTGGGGAGGATCATCGCCATCGTCATCACCAACGCCTCTCCATCAACCATCAATGTTTCCCTCATCCATGAGTGAGTAATCCCCCGCTGTAGGCTATGGGAATGGTAGGGATTGGATGAGTTCTATCATGTAATCGAATAAGATTGTTAGGGCATGGTGCCTAGTATCCCTATTAGTGCTATTTGACTTTGTTGCAACTTGTTGTGCTTAATTCTTGTCACTAAGGCCCGAGTGCCATGATCTTAGATCTGAACTTATTATTGAATCATTATGATAGTATTGTTTGTGATCTTATCTGCAAGTTGTGTACACATATCATTGTACGGATCCAAAGGCCCCGAAGTGACAGAAATTGGGACAACCGGAGGGGATGGCTGTGATGTGAGGATCACATGTGTTCACGAAGTGTTAATGCTTTACTTCGGTGCTCTATTAAAAGGAGCACCTTAATTGCCAGTAGTTCCCTAGAGGCCCCGCTGCAACGGGCTGGCAGGACAAAAGATGTTTTGCAAGTTCTCATTGCGAGCACGCATGACTATATATGGATCACATGCCTATGATTGTTTAGTACTTGGATGCTTATTCTCATTTATCTGCAATTTCCCTAGATCTTGAAGTTACATGTTTAGACTCATCCATGCAACGCCCGTCCATCCATCCCTATGTCTACTGCACTCATATCTTACTGCTTGCTACTATTGTTACTATTGCTCATGTTTTACTGCTGCTGTTGCTACTACAAACTGTTGCTACTGATAAACTTCTGTGAGCAAGAACTATTTCGAGGTGCAGCTGAATTGACAACTCAGTTGTTAAGTCTTGCAAGTATTCTTTGGCTCCCCTTGTGTCGAATCAATAAATTGGGTAATACTACCCGCGAAGACTGTTGCGATCCCCTATACTTGTGGGTCATCAAGCGGCCAACTAAGAGAGCAATAGTGGCCATAATCATGCAGAGCGACAAAAAATTACTAATCAAAGCATAAAGTGGTACTACAAGTCAAGGACTAATTGATATTAGAGGCTATGGTGACTTATTCATAGTCATAACATGGTGTGAGCATGTGCCAAGTCAACCCAAACAAATCATCAAAGGAGAATACCACAATACTATGCTTTTCTATGCTAAAACAATGCATGATTCCTTCAAGGCACATTAAGTAATCACAATTGTTTGGAACAAGTCATGCTACAGTAATAATCACTAATCATAAGGTCAAAACAACATCTAGCATAACATGATAAAGTCTAAGTCATAGTCAAAGCAAGCTCCTCTTGTACTATTCAAGCAAGAACTTTCTACTCCTCTCCAACACCAATAAACTTATTTGAAACAACACAGCGAGAACGGGGGTCCAAACTACTTTATTCAAGCAAACTAAGCAAACTAAAACGAAAACTAAGACGCTCCAAGAACAACACAACTTGTGCATGAAACAAAAAACGAAGTGTCTAGAAAGACCTGAGATTTTTATTCATGAAGAAGGGAATGCCTTGGGCATCCCCAAGATTTGACGCTTGTACCTCTTGAATATTTATTGGGGTGACATGGAGTGGCATCCCCAAGCTTGATCTTTTTTCCATTCTTCATCTCATTACATCATTCTTTCTCTACACCTGAAAAATTTCCTTCATACAAAACTTCACACAATCTTCATTAGCAACATTAGTGTATTCAAAAGATAATAGACCTTTAGGTTTAGTTTTAAAACAACAAAAGTTTCACTAAAGACAAAATCTACTGTAGCAATTCCCTTAAAAAGCTCAATTTCCCAAAAAGAACCCAAAAAGGAATCAATAAGAAGCAAATGCAAATAATGGCAGAAATCTATCAAAACAGACCAGCAGGTAGAAACTGATTATTTAGAAGACCTTTGTAGAAGTCCCAACCCAATAAGGTAGAGTCCTCCTGTGTTTTACAATGCTAGTCCCTGGATCAATAGCTAGCATCCACAGTTAAGATGTAATATCAAGATACAATGGTCATAATATAAATTTATAACCAGGAATAACATAAATTTATTACATCAAACATAGCTCTTTTGGCTATTACATTACATTTGCAGCGGAATATCTATAAGTATGGGTCCATCATCTTCAAAGTGCCACAGGCAGATGTTGGTTGTAGATTTTGTAGTCCTAGTCAATCAAACAATCTTCATATAATAAAACAATCAACCTGCAACATTACAAGTTACAGCCACAAGGGTCAATACATTTTGAATTGTATTGGCAAGCTTCACTTTTATGTAAACATGTGTGAATCCTATCAATATATGCATATTTGGCTAAGTAGAGTTTAAGGCTTATTTGCATAAAGCAACATTTTATCCTATCTTTTCAAAAGGGTTTTAAAGTCTTTTGTCAAAATTTCTTTTTCCAAGTTCTTTGAACTCCTTGGTAGAAACTCAAGTGTTCAAATCCTTGTCAAAATCTCTTGAGCACCTTGGTAACCCCAAGTGCAGCAAGTTTTATCAAAACTCATGAGTTCCTTGGTAAAGCCCCAAGTACATCATGCTCTTGAGCACCTTGGTAACCCCAAGTGCAACAAGCTTTTAAAATCTCTTTGAATTCCTTGGTAGACACACAAGGGCATCAAGTTTTTATATTTAGAAGTTGGAATGTCGAGATCCCTCATAGTTCAAACTTTAGTTGCTCAGTATTGTCCATAACCGGGGACACGGCTAAGTACTTAGATTTTATTAACTTCTGCAGAAGGAGTACACTTTACCCACATGACACAATCCCATCTTGTTGCCACCAGTGGCCTACTGGATTAGTGCTCACCAAGATGGAGTACTGGCAGATTGAGAATGTGACGAAGTCTTTCCAAAAGGTCCTCCCATACATCATTGCTAGCTTTGTCTTCAACCCCCATGAAGCATTCCAGATCCCCATGTCCAGTAACTAAAGACAATGTATGGGTCTTCCTAATGTAATTGACTAAGCCAGAGCCATAATAGCATGTGGTTGCACACGAAAGCCACAATTGGAGAAGCATGTTTGATCTCTAGGTTTCCTAGGTGGTTTTCTTTTTGGAGCACAACACAAAGTGATTGCCATAGACATGGTTCCCTTTTGTTGCCACTTTCTCCAAAACTTAAAGTATCCTCCACCCAGGTGGTTCATTGAGTCCTTGTTTTATTATATAAAACACAAGTATTTTCTCAACCTTTGTAAAAATCCCAACATGTATCTCTTTTCAAAACATAGTATGGCTAAGCATGTACAACTTCAATATTTTCACTAAGGAATGTGTAGGGAATCCTATTAGGATTTTAGCATAGCATAAGTATAAAATGTCTTTCATGCATGTTTTCATAATCCACTAAGTATAATGAAAATAGTAGGACTTTTGTATGATAGTGTAACTTGCCTTTTTGGTAGGGAATGGGGGTTCACTTCCTTGATCTTGCTAGTTTCACACTTTGCTAATTTCACTACAAGTCAATCAAGCAAATCACCAAATCAACTAACATTCCAAACCATGGTTTAACAAACAATTTCACACACATAGCAATGAAGTCTAAGTCATGCAAAGGGGGTTCTTTTGCAAGGTTGGTCTCTACTAGGTTTATATACTTTGTAAGGTCCACATTGGTCAATTACCAAAATGGCAAAGTCATTTGCAATTGGGTTTTATCCTAAGACTATTTTAGAATTCATTCATCATTTTATGTGGTGAAAATTATTCTTATCAAAGCAAAACTTTAGGTTTTGCACCAAGTAAGTTGCCTTTGGCAAGGCTTGGTGTTTTGGGTCAGTAAGTTTTGTCCATAACATTTTCCCAAAGTTTTCCTTGCCCAAACTTTTCCATAATAAAATCAATGAGTTTTATTTGGCTAGAAAATGACTAAGTTAACTAATTCAACTTAAATTTCACAAAAATTATTTTTAACACTATGGGTTGGTTCCTAGGGTCAGTAGGGTCACACAAATCCTTTTTGCAAAAGATTTAATCCTAAAACCAATTTTAAACAATTTTTATACTCTAATCAAGTGCACAAGTGTTTCTGTAATTTCAAACAAGCTAACAGATACTATTTTCAAAACTAAGGCCATGGTTAGCTAGGGCTTGTTCTCCTGATTTCATTGATATAAAATTTGTAATTTTTGGACGTGTGGTTTGAAAGTTACAAAGGTTTGAAGTTTGCAAATAAATCTGATTCAAAAATCTGTTTTAACTCAAACACTGGCCACGCGTCGCTATCTCACTGGCTGATACCGGTTCGGCCGGATCGGGGTTGTGGTGCGTTGGATCTAATGCGAATCGTGCGGCTCAGATGTGTCCATACCGGTTCGCTTAAGTCACTCTGTCTACGCCATAGGATTAAGATCTGACGGCTCTAACGTGCTTGACCAGAAGCTGGCGGCGCTGCGCGGCGACAGACGGCGGCGACGGTCAGGCGAGGTACTAGCGGTGGTTCTAGGAATCAAAATACAAGGTGAGGATGCTCACCGTGGTCGCGAAGACGAGGCGGTGCTGGTCGTGTGCTTGTCGTGGCAGGGGGTGCTCAGATACGGCTGCGATTGCTCGTCGGAGTAGAGAGCAACGTCGGGTGGTCTCAGTCGTGGTCGAAGTCGTCGCTACAGGTCACGAGAAAGTCAACCGAGGGTATGGTCAGGTGTGTAATACCAAGGCGAAGATGCTTGCATGATCGAGAGGTAAAGGGGCGGTCGAGGTTTACCGGAAGAGGTCGTCGGAGAGGTTGTAGACGCGGCGACGCTGTCGGAGTTTGCCAAAGCCGACGATCCGGGGCGCCCGCGGTTGAACGAAGGGTACGGGAAGAAACGTCTGGGAGTGGGGAAGCTGCCAGCGTGCTCAGGGAGGCTCGGGGAGGTGTGGCTTGACCGGAATCGACAGAGGAAGCTCGTCGGACCGAGGATGGTGCGGCGAGAAATGGAGCAGCCTAGGGGCGAGTCGAGGCGTGGTGACAGAGGGGAACGGAGGGGAAAACGCAGGCGTTTTATCGAGCATGGTCAAGGCGAGGTAAAGGCGCGGCGTTATGGCGAATTAAACGCGCGGAATCACTGCAGGAAACGGCGACGAGGGAGGAAGAAGGGGTCGCGCGGGTGTGAGAGAAGAACAGGAGCGGTGGGGTCTACCTGTCAGTGAGAAAAAGGAAGTGGAGATGGGGCCAGTAGTCAGTCGCTCGGTGGGTAAGTTAATTTGTGCGAATCGTTTTCTGCGGGGAAAGAAGCTGGGCTGGTTGGTGGGCTTATTGGGCTGCCTGGGTTGGGTTGGCCCTTTCCATTTTTTTTACTCTGTGTTCTTTTCCTTTTCTATTTTATTTTATGTTTTGAATTTCCAATCAAACAAACATCAATCAAATCAATTCAAACAACACTCCAAATTTTGAGATATTGAAATTAGTTCTGTTTAGTAATATGGTCAAAAGCCCAAAATAAAATAATAATAACTTTATTAATCCATTCTTTAATTAAATAAAATGGAACTTTATTTATTTATCATGGTTTGATTTATTTAATAATAATTCTCATTTGAAATCACTTTCAAAACTAAATCAGTAGGTTTATTTGGAAATAAAGAATATTTGGGAGATTTGTTTTAAAATAACCTCTTATTTTTGGGTCCTTTAGTAACTAAATAAAATGGGCCTTAGTTATTAAAACAAATAGAGTTTGATTCTATTAATAAAATCTTTATTTGAAACCTAAATATTTTCCAAACTAAATCAGTAGGTTTTATTTGGAAGTATTATATACTTGGAAAAACATTTTATTATAGAGTCCATTAATATTTAAATATAATAGACTTTCCTTATTAATTCAAATAAGTTTTTATTTTATTGGTATATTTATTTTGAATCTAAAACCAAAACATTTTAGTAGATTTTATTTGTGATTTACAATTGTTTGGAAAACTTACTTAAATTAAACAAATAAGTTTTGAGGGTTTATAAATGACAGAACTTTTATTAATAAAACTTGGATATTAAATCCTTATTATTTTATTTAAGCAATCCTTTATTATTTTTAATTAAACCTTTGCTATTTTATTTTAAATAAAAAAATTTAATTCAAAAGCTTGGTCAAGGTTTAATTTGGCTTTATAAAATATTCCTGATTTATAAATTCATTCTTCTCTTTTGAACACCCAAATCTCTTTTATTAAATGATCTAAAATAGTATTTCCAAAATATTTTATTTTCCTTTATTTAAAATGTTTATCTTTTTAAATCCTTTTAGGATTTTATTTAATTCAAATGGGTTTGAGATTCCATTTAAATTCAAAAAGTTTCTTCTGGCTCTGAAAATCAAACAAAATTTTATTTTATTAATTTATTTTCACATTACAAGATTTGGAGAATCTTGGGATGTGACAACCTTATATTGCTCAAATCAAAAAATGTTCAACTAACGAAAGTTAGATAACATACTGGGGGATTTATTCAGAAAATTACAGCTTAATCCGACTTACTGAGATTTTATACGAATTTTTACGGTGGAGCACAAAAATCTGTTTTGGGACAGCAACTCCCCAAATCTTACTTCCCTCTCATTAGAGGTTATTCTTGGCACAAAAAGCAAATAAAATGAATAAGGAGAGGTTATTACAGAAGTAATAACTTCCAAGACTCAAGAAAACTTTTGGGTTATTTCCCAATAAGTACTTTTCGTTAACGCCTTTAAGTTAGGCACAAGAAACAAGAATCAAGTATTTTCAAATGAAAAAGCATTAAGGTCAATACTCGAGATCTCTTCAACTAGGAAAGGTATCTTATCCAAATGAGTTTTAGAGGACCCTTTCTCATCTCTCTTGGGTTCACTACTTTCATCAAATGGATTTTCAGGAACAATCCAATCAAAATTCTTTTCTAAGGCTTCATGCATTCCTATGAGTTTAAAAGGTATGGGTATCTTAATTTACTCCCTGGGTTTGGTTTTATCTAAAGTACCCATAACATATACACATGAGCCTAGCATATTAAAACCTTCAAAAACCTGTTTGGCTTCCTTAGGAACATCATTGAACGTTTTTAGTAAAGTTTCTAGGATAAAATCTATCTTTTCAGCATCCTCTTCTTCTTTTAGTTTAAGAAACAAAATTTGCATCATGGGGTTAAGGTTAACAAACCTAGACTCCAACATGTGAACTAAAGAAGCTACAACAATTTCATAATTAGGAGCAAGTTCTGCTAAGGATCTATCCTCAATATCCTCATGTTTGCTAACATGATTAAATAATTCTTCAATATTTTCTTTCCCAATTAGAGAGCCACTACCTATTGAAAGGTCTTTCAGGGTGAATTTGAGAATCAACATGGTGAGATAGAACAAGGTGACAACTAGAGTAGGAACTAATTTTTCTGTGTTTTTGATAAGAGAAAGCAAACCAAACTAAACTAATTTTTTGGAGTTTTTGATAAAAGGAGGCAGACAAAACCAAGCAAAGGAAACTAAGCAAAACAGAAACAAAGTAAAGAGAAAGGTTGTGAAGTACCCCCCTTGTGAAGACGTCCTTAGCCTCCCTGGCAATGGCGCCAGAAAAAGCTTGACGATGGCTCAGCTGATTGTTGAGCATGGTTGGGAGACCCCAAGAGGAAGGTATGATGAGCACAGCGGCAAGTTCTTACCTCAGTAAGAAACCAAGGTTATCGAACTAGTAGGAGGAAGGAAATGACTCAAAGGTGTTGCTAGCAACATGGAAACCTACACAACACAAACTCAAGACTTTGCCCCAACGAACAATGAGGTTGTCAATCTCCCCGGTTTGCTGAAAACAAAGGATTAACTCTATGGTGTGGAAGGTAATGGTGGTTTGCAGAAAGTAAACAGTAACAGTGGAAGATGTATCAATGGTAAATATTGGACCGGGGTCCATAGTTCACTAGAGGTGTTCTGATGGCGCCTGAGAGCGCTTCGTCGGGAAACCCCAAGATCAAGGTGTGATGCAGCACATCAGCAAGTCTTCCCTCAGTAAGAAACCGAGGTTATCAAGCCAATAGGAGGAAGGAAACGTATCAAAGGTGTTGCAAGCAACTTGGAGACCTGCATAACATAAACTCAAGACTTTGCCCCAACGAAGAGTGAGGTTGTCAATCTCACTGGTTGCTATAACAAAGGATTAACTGTATGGTATGGAAGGTGATAGTAGTTTGCAGCAAGTAAACAATAATAGTGGAATATGTATCAATGGTAAATATTGGACTGGAGTCCATAGTTCACTAGAGGTGTTCTCCTTAGATAAACAAACATGGCATGCAGGGTAAACAAATTACAGCAGGGCAATTGACAGGACTGAGCAAGGCATAACAATGCAATACTAGACATCATGATCCTATGAGATTCGATTGGGAAATACAACGAGATACATAGACCGCCATCCAAATGCATCTATGACTAGAAGTCCACCTTTGGGTTTGATGACCCACAAGTATAGGGGGTGTATCTGTAACACCCTCAGAATCGGCCCTATGCAAGTTTTAGCAATTCCCGCCAAACCCGCATAGAAACGATTCAAAGGTGCCCACCAGGAACTTGCGTGCGGGTGGAAAATGAAGTAATATCATTACACAATAGTCCACGATGGAACCAACAGAACAGATATATACAACAACGACTCCATGAGTCAAGAATACAGATATACAATACAAAGATCCAAATCACCTTTAAAACGTTACAGCGTCCGAGTACGGACAAGATGCAAATTGAGCTAAGAGCCCTGAAGAATAACCAATGGCGTCCATAACCCTGCCTAGGCCAAGCCGGAAGGGTAACCCTGCTAACGACGTCGATCTCAAAACCTGCTTAAACAAAAGGGGTGCCGACAAAGGGCAAAGGAAAAAGAGAGCGGTCAGTACCGAGGCCAGTACACTGCGAGACTAGAATTCGGCGGTCCTCGCCTACATAGGTATGGTGGACTGAAGCGGCAGCGTAGCATGCACTAAACAACCTATAGAGACTCAATACAACTGGCGGCTATCAGATAGGGATAAGAAAGACCTATTCGGATCCAACCTGAACTATCACCAAGCATACCCATCCTGGTATTTCCCCCTCGAGACCAAACGAGGAAGTCAACCGAGGAACTCACACAGTTGGCAGTTTTATTCATTCTGTTATAGTTGCAGTAATTACTAGTCAGATATAGATAGCATGAGTCATCCTGATATAATAAGCAGTGGGCAGTTTTAGTTAACCATTCCGTTGTAGTTGTAGTACTTACTAGTTAGATACATATAGCATGAGGCATCCCAAACCCAGCAGTTGTTGGTACTTTTATTTAGCCATTCCGTTGTAGTGAAGCTGATTACTAGTCATCATAAAGTCAAATTTATAGCACTACTTTAGTTATAGTTGTCTATGATCGAGATACTCTGCTCCAAGTCGTCCATAACCGCGGACACGGCTTTAAGAAAGTTTTACCCTGCAGGGGGGCACAAATAGCAACACACGCACGATCAACCTCGGGAAAAACCAAATGAAAACCCAACGAGGCATCACGACAGAACATTTGCAAGATTCATATTTGATTTCAGGGGGCCACCCCACCAAGCTACCCGCGACGAAGTTGGCCGGCTCCGAGACAGACCCAGAGGTTTGTGCCAATGGCTGTAAACGACTGGGAACCCTAAAGTGTGACTGGGCTTGTCGATACCGCGAAAACATTCCACATTTGTTCCTAAACAGTACAGGCGCTCCACGCGCAATCGTAAATAAAGCAGTAAAGCATGGCATAAGTACAGGATAGTAATAAAGCTCCAAACTACTTGTGGCCCCAAGGAATTAAATATGACTCAAGCTAGGGTTAGGGGGATTCATGGTCCCACATGCAGATAGTGCGAATATTCAAAGAACAGGTATCAAGTACTCGGGGTCCTACGGGACACAAGTGGACGGTTAAAAACCAAATAACATCTATTGCCCACCTGTGCCTCTGCATTATTTACCTACTTAAATTTTAGTTATTAAACGGTAATTAAAGCCATGATCATCTCCAACATAAAGCATATGGCAGTCTTCCAACAACTGTGGTACTTGACGACACGCAACAGCACTTGAGCAAGCAACTACACCACGCTAGGCCGACTATCTACCAAACAACAGGTAATAGGAGGTGTCCAAGGCAATATAATGGCTACAAGAGATTTCACAGGTACGAAAACTAGAGCATCGTAACACAGATAGCAATAGATCAACAGGAGGAAATAAATACTATAAAAGTAAGATAGGTAGAAAGGGGGAGAATGCTCGCCTGAAAACATTGCCGAAGGTTCATCCGAAGATCGGGTCGTCACTCGTATCAACTCATCAGCCTAATCCACGAAGAAGCAAAGCACTAGAAGAAACACCGGATGCACTATTTAATACTACGGCAGAAGATCGGGCATGATGCATGTATGATGTATGGCATGGAAAGAATGCGATGCAATTGGGCCATATTAAGCGGAACCGGGGTCCCGACAATTAATTATTAAGTTCATGTTGTTTAGATACCCTGCAATTTTAAATGTTGTCTTAACAAGGCAAATATGTCGCCGGTTCAATGCACAAATTTAAATGGGACCAATATTAGACTAGAAAGCCCGCATATGGTCTCCATATTAATTATTAGGTGAATCGTCAAAATCCCCCAAACCATATAATATGAGTGCAAGCATGAATGATTTAATATGCAACAAGTATATTATATATATTACAAAATATAGGGTCTCGGGAAAAAAAAGGGGGTCACACATCGGGTATCGGCGATCTTGGGGTTCGCCGAGGGTTCTGGTTCGGTCTTCGAACTCCGGGATAGGTCTTCGGGGTCTCGGCGTTCCGTGACGAAGGCCTTGAGGTACCACCTTATTCGCCGGTGGCGAACTTGGGATCGGCATCAGGTCTTGTGGACAAACTTGGGTAGGGATCCCCGGAAGATCTTGGCGACATCAAAACAGGGTTTGCCCCAGGAGACGTTGTAGAGGACCAAGGGCAACGCTCCCCATGAAAACAACTCGAAGTTCTTGGCTTGACTTGCGAATCTTGACAACAAGAATCCCTGGCCACACACGGTAGACCATAGGCTTCACAAACGGCATCACTAGAACACCAAGGAGCCAACATGCTTGCACTCCCACAACGTCAGGCAGCAACATAGAACAAGTAGACCGGGACAGCAACAAACACACTAGGCTCAATAGAGACCTTGCGCATGCGGCGAGCAGATGAAAGGGGCGACCACGGGAGGCGCGCGGACAGCGAAAAAGTTCAAGGAGGAGACCGTGGAGACCCTGTGAGGGTGATGTAGGAGGAGGCCAGCGAGCGGGGTCAGGATGGGGCGAGGGAGGCCACGGTGGTCGACGAGCAGGAGGAAGGGGCGTAGCATCGCTCGGGAAGGGCAGAGCGGTGCTAGTGTAGAGGTCCCAACCCAATAAGGTAGGTTCCTCCTGTGTTTTACAATGCTAGTCCCTGGATCAATAGCTAGCATCCACAGTTAAGACGTAATATCAAGATACAAAGGTCATAATATAAATTTATAACCAGGAATAACATAAGGTTATTACATCAAACATAGCTCATTTGGCTATTACATTACATTTGCAGCGGAATAACTATAAGTATGGGTCCATCATCTTCAAAGTGCCACAGGCAGATGTTGGTTGTAGATTTTGTAGTCCTAGTCAATCAAACAATCTTCATTTTGAAAAACAATCAACCTGCAACATTACAAGTTACAGCCACAAGGGTCAATACATTTTGAATTGTATTGGCAAGCTTCACTTTTATGAATAATATGAGTGGATACTATCTTTACATGCATATTGGGCTAAGTAGAGTTTAAGGCTTATTTGCATAAAGCAATATTTTATCCTATCTTTTCAAAACGGTTTTAAAGTCTTTTGTCAAACTTCTTTTCCAAGTTCCTTGAACTCCTTGGTAGAAACTCAAGTGTTCAAAACCTTGTCAAAATCTCTTGAGCACCTTGGTAACCCCAAGTGCAACAAGTTTTGTCAAAACTCATGAGTTCCTTGGTAAAGCCCCAAGTACATCATGCTCTTGAGCACCTTGGTAACCCCAAGTGCAACAAGCTTTAAAATCTCTTTGAATTCCTTGGTAGACACACAAGGGCATCAAGTTTTTATAATTAGAAGTTGGAATGTCGAGATCTCCCATAGTTCAAACTTTAGTTGCTCAGTATTGTCCATAACCGGGGACACGGCTAAGTACTTAGATTTTATTAACTTCTGCAGAAGGAGTACACTTTACCCACATGACACAAACCCATCTTGTTGCCACCAGTGGCCTACTGGATTAGTGCTCACCAAGATGGAGTACTGGCAGATTGAGAATGTGACGAAGTCTTTCCAAAAGGTCCTCCCATACATCATTGCTAGCTTTGTCTTCAGCCCCCATGAAGCATTCCAGATCCCCATGTCCAGCAACTAAAGACAATGTATGGGTCTTCCTAATGTAATTGACTAAGCCAGAGCCATAATAGCATGTGGTTGTACATGAAAGCCACAATTGGAGAAGCATGTTTGATCTCTAAGCTTCCTAGGTGGTTTTCTTTTGGAGCCCAACACAAAGTGATTTCCATAGACATGGTTCCCTTTGGTTGCCACCTTCTCCAAAACTTAAAGTATCCTCCACCTAGGTGGTTCATTGAGTCCTTGTTTTATTATGTAAAACACAAGTCCTTTTCTCAATCTTTGTAAAATCTCAACATGTATCTCTTTTTCAAATTATAGCATTTAGCATGGCTAAGCATGTACAACTTCAATATTTTCACTAAGGAGTGTATAGGGAATCCTATTAGGATTTAGCATAGCATAAGTACAGAAATATCTTTTCATGCATATTTTCAAAATCCACTAAGTATAATAAAAATAGTAGGACTTTTGTATGATAGTGTAACTTGCCTTTTTGATTAGGGAATGATAGTCACTTCTTGATCTTTCTAGTCTCACACTTTGCTAATTTTACTACAATCAAACAAGCATAGTATCAAGTAGCATTCCAACATTCAAACAATAATTCACATACACAAAGCAATGGTTCCTAAGTCTTGTAAAAAAAAGAGGGTTCTATTGCAAAGTTGGTCTCTTATAGGTTTATAAACTTTGTAAGGTCCACATTGGTCATTTACCAAAATGGCAAAGTCATTAGTTAGAGGTTTTGCCCAAAGTCTATTTTAAAATCCATTCAACATTTTATGTGGTGAAAATTATTCTTTTTAAAGTAAGACTTTATGTTTTTCACCAAGTAGGTTGCCCTTGGCAAAGTTTGGTGTTTTGGGTCAGTAAGTTTGGTCCATAACATTTTCCCAAAGTTTTCCTTGCACAAACTTTTCCATATTAAAATCAATGAGTTTTATTTGGCTAGAAAATGACTAAGTTAACTAATTCAACTTAAATTTCACAAAAATCATTTTTAACACTATGGGTTGGTTCCTAGGGTCAGTAGGGTCACACAAATCCATTTTGCAAAAGATTTAATCCTAAAATCAATTTTAAACAGTTTTTATACTCTAAACAAGTACACAAATGTTTCTGTAATTTCAAACAAGCTAACAGATACTATTTTCAAAACTAAGGCCATGGTTGGCTAGGGCTTGTTCTCCTGATTTCATTGATATAAAATTTGCCAAATTTGGACGTGTGGTTTGAAAGTTACAAGGGTTTGAAATTTGCAATTAAATCTGTTTTTCAAACTTCTTTTAAACAGATCTAGTGCCACGCGTCGTGTTCCTATTGGTCCATACCGGTTCGGTTGGATCGCGGCTGTGGGGCGTTGGATCTAGTTAGATCGAGTGGTCCAGAGGACGTACCCCTTCAGTGTTTAAGTAATCTATCCGATTCGTTCGATCCAGATCTAACGGCTATTACTGCCTGGTCACAGATGGGCGGCGCTGCGCGGCGGCAGACGGCGGCGGCGCTCTGGCGGTGGAGTTCCGGCTAATACAGGAAGCGAGAGAGAGGGAGGAGTGGCTTACAGTGATCGTCGAGGCACGGGGATGCTCAACCTGCTCGCTTCGGTCGAAGGGGCGCACTGAGTTGTCCTAGATTGCTCGCCGGAGTTAGAGCTGGCGTCGGACGGCTCTGTTCGTGGTTGACGGCGATGCTGTAGATCACGCGGGGGCAAGACAGGAGCATGGTCAGGTGCGTAAGACCAAGGAGAAGACGCTCGTGTGATCGAGGAGCAGAGGGGCGGTCGGATTTCACCTGGGGAATGCGTCGGAGTCGGAGGCAGACGCGGCGGTGCTCGGAGTTTGTCGAGGACGGTGTTTTGGGGCGCTCGCGGTCGAACGAAGAGCACAGGGAGGTTTGTCTGGGAGTGGGGAAGCTTGCTAGGGCGCTCTCGAAGGCAGGGGTGGCGTGTACTAGCTGGGATTGGAGATGGAAGCTCGTCGGAGCAGCGGCGGTGCAGGAGTGATTGGCGACAGCCTAGGGGCGAAGAGGGAGTGGCGACAGAGGAAAAAGGAGGGGGAGATGCTGGCGCTTAAGTACGCAAGGTCAGAGGCGGGATTAACGCAGCCATTATGAAGAATTAAGCGCACGGATTGATGACAGGGAACGGCAGCGCGGTTTTGGGGAAGAAGGGGTCGCGCGGGTGAGGACGACGAACAGGAGCGGTGGGGTCCACCTGTCAGTGGGAAAAGATACGAGGAGGAGGTCCACCTGTCATTCTCTGTGCGGGTCAGGTAGTTGGTTCGAATCGTTTTCTGCGGGGAAGGGAGCTGGGCTGGTTGGTGGGCTTATTGGGCTGCCTGGGCTGGGTCTGTCCTTTTCCATATTTTTTCTGCTTGTTTGTTTTATTCTTTTCCCTATCTAATTTCTGATTTGATATTCAAACAAATGATTCAATCCATAATGCAACCATTCAACAATTCAAACTTGTAATGAGTTTTTGGTTCTGTTTAGTAGCATAAACCAACTTCCAAAACCAAATAATATTTTAAATCTTTTTAGGTTCCATTTATTAATTAAATAAAATGGACCATGGTTTATTAATAAAATAGGGTTTGCTTTTAATAAAATCTTTATTTGAATCCTAAATATTTTTTTCAAAACCAAATCAGTAGGTTTTATTTGGAAATATTAAATACTTGGATCTTGTTTTAAAACCAAATAATATTTATTTTAGAATCCATTATAAATTAAATAAAATAGACTTTCATTCATAAATCAACTAGGGTTTGTTTTATTGAGAATGTTTATTTAAAATCTAAAATAAAGCTAAAACACTTTAGTAGGTTTTAATTATGATTATCAAATATTTGAGAAAACTTATTTAAATATTTTAATAAGTTTTGATGTTTCAGTTAAATTAGTAAAACCTTTTATCCAAATAAAGTTGGATATTAAACTCTTATTTATTTATTTAAAACAACTTTTGCTATTTTTATTCAAAACAAAATGTTTTAAACCCAAAGCTTGTCCAAGGTTTAATTTGGTTTATAAAATAATCTTTATTTATAAATCCATTCTTTTCTTTTGAATACCCAGTCATTTTATTAAGAGATCTAAAATAGTGGTTCCAAAACATTTTAATTTCCATTATTAAATGTTTATCTTTATGAATCCCTTGAGGATTTTATTTAAAACGGGTTTGAGGTTCCAATTGGATTCAAAAAGTTTCTTCTGGCTCTAAAAATCAAACAAAGTTTTATTTTATTCATTTATTTTCACATTGCAAGATTTGGAAAATCTTGGGATGTGACAGGCTACCACCCTTAAAATAAATCTCGTCCCGAGATTTGGGAAGGCTAGGTACAAACAAGTTCAAAGCAATTAGGGTACTACCACCCTTAAAAATTTTCAAACAAAAATACATATTGGCCTTCTTGGGTCCTGGAAAATTCTCTAAGCAAACTTTTGCTTTATTACTACACTTGACTCATGGGCCAAGGTTGAGCTTTTCCATAGGCTTGTTCAACTTGTTTTTCATCCTTTCTGGACAATTGCTTGCATAGTGTCCTGGATTCTTGCAGTTGAAACAATTAATGTCCTTGAGTTCTTTGCGTTGCTCTTGTGGGCAAGTTGCTACATAGTGGCCTGGTTCCTTGCAGTTGTTGCACCACACTTGGTCAATCTCTTTATTCTTCTTGTTCTCTGGGCATCCACTGGAGTAGTGTCCCATTTCCTTACATTTACGACATTGCACAAGGCTCATGTCCTGCTTGGGCTTCTTGATTTTCCTTGATCCTTTGAATTGGGTTGTCTTGTTTAGATGTAGGAGTGGTCCTTTTCCTTTGGTAGATTTGGATCCTTCTTGTTTCCTTTGTTCCACCATGGCATAGATAGGACATAGACCTGGAGTATGGTCACTTCCTTCACACAGGTAGCAAGTAGCTTGAGAGGTAGGGCATTGTCCAACAGGATGATCTTCTTCACAATTGGGGCATTGTCCTTCATGCACCTTGGAGGTATGATCCTTGTCTCCACAAATAATGCAAGCTGGGGCTCCATCTAGAACAATATTCTTTTCATCCCTGTTATCATAAACTCTCTTTGGATAGCTTTCTTCTATGCTAATCATTTGATTAGTCACCTTAAGCATCAATTGAGACTGCTCTTCCAAAAATCTTTGGAGTGCTGGATCCTTATCACTATTGTTGACTAGGAACTGAGCTGTCAGTTGGTTCAACTGGTGTTGAGTTGCTATGAGCTCTCTCATGCTATCAGCTTGGTTGGTGTTGGTGTCATCAACCTTGGAGTCCTTTGGAGTAGTCATCTGTTTGGGTTTGAAGGGAGATTTAGAATAAGTAAGATATTTCTAAGGAATTATTTCTAAACACACATGTCACAATTCACACAAACAATGTGCATGTAATCACAAACAATCACTTCACTTAAACAGCAAAGTTCAAACACATTTTTAGGCAACAAAATATTTTTGTCACACCACATAAGTTGGTGGTTTTGACTTAACTATAAATGGTGGTCCATCTATATGGTTTACTTGTGATCTTTCCTTCCTTCATGATTCTTCTGTATGAGATCTTGGTTTCCTTGAGAAAACTCTTGGTCACAATACTTCAAGTTGTTGATGGCTTCTTCTTATTTTGCATTCCCTCAGTCTCTAAATCTTGAGCAAAATTTCCTTGTTTCACTTGTGGTCCTTAGTAGTTTCCAAGTTGGAAGTCCTTGGTGAACATGCTGAAGATGTTGAAGTCATTAGAGTTGAAGATGTTGAAGTCATTAGAGTTGAAGATGTTGAAGTCATTTGCACATGGTGTATTCTTTGGTCATGGGTAGGTTTTTCCATCAAGTTGAAGTAGAAGAGGTGTAGAGTTAAAACCAAAATGGTTGAGGAAAGAGTTTACAAGTGTTTTTGTAAATAAGTCTTGGATCAAAATACAATTCCTATTTTTCTAAGGGTTTTTGTCCAATCCTAGGGTTACAAATCCTACAGGCAACACAATGCTCTGATACCATCTGTAGAGGTCCCAACCCAATAAGGTAGGTTCCTCCTGTGTTTTACAATGCTAGTCCCTGGATCAATAGCTAGCATCCACAGTTAAGACGTAATATCAAGATACAAAGGTCATAATATAAATTTATAACCAGGAATAACATAAGGTTATTACATCAAACATAGCTCATTTGGCTATTACATTACATTTGCAGCGGAATAACTATAAGTATGGGTCCATCATCTTCAAAGTGCCACAGGCAGATGTTGGTTGTAGATTTTGTAGTCCTAGTCAATCAAACAATCTTCATTTTGAAAAACAATCAACCTGCAACATTACAAGTTACAGCCACAAGGGTCAATACATTTTGAATTGTATTGGCAAGCTTCACTTTTATGAATAATATGAGTGGATCCTATCTTTACATGCATATTGGGCTAAGTAGAGTTTAAGGCTTATTTGCATAAAGCAATATTTTATCCTATCTTTTCAAAACGGTTTTAAAGTCTTTTGTCAAACTTATTTTCCAAGTTCCTTGAACTCCTTGGTAGAAACTCAAGTGTTCAAAACCTTGTCAAAATCTCTTGAGCACCTTGGTAACCCCAAGTGCAACAAGTTTTGTCAAAACTCATGAGTTCCTTGGTAAAGCCCCAAGTACATCATGCTCTTGAGCACCTTGGTAACCCCAAGTGCAACAAGCTTTAAAATCTCTTTGAATTCCTTGGTAGACACACAAGGGCATCAAGTTTTTATAATTAGAAGTTGGAATGTCGAGATCTCCCATAGTTCAAACTTTAGTTGCTCAGTATTGTCCATAACCGGGGACACGGCTAAGTACTTAGATTTTATTAACTTCTGCAGAAGGAGTACACTTTACCCACATGACACAAACCCATCTTGTTGCCACCAGTGGCCTACTGGATTAGTGCTCACCAAGATGGAGTACTGGCAGATTGAGAATGTGACGAAGTCTTTCCAAAAGGTCCTCCCATACATCATTGCTAGCTTTGTCTTCAGCCCCCATGAAGCATTCCAGATCCCCATGTCCAGCAACTAAAGACAATGTATGGGTCTTCCTAATGTAATTGACTAAGCCAGAGCCATAATAGCATGTGGTTGTACATGAAAGCCACAATTGGAGAAGCATGTTTGATCTCTAAGCTTCCTAGGTGGTTTTCTTTTGGAGCCCAACACAAAGTGATTTCCATAGACATGGTTCCCTTTGGTTGCCACCTTCTCCAAAACTTAAAGTATCCTCCACCTAGGTGGTTCATTGAGTCCTTGTTTTATTATGTAAAACACAAGTCCTTTTCTCAATCTTTGTAAAATCTCAACATGTATCTCTTTTTCAAATTATAGCATTTAGCATGGCTAAGCATGTACAACTTCAATATTTTCACTAAGGAGTGTATAGGGAATCCTATTAGGATTTAGCATAGCATAAGTACAGAAATATCTTTTCATGCATATTTTCAAAATCCACTAAGTATAATAAAAATAGTAGGACTTTTGTATGATAGTGTAACTTGCCTTTTTGATTAGGGAATGATAGTCACTTCTTGATCTTTCTAGTCTCACACTTTGCTAATTTTACTACAATCAAACAAGCATAGTATCAAGTAGCATTCCAACATTCAAACAATAATTCACATACACAAAGCAATGGTTCCTAAGTCTTGTAAAAAAAGAGGGTTCTATTGCAAAGTTGGTCTCTTATAGGTTTATAAACTTTGTAAGGTCCACATTGGTCATTTACCAAAATGGCAAAGTCATTAGTTAGAGGTTTTGCCCAAAGTCTATTTTAAAATCCATTCAACATTTTATGTGGTGAAAATTATTCTTTTTAAAGTAAGACTTTATGTTTTTCACCAAGTAGGTTGCCCTTGGCAAAGTTTGGTGTTTTGGGTCAGTAAGTTTGGTCCATAACATTTTCCCAAAGTTTTCCTTGCACAAACTTTTCCATATTAAAATCAATGAGTTTTATTTGGCTAGAAAATGACTAAGTTAACTAATTCAACTTAAATTTCACAAAAATCATTTTTAACACTATGGGTTGGTTCCTAGGGTCAGTAGGGTCACACAAATCCATTTTGCAAAAGATTTAATCCTAAAATCAATTTTAAACAGTTTTTATACTCTAAACAAGTACACAAATGTTTCTGTAATTTCAAACAAGCTAACAGATACTATTTTCAAAACTAAGGCCATGGTTGGCTAGGGCTTGTTCTCCTGATTTCATTGATATAAAATTTGCCAAATTTGGACGTGTGGTTTGAAAGTTACAAGGGTTTGAAATTTGCAATTAAATCTGTTTTTCAAACTTCTTTTAAACAGATCTAGTGCCACGCGTCGTGTTCCTATTGGTCCATACCGGTTCGGTTGGATCGCGGCTGTGGGGCGTTGGATCTAGTTAGATCGAGTGGTCCAGAGGACGTACCCCTTCAGTGTTTAAGTAATCTATCCGATTCGTTCGATCCAGATCTAACGGCTATTACTGCCTGGTCACAGATGGGCGGCGCTGCGCGGCGGCAGACGGCGGCGGCGCTCTGGCGGTGGAGTTCCGGCTAATACAGGAAGCGAGAGAGAGGGAGGAGTGGCTTACAGTGATCGTCGAGGCACGGGGATGCTCAACCTGCTCGCTTCGGTCGAAGGGGCGCACTGAGTTGTCCTAGATTGCTCGCCGGAGTTAGAGCTGGCGTCAGACGGCTCTGTTCGTGGTTGACGGCGATGCTGTAGATCACGCGGGGGCAAGACAGGAGCATGGTCAGGTGCGTAAGACCAAGGAGAAGACGCTCGTGTGATCGAGGAGCAGAGGGGCGGTCGGATTTCACCTGGGGAATGCGTCGGAGTCGGAGGCAGACGCGGCGGTGCTCGGAGTTTGTCGAGGACGGTGTTTTGGGGCGCTCGCGGTCGAACGAAGAGCACAGGGAGGTTTGTCTGGGAGTGGGGAAGCTTGCTAGGGCGCTCTCGAAGGCAGGGGTGGCGTGTACTAGCTGGGATTGGAGATGGAAGCTCGTCGGAGCAGCAGCGGTGCAGGAGTGATTGGCGACAGCCTAGGGGCGACGAGGGAGTGGCGACAGAGGAAAAAGGAGGGGGAGATGCTGGCGCTTAAGTATGCAAGGTCAGAGGCGGGATTAACGCAGCCATTATGAAGAATTAAGCGCGCGGATTGATGACAGGGAACGGCAGCGCGGTTTTGGGGAAGAAGGGGTCGCGCGGGTGAGGACGACGAACAGGAGCGGTGGGGTCCACCTGTCAGTGGGAAAAGATACGAGGAGGAGGTCCACCTGTCATTCTCTGTGCGGGTCAGGTAGTTGGTTCGAATCGTTTTCTGCGGGGAAGGGAGCTGGGCTGGTTGGTGGGCTTATTGGGCTGCCTGGGCTGGGTCTGTCCTTTTCCATATTTTTTCTGCTTGTTTGTTTTATTCTTTTCCCTATCTAATTTCTGATTTGATATTCAAACAAATGATTCAATCCATAATGCAACCATTCAACAATTCAAACTTGTAATGAGTTTTTGGTTCTGTTTAGTAGCATAAACCAACTTCCAAAACCAAATAATATTTTAAATCTTTTTAGGTTCCATTTATTAATTAAATAAAATGGACCATGGTTTATTAATAAAATAGGGTTTGCTTTTAATAAAATCTTTATTTGAATCCTAAATATTTTTTTCAAAACCAAATCAGTAGGTTTTATTTGGAAATATTAAATACTTGGATCTTGTTTTAAAACCAAATAATATTTATTTTAGAATCCATTATAAATTAAATAAAATAGACTTTCATTCATAAATCAACTAGGGTTTGTTTTATTGAGAATGTTTATTTAAAATCTAAAATAAAGCTAAAACACTTTAGTAGGTTTTAATTATGATTATCAAATATTTGAGAAAACTTATTTAAATATTTTAATAAGTTTTGATGTTTCAGTTAAATTAGTAAAACCTTTTATCCAAATAAAGTTGGATATTAAACTCTTATTTATTTATTTAAAACAACTTTTGCTATTTTTATTCAAAACAAAATGTTTTAAACCCAAAGCTTGTCCAAGGTTTAATTTGGTTTATAAAATAATCTTTATTTATAAATCCATTCTTTTCTTTTGAATACCCAGTCATTTTATTAAGAGATCTAAAATAGTGGTTCCAAAACATTTTAATTTCCTTTATTAAATGTTTATCTTTATGAATCCCTTGAGGATTTTATTTAAAATGGGTTTGAGGTTCCAATTGGATTCAAAAAGTTTCTTCTGGCTCTAAAAATCAAACAAAGTTTTATTTTATTCATTTATTTTCACATTGCAAGATTTGGAAAATCTTGGGATGTGACAGCTAGGGAGGCGGTCGTTGATGGGAGACGAGAGGAGGGCAACCTGAGCGGGCCTCTAGCAGCGGGCGGTCGCTGATCGCGAGATGGATGGACGCGGGGCAGAGGGGGCGGTGCTCCTGCGCGGGGAGGAGGTCGAGGAGGAGCTCGGCGGGGTGGAGGTTGGAGAGAGGAGAGGAGGGCCAGCAGCGGCGGCCGAAGAAGAGGAGGTAGCAGGGCTCACGCGGGATCGAGAGAGGAGGCGCAGGCGGCGCCGGACGCGATTTGCGGGCGAGGCGCGGGGTCGGGGGAAGAGAGAGGAGCGGGCCGCACGCGAGGGGTAGGTGGGGGACGGGTTCGATCGGGGTGGGGCCAGACGTTGCTGCAGGTGGGGTCGGGTTGAGCGGGGTCTGCGGGGTGGAGGTGTGCAAGCTCTGGGGTGCGTGGGTTGGCGGCGGGAGATGGGGTGTGTTGGCGGCTGGGGTAGGCTAGTTGGGATTAGGGTTAGGGTTTGGTCTGGGTGTAGGTTTAGGGTTTATTTTGGGTAGTAGGTGGTCTGGTCGGTTGGGCCTTGGTCCGGCCGGCTGGACTGCCTCCCCGATAATAATTATTTTATTATTTTTATAAAACAAAACATTTTGAAACATAGTTTTATACAAATACAAGATCCGGAAAAGATCAAAGTTTCGCATTTGAATAAAGAGAGGGGCATTTGTAGAAAACAAAATAGGGCTTTTAGAAAATAGTTTAGTGCAGAAATATGCATGATGTCATGATGATGCATAAATAAAATAACACGCGATTTTCTAGTAATGAATTTACCCGGGGTGCTACAGTATCGTAGTACTTTCGATAAATAGGAGTATCGATCCCAACGAGGAGCAGAAGGTGTTGAATAGTGGTATGGAGCAGGAAATCTCTGTAAATACTTAAATCAACAAAACAAAGCGCAAGTAATAAAGACAACGAACAACTGTAGCAAGTGTCCCAATCCTTTCTTATCAAAGGACAAGCCGGTGGAAATACTTATAAGGACCAAACGTTCTCAAGGACACATGGGAATTCTGTCAAGTGCTTTTGCTTCATATAGCTAAGTACTCTTCTTTGGTGTTGTAAGTATTGTGTGGGTGAACTTGTGCTAATGTACCAACCTTACTTGGACTAATACATACTTGTAATTAAACACCCTACAAGCACCCGCAACTACAGGAAAGCAATTAAGATATAAACCTAACCACAGCCCTAAACTCTGAGATCCTACGCTCTGTGAGGTTCCCAACCTTTAATAAGGTAGAGATCCCTGTGTTTACAATGCTAGTCCCTGGATCAATAGCTAGCATCCGCAGTTAAGATGTAATATCAAGAAACAAAGGTCATAATACAACTTTATAACCAGGAATAACATAATTTATTACATCTTACATAGCTCATTTGGCTATCTCATTACAATGCAGCAGAATATAAAAATAGCATGGGGTCCTTCATCTTCAAAGTGCCACAGGCATACATGTTGGTTGTAGACTTGTAATCCTAATCAATAAACTTCACTAACATCAAACAAACCTGCAACATAATAAGTTACAGCCACAAGGGTCAATACATTTGAATTGTATTGGCAAGTGATACTATGGTAGTATAGTGGAGTCTATCATCTATATGCATTTGGCTAAGTGGAGCTTAGGCTTGCTTTGCTCAAAATAGATTTTCCTTATCATTTGAAAACACTAAGTTTTTGCTTGATAAAATCACCCAAGGCATCTCCCAATAGAAATTGGTGATCCTTCAACCCTTGTTCAACCACAAGATTTTAACTTAGAAATTGGGATGAGGAGATTCTTGATAGCTTCCATGTCTTGATGCTCAAATTGTCCTTTACCAGGGACATGGCTAAGTACTTAGATTTTACACTCTGCAGAGGTGGTGCACTTTCCCCACAAGACTTGGTTTCACCAAGACAAGATCTTTCAGAAGCCTTCCCTTAGACCAGAATGGACGCGTTCCAACCTATCATTCCCCTACCACCAACTGTCCATTTGGCTAAGTTATTGCAACCTATATGATCCAGGCAGAGCCCATAATGCCAAGTGGCTGCACTTGAAGCTTCTCAACATTTGACATCTCAAATCTCTTTGTTCCTGGGTGGCCATCCACAAGTGAGATACACAAGGTAAACCATAGAAATGGGCCTTGTGAACCACTCAACACAAACCATTCCTTCCATTCCACCCAGGTGATTCATTCACTTAGTTGTTTTATTAAACAAAACACAAGTCCAAAGACTTAGAAATATTCCATAGCATGAAATATAATCCACCCTTGTTTTCTACTAGCTAAGCTAAGCATGATAGTAGTAGGAATCTTAACTTAGGAAATTCTACTAAGGTTTCATCTACTAGGATTTCCCATGGCATAGTTTACACTTAGCAAAAATTCCATGCAAGTCCTACTTAGAAATATCACTAATGCATAGTGAAAATAATGGGACAAAAGTATGGAGTATCACTTGCCTTTTTGGTAGATAATATAAGTTCACTCCTTGTCTTTGCAATGATCACACTCTTCAAATCACTACAATTCAATCAAGCAAGGCACAATTTCAATCTACCATTCAAGCAACATCACATAAAATAATAGAAACAAGACAATGCATGCAAGCATGCCAAAGTTTGTTTTATTTACAAAAGTGGTTTATAATAGGTTATAAACATTCTAAAACACTTATTGGTCATTTTATAAAGTGGCAAAACTATTTGCAAAAGATTTTACCTATAAACCTTTTTTAAACCAAATCATTATTTTATGTGGTTGAAAATGCCTTTATCAAAGTAGCAATCTTTATAGGGTTCATCAAATACATTTTTAAATCATAAAACTTGGTGCTTGGGGTCAGAGAGTTTATTCCAAAACATTTCTCAAAGATTTTCTCCCAAAAGCATTTTTAATAAATAAACATTATTTTTATTTGACTAGAAATGGTTTAAATCAAAAGTTTATTCTTTTGCTTCACCAAATATGTTTTTGAAACCACAAATTGATTCCTATGGTCAGTAGGTTCAAAACAAACCATTTTCCAAAGGTTTTATATCAAAAATCATTTTAGAACAAATTTTCTATTCTAAATATGCCTACACAAGTTTCTGCAAAAACAACCAATTTAACAGAAGCATTTTACTAAACAAAGTGCATGGTCAGAAAGTAATTGTTTTGCTGAATACATTGATATAAAATTTGCAAAATTTGGACGTGTGGTTTGAAAGTTATGAATTTTTCAAATTGGCACATCAAATAGAACAATTCTGTTTTTATTCAGACAGACAAGGCCACGTGGCTTGTTCTTATTAGTCTGTACCGTTTCGCTCGGATCGATTTCTGACAGCCGTTGGATTTAAGTGGGATCGCACGGCTCAGAAGCAAGCGTACCCCTTCGGTTAAATTCTATCGTGGCCATGCGATCAAGATCGGACGGTGCACAGCGTGCTTGCCATCGAGTGGCGGCGCTGGCGGCGGCAGGTGGCGGCGGAGCAGTCAGACGGTGGCGGTGTCGATGCTACAGGAAGCGAGAGAGTGAAGGGAGATGCTCACCGAGTTCTTCGTGGCGTGGGGAAGCTCAAGGTGGTATTTGCTGGCAAAGGGGCACTCGGGGTCGACGGGAATTCTTCACCGGAGTTCGTGGAACCGTCGGGTGCGGTCAGTCATCGACGAAGGCGACTCTAGGGTGCACGATAGAGCAAGCAAGCGGCATGGTGAGACGCACAGACGAGTGGAGAGTATGGGAGCATCAAAGAGGAGTGGAGGCGCGGTCAGAGTCTACCTGGAGGCTTCGTCGGAGAAAAAGCAGACGGCGGCGCTGCTGGTCATCGTTGTTGTCGACGGTGGGGGGCACGCGCGAGCGAGCTGAGGGTGCAGAGAGATGCGCCAGGGACTGGGGGTCACGCTCGTGTGCTCGAGTAGGCGATGGGCGATGTCGACTGGCCGGAATTGTCGCCGGAGGGCGTCGGAGGCAGTAGAGCTTCGGAGATGATTCCGAGCAGCCTGGTGGCGGGGAGGGTGTGGCGACGGAGGGGAAAGAGAGAGGACGTCGAGGCGCTTAAGATGGTATGGTCGCGGGGTGATTTTACTGCGGCGTTACTGCGTATTTACTCGAGTCTTAATCTACTGCAACGGCCGGCGAGGTGAGGGGCGGAGTCAGTGGGGTGAGGAAGACGATAACGTGGCGTGGCCTGCGTTGTCAGCGAGAGGGACGGGTCTGCGGTGGGGTCCAGCGGTCAGTGAGGGTGTGGGTTAAATTCCTGGTGTGGAACGTTTTCTGCGGGGCGAGGAAAATGGGCTTAGTGGGCTGGCCAGATGGGTTGGGCTTGTTTCCATTTTTTTTATACTAATGGTTTTTCTTTTTCCCATTTGATTTTCTGTTTTGATTTTGTTTAAACAATTTAAACATTCATTTGAACTCAAACCTTTGCCAAATTTTGTGAAGACTCAAATACTGATTAATAGTATATTCTGAAGTCAATTTTGGGAATAAATCTTTATTCTCTTTGAGGTCTTTTAATTATTTTAAAAAATAGGCTCTAATATTAATTAAATAAGATTTAATAATATTTTTCATTCTCTATTTGAATTCAAATCACCACCAAACTTTGGGTGTATTTTTATTCTGTTTAACAACATATTTCAAAGTTCAAAATAGAATAATGCTTCTATTCTTTTAGGATCTATTAATAATTAAATAGATAATCCATAATCTTTAATTCAAATAGGTTTTAATTTATTTGAAAAACTCTTTTTGAAATCTAAATAATATCAAAATCTTTTCAGTAGGTTTCATTTGAAAACTAAAACACTTGGAAATCTTATTTAAAATAAATTAACAAGTTTTAGTGTTTATTTAAAATGGAAAAGCCTTTACTTTAATAAAATTGGATATTAATAAATCCTCATTATTTTATTTAAATAAACCTTTACTCTTTTTATCAAATAGAAATATTTTATTTCAAAAGCTTGGCCAAGATTTAATTTGGCTCTATAAAATAATCCTTATTTCTATTTCTACCTTTGCTTTAAAAAAACTATACCTTTTTATTTAAAGATCCAAAAATAGTGATTCCAACTATTATAATTGTATTTATTATTTCTTTACCTTTTTAATTCCTTTAGGGTTATTTGCTCACCATTTGGTATGGATTTTAGATAAGGGCTTTATTAGTTTTGGAAATTAATTTTCCTTACCTTATTAAATTCATAGGATTTTATTCATGTCTCCAAAGTAAGTGAAACCAATCTCTATGGTTTTATAATATTTCTATTTGCATTATTGATCATTTTGAAATGTTTGTTGACAAATTTTATATGGATCCAGAACCATGGTCTTAGAGATATCTTGGAAATGATTTTATTCTATTAGGGTTTTAGGGTTTTGGTTTGTTTCTCAAGTGTTTAAATTTCCAGATGCATTTATGAAGAATGCATTTCACTTGATTTGAATTTAGTTGGGTTCAAACATTAACCAAAGTTTGTTCCAGATGGGATTTTAAGTTTCCATCTAGAAACAAAAGTTTCTTTTCACCCTAAATTTCATCAATTATTTATTTTGTTTATTTATTTTTCACATTACAAGATTTGGAAAATCTTGGGATGTGACACGCTCCCTTGTGCAATTGTGTCCTAACGGGGGTTGAGGTTTCTGTCACTCCTGCAACCCCACAATTAGTAGCCAAATACACAATGCATTCCCCTAGGCCCATAAATGGTGAAGTATTATGTAGTCGACGTTCACATGACACCACTAGAATAATAGCACCACAACTTAAATACTAAACCAATGAATAATAACTCAACACAAATCCACTACAAACAACATGACTTCTCCCATGTCCTCAAGAACTAAACGAACTATTCACAAGACATCATATAGATCAAGATCAAAGATGATATGGTAATGGATAACAATCTGAACATAAACAATAATCCAATGGTTCCACTCACAAGCATCAACTACAATAGTAATCAACACCGAGAAAGTTTCCCCTAAGAACTAATGCACGATCCAACACAATTGTTACAACGGGATGGAGTGGTGAGGATGGTGCTGGTGGAGATGATGGTGTGGATGATGATGATCTCGATGAAGCCTAGCTCGATGATGGTGTTGATGGTGACGATCTCCCCTCTCCAGGAAGGGATTTCCCTAGTAGAAATCTGTCTGCCAGAGAGCTCTTTCTCTCTCGGTGTTTTCTTCCCCGCAGAGGCGGCGGAAATATTTCTGTGGTCACCCCCTGGTATTAGGGTTCCGAGAGGAAGATATAGGCAAGAGGGCGGAGTCGGAGGCCGGCCAGGTGGGCCACACCTGCCCTAGGCACGGCACAAGGGGGACCCGTGCCTAGGGGGTGTGGCCCCCCTGTGGCCCAGCTACACCTCTCCTTCTGGCTTCCTTCGTCTTTTGGGAAAATATAATTTTCCAATATTTTTCTGGTATTTTTCTGATCTTCGCGAAATTGCATCAAAACACCTCTTTTTCCATCAGAACCATGACTCCGGCAGTCCATCCTCCAAGAATCATCCATCATGCAAAAACAGAGGAAAAGACATAAGTAACACCTCATAATAAGACATATATCAATGAATAGAGGGAAATTATGACATAGAATGGTGATGCAAATTGGAAGTATCAGGGTTAGCATCTGAACCCCCTCCGGTATTAAGTTGCAAGCAACAAACAAGTGCTTTAGTCAAAGTGTGTAAGGTAAACATTCCACTTGTTCCATGAACAAGAGACCGTTGTTTTTTTCCTAGTGGCAACAGCACATCTACAACCTTAGAGATTTTTGTCACTTCCCTTAGATTAAATAGAGGCATGAACCCACTATCGAGCATAAATACCCCCTCTTGGAGTCACTACCAACTACTTGGCCAAGATAGCTACTAATAACGGAGAGCATGCAAGATCACAGACAACACAGACATGATAGAATCAATAAGACAAAACCATTAATCAATCTGACATAATAATCTCAATATCCATCGAATCCCCGCAAACACAACATGCATGATTACAAATAGATGAGATCTTGATCATGAACGGAGCTCACAAGATCTATACATGAAAGCACAAAGGAGGAGATACAACCATCTAGCCACTACATGAACCTGTAGTCTAAGGTGGAACTACTAACACTTCATACCGGAGGTTGGCATGATGAAGAAGAAGGCCTCCAGGATGATCTCCCCTCCGGCAGGGTGCCAAGAAGAGCTTTAGATCCCCCCGATCTAGGGACGATGGTGGCGGCGGCTACATATGGTTTCATGGAATATTGATCGGGTACTTAGGGTTTAGGCATCGGGGGCTTCTTATAGGCGAAGAGGCGAGGCGGGAGGGCGGCCAGGGGGCCCACACCCTGCCCAGGCGCTGCCTAGGGTGGGCCCGCGCCTAGGGGGTGCGGCCGCCCTATGGCTCCCCTCTGTCTCTCCTCTGGACTCCGTGTTCTCCTCGGTGAAATATTGACTTTGGCTTTTGTCCCGTCCAATTCCGAGAATATTGATTTTCTGCCTTTCTGGAACCAAAAACAGAAGAAAACAGGCAACTGGCACTATGGCATCTTGTCAATAGGTTAGTACCAGAAAACATATAAAAACACCTCAAAGTGTAGAGAAAGCAAAGAAAAGTAGATACTAAACAAGCATGGAGCATCAAAAACTATAGATACGTTTCCGACGTATCAAGCATCCCCAAGCTTAACTCCTGCTCGTCCTCGAGTAGGTAAGTGATAAAAGAATAATTTTTGAGGTGACATGCACCATCAAAACCAAGATCAAACCATTTGAAAGCATTGAAAGCTGGGATCAAAGAACTCTAAACATGAGCATGAAAGATGGAGTTCTAACAGTAAGACAAAGTAACTATGCATGCATCATGAAAGGCTACAAACAAAGATCATGAATAACATGCATTGAAAAACGTTTGTTTGTTTCACATACATAAAACATAGCATAGTGGCATTCAGCTTGTCCCTCATGGAGTACAAATAGATGCATAGGACACCTTCAAAGTTCATAAGAGTGACTAGATACAAATAGCACAAGAACAAGCAATATCAACAATATGCAACAATCATTAAGTTTTGGGACACAGCACATAGAACTAAGAATGGCAACTATGCTATCTTAACTGGTGCCTAAAGGTAGAAGGTAGAAACTCAATATAATGGTGGAAGAAAGGCCCTTCATAAAGGGAAGCCGGGATTTCAAGTTTCAAAAAGAGCTTCCAAAAATTATGGTACTTGTTAGCTTCCAGCCCTCATTGCCCCTATCATAAGCATCTTGAAGTGATTAAGGTTAAAGTGAACAAACTATGGAGTATATGCTTTAAAAAGTATAAGTTGGCAATCTCATGTCCCTTGAATACGAGGGCCGTTCCTCATGCTACTCAACTTTAGTCACCTGTAAGTTCTTGTCATAGTAAGTACATGTGTATCATAGAGAACCGCCAACGGGGTACCCATTGCACATGGTACAGGAGATATCCCATAACCAAAATGACAAGGCAAGCAGACAATGAGCATCTCAGCAATCTTCTTATTTACCATGGGAATATGGTGCTTTTTTCTCTCTTTCCTCTTTTCAATCGTGTCTCTTTTTTATAAGAAAAAAGCTTTATAGATGTCATTATAGTGATGCTGCAAGTTTCCACTATGATTAGGCATGGCTTAGGCTAGCGGCCCATACGTTTCTCTAACACACATACATAACTCCATGGACTTACAAGCTCCCATTTTATTTCACACCGACGACATCCATAGACAAAAGAGCAAGATATCAACTGTGTACAAAGTACAAGTGCAATATTGAAAGCGTTCCCCGTGACAGCACAGTTCTGCTAATTCCAACGTATAAGTGCAAGCATATATAACATAGATGACACAATGGTTCAAGTTTATTAGGGGCAAGGAAAATAAAGTGTGCCATCAAGTTTGTGGGAGCTTTAATCAAGTGATTTTCACATATCAAAATACTTTTTAATTGGAAGATAGATGAAAACAAGAATATACTTGGAATGGTGTAACACACCATGCATAGGAATTTATAGTGGACACTTTGGAATAACTTGGTTTCTTGGGAGTTGGAAGCATGAGTAGAGCTTATTCATACAAGTGGAGGCTAGCAAAAGACTGGGAGCGACCAACTAAGAGAGCAATAATGGCCATAATCATGAAGAGCGACAAAACATTACTAATCAAAGCATAGAGTGTTACTACAAGTCAAGGACTAAATGATCATAGAGGATATGGTGACTTGTTCATAGTCATAACTTGGTGTGAGCATGTGCTAAGTCAACCCAGACAAAGCATCAAAGGAGAATACCACAATACTATGTTTTTGCATGCTAAAATAATGTAAGGATGGCAATTTTATCCACGGATCTGGGTATCCACGGATATCCAACCCGACGGGTAAGGGTCTAGAGGACTAATTATGTCCACGGATTTCATGGGGCGGATATCCACTAATTCATGGGGTGGGCATGGATAGTGGTTTTGCTTCATGGATATCCAACGGATACCCGGCTGACACGTAAGACCCACATGTCAGTGAGACATTGTTTTTTACATGTGACATGTTACTCACTAAAAGGCCTAACGATCTATATATTTTAAGTACTTCTTGTTGAAATATTTCTGCTATGATATTCCTATGTATTATCCATAAAATATTTGCTGCAATGCACTATCGAAATTTGCTATAATGTCGCAGTTATGCTAAATCTTGTTATAATTATGTATATAGTATGTAAACCAATGGATTTCCATGGATACAGGTCTGGATCTGGGGCAACATCCATATCCGTGGATATCTTCGTGGGCGGGCTAGAGTGAGGTTCATGGATTTGGATTTGGTATATCCATCCAAACCCGCTCCATCGCCATCCTTAAAACAATGCATGATTCTTTCAAGGCACACTAAGCAATCCCAATTGTTTGGAACAAGTCATGCTATATCAATAATCACTAAGCATAAGGTAAAAACAACACTTATCATGACATGCTAAAGTCTAAGTCACAGTCAAAGCAAGCTCCTCTTGCACTATTCAAGCAAGAACTTTCTACTTCTTTCCAACACCAATCAACTTATTTGAAACAACACAGCGAGAACGGGGGTCCAAACTACTTTATTCAAGCAAACTAAGGAAAGCAAATGAAAACTAATATGCTCCAAGAACAAAACAACAGTGCATGAAACAATAAAAACTAAGTGTCTAGAAAGACGTGAGCTTTTTATTGATAAAGAAGGGAATGCCTTGGGAATCCCTAATCTTTGACGCTTGTACCTCTTGAATATTTATTGGGGTGACACAGGGTGGCATCCCCAAGCTTTAGCTTTTGTCCATTCTTCATCTCATTACATCATTCTCTCTCCACACCTAAATTTTTTCCTTCATACAAAACTTCACGCAGTCTTCATTAGCAACATTAGTGTATTCAAAAGATAATAGACCCTTGGGTTTAGAATTAGAACACCAAAAATTTCACTAAAAACACTATCTACTATAACAATTCCCTCAAAAAGCTCAATTTACCAAAAAGAATCCAAAAAGGAATAATAAGAAGCAAATGCAAATAATGGCAGAAATCTGTCAAAACAGACTAGCGGGTAGAAACCAATTTGTTCGAAGACTTTCTGTTGCTCAAATCAAAAAGTGTTGAACTAACGGAAGTTAGCTAACATACTGGGGGATTTATTCGTAAAAGATAACCTCAATACGACTTACAGAGATTCCTCACGAATTTTTACGGTGGAGAACAAAATTCTGTTTCGGGACAGCAATTCCCCAAATCTTACTTCCCTCTCATTAGAGGTCATTATTGGCACAAAAATCAAACAAAAAGGATAAGGAGAGGTCATTACTGAAGTAATAACTTCCAAGACTCAAGAAAACTCTTGGGTTATCTCCCAACAAGTACTTTTCTTTAACACCTTTAAGTTAGGCACGATATTTTGAGAAGATGCTCTCATAAGAAATATGGATTGAAGTAAAAGAGAGCATCAAGATGCAAATTCAAAATACATTTAAGTCTAACCCACTTCCTATGCATAGGAATCTTGTAAGCAAATAAATTCACAAAGAACAAAGTGAAAGGCGTAGTAAGATTAAACAAGAGTAACTTCAAAACTTTCAGCACATAGAGAGGTATTTCAATACCATGAAAACTTCTACAACCATATTTTCCTGTCTCGTAATAATTTTCAGTAGCCTCATGAATAAACTCAACAATATAGATATCACATAAAGCATGCTTTTCATGATCTACAAACACATAATTTCTATCAAACTCAAAAATAGTGGGATTAAAAACTTCACAGGTTTTACCCAAAGTAGATATTTCAAAATGATCCACAGGAACATAACATTCATCCTCCTTTGGTAAGCATGGGGGACAATCAAATAATGTAAGGGATAAAGAGTTATTCTCATTAGAAGGTAGGCATGGGTAGATCCATTCTTCCTCCTTTTGTTGATCACTCTCCTCCTCTTTTTCATCTAATGAGCTTCTAGTTTCAATAATTTCTTCTTCCATAGGCTCCTACAAGGCATTAGTCTCTTCCATTTGTGGAAAGCATCTATTAAAATATTCAAGAATATAGCCATTTTCTTCTTTGTAATTATCAAAGCAAAATTTAAGTATCTCATAAACCTCATATTCATAAGGTGCATCATCAGTATTTTCAAGAAAACTGGCAAGTTCAAATGCACCCTTGAAGGCAATAAATTCTTCAATTTGTTCCACATCATAAAAGTCATAATTTCTTTTAACATAAGAGGACATGGTAACATTATCATTATACTCACATTGGAAAGGTAGGTGTTTATACCTCCTACAACAATAAGCTTTATCAAAGCAATAAGTAACATTATAAGTAGAGCACACCTCTCTAGCAATAGTATTCAATTTATCAATTTGTTCCCATATGTGTTTCCCTTTTTGTGATAAACGGTGTTCCTTATAATAGTTCTTTTGTTCTTCCGTGAACTCACCTTACCAATAAGAACTAGTTTCAAAGAAATCGTCCATTGATAGAAAGCATGACCAAGCAAGGCAATAATAGACCACCAACTAGAGTAGGAACTAATTTTTTTGTGTGTTTTGATAAGAGAAAGCAAACCAAACTAAACTATTTTTTTCGATTTTTTGATAAAAAGAGGCAAACAAAACCAAGCAAAAGAACCTAAGAAAAACAAAAACAAACTAAAGAGAAAGGTTGAGAAGGACTCCCCTTGTGAAGACGTCCTTAGCCTCCCCGGCAATAGCGCTAGAAGACTTGTTGATGGCGCCTGAGAGCGCTTCATCGAGAATCCCAAGAGCAAGGTGTGATGCAGCACAGCAGCAAGTCTTCCCTCAGTAAGAAACCGAGGTTATCGAACCAGTAGGAGGAAGGAAACATCTCAAAGGTGTTGCAAGCAACTTGGAGACCTGCACAACACAAACTCAATACTTTGCCCCAAAGAAGAGTGAGGTTGCCAATCTCACCGATTGTTGTAACAAAAGATTAACTGTATGGTGTGGAAGGTGATAGTGGTTTGCAGCAAGTAAACGGTAACAGTGGAAGATGTGTCAATGGTAAAGATTGGACCAGGGTCCATAGTTCACTAGAGGTGTTCTCCTTATATAAACAAACATGGCATGCAGGGTAAACAAATTACAGCAGGGCAATTGACAGGACTGAGCAAGGCATAACAATGCAATACTAGACATCATGATCCTATGAGATTCGATTGGGCAATACAACAAGATACATAGACCTCCATCCAACTGCATCTATGACTAGAAGTCCACCTTTGGGTTATCACCCGAACCCCCCTCCCGTATTAAGTTGCAAGCAACAGACAACTGCTTTAAGCAAAGTGTGTAAGGTAAACAATCCACTTGTTCCATGAACAAGAGACCGTTGTTTTCTCCCTAGTGGCAATAGCACATCTATAACCTTAGAGATTTCTGTCACTTCCCTTAGATTAAATAGAGGCATGGACCCACTATCGAGCATAAATACCCCCTCTTGGAGTCACTAGCAACTACTTGGCCAAGATAGCTACTAACAACAGAGAGCATGCAAGATCACAAACAACACAGACATGATAGAATCAATAAGACAAAACCATTAATCAATCTGACATAGTAATCTCAATATCCATTGGATCCCCGCAAACACAACATGCATGATTATAAATAGATGAGATCTTGATCATGAATGGAGCTCACAAGATCTAGACATGAAAGCACAAAGGAGGAGATACAACCATCTGGCTACTACATGAACCCGTAGTCCAAGGTGGAACTACTCACGCTTCATACCGGAGGCTGGCATGATGAAGAAGAAGGCCTCCGAGATTATCTCCCCTCTGATTGTAGAGGTCCCAACCTTTAATAAGGTAGAGATCCCTGTGTTTACAATGCTAGTCCCTGGATCAATAGCTAGCATCCACAGTTAAGATGTAATATCAAGAAACAAAAGTCATAATACAACTTTATAACCAGGAATAAAATAATTCATTACATCTTACATAGCTCATTTGGCTATCACATTACATTGCAGCAGAATATCTATAAAGCATGGAGTCCTTCATCTTCAAAGTGCCACAGGCAATCATGTTGGTTGTAGACTTGTAATCCTATTCAACACACTTCACTAACATCAAACAAACCTGCAACATAATAAGTTGCAGCCACAAGGGTCAATACATTTGAATTGTATTGGCAAGTTTCACTACTATGTAGAAATAAGTGGATCCTATCATTACATGCACATTTGGCTAAGTAGGGTTTAGGCTCATTTGCATAAAGCAATATAGTTTTATCATATCTTTTCAAAATAGTTTTGATCTTTTGTCAAATCTTTCTGAACTCCTCGGAAAACTCCAAGTGCTTCAAATCCCTTGTTGACACCATCAAGTTTTACTTTGAGAAATTGGAATGTCGAGATCTTCCATAGCTTCAGGCCTTAGTTGCTCAGAGTTGTCCATAACCGGGGACACGGCTAAGTACTTAGAATTTTGATCTTCTGCAGAAGTTGTACACTTTACCCACATGACACAATCTCATCTTGATGCCACCAGTGGCCGCTGGATAAGTACTCACCAAGATGGAGTACTGGCAGATTGAGAATGTGACAAAGTCTTTCCATAGAAGTCCTCCCAATACACAATGCTAGCTTGTCATCCAGGCACCAATGTAGGGTTTCAAGTTCCCTTACACAATTCTAGTTAACCTGAAGATGCCAATGCATGGGTCTTCCACTATGTAGTTGACTAAGCCAGAGCCCATTTAGCATGTGGCTGTACACGGAAGCCACTGTACGAGAAACATGTTCAATCTCTAAGTCCCTGGGTGGTTTTCTTCTAGTGCACATACAAAAAGAGATGGCCATATAAACATGGTTCCTTTTGTTGCCACCTTGTCCAAAACTTGAGTATCCTTGTCCACCCAGGTGGTTCATTGAGTACTTGTTTTATTATATAAAACATATATCTTTTCAACTCTTTATATAATCATAACGTGTATCCCATCCCAAATATATAGCTGGGCTAAGCATACTACAACTACAATGTTTCCACTAAGGGAGATATAAGGGTATCCTATTAGGATTTAGCATAGCATAAAATATAGTAGTTCTTATCATGCATGTTACAAAATCCACTAAGTGTAATGAAAAATAGTAGGACTTGGATGATAGTGTCACTTACCTTAGTAGTTGGTGGTGTTGGTACACTCTTTGCAATAACACACTTGACAATCAACGCAATCTATCAAGCAAAACAACCAAGACAAAACAATCACAAGATCAATACTAATGACAACACAAAAATCATGCAAAGTATGCAAACATGCAAGATGGCAATTTTTATTGTACAAATTTTTATAACAAGGTTCTGAACATTACTAAGTGATTTCTGAACATTTTATATTTTCAAGATTACAAATGCAACCATTTGTGCAGTTGTAGCAATTAGCAATATTTTCTAACACTTGGAAAGTACGTTCTCACTAAATAATTTCCACGGTATTATTTATACTATAATAAAATTATATTTTGGTCTTACTGTATAGAGGGTTCAATATACAACCATTTTCAAAAGGATTCACTTAAAAATAATTTACACAACAATATTTATATACTCAAAATACTCCACAAATGGTTCTGTATAAAACGTGATTTTAACAGACTCAAAAATACGAAATTATGGCTTAATGGTGTTCTACACATTTTTATGAATCCGTGGATATATTATTTGTTAATTTTGGATCTATAGAACAAAAGATATGAATTTTGTAAGTTTAAACACCTAATAAACCTTTTCTGGTTTTTTAAATTGAAATCCTACCCACGTGTTGTGTTCTGATTGGTTGATACCGTTTCGCGCGGATCAGCTACACGGCCGTCAGATTTAACTAAAATCGCACGGCTCAGATCTACCAATAAAATCTATAGCTAAGCATGGGTAAATAGGTGCAAAAAATAAAGAGAACATAACCTCAAATTCTACTAAGTAAATCTGTACTAAGCATGTGCAATAAGGCAAAAACTAACAGGGTTTTGCTAATACAGCCGTGGCATGCTAAATTATTAAGCAACATCCATGAGTGACATACAATAAAATAAATCATAAGAGTAGTCCTGACACTTGGTTCATCTAGCCTACTAGCAAGATGAGCAATCAGTACTAATTAAGATTGCAGACACTAACCAGACCAATAAAAAAATAGTAGTAATAGTGTAAGACGGGCATGAACATGATTAATTATTTCCACCAAATAAATCTACAAACAAGCCGGACACATGTAAACAAAATCCGTAGTACAACTACACTAATCAATCAGGCATAGCCGTAACGCATGCAAACAGGTCATCAGGAACACACATACACCTACAAGTAAATATGCTTGTACCGATGCATCAGAGACCTGAACGAGCACTTTTCAAAACTGCTTAATAAATATCAAATATACTCGCAAACTAAAACAACTGCTAGGCTCCTAGGGTTCCTTGGAAGGTTTCCCATGTTGAGATTGAGTTGATCTGACATGTGCAAGGTAGTATACTACAAGGAGGATGCCATTAGGTTGCATTCGTTTCACAGGCGGCACGGTCAACTAGAAATATATGAACATAAACCATGTCTAGAAGATAGGCATATCGACGGGTAGTGCGTGGGTGACAAGATTTTTCATGACGCTCACCTTGCGGCGAATCGGCGATGCAATCGTTCGACGAAGATAACGACCTATGATGAACTTGTGGTGTGGTACGTGGTGGACGATCAACAACTCGAGCGTCAGTTCCATGGACCAGCTCGATCTCCTCCTCCTCGTGGAACTAGTGGCTGCCGCCGTCAAGTCCCTCGTGGCCGGAGCTGCCGGAAACGCGAGCGACGTCTAGCGGCGGTTCAGCAGTTCTCTCTAAGATAAAGGTGAGATAGAAATTCAAAGCTCCCATAGCGGTGTAGAATGGCAAGAGGGTCGCCCTGTACGTGCGAGCTATCAGCCGAATGGCAAGAGGGTCGTCCAGAATGGCAAGAGTGTCGCTCATAATTCATGCAGCGGTCGTTGAATATAGAGTTTAATATTTGGATGGGGATGGCAACCGTTTCTAGTCTAAATTATGGCGTTGATGTCTAAGGCGTTTCTGTTTGGCTGAGTCGTGTCCTGCGGGAAGACGAACAGTGTGGCGTATCGGTTGACGACTCGCTCATTACTATAACCCAGGTATAGGTGCGTTGTGCTGAGATTATGTCGCCATGTGCGTGCGAGCTAGTAGATTAGTAGTAATATATGCATGGTTCAGGTCGAGGGCCTTTGCGTATGCTAGCTTGGGCTGCATGCGCTCGATCGGCTGACTTTGATGGCCTGGGTCGAACTCGCCTAATTAAAATGAGTGTGGCTAGGAGCTGACTGATTTTTTTGGTTTACAGGAAAGAAGGAAATGAGAGGAGAGAGAGTATACGACTTATGCATGCAGTATCCGGACGAAAGTAAAGAGTAGAAAGAATATCAATATGACGTGCTAGCTTTGGTCCTACATTGTTAGGAAGGAAAGAAAAATAGACACTACTACTAGTACGGGAAAGACATAGAAAATGAACGACATGTTAGTGCACCCATGCATGCACGTGTATGTGCACAGCCATAGGACCAAGTCTAAAAATGAAAAGTTTTGAAAGAATCAAATTAAAAAAAATAAGTTAGACAAATCAAAACAAGATACAAAACAAAATACAGGACGTATTGTGAGAAAATATTCTCCCTTTCTTTTATATGTCAAATTAAATTCAAAACATTTGGAAATAACTTTTAACAAATCCAAACAAAATATTTATATTTATTTGATCGCGTTGCAACATCTCTTGGTTTAAAAAAAATCGTCCCATAAAAATTAGGATGTTACAATTCCACCCCCTAAATTTCATCATTTATTTCCTTTTTTTTCACATTTCAAAATTTGGAAAATTTTGGGATGTGACAGGCTACCACCCTTAAAAGAAATCTCGTCCCGAGATTTGGTAAGGCTAGAGGTTACAAGTTGGCTTGAAGACAACTAGGGTACTACCACCCTTAAAAGAAAGTCTTATAGGGTTACATTGATGGTCCACTTGACTATGGGTTCAATACTTGATATCCAAACAAGGAATCCTTATTTGACTCAACTGAGTTAACTAATTCCTGACATCCACATCCTCTATTTCTTTAAGGGTTCCATACATGTCAATGTGGTTCACATGTCCTTTCTGGGCCATATTGGAGTCATTTCCATTGGAGTTTCTAGCATCCTTTCTCTTTTTCTTCTCAGGATAGTCTGATGCATAGTGTCCAAGTTCCTTACAATTATAGCACTGCAACTGGCTAATGTCTTTCTTCCTGAAAGCGTCATGTTGTTTCAGACCAAGGTCATCTCCATTGTCTGTATCATTTACATTATTATCACTTCCATTGTTGTTGTGGTGATACTGATGTGGTTCTGAATCTTCATTGCTCTTTTTGAATGAACGCTTCTTTTGTGATGATCCTGAGTGATACTTGAGTTTATGCTTCCTCTTTCTGTTCTCAACTTGATTCATCTTGTTTTCCAAAATGGTGGCTTTGTCACAGAGTGATTGATAAGTTGGGACATAGGCAACAGCTAGCTGCAGGTTCAACTCATCATTAAGTCCTTCAAGAAATTTCTCCTTTCTCTTAGCATCTGTATCAACTTCATCCGGTGCATATCGTGCCAGATTGTTGAATTCTTCAATATACTCAGCCACACTGAGGTGACGCTGTTTCAGATTGTGAAACTCCTTTTTCTTCAAGTACATCACTCCAGGTGAGATGTGAGTTGTACGGAAACCATCCTCAAAAATAGCCCAAGTTACATCTTCAAGGGGAGTGGTGATCTGAAAGTTGTCCCACCATGTTGCTGCTGGTCCTTCAAGTAGAAATGTTGCAAACCTAACTTTTTCTTCGTCGGTGCAGCCAACAGTCACTAAGTCTTTGTTCACTGAACGTAACCAATCATTGGCTTCCATTGGATCAGTTGTTCCAGAGAACCTTGCAGGCCTAAGTTTCAGAAACTTGGTGAGCATGTCAAGTGCTGGAGGGTTATTCTGATTGTTGTTATTGTTGTTGTTGTTGTTGTTCTGATTCTGTATGAGTGTGGTCATCTCCTGCATCAACTGTGTCTGAACTGCCAACATCTGCTGTATCTCAGGGGGAATGTTGTTGTTTTGGTTGGGGTTGGCACGACGAGGAGGCATCTGTTGGTTTGATAGGGATAAGTATTGGTGGATAGGTTTTTAAGAAGTTTTAACACACAACTCAAAAACAACCAAGTTCAATCAAACAATCAACAAGCAACTATCCACTTAACAACTTATGAACTTAACTCATGAGTTGAAGGAAACAACAAGTTTTCTTGAAAATAATAACTTAGTATAATCATACCTCATAGGTCAATATGATCCATACTCTAACTTGATATCAATGTCTTTTGGTAGGCAATCTAGTGTCTCTTGGTTTTCACTTGTAGTCCTTAGTGATATCTAAGGTTGAAGTCCTTGGTGAAAATGTTGAAGATGTTGAAGTCATTAGAGTTGAAGATGTTGAAGTCATTAGAGTTGAAGATATTCTTAGCTCATGGTGAAGTATTTGGCAATGGGGTAGGTTTTGTCCATCAAGTTGAAATAGAGAGATGTAGAGTCAAAACCAAAAAGGTTGAGGAAAGAGTTTACAAGATTGTTTGTAAATAAGTTTTTGGAACAAAAACAACTCCTATTTTTCTAAGGGGTTTTGTCCAATCCTATGGTTACAAATCCTACAGGCAACACAGTGCTCTGATACCATCTGTAGAGGTCCCAACCTTTAATAAGGTAGAGATCCCTGTGTTTACAATGCTAGTCCCTGGATCAATAGCTAGCATCCACAGTTAAGATGTAATATCAAGAAACAAAGGTCATAATACAACTTTATAACCAGGAATAAAATAATTCATTACATCTTACATAGCTCATTTGGCTATCACATTACATTGCAGCAGAATATCTATAAAGCATGGAGTCCTTCATCTTCAAAGTGCCACAGGCAATCATGTTGGTTGTAGACTTGTAATCCTATTCAACACACTTCACTAACATCAAACAAACCTGCAACATAATAAGTTGCAGCCACAAGGGTCAATACATTTGAATTGTATTGGCAAGTTTCACTACTATGTAGAAATAAGTGGATCCTATCATTACATGCACATTTGGCTAAGTAGGGTTTAGGCTCATTTGCATAAAGCAATATAGTTTTATCCTATCTTTTCAAAATAGTTTTGATCTTTTGTCAAATCTTTCTGAACTCCTTGGAAAACTCCAAGTGCTTCAAATCCCTTGTTGACACCATCAAGTTTTACTTTGAGAAATTGGAATGTCGAGATCTTCCATAGCTTCAGGCCTTAGTTGCTCAGAGTTGTCCGTAACCGGGGACACGGCTAAGTACTTAGAATTTTGATCTTCTGCAGAAGTTGTACACTTTACCCACATGACACAATCTCATCTTGATGCCACCAGTGGCCGCTGGATAAGTACTCATCAAGATGGAGTACTGGCAGATTGAGAATGTGACAAAGTCTTTCCATAGAAGTCCTCCCAATACACAATGCTAGCTTGTCATCCAGGCACCAATGTAGGGTTTCAAGTTCCCTTACACAATTCTAGTTAACCTGAAGATGCCAATGCATGGGTCTTCCACTATGTAGTTGACTAAGCCAGAGCCCATTTAGCATGTGGTTGTACACGGAAGCCACTGTACGAGAAACATGTTCAATCTCTAAGTCCCTGGGTGGTTTTCTTCTAGTGCACATACAAAAAGAGATGGCCATATAAACATGGTTCCTTTTGTTGCCGCCTTGTCCAAAACTTGAGTATCCTTGTCCACCCAGGTGGTTCATTGAATACTTGTTTTATTATATAAAACATATATCTTTTCAACTCTTTATATAATCATAACATGTATCCCATCCCAAATATATAGCTGGGCTAAGCATACTACAACTACAATGTTTCCACTAAGGGAGATATAAGGGTATCCTATTAGGATTTAGCATAGCATAAAATATAGTAGTTCTTATCATGCATGTTATAAAATCCACTAAGTGTAATGAAAAATAGTAGGACTTGGATGATAGTGTCACTTGCCTTAGTAGTTGGTGGTGTTGGTACACTCTTTGCAATAACACACTTGACAATCAACGCAATCTATCAAGCAAAACAACCAAGACAAAACAATCACAAGATCAATACTAATGACAACACAAAAATCATGCAAAGTATGCAAACATGCAAGATGGCAATTTTTATTGTACAAATTTTTATAACAAGGTTCTGAACATTACTAAGTGATTTCTGAACATTTTATATTTTCAAGATTACAAATGCAACCATTTGTGCAGTTATAGCAATTAGCAATATTTTCTAACACTTGGAAAGTACGTTCTCACTAAATAATTTCCACGGTATTATTTATACTATAATAAAATTATATTTTGGTCTTACTGTATAGAGGGTTCAATATACAACCATTTTCAAAAGGATTCACTTAAAAATAATTTACACAACAATATTTATACTCAAAATACTCCACAAATGGTTCTGTATAAAATGTGATTTTAACAGACTCAAAAATACGAAATTATGGCTTAATGGTGTTCTACACATTTTTATGAATCCGTGGATATATTATTTGTTAATTTTGGATCTATAGAACAAAAGATATGAATTTTGTAAGTTTAAACACCTAATAATCCTTTTCTGGTTTTTTAAATTGAAATCCTACCCACGTGTTGTGTTCTGATTGGTTGATACCGTTTCGCGCGAATCAGCTACACGGCCGTCAGATTTAACTAAAATCGCATGGCTCAGATCTACCAATAAAATCTATAGCTAAGCATGGGTAAATAGGTGCAAAAAATATAGAGAACATAACCTCAAATTCTACTAAGTAAATCTGTACTAAGCATGTGCAATAAGGCAAAAACTAACAGGGTTTTGCTAATACAGCCGTGGCATGCTAAATTATTAAGCAACATCCATGAGTGACATGCAATAAAATAAATCATAAGAGTAGTCCTGACACTTGGTTCATCTAGCCTACTAACAAGATGAGCAATCAGTACTAATTAAGATTGCAGACACTAACCAGACCAATAAAAAAATAGTAGTAATAGTGTAAGACGGGCATGAACATGATTAATTATTTCCACCAAATAAATCTACAAACAAGCCGGACACATGTAAACAAAATCCGTAGTACAACTACACTAATCAATCAGGCATAGCCGTAACGCATGCAAACAGGTCATCAGGAACACAAATACACCTACAAGCAAATATGCTCGTACCGATGCATCAGAGACCTGAACGAGCACTTTTCAAAACTGGTTAATAAATATCAAATATACTCGCAAACTAAAACAACTGCTAGGCTCATAGGGTTCCTTGGAAGGTTTCCCATGTTGAGATTGAGTTGATCTGACATGTGCAAGGTAGTATACTACAAGGAGGATGCCATCAGGTTGCATTCGGTTCACAGGCGGCACGGTCAACTAGAAATATATGAACATAAACCATGTCTAGGAGATAGGCATATCGACGGGTAGTGCGTGGGTGACAAGATTTTTCATGACGCTCACCTTGCGGCGAATCGGCGATGCAATCGTTCGACGAAGATGACGACCTATGATGAACTTGTGGTGTGGTACGTGGTGGACGATCAACAACTCGAGCGTCAGTTCCATGGACCAGCTCGATCTCCTCCTCCTCGTGGAACTAGTGGCTGCCGCCGTCAAGTCCCTCGTGGCCGGAGCTGCCGGAAACGCGAGCGACGTCTAGCGGCGGTTCAGCAGTTCTCTCTAAGATAAAGGTGAGATAGAAATTCAAAGTTCCCATAGCGGTGTAGAATGGCAAGAGGGTCGCCCTGTACGTGCGAGCTATCAGCCGAATGGCAAGAGGGTCGTCCAGAATGGCAAGAGTGTCGCTCATAATTCATGCAGCGGTCGTTGAATATAGAGTTTAATATTTGGATGGGGATGGCAACCGTTTCTAGTCTAAATTATGGCGTTGATGTCTACTCCCTCCGTCCGTAAATAAGTGTACTTCTAGCTTTTGCCTCAGTCAAACATAACTAAATTTGACTAATTTTATAGAAAAATATAAAAACATATATTACCTCAAATTGATATATTATGAAACTAGATTTAAAAATAAATCTAATGGTAACAATTTAGTATCATAAATGTTAGTACGTTGTCCTAAAAAGTTAGTCAAACATAGTAAAATTTGACTTAGGATAAGACTAGAAGTACACTTATTTGTGGACGGAGGGAGTAAGGCGTTTCTGTTTGGCTGAGTCGTGTCCTGCGGGAAGACGAACAGTGTGGCGTATCGGTTGACGACTCGCTCATTACTATAACCCAGGTATAGGTGCGTTGTGCTGAGATTATGTCGCCCTGTGCGTGCGAGCTAGTAGATTAGTAGTAATATATGCATGGTTCAGGTCGAGGGCCTTTGCGTATGCTAGCTTGGGCTGCATGCGCTCGATCGGCTGACTTTGATGGCCTGGGTCGAACTCGCCTAATTAAAATGAGTGTGGCTAGGAGCTGACTGATTTTTTTGGTTTACAGGAAAGAAGGAAATGAGAGGGGAGAGAGTATACGACTTGTGCATGCAGTATCCGGACGAAAGTAAAGAGTAGAAAGAATATCAATATGACGTGCTAGCTTTGGTCCTACATTGTTAGGAAGGAAAGAAAAATAGACACTACTACTAGTACGGGAAAAGACATAGAAAATGAACGACATGTTAGTGCACCCATGCATGCACGTGTATGTGCACAGCCATAGGACCAAGTCTAAAAATGAAAAGTTTTGAAAGAATCAAATTAAAAAAAATAAGTTAGACAAATCAAAACAAGATACAAAACAAAATACAGGACGTATTGTGAGAAAATATTCTCCCTTTCTTTTATATGTCAAATTAAATTCGAAACATTTGGAAATAACTTTTAACAAATCCAAACAAAATATTTATATTTATTTGATCGCATTGCAACATCCCTTGGTTTAAAAAAAAATCGTCCCATAAAAATTAGGATGTTACAATTCCACCCCCTAAATTTCATCATTTATTTCCTTTTTTTTCACATTTCAAAATTTGGAAAATTTTGGGATGTGACACTGATAGGGTGCCAGGAAGAGCTTCATATCCCCCAGTCTAGGGACGATGGTGGCGGCGTCTATAAACGGTTTCGTGGAATATTGATCGGGTACTTAGGGTTTAGGTATCAGGGGCTTCTTATAGGCGAAGAGGCGAGGCGGGAGGGCGGCCAGGGGGGCCACACCCTGCCCAGGCGCGGCCTAGGGTGGGCCCACGCCTGGGGGGTGCGGACGCCCTGTGGCTCCCCTCCGTCTCTCCTCTGGACTCCGTGTTCTCCTCGGTGAAATATTGACTTTGGCTTTTGTCCTGTCCAATTCCGAGAATATTGATTTCTGCCTTTCTGGAACCAAAAACAGAAGAAAACAAGCAACTGGCACTGTGGCATCTTGTTAATAGGTTAGTACCAGAAAACATATAAAAACACCTCAAAGTATAGACAAACCAAAGCAAAGTAGATACTAAACAAGCATGGAACGTCAAAAATTATATATACGTTTCCGATGTATCATGTTCTCCTTAAGATAAACAAACATGTCATGCTGGGTAAACAAATTACAGAAGGGCAATTGAAAGGACTGAGCAAGTCATAATAATGCAATACTAGACATTCATGATCCTATGAGATTTGATTGGGCAATACAAGAAGATACATAGACCGCCATCCAACCGCATCTATGACTAGTAATCCAGCTTTAGGTTATCATCCGAACCCCCTCAAGTATTAAGTTGCAAGCAACAGATAACTGCTTTAAGCAAAGTGTGTAAGGTAAACAATCCACTTGTTCCATGAACAAGAGACCGTTGTTTTCTCCCTAGTAGCAACAGCACGTCTACAACCTTAGAGATTTTTGTCACTTTCCCAGATTAAATAGAGGCATGAACCCACTATCGAGCATAAATACTCTCTCTTGGAGTCAATATAGCTACTAGAAACGGAGAGCATGCAAGATCACAAACAACATAGACATGATAGAATCAATAAGACAAAACCATTAATCAATCTGACATAGTAATCTCAATATCCATCGGATCCCTGCAAACACAAGATGCATGATTACAAATAGATGATCATGAATGAAGCTCACAAGATCTAAACATGGTAGCACAAAGGAGGAGAGACAACCATCTAGCTACTACATGGACCTGTAGTCCAAGGTGTAACTACTCACGCTTCATACCGAAGGCTGGCATGATGAAGAAGAAGGCCTCCGGGATGATCTCCCCTCCGGCAGGGTGCCGAGAAGAGCTTCAGATCCCCTGATCTGGGGACGATGGTGGCGGCTACGGATTGTTTCGTGGAAGATTGTGTTGGAGATATGCCCTAGAGGCAATAATAAATGTAGTTATTATTATATCTTCGTGTTTATGATAAATGTTTACATTCATGCTATAATAGTATTAACAAGGAAACCATTAATACTTGTGTGATTTGTAAACTTAATTTGAAGTCCCTAGTATAGCCTCTATACTTCACTAGCTTGTTGGTTGATTAATGATTGTGGTTTCCCTATCATGAACATTGAGATGTTATCAACAACAAGATCATATCGTTAGGAGAATGATATGGTGGACATACTCCTATAGACAAGCGTAGCATAAAGATCAAGTCATTTCAATAGTTCAATTGCTATATGCCTTCTGATACATAGTAACCTGATTCCTTCGACCATGAGATCATGCATATCACCTTTACCGGATGGATGCTTTGATGACATCAAACACCACACCGTAACTGGGTGGTTATAAAGGTGGAATTGAGTGTCTGGAAAGTATTGGTTGAGACACATGGATCAAGAGTGGGATTTGTCCATCCACATGACGGATAGATATACTCTGGGCCCTCTCGGTGGAATGTCATCCAATTAGCTTGCAAGCATGTGACTTGGTCACAAGGGATCACATATCACGGGAACGAGAAAAGAGTACTTATCGGTAACGAGGTTGAACTAGGTATGCGGAGATACCGACGATCATAACCTCGGATAAGTAACATATCGTGAGACAAAGGGAAATTGGTATCGTATGTAAGTGGTTCATTCGATCGCAAAGTAATCGTAGAAATATGTGGGAGCCATATGAATTTCCAGATTCCTCTATTGGTTATTGTTCGGAGAAATGTCTCGATCATGTCCGCATAATTCACGAACCGTAGGGAGACACACTTAAGGATTCGGCGTTGTTTTGAGTAGTTATGGTATTATGAGAAAGAGACCGAATGTTGTTCGGAGTCTCGGATGGGATCCGGGATATCACGAGGTGATCCGGAATGGTCCGGAGAATAAGATTCATATAAGGAAAGTCCCATTTCGGAGTAGCGGAATGATTCCGGTGTTTTCATCGGGAATGTTCTAGAAGGTTCCGGATTGTCCGGCACTCCGGGGGGGGAAGGGTACATGAATGTGTCATTACATATTGGAATGATTGCATCATGTACTAAGTGTTCTTGCTGTCCCAAATAAAGGATTAAATTGAATCCTAAAACAGAAAAGTCAAATGTCCAGTTTGAAAGTCAAACGGCTAAAACAAGAAACTGTGGGAAACAAGAAAGAGGAGTTGGGAACCGACTTGAGGGAGGAGTCTCCTCCCCAAGCCGGCGCGCCACCCAAGGCCGACTTGGGGAGGGACTCCCCTCCCCTGGCCGCGCCTCCCCATCTATAAAAGGAGGGGCAGGGCTCCCCTCCTAGACACACAAGTTTCCACCTCTAAATCTCCGGTTTAGAGCCGTTTTTGTTTAGAGCTTCTAATTGCTTTAGCCAGCGGTTTAGAGCCTTCTAATTGGTTTAGAGCCTTCTAATTGGTGTGTCTAATTACTAGACCACTAATAGCCTCTCTCATAAGCTCCACCATACTCGCACCGGCTTAAGGCGAAGCCCTGCGGGATTTCCCCTCTACTTCCGGTACCACGCCGTTGTGCTGCCGGAATCGCGAGGAGAGTGCTACAACCTCCGCTGCCTGCTGGAACAAGGGAGAGGAAGGTCTTTGTCGAGTACCGAACGTGTGACCAACTGCGGGAGCGCTGCCGGAACGTGGCGCCGGAAGGATCGTCTACGCGATCTTGAGATCGGAAAGAGTACGACTACATCACCCACGAGAATCCGCTCTCGTTAAACGCTTTGGAATCTTCGAGGGTAAGTTATACCATCGACTCGTTGCTACAATCTAGTAGATAGATCTTGGCTTGTTTGTTTGTATGCGATAGAAAATTTTTGTTTTCCATGCTACGAACCCCTACAGTGGTATCAGAGCCGTGTCTATATGTAGATCTGTTGCACGAGTAGAACACAATGGTCATTGTGGGCGTTGATGCTTTTATTGTCGATTGCTTCTTGTGTACTTTGCATCTTGCGGTATGTTGGGATGAAGCGGCCCGGGTTAACCTTACATGACATCGTTCATGAGACTTGCTCCACGCTTGACATGCAACTTGTATTGCATAAGTGGCTTTGCGGGTGCCTGTTTCTCCTAGCATAGTTAAGATCCAATTTACAACGGGTGATCAACAATGCTAGTATCAATGTTGTGGTTCTTGTTCGTAAGTTAGAACGACACTTATTGAAAGCCCCAAACCACGTAAAATATGCAAAGAAAGTAGAGGCGTCTAACTTTGTTTTGCAGGGGTGTGCAGTGATGTGATATGGCCATGATTGTGATTATATTTGATGTATGCAATGTTCCTTATTGTAAGTCGGCAACCGGCAGGAGCCATATGGTTGTCTTTAATTTATGTTAAGACCCGCGTGTCTATTCAAAGTAGTTGTAATAGTTGAAGCCGGTGGACGACAACCATGGAGAAGCGTCATTGACCTTGATGCAATGCCGGTGATGATGGAGATCATGTTCGTGCTTGAAGATGGAGATCGGAAGTACAAAGAAGAAAGGCCATATCATATCACATATATATTGAATTGCATGTGATGTTAATCCTTTATGCATCTTGTTTTGCTTAGTAGACGACGGTAGCATTATAAGATGATCCCTCATGCACATCAATTTCAAATCATAAAGTGTTCACCCTTAGTTAGCACCGTTGCTAAAGCTTGTTGTTTCGAAGCACCACGTGATGATCGGGTGTGTTAGATTCTGCAAGTGTATACAACGTGAGCAAGCCAGATTTGCTCATGCAGAAACTAAGGTTTGATCTTGACGAGCCTAGCATGTACAGACATGGTCTCGGAACACGGATCACCGAAAGGTAAAGCATGAATCATATAGTAGATGTGATGAACATGTCGATTGTTCGCCATTGAAACTATGTCAACTCTCGTGATGATCGGTGTTGATATGGTGGATTTGGTTCATGTGATCACTAAAACAATGTGAGGGATATTGTTTTGAGTGGGAGTTCACCTAGTTTAATTTTATTATTAATTTGAACTCAATTTGTCATAAACTTAGTCTAAACTATTGCAAATATGTTGTAGATCAATGGCAGCCCCTACCATCAATTTTAATGCGTTCCTAGAGAAAGAAAAGTTGAAAAACAATGGAAGCAACTTCGCGGATTGGTTCCGCAATTTGAGGATTGTCCTCACAGCTGGTAATTTGACCTATGTGCTGGATGCACCGCTGGGTGACCCACCTGCAGCTGATGCTCCCGATGAAGTAAAGAATGTTTACCTTGCTCGGAAGAATCAGTACTCCATAGTTCAGTGTGCTATCTTGTATGGTTTGGAATCGGAGCTTCAGAAAAGGTTTGAGGATTCAGACCCATATGATATTGTCGAGGATCTCAAATTAATTTTTGAGACTCATGCGGCAATTGAAATTTATGAAGCTTCTGAAAAGTTCTTTAACTGCAAGATGGAAGAGGGCAGCTCCGTCAGTGAGCATGTGCTTAAGATGTCTGGGCACGCAAACAAACTTCAAAGCTTGGGTATTGTGATTCCTAATGCTTTGGGGATTTACCGTGTCCTCCAATCACTGCCACCAAGTTACAAGAACTTTGTGATGAACTACAACATGCAGAACATGAACAAGACGTTGCCAGAACTCTTTGCCATGTTAAAATCTGCAGAAGTGGAGATCAAGAAAGAGCACCAAGTGTTGTTGGTCAATAAGACCACCAAATTCAAGAAAGGCAAGTCTAAGCAAAAGGGACACTTCAAGAAGGGTGGTAAGAAAGCTACCACGCCGACGAAGAAGACCAGGGCTGGACCTAAGCCTGATACTGAGTGCTTTTACTGCAAGGGAGTAGGTCACTGGAAGCGGAATTGCCCAAAGTACTTGGCGGATTTGAAGAACGGCAACATCAAGAAAGGTATATCTGATATACATGTTATTGATGTGTATCTCACTAGTACTCGTAGTAGTGCCTGGGTATTTGATACTGGTTCGGTTGCTCATATTTGTAACTCGAAACAGGTGCTGCAGAATAAACGGAAGCTAGCGAAGAACGAGGTGACGATGCGCGTAGGAAACGGATCCAAGGTTGATGTGATCGCGGTCGGCACGCTACCCCTTCATCTACCATCGGGATTAGTTTTATACTTAAATAATTGTTATTTGGTGCCTGCGTTGAGCATGAACATTATATCAGGATCTTGTTTATTGCGAGACGGTTACTTGTTTAAATCCGAGAATAATGGTTGTTCTATTTATATGAGTAATATGTTTTATGCACATGCACCTTTGATAGATGGTCTATTCTTATTGAATCTCGATAGTGGAAATACACATATCAACAACATTGAGGCTAAACGTTTGAAATCAAGCGATAATTCGACCTATATGTGGCACTGTCGTCTTGGTCACATCGGAGTGAAACGTATGAAGAAACTCCATTCCGATGGACTTCTTGAATCACTTGATTTTGAATCACTTGAAAGATGCGAAGCATGTCTGATGGGTAAAATGACTAAGACTCCATTTTCTGGTATGATGGAGCGAGCTACGGACTTATTGGAAATCATACATACCGATGTGTGTGGTCCAATGAGTGTAGCATCGCGCGGTGGTTATCGTTATGTTCTTACCTTCACGGATGACTTGAGTAGATATGGGTATATCTATTTCATGAAACATAAGTCCGAAACTTTCGAGAAGTTTAAGGAGTTTCAAAGTGAGGTAGAGAATCAACGTAACAAGAAGATTAAATTTCTACGTTCTGATCGTGGAGGTGAATATCTAAGTTACGAGTTTGGCGAGCATTTGAAGAAATGCGGAATACTTTCACAATTGACACCGCCGGGAACACCACAGCATAATGGTGTGTCCGAACGTCGTAATCGAACTCTCTTAGATATGGTTCGTTCTATGATGTCACTTACAGATTTACCGCTATCATTTTGGGGTTATGCATTAGAAACAGCCGCGTTCACTTTAAATAGGGCACCGTCTAAATCCGTTGAAACGACACCGTATGAATTATGGTTTGGGAAGAAACCTGAATTGTCGTTCCTTAAAGTTTGGGGATGCGAAGCCTATGTAAAGAAGTTACAGCCGGACAAGCTTGAACCCAAAGCGGAAAAATGCGTCTTCATAGGATACCCGAAGGAAACTATTGGGTATACCTTCTATCATAGATCCGAAGGCAAAACATTCGTTGCCAAGAATGGATCCTTTCTAGAGAAGGAATTTCTCTCGAAAGAAGTGACTGGAAGGAAAGTAGAACTCAACGAGGTTGTCGAACCTTCTCTCGAAATTGCGAGTAGCGCAGCACCGGAAGAAGTTCCTGTGGTGCCTGCACCAATAAGAGAGGAAGCTAATGATGGTGATCATGAAACTTCGGTTGAAGTTGCTACAGAGCCTCGGAGGTCAACGAGAACTCGTACCACTCCAGATTGGTATGATTCCGTTATGAATGTCTCGGTGGTGGACAACACCGATGACCCCGAGACATATGAGGAAGCGATGATGAGCCCAGATTCCAATAAATGGCAAGAAGCCATGAAATCCGAGATTGGATCCATGTACGAAAACCAAGTATGGACTTTGGTGGACTTACCGGATGGCCGGAAGGCTGTCGAGAACAAATGGATTTTCAAGAAGAAAACAGATGCTGATGGTAATGTTACTGTCTATAAAGCTCGACTTGTCGCAAAAGGGTTTCGACAAATTCAAGGAGTTGACTACGATGAGACTTTCTCACCGGTAGCGAAGCTAAAGTCTGTGAAGATTATGTTAGCAATCGCTGCATACTATGATTATGAGATATGGCAGATGGATGTCAAAACAGCATTCCTCAATGGAGACATTGATGAAGAGTTGTATATGATGCAACCCAAAGGTTTTGTCGATCCTAAAGATGCTAACAAGGTATGCAAACTTCAACGGTCCATCTATGGATTGAAGCAAGCATCCCGAAGTTGGAATCAACGTTTTGATAAGGTAATCAAAAGTTTTGGTTTTATACAAACTTATGGAGAAGCTTGTATTTACAAGAAAGTGAGTGGGAGCTCTGTAGCATTCTTAATACTGTATGTGGATGACATATTGTTGATTGGGAATGATGTAGACCTTCTTAATAGTGTCAAGGAATATTTGAATAATAGTTTTTCAATGAAGGATCTTGGCGAAGCAGCTTACATATTAGGCATAAAGATTTATAGAGATAGATCGAAACGCCAAATATCATTGTCACAGAGTACATATTTGGACAAAGTTCTAAAGAGGTTTGGAATGGAAGAAAGCAAGAAAGGGTTCTTGCCCATGTTGCCCAATACGACCTTGAGTAAAACTCAAAGTCCGACATCAGCAGAAGATAGAGAAAGGATGAGTAAGACTCTCTATGCCTCAGCCATAGGATCTCTAATGTATGCCATGCTATGTACTAGACCCGACATCGCATATGCTGTTAGTCTAACTAGCAGATATCAAAGTGATCCAGGAGTGGATCATTGGACAGCGGTCAAAAACATCCTTAAGTACTTGAGAAGAACTAAGGATATGGTTCTTTCTTATGGAGGTGATGAACAGCTCGTTGTTAATGGTTACACCGATGCTAGTTGGAACACCGATCCAGATGATTCTAAATCACAATCCGGATACGTATTTATTTTGAATGGTGCAGCAGTTAGCTGGAGGAGTGCAAAGCAAAGCGTTGTGGCGAGATCTTCAACTGAATCGGAATACATGGCTGCTTCGGAGGCTTCACAAGAAGCGATATGGATGAAAGAGTTCATTACAGAGCTGGGTGTGGTTCCTAGTGCGCTGGACCCAATGTCTATCTACTGTGATAACATGGGCGCCATAGCCAATGCGCAAGAACCAAGGTCACACAAGAAGCTGAAGCATATCAAGCTACGTTTTCACGCTATTCGAGAACATATCCAGGATGGGGATATAAAGATTTGCAAAGTACACACAGATCTGAATGTGGCGGATCCGTTGACTAAACCTCTCCCGAGGGCAAAACATGACCAACACCAAACTGCCATGGGTGTTCGGTATATTACCATGTAATCTAGATTAGATGACTCTAGTGCAAGTGGGAGACTGTTGGAGATATGCCCTAGAGGCAATAATAAATGTAGTTATTATTATATCTTCGTGTTTATGATAAATGTTTACATTCATGCTATAATAGTATTAACAAGGAAACCATTAATACTTGTGTGATTTGTAAACTTAATTTGAAGTCCCTAGTATAGCCTCTATACTTCACTAGCTTGTTGGTTGATTAATGATTGTGGTTTCCCTATCATGAACATTGAGATGTTATCAACAACAAGATCATATCGTTAGGAGAATGATATGGTGGACATACTCCTATAGACAAGCGTAGCATAAAGATCAAGTCATTTCAATAGTTCAATTGCTATATGCTTTCTGATACATAGTAACCTGATTCCTTCGACCATGAGATCATGCATATCACCTTTACCGGATGGATGCTTTGATGACATCAAACACCACACCGTAACTGGGTGGTTATAAAGGTGGCATTGAGTGTCTGGAAAGTATTGGTTGAGACACATGGATCAAGAGTGGGATTTGTCCATCCACATGACGGATAGATATACTCTGGGCCCTCTAGGTGGAATGTCATCCAATTAGCTTGCAAGCATGTGACTTGGTCACAAGGGATCACATATCACGGGAACGAGAAAAGAGTACTTATCGGTAACGAGGTTGAACTAGGTATGCGGAGATACCGACGATCATAACCTCGGATAAGTAACATATCGTGAGACAAAGGGAAATTGGTATCGTATGTAAGTGGTTCATTCGATCGCAAAGTAATCGTAGAAATATGTGGGAGCCATATGAATTTCCAGATTCCTCTATTGGTTATTGTTCGGAGAAATGTCTCGATCATGTCCGCATAATTCACGAACCGTAGGGAGACACACTTAAGGATTCGGCGTTGTTTTGAGTAGTTATGGTATTATGAGAAAGAGACCGAATGTTGTTCGGAGTCTCGGATGGGATCCGGGATATCACGAGGTGATCCGGAATGGTCCGGAGAATAAGATTCATATAAGGAAAGTCCCATTTCGGAGTAGCGGAATGATTCCGGTGTTTTCATCGGGAATGTTCTAGAAGGTTCCGGATTGTCCGGCACTCCGGGGGGGGAAGGGTACATGAATGTGTCATTACATATTGGAATGATTGCATCATGTACTAAGTGTTCTTGCTGTCCCAAATAAAGGATTAAATTGAATCCTAAAACAGAAAAGTCAAATGTCCAGTTTGAAAGTCAAACGGCTAAAACAAGAAACTGTGGGAAACAAGAAAGAGGAGTTGGGAACCGACTTGAGGGAGGAGTCTCCTCCCCAAGCCGGCGCGCCACCCAAGGCCGACTTGGGGAGGGGCTCCCCTCCCCTGGCTGCGCCTCCCCATCTATAAAAGGAGGGGCAGGGCTCCCCTCCTAGACACACAAGTTTCCACCTCTAAATCTCCGGTTTAGAGCCGTTTTGGTTTAGAGCTTCTAATTGCTTTAGCCAGCGGTTTAGAGCCTTCTAATTGGTTTAGAGCCTTATAATTGGTGTGTCTAATTACTAGACCACTAATAGCCTCTCTCATAAGCTCCACCATACTCGCACCGGCTTAAGGCGAAGCCCTGCGGGATTTCCCCTCTACTTCCGGTACCACGCCGTTGTGCTGCCGGAATCGCGAGGAGAGTGCTACAACCTCCGCTGCCTGCTGGAACAAGGGAGAGGAAGGTCTTCGTCGAGTACCGAACGTGTGACCGACTGCGGGAGCGCTGCCGGAACGTGGCGCCGGAAGGATCGTCTACGCGATCTTGAGATCGGAAAGAGTACGACTACATCACCCACGAGAATCCGCTCTCGTTAAACGCTTTGGAATCTTCGAGGGTAAGTTATACCATCGACTCGTTGCTACAATCTAGTAGATAGATCTTGGCTTGTTTGTTTGTATGCGATAGAAAATTTTTGTTTTCCATGCTACGAACCCCTACAGATTGATCGGGTACTTAGGGTTTTGGTATCGGGGGGTCTTTATAGGCGAAGAGGCGAGACAGGGGGCACCCAGGGTGTCCGCACCCCCAGGCGTGGGCCCACCCAGGCCGCGCGGCCAGGGGGTGTGCCCCCCTGGTGGCTCTCCTCCGTCTCGTACTCTGGCTCCGTGTTCCCCACTATAAAATATTGACTTTGGCTTCTGTCCCGTATAATTCCGAGAATATTGATTTTCTGACTTTTCTAGAACCAAAAATAGAAGAAAACATGCAACTGGCACCATGGCATCTTGTTAATAGGTTAGTATCAGAAAACATATAAAAACACCCCAAAGTGTAGACAAAGCAAAGCAAAGTAGAAAGTAAACAAGCATGGAACATAAAAAATTATAGATACGTTTACGACGTATCAGAAACCTTGTGCTTCAAAACTACATGGTAGAGTTGGGGACACAAGACAACTACTTTATTTTGTAGGTTGCTTAAAGAAGAAAACTAAAGAAGTCTCTAAGCCAATTATCAGAGAGTTCGATATAAAAAAAGACGCTTTCTACAACACTCTGCACTTGAAGTTCCAACGAGTTGGTATACATAAGGTTGTTGCCATCACCACCCAATCCCTAATTCAAAAATAATGAAGTTGTCAAATGGTCCCACTACTTACCACGTAGGCAATGTGTGCGACATGCACCCACAACATAGTGGGCCATAAAGTACCTGTCCGCGTATAGTGCGTTACGTCACGTCGAATTCACAAACGCGAATCTTGACGCGCGTTTAAGTTATCTCTACACATGCAGTGTCTTCTTTTATTATTTCCAATTAATATGTGCAGCGGACACCCGCTTTTATCATTTCCAATTAATAAAAGGAAATCACTCCTAAGAAAGGTATAAATTAATTGGAGTAAATATTTTATATTTATTAGTTGCTTTATTATAGTAGAGACCCAGCTGGAGATGACAAGGACGATGTGCAGGCCTCCCACATATGATCCGCCTTGGTACTATAAATAGATATGTCTAGGATGGTTGCGAAGAGCACAATCACCATGGTTGTGAACATGCAACGCCTTCGCCACATGATACTCGACAACGGCCAGCCCCATCCTTCCCCTGCTCCAGCTTGGCTTAGTGCCAATCAGGCAGATGCCTCCACCACCGCTGCTACGAGTTATGCCACTGTAGTGCCCAGCCAGCAGGGATACCCATCATCGTACATGGTCACACCACCGCCGGTGGGAGGGCAAGACCAGTACACCGAGTTCCTTGCGCTGGCTGCGGTCGACCTGGCGAAGAGGGGCGTCACCCTCCATGGTTCGCTGCCTTCGCATGAAAGGGTCGCTGGCTATAAGAGGAAGCGTGATGAGCAGCCGGCTCCGGTGCTTTGCGCGACCCATGCACAACAGCAACAGACCATTGTCGTCGACCCCCTCCCGCTCGACCATGTAAGTCCCATGCATGCATGATCACCAAATCAATGGATACTTTCTTTGTCTTCATGGATCTAACTTCTGTTAATTTCTGTGTCGGTCGAAGCAGGTGTCGAAGATGTCGAAGGATCTGGCGGAGCAGAGGAAGAAGCACATGAGGTTGATCACCTCCGTCACAGAGGACAAGGCGGAGAAGCGTCTAAAGGCCAAGGACTTGGAGATGGACCTTATCAAGGGTGAGAACAAGGTACTCCAGGAGCAGGTCAGGAACCTTCACAAGGAGGCCCAGGTGTGGCGTGATGTCGCAAGGTCCAACGAGGTTGCCGTCAATGTGCTCCGTGGAAAACTGCAGCATGCGCTTGCGCAGGCGGCCCGTGGCCGTGGCATTGATGGTGCCAGTTCGCCCTACTTGGGGAATAAGCATGTCGCGTTCTCTAGCGAGGTGTGGAAGCCAGAGGCGGCAGCGAGCGTCAGAAGGTGCAAGGGGTGCGGCCAGGGCAAGGCTATGGTGTTACTACTACCATGCAGTCACCTCTCCGTGTGCACACTATGCGCGGACGGGACTAGGGCGTGCCCGGCGTGCGGATGCGCCAAGACCGGCAGCATCTACGTCAACCTCTCCTGATTTGGGGAAGTAATAGTTCTAGAGTCAACATTTTTTCTTCTGATGAAACATTTTAGAGCCGACTGTGTTGTTGTATCCTTCAGTGTTTTTGTTTCTACTATATGGGGATGATAGGGTTATGGTCGAATGACATGGCTTATAGAGGATGAAATCCCTGTCTTTTCTTTGTTTTAATTAAGTTTTTTTCTCAAATTGGTGTATGAATTGTCCAACAATATGAAGAATAGCTCGCGGTATTGCATCAATGCTTGAAATCGAATTACATATATCATATACTTGCTTTCTCCCTTCCATTTATTGGTTATAGAATAGAGGTGGGCTATGGTAGCATAGCAAGTAGGCATGTGCAAAAAGGGTACATATAGTTTTGAGATCCTCCTAGCATGTAAGTGGAGGCAAAATAGAAGCCAGAATCATATCTGATGGTCCAAAAGATTGATTGAGTTATGCAAAAAAAAAATTCCACAAAGGTGTGTAGTATAAATTCATGCTGATTTGAGTGAATAAGAAAGTGCGTGCGGCGCCGCGAGGGAAAGATTTCTAGGCTTAGGGTTTATACATCTCTATAGCCCAGAAACAACAGAAGGTAGGAAGTGGATCCAGATCAACAGTCTAAAAGATATTGATTTATTTTTATAAAAAGTCCCTAGGGTAGAAAAGGGTGCTATAATTCATGAAATGAAGCATATAAAAGGACATTATTAATTGCATTAATATGGGTATGGCGGAGAAATAACATGTGTTGAGTGACGGTGCATGGGAAGAAATGCCAGCTGGTGTTAGACTTTATGGATATAGCATTGAAATAAAAAGGGGAAATAAACAAGATTCAAATGTATTTGTCACAAATGATTAATTGATTTATGATTTTTTTGGCATGTGTCGCTCCCCCGCGGGCGATCCGGGCGCTTTCCTAGCCACCAGGAGCCACTCCACCTCGTTGTTCCTTCCTCGCCACTGCTAGCGGAAAGTGCCACCAGGCAAATCCCGTGCGGCGTTGGCGGTTGCAGTCCATCCTTTCCCATCCAAGAGGAGAACTGAGCGGCACAATGGCGTTTACCGATGGCGAGGGACATCCAAGTGCGCGAGCAAGCATTGAGCTGGGGTAGTGTGCAAGCACGCAGATGGACGGGGTGGCGCGCGACCACACTGATGGCGTGAGCAGAGCATGGTGGCGATGGGCTCGTAGTAGGCGGGCCTGATATGGGCTTCTTCGAGCTCTGGTGGGCTAGCCCCATGGTGGAAGTTGGTAGGCAGGGGAGCCGAGCGGGCCCCAATGGTGGTTGGTGTTGCTTGTCCCTGGAATCCGGCGGTGTTAGGGGTCGGTCCTAGGGCGGCATGCGATAGTCTAGGTGGTATGGTCGGGAGGCCTAGATCTGGCGCATGTCAGGCTTCTCCGTCTAGGCAGTGTTTGGTGATCAGTAACAATGCTCCCCTTCCCAGTCTTTTTGCGCTCATACTATCGAGCCTCCTTCTGAAGATACGATGAAGATGCTACAGTAGGGTTTCGTAGCATGGAAAACAAAAAAATTCTATCGCATACAAACAAACAAGCCAAGATCTATCTACTAGATTGTAGCAACGAGTCGATGGAATAACTCACCCTCGAAGATTCCAAAGTGTTTAACGAGAGCGGATTCTCATGGGTGATGTAGTCGTACTCTTCCCGATCTCAAGATCGCGTAGATGATCCTTCCGGCGCTGCGTTCCGACAGCGCTCCCGCAGTCGGTCACACGTTCGGTACTCAAAGAAGACCTTCCTCTCCCTTGTTCCAGCAGGCAGCGGAGGTTGTAGCACTCTCCTCGCGATCCCGGCAACACAACGGCGTGGTACCGGAAGTAGAGGGAAGATCTCGCAGGGCTTCGCCTTAAGCCAGAGCGAGTATGGTGGACTATGAGAGAGCCCTCGATGATCTAGGGTTTAGACACGCCGAGGGGGGGGCAAGACGGCGGCTAGGGTTAGCTAGGCGGCGGTGGTGGTTTGCCCTAGGGCGGCGGCGGCAGTGGAGGTGGCGGCGCCGGCGGCTAGGGTTTAGAGGCGGAGGAGTTGTGTGTCTAGGAGGGGAGCCCTGCCCCTCCTTATATAGGTGGAGGAGCCGGCCAAGGGGAGGGGAGTCCCTACACAACTCGGCTTGGAGGTGGGCCGGCGGTGGAGGGGAGGAACTCCTCCCCAACTCGGTTTCCACCTCCCTCTCCACTTCCCAAAAATAGCCGTTTGACTTTCAAATTGCCGTTTGACTTTTTCAAACTAGGATTTGAATAAACCCTCTATTTTGTTAAGCGATGACACCTAGTACATAATGCAATCATACCAACTTGATATAACACATTCATTTACCCTTCCCCTCCGGAGTGCCGGACATTCCGGAACCTTCTAGAACATTCCCGATGAAAACACCGGAACCATTCCCCAACTCCGAAACAGGACTTTCCTTATATGAATCTTATTCTCTGGATCATTCCGGATCTCCTCGTGATATCCCGAATCCCATTCGAGACTCCGAACAACATTCGGACTCTTTCTCATCATTCCATAACTACTCAAACAACGTCGAATCCTTAAGTGTGTCTCCCTACGGTTCGTGAATTATGCGGACATGATCGAGACACTTCTCCGAACAATAACCAATAGAGGAATCTGGAAATTCATATGGCTCCCACATATTTATACGATTACTTTGCGATCGAATGAACCACTTACATACGATACCAATTTCCCTTTGTCTCATGATAGTTTACTTATCCGAGGTTATGATCGTCGGTATCTCTGCATACCTAGTTCAACCTCGTTACTGATAAGTACTCTTTTCTCGTTCCCGTGATGTGATCCCTTGTGAGCCAGTCACATGCTTGCAAGCTAATTGGATGACATTTCACCGAGAGGGCCCAGAGTATATCTATTCGTCATATGGATGGACAAATCCCACTCTTGATCCATGTGTCTCAACCAATACTTTCCGAACACTCAATGCCATCTTTATATCCACCCAGTTACGGTGTGGTGTTTGATGTCATCAAAGCATCCATCCGGTAAAGGTGATATGCATGATCTCATGGTCGAAGGAATTAGGTTACTATGTATCAGAAAGCATATAGCAATTGAACTATTAAAATGACTTGATCTTTATGCTACGCTTATCTATAGGAGTATGTCCACCATATCATTCTCCTAACGATATGATCTTGTTGTTAATAACATCTCAATGTTCATGATAGGGAAACCACAATCATTTATTAACCAACAAGCTAGTGATGTATAGAGGCTTTACTAGGGACTTCAATTTAAGTTTACAAATCACACAAGTATTAATGTTTCCTTGTTAATACTATTATAGCATGAATATAAACATTTATCATAAACACAAAGATATAATAATAACCATATTTATTATTGCCTCTAGGGCATATCTCCAATAATCTCCCACTTGCACTAGAGTCATCTAATCTATATTACATGGTAATATACCGAACACCCATGGCAGTTTGGTGTTGGTCATGTTTTGCCCTCGGGAGAGGTTTAGTCATCGGATCCGCCACATTCAGATCTGTGTGTACTTTGCAAATCTTTATGTCCCCATCTTGGACATGTTCTCGAATAGCGTGAAAACGTATCTTGATGTGCTTCAGCTTCTTGTGTGACCTTGGTTCTTGCGCATTGGCTATGGCGCCCATGTTATCACAGTAGATAGACATTGGGTCTAGCGCACTAGGAACCACACCCAGCTCTGTAATGAACTCTTTCATCCATATCGCTTCTTGTGAAGCCCCCGAAGCATCCATGTATTCTGATTCAGTTGAAGATCTCGCCACAACGCTTTGCTTTGCACTCCTCCAGCTAACTGTTGCACCATTCAAAGTAATTACGTATCCAGATTGTGATTTAGAATCATCCGGATCGGTGTTCCAACTAGCATCGGTGTAACCATTAACAACGAGTTGTTCATCACCTCCATAAGAAAGAACCATATCCTTAGTTCTTCTCAAGTACTTAAGGATGTTTTTGACCGCTGTCCAATGATCCACTCCTGGATCACTTTGATATCTGCTAGTTAAACTAACAGCATATGCAATGTCGGGTCTAGTACATAGCATGGCATACATTAGAGATCCTATGGCTGAGGCATAGGGAGTCTTACTCATCCTTTCTCTATCTTCTACCGATGTCGGACTTTGAGTTTTACTCAAGGTCGTATTGGGCAACATGGGCAAGAACCCTTTCTTGCTATCTTCCATTCCAAACCTCTTTAGAACTTTGTCCAAATATGTACTTTGTGACAATGATATTTGGCGTCTTGATCTATCTCTATAAATCTTTATGCCTAATATGTAAGCTGCTTCGCCAAGATCTTTCATTGAAAAACTATTATTCAAATATTCCTTGACACTATTAAGAAGGTCTACATCATTCCCAATCAACAATATGTCATCTACATATAGTATTAAGAATGCTACAGAGCTCCCACTCACTTTCTTGTAAATACAAGCTTCTCCATAAGTTTGTATAAAACCAAAACTTTTGATCACCTTATCAAAACGTTGATTCCAACTTCGGGATGCTTTCTTCAATCCATAAATGGACCGTTGAAGTTTGCATACCTTGTTAGCATCTTTAGGATCGACAAAACCTTTGGGTTGCATCATATACAACTCTTCATCAATGTCTCCATTGAGGAATGTTGTTTTGACATCCATCTGCCATATCTCATAATCATAATATGCAGCGATTGCTAACATAATCCTCACAGACTTTAGCTTCGCTACTGGTGAGAAAGTCTCATCGTAGTCAACTCCTTGAATTTGTCGAAACCCTTTTGTGACAAGTCGAGCTTTATAGACAGTAACATTACCATCAGCATCTGTTTTCTTCTTGAAAATCCATTTGTTCTCGACAGCCTTCCGGCCATCCGGTAAGTCCACCAAAGTCCATACTTGGTTTTCGTACATGGATCCAATCTCGGATTTCATGGCTTCTTGCCATTTGTTGGAATCTGGGCTCATCATCGCTTCCTCATATGTCGCAGGGTCATCAGTGTTGTCCACCAACATGACACTCATAACGGGATCATACCAATCTGGAGTGGTACGAGTTCTCGTTGACCTGGGAGGCTCTGTAGCAATTTCAACCGAAGTTTCATGATCATCATCATTAGCTTCCTCTCTTATTGGTGCAGGCACCACAGGAACTTCTTCCGGTGCTGCACTACTCGCAATTTCGAGAGAAGGTTCGACAACCTCGTCGAGTTCTACTTTCCTTCCGGTCACTTCTTTCGAGAGAAATTCCTTCTCTAGAAAGGATACATTCTTGGCAATGAAGATTTTGCCTTCGGATCTATGATAGAAGGTATACCCAATAGTTTCCTTCGGGTATCCTATGAAGACGCATTTTTCCGCTTTGGGTTCAAGCTTGTCCGGCTGTAACTTCTTTACATAGGCTTCACACCCCCAAACTTTAAGGAACGACAATCTAGGTTTCTTCCCAAACCATAATTCATACGGTATCGTTTCAACGGATTTAGATGGTGCCCTATTTAAAGTGAATGCGGCTGTTTCTAATGCATAACCCCAAAATGATAGTGGTAAATCTGTAAGTGACATCATAGAACGAACCATATCTAAGAGAGTTCGATTACGACGTTCGGACACACCATTACGCTGTGGTGTTCCCGGCGGTGTCAATTGTGAAAGTATTCCGCATTTCTTCAAATGCTCGCCAAACTCGTAACTTAGATATTCACCTCCACGATCAGAACGTAGAAATTTAATCTTTTTGTTACGTTGATTCTCTACCTCACTTTGAAATTCCTTAAACTTCTCGAAAGTTTCGGACTTATGTTTCATGAAATAGATATACCCATATCTACTCAAGTCATCCGTGAAGGTAAGAACATAACGATAACCACCGCGCGATGCTACACTCATTGGACCACACACATCGGTATGTATGATTTCCAATAAGTCCGTAGCTCGCTCCATCATAGCAGAAAATGGAGTCTTAGTCATTTTACCCATCAGACATGCTTCGCATCTTTCAAGTGATTCGAAATCAAGTGACTCAAGAAGTCCATCGGAATGGAGTTTCTTCATACGCTTCACTCCAATGTGACCAAGACGACAGTGCCACATATAGGTCGGGTTATCACTCGATTTCAAACGTTTAGCCTCAATGTTATTAATATGTGTATTTCCACTATCGAGATTCAATAAGAATAGAACATCTATCAAAGGTGCATGTGCATAAAACATATTACTCATATAAATCGAACAACCATTATTCTCGGATTTAAACAAGTAACCGTCTCGCAATAAACAAGATCCCGATATAATGTTCATGCTTAACGCATGCACCAAATAACAATTCTTTAAGTATAAAACTAATCCCGATGGTAGATGAAGGGGTAGCGTGCCGACCGCGATCACATCAACTTTTGATCCGTTTCCCACGCGCATCGTCACCTCGTTCTTCGCTAGCTTCCGTTTATTCTGCAGCACCTGTTTCGAGTTACAAATATGAGCAACCGAACCAGTATCAAATACCCAAGCACTACTACGAGTACTAGTGAGATACACATCAATAACATGTATATCGGATATACCTTTCTTCTTGATGTTGCCGTTCTTCAAATCCGCCAAGTACTTTGGGCAATTCCGCTTCCAGTGACCTTCTCCCTTGCAGTAAAAGCACTCAGTATCAGGCTTAGGTCCAGCCTTGGTCTTCTTCGTTGGCGTGGTAACTTTCTTACCACCCTTCTTGAAGTGCCCCTTCTGCTTAGACTTGCCTTTCTTGAATTTGGTGGTCTTATTGACCAACAACACTTGGTGCTCTTTCTTGATCTCCACTTCTGCAAATTTCAACATGGCAAAGAGTTCTGGCAACGTCTTGTTCATGTTTTGCATGTTGTAGTTCATCACAAAGTTCTTGTAACTTGGTGGTAGTGATTGGAGGACGCGGTAAATCCCCAAAGCATTAGGAATCACTATACCCAAGCTTTAAATTTTATTTGCATGCACAGACATCTTAAGCACATGCTCACTGACGGAGCTGCCCTCTTCCATCTTGCAGTTAAAGAACTTTTCAGAAGCCTCATAGCTTTCAATTGCCGCATGAGTCTCAAAGATCAATTTGAGATCCTCGACAATATCATATGGGTCTGAATTCTCAAACCTTTTCTGAAGCTCCGATTCTAAACCATACAAGATAGCACACTGAACTGTGGAGTACTGAGTCTTCCGAGTGAGGTAAACATTCTTTACTTCATCGGCAACATCAGCTGCAGGTGGGTCACCCAGCGGTGCATCCAGCACATAGGTCAAATTACCAGCTGTGAGGACAATCCTCAAATTGCGGAACCAATCCGTGAAGTTGCTTCCATTGTTTTTCAACTTTTCTTTCTCTAGAAACGCATTAAAATTGATGGTAGGGGCTGCCATTGATCTACAACATATTTGCAATAGTTTAGACTAAGTTTATGACAAATTGAGTTCAAATTAATAATAAAATTAATCTAGGTGAACTCCCACTCAAAACAATATCCCTCACATTGTTTTAGTGATCACACGAACCAAATCCACCACATCAACACCGATCATCACGAGAGTTGATATAGTTTCAATGGCGAACCATCGACATGTTCATCATATCTACTATATGATTCATGCTTTACCTTTCGGTGATCCGTGTTCCGAGACCATGTCTATACATGCTAGGCTCGTCAAGATCAAACCTTAGTTTCCGCATGAGCAAATCTGGCTTGCTCACGTTGTATATACTTGCAGAATCTAACACACCCGGTCATCACGTGGTGCTTCAAAACAACAAGCTTTAGCAACGGTGCTAACTAAGGGTGAACACTTTATGACTTGAAATTCATGTACATGAGGGATCATCTTATAATGCTACCGTCGTCTACTAAGCAATACAAGATGCATAAAGGATTAACATCACATGCAATTCATAATATGTGATATGATATGGCATTTCTTCTTTGTGCTTCCGATCTCCATCTTCAAGCACGAACATGATCTCCATCATCACCGGCATTGCATCAAGGTCAATGACGCTTCTCCATGGTTGTCGTCCACCGGCTTCAACTATTACAACTACTTTGAATAGACACGCGGGTCTTAACATAGATTAAAGACAACCATATGGCTCCTGACGGTTGCCAACTTACAATAAGGAACATTGCATACATCAAATATAATCACAATCATGGCCATATCACATCACTGCACACCCCTGCAAAACAAAGTTAGACTCCTCTACTTTCTTTGCATATTTTACGTGGTTTGGGGCTTTCAATAAGTGTCGTTCTAACTTACGAACATGAACCACAACATTGATACTAGTATTGTTAATCACCCGTTGTAAATTGGATCTTAACTATGCTAGGAGAAACAGGCACCCGCAAAGCCACTTATGCAATACAAGTTGCATGTCAAGCGTGGAGCAAATCTCATGAACGATGTCATGTAAGGTTAGCCTGGGCCGCTTCATCCCAACATCCCGCAAGATGCAAAGTACACAAGAAGTAATCGACAATAAAAGCATCAACGCCCACAATGACCATTGTGTTCTACTCGTGCAACAGATCTACATATAGACACGGCTCTGATACCACTGTAGGGTTTCGTAGCATGGAAAACAAAAAATTTCTATCGCATACAAACAAACAAGCCAAGATCTATCTACTAGATTGTAGCAATGAGTCGATGGAATAACTCACCCTCGAAGATTCCAAAGTGTTTAACGAGAGCGGATTCTCGTGGGTGATGTAGTCGTACTCTTCTCGATCTCAAGATCGCGTAGACGATCCTTCCGGCGCTGCGTTCCGGCAGCGCTCCCGCAGTCGGTCACACGTTCGGTACTCGACGAAGACCTTCCTCTCCCTTGTTCAAGCAGGCAGCGGAGGTTGTAGCACTCTCCTCGCGATTCCGGCAGCACAACGGCGTGGTACCGGAAGTAGAGGGGAGATCTCGCAGGGCTTCGCCTTAAGCCAGAGCGAGTATGGTGGACTATGAGAGAGCCCTCGACGATCTAGGGTTTAGACACGCCGAGGAGTGGGCAAGCCGGCGGCTAGGGTTAGCTAGGCGGCGGCGGCGGTTTGCCCTAGGGCGGCGGCGGCAGTGGAGGTGGCAGCGCCGGAACTTGTAGGGGTTCGTAGCATGGAAAACAAAAAATTTCTACCGCATGCACACAAACAAGCCAAGATCTATCTACTAGATTGTAGCAACGAGTCGATAGAGGAACTTACCCTCGAAGATTCCAAAGCGGTTAACGAGAGGAGATTCTCGTGGGTGATGTAGTCGTACACTTGCCGATCTCAAGATCGCGTAGACGATCCTTCCGGCGCTGCGTTCCGGCAGCGCTACCGCAGTCGGTCACACGTTCGGTACTCGACGAAGACCTTCCTCTCCCTTGTTCCAGCAGGCAGCGGAGGTTGTAGCACTCTCGCGATTCCGGCAGCACAACGGCGTGGTACCGGAAGTAGAGGGCAGATCTCGCAGGGCTTCGCCTTAAGCCGGAGCGAGTATGGTGGACTATGAGAGAGCCCTCGACGATCTAGGGTTTAGACACGCCGAGGAAGAGGTGCTAGAGCCGGCATCTAGGGCTTGGTGGTGCCCAAGTCGGCGGCAAGGAGAACCCTGGGAGGCGGCGGCAGCTGCAGGAGGTGGTGGCGCCAAGCTAGGGTTTATAGGTAGGAACTTGTGTGTCTAGGAGGGGAGCCCTGCCCCTCCTTATATAGGTGAAGGGAGGCGCTGGCCAAGGGGAGGGAGTCCCTCCCCAACTCGGATCCCTAGTGGGCCGGCGGTGGAGGAGGAACTCCTCCCCAACTCGGTTTCCCACTTCTTCTCCACTTTCCAAAATAGCCGTTTGACTTTTCAAATTGGCGTTTGACTTTTCAAACTAGGATTTGATTAAACCCTTTATTTTGTACAGCGATGACACCTAGTACATGATGCAATCATTCCAACTTGCAATGGCACATTCATGTACCCTTCCCCTCCGGAGTGCCGGACATTCCGGAACCTTCTAGAACATTCCCGATGAAAACACCGGAACCATTCCCCAACTCCGAAATAGGACTTTCCTTATATGAATCTTATTCTCCGGACCATTCCGGATCTCCTCGTGATATCCCGGATCCCATCCGAGACTCCGAACAACATTTGGTCTCTTACTCATCATTCCATAACTACTCAACAACATCGAATCCTTAAGTGTGTCTCCCTACAGTTCGTGAATTATGCGGACATGATCGAGACTCTTCTCCGATCAATAACCAATAGAGGAATCTGGAAATTCATATGGCTCCCACATATTTCTACGATTACTTTGCGATCGAATGAACCACTTACATACGATACCAATTTCCTTTTGTCTCACGATAGTTTACTTATCCGAGGTTTGATCGTCGGTATCTCTGCATACCTAGTTCAACCTAGTTACCGATAAGTACTCTTTTCTCGTTCCCGTGGTATGTGATCCCTTGTGAGCCAGTCACATGCTTGCAAGCTAATTGGATGACATTCACCGAGAGGGACCAGAGTATATCTATCCGTCATATGGATGGACAAATCCCACTCTTGATCCATGTGCCTCAACACATACTTTCCGAACACTCAATGCCACCCTTATAGCCACCCAGTTACGGTGTGGTGTTTGATGTCATCAAAGCATCCTTCCGGTGATGGTGATTAGCATGATCTCATGGTCGAAGGAATTAGGTTACTATGTATCAGAAAGCTTATAGCAAATGAACTATATTAAATGACTTGATCTTTATGCTACGCTTAACTATAGGAGTATGTCCATCACATCATTCTCCTAATGATATGTCCTTGTTGTTAATAACATCTCTATGTTCATGATCAGGAAACCATGATCATATATTAACCAACAAGCTAGTTTAACAAGAGGCTTTACTAGGGACTCTTTTATGTTTACAAATCACACAAGTATTAATGTTTCCGTTTAATACAATTATAGCATGGTATGTAAACATTTATCATAAGTATGAAGATATGATAATAACCACTTTATTATTGCCTCTTGGGCATATCTCCAACAGTCTCCCACTTGCACTAGAGTCAATAATCTAGTTTCAAACCTTTGTGTATTCAACACCTATGGCTTTCCGGTGTTGTATGTACACGATTTCTAGTGGTCAACTGATCTCCGGATCTGACACTTCCAGGTCCGTGTGTAATTGCATGTCTTTGCGTCTCTACGCATCACTCATTCTCTAATGAGATGGCTTTGTATAATTTTGGTCCTTTGGTGAGACCTTTAGTTCTTTGGGGTTAAAACATGTTGATAATATTGTCGTACAATATATCTTCATAGTATTATCCCGCTGTGAACTACACCTAGTTTGATAACAAACTACTTGACATAAATGCCCTCTTTACCTGCTATTATAGCAGTCATATACTTAGCCTTTTGTTATAGTATCTGTCACAATGTCTTAATTTTGGAACTCATCCAAATCCATTATGGAACTTACTTTCCATTATATTGTGCCACCCTTAGTTTAGATTAAGATAAACTCAATTTGTACTTTGTGACAAAACTAGTATCAATGTAGTACTTTTACAATGAACTAACCATCTATTTGTCACTACTACAAATAATATACTCTTAGTTCTTCCAAAAGATCGTAAGAATATCCTTACTATTGTCCAATGATCATCTTATGAATCATTCTGGTATATGCTCATAACATTTAGAGCATAGGACATATCTGGATTTGTACATATCACAGTATGATTGACATAAATACTCTTTGTGATCTCATACATCAAGTATCAATCTATACTTGAATCTTTGTTTCACTTACCAAGTGTCAATACACTTGAATATATCATCAATATTGAACTCATTCAATCCTTTCTGTGCAACAAGAACCTTTCTTGTAGTTTCTATATTGAACTCATTCAATATATCATCTATGTACTTTTGGCACAACCATATTAGCGTCTATTGATGCCAAATATTTGGGTTTTGCCTAAGCCTTTCATCGAGATGAAATTCTTAATATGTGTTAATAAAAGATACATCATTTCCAATCAACAATATGTCTTCCACATAATGTATTAGAAATATGTCTTAGCGCTCCCACTTAATTTCTTGCAAACGCAAGCATCTTGATCATCTCTGATGAATTTAAACTCTTTTAACAATTTCATCATTGTGAAGATTCCAACTCCGCGATGCTTACTTCAACCATTGAAGTTTGCATATGCATTTAGCATCCTTTGAATTAACAAAACCCTATGGACCGTGTCATGCACATGTCCTAGGTAACAATTCTATTATAAGAACTTGTTTTGTTTATTCAACTACCATATAACAAAAATTATATGTAGTGGTTGCTATATTAATCCGTCTAGACTAAATATCGCTATGAAAGATCAAATCTTGTCATATACAACCTTTGAACATTGTTGTGAATACTTTCCCAACATGTCGACTATTTCATAGATGTGAAACATCCATGTCTTATTTCTTTTATAGATCCAAATACGACTATAAGGTCTTGTACCTTTTCAGAGGGTCTTTCAAGTTCAAAGCTTGATCTCTCGTATATGGAACTATCACGGATTTTATGGCTTCAAGCCATTTGACGGAGTCAGGGCCCATCATCGCTTCTTTGTATGTAGTCAGATCATTATTGTCAAATAATGATTTAACTCTCAAATCTTGGTATTTGATTGTTTACCCGACCTACTTGTTTCAATAGAAACTTGGATCTCCGTGACCACAACCTTTGAGGTACGTGAGCCATGAGCATTGTTGCTACCTCCGGAACACTTTTCGGCGCTGCGCAACTTTGCACATATAGCTAAGGTTCTTTTAACCTTATCAAAGTTCTATTGTCCTCCCACTTAACTTTTCACGAAAAATTCCTTCTTAAAGAAACTTGACGTTCTAAGCAACAAACACTTTTGTCTCCGGTGTTTATGGAGGAATACTTAACAGTTATACAAAGACAGGTTCATCCGACTTTGGTTGCACACATCTTTCTTATGCATAGCATACCAATGCTTTAAGAAAGGACTACTTGGGTTTTATCCCAAACCATAACTTTATATGGTGTCATTTCAACGGATTATGATGAAGCTCTTTTCAGTGGAAAAAACGGTAGTCTCTAAAGCTTTTAATCTTTAAAATATAATGGCAGTTTTATGAATTATACCTTTGATCTTACCATGTCAAACAAGTTTTAATTACATATCTCGAATGCTCATACTCTTATGGTGTTTCGGGAAATGCAAATCCACGGAACGATTCCATAAATCTTAGGTATTATGCTAAACTTTGTAACTCAAATATCTTCCTTTATGATCTTTATCATAAACTGTTTATATTCTTGTTACAATGATTTTGCACTTCATCTTGAAAGTCTTTGAACTTTTCAAATGTTTCATACTTCATCCTTATTAAGTAAATATTCATATATTCACTCAAATTTTCGGAGAAAGCATATGAAGTTGAAAACCATCGCTCTCGACTACACATAATGGACTTCGTACAACAATATGTACAAGTTCCAATAAGCTAGTCATTCGTTCCCTTTTGGCCTATGAACGAAGTTTTAATTATTTCTAGGAAAGTTTCACAGCGTCATTTGATCAAAAATCAAAAGACTCTAAAATTCCATCCACATGGAGTTTCTTCATGTTTTCTTTCAATATAATTTAAACGGCGATGTCACTTCCTAAGTGATCTTTCAATCAATTTGTCTTTCGACATCTTTAGCACTAGTTTTATGGATGTGATTTCTCCAACGAGATTTGCGAATCCATCTTTTATGGATTACGGCAATTATTTGAACAACCCTTTTGTTCTCATAATACCTGATAAAACAAATCTTTGAAGGCAAGCTTTGATGTTTAACGAGCAACACAATAACCCTTTATTTGTTCTCGATGAACATCATCACATATTCTTTTGCTATTTACTTAGGCCACTATAGTTCATGAATTCTGTTGTTTCGTATGACGATTCGCACCAACAAATTCAGTATCAAATACTTAAGAACCACATTGTTTAATAAGCAAAGAATATAGCCATAACATGTATATCATCTATATACTTAAACTGAACAATTCTAGTCTTTTTCTTTTCTGCCATATATTTATGAGATTCTCTTTCAGTATTTCCTTTTCTGTTTGAAAGAATCTATCAACATCAATAGTGGAGTCATACATATGACACATAGTCCAAAGCGTGTATAGTTAAATACCAATGTCTTTGGACTTGCACTTTGAAGTAGATAACCATTATCAAATGTTTGGTGTTCTTTCAAATTCCTTTCTTTAGTAATCTCTTGGTGTAGTAAACATTTTACCTACATCAAATATTCACCCTCATCATGGATTTATCCATGATCAAGCTACTTTTAGCTTGTAACGGTGAATTGCGAGTATAATGTTGCTCTCCAAAACCTTTTGGAGGATTAGGACAACTAGTGTCTCCAACCTTTTGCAAATTCTCATCAAATATGAGAACATGACTTTTGCCATATTATACTCTATCATGTTGCAACCAAAACTTCGTTTCAGATATCACAATATCTTCCACACATCATGGTTTCTGAAACAACTCTTTCAGATCCTAGATAACCTTGATATTAAGACAATCCTTTGAATATCAAGAATCATGGAAACAAACATGATACTCATACACTAACTCTTGGAATTGTCACTCTTGTTTTAATACCAATTATTAAACTTCATGGAGTAACCGGAACTTACTGAAAGTTTGCAATAGGACTTTTAAACTTTAGATTAACACTTCAAAACAATACGATACCAGTTCGTAAAGTGACTAACCAGAATTCTATAGTTCTATCATCTCAATTATAACTAAGCGTAAGGTGGTAAACGGATGCCAATGACTACAACAACTATGCAAATTCACTTTGATTTAATTTATGATAAATAGTGTTCAACTTTTAATCATATTGCCGGTGAACTCCCGCTCAAAACAATATCCCTCACATTGTTTTAGTGATCACACGAACCAAATCCACCACATCAAAACCGATCATCACGAGAGTTGATGTAGCTTCAATGGCGAACAATCAACATGTTCATCATATCTACTATATGACTCATGCTTTACCTTTCGGTGATCCGTGTTCCGAGACCATGTCTGTACATGCTAGGCTCGTCAAGATCAACCTTAGCTTCCGCATGAGCAAATCTGGCTTGCTCATGTTGTATACACTCGCAGAATCTAACACACCCGATCATCACGTGGTGCTTCAAAACAACGAGCTTTAGCAATGGTGCTTACTAAGGATGAACACTTTAAAACTTGAAATTGTGTGCTTGAGGGATCATCTTATAATGCTACCGTCGTCTACTAAGCAATACAAGATGCATAAAGGATTAACATCACATGCAATTCATAATATGTGATATGATATGGCCTTTCTTCTTTGTGCTTCCGATCTCCATCTTCTAGCACGAACATGATCTCCATCATCACCGACATTGCATCAAGGTCAATGATGCTTCTCCATGGTTGTCGTCCACCGGCTTCAACTATTACAACTACTTTGAATAGACACGCGGGTCTTAACAGAAATTAAATACAACCATATGGCTCCTGCCGGTTGCCGACTTACAATAAGGAACATTGCATACATCATATAAAATCACAATCATGGCCATATCACATCACTGCACACCCCTGCAAAACAAAGTTAGACGCCTCTACTTTCTTTGCATATTTTACGTGGTTTGGGGCTTTCAATAAGTGTCGTTCTAACTTACGAACAAGAACCACAACATTGATACTAGTATTGTTAATCACCCATTATAAATTGGATCTTAACTATGCTAGGAGAAACAGGCACCCGCAAAGCCACTTATGCAATACAAGTTGCATGTCAAGCGTGGAGCAAGTCTCATGAACGATGTCATGTAAGGTTATCCCGGGCCGCTTCATCCCAACATACCGCAAGATGCAAAGTACACAAGAAGCAATCGACAATAAAAGCATCAACGCCCACAATGACCATTGTGTTCTACTCATGCAAACAGATCTACATATAGACACGGCTCTGATACCACTGTAGGGGTTCGTAGCATGGAAAACAAAAAATTTCTACCGCATGCACACAAACAAGCCAAGATCTATCTACTAGATTGTAGCAACGAGTCGATAGAGGAACTTACCCTCGAAGATTCCAAAGCAGTTAACGAGAGCAGATTCTCGTGGGTGATGTAGTCGTACACTTGCCGATCTCAAGATCGCGTAGACGATCCTTCCGGCGCTGCGTTCCGGCAGCGCTCCCGCAGTCGGTCACACGTTCGGTACTCGACGAAGACCTTCCTCTCCCTTGTTCCAGCAGGCAGCGGAGGTTGTAGCACTCTCCTCGCGATTCCGGCAGCACAACGGCGTGGTACCGGAAGTAGAGGGGAGATCTCGCAGGGCTTCGCCTTAAGCCGGAGCGAGTATGGTGGACTATGAGAGAGCCCTCGACGATCTAGGGTTTAGACACGCCGAGGAAGAGGTGCTAGAGTCGGCGGATAGGGCTTGGTGGTGCCCAAGTCGGCGGCAAGGAGAACCCTAGGAGGCGGCGACAGCTGCAGGAGGTGGTGGCGCCAAGCTAGGGTTTAGAGGTAGGAACTTGTGTGTCTAGGAGGGGAGCCCTGCCCCTCCTTATATAGGTGGAGGGAGGCGCCGGCCAAGGGGAGGGAGTCCCTCCCCAACTCGGATCCCTAGTGGGCCGGCGTTGGAGGAGGAACTCCTCCCCAACTCGGTTTCCCACTTCTTCTCCACTTTCCAAAATAGCCGTTTGACTTTTCAAATTGGCGTTTGACTTTTCAAACTAGGATTTGATTAAACCCTTTATTTTGTACAGCGATGACACCTAGTACATGATGCAATCATTCCAACTTGCAATGACACATTCATGTACCCTTCCCCTCCGGAGTGCCGGACATTCCGGAACCTTCTAGAACATTCCCGATGAAAACACCGGAACCATTCCCCAACTCCGAAACAGGACTTTCCTTATATGAATCTTATTCTCCGGACCATTCCGGATCTCCTCGTGATATCCCGAATCCCATTTGAGACTCCAAACAACATTCAGACTCTTTCTCATCATTCCATAACTACTCAAACAACGTCGAATCCTTAAGTGTGCCTCCCTACGGTTCGTGAATTATGCGGACATGATCGAGACACTTCTCCGAACAATAACCAATAGAGGAATCTGGAAATTCATATGGCTCCCACATATTTCTATGATTACTTTGCGATCGAGTGAACCACTTACATACGATACCAATTTCCCTTTGTCTCACGATAGTTTACTTATCCGAGGTTTTGATCGTCGGTATCTCTGCATACCTAGTTCAACCTCGTTACCGATAAGTACTCTTTTCTCGTTCCCGTGGTATGTGATCCCTTGTGAGCCAGTCACATGCTTGCAAGCTAATTGGATGACATTCCACCCAGAGGGCCCAGAGTATATCTATCTGTCATATGGATGGACAAATCCCACTCTTGATCCATGTGCCTCAACACATACTTTCCGAACACTCAATGCCACCTTTATAGCCACCCAGTTACGGTGTGGTGTTTGATGTCATCAAAGCATCCTTCGGGTGATGGTGATTAGCATGATCTCATGGTCGAAGGAATTAGGTTACTATGTATCAGAAAGCTTATAGCAAATGAACTATATTAAATGACTTGATCTTTATGCTACGCTTAACTATAGGAGTATGTCCATCACATCATTCTCCTAATGATATGTCCCTGTTGTTAATAACATCTCTATGTTACTACTACCATGCAGTCACCTCTCCGTGTGCACACTATGCGCGGACGGGACTAGGGCGTGCCCGGCGTGCGGATGCGCCAAGACCGGCAGCATCTACGTCAACCTCTCCTGATTTGGGGAAGTAATAGTTCTAGAGTCAACATTTTTTCTTCTGATGAAACATTTTAGAGCCGACTGTGTTGTTGTATCCTTCAGTGTTTTTGTTTCTACTATATGGGGATGATAGGGTTATGGTCGAATGACATGGCTTATAGAGGATGAAATCCCTGTCTTTTCTTTGTTTTAATTAAGTTTTTTTCTCAAATTGGTGTATGAATTGTCCAACAATATGAAGAATAGCTCGCGGTATTGCATCAATGCTTGAAATCGAATTACATATATCATATACTTGCTTTCTCCCTTCCATTTATTGGTTATAGAATAGAGGTGGGCTATGGTAGCATAGCAAGTAGGCATGTGCAAAAAGGGTACATATAGTTTTGAGATCCTCCTAGCATGTAAGTGGAGGCAAAATAGAAGCCAGAATCATATCTGATGGTCCAAAAGATTGATTGAGTTATGCAAAAAAAAATTCCACAAAGGTGTGTAGTATAAATTCATGCTGATTTGAGTGAATAAGAAAGTGCGTGCGGCGCCGCGAGGGAAAGATTTCTAGGCTTAGGGTTTATACATCTCTATAGCCCAGAAACAACAGAAGGTAGGAAGTGGATCCAGATCAACAGTCTAAAAGATATTGATTTATTTTTATAAAAAGTCCCTAGGGTAGAAAAGGGTGCTATAATTCATGAAATGAAGCATATAAAAGGACATTATTAATTGCATTAATATGGGTATGGCGGAGAAATAACATGTGTTGAGTGACGGTGCATGGGAAGAAATGCCAGCTGGTGTTAGACTTTATGGATATAGCATTGAAATAAAAAGGGGAAATAAACAAGATTCAAATGTATTTGTCACAAATGATTAATTGATTTATGATTTTTTTGGCATGTGTCGCTCCCCCGCGGGCGATCCGGGCGCTTTCCTAGCCACCAGGAGCCACTCCACCTCGTTGTTCCTTCCTCGCCACTGCTAGCGGAAAGTGCCACCAGGCAAATCCCGTGCGGCGTTGGCGGTTGCAGTCCATCCTTTCCCATCCAAGAGGAGAACTGAGCGGCACAATGGCGTTTACCGATGGCGAGGGACATCCAAGTGCGCGAGCAAGCATTGAGCTGGGGTAGTGTGCAAGCACGCAGATGGACGGGGTGGCGCGCGACCACACTGATGGCGTGAGCAGAGCATGGTGGCGATGGGCTCGTAGTAGGCGGGCCTGATATGGGCTTCTTCGAGCTCTGGTGGGCTAGCCCCATGGTGGAAGTTGGTAGGCAGGGGAGCCGAGCGGGCCCCAATGGTGGTTGGTGTTGCTTGTCCCTGGAATCCGGCGGTGTTAGGGGTCGGTCCTAGGGCGGCATGCGATAGTCTAGGTGGTATGGTCGGGAGGCCTAGATCTGGCGCATGTCAGGCTTCTCCGTCTAGGCAGTGTTTGGTGATCAGTAACAATGCTCCCCTTCCCAGTCTTTTTGCGCTCATACTATCGAGCCTCCTTCTGAAGATACGATGAAGATGCTACAGTAGGGTTTCGTAGCATGGAAAACAAAAAAATTCTATCGCATACAAACAAACAAGCCAAGATCTATCTACTAGATTGTAGCAACGAGTCGATGGAATAACTCACCCTCGAAGATTCCAAAGTGTTTAACGAGAGCGGATTCTCATGGGTGATGTAGTCGTACTCTTCCCGATCTCAAGATCGCGTAGACGATCCTTCCGGCGCTGCGTTCCGACAGCGCTCCCGCAGTCGGTCACACGTTCGGTACTCAAAGAAGACCTTCCTCTCCCTTGTTCCAGCAGGCAGCGGAGGTTGTAGCACTCTCCTCGCGATCCCGGCAACACAACGGCGTGGTACCGGAAGTAGAGGGAAGATCTCGCAGGGCTTCGCCTTAAGCCAGAGCGAGTATGGTGGACTATGAGAGAGCCCTCGATGATCTAGGGTTTAGACACGCCGAGGGGGGGGCAAGACGGCGGCTAGGGTTAGCTAGGCGGCGGCGGTGGTTTGCCCTAGGGCGGCGGCGGCAGTGGAGGTGGCGGCGCCGGCGGCTAGGGTTTAGAGGCGGAGGAGTTGTGTGTCTAGGAGGGGAGCCCTGCCCCTCCTTATATAGGTGGAGGAGCCGGCCAAGGGGAGGGGAGTCCCTACACAACTCGGCTTGGAGGTGGGCCGGCGGTGGAGGGGAGGAACTCCTCCCCAACTCGGTTTCCACCTCCCTCTCCACTTCCCAAAAATAGCCGTTTGACTTTCAAATTGCCGTTTGACTTTTTCAAACTAGGATTTGAATAAACCCTCTATTTTGTTAAGCGATGACACCTAGTACATAATGCAATCATACCAACTTGATATAACACATTCATTTACCCTTCCCCTCCGGAGTGCCGGACATTCCGGAACCTTCTAGAACATTCCCGATGAAAACACCGGAACCATTCCCCAACTCCGAAACAGGACTTTCCTTATATGAATCTTATTCTCTGGATCATTCCGGATCTCCTCGTGATATCCCGAATCCCATTCGAGACTCCGAACAACATTCGGACTCTTTCTCATCATTCCATAACTACTCAAACAACGTCGAATCCTTAAGTGTGTCTCCCTACGGTTCGTGAATTATGCGGACATGATCGAGACACTTCTCCGAACAATAACCAATAGAGGAATCTGGAAATTCATATGGCTCCCACATATTTATACGATTACTTTGCGATCGAATGAACCACTTACATACGATACCAATTTCCCTTTGTCTCATGATAGTTTACTTATCCGAGGTTATGATCGTCGGTATCTCTGCATACCTAGTTCAACCTCGTTACTGATAAGTACTCTTTTCTCGTTCCCGTGATGTGATCCCTTGTGAGCCAGTCACATGCTTGCAAGCTAATTGGATGACATTTCACCGAGAGGGCCCAGAGTATATCTATTCGTCATATGGATGGACAAATCCCACTCTTGATCCATGTGTCTCAACCAATACTTTCCGAACACTCAATGCCATCTTTATATCCACCCAGTTACGGTGTGGTGTTTGATGTCATCAAAGCATCCATCCGGTAAAGGTGATATGCATGATCTCATGGTCGAAGGAATTAGGTTACTATGTATCAGAAAGCATATAGCAATTGAACTATTAAAATGACTTGATCTTTATGCTACGCTTATCTATAGGAGTATGTCCACCATATCATTCTCCTAACGATATGATCTTGTTGTTAATAACATCTCAATGTTCATGATAGGGAAACCACAATCATTTATTAACCAACAAGCTAGTGATGTATAGAGGCTTTACTAGGGACTTCAATTTAAGTTTACAAATCACACAAGTATTAATGTTTCCTTGTTAATACTATTATAGCATGAATATAAACATTTATCATAAACACAAAGATATAATAATAACCATATTTATTATTGCCTCTAGGGCATATCTCCAACAGCTACTCATGGAGAAAGCCTTGCGTCAACTTTGGTCGCTGTCGATGATAGTGGTGCCTCATGAGTCGTGTTCCTTCCTAAAGATGTCATCGAGGAGATATATCTCCTACCGCTACAAGTGTTTTGCGATCTCCGGGTGAAACCCCGAGCTTCTTCGAAGCGAGTGATACGTCGTAAACGTATCTATAATTTTTTATGCTCTATGCTTGTTTTGTATCAACTTTGCTATGTTTTGTCTACACTTTGAGGTATTTTTATACACTTTCTAGAACTAACCTATTGACAAGATGCCACAATGCCAGTTGCCCATTTTCTGCTGTTTTTGGTTTCAAAAAGCTAAAAATGAAAATTCTCAGAATTGGACGGGACAAAAGCCAAAGTTCATATTTTTTCCTGAACGATACAGAAAATCGAAGACGAGACGGAGGAGGACACCAGGGTGGCCACACCCTAGGTGGGCGCGGGGCCCACCCTGGCCGCGCCCACAGGGTGTGTGGGCCCCCTGGCCCTCCATCGACCTTGCCTTCTTCGCCTATAAGAAGCCCCCGACTCAGAAACCCTAAGGAGTCGACCAGAAAGCCACGAAAAGTTCCGCAGTGCCGCCGCCACCGAAGGGGAGATTTGGGGGACAGAAAGTCTCTATTCCGGCACCCTGCTGGGACAGGGAAGTGCCCCCAGAGCCATCTCCATCTATCTCCACCACCATCTTCATCACCATTGCTGATTCCCATGATGAGGAGGGAGTAGTTCTTCCTCGAGGCTAAGGGCTCTATCGGTAGCTATGTGTTCATCTCTCTCTATGCGTGATCATATTGTGGTCATGAGCTTTGTAATCAAGTAGATCTACTCTGTTACTCAAGTGCTTCAATAGATCTCTGCTCTCCCCATGTGTGCGAAAGTGACAGCGTGCACGCCATGGTGACACTTAGGCTAGAGTCTACATAAATACTCATCATGATTTAATAGATCTATGCTTTTTCCCATGTGTGTGAAAGTGACAGCGTGCACACCGTGTGTGGCACTTAAGCTAGGTTACATATATATTTATCATGAGTATATTTGGAGTTGGATGTATTTATGAAATTATGGTGTTTGTTGGAACCATCTAGCGCTCAAGGTGACAGTATGGGGTTATCTAGATGGGGAAGGCAAACTTTGAGGTGTGCTTTTGTATCCCTATCGTGGATTAGAGATTCCAACCGAAGAGTATTTAAGAGTTGTATCATGAAGAGAAGATATTTATATGAGAGAGTGTTCACTAGTGAAAGTATGATCCCTAGGCCTTGTTTCTAAACATTGAAACACCGTTTGCATCTAGATCTGTTACATGTTTGCTTGCTTTCGTATATTTTCCTTTAGTATTTGACTCACCATCAAGCTCTTTTCTGGCACCGTTACCACTTGTATTTCACTATCTCTTCGTCGAACTAGTGCACCTATACACCTGACAAGTGTATTGGGTGTGTTGGGGACATAAGAGACTTCTTGTATCTTGATTGCAGGGTTGCTTGAGAGGGATACCTTTGACCACTTTCTCCCTGAGTTCGATAAACCTTGGGTGATCCACTTAAGGGAAACTTGCTGTTGTTTTACAAACATCTGCACTTGGAGGCCCAACAACTGTCTACAAGAATAGAAGTGCGTATACATCAGCAAGTGATGGTGACATCTATGTCGCTACCTTCTTGAAGTTCTTTACACCTTGGTTTGCAGGTCCACGCCATCTACGCGGGTTTTTTGTTAAGGCTAGTGGATGTCGGGGCGGCGGTTCCAGACGGTCGTAGTGCGCCAGGACGGCGGCCTCGGATGGCTTTGCAGCGATGTATCTATGGGGCATGGTCGTGTCCTAGCAAGGCGTGGGTGGTGTGCTGGTGCTGCAAGGGTAGCGAGTCCGTCGGCCTGGTCAACGCGATTTGACGTTCGGTCTAGCGGGCATGTCGGGGCGGCGGCCCCGGACTTTTGGCGTAGTGTTCGTGGTCTGCAGGTGGTTGTCTTTAGTAGCATGTGCACAAGGCGTCCAGGTCGTGCGGCGTTGCAGCTCAGGTCCGAGCGGGGGTAGTCAGAGCAGCGGATTCGAGCTTGGGGTGTGTGTTTAGTGTAGTGGTGGTCTCTTGTCATGTGGGCGAGGAGGCTCCGTTGTTTGTACTCTTTTTTGGTTGGTTTTTTCTTATAAACTGAACCGCATTTGCATGGTTTTTAGACCCAATTTTCCTTATAAGCTGGGCCAATGGTGGTCTTGACTTTGATCATACCCGATGAATATAGCAATTCTCAAGTTGTTATTCAAAAGGAAGTTTATGAGTTTGCTAATTCATACTATCGGCCGCACAACATATTTTTTAAATTTTGTATACTAGATATCCATAGCTTTTTCAAATTAGCTTTAACATCCTAAAGAATTGGCACACGGAAGGATAGAGTTAGAAACTATGCATTTGCATCTCATAAATCTGAAAAGTGGAAAAATATTGAACTTTAAAATTCAAAAGGCAAAGTAATTGGGAGTACATTCTATTTGGTGAATTAGAGTTGATCATCAAAAGTTTGCTATAAATTTCAACATGATCTTTGTACATTTTCAAAACTTGGAGTTAAATGATAATTTGAAAAAAAACACAACACAAGTAATAACACATCACACACAAGTAATAACTCAGTTGTACAATAAATAATTATTTTAATTTAAAATGTAGTTTGAAACTTAAATTCAAACTTGAGTTGAAATAGAAATATCCACAATAATTATAAATAAATTCAAGAAAAAAAAGTATACAAAGGGATCACGATAATATTCTTATTCATAAAAGTATTTTCCATGATTTATTACAAAAGTGAACTTAAAAGATAACATAAGAAAAAAAATGTATGCAACACTATAAAGTCTAGAAACTATGATTTTATTCAACTTATCTTCTACTTCTTAATACTTGCAAAATAAACAAAAACAAAGAAGAGGTTACGGTGAGGATGGGATTTGGTTAACCATTTATCTTCTGAACTCTAACCTATTAAACCATTTCGTGTAAATGGACAAAATGATTAACCATTAGGTTAATAGGGTTAGAAAAGGTTAACCATTGATTTTTTTAGTTTCGAACCACTTTTATATTATATAGCAATTACAAATACTCCCTTTATCTCAAATTACTTAGCGTTCTAGATTTAGTCAAAGTCAAACATTTTAAAACTTTACCAAGCATATTCAACAAAATACTAGCATTTATAATATCAATTTTATATAATATAAAAGTATGTTTTATGGTAAATCTAATTATATTTATTACATATTTTAGATTTTTATATTTTTTTTTATATACGTAGTTAAAGTTATAAATTTTGACTTTGACAAACCTAAAACACAGAGTAATTTGAGACAGATGGAGTACCGTTAAAGCTCCCATTGATCTGAGTAGGATCGATCTGCTATGTAGCCAGGGCCCTGTATGTAACTAGCCCCCATGTACCGGCATCTAGGTCGATCTGCTAGCTCGACCAAAAGACGTCAATCAGCCTGGTGACTCTACAGAACACGGCGAGCTTGGTTTTCTAGTAAGTTGGACGACGGCCAGGTGGTTGTCTACATGTCTGAGCTTGGGGTGTGTGTTTAGTATAGTGATGGTCATCTCCGAGGCTGAGCTTGACGTGCCGGTCAGCAACTGGTGGCAATTTAAATAAAAATAACCTAAAATTCAAACAAATTTAAATAATAAACCTTCTTGCAAACAATTTTACACAATCTAACCCTTTTCTGCAACTCCCGCCCGCACGGCGCCGCACACATGGCTGCAACTTCACCCCGCACGGCGCTGCACACCTGCCATGCTGGCGCGGCGGAACCCGGCGATGCAGCCTAGCCACGCTGGCGCGCACGTGCGGCGCCAGCCTATACGGCGCCGCAACCACCGCTGCATCGCCAGGCCATGCGGCGCTGCAGCCTCTGCCACGCTGGTGCCATGGGCCCCCGCCGTGCAAGTGTGGCGCCACTCCGAACGGCATCGCACGCGTGCTTGCCGCGCCGTGGTGGCTGGCGTCGCACAGCCACCAGCACTTAGCCGTGCGGCCCCGCCGAACCCGACCCAACCCACCACTTAGCCACCGGACCGCGAACTCCGGCGCCCAGCTGCGGCTCACAGGCGCCTCGTACTCGCGCCCGAAGACGGTGCTGAGACGGAGCCGTCGAGGAGCTCTGCGATGAGGACCGCGTAGGAGACCCTGGAACCAGCAGCGGACACGAGGCGGAGGACTTCCTGCGTGACGCCGAGCAGCGCGGTGTCGACGGAGATGACCTTGCCTTCGAATGCCGCAGCAGGATGTTCTGCGCAAACACCGCGACCTGTCGAATGTTGAGCAACGGCAGCAGCATCACAATTAGTCAAAAAATCACTTGATTCTCAAGCCTCGCTTGTAAATCAAAATCGATTCAAAATGGTTCCGGACTGGACGAGCAATGGTGGCACGAGAAAATACGTACTAGATCGAAATTCTTAGTTGAGTTTATACTGATGGTACGGGGAGAGGACTGGATCGAGTGAGCGACAGAGGAGTAGGTGACTGAGTGACTAAAGCGGCGTGTTGTGCTCGTATATGAATCCTACCATATCGCGGCACTGGACCCCGAGACCAGCGAGGGCGGCGGCGAGGTGAAGACAGATGTTTTGTGTTGAGTTGTTTGGCGATACATTTTTCAGAAGTAATCCATATAGCCTTGTTCAGACAATTCAGATGTTATCTATCTAGTGTGTGCATTTGATAATCATTGTTTGGGTGCAAACTTGTATCCTTTGTTCAGGCGCAGTCTGTTCATATGGTGACCACTCTAAGTTCTCTGAATTATCGGAGGCTCTAACTGAGTCAAAAGAAATACAAGAAATGTGTTCGAAGAAATCTTTCCTTGCCATTCCAATTTATTACAAAACCATTTTTACTTTCGAACTACTGCCATTTTTACAGATTATCCGTCGAACACTACTTCTCTTTAGTCTCTGTCATAATGTATACACCAGTAGCACTCAATTTGGTAGAAGAAACAGTTGCAGGTTCAAGTAAAACAAAAGTTTTCATGGTCACATAGGAGCATTTGGGTTGTCGACATTGATCAGGGATTCTGAGAGGAGTAGGTGACTGACTAAAGTGGCGTGTTGTGCTGGTATCTGAATCTTACCACATCGCGGCGCTGGACCCCAAGGCCGGCAAGGGCGGCGGTGACGCGAAGGCAGCATGCCCGGGTCTCCCTCCACGTCCGCGGCGGCACATTGCCGGTGGCGGTGACGATGGCGGAATGGTCCGGGTAGACAAGCGCAGACCGCTCGAGGAAGGAGATGGCGCGTGAGCGGCGCGTGGTTGGCGGCACAGAGGACGGTGCCCTCCATCTCCGAGACGGCGAGCTGCTAGAGGGACGAGGATGGCGAGCTAGGACTAGGATGCGCAGGAGACATGATCGAGCGAGAAAACACAGAGTGTTGGTGGCTGTGCGGCGCCAGCCACCGTGGCGCGGCAAGCACGCGTGCGACGCCGTTTGGAGTGGCGCCACACTTGCGCGGCGGGGGCCCATGGCACCAGCGTGGCAGAGGCTGCAGCGCCGCATGGCCTGGCGATGCAGCGGTGGTTGCGGCGCCGTATAGGCTGGCGCCGCACGTGCGCGCCAGCGTGGCAGGGCTGCATCACCGGGTTCCGTCGTGCCAGCGTGGCAGGTGTGCAACGCCGTGCGGGGTGGAGTTGCAGCCATGTGCGCGGCGCCGCGCGGACGGGAGTTGCAGAAAAGGGTTAGACTGTGTGAAATTGTTTGGGAGAAGGTTTACTATTTAAATTTGTTTGACTTTTGGGTTATTTTTATTTAAATTGCCGCTGCTGGTGTATCACACATGCACGCGCATCGAGCAGCATGCTCGTGCGTCGAGTGGCTGAGCAAGGCTAGCTAGCTAGTTGCATGGTTGCGCTGCTAGCTAGCTGGTCGAGTGGCTGAGCAAGGCAAGCTCGCGCAGTCGGCGGCATGGTGGTAGTCTAGCTAAAGCGTGGGCGCTGGATGCGGGAGAGGGAGCGGACGTGGTCACTACGAGTCCGCATAATATCGAACAGGTGGGGAAAATAGGTGAGGAACAACGTGAGAGGCTCTCGGGAAGACGGGTGAAGAGGGGGATTTTTTTTCCGACTGGGTGATGGGAAACCATTGGACAATAGGAATCGAACCTAAAGAACCACATGTGGTTGAGGGGTTAACCATTTGGCCCACTGGGCTCCTTTTTAGATTAGGTTTAAATGGATAAAGAGTAACCAGCAAGTCCCAATTTTGGCACGGCCGTTCTGGTTGTATTAAAATGTTTGCCCTTTACCACAAGGGCCGACTGAATTGATATTTGGATTCAACCATTGCATTCTAGGAAGTACTCCTAGAATACATGACTAGATTAAGTAAACATCATTCAAAAGGAAACATGGAGGCAACCAGATCCAGTGCATTGGACTAGATCATCAAGTTAAATTAGGCGACAGACGAAAACTGATCCAATAATAATAAAATAAATAGCAGCGCACGATAGTTTCGTTTGCACGAGAAAGAGAAGACCATTTTCTCCTCTCCCGTCTCTCTCCTCTCTTGCCTTGAGAGTGGCCTCCGCGTCTCCGGCTCCTCTCTTCCTCTCCTCCGGCGGCCTCCCCGCCTGGGGTGAGAGTGAGAGGGGAGGCCGGGCCTCCTCTGTGCATAGTAGTCTAGGATTAGTATGTAGTGTTCGGGCTTGGTCCCGGTTTGGCGTTATGCCGGTCGTCGGGAGCTTTTCTTGGTCGCCTGCGAGCAGCGACTGGGGATGGTCGTCGACCTTCTCTGTTAGGCCTTCATGGAGGAGGAGGGCAGAGATGCATCGATCTGGTCGAGGCTCCATTAATAAGCTCGGTGGAGATCTGGTGAAGGGTCTTTTCTCTTCTGATTGCCCCCATGGTGGTGGGATTGGAGAAGGAAGATCTCGATCTGGTATCTCTTGGGAAGTTGGTGAAGCTGCAGCATCGTTTGGTGGAGTACCCCAACGACGGCCAAATCCTGCCGCCGTTATCCATGGTCAAGATGGAGACCACTCCACGCTCGGCTGCCATGTGCGCCTGAGCTCTTCCTTCCTCCTGGCCGGCGAGCCAATTAGGAGGATCTTCTCCGATCTCGAACTGGCAACACGCATCTACCCTGCCCCAAGTGGTGAAGTCCCCGACGGCGAGGTGGATGGCCAGATTCCGAGATCGCGGTGCAAGGACGGTGGTGAAGGACCTGATTGCATTTTCTTTTTATGTTTTAGGGTCCTTTTTGTGTTTTGTGAGGACTGTGGGGTATTTTCCTTTTCTGTTGAGTTCCTCACTGTAATTGTAATACCACCGACTAAGTGAATGCAGTTTCTGGGTCCTTCGAGACCCTTCCCTGTTAAAAAAAAAGAGAAAGAGAAGACCGACTGATCGATCCCACTCGTGCAAGCTTTGCATGCACTGCTACTAGTAGCTTATAACGATTACGTGCACGCCAGAATGCGCAGCCAAATTGGGACAAAACAAAACCGAAACATGCAGACAAGGGAATCGCTCCAACCTCTGCAAGGCTCCCACACGTCTCGCGTGAAGCTTTTCCCGAGGCTATGGTTTCTATTGAGGCTTTATAGCTTAATCGAAACGTAACCAATGGGAGAAGAGTACGAAGAGCGACGACACAATTACACAAACCATGTGCTGGCTGGCAATATCTCCCATCGCCCCCGCTTTGTCCAGATTGTGGGGGCCAAGCTAGGAGGGTCTTCAGCTTGGAGAGAAAGATGGTCGTGTGGGCCCCAAGAGCAGGCTCAGTCAAGAGAGCGGAAAGCCGGACGAGGAAAAGATCCTCACGTTCTTCTTAGGGCATCTTCACTCGGCTACCCAGGACGCCGATCCAGACGTCGAATTTAGGTCCGGACGTAAAAATCGGTCCAGTCGCGTATCCAGAAACCTATTTTTGTCAGATTTGGACCAACTTTGGTCCGGACTTCCCAGACCATACCCAGGATCCCCGGTACGCCCTGAAAACGCCGGACGCAGCGAATTGGCCAAGTGGACCAGCCTGTCGACAGAAGACGAATCGTCGTCATCCTTCCCACCGTTTTCCTTTTCCCGCCCTCCCCACTACACCCCTCCCGCCCTCGCCGCCGAACTCGGCCTATAAAAGGAATACATCTTGCCGTCTCCCTTCATAGTCTCTCACACTACTCCCAACTCCGGCGAACTCCAGACGCTCGCACCTTTCTTCCTCCTCAACTCCGCCGAAAAGCCATGGCCGATGATTTCCCGGCCGACGCACGATGCAGCAGTGGGAAGCCCGGCTGTTCGACGAGGCGGGCTATACGGCGCCGCTGGACACTCGTCTCCCCTTCGCCTAGCAACTCAGCGCCGACAGGATCCCTATTCCGCCGGTGCTGGCCGACGAGGACCTCGCCGGAGAGATCCAGGTGGCTATCGCCGCCATGCAAGACCCGGATCTCGCCGAGGATCCTGGCAACCTGGTCTTCTGGAGGCAGTTCTTCGCCGACAGACGCCTCGAGGAACTCGCCCGACACGAGGGACCGCCCGGCTCGCCGCCGCCGCGTCACAATGTGGCTTTTCGCCGCCGCTGGTGGAGCGTTTCAGGGCGAACTCTCGCCGCCGTCATGGAGCACATCCAGACCGGCAACAACCCCCGCCTCGGCCTGTAGATGCGGCGTCCGGCGTTGACCACGGCGGCGGCAGCCTTTTCCTAGTTATTAATAAATTCGATGTAATAGGTGCGTTCTTGTCCTGGTTAATGAAATCCGCCTATATTCGTCCAAATTTCGTCGAGTTTAATTGAATTTCGCCGAACCTGATAACTCGGTCTGAAAACACGACTGGGAAGCTCGGCGTTCCCAGACCGAAAACACGTTTCGTCTAGCCAAAAAAATCCGGATTTTAGCATGGATTCGCCCAACCAGTGAGGACGCTCTTATCCTGTCCGAGCGGATTAGGCTTGGAGCTGCGCAGCGGTTTTGCTCGGGAGACAAATCAGCCACTTCCGGACGCTAATCGCGATGGTTTTCTCAGCGAGATCGTCGAGTCCTCCAGCTAATCCTAGACAGCGTGTCGCCCCGCGCCGAGTATTTAGGGTGGCGGTAGCGTTTGGGTGGAGAGAAACAGACGCCGTCGTCGCGCAGTGTCACTCACTACTCACTCCAGACCCCACTCCGGCGCTTCTCCCTTTCCCCGCTTCTCCGAGCCCCCAAGCCAAGGTAAAGAAAGAAGGCCGCGGCCAAGAAAAAAACCCTCTTTCCCCCCTTCTCCTTCTTCCCTGATTGATGCGCTCTGTCGTCTAAGATCCAAGCATTTCGGTGTGGTTTCTCTGCCAGAGAATTCTGCCCTGTTTGTTTGTCTGTTGGTTGTGTCAAGGTACGATCTTGGGGAGCATCGATCGATCTCCCCCGTTGTTCCCTTTTCTCTCTCTTCGTGTTCTTGTTCTCTCCCTCCTTCTCTGATTCTGCCATATTTTGCTCACGTCTGTTCTTCGTTTTGTGATATCTGTAGTGCCAAGTCTTTGCGCGTCGTTCAGGTTCCCAACCAACCCCCACGTCTCGAGCGCAATTTCCCTCACCTGATTTCTTCTTGTTATTATTCAGTCGCCTTCACTGTCTCTTTCTCAGAAAAAACGGAGGGAGTATAATAATAAAAAAGAAGATGAACCAAGCATCGGAGAGGGGTTTTCGCCCTGTCTTTCTCCACGCGCTGTTTACTTTAATATATTTATTTTGATGTCTGGTGCGACGACCCCAAGTCTAGTCGACTCCTCGATCTCTATCCGCTGCAATTCCCCGATTATTATAAAAAAACTGGAAAGAATTTCTTCGATCGAGTGATTCTGTAGGCAAATTTTGTGTTCTGTGCAAAAAGTCAAGAACCAATAACGAATGGATCTATATTACAGTAGTAGTCTTTATTTTTCTCCCGTTGATGTTTCCACGGAAGGTAGCTCTGGGCCAGATATCTTTTCCCCAGCTGGTGTATGTAGTAGCAAAATATCTTAAACTTCAGTTGGATGGGGTGCGTTTTCATGGGGATGCTTGCCAGCCAAAACTGCGGGCTTTTCTTATGTGTGGTAGGAGCGGGGCCGTAGAATCGAATCGTCTCCCAATTGCACATCAATCCGTTGGAAATTTGGAATTGACAGTGATTGCAGGAAGAACAGAACAGATGCGTTCTTTTGTAGTACTAGTATATCTTGTCATTGTCTCATCTAACTGATCTGTACGCACTTGTCTGCTTTAGAAATAGCCTGTCCCAACTGGGCATTTTTGAAAGGGGTCCCATATGTTTGTGAGTTAGCTCAAACGCGCAAGTGGGTGATTAGTCCATGCTTAGGATATTGATGCTTAGGATGATGTACACACGCACACCCTGATTGGTTCTCAGCTTCTAGTCTGTGTGCGTTAGACGTGGATGCAGATAACAACGCGCAGTTGAGCGGGCCGTAGACTTGTAGTGCGTCTTGTGCTTATAAATAAGGCGCGCTTCTTTTGATACCGTCGTGCCTTCCTAAAGATCCTCCCTGTTCGTCATTTGGTCCTATCCTTGTTCAGTACCACCTGAGCATTATCTCTTGTTCAGCCAGTACAAGTTTCAAATCAGGCACGTTCTCTTGCATTCTATTCTTTTGATTGCTCTGTGTTGAACATGTTCTCGAGAACTGCTTCAAGATTTGATATGTATTGTTGTGTGGTTAATATGTTTGTATCATTAGTTCTTTTGGCTGTCTTGTTTTTTTCGAGTTCTAGAGAAAGCTCTTCTAGTTATAGGTTCATCTTTGAAGCCCTGTCATGTTTACAAGAGAATTAAATCCTTTTGCTCTTGAATACCTTTTGTTTCTGAAATTCTTTTGCGGCTCCATTTGATGATTAAGCAATAAGTTTTAGACATCCCAGGAACAGAGGGAGTATAAAAAAGAAGATGAACCAAGCAACGGAGAGGGGTTTTCACCCTAACTTTCTCCATGTGCTGTTTACTATATTTTGATGTCCTATCCTTATACAGTACCAACTGAGCATTATCTCTTGTTCAGCCAGTTCAAGTTTCAATTCAGGCATGTTCTGTTGCATTCTTCTATTGATTGCTCTGTCTTGAACATGTTCTCAAGATTGCTTCAAGATTTGATATTGATTGTTGGTATTGTTAGTTATTTTAGCTGTTTTGTTTTTGGGGGTTCTAGAGAAAACTCTTATAGTTATACATTCATCTCTGAAGCCTTGTTATGATCACAAACGAATTAAATCATTTTTCTGTGGAATACCTTTTGTTTCTGAAATTATTTTGTGGCTTCATTTAATGATTAAGCAGTAAGTTTTAGCGATCAGTTATGTTTACTTAGAAAATGAAAATTCAGCAACGGTAGCTTGTAATTTGGAGTAAATAGTTTGGTTTGGGTATATTCCTAGGTGTTAAGATGGGCATAATTGTCTGTTTATCTAGGTCGATAAGAACTTATAAGGTTTCCCGCTTTGTGCTCATCTTGACTCTTTAGTCTAGGGATGCTTGCTGAATGAAGGATGTGTCTAAGGAGAAATTTTAAGCAAAAGCTTTTTTCGTCATGTAGTTGCTATTGGTGATTTATTTTTGTATAAATGATTATGCATATAACCATTGTCACCATATTTCTGACTACTTACTCGGCCTTATGATGTATAAAATATTCAGGTATTACCAGAAGCGACCTGAAGCCTGCCGCCATGGGCAATTTGTTGTGCTGTGTTCAAGTTGATCAGTCAACCGTGGCCATCAGAGAGCAGTTTGGGAAGTTTGATAGTGTCCTTGAGCCAGGATGCCACTGCCTGCCCTGGATGGTTGGGAAACGTATAGCTGGCCATCTCACACTCAGGCTGCAGCAGCTGGATGTGCGCTGTGAGACTAAGACAAAGGTTCATCCTAAACACTCTGCTAAAAGGCTGCTTATCTGTCTTTTATTTTCTAAAGAAAAAGATGCTATCATTTTTGTCTCAGCAATAGTTTGTACAGCACTTTGTGGATTGTAAGTCACATGTCTATTTCAAGACCCGCTGTTTTCCTGTTACTCTCTGTAATAGTATAAATGACACTGAAAGTTAATATAAATTATGTTACTGGTAAGTTACTTTTTTCAACTTCCTCATTTGGGCAGTTTGCCTTGCCATCTGGTATAGTCCTAGAATGAATACCACATGAGAAGAAACTTTTCCATATTAACCATACATACTAATCCTTTTCATCTCTAGTTAAAGTATCTGAAAGGTAACAGTGCCATTGATATCATGTTACATGTATTCTTCCTCTGATATTTTGTGGTGTTGCTGACATCTGAATTTCTGCAGGACAATGTGTTTGTCACTGTTGTTGCATCAATTCAGTACCGACCTCTGGCTGGCAAAGAAAGTGATGCATTCTACAAACTGACCAACACAAGGTCCCAGATCCAAGCTTATGTTTTTGACGGTAAGAAATTTCTTGGACAAGTGGAGATCTCTGTATGCTGTTTCAGTTGCTACTTTTCAGCAGTTTATATAAATGTATTCTTGTCGTCACCGACAAAACTCGCTGTATCTCGTGTTCGTGCTAATATGCAGTTTCAGTTGCTAGTTTCCATCTTTAAAAGGAAAAAAAGTTATTAGTTTCCAAGAGTGCCTGTTAATATATTCATATCACCACCAATACAAGTATATACATCCCGCTGTATCTCATCATTCATGTTAATCATGCATCCACTAATCTGCGGGTTTGCTTGATTTCAATCTGCAGTGATCAGGGCAAGTGTTCCAAAGCTCCTCCTGGACAATGCTTTTGAGCAGAAGAACGACATTGCGAAGTCTGTGGAGGATGAGCTCGAGAAGGCCATGTCAGCATATGGCTTCGAGATCGTGCAGACACTCATCGTCGACATTGAGCCGGACGAGCATGTCAAGCGAGCGATGAACGAGATCAACGCAGGTCATTCGCTAAGCTCTGACATGATCAAAACCCAACACAAAGTAGCATATACATACTGACATCGTGATCTGATGTTTTGCAGCTGCAAGGATGAGGGTGGCCGCGAACGAGAAGGCGGAGGCGGAGAAGATCGTGCAGATCAAGCGCGCGGAGGGCGAGGCGGAGGCCAAGTACCTGTCGGGCCTGGGTATCGCCCGGCAGCGTCAGGCCATCGTGGACGGGCTGAGGGACAGCGTGATCGGGTTCGCGGAGAACGTGCCCGGCACGAGCGCCAAGGACGTGATGGACATGGTGCTCATCACCCAGTACTTCGACACGATGAAGGAGATCGGCGCGTCCTCCAAGTCCTCGGCGGTGTTCATCCCGCACGGCCCCGGCGCGGTGAGCGACGTCGCGGCGCAGATCCGCGACGGGCTCCTCCAGGGCCACTCCGCCGCTGCCGGCCGGCACTAGTTGGGCTTCTTCGCCGGCGTGCGTGAACATACATACGACAGACGGCTGATAAGATGGTGGTGTGTGGTTTGCTAGCTATATATGCCTACCTTTTACCTTATTGTAAGTAGTGGACTTCTCTGGGACCGTGTGTGTGGGTTGTGGCGGCATGTCGTGCCTTATTAGATGATGTGTGGAGGCAAGACTGGTAGTATTAACCTCCTGGGGATTCAGCGTGATATATGCAATATTATTGTGGAAAATGTTGGTGATGAACTTTGTCTGATAATACGGTTGCCACATTTCCGGTGTGTCAGATGTGAAGGCCCAATTAGACTAAACTGAAGCAGACCCCTCCATTATTCCTTTTTCAGAACTGAAACCCAAATCACATACTTCTCAGGTTTCAGCTGGACACGTGAGTCCGTGTCCGTCAAAATGGGCTAAACAACGTCATGGATAGTCCAGTTAGATTATACGGCTTTTACGGACAGGTCCGTATAGCCTGTTCGGCTCGTTTTTCTGCTGATGATAGGAGGCTAGCAGACCATCCCTCACAGACGCGGCAGGAAATAGATCGCCTTAGCCTAGCTCTAATCCATTTGATCTCTTGAAGGGTTTTCTTTTGAACGCATGCTTCTAGATTGTGAAATTCAACTATCACCACTATCCTGATTGTCAAGATATCTTGCTAAAAATGGGTATGATACAACCATAGTGGCATCATCATGAAGTGCATGTTTTTATAACTAACTAGAGTGATGTGTTTTTATAACTAACTAGAGTAATGTGCAAGCTGTTTTTACATCTGAATGTAGTCTGAGATGCAAAACTACATAATTGTCTCGATCTTTGCCTAATCATTAAATTGTATAAGGCTGCTCTATTTCTCTAGTTTAAAGTTTCTCTTTAGTATCCCACATGGTCATGCAAGTTTAGCTTACTCCCAAAACTTAGTAAGAGTCTTACCCTATGTGTCGATCTACCAACTAACCAAGCTTGTGTGCCTGAAATGCAGCCTAAAATAGACCAAGGAGCTGAGAAGAGATGCAATGACAAGAAGAGCCAGGAGGAGCCAGCAAGCGAGGGCGGTAGTGCAATGATAAAGAAGGGACAAATATTGTTGTCAAAGGCTGAGAAGACCCAGGTTTCTACTGATGTAGAAGAGCCCAATGACGCTGCACAGACTCATTTACTGGTTGTTCCAAAGGATGCGACAGAAGAGCTACAGTTGAAGAAGACAAAAGAGAACAAAAGGAAAAGGAGGGAACTTAAGAAAATCAAGAAAGTTTAGCTACATTTTGTATGATGGAAACACCACACAGTGGTTACCGGATGTACAATGTCATGCTAAAAAACTTGCAGTACTGAAATATCCAAGATAAAATCTGCAGCATTACACTAGATAATGCATCGGTCAACGGTAAAATGATGGAGCATCTGAAAGAAAATTTGATGAAGAAACAGATGTTGATTTGTGAAGGTGAACTTTTTCACATCCGATGTGCTGCACATGTTCTGAATCTTATCGTGCAAGATGGTCTGTTTGTAATGAAAGTTTACATCGATAAGATCAGAGACAGTGTCAAATATATAAAAAGTTCACAAACTCGAGAGGAGCTGTTTGAGGGCATAGTTAAGCAGTTAGGCATCATCTCTGAAAAGGAACCCTCTATTGATGTTGCCACACGATGGAACTCGACATACCTTATGATTGATTCGGCTCTTCCTTACATAGAAGCATTTGATGAGTTAGCGAAGCAAGATCAACAATTCAAGTATGCTCCTTCACCGAATGATTGGAAAATGGCTGAAGCGATCCGCTCACTGCTAAAAATCTTCTTCGAAGCTACAAATGTGGTTTCCGGTTCTAGCTATCCAACAGCAAATCATTACTTCCATGAAATATGGAGCGTTAAACTGTTGTTACAAAGACATGCAAAGAATAAAAACAAGGTCATTGCATCCATGGTGAGCAAAATGCAATAAAAGTTTGACAAGTACTGGAAGGAGTCGTACTTGGCGAACTACATACCTGTGATCCTTGATCCAAGATACAAGTTAGAATTCATTGTGTTTCGCATTAAGCAAGCCTTTGGAGATAATGCAGGAGAACACCTCCAAAAGGTGGACATAGTTATCAAGAGTCTATTTAAAGAATACTCCCATGAGATGGGGGATTCTCTTTCTGATCCTTTAGAGGAAGAATTTCATGTTGATGAGGTTGAAGAGGATGACAATCCATTGGCTGATTGGGAAGCCCATTTGAGAGTGCAGAAGAAACAAGCAGCAAGTGAGCTTGATAGATACTTGAGTGAAGAACTTTTCCCCCGGAAAAAATATTTCGACATCTTGGGATGGTGGGAAATGAACAGTCCTAAATACCCTGTCCTATCTCGCATCGCTCGTGACGTGCTAGCCATTCAAGCATCAACTATGGCATCAGAGTCTTCTTTTAGCGCAGGTGGAAGAATAATTAGTGATCATAGGACCAGGCTCAAGAGTGACACGGTCGAGGGGTTGATATGCCTCCAAGATTGGCTAAAGGCTGCTGGTAAGGTTTTGTATTATTGAATTGTAGAATAAAATTTTCAACTTTGTTACTAACTTGTGCCTCTTTCAATCTTTCAGACCCTAAATCAAGCAATAAAGATGTTGAGAAGGAAGAATACTTGGTGAGTTGGGTAGCTAATAGTGAATATGAGAAAATACTTGGTAAGTTGGGTAGCAAATCATATTAATGTTTGTCTTTCTCACTCGCAGGTGTTCCACCAAGCAAGCAAGTGCCATGAAGAAAACCAGGCTCGCTCGCTCACAAGAAGATTGAGTTCACCCGGCCTAGACCCAGCGTTGAGTGACACTCCGTCTCCCTCGACCTCTACAACCAGAGATCTGTGTGAGTGCTTTGTAATTTCCTGGCATGCTTTGATATTTTCTCTATACAACATATTAGAAAACTAGCTGAACTGAACTCCATCATTGCTTCAAGTGGTCATTTTACTTGAGCTAGAATCTCATGATGATACAACTGCAATTTCTGGCAAATGAGTTGTTGGTTGCTAGATTGGTTTTAATTTTCTTGATGTTATATCACCTGCAAAACAAAGTATGTGCTGGGTTTATGAAATAGATTCCATTGATTGTACATCTGTTTTTATATGTATCGACCTAAAGGGCAAGGTGTAGGTCTGATTTTCCCCTTATTAGAAGCCTGTGCTCTATCACTGCCAAGCTAGTCTTTCTTGCATTCTGTGTTCATGAAAGATGAGTTCTGCAAGTAGTGGTCATGTTCTTCCTCATAGGACCTGAAGTTTTGGTATGGATGGGCTTCCATATAATTTTTTCCAGAATAGAACGGTACCAAACAAATTGATTCCAAGCAAAATCTTTAGTACAGTACTAGATGTACACAGGAACCTGACATTGTGTTATTTTTTTGTTAATAGATTATAACCAGTTGAGTTGAAGAAGCATAGAAGCAAAGTTTTCAGCATCATCTTTGAAGGAAATTTTTGCTCTGCTGCCGTCCTTTTCCTGTGAAGCAAAATCTGTGAATCGTCAGTAGTGGAAGAAGCATCATGAAATAGCAGGACAATCAGATATTTTCATCAGTTCATGTGTAAAGTTATCTGTGATTGTTATACTTTCTAGTATTTGCCACGGCTGTGACACGAGCTGTTATAGCTCTCCCTTGTTTCTCGTGCTATTTGTAACTACTAGTTCATTCCAAGTGCACACGCATAGTATCAGATTTGGCTGGGCTGTGCTCTAGTGTATAAGTTGTCCGTGTACGTCCGGCGGCTGTCCGTGGCTAGCTGAATTTGTTTACACGGATACTGTGGACAAATGGATTTGTTTATACGGACAATGCAATTGATGTCATGGACATCACGCGACGTGTCCGTCTACATCCTGACATACTTCCTCCGATTTATATTAATTGACTTTGATTTATCAAAATTTAGATAAACTTATATACTAAATAGTGTCTAAATTCATTTAAATCTATAGTGTCTAAATTTATATTTAAACAAATTTGAGTCATTAATATGGCCCGAAGGAAGCGTGCCAAATTACCTCGGATAGGAATCAGTTCCACTCTCGAATTGTTGGGGGTGGAGGAGAGGAGCCACATGGAGACAGTATCCTGATTCCTGATGCTATCTGGCTGTGGCATCGGAGCAGCGCGAGGCGCAGCGCAGCATCGCCCTCCTCGCCGTCACGGTGACGGCGGCGTGCGCGCTTCGGCGACACCTTCGGAACGGGGATGCACCGTACGCATGTCAAAGCGTCTCCACTCATTGGACGATCCTAGGCTGAAAATCGGTTTTTTTTTCGGCCGGACGGAACTAGTTTTTGGCTGGATACGTCTAGTTTCTCGCTCGCGTATCCAGACCAAGTTATCAAGTTTGGCTAAAATTTATTAAGATGGACGAATTTCATTAAATTGGGCGAATATAGGCGGATTGCATCAAATTTAAACTAAACTACTCTATATCTATACCTAATAATAAAGCACGAAGTGTTTCTCCCGGTCCAACACTTTTTTAGACGGTTTTGCCTTTCCACTAAATTCTATATTAGTACATTGCCACCGTGTTGTCTATGTACCGGTTCGTTGCTTCCTCAAACCATGTGTTGTCTACATACCGGTTCGTTGCTTTTCAGCACCATGCCCTGCCTGGTGCTAATTTTCCGTTGGATTCTAATTAGTCCCACCTTGCTCTTTTATACAGAGTCTCACCAATTTATATAGGCTTAAATGTCTGCTGGAATATGCCTCGGATCAGGTCAGAAAGCTTAATTATAAGGAAGGAATAGAAGTCCCGTATGCAGATGATGGGCAGCGAGTCTTTATAAATGAAAAAAAGAGAATCGCATAGCTGAGTGCTACTAAGAAATACGGAAAGAGAGAACTCTATGGCCTGAGCCGCATGGCTCTGAGTGCCTCGTAAGAAATACAAAGAGGACCCCATGCGAGGTAGAGCAGAGCGGGGGTGACAACCCCCACGGGGCGACTGATCCATGTTATTACTATACAAAAGTGCAATCGTGCTATCTTGCTAGGTAATCTCGTCGTGGGATCATGGATGGGTTTGGAGTTGGACTTTGCTAGGTTTTCTCCTGGTGCATGAATTGTTTGGTCCGCTACTGAAACTCCACTTTCTATATTAATACCACCCAATCTTTTGAATCATTGCATGCCTTTTTGCTAGCTAAATTCTGTCACTTTTTTCTTTAAATTCATTGATTTGTCGTTCTCGGACAATATCCACAATTAATCTTGTTACTGGATTTTTTTTGACATGTTGTTAGTGGATTTTATGAATTCATGTGTTAGTAGATTTTTTTTCCGCCGCAACGCGCGGGCATGTTTCCTAGTACATAATAAACTTTAAAAAAGCCGCCGTTGTGGCCTCCGCCGCTGCAGACCGAGGATGCGCTACCGCTCCGCCTTCTCCCAATCCTTCCTGGACCATTCCAGGATGTCTGGCAAGGAGGGCTCCACCGGCGACGGCTGCGGCGCCGTGTCGCGGAGCGACTGCTCCAGCGCCATCCTCAAGGCGCCGTCTTCGGGCGGCGCCGAGTCTTTAGTCTTGGGGCGGCGGAGACGCAGACGGCCGGTTGGCGCTCGCCGATGACGATGCCGTGCGAACGTGTCTGCGCAGCGGCGCCGAGCCGGAGGAGTGGGATGCCGAGGCGGAGTAGGACGAGCTCATGCTGGCCATCCTCATCGGCATCCAGTTCGGCGGAGAACGCCGGCCCGACCTGGCCGCCGGCGTCGGTGTGCGTGAAAAGCCGAGCCGCGGCGTGTTCCCGCGGTTGATGTGCACGGCCGGTACCCCAAAGGTCTCTGCCTCAAGTTCTCTTTGTTTTTTTTTTGTTTTTTTAGGGAGAAGGTTCTCTTTGGTTGGTTCAGAGAGACGTAGCGTGTACCGGCCGTGCAGTGCAGAACAATGAAGCCAGCGATCGCAAAGCGCAGAACTCTTGCCATTCTTTTCACGGGACGCGGCGCGAAGTTGCCGGCCGTCACGGCACACCATTGCGAATTTTTTGATGCACCGATTCCGACGTCGGGTATCATATGCTCATTTTGATGTTCGTAGATCAGTAAGAAAAACCATTGAAGCTATCAAAGGAAACATACGTGTAGAGTACTTATGCATGCGAGCACACATATATGCTACTTTGGCAAAACAATACAATCGTTTGTCTGATGAAGCTCTGCACAAACAACTATTCCTACCTATTATTTTAGAAACTTATAATTCTTCTCTCAACTTGATTATGTTTAGATAATACTGCTAGTAGATAAAAGAATGCTTGTGAGGACTTCCAGTAGTAGATAAGAGACACAAGGCTGAGGAGAGATGGTCCCAAAAAAAGGAATTCATGTATGATCGTGCATAATCTGGAAATTGCCATTCAAGTGATTAGAAGATATCTAGAAAAGTCTTGGATGCCCATCTCGGAAAACTATCCATTAGACCCTCCACTATGTGCTCCAAAAACGGTTCAACAGGAACAGTTAATCGATTCAATACATAGTAGAGCACGAACCCACCGCAAAAAAAAGCGAATCAATATCTTGGTCGCTTCTTTGCATGCACATATGGGTGCTGTGACAGAAGCGTGAGTGGAAAGGCTAGGAAGGAAGAGAGAATGGCTAGTTGTTAATTGAAAAGCGGGTCTCACATTGAATCTAAGATATTTTGCTACGGAATTCTTGCTCTAACACATTTTTCACTGAGTCGGCTCGATATAGTGCATGTTCTTACCTTTCTTTGGTTGAACGGCATTTGCTTTGGTGGTGTTGTTTTTTTCAATTACAAAGCATGGATAAATGGTCTTACTTTTGGTGGACCTGGTAACATAATAAGACGACGTGATGATTTGACAGAGTGGACCGATAATTAGTCTCCATTTTGTTTTCATGAAAATTGGTTTCTATGGAATATATTCTCGTGCGCAACATTGTGATTAAAGTGGGTTTTGCCTTTTAAAAATCGGAGGAGTCACGGCTCTCATGCAGATGATTAGCACGCCACATTACTCCAAAAAAAATCGCCATCGATCCAAAAGATCTTGGAAAACAAGAGCGGGCGGTAGCGTCCAAAAAATTCCAGACAGGCACCAGCGAGCAGGAGACAAACGGAGGATCAGAGAGATGGCCCCACAGGAACGTGACTGCTGCGTGGGCTCGCCCAAGCAACCGAAAAAATCAGGGCCGTCCATCACGCCACACAAGCCCGTCCCTCTCCAATCGCGATGGCCGACTCGCGCACTCTACATGGTAGGTAGGTCGGTGGGGCCGTTACCGGCCGACGTGGCCTGATCCCTCCCCCGCCACGAGGTTGGATGCGGGTGGGGCTCTATAAATCGCGTCGCTGTTCGAGACCCCGCATTCCTCCGCCACACTTCCCTCGCCTCCGATCGAATCGAATCGAATCGCCCTTGAGGATCCCACCAGAACAGGCTCGGCGAGACAGCGAGCGTCCTTCCTTCCTCGCGCGAACGCACGCCGGCGGGCGGAGAGATCGAGGGGAGGCGCGCGCGCGCGCGCGAGGTGGTAATTGGTATGGGATCGGAAGGCCGGGGCTGCAACGGCGTCGCCGGCGGTGGCGGCGAGGACAAGATGAGCGCGGTGGCGGCGCCGGCGCCGGCGGAGGTGCCCACCTCGTCCGCCACGGTCGACATCTCGCTGCCGCTCCCGGAGATGACTCCCCGCATCATGCAAGTCTCCTGACCCCTCATCCTTATTTTATTCTGCTTCTGCACGCGGGTGGGGCGGGTGTGTGTTGGTCAAATGCGTTGGTGAACCAACCTCGCGGTGTTCGGCCAACGGCACGCGGTCTGTATGACACGGATCGTGATCTGTCAGAGTCGGCCTGCTGCGCGCTCTTATGGAGTGATGGTGTTTGGTGAAATGCCTCGCAGGGAGCGACAGGCGGTGCTGGCCTGATTAATCCCCCGTTTCCCAATCTGTTTTCTAATACGGTGGATTCTTTCTCCAGAGATCTCTGCAAGGAGCTGGTGAAAGGGTGGTCGTCTCTGGACAGCTCCTGCTTCTCCGTCGCGACCGTGTCTGGTGGCATCACCAACCTATGTGAGTCCCGCTCCTTGCCAGTGACATGGCTTGTGGTACTGTCCTGTCTCCTGATTTGAAACAGATGCTGCGTTATTATGCATTCTTAGCAATTCGTTGCTTTAATTGTCCGCGCAGACCATCACATAACTTAGTTACTGCACCACCTTATAAGATTGCTTAACACCCGTAATAAACTGCATTTTACAGCCTGTATTTTTAGAGCCAGTGATTTGCACTCATTGTTTGCTTCATAGTCATTCCTGTTGTCACTGCATCCAGAGTTCTGGCCCCATTACATTAGAGGCGCTAGGAAGTACTAATAACCATTTCCCCGTACATGATGCACCTAATTTGCCTGTAAGCTGTAGCCCTGAATGTTATCTGTAAAAAATAGTCGCCTAAATCTAAATGGTTATCGGTTGTTGTTCATAATGTCTGTTACTTACAGTGCTAAAGGTATCTGTCAAAGAAGGCACGGACAGTGAGTCTTCTGTAACTGTTCGGTTGTATGGCCCAAATACGGACTTGGTGATCGATCGGGAGAGAGAATTGCAGGTGAGCATTTGAATCGTACTTTCTGAAATTGTATATGGCACTGGCATGCAATATCTGCCTGCATTCTATAGGGTTCTTCTGATTGGACGCCGTAGTGTTGGTGCTGTAACTTTCTTAGCTGGGGTTCAGTTTTTAGTTTTTGGAGATACAGTAGTCCATTGGTTTCATCGAAATACAACCTATGCTATAACACACAAAATGCCTCATTTTTTTAATAAAAACAAGTTGTCAAGTTAGCTAGTATTCAATTGTCATTTTTGGAGCTGAACTCTTTCCTAATGCATATATCTATTACAATCATGGTTAGGCCATACCCTATATCTCAGCTGCAGGGTTCGGGGCTCAGCTACTAGGAGTATTTGAGAATGGAGTGGTTCAGTCATTCATCCATGCACGGACACTGTCACCTTCAGGTAGGCATTTTTTTGTTCTTCATAATACAAATGGGGTGGTTTAATTTTCTACTTACTGCATACATTTATTTCTCATTTTCCATTTTCCCCTTTGTATATATTTGCAATCTACATGGTAAGTTGAAGGGATTTGCGTTTTAGGTGTTATACACAATGGTGTATGTTATTTTGCATCCGTAGGTGTGTGGAGATGCTGCCATAAATGCTTCTGAAAACAACTTTGTTGATTCCCATTTTTTGTTGTTCAGACATGCGGGAGCCTAGAATAGCTGCTGAAATTGCAAAGCAGCTACATAAATTTCATCAACTAGACATTCCAGGATCTAAAGAACCACAATTGTGGAATGATGTATTCAAATTTTTGAAAAAAGGTAACATTCCTAACTTGTTTTGGGCATTTCATTTTGGGTCTGGCTGCTTTTATTTCATCCATATTTGTAACCTCTTTCGAAAACAAAGGCAAATCCACATTCGTAGAATGATGACATTGCATAATATTATGTGCTGTGAAATACTTATTGCAGCTTCCGTATTGAAGTTTGAAGATAATGAGAAGCAGAAGAGATATGAGACGATCTCTTTTAGAGAAATACAAGATGAAGTTAAAGAACTTAAGGTACCTTGTGATTGTAGCCGTATTACTGTTATGTGCTGGAATCTTGCAGCAATTTGAGCCCACTTCAGTTGCATAATCCTAACAGGAGTATCTTCATTTTTTCTATTTTCGCTTCGTCACAAAGGCTATTTCATATTCATAATTGTAGACATTCTATAGCACAATCATTCAATCAAATGACTACATCATTGTTTGCAACATTGATGTGCATGAATATAATGTGTGTCTCTATCTATCCTCTAATAGGATCTCTCGGATCTTTTGCATGCCCCCGTGGTTTTCGCACACAATGACTTGCTCTCGGGTAATCTAATGCTGAATGATTTGGAAGGTAAATATCATATTAGCTTATCACATTCTTGTGATTAGTCAGTGGCAGTATTATTTATGCTTCAGATCTATATTTTTCTGACTTTCATTTGCAAAGCTGAGATGGTGTTTGTGTTTGTCATCATTTATTTTCTTTTTTACAGAGAAGCTCTATTTCATTGATTTTGAGTATGGATCATATAGCTACCGTGGCTTTGACATTGCAAACCATTTCAATGAGTACGCAGGCTTTGATTGTGATTATAACATGTACGTTCTCTTCTTGCTGGTATAATAATCTGATGTACTTTTTATCGTCCCTCGCTTGCACAGTAATATTCACTTGGTTGCTTCTTATAGGTACCCAGACAAAGATGTACAATATCACTTCTTCAGGAATTATCTATCTGGTAGACCCAGTGAGGTATGTGAATTCAACACATTATCTTCTCTGGACAAAACCTAGTAAAGAAAGCTATCCATAAGTGCCCACTACTATAACTTAGATAGTTAAATGTCACTCATTCTATCAGTACTTAACTTTTCTTGTTTTCATTTAAAAACATGATCACAGTGCCATGTGCTACATGTACTTGACACTATCACATCATTCGAGTTAAATATGTTTTGCATCTTTATACTAGGAAGGCATTCAAAGTGCCATGTGTGAAAACAAGTGTTTTCCTTGAATAGCAAAACATAGATAATTTCACCGTGATGTAGTTTCAGCATTATGTATCTAACTTTTTTCTTAACCAAAAGGTCCAAGCACAGGATCTGGAAGCCCTTTATACCGAAACAAACACCTACAGATTAGCATCACACGTTTACTGGGCATTGTGGGCACTCATTCAGGTAAACAGCAAAATACTTCCCTTTTGTGCATATAGGATTTGAGCACTAGGCAACTTGTCATGACAAAATATACTGTCATCGTGTGATTGCAGGCGAAGGTATCCCCGATCGATTTCGATTACCTTGGATACTTTTTCTTACGGTACGGTGAATACAAGAAACAGCGAGACTTCTGCTTCTCCTTGGCACAAGGCTACCTTTCTGCACCGAGAAGTGGCTAGAGCTTAGATATTGCCCCTGAGCCGCAGCTTGCCACCGGCTTATATATGGTGGCAGGCGCGGATGATCAGCTGTTGTACTCATCTTAATTAGCGATTCTCGTCTCTAGTTGTATGAATGTATCAGCTCCCAGAATTCTTCTTGTTCTGCTTTTCTCCTGCAGGAGGCTTGTACTGCCTAATAGAAAATTGTACAATCTGTGAATAATGTACACCTGTTTGTTTGGAACAAATACAAGCTAAACGAATCCTGCTTTGCATATCATCATGTAAGCCTTGGGTGTGCGCCTTTTGTTAGATTAGCCAAAACTTTTTCAACATTGACAGATTTCAAAAACTTCAAAAACAAATGGGCACGTTTGTTTGTGTATGCAGTCATAAGTTAAAGAAAATTCCAGAACATTGGAACACAGTACAGCTCATGTACAAAATCAAAGCTCACATGAGTTACAACTTGCTAGCAGATACTCCCTCCGTTCCAATGAAAAACACAATGCCATGTGCTACATCATGATGAAAAACACAATGCCATGTGCTACATCATGTACGTACTTCACATTATCGCATCCCTCGGGTTAAATATGATTTGCTTCATTCCTAAGAGAAATGTAGTACGATTGGCATTTATACTAGGAAGACATTCAGAATGTTACTTTTGAGGAAACAAATGTCTTCTTCAATAGCGGAACATACTTTTGAGGAGTAGATAGTAATACTCGCGTGAAGTAGTTTCAGCATGAGTTAAATACATGGATGGTCACCGAACCCCTTACCCATCTTGGTCATCGTACATAGAGATATAATTTACAGTCACTAAATACGCTCGGTGTTTCATCGGAGGTCACCGAGTCCTATAGAGCTACGTATTTGCTGACGTGTCACTGACTTAACCCCACATGGCGGACTTCGGTTGTGTTTTACTTTGCAAAAAGATCCTAAATTTATTCTCCTTAGACAAATAGGTCCCTCCACAATTGTCAACGCAAAAAGAAAAAACAACAAAATTCCCCACGACGTGTCTTCTTCCTCCTGCGGTATTCCCGACCTCCCCCATGGCCATCCGAGGAGCACGATCTCCTCGTCGACTCCTCTGCCCGATGGAGGCCGGAGCAGACGCGTGGGTGGAGGATCTCGCCGCAGCTGGGACGGGGTGGAGGAGCTCGCAGTGCCAGGTACCGCCGGGCCGGCAAGATGTCCTCGCGCTCGCTCTTGCGTGGCGGCCGGAGTGGCGGTCTGAGATGACGACGACCTCGAGGATGTCCCAGAATGGCTCGTAGAAGCAGCGGAGCCTCTCGCTAGTGGTCTCCCAAGCGAGCCCCCTCCCCCACGAAGAGCTTGGTGTGGGTGGTATCCCCAAAGGGCGAGGCGGGCAGGTGCAGCCATGAGCTGTAGCTCGACACCGACGCCGACCCCGACTCATACGTCGTTCCCGCGTGCTGCTGATGCGAGCCATCCAGAAGGTGTGGTAGCTAGAGGGGCATGCAGATCGGTGGATTCCTTGGTGCTGCTGCTGATGCAGACCACGCTGCCTGTTGGTGGCGGCACGAGGCGGGTTGGGGTGGCGGCAGTGGGGATTGGGACGGCGCAAGGCGAATTGGTGGCGGCGCGAGGCAGACTGGTGCGGAGGAGGAAGAAAGAGGAGGAAAGAGGTGTGGGGGGGGGGGGGGGGGGGGGGGAACCTCTACCAGTTATTCTTATGCATTGAGTAGGAAAGCAATATTGAGGAGGGTTCTTTTTGCAAAACTTCTCTTTGCTAGAGACTGGTCAACTTAGTGCCACATCAGCAAAATACGTAACTCTACCGGCTCCGATGACCTCCGATAAAGCACTGAGCGTATTTGGTGACCGTAAATTGCGTATCTCTATGTACGGTGACCAAGGTGGGTAAGAAGATTGAGTTCGGTGACCATCCATCTATTTAACTCTTTCAGCATTATGCATCTAACTTTTTTTCAGCATTATACACCTTTACTGAAACAAACACCTACAGATTAACATCACACGTTTACTGGGCACTGTGGGCACTCATCTCTACTAATATAAAAAGACCCAAACAGGCAGATCCAAAGCATCTCAGCCATCTAAACATCAGAATCAGTGGCCAAGATTAACACTAAAACACATGGTTAGACGTCCCACCCCCACGCGTAAACACACCCTTCGTCAATTGTAATACGAGTACAAGAAAAAAAAGGCCTCGCGCTACCGACATAACCGCCTAAATACCAGCGCCCTTCCTTCCGCAGACAGCGCCACCACTGCGTCGCGCCGCCGCCGCCGCCGGACACACCGCCGCTGCGTCGCGCCGCCGCCGCTGCCGGACACACCGCCACCACCGTGTGGCACACCGTCGCCGCCGGATCGCCTAACGTCGCTGCATCGTGCCACCGCATCAGACAACCCCGCCGCCGCCGCATCGCGCCCACAACGTCGCGGCATCCTAACCCGTGCCAGACGCCGCCACTGCCCTTGCCGCCGCATCCTGCCCCCGTGTTCCAGGGCAACCCCCACCGGCCCACTGCATCCCATCCTCCAAGCCGAGCAGGTGCGTCAACCATCAATCTTTTTATCTGTACTTTTTTCTGGATTTTCCCTATGTGCTGCCCAACTACGTTGTTGAAATCAGACAATGCAGAATTCGTGTTTGACAACTTTCTTCACTTTCTGCAAAGTCTGAGTTCATCGATTCCACCTAGAAGGATGACTGCACCCAAAACATTCAGAAAACCATAAATTCATGCAATTTCTTTGCAGTTCTGTAGTTTCCATGCTGTTGTCTGAGTTTGCTTCAGAACAACATGGCGTTCTTTCGCTTCAGGTGTAGGCCGCTTCTGCTTGGAGAATTCGCCTGTGTCTCTGTCATGGAATGCAAAAAGTAAAGTTTCTTCAAATACATGAGAGTCTGATACTCTAATAGCACTAATAACAAAAGCACGGGAATTGACTTTCGACTAATAGATAATAACTGACTTGGATTCTTGTACAATCACTTCATTTACTTTGGCTATTCTGTTTAACTAACTGAATGAAATAGCACTCGGAGTCCATTCTTTTGTCAGATGGACTATCCAAAGATTCAGCTAATGTTGCCGTTTGTTTTAGGATATGCTTATAATAGCTCCACAACTTGCAGCCTACTGTCAATTAAGGATATCGAAAAGAGATTCAGCTACCCTGTTCAGTTTTTTCTGCATTTATGACAAAGATAAACAAGTTCTAAGCCCTTAGGATTGGAGGCACGAATTATGAAGATGTATGTTGTCATAGGTATTCCACCAACTAAAGAATGGTTAAAGATACTAATGATGCTAGGAAAATAAGAGCTGGAATATCACTGATGACTGCAAATTGGCGAAGGACGTAGAGCGTCATGTCCTCTTATACTGCATATGATTATGATCGCATGCTAGCCGCCGAATGTATGGCTTCTTACACTGAGTCTGATTCTGCAACAGTTTTGACTAACATGAAGTTTCAGTTAACAAAATTGATAATTACATGTTCACTACTATATTCTTTGGCCTGAGTAAAGAGACGTATTTCTTCATCTCTACGCGCGTGTGTTATTTTACTACCCATCTTATGTTCGTTAAGCCTAATTCGGCAAAATAAAAAGGGCTTGAGTTAAGCGCCATTTTTTCTTAATCTATACTATAGTTGAAAAATAACTGACTAAAAGTTGCATCATTTAGAACATGATTTATTTAAATCCTAAATCCTAAAAGCAGACTGGAGCGGAATATTCCAGCAGGAAAGAAAAATACACATGTCAGACTCCAAGCGTTCTCCGTTTCAAGACATTACCAATGATCAAAACAAAGGTATTTGATGATATGCAGTTGCTGCATTGAACTCTCTTATTATTAGTAAGTACATATATATGATTAAATATTTTATATATGCAGATCCAAAAGAGGCTGAAAGGCGGAGGAAGAGAGAGTGGTATGCAAAAAATAAAGAAGAGATTTTAAAACGCAGACGCCAAGCACGAGAGCTTAAAAAGCAGACAAGGACACCTATAATTGATGACAACACATTAAGTCATACACCAGCTACTATACCATCGGGAGTCACCCAAATGCAATACACAACACCTGCTGAAGGTAATATAGTCTTAGCTTACAACATATAGGTGGCTTGTTTTTAATTGCACAAATATGTCCGCAATACTGATTTCTAAGTGCAATGACTTTGCAGATTTGCCTCATGTTGTTCAACGAAACTACGCATCTCAAATTACTCCACCGTATTCATCACAATTCCATGCGGATGCGGGTATGATAATATGTGACATCATGTTTTTTTACTTCACAATGTATACCAATGTTTGACATGTTCAGGTGTAAAGTCTACTGTGGCATGCACTAATGCTTCTCCGTATCAAACTGGGGCGTGTACTTTGCAGTATGATGAGTGTTCCCCGGTTACATACCTGACAAACAATTGTGATGATCAGAGTCGGCAAGTTCAAAAACAAAAAAGTAGTCAAAGTTGGTATGCTCAATTGTCTGTCGAGCAAAAAGCAAATTATATACAGAGACAGCGTATAGCCCGTCAGCAAAAGCGGGCTACAACCCAGAGTGCTGTTACTTGTAAAGAAGGGTCTCTAACACATTCAAATGGTAAAGCTTATTTGAGTCAAGTTTATAATAATGGCGTATGGCTTAATTGTTTCATCTGTGGCTGCAGGGGTATATGCATATGCAAGCCCGAAGTGTATTGATCACCATTTGCAAGTTACTCAACAACCATGTAAGAACCTCAAACACTCACAACTTGATACTCAGTACTCTGATTTTTATCGATTGTCACAAGCTAACATGGTAAGCTATATGGTTCAAATTTTCAACTTTTAGGTACTGGGGCCATTGGATCTTCATATTCTGGCATGGCCAAAGATCTTACCACTGAAAGCAACAAGTCAGTTATGCTTGATGAAGATCACAGTGATTGGCTACATAGTAATTTAACTTACATGCGAGATGTGAGATCCGTCAATGATCTGAATAACATGTCCACATCTGCATGGTTGCATGGGAAGAGAGCTTTGCTAAAATATGTGCATATTCTGAAAAGAAACGAAAAAGTGAATCCTCTGAGCACAAACGACAACGTGAAAGGGAACGATACTCTTCAATGACAGCTGAACAAAAGGACATATGGTTGCAAAATAACCGTGAGCATAAGAAATTGGCTCGGACGAACAAGTCACCCTTCATCAATTCACCTTGCACACCTGTCATGCAACCAGAACAATCCAAAAATAACCGAACAGGTATTATTCACCACTGGTATATATTATGTCAATGTTCATATCATTTAGTACTCTCTGTGTTAAATTTTAGTGTTTGCGATCTAATATTTAACTATTTTATGCTAATTTATGCAGATCTAGGTGACACTAACATTGATGAAGAGTTCGAAACTACAAGCATTTTTGAGCCATTTGAACAAGAAGCTATATTCGAAGGTAAAATGGAATCAGTCCACATTTTCATAAAGCCTTCATATATACTATTTTTACCAGTATCCAATAAGTTAAGACATTTTAACATGTTGTGCATATAGATAACTTGGACACTATACAAGAGGAACAAACAATACATGATGACGACGAAGAGTGTAGGATTTTCAGTGGTTCAGGTAACTTATACAACTAATATCAGTATAGCAGTCGTTCAGATATTAAGTTTTTGGCATCTACTTAGTTCCTACCTGTTATATCGTCATAGGCGATGTGTTTGATTCGTATCAAGTGAGAAGTGGTGTTTCTTCAAGTAATCAGAATGATGATCCTTATGATTATGTGTACCACAATCTACCAACCAAGCATCATGTTTTGAAGCCAGTAAAAGACTGTGTCTATTGTGGAGCAATGAGGCTCCAATATGAGGGCCCCGTATTCTGTTGCAAAAAGGGAAAGGTCAAGATTGTTACCCCCGAAGTTCCTCAGGAGTTGCGTCGGTTGTTCACAAGTCAGGTTGACAAGGATGCAAAATACTTCAGAAAGCACATACGATATTTCAACACCCACTTCTCCTTCACAAGCCTTGGAGTCACCCTTGATAAGAATGTCAGCAATGCGGCGAGAACCAGTGTGTACACATTTCGTGCACAAGGGGAATTGTATTATAAGATGGACGATCTGGTACATGGTGGTCAAGGACCTAGACATCTCCAACTTTACATCTATGATACAGATGAAACCTTGGAACATAGAGTGAAGCGATCTCCGGATCTTGATATAAATATCATACGGAAGATTCTGAAGATTCTAGAGAACAACCGCTATGTGCAGACTTTTAAGAGCATTGGCTATGTTCCAAATCTGGAGGAATATCGGATTTCTCTTAATACAGATATAAGACTTGACCAACGAAGATACAATGCCCCCACAGCATCCCAGGTGGCTGCGATGTGGGTTGAAGGGAGTGACCCACATAACACTTTTGATAGGCAAGTTGTCCTATACGGCAAAGGGGACCGACCTATATTTATTAGAGCTTACTATGGATGCTATGATCCATTGGCATATCCATTATTCTTCCCGGGAGGGGAGACAGGATGAAACCGCTGGATGCCATATGCCAAACCATCTATCGCCATTAAAGAGAATAATGAGGATGGTATCGAGGGTGAAGAGTTCCAAGTTCAAGATCATACTTCAGATGTACATGTGGAACATAACATGGATGAGGTAGCAGGTAATTCTCTATACACTTATGATGTGCTCCACATTTTTATTTAGTTCATTATTACTGGATAGCACCAATTAATCATTTGTAACCACCTTTCGCCATTAAAGAGAACAATGAGGATGGCACCGAGGGTGAATATTTCCAAGTTCAAGATCATACTTCAGATGTACATGTGGAACAAAACACGGATGGGGTAGCAGGTAATTCTGTAGACGCTTATGATGTGCTCCACATTTTTATTTAGTTTATTATTACTTAATATCACCTATTAATTATTTTGTAACCATGGCCTAGACGATGAAGATGACCAGGAGGTTGATGAAGTTGGACCTTCCAGAAAATTTGTCAGCGCAAGGGAGTATTACTGTTTCAAAATACAAGTCAGAAAAAAACTTTTTAACATTATATTATTTGGTGCTCGTGCGTTTCAGCAATGGGCTGTCGACATGTACATCAAGATGGAGACTATGAGACTTGATTTCTACTCGAAGCCTCAGAATCAGAAGCTCATTCGTGCTGATCTATACCAGGTATCGTTGTGCTCTCAAGTAATTAAAATTTGCATGTTATAAGAGTATAAGACACATGCATCGCTTACTAGATAATGATGTTTTGATTCGTTTTTTCATAGGGTGTTGTTGACGTCATTGATGCTGGCGAGACACGGGGTTCTCAGGTTGGCAAAAGAATTGTGCTACCACGGACTTTTCCTGGAGGTGATCGAGACATGCAGCGAAGATTTCTTGACGCGATGACAATAGTACAGCGTTTTGGGAAGCCTGATTACTTCATCACAATGACTTGCAACCCTCACTGGGAGGAGATTACATCCAGACTTGAACCTGGGCAGACACCACAAGACCGTCCAGACCTTGTGGCTATAGTATACAGGGCCAAATTGCGAAGTATGAAAGAGCTCTTGGTTCAGAAAAAGTACTTTGGTGAGGTAGCTGCATATGTCCATGTTACCGAGTTCCAAAAGAGGGGGTTTCCACATGAGCACATGCTTCTGATCATGCGCTCGGATAGCAAGCTAACAAACCCAGACGAATACGACAACGTGATATCAGCAGAAATCCCGGATAAGGACAAATATCCAGTATTACATGCTCTTGTGATCAAACATATGCTACACGGACCATGTGGTGCTCTCAAGAAAAATTGTCCTTGCATGATAGATGGCGAATGTCGATTTCGCTATCCTCGACAATTTTGTATTGCCACTCAACAAGGAAAGGACTCATATCCTATCTATAGGAGGAGGGCTGATGGTTGTCAAGTGAAGGTTAGAGGAGCAGAGCTGGATAATAGATGGGTTGTCCCATATAATCCCGGTCTTCTTATGATGTACAATTGTCACATCAACGTTGAAGCTTGCTCTAGCATCAAAGCAGTTAAGTATTTATTCAAGTACATATATAAAGGGCATGATCGTGCATCATTCTCAGTTGATCCAACATCAGATAATGATGGTGGAGTAATCAATGAGATTAAACAGTATAGGGATGCTAGGTTTGTGGGACCACAAGAGTCTATCTATAGGATTTGCGCTTTTCCAATGTATAGTGTCTCTCCCGCTGTTCTCCAACTTCAGCTTCATTTGGAAAATATGCAGACTGTCTCTTTCAAAGAGGGTGATAATCTTCAGGATGTCGTTAATCGGCCCTCTTCTTCCAGTACCATGCTCACTGAATATTTCAAGATGAACCAGGTAGATCCTTATGCTAGGAACTTCTTATACAAAGAGTTCCCAGAATTCTATAGGTGGATTAAGAGTTCGAAGAAGAAGAAGTGGCAGAGAAGAAAACTAAGGGGGCGGGGGCAGGTTGGAAGAATTGTGTATGCGCATCCGGCTGAAGGTGAGAGGTACTTTTTGAGAGTGCTTATGAATCATGTCAGAGGTGCAACATCATATGAGGATTTGAAAACTGTGCATGGCAAGGCTTGCTTGACTTTTAGAGAATCGTGTGAGAAAAGAGGTCTCATAGAGGCCGACATGTCCCTTGATGATTGCCTAACCGAGGCTGCTACTTTCCAGATGCCATATGCTCTAAGAAGGCTATTCGCAACTATTCTGGTGTTCTGCGAGGTGACGAACATCTGATCATTGTGGGAGAAGCACATCGGTTCAATGTCCGAGGACTATCGTCGTAACCAGTCCAACCAGACCGCACTAGAGCAAATGGTCCTGAGAGACATTAGGGATCTGGTGCATTCGATGGGGAAGGATATTAAAAGTTATGGCCTTCCAGATTTGGATCCTGTTGATGATGAGTGTTCCAACGGTTACTCAAGAGAGGTTCGAGAGGAGTTGTCGGTTATATTCGACAAAACCGACGAAAATTTGTTTACATCTCTTAACAAAGAGCAGCGTGCTGGTTTTGAAGAAATCCTCTCTCATGTCATCGACAACAGGAGCCAAATTTTCTTTGTTGATGGTCCGGGTGGCACAGGAAAGACATATTTGTACAAAGCACTACTTGCTAAGGTCCGTTCCCTAGGACACATAGCTATTGCAACGACAACATCTGGTATAGCAGCATCAATTATGCCTGGTGGACGCACCGCCCACTCCAGGTTCAAAATTCCGATTAGGCTCACGGAGAGCAGCATGTGCAATTTCACCAAGCAGAGCGGTACTGCAGAGCTGCTCCGTAGGGCATCATTGATAATCTGGGATGAAGTTGCCATGACAAAACGCCAAACAGTTGAGACACTTGATAGGTCCCTACAAGACATCATGGGGTGTGATTTGCCTTTTGGTGGGAAGGTCGTGGTATTTGGAGGAGATTTTAGGCAGGTCCTTCCCGTGGTGACGCATGGGACAAGAGCGCAAATCACTGATGCTACGCTGCAGAGATCTTATTTATGGGAGAAGATTAGGAAGATACGCCTCAAGTGTAATATGAGGGCACAAACCGACCAGTGGTTCTCCAGTTACCTCCTGAGAATTGGCGATGGAACAGAAGAGACGATTGGTGGAGATTATGTGCGTCTTCCGGATGATATTGTTATTCCTTACTCTCCCACCGATGAACCAGTGAACAAGCTTATTGAAGAAGTCTTCCCATCGCTTCATGAGAACGCCGCATCTGGATCCTATATGAGCGCACGCGCCATTCTTTCAACCAAGAATGAACATGTGGACAATCTAAATACTAAGATGATTGAAAGGTTTCCTGGCCAAGAAAAGATATATTATAGCTTTGACTCTGTTGAGGATGATGCCCGCAATAACTACCCAATTGACTATCTAAACTCCATCACTCCAAATGGCCTACCCCCGCATGTTTTGAAACTCAAAGTCAATTGTCCCGTCATCCTTCTCCGAAATCTTGATCCTCACAACGGCTTGTGCAATGGAACAAGGTTGATGGTTAGAGCATTCTAGCATAATGCAATCGACGCTGAGATTGTTGGTGGTCAACATGCTAGAAATAGAGTGTTTATACCGAGGATCCCTTTATCACCCTCAGAGGACATTTCACTTCCTTTTAAATTCAAGAGGAAGCAGTTCCCAATCCGGTTGAGTTTTGCAATGACCATCAACAAAGCCCAAGGGCAAACCATTCCGACAGTTGGTATTTACCTCCCCGAGCCTGTATTCTCGCATGGCCAGCTTTATGTTGCACTTTCAAGGGGTGTGTCAAGGCAAACCACTCGGATTTTGGCCAAGCCAAATAAAGACATCGATCCCACGGGGAAAAGCATAAAGAACATTGTGTACAGGGATATATTGGAGGGATGAAACAGGTATGTTCTTCCTTTAGGCCGATATTTTATATTTTTAATTTCTTAGCGCATATATTGCTCATCTCCTTTTGATATTGCTCATTTCTGTTTTTCTGATTTGCGCTTTGTCCTGTTAGATGCAACACCTTCAGCAGTTCTGGACCTATTATGAATTTAGGAGCTTTTCAACATATAGATTGATGATGATGGAGTTGATATCCACTTTCTTGGTTTATTTTCTGTAGTCTTGTTATTTTGTGGTGTAAGTATGCTGTTGTAGCCAGCTGGGAATAAAATGTTTTTCTGGAATAACAAGAATTGCATTCTTCACACATGAGATATTTGAAAATGCTGATATGTTCTGTTTGTTAAGTGCTAATAGTTTTGAAAGTGAGATAAAGCCAAACAATTCAGGTTCTTGTCCTTCTAACAAGAATGACACTTTTGATTTCTTCCTACAAAATAATGCCCTTGCGTCCATGATCTACTGTCATGGGAATCATAATATTGTTTGGCTTGATACGATAGAATGACACTTTTGTCATGGGAAGTACGATAGAATTTTCTTGATACGATTCAGAAAGTTTTGTCAATCTGGTGAGTATATATATGATAGTGTTTTGGTACGACAACAAGACCAAGAAGCTGTCATTTTGAATATCTATTAATTATTATAATATATTAACGTTTTAACCCATAGAAGCTGAGGGGTACTATATGACGCACGTTGTTATTTAACTTCTTTTATTGTGAGCAATGTTATTCAACAAATACAATAAAAAATCAACAGGTAGTTTTGATAGCTGTCATCTCAAATTATTTTTGCATTGCTATATTTTTAAGAGAAAATACCTGAGCATTTAAATAATGCTACGAGAGAAATCAAAGGGATTAAATGCCTTTAATCACACCCACAAAAAAAGCCTTTAGTCAAACGAGGTAAATGGATTTGCTTCTGTTACAATCAGCCCCTTAATGCTAGAAGTTTATTTCAGTCATAATAAGCCCGTAAATCTTGCTATAGTCAGAGGAAACTCTTGAGACATTTAATCCCTAGACTTTATATACCTGGACATACTGAGCTTCCTTCTACCTATCGATCGATTCCTCCATCGCCGTGGGTCGCCGCTGCCCTATAGCCGCCAGCAGACAAAATTACTGCCCTGTTTCTAGCCAGGCCACCGCTCTCTACCTCTGAATTGCCCCAGGTATTGCACTGCTATACATTTTTCGACAAAGTGCAGTGCGATACGATAGACTCCGGTAGTAATTAGTGATTTTTCTTGATAGATCAAAGCCTGTGTGCCTCATTTTCTTCCGGATTACAATATAACAGTCTTATTTAGTTTTTTTTCCTAAAAACACAATTCTAAATGATAAGTACATAGGTGAATAAGGTTGGATGATTAATCTGCTATGTTCATATAGTATATATTTCTTATATATAATTTTGTCTGATTTGTATGATTAATCTGCTATTTCTTATAGATCTATATTTAATTCAATAGCACTCACACTGTATATTGGCTAAAGTCAAAAGGTACATATGTTTTCCTAATTAATCATATATATTTTTCTCTTCACATGAACAGATATGGGTGACATGTTTGATTTTCCAAAGGTCTCAGCCACTGGTATAGCTGGATTTATAGCAGACAAGATTACACTCAAGGGTGAAGATGGCTCGAGTTCTTCCCAAACTTCCTTGGTCAAATACATCTTCAACTACCTGATACATAGTGTACCACTGCATCCTAGCGTGGAGGTTATATATAACCCGTCCTTAGCAGAGGTTATATATAACCCATCCTCGGCAGAGTCACTTAAGAAAATGGACCAACTTGATTAGACACGGGTCATAACTTGAGTGATCTGTTAAACTTTTAATCCAGTCAATTCAATGTTTTCTGTATGTCGTCTCAACCATCATTTATTTTGTGTGATAAGCTTTCTCAATAATTATATGTTCTTTGTATCTATTACTTATTATTTATTATTATCGTTCGATTGATTTGTAATGGAGTGAACCTCCATGATATTTCTTCAGTTCAGCTAAAACTATTTGGGTGTATTATAAATTTCCTATGCTTGAAATACATTTCTGCAACATTTGCATTAATCACTCACGATAGCAATCGTTGGAGTAAAAAATTCACCAGATTGCACGTGCACTTTTACTAGTTCAGGTAAACACCAAAGTACTTTTTAGTGCAAACAGGATTTGAGCACTATGCAACTTGTCATGACAAAATATACTGTCGTTGTTTGATTGCAGGCTCGAAACCATGTGCAATGACTCGAATCCATAGTCAATCATACTTTCGATAGGACCAGTCAACAATTGAATCCAATTTTCCCATTATTTGACTATCCATAATAGTGCAGAAAGGTATCCCCGATCGATTTCGATTACCTTGGATACTTTTTCCTATGGTACGGTGAATACAAGCAGCAGTGAGAGTTCTGCCTCCATTTGGCCAAGGAGTGGCTAGAGCTTGTCCCCATCGGCTTATACATGGTGGCAGACATCGCGACCAGCTGTTGTGTTCGTGTTCATTAGTGATTCCTGTTTCTTGTTGTATGATTGTAGTACCATCTAATTCTTGTTCCGGTTTTCCTGCAGGAGGCTTGTTACCCCTGACAGAAAATCGTGCAATCTGTGAATAATGTACACCTGTTCGGTTGCAACAAGCACAAGCTAAATGGACACTGCTTTCTGGATCATCATGCAAGCCTTCGACTCGTGCGCATATTGGTTCGATTAGCCCGAACTACTTCAACACGGCACTTGCTAGCAAACATATTAGCAACAAAAACACTTGCTAGGTCAGGAGAGAAAAATAAGAGCTTCATGGTAATTATCACACCACAGGCTAAAAACACCAGGTGAGTCTAGGCAAGTTACAGCAAAGTCGGACGGGCTGCTCTCAAATCAATCTTCTCGCACGTGACAAAATCCCAATCGCTTGCCGGGTAAACCCAATACGGTTTGGGCACTGGCCACCTGTCAAGTGATTCTTCAGACTTAGCCAATGGGTATATTCATGTAGCAATAGTAGTTCTGAGACGTGTTCGAAATGTAACCTGTTCAAATTACAGTCTATGATACTGCCGGCAGCAACGCTCCTGTCAAACAGCACAAAATTACAGCTTCAACATCCAAAAGAATTGCATTTGCAGAGTATACAGAGTAATTGATTGTATTTACAAGCTGAGATATTTGGCATGTAAGACAGTCCCTGAATTTATAGACTTGACAGAGAGAAAAGTAGGACATGAGTGGGAATCTTGTGGTGAAAACAGTAGGACAGGTGTGGGAGAAGTGCAGATATTAGGGACATGCTCATGAAAAGCTTATATTTCGCCATAGGCTGAAGCTGAAGTTGAGGGTTGGAGCTACTAGATATGCTCTATTCTCTACCTCACCTCCAACTTACCAAGCTAAGGACCACACAAACATCATTATAATCAGGCAACATCAGTGCATAAACAGTGTGATATCTCCAACCAAGATGAGTCATAAAATGATGTCAAAATGGTCGAGGAAGTGTAAAACCCAAGACACTCGAGTTCCAAATTATAGTTGTAATGAGGTCAACCAAAGTTACAACAAATTTGTAAATAGTTTCCAAAGTTCCAAGAGGCGATCTAAAATTCAGTCAGAAAACGTATAGATCTTTCAGAGCTAATTTAATATGATGATGTGCTTATAATAGAACCACCTTCAGCAATATTCTAATTGGTTGATGTTTTTGCAAGTAGAGTTCCCTGTAAGACATACCTTTTTGTCTCAAAATGCCTCAGGCATTCAAGAATTATGTTCCTAGGTATGAATGGAGTTTTTTCCTCATCATAAAAGTTCATTCCAATAAAGTTCCCATCAAAATCAACGAGGGGTCCGCCAATCCCAGCCTAACACAAAAATCAAGTGGCCTTAGACAATGCTTATATTGGAGAAGGTAAGAATTATAATGCCTTGAGTATATGGTACTATAGACACAGCGACAGATTAAGGTACTCTTCCAAAAAAAAAAGATCGAGACAACCAGACCCTGATGCATATTTGTAATAAACCGTCTACCTTTGTAATTTGACATGTGGAGGTCAAAAGCTCTGTGCAATCAAAATTGCTCGGTTCGTCAGTCAGAGTTCCACTTGTGGCCGTTAATGAGCCAGTTGCAAATATGCGCCCCACAGCTACCACCTTACAGCAGGGCTCAAATTGTACTTCATGATACAGATTTGTTGTATGTAGATCAGGAGAGGCCATGATATTTACTACAGCGAGATTATAGTGTAAACTACAATGCTGCAGCTTTCCTGTGGTGATTTGTTTGTTGGGAAGGCACACTTCAATCTGCAATGTTAAAGTTAGAACTACGAATGTATATTAATGAACAAGCATAGATACTAAAGAATAATTAGCAATACTAACCCTCAAGTCATCATCAATCGTGTTTTCATCATTAGAAGACCTAAATAAGCTTGCAGACGTCAGAACACTCGTGCATTCTATAAGTATGCCTGTGCATGCAAATAACCTTATATTCCCTGCACATGACATATTTCAGATCATTAACTGCTGATGATCACATACAAATGGGGAAAATCGCATATTATCAGTATATTTACCATTGAATGAAGCAAGTGAGACAACACTGCAAGACAACTTTAAAGTGACCTCTTCACTGAGGTCCTTCAGGACACTCCGACAAGAAACATCCATGCAGGGAAATTTCTCTTCAAACCCATTAATAAATTTCATGCCTCCTGGTTAAAAAATGTGACACAACACAATAGTAAGAAGTAGAACAAAGCTGTAACAAATAGTGCAAAACAGGGGGGAAGAGTCAGCAAAAAAGGAAGCCGCAACTCACGACAATTTTTTTCTGGCAACGGATAACCAAGTGAGCGCAGCTTCTCATGTATCGTATCAATAGGCACTAGGGAAACAAGGTCAACCAATTAGCACAACTGATATATCAAAATTAGGATCCCAAGTACCAATATAAAACTAACATTTCTATCTTGTAGAATTATGAACAAACATGATCAATAAGTAACATTAGGATACGGTAGAACCTCGTATAGTAATTTACATTGTAGAAAGTCATTAAAGATTCACCTAGTGGGTCAAAGTGAGAATTTGTGGAGAGATACACACCATTGTTCGTGCTTCTCACCATTATGTCACCTATGATGGAAAAGATGGATGAAGGACTGGATACACAAGCTCATGCAGCAGTATATTATCATGCAGCATAGACAAGTTCCTTTTTTAAGGAACAAAGTGCAGTGGTTTTACTTTATTTTAAGAAACGAGATGATGCGATTTATTTCAAGGAACAAGGTGAAGTGATTAGCACAGAGATCACAGGCAACTTAGCGAACGTAGCAAGCCACTGATCAGAACCATCCTTGCGCCACAATTAGGATTGACAAACAAGAAATGTGATGATATATAACTGAGAGCTCTAAGCGAGTGATAGTACAATTTTATCCTTACTTGTGCGACGGCCTCCTTGCTTATGTTGAGGCCTGCATTACAACATTAAAAAATGTTGTAGTAACTCCATATAAGTGCTTACTCAAAATTTAGGAGTCATATGGCTACAATGTTCCATAGAACGGGGAAAAAACTGATTACATAGCACATCTGGAGGATTCATAAACATAAGTATGGGCATATATTTGTTCTAACAAAAAACCAAATGAGAGCACATGCTTACATGTGGTAGCAAGAACCAGATTACCAGCTAGAAATAGTTTAAATGCAAAGAAACTAAACTGCAAAAGTCATATCCTCATTATATGTAGTTTCACGTAACCTAGCAGTCTAGCACACCAATAATATGTTAGGTTCTTTTTTGCTGATATGAGAAGCGTATGCTGAATCACAGAAAACCTCTACTTTCACAGCAATTGAGTTAATTAAGCTTCAGTAAAACCTATCATCGGTACACTACAAGATGTGTTTGAACAGGTTGAAGCAAATGGGATAAGCGTGCTAAATTATTGGGGTGTCAAACTCCGACTAAGATGATGGAGAAGCTTTAGCTCATAAAGTACTAGGAGACATACTGAAATATTCCAAGACGCTCCAGAAATTTGATAATTATATTTCTTCGAAGAACGGTTGTTTGTTCTGCATCGTACAAGTTCATGCCAAGAAAATTTCCATTGAAATCAACAAGGGGCCCTCCAGTCCCAGCCTAAAAAATAAAATGGCAGTGAATAAGGGTAGACAAGAGATCTCATTTCTATTGCCTTACTGAAAGAGTACAATAATCTAGTCAAAGATTAAGCCACATAACAATTTATTTCCACCTCCTGAAGAAGAGAAATCAAAATAGTGTACCTTACTGATTTTACAAGTGGAGATCAGAAACTCTTCACTACCAAATCTGCTCACTTTGTCCATCACTATCCCACTTGTGGCCATCAATTTCCTTGAGTTAAACAAACATCCTACAGCTACTACCTTGCTACCTGACTCAAGTTGTATTTGATGATGTAGATTTGCTGGACAAAGAAAACTAGTGGATGGAATGTTGACAAGAGCAATGTTATAATGTAAATCGTATTGTTCCAACCACCCGTCAACATACTGATAATGCTGATTCCACACTTTAATCTGTAATGATAGAGTGAGACTTGATCAGTATCTCAAATGAACAAGTAAAATGAGCATAATTAGCAGCACCAACCGTCAAGTCCTCATCTATCTTGCTTTCATCGTGAAAAGATCTCACCAAACTTGCTGAAGTAAGCAAAGTAATGAGGTCTCGTCTCCAATATATAACTATGCCTGAGCATGAGCATCGCATTTCATCGCCTTGCAAACATGATCATGATTTCAGTCAGTCATTAACATGATCAAATACAAACAGGGGAAATAATGGGAACATATACCAGTAACAATTACCATGGAAAGAGGCAATGGCGAAAACACTTTTAGACAACTTTGAAGCAACTTCTTTACTGATTTCACTCCAGACACCTTGACCAGTAGTGTTCGAGTAGCCAAATTGCTCCTCCAAAGTATCAACCAATTCTTGTGGCTTGTTAATTTCACTACTCCCTGTTGTGCAATCATACTCCCGCCTTCTCTTCGGCATCGTTTCCAAACTGCAGCATAACGAACAATATGCCTTTTTTCTGTCATAACCAGTGGCGGAACCAGGAATGGAGCAAGTGTAGTGGTAATTTATGAGAGACGATTTTGCAAAATTGCAACCAAAGTACACCATGGTAAACAGTATTGCAACTGATAAAAACATAAATCTCTATTCATCAATTGGTTTTAAAAGCAACTAATCTGAAGCAATTTCAGTGAATATCTTTCCATCCTTTTTGTAGCAAATTGTTGGATTACAGTAGACAAAACATGGTCTAAATAAAACTATTCCATGGATTCACAGATTCACCAACTGTCTAGTACTCTAGTTACAGTACATCTGGTATTTCACGGGATGGGACAAGCAAGGAGAAATTCACACACCTTTCTGGCAGTGGAGTTAATAGTATGGGCAGCGCTGCCAGCCTGTTCCGCCGCCTGACGCCGGGGGTTAGGGTTTTTGGAGGTCAGAATTCTGGGTGGGGACAGGACGGAGAAGAAGAAGAAGAAGAAGCGAGATGGCGGACGACCTGGGACTCTGGTGATGGAGCGATGGTGGAGTCTTACAGATCAGCGCTCGCCGCTCGGCCATGCCCCTGCATCCCGACGTGGAGAAGCTCGGGAAGGACAGCAGGAAGAGCAGAGTTACTCGGTGCCACACTGCCGCCCCAGCTATTCGCATCCAGGAGTTAAACAAAGTAATAGTCCCTATACTAAGTCCGACTCTTACTCCTCGTAAATTGGAATTTGCTACTCCCTCTATTTCAAATTACTCCGCCGGCGCGCTTATGTAGGTGAACTAGTACTCCCTCATTTTTCATTCAAAAAAATCCTCGAATTTTTGAAATAGATAGTATGAAATATGTACTACGTATACCAAAAATTCTAAGAATTTTTTGATGAAAAATGAGAGAATACTAGGCCACCTAGGTAAGCGTGCGCGCGGAGTAATTTGAAACAGAGGGAGTAAATTTTATCTTGATTTAGTCTAGTTTAATGTTTGTTGTTGAATTTGAGTTGACGTGCATGACTGAAATAGTCCCTATACTAAGTCCGACTCTTACTCCTCGTAAATTGGAATTTGCTAAATTTTATCTTGATTTAGTCTAGTTTAATGTTTATTGTTGAATTTGAGTTGACGTGTGTGACACATAGACTGAAATCTTGCAAGAACACCCTTCCACATATGAGAAAATTGCAAAAAAAACGACCACAAATGTGAAAAATACATGATAAGTCTCTGTATTTGTTCGGATGCTCGATTTAGTCCTGGTATTTGTCAATTGGACTCGATTTAGTCCAAACAAATGTTTGCTGTCAAATTTGAGGTGATACAGACGTAAACGCAGCCGTGGAAATATATATGTTCTAGTTGTGGGAGGGGGTCCTGTAAGTTTTCACGCCAGCCGCTCTCCTGCAAGTGGGACTCACGTCCAAGTATGCGTCAGCTCATATTCCAACAAATATACCTTTGAACTAAACTGAGGCCAATTAAAAACTATACGGATTAAATTATACAAATTACGAGTATCAGGACTAAATCGAGCCAAACTAACGAGTATATGGACTGCTATTATATCTAATCTTAGTTGTGATAGTTTTTTGTAATTGTGTAGTCTCAGTTGTGATAGTTTTTTATAATTGTCTTAGATGTGGGAGGGTATTTTTACAAATTCCAGTCCATCTATCGTTCGTGAGCTCAAATTCGATGGCAAACATCAAATTGGACTAAATCGAACTTAATTCACAAGTATATGGACATAATTTAGCAAATTCTAATTACAAGGACTAAATCAAGACAGGTCGGCAAGTATAGAAACTATGGGTGTATTTAACTCCGTATCCAGTAATCGCCCATGTGGCTGGAACGAAGCAATGAAAAAGGCCTACTAAGCCTAGTATGGACGATCGGCTCTTGCAGATTTCGGTAACGCCTGAAGCGTCGGCCATGATGAGCCAGCCCATTTCTTCTCTTTACTATGTTTTTTTTCATTATTTTTCATTTTATATTCTCTTTTTCCTAACTCTTTTATGTTTACTTTAAAAAAATTGTTGGGACAATCCTTCCTCTACAGCTTATTTGCAAAGTCTAATAAAGAAAAAAAAGATGTATCATTGTATTCTAAAAAGGAGGTCGGTGTAAAAAGATTAATATGTTTCTTTTATTTTTGCGCATACCACCTGATAAGTCCAGCTCTCTAGCTGGGTAGTGTTGCTCTTTTCTTTTTGGATGTATCTAATTCTCAATCGATTGAGAAATAAGTTAATTCTTAGTCAAGTGATGTCATTCACTTGTAACTAGAAATATCTGAGTTGTAGCCTCATTTGTCACTTCTCGAAACATACTTCCGCACCGCTTTATAAATAAAGCAACCATCAATACTGTTATAAGTGTGACAAGTAAATAACGAAGAATAAAACAAAATCACAGCAAGGGGACACAGATTTAACGTGGAAAAACCTCTCCAATAAAGAGAGAAAAACCACGGGCGTCAGCCAATGAAACTTTACTATATCGGGGAGTGTTTACAAACGTCGGGAATTTCACAGATGCAACTCATCCCAACCGGCGGCTTACAAGGGGTTTATATATCGGTCGAAACCTAGGTCTTCGACGATCTGTACCATATCGCGGGGGGGATGTCGCCTCCCGCACCCCCCACAGGCGTCCCTGTTGGGCACGGAGTGGGCCAACTTCAGACTCGTTACACTTGACCCAAGCCTCCGGCGACGGGTCTCGCTCCACTCGTTAGAAGTTGCCCTATACTTTGTAGAATTTGGATCAACATATAACAATTCTTCTTGTAGCATCAACAACAACCATCTCCCTGAACAAACAAAGCAAAAACTTTTGACGCCAATAGCCACTTGGGCTAACCAGTTAAACCAACTAAGTTCGAGCAAAGCTCAAACTTAGTAACAGAAACAGGTTTAGTCGTCATATCAGCAGGATTAGCATGAGTGTTGATCTTGCATACCTTTAATTTAAACTTTATTGTGACCATCCCTTATCGGTTGCCCGCGGGACCCACTATCAAGAAGTGTATCCACGGCTTCTTATACCAATTTTTCCTGGCACATTACTAAATCTGCAGGCGCTAATTCACTTCTTTTTAATAGATATGCAAGGTTGTTGTTCCGACGGATAACTCTCTTATAAAGTTCATTAATGTCCGAAGTCACTACTTTATCTCCAGACCTATAAACAATGGGTCTCAATTCGGGAGGAAGAACGGGTAATAAGCACAAAACCATCCATTCTGGTTCCACATTTATTTGAATAAAATGTTTTGCCAATAGCATCTTGAGCAACATTGTCTCTAACAAAATGATACTTGATCAATATGCTTAGTTCTCTCATGGAACATCTGATTTTTTGTAATGTATATGGCACTTTGACTGTCACAAAACAAAGTAATGCAAGAATCATCTCCACAAAGCTCAGCAAACAAACCTTTCAACCAAGCAGATTCTTTGCAAGCTTCAGCAATAGTCATGTATTCGGCCTCAGTAGTAGATTGTGCAACAACAGCCTACAACATAGCCTTCCAGCTAACAACACAACCACCAACATTGAACACATAACCTGTGAGGGATCTTCTCTTATCCAAATCGGCAGCAAAATATGAATCCACATAGCCAACGAGTCCCTCACCGGTCTTTGATATGTCGGAAACGTATCTATAATTTTTGATGTTCCATGCTTGTTTAGTATCCTTTACTTTGCTTTGTCCACACTTGGAGGTGTTTTTATATGTTTTCTGGTATTAACCTATTAAAAGTTGCCACAGTACCAGTTGCCTGTTTTCTGCTGTTTTTGGTTCCAAAAAAGCTAGTGAGGAAATATTCTCGGAATTGGACGGGACAAAAGCCAAAGTCAATATTTCACTGAGGAGAACACAGAGTCCAGAGGAGAGACGGAGGGGATCCACAGGGTGGCCGCACCCCCCAGGCGCGGGCCCACCCTAGGTCACGCCTGGGCAGGGTGCGGGCCCCCTGGATGCCTCCTAGCCTCGCCTCTTCGCCTATAAGAAGCCCCCGATGCCTAAACCCTAAGTACCCGATTCCACGAAACCGTCTGTAGCCGCCGCCACCATCGTCCCTAGATCGGGGGAATCTGAAGCTCTTCCCGGCACCCTGCCAGAGGGGTGATCATCCTGGAGGCCTTCTTCTTTATCATGCCAGCCTCCGGTATAAAGCGTGAGTGGTTCCACCTTGGACTACGGGTCCATGTAGTAGTTAGATGGTTGTATCTCCTCCATTGTGCTTTCATGTCTAGATCTTGTGAGCTCCGTTCATGATCAATATCTCATATATTTGTAATCATGCATGTTGTGTTTGCGGGGATCCGATGGATATTGAGATTACTATGTCAGATTGATTAATGGTTTTGTCTTATTGATTCTATCATGTCTGTGTTGTTTGTGATCTTGCATGCTCTCCGTTGTTAGTAGATATCTTGGTCGAGTAGTTGCTAGTGACTCCAATAGGGGGTATTTATGCTCAATAGTGGGTTCATTCCTCTATTTAATCTAAGGGAAGTGACAGAAATCTATAAGGCTGTAGATGTGTTTTTGTCACTAGGGAGAAAACAACGGTATCTTGTTCATGGAACAAGTGAATTATTTATCTTACACACTTTGCTTAAAGCAGTTGTCTATTGCTTGCAACTTAATAATGGAGGGGGTTCGGATGATAACCCAAAGGTGGACTTCTAGTCATAGATGCAGTTGGATGGCGGTCTATGTATCTTGTTGTATTGCCCAATCGAATCTCATAGGATCTTGATGTCTAGTATTGCATTGTTATGCCATACTCGGTCCTGTCAATTGCCCTGCTGTAATTTGTTTACCCAACATGCCATGTTTGTTTATCTAAGGAGAACACCTCTAGTGAACTATGGACCCTGGTCCAATCTTTACCATTGATACATATTCCACTGTTATTGTTTACTTTTCGCAAACCATCATCACCTTCCACACCATACAGTTAATCCTTTGTTACAGCAACCGGTGAGATTGACAACCTCACTGTTAGTTGGGGCAAAGTCTTGAGTTTGTGTTGTGCAGGTTTCCAAGTTGCTTGCAACACCTTTGAGAAGTTTCCTTCCTCCTACTGGTTTGATAACCTCGGTTTATTACTGAGGGAAGGCTTGCTGTTGTGCTGCATCACGCCTTGCTCTTAGGGTTTCCCGACAAAGCGCTCCCACGTTGACGCAGCGCCATCAAGATTTTCTGGCGCCGTTGTCGGGGAGGCTAAGGACGTATTCACAAGTGGAGTCCTTCTCAACCTTTCCCTTTACTTTGTTTTTGGTTTGCTTAGTTTCTTTTGCTTGGTTTTGTATGCATCTTTTTATCAGAAACTCAAAAAAATTAGTTTAGTTTGGTTTGCTTTCTCTTATAAAAAACACAAAAAAAATTAGTCCCTGCTCTAGTTGTTGTTGCTGGCTTGCTCCTCTTTTACCAAAATGAACTTTGTTGAGAACACCAAGTTGTGTGACTTCACTAGCACAAACAACAATGATTTCCTAAGCACTCATATTGCTCCACCTGCTCCTGATGCTACCTTTTATGAAATTAAGCCTGCTTTGTTGAATCTTGTGATGAGAGAGCAATTTTCTGGTGCTAGTTCTGATGCTGCTGCTACCCATCTCAATAACTTTGTTGAACTTTGTGAGATGTAGAAGTATAAGGATGTAGATGGAGATATTATTAAGCTCAAGTTGTTTCCTTTCTCCTTGATAGGAAAAGCTAAATAATGGTTGATATCCTTGCCTAGAAATAGTATTGATTCTTGGATTAAGTGCAAATATGCTTTTATTGGAAAGTACTACCCTCCTGCTAAGATTATATCTATAAGAAGTGATATTATGAAATTTAAACAACTTGATCATGAACATGTTGCTCAAGCTTGGGGAAGAATGAAATCTTTGGTTAAGAATTGTCCCACTCATGGACTTACTGCCTGGATGATTATCCAGACTTTTTATGCATGTTTGAACTTCTCTTCAAGAAACCTGTTGGATTCAGTTGTTGGAGGTACCTTTATGACCATCACCTTGGGTGTTGCAACAAAACTCCTTGATAATATGATGGTTAATTATTCTGAATGACACACTGAGAGAGATCCACATGGTAAGAAGGTAAATTCTGTTGAAAAAACCTCCTCTTTGAGTGATAAGATATATGTTATTATGGCTATGCTTGTTAATGGGAAAGCTCCTTTAGATCCAAATAATGTTCTCTTAGCCTCTTTGGTTGCTCAAGAAGAGCAAGTTGATGTGAACTTCATTAGAAACAACAATTTCAACAACAGTGCCTATAGGAATAATTTTGGTAGTAACAACAATTATAGGCCTTATCCTCCTAATAATGGCAATACCTATGGAAACTCCTACAACAATGCTAGAAGTGTCCCCTCTGAACTTGAAGTCATGCTCAAATATTTTATTAGTAAGCAAACCACTTTCAACAAGACTGTGGAGGAAAAGCTTTTAAATGTTGAGAAAAATATTTCCTCTTTGTCTGAAGCACAGTCCTCTTTGATTAATAAAATGGCTGCTAAACCTGAAACCATGGAAAGTACCTTTCCTACTACTCATGCCATACAAGTTACTATTGATGAAAATGTTAGACTGCTAGCCCAACTTCATGCTAAGTGGCAAAGGAAAGCTGAAATTGCTAGAAACAATAGTGTGTGCACCATCACCACCACTAATATGGATGCCACTAAACCACAAGAAGTCCCTATTCCTCCTCCTACAATGCCTAAGCCTAATGAGTATACTACTAGTGATGCTAAGTTTGATTTTGATCTTGATGGTTGCAATATTTTTGAAGTGATTATGTTCCTGCAAAATCTTGCTAGAAGTCCTGATGCTAGTGATATGCATGTTGCTTTCACCAAACACATTACAGATGCTCTTGTCAAAATTAAGGAAGAGAAGTTAAAACACAAAGCTTCTATTCCTAGGACAGTAGAAGATAGTTGGGAACCCATTATTAATATGCAAGTGAATGACTTTGATCTCAAAGCTTCATGTGACCTTGGTTCTAGTGTCTCTATTATGCCTAGGAAGATTTATGAAATGCTTGATTTGCCACCTTTGGAAGATTGTTATTTGGATGTCCCACTTAATGATAATGATAAGAATAAACTCATGGGGAGTGTTAAGGATGTTCTCATTATGGTTAACAATGCTTATGTCCTTGTTGATTTCTTTGTTTGGATGTTGAATACAATGCTTTTTGTCCTATTACTTTGGGTAGACCTTTTCTTAGAACTGTTGGTGCCATCATTGATATGAAAGAAGGCACCATTAAATATCAATTTCCATTCAAGAAAGGTATTGAACACTTCCCTATGAGGAGAGATAAGTTGCTTTTTGCTCCTCCTTTAAAAGCAAGGTTTGATGTTAATGCTTCTTCATTTGAAAATACTTGATTTATTACTTCTTGTGCCTAACTTAAAGGCGTTAAAGAAAAGTACTTGTTGGGAGATAACACAAGAGTTTTCTTGAGTCTTAGAAGTTATTACTTCAGTAATGACCTCTCCTTGTCCTTTTTTTTCCTTTTTGTGCCAAGAATGACCTCTAATGAGAGGGAAGTAAGATTTGGGGAGTTGCTATCCCGAAACAGATTTGTGTGCTCCACCATAAAAAAAATTGAGGAGTCTTTGTAAGTCAGATTGAGTTGAAAATTTATGAATAAATCCCCCAGTATGTTAGACAAATTTCATTAGTTCAACACTTTTTGATTTGAGCAATAGAAGGTCTTCGAAAAAATCAGTTTCTACCTGCTGGTCTGTTTTGACAGATTCCTGCCATTATTTGCACTTGCTTCTTATTGATTCTTTTTTGGGTTCTTTTTGGGAAATTGAGCTTTTTGAAGGAGTTGCTACAGTAGCTTATGTTTTTAGTGAAAGTTTTGTTGTTATAAATATAAACCCAAGGGTCTATTATCTTTTGAATACACTAATGTTGCTAATGAAGATTGTGTGAAGTTTTGTATGAAGGAAAAAAAACCAGGTGTAGAGAGAGAATGATGTAATGAGATGAAGAATGGACAAAAGCTCAAGCTTGGGGATGCCAACATGGTGTCACCCCAAGAAATATCCAAGAGGTACAAGCGTCAAAGCTTGGGGATGCCCAAGGCATCCCCTTCTTCATCAATAAAAAGCTCAGGTCTGTCTAGACACTTCGTTTTTATTGTTTCATGCACATTTGTGTTGTTCTTGGAGCATCTTAGTTTTCGTTTGCTTTGCTTAGGTTGTTTAGTTTGCTTGAATAAAGTAGTTTGGACCCCCATTCTCGTTGTGTTATTTTGCAAATAAGTTTGCTTGGTGTTTGAAAAGGAGTAGTAAGTTCTTGCTTGAAGTGCAAGAGGAGCTTGCATTGACTGTGACTTAGACTTTAGAATAACATGCTAGGTGTTGTTTTAGAATTATGATTAGTGATTATTGTTATAGCATGTCTTGTTCCAAACAATTGGGATTGCTTAGTGTGCCTTGAAGAAATTATGCGGTGTTTTAGCATGCAATAAGCTTAGTATTGTGGTATTCTCCTTTGATGCTTTGCTTGGGTTGACTTGGCACATGCTCACACCATATTATGACTCTCACAAGTCACCATTAGCCTCTATGATCATTTAGTCCTTGACTTGTAGTACCACTCTTTGCTTTGATTAGTATGCTTTGTTGCACTACATGATTATGACCATTATTGCTCTCTTAGTTGGTTGCTCATAGTCTTTTGCTAGCCTCCACTTGTATGAGTAAGTTCTACTCATGCCACCAACTCCCAAAAAACCAAGTTATTCCAAAGTGTCCACTATAAACTCATATGCATGGTTTGTTACACCATTCCAAGTATATTCTTGTTTTCATCTATCTTCCAATTAAAAACTATTTTGTTCTGTGAAAACTTAGTGATTAAAGCCCTCACGAAGTTTGTGATCTTATCTGCATGTTGTGTACACCACTACTAGGAAAACGCCTATTCGTGACGCACCTGTAAACAACATCTGTGGCGCACTAGGGATGCGCCATGGGCCTCGCTCTACGGCTATCTCCTAGCCGTGGCGCACTGCCTGGTGTGTCACGGTTATATCGAGATAGGCGTGGCGCACTACCAGGTGCGCCACGGGTAGGGGTACAGGGTGCGCCACGGGTAGGGGTACAGGGTGCGCCACGAATGTGTTTTTCAAAAAACAAAAAAAATGCAAAAAACACCCTCGTTTTGAATTGCAAAAGCAATCGGGTCCGTGCATCGCCGCCGCAGTCGTGTCACCTCGCCGAAGCATGGCCGTGGCAGGGAGGTGCGGGAGGCCATGGCCGCTCTAGTCCTTATCGGTGTCGAGGTGGCAGGAAGGGTGTGGTTGGAGAAAGGAAGGTAGGAAGAGAGGGAGGAAGGAAGAGATGGAGGAAGAGAGGGAGGAAGGAAGAGAGGGAGGAAGGGAGGTCGGACGCCGCCGTCACTGCAAGGAGAGGAGGAGGCCGCCGTTGCGCCGACGCCGCGCCACCATCACTGCAAGGAGAGGAGGAGGCTGTCATCGCGCCGTCACTACAAGGAGAGGAGAAGGGGAAGGAGGAGAAGGAAGAAGGAAGAAGGAAGAAGGAAGAAGGAGAAGGAGAAAGGAGAAGGGAGAAGGAAGAAGGAGAAGGGAAAGGAAAAGGGAGAGGGAAAAGGGCGAGGGAAAAGGGGAAGGGAAAGGTAGGTGGGCGGGGTGAGGATTCAAATTTTGAATCCCGCCCAACTTACTCGTACCGCACTAGGTAGTGGTGCGCTACGTGTAAGTTGCCCTCTATTTTTTTCTACAGGAAAAAACGGTCTTTTGACCATAACTTTTTACTCTTTTAGAATTTTGAAAATCTAAAAAATCACCAAAATACCATAGGTGGTTGCGAGCAGATGCGAAATCTCGTTCTGGTCATTTTGGTATATTATACGATTTTTTTCGACATCGTATGCAAAAGTTACGGCCATTTTACCGTGGCATGACTTTTTTTTGCAGAAAAAGTGGAAAATCATGTTTGTTAATTTTCCTAGAAACTATACCACATTACCTACCTAAATATGAAAGGATTTTATTTTTTGAAGTGTTTATTATTTTCGTTTATTTTTTGCAAAATCTAAAAAGGCGATCCACGGGGAGGGGGGGAGGGAGTTGGTGCAGGCCACTTAGCCGTAGGGCACTAGGGCAGAGTTCCCTACGGCTAAGTTGACCCAGTTGTTGCAGCACACATGCCCGTAGCGCACTAGGTCAAGGTGCGCTACGGCTAAGTGGCACATCCATAGCACACCTTGACCTAGTGCGCTACGGGTATGTGTGTTGTGGCCACATGTGCCCTGGCCCACACATAGCCGTGGCGTACCACCCACATGTGCGTCACGCTTACGACAGTTAGCCGTAGGGCACCTGTGGGCAGTGCGCCATGCCTATTTTACCCGTGGGGCACCACTAGCAAGTGCGCCACAGAAGTGTGGATTACCTATAGCCGTTTTCCTAGTAGTGCACATATCATTGTCCGGATCCAAAGACCCCGAAGTAATAGAAATTGGTACAACCGGAGGGGATGGCTGTGATGTGAGGATCACATGTGTTCATAGAGTGTTAACGTTTTGCTTTGGTGATGTATTAAAATGAGCACCTTAATTGCCAATAGTTCCCTTGATACCCCGCTGCAACGGGCTGGCAGGACAAAAGATGTTGTGCAAGTTCTCATTGCGAGCACGCATGACTATATATAGAGCACATGCCTAGGATTGTTTAGTACTTGGATGTTTTATCTTATTTATCTTCAATTTCCCTAGATCTTGAAGTTACATGTTTAGACTCGTCCATGCAACGCCCGTCCATCCCTCCCTATGCCTACTGCGCTCATATCCTACTGTTTGCTACTATTGTTACTACTGCTCTTGTTTTATTGTTGTTGTTGCTTTGCTTTTGCTACTACAAAACTGTTGCTACTGATAAACTACTGTGAGCAAGAACTATTTCCAGGTGCAACTAAATTGACAACTCAGTTGTTAAGGCTAGCAAGTATTCTTTGGCTCCCCTTGTGTCGAATCAATAAATTGGGTAATACTACCCTCGAAGACTATTGCGATCCCCTATACTTGTGGGTCATCAAGACTATTTTCTAGCGCCGTTGCCGGGGAGCATAACTTTATTTGTAAGTTCACTTGGATATATTATTGTTCACTGCTATTCCTTTCATCATGGGGAAGTCTCGTGATGGAAAGTTTCCTATTTTACCATCCACTACAAGAAGAGGTACAGTCCTAAACACCTCTGCTGCTCTTGATTCACCGTCTGTTATAAGTAAGCTTGTTACACCACCACCACACACACATTCTACACACACTGCTACTACTGCTGAATCTAAAACTGCTTCTGATACTCATGATGTTACTTCTATTGTGCTTGATGCGAGTGGTTCATTAGGTCCTTTCCTAGATGCTACTATGGCTAGTCTAGGAAATACTGAAACTCCTAGTGAAGACACTATTACACATGTTATCTCACCTGAGTCTAGAGAGAGATATGATATTAATGATGGTTACATTGAGTTTACTAATGAATTTATTGAAGAGTGCCAAAACACACATGGTTCTAGTGCTATTAAGAGTCTCCTTAAGAGATGTACCATTATTCCTAAACTGTCCTGTGATCCTAAGTTTGCCACTTCTCCCATAGATATTAAAGATGAAGATTATGATTTTCTCTTGATTTATCCTATTTATACATTGTTGAGAAAGAACCTTTTTGTGGGACTGAAAATGAGAGTGTTGTAGCTTATATGAATGAGCTTTCTACTATGAGTGCTTTATTCTCTGATGATTTTAAGATGCGCAAGTACTTTGTTACTAAGATCTTCCCCTTTTCACTAAAAGGAGAAGCTAGGGCTTGGTTTAATAGATTACCACATGGATCCATTGATAGCCCTGATTGTTTGATTGCTTATTTCTTCTAGAAATATTTTCCTCCTAGTGCTAGACATGCTGCTTTGCGGAGACTTTTTGATTTTAAACAGGGAGAAGAAGAGAAATTGCATGATTCATGGACAAGATTCTGCGTCTTGATCCATGCACATCCTGGATGTACATTACCTAAAAATGAGCTTCTTGATACTTATTATAATGGATTAACTGATGATTCTAGGACATACCTAGATAGTTTTGTTGATTGTGTTTTCAGGAAAAGAACTCCTACAGATGCCGAAGAATTAATGGCTAAAATAAGTAAGAATTATGATGATTGGACTTCAACTGAGCTAAATACACCTGAGCCTATTACTCCTGAACCAGTTGTGCCTAAACCAGTTCCAATACCAACACCAAAGAAGAGATGAGTAATTGCATTAAATGATGAAGTGATGAAGGAAGCTAAGAAATGTCTAGAGGAGAAAGGTGTTAGAGCTGAAGATGTGAAGAATCTACCTCCTATAGAAGAATTGTGTAAGCCAATTCCCCACTTGAAAGGATACAGATGTCGCCTAGAGGGGGGGTGAATAGGCGATTAAAACTTTTCCTAGAGTGGCTCAACAAAGGCGGAATAAAACTAACGTTTACTTTGTTAAGCACAAAACCTAGAACAATCTAGGGTTCACCTATGTGCACCAACAACTTATGCTAAGCAAGACAAACAACTATGTGATAGCAAGATATATACTTCAAGCACGAAGGCTATCACAAAGTAAAGTGCATAAGTAAGAGCTCGGGTATAGAGATAACCGAGGCACGCGGGGAAGACAATATTTTACCGAGTTCCTCCCAACATGGAGTACGTCTCGTTTGGAGAGGGGGGTGGTATCAAACCACCAACGCCACAAAAGGCCTCCCTTATTCTCCGGTGAATCTCACCCCAACGGGATCGATCCACGCTTCCACTATCGGTGCACTTGTCGGTGGCAACCGGAACCTCTCACAAGGTTGGGGCACTTCTCCACAACTTAATTGGAGGCTCCCAACAAACGCCACAAAGGCCACAAGGTTGGGGCACTTCTCCACAACTTAATTGGAGGCTCCCAACAAATTCCACCAAGGCCTCAACCTGCAACACAACAAACCGTCTAGGGTTCCAAGAACCCAAGAGTAAAAAGCTTCTCAACTTTCACTCACTAAATCCTCCGGAGAGAACTCAAAACGATGCACCGAATGCAAATGGCAAGAACACCACAAAGGTGTTCAAATCCTTCTCTCCCAAATTCCACCAAAGCTACAAAAGCTTATGGGGGAATAAGAGAGGAAGAACAATGGAGGAAATCCACAAAAGACTCCAAGATCTAGATCCCAATATGTTCCCCTCACTTAGAGGAGAGATTGATTGGTGGGATTGTAGATCAAGATCTCCTCTTTCAAATCCCTCAAGAATATGCAAGAATCATAGGAGGGATTGAGAGAAAGCAAGCTCAAGAAGGTCAACAATGGAGGGGAAAACTTGCAAGAATGGTTGGGGAACTATTGGGGAAGAAGGCCTCTTAAATAGGTCCCCCCAAAATCCAACTGTTGAAGCCCAAAAACGCGAATCCTGGTACTACCGGACTTTTTCCCGGTACTACCGGACATTCCCGGTACTACCGGACATTCCCTGGGGATCCCAGGTCACCAAACGCACCTTATTCTGTACCGACCGGTACTAAGGGGTGGTACTACCGGACCTCCGGTACTATCGGACCCTGGTCCGGTACTACCGGTCATCCCTGAACGAAAACGGCCATAACTTTTGCATCTGGACTCCGATTTTGATGATCTTGGGCTCGTTTAGAAGAGGACAACAAGCTCTAAAAGATCATGCAAAGAAACATTATAGTCCATCAAGGGAGGATAGATCCAAATGACGAAAGGTTTAACCTCTATCAAAAAGACGAACCGATAAAACCTCCAACATAAAAAACGTAATAGAAAATGCATATGAAATCCGTTTTTGATGAACTAGAGCTTGTCATGGATATTAGCACAAGATCTAAATCCTCACATGAGTAAGAACCAAATAATGGAAGGTTTTACCTATCTCTGAAATACAAACCGGTAAAACCTCCAAGATCAAAACGCAATAAGATATAAAAGGGAAATCCGTTTTTGATGAACTAGAGCTTGTTATGGAGATTACCATAAGCTCTATATCCTCACATGGATAAGACCAAATAACAACCAAATATGATGATGCAAGTATGCAAAGGTTTGATCTCTCTCCGAACGATGTGACCGAGTTACTCATTCGAGAGCCCCTATTGATAGTACGGTTATCTATCCTAAACCCGGTCTCCCAACAAACATGAGACCGGCAAAAGGGAAAACCTATAAATATTATACCTTTGCCTTGAGCAATCCATTTGAGCTTGATGTAGACGATCTTGTCCTTCTCAAGATGGACACTTTTCTTGATTCCTCATCATCGATCCATGATCACCGAGGATGGCAAGCATCAAACATGAGATCTTCTATAGATGGCGCATTTTGAGCTTGCACAACACATCTTCTTCTTCTCATTTCATCTATCTTGAAGTAAACACATGCTCCAAGCAATGCCAATGGACAATTCCTACAAGTACAACTTAATACACACATTGGTCCATAAAGATTGTCATTAATTACCAAAACCACACATGGGGGCCCACATGTTCTTTCACCACTCATATACTATTGAGGTACACTCTCTCCACTTTGATGAAGGTGATATTCCCTATGGTAAGCCTCCTGATGAATGCTTAGATGAACTTGACACATTTATTGTTAAACAAGGTAATTTTAATAAACAAGTTTAGAATCATTTATTGGAAAACTCTAGAGCTATTAATGAGTTGAAATATATTGTGGAAAGAACTGCTAATGATATTAAAATGCTTTGCAAACACTTTCAAATGGTTCAAACTCAAATTGATCAACTTGCTAAGGTACAAAAAGATATGCTAGTTAATGCCTCAGGAGATAAACATGCTTATGGAATTAGAACTAGGAGTGGTATATCTACTCAAGATCCTTTATATCCTGAAGGACACCCTAAAAGAATCGAGCAGGACTCTCAGCAAGGAGAAAGTAGTGGTAGTCCTCGTAAGAGAAAGAAAAATAAACATAAAATAGTTGAGGAACCACCTGAACCTGTTGTAGATCCTAATAATATATCTGTCTCTGATACTGAAAATGAGAGTGGTAATGATAAAAACGATGCTCCTGATAAGGAGGAAGTTGAGTAAGAACCTGAGAAGCACACTAAGAACACTAGGTACACTAAGGAAGATTTTATAGCTAAAAAGCATGGTAGTGAGAGAGAACCTTAGGTGAAGAAACCTATGCCTTTTTCCAATAAGAAACACAAGTCAAAGGAGGAAGAACACTATAACAAGTTTTGCGAGTGGATGAAACCTTTATTTTGCAAATTCCTTTGACTGATGCTATTAAGTTGCCCCCTTATTCAAAGTATATGAAGGATATTGTCTCTAATAAAAGGAAGATTCCTAATGAGGAAATTTCTACTTTGCTTGCTAATTATTCGTTCAATGGTAAGGTTCCAAAGAAACTTGGTGATCTAGGTATACCAACTATTCCCTGCTCTATTAAGAATAATTATGTTAGAACTCCTTTGTGTGATTTGGGAGCTGGAGTTAGTGTTATGCCTTTTTCTCACTACAAGAGACTCCAGCTAGAAAAGTTGATACCAACTGATATATCTTTGAAAATGGCTGATAAGTCAACTACTATTCCTGATGGTACATGTGAGGATGTTCATGTTCAAGTAGCTCATAATTGCTTGGTTTTAAATGATTATGTTGTGCTTGAAATGCCTAAAGATGATAATATGTATATTATTCTTGGGAGACCTTTTCTCAATACTGCAGGTGCTGTCGTCAATTGTAATCAAGGAAAAGTAACATTTAATATTAATGACAAAGATCATACTGCCTATTTCCCCAAGAAGGTTGGTAAGATCTATTGCCTGAATTATATTGAAAATATTGAGAGCATCAAAGTTAGAGAAATATATTGTCCCATTCCACAAGAAATTTTTGAAACTATTATGATTGCGACCATTGCTATCAAGTTTGAGGTAAGATAATCACTTTGTAGAATGCAAAAGTTTTGTTTCATATAAGATTGTTTTGGTAACAAGACTTGATCAACCTTGTTAACAAAATGATTTTAAGGAACAAAACAATGTTTTCATAGTGGTTATACTTGCTCACTTTTACTTTTCTCCTTCCTAGTTTTTGCTCTTTCTCTTGTTAGCCTTAGTTTTGGTAGTTGTTTGCTTGTTAGAGTGTTTTATAACTTCTGTAGTTTTGGTTTTGGTTTTCTTTTGCTTCTTCTAAAAAATCTGTTTCTGCGAGAAAATCAATTTTTATAGCCAGAAAATTGGCCAAAAATAAAGTTTCGCGAAAAAATCTAGAAAATTCATATTAAATTTTTCCTTGAAAAAAGGGGCAGAGGGACACCTAGAGTGGCCCAGGGGGACCCCCTAGGCCAGCACACCCCCTGGTGGCGCGGCCAGCCCCAGGGGCGCGCCTAGCCTAGGTGGGACCCACCTGTGGCCCTCCAGGTTGTCTCGTCCGGCCACTTCTTTCTCTCTCCTGAAAAACACCGGAAATTTTTCCCAAGCTTGATTTCTTGCTGTTCTTGCTCCCGATTTTCGATCTCCTTGCTCAGACCATCTTTGCTGCTGATTTTTGGAGGGATTGCTCCTTGGTATGTGCCTCCTCCGCTTGTCCAATTAGATTTGTGATTGGTAGATTGTATCTTGAGTATTTTGCTGCTATAGGTGTCAGGTTGTGTGAGCTTGCATGCTTGTTCTATGCTTAGAGATTTCATTTTGATGCATGTGTATCCCTCTAGCAAGTTCCTGTAGTAGTTTCTCATCATTTATCAACTTGGAAATCACTTGGTTTGATGTTTGTCTAAAAATTTCAGAAAGGAAGATGAGTGCATACCCGCTGAATCAATATGATTTGATGGTACCTGAGTGAATGAAAGTCCATCGTGAGGAAGGAGTCTTCCCTTCCATATATCCATGCCCTGAATTTATGAGAGACGCGAGAATCTTCCAGGATTTCCAAACTATGATTACTAATGCAGGGTTGGAACACTTTGTTGAAGGGGAACCATTTCAATATGTTAAGCTAACCATGGCTGTGGTGCAGGACTTCCGATTTACTTGGTCCTCGTCTAATCCCATGGTCCATTATAAAATCTATAATATAGTTGTTCACTTGCCTTTTGCTGATTTCTGTGCAGCTATTAGAGTGCCCCATTGTGGATCTTGTGAGAAGATAAAGGAGAGGCCTAAGTCACTTCTGGATCTATATGCTAAAATTTGCCAAGGTTTCGACTTCTCAAAGGAAAGTGGTAAAATTCAGAACATTCAGTTCCCATCCATTAGATATTTTGCCTATTTCATTACCAAGTGTGTTCTTGCTAGAAAGATTTCTAAAAAGTTATCTTCATTTGATCTAGCTTTTATCTCAGCTGCTTTGAATAGGGATAGGTCTTATAACCTGGATGCTTTGATAGCTTACCGTCTTACTACTAACCACGAGAAGGGTGGAATTTGTGGAGGTCTCATTGCCTCTAGGTTGCAAGATTTCCATGGTTTAGAGCCTCACCATTCAGATTATCGGTTCCCCATTGAGAGACTTGATCTTGATTCTATGGTTCAGCATAATTTTGTTTCTTCTTGGGATACTGTGATAAGTTTACGTATGAGTTATCCTTTGTCAAGCGTGGTTGGAGAGGGGGTAGGACCGAAAAAGTAGTCTATTTGCCTGCACCTGCTTTGTTTAATTTTGATAACAGGTAAGGATGGTCGCTCACGGAGGAGGAGTTTGACACTTACGTGGCGGAGCTCTCCCAGCAAGAGGAGAATGTTGGAGAGGATGCTGAAGATGATTTGGTTCAGCCCTCCAACATGGGGGAGTCTTCATACCAGCAGCCTTCCTATGATTGGGGCGCGTCTTCTTCATCGCAAGCACCTGATTATGACCATTCCTATGATAACCCACCAGCTTGGGGTTACTATCCGCGCTTTTGAGCCCCACTTAGGCCGAAAGCCTAAGCTTGGGGGGAGGTACATCGACATCACACTCATCTATATATCATGTTTCGTCGGTTCTTTGTATATCCATGTTTCACTTTCTTTTTGTTTCTTGTTTCTGCTTTCTCAAAACACAAAAATATTTTTGTTATTTCTCTTGTTTTGTTTCTTTGCTTTTTAGCTTTGGTTTGCCTTAAAGAAAAATCCAAAAAGATTTTTTCTCTTTGTTTGCTTTTGCTTTGTGTGCTTGCTTTGAAAATTCGAAAACACCAAAAATATGTGTTGTTCTTTTTTGGTTTTGTGAAGTTCTTTGCAGGGTTCAGCAGTCCTCAGTGGGATTTGGTTTCATGTTATTATTCAAGTCACACAAGTGAAGAGTAATAATGAAGATTAAGACAACTTGAGGTGTGGTAAGAGGCTGGTAACGAACTCTATTTGTTTTTCATTTTTGTACATGTACTCATCGTTGTGAGCATGCTTAGTCTGTTCATGTAAGGTGTATGTTATTTATGGATGCTTAGTAGTTCTTGCTTTCTTATGATCAGCTCCAGCTTTCTAATAGTTTGTATCATGTCATATGAATGTTGCTTGCATTGTTCTATTCATAACTTGGTATGACATTGTGGTATCCTCCTTTGATTGTTTCATGTGAATCGACTTGGCACATGCTCACGCATGCATATGACTGAACAATAGTCAGTAAGCCTCGATGATTTATTTTGCCTCAGAGTTCTTGTATCACTTTCATGCCATAATTAGTCATGTTTTGTTGCAAGCATGATTATGACAGTTATTGCTCTCTTGTTTGTCGATCCCTCTCTATTGCTAGCCTTCACTTGCACTGAGTAAGATCTCTACTTGTGCATCCAACTCCCCAAAACCAATATTGTCAAAAGTGTCCACCATACCTATCTATTAGCATTTGCTATTTCAGTGCATATTCATTATGCCTTGTTTTCTTCCAAATAAAATGTTTGACTGTTTTGAGAAAGCTAGTTAGTAAAGCTCCCACTAACTTGATGGCACACTTTAATTCCTCAACTTAATAAAATTGAACCATTATGACCTGTCCATGAAAGTTATATGCTTGCAAATTATAGGCTGGGAGTTAGCAGAACTGTGCTGTCATGAGTAACGCTTTCAACACCTGTAAATATATACCCAGTTGATATCATGCTCTTTTGTTCGCGGATGTCGTCGGTGTAAAATAAAAGGGGGGCTTGTAAGTCCATGGAGTTATGTATATGTGTTAGAGAAACGCCTAGGCCGCTAGCCTAAGCCATGCCTAATCATGGTGGAAACTTGCAGCATAACCATAATGAGCAATCTATGAAGCTTTCTTATAAAAAAAGAGAGAGACACATATTGAAAAGAGGAAAGAGAGAAAAAAGGGCCATTTTCCCATGGCAAATAAGAAGATTGTTGAGATGCTCATTGTCTGCTTGCCTTGTTATTTTGGTTATGGGATAGCTCATGTGCCATGTGCAAGGGGTACCCCGTTGGCGGTTCTCTATGATACACATGTATTTACGATGATAAGAACTTACAGGTAACTAAAGTTAAGTAGCATGAGGATCAGCCCTCATACTCAAGGGACATGAGATTTCCAGTTTATGGTATGTCAAGCATATAACTCATATTGGACCTCACTTTCACCATTAACCATATAAATATTCCTATGATAGGGGCAATGAGAGCTCAAAGCTAATGAGTACCTTACTTTCAGCATTTGGAAGCCTTTCAAACTTTTCAAAACCTTTTTACTTCCTTGTTGAGTCACCACTTATTCTATGAGCACCTTCTTGAGAGCATAGTTGTCATTCTTGTGTTTATCTCAAAACTTGGTTAATTATGCCATGACTTTGATGCTTGTATCTCTAATATCTTTACTTCTAGTCTTCACTTGAACTTCAGAGGTGCCTTGGCATTTATATTGTGCTCTACAAAAAAAGGCAAGCAAGATACCACTCTATCATACCTCTTATGAGCATTGCAATGTTGCTTATGTTTATGTTTCATGCTACTTATTATTATTGAATTGGAATCTCTTCATAGCTTGCAATGACTATTGAGTAGACTTAATTGCATACTTCTTATTATGAATGGTTTAAGTATCTACTCATGTGCTGAGAATATATACATCATATGAAGCAAATGTGTTCGTGAAAGTTCTTTTATCGCACTTAGTTTTCAACTGAATTGCTTGAGGACAAGCAATAAGCTAAGCTTGGGGGGAGTTGATACGTCCAAAACGTATCTACTTTCCCGAACACTTTTGCTATTGTTTCTCCTCTAAACTTTTGTGATTTGGATACAACTAACACGGACTGACAATATTTTCAGCAGAATTACCTTGGTGTCTAGTTTTTGTGCAGAAAATCAAGTATCGGGAAAAATCCCGGAAAATATGCCAAAAATCCTATTTCACCAGAAGATTCACGGAGCCATAATACGAGACGGAGGGGAGGCCTGAGGGGGCCCCACACCCCCCTACTGCGTGGGTCGGCCCAGGTCGCGCCTGGTGGGGGTGTGGCTGCCCCAAGGACCCCCTCAGCCTCCCTCCTCGCCTATAAGATGCCTCTTGACCTAAAAACTCAGGGGGGGTGGACGTTTTTCCAGAAAGAGTTCCTGCGCCGCCACCACCAGAAACAACGATTCGGAACCAAAAACTCCGTTCTGGCACCCTGCCGGGACGGGGAATTTGGAGATGATCATCGCCATCGTCATCATCAACGCCTCTCCATCAACCATCCATGTTTCCCTCATCCATGAGTAAGTAATCCCCCGCTGTAGGCTATGGGGATGGTAGGGATTGTATGAGTTCTATCATGTAATCGAATAAGATTGTTAGGGCATGGTGCCTAGTATCTCTATTAGTGCTATTTGACTTTGTTGCAACTTGTTGTGCTTAATGCTTGTCACTAAGGCCCGAGTGCCATGATCTCAGATCTTGACTTATTATTGAATCATTATGATAGTATTGTTTGTGATCTTATCTACAAGTTGTGTACACATATCATTGTCCGGATCCAAAGGTCCCAAAGTGACAGAAATTGGGACAACCGGAGGGGATGGCTGTGATGTGAGGATCACATGTGTTCACGGAGTGTTAATGCTTTGTGCCGGTGCTCTATTAAAAGGAGCACCTTAATTGCCAGTAGTTCCCTTGAGGCCCCGCTGCAGCGGGCTGGCAGGACAAAATATGTTGTGCAAGTTCTCATTGCGAGCATGCATGACTATATATGGAGCACATGCCTAGGATTGTTTAGTACTTGGATGCTTTATCTTATTTATCTGCAATTGCCCTAGATCTTGAAGTACATGTTTAGACTCGTCCATGCAACGCCCGTCCATCCATCCCTATGCCTACCGCGCTCATATCCTACTATTTTCTACTATTGTTACTACTGCTCTTGTTTTACTGTTGCTATTGATTTGCTTTTGCTACTACAAAATTGTTGCTACTGATAAACTACTGTGAGCAAGAACTATTTCTAGGTGCAGCTAAATTGACAACTCAGTTGTTAAGTCTTGCAAGTATTCTTTGGCTCCCCTTGTGTCGAATCAATAAATTGGGTAATACTACCCTCGAAGACTGTTGCGATCCCCTATACTTGTGGTTCATCACATCCCCTTCTTCATCAATAAAAATCTTAGGTCTTTCTAGACACTTCGTTTTTATTGTTTCATGCACTATTGTGTTGTTCTTGGAGCGTCTTAGTTTTCGTTTGCTTAGTTTGTTTAGTTTGCTTGAATAAAGTATTTTGGACCCCCGTTCTCGCTGTGTTGTTTCAAATAAGTTGATTGGTGTTGGAAAGAAGTAGAAAGTTCTTGCTTGAATAGTGCAAGAGGATCTTGCTTTGACTGAGACTTAGACTTTATCATGTCATGCTAGGTGTTGTTTTGACCTTATGCTTAGTGATTATTGCTGTAGCATGACTTGTTCCAAACAATTGGGATTGCTTAGTATGCCTTGAAAGAATCATGCGTTGTTTTAGCATGCAAAAGCATAGTATTGTGGTATTCTCCTTTGATGATTTGTTTGGGTTGACTTGGTACATGCTCACACCATGTTATGACTATGAACAAGTCACCCTAGCCTCTATGATAATTTAGTCCTTGACTTGTAGTACCACTTTATGCTTTGATTAGTAATGTTTTGTCGCTCTGCATGATTATGGCCATTATTGCTCTCTTAGTTGGTCGCTCTCAGTCTTTTGCTAGCCTCCACTTGTATGAGTAAGCTCCACTCATGATTCCAACTCCCAAGAAACCAAGTTATTCCAAAGTGTCCACTATAAATTCCTATGCATGGTGTGTTACACCATTCCAAGTATATTCTTTTTTTCAGCTATCTTCCAATTAAAAAGTATTTTGTTATGTGAAAACTTAGTGATTAAAGCTCTCACGAACTTGATGGTACACTTTATATTTCATGCCCCTAATAAAATTGAACCATTGTGTCATCTATGTTGTATATTCTTGCACTCATATGTTGGAATTAGCAGAACCGTACTGTCACGGGGAACGCTTTCAACACTTGTAAATATCTACCCAGTTGATATCATGCTCTTTTGTCTGTGGATGTCGTCGGTGTCAAATGAAAGGGGAGCTTGTAAGTCCATGGAGTTATGTATTTTGTGTTAGAGAAACGTCTGGAACAATAGCCTAAGCCATGCCTAATCATGGTGGAAACTTGCAGCATCACCATAGTGACATCTATGAAGCATTCTTCTTATAAAAAAGATATTGAGAAAAGGAGACATATGAGAAAAGAGGAAAGAGAGAAAAAAGCACCATATCCCATGGTAAATAAGAAGAATGATAAGATGCTCATTGTATGCTTGCCTTGTCATTTTGGTTATGGGAAATCTCCTGTACCATGTGCAAGGGGTACCCCGTTGGCGGTTCTCTATGATACACATGTACTTACTATGACAAGAACTTACAAGTAACTAAACTTGAGTAGCATGAGGAGCGGCCCTCGTATTCAAGGTACATGAGATTTCCAACTTATACTTTGTCAATCATATACTCCATAGTTTGTTCACTTTAACCTTAATCACTTCAAGATGCTTATGATAGGGGCAATGAGGGCTGAAAGCTAACAAGTACCATAATTTTTGGAAGCTCTTTTTGAAACTTGAAATCCCTGCTTCCCTTTATGAAGGGCCTTTCTTCCACTATTATATTGAGTCTCCACCTTCTACCTTTAGGCACCAGTTAAGAGAGCATAGTTGCCATTCTTAGTTCTATGTGCATTGTCCCAAAACCTATTGATTGATGCATATTGTTGATATTACTTGTTCTTGTGCTATTTGTATCTAGTCACTCTTATGAACTTTGAAGGTGTCCTATGCATATATTTGCTACTCTATGAGGGACGAGCTGAATGCTACTATGCCATGTTTTCTGTATGTGAAACAAACAAACGTTTTTCAATGAATGCTATTCATGATCTTTGTTTGTAGCCTTTCATGTTGCATGCATAGTTACTTTGTCTTACTGTTAGAACTCCATCTTTCATGCTCATGTTTAGAGTTCTTTGATCCCATCTTTCAATGATTGCAAATGGTTTGATCTTGGTTTTGATGGTGCATGTCACCTCAAAAACTATTCTTTTATCACTTACCTACTCGAGGACGAGCAGGAGTTAAGCTTGGGGATGCTTGATACGTCGGAAATGTATCTATAATTTTTTTATGTTCCATGCTTGTTTAGTATCTACTTTGCTTTGCTTTGTATACACTTCGAGGTGTTTTTATATGTTTTCTGGTACTAACCTATTAACAAGTTGCCACAGTGCCAGTTGCGCGTTTCTGTTGCTTTTGGTTCCAGAAAAGCTAGTAAGGAAATATTCTTGGAATTGGACGGGATAAAAGCCAAAGTCAATATTTCACCGAGGAGAACACGGAGTCCAGAGGAGAGACGGAGGGGAGCCACATGGCGTCCGCACCCCTAGGCGCGGGCCCACCCTAGGCCGCGCATGGGCAGGGTGGTGGCCCCCTGGCCGCCTCCCAGCCTCGCCTCTTCGCCTATAAGAAGCCCCGATTCCTAAACCCTAAGTTCCCAATCAATATTCCACGATACCGTATGTAGCCGCCGCCATCATCGTCCCGAGATCGGGGGATCTAAAGCTCTTCTCGGCACCCTGCCAGAGGGAAGATCATCCCGGAGGCCTTCTTCTTTATCATGCCAGCCTCCGGTATGAAGCGTGAGTAGTTCCACCTTGGACTACGGGTCCATGTAGTAGCTAGATGGTTGTATCTCCTACTTTGTGCTTTCATGTATAGATCTTGTGAGATCCGTTCATGATGAAGATCCCATCTATTTGTAATCATGCATGTTGTGTTTGCGTGGATCCGATGGATATTGAGATTACTATGTCAGATTGATTAATGGTTTTGTCTTATTGATTCTATCATGTCTGTGTTGTGTGTGATCTTGCAAGCTCTGTGTTGTTAGTAGCTATCTTGGCCAAGTAGTTGCTAGTGACTCCAAGAGGGGTATTTATGCTCGATAGTGGGTTCATGCCTCTATTTAATCTAAGGGAAGTGATAGAAATATCTAAGGTTGTAGATGTGCTATTGCCACTAGGGAGAAAACAACGGTCTCTTATTCATGGAACAAGTGGATTGTTTACCTTACACACTTTGCTTAAAGCAGTTGCTTTTTTTCTTGCAACTTAACACTGGAGGGGGTTCAGATGATAACCCAAAGGTGGACTTCTAGTCATAGATGCAGTTGGATGGTGGTCTATGTATCTTGTTGTATTGCCTAATCGAATCTCATAGGATCTTGATGTCTAGTATTGCATTGTTATGCCTTGCTCAGTCCTGTCAATTGCCCTGTTGTAATTTGTTTACCCAGCATGCCATGTTTGTTTATCTAAGGAGAACACGTCTAGTGAACTATGGACCCTGGTCCAATCTTTACCATTGATACGTCTTCCACTGTTATTGTTTACTTTCTGCAAACCATCATCACCTTCCACACCATACAGTTAATCCTTTGTTACAGCAACCGATGAGATTGACAACCTCACTGTTAGTTGGGGCAAAGTCTTGAGTTTGTGTTGTGCAGGTTTCCAAGTTGCTTGCAACACCTTTGAGACATTTCCTTCCTCCTACTGGTTCGATAACCTTGGTTTCTTACTGAGGGAAGACTTGATGTTGTGCTGCATCACACCTTGCTCTTGGGGTTTCCCGACGAAGCGCTCCCATGTTGACGCAACGCCATCAGTCCTACCAAACTTCAAACAAGCATTGGAAGTGCCAAGAAGGTACCTGAAAACCCACTGAACATCTTTCCAATGTTCTTTACCAGGATTAGCCATGTATCTACTTATCAAACTCATAGCATATGATAAATCAAGACTAGAACAAACCATGGCATACATCAAAGAACCAACAACACTAGAATATGGCACCTTTGACATGTACTCAAACTCTTCATCAGTTGTAGGACATTGAGAAACTAACAATTTAAAATGAGGAGCAATAGGAGTACTAACTGATTTGGCACCATCCATATTAAAACGTCGAAGAACTTTCTTAATGTTACTTAGCTGACTAAGAAATAACAAACCTGATTTTCTATCTCGGGTAATCTCCATACCTAAGATCTTCTTAGCAGCACCAAGATCCTTCATCTCAAACTCACTACTTAGGTGTGCCTTCAAAGTAGTGATTTCTTTCATGCTCTTGGCAGCAATTAACATATCATCAACATATAGCAGCAAGTATATAGGTGATCCATCAACAAACTTGATATAAACACAACTATCATATTTAGACCTCTCAAAACCATGTGAGATCATAAATAAATCTAACCTTTTATACTACTGTCTTGGAGATTTTTTAAGCCGTTAAGAGACTTCTTTAATTTGCACACACAATCCTCTCTTTACCAGGCACTATGAACCCTTATGGTTGGTCCATGTATATTTCCTCATCAAGCTCTCCATGCAGAAAAGCAGTCTTGACATCTAACTGGTCAAGCTCAAGATCATGCATAGCCAGAATACTAAAGAAAGTGCGAATGTAACTATGCTTTACAACTAGGGAGAACACATCATTGTAATCAATACCTGGAATCTGGTTGAACCCTTTTGCTACTAACCTTGCCTTATACCTTGAAGGCTCTTTGGGAGACAAACCTTCCTTTTTCTTGAAGATCCACTTGCAGCGGACCGCCTTCTTTTGTTGGTCAAGCGCACAACATCCCATGTGCCATTTTTCTCAAGCGATTGCATATCTTCTTGCATAGCAGAAACCCACTTCTTGCGGTCAACGGATGCAATGGCTTCATTATATGTAACAGGTTCAGTATCGTTCTCCACTTGTTCAACACAACTCAAAGCATAATGAACAAGATTACAGTCTTCAATTAAACGAGGAAGAGGACCACAGTTATGCCTCGGTCTGTCAGCAGCAATGGACTCATGTGGCTGCTGCAAAACAATAGGTGAGTGCTGAACAACAATATCATCAATATTTTCCTCATGTGTATCTTCAATGATAGCATCATTATCAATAGTTTTCTGCAGGTTCTCCACCTGCACACTAACTCCCTCCTCTCCAACAACAACAGGAGAGGCATCTGATGGCAAGCTATCATGATACATAATGGACTCATTGAAAACAACGTTTCTGCTTAGCAAAATCTTTTTAGTTTCAGGATTCCATAGTTTTATATGCTTTAACTCTTGAACCATAACCAAGGAATATGCACTTAACAGCCCTAGGCTCTAACTTTCCATTATCAACGTGAGCATAAGCTTTGCAACCAAAAACTCTCAACTGTGAATAATCAGCAGGCGAACCTGACCATACCTCAATGGGAGTTTTCTTCTCAAGTGGAATAGAAGGTGACCTGTTGATGAGGTAACACGCTGTGTTGGCTGCTTTAGCCCAGAAACGTCTATGCATACCTGCATTAGACAGCATACAACGAGCCCTCGAGATGATGGTTCTGTTCATGCGCTCTGCCACGCCATTCTGCTGAGGAGTATAGGGGATGGTGTGATGCCTTATCATGCCATCATTACTGCAAAACTCCTCAAACTCATTAGAACAGAATTCCATACCATTGTCAGTATGTAGTACCTTTACCTTCTCAGTTTGCTTTTCAACCATGACTTTCCACTTCTTAAAAGCATCAAAAACATCAGATTTATGCTTCAGAAAATAAGACCACACTTTTCTTGAGTAGTCATCAATAATAGTAAGCATTTAATTAGCACCACCAATAGAAGTCTTACGGGACGGACCCCATACATCAGCATGCACATAATCTAATATGCCTTTGGTGGTATGAACGGAAGCATTGAATTTAACTCTTTTATGCTTACCAAAAATGCAGTGCTCACAGAACTCAAACTTACTCAAGTTGCAACCATCAATTAGCTCTCTCTTGACCAATTCTGCCATGCCTTGTTCGCTCATATTCCCAAGGTGTATATGCCACAGATGTGTTTTACCACAATCATCAGAATCATTAGAAGTAACAGCAGCAGCAACAATACCAGGCAAAGTGTTACCTCTAAGAACATATAATTTAGCAGAATTCATATCACCTATCATGTGAATAAGATAACCTTTTGATACCTTCAGAACTCTATGCCCACCGGCATACTTGTATCCATCAACGTCCATGGTACTCAGGGAGATCAAATTTCTGGCCATGCTTGGTATGTGCTTCACCTTACTCAACGTGCGTGTCATGCCATCATGTGTCCTGATCTTAATAGATCCAACACCAACAATATGGCATGGGTTGTCATTCCTCACACGCACAAAATCTCCAGTCTGCACAGACTCATATGAACTGAAACAATCTTTGTTACATCAAATATGAAACAAACATGCAGTATCAAGTATCCATTCATCATCACGTGAAGCACAAGCAACAAAAACAGCTAAGCATTCACCATCGGAACTATCAGAAACAACAACAGCCTTACCAGTACCTTCATACCTATATTTCGGTTGGTAAGTTCCATTTCTTTTCTCCTTATTCTGCAACTTCCAACAATCATCAATAATGTGATTAGATTTCTTACAATACCTGTAGAATTTATCCTTTCCCATGGACTTTGAACGACTTATACCATCCTTGCTCTTATCTCTGCTGCCATAGTTGTTATACCTTTGCTCGGTCCTGACATGAACCTGTAGAGCCTCAGCCTTGGATGACGTCCCATCTGACCCTACCATAGTTTTCATCCTTTCCCTCTGTTTGAGGGCGTCATGTACTTCGACAAGGGTTAGTTCATCACGGCTCAACAATATTGTATCACGAAAATGTGTATAGGAACTAGGCAACGAGCATAAGAGTAGAAGAGCTAAATCCTCATCATCATATTTTACCTCCATAGACTGCAAGTCTGAAACAATCTCTTTAAGAACAGATATGTGATTCATTACCGATCCACCTTCTTGCAGCCTATGCGAGAACAACTTCATCTTCACGTTCATCTTACTGGTTAGATCCGTTGACACACAGACCGTTTCCAGTTTTTCCCACATGGCAGCAGCAGATTTCATCTCTAGTACTTCCTGCAAAATATTATTGGACAGATGAAGTTGAATCAAAGACAAAGCCTTACGATCCCTCCGCTTCTCTTCGGCAGACCAAGTCTTAGCATCCTTTTCGCCGAATCCATCCAGCGCTTCATCCAGATCAGAAGTTTGGGCGAGAATCGCCCGCATCTTCACATGCCACAAGGAGAATCTTGTGGTGTAGTCCAGCTATGGTAGATCGAAGTTCAATGACTACATGTCACAAACCCTAGATTAGAACCTGGGGCTCTGATACCACTTGTTATAAGTGCGACAAGTAAATAACGAAGAACGAAAACGAAATCACAACAAGGGGACACGGATTTAACATGGAAAAACCTCTCCAACAAAGAGAGGAAAAAACCACGGGCGCCAGCCAGCGAAACTTTACTATATTGGGGAGTGTTTACAAACGCCGGGGATTTCACAGATGCAACTTATCCCAACCGGCGGCTTACACTCGGCCCAAGCCTTCGGCGACGGGTCTCGCTCCACTCGTTAAAAGTTGGCATATACTTTGTCAAATTTAGATCAACATATAACAAATACAATGTTACAAGGTTCAACAGAAATAAAAACATAGTTTGATGGGGCCACAACACAACAAGACCCAAAAGAAGGAGAGCAAAGGCATACTCTCAAAATGGAACAACCGAAAAAAGAAGCGCTAGATGCTCAGCTGGACTCGGAGAGGATCCGCCACGCCGCCTCCAGCAGAAGTCGAAGGAGCTCGTCTAGCTGCACCTTCTCTTGCTGCCTATATAACAGGTAACCGAGCTGCAAAATGTCAGAAATTTGAACACCAAATCAAGAAAGAATCTTCTCAATAATTATTTTATTGTGCGTGGTCCATAGGGACCAAGACAACACGGCAAACACTAGACAGAAGTGCCGCCCCTTTCCGGCACGGTTTGCCCAAACGTTTAGAAATTCCTAAAAGTTTCTAACCGTAATGTTCACTTGTTCCGTTACTTTTCGTGAGCAATCCGGACACAAAAATATTACATGAGTTTCCAAACTCACTTGCAACTACAGTAAATGATTTGAATTACAACCTCATTTGCAACTGAAAATTCCACTTGCAAACTCACATAATGCACTAATCACGTTTCAAAACTAATGAATTAAGACCTGACTGAGCTCTAACTTAAATCTTCAGTCGACTGTTCGGTAACTATTGTTTGTAAGTTCGCTTCCCTCTTCGTTAACGCAAAAGCATAGCATCCGCCATTCTCCAGTCAAAAATTACGAACGCTGACGTACTCACTACACCGCTAGCAGCAGCAGCACAATATCTCGAGCGTACAGAATACTATGAGGTACACCTGTCGGTTATATCACGGTTTTATGAGCCACCGCGCGCTAGCCCAGGCACGCCTCATCCGGAGGTGCCGACTGCCCGTGTCATGGGGAACCGGTGCCCCTCCAGCCTCGCACGATCCAGCGGGCCATCAAGACCGTAGCAAGCAGCTGCCGCCTCGGCCCACCCCTTCACGGGCTTCCCGCCGCCGGATTCACGTCCGCCGCCGCCGCCGCCATGCTGATGCTCGCTGCTCTTGCTCTTCCTCACGAAGCTCAGCAGCTTCCTGAGCCCCTTGGCCAGGTCCATGTGCGGGTTGGTCGCCGCGGCCGAGAAGAGCGCCGGCGGCGGGCTCTCCACGCTGCCCCACTGCTTCCTCGCCCGTGCAGGTGTCAACGCCGGCGTCGGCGTCTCCACCCACCCCGGGGACTCCATCGCCGCCGTCGCGTGGAACGGCACCTCCGACACGGACCGGATGTGGCGCCCTGCCGGCGCCGCCTTCGTGGCGAGTTGGTCCTGTGGCAGCGGCGGCCGCCTCGGGCTGGGAAGGTCGTGCACCCTCGGCGACTGCAGGTACCTAGTCGCGCCACCCGTGCCGCTGCCGCGCCTGAGGAACGGCCTCGGCGTGGCGCAGTCGCCGCCTAGGTCGCCGCCGACGCTGTTCCGCCTCTGGTGCGAGTGCGACTGCGGCCTCGCCGCGGCGTGCGCGCCGCCGCCGCTCACCGTCCTGCTCCTGGCTAGTGGCTCCTTCCTCGGGGTGGTCGCGACGGGCACGGCCGGCATCGACCGCCTCACCTGCGGCGTGTCCCGACCGGCGCACTTCACGGTCAGCGGGGCCGGCCTGCCCCGCGTGCGGGCGGTCGGCCTCGGCTGCTGGACCTCGGACGCGCACGCGCGCCTGGCGTCGCGGCGGCGCACGTAGGCGTCGTACTGCCTGCCGCGGCAGCAGGACCCAGTTGTCCCCGCGTGCTCCCGCGCGTCGTCCTCCTCCTCCAACCCCCACCGCGCGGCGTGCAGCAGCTTGTACGCCGCGAGCCGCAGCTCCAGCTCCCACAGCTTCGCCCACAGCGCGTCTTGGTCGTGGCTCGCCATCGATGATCGATCCCGTGGTCCGTGGAGGCCATATACGCGCCGAGCGATGCTATATACGCGCGCGGGTACGTGGTCGTCGCCGCGCCGTGATCAAGTCTGGAGGTGCGAGTGTGACCGTGTCGGATCGGACGGCTGTTTTTAATTAGCGGCACGAGAGGGATTTGGATGGACTACTTTTGTGCTGTTTTGATCCGGTCGCGCGCGGGTGACGAGGACGGACGCAGCCGGGCCGGGGCTTTGCTTGACCAGGTGGAAGCGGGACGGCGGCGGCGTACATGAGAGGGCGGCATCGACCTGGACAATTTCTGGCATCTCGTGAAAACTACCGTCATGGCGTCGCAGAATTATGCCCCTGTGAACACTCGTCGTCGCCGGGTGAAAAGGATCCCCTGGAGACTTGGACTGTATATGCATCTCCCACGGTGCTCAAGGGGCCGGTCCATTTTATACACTAAGGGTGTGTTTGGTAGCCCGGGCCATCTCAGAATCACTTTCTGTGTTGAGCCAAGCTGACTTTAACATGTTGAACCAAGATTTTCTGCATGTGTTTGGTAGCCTGGACCACCTGAGAAATGTTGAGTTCATCCGCTGTTTGGTAGGTTGTATGGGTTTAGATATACTGAGGAGGTCTAAATTTATGCAAAGACCCTGAATACACAAGTAAAAAACAACCGGGTCCCTATATATAAAATAAAAAAGCAACCGGGTCCCTGCTTAGAAATAAAAAAGCAATCAGGTCCCTATTTAGAAATAAAAAAGCAATCGGGTCCCTGGCTGTGCCTCGCCATGGCCGTGGCCGTGGCTCGCCATCCCTGGCCGTGGTTCACCGTGGCGGTCCTGGCCGTGGCTCATCCTGTCGCCGCTGTCTATGCTCGTCGAGGCGCTGGCTGTGGCGGAGCTTTTCCTTGCCGGAGCTCGTCGAGGCAGTGGCGGAGCTTGCTGGCGTGGCTCTGGTCCATGCGCGTTGAGGTCCATGGAGGCTCTCATCCGTGCTGGCCGGCGGCGGAGGCACGGGTACTAACTCCTTGTACTGATGCAGATCTTGGCAGTTGAGCTGGCCGGCGGCGGAGGCATTGGTGACGGAGCTGGCGTCGAGCAGGCCGGCGTCGAGGAGTCGGCCAGCGTTGAGGAAGCCGTGTGCCGCGAGGAAACCGTGTGCCGTCGAGGAAGCCAGGTCGACGGGAGGAGCTCGGGAGGAAGTCTCACGGTGAGCGGAGAGCGGAGGTGGGGGAAAATGAGACGAGAAAGAAGTGGGGGTGGGTGTTTGGTGGGGGGCCGAGCGCTGTCGCTACAGAGTTTTGCGGGATGAAGTGAACCGAGCTCACTTGCGAAGATCGATTTGAGCTTCTCAACCCGGCCTGGCTGAGAGCCCTTTTTCGTATGAGTTGGGCAGTGCTGAGATGACCCGACCCAGGCTAACAAACAACAAATAGGCAGTTGAGCTAGGTTGGGTTAAGAATATCTCAGTTGCCCCGGTCTACCAAACACACCCTAAGAGCGTCTTTAGTTGTCCGTGGCTTTTAGCCGTACCTTAAGGTCATGGCTTTATGAAAGCTGCGCGTGGCAATACAACCCCTCATATCAAAAAGAACATTTGCTTGGTTTCATGTATTCTTATTTTTCTAGGGGTTGACAATCCAAGTATCAATCGTTTGGTTTTATGCTTGTTCAGGAAGACCGTCAACCAGCTCAACCTGCACTCATGGGTCATGGCGAAATACATGTTCGCATGTTCGCTGTGCTCCATCAGGTGGCTCAGAGCATAGTGTATCGCGGTCATAGAGACGGGCGCAACGGGAATGCGAGGATTGTAGATGCTATTTATCTGAGCATAGTTCTTAATGGGCTTGTTGATCAACTTGGTATTCGATGGCTGAGGCTACATGAGAATCACAGTTAGTTCAAAACATGTTGTTCATATGTGAGCATTACAACTATTGATGCAAGTGTAAATATATCATGCATTAATGTGCACATAGTAATTACCATCGTCCATCATGATAGCAGAGGTCTCCTCAACCCAGCGCACGTTCTCAAGCCTCTTGATCCTCAACATCCGAACCCAGTGCACTCTTCGTGTCTCATATGGTTGTACAACTGATTCAAAGTGACTGTCCGGACACAAAACTTGAAGGCATCCTCTACAATCAAGCTCATGTCCGCCTGTCTGAATCCCCGAACCACTGAACCCCCTTTCTCGATCAATTGTATGATCCGATTCAGGACAAAGGTGGACAGAGATGATTGCCATAAAATGGCCAACTTCCTCATGGCCACCGCATCAGGCATCGGCACATAACGCAGAGGCAGCATAGAGGTTGTGGACAGATCAGGGGACGCAACATTCTCCTACGGAACAAAAGATAATGTGTTCAGTTCTAGGGGAAGAACTATACTTATAACACTAATCCCACCTACAACACATGGCAAGGACAGCATGAATACTGATTGCCAAAATGCTCAGGTCCAGATCTAGAACACCAGCTCACAACTTAGAACTGTAAGCTAGAACATGGAAACATATCTAAGCTACAAGAGCTAGGGCTAGGTGTTTCTTACCATGATCTCAATCTCGACCGACAAGGACGACATGTCAGACATAGCCGAGGAGGAAGACTTGCTGAAGATGAGCTAGACCCACCGGAGTATGAGGCATCTCTTACCTACTTGTCGGCGAGGAAGAGGATTTGGAGGGAGAGCTACAAATTGGGGGAAATGGTGGCGGGGATTTTGGAGCAGGTGGAGGGGCAGTGCAAATAGCCGCCGCGAATCGGTGGGCGGTAACCCCAATTTCTCCCGCCAGATTTTATGAGCTCCCGCCATACCTTCCTTGTATGAGCGCGTGCACCTTCTTCCCCCGCGAGCGCGAGAAGAACTTGGCTCCGTGAAAACGCCCAATTTGGGCGTTCCTCTAGGGCCAGGATGAGGGGAGCTTTAAAACTAATGCAGTTCAAAGTTTCCTCTGGCCACGCAGAACCAAACGCCCTTATTTCTTCCCGCCCCATGCGGAAAATGGTCAAACAAGCAACCAAACACACCCCAAATCAGGTTTTTCAGCCGTGTCCATTTAGATCGAGAATGGGGACCCATCCGTCCGACGCATACTTTTTTCATAATATTACATTATAAGAAACTTAATTTTCATAGGAAACAAACATAAAGACATGAAAAAAAAACTAAAACCCTAGCTTGGCCTAGGATACGCCACTGTGACTTTGTCTACTCCTCTGTGGCATCCCGCAAAACCACTACTAGAAAATCGCGTTGAATTTGTGCATTGCATCGTCATCATCATATGTTGTTTGTCTAAAACTATTTTCGCAAAGCCCGTTTTGTTTTCTAAAACGCCCCATCTTAATTCAAACGCAAAACCCGGGTCGCCGGAATATTTTGTTTTGACTAAATATGTTTTGCAAACGGTCCGTTTAAATAAATAAAATATTGCATTATTTTTTAGTGGGGCAGTCGAACGGGCCGAATCGACCCGAACGACCGCCCCAGAAATATAATCGGTCCACCTAAACACTAAACCTACCAACCTATCTACCCAGCCCTCCTCTCCACATCACTCCCTCCAATCATCTCTCACCACCTCACCTCTCCTCTCTCCCCCACCCAATCCCGCGCTGCCACATCAGCAACCCTCTCTCCCTTCCCTCTCTCTACCACACCACACAACACACACACTGCCACCCCGGGCCCCCACCCACCTGGCCACGTTCCCCACGCGCACGCCACGCTGCAGCCGCCCGCGTGACCCCTGGGCCCCACCGACGCGACCCACCAACCGCGCCCTGCCCCCTCCCCGACCCCACGTTCTCCCTCCTCCCTCCTTCCCTCCGCCTGCTCGCCGGCCGACCCCGCCCCAGCCGCGGCCGCGCCTCCCCCAGCCGCCCTTCTCCCACCCTCGCGCGCCTGGCCGCCTCCGGCCGCTCTCCCCTCCACGTCCGGCCGCCAGCGGCGCAGCCGCCCGCCTCTGCGCCGCCCCTCGCCTCGAGCCTCTCCGGCCCCGCTCCTCTCGCCCTCCTCCGCGCCGCCCCGCGCCGCCAAACCTCGCCCCGCTAGAGCCCCGCCTCCGCGTCTCCTTCACCTCTCTCAGCTCCCGCGCGCTCGCCCGCCTCCGGCCACCCTCCACCCTCTGCGCCGCGTGCCGCCTCACCCTCTCTCGTCGCTCGCCCTCTCCCCCGCTCAGCGACCGCCGGCCACCCGTCTCCTCCGCGCTCTTCCCGACCCCGCCGCGTTTCCCCCTCGTCGCCGGCCATCCTCCACCCGCACGTCCCCGTCGCCGACCCCGCCTCCGTCTGCAGCCCGCCGCCGCCTGCGGAGCTCCGCCCCCTCCCAGCGAGCCTGCTCCGCCACCCGTCCCTCGAGCGCCTCTCCCCGGCCATGGCGCCGCCGCTCCCCTGCTAGCTCCTCGCCGGCGTCGCCGGAGCCGCCTTCGCCGGACCCTCCTCTGCGCTCCAGCAGCCTCGCCCCGAGCTTTCCCCCCCTCCGTCGGCGCGACCGCCTCCTCCCGCCGTGGCTCCGCGCGCCCCGCCGGTGTCCGCGCGGCCCTCTCTGGCCAAGCTCGCCGGCGACCCTCCCCGTCGCCTCGCGCAGCTCTGCCGCCGCCCGTCCTGGCCTCGCTCACCTCCCTGCGGCCGCGTCGGCCTCGCCCCTGCATCCCGAGCAGGCGGTCTCCGACCCTCAGCAGGCCGTCATCGACCCGTTCTGCACCGTCTTCCATCTGCAGCTGTCTGCAAGCTCTACGCGTCATCGTGTTTTGGTGGTTGATGGAGTGGTGTGAAGCCACCAGAAGAACACCGCTGAGAACAGTAACAGTGACAAGTTACCTCTGCCAGGACGCCGTATCAAGTTCTCCGTTTTCGTCGCCAAGATCTCCGCACGAATAGGACCAACCCGATGCCAGCCACCGATGACTGAGATGACATACCAAGATCTTCGACAGGGAACCGACAAGATCTACATCACGGACGCGGAGAAACCCTCGGACGCCAAGATCTTCTCCTCGGGAAACCGGGAACTTCCCCTGAACGCCAAGGTCGTCGACACGGGTACGACATGAACTTCCCTCGGACCCGAAGACCGCGATGAGGTTGAACCAAGATCCCCATCGGACAAGATCGTCACCAAGACCGGCCATGTTGAGATCCAAGAACGACCCCGGAGTCCGAGAACGCATCCGTCGAACCCCAGATCCGAACCCAGAGACCGACCCCGAACCCCGGAACCCCAAGTTCGTCGAGACCCTCTAATGTGTGAACCCCTTCCCGACACCCTATTTTATAATATAATAACAACTTGTCGCATATTGAATTGTCATACTCGCATGCATATTGTGTGGTTCTGGGGGCCTTATGCCGATTCACCTCATAATTAAATATGGGGCCCATATGCGGGCAAATCTAGTCTCATATCGGCCTCATTTAAATTTGTGTAGCGAACCGGTACTATCCTTTGCCATGTTCGAACAACATTTAATTTGCGGGGTAAATAAATAACTCGAACCGTTTAATTAAATGTCGGGACCCCGGTTCCGCTTAATATGACCTAATTGCATTGCACCTTTGCCATGTCATGCATCATCCATGCATCATGCCGATCTTTTGCCGTAGTATTAAATATTGCATCCGATGTTTCTTCTAGTGTTTTGCTTCTTCGCGGATAAGGCCGTTGAGTTGATGCGAGTGTCGACCCGATCTTCGGTTGAACCCTTCGACAATGTTTTCAGGCGAGCATCTCCCCCCTTTCTACCTATCTTACTTTTATAGTATTTATTCCCTCCTGTTGATCTATTGCTATCTGTGTTGCGATGCTTTAGTTTCCGTACCTGAGATATACCGTGCAGCCCTACATTGCCTTGGACACATCCTATTACCTGTTGTTTGGTAGATAGTTGGACCTGCGCGTCGTAGTCGCTTGCTCAAGTGCTGTTGTGTGTTGTCAAGTGCCACAGTTGTTGGAGAATTGCCGCCAGTTTGATGTTGGATATGATCATGTTTTACTTATCGTTCACTTTAATTCCTGTTTAACAACTAAAATTGAAGTAAGCAGAGGCATCGGTGGGTGATAGAAAATATTTGGTTTCCGAACGCCCACTTGTGTCCCGTAGGACCCCGAGTACTTGATACCTGTTCCTTGATTTATCGCGCTATCCACATCCGGGAGGTATATGGGACCCCCCTGAGCCAGAGCTTGATTCAGTCTTATTTCTTGGGGCCACAAACTAGTTTGAGATTTTATTTATTATCCTGTACTTATGCCATGCTACTGCTTTATTTATGATTGTGCGACAGATAGCACCTGTACTGTTTAGGATCGGGACACGATTCCGCGGTGTCGACAAGCCCAGTTTTGGGTTCCCAGTCGTTCACAGCCGTCTACCCAAACCTTGAGTCCGTCTCGGAGCTTGCTTACTTCGTTGCGGGTCTACTCCAAGGGGTGGCCCCCTGAAATATTTCTGAATCCTGTGATTGCTTTGTCGTGAAAGCCTCGTTGGGTTTTGATTTGGTTTTTCCGAGGTTGATCGAGTGTGTGTTGCTATTGGTGCATCCCGGCCGGGTAAAACTTTCTGAAAGCCGTGTCCGCGGTTATGGACGACTTGGAGCACAGTATCTCGACCATAGACAAGCATAACTAAAGTTTATTGCTATAAATTTGACTTATAATGACTAGTAATCAGCTTCACTATAATGGAATGGCTATCTAATATTGCCCACAACTGCTTGCTTTGAGTGTCGCTTGCGACCATTGTACCTGACTAGTAAGTATTGCAACTACAACAGAATGGCTGAATAAAAGTACCAACAACTGCTGGGTTTTGGGTTATCTCATGCTAATTGTATCTGACTAGTAAGTGTTGCAACTACAACGGAAAGGTTAACTAAAAGTGCCCACTGCTTACTTTATCAGGATGATTAACTAAACCTGACTAGTAAGTGCTGCAACAATAACTGAATAAATAAAACTGCCAACTGTGTGAGTTCCTCGGTTGACTTCCTCGTTTGGTCTCGAGGGGGAAACGCCAGGATGGGTTTGTATGTTGGTAGTATCAGGTTGGTTCCGAATAGGTCCTTCTTACCTCTCTCTGATTGCCGCCAGTTGTATCGAGTCTCTATAGGTTGTTTAGTGCATGATGCCGCTGCCGCTTCAGTCCACCATACCTATGTAGGCGAGGACCGCCGAATTCTAGTCTCGCCGTGTACTGGCCTCAGTACTGACGCTCCTCTTTTTCCTTTGCCCTTTGTCGGCACCCCTTTTGTTTAAGCAGGTTTTGAGGTCGACGTCGTTAGCAGGGTTACCCTTCCGGCTTGGCCTGGGCAGGGTTATGAACGCCATTGGTTATTCTTCAGGGCTCTTAGCCCCATTTGCATCTTGTCCGTAGCTGGACGCTCTATCGTTTTCAGGGTGATTTGGATCTTTGTATATTATATCCGTATTCTTGACTCGTTGAGTCGCTGTTATTTATATATCTGTTCTGTGGGTCCCATCGAGGACTGTTGTGTAATGTTATTACTTCGTTTTCCACCCGCACGAAAGTGCCTGGTGGGCACCTTTGAATCGTTTCTATGCGGGTTTGGCGGGTTTCGCTAAAACTTGCATAGGTCCGATTCTGAGGGTGTTACATCCTCTTCGTCCTGGGAGAGTCTAGCGACGGCTTCCAAGACCAGTCCGGCAACCACCAGTGGTCAGTACATCGGCAGTTGCTACTGTTGCTGGGGCACGGGGCCTGCCTGTAGGGTTCATTGCAAGGAAAACAAAAAAATTCTATCGCAAGAACACATAAAACTAAGATCTAATCTATGAGATCGGTGCAACGAGATTGAAGAGAACTAACCCTCGTAGATCCAAAGCGTTTAACGAGATTATATTCCCGTGTTTGATGTAGTCGATCACTTGCCAATCTCAAGATCATGTAGACGATCATTCCTGCGCTACGTTCCGGAAGCTCTTCCGCACTCGGTCACACGTACGGAGTCAATGAAGACCTTACTCTCCCCATTCCAGCGGGAAGCAGAGGTAGTAGATCCCCTCGGCATCTCAGTAGAACGACGGCATGGCGATGGTGGTGGAGGATAAATCGCTGCACGGGCTTCACCTAAGACGCAACAGGAAGGAGGAGGGAGGAAGTGGCGGCTAGGGTTGGTGGCGCCTAGGACAAGGGAGTAGAGGGGATGCGCCCCCACCCCTACTTATATAAAGGGGGCGGCAGACAAGGGTTCCCAGCCCTAGCCAAGTTCCCCCCAACTCGCCCAAGGGGAAAGAGGTGGGAACTTGTCCCCCAAGTCTCCCCCCTTTCCAAATTAGGGTTTGACCCTTTTTCCCTTTTGCTGGCCGGTTGAGCCCCTTGGGCTTGGTGCGGCTAGCCCCTAGGGACCCCGCGGCATGCCACATCCCAAGTGGCCCCTACCGGGGTGGTGTACCCACTGGTGGTCCCTCTAGAACATTCTAGAAGCTTCCGGTCAAAACACCAAAAACATTTCCGAACCCTAGAAATTGACTTTCCTTACATGAATCTTATTCTCTGGACCATTCTGGATATCCTCGTGATGTCCTGGATCCAATCCGAGACTTCGAACAACATTCATATCCAAATCATATTCCATATATACTTAAACAATATTGATTCCTTAAGTGTGTCACCCTACGGTTCACGAACTATGTAGACATGATCGAGACACCTCACCGATAAATAACCAATAGCGGGATCTGGAGATCCATAATGGATCCCACATATTCAACGATGATTCCTGATCGAATGAACCACTAACATACAATAACTGATTCCCTTTGTCACACGATACTTTACTTATCCAAGGCTCGATCGTCGGTATCTCCATACCTAGTTCAACCTCGTTACCGATAAGTACTCTTTACTCGTTCCGTGATATGACATCCCTTGTGACCTAGTCACATGATTGCAAGCTAATTGGATGACATTCCACCGAGAGGGCCCAGAGTGTATCTATCTGTCATTTGGATGGACAAATCCCACTCTTGATCCATGCGCTTCAAAACATACTTTCAGAATACCTGATGCCACCTTTATAACCACCCAGTTACGGAAGTGGCATTTGATTTCATCAAAGTACTCATCCGGTGATGGTGATTAACATGATCTCATGGTCGAAGGATTAGTTTACTATGTATCTGAAGTCTTGTAGCAAAACGAACTTAATGACTTGATCTTATGCTATGCTTACTATGGGTGTGTGTCCATCACTTCATTATCCTACTTACCTTGTCATTAATAACATCCAATGTCCATGACCAGGAAACCATGATCATCTATTAATCAACAAGCTAGCTTAACAAGAGGCTCACTAGGGACTCCTTTATGTTTACAAAACACACAAGTATTAATGTTTCCGGTTAATACAGTTATAGCATGGGATATAAAAAATTATCATAAACACAAAGATATAATAATAACCACTTTATTATTGCCTATTGGGCATATCTCTAACACTGCCCTGGCCACGCAGGAGCCGGTGGCCAAACCACCTGTGGCGTCGAAGGCGATGGTGGGAGGCGGCGGGAGGCACCTGAGCCACCATCATGGATTCCTGAAGTGTCATGGCGAGCCAGTCCCATCACCGTCTCCTCGAGCTAGGTCTACTCCACGACGAGCCAAAAGGCCTTCTCGTCGGCTAGCTCCGGCGGCTGCAGGGCCTCCGGAGCCTTGTTGGTCATCATGTAGGCGAGGATGCCCGTGTAGTCTGTGCGGCCATCGCGGGTATCCTCTCCTCATGGATGATGCCGGCCCAAGGATGAGCCGACCTCGTGGATGTTCTTTGTTGCCTTCTTCCACCAGGGTGACATGCTGGTGGTTGCGGGAGGATGGGGGACAAGATTGGGCGGAAGCGGGAATGGCGTAGGTGGTGTGTGGAGACGAGCGCCCACAAACGTGTTTTAAGAAACCCTAGCCATCAATGTTGGAGCGGGCATCAAGCGGCGGCATTGATGCCGACGCAACCTAGCGTGTGATCAGCGGCCTGCTCATTGGCACAGCCGTTTGACCCCCTACACTGGCATTGATGATGGCCAGGACGAAAGACATGGGTAGGCAGTTTAGTGTCTGGCAAACAGGGCTCGGATGAATACATGAGGACACAAACGTGATCCACTACATGGTACACGCCAAAGCAATATCATCCCAAACTTAGACAAGGAATGAGTTGGTACGGACGCGTTAGTTCATAGGGCCACGCCCCTGTACATTCCCTAACCTTGATGGTCCCTGTTTTCGATATCATTCTACGGGTGTGTGATATGTCGGAAACGTATCTATAATTTTTTATGCTCCATGCTTGTTCAGTATCTACTTTGCTTTGCTTTGTCCACACTTTGAGGTGTTTTTCATATGTTTTCTGGTACTAACCTATTAACAAGTTGCCACAGTACCAGTTGCCTGTTTTCTGCTATTTTTGGTTCCAGAAAAGCTAGTAAGGAAATATTATCTGAATTGGACGGGACAAAAGCCAAAGTCGATATTTCACCGAGGAGAACACGGAGTCCAGAGGAGAGACGGAGGGGCGCCACAGGGTGGCCACACACTGTTGGAGATATGCCCTATAGGCAATAATAAATGTAGTTATTATTATATCTTTGTGTTTATGATAAATGTTTACATTCATGCTATAATAGTATTAACAAGGAAACATTAATACTTGTGTGATTTGTAAACTTAATTTGAAGTCCCTAGTATAGCCTCTATACTTCACTAGCTTGTTGGTTGATTAATGATTGTGGTTTCCCTATCATGAACATTGAGATGTTATCAACAACAAGATCATATCATTAGGAGAATGATATGGTGGACATACTCCTATAGATAAGCGTAGCATAAAGATCAAGTCATTTCAATAGTTCAATTGCTACATGCTTTCTGATACATAGTAACCTAATTCCTTCGACCATGAGATCATGCATATCACCTTTACCGGATGGATGCTTTGATGACATCAAACACCACACCGTAACTGGGTGGCTATAAAGGTGGAATTGAGTGTTTGGAAAGTATTGGTTGAGACACATGGATCAAGAGTGGGATTTGTCCATCCATATGACGGATAGATATACTCTGGGCCCTCTCGGTGGAATGTCATCCAATTAGCTTGCAAGCATGTGACTGGATCACAAGGGATCACATATCACGGGAACGAGAAAAGAGTACTTATCAGTAACGAGGTTGAACTAGGTATGCAGAGATACCGACGATCATAACCTCGGATAAGTAAACTATCGTGAGACAAAGGGAAATTGGTATCGTATGTAAGTGGTTCATTTCGATCGCAAAGTAATCGTAGAAATATGTGGGAGCCATATGAATTTCCAGATTCCTCTATTGGTTATTGTTCGGAGAAGTGTCTCGATCATGTCCGCATAATTCACGAACCGTAGGGAGACACACTTAAGAATTCGACGTTGTTTTGAGTAGTTATGGTATTATGAGAAAGAGACCGAATGTTGTTCGGAGTCTCGGATGGGATCCGGGATATCACGAGGTGATCCGGAATGGTCCGGAGAATAAGATTCATATAAGGAAAGTCCCGTTTCGGAGTTCGGAAATGATTCCGGTGAATGTTCTAGAAGGTTCCGAAATGTCCGGCACTCCGGGAGGGGGGAGGGGTACATGAATGTGTCATTACATATTGGAATGATTGCATCATGTACTGAGTGTTCTTGCTGTTCCAAATAAAGGATTAAATTGAATCCTAAAACAGAAAAGTCAAATGGCCAGTTTGAAAGTCAAACGGCTAAAACAGGAAACTGTGGGAAACAAGCAAGAGGAGGCAAAACCGACTTGGGGGAGGAGTCCCTCCTCTCCAAGCCGGCGCGCCACCCAAGGCCGACTTGGGGAGGGACTCCCCTCCCCTTGGCCGCGCCTCCCACCTATAAGAGGAGGGGCAGGGCCTCCTCCTCTACACACAAGTTCCTATCCTCTAATCTCCGGTTTAGAGCCGTTTTGGTTTAGAGCTTCTAATTGCCCTAGCCTTCGGTTTAGAGCCTTCTAATTGGTGTGTCTAATCCCTAGACCACTAATAGCCCTCTCTCATACTCCACCATACTCGCTCCGGCTTAAGGCGAAGCCCTGCGAGATATCCCCTCTACTTCCGGTACCACGCGGTTGTGCTGCCGGAATCGCGAGGAGAGTGCTACAACCTCCGCTGCCTGCTGGAACAAGGGAGAGGAAGGTCTTCGTCGAGTACCGAACGTGTGACCGACTACGGGAGCGCTGCCGGAACGCAGCGCCGGAAGGATCGTCTACGCGATCTTGAGATCGGGAAGAGTACGACTACATCACCCACGAGAATCCGCTCTTGTTAAACGCTTTGGAATCTTCGAGGGTAAGTTATTCCATCGACTCGTTGCTACAATCTAGTAGATAGATCTTGGCTTGTTTGTTTGTATGCGATAGAAATTTTTTGTTTTCCATGCTACGAAACCCTACACACACACCTAGGCACGGGCCCACCCTGGGCAGGGTATGGGCCCCCCGGCCGCCTCCCAGCCTCGCCTCTTCGCCTATAAGAAGCCCCCGATGCCTAAACCCTAAGCACCCGCTAAATATTCCATGAAACCGTCTGTAGCCGTCGCCACCATCGTCCCTAGATCGGGGGGATCTGAAGCTCTTCCCGGCACCCTGCCAGAGGGGAGATCATCCCGGAGGCCTTATTCTTCATCATGCCAACCTCCGGTATGAAGCGTGAGTTGTTCCACCTTGGACTACGGGTCCATGTAGTAGCTAGATGGTTGTATCTCCTCCTTTGTGCTTTCATGTCTAGATCTTGTGAGCTCTGTTCATGATCAAGATCTCATCTATTTGTATTCATGCATGTTGTGTTTGCGGGGATCCGATGGATATTGCGACTATTATGTCATATCGATTAATGGTTTTGTCTTATTGATTCTATCATCTCTGTGTTGTTTGTGATCTTGCATGCTCTCCGTTGTTAGTAGCTATCTTGGCCAAATAGTTGCTAGTGACTCCAAGAGGGGGTATTTATGCTCGATAGTGGGTTCATGCCTCTATTTAATATAAGGGAAGTGACATAAATCTCTAAGTTTGTAGATGTGTTATTGCCACTAGGGAGAAAACAACAGTCTCTTGTTTATGGAACAAGTGGATTGTTTACCTTATACACTTTTCTTAAAGCAGTTGTCGGTTGCTTGTAACTTAATACTGGAGGGGGTTCGGATGATAACCCAAAGGTGGACTTCTAGTCATAGATGCAGTTGGATGGCGGTCTATGTATCTTGTTGTATTGCCCAATCGAATCTCATAGGATCATGATGTCTGGTATTGCATTGTTATGCCTTGCTCAGTCCTGTCAATTGCACTGCTGTAATTTGTTTACCCAGCATGCCATGTTTGTTTACCTAAGGAGAACACCTCTAGTGAACTATAGACCCCGGTCCAATCTTTACCATTGATACATATTCCACTGTTATTGTTTACTTGCTGCAAACCACTTTCACCTTCCACACCATACAGTTAATCCTTTGTTACAGCATCCGGTGAGATTGACAATCTCACCGATAGTTGGGGCAAGAGTTTGTGTTGTGCAGGTTTTCCACGTTGCTTGCAACACCTTTGAGACGTTTCCTTCCTTCTACTGGTTCGATAACCTCGGTTTTTTACTGAGGGAAGACTTGTTGTTGTGCTGCATCACACCTTGCTCTTGGGGTTTCCCGAAAAAGCGCTTTCAGGCGCCATCAGCCTGTTTGGTTGGTCCAATCTTCGTTTCTCGCATCCGCCAGGAAGAAATAATCCCGTTTGGGTTGTTGGGTCGCATGGAATTTCTGCACCGCACGAGATTTAATGCAGACCAAAATTTGGCCCGCTAGGAGCGCCGATTTTGGACGTTTCCACGGGGACCGGCCCGCTGCATGCAAAATCTTCGCTGGATGCAACCAAGGCACATAAAATTTTCTCGCTAAACGTGATTTACTTTCTAATCTGCATAACCATGCACCGATTCAAAATAAGTTGTACATGAAAAAGATGTGAATCGATGTTGCGAATTCATTCCCACAATCGGTTCCTAGTTTTGTTGAATTTTTAGGGGTCTATTTCGTGTTCATGTTTATACATTTTGTGAACAAATTTTGCCAAATTCATTGTACACGGGAAACCTTTTGAAATTTCATTTGAGGTGTAGCTTCACCTCATCATTTCACATAACTTTCGTGTTTTAAGTTTTTCATTTTTACATTCGTAAACGAGTAAATTTAAACTGTTCTTATATATTGTATATTGATCTAGATCTACTTGTATAGGAATTTTAAAACAGAAAACTTACAACATAAAAGTCGCGTGGAATGATGAACTAAAGCTCTCCCCAAAGGACATTTCAAATGATCAACCATGTGTGACAAATTTGACAAAAATTCGTTCAAATAAGCTCTAAAAAGGAACACGGTGTAGAGTTTTAAACACTCAGGGAAATTACAAATTGTTTGTGGGGATGAATTCATAACATCCAGGGGCATCTTTTTCATGTACAATTTATCTCAAATGGAGGCATAGTTAGTAGATTAGAGGGGATTAAGTTCAAGCCCATTGCCTCATGTGTGCACATAGGAACCAATAGCTAAGGACTTTTGGGGTGAAACGAGAATATTGGATATCAAATAAGAGTTAGATTTTGGGGCAGAGCACGTGCAGTTTCCGTGCGTGCAATTTGCATCCATGAAAAACAACTCGCAGGGAACCAAACTAGAATCTGGCGCGTTGCCTTGCGCTATTTGGAACGATTACCCCTTTTCGATCTCTATTTACCGGATGACACGTATTGGATGCGTATGTGGCCAATCTAGGTCATGTTTGGTTACTCAGACCAAAATTTCATGTTTTCCCACTTGGCCCAGTGGATGCTACATGGGGAAGATTGCTCTTGGGTCAGGATGAGCAGTTTATTTGGTTGCCAGTTTTTTTTGTTTCCCCACTAGGAGAGCCATATGGCCACTTTTTTTGGTTTTCCAGATTAGGCTCGGCTGGTACAAAGTTGCACGTTTGGAAGCCCTCATCCGTCCCAATATGGTTACCTCGCATGGCAAAATGGTGAGATTACCAACTAGTCATGAGAGTTTAAGATCTTACATGATCGTTCACATGAATCAGAGCAACTGGTAGTACACAATCCACATGATCAGGCCGACGATGATGCTGTCTTTGATTATACTTGAACCCCCTATAGGTGGAAACTGCTCATGTGGACGAACTTGTTGATGAACTCATGTCGGTGGAGTGAAATTGATATTCATGTCTTGTGATGGTTGTGCCTTTTGTGGACACTCTGTTAAGAACTCAGAGTAGGCTTTTTGTGCCTGCTCTAGAGTCTTAAACCCCTTATGGAGGTTGTACTAGTAACCTGTCACTTGTTGGCTGCACTCCTCCCATGTCTTGTAGATTCTCGACTGCTTGCCATAGTAGTCCACATACCAGTTGTATTTCTATTAGACATAACACATATAAGGATCACAACTAAAGCAGGCAGATCAAGTTCACAAACAACACAAGGCAATAAACATAAACTAGTTAAATGATGAGTGCGTGAACACTTTGTTGGGAGACCCCAAGCGGAAGGTATGATGAGCACAGCGGCAAATTCCCCTCAGTAAGAAACCGAGGTTATCAAACCAGTAGGAACAAGGAAACGACTCAAAGGTGTTGCTAGCAACTTGGAAACCTACACAACACAAACTCAAGACTTTGTCCCAACGAACAATGAGGTTATCAATCTCACTGGTTTGCTGAAAACAAAGGATTAACTGTATGGTGTAGAAGGTAATAGTGGTTTGCAGAAAATAATAGTAACAGTGGAATTTGTATCAATGGTAAAGATTGGACCGGGGTCCATAGTTCACTAGACGTGTTCTCCATAAGATAAACAAACTTGGCATGCTGGGTAAACAAATTACAGCAGGGCAATTGACAGGACTGAGCAAGGCATAACAGTGCAATACTATACATTCATGATCCTATGAGATTCGATTGGGCAATACAACAAGATACATAGACCGCCATCCAACTACATCTATGACTATAAATCCACCTTCAGGTTTGTTGCCTGTCAAAACCCACCGGCGAGCAGCAACGAGCAACACGAAGAGCCGAGAGGCTACCAGAACTGCTGGTGGGCCCTGGTCCCTCGGGCAACGGCCCGCAAAACTCCGGCACACGTCCTGGCTGATGCAAGGGCGTGCCACCTGACCTATACCTGGTCAGGAAGGTGATGGGTTGCTTCGATTAGTTTCCTGCATGGCAAACAAGTATACGTAAAATTCGAGCCGCGACCGGCTCCCAGGTTTCCCTGTGAATCGGCTCCTGGAGCCGATTATCCCATGGTTCTGCATTAGATCTACGATAACATGGGGTTTTGCTTCATCAATACAAGTTAAATCGACCTACGACAGTTTAACGTTTTCACCACATAATTGGAACATCCTACACGTAATTGAGCCTGGTAGATACAAAAGATGATAGAAAACTAACCCTAGAGAAGGCCTAACAACTGACGTAAAGTCAATTCCCGGAACAACTCCTCTCGAATTGGCAAACCATATCCTTACAGACTACTGGATCGTTCAACCCGTTTGCAAGGCCTGACCATGTGGATATCAAACTAAACCTTGGAAAACAAGGCATAACTATAACAGATCAAATCGACTGAATAAAGATCAAGCAAGATACTGCCCTTACACCCGAAAAAGGTGCAAAGGCAGCAAGATAACTAAAGGCAGCATAACTAAGCAATCATAACAAAAAGGTACCGATGCTAGCCCAAACAAATCTATGATAACAGTATTACTCGCCATCAACAAGGCTTCAGTACGAGTAACACTAAATAACGCGTAAGCAGATACTGCCTAGACCGCAAGATGCGATCTAGGCAGCATGACACTTACCCGAGAAAAACCCTAGAAACAAGGGGTGGCGATGCGCCGAGATTGTGTTTGTTGTGAACGTGATCGTCGTCCTTTCTCAATAACCTTAGGTACATATTTATAGTCCGGAGACTTTCTATCTTTGGAATAACCCTAACAACTCTATCTCTTACTTAAACCGAAACGTAACCTACCATAATATACAGATACACGGGCAATTTAGCCCAAACCCACGCACAAGGCTGATCCAGCAATACGTTGCATATATGTATCCTCCAAGCCCATCTTGATTACGGCCCATCTCCTCCTTTGGCCAAAATGTGGCGATAACACATGCCCCCCTGGTTTTGGCAATAATAATTCCAAAACCACTCTGTTTTTTTTCTTATCGGGTTATGCGTTGCAGAGCAGAATCGTCACGCCGCCCCCTCATCATGACGCCTTGTCTTCTCAACTTCTCCGCAGTGCATGATTTGACAGTTTTGGCACCACATTCTGGAAAACCGCTATGGCATTGAACCACCTCCCACTATTCCCCTTATTTAAATTCATCTGAGCAGTTTGTACCCCCATCCTCTTCCATTAGCCAAAAAACCCTCTTCCTCCGCCATGGCCTCCTCTTCTTCCTCCAAATCATCCGGCCTTTCCTTCCAATCCTCCAACACAATGAGCGACCGGGAGCCGACGCCGGAGCACCCGCCAATGGAGGCGTACGAGGCTCTCGCCCCACAATGGTGGGACGAGAGGGACTGGGACTTCGCCGCCTGGTCAGAGGACGACGAGTCCCTGACCGACGGCGAGGAGGGCCTCCAGTTCCTTGTCGACGGGGAACTGGAGGCGGAGAGCGCCGATGACGCCGTGTCCTGGGGCAAGGACGTCGAATCCTCTGACGAGGAGGAGGAAGCGGATGAGGACACCTCCTCCGACGAATACCCGCCGGTGAAGCGCTTCCGCGCCGGGTCTAGCGAGGACACCGACGACGAGGACGAGGACGAGGAGGCCCCCGCTGACAACTTCAGCAGCAGCGGCGAAGACTACGCCGGCAGCAGCGCCGATGACAGCGAATACGACGACGGCGAAGACAGCGGCGACGACACCGGCTTCTAGATTAGGAACTAGTAGTAGTAGTACTAGTAGTAGATTTCCATTTGTAAGCAATCGGCTTCATTGTAAACAACCGTCTTTTGAATCAACAAAGATTTCTTTCCCAATTCGATTTTGCCGATAATCAAAATAGGTCAACGTTCCAGAAGCCGATAGTAATGTATCGGCTTTCACCATACTACGCTCATATGGTCAACCAAGTCAAAGTCCAAAGAGCCGATGGTAACACATCGACTTTCCCCACAAACGTTGACAAGGTCAAATTTGGTCGCATATTTAGATAAATCTGAGCGGCCACTTTCCAATTTCAAACGGTAGCCTGCGACCCTCTTCAAAAAGGCTAACCCAGATCTCCAATTGCCTCACCGAATAGATCGAGCTTACAGCGACAAGAACCCTCGATCCCCAATCGCATAGATCCATCTCCACCGGCAAACTAGATGGCGGAATCGTCCAATACCAACACAGCGGTCTCTGGTCTGAAGGTACGCCTGCTCCTCGCAGTCTGAACACGGTGCTAGAATTAATAGCAAACACCTGAATTAATGCTTTATTCCACCGTTAAATTTTTAGGTTTCAGACATTCTGCTGCCGCATCCTTCTCTCCCAAATTCTCTCTATCTTGGCCCCCGTACAGAATCTAGTCCTGCCCATCTGATCTCTTGCGAGGCAAACAGAATCCCCTTCGTAAGCCAAAACCTAGATTTGAATTCTTGGGCCGACTGCTTGCGAGCCTGGCCTAATCCTCCTGAACATTGGGTCTCTTGGTACAGCAGGGTAGCCAAAACTTACCAATCCCAATGGGAAACCACGGGAATAGCTGATGCCTTGTATTTGTCATTGTCTCCCCTCGAGAAACATGAAAATCTTCTAAAAACCATCGGCTATTTCTGGTCCGATGCTCTGAACTGCTTCATGTTCGGTCATGGCCCCATGACACCAACTCTGTTAGACGTGGTGATGATTACTGGTCTGGACGTTACATCACCCAGCCCCTCTACTTTTAAGCTGACAAAGGTCCCCTACAAGCTTTCTTCCAAAACAGACTGCACGAACTGGGGTGCCTATCTTCAAAGCCACATGAAAACTAAAGGCCCTGTCACAGAGAAAGAACACACGGCTTTCCTCAACTTCTGGCTGGAACATTTCATATTCTGTGGCCCTTCCCTTGCTCCAACCAAGAATTATCTCTCCTTGGCCTACGAACTCGCCAGAGGCACTCAACTTGGCATCGACAAACTGTTCCTTGGAGAAGTCTATCGATATCTCCAGTTGATGTCTGTCAAACTATTCTCCGGCATAGCAGTCAAAACAGGAGGTCCTTGGTGGTTCATTCAGCTATGGTCTCAGCTGTATTTTCAAAACCATGTCCCAAACTTCCCCCTTTTGGCGAGTTGCACCTTTCCAGATGCCAAAGGGAAGCAGATCCGATGCACCAGCTACGGCCAAGCTCTGTATAGACTGCCAGGTAGTAAACTGATCCCTCAGGAATCATCCAAGTGGTTCAGCATTTTCTTCCAAGGCCTGGACAATCCTATCTTCTTTCCTTACACGGAAGAATCGGAACATTTTGAAAATCCAATCTCCTTCAGGCTAGACAACTTTGCCGATGACACCAGCACTCGGCAGCTATTTTCCACTGTGATCCGTCCCTGCTTCCTTCCAGTTGGCATGAGCACATCCAACAGAATAATCAAGCCTGGATACGAATTCTACCAGCCGGTCGTAGTGGCTCGGCAATTTGGCCTTGGACAAGTACCTCCCCATTTCTTTCTCCACCATCTTACAGAGAGCAGAGCTGACCTGCCCGATCCTCTCACCAGTCAAAGGTGTTATTCCTTCTTCGATGCTCTGACCATCCCAATTCCTAACAACCTCACCTTCGCTTCATCAACCGATGGTTTTGAGAACTGGTGGTCGATGTGGAAGACTCATGCCTTCAGGAGAGCTCTGGGACCGTTGCTGGAACAGCTCGATGCTGAATATGATATCCCCGTAGAACAGGTACCACTACTTGTAAATTTTCTTGATGCAGCTCACAAATGATTCTTCTAATAACCCGCTCTGTCTTCTTGCAGCAACAAGATGGTCCTGAACCTACACACGGTGATGGCTCCCCCTTCGAATTCCTCCCACCAGCTCCTGTGGTCCTTTTCTGCAAAAACTCGCCACCTTTGAAAAAGGTCGTGATGCAGAACCAGCCGATATCACCACAATCGGCTTCCAAGAGCCAAGCAACTTCTGGGTCAGCCGCCTCTCGAGTTCCAACTAAAACAAGAACGGCGGTGAGGAAGGTAGCTGCCAGGAAGACTTTGAGGCGCCAGAGCCCTTCTCCAGAAAGTTCGCATGTACGCTGATCCATGCCTTGGTTGATCTCTTTCATCCTTGCAAACATGCTTGTGCTTACTAGCTCTCCTTTTCTTACAGGTTTCCATCGAAGACACCTCCAGCGGGGACACACAATCCGATCGAGGAGAATCGGGCCCAACAGACTCTGAGAGGACCACCACACCGAGCCAGCCAGATTTGCCACCATCGGCTCCCAGGAAAAGGCCGGTTCCTGAACCTACTGCCCCCCGAGCATCAGTCGAGGCGGGGCCAGCTGTGAGCCCCAAGAGGGCTCGCAAGGGACTGCAAACTTCTTCGTCGAGCCAAGAGGTTTCGAAAGTCATCACCCTCCATGCTCTTACCAATTGTTTTTTTATCTGCCAATTCATCACTATTTACATCGGCTAAGCACCTTCCATGCAGACGACTGACACTTCTAGTGGGAAAGCCGGGGAAGTGCCGATGCCTTTCGCAAGGCTGGATCTAGTAATCCCTGAAGGTGTAGATGAAACGGTTACCACTTTGGCCAAGCCCCCAGCAACAACACACAAACCGATTGTCTCGTCATCTGCTATCCCCTTGATCTTAGGAGAGGTACGTTCGCTTCGTTCGGCTCATCCTTCCATGTTGGACGCATACTGACGCCATTTCGGCCTGCCAGGGTTGTGATATCTCAGGCCTGCTGGCGTTCGACCCTGAATCCATCGAACCAACTCTCTCTGTCGCCAACGATGAACCACGAGCAAGGGCTGTTCTACCTCAATTCCAGCGTCTCAAAGCCTTGCTGTCCTCCCCGATCGAGAAGTTGATCGAGGGTTCTGAAGAGGTGAAGAGTGTTCTTGCCGAAATCAAGGACCAACTCCCAGTAGCATTGCAGGTGAAGCTTTGGCCAGTTGTAACTCTGTCTACGGGTCAAGGGTGAAGTTGGCTCGTGAGAGGATTAATCTGCGCCGCGCCCAACTCCCGCTGAAGGCCAATATTGCAGACAAATGTCAGCGGCTCAATGAGAAAAAGGCGTCTCTGGATGCCAAAACTGACACCTCTGTCAGCACCGCCGAGCTTGCATCCTTGAAAAAGGAATTGGGAGATCTTGAAGAGAAGGTCCGGGCGACTAAACAGCTCATTCGTGACAAGGAAGCATTCATCGCCCGCTCCCAAGACGAAGCAGAAGGCCTCAAAGCTCAACTGAAGACTGATCTGGCGGAAATACGTGCCCTGAACAAGCAGCTAGTGATGGGCAAGGACGAAGATGACGAAGCCGAGATCGCCGAGGTGGATCGTGTCCGCGCTGACGCCCTCCACGCCTTCGAGGCATTCCTTCAGTAGCTTATTCATGTAAACTGACACCTGCTCGTAACAGTTTGAACCTCTAGAGTCGATGGCTGTGCATCGGCTATATATATTTTTTTTATTGGCTGATCTCATGTATCGGCCCCCATATTTCACTGTCCATCATCCCACATGCTTGGGAAATATTTCTTGAGATGCTGACCGTTGACAGCCACTGGGAATTTCACGCCGTCCAGCTCCTCAAGCATGTACGCGTTCCCCCTTAAAACTTGATCGACCCTGTATGGCCCGTGCCAATTTGGAGACCATTTACCATATGCTGCATCCTTAGTCCCCAATGGCAATACAGCTTCCCATACCAGATCGCCAACGTGGAACTCCTTTGGTCTCACCTTCTTATTATATGCACGAGCTACCTTGGCCTTGTTCTCTTCGATTTTCTCAAGCGACCACAGCCTAAGCTCAGTTAAATCCTCAACACTGTCACTCATCAGGGCCGCATATTCTTCAGTTGTTAGATCGTTCTGAAAAGTGACACGTCTCGATCCAGCCGTAATCTCCCAGGGCAATACGGCTTCTTGTCCATAGACTAGATGGTATGGCGAGGTTTTTATCGCTCCATGACATGACATGCGATAATCCCATAAAGCCTCTGACAAAACCTCGTGCCACCGCCTAGGGTGCTCATCGATTTTCCTCTTGATCAGCTTGATAAGGCTCTGGGTGGACGCTTCAGCTTGCCCATTTGCTTGAGCATAGTATGGAGATGATCGGATCAGCTTAATTCCCGTGTCCTCACAGAACTTTCTAAACTCGTGAGAAGTGAAGACCGAACCTCCATCGGTCGTGATAGTTTGGGGAATCCTGAATCTATGAATGACATGTTCTTTCACAAAATCGATAACATCCTTCGAGTTCACTGACTTCATAGGGACGGCTTCCACCCATTTAGTGAAATAATCCGTAATGGCCAAAATCCACATGTGGCCTTTGCTTGATGGAGGATTGATCTTGCCAATCATATCCATGCCCCAACCTCGGAATGGCCAAGGCTTGATGATGGGGTTCATTGCTGACGCGGGTACCGTCTGAATTTTTCCAAATTTCTGACATGCTTGACACCCTTTGTAGTACTTAAAACAGTCCTCAAGCATGGTGGGCCAATAAAACCCTGATCACCTGATCAACCATTTCATCTTGTGAGCCGATTGGTGAGTTCCACAGGCGCCTTCGTGTACCTCGTGTAGGAGCCGATTGGCCTCGGTTGGCCCTAGACATTTGAGCAGTAACCCTTCCAGAGTCCTGTAGAACATGTCGTCCCCAATAAGCACATACTTCATGGCCTTGTACCTTATCCGTTTAGGTGCCCCCCGAGCCGAATCTTTCAAGTAATTGAAGATATCGGCTCTCCAGTCGTCCGCCTCCAGGAACTGTACCTGAACATCAGCTCCCTCTGCTACGTCCTTGTAGCCTGAAGCCATTTGTGCGAGATCATTCGCCTCGGTATTCTGCGATCGCGGGATCCAGTTAAAGTTTATGTACCGGAACTGTGCCATCAGCTCACGGCATTGCAACCATAATGGGAAGAGCGACTCGCTCTCACACTTGTATTCCTCCGTGAGTTGGGAAATCACCAATTTGGAGTCTCCAAAAATTTCCACTGCTTCTGCTCTAGCTTCGATGAGCAACTCCATTCCCTTGCGTATCGCCTCATACTCAGCGACGTTGTTGGTGCAAGGGGTAGATAGCCTGATGGAGAAGGAATATGTTGCCCCCCGGGGCGACACAAGTAGAATGCCGATGCCGCAACCATCATCACAAACCGATCCATCGAAAAACATAGCCCACGCTTGTATAGACAGCGCTGCTATATCAGTGTTGATTCTTTCAGCAATAAGGTCGGCCAATGCCTGACCCTTAACCGCTTTCGCGGGTTGATACCGGATATCAAATTCCGATAATGCAAACATCCATTTGCCGAGTCGGCCTTTCAACATAGGAGCCGACAGCATATGTTTTATGACATCTGATTTGCATATAATGATAATCTCCGCTGAGAGCAAGATGTGGCGCAGCTTGGTGCAGGTGAAAAACAGGCAGAGGCACAACTTATCGATCTCAGGATACCTTGTCTCTGCATCCAGCATCCTTCTGCTGATGTAAAACACAACTCGCTCCAGACCATCATAAACTTGCACCACCACCGAGGCGATGGACGTGTCAGCTACTGACAAGTAAATGTAGAACGGCCTATCCGGCTGGGGCAGAACCAACACTGGCGGCTTCGTTAGATATTCTTTGATCTTGTCGAAGGCTCGTTGTTGTTCTGTCCCCCAGCGGAACTCCTCATCAGATTTAATTTTCACCAGTCCCATGAACGGCTCTATTCTTCCTGACAGATTGGAGATGAATCTTCTGACGAAGTTGATCTTGCCGATGAGAGACTGCAGTTCTTTCTTCGTGGTAGGTGGCTTCATTGTTCGCACTGCCTCCTGACTTTTCAGGCCGATCTCAATTCCGCGTTCATGGACCAAGAAACCCAAGAACTGACCGGCCGTCACACCGAAGGCACACTTCTTTGGATTCATCCGTAGCCCGAATTTTCTTGTTCGGTCCAGGACGCGTTGCAGATCGTCCAAGTGTCCTTGTACTGAAGCAGACTTGACCACCACGTCATCGATATAAATTTCCACCAGCTTGCCGATCAGATCATGGAAAATGTAATTCATGGCTCTTTGGTATGTGGCGCCGGCATTCTTCAGTCCAAACGTCATGACTACATATTCAAACAACCCCACCGAACCTGGGACTCTGAATGCAGTCTTGTGTATATCTTCCGGAGCCATAAAAAATTGGTTGTAACCGGCATTGCCATCCATGAAGCTCAAAACCTTATGACCAGCAGCTGCGTTGATTAATGTCTCTGCTACCGGCATCGGATACTCATCCTTTGGAGTGGCTCTATTGAGATCCCGAAAATCTATGGCAACACGCCAGCGGCCATCCTTTTTCTCTACAGGTACGATACTAGAAATCCACTCAGCATACCTGCATGGCCTGATTAACCTAGCTGTCAACATTTTCCCGATCTCTTTCTTGACTTCTTCCAAAATTTCGGCCTTCATCTGTCGTGCTCGCTGCTGGAATGGCCGAAACCCTTTTTTAAGCGGGAGTCGATGCTCAATGATGCTCCTGTCTAACCCGGGCATCTCTGTATAGTCCCAGGCAAAGCAATCTGGATATTCTTTCAACAAAGCTATCATCGGACCCCGCAGATTCGGATCTAACTTCTTGCTGATAAATGTTGGTCGCGGCTTATCCCCAGGACCGATGTCAATCTCCTCTAGCTCATCAGCGGAGGTAAACCCATACCCTAGCTTTCCGTCACCTGCTAAATCGATGCTAAACACGGGGCAAACAGTTGGTGAGGATGACAAAGATAATTTGGGCCGATTGCTAGAATCGGCCCCCTTTTTGATTGCATTAGTCAAGGAAGGTTTACAACTTATTTGTGCTCTACAATGGCAGGGAATCTCCCTACTACGACTGCATGACCTGTTTGTCGTAAGATTACTGCTTTTTATTTTTTGTGGCCGATCGCAGGGATCGGCCATACCACGTACGATCGTGGACTTTGCTACTCTGTCAGGCCAGTGGATAAGACCAGCCTCACCCCGTTTTTTGTAGCTTCAATGCGCTCACAGCCGTCTAGACTGATTCCAGAGATCGGCTCTTGGTCTTCTGCCTCCCAGATGTTCATGCCAGCTATGGAGATTTCGATCGAATCATCTGCATGAATGACCTCCACTTCATCTCCATCCCACTGTATTAGGCACTGGTGCATCGTGGATGGAATGCAGCAGTTAGCGTGAATCCAATCCCTCCCCAGCAAGACAGCGTAGGTGCTTTTGCTGTCAACGATGAAGAATGACGTAGGGATGGTTTCTCTGCCCACGATCAGATCCACGTTCAGAACGCCTTGCGTTTCTGAAGTTTGGCCGTTGAAGTCGCTTAACGTGACGTTGGTTTTGATCAGATCTGCAGTGGAGCGTCCCAAACGTCGTAGCATGGAGTATGGCATTATATTGACTGCCGCTCTGGTGTCAACCAACATCTTGCGGACAGGCTGCCCATTGATATAAACTCGCAGGTACAGGGCTTTCAGATGTTTGTAGCCCTTCTCTCGTGGCTTTTCAAAGATAACCGGCCGTGGGCCGCAGTCAAACTGTGCCACTGGTAGTTCTTTGGTTCTTGGAGCGCAAAACTCTGACGGGAGTATGAACACCATGTTTGTGCCAGCCGATGTCTTCGCATCGGCTTTTACTGGTTTGGGGCGCCACTCTTTCCTTTTCGGACGAGCCTCCGTTTCCAAGTTTTGCCGAATTTTCACGGCCAGATCGGGCCGTGCTTTCCTTAAAGCGTGGAGGTACTGCGCTTCGGCTTCCTCCAAGCTACGCAGTCGCTGAATTCTACGCTTTTGGGTGTGTCTGAGTCCATCGGGACACCACCTTGGACGGTGATATCTGTCTTCTTCTTCTTCACCCTTTGGCTCCTTGAGATCTTTTGCTCGAGATGACTCCTCTTGTCTGTTCTGAGGCGGGAGAGGCCCTAGACGCTTGAACACTGAAACTGGACCTGTGTCATCCTTCTGCTGTCCACATTCCGGGCAGTTGTCGATTGTAGGCAATCGGCTCATTCCCGCATCCCAGCAATACTTGAAGAAAGGACAATCCCAATGTTTATCCACGCCTTCCTTTTCCTTTGACTTTCCCCTAGCGAGGTGCTCATATCCTTCATCATCTCTATCGTGCCGGCGACGTCGGTCACACTGACGCTCATACTTGTTAAGGAGATGCGTGGAGTGTGGCTTCTGATATCGCACGCTTCTCACTTGCTCCTCGGTTAAATACCGCCTATCATCATAACGGGGCCGGTCACGTGGACCAGCCTCCTCTCTTTCTTTGCCCCGAGAGCGACCGCCTTCCTCCTTATATGTGCCATGGCGGTACACAGGCCCTGCCATATTAACATCGAACGAGAAATCTAACTGACGCCTCGTGGAGTGGCTGTGTTCTACCATGTTGACACCGGGAAACGGGTTTGTGTCTACTTTCATGGCGAATTGCCCAAGGATCAGACGGCCCTGTTCTATCGCCGTTTGGATCTGGCGACGTAGCTCTTTGCAATCATTGGTGGTGTGGGTGAACGAGTGATGCCACTTGCAGTATGGTCTCCCGTTCATCTCTTGAGCCGTAGGGATTTTATGGCCTTCGGGTAACTTCAGCTGCTTTTCTTTCAGCAGTAAATCGAATATCTGCTCAGCTTTGCTCACATCGAAGTCGAACCCTTTTGCAGGCCCTTGCTGTTTTACCCATTTGCAGGACACATGATCTGCCCCCCGAGCCCATTCAGCCACGGCCACCTCCTGGTCTTGTACGGGATCCTCTTCTTCTGTATCGACCAGGCCTATCGGACGTTTGAACTTGTCTTGGTACAACTCAGGGTGGCGCTATTCATACATTGTCAGTTTCTGGGCCATGTGCGCCAATGAATTGTATTCTACTTGGAAAGCCAGATCCTTGATAGGTGCTGAGAGACCCAACACTGCCAGCTCTACTGCTTCTTTCTCAGTTAAACGAGCCGAATAACATCGGTTCTTGACAGTCCTGAAACGCTGAATGTACTCGGCTACCGTTTCTCCCCGCTTTTGCCGCACCTGCGCCAGATCTGCAATGCCAGCCTCGGTAGCTTCTGAATGATACTGAATGTGGAACTGCTCTTCCAGTTGCTTCCAGGTCTGGACCGAATCCGGTGGCAACGAGGTGTACCACCCAAAAGCTGGTCCTGTCAGAGATTGCGCAAAGAACCTTACGCGTAACTGATCCGATGCTGAAATCATGCCTAACTGTGCCAGGTATCGGCTCACATGCTCGATCGAGCTCGATCCTTCTGATCCGCTAAACCTTGAGAACTCAGGGAGCCGATACTTGGGTGGCAGCGGAATCAGATCAAACTCGTTGGGGTACGGCTTGGAATAGCCGATTGTCCTTCTCTTCGGCACGAAGCCGAACTGGTCTCTCAAGATGGTATGGATTTGTTCCACCGTTTGAGCTGCAGGGGCTAAATTCTCATGACTCGTTCCAGTGGCATACTTGGCTAGCCATGCCTGTTTATCAGCGTCCATCCCAGACATCCCTGCTCCAGAAATACCTGCTCCCGAAGCCCCTGCTCCAGAAACTCCTGCCGCAGAAATCCCTGCGGTTGCAATCTGGTTCGTGCGCGTCAGGCTATTGCAGTCCGGCACGTAGGTGTACACATATCCATGTGGGATTTCTTTAGGTGGTTCAAACAGGAATTGGCAATCGCCAGGGTCACCTCCAACCTTATAGACGACGTACGCCGGTGCCCCTGGTGGCTCCGGAGCTGCAAGCGTGAATGGCAGCTGTGGCCTGGTCTGGAGCAGTCTTTCTCCCTGGTGAGTCCCTAGAGTAGGCCCCGACGGAGAGTACTGATGTTTCATGATCTCCTGAACTACGCGAACCGCGACGCGCTCGAAAGCGTTCACTAGGCTCTCAGAATGGCGGTGAAGAGAATGAGCCACCATGTAATTGACTTCCTGTCGCAGAGCTCTGGTGCGCTCCTCTGAAGGAACAGACAGATCCACCTCATCAAGAGCACCTTCGGGTGAGAACCCTTTCCACCTGATGCCATGCTTACGGGTCCTCTCAAAAGAGCCGATGAGATCGGCTTCGAAGAGAGCTTTGATATCATCATACTTCGCCTTGTGCTCATCAGGCAGATTGTCGTACGTGACCGGTCTGTCCCCCATCGCAGCGTCGGATGTTGATGCAGATGTTGTTGAGTGTCCCACCGGGCGTGCCAGAATGTGTTGCCTGTCAAAACCCACCGGCGAGCAGCAACGAGCAACACGAAGAGCCGGGAGGCTCCCAGAACTGCTGGTGGGCCCTGGTCCCTCGGGCAACGGCCCGCAAAACTCCGGCACACGTCCTGGCTGATGCAAGGGCGTGCCACCTGACCTATACCTGGTCAGGAAGGTGATGGGTTGCTTCGATTAGTTTCCTGCATGGCAAACAAGTATACGTAAAATTCGAGCTGCGACCGGCTCCCAGGTTTCCCTGTGAATCGGCTCCTGGAGCCGATTATCCCATGGTTCTGCATTAGATCTACGATAACATGGGGTTTTGCTTCATCAATACAAGTTAAATCGACCTACGATAGTTTAACGTTTTCACCACATAATTGGAACATCCTACACGTAATTGAGCCTGGTAGATACAAAAGATGATAGAAAACTAACCCTAGAGAAGGCCTAACAACTGACGTAAAGTCAATTCCCGGAACAACTCCTCTTGAATTGGCAAACCATATCCTTACAGACTACTGGATCGTTCAACCCGTTTGCAAGGCCTGACCATGTGGATATCAAACTAAACCTTGGAAAACAAGGCATAACTATAACAGATCAAATCGACTGAATAAAGATCAAGCAAGATACTGCCCTTACACCCGAAAAAGGTGCAAAGGCAGCAAGATAACTAAAGGCAGCATAACTAAGCAATCATAACAAAAAGGTACCGATGCTAGCCCAAACAAATCTATGATAACAGTATTACTCGCCATCAACAAGGCTTCAGTACGAGTAACACTAAATAACGCGTAAGCAGATACTGCCTAGACCGCAAGATGCGATCTAGGCAGCATGACACTTACCCGAGAAAAACCCTAGAAACAAGGGGTGGCGATGCGCCGAGATTGTGTTTTTTGTGAACGTGATCGTCGTACTTTCTCAATAACCTTAGGTACATATTTATAGTCTGGAGACTTTCTATCTTTGGAATAACCCTAACAACTCTATCTCTTACTTAAACCGAAACGTAACCTACCATAATATATAGATACACGGGCAATTTAGCCCAAACCCACGCACAAGGCTGATCCAGCAATACGTTGCATATATGTATCCTCCAAGCCCATCTTGATTACGGCCCATCTCCTCCTTTGGCCAAAATGTGGCGATAACAAGGTTATCATTCGACCCCCCTCTAGTATTAAGTTTCAAGCAACAGATAACTGCTTTAAGCAAAGTCTATAAGGTAAACAATCCACTTGTTCCATGAACAAGAGACCGTTGTTTTCTCCCTAGTGGCAACAACACATCTACAACCTTAGAGATTTCTATCACTTCCCTTAGATTAAATAGAGGCATGAACCCACTATCGAGCATAAATACCCCCTCTTGGAGTCAATAGCATCTACTTGGCCAAGATAGCTACTAGAAACAGAGAGCATGCAAGATCACAAACAACACAGACATGATAGAATCAATAAGACAAAACCATTAATCAATCTGATATAGTAATCTCAATATCCATCGGATCCCACCAACCAAAGCAGGTAGGCGGCCACGGTTCATAACGCACTCTTCGCACAACAGATCCACTTTGAAGTTGACTTATTCGCTCGGCCAATCGTCGGATCGGGTTCCCGGAGCTTCCTGATAGATCTAATATTATTGTTAGAAAAACCTTATCCATTAAGAGATGGAACTTCCGCAAACACAACAGGCATGATTACAAATAGATGATCTTGATCGTGAACGGAGCTTACAATATCTAAACATGGTAGCACAAAGGAGGACATACAACCATCTAGCTACTACATGGACCCGTAGTCCAAGGTGGAACTACTCACACTTCATATCGGAGGCTGGCATGATGAAGAAGAAGGCCTCCGGGATGATCTTCCCTCCGGTAGGGTGCCGGGAAGAGCTTCAGACCCCCCCGGTCTAGGGACGATGGTGGCGGCAGCTATAGACGGTTTCGTGGAATATTGATCGGGTACTTAGGGTTTCTGCATCAGAGGGTTTTTATAAGCAAAGATGCGAGGCAGGGGGCGGCCAGGGTGGTCACCCCCCAGGCGCGGCTAGCCCTAGCCCGTGCCGCCAGGGGGTGTGGTCCCCTGGTGCCTCCCCTCCGTCTCGTACTCTGGTTGTGTGTTCCCCACGGTAAATATGACTTTGGCTTTTGTCCTGTCCAATTCCGAGAATATTGATTTTCTGCCTTCCTGGAACCAAAAACAGAAAAAAACATGCAACTAGCACTATGGCATCTTGTCAATAGGTTAGTACCAGAAAACATATAAAAACATCTCAAAGTGTAGACAAAGCAAAGCAAAGTAGATACTAAACAAGCATGGAACATCAAAAATTATAGATACGTTTCCTACGTATCAAGCATACCCAAGATTAACTCCTGCTCGTCCTCGAGTAGGTAAGTGATAAAAAGAATAATTTTTTAGGTGACATGCACCATCAAAATCAAGATCAAACCACTTGCAAGCATTAAATGCTGGGATCAAAGAACTCTAAACATGAGCATGAAAAATGGAGTTCTAACAGTAAGACAAAGTAACTATGCATGAGAGGTTACAAACAAAGATCATGAATAACATGCATTGAAGAACGTTTGTTTGTTTGTTTGTTTCACATACAGAAAACATGGATAGTGGCATTCAGCTTGTCCCTCATGGAGTAACAAATAGATGCATAGGACACCTTCAAAGTTCATAAGAGTGACTAGATACAAATAGCACAAGGACAAGTAATATCAACAATATGCATCAATCAATAAGTTTTGGGACAATGCACATAGAACTAAGAATGGCAATTATGTTCTCTTAACTGGTGCCTAAAGATAGAAGGTGGAGACTCAATATAGTAGAACAAAGGCCCTTCATAAGGGAAGCAGGGATTTCAAATTTCAAAAAGAGCTTCCAAAAATTATGATACTTGTTAGCTTTCAGCTCTCATTGCCCCGATCATAAGCATCTTGAAGTGATTAAGTTTAAAGTGAACAAACTATGGAGTATATGCTTGACAAAGTATAAGTTGGCAATCTCATGTCCCCTGAATAAGAGGGCCGCTCCTCATGCTACTCAAGTTTAGTTACTTGCAAGTTCTTGTCATAGTAAGTACATGTGTATCATAGAGAACCGCCAACAGGATACCCCTTACACATGATACAGGAGCTATCCCATAATCAAAATGACAAGGCAAGCAGACAATGAGCATCTCAGCAATCTTCTTATTTACCATAGGAATATGGTGCTTTTTTCTCTCTTTCCTCTTTTTCTCATATTTTTTTTCTCAATCTCTTTTTTCTATCTCTTTTTTTATAAGAATAATGCTTCATAGATGTCATTATGGTGATGCAGGAAGTTTCCACCATGATTAGGCATGGCTTAGGCTGGCGGTCCAGGCGTTTCTCTAACACATATACATAACTCCATGGACTTTTAAGCTCCCCTTTCATTTCACACTGAGGACATCCATAGACAAAAGAGCATGATATCAAATATGTACAAAGTACAAGTGCAATGTTGAAAGCATTCCCCGTGACAGCATGGTTCTGCTAATTCCAACGTATAAGTGCAAGCATATACAACATAGATGACACAACGGTTCAAGTTTATTAGGGGCATGAAAAATAAAGTGTGCCATCAAGTTTGTGAGAGCTTTAATCACTAAGTTTTCACATAACAAAATACTTTTTAATTGGAAGATAGAGGAAAACAAGAATATACTTGGAATGGTGTAACACACCATGCGTAGGAATTTATAGTGGACACATTGGAATAACTTGGTTTCTTGGGAGTTGTATGCATGAGTATAACTTGCTCATATAAGTGGAGGCTAGCAAAAGACTGGGAGCGACCAACTAAGAGAGCAATAATGGCCATAATCATGCAGAGCGACAAAATATTACTAATCAAAGCATAAAGTGGTACTACAAGTCAAGGACTAAATTATCATAAAGGCTATGGTGACTTGTTCACAGTCATAACATGGTGTGAGCATGTGCCAAGTCAACCCAAACAAAATAACAAATGAGAATACCACAATACTATGCCTTTGTATGCTAAAACAACACATGATTCCTTTAAGGCACAGTAAGCAATCCCAATTGTTTGGAACAAGTCATGCTACAACAATAATCACTAAGAATATTGTCAAAACAACATCTAGCATGACATGATAAAGTCTAAGTCAAAATCAAAGCAAGCTCCTCTTGTACTATTCAAGCAAGAACTTTCTACTCCTCTCCAACACCAATCAACTTATTTGAAACAACACAGCGAGAACGGGGGTCCAAACTACTCTATTCAAGCAAACTAAGCAAACTAAATGAAAATTAAGACGCTCCAAGAACAACACAACAGTGCATGAAACAATAAAAACGAAGTGTCTAGAAAGACCTGAGCTTTTTATTGATGAAGAAGGGGATGCCTTGGGCATCCCCAAGCTTTGACGCTTGTACCTCTTGAAAATTTCTTGGGGTGACACGAGGTGGCATCCCCAAGCTTGAGATTTTGTCCATTCTTCATCTCATTACATCATTCTCTCTATACACCTGAAAATTTTCCTTCATACAAAAATTCACACAATCTTCATTAGCAACATTAGTGTATTCAAAAGATAATAGACCTTTGGGTTTAGATTTAGAACATCAAAACTTTCACTAAAAACACACGCTACTGTAGCAATTCCCTCAAAAAGTTCAATTTCCCAAAAAGAACCCAAAAAGGAATCAATAAGAAGCAAATACAAATAATGGCAGAAATATGTCAAAACAGACCAGCAGGTAGAAACCGATTTTTTCGATGACCTTCTGTTGCTCAATTCAAAAAGTGTTGAGCTAACGAAATTTATATTACATACTGGGGGATTTATTCAGAAAATACCAGCTCAAATCGACTTACATATATTCCTCATGAATTTTTACGGTGGAGCACAAAATTCTGTTTCGGGACAGCAACTCCCCAAATCTTATTTCCCTCTCATTAGAGGTCATTCTTGGCACAAAAAGCAAATAAAAAGGATAAGGAGAGGTCATTACTGAAGTAATAACTTTCAAGACTCAAGAAAACTTTTGGGTTATCTCCCAATAAGTACTTTTCTTTAACGCCTTTAAGTTAGGCACAAGAAGCAAGAATCGTGTATTTTCAAATGAAGAAGCATTAACATCAAACCTTGCTTTCAAAAGGAGGAGCAAAATAAACTTCTCTCTCCTCGTAGGGAAGTGTTTAATACCTTTCTGGAATGGAAATTGATATTTAATGGTGCCTTCTTTCATATCAATGATGGCACCAACAGTTCTAAGAAAAGGTCTTCCCAAAGTAATAGGACAAGAAGCATTATATTCAACATCCAAAACATAGAAATCAACAGGGACATATGCATTATTAACCATAATAAGAACATCATTAACACTCCCTGGCAACGGCGCCAGAAAAAGCCTTGATGAGTGCGTGAACACTTCGTTGAGAGACCCCAAGCGGAAGGTATGATGAGCACATCGACAAATTTCCCTCAGTAAGAAACTGAGGTTATCGAACCAGTAGGAGGAAGGAATCGACTCAAAAGTGTTGCTAGCAACTTGGAAACCTGCACAACACAAACTCAAGACTTTGCCCCAACAAACAGTGAGGTTGTCAATCTCACTGGTTTGCAGAAAACAAAGGATTAACTGTATGGTGTAGAAGTTAATAGTGGTTTGCAGAAAGTAAACAGTAACAGTGGAAGATGTATCAATGGTAAAGATTGGACCGGGGTCCATAGTTCACTAGAGGTGTTCAAACAAACATGGCATGCTGGGTAAACAAATTATAGCAGTGCAATTGACAGGACTGAGCAAGGCATAACAATGCAATACTAGACATTCATGATCCTATGAGATTCAATTGGGAAATACAACAAGATACATAGACCGCCATCCAATTGCATCTATGACTACAAATCCACCTTCAGGTTATCATCCGAACCCCCTCCAGTATTAAGTTGCAAGCAACAGATAACTGCTTTAAGCAAAGTGTGTAAGGTAAACAATCCACTTGTTCCATGAACAAGAGACCGTTGTTTTCTCCCTAGTGGAAATAACGCATCTACAACCTTAGAGATTTCTGTCACTTCCCTTAGATTAAATAGAGGCATGAACCCACTATCGAGCATAAATACGCCCTCTTGGAGTCGCTAGCATCTACTTGGCCAAGATAGCTACTAGAAACGGAGAGCATGCAAGATCACAAACAACATAAACATGATAGAATCAATAAGACAAAACCATTAATCAATCTGACATAGTAATCTCAATATTCATCGGATCCCTGCAAACACAACATGCATGATTACAAATAGATGATCTTGATCATGAACGGAGCTCACAAGATCTAAGCATGGTAGAACAAAGGAGGAGATACAACCATCTAGCTACTACATGGACCCGTAGTCCAAGGTGGAACTACTCACACTTCATACCGGAGGCTGGCATGATGAAGAAGAAGGCCTCCGGGATGATCTCCCCTCTGGCAGGGTGTCGAAAAGAGCTTTAGACCCCCCCCCCCCGATCTAGGGAAGATGGTGGCGGCGGCTACAGGCGGTTTCGTAGAATATTGATCGGGTACTTAGGGTTTCTGCATCGAGGGGTCTTTATAGGCAAAGAGGCGAGGCAGGAGGGCGGCCAGGGTGGTCACACCCCCTAGGCACGGCTAGCCCTAGCCCGCGCCGCCAGGGGGTGTGGCTTCCTGGTGCCTCCCCTCCGTCTTGTACTCTGGCTTCGTGTTCCCCACGGTAAAATATTGACTTCGGATTTTGTCTCGTTCAATTCCGAGAATATTGATTTTTTGCCTTTCTGGAACCAAAAACCGAAGAAAACAGGCAACTAACACTATGGCATCTTGTTAATAGGTTAGTACTAGAAAACATATAAAAACACCTCAAAGTGTAGACAAAGCAAAGCAAGTAGATATTAAACAAGCATGGAACATCAAAAATTATAGATACGTTTCCGATGTATCATTAAGCATGCATGATCATACGGGCACAAGCATCAGCAGTTCCAACCTACCAAGTTAGTGTGATCCAACCGATCACCACCAACATCTATGGTGTCATCCTATCACCGCATCAAAAGGGATCCTACCACCACGTAAGTTCTCCATCATGTGAGGGGTTAGTATATACCACCTCACAGTAAACATGCATAAGTTTTCATCAAGTCTCTAGCTACTTCAAAATATACAACCTCTTCTTCATCATGCATGCACTACCGCCACCATATCCATGATCAAGGAGCAAGCACTACATGTAGTAGTGCTTGGCCAGGAAGGTACTGAGATAGAGATCCATGTGGTCCTCCGCCATCTGAACAAAGTCGTTTCCCATAGCCCTGTTGTCGAAGAGGTGGCCGAGCTCCACCATCAGAGCCTCAGGGTTGTACCCTTTGGCGGCCATGACAGCGTCGTACAGAGCTGGGTGCACATCAGGAGGGGAAGAAATGGTGATGGCGGTCGCCACCGCTTTCATGGCCTTGGTCATGCAGGTGATGGCGACGACGTCCTCCTCTCCCAGCAGCGACCTCTTCCTCTTCTTGTAAGGATTGAAGCCACCAGCAGCATAGGCATTTGTGCCGCCGCCTTGACCAACGCCGGTAGTAGGAGAACCTGTGGCAGCATTGGTCTCGGCGTTGTCATTAATCACCATTGTCTCTGACTCCTGGGTCTGCATGTATTCAGGGTTTGGATCGCCAAGAGGCTCACTGGATCCCATTGCAAACCTCCCAGTGGCAAGGCCGAAGGAGAAGATGACCTCCAACTACCTATAGTTTGCGACAGGCTTGTTCAGATACTCAGCATCCTTGGTATGATCCTAAGACATCGAATTGCAGGGAGGTTAGCGAGGTTACACAAGGGAATCATAGGGATGTAAGTGAAACTAGTTAATACCAAGATATGTCCCCTATAATGGGCGTCCTCCAAGATGATGGTGCAAGTCTCCTCTCCCAGCTAGCTCCGCTAAGGTCTCTGAGCTTAGAGATATGAATCCACCTGGTCCTCCACTTACGCAGGTGGTTGTACACCTGCTGTGAGGACACCTTGATGCCATAAAACTCAGACACCTTGTGAGCAATAGTGTTGAGGTGCACCTTTTTGAACCCCTTCTCTGTCCTCACGTCGCTCTTGATGATCTCGCACATATGGTTGAGTATGAACGCCGAGAGGAATGGTTCCCACTTCATGGTGGCCTTCACCCCTTGCACCGGCCTATGTTGTGGGATTTGCCAGCCTTGATGTCTTTCTTCTTGGTCAGGATCTTGGCAGCTTGCTCTGTAATATGCTCCACTGTGAACTGGGTCATCGGAGGAGCAGACAAGATCTTCATGCGCTGAGGATAGGTGAGCCTCAAAAGCGGGAGCTAGGATTGGTTCTCAGCGACAAACATATCGTGAGAATCCATGAGGGCCTGTCTGAACTCATCGGCGGTCATGTTCTACAGATCTCATAGTCGCACATATCAGGACCTAGACTAGACATAAACACAAACTTAAACATGCAACGAGTCCACAAATACACGGATCTATGACTATACCTAGCAGTTCATTGGGCACACTAACATAGATTTACCGCAAACAACAATCAAATCTACGAGGTGCTAACAGATCGAAGCTATCATGCCCGGGGTTTGATGGAACTCACCGGCATCGTAGGAGCGGAGCACATCGCCGCTGAAGATCTTGGAGAAGAACGCCTGTACCGGCCGATATAGAACCAGACACCTCCACTACCGTCGCTTACCTGCTGGCCGATGAAGAACCTCGCCGGCTTGAGAGCTCGAAGAATGGTGAAAATGGTGACGAGGGACGCAGGTGTGGAGGGTGGTGATATATACCGCGGCGTTGCGAAGGGCAGTGACGGAATTTATCCCGCCGGCTTTTGGGGAAAACCCGTGGCTTGCGCCATCGCCGAGGTCGCACGGACGGCGCAGCTTCCCCCCTCCCCCCTTGCACGAGCGGGGCCTGTCCCCACGAAAACGCCTAAAATCGACGTTTTCAGCATGCCAACTTTTAAGCTGCTTTAAAGTTTGTGCGATGCATCATACGACCCAATACATCAAACGTCCTTATTTTTTCTTGGCCCATGCCAGAAACGGAAAACGGGGTAGCAAACACGCCCCTACATGCCCTGCGGGCACCATGCGAAATTGTCTTGGGAGATGCCTCCGCTCTCATGTTCAAACACACGAGTTAGAAAAGCTAGTCGCCGGGATTGACCGGAGAAATTTCGATCCTTGCTAATGTTAGCTCTTTCTATCGCTGTCGGATTCACCACGCCGCCTTCACATCGCGCGATCTCGGTCGGACCTCGTCTTTCAGAATGCTGCATTGACGGTTTCGCCGAATCATGTTCTTTCTCGACAGCAGAAAGGAAGCTGGTTAGGTAACGGTGCAGACTAGTCTGTACACGACACGAGACAGTCTCTTTTTACCAGTAGACCAACTCTAGAAGCCTATCATTATCCAGTAGTAGTATAATCAATCATTCATTCACACACCGAGCCAATGCTTTGTTGACTGCAACTCCCAAGTGTCCATAACAATACTTTGGCTGTTTTCTTAGGGTCAACCTTCGTGCACAAACCTGGCCATCGCATCGAGTACAACAACCCAAAAGAAAGAAAAAAAATCAAATCCTGCCAATCCGTCAACGCTTAACACAACCACCAACCAGTCCACAAATACTCCATGGCGTCCTTGTTTTGCGTGCACCGTCAATGCACGAGAATTATGTGGTAAACATCGTATATCATCAGAAACTTTATTCAGGTACGAATCCGACAGTTCATAGCAAATAATCCAAGTTATAATGGTCAAATCGATGGTCAAAGTAGAACCTAACTGTGGGTAGAGTATAGCACATGTCTGAAATCTAAGCAGTCCTCTTATTTATAAGAAACGGCATTTCACAGCTTATTCAAATATGAATCTGATACTACTCCGTAGTATATTTTTCATAGCAAACGATCCAAGATTCCAAGTTCTAATGGTCAAATCGATGGTCAAAGTAGAACCTGACTGTGGATAGAGCGAGTATAGCACAGCACAGTCACGTCTGAAATCTAAGCAGTCCTCTTATTATAAGAAACAGCATTTGAACCGTAAGACGGTACAGTGAGACGAGCGGTTCACCAATTCCAGGCAAGGGTAATGAAACAAAGTTACAGACTCGATATCAAAATTCCTATTTCATGTGAACAACAAGCATATATGCTTACGACGACAACACGGCTATCACGTCCGACACCCTGAGAACGATGTACTCGCCTTCAGAGCCCTTGAACTCGCTTCCTGCGTATTTGGAGTACAGCACGCTGCTTCCAGGAGTGATTGTCAGGGGAGTCCTGCTGCCATCATCGCCCAATGGCCCAGGGCCAACAGCTACAACCTGTTTTTCGAAAATATATTGGTCAGCAAGTGGTCATGGCTTGGAACTGCAGGCTACAAGTCGACAAGATCAAAGGTTGCTCGTAGTCAATGTAACCGTGCCCAAACTACTCAAGCATAGAATGCAAAGAAGACAAAATGATGTACGTTGTACACATGATTTCTCGTGTTTCAGACAATGGGCAAAATAAATTCTAATTACTAGTAAATGAGGCGTTCGCTACTCCGTTACTGTTATGCACCTAGGATCTCCACATGAAAAACTACAATCTTATGAAGTGGTTCGAAATTGACCACGAGTGATGTACCTAAAATGGTACTGGCGGGCTCCATTGTGGCAACTGGGCAACCCACAAAAGCAACAGCAAAATAGGTAACCACATCAAAAAGTAGATAGTAGCCAGGAAAGCAGCATGGCAGAAGAAGTTTTGGTCACTAACTGATTACACTTCTATACAAATCTTCAGAGCAAATAAACTATTAAAAGTAGTTGTACAAATTGCCAGTAAAAGTGGTCATGACATCCTGATGTTGGACACAAAAATCAACATCATAAAGAAAAATAATTATGTGAAGGGATGCAACTTTTTTATAGTCGATATGTTCTTAGATTTGATTTATAAGCATTTATGATCACATATCATCTGATTAATCATGGCAAATGCTGCATAACAAACAAAATTGCTCACTGTTCCAACAGAAGGCTTCTCTTTCGTCGCCTGTGTCAGTAACAAACCACCAGCAGTTTCCTCTTCAGACTCCGCAACCTGATGCAGAAGGGGAATGTAGAACTTTGTAAGTAAACGGATATTGGTGATGTCCATATAAAAATTCATACTCAAAAAAGAGAGAAATAGATGCTCGCAATCTGAATGAATAGTTTTCCCTTTGCTATAAAAAATGTCTAGCTCCGCTCCTGTCAAATCTGAATGCTAGAAACAAACAAACCATGACATGATGCAATGATGTGCAGTCACACAGACACTGAAGTACTGAACATAGGTGAAAATGTCCTACTAGTGCCCCAAAAAATAGAACAACAGTGGGTCTGAAGTCAAAGGCAATCGAACTGAAAGGAAGAGACGAGCAAGGAAAGCACAAAACGAAGAGGTATACAAGCAGGTTTTTCTGTTTCTATTAAATCGAGTTGACAAGGCCTATGAACAAACCAGAGCAGACAAACAACCTAAGAGGTATTTTCTTGCTCTACGTTGTGTTTTACTCGAAAGAGCATTCTTGCTCTCTTGTTCACAATTCCTTACCCTATCATTAGTGGATTATAATTATCTTCTGAACAGACCTTAATTAGTATACGATCATAATGCCACAAGTCTTGCTCTTGCTCTCACGCTTTTTCTGTTGAAATAGATGCTACACCATAATGCCATGTTCCAAACTTGATCATAACAATGAATATTATTTAACGATACCATGACCTATCTAAATTGAGTGTGCAGTTGCAATACTGAACGAGACAGGATTCGAATAAAAATTGTGTTCGTAATAGGAATACAGTGACGACTCAGTAAGACTGTCGAAATAATATGTTACTAAAAACAGACCTTAATGAGAATACGATCACTCAGTGGCTTCAGATCTTTCACGTCATCAGTGTCAAGAATACCAATGATGTCATCTTCTTTCATAATGAGATGGTTAGTATCATTGAATTCCAACTCTGTGCCAGCATACTTTGAGTAAATAACTTTGGCACCAACCTGTAACCAGATAATATATGGTTACTTTCTCCCATCACAGTAAAATAATAGGTCGGATAGGATAATAGCATGTGGTCATGAAGGGCTCGTGTGAATAATTGTCTTAAAAACAAAGAGTTTGACTTTGATGTGAAAAGATCCAAAGCATGCAGTTAACTGGCTTTTATTTTTAGCCACAGCTGGAACTCCAGTAAAAACACATTCAGGTGATTTATCTTCCATTTTATTTTGCTTATATTTTTTGAAACGGGGCAAAAAAGCTTTGCTTATATGGTCAGCTGAACAGGTATAGGACTAATAATCAAACATCAGATAATCTTAGTCGACCAAATAGGGTACATTACCGGAACACTGATCTCGATGATGTTGCTGCCTATGCTTCTCCCCTCTCCAACTGCAACAACCTCCCCTCCTTGTGGTCTTGACTGAGCTGTTGTTGGAAGCAATATCCCTCCCGCGGTTTTATCCTCGGTGGTCTTGGTCTTCACTAGTACCCTATCTCCCAATGGTTTGACGGATGTGTACTGCACATATCACAAGTTTATGAACACTAGTGCTTAGGTAAAAAGCCACAGGTTTGCACATTACACTCTGAGATGTTCAAAACAGTAATGCGGCTAACTTGTAATGAGCAACCAACCCACATCGCTAGCACAACTGCAATGTAGGGTGGGCAATGTGGTCTAAGTATGCTGCTTTGCACATGACCTACTTGTTTGGTGAATAACCAAGCCACGCTTAGCCACACCACAAGGAAAAGATTTGTTCCGCGAGTGTGATTTCTAATAGAACTACAGAAGGTTTTGGTGCCAGCACATTCGTAATGAGTAACTGATCTTCGCTCTCTCCAAACGAAATCTACATCACCATTGACCACTCTAAGCTTCAGTTGGGCATTTTGCACTTGTCGTTTACTCAATGTTTTGGTTACTGAAATTCAACTGTTGCTTGCTATAAATTCCTTCCTTAAGGCAGACGCACACCACCAGGCACGCACAAGCCCACCGGATACGGAGACTGGGTATAAACCTATGATTCTCACTAAATTTCTACACCGTCCATTCCAAATTAATTGACACAAATTCAGTGAATCTAGACAGATTTTAGGCAATATTTTTCCTAAATCGGGAGTACCGAATATTTCGTTAATGGGAAATGATGGTAACTCTAATAGAGTTCGTTCTAACCAACAAAAACACCGACTAATCATATCAGATTATCGGCCTCCATCTAACTAAACCCTGCCCACCACATGTCCGTACAACCGTAGAACTAACACAAACTATGCAAGTATACAGGCATACAGCAGCTGAGCTAGCAGTTTGTGGCCCAATCATTGTTACCTTGGGCGACACGACCGTGGCGGCCCTCACGACGAGGCCTCGGAACCTCCGCCCCGTCGGCGCAGCACGCGACGACGAGGCCGGAATGCGCAGCCCGTCCGCGGACGCTGGCTTCACCATAGCCGCCGACGCCACCTGCGGCCCGCACAGATGCACCGACGCCATGGCTCCTGCCAGAACAAACCCGCCAACAGCTCACAAAATCACACCGTGCAATACGAAAAAAGATCCGACAAAACTTAGCTTCCGAGGCTCAGAGGGGGGGCGTACCTACGGCAGGATTCAGCTGAGCGCGCTCGAGAGAGTGGGAGAGTGGTGGAGCGAGGGTTCGGAGAAATCGAGACAGGGGTTGCTAAGCTTTTGGGATAAGGATTTGGGTTTACCCTCGAGTTTAGGAGGAGAGAAAGGACGCCGCTGGATTGTTCTAGAAGATGGAGGTCGCCAAGATTCGGACCGCTGGAAACCATCCGCGCCGTAGGATGTCTGGGCCGAGCGTGCCAGTTCGGCCAATGACATGGGCTCCGCGTACACCCCATTTGGACGCCACCAACCATGATGTTAGCTGCACGGCAACCCAGCCCAGCCCAGCCCAGCCCAGCAGGGTGCATATATACTGACGACCGCCAAAATTAGGAAAAAAACAATGGGAAACCAGAAATAAAAATCATCATGTTTTCTAAGGTTTATCATGAATCACTGTGAAAAAAACTAGTTCAATATCGTTGGAAAGTGCTAAGTCAAGCAATCAAGCCATGCACATTATCATTGAACCATTCATTGGTCAAAGATAAATCCTGAAAAACATGTACCGACATATATTTCCAGAGAAATCAAATTGTATCTTGGAACGCAACTCCTGGTACAGAAAACCAGAACTACAATCATAGAATGCCCATCACAGAGGTCATAATGTATTGCAAGCTACTGACAAAATGACAATCAGCTATGCAAACTCATAAGCTTGATGCACACATGTCGTTTTACATTTTTCACTCGTGAATCGTTCACAAGTATGTATCGTGCCGCACCGTTTGTCCAGTGGAAATAGCTTAGCTGAGAATTTGCCATCAATCATTTGCACTGGTCTGACAACAGAGAACATCCTGGATCCAGCACCACGACCTCCGCATCAGAAAGTGCGGGCATGAGCATCAGCAAGGAAAACGCAGTGTTTACCTTCAGATTTGTAATCCTTGGACGTTAGTGATTGGGCCATCATGGACTCACGGTGGAGTGATATTTTTCACTAGTCATCATTTAACAATTGGGTCAGCATAGCATCCGCACTCTCAGGGCCGTCATTGTTCACACTGGGAACTATATGCTCTGGTGAAATGAACCGGACAAACTCTCGGAGTTCTGTGAAGCTACTGTGTTCACTGTAAGGTACTTCATACCTGCAGAGGTTAAGAAACAGCAAATACTTCTTTAAGGTCGATGCGTGGACAAGGTAAATCATCTTATCAGAGTTCTTTTTTTTTTCTAAAGATAGCTTCTGAAATGTTGAGCAAAGAAAAAACTCATTTTTCTTAACCATGTTGAAAGCTGACAACAGTGCATTTGGTTTTTGCCCAAAGTATCTTTTGAAGAAATATTTTAAAAAGTAGGTGAAAACTACAGTACTAAACTCCTCTTATTGAAAAGCCTAGATAGTATTGGAATATTGTTTTTCTATTTCCTTCAGGCAAACAGTGTGAATATTATTTCCCTCTGTTCAGAAACATAGAACTACTGCAGTCAAACTACTATAGCTGTCTACTATAAGAACTAAAAAAATGATATAGTCTGTTTAAAAAAATGATATATTTTTTAGGTGGAATGTAGCATTAGATGAATTGTCAGGAAAATTGCTTCCATAATAATACTATAATTTATGAAAAAATAGTCATATTCATGACAAAAAAGTTGCATGTTGGGGACATTGCCAAACTGCCAATGTCAAACACAGCGAATTTTTTTTAAAATGACAATATTACTTAAGCACTTCCAGAACAGCACCTGATGATTGTTCCTTGTTGCCACCTTCTCCCTGGTGTCTTTTTCCTCCCTTTGCCGAATGCCCATCCAGTAGGACAAAATGCCACGATGAGGTCAAACCGGTTCTAAAAGCAAAGTAGCTATTAGGAAAACATAATAGATGGTACTAAGGAACATGAGTAAGAAGTGATGCATAGCAACCTCCTACTGTAACATCCATGAGTACTGAACTAATGATCAAACATCATCACTACTGTGGAGCAACTACAATTTGCATGCTAGTAGGAATATGTGTATGTACAGGGACTGGACTGCAGTCAGCAAACTAAATAGTTAAATACAACCATTATGTCGGGTGGCAGGCTGACCCAAAACTGACTAAATGAGACATGACCAATACTAACGAGTGTAGCTTTGAGATGCTAATAGCTTAAATATATATAACTGTGGTAGGATAAAATAGTTGGCCTTACAGCATATTGACTTGATAAATGTTTCAACCGTTTGAAGCTTGCTAGAGTCCACATTGGCACAACATGTATGTGACTTTCGGCTTCATTGGCTGTCAACCAGGGCATGATTTCCTGAGGAAGCTCCAAGTGCTTCAATATTTGCAGCTTTGCAGCTCCAACAAATATTTTCTTCTGAAGCAAACGAGCAACCTCCGTAAACAATCGTTCTTTTCCTGCAACCAGGAACATTAGAAGACATGAGATACAGAAATACTTGATTATCAAAGAATCAAAGATGAGACTGTACCGATTGTATAGCTACCAATCAAAAACAGTGTTTTTGGATTGAAAGCTTCTGCTTGTATAGCCTCGATGACAAACTGTATTACAATCTCTTGACTAGGGAAGTCATACTGCAAAATGATTTTTAGTTCGAATGAAGGAAACATGGAAGATTGGTCGTGTAAAAACTCAACTTTAACTTTGGTACCACTTTTGGTCAGGAAAAATACTTACTCGTGGATTACAGTAGGTTGTGTCAAGTACTAGAGTGTGGATGTGAGAAGACTGCAAAACAGGATTGTTGGCCATCTCAGAAGAAAATCGGAAGTCTCCAGTGTGTAAAATAGCCTAAAACACAAGCAAGGGAAAATAAGATACTTACTAGTTGTGCCAAACAGACAAGAGAAGCAAATCAGAACAACACTTACTTTACCATTGGGTGGCTCAAAAAGGATAATGATTGATCCAGGGCAATGGTTTGCATCAAAACATGTTAAATTAACTCCTGCGACAGTAACCCTTTTGTTCAGTGGCAGTACATGCAATCTATCCCATGTGACACCAATCTTATGGTGTACAAGATTTGCTGTTATTGAGGAACAGTATATCTTCCCATGACAAAAGTTCTTAGTCAGGCCTTGGTAATCTGTTGAATACAAAGAGTCAGGCTTAGGCACCCAAAAACATCGAACATAACTACATAAGTGCCTAGCATCACTGAGGTGGGAAGGAATTGTTTGTCTAAAACATACTACAACTAGAGATAGAGTCAACAACCAATGGGCATGAAAATAGAATAATAAGTATGGTGAGTTAATAGTCTAGACAAACGTTAAAGTTAATGATTCAACGGAAAGTGAGACAAGTAAAAAGGTTCTTTGATTAAACAAGAACTGTCTACACATCAATATGCCTTTAGACCAAAGAGGTTGTTTGCCTCCATTTTGTATGCTCCAGTTATTTATGATAATTACTTTACCAGTTAAGTGAGAAACCTTTATTCAATCAGAGAAAAAACATATACACGGGAAGTTTGGTAATCATTTATGATAATTAATTTATTTGTTGCCACTGGAATTGTTCGGCAAGGCAACAAAGAAGATTGACTTACGGTCCAGATGGAAGTGTGTCAAAAACCAGTGGCAGCAGTCTCCCCGTAAGAAGCGAAATGCATCCTGCAGCAACATATTTAGTTACAGAGCACACTGCATATGAACAAATGTTCCAGTTGACTTGTGTACAGAAATGACATACCACTCGAAAAGGTGTTCCTGGGATGCAACACCAAACAGGTGTATCTTTAACCTTTGCTTTACGGGTACGACTTCTGCTAGTGCTAGTAGCTGCTTTGGCACTAGAACTTTTCTGGTTATTCAAACTAGATGTTCTCTGAACTTTGCGCACTCTTTGTTTCTGATCAGATGACGAACACCGAAAAAATTCTGTAATTAACTTGTTCCCTTTCATTGGGACTTTAGTTCTGTTTGTATTTTCAGAAATTAACACATCTGCTTCTGCATCATTGGTATGATCATTTTTCTTCCTTAATTCACCCAGAGCATGGATAAATTTCTTTCTAGGTCCTAGGGAAGTGATCCCCATACCTAGAAGATCCTGCACTCCATAGGCAGCAATGTGTTAGTTCTTTCACTTATAACTAGAATGGCTGTCAAATTCAATACTCCAACCAGTACTCTCGAAAGTTAGTTGAGAAGGGAAGGATGGCATCTAATCATGCTCCCTTCCCTCCCTCCCAAAGAAAAGAATAGTGCATGCAGAAATAACCTCCAGTTTGCAAGAGGGTACATCACATAACTTAAGCTCTAATGCTTGAAAATAAACCTCTATGTCAAGATTTATGCAGTAACTACCTCTTCTGTGAGCCACTGCAAGGTCTCCCAGTCAACTTCTTCTTTGGTAAAAATTTCCTCATATTTAGATAGCCCCAGGTTCCTTAACCATTCTACAACACATTCATTTTCAATGTTTTCTCCAGTGGAAGGTCCTCTTTCATGATTGTGATCAGATTCCTGGAACAGAGGTAATTCAAACATCATGCTCATAAGAAACGGTTAGTAAAACAAACTATTGGAGAATGCCGTAGGAAACATTGAATTATCTTTATCTTCGCTAACTGTGTCAATGATGAAATCATTAACCCAAAGATTTCAAATCAAGAGTCTCCACCCCTCGCTTGAGTCCGTGTGTGCTCGTGTTAACATGACAAAGAAATAGAAGTCTCTGTATTACTAACACACCACAATCTACAACTAATTATTGGCAAGATATGTTCATCTATCATCCTAACTAGGCAGATAATGATGAGCAGCAACAGTCCACATGACCAGAGTCCAAAATAAATACACAGTGAATGGAAATACTTGATATCCGTGTGTGTAGGATTAAGAGCGAAACCAAGACTTAATCTGTGTTGCCAAAATGAATTTATTGGCAAGATATGTTCATTTATCATCCTAACATAGGCAGATAAAGATGTCCAGCAACTGGCCACATGACCAAAATTAATACACAGTTAAGGGAAATACTAAAGATCCTTGAGCTTAGGATTAAGAGTGAAAACTGATAGAAAAACTAAAGAATCATATCAGTACATAAGGCTCCCCTAAACTAAATAACATGAGGTTTGTAATAAGCCCAACAATTTATCATGAATGCTTAATATAAACACTATACTAGCATTGCTGTTTTATATAATCACCTTTGCAGGTTCATCTTTGTCGAGGCAATTGTTAGTATGTGCTAGCTGCAGCTCCTCACTCAGATCAGAAATATCAGATCCACATAATGGGCACTGCACTTTATAAACTGACTCAAATCTCCCTGAATCCATTTTGTTCTCTTCAACAGGAGACACCTTACTGTTACGATGACTATCCACCTGATCATCCATGCACAGGTTTATGAGCTCATTAAGCTGGGTCCCAATCTCAAAATCATCACAGTCATCAGCTTCAAAATGATGGACCTTACTTGATTCCAGTTCAACTGAATTCAAGCAGTCATACTCCACACTATCTGCAGTTGAACTTGATTTCTTCTCTGCAGGCTCAGAATTGGAGGTTGCAACATCTTCTGCCACAACTTTCCTCTCTTCAGAAACCAAGCTATCGATTCCTAAACAAGGCTCTTGGAAATCTTTGCAATCTGCACGTTCAAAATCATATTTTGAACTTGACAGTAAAATCTCTGATTCTATAGAATGTGAGTGGTAATTCCCATCATCGACTCCAGACCCACTCCACTCATTCCTTTCGGTCTCGGATCGAGATGCAACCTCAGCTTTCGCATCCACATCCACATCCCCTTCATTACAGGCAGGGCCATGGCGCCATGAACCAGATCTTCCCCCCATCAGCCCCTCCCCTGGAACTGGGTTACTAGCCCTGGAGACCCCTTTCGCCTCTTCAGAGTGCCCACCTCCCAAATCACGTGTATCACCTGGCTCCAAAACACTCGATTCCGTCGAATTGGGGAAGCAGCTGGAACTCCCCTTGCAACCGTCGTATCCGCCCAATCCTTTCTCCTCGGTAGCCCCTAAATTGGGGTCACCGGAACCGGACCTCAGTAGGCCGCAGATTCCTCCACCCGTCGCTCCGTTGTCTTCTGGTACCCGGCATACGCCGGCACCAACCCTCGAACCCGCCGCTAGGGTTTCGGCGGCCGCCGCAGCCATTGCAGCAGCGCTCCCCGCGGAAGCCGTGCCGCTGACGAAGGGACGGTTCTCCTTCCCGGAGTAGGGATACGGAAGTTGTAGCTTCTTGCGGAGGTGGCGGGAGACGGCGCCATTGGAGGGCTTCAAGGGGCGTGCGTGGCTGGCGCGGGGAGGGATCTGGAAGTCGTCGTCGTCGTCGTCGCAGCCTACGGTTGATATGAAGGTCCGGGTTGTGGTCTTGGCATGGGAGGTGGAGGTCGCCGGCGGCCATGGCTTCGAAAAGCGCTCGGGATTCGCCGGCATTTGGGCGAGGAGAGGAATTGGGTGAGGAACTGGGAGTGGGAGGGTGAAATTGGAACTTTTGGCCGAGGCTTTTTGAGAAGGAAATGGAAAAGGGCGCGCCTATTTTGTGTTGAAAGTTGAAACGCGAAAGCGCCTTCGGCTTTTAGGCTTTGGGCTCCGTGGGCCTTTCAGAGTATAGGCAACGGGCCATTGTATTTTGGACACCTTTTTTTTTGTGTTTGTTTGGGTCGTGGGGTCGAGATGATAGGAAGAGACGTCCTTCCCTATGCTCACGTCGATCCAACCGGGATGTATCTTTTATTGACATTGCAGTTAAATATAATATTTACATAGATCCATGAATAGAAAAAAAATTAAAATAAATAAAACAAAACCCTAGCAGCCATGGCCACGCGAACGACGACAACCACACGTCATGGCCATGGCGGAAGATGACGTCGTCATTGAGGCCTATCCACAACAGCTGTGGACATGGGTATAGTCATTCCGCCTACTAGCAAGGATGCTATTGAAATATCCTTCGAGTATGGGGCCTTGACCCACATCTCCCATCGGCTTCAGCACGCGGGAAGGGCGAGCGCATTCCCATCGACCGCCATCGCCATCATGGCGTGGCGCCGCCTGAAAAAGATGTGAACATCCCGTTAGCAGGCATCAGGCCCACCGTGTGTAACTACCTCGGTGAATTACGCTCCTAGATACAAGCCTGGATGAGCGTTAGTGGTTGAAATAGTACGGTGGGGCCCCAAAAGCCACTCACGGGTAGACCTTTCGGCCGTCCCAACCACTTCCAACTCAACGGGACCTGTACGGGCGGCGTAATCGGCAGGCGAAGGGATCAACTACATACACAAATGAGTATGTATGCAAGCCACCATACAAGAGTACATCAGAGCCATACCATCTAGAAATAAAGGAAATATAGCAACGCCATACGGCAAGATTCAAATATCCTGAATAAATCTATAGTTTAGGATAACTCCTCATACAACACACCTCAGAGTATCAAGCGGAAGCGGCAAAACAAGTCCGAGTATGGATAAGAAGCAAATCGGCATAAGATGCCATGGGAATAAGCACATCCCGCCCACAGATCTCACGGATCCCCGTTCCCGGAATCTCTACACCGAACGATCGTTGCCCACGTCATCAGCCTCTTCCACCCAGTATCCGTCCTGCGAGGGTACCTGTTCATCTGAACCAATAATTTATCGTGTGAGACCCTAAGGGTACTCAGCAAGTCTTTATGCCTCTAAAGGGTACACAACCTGGGGTGATGCAATTGCAGCGAAAGATAAACCCTAGCAGTTCTACAGATAAACGCTAACCATCCGCCTAACCAAAGATAGGCGGATGTCCGTGAATTAATGACAGCAGTTATAACAGTAATATCACCAGATCCATCCTCCTCCCCGCTTACCAACGAGGAAGCGGACGAACAACCCCCACTCGTTGGCAATTTTATTAACCATTCCATGAGTATTGCGCTATTTACTAGTCATTTACTTAGTCAGATTAAAGCGGTACTTTAGTTATGCTTGTCTATGATCGAGAAACTGTGCTCCAAGTCGTCCATAACCGCGGACACGGCTTTCAGAAAGTTTTACCCTGCAGGGGTGCACAAATAGCAACACACACTCGATCAACCTCGGAAAAACCAAATCAAAACCCAACGAGGCCTTCACGACAAAGCAATCACAGGATTCAGAATTATTTCAGGGGGCCACCCCTTGGAGTACACCCGCAACGAAGTAAGCAAGCTCCGAGACGGACTCAAGGTTTGCGACAATGGCTGTAAGCGACAGCAGATCCCCAAACGGGGACTGTCGATACCGCGAAAACACTCCGCTTCCAAAACAATACAGCGTGCTCCTCACACAATCGTAAATAAAGCAGTAAAACATGGCATAGGTACAGGATAGTAAATAAAACCTCAAACTAGTTGTGGCCCCGAGAAATAAGACGGAATCAAGCTCTGGCTCAGGGGGGTCCCATATACCTCCCGGATGTGGATAGCGCGATAAATCTTGGAACATGAATCAAGTACTCGGGGTCTCACGGGACACAAGTGAGCAGGAAAATCCAAATAGCAGATATTGCTCACCGATGCCACTTTCATTAGTTATCCCATTACTACTCAGGTTAAGTTGTTTAGGTACCTCGTTATCCATCAGACTCTCACAAACCCTACACATGCTGTTCTACGACTCGCATGGCTCCAACAACTCCTGTGGTAATGGCTCGTGGGACAGAGGGAACAGGCTTGGTGGAGTTTAAAAGTAAAGGCTATGCAATACTTGGGATTCAATTTAATGCAGTCGCGACTCAATGATGCAAGAATAAGATAGAGGCAATAGGTACTGTATGTATGCAAGCATGTGGTAGTGCTTGCCTGGCAGCTCGGTGGAAGCGAGAGACGGATCTGGGTAGTGCTCCTGGTTCTCTTGATATATCCCCTGCTCAGCGTCTATTCGAAAGAAGAACCAAACAAGCAAGGGCCAACATAAATATAGAGCACAAGCATATGAATAAGATGCGACAAGCAACCAATCATGCCATGATGAATGATGCACAAGTTGCATGGCAGTAAAGTGGCATGGCATGAGTGAGGTGTGGTATACAAGAATGAGTCAGTTTATTGAGTTTTGGATCATATTTGTTGCCATAAAAGTTGATGTACACTATATTTTTATGTGATGCATGCTGCAATTAAAGTCAAGTATAGCATAAACAGAAAGGTCTCGTCGAGCTGATCATTTTAGACATATCATTTGTTAAATTTGGAATTATAATTCAAAAGTTATTAATTATTTAAGTTCTAGTGGCATTGGTTGTAATTTAATTCAACTTGGAATTTAAAATGTGCAAAAGGCAATTTGAATGGCATATTTGAAATCCTCACATTTTTCTGATTCAAAAACATATATCATTTGCATTATTTGGATTTGTAATTGAAAAGTTATTTAAAACAGATTTATATTTGAATTTTGAAATAATTAGAAGATCTGAATTTAAACAGACGCAGAAACTTTTTATACTCAGCCTTATCTAGCCACAGACGCTTACAGGTGGGGACAGAGCTGGCACAGGCCCACGCGCGCAGAAACCTGGCGGTCACCGCGGTTGCTGCCAGCCACTGCGGCTGACGGGTGGGGACAGGGGTTCGCGGGCCCGCGTGCCAGTGGGAAACGGCAGCGGCTGACAGGCGGGTGGCTAAGGGACCGCGGGTGGAGGCCTAAAAACTTGGGGAGCCTTTTTGCAAAAACCCACTGACGCTGACTGGTGGGGCTATGCTGGACCGCGGTTTAGGAATAAAAATGTTTGGGGGGTTTTGTGAAAATCGCCCACGTGGTACTGTTTTTCTCCTCTCTCTGCCTTGCGCGCACGGAGCGGTGCGCGGCGCGGGCGGGGTTCGATCCCGCGACGCGGGGCACGCGCGCAGAGGACGGATCCACTGCGGTGGCTAGGGTGGTTGACAGGAAGGTTCGGCGCGGACTAGGTGAGGTGACTGCGTGGCGCAGCGACGAGCAGACGACACTGCCGCCGGCGCGCACAGCGTGTTCGACGGAACGATCGTCGCCGACAGGAAGCGATGCAGAGCCGGCGCATGTCTGGGAGGGCTAGGAGCTTACCGCGGGCTCGGTGGCGTGCTTGGTTCGGGCAGGGGCGGTCGCGATCGACGGCGGGGCTGACGGTCGGCGAGAGCTAGGGTTTTCGCTCGGTGCGGCGTCGGCCTGGGCTCCTGGGGCTCCTCCTGCTCAGCTCCGTGTACGGGGGTGCTGCAGGGGGTCGACTCGGTCTTCCCCAACTCCTGGACACCGCGCCCACCGCCTGGTACGACGTCGTCGAGAGGAGGCCGACGGCGAGGTCGTCGGGGTAGACGGTGGTGGAGAAGAGAGGGGAGGAAGCAGGGTGTCCTTAGGGTAGATCTGGGGAGGCAGAGGAGGCGGTGGGGTGGATAGGACCGAAGGGAGGAAGAGGGTGGCGTGTTGGAGAGGGGAGGTGGCTTCGGCCACCTTTATCCTCTCCACTCACGTGCACGGCTTGGGGCAGGGCAGGCACGGCTGGGGAGGCTTCCAGGTGGGGTAGGGTGAGGCCAGAGAGGTGGGCAGGGTAGGCAGGTATGGAGGAGGGCCCCTAGGGCAGGGAGAGAAGAGAGGAAGAGGGGGCCGGCTCGGCTAGGGTTTAGGAGGGGCTAGGGTTAGATGGGAGGTGGTGGCTCGGGTGGGGCCTGCATGGAAGAGAGGGGAGAGCTAGGGTGTAGCTAGATGGGGTTCGGTTTAAATTAGGTGGGATTAAGGAGAGAGGGGTGGATTAGGGTTTCTAGCTAGGATGGTTATGGCCATGGTGAGAGAGGGAGCTAGGTAGAGGATAGAGAGAAGGGGGGTGCAAGCTAGGTTTTTTTTTTGGAATCATGCATGCTCCATTCAAAGAACAAGCAAGATCAAAGAAAAGAGGTAGGGAGAAGGATGGGGTTTAAACTTATGTTCTCACTTGATCACATGTGTAAGCATGGAGCATGGTGATGAGGGTTTAGCTATAGGGGATAGAGGTAGATGATATGGTGAAGAAACTACAAGCCCAAAACAAGGTTTAAACAAAGGAGAGATGATCCATGCAAGCAAAACCAAATAACATTCAAGAATCAAGAAAAGGGTGGCACTTGCATGGCCCATGCAAACAATAATTGCCATGTAGCTATATTGTGAAAACAACACAAAATCATGTGGCATTATTCCTTGCATTCCCAAAAGGTGGGCAAAGGCCAAGCATAAGATTATGGGTGGAATCCAACCAACCAACATGAGCTAGAGGTAAACTCAAATAAAATGCCAAGCTCATATTAATTGGATGGTGGAATTATAAGGTGGTGAAAGAAAGGTGGTGGAGTTATTAAGAGATATGCCCCCAAATCAACTTGGGCATTTAACAATTTATCAAGAACCAAATACAATATCCAGAGGCAACTACAATTAATAATGCACATGAGATAAGAACCAAACAAGAAGGGGTTTTATATGATGCTCAAATGCAAGGTGGCATGATGACATGAGCATGATATGATGATGATGCAACAATTATATATTGGAAGTGGCCCCTTTTTATTACTAGGACAAGTAGCATTACAGGTGTTAGACAACTGGGATGCTACAACTCTCCCCCACTAAACAGGAATCTCGCCCCGAGATTCTAGGAAGAAGAAGAAGACACAAAGAGAGAAGGATGGTTGGCACGGAGTTCATCTTCATGCTCCCATGTGGCTTCATCAACAGAATGGTGTGACCACTGCACCTTGCAGAACTTGATGGACTTGTTGCGAGTCCTTCTTTCTGCGGTCTCAAGGATTTTGGTGGGGTGTTCTTGATAAGACAGGTCTTCTTGGAGATCGATTAGCTCGTGATCCACGGTCCTGCCGGGATCTTTGAAGCACTTCTTGAGCTGAGAGATGTGGAAAACATCATGGACTTTGAGTTTTTCCGGAAGCTCAAGGGCATAAGCAACTTCTCCTCTTCTGCCACGAATCTTGAATGGACCGATGTATCTAGGAGCCAGCTTTCCTTTGATACCAAAGCGGTGTGTGCCTTTCATGGGAGTGACACGAAGGTACACGAGATCACCAGGGGCATACACCATGTCCGTGTGCTTCCTGTCATAATTGCTCTTCTGACGACTTTGAGCAATCTTCAGGTTCTCCAGAATGATATGCACCTTCTCCTCTGCTTGAGTAACGATATCAGGGCCAAACCAGATTCTTTCTCCTGCACCTGACCAACCAATCGGAGTTCTGCACTTGCGACCATAGAGAGCCTCAAATGGTGCCATCTTCAGACTCTTCTGGAAGCTGTTGTTGTACGAGAATTCAGCATATGGAAGACATTCCTCCCACTTCATGCCAAAAGAGATGACGCATGCCCGAAGCATATCCTCCAGAATCTGATTGATCCTTTCAACTTGTCCTTGCGACTGAGGGTGGTAAGCTGTGCTGAAGTTCAACTTTGTTCCCAGAGCATTTTGGAAACTTTCCCAGAACTTTGAAGTGAAGATGCTTCCACGGTCTGAACTGATCTCAAGCGGAACCCCATACAGAGAGACAATTCTGTTGATATAGAGCTCAGCCAACTGAATTCCAGAAATTGTTTCCTTGACGGGGAAGAAATGAGCCACTTTAGAAAGCCTGTCGATGACAACAAAGATTGCATTGTTGCCCTTCTGCGACCTTGGAAAGCCAGTGATGAAGTCCATCTCTACTTTCTCCCATTTCCATTCCGGAGGTTTCAATGGCTGTAGAAGACCAAAAGGTTTCTGATGGACAGCTTTCACTCTGCGGCAGACATCACACTCCGAGACATACTTGGCACAATACCGTTTCAAACCAGGCCACCAATATTGTGTTTTCAAATCCATGTACATCTTTGTGCTGCCAGGATGGATAGAAAGAACCGAATCATGCGCCTCCTTGAGAACTTGGTCTCTCAAACCCGGGTAGTTTGGAACAAACATCCGGTGGTCGAAGAAAAGCGTGCCTTGATCATCAACGTGGAAGGACTCATACTTCGGAAGCCCAAGTTTAGAGATGAGCCTTCTGGTGTGCGGATCACCAAGCTGACGAGAGCGAATCTTTTCTTCCAAGAGAGGAGTAGCCAGAAGGTTCAGGAGATGCCCTTGTTCCACAACTTCCAGGTTGAGCTGGCGGAATTCCTCGCACAAGAGGGGCTGCTGCTCTTCCATCATGAGGTTGTTGACATAAGCTTTACGGCTGAGAGCATCTGCCATGACATTAGCTTTGCCCGGTGTGTAGTTGATGGTCACATCAAAGTCATTGATTGCTTCAATCCATCTCCTCTGCCGAAGGTTGAGATCAGGCTGAGTGAAGATATACTTCAAACTTTTGTGGTCAGAAAAGATCTCACATCGGTTGCCAAGCAAGTAGTGCCTCCATAGCTTCAAAGCAAAGACAACTGCTGCTAGCTCGAGGTCATGTGTGGGATAGTTGATCTCATGCGTCTTCAACTGTCGAGAGGCATAAGCAACAACTTGTTTCTCTTGCATCAGGACCGCACCCAATCCTTGCAAAGAGGCGTCGCAGAATATCTGGAAAGGCTTAGAGGTATCCGGAGGAACCAAGACTGGTGTGGAAGTGAGCTTCTCTTTGAGTGTCTCAAAGCTTGCTTGACATGCAGGAGTCCACAGGTATTTCTTGCCTTTCTTGAGGAGATCGGTAAGAGGCTTCGCTATCTTCGAGAAGTTCTGAACGAAGCGATGGCAATAACTAGCCAAACCGAGGAAACTCCGCACTTCTTTGACATTAACAGGAGGAAGCCATTCAACAATTGTCTTCACAGTTTCTGGGTTGACTGCAATGCCCTTGGCAGAGATAACATGACCAAGATAGGTTACTTCAGGCAGCCAAAACTCACACTTTGAGAACTTTGCATACAAGCGGTTCTCGCGTAGCTTGTTTAGGACACACCGCAGGTGTTCTTCATGCTCTTCCTTCGACTTGGAATAGACTAGGATATCATCCAGATAGACCACAGCGAACTTATCCAGGTACTCCATGAAGACCGAGTTCATAAGCCTCGAGAAGGTAGCAGGAGCGTTGGTGAGACCGAAAGACATCACCGTGTACTCATACAGGCCATAGCGGGTGGTGAAAGCTGTTTTAGGCACATCTTCCTTGCGAATCTTGATTTGGTGATAACCACTTCTCAAGTCCAGCTTAGAGAATACCACAGCTCCAGCTAGCTGATCGAAGAGATCATTAATCCGCGGAAGGGGATACTTGTTCTTGATGGTTTTAGCATTGAGAGCCCGATAGTCAACACAAAGTCTATCAGTCCTGTCATGCTTCTTCACAAAGATTGTTGGGCTACCCCAAGAAGAAGTACTATGTTGAATGAAACCCAACTTCTCTTGTTCATCAAGTTGTCGTTTGAGTTCAGCCAACTCAGAAGGACCCATTTTATAAGGCCGCTTGGAGATAGGAGCCGTTCCAGGTTCAAGCTCAATTACGAACTCAACCTCACGATCCGGAGGCATACCCGGCAACTCTTCAGGAAAAACATCCGGAAACTCACAGACCACTGGGACTCTCTGAATAGCTTCCATAGCATCATCATTCAGAGCCGCCAAAGAGAAAAGCTGGACAGCAGGCGTCAGACTTGGCGAAAAGACTATATGGCCTTTAGGAATCTTCAAAGAAACCGAGCGTTCAGCACAATCAATCACAGCTGCATTTGCCGTCAACCAATCCATGCCCAAGATGACATCAATGTCAGAATTGCCCAGAACAATTAAAGAAGCCGAGAACGAAGAGCCACCAATCTCAATTTGATTGCCATGGCTGATCTTAGAAGCTGCCATTGTTGCTCCAGGAGAAAGAACCATTAACTTCTTGAGAAGAGGATCCGTCGCTAACCCATTCTCACTTGCAAACTTGATAGAAACAAAAGAATGCGATGCACCAGAATTCGAACAAAACTCGTGCAGGGACTGAGTTAACGGATAGCATACCCATCACCACTCCAGGTGCATGCTCAGTTTGAGCGGCGTTGACACAATTGGCCCGAACAACCGCAGACCCGGGCTTGGTGTTGATGTTGAGAGCCCGAGGTGGTGGTGCACGAACCGAAGGAGAGCTTGATGCAGATCTTGGCGGGGGTTGAGGGAGAGCTTTGTTCTTCAACGGACAGTTCCAGTTTTGATGTCCAGGCTCTCCACACGTGAAGCAGACACCAGGTGGACGTGGAGCAGCGTAGCCAGGGACTCCGCCAGGCGCTCCAGGGTAGTTGTTGTTGTAGCCCCTGGGAGCCGCAATGATGGAGTTTAGTGGCCTTGACGTGTAGCTTGAAGGTCTTGGTGAAGCCGGGAGCGACGGTGGGGTGTTAGGAACCCAGACACGCCGCTTAGAAGGAGCTGCCATAACCGAAGAGCTTGATGCATCCCGGTTGTGTTTCTTGGAGTCCTCGAACACTTGCCGACTTGCCTCCTCTTGCAAAGCTGTGTGCTGTAGTTCCAGGAACGATGCCGGTCTTGCATGAGTGATCGCATACTTGATCGACGCATTGAGCCCTTGCCTGAACCTCTTCTGCTTCTTCTTGTCATCAGATACCTCATCACCACCATAACGAGAAAGATTCATGAAGTTCCTGATGTAGGTGTTGACGTTATCATTTCCTTGCTTCAGGTTGAGAAAAGCCTCCTTCATCCTTTCCATCACAATCTCTGACAGGAATTGCTCTTTGAACGCTCCAGAGAACTGTCCCCAGGTAGGCTGAAACCCAGTGCAGCTTGCCTTCAAGTAATTTTCCCACCAAAGAGCTGCATCCCCCTTCAGAAGGTGAGTAGCACACTTTACCCACTCCTGCTCAGGAACATCAGCAGTCTCAAGAAGCCTTGACGTCTCACGTAACCAATCATCCGCATCCAGTGGGCGATCTGAAACATCAAACTGGCGAGGGTTGAATTTCAGGAAGCTCTTGATGTCGCCCCGCTTGGGAGGTGGAGGGAGTGGAGCAAACTCATTTCTTCTGACACTTTCTTCCAAGCGCTGCTGGTTCTGCTGCATCGCTGCCAAGGCATTAGCTATGTTTGACAATGCGGCCCCAAGTTCTGGTGGTATGTCCTCATCTGAACGGCGTGGTGGAGCCATCCTGAGATTGATATAAAACACAAGTCAGTACTATAATGGAGAATGATAATAATCCAAAATAGTACCAAGATGGAATTAACCAAGATTAAAGGATACAATTTACTGAGATGATATTAAAATATCAACAAAGTTCAAAGCACCTAAAAGATATTAAGCATATCGCACACGACTGAAAAGGAGTGTGGTACACAAATATATCCAAGAAAAATTTTCCACAAATTTCGGCATTAAAATACCAATAGATGCGCAAAATTTACTTAACGAATCAAGATTAGTGACTCTACCGATTCAATATACAAAAGCGAATGATAAAAGTAGTGGTATGGTCGCGACTCCATCCCGCACTCAAATCATTACTCCGCACATGAACAAGTGGAACACATATCCTAACCCCTTCTTCTTACGTTGAACCTAGAGGTTGCTAACTACGGAAACGAACAACCCAAACAAGATAGCGTCGGATACAAAGAGTAAGACAGATTGCGTCGGTTTGCAAAAGCCTGTCGGTATGGAATGTACCAACAGTTGATAACCAAAAGCTGATTAGATAACAACTTGGATGCAACAGGTAGACAAGGCATTACACACACACACACACACACACAAACACACAACCTATGGTACTACGGAAACCCAGAACACGTGAATCCTAGTTTAAAATTTTTAAGAAGAGGATTGAAAACGTTACACTTCCTTACCAGAAAAAGGGTGGTGAGTAGGTAAGAAGAAAAGTGGAAGCAGTCCTACTCTCGCGTTTTTGTTTTTCCCTAGTATACATAACTACCAAAATATTTGCTAGACTGACAACGACCGTTTGGCTGAAACCCTGAAGGTCGGGATGGCTCTAATACCAATTGTAACTACCTCGGTGAATTACGCTCCTAGATACAAGCCTGGATGAGCGGTAGTGGTTGAAATAGTACGGTGGGGCCCCAAAAGCCACTCACGGGTAGACCTTTCGGCCGTCCCAACCACTTCCAACTCAACGGGACCTGTACGGGCGGCGTAATCGGCAGGCGAAGGGATCAACTACATACACAAATGAGTATGTATGCAAGCCACCATACAAGAGTACATCAGAGCCATACCATCTAGAAATAAAGGAAATATAGCAACGCCATACGACAAGATTCAAATATCCTGAATAAATCTATAGTTTAGGATAACTCCTCATACAACACACCTCAGAGTATCAAGCGGAAGCGGCAAAACAAGTCCGAGTACGGATAAGAAGCAAATCGGCATAAGATGCCATGGGAATAAGCACATCCCGCCCACAGATCTCACGGATCCCCGTTCCCGGAATCTCTACACCGAACGATCGTTGCCCACGTCATCAGCCTCTTCCACCCAGTATCCGTCCTGCGAGGGTACCTATTCATCTGAACCAATAATTTATCGTGTGAGACCCTAAGGGTACTCAGCAAGTCTTTATGCCTCTAAAGGGGACACAACCTGGGGTGACGCAATTGCAGCGAAAGATAAACCCTAGCAGTTCTACAGATAAACGCTAACCATCCGCCTAACCAAAGATAGGCGGATGTCCGTGAATTAATGACAGCAGTTATAACAGTAATATCACCAGATCCATCCTCCTCCCCGCTTACCAACGAGGAAGCGGACGAACAACCCCCATTCGTTGGCAATTTTATTAACCATTCCATGAGTATTGCGCTATTTACTAGTCATTTACTTAGTCAGATTAAAGCGGTACTTTAGTTATGCTTGTCTATGATCGAGAAACTGTGCTCCAAGTCGTCCATAACCGCGGACACGGCTTTCAGAAAGTTTTACCCTGCAGGGGTGCACAAATAGCAACACACACTCGATCAACCTCGGAAAAACCAAATCAAAACCCAACGAGGCCTTCACGACAAAGCAATCACAGGATTCAGAATTATTTCAGGGGGCCACCCCTTGGAGTACACCCGCAACGAAGTAAGCAAGCTCCGAGACGGACTCAAGGTTTGCGACAATGGCTGTAAGCGACAGCAGATCCCCAAACGGGGACTGTCGATACCGCGAAAACACTCCGCTTCCAAAACAGTACAGCGTGCTCCTCACACAATCGTAAATAAAGCAGTAAAACATGGCATAGGTACAGGATAGTAAATAAAACCTCAAACTAGTTGTGGCCCCGAGAAATAAGACGGAATCAAGCTCTGGCTCAGGGGGGTCCCATATACCTCCCGGATGTGGATAGCGCGATAAATCTTGGAACAGGAATCAAGTACTCGGGGTCTCACGGGACACAAGTGAGCAGGAAAATCCAAATAACAGATATTGCTCACCGATGCCACTTTCATTAGTTATCCCATTACTACTCAGGTTAAGTTGTTTAGGTACCTCGTTATCCATCAGACTCTCACAAACCCTACACATGCTGTTCTACGACTCGCATGGCTCCAACAACTCCTGTGGTAATGGCTCGTGGGACAGAGAGAACAGGCTTGGTGGAGTTTAAAAGTAAAGGCTATGCAATACTTGGGATTCAATTTAATGCAGTCGCGACTCAATGATGCAAGAATAAGATAGAGGCAATAGGTACTGTATGTATGCAAGCATGTGGTAGTGCTTGCCTGGCAGCTCGGTGGAAGCGAGAGACGGATCTGGGTAGTGCTCCTGGTTCTCTTGATATATCCCCTGCTCAGCGTCTATTCGAAAGAAGAACCAAACAAGCAAGGGCCAACATAAATATAGAGCACAAGCATATGAATAAGATGCGACAAGCAACCAATCATGCCATGATGAATGATGCACAAGTTGCATGGCAGTAAAGTGGCATGGCATGAGTGAGGTGTGGTATACAAGAATGAGTCAGTTTATTGAGTTTTGGATCATATTTGTTGCCATAAAAGTTGATGTACACTATATTTTTATGTGATGCATGCTGCAATTAAAGTCAAGGATAGCATAAACAGAAAGGTCTCGTCGAGCTGATCATTTTAGACATATCATTTGTTAAATTTGGAATTATAATTCAAAAGTTATTAATTATTTAAGTTCTAGTGGCATTGGTTGTAATTTAATTCAACTTGGAATTTAAAATGTGCAAAAGGCAATTTGAATGGCATATTTGAAATCCTCACATTTTTCTGATTCAAAAACATATATCATTTGCATTATTTGGATTTGTAATTGAAAAGTTATTTAAAACAGATTTATATTTGAATTTTGAAATAATTAGAAGATCTGAATTTAAACAGACGCAGAAACTTTTTATACTCAGCCTTATCTAGCCACAGACGCTTACAGGTGGGGACAGAGCTGGCACAGGCCCACGCGCGCAGAAACCTGGCGGTCACCGCGGTTGCTGCCAGCCACTGCGGCTGACGGGTGGGGACAGGGGTTCGCGGGCCCGCGTGCCAGTGGGAAACGGCAGCGGCTGACAGGCGGGTGGCTAAGGGACCGCGGGTGGAGGCCTAAAAACTTGGGGAGCCTTTTTGCAAAAACCCACTGACGCTGACTGGTGGGGCTATGCTGGACCGCGGTTTAGGAATAAAAATGTTTGGGGGGTTTTGTGAAAATCGCCCACGTGGTACTGTTTTTCTCCTCTCTCTGCCTTGCGCGCACGGAGCGGTGCGCGGCGCGGGCGGGGTTCGATCCCGCGACGCGGGGCACGCGCGTAGAGGACGGATCCACTGCGGTGGCTAGGGTGGTTGACAGGAAGGTTCGACGCGGACTAGGTGAGGTGACTGCGTGGCGCAGCGACGAGCAGACGACACTGCCGCCGGCGCGCGCAGCGTGTTCGACGGAACGATCGTCGCCGACAGGAAGCGATGCAGAGCCGGCGCATGTCTGGGAGGGCTAGGAGCTTACCGCGGGCTCGGTGGCGTGCTTGGTTCGGGCAGGGGCGGTCGCGATCGACGGCGGGGCTGACGGTCGGCGAGAGCTAGGGTTTTCGCTCGGTGCGGCGTCGGCCTGGGCTCCTGGGGCTCCTCCTGCTCAGCTCCGTGTACGGGGGTGCTGCAGGGGGTCGACTCGGTCTTCCCCAACTCCTGGACACCGCGCCCACCGCCTGGTACGACGTCGTCGAGAGGAGGCCGGCGGCGAGGTCGTCGGGGTAGACGGTGGTGGAGAAGAGAGGGGAGGAAGCAGGGTGTCCTTGGGGTAGATCTGGGGAGGCAGAGGAGGCGGTGGGGTGGATAGGACCGAAGGGAGGAAGAGGGTGGCGTGTTGGAGAGGGGAGGTGGCTTCGGCCACCTTTATCCTCTCCACTCACGTGCACGGCTTGGGGCAGGGCAGGCACGGCTGGGGAGGCTTCCAGGTGGGGTAGGGTGAGGCCAGAGAGGTGGGCAGGGTAGGCAGGTATGGAGGAGGGCCCCTAGGGCAGGGAGAGAAGAGAGGAAGAGGGGGCCGGCTCGGCTAGGGTTTAGGAGGGGCTAGGGTTAGATGGGAGGTGGTGGCTCGGGTGGGGCCTGCATGGAAGAGAGGGGAGAGCTAGGGTGTAGCTAGATGGGGTTCGGTTTAAATTAGGTGGGATTAAGGAGAGAGGGGTGGATTAGGGTTTCTAGCTAGGATGGTTATGGCCATGGTGAGAGAGGGAGCTAGGTAGAGGATAGAGAGAAGGGGGGTGCAAGCTAGGGTTTTTTTTTTTGGAATCATGCATGCTCCATTCAAAGAACAAGCAAGATCAAAGAAAAGAGGTAGGGAGAAGGATGGGGTTTAAACTTATGTTCTCACTTGATCACATGTGTAAGCATGGAGCATGGTGATGAGGGTTTAGCTATAGGGGATAGAGGTAGATGATATGGTGAAGAAACTACAAGCCCAAAACAAGGTTTAAACAAAGGAGAGATGATCCATGCAAGCAAAACCAAATAACATTCAAGAATCAAGAAAAGGGTGGCACTTGCATGGCCCATGCAAACAATAATTGCCATGTAGCTATATTGTGAAAACAACACAAAATCATGTGGCATTATTCCTTGCATTCCCAAAAGGTGGGCAAAGGCCAAGCATAAGATTATGGGTGGAATCCAACCAACCAACATGAGCTAGAGGTAAACTCAAATAAAATGCCAAGCTCATATTAATTGGATGGTGGAATTATAAGGTGGTGAAAGAAAGGTGGTGGAGTTATTAAGAGATATGCCCCCAAATCAACTTGGGCATTTAACAATTTATCAAGAACCAAATACAATATCCAGAGGCAACTACAATTAATAATGCACATGAGATAAGAACCAAACAAGAAGGGGTTTTATATGATGCTCAAATGCAAGGTGGCATGATGACATGAGCATGATATGATGATGATGCAACAATTATATATTGGAAGTGGCCCCTTTTTATTACTAGGACAAGTAGCATTACAGGTGTTAGACAACTGGGATGCTACAACTCTCCCCCACTAAACAGGAATCTCGCCCCGAGATTCTAGGAAGAAGAAGAAGACACAAAGAGAGAAGGATGGTTGGCACGGAGTTCATCTTCACGCTCCCATGTGGCTTCATCAACAGAATGGTGTGACCACTGCACCTTGCAGAACTTGATGGACTTGTTGCGAGTCCTTCTTTCTGCGGTCTCAAGGATTTTGGTGGGGTGTTCTTGATAAGACAGGTCTTCTTGGAGATCGATTAGCTCGTGATCCACGGTCCTGCCGGGATCTTTGAAGCACTTCTTGAGCTGAGAGATGTGGAAAACATCATGGACTTTGAGTTTTTCCGGAAGCTCAAGGGCATAAGCAACTTCTCCTCTTCTGCCACGAATCTTGAATGGACCGATGTATCTAGGAGCCAGCTTTCCTTTGATACCAAAGCGGTGTGTGCCTTTCATGGGAGTGACACGAAGGTACACGAGATCACCAGGGGCATACACCATGTCCGTGTGCTTCCTGTCATAATTGCTCTTCTGACGACTTTGAGCAATCTTCAGGTTCTCCAGAATGATATGCACCTTCTCCTCTGCTTGAGTAACGATATCAGGGCCAAACCAGATTCTTTCTCCTGCACCTGACCAACCAATCGGAGTTCTGCACTTGCGACCATAGAGAGCCTCAAATGGTGCCATCTTCAGACTCTTCTGGAAGCTGTTGTTGTACGAGAATTCAGCATATGGAAGACATTCCTCCCACTTCATGCCAAAAGAGATGACGCATGCCCGAAGCATATCCTCCAGAATCTGATTGATCCTTTCAACTTGTCCTTGCGACTGAGGGTGGTAAGCTGTGCTGAAGTTCAACTTTGTTCCCAGAGCATTTTGGAAACTTTCCCAGAACTTTGAAGTGAAGATGCTTCCACGGTCTGAACTGATCTCAAGCGGAACCCCATACAGAGAGACAATTCTGTTGATATAGAGCTCAGCCAACTGAATTCCAGAAATTGTTTCCTTGACGGGGAAGAAATGAGCCACTTTAGAAAGCCTGTCGATGACAACAAAGATTGCATTGTTGCCCTTCTGCGACCTTGGAAAGCCAGTGATGAAGTCCATCTCTACTTTCTCCCATTTCCATTCCGGAGGTTTCAATGGCTGTAGAAGACCAAAAGGTTTCTGATGGACAGCTTTCACTCTGCGGCAGACATCACACTCCAAGACATACTTGGCACAATACCGTTTCAAACCAGGCCACCAATATTGTGTTTTCAAATCCATGTACATCTTTGTGCTGCCAGGATGGATAGAAAGAACCGAATCATGCGCCTCCTTGAGAACTTGGTCTCTCAAACCCGGGTAGTTTGGAACAAACATCCGGTGGTCGAAGAAAAGCGTGCCTTGATCATCAACGTGGAAGGACTCATACTTCGGAAGCCCAAGTTTAGAGATGAGCCTTCTGGTGTGCGGATCACCAAGCTGACGAGAGCGAATCTTTTCTTCCAAGAGAGGAGTAGCCAGAAGGTTCAGGAGATGCCCTTGTTCCACAACTTCCAGGTTGAGCTGGCGGAATTCCTCGCACAAGAGGGGCTGCTGCTCTTCCATCATGAGGTTGTTGACATAAGCTTTACGGCTGAGAGCATCTGCCATGACATTAGCTTTGCCCGGTGTGTAGTTGATGGTCACATCAAAGTCATTGATTGCTTCAATCCATCTCCTCTGCCGAAGGTTGAGATCAGGCTGAGTGAAGATATACTTCAAACTTTTGTGGTCAGAAAAGATCTCACATCGGTTGCCAAGCAAGTAGTGCCTCCATAGCTTCAAAGCAAAGACAACTGCTGCTAGCTCGAGGTCATGTGTGGGATAGTTGATCTCATGCGTCTTCAACTGTCGAGAGGCATAAGCAACAACTTGTTTCTCTTGCATCAGGACCGCACCCAATCCTTGCAAAGAGGCGTCGCAGAATATCTGGAAAGGCTTAGAGGTATCCGGAGGAACCAAGACTGGTGTGGAAGTGAGCTTATCTTTGAGTGTCTCAAAGCTTGCTTGACATGCAGGAGTCCACAGGTATTTCTTGCCTTTCTTGAGGAGATCGGTAAGAGGCTTCGCTATCTTCGAGAAGTTCTGAACGAAGCGACGACAATAACTAGCCAAACCGAGGAAACTCCGCACTTCTTTGACATTAACAGGAGGAAGCCATTCAACAATTGTCTTCACAGTTTCTGGGTTGACTGCAATGCCCTTGGCAGAGATAACATGACCAAGATAGGTTACTTCAGGCAGCCAAAACTCACACTTTGAGAACTTTGCATACAAGCGGTTCTCGCGTAGCTTGTTTAGGACACACCGCAGGTGTTCTTCATGCTCTTCCTTCGACTTGGAATAGACTAGGATATCATCCAGATAGACCACAACGAACTTATCCAGGTACTCCATGAAGACCGAGTTCATAAGCCTCGAGAAGGTAGCAGGAGCGTTGGTGAGACCGAAAGACATCACCGTGTACTCATACAGGCCATAGCGGGTGGTGAAAGCTGTTTTAGGCACATCTTCCTTGCGAATCTTGATTTGGTGATAACCACTTCTCAAGTCCAGCTTAGAGAATACCACAGCTCCAGCTAGCTGATCGAAGAGATCATTAATCCGCGGAAGGGGATACTTGTTCTTGATGGTTTTAGCATTGAGAGCCCGATAGTCAACACAAAGTCTATCAGTCCTGTCACGCTTCTTCACAAAGATTGTTGGGCTACCCCAAGAAGAAGTACTGTGTTGAATGAAACCCAACTTCTCTTGTTCATCAAGTTGTCGTTTGAGTTCAGCCAACTCAGAAGGACCCATTTTATAAGGCCGCTTGGAGATAGGAGCCGTTCCAGGTTCAAGCTCAATTACGAACTCAACCTCACGATCCGGAGGCATACCCGGCAACTCTTCAGGAAAAACATCCGGAAACTCACAGACCACTGGGACTCTCTGAATAGCTTCCATAGCATCATCATTCAGAGCCGCCAAAGAGAAAAGCTGGACAGCAGGCGTCAGACTTGGCGAAAAGACTATATGGCCTTCAGGAATCTTCAAAGAAACCGAGCGTTCAGCACAATCAATCACAGCTGCATTTGCCGTCAACCAATCCATGCCCAAGATGACATCAATGTCAGAATTGCCCAGAACAATTAAAGAAGCCGAGAACGAAGAGCCACCAATCTCAATTTGATTGCCATGGCTGATCTTAGAAGCTGCCATTGTTGCTCCAGGAGAAAGAACCATTAACTTCTTGAGAAGAGGATCCGTCGCTAACCCATTCTCACTTGCAAACTTGATAGAAACAAAAGAATGCGATGCACCAGAATTCGAACAAAACTCGTGCAGGGACTGAGTTAACGGATAGCATACCCATCACCACTCCAAGTGCATGCTCAGCTTGAGCGGCGTTGACACAATTGGCCCGAACAACCGCAGACCCGGGATTGGTGTTGATGTTGAGAGCCCGAGGTGGTGGTGCACGAACCGAAGGAGAGCTTGATGCAGATCTTGGCGGGGGTTGAGGGAGAGCTTTGTTCTTCAACGGACAGTTCCAGTTTTGATGTCCAGGCTCTCCACACGTGAAGCAGACACCAGGTGGACGTGGAGCAGCGTAGCCAGGGACTCCGCCAGGCGCTCCAGGGTAGTTGTTGTTGTAGCCCCTGGGAGCCGCAGTGATGGAGTTTAGTGGCCTTGACGTGTAGCTTGAAGGTCTTGGTGAAGCCGGGAGCGACGGTGGGGTGTTAGGAACCCAGACACGCCGCTTAGAAGGAGCTGCCATAACCGAAGAGCTTGATGCATCCCGGTTGTGTTTCTTGGAGTCCTCGAACACTTGCCGACTTGCCTCCTCTTGCAAAGCTGTGTGCTGTAGTTCCAGGAACGATGCCGGTCTTGCATGAGTGATCGCATACTTGATCGACGCATTGAGCCCTTGCCTGAACCTCTTCTGCTTCTTCTTGTCATCAGATACCTCATCACCACCATAACGAGAAAGATTCATGAAGTTCCTGATGTAGGTGTTGACGTTATCATTTCCTTGCTTCAGGTTGAGAAAAGCCTCCTTCATCCTTTCCATCACAATCTCTGACAGGAATTGCTCTTTGAACGCTCCAGAGAACTGTCCCCAGGTAGGCTGAAACCCAGTGCAGCTTGCCTTCAAGTAATTTTCCCACCAAAGAGCTGCATCCCCCTTCAGAAGGTGAGTAGCACACTTTACCCACTCCTGCTCAGGAACATCAGCAGTCTCAAGAAGCCTTGACGTCTCACGTAACCAATCATCCGCATCCAGTGGGCGATCTGAAACATCAAACTGGCGAGGGTTGAATTTCAGGAAGCTCTTGATGTCGCCCCGCTTGGGAGGTGGAGGGAGTGGAGCAAACTCATTTCTTCTGACACTTTCTTCCAAGCGCTGCTGGTTCTGCTGCATCGCTGCCAAGGCATTAGCTATGTTTGACAATGCGGCCCCAAGTTCTGGTGGTATGTCCTCATCTGAACGGCGTGGTGGAGCCATCCTGAGATTGATATAAAACACAAGTCAGTACTATAATGGAGAATGATAATAATCCAAAATAGTACCAAGATGGAATTAACCAAGATTAAAGGATACAATTTACTGAGATGATATTAAAATATCAACAAAGTTCAAAGCACCTAAAAGATATTAAGCATATCGCACACGACTGAAAAGGAGTGTGGTACACAAATATATCCAAGAAAAATTTTCCACAAATTTCGGCATTAAAATACCAATAGATGCGCAAAATTTACTTAACGAATCAAGATTAGTGACTCTACCGATTCAATATACAAAAGCGAATGATAAAAGTAGTGGTATGGTCGCGACTCCATCCCGCACTCAAATCATTACTCCGCACATGAACAAGTGGAACACATATCCTAACCCCTTCTTCTTACGTTGAACCTAGAGGTTGCTAACTACGGAAACGAACAACCCAAACAAGATAGCGTCGGATACAAAGAGTAAGACAGATTGCATCGGTTTGCAAAAGCCTGTCGGTATGGAATGTACCAACAGTTGATAACCAAAAGCTGATTAGATAACAACTTGGATGCAACAGGTAGACAAGGCATTACACACACACACACACACACAAACACACAACCTATGGTACTACGGAAACCCAGAACACGTGAATCCTAGTTTGAAATTTTTAAGAAGAGGATTGAAAACGTTACACTTCCTTACCAGAAAAAGGGTGGTGAGTAGGTAAGAAGAAAAGTGGAAGCAGTCCTACTCTCGCGTTTTTGTTTTTCCCTAGTATACATAACTACCAAAATATTTGCTAGACTGACAACGACCGTTTGGCTGAAACCCTGAAGGTCGGGATGGCTCTGATACCAATTGTAACTACCTCGGTGAATTACGCTCCTAGATACAAGCCTGGATGAGCGGTAGTGGTTGAAATAGTACGGTGGGGCCCCAAAAGCCACTCACGGGTAGACCTTTCGGCCGTCCCAACCACTTCCAACTCAACGGGACCTGTACGGGCAGCGTAATCGGCAGGCGAAGGGATCAACTACATACACAAATGAGTATGTATGCAAGCCACCATACAAGAGTACATCAGAGCCATACCATCTAGAAATAAAGGAAATATAGCAACGCCATACGACAAGATTCAAATATCCTGAATAAATCTATAGTTTAGGATAACTCCTCATACAACACACCTCAGAGTATCAAGCGGAAGCGGCAAAACAAGTCCGAGTACGGATAAGAAGCAAATCGGCATAAGATGCCATGGGAATAAGCACATCCCGCCCACAGATCTCACGGATCCCCGTTCCCGGAATCTCTACACCGAACGATCGTTGCCCACGTCATCAGCCTCTTCCACCCAGTATCCGTCCTGCGAGGGTACCTATTCATCTGAACCAATAATTTATCGTGTGAGACCCTAAGGGTACTCAGCAAGTCTTTATGCCTCTAAAGGGGACACAACCTGGGGTGACGCAATTGCAGCGAAAGATAAACCCTAGCAGTTCTACAGATAAACGCTAACCATCCGCCTAACCAAAGATAGGCGGATGTCCGTGAATTAATGACAGCAGTTATAACAGTAATATCACCAGATCCATCCTCCTCCCCGCTTACCAACGAGGAAGCGGACGAACAACCCCCATTCGTTGGCAATTTTATTAACCATTCCATGAGTATTGCGCTATTTACTAGTCATTTACTTAGTCAGATTAAAGCGGTACTTTAGTTATGCTTGTCTATGATCGAGAAACTGTGCTCCAAGTCGTCCATAACCGCGGACACGGCTTTCAGAAAGTTTTACCCTGCAGGGGTGCACAAATAGCAACACACACTCGATCAACCTCGGAAAAACCAAATCAAAACCCAACGAGGCCTTCACGACAAAGCAATCACAGGATTCAGAATTATTTCAGGGGGCCACCCCTTGGAGTACACCCGCAACGAAGTAAGCAAGCTCCGAGACGGACTCAAGGTTTGCGACAATGGCTGTAAGCGACAGCAGATCCCCAAACGGGGACTGTCGATACCGCGAAAACACTCCGCTTCCAAAACAGTACAGCGTGCTCCTCACACAATCGTAAATAAAGCAGTAAAACATGGCATAGGTACAGGATAGTAAATAAAACCTCAAACTAGTTGTGGCCCCGAGAAATAAGACGGAATCAAGCTCTGGCTCAGGGGGGGTCCCATATACCTCCCGGATGTGGATAGCGCGATAAATCTTGGAACAGGAATCAAGTACTCGGGGTCTCACGGGACACAAGTGAGCAGGAAAATCCAAATAGCAGATATTGCTCACCGATGCCACTTTCATTAGTTATCCCATTACTACTCAGGTTAAGTTGTTTAGGTACCTCGTTATCCATCAGACTCTCACAAACCCTACACATGCTGTTCTACGACTCGCATGGCTCCAACAACTCCTGTGGTAATGGCTCGTGGGACAGAGGGAACAGGCTTGGTGGAGTTTAAAAGTAAAGGCTATGCAATACTTGGGATTCAATTTAATGCAGTCGCGACTCAATGATGCAAGAATAAGATAGAGGCAATAGGTACTGTATGTATGCAAGCATGTGGTAGTGCTTGCCTGGCAGCTCGGTGGAAGCGAGAGACGGATCTGGGTAGTGCTCCTGGTTCTCTTGATATATCCCCTGCTCAGCGTCTATTCGAAAGAAGAACCAAACAAGCAAGGGCCAACATAAATATAGAGCACAAGCATATGAATAAGATGCGACAAGCAACCAATCATGCCATGATGAATGATGCACAAGTTGCATGGCAGTAAAGTGGCATGGCATGAGTGAGGTGTGGTATACAAGAATGAGTCAGTTTATTGAGTTTTGGATCATATTTGTTGCCATATAAGTTGATGTACACTATATTTTTATGTGATGCATGCTGCAATTAAAGTCAAGGATAGCATAAACATAAAGGTCTCGTCGAGCTGATCATTTTAGACATATCATTTGTTAAATTTGGAATTATAATTCAAAAGTTATTAATTATTTAAGTTCTAGTGGCATTGGTTGTAATTTAATTCAACTTGGAATTTAAAATGTGCAAAAGGCAATTTGAATGGCATATTTGAAATCCTCACATTTTTCTGATTCAAAAACATATATCATTTGCATTATTTGGATTTGTAATTGAAAAGTTATTTAAAACAGATTTATATTTGAATTTTGAAATAATTAGAAGATCTGAATTTAAACAGACGCAGAAACTTTTTATACTCAGCCTTATCTAGCCACAGACGCTTACAGGTGGGGACAGAGCTGGCACAGGCCCACGCGCGCAGAAACCTGGCGGTCACCGCGGTTGCTGCCAGCCACTGCGGCTGACGGGTGGGGACAGGGGTTCGCGGGCCCGCGTGCCAGTGGGAAACGGCAGCGGCTGACAGGCGGGTGGCTAAGGGACCGCGGGTGGAGGCCTAAAAACTTGGGGAGCCTTTTTGCAAAAACCCACTGACGCTGACTGGTGGGGCTATGCTGGACCGCGGTTTAGGAATAAAAATGTTTGGGGGGTTTTGTGAAAATCGCCCACGTGGTACTGTTTTTCTCCTCTCTCTGCCTTGCGCGCACGGAGCGGTGCGCGGCGCGGGCGGGGTTCGATCCCGCGACGCGGGGCACGCGCGTAGAGGACGGATCCACTGCGGTGGCTAGGGTGGTCGACAGGAAGGTTCGGCGCGGACTAGGTGAGGTGACTGCGTGGCGCAGCGACGAGCAGACGACACTGTCGCCGGCGCGCGCAGCGTGTTCGACGGAACGATCGTCGCCGACAGGAAGCGATGCAGAGCCGGTGCATGTCTGGGAGGGCTAGGAGCTTACCGCGGGCTCGGTGGCGTGCTTGGTTCGGGCAGGGGCGGTCGCGATCGACGGCGGGGCTGACGGTCGGCGAGAGCTAGGGTTTTCGCTCGGTGCGGCGTCGGCCTGGGCTCCTGGGGCTCCTCCTGCTCAGCTCCGTGTACGGGGGTGCTGCAGGGGGTCGACTCGGTCTTCCCCAACTCCTGGACACCGCGCCCACCGCCTGGTACGATGTCGTCGAGAGGAGGCCGGCGGCGAGGTCGTCGGGGTAGACGGTGGTGGAGAAGAGAGGGGAGGAAGCAGGGTGTCCTTGGGGTAGATCTGGGGAGGCAGAGGAGGCGGTGGGGTGGATAGGACCGAAGGGAGGAAGAGGGTGGCGTGTTGGAGAGGGGAGGTGGCTTCGGCCACCTTTATCCTCTCCACTCACGTGCACGGCTTGGGGCAGGGCAGGCACGGCTGGGGAGGCTTCCAGGTGGGGTAGGGTGAGGCCAGAGAGGTGGGCAGGGTAGGCAGGTATGGAGGAGGGCCCCTAGGGCAGGGAGAGAAGAGAGGAAGAGGGGGCCGGCTCGGCTAGGGTTTAGGAGGGGCTAGGGTTAGATGGGAGGTGGTGGCTCGGGTGGGGCCTGCATGGAAGAGAGGGGAGAGCTAGGGTGTAGCTAGATGGGGTTCGGTTTAAATTAGGTGGGATTAAGGAGAGAGGGGTGGATTAGGGTTTCTAGCTAGGATGGTTATGGCCATGGTGAGAGAGGGAGCTAGGTAGAGGATAGAGAGAAGGGGGGTGCAAGCTAGGTTTTTTTTTGGAATCATGCATGCTCCATTCAAAGAACAAGCAAGATCAAAGAAAAGAGGTAGGGAGAAGGATGGGGTTTAAACTTATGTTCTCACTTGATCACATGTGTAAGCATGGAGCATGGTGATGAGGGTTTAGCTATAGGGGATAGAGGTAGATGATATGGTGAAGAAACTACAAGCCCAAAACAAGGTTTAAACAAAGGAGAGATGATCCATGCAAGCAAAACCAAATAACATTCAAGAATCAAGAAAAGGGTGGCACTTGCATGGCCCATGCAAACAATAATTGCCATGTAGCTATATTGTGAAAACAACACAAAATCATGTGGCATTATTCCTTGCATTCCCAAAAGGTGGGCAAAGGCCAAGCATAAGATTATGGGTGGAATCCAACCAACCAACATGAGCTAGAGGTAAACTCAAATAAAATGCCAAGCTCATATTAATTGGATGGTGGAATTATAAGGTGGTGAAAGAAAGGTGGTGGAGTTATTAAGAGATATGCCCCCAAATCAACTTGGGCATTTAACAATTTATCAAGAACCAAATACAATATCCAGAGGCAACTACAATTAATAATGCACATGAGATAAGAACCAAACAAGAAGGGGTTTTATATGATGCTCAAATGCAAGGTGGCATGATGACATGAGCATGATATGATGATGATGCAACAATTATATATTGGAAGTGGCCCCTTTTTATTACTAGGACAAGTAGCATTACAGGTGTTAGACAACTGGGATGCTACAACTCTCCCCCACTAAACAGGAATCTCGCCCCGAGATTCTAGGAAGAAGAAGAAGACACAAAGAGAGAAGGATGGTTGGCACGGAGTTCATCTTCACGCTCCCATGTGGCTTCATCAACAGAATGGTGTGACCACTGCACCTTGCAGAACTTGATGGACTTGTTGCGAGTCCTTCTTTCTGCGGTCTCAAGGATTTTGGTGGGGTGTTCTTGATAAGACAGGTCTTCTTGGAGATCGATTAGCTCGTGATCCACGGTCCTGCCGGGATCTTTGAAGCACTTCTTGAGCTGAGAGATGTGGAAAACATCATGGACTTTGAGTTTTTCCGGAAGCTCAAGGGCATAAGCAACTTCTCCTCTTCTGCCACGAATCTTGAATGGACCGATGTATCTAGGAGCCAGCTTTCCTTTGATACCAAAGCGGTGTGTGCCTTTCATGGGAGTGACACGAAGGTACACGAGATCACCAGGGGCATACACCATGTCCGTGTGCTTCCTGTCATAATTGCTCTTCTGACGACTTTGAGCAATCTTCAGGTTCTCCAGAATGATATGCACCTTCTCCTCTGCTTGAGTAACGATATCAGGGCCAAACCAGATTCTTTCTCCTGCACCTGACCAACCAATCGGAGTTCTGCACTTGCGACCATAGAGAGCCTCAAATGGTGCCATCTTCAGACTCTTCTGGAAGCTGTTGTTGTACGAGAATTCAGCATATGGAAGACATTCCTCCCACTTCATGCCAAAAGAGATGACGCATGCCCGAAGCATATCCTCCAGAATCTGATTGATCCTTTCAACTTGTCCTTGCGACTGAGGGTGGTAAGCTGTGCTGAAGTTCAACTTTGTTCCCAGAGCATTTTGGAAACTTTCCCAGAACTTTGAAGTGAAGATGCTTCCACGGTCTGAACTGATCTCAAGCGGAACCCCATACAGAGAGACAATTCTGTTGATATAGAGCTCAGCCAACTGAATTCCAGAAATTGTTTCCTTGACGGGGAAGAAATGAGCCACTTTAGAAAGCCTGTCGATGACAACAAAGATTGCATTGTTGCCCTTCTGCGACCTTGGAAAGCCAGTGATGAAGTCCATCTCTACTTTCTCCCATTTCCATTCCGGAGGTTTCAATGGCTGTAGAAGACCAAAAGGTTTCTGATGGACAGCTTTCACTCTGCGGCAGACATCACACTCCAAGACATACTTGGCACAATACCGTTTCAAACCAGGCCACCAATATTGTGTTTTCAAATCCATGTACATCTTTGTGCTGCCAGGATGGATAGAAAGAACCGAATCATGCGCCTCCTTGAGAACTTGGTCTCTCAAACCCGGGTAGTTTGGAACAAACATCCGGTGGTCGAAGAAAAGCGTGCCTTGATCATCAACGTGGAAGGACTCATACTTCGGAAGCCCAAGTTTAGAGATGAGCCTTCTGGTGTGCGGATCACCAAGCTGACGAGAGCGAATCTTTTCTTCCAAGAGAGGAGTAGCCAGAAGGTTCAGGAGATGCCCTTGTTCCACAACTTCCAGGTTGAGCTGGCGGAATTCCTCGCACAAGAGGGGCTGCTGCTCTTCCATCATGAGGTTGTTGACATAAGCTTTACGGCTGAGAGCATCTGCCATGACATTAGCTTTGCCCGGTGTGTAGTTGATGGTCACATCAAAGTCATTGATTGCTTCAATCCATCTCCTCTGCCGAAGGTTGAGATCAGGCTGAGTGAAGATATACTTCAAACTTTTGTGGTCAGAAAAGATCTCACATCGGTTGCCAAGCAAGTAGTGCCTCCATAGCTTCAAAGCAAAGACAACTGCTGCTAGCTCGAGGTCATGTGTGGGATAGTTGATCTCATGCGTCTTCAACTGTCGAGAGGCATAAGCAACAACTTGTTTCTCTTGCATCAGGACCGCACCCAATCCTTGCAAAGAGGCGTCGCAGAATATCTGGAAAGGCTTAGAGGTATCCGGAGGAACCAAGACTGGTGTGGAAGTGAGCTTATCTTTGAGTGTCTCAAAGCTTGCTTGACATGCAGGAGTCCACAGGTATTTCTTGCCTTTCTTGAGGAGATCGGTAAGAGGCTTCGCTATCTTCGAGAAGTTCTGAACGAAGCGACGGCAATAACTAGCCAAACCGAGGAAACTCCGCACTTCTTTGACATTAACAGGAGGAAGCCATTCAACAATTGTCTTCACAGTTTCTGGGTTGACTGCAATGCCCTTGGCAGAGATAACATGACCAAGATAGGTTACTTCAGGCAGCCAAAACTCACACTTTGAGAACTTTGCATACAAGCGGTTCTCGCGTAGCTTGTTTAGGACACACCGCAGGTGTTCTTCATGCTCTTCCTTCGACTTGGAATAGACTAGGATATCATCCAGATAGACCACAGCGAACTTATCCAGGTACTCCATGAAGACCGAGTTCATAAGCCTCGAGAAGGTAGCAGGAGCGTTGGTGAGACCGAAAGACATCACCGTGTACTCATACAGGCCATAGCGGGTGGTGAAAGCTGTTTTAGGCACATCTTCCTTGCGAATCTTGATTTGGTGATAACCACTTCTCAAGTCCAGCTTAGAGAATACCACAGCTCCAGCTAGCTGATCGAAGAGATCATTAATCCGCGGAAGGGGATACTTGTTCTTGATGGTTTTAGCATTGAGAGCCCGATAGTCAACACAAAGTCTATCAGTCCTGTCACGCTTCTTCACAAAGATTGTTGGGCTACCCCAAGAAGAAGTACTGTGTTGAATGAAACCCAACTTCTCTTGTTCATCAAGTTGTCGTTTGAGTTCAGCCAACTCAGAAGGACCCATTTTATAAGGCCGCTTGGAGATAGGAGCCGTTCCAGGTTCAAGCTCAATTACGAACTCAACCTCACGATCCGGAGGCATACCCGACAACTCTTCAGGAAAAACATCCGGAAACTCACAGACCACTGGGACTCTCTGAATAGCTTCCATAGCATCATCATTCAGAGCCGCCAAAGAGAAAAGCTGGACAGCAGGCGTCAGACTTGGCGAAAAGACTATATGGCCTTCAGGAATCTTCAAAGAAACCGAGCGTTCAGCACAATCAATCACAGCTGCATTTGCCGTCAACCAATCCATGCCCAAGATGACATCAATGTCAGAATTGCCCAGAACAATTAAAGAAGCCGAGAACGAAGAGCCACCAATCTCAATTTGATTGCCATGGCTGATCTTAGAAGCTGCCATTGTTGCTCCAGGAGAAAGAACCATTAACTTCTTGAGAAGAGGATCCGTCGCTAACCCATTCTCACTTGCAAACTTGATAGAAACAAAAGAATGCGATGCACCAGAATTCGAACAAAACTCGTGCAGGGACTGAGTTAACGGATAGCATACCCATCACCACTCCAAGTGCATGCTCAGCTTGAGCGGCGTTGACACAATTGGCCCGAACAACCGCAGACCCGGGCTTGGTGTTGATGTTGAGAGCCCGAGGTGGTGGTGCACGAACCGAAGGAGAGCTTGATGCAGATCTTGGCGGGGGTTGAGGGAGAGCTTTGTTCTTCAACGGACAGTTCCAGTTTTGATGTCCAGGCTCTCCACACGTGAAGCAGACACCAGGTGGACGTGGAGCAGCGTAGCCAGGGACTCCGCCAGGCGCTCCAGGGTAGTTGTTGTTGTAGCCCCTGGGAGCCGCAGTGATGGAGTTTAGTGGCCTTGACGTGTAGCTTGAAGGTCTTGGTGAAGCCGGGAGCGACGGTGGGGTGTTAGGAACCCAGACACGCCGCTTAGAAGGAGCTGCCATAACCGAAGAGCTTGATGCATCCCGGTTGTGTTTCTTGGAGTCCTCGAACACTTGCCGACTTGCCTCCTCTTGCAAAGCTGTGTGCTGTAGTTCCAGGAACGATGCCGGTCTTGCATGAGTGATCGCATACTTGATCGACGCATTGAGCCCTTGCCTGAACCTCTTCTGCTTCTTCTTGTCATCAGATACCTCATCACCACCATAACGAGAAAGATTCATGAAGTTCCTGATGTAGGTGTTGACGTTATCATTTCCTTGCTTCAGGTTGAGAAAAGCCTCCTTCATCCTTTCCATCACAATCTCTGACAGGAATTGCTCTTTGAACGCTCCAGAGAACTGTCCCCAGGTAGGCTGAAACCCAGTGCAGCTTGCCTTCAAGTAATTTTCCCACCAAAGAGCTGCATCCCCCTTCAGAAGGTGAGTAGCACACTTTACCCACTCCTGCTCAGGAACATCAGCAGTCTCAAGAAGCCTTGACGTCCCATGTAACCAATCATCCGCATCCAGTGGGCGATCTGAAACATCAAACTGGCGAGGGTTGAATTTCAGGAAGCTCTTGATGTCGCCCCGCTTGGGAGGTGGAGGGAGTGGAGCAAACTCATTTCTTCTGACACTTTCTTCCAAGCGCTGCTGGTTCTGCTGCATCGCTGCCAAGGCATTAGCTATGTTTGACAATGCGGCCCCAAGTTCTGGTGGTATGTCCTCATCTGAACGGCGTGGTGGAGCCATCCTGAGATTGATATAAAACACAAGTCAGTACTATAATGGAGAATGATAATAATCCAAAATAGTACCAAGATGGAATTAACCAAGATTAAAGGATACAATTTACTGAGATGATATTAAAATATCAACAAAGTTCAAAGCACCTAAAAGATATTAAGCATATCGCACACGACTGAAAAGGAGTGTGGTACACAAATATATCCAAGAAAAATTTTCCACAAATTTCGGCATTAAAATACCAATAGATGCGCAAAATTTACTTAACGAATCAAGATTAGTGACTCTACCGATTCAATATACAAAAGCGAATGATAAAAGTAGTGGTATGGTCGCGACTCCATCCCGCACTCAAATCATTACTCCGCACATGAACAAGTGGAACACATATCCTAACCCCTTCTTCTTACGTTGAACCTAGAGGTTGCTAACTACGGAAACGAACAACCCAAACAAGATAGCGTCGGATACAAAGAGTAAGACAGATTGCGTGGGTTTGCAAAAGCCTGTCGGTATGGAATGTACCAACAGTTGATAACCAAAAGCTGATTAGATAACAACTTGGATGCAACAGGTAGACAAGGCATTACACACACACACACACACACACACAAACACACAACCTATGGTACTACGGAAACCCAGAACACGTGAATCCTAGTTTGAAATTTTTAAGAAGAGGATTGAAAACGTTACACTTCCTTACCAGAAAAAGGGTGGTGAGTAGGTAAGAAGAAAAGTGGAAGCAGTCCTACTCTCGCGTTTTTGTTTTTCCCTAGTATACATAACTACCAAAATATTTGCTAGACTGACAACGACCGTTTGGCTGAAACCCTGAAGGTCGGGATGGCTCTGATACCAATTGTAACTACCTCGGTGAATTACGCTCCTAGATACAAGCCTGGATGAGCGGTAGTGGTTGAAATAGTACGGTGGGGCCCCAAAAGCCACTCACGGGTAGACCTTTCGGCCGTCCCAACCACTTCCAACTCAACGGGACCTGTACGGGCGGCGTAATCGGCAGGCGAAGGGATCAACTACATACACAAATGAGTATGTATGCAAGCCACCATACAAGAGTACATCAGAGCCATACCATCTAGAAATAAAGGAAATATAGCAACGCCATACGACAAGATTCAAATATCCTGAATAAATCTATAGTTTAGGATAACTCCTCATACAACACACCTCAGAGTATCAAGCGGAAGCGGCAAAACAAGTCCGAGTACGGATAAGAAGCAAATCGGCATAAGATGCCATGGGAATAAGCACATCCCGCCCACAGATCTCACGGATCCCCGTTCCCGGAATCTCTACACCGAACGATCGTTGCCCACGTCATCAGCCTCTTCCACCCAGTATCCGTCCTGCGAGGGTACCTATTCATCTGAACCAATAATTTATCGTGTGAGACCCTAAGGGTACTCAGCAAGTCTTTATGCCTCTAAAGGGGACACAACCTGGGGTGACGCAATTGCAGCGAAAGATAAACCCTAGCAGTTCTACAGATAAACGCTAACCATCCGCCTAACCAAAGATAGGCGGATGTCCGTGAATTAATGACAGCAGTTATAACAGTAATATCACCAGATCCATCTTCCTCCCCGCTTACCAACGAGGAAGCGGACGAACAACCCCCATTCGTTGGCAATTTTATTAACCATTCCATGAGTATTGCGCTATTTACTAGTCATTTACTTAGTCAGATTAAAGCGGTACTTTAGTTATGCTTGTCTATGATCGAGAAACTGTGCTCCAAGTCGTCCATAACCGCGGACACGGCTTTCAGAAAGTTTTACCCTGCAGGGGTGCACAAATAGCAACACACACTCGATCAACCTCGGAAAAACCAAATCAAAACCCAACGAGGCCTTCACGACAAAGCAATCACAGGATTCAGAATTATTTCAGGGGGCCACCCCTTGGAGTACACCCGCAACGAAGTAAGCAAGCTCCGAGACGGACTCAAGGTTTGCGACAATGGCTGTAAGCGACAGCAGATCCCCAAACGGGGACTGTCGATACCGCGAAAACACTCCGCTTCCAAAACAGTACAGCGTGCTCCTCACACAATCGTAAATAAAGCAGTAAAACATGGCATAGGTACAGGATAGTAAATAAAACCTCAAACTAGTTGTGGCCCCGAGAAATAAGACGGAATCAAGCTCTGGCTCAGGGGGGTCCCATATACCTCCCGGATGTGGATAGCGCGATAAATCTTGGAACAGGAATCAAGTACTCGGGGTCTCACGGGACACAAGTGAGCAGGAAAATCCAAATAGCAGATATTGCTCACCGATGCCACTTTCATTAGTTATCCCATTACTACTCAGGTTAAGTTGTTTAGGTACCTCGTTATCCATCAGACTCTCACAAACCCTACACATGCTGTTCTACGACTCGCATGGCTCCAACAACTCCTGTGGTAATGGCTCGTGGGACGGAGGGAACAGGCTTGGTGGAGTTTAAAAGTAAAGGCTATGCAATACTTGGGATTCAATTTAATGCAGTCGCGACTCAATGATGCAAGAATAAGATAGAGGCAATAGGTACTGTATGTATGCAAGCATGTGGTAGTGCTTGCCTGGCAGCTCGGTGGAAGCGAGAGACGGATCTGGGTAGTGCTCCTGGTTCTCTTGATATATCCCCTGCTCAGCGTCTATTCGAAAGAAGAACCAAACAAGCAAGGGCCAACATAAATATAGAGCACAAGCATATGAATAAGATGCGACAAGCAACCAATCATGCCATGATGAATGATGCACAAGTTGCATGGCAGTAAAGTGGCATGGCATGAGTGAGGTGTGGTATACAAGAATAAGTCAGTTTATTGAGTTTTGGATCATATTTGTTGCCATAAAAGTTGCTGTACACTATATTTTTATGTGATGCATGCTGCAATTAAAGTCAAGGATAGCATAAACAGAAAGGTCTCGTCGAGCTGATCATTTTAGACATATCATTTGTTAAATTTGGAATTATAATTCAAAAGTTATTAATTATTTAAGTTCTAGTGGCATTGGTTGTAATTTAATTCAACTTGGAATTTAAAATGTGCAAAAGGCAATTTGAATGGCATATTTGAAATCCTCACATTTTTCTAATTCAAAAACATATATCATTTGCATTATTTGGATTTGTAATTGAAAAGTTATTTAAAACAGATTTATATTTGAATTTTGAAATAATTAGGAGAAGATCTGAATTTAAACAGACGCAGAAACTTTTTATACTCAGCCTTATCTAGCCACAGACGCTTACAGGTGGGGACAGAGCTGGCACAGGCCCACACGCGCAGAAACCTGGCGGTCACCGCGGTTGCTGCCAGCCACTGCGGCTGACGGGTGGGGACAGGGGTTCGCGGGCCCGCGTGCCAGTGGGAAACGGCAGCGGCTGACAGGCGGGTGGCTAAGGGACCGCGGGTGGAGGCCTAAAAACTTGGGGAGCCTTTTTGCAAAAACCCACTGACGCTGACTGGTGGGTCTATGCTGGACCGCGGTTTAGGAATAAAAATGTTTGGGGGGTTTTGTGAAAATCGCCCACGTGGTACTGTTTTTCTCCTCTCTCTGCCTTGCGCGCACGGAGCGGTGCGCGGCGCGGGCGGGGTTCGATCCCGCGACGCGGGGCACGCGCGCAGAGGACGGATCCACTGCGGTGGCTAGGGTGGTTGACAGGAAGGTTCGGCGCGGACTAGGTGAGGTGACTGCGTGGCGCAGCGACGAGCAGACGACACTGCCGCCGGCGCGCGCAGCGTGTTCGACGGAACGATCGTCGCCGACAGGAAGCGATGCAGAGCCGGCGCATGTCTGGGAGGGCTAGGAGCTTACCGCGGGCTCGGTGGCGTGCTTGGTTCGGGCAGGGGCGGTCGCGATCGACGGCGGGGCTGACGGTCGGCGAGAGCTAGGGTTTTCGCTCGGTGCGGCGTCGGCCTGGGCTCCTGGGGCTCCTCCTGCTCAGCTCCGTGTACGTTGGTGCTGCAGGGGGTCGACTCGGTCTTCCCCAACTCCTGGACACCGCGCCCACCGCCTGGTATGACGTCGTCGAGAGGAGGCCGACGGCGAGGTCGTCGGGGTAGACGGTGGTGGAGAAGAGAGGGGAGGAAGCAGGGTGTCCTTGGGGTAGATCTGGGGAGGCAGAGGAGGCGGTGGGGTGGATAGGACCGAAGGGAGGAAGAGGGTGGCGTGTTGGAGAGGGGAGGTGGCTTCGGCCACCTTTATCCTCTCCACTCACGTGCACGGCTTGGGGCAGGGCAGGCACGGCTGGGGAGGCTTCCAGGTGGGGTAGGGTGAGGCCAGAGAGGTGGGCAGGGTAGGCAGGTATGGAGGAGGGCCCCTAGGGCAGGGAGAGAAGAGAGGAAGAGGGGGCCGGCTCGGCTAGGGTTTAGGAGGGGCTAGGGTTAGATGGGAGGTGGTGGCTCGGGTGGGGCCTGCATGGAAGAGAGGGGAGAGCTAGGGTGTAGCTAGATGGGGTTCGGTTTAAATTAGGTGGGATTAAGGAGAGAGGGGTGGATTAGGGTTTCTAGCTAGGATGGTTATGGCCATGGTGAGAGAGGGAGCTAGGTAGAGGATAGAGAGAAGGGGGGTGCAAGCTAGGGTTTTTTTTTTGGAATCATGCATGCTCCATTCAAAGAACAAGCAAGATCAAAGAAAAGAGGTAGGGAGAAGGATGGGGTTTAAACTTATGTTCTCACTTGATCACATGTGTAAGCATGGAGCATGGTGATGAGGGTTTAGCTATAGGGGATAGAGGTAGATGATATGGTGAAGAAACTACAAGCCCAAAACAAGGTTTAAACAAAGGAGAGATGATCCATGCAAGCAAAACCAAATAACATTCAAGAATCAAGAAAAGGGTGGCACTTGCATGGCCCATGCAAACAATAATTGCCATGTAGCTATATTGTGAAAACAACACAAAATCATGTGGCATTATTCCTTGCATTCCCAAAAGGTGGGCAAAGGCCAAGCATAAGATTATGGGTGGAATCCAACCAACCAACATGAGCTAGAGGTAAACTCAAATAAAATTCCAAGCTCATATTAATTGGATGGTGGAATTATAAGGTGGTGAAAGAAAGGTGGTGGAGTTATTAAGAGATATGCCCCCAAATCAACTTGGGCATTTAACAATTTATCAAGAACCAAATACAATATCCAGAGGCAACTACAATTAATAATGCACATGAGATAAGAACCAAACAAGAAGGGGTTTTATATGATGCTCAAATGCAAGGTGGCATGATGACATGAGCATGATATGATGATGATGCAACAATTATATATTGGAAGTGTCCCCTTTTTATTACTAGGACAAGTAGCATTACAGGTGTTAGACAACTGGGATGCTACACCGTGCCTCCAAAGAAGGCCTGCTCGGGAACTTTCCAGCTATTTTGACCCTCCCATTCGTCGTAGACCGACATCGCTACTAGGATCTCGGCACGAGCAGGGTCAAGACAGAGCGCAGTTATCCCTTGCATAAGGACTGGCCGGGCCTCCATCCCGAAAAACCGCTTCATCATCATCACACACACAAATGGTCGCAGCTTGCTGGCTCCTGTCGGCTAGAGGCGAGTTATGTCCAAGCACCTGGAGTACGGTGAGGCCTCGTCTGTCCTGGCCTGTAGGGGTGCCAGGCGCTTTCGGAGAAAGATAGCAATGATGTGGCGGGTGATCATCCCTCTTCTCTGCAGGTGCTAGAGTCTCCACCATAAGAGCATATTCTTTATCACGGGTCCCAAGGACCCACAATCGCTACCACGCTCAACAACGGCGAGAGTATCCGGCCAGTAGTCTGAAGCTCAGAGTTGCGGACGTAAAACCATGCGTCTCGCCACTCTTCCCATCTAGTTGTGAACTATCCTTCGATGTACTCCTTCGAGAGGTTGTTGCGTCGTCACTAGGTGACTCCCCTGGCAAGGACGAGTTTAGGCTTGATCCTAGGAAAGTAGAAGTGGCGGAAGAGCACCACTGATGGCATTATCATGGTGAAGATTTTGCATATGTGATGGAAGGTTGCCATTGCAAACATTGCATTTGTGGGCTGTTGGGCGACGCGGAGGCCGTACGACAACAACATTTCTTGGCAGAAACGAGACAACTGTGGGACCATTCCCGTCATGAGGAAGAGGGAATAAATGGGGATGTCAAGCGAGGCGATGTTCTTAACCAATGTTGCCCCTCCTTCATGGCCTTCGGAGACCACCAGTTGCATCAAGGACTCCATGGTTCCTGGGAAGTTCAGCCTCGAGCCGAACCTCTGATACGTCGAAAACGTATCTATAATTTTTTATGTTCCATGCTTGTTTAGTATCTACTTTGCTTTGCTTTGTCTATACTTTGAGGTGTTTTTATATGTTTTATGGTACTAACCTATTAACAAGTTGCCACAGTGCCAGTTGCATTTTTTTCTGTTTTTGGTTCCAGAAAGGCGTAAAATCAATATTCTCGAAATTGGACGGGACAAAACCCAAAGTCAATATTTTACCGTGGGGAACACGAAGCCTGAATACGAGACGGAGGGGAGGCACCAGGGGGCCACACCCCCTGGCGGCGCGGGCTGGGCCCAGCGGGGCCTAGGGGGGTGCAGCCGCCCTGGTGGCCCCTGCCTCGCCTCTTCGCCTATAAAGTCCCCTGATGCCTAAACCCTAAGCACCCGATCAATATTCCACGAAACCGTCTGTAGCCGCCGCCACCATCGTCCCTAGATCGGGGGATCTGAAGCTATTTCTGACACCCTGCCGGAGGGAAGATCATCCCGGAGGCCTTCTTCTTCATCATGCTAGCCTCCGGTATGAAGCGTGAGTAGTTCCACCTTGGACTACGGGTCCATGTAGTAGCTAGATGGTTGTATCTCCTCCTTGTGCTTTCATGTCTAGATCTTGTGAGCTCCGTTCATGACCAAGATCTCATCTATTTGTAATCATGCATGTTGTGTTTGCGGGGATCCGATGGATATTGAGATTACTATGTCAAATTGATTATTGGTTTTGTCTTATTGATTCTATCATGTCTGTGTTGTTTGTGATCTTGCATGCTCTATGTTGTTAGTAGCTATCTTGGCCAAGTAGTTGCTAGTGACTCCAAGAGGGGGTATTTATGCTCGATAGTGGGTTCATGCCTCTACTTAATCATGGGAAGTGACAGAAATCTCTACGGTTGTAGATGTGTTGTTGCCACTAGGTAGAAAACAACGGTCTCTTGTTCATGGAACAAGTGGATTGTTTACCTTACACACTTTGCTTAAAGCAGTTGTCTGTTGCTTGCAACTTAATACTGGAGGGGGTTCGGATGATAACCTGAAGGTGGACTTCTAGTCATAGATGCAGTTGGATGGCGGTCTATGTATATTGTTGTATTGCCCAATCGAATCTCATAGGATCTTTGTGTCTAGTATTATATTGTTATGCCTTGCTCAGTCATGTCAATTCCCCTACTGTAATTTGTTTACCCTTCATGCCATGTTTGTTTATCTAAGGAGATCACCTCTAGTGAACTATGGACCCCGGTCCAATCCTTACCATTGATACATCTTCCGCTATTACTGTTTACTTGCTGCAAACCATCATTACCTTCCACACCATACCGTTAATCCTTTGTTACAGCAAACCGGTGAGCTTGACAACCTCACTGTTCGTTGGGACAAGGTCTTGAGTTTGTGTTGTGCAGGTCTCCAAGTTGCTAGCAACACCTTTGAGTCGTTTCCTTCCTCCTACCAGTTCGATAACCTCGGTCTCTTACAGAGGGAAAACTTGCTGTTGTGCTCATCACACCTTGCTATTGGGGTCTTCCAACGAAGCGCCTACACCGCGCCATCAACAAGTTTTATGGCGCCGTTGCCGGGGAGGCTAAGGACGTCCTCACAAGGGGAGTCCTTCTCAACCTTTCTCTTTACTCTATTTTTAGTTTGCTTAGTTTCTTTTGCTTGGTTTTGTTTGCCTCTTTTTATCAAAAACTCCAAAAAAAAATTAGTTTAGTTTGGTTTGCTTTCTCTTATAAAAACACAAAAAAAATTAGTTCCTGCTCTAGCTGCTGCTGCTGTTTTTGGCTTGCTCCACTTTTGCCAAAGTGAACTCTGCTGAGAATACCAAGTTGTGTGTCTTCACTAGCATAAACAACAATGATTTACTAAGCACTCCTATTGCTCCACATGCTCCTGATGCTACCTTTTATGAAATTAAGCCTGCTTTGTTGAATCTTGTGATGAGAGAGCAATTTTCTGGTGCTAGTTCTGATGATGTTGTTGCCCATCTCAATAACTTGATTAAACTTTGTGAGATGCAAAAGTATAAGTATGTAGATGGAGATATTATTAAGCTCAAGTTGTTTCCTTTCTCCTTGAGAGGAAAAGCTAAAGAATGGTTGCTACCCTTGCCTAGAAATAGTATTGATTCTTGGATTATGTGCAAAGATGCTTTTATTGGAAAGTACTACCCTCCTGCTAAGATTATATCTATGAGAAGTGATATTATGAAATTTAAACAACTTGATAATGAACATCTTGCTCAAGCTTGGGAAACAATGAAATCTTTGGTTAAGAATTGTCCCACTCATGGACTTATTGCTTGGATGATTATCCAGACTTTTTATGCAGGTTTGAACTTCTCTTCAAGAAACCTGTTGGATTCAGCTGCTGGAGGTACCTTTATGACCATCACCTTGGGTGCTACAACAAAACTCCTTGATAATATGATGGTTAATTACTCTGAATGGCACACAGAGAGAGCTCCACATGTTAAGAAGGTAAATTCTGTTGAAGAAACCTCCTCTTTGAGTGATAATATTGATGTTATTATGGCTATGCTTGTTAATGGAAAAGCTCCTTTATATCCTAATGGTGTTCCCTTAGCCTCTTTGGTTGCTCAAGAAGAGCAATTTGATGGGAACTTCATTAGAAACAACAATTTTAACAACAATGCCTATAGGAATAATTTGGGTGGTAACAATAATTATAGACCTTATCCTCCTAATAATGGCAATACCTATGGAAACTCCTACAACAATGCTAGAAGTGCCCCCTCTAAACTTGAAGTCATGCTCAAGGACTTTATTAGTAAACAAACCACTTTCAACAAGACTATAGAGGAAAAGCTTTTGAATGCAGAGAAAAATATTTCCTCTTTGTCTGAGGCATAATCTTCTTTGATTAATAAAATGGCTGCTAAACCTGAAACCATGGAAAGTACCTTTGCTGATACTCATGCCATACAAGTTACTATTGATAAAAATGTTAGACTGTTAGCCCAACTTCATGTTAAATGGGAAAGGGAAGCTGAAAGTGATAGAAACAATAGTGTGTGCACCATCACCACCACTCATATGGATGCCAATAAACCACAAGAAGTCCCTATTCCTCCTCCTATAATGCCTAATCCTAATGAGTCTACTACTAGTGATGCTAAGTTTGATTTTGATCTTGATGGTTGCAATATTTCTGAAGTGATTATGTTCCTAGAAAAGCTTGCTAGAAGTCCTGATGCTAGTGATATGCATGCTGCATTCACTAAATACATTACTGATGCTCTTGTTAAAATCAAGGAAGAGAAGTTAAAACACAAAGCTTCTATTCCTAGGAAAGTAGAAGATAGTTGGGAACCCATTATTAATATGCAAGTGAATGACTTTGATCTCAAAGCTTCATGTGATCTTGGTTCTAGTGTCCCTATTATGCCTAGGAAGATTTATAAAATGCTTGATTTACCACCTTTGGAAGATTGTTATTTGGATGTCCCACTTAATGATAATGCTAAGAAGAAACTCATGGGAAGTGTTAATGATGTTATAATTATGGTTAACAATGCTTATGTCCCTGTTTATTTCTATGTTTTGGATGTTGAGCACAATGCTTCTTGTGTAGGGTTCGCAGCATAGAAAACAAAAAATTTCCTACGATGGGAACATCTATGTACCAAGATCTATCTACTAGATACAAGCAACGGGTGGATATACATCCATAGAATACATACCCTCGAAGACCGAATAGCGTTAACGAGGTTGTACTCGTGGATGATGTAGACGAACGCTTGCCGATCTCAAGATCGTGATGAAGTCCATCTGGTCCAGCCGGTCCAGCACGATCAAGTCCAGCACCTCAAAGCAGTGGTGCATCCGTGATCGCACACACGTACGGGTACCTCGACAACCTCCGCGCCCTCGCTCCAGCGAAGCAGCGGAAGCAACAAATCCTTCCAGAAAAAGCCACCGGGAACATGTATCTCGCTGATCCGAGACCATGGGGGAAATTCTAAAGGGGGGAGAGAGATCCTTCGCGAGGAGGTGTGCTTTGAGAGGAGGAGAGGGGGGGCTTTTATAGGGGAGAGGGGGGGCACCCAAGGGGCATGGCGCCCAGCCATGGGGCTGCCCCCACCTCTTCCACATTCATGTGGGTGGAGCTCCCACTCAAAATGAAAAGCCTCCACTCCCATTAAAAAGCCTCCACTCAAAAATCCACTCACATGCATTAAATTTCCACCAAATTTAATGCAAGCTCTCATTTAAATAAAACTCTTTTATTTATTTATTCAGAATTTTGTTAATTACTTTAATTAACAAACATTCACATAAAACCCCTTGCTAGTATTCCATTTCACATGCAAAACCAGTTTCAGCAATTTCAACCGAAACAGTTTCGGTGTCTAGTGAAATAAATTCCTGCGCTTTCCTTTTCTTTTTCTGGCATATCATTTGCTCCGAATGGTGTCGGTATCCCTTAAGTGTGTCACCCTACGGTTCGCTAATAATGCGGACATGATAGAGACCCTTCTCCGATCAATAATCAGTAGCGGGACCTGGAGATCCATACTGACTCCCACACATTCAACGATGACTTCTGTGATCGTGTGAACCTTTTACGCTAGTATCTTAATCCCTTTGTTTCATGATATATTACATGTCCGAGATTCGATCATCGGTATCTCCATACCTAGTTTTATCTCGTTACCGACATGCACTCTTTTCTCGTTCCCGTGATATAACATTCTAGTGATCAAATCACTTGCTTGCAAGCTAACCAATGTGATATCACCGAGAGGGCCCAGAGTATATCTATCCATCATCGGGATGAACAAATTCCACTCTTGATCCATGGGTCTCAACATAACACTTTAGTAGTTCTGAAGCCATCTTTATAATCACCCAGTTACGGTGTGATGTTTGATGTCATCGAGAAACTCTTCCGGTGTTAGTGATTGACATGATCTCATGGTCTAAGGATTAGGATCACTTCGTAAGTTGTTATAGCAATATAAACTCAATGACTTTGATCGTAATGCTATACTTCGGATGAATGTTCATCACATCATTACACTAATGGTGTGACCTCGTTATTAACAACATCCAATGTCCATGATCAGGAAACTTTGATCATCTTGTTAATCAACGAGCTAGTTTATAAGAGAGGCATAACTAGGAACTTTCTTTTTGTTTATTAAACACACATGTATTAACGTTTCCGTATTAATACAATTATAGCATGCAAAATAAACATTTATCATAAATAATGAATACGATAATAACCACTTTATTATTGCCTCTCGGGCATATTCCTTTCAGTCTCCCACTTGCACTAGAGACAATAATCTAGTTTGAAAACTTTGCGTATTGAACACATATGGCTTTCTGGTATTCCATATACGCAACTGCAAGTGGTTAACATAATCTACGGATCTGACACTTTTAGGTCCGTGTGTACTTGCATGTCTTTGCGTCTTCACGCATCACTCATTCTCCAATGAGATGGCATTGTATAAATTTGGTCTTTAGGTGAGACCTTTAGTTCCTTGGGGTTTAAAACACGTCGATACAATTGTCATACAATATATCTTTAGCCCGTTGCGAGCCACACCTTAGTTTGATAACAAACTACTTGACACAAATTTCCTCCTTTGCTGCTACTATAGCAGTCATATACTTAGCCCTTTTGTTGTAGTATTCGTCACAATGTCTTAACTATGGATTTCATCCAAATCCATCATGGAAACTTTCTTTCCATTTCATTGTGCCACTCATAGTTTAAATTGATATAAACTTAATTTGTATCTTGTGACAAAACTAGTATCAATGTAACGCTTTACAATGAACTATTTGTAATTGTTTGTCACCTCTACACAAATATATTCTTAGTTCTTCCAAAAGATCATAAGAATATCCTTACTATAGTCCAATGATCATTTTATGATTCATTCTGGTATATGCTCATAACACTTAAAGCATAGGACATATCTGGATGTGTACATATCATGGTATGATTGATCAAAACATTCTCGTGATTTCACTCATCAAGTGTCAAAGCACTTGAATCTTGTTTCATGTCACATCCCAAGATTTTCCAAATCTTGTAATGTAAAAATAAATGAATAAAATAAAACTTTGTTTGATTTTCAGAGCCAGAAGAAACTTTTTGAACTCAATTGGAACTTCAAACCCATTTGAATTAAATAAAATCCTAAAGGGATTTAAAAGGATAAACATTTTAAATAAAGGAAAATAAAATATTTTGGTACTACTACTATAGATCTGTTAATAAAAGATTTTGTGTTCAAATGAAATAGAAGTTTATAAATAAAGAACATTTTATAAAGCCAAATTAAACCTTGGCCAAGCTTTGGATTTAAAACATTTTGTTTTGAATTAAAATAGCAAAAGCTGATTTAAATAAAGTAATAAGGATTTAATACCCAACTTTATTTAATAAAAGGTTTTACCAATTTAATTGAAACATCAAAACTTATTAAAATTATTTAAAATAGATTTTCCAAGTATTTACTATTCTCTAATAAAACCTACTAAAGTGTTTTGGCTTTATTTTTAAAATAAATATCTCAATGAAACAAATCCTATTTTAATAAAGAAGTCTAATATATTAATTAATGGACACTAAAATAAAAGGTTATTTTGTTTTAAAACAAATTTCCCAATATTATATATTTCCCAAATTAAACCTACTAATTTGATTTTGAAAATATTTAGGTTTCAAATAAAGATTTTATTAATAAAATCAAACTCTATTTGATTTAATAACTAAGGCCCATTTTATTTAATTATTAATAAACCCTAAAGTAAAAGGATTATTTTATTTTAAACAAGTTTTCCAAATAATCTTTATTTCCAAATAAAACCTACTGTTTGGGTTTTGAAAACATTTTGGATTTTAAATGAAGATTTTATTAAATAAAACAAACCCTATTTTATTAAATAACTAATGATCCATTTATTTAATTAATAAATGGAACCTAAAAAGATTTAAAATAATATTTTATTTTAGAATGTGATTTATGATGTTAAGCAGAACCAAATTCATATTTGAGAAACTTGATGATTGTTTGAATCATTTTGAATGTGTTTGGTTGTTTGAATTTCAAAACAGAAAAAGAATTAGAAAAGAATAAAACAAATAGACAGAAAAAAATAGAGGAAACAGACCAGCCCAACAAGGCCCAGCCCAACAGTCCCACAGCCCAGATTCCCCTCACCCCGAAGGAAAACGGTTTGCACCCATAATTTGACCCGCGGAGCAACAGACAAGTGGACCCCTCCCTTTCTCCCTTTCTTTCACTGCCAGCGGACACCACACCCCACTGCTCTTCTTCCCCACCCCGCGAGCTGTTCTTCCTCTCACTTCGCCGTTGCAGACTTGATTCCTCAGACTTAATTCGCTTTAATTCCATGAGTAAAACCTGCAGTGATCACGCGTGTTAAATCGCCAGTCACTCCTCTCTGTTTCCCCTCTGCCTCCTTCCCCAAGCACGCCCCCAGGCTGCTATAATCCGTCAGCCACTCCCTCTGCCTCCGACGACCCCTCTCGCCAATTCCGGCCAGCACACGCTCCCTTCCACCTCCCTGAGCACACGAGCACGCTCACCATACACTGGCGCATCCTTCTGTGTCAATCACTCGACCGCGGGCGCCCCAGAGCTTGGGCTTGGACTAGCTCTGACAGCGCCGCCGCCTGTTTTATCTCCGACGACAACCCCAGGTAGAGACCGGCCGCCCGTTTACTTCTCGATCATGCTAGCAGCTTCACCTTGGTCTTGTGCACCTAATCGTGCCCTCCGTTTGGCTTCTCATGATCGACAACGTCGCCCCCGACCGCAACCAGGACCACCTGACGCCGTTCGCAACTCCGGTGAGGAATTACTGCAACCCTAGTACGCCCCTTGATCAACCGCGAGCACCTTGAGCTTCGCCGTGTTCTCCTGAGCCTGGTGAGCATCTTCTTACCCTCTCTTGCTTCCTGCCTCGCCAGCGCCGCCGCCAACTGGTCGCTCCGCCGCTCGCCGATGACCTCGCGCCGCCAGTTCATGGCCATTAGATAGGAGTCGTTCGATCTGGATCGGGCGGGCACGATAGAATCATTTAACGCCGAAGAGGTACGCCTCCAGAGCCGCACGATTAGACTTAATCCAACGCACCAGAGCGTGATCCGCAGCGAACCGGTACTGTCCAATAGAATCTCGACGCGTGTCCCTGTTCTGGTTAAAACAGAAATTTGAAACCAGATTTAAGTAGCAATTTGAAAACCCTATAACTTTTGATCCACACGTCCAAATTTTGCAAATTTTATATCAATGGATTCAGGAGAACAAGCCCTAGCCAACCATGGCCTTAGTTTGACAAATAGTATCTGTTAGCTTGTTTGAATTTGCAGAAACTTATGTATGCTTGTTTAGAGTATAAAAATTGTTTAAAAATGATTTTTGAATTAAAACCTTTGCAAAATGGTTTGTTGTGATCTTACTGACCCTAGGAACCAACCCTTGGTATTAAAAATGATTTTTGTAAGATTTAGGTTGGATTACTTGACTTAGTCATTTTCTAGCCAAATAAAAAGAATGGCTTTTGTTATAAAAATGTTTATGGAAAGAAAACTTTAAGAAAATGGTTTGATCAAACCCACTGACCCAAAACACCAAGTTTTGCAAATTGGCAACTCATTTGGTGAACAACTTAATAGTTTTGCCTTGATAAAAACATTTTTCACCACATGAAATGATGAATGGATTTAAAAATGGTTTTGGGCAAAAACCTCTAACTAATGACTTTGCCACTTTGGTAAATGACCAATTTGGAACTTAAAAAGTTTAGAAACCCAATAGAGGCCCTCTTTGCAAAATAAAACTATCTTGTGCATGCTCCCATGCATGATTTAGATTCCATTACTTTGTGTGTGTGAAGAATTGTTTGTTTGACTTTGGTTTGGAATGTAAATTGAATTTGTGTTTGCTTGATTGATTTGTAGTGAAGTGTGAGACTAGAAAGATCAAGGAGTGAACCACCATTCCCTACCAAAAAGGCAAGTGATGCTTCATACTTTCTATCCTATTACTTTCTCTATGCATTAGTGATTTTGCTAAATAAACTTGCATGGATTTTGCTAAGTATAGATCTTGCTATAGGAAACCTAGTAGATGAATCCTTAGTAGGATTTTCCTAAGTTAGAGATTCCTACTACTACCAAGCTTAGCCTAGCTAATAGAAAACATGGGTGGAATATATATTCACACTATGGAAAAATATTCTAAGTCTAAGGACTTGTGATTTTGTCTAATAAAACAACTAAGTTAATGAATCACCTGGGTGGAATGGAATAGCTTGGTGGAGAATGGTTGAGTGGTTCACAAGGCCATGGACTTGGATTGTGTATCTCACTTGTGGAATGCCACCCAGGAAACAAAGGGATTTGAGATGTCAAATGTTGAGAAGCTTCAAGTGCAACCACTTGGCAATATGGGCTCTGCCATGATCATATAGGTTGCAAGAACTTAGCCATATGGACAGTGGGTGGTAGTGTTTGATAGGTTGGAGCGCGTCCATTTTGGTCTAAGGGAAGGCTTCTGAAAGATTTTGTCTTGGGAAACCAAGTCTTGTGGGTAAAGTGCACCACCTCTGCAGAGTGTAAAATCTAAGTACTTAGCCATGTCCCTGGTAAAGGACAATTTGAGCATCAAGACATGGAAGCAATCAAGAATCTCATCATTCAAATTTCTAAATTAAAATCTTGTGGTTTGAACAAGGGTTGTTTGAATTCTTCAATCATTGATGGAGAGATGGCTTGGTACAAGGATCTTGAAATCTTTGATTAAGAAAAATGATTTTGTCAAGCAAAAACTTCGTATTTTCAAATGTTAAGGAAAAATCTATTTTGAGCAATGCAAGCCTCAACTCCACTTAGCCAAATGCATATAGATGATAGACTCCACTATACAAATATAGTATCACTTGCCAATACAATTCAAATGTATTGACCCTTTGTGGCTGTAACTTGTATGTTGCAGGTTTGATTGTTTTTAGTGAAGATTGATTGAATAGGATTACAAAGTCTACAACCAACATCTGCCTGTGGCACTTTGAAGATGATGGACCCCATGCTTATAGTTATTCCGCTGCAATGTAATGTAATAGCCATATGAGCTATGTAAGATGTAATAAATCTATGTTATTCCTGGTTATAAAGTTATATTATGACCTTTGTTTCTTGATATTACATCTTAACTGTGGATGCTAGCTATTGATCCAGGGACTAGCATTGTAAACACAGGAGGCTCTATCTTATCCAAGATTGGGACCCCTACAGATGGTATCAGAGCATTGTGTTGCCTGTAGGATTTGTAAACCCTAGGATTGGACAAAAACCCTTAGAAAATAGGAGTTATACTTGTTCCAAAAAAAAAACTTATTTACAAAATCTTGTAAACTCTTTCCTCAACCATTTTGGTTTTAACTCTACACCTCTTCTACTTCAACTTGATGGAAAAACCTACCCATGACCAAAGACTTCATCATATGCAAAGGATTTCTTCAACATCTTCAACTCTAATGACTTCAACATCTTCAGCATATTCACCAAGGACTTCCAACTTGGAAACTACTAAGGACCACAAGTGAAACAAGGAAATCTTGCTCAAGATTTAAAGACTGAGGGAATGCAAAATAAGAAGAAGCCATCAACAACCTTGAAGTATTGCAACCAAGAGTTTTTCTCAAAGAAACCATGATCTCATACAAGAAGAATCATGAAGGAAAGAGAGATCACAAGTGAACCATATAGATGGAGCACCATATTTTAGTTAAGACAAACACACCAACTTATGTGGTGTAGCAAAAATATTTTGTTGCCTAAGTATGTGCTTGAACTTTGTTGTTGAGTGCAAAGTTGTTGAGTGAAATGTTTGTTTGTGATTGCATGCACAATGCTTGAGTGAATTGTGATGTGTGTGATTAGAAATATTTCCTTAGAAATATCTTGCCCAACCTAAATCTCCCTTCAACCCAAACAGATGACTTCTCCAAGAAACTCCAACATCAAGGTTGATGACACCAACACCAACCAAGCTGATAGCATGAAAGAGCTCATAGCAACCCAACACCAGTTGAACCAACTAACAGCTTAGTTCCTAGTCAACAATAGTGATAAGGATCCAGCACTGCAAAGGTTTTTGGAAGAGCAGTCTCAATTGATGCTTAAGGTGACTAATCAAATGATTAGCATAGAAGAAAGCTATCCAAAGAGAATGTATGACAACAAGGATGAAAAGAATATTGTTCTAGATGGAGCCCCAGCTTGCATTATTTGTGGAGACAAGGATCATACTTCCAAGGAGCATGAAGGACAATGCCCCAATTGTGAAGAAGATCATCCTGTTGGACAATGTCCTACCTCTCAAGCTACTTGCTACCTGTGTGAAGGAAATGATCATACTCCAGGTCTATGTCCTATCTATGCCATGGTGGAACAAAGGAAACAAGAAGGATCCAAGTCTACCAAAGGAAAAGGACCACTTCTACATCCAAACAAGACAACCCAATTCAAAGGATCAAAGAAAATCAAGAAGCCCAAGCAAGACATGAGCCTTGTGCAATGTAGTAAATGGAAGTAAATGGGACACTACTCCAGTGGATGCCCAGAGAACAAGAAGAATAAAGAGATTGACCAAGTGTGGTGCAACAACTGCAAAGAACCAGGCCACTATGTAGCAACTTGCCCACAAGAGCAACGCAAAGAACTTAAGGACATTAATTGTTACAACTGTAAGAACCCAGGACACTATGCAAGCAACTGTCCAGAAAGGATGAAAAACAAGTTGAACAAGCCTATGGAGAAACTCAACCTTGGCCCATGAGTCAAGTATAGAAACCAAGGACACATGCAAAGTTTGCTTAGAGAAAGTATTTCTCATGATCCCAAGAAGGACAATGTGTAATTTTTGTTTGAAAATTTTTAAGGGTGGTAGTACCCTAGTTGTTTTGAACTTGCTTGTAACCCTATCCTCCCCAAATCTCGGGACGAGATTTATTTTAAGGGTGGTAGCCTGTCACATCCCAAGATTTTCCAAATCTTGTAATGTGAAAATAAATGAATAAAATAAAACTTTGTTTGATTTTCAGAGCCAGAAGAAACTTTTTGAACTCAATTGGAACTTCAAACCCATTTGAATTAAATAAAATCCTAAAGGGATTTAAAAGGATAAACATTTTAAATAAAGGAAAATAAAATATTTTGGTACTACTACTATAGATCTGTTAATAAAAGATTTTGTGTTCAAATGAAATAGAAGTTTATAAATAAAGAACATTTTATAAAGCCAAATTAAACCTTGGCCAAGCTTTTGATTTAAAACATTTTGTTTTGAATTAAAATAGCAAAAGCTGATTTAAATAAAGTAATAAGGATTTAATACCCAACTTTATTTAATAAAAGGTTTTACCAATTTAATTGAAACATCAAAACTTATTAAAATTATTTAAAATAGATTTTCCAAGTATTTACTATTCTCTAATAAAACCTACTAAAGTGTTTTGGCTTTATTTTTAAAATAAATATCTCAATGAAACAAATCCTATTTTAATAAAGAAGTCTAATATATTAATTAATGGACACTAAAATAAAAGGTTATTTTGTTTTAAAACAAATTTCCCAATATTATATATTTCCCAAATTAAACCTACTAATTTGATTTTGAAAATATTTAGGTTTCAAATAAAGATTTTATTAATAAAATCAAACTCTATTTGATTTAATAACTAAGGCCCATTTTATTTAATTATTAATAAACCCTAAAGTAAAATGATTATTTTATTTTAAACAAGTTTTCCAAATAATCTTTATTTCCAAATAAAACCTACTGTTTGGGTTTTGAAAACATTTTGGATTTTAAATGAAGATTTTATTAAATAAAACAAACCCTATTTTATTAAATAACTAATGATCCATTTATTTAATTAATAAATGGAACCTAAAAAGATTTAAAATAATATTTTATTTTAGAATGTGATTTATGATGTTAAGCAGAACCAAATTCATATTTGAGAAACTTGATGATTGTTTGAATCATTTTGAATGTGTTTGGTTGTTTGAATTTCAAAACAGAAAAAGAATTAGAAAAGAATAAAACAAATAGACAGAAAAAATAGAGGAAACAGACCAGCCCAACAAGGCCCAGCCCAACAGTCCCACAACCCAGATTCCCCTCACCCCGAAGGAAAACGGTTTGCACCCATAATCTGACCCGCGGAGCAACAGACAAGTGGACCCCTCCCTTTCTCCCTTTCTTTCACTGCCAGCGGACCCCACACCCCACTGCTCTTCTTCCCCACCCCGCGAGCTGTTCTTCCTCTCACTTCGCCGTTGCAGACTTGATTCCTCAGACTTAATTCGCTTTAATTCCACGAGTAAAACCTGCAGTGATCACGCGTGTTAAATCGCCAGTCACTCCTCTCCGTTTCCCCTCTGCCTCCTTCCCCAAGCACGCCCCCAGGCTGCCATAATCCGTCAGCCACTCCCTCTGCCTCCGACGACCCCTCTCGCCAATTCCGGCCAGCACACGCTCCCTTCCGCCTCCCTGAGCACACGAGCACGCTCACCATACACTGGCGCATCCTTCTGTGTCAATCACTCGACCGCGGGCGCCCCAGAGCTTGGGCTTGGACTAGCTCTGACAGCGCCGCCGCCTGTTTTATCTCCGACGACAACCCCAGGTAGAGACCGGCCGCCCCTTTACTTCTCGATCATGCTAGCAGCTTCACCTTGGTCTTGTGCACCTAATCGTGCCCTCCGTTTGGCTTCTCATGATCGACAGCGTCGCCCCCGACCGCAACCAGGACCACCTGACGCCGTTCGCAACTCCGGTGAGGAATTACTGCAACCCTAGTACGCCCCTTGATCAACCGCGAGCACCTTGAGCTTCGCCGTGTTCTCCTGAGCCTGGTGAGCATCTTCTTACCCTCTCTTGCTTCCTGCCTCGCCAGCGCCGCCGCCAACTGGTCGCTCCGCCGCTCGCCGATGACCTCGCGCCGCCAGTTCATGGCCATTAGATAGGAGCCGTTCGATCTGGATCGGGCGGGCACGATAGAATCATTTAACGCCGAAGAGGTACGCCTCCAGAGCCGCACGATTAGACTTAATCCAACGCACCAGAGCGTGATCCGCAGCGAACCGGTACTGTCCAATAGAATCTCGACGCGTGTCCCTGTTCTGGTTAAAACAGAAATTTGAAACCAGATTTAAGTAGCAATTTGAAAACCCTATAACTTTTGATCCACACGTCCAAATTTTGCAAATTTTATATCAATGGATTCAGGAGAACAAGCCCTAGCCAACCATGGCCTTAGTTTGACAAATAGTATCTGTTAGCTTGTTTGAATTTGCAGAAACTTATGTATGCTTGTTTAGAGTATAAAAATTGTTTAAAAATGATTTTTGAATTAAAACCTTTGCAAAATGGTTTGTTGTGATCTTACTGACCCTAGGAACCAACCCTTGGTATTAAAAATGATTTTTGTAAGATTTAGGTTGGATTACTTGACTTAGTCATTTTCTAGCCAAATAAAAAGAATGGCTTTTGTTATAAAAACGTTTATGGAAAGAAAACTTTAAGAAAATGGTTTGATCAAACCCACTGACCCAAAACACCAAGTTTTGCAAATTGTCAACTCATTTGGTGAACAACTTAATAGTTTTGCCTTGATAAAAACATTTTTCACCACATGAAATGATGAATGGATTTAAAAATGGTTTTGGGCAAAAACCTCTAACTAATGACTTTGCCACTTTGGTAAATGACCAATTTGGAACTTAAAAAGTTTAGAAACCCAATAGAGGCCCTCTTTGCAAAATAAAACTATCTTGTGCATGCTCCCATGCATGATTTAGATTCCATTACTTTGTGTGTGTGAAGAATTGTTTGTTTGACTTTGGTTTGGAATGTAAATTGAATTTGTGTTTGCTTGATTGATTTGTAGTGAAGTGTGAGACTAGAAAGATCAAGGAGTGAACCACCATTCCATACCAAAAAGGCAAGTGATGCTTCATACTTTCTATCCTATTACTTTCTCTATGCATTAGTGATTTTGCTAAATAAACTTGCATGGATTTTGCTAAGTATAGATCTTGCTATAGGAAACCTAGTAGATGAATCCTTAGTAGGATTTTCCTAAGTTAGAGATTCCTACTACTACCAAGCTTAGCCTAGCTAATAGAAAACATGGGTGGAATATATATTCACACTATGGAAAAATATTCTAAGTCTAAGGACTTGTGATTTTGTCTAATAAAACAACTAAGTTAATGAATCACCTGGGTGGAATGGAATAGCTTGGTGGAGAATGGTTGAGTGGTTCACAAGGCCATGGACTTGGATTGTGTATCTCACTTGTGGAATGCCACCCAGGAAACAAAGGGATTTGAGATGTCAAATGTTGAGAAGCTTCAAGTGCAACCACTTGGCAATATGGGCTCTGCCATGATCATATAGGTTGCAAGAACTTAGCCATATGGACAGTGGGTGGTAGTGTTTGATAGGTTGGAGCGCGTCCATTTTGGTCTAAGGGAAGGCTTCTGAAAGATTTTGTCTTGGGAAACCAAGTCTTGTGGGTAAAGTGCACCACCTCTGCAGAGTGTAAAATCTAAGTACTTAGCCATGTCCCTGGTAAAGGACAATTTGAGCATCAAGACATGGAAGCAATCAAGAATCTCATCATTCAAATTTCTAAATTAAAATCTTGTGGTTTGAACAAGGGTTGTTTGAATTCTTCAATCATTGATGGAGAGATGGCTTGGTACAAGGATCTTGAAATCTTTGATTAAGAAAAATGATTTTGTCAAGCAAAAACTTAGTATTTTCAAATGTTAAGGAAAAATCTATTTTGAGCAATGCAAGCCTCAACTCCACTTAGCCAAATGCATATAGATGATAGACTCCACTATACAAATATAGTATCACTTGCCAATACAATTCAAATGTATTGACCCTTTGTGGCTGTAACTTGTATGTTGCAGGTTTGATTGTTTTTAGTGAAGATTGATTGAATAGGATTACAAAGTCTACAACCAACATCTGCCTGTGGCACTTTGAAGATGATGGACCCCATGCTTATAGTTATTCCGCTGCAATGTAATGTAATAGCCATATGAGCTATGTAAGATGTAATAAATCTATGTTATTCCTGGTTATAAAGTTATATTATGACCTTTGTTTCTTGATATTACATCTTAACTGTGGATGCTAGCTGTTGATCCAGGGACTAGCATTGTAAACACAGGAGGCTCTATCTTATCCAAGATTGGGACCCCTACATTTCACTTATCAAGTGTCGATGCACTTGAATCTTGATTCAATTTCTTTCCATGCGACAAGAATCGTTTCTAGTCGTTTCTATATTGAACTCCTTCAATATCTCATATATGTACGTTTGGCACAACCATATTAGCGTCACAGTCTATCCACTATAGACATTCATGCTTAAATATTCGGGTTTTGCCTAAGTATTTCATCAAAATGAAATTCTTAACCTTTGTCAATAAAAGATACAACATTTCTAATCAACAAGATGTCCTCCACATAATGTATTAGAAATATGTCTCAGCGCTCCCACTTAATTTCTTGCAAATGCAAGCATCTTCATCGTCTCCTGATGAAAACTCCTTTTCATTAAGGTGAAGATTCCAACTCCGCGATGCTTACTTCAACCATTGAAGTTTGCATGGCCTTTTAGCATCCTTTGAATTTAACAAAACCCTTTGGACCATGTCGTGTACACGTCCTAGGTAACCATTCTATTAGAAGAACTTTGTTTTGTTTATTCATCTACCATATACCAAATTATATGTAGTGGTTGCTACTTTGATCCGTCCAGACTAAATATCGCTATGAAAGATCAAATCTTGTCATAGTCAACTCCTTGAACATTGTCATAAAATACTTTACGACATGTCGACTATTTCATAGATGTGAAACATCCATGTCTGTTTCTTTATAGATCCAAATACGACCGATAGGTTTTTACACCTTTCCGGAGGGTCTTCCAAGTTCAAAACTTGATTTATCATGTATGGACTTATCACGGATTTTATGGCTTCAAGACATTTGACGGAGTCAGGGCCCATCATCGCTTCTTTGTATGTATTCGGTTCATCATTGTCAAACAATAATGATTTACTCTCAAATCTTAGCATTTGATTGTTTAACCGACCTACTTGGTTCAATAGGAACTTAGATCTCCGTGACCACAACCTTTGAGGCACATAAGCTATGAGCATTATGGCAGCCTCCAGAACGATTTCCGGCGCTGCGCAACTCAGCACATTTAGCTATGGTTCGTTAACCTTATCAAAGTTCTATTGTCCTCCCACTTAATTTTTGCGAAAAATTCCTTTTTCAAGAAACTTCACATTTCAAGCGACAAACCCTTTTATCCTTGGTGTTATGGAGGAATACCCAATTGTTATTCGAAATAACCTACAAAGACATGCTTATCTGACTTCGGTTGTAAACATCTTACTTATGTTTAGCATGCCAAAATTTAAGAAATGACAACTTGGGTTTTACCCCAAACCATAACTTCCATGGTGTCATTTCAACAGATCAAGATGGAGCTCTTTTCAGTGTAAAAGCGGTAGTCTCTAAAGCTTTAATCTTTTAAAACTTAATGGCAGTTTTATAAATAACACCTTTGATCCAACCATGTCAAACAAGGTTTCCTTACAAATCTCAAACACTCCATACTCCTATGGTGTTTCGGGAGATGTAAATCTAGGTGTTTTGCTAAACTTGCAACTCAAATAAATCCCTTTATGATAAAATCATAATTCATTTATTTTCTTGTTACACTTGTAACTCAAATAAATCCCTTATGATAAAATCATAAACTATTTATTTTCTTGTTACAATGATTTTCACTTTATCTTGAAAGTCTTTGAAACGTTTTTCAAATATTTCATACTTCTTTCTCATTAAGTGAACATTCACTCAAATTTCTGGAGAAAGCATATGAAGTTGAAACCCATCGCTTACGACTACACATAATGGACTACATACATCGATATGTATAAATTCCAATATTTTAGTCGTTCGTTCTTCTTTGGCCTTTGAACGAAATTTTAATTATCCCGAGGAAAGTCTCACAAGCGTCACTTGATCAAATCAAAGACTCCAAAAATCCATGAATATGGAGATTCTTCATGTTTTCTTTCCAATATAATTTAAACGGCGATGTCACTTCGTAAGTGATCTTTCAATCATTTGTCTTGCGACATTTTAGCATTAGCTTTTATGGATGTGATTTCTCCAACTAGATTTGTAAATCATCCATCTTATATGGAATATGATAATTATTTGAACAACCTTTGTTCTCATAATACCTGATTCAAATAACAATTATTAAAACAAATCTTGAAGTCAAGCTTTGATGTCAACGAGAAATACAAACAACGGTTTGTTTGTTTTCGATGGACATCATCACATATTCTCTTGCTAGTTATTTAGGCCATTGTGGTTTATGAATTGCGTCGTTCCATATGAAATTTCATACCAACCAATTCAGTATCCAATACCCAAGAACCACATTGTTTAACAAGCAAAGAATACAACCATAACCTGTATATCATCTATATACCTAAATTCGATATTTCCAATCTTTTATTTTCTGCCAAATATATTTTATAGATTCTCTTTCAGCATTTACTTTTACTTTTAAAAGAATCTATCAACATCAAAAGTGGCGCTATATACATGACACATAGTCCAAAGCGTGTATATTCAAATAATAATACCTTTGGACTTGCACTTTGAAGTAGATCACCATCATCAAATGATCGGCGTTCTTTCAAAATCCATTCTTTAGTAATCTTTTAGTGTAGTAAACACTTTACATACATCTTCTATTCATCCTTATCATGACGACTTTCATGATCAAGCTATTGTAGCTTATAAAGATGAATCGTGAGTATAATGTTACTTTCCAAAACCCTTTTGGATGATTAGGATGTCTAGAATCTCCAATCTTTGTAAATTCTCATCCAATATGAGAACATATATTATACTCTATCATATTGCAACCAAAACATTTTTTCAGATATCGTTATATCTGCCACACATGATGGTTTCTGAAACAATTCTTTCAGCTCCTAGATAAACTTGATATTAAAACAATCAAGAATCATGGAGGCAAACATGATACTTAAGATACTAACACTAGAATTGTTACTCTCAATTTAATACCAATTATTAAATTTCACGGAGTAAATACAATTTTGCTGAAAGTTTGCAATAGGACTTTAAACTTTAGATTGACACTCAACACAATACGATACCAGTTCGTAAAGTATATATCCAAAATTCTATAGTTCTATTATCTCAATTACAACTATGCATAAGATGGTGAACGAATGCCAATGACTACAACAAATTATGCAAATTCACTTTGATTTAATTTATGATAAATTGAGTTCTACTAATCCAAATTAGAAATGAACTCCCACTCAAAAACGACATCCCTCGTGCCTTTTTGGTGATTACATGAACCAAATCCACTACACCAAGTCCGATCATCAAGTGAGTCGGTGTAGCTTCAAAGGCGAGCATCAAATGGGCATCATATCTACTATATGACTCATGCTTAACCTTTCGGACCGTGTTCCGAGGCCATGTCTGTACATGCTAGGCTCGCCAAGTAAGAACCTTAGTATTCGCGTGTGTAACTGTCTTACACCCGAGATGTGCTCGTGGATTCAAGTACACCCGATCATCACGTGATGTCTTGAAGCGACGAAACATTGTCGGTGCATACTTAAGGAAGAACACATTTTTATCTTGATATCTAAATGAGGGATCATCTTATTATGCTAATAAAACGCCAAACAAGCAATATAAGATGCTATCAAACATCACATGTTTATTAGTGGAATGATATGGTTCCCGCATATGATCTCTATCATGTGCATAGTGGTATGATCACTATCATACCTTTATGTGTAAATCCAAGGTCTATGGAGTTTACACGTTATGTATGTTGTAAGAGTATCATCTCATACTTCTACTTACAACATCACCATATCATAACACTAGCCCAGCAACAATCTAAACTAGACGCCTCTAATTTATCCTTTGCAAGTTTTACGTGGTTTAGGGCTTTCGAAGATAGAACCGTTCTTACCTATGAACATGAACCACAACGAGGATAACCAAATTGTTGACAACTCATTGCAAATTAGATATTGACTATAGTAGGAGAGACAGACACCCGCTAGCCAGTTATGCAAAACTAGTTGCATGTCAAGCGTGGAACAGGTCTCATGTGCGAGGACATGTAAAGTTTGTTCGGGCCGCTTCATCCCACTATGCCACCAATATCCAAAGTACAACTAAGAAGCAATAAAATGATCATCATCGCCCACATACTCATATGTGTACTACCCGTGCAAAGCATCTACGCATAGATCCGGCTCTGATACCACTGTAGGGTTCGCAGCATAGAAAACAAAAAATTTCCTACGATGGGAACATCTATGTACCAAGATCTATCTACTAGATACAAGCAACGGGTGGATATACATCCATAGAATACATACCCTCGAAGACCGAATAGCCTTAACGAGGTTGTACCCGTGGATGATGTAGACGAACGCTTGCCGATCTCAAGATCGTGATGAAGTCCATCTGGTCCAGCCGGTCCAGCACGATCAAGTCCAGCACCTCAAAGCAGTGGTGCATCCGTGATCGCACACACGTACGGGTACCTCGACAACCTCCACGCCCTCGCTCTAGCAAAGCAGTGGAAGCAACAAATCCTTCCAGAAAAAGCCACCGGGAACATGTATCTCGCTGATCCGAGACCATGGGGGAAATTCTAAAGGGGGGAGAGAGATCCTTCGCGAGGAGGTGTGCTTTGAGAGGAGAAGAGGGGGGCCTTTTATAGGGGAGAGGGGGGCACCCAAGGGGCATGGCTCCCAGCCATGGGGCTGCCCCCACCTCTTCCACATTCATGTGGGTGGAGCTCCCACTCAAAATGAAAAGCCTCCACTCCCATTAAAAAGCCTCCACTCAAAAATCCACTCACATGCATTAAATTTCCACCAAATTTAATGCAAGCTCTCATTTAAATAAAACTCTTTTATTTATTTATTCAGAATTTTGTTAATTACTTTAATTAACAAACATTCACATAAAACCCCTTGCTAGTATTCCATTTCACATGCAAAACCAGTTTCAGCAATTTCAACCGAAACAGTTTCGGTGTCTAGTGAAATAAATTCCTGCGCTTTCCTTTTCTTTTTCTGGCATATCATTTGCTCCGAATGGTGTCGGTATCCCTTAAGTGTGTCACCCTACGGTTCGCGAATAATGCGGACATGATCGAGACCCTTCTCCGATCAATAATCAGTAGCGGGACCTGGAGATCCATACTGACTCCCACACATTCAACGATGACTTCTGTGATCGTGTAACCTTTTACGCTAGTATCTTAATCCCTTTGTTTCACGATATATTACATGTCCGAGATTCGATCATCGGTATCTCCATACCTAGTTTGATCTCGTTACCGACATGCACTCTTTTCTTGTTCCCGTGATATAACATTCTAGTGATCAAATCACTTGCTTGCAAGCTAACCAATGTGATATCACCGAGAGGGACCAGAGTATAACTATCCGTCATCGGTATGAACAAATTCCACTCTTGATCCATGGGTCTCAACATAACACTTTAGTAGTTCTGAAGCCATCTTTATAATCACCCAGATACGGTGTGACGTTTGATGTCATCGAGAAACTCTTCCGGTGTTAGTGATTGACATGATCTCATGGTCTAAGGATTAGGATCACTTCGTAAGTTGTTATAGCAATATAAACTCAATGACTTTGATCGTAATGCTATACTTCGGATGAATGTTCATCACATCATTACACTAATGTTGTGACCTCGTTATTAACAACATCCAATGTCCATGATCAGGAAACTTTGATCATCTTGTTAATCAACGAGCTAGTTTATAAGAGAGGCATAACTAGGAACTTCCTTTTTGTTTATTAAACACACATGTATTAACGTTTCCGTATTAATACAATTATAGCATGCAAAATAAACATTTATCATAAATAAGGAATACGATAATAACCACTTTATTATTGCCTCTCGGGCATATTCCCTTCATCTTGTCCTATTACTTTGGGAAGACCTTTTCTTAGAACTGTTGGTGCCATCATTGATATGAAAGAAGGCATCATTATGAAGGAAATATGCCCTAGAGGCAATCATAGAGATGATTATATTTCATATGTATCCATGAGTTATTGTAATGTTCCTTGAATATCCATATCAGGCAACTTGTATTGATTGGTAATTATGTGAATTGTTTGTGAAAGTCATTACTTGTATGGTTATTTAAGAGTTGTCCCTAGTTGGAGTTCATGTGAGGACACACGTGAATATTAGACTAGAACATCGATTGGCTGATGACTATGTTTTGCAAGTCATAGACATGGAGATGTCAAACCAATGATATGGACACATGTGGAAACAAATTGCCAATAAAAGTGGTCATGACACCCTGACGTTCGACATGAAAAATCAACACCATAAAGAAAAATACTTATGTGAAGGGATGCAACTTTTTCATAGTCGATATGTTACTAGATTTGACTTATAAGCATTTATGATCACATATCATCTGATCAATCGTGGCAAATGCTGCATAACAAACAAAATTGCTCACTGTTCCAACAGAAGGCTTCTCTTTCGTCGCCTCTGTCAGTAACAATCCACTAGCAGTTTCCTCTTCAGACGCTTCCACCCTGTACGTGTGGATACCTCGGAGGCACCGCATCTGTAGCGTTTGGACGAGCCGCGCAAGGGGGCTGCTCGTGGGACGAGGACAAGGAGGAGACGTGGAACGTCTGCACTGCCTCGACGCGCTTCATCAATTCCGCAACTGCGCGTCTAGTGGTAATCCCGTGATCTATGACAACAGTAATCCTGGTATACGCGGTAGAATTTTTTGGATTTGCGCTAGTGTAGCCTACCCGTATCCCTTCAGTGGTATCAGAGCCGATGTTGTTCAGTTATAGGTTTAGGATGTTTGCATATGGTGATATGCAGATTGATATGAATGATGTGATCGTTTATATGGCGGTGGTTTAGGATTGATCTATGATCTTGCTTTCCGTGATCGTAATTCTGAGGTTGTCAAACGACTTACCCCTACCGGTCGGTTTCCACCATCGGGGTAGACAGTGACACATAAATCCCGTTGAATCATGGAAGATAATATGATTGATCGAATCGGAACCTAGATCTAAAATCGATGTACCGTGATCAAAGGAGTTTGATTGAATCGGGACAGGGGTCGGTTTATGATAAATTTGTTTTGCCGATCAAAATCCTTAAAGAAAATTGTGAAGATTCGATCTCTCATTTTTCAGGGGCGCTGCCCCTTCGAACCCCACAGGGGGAGACCCCCTAGACCCCCCTTAATCGTAGCCCCTTTTGTATCTCGTTAAGGTAACTAGGTGCTGCGATGTCACATGATCCGGTAGAATGCGATTCTATGCATAACTTGTTTTTGCAGGATGTATGTGATCAGTATGGCCCATATATGTATGTGATGCATGTATGAAAATTTGCATGACCTGCGTGTCGTGAGTAGGGCAACACGGCTGGAGCCATATGTGTTGTCATTTATTGTAATGGCCTGCTTGCCAACTTGTGATGATCCCAATACTATGTAATTTTGATTACTAGCTGTTAGGAGTAATAGCTTGTATTAGTTCTTATAGGACTCATCACTTGGAGGATGGATCACATGGAACATGAAGATGGAGATCATCATGGTGGACAGGTTCTATGGCGATGGAGATCACCATGAGAAAATGGGCCATACTATGTCACATCTATGTGAATACTATTCTTATGCGTTTTTACTCTATGCATGCTTAGATGATAGAAGTAGAACGATCCCTCAAAAAGCTTAAGTTAAACCATGCCCTCCCAACCAAACCTTGCACCATCCTATGCCCTGTACAATTGTTGGTGGGCCTATGAAATTAGGGTGCCGCGGTTTTCCTTGGCTGGATGGGTTTGTATCGGATACCTACACGCATAAGGGTTGGTGAGCTTGACAAGGTCATCTTAACAGTTAAGGACCTTGGGGCATAAAGGTTGGGTGCCTAGTTTTTGACATAGAGATGTCACCCAACAACAAGAGTCATATGTGATATGATTAGCAAGTGTTGCTTACCGATTTACCTTGTCTTCTAGCAGTGATGCTAAAGCTCACTAGTCGACTTTTTAATTGTGGATCTTGAATCACTTAGTATCAATAGAGGGATATTGATTTAAGTGTGAGTATATGCTATTAAATTGTTTAATATGTTTTACTCTTTCATGGTTACATGGCTTAGTACTTTGCATGTTTTCTGTTGTAGATCAATGGCACCGAACACTGCATCACCTTTTTCTTTGCGTTCGATTCTTGACAAAGATAAACTTAATGGAACAAACTATTCGGACTGGGTCCATAACCTGAGAATTGTTCTCAGGTCTGATAAAAAGGAAACGGTTCTGGATACCCCAATCCCTGATGAACCTGTTGATAATGCATTTGCTGCCCTAAAGAACGCCTACAAGAGAGCATGTGATGATTCTCTTGAGGTTAGTTGTCTTATGCTTGCATGCATGGAACCTGAACTTCAAAAGAAGTTTGAGGATCAGGATGCGTACGATATGATCCTTGCGCTTAAGGACATGTTCCAAGATCAGGCAAGGACTGAGAGGTACAATATTGCCAAGTCCTTTGTCGAATGCAAGCTAGAAGAGGGAGCATCTGTAGGCCCCCATGTGATCAAAATGGTTGGTTACAGTCAGACTTTGGAAAAGTTTGGTTTTCCACTAGGCCAAGAGTTGGCCACTGACTTCATTTTGGCGTCTCTTCCATCCAGCTATGGGCAGTTCATTTTGAACTACCATATGCATGGGGTGGAGAAGGGCCTTAATGAATTATGTGGGATGCTTAAAACAGCAGAAAGTGACATGAAGAAGTGTGTAGGGCATAGCCATGTGATGGTTGTGCAGAACAAGCCTAGCTTCAAGAAAAAGGGTACTTCTTGGAAGAAGAAGGGCAAGGCTAAGGATACGATCCCTAAGTCTGCACCCAAGCAAAAGGCTGGACCTGTAGAAGACACTGAGTGCTTCTTTTGTCATGAACATGGCCACTGGAAGAGAAACTGCAGCAAATACCAGGCTTCTTTGAAGAAGAGTGGAAGTAAGAGTACTTCCAACTCAGGTACGCTTGTTGTAAATTCTGTGGACATTCTTCTCACTGATTCCTATGTTAACTCTTGGGTATTTGATACCGGATCGGTTGCTCATATTTGCAATTCGATGCAGGGGCTAATAAGGACTAGAGAAGTGTAGAAAGGGGAAGTGGATTTTCGCGTCGGAAATAAAGCAAGGGTTGCTGCATTGTTCGTCGGTGTCATGCAACTTCACCTTCCGTCAGGATTTATTATGGAGTTGAATAATTGTTATTACATTCCTAGTATGGGTCGAAACATTTTATCACCTTCATGTTTGATGAGGGACGGTTATTCATTCACGAGTGCAAACAATGGTTGTGTAATCTCTAAGAATGATATGTTTATGGCTAATGCTCCCATTGTGAATGGGTTATTTATTTTAAATCTTGATGATGCATCTGTTTACAATGTTAGTGCTAAAAGGCTTCAGCCTAATGATTTGAGTCCTACCTATTTATGGCATTGTCGTTTGGGGCATATAAGTGAAAAGCGCATGAAGAAGCTCCATGGTGATGGTCTTCTAACTTCGTTTGATTTTGAATCATACGAGACATGTCAAGCTTGTTTACTTGGAAAGATGACCAAGTCACCTTTTTCGGGTTTACCTGAGAGAGCGACAGACTTGTTGTAACTCATACATACTGATGTATGTGGGCCAATGAGCACGACAGCCAGAGGAGGATATCACTACTTCATTACTTTCACTGATGATTTCAGTAGATATGGTTATGTCTACTTGATGAGGCATAAGTCTGAAACTTTTTAAAAGTTCAAGGAGTTTCAGAGTGAAGTAGAGAATCAACGTGGCAAGAAAATAAAGGCCTTGCAATCTGATCATGGAGGTGAATATTTGAGTCACGAATTTAGAAATCATCTTAAGAGTTGCGAAATTGTTCCACAACTTACGCCGCCCGGAACGCCTCAAAGAAATGGGGTCTCCGAACGGCGTAATCGAACTTTGTTGGACATGGTTCAATCTATGATGAGCCAGTCGGATTTACCATTATCATTTTGGGGTTACGCTCTAGAAACGGCAGCTTTCACACTTAATAGGGTACCATCTAAATCCGTAGTTAAGACACCATATGAGATGTGGACTGGAAAGAATCCCAGTTTATCTTTTCTAAAGATTTGGGGTTGTGATGCATTTGTCAAGCGACTTCAGTCGGACAAGCTAACACCCAAATCGGATAAGTGCATTTTCGTGGGATATCCGAGGGAAACCTTAGGGTATTACTTCTACAACCGAGAGGAGGGCAAAGTGTTTGTCGCTCGTAGCGGTGTTTTCCTAGAGAAAGAGTTTCTCACAAAGGGAACAAGTGGAAGGTCGGTGCAACTTGAAGAAGTTCAAGATGAGCCAGTTGGGGATGCTTCTACGAGTGATGCTATTGTAGTAGAACAAGTTGAGGAACCCGTGGCAACAAAATCACCACAACCACGAAGGTCGGCGAGGCTCCGCGAAGCGCGGGAATTATTATTGTTAGACAATGATGAGCCTGCGACCTATGCAGAAGCGATGGTGGACCCAGACTCTGAGAAATGGCTGATCGCCATGAGATCCGAGATAGAGTCCATGGGAGACAATCAAGTTTGGAACTTGGTTGACCTACCTGATGGTTTTAAAGCCATCGAGTGCAAATGGATCTATAAGAATAAGATTTACATGGATGGAAATGTTCACATCCATAAAGCTCGACTTGTTGCAAAAGGTTTTCGACAAGTTCAAGGAGTTGACTACGATGAGAATTTCTCGCCTCTAGCGATGCTTAAATCTATACGGATAATTCTAGCCATTGCTGCACATTTCGACTATGAAATATGGCAGATGGATGTCAAGACGGCTTTCCTAAATGGAATCCTAACTAAGGACGTGTATATGATGCAGTCCGAAGGTTTTTTCGATCCAAACAATGCTGGAAAGGTATGCAAACTTCTAAAGTCCATTTATGGGCTGAAGCAAGCATCTCGGAGTTGGAACATTCGATTTGATGAAGTTGTAAAGGAGTTTGGCTTCATAAAAAACGAACAAGAACCTTGTGTTTACAAGAAGGAAAGTGGGAGAGCGCTGGTATTTCTAATCTTATATGTAGATGAAATATTACTGATTGGAAATGACATTCCTATGCTCGAGTCTGTTAAGACCTCATTGAAAAATAGTTTTTCGATGAAGGACTTGGGAGAAGCGGCATATATTCTGGGCATCAAGATCTATAGAGATAGATCAAGGAGGCTAATTGGATTAAGCCAGAGTACATACATTGACAAAGTGTTGAAACGGTTCAGCATGGAAGAGGCTAAGAAGGGGTTCTTGCCCATGTCTCATGGCATAAAACTCAACAAGACTCAGTGTCCTTCGACTACTGATGAGCGTGAGCGCATGAGTAGGGTTCCATATGCTTCGGCTATTGGATCCATCATGTATGCAATGATATGTACTCGCCCAGATGTTTCCTATGCTCTAAGTGTTACGAGCAGATACCAGGCTGATCCAGGTGAAGGTCACTGGACAGCGGTAAAGAACATCCTTAAGTACTTGAAAAGGACTAAGGATGTGTTCCTAGTTTATGGAGGTGAGGATGAACTCAGTGTAAGGGGTTACACAGATGCGAGTTATCTTAACGACTCAGATGATTCGAAATCGCAATCAGGTTATGTGTTTGTCTTGAATGGTGGTGCTGTGAGCTAGAAAAGTTCCAAGCAAGATACGCTGACCTCCTCTTCAACAGAAGCTGAATATATTGCTGCCTCAGAGGCAGTAAAGGAAGTTGTTTGGATTAGGAATTTCCTGATCGCTCTCGGTGTGGTTCAGGGCGCGTCCAATCCCTTGGACGTTTATTGTGACAACAATGGTGCTATTGCACAGGCCAAGGAACCTAGACAGCACCCGAAGAACAAACATATTCGCATGCGTTACCATCAAATTCGAGAGTTCGTTGAGGATGGTAGTGTCATGATATGCAAAATACATACGGACTCAAATGTTGCTGATCCCTTGACTAAGCCTCTCCCGCAGCCCACGCATGAAGCGCACACAAGAGCAATTGGTATTAGATACATTTTAATTGACTCTAGTGCAAGTGGGAGACTAAAGGAAATATGCCCTAGAGGCAATCATAGAGATGATTATATTTCATATGTATCCATGAGTTATTGTAATGTTCCTTGAATATCCATATTAGGCAACTTGTATTGATTGGAAATTATGTGAATTGTTTGTGAAACTCATTACTTGTATGGTTATTTAAGAGTTGTCCCTAGTCGGAGTTCATGTGAGGACACACGTGAATATTAGACTAGCACATCGATTGGTTGATGACTATGTTTCGCAAGTCATAGACATGGAGATGTCAAACCAATGATGTGGACACATGTTATGAACATGGGGTTGGACTGACCCAACCTGAGACTGGCAATTAGTTGCAGCTCTCTCTCTACACATCGTGTACGTTTTGTCCTTAGACCTGAGATTGTCGCATGTACTTGAGATGTGGATCGACCTACTTTGGGGCTATCAAACGCTGCACCGTAACTAGGTAGTTATAAAGGTAGCTTTCGGGTTTGTCCTGAAGCATGCTGCAAGGCATGGTCAATCAAGATGGGATTTGCCCCTCTCTACTTGAGAGAGATATCTCTGGGCCCCTCGAGTGATCGGATCCAGAAATGCATGGCCGTGCTACATAAGGTTAAGAGTTAACCTAGTAAAGGGATTCCGAATCACGGTATCGATAAAGGGAGGTCAGCTTGGAGCTAGACCAAATATCGTGAGGCAAAGGGAAAGACATGTACTAAACCTTGTGATGGTTCGTCCGGTATGATCTTTGTATGCGTTTAGGAGTTGGCACGTCTTGCTAGAGGCCGCTACCAACTATTGACAGAATAAGTGTATTCGTGTCATGTCTATGCGCATATGAACCTATAGGGTCACACACTTAAGGGGCTGGAAGCCTAATGAGGATTGGATCCGAATTAGACCAGGCTTAGGCTACTAATGGGCTGCTAATGTAGAAGCCCACTAAAGATGCCTATATAAGAGATGATGGGGCGAGCTGACCAGGGTTAAGACCTCAGATCATTCCCAGCCGCCAATCCTCACGCCTGTGTTGCACACGCAGACCTAGCAGTCCGGCGTCTGACGCTTCCACCCTATACGTGTGGATACCTCGGAGGCGCTACATCTGTAGTGTTTGGACGAGCCGCGTAAGGGGGCTGCTCATGGGACGAGGACAAGGAGGAGACGTGGAACGTCTGCACTGCCTCGACGCGCTTCATTAATTCCACAACTGCGCGTCTAGTGGTAATCCCGTGATCTATGACAACAGTAATCCTGGTATACGCGGTAGAATTTTTTTGATTTGCGCTAGTGTAGCCTACCCGTATCCCTTCACATTAAATATCAATTTCCATTCAAGAAAGTTATTGAACAATTCCCTATGAGGAGATAGACATTGCTTTTTGGTCCTCCTTTGAAAACAAGGTTTGATGTTAATGCTTCTTTATTTGAAAATACTTGATGTTTTTGCTTCTTGTGCCTAACTTAAAGGCATTAAAGAAAGTACTTGTTGGGAGATAACTCAAGAGTTTTCTTGAGTCTTGGAAGTTATTACTTCAGTAATAACCTCTCCTTATCCTTTTTGTTTGCTTTTTTTTGCCAAGAATGATCTCTAATGAGAGGGAAGTAAGATTTGGTAAGTTGCTGTCCCGAAACAGATTTCTGTCCTCCACCATAAACATTCATGAGGAGTCTCTGTAAGTCGGATTGAGCTGAAAATTTACGAATAAATCCCAAGTATGTTAGGTAACTTTTGTTAGTTCAACACTTTTTGATTTGAACAATAGAAGGTCTTCGAAAAAATCAGTTTCTACCTACTGGTCTGTTTTGACGGATTTCTGTCATTATTTACATTTGCTTCTTATCGATTTATTTTTGAGTTCTCTTTTAGAGAATTGAGTTTTTTAAAGGAAGTTCTTTCAGTAGCTTGTGTTTTTAGTGAAAGTTTTGCTATTCTAAAACTAAACCCAAGGGTCTATTATTTTTTGAATACACTAATGTTGTTAATGAAGATTGTGTGAAGTTCTGTATGAAGGAAAAATTTCAGGTGTAGAGAGAGAATGATGTAATAAGATGAAGAATGGACAAAAGATCAAGCTTGGGGATGCCACCCCGGTGTCACCCCAATAAATATACAAGAGGTACAAGCGTCAAATCTTGGGGATGCCCAAGTCATCCTCTTCTTCATCAATAAAAAGCTCAGGTCTTTCTAGACACTTTATTTTTGTTGTTTCATGCACTGTTGTGTTTTTCTTGGAGCGTCTTAGTTTTTGTTTGATTTGCTTAGTTTGTTTAGTTTGCTTGAATAAAGTAGTATGTACCCCCGTTCTCGCTGTGTTGCTTCAAATAAGTCGATTGGTGTTGGGAAGGAGTAGAAAGTTCTTGCTTGAAAGTGCAAGAGGAGCTTGCTTTGACTGTGACTTAGACTTTATCATGTCATGCTAGGTGTTGTTTTGACCTTATGCTTAGTGATTATTGTTGTAGAATGACTTGTTCCAAACAATTAGGACTGCTTAGTGTGCCTTGAAAGAATCATGCATTGTTTTAGCATACAAAAGCATCGTATTGTGGTATTATCCTTTGATGCTTTGTTTGGGTTGACTTGGCACATGCTCACACCATGTTATGACTATGAAAAAGTCACCATAGCCTCTATGATCATTTAGTCCTTGACTTTTAGTATCACTCTATGATTTGATTAGTAATGTTTTGTCGCTTTGCATGATTATGGCCATTATTGCTCTCTTAGTTGGTTACTCCCAGTCTTTTGCTAGACTCCACTTGTATGAGTAAGTTCTACTCATGCTTCCAACTCCCAAGAAACCAAGTTATTCCAAAGTGTCCACTCTAAATTCCTATGCATGGTGTGTTACACCATTCCAAGTATATTCTTGTTTTCAACTATCTTCCAATTAAAAAGTATTTTGTTATGTGAAAAAATAGTGATTAAGCTCTCACGAACTTGATGGCACACTTTTTTATTCCTTGCCCCTAATAAACTTGAACCATTATGTCATCTATGTTGTATATTCTTGCACTTATACATTGGAATTAGCAGAACCATGCTGTCATGGGGAACATTTTCAACATTGCACTTGTACTTTGTACACGGTTGATATCATGCTCTTTTGTCTATGGATGTCGCCGGTGTGAAATAAAAAGGGATCTTGTAAGTACATGGAGTTATGTATTTTGTGTTAGAGAAACGCCTGGGCCGCTAGCCTAAGCCATGCCTAATCATGGTGGAAACTTGCAGCATCACCATAATGAGCAATCTGTGAAGCGTCCTCAATAAAAATCTATGCAAATAGCAAATAAAAACATCGTTGAGATGCTCATTGTCTTCTTGACTTGTCATTTTGGTTATGGGATAGCTCATGTACCATTTGCAAGGGGTACCCCGTTGGCGGTTCTTTATGATACGCATGTACTTACTATGACAAGAACTTACAGATGACTAAAGTTGAGTAGCATGAGGTGTGACCCTCGTATTCAAGGGACATGATATTGCCAACTTATACTTTGTCAAGCATATACTTCATAGTTTGTTCACTTTAACCTTAACCACTTCAAGATGCTTATGATAGGGGCAATGAGAGCTGGAAGCTAACAAGTACCATAATTTTTAGAAGTTCCTTTTGAAACTTGAAATCCCTGATTCCCTTTATGAAGGGCCTTTCTTCCACCATTATATTGAGTCTCCACCTTCTACCTTTAGGCACCAGTTAAGAGAGCATAGTTGCCATTCTTAGTTCTATGTGCATTGTCCCAAAACTTATTGATTGATGCATATTGTTGATATTGCTTGTTCTTGTGCTATTTGTATCTAGTCACTCTGATGAAATTTGAAGGTGTCCTATTCATCTATTTGCTACTCCATGAGGGACAAGATTAATGCCACCATGCCATGTTTTCTGTATGTGAAACAAACAAACGTTTTTCAATGCATTTATTCATGATCTTTGTTTTTAGCCTTTCATGTTGCATGCATAGTTACTTTGACTTACTGTTAGAACTCCATATTTCATGCTCATGTTTAGAGTTATTTGATCCCATCTTTCAATGCTTGCAAATGGTTTGATCTTGGTTTTGATGGTGCATGTCACCTCAAAAATTATTCTTTTATCACTTACCTACTCTAGGGCGAGCAGGAGTTAAGCTTGGGGATGCTTGATACGTCGGAAACGTATCTATAATTTTTGATGTTCCATGCTTGTTTAGTATCTACTTTGCTTTGCTTTGTCTACACTTTGAGGTGTTTTTATATGTTTTCTGGTACTAACCTATTAACAAGTTGCCACAATGACAGTTGCTTGTTTTCTTCTGTTTTTGGTTCCAGTAAGGCAGAAAATCAATATTCTCATAATTGGATGGGACAAAATCCAAAGTCAATATTTTACCGTGGGGAACATGAAGCCTGAATACGAGACAGAGGGGAGGCACCAGGGGGACACACTCCCTAGCGGCGCCGGTTGGGCCCAGCCACGCCTGGGGGTGCAGCCGCCCTGGTGGACCCCCTGCCTAGCCTCTTCACCTATAAAGCCCCCCCGATGCCTAAACCCTAAGCACCCAATCAATATTCCACAAAACTGTCTGTAGCCGCCGCCACAATCATCCCTAGATCGGGGGGATCTGAAGCTCTTCCCGGCACCCTGCCGGAGGGGAGATCATCCTGGAGGCCTTCTTCTTCACCATGCCAGCCTACGGTATGAAGCGTGAGTAGTTCCACGTTGGACTACGGGTCCATGTAGTAGCTAGATGGTTGTATCTCCTCCTTGTGCTTTCATGTCTAGATCTTGTGAGCTCCGTTCATGATCAAGATCTCATCTATTTATAATCATGCATGTTGTCTTTGCAGGGATCCAATGGATACTGATATTACTATGTCAGATTGATTAATTATTTTGTCTTACTGATTCTATCATGTCTGTGTTGTTTGTGATCTTGCATGCTCTCCGTTGTTAGTAGTTATCTTGGCCAAGTAGTTGCCAGTGACTCCAAGAGGGGGTATTAATGCTCGATAGTGGGTTCATGCCTCTACTTAATCAAGGGAAGTGACAGAAATCTCTACGGTTGTAGATGTGCTGTTGCCACTAGAGAGAAAACAATGGTCTCTTGTTCATGTAACAAGTGGATTGTTTACCAACTACGGTGACCCAGCATACCACTTCATGGTGTAGTACACTATAGTCGTTGACATAACACCAATGGTACACCGTTCCATCCGCATTATATCCCTCAGAGTGGTACAACAGAAACATCACGGGTCCAAGACAACACTTTAGATTACATATAACATATTACAAAATATCCAGAAAACTTCCTCAAACAGTGAGGAATATTATACAGAAATAACCAGAAAGATCCATTCAGAGTTACTTTAGCAGTACTACTATTAATATATGTATAAGGCTTGAAAGTACTACTATAGTAGTGTTCTACAGAAGTAGGTTTTAGATTTTAGGAGTTTTATTTATATTCTATGCTTCAGCTTGTCTTCGATAGATTTTGATAAGGTCTTTGACTCTGTTGATCTCCCTTAGATATCTTCAACTCTTCAAGTGACTTATTTCCTGGAAACGTCATTGGTTTCTCTGAGATATAGCAAGGGTTAAGAAGATACGTTGAGTACGAGTGTACTCAGCAAGTTCACTAATAGAGAAGTATTTGATGCACTATCTACAGCCATAGACCATAGGTCGTAGGCAATGCAAGTTTTCGTAAAATTTTTTCAAAGGTTGCTTTTATTCTGAAAAGCTATGTCCATCAGCCTTCACGGGTTTACCAGAACTTTCATGGAGTTCCTTTCCCGTGGCGTTCGCAGCTCCTTCCCGGAACAGGGAGTAACAAGTTATAGTTCTTACACTCTGCATAGGTGCGTCACTTTACCCATGAGAGATCTTAGCTTTGTTGCACATCCGAGTTATAGGCTCGTTCACACTTCCTTGGTATGAGTCCCAGACTAAGATCCAAGCCAATCACTGTCCTTCTCCGCGACCCCTCATACACCACAATTGTTGGATGTCCAAACTCAAGGTAGACTTTTCCCCGTATAAAACTTCTATACCTTAGTTGGATACACACAACAACCATTAACACTAGTAATCTGTCTTTTGTAAGCCCAGATCCACGGTAGACTTCCCCCGTATAAAACGGATATACCCATGATATGCAACTTACAAATGCCCAGAACAATGTCCAATGCATGCGAAAGGGAGCCGGTCCATCTGACTTCTCCATCCCATTCCAAATCTCATGGTTAACGTGTAATATACGATGCAAGAATCACTGGCGACATTGGTTGTTAAGTCCTAGATGATATACTCCTAAGTAGTGGTATTCCAACTACCAGGTTTAATAGATTAGCTGATCACCCTGGATCAGTAACCAATAGTTCACATTATTATCAAAAATAGTATTTTCTGACCTTTTTGAAATGCAGGTGATGACAACACTGGATTTACAAAATACTTTATAGAAAATAATCAAAGGACATGAGCAAGTTTGAACTTGCCTTTTGTGATTGCAACATTATGCACTCACGGTCTTCGAGATAATAGAAGATCCCATATCTGAAATCATCATCATTGGTCCAGTAAGGACTAATGTTTAAAGAAGCAAGATGCCACGTAAATAATGCTATGCAATTTTATAGTTCCCAAAGTGAAACCCTTAGTATTTTGAATAAGTTGATCTTGGGTATCTTCTTTAAGATTGGGTTTATCTTTAAGTTTATTTCATAAGCAATGACATTGATAAGGAACTTAAGTGTTAACAATCCAAAATATACAAGTTCAGATATATTAATGTGATTAATGATTAATTGTTATCTGGTGACTAGGATAAGAAGTCCTTGGGTTGAGTTCTTAAGAACTAAAGAAACTATTATAGATTTGTTTGTGTGAAGTGGCAAAAAGAATAACATTTGAAGAAACTAGTATTTAGTTAAGTTTAATTAGTCTTAAGGGTTATTAGGTTATACATTAGGGTTGGTGATGGTTATGAATGATGTTAAGTTATCATATTTTAATTGATGGTACAAGGGACCAAAGTTAACTTTAAAAACATGAAGTGAATTTTAAGATATAATGAGTTTTAGAATATCATCTAGTTTTAGGGTTTTGAGAAATATGATTATGGATGATCCCTTTTAATTTAAGTGAAAGATGAGTTTACAACATGCATCTTATTCATGGGAGCATAATTAGATGATCTTATAAATTTGTTAGGGTTTATAATCATTTTAAGAGTGATTAAGAGATGAATATTATTCATCATCTTATACATCAGTGATATATAATATTTATTGAAAAGGAGTTTTATTTGAATTTAAGATTTAATAAAAGTATTTAAAAGTTAATAGTTATACTTAAGTTTTATTATGAATTATGATTATGGAATTAGACTTAATAATTAACTTTAAAGGATTTAGTGTTTTAGAAGTAAATGTGATTATTTCTTTCTTAGGAAATAATTTTAAAAAATTAACAAAATGAGTTTTATTATCTAGGATTATTAAAATGTTCTTGAATATTATACATAGTATTTTTCTAGTAAAATATACTTATTAAAGATCTTAATATTGAATTTTCTTTATTTTTAAGTATTATCTTTATTTTCATAAAAATCTTTAAAGAATTAAGTGTTTTTTAAAAATTTGCTTTATATTTTATTTGTAAAACTTTAAGTTAGTATTTTTATAAAATAGTAGAGTTATTTTTATACACAAAAATGATTTTTATTTATTTTTAGGAGTTTTTCTTATTTTATGAAATTTTACTTAGGATTTAATGATTTTAAAATTTATGTGTCGTATATTTATTTTAAATAAATAAAGTTATATTTTTATTAGATAGATCTTATTTTTATGAACATTTTGAAATATTATATGTATTTTTAGGATTTTTCTATAATTTTTTTATGGCTAAAAATGTTTAAAGGTTATTTTGGTAATTTATTTATTTTACTTTTATTTCATTTCTTATTTTATTTAATTTAGGCTGTTTTGGGTTGGGTACATGGGCTGGCCCAGTTTGGGATCTGGCCCAACCATCTCACCCCGACCCTTCTCTCTTCCTTGTATCACACGCAGACACACCACGCACGTCCTTGACCTCGATTCCCCTCTCTGGTTCGTCTGCCTCACCCGCTCATGCCGTCGCCGCTCTCACCGGCCAACGCCGGCCAAGTCCGACGCCATCCATTGCTGTCGTGTGCTGGCGCTGGCTACTTCCCCCTCTTCCTTTCTCCTGGCTGATTCGATTCAATCGCTGCCTCGCACGCATCTGGCCGAAACCCTAATTCCGCCCTGGTGGTGCTGCTGTTTGGCTACGACACTCGCCGCACTGCAGACGTTGCCGAAATGGCTTGGCGCGGTGCAGGTGCTTCGGTGCCCACCGTGCTGCCGTGCTGCTGCACCCGTGGCCTCTGCTTCCTCTTCGGCGAGCTAGGACTCGCCCCAGGTAGGTGTTCCTGGTACCCCCCTCTCTTCTTTGTGACCAGCCTTTGTGCTGATGATTTTGGTTGACAACTATGCTATGGTTGTGTGCTGCTGATCCATTGCTAGTTAAGATTCCTTTATTTGGATGAATAAATGTCCAATTGGTACACTATTTGATCTATGGATCGGTTTGTGGTAATTGATTTATTGGTTCACATCTGGTGAATATCTGTGACTTGTTGAGATATCTTAGCTCTGGTTTGATGCTCAATTGACATGCTTGGTTTACTTGTGATGATATCAAGGCCCTATTTTAATTCTTTACCCTATGATTAAATGATGAGATACTATGGCAAGAGTAGGTTTATACTACTCTTAATTTGGGTAGAAATTGATCTGAGAAACCCTTCTGGATGATTACAGTAGACATGAAAATTCAAACCATTGGTTTGGATTTTATCTGGTTGGGATACTTGCTCATCTGATCATTTGCTAGTTCATGTTGACAGTTAAGAACTATTGATACTAATTTCTAGTTGAGTTGGTTAGGAAAATGATTTGGAAATCATATTTGTTTGAAATTATTATTGGATGGTGAATGCCATATGACAATTAGCTCTGAGTGTGTTAAGATATGCACTCCTCTGCCAGGGATAATAGCAGTACACTAAATGATTCCTCGCCTATTAGCTAGGAAAATGATTTGAATTTATTTGCAAGTAAGATTTGGTGATCATGTTTGTATGTTGTCAACATGACAGTAATTGATCACATGATTCCTAACTATTATGTTAGAAAGATGATGCAAGGATTTAGTTTGTTTGATGATAGATGATATACAAGCATGTGTACTTGCTGATGTTGCTAGTGTAAATTTTTAGTGATCTTTGTGGATTGGAATTTGCTACTGTGGTGCCTCAGTTGAGTGTGCATAGTAGAAATCCATTGTTACATGATCTACTATACCTGCCCCTGTCAATGATGCAAAGACTAAGACATATTGTTGGTAGAAAAGAACAAATATTTATTTTGGTGGCCCCCATTCTCTGTGATGAACTTGCATAGCATTTCTATGCAAACTGAGAGAACCTCCTCCTCCAATCCTCCTAAATGATCATTTAGTTGAAGGGTAGAGGAGTGGATTTGATGTGGATTATTCCCTTGTTTTACCAAGATGCTTATGCCAGAAGATAATACAGATGCTTAAATATAAACCTGTTTCCTGTAGATTGGTTGCTACCCCATGGCTGGTATGCTGGTAGTTGTTCTTGATCAACTACTAATTGATTGGATGGCTTGCTCCACCTTCACACCTTGTTGCTATTGGCTTTCAACTTAAGCTGTTGTTTATCCTTCTCCTAGTGATCCTGATCTTCTCCTGTGCTCCTAATACAACTGTGGCATGGCCTTGCTTTCCCCCTTGTCCTAGCTCTTGGATGGCTCTAGAAAGCACCCAGAGCTGTGGTATATATTTTCTGTTGTTTTGATCTGGTACAAGCTAGGACTACTTATGGTGTTCTTGAGTGAGGATGTGGATGTGATGAAACTGGTGAGGTGCTTGGGTGGTGTTCTTGGATAAGTGTGGTGGAAATGGAGTAGCTAGCTTTGCTACTACGGTTGGCTTCTTCCTTTTCTATATCTGGTGCTCTCCCTGAGGTGTTGACAACACATCAACTACATGTGGTGTGTAAGCTGCTTACAGTTGGGGCCCATATGGTGCAGGTTTCCATCTATGGGACATGTGCCTATGGATGAGTTTGGTTGGAAGATATTTTCTATGGATCACTTTGGCTGGAAGTTTCGTATTATCTTGAATTGATTTAATAATTTGATGTTGCCAAGTGGATTACTAGAGTTGGTAATGCCATCTAGCTTATCTTGGGCTGAGGACCTTATTGGCTTAAACATAATCTGTTTAGTTGATTTAGTGCTAAACATGGTTATTCTTTTTTATTATTGTTGCTCCTTTCTTTTTAATTGATTTTAACTAGGCTTAAGAGCGTGCCATAGTATGCTAGTTGTTGCCTGATGATACAAATGATCAAATCTGTGCTGGTTTCTTTGGGCCTTAACTTTGCCTCTCAAAATCAAGTGTATAACTCACAGATCAAAATTTCTACTTATGGTCTAGATTGGGTGGTACCCTCCTAGGTCATTAGTGGATTTTGGTAGTTCTTACCAAAATCCCTAAGCTATTTTCATATATCAAATTGTCTCACCTATGGTGGGGCAAACATTTTAACATTAAAACAATGTTTCTTTCTTTATTGTTTATTTTATAGGAATGAAGATCAAGAAGAAGAAGAGAAGCTTAGTTAGATTTTATTTTTAATCTTGTTGTAATTTCCCTTTTATTGACACGTGGAAAGATTTTGTATTATTATTGTGTTTGTAAATAATAAACTATTTATTTATTAATTCTTCCATTGTAAATCCTAATTGTAAAGACAATGTCATATATAAAGAATTTATTTATCCATTGTCAAATAATACTATATGCATATTTATTTATATTAATAAAGAATCCTTTTTATATTATTTATGTAATCATTTTATTTAAAGTTATTATATATTTCCAATTCCTATTTGTGAATTTTATAAATTCATTTGAATTTCATATTTGAAATTCAAATACATGTTTGAACAAATTTTCTGTGAAACAAAGAATTCTACAAAGGTCATCTCGAAATCTATCGCACTTGCTCCGAAGTTTCCTTCAGTACAAGAGAGATCCCGATCCCTCTGTAGCTCTTTTAGTTTTGCGTGAAAATTCCCCGGATTTTCTTATGCATGAATGCAATGCACAAACCTGTGTCCTCTCTATTTCTAGGTGCTAATCCTAGGATGTTACACCTTACACACTTTGCTTAAAGCAGTTGTCTATTGCTTGCAACTTAATACTGGAGGGGGTTCGGATGATAACCCGAAGGTGGACTTCTAGTCATAGATGCAGTTGGATGGTGGTCTATGTATATTGTTGTATTGCCCAATCGAATCTCATAGGATCTTTGTTTCTAGTATTGCATTGTTATGCCTTGATCAGTCCTGTCAATTGCCCTGCTGTAATTTGTTTACCCTTCATGCCATGTTTGTTTATCTAAGGAGAGCACCTCTAGTGAACTATGGACCCCGGTCCAATATTTACCATTGATACATCTTCCGCTGTTACTGTTTACTTGCTGTGAACCATCATTACCGTCCACACCATGCAGTTAATCCTTTGTTACAGCAAACCGGTGAGCTTGACAACCTCACTGTTTGTTGGTACAAAGTCTTGAGTTTGTGTTGTGCAGGTCTCCAAGTTGCTAGCAACACCTTTGAGCCGTTTCCTTCCTCCTACTGGTTCGATAACCTCGGTATCTTACTGAGGGAAACTTGCTGCTGTGCTCATCACACCTTGCTCTTGGGGTCTTCCAACGAAGCGCCTACACCGCGCCATCAACCTCACCTGAGATAACCACTGCAAGGCATGCCGAGTCATGTTCTCCTTCAGCATAACGACTCTCTAGAGAGGAGAAACTAGCCTAGAACGACATGGCCTATTGATGTCTACGCACTTCTATTCTTGTATACAATTGTTGGGCCTCCAAGTGCAGAGGTTTGTGGAACAACAACAAGTTTCCCTTAAGTGGATTACCCAAGGTTTATCGAACTTAGGGAGGAAGTGGTCAAAGGTATTCCCTCTCAAGCAACCCTGCAATCAAGATACAAGAAGTCTCTTGTGTCCACTACACACCCAATATAGGTGCACTAGTTCGGCGAAGAGATAGTGAAATACAAGTGGTAACGGTGCCATAAAAGAGCTTGATGGTGAGGCAAAGACTAAAGGAAACAAGAAGGAAGCAGGCAAACATGCAACAGATCTAGTAGGAAATGGTGTTTCAATGCTTAGAAACAAGGCCTAGGGATCATACTTTCACTAGTGAACACTCTCTCATATAAATATCCTCTCTTCATGATACTACTCTTAACTACTCTCGGGTTGGACACTCTAATCCAAGGTAGGGCTATAACAGCACACCTCAAAGTCCGCCTTCCCCAATCTAGATAACCCCACACTGTCACCTTGAGCACTAGATGGTTCCAATAAACACCACAATTTCATAGAGACATCCAACTCCAAATATAACTCATAACAAATATTCAATCTAGCCAAAGTGCCACACACACGGTATGCCCGCTGTCACTTTCACACATGTGGGGAAAAGCATAGATCTATTAAAGCACAAAGAGTATTTATGTAGAGTCAAGCCTAAGTGCCACCATGGCATGCACGCTGTCCCTTTCACACACATGGGGAGAGAAGAGATCTAATGAAGCACTTGAGTAGCAAGGTAGATCTACTTGATTATAAAGCTCATGACCACAACAAGATCATGCATAGAGAGAGAGAGATGAACACATAGCTACCGGTAGAGCCCTTAGCCCTGAGGAAGAACTACTCCCTCATCATCATGGGAATCAGCAACGGTGATGGAGATGGTGGTGGAGATCAATTGAGATGGCTCCGGGGGCACTTCCCCGTCTCGGCAAGATGCCAGAATAGAGACTTTCTGTCCCCCGAATCTCCCCTTCAGTGGTGGTGGCGCAGCAAAGGTTTTCGTTGATTTCTTCTGGATGCCCTAGGGTTTTCTCATCAGGGGGCTCTTATAGGCGAAGGGGGAGGCCGAGGAGGTGGCCAGGGGGCGCACACCCTCCCTAGGCGCGGCCTAGGGTGGGCCCGCGCCCAGGGGGGTCTGGCCACCCTCTAGCCCCCCCCGGCTCTGTTTCGTGGTTCCATGTTGCTCCAGGAAAATTATTGACTTTGGCTTTTGTCCCGTCCAATTCTGTGAATATTGATTGTCTGCCTTTCTGGAACCAAAAATAGAAGAAAACAGGCAACTGGCACCGTGGAAACTTGTTAATAGGTTAGTTCCAGAAAACATATAAAAACACCTCAAAGTGTAGACAAAACATAAGACAAATGATACAAAACAAGCATGGAGCATCAAAAGTTATAGATACTTTTCCGACGTATCAAGCATCCCCAAGCTTAACTCCTGCTCGACCTCGAGAAGGTAAGTGATAAAAAGAATAATTTTTGAGGTGACATGCACCCTCACAATAAAGATCCAACCATTTGCAAGCATTGAAAGCTGGGATCAAAGAACTCTAAACATGTGCATGAAAGAATGGAGTTCTAACAATAGGACATAGTAACTATGCATGCAACATGAAAGTCTACAAACAAAGATCATGAATAGCATGCATTGAAAAACGTTTGTTTGTTTCACATACAGAAAACATAGCATAGTGGCAATCAACTTGTACCTCATAGAGTAGCAAATAGATGCATAGGACACCTTCAAAGTTCACAAGGATGACTAGAAACAAATAGCACAAGAACAAGTAATATCACAATATGCATTAATCAATAAGCTTTGGAATACTGCACACATAATGACAACTATGCTCTCTTAATGGTGCCTAAAGTTAGAAGGTGGAGACTCAATAGTGGTGGAATAAAGGCCTTTTTGTAAAGGAAGCAGGGATTACAAGTTTCAAAAAGAGTTTCCAAAAATTATGGTACTTGTTAGCTTTCAGCCCTCATTGCCCCTATCATAAGCATCTTGAAGTGGTTAAGGTTAAAGTGGAAAAGCTGGAGTATATGCTTGACGAAGTATAAGTTGGCAATCACAAGTCCCTTGAATATGAGGGCCACACCTCATGGATACTCAACTTCGGGCCCAGGAAAGTTCTTGTCACTATAAGTATTTGCATATCATTTAAGAACCGCCAACGGGGTACCCCTTGCACATGGTACATGAGCTTTCCCATAACCAAAATGTGGTGACCCAGCATACCACTGCATGTTGTAGTATACTATAGTCGTGGACATAACACTCACGGAGTACCATTCCGCAAATATTACATCCTCAGAGTGGTACAACAGAAACAAAGCGGGTCCACAACATACATTATCATTATTACAACCAGAAATTTACATGACGACTTTGAGATCCTCCTAGGTCCATAGAGGTATCCAGATGAATCAGGGCTAAACTATAATAACTCTGAGAACAAGATAACAAAGCAAACTAAACTTTAAGGTTTATACGAGATTTAATATACAGAGAGGATAGGGATCTATGCTATTGGACTAGATCACTATATATGATACATCTACACTTCAGATACGTCGGTTTCCATTCCATAGATTTTTTCGTAATTGTTCCCTTCGACGCTTCCGGATACTTCTGGTTCTTCATAGCGGAATTCTTCTTGGTCTTCAATTGGATATAGTATTTCCTCTTCCTGATCGCTAATGTCTTCAGAATATAGCAAGGGTTAAGAAGATACGTTGAGTACGAGCGTACTCAGCAAGTTCACTATAAAGGAGTGTTTGATGCACTATATCTATAGCCACATACCATAGGTCGTAGGCAATGCAAGTTTTTGTAAACATTTCTTCAAAGGTTGCTTTTATTCTGAAAAGCTATGTCCGTCAGCCTTCACGGGTTTACCAGAAATTTCATGGAGTTCATTTCCCGCCGCGTTCGTAGCTCCTTCCCGGAACAGGGAGTAACAAGTTATAGTTATTACACTCTGCAGAGGTGCGTTACTTTACCAATGAGAGACCTTAGCTTTGTTGCACAACCAAGTTATGATCTTGTCCATACTTCCTTGGTATGGGGCCCAGTCTAAGATCCAGGCCAATCACTGTCCTTCTCCGCGACCCCGCATACACCGCAATTGTTGTATGCCCAAACTCAAGGTAGACTTTTCCCCGTATAAAACGGCTATACCTTAGTTGGATACACACAACAACCATTAACACTAGAAATCTGTATTTTGTAAGCCCAGATCCACGGTAGACTTTTCCCCGTATAAAATGGCTATACCCACGATCTGCAACTTATAAATGCCCAGAACAGTGTCCAATGCATGCGAAAGGGATCCGATCCATCTGACTTCTCCGTCCCATTCCAAATCTCATGGTTAACGCGTAATATACGCCACAAGAATCACTGGCGATATTGGTTGTTAAGTCCTAGGTAATATGTTCCTTTACCACCGGAACTTTCATAGTAGGTTATTACCTCCTGGTAAATAACCTATAATCATATTATTATGAAAATAGTGTTTTCTGACCTTTTTGAAATGCAGGTGATGACAACACTAGATTTGTAAAATACTTTACTAAAAATAATCAAAGGACATGAGCAAGTGTGAACTTGCCTTGATATAGCGGAGTATTGTAGTCGAATGTCTCGACTTGACCCTGGACCTCGGGTTCTACAAAAATACCATCATTGCCCAGTAAGGACAATGTTTAAAGAAGCAATATGCTGTTATGCATAAGTAATGAGATGCATGTTGTAAAACCTTAAGTAATTCCCCAACATTACATGTGAGTTGGATTTAGATGATTTGTTTAGGATGTGAGTTATCTTTAAGTTTACTTCATAAAGGAGTGTAGTTGTAAGGGTTTTTGGATAACATATAAGACATGAAAGTAATGTACAATTGTAATACAATTCTAAGATTGGGTGGTATCATGTAATCATTACAAGTTTTATGATTTAATTTTGTTATGGCTTAAAAGAAATGGTATAGTGTTTCTTTTGGAAGTGGCAAAAAGAATAACATTTGAAGAAAATATTATTTATGTTAAGTTATTCAACTCTGAAGATTAATAAGATTAAAGTTATGGTTTTTGATAAGGTTTAAATGATCTTGAGCCAATATATATCTAGCTTATGATATATCATACCAAAGTTAACTATAAATATATAATTGGACTTGATATATAACATTTATGGCATTAACAACAATTAGGGTTTTTCCTAAGAATAATGAAGTTTAGTATTAAAGACTTAAATCTAGCATATTTAATATTTATAGATTATACTATAAGACTTTACTATATAAGGAAAATAGGTGAATTTATTTTATACTAACTTTAGTGAATATCAAGTCTGCTAAATTTGATTATATATTATTTGAGATCACTTTCTTCTAATATAAGTTAATGATTTGCAAAACTAAATTTGCAAATCTAGGACTTATAATTGGTTAAAGATTTTAAAGGAATATTATAAAATTGATTGTTTACATTTGGATAGTATCCTAAACTATAATTATGGTTTTAGACTATTTAGAGTTAAAAGATTATGTTTTGATGATGATTATTTCTTACTTAGGAAATAATGTTAAATAATTAACAAGGCAACTATCTCATTTTAACAATTGAAGATATATGATCTAAGAATTTTAAAATGTTTTTGGAATAATATATTTAGTATTATCCTAGTAAGTATTCTTACTTAAAATCTTAAAATTGAATTTTATTTTATTTTAGGTATTATCTTGATTTTTTTATAAAATTTCTCAATTATTGAATGTCTTTAAATATTTGTTTTAAGTTTTATTTGTAAAATTTTAAGTTAGTATTTTTAATAGATAAGAGATTTCTTTTCATGTATGAAAGTGATTTTTATTTATTTTTAGGAATTTTATCAATTTATTAAATTTCATTTAGTTATTTAAGGGTGTTAATACTTATTTGTATTTTATTAAACTAAAATAAATATGATTATATTTTTCTTAGGTGGATATTATTTCAATAAACATTTTGATGTATTAAATATATTTTTAGGATTTTCCTACATTTTCTAGAGATAAAATTGTGTAGAGGGGTATCTTGGTTATTTCCTTATTTTAGCTTATATTATTATTATCATTATTTTTATTAGAACCTGTTTGGTTTGGTAATAAGAACGGCCCGGCCTGGCCCAGCCAGGTCTGGCTCGGGGTCAACACGACCACGCCCTAATCTTCCTCGCTCACGCGCATACACAGAGGCAATTCCCCATCTTCTTCCATTCGACTCCACCGTCGCCGGCGCCGGCGCCTGCTCCCCACGGCCCTCACCAGCCACATCCAACTACGCCGCTTGCCATCTGGCCTCCCCTCAGTCCTCTCCTTCTATTTCCATGTGCCTTGAGGTCATTCTATTTCCCTGCGCGAGCCTCTGTGAAACCCTAGCCGCGTGACTTGGGTCGGCTGGCGCGGTACCAGCACCCTCCCGGCTGATCTTCCCTGACGGCTACGAGTTCCTCTACTAGGACCGCACTACCTTGTCGACTCCTTCGAGCTTCTGCTCGAGCCCGCCGCTCCCGGCCCCTCCTGGTTCTTTTGGTGCTTCTACTTCCTCCTTCTAGAGTTGACCAACTTCTTGATGCTGGTAGGATGGCAAGATTATTGCATCCCCAGTGTCTACGACTCGCTGCTCTGGGTTTGATTTCTATGGTTGATGTTACGGTGATGGTCTGCTAGTGCTGCTGTCGACGGGACGACAGTGACGTCGTCACCGCAACCTCGCTGCTGCGATGCGTCCAGGCTTCGTCACGCCTCTGCTCCAGGTGCTTGGCACCCCTGGTGAGTTTTATTGTGACCGGCCTTCGAGCCGATGACTGTGCTCGGTGGCCTGGAGTGTTGCTTGAGCTTGTGTTGTTGTGGAACAAGCCTCTTGGATTTGATATTCAGCTTGAGCTATTTATGCTTCTGGTTGGGTACTATGTATAAGTAGCTTGCAGTAATTTTCCTTGAGCTGTGATGTTGGTTGTAGTGTGGTGGTCTCCTGTACATGTGCCATGCCCATGGTTTTTTTAGTTAAACTACTGGTTACTATTTAGATTATTTGACCTGACTTTGCTCTAATTTGGAACTTGGGAAAAAGAATCTGACTCTATGTCCTTGTTGATAGTAAAATGGTGTATATATTTGATTCCTCGATTCTTTTACAAGGAAGATGATAAATCTGTTTTAGCTAGAATTATTCAGTGGTTGATTAATGTGATGATACTCCCTAATGGCTTCTGTGCATAAGACTGCCACTGTGGTGTCTCCATTTTGGAAGGTGCACAATGGTAGATCTTGTGTGCATGATTTGTTGTTAGCTGGATTGACAAGACACGATTGTGGTTGGTCATCATAAGTATTCTTTAACTGATATGTTGGAATATAAATCGAGTGATGATACTTGCAACTAATTGATTCCTAGACTTTCTTACTAGGGAAATGATAAAAAATGTCTTGTTTGAACAATCTTAATGACTAGCTAATATGGAAACTAACCTTTGTGGCTTCTGCTGCCCTAGGCTGCTGCTGTGGTGCCTCCAATCTTGGAGTGTGCACAGTGGTAGCCCAGGTAGCATGATTTGCTGTTGGGAATCACTACAATGATGTAGTTGATGTTGAAAAAAAATAAAGATTTAGCTCATGATGCAAAAGGCTGAAGCTAAATTGGTTAGTTAAAATGATTAAGTGTACCATTGTGGTGCCTCCCCTAGGAGTGTGCACAGTAATAGGGATGAATGATCATGATGTGATTTTCAAAGATGCTCAATCTAAAATCAAGATAGTATGATGAGAACAAACACTAAGGTTTAACCTTTTGTTTCTTGTGTTAATTAACTGAGTGGCTTCTGTTGCCATTAGATCTACTGCTGTGGTGCCCCCTTGAGGTGTGTGCACAACAGTGGATCTAATCAGCATGATCTGCTGATTTACCCCTGCCAATGATGCATAAGCCGAGGCCCAATTATGCTCTATGATGATTCTAGCATAGCTGTTCTATGCTACACTGAGAGCCTTTTCTCCCTAGATGATTAGCTTTCTTGAAATGATAAGAACTGGTACTACATAGATCTGGTACCAACCTGTTGTTTGTGTGTGATCTATGGACTACTGGAAATCTTGATCTTCTTGAGTTACTATAACTTCCCTGCTACTAACAGTCTGCTTCTCATCAAGCTGCTGCTAATCTTGATCTCCTCCTTGTCCTAGCTCCTGGATGGCTCCACTGAGCAACCAGAGTTAGGGATGTGGTGGTGATCTGGGTGAGTCTTGTGGTGTTATGAGAGCAGTTTGTTCTTGAGGTGTGATAAACAGAAAGAGAGTAAGAAGATGGTTGATGTGCTAACTAGTGGTACTAGTGAGTGCTACGGTTGTGCTCTCCCTTTTGTGCTCCATGTGAAGCTTCTTGTGTTGACACCACATTACTTGCATGCTGTGACTGTGCTGCTGTCAAGTGGGACCCCTGGGGTTCAAGTTTCAATAGAGGGATATTTATTGGGATGGATCAACTCGGCTGGTTGCTATTATCTCAAGTTTGGCTTTATTTTTGTGATGCCAAGTGGAATGGATTCCTTTACTATTCTTCCAAGGTGAAACTTGCCCCTTTTATCCACTGCCAATGAGGTTGTTCTGAGGCAAAACATTCTGATAAGAACAGATATTCTTTTGGTGAAACTTGCCCCATTTAAATATGCTCAATGATGTGACAAAACAGTGCATCTCACTGTTACTACTGAGAGTATTAATATTAACCCCTAATCCCTTTCTTCTGTCTGTTAGTAATTTGTTTGCAGGTACTAATAAATAATACATGAGGTCAAGTAGATAGTAATTCTAGCTTAGGTTTTTATCTAATGTAATCTTCTTATTTTTATTGTAATAACAATGCAACCCTTCTATATTTTATTAAAGTTTTTTATCTTTATTTGTAACTATTCATCTATGTAATGACTTCTAATTACTTGTATTCTTTTATTCTTTGTAGTATTAAATAAAGATTTCTTCTTATTTGATTTTCTTTGAATTACATTAATGTATGTGATTTCTTTATTCCATTTACTTAATTGTAATTTACTTTTATTCTTTTATTGTAAAAGAACAATGTAATATTTCATGTATTCTTATCAATAAAGAATTATTTTATACCATTATTTTAATTATTTCTTTTTACTTAGTTAAAGTATTATTATTCCTGAACTTCTAAATTCAAATTTGAATTGAATTTGGATATTCAAAGTAGAGTTCAAATTCTACCCCTCCACAAACACAAATAATACCTAAAGGTCATGTCAAAATCTATCGCACTCACTGAGATGGCTAATTTCTAATCCATCAAAGCAAGAGAGATTCTGATCGCTCTAGGGTTTTAGTTTGCGAAAAATTTACCCGAATTTTCAGATGCATGCATGCAGATGCACAAAATCCTAAATCTACCCTTCGTTTAGTCCTAAATGCTAGGATTTTACAGACTTCCCCCCTTAAATTAAACTTCGTCCTGAAGTTTGTGGTTTTTTGTTCATGAAGATTTCAGATAAGCTCGTCTTGAGTTTTCTTCTTTCCTCATAGTTTCTTGTCTTCCCAAAATGATGTTTTTAGTAAACCCAGCATTCCTTGAGTTTACTTTTAACCTTGATTCAGTTATGGTTAATGACTAATGCTAAATTTAGACTTTCTCCCGAAACTTCATGAAATTGCTTTTGACCTTAAACACCATTATTAACGAAGAACTACTGATGCTAAGCATACCTATTATAGCCTTGCCGGTGTTGTTCCATCCGAAGTCTCCACCTTTTGATGGTAATCCTTCCCCTCGAGTAACCAACATGTTGGGACATTCAGATCTCTTATGTCCATCCAGACCACACCTATAACACACCTTATCGGTTTTCCAACAATTCCTGCTTAGGTGACCTGAAGTTCCACACTTATTGCATATGATTTGTTTCTTTCATTTTGATGCCTCATGTTTTTATGTACCATTTGTGGATATGAATCTGGGCATAAAACTTAAGTTTGATGTTGACTCTAGAGATTGAATCTTCTTTGGTTCCCTTATAGCTCTTTTCTTGGCTAATTTGTTCCTCTCTTCCACTAGCATCTTGTAATCATCCTCAAAAGTAATTGCTACATTAACCAGCTCTTGGAAACGTCATGTTGAAGCTCCTCGTATTTTCATCTTCATATAAGGGTTTAGTCCTTCCAAGAACCTTCTCTTGCGCTTCTCCTCCGTATTTACCTCATCAACTGCATAACGAGATAATTGACTAAACTTGCTAATATATTTCATCACCATTTCGTCATTTTGCCTTAAATCCTTGAATTCTCTCCTCTTAAATTCCATAATGCTCTCTGGAAGATGATACTCACAAAACTTCCGCTTGAATTCTTCCCAAGTGATTATCTCTTCTAGTGTGAGCATGGCTAATTGATTTTCCCGCCAATTTGCGGCAGGTCCTGATATAATAAATGTTGCATAACGTAACTTCTCCTCATCAGTGCATCCAACTGTTTTAAGCTTCCTTTCTGTATCCATCAGCCAATCCTCCACATCCATAGGTTCTGGTGCAGATGCAAAAGGACTTGGTTTGGCGAAATCAGAAAGATTTACTCTGATATCTTTGTTTTCCTCTTCGGGTCCACTTCGTCTGAGTATCTCCTGCATGAACTTATTCTGATACTCTTGCATCATTTGCATGTATTGTATGAAATTCTCCTCTGTCAACAGACGAGTTGATGGTCCAATTGCGGGTACATCCTCATTACTTTCCCTCTGCTTAGCTTCTTGCTCCATACGCTGTCCTTCAAACCCAGCTTCTACTCCCGTATCCATACCCTCTCTAGTCCTGTTACATAAAGTGAATACACATACTTACATCATGCATATGTTTTCTGAGCTCAACTCTATGCACAGTGCTAGTCACACAAGGAAATCAAGAACCAAATCCAAATAACAACCAAACCTATACCATATCCATGGTTTTTATAAGCTATTACAAACAATCCTCACCATTATGGCTTAACTCTCAACTAATTCATTACTCGTATATTGCAAGACCTCACTTACTCACATGAGCATACTCTCACTTATTATGTCATGCCTCACAAACACTACAATACACATTACTGGATATGTACCTTATTTAAGCCCTCTACTTCGGTGGATTGTCTCTTCTTACTTTTCTCCCTCTTCTTAGTACTTCCTGGAATTCCGTCCATGATGACGTGACGTCCGACGACTACCCTCTAGAGTATATAAACATCCAAAGGATGCGCACTCTTGATTAGAAGTGCTTAGATTGAGGTTAGCCATTGGCAAATGACTATAAAATGTGTGATCTTCCGTGGAATTCTCATGTCCACCTTAAAACGCACTTTCAAAGCAAGATGTATTTTCTGCTTTTCCTTGATTCAGTCATACATATAGATGTAATAACTGTCAATGCCTTCTTCCATGTCAATAGGATTGGTACTACCCCCATATGGATCATAGGTTCCATGCTAATCCTACTGGTTTCTACTCCTTTATTAGGATCACAGGGCATAGGATTCTCCTTGGTTCCAGTCTAAGATTCTACCCCCCACCCATCGTAATTCCAAACTGGAATACTTGGATTGGATGTTTCTTGAGTTCCCTGTTTTGTTTTATACTCGTCCATGGTCTACATGTTTATAAGGCCCATTCTGATAATTAGGCATAAGTTTCGGACTATGGTCCCTCAAATTCATTCTCTTCATACACCTCTTTTGAAAAGACTGTTCTAAGATGCCTAGCTTCTCTATCTGACTCCTTTTTTTTGCATTCTATTGCTTTAGTAGGATCAACATAATCCTCAAGGTTGTATCCAACTCCTGGAGTAGAACCTTAATGTGTGTCATGATAGGTATTTAATAATGTCCTATTATGATCTATGTATTCGGAAGCTAAGGTAGATTTAGTCTACACAAATACAACATGATCCAACTTAAGTTCCGAATTTATGGAATCTTGAGGTATAGTAGCATAAGTACTATCTACCAATTTCCTTGGATTCCTGATTATTGCTTCTAAAACTACAATTTGATACACCGCTGCCATACATATCATCTTCCCAGTTGACATCTCTTCACTTATCCCCAACTTTTTGGTAAGATAAGCACTACATGGTACTTAACTAACACCTTCCCATAATGGAAACTAGAAACCTTGACGAAAAGTCGAGATTTGCAATTCCATATTCCATAAAATTGTCTCAAAAGTTCTGTCCAATCACCTACATAGTCCTCTAAAGTCCTATAAATCACTTAAACATTCTGGTTTGAGTACCGAGATGCCATTCCTTACCATAGGTAAGAGATTATAATTAGTCCTACTAGGTTATAACTTATTTGTATTACCCTAATTGCATCATAATAAAGAATTATCACACTAGAAACATGACAATGTAATTCTCAAGTGAATACTCATCATATTTCTAGAGAACTCTTTACCGTTGCTAACATACCTCCTACAAGTTCTACCCATTTAATAGGTTTCCAACCTACGGTCAAAGCTTTTGCTCTGATACCAGCTCTGGTGACCCAGCATACCACTGCATGTTGTAGTATACTATAGTCGTGGAAATAACACCCACGGAGTACCATTCCGCAAATATTACATCCTCGGAGTGATACAACAGAAACAAAGCGGGTCCACAACATACATTATCATTATTACAACCAGAAATTTACATGACAACTTTGAGATCCTCCTAGGTCCATAGAGGTATCCCGATGACTCAGGGATAAACTATAATAACTCTGAGAACAAGATAATAAAGCAAACTAAACTTTAAGGTTTATACAAGATTTAATATAGATAGAGGATAGAGATCTATGCTACTCGACTAGATCACTATATATGATACATCTACACTTCAGATACGTCGGTTTCCATTCCATAGATGTTTTCGTAATTGTTCCCTTCAACACTTCCGAATACTTCTGGTTCTTCATAGCGGAATTCTTCTTGGTCTTCAATTGGATATAGTATTTCCTCTTCCTAATCGCTAATGTCTTCAGAATCTAGCAAGGGTTAAGAAGATATGTTGAGTACGAGCGTACTCAGCAAGTTCACTAGAAAGGAGTGTTTGATGCACTATATCTACAACCACAGACCATAGGTCGTAGGCAATGCAAGTTTTTGTAAACATTTCTTCAAAGATTGCTTTTATTCTGAAAAGCTATGTCCGTTAGCCTTCACGGGTTTACCAGAACTTTCATGGAGTTCCTTTCCCGCCGCGTTCGTAGCTCCTTTCCGGAACAGGGAGTAACAAGTTACAGTTCTTACACTCTGTAGAGGTGCGTTACTTTACCATGAGAGACCTTAGCTTTGTTGCACAAACAAGTCATGAGCTTGTCCATACTTCCTTGGTATGGGTCCCAGTATAAGACCCAAGCCAATCACTATCCTTCTCCGCGACCCCGCATACACCGCAATTGTTGTATGCCCAAACTCAAGGTAGACTTTTCCCCGTATAAAACGGCTATACCTTAGTTGGATACACACAACAACCATTAACACTAGAAATCTGTCTTTTGTAAGCCCAAATCCACGGTAGACTTTTCCCCGTATAAAACGGCTATACCCACGATCTGCAACTTACAAATTCCCAGAACAGTGTCCAATGCATGCGAAAGGGAGCCGATCCAGCTGACTTCTCCGTCCCATTCCAAATCTCATGGTTAACGCGTAATATACGGCACAAGAATCACTGGCGACATTGGTTGTTAAGTCCTAGATAATATGTTCCTTTACCACCAGAACTTTCATAGTAGGTTATTACCTCTTGGTAAATAACCTATAATCATATTATTATGAAAATAGTGTTTTCTGACCTTCTTGAAATGCAGGTGATGACAACACTGGATTTGCAAAATACTTTACTGAAAATAATCAAAGGACATGGGCAAGTGTGAACTTGCCTTGATATAGCAGAGTATTGTAGTCGAATGTCTCGACTTGACCCTGGACCTCGGGTTCTACAAAAATACCATCATTGCCCTGTAAGGACAGTGTTTAAAGAAGCAATATGTTGTTATGCATAAGTAATGAGATGCATGTTGTAAAACCTTAAGTAATTCCCCAACATTACATGTGAATTGGATTTAGATGATTTGTTTAGGATGTGAGTTATCTTTAAGTTTACTTCATAAAGGAGTGTAGTTGTAAGGGATTTTGGATAACATATAAGACATGAAAGTAATGTACAATTGTAATACAATTCTAAGATTGGGTGGTATCATGTAATCATTACAAGGTTTATGTTTTAATTTTGTTATGGCTTAAAAGAAATGGTATAGTGTTTCTTTTGGAAGTGGCAAAAAGAATAACATTTGAAGAAAATATTATTTATGTTAAGTTATTCAACTCTGAAGATTAATAAGATTAAAGTTATGATTTTTGATAAGGTTTAAATGATCTTGAGCCAATATATATCTAGCTTATGATATATCAGACCGAAGTTAACTATAAATATATAATTGGACTTGAGATATTTCATTTATGGCATTAACAACAATTAGGGTTTTACCTAAGCATAATGAAGTTTAGTCTTAAAGACTTAAAGCTAGCATATTTAATATTTATAGATTATACTATAAGACTTTCCTATATAAGGAAAATAGGTGAATTTATTTTATACTAACTTTAATGAATATCAAGTCTGCTAAATTTGATTATATATTATTTGAGATCACTTTCTTCTAATATAAGTTAATGATTTGTAAAAATAAATTTACAAATCTGGGACTTATAATTGGTTAAAGATTTTAAAGGAATATTATAAAATTGATTGTTTACATTTGGATAGTATCCTAAACTATAATTATGGTTTTAGACTATTTAGAGTTAAAAGATTGTGTTTTGATGATGATTATTTCTTACTTAGGAAATAATGTTAAATAATTAACGAAACAACTATCTCATTTTAATAATTGAAGATATATGATCTAAGAATTTAAAAATGTTATTAGAATAATATATTTAGTATTATCCTAGTAAGTATTCTTACTTAAAATCTTAAAATTGAATTTTATTTTATTTTAGGTATTATCTTGATTTTTTATAAAATTTCTCAATTATTGAATGTCTTTAAATATTTGTTTTAAGTTCTATTTGTAAAATTTTAAGTTAATATTTTTATTAGATAAGAGATTTCTTTTTATGTATGAAAGTGATTTTTATTTATTTTTAGGAATTTTCTCAATTTATTAAATTTCATTTAGTTATTTAAGGGTGTTAATACTTATTTGTATTTTATTAAACTAAAATAAATATGATTATATTTTTCTTAGGTGGATATTATTTTAATAAACATTTTGATGTATTAAATATATTTTTAGGATTTTCCTACATTTTTCTAGAGATAAAATGTCACATCCCAAGATTTTCCAAATCTTGTAATGTGAAAATAAATGAATAAAATAAAACTTTGTTTGATTTTCAGGGCCAGAAGAAACTTTTTGAAGTTAATTGGAAACTTCAAACCAATTTGGACCAAATAAATCCTAAAGGGATTTAAAAAGATAAACATTTAATAAAGAAAATATTTTGAATATTTAAAATTACTGTTTTGGAACTATTAATAAAAGGTTTTGGTTTTCAAAGGAAAAAGAGGTTTTATAAATAAGAATTATTTTATAAAGCCAAATTAAACCTTGACCAAGCTTTGGAATTAAAACATTTTGTTTTGAATAAAAATAGCAAAGGATTATTTAAATAAATTAATAAGGTTTTAATATCCAATTTTTATCTAAATAAAAGGTCTTACCATTTTAATTAAAACATCAAAAACTTATTAAATTATTTTAAATAAGTTTCCTAAATATTTTATATTCTCAAATAAAACCCACTGAAGTGTTTTGGCTTTATTTTAGATTTCAAAGTAAATATTTTAAATAAAATAAATCCTAGTTGATTTTATAATGAAAGTCTATTATATTTAATTAATAATGGACCCTAAAATAAAAGGTTATTTTATTTTAAACAAGTTTCCAAGTATTCTTTATTTCCAAATAAAACCTACTGTTTTGGTTTTGAAAATATTTGGATTTAAAAAGGAGATTTTATTAATTAAATCAAACCCTATTTTATTAAATAACTAAAGATCCATTTTATCTAATTAAAGAATGGATCCTAAAAAGAATAAAAAATTATTATTTTACTTTGGAATTTGGTTTATGTTGATAAACAGAACCACATTCAAAGTTACAAAGTTTGGTGAATGTTTAAATCAAATTGAGTGTTGTTTGTTTGTTTGGAATTTCAAAACAGAAATCAGAAATAGAAAAAGAAAAGGTTACAGAATAAAAAAAATGGAATTGGATCTGACCCAACCCAGCAGCCCAATAAGCCCAGAACCAGCCCAGCTCTTCTCCCCGAAGAAAAACGTTTTACACTTAATCTTTAACCCGCAGTATGACCGACTGGTGGACCTCTCCCCCACTCTTTTCCCCACTGACCAGCGGACCCCACTTCTCCAGCCCGTCTCCTTCCTCGCGACAACCACGCCGGCCGTTTCTGCCGTTGATGCCGCGCGATAATTCGCAGTAATGCCGCAGTGATTCCGCCCAGCGAACTCGCCCTCTTAAGCGCCCACTCTCCCTCTCCATTTCCCCTCAAGCTCCTCCCTCTCTCTGCCCCCAGGCTGCGATTATTTTGCCCTGCACCATCACTGCTCCGACGAGCTTCCTTCCCAAATTCCGGCCAACACTCACCACCTCCTGCCTCCCCGACCAAGCTCACACCTTCACCACTCCCAGGAGCATCTCCCAGTACCTTTCATTCGACCGCGGGCGCCCCAGAGCATCGGCTACGTCAAGCTTCCGAACGCCGCCGCGTCTGCAACCTCTCCGACGACCTCCCCTGGTAAACGCTGACCGCCCCGAGCCTCCTCGTTCATGCTCCCTCACTCGCCTCGGTCTTGCGCAACTAACCCTGACCTATGTTTGTCTTTTCGTGACCAGTAGCCTCGTCTTCGACCACGGACAAAGCCGTCCGACGCCGTTCCCAACTCCGGCGAGAGATTCCACCTGACCCCGTGCGCCCCTTGCCACGTCGACCACACGCCGAGCACCACCTCGTCCTCGCGAACACGGTAAGCACCCCCTCTGTCTTCCTCGCTTCCTAGAACCACCGTAGCGCCACCACCTGGCCATGCGCCGCCGCTAGCCGCCGCCGGCGCCGCTCGCATATGGTCAAAGCAGACCAGCACCGTAGGATCGAGATCCGGCGCTCACGATTAGATCACTTATCACCGAAGGGGTACGCGATAAGGACCGTGCGATCTAATTAGATCCAACACGTCACAGAGCCGATCCGGCCGAACCGGTATCGTCCAATTAGAAAGCGACGCGTGGCCAGTTTGATTAAAAACAGAAGTTTGAAATCTGATTTAGTTGTGAAATTCAAACCCTTGTAACTTTGGATCCACACGTCCAAAAATTACAAATTTTATGTCGTTGGATTCAGGAGAGCAAGACCTAGCCAACCATGCCTTTGGTTTAGTAAATAGTATCTGTTAGTTTGCTTGTTTTTGCAGATTATTTTGTGTGCTTGTTTAGATTAGAAAAAATGTTTAAAAATGATGTTTGGATTAAAACCTTTGCAAAATGGTTTGTTGTAAACTCACTGACCCTAGGAACCAACCCATGGAGTTAAAAATGAATTTGGTGAAATTTAGGATAGATTAATTGATTTGGTCCATTCTAGCCAAATAAAAATAATAAATTTCGTTATGAAAATGTTTTTGTAAAGAAAACTTTGGGAAAATGCTTTAGACCAAACCTACTGACCCAAAACACCAAGTTTTGCAATAGCAACTCATTTGGTGAAAAACATTAAGTTTTGTTTTGATAAAAATATTTCTCACCACATAAAATGATGATTAATTTTAAAAATGGTTCATAGACCAAAACCCTTTTGCTAATGACTTTGCCACTATGGAAAAATGACCACTTTGGACCTTACCAAGTTTAGGAATCGAGTGGGGACCATCTTTGCAAATAGGACCATCTCTTGCATGCTTACATACATGACTTAGGTCCCATTGTTTTATGTGTGTGAAATGTTGTTTGATGGATTATTTGGAATGCTAGTTGATTTGGTGTTTGCTTGATTGATTGTAGTGAAAATTAGAAAAGTGTGAGACTAGCAAGATCAAGGAGTGAACCACCATTCCCTTCCAAAAAAGGCAAGTGACACTATCATTCAAAGTCCTACTATTTTCATTATACTTAGTGGATTTTGAAACATGCATGAAAAGAGTTTCTATACTTATGCTATGCTAAATCCTAATAGGATACCCTATACATTCCTTAGTGAAAATAATGTAGTTGTTACATGCTTAGCCATGCTATGCTTTGAAAAGAGATACATGTTGAGATTTTACAAAGGTTGAGAAAAGGACTTGTGTTTTACATAATAAAACAAGGACTCAATGAACCACCTAGGTGGAGGATACTTTAAGTTTTGGAGAAGGTGGCAACAAAAGGAACCATGTTTATGGGTATCACTTTGTGTTGTGCTCCAAAAGAAAACCACCTAGGAAACTTAGAGATTGAACATGTTTCTCCAATTGTGGCTTTCGTGTGCAACCACATGCTATTATGGCTTTGGCTTAGTCAACTACATTGGGAAGACCCATGCACTGTCTTCAGTTAACTGGACATGGGGATCTGGAGTGCTTCATGGGTGCTGAAGGCAAGCTAGCAATGGTGTATGGGAGGACCCTTTGGAAAGACTTCGTCACATTCTCAATCTGCCAGTACTCCATCTTGGTGAGCACTAATCCAGTAGGCCACTGGTGGCAACAAGATGGGATTGTGACATGTGGGTAAAGTGTACTCCTTCTGCAGAAGATAACAAAATCTAAGTACTTAGCCGTGTCCCCGGTTATGGACAATACTGAGCAACTAAAGTTTGAACCATGGGAGATCTCGACATTCCAACTTCTAAAATAAAAACTTGATGCACTTGGGGGTACCAAGGAATTCAAATAGATTTTGTTAAGCTTGTACTTGGGGTTACCAAGGAACTCATGAGATTTTGATAAAACTTGTTGCACTTGGGGTTACCAAGGAGCTCAAGGAATTTTGACAAGGACTTGAACACTTGAGTTTCTACCAAGGAGTTCAAGGAACTTGGAAAAGGAGATTTGACAAAGGACCAAAACCATTTTGAAAAGATAGGATAAATTTTGCTTTATGCAAATAAGCCTTAAACTCTACTTAGCCAAATATGCATGTATTGATAGGATCCACTCATATTATAAATAATAGTGAAGATTGCCAATACAATTCAAATGTATTGACCCTTGTGGCTGTAACTTGTAATGTTGCAGGTTTGATTGTTTTTAGTGAAGATTGATTGATTAGGATTACAAAGTCTACAACCAACATCTGCCTGTGGCACTTTGAAGATGAAGGACCCATACTATAGTTATTCCGCTGCAATGTAATGTAATAGCCAAATGAGCTATGTATGATGTAATAAAATTATGTTGTTCCTGGTTATAAAGCTATGTTATGACCTTTGTTTCTTGATATTACATCTTAACTGTGGATGCTAGCTATTGATCCAGGGACTAGCATTGTAAACACAGGGGGCCCTATCTTATTAAAGATTGGAACCTCAACAGATGGTATCAGAGCATTGTGTTGCCTGTAGGATTTGTAAACCCTAGGATTGGACAAAAAACCTTAGAAAAATAGGAGTTATATTTTGATCCAAAACTTATATACAAAAACACTTGTAAACTCTTTCCTCAACCATTTTGGTTTCAACTCTACACCTCTTCTACTTCAACTTGATGGAAAAACCTACCCATGGCCAAAGACTACACCATGTGCAAAGGACTTCTTCAACTTCTTCAACTCTAATGACTTCAACATCTTCAGCATGTTCTCCAAGGACTTCCAACTTAGATACCACCAAGGACTACAAATGAAACAAGGAAATCTTACCCAAGATTTAGGGACTGAGGGAATGCAAAATAATAAGGAGCCATCAACAACTTTGAAGTATTGCAACCAAGAGTTTTTCTCAAGGAAACCATGATCCCAAGTAAGAGGAAGAAACCAAGAAAGAAGGAAGACCACAAGTGAACCATATAGATGGACCACCATATTTTAGTTAAGTCAAAACCACCAACTTATGTGGTGTAACAAAAATATTTTATTGCCTAAGTATGTGCTTGAACTTTGTTTGAGTGAAATGTTTGACTTGTGATTGCATGCACATTGTTTGTGTGAATTGTGATGTGTGTGATTAGAAATAATTCCTTAGAAATATCTTGCCTATTCTAATCTCCCTTCAACCCAAACAGACGACTACTCCAAAAGACTCCAAGGTTGATGACACCAACACCAACCAAGAGGACAGCATGAAAGAGCTCATAGCAACCCAGAACGAGTTAAACCAACTGACAGCTCAGTTCATAGCCAACAATAGTGATAAAGATCCAGCACTGCAAAAGTTTTTGGAGGAACAAACCCAACTGATGCTTAAGGTGACAAATCAAATGATCAACATGGAAGAAAACTATCCCAAAAGAGTCTATGACAACAAGGATGACAGAAATATTATTCTGGATGGAGCACCAGCTTGCACTATTTGTGGAGACAAGGATCATACTTCCAAGGAGCATGAAGGTTAATGTCCTAACTGTGAAGAAAATCATCTTGTTGGACAATGTCCCACCTCTCAAGCTACTTGTTACCTTTGTGAAGGAAACGATCATGTTCCTATCCAATGCCCCATCTATGCCATTACTGAACAAAGGAAAGAAGAAGGATCCAAGTATGCCAAGAATGTTGATGGCAAAGGAAAAGGACCACTTATACCTCCAAACAAGACAACCCAATTCAAAGGACTAAAGAAACCCAAGAAACAAAAGCAGGACATGAGCCTTGTACAATGTCGTAAATGTAAGGAAATGGGACACTACTCCAGTGAATGCCCAGAGAACAAGAAGAATAAAGAGATTGGCCAAGTGTGGTGCAACAACTGCAAAGAGTTAGTCCACTGTGTAGCAACTTGTCCACAAGAGCCACGTAAAGAACTCAAGGACATCCACTGTTTCAATTGCAAGAACCCAGGACATTATGCAAGCAACTGTCCAGAAAAGATGAAGAACAAGTTGAACAAGCCTATGGAGAAACTCAACCTCGGCCCATGAGTCAAGAATGGAAATCAAGGACACAATGCAAATGTTTGCCCATGAGAATTTTTCCCAGGATTCCAAGAAGGCCAATATGTAATTTTTGTTTGAAAATTTTTAAGGGTGGTAGCACCCTAGTTGTTTTGAACCTGCTTGTAAACCCAGCCCTCCCAAATCTCGGGACAAGATTTATTTTAAGGGTGGTAGCCTGTCACATCCCAAGATTTTCCAAATCTTGTAATGTGAAAATAAATGAATAAAATAAAACTTTGTTTGATTTTCAGGGCCAGAAGAAACTTTTTGAAGTTAATTGGAAACTTCAAACCAATTTGGACCAAATAAATCCTAAAGGGATTTAAAAAGATAAACATTTAATAAAGAAAATATTTTGAATATTTAAAATTACTGTTTTGGAACTATTAATAAAAGGTTTTGGTTTTCAAAGGAAAAAGAGGTTTTATAAATAAGAATTATTTTATAAAGCCAAATTAAACCTTGACCAAGCTTTGGAATTAAAACATTTTGTTTTGAATAAAAATAGCAAAGGATTATTTAAATAAATTAATAAGGTTTTAATATCCAATTTTTATCTAAATAAAAGGTCTTACCATTTTAATTAAAACATCAAAATCTTATTAAATTATTTTAAATAAGTTTCCTAAATATTTTATATTCTCAAATAAAACCCACTGAAGTGTTTTGGCTTTATTTTAGATTTCAAAGTAAATATTTTAAATAAAATAAATCCTAGTTGATTTTATAATGAAAGTCTATTATATTTAATTAATAATGGACCCTAAAATAAAAGGTTATTTTATTTTAAACAAGTTTCCAAGTATTCTTTATTTACAAATAAAACCTACTGTTTTGGTTTTGAAAATATTTGGATTTGAAAAGGAGATTTTATTAATTAAATCAAACCCTATTTTATTAAATAACTAAAGATCCATTTTATCTAATTAAAGAATGGATCCTAAAAAGAATAAAAAATTATTATTTTACTTTGGAATTTGGTTTATGTTGATAAATAGAACCACATTCAAAGTTACAAAGTTTGGTGAATGTTTAAATCAAATTTAGTGTTGTTTGTTTGTTTGGAATTTCAAAACAGAAATCAGAAATAGAAAAATAAAAGGTTACAGAATAAAAAAAAATGGAATTGGATCTGACCCAACCCAGCAGCCCAATAAGCCCAGAACCAGCCCAGCTCTTCTCCCCGAAGAAAAACGTTTTACACTTAATCTTTAACCCGCAGTATGACCGACTGGTGGACCTCTCCCCCACTCTTTTCCCCACTGACCAGCGGACCCCACTTCTCCAGCCCGTCTCCTTCCTCGCAACGACCACGCCGGCCGTTTCTGCCGTTGATGCCGCGCGTTAATTCGCAGTAATGCCGCAGTGATTCCGCCCAGCGACCTCGCCCTCTTAAGCGCCCACTCTCCCTCTCCATTTCCCCTCAAGCTCCTCCCTCTCTCTGCCCCCAGGCTGCGATTATTTTGCCCTGCACCATCACTGCTCCGACGAGCTTCCTTCCCAAATTCCGGCCAACACTCACCACCTCCTGCCTCCCCGACCAAGCTCACACCTTCACCACTCCCTGGCGCATCTCCCAGTACCTTTCATTCGACCGCGGGCGCCCCAGAGCGTCGGCTACGTCAAGCTTCCGAACGCCGCCGCGTCTGCAACCTCTCCGACGACCTCCCCTGGTAAACGCTGACCGCCCCGAGCCTCCCCGTTCACGCTCCCTCACTCGCCTAGGTCTTGCGCAACTAACCCTGACCTCTGTTTGTCTTTTCATGACCAGTAGCCTCGTCTTCGACCACGGACAGAGCCGTCCGACGCCGTTCCCAACTCCGGCGAGAGATTCCACCTGACCCCGTGCGCCCCTTGCCACGTCGACCACACGCCGAGCACCACCTCGTCCTCGCAAACACGGTAAGCACCCCCTCTGTCTTCCTCGCTTCCTAGAACCACCGTAGCGCCACCACCTGGCCGTGCACCGCCGCTAGCCGCCGCCGGCGCCGCTCGCATATGGTCAAAGCAGACCAGCACCGTAGGATCAAGATCCGGCGCTCACGATTAGATCACTTATCACCGAAGGGGTACGCGATAAGGACTGTGCGATCTAATTAGATCCAACGCGTCACAGAGCCGATCCGGCCGAACCGGTATCGTCCAATTAGAAAGCGACGCGTGGCCAGTTTAATTAAAAACAGAAGTTTGAAATCTGATTTAGTTGTGAAATTCAAACCCTTGTAACTTTGGATCCACACGTCCAAAAATTACAAATTTTATGTCGTTGGATTCAGGAGATCAAGACCTAGCCAACCATGCCTTTGGTTTAGTAAATAGTATCTGTTAGTTTGCTTGTTTTTGCAGATTCTTTTGTGTGCTTGTTTAGATTAGAAAAAATGTTTAAAAATGATGTTTGGATTAAAACCTTTGCAAAATGGTTTGTTGTAAACTCACTGACCCTAGGAACCAACCCATGGAGTTAAAAATGAATTTGGTGAAATTTAGGATAGATTAATTGATTTGGTCCATTCTAGCCAAATAAAAATAATAAATTTCGTTATGAAAATGTTTTTGTAAAGAAAACTTTGGGAAAATGCTTTAGACCAAACCTACTGACCCAAAACACCAAGTTTTGCAATAGCAACTCATTTGGTGAAAAACATAAAGTTTTGTTTTGATAAAAATATTTCTCACCACATAAAATGATGATTAATTTTAAAAATGGTTCATAGACCAAAACCCTTTTGCTAATGACTTTGCCACTATGGAAAAATGACCACTTTGGACCTTACCAAGTTTAGGAATCGAGTGGAGACCATCTTTGCAAATAGGACCATCTCTTGCATGCTTACATACATGACTTAGGTCCCATTGTTTTATGTGTGTGAAATGTTGTTTGATGGATTATTTGGAATGCTAGTTGATTTGGTGTTTGCTTGATTGATTGTAGTGAAAATTAGAAAAGTGTGAGACTAGCAAGATCAAGGATTGAACCACCATTCCCTTCCAAAAAAGGCAAGTGACACTATCATTCAAAGTCCTACTATTTTCATTATACTTAGTGGATTTTGAAACATGCATGAAAAGAGTTTCTATACTTATGCTATGCTAAATCCTAATAGGATACCCTATACATTCCTTAGTGAAAATAATGTAGTTGTTACATGCTTAGCCATGCTATGCTTTGAAAAGAGATACATGTTGAGATTTTACAAAGGTTGAGAAAAGGACTTGTGTTTTACATAATAAAACAAGGACTCAATGAACCACCTAGGTGGAGGATACTTTAAGTTTTGGAGAAGGTGGCAACAAAAGGAACCATGTTTATGGGTATCACTTTGTGTTGTGCTCCAAAAGAAAACCACCTAGGAAACTTAGAGATTGAACATGTTTCTCCAATTGTGGCTTTCGTGTGCAACCACATGCTATTATGGCTTTGGCTTAGTCAACTACATTGGGAAGACCCATGCACTGTCTTCAGTTAACTGGACATGGGGATCTGGAGTGCTTCATGGGTGCTGAAGGCAAGCTAGCAATGGTGTATGGGAGGACCCTTTGGAAAGACTTCGTCACATTCTCAATCTGCCAGTACTCCATCTTGGTGAGCACTAATCCAGTAGGCCACTGGTGGCAACAAGATGGGATTGTGACATGTGGGTAAAGTGTACTCCTTCTGCAGAAGATAACAAAATCTAAGTACTTAGCCGTGTCCCCGGTTATGGACAATACTGAGCAACTAAAGTTTGAACCATGGGAGATCTCGACATTCCAACTTCTAAAATAAAAACTTGATGCACTTGGGGGTACCAAGGAATTCAAATAGATTTTGTTAAGCTTGTACTTGGGGTTACCAAGGAACTCATGAGATTTTGATAAAACTTGTCGCACTTGGGGTTACCAAGGAGCTCAAGGAATTTTGACAAGGACTTGAACACTTGAGTTTCTACCAAGGAGTTCAAGGAACTTGGAAAAGGAGATTTGACAAAGGACCAAAACCATTTTGAAAAGATAGGATAAATTTTGCTTTATGCAAATAAGCCTTAAACTCTACTTAGCCAAATATGCATGTATTGATAGGATCCACTCATATTATAAATAATAGTGAAGATTGCCAATACAATTCAAATGTATTGACCCTTGTGGCTGTAACTTGTAATGTTGCAGGTTTGATTGTTTTTAGTGAAGATTGATTGATTAGGATTACAAAGTCTACAACCAACATCTGCCTGTGGCACTTTGAAGATGAAGGACCCATACTATAGTTATTCCGCTGCAATGTAATGTAATAGCCAAATGAGCTATGTATGATGTAATAAAATTATGTTGTTCCTGGTTATAAAGCTATGTTATGACCTTTGTTTCTTGATATTACATCTTAACTGTGGATGCTAGCTATTGATCCAGGGACTAGCATTGTAAACACAGGGGGCCCTATCTTATTAAAGATTGGAACCTCAACAGATGGTATCAGAGCATTGTGTTGCCTGTAGGATTTGTAAACCCTAGGATTGGACAAAAAACCTTAGAAAAATAGGAGTTATATTTTGATCCAAAACTTATATACAAAAACACTTGTAAACTCTTTCCTCAACCATTTTGGTTTCAACTCTACACCTCTTCTACTTCAACTTGATGGAAAAACCTACCCATGGCCAAAGACTACACCATGTGCAAAGGACTTCTTCAACTTCTTCAACTCTAATGACTTCAACATCTTCAGCATGTTCTCCAAGGACTTCCAACTTGGATACCACCAAGGACTACAAATGAAACAAGGAAATCTTACCCAAGATTTAGGGACTGAGGGAATGCAAAATAATAAGGAGCCATCAACAACTTTGAAGTATTGCAACCAAGAGTTTTTCTCAAGGAAACCATGATCCCAAGTAAGAGGAAGAAACCAAGAAAGAAGGAAGACCACAAGTGAACCATATAGATGGACCACCATATTTTAGTTAAGTCAAAACCACCAACTTATGTGGTGTAAGAAAAAAAAAATTATTGCCTAAGTATGTGCTTGAACTTTGTTTGAGTGAAATGTTTGACTTGTGATTGCATGCACATTGTTTGTGTGAATTGTGATGTGTGTGATTAGAAATAATTCCTTAGAAATATCTTGCCTATTCTAATCTCCCTTCAACCCAAACAGATGACTACTCCAAAAGACTCCAAGGTTGATGACACCAACACCAACCAAGAGGACAGCATGAAAGAGCTCATAGCAACCCAGAACGAGTTAAACCAACTGACAGCTCAGTTCATAGCCAACAATAGTGATAAAGATCCAGCACTGCAAAAGTTTTTGGAGGAACAAACCCAACTGATGCTTAAGGTGACCAATCAAATGATCAACATGGAAGAAAACTATCCCAAAAGAGTCTATGACAACAAGGATGACAGAAATATTATTCTGGATGGAGCACTAGCTTGCACTATTTGTGGAGACAAGGATCATACTTCCAAGGAGCATGAAGGTTAATGTCCTAACTGTGAAGAAAATCATCCTGTTGGACAATGTCCCACCTCTCAAGCTACTTGTTACCTTTGTGAAGGAAACGATCATGTTCCTATCCAATGCCCCATCTATGCCATTACTGAACAAAGGAAACAAGAAGGATCCAAGTATGCCAAGAATGTTGATGGCAAAGGAAAAGGACCACTTATACCTCCAAACAAGACAACCCAATTCAAAGGACTAAAGAAACCCAAGAAACAAAAGCAGGACATGAGCCTTGTACAATGTCGTAAATGTAAGGAAATGGGACACTACTCCAGTGAATGCCCAGAGAACAAGAAGAATAAAGAGATTGGCCAAGTGTGGTGCAACAACTGCAAAGAGTTAGGCCACTGTGTAGCAACTTGTCCACAAGAGCCACGTAAAGAACTCAAGGACATCCACTGTTTCAATTGCAAGAACCCAGGACATTATGCAAGCAACTGTCCAGAAAAGATGAAGAACAAGTTGAACAAGCCTATGGAGAAACTCAACCTCGGCCCATGAGTCAAGAATGGAAATCAAGGACACAATGCAAATGTTTGCCCATGAGAATTTTTCCCAGGATTCCAAGAAGGCCAATATGTAATTTTTGTTTGAAAATTTTTAAGGGTGGTAGCACCCTAGTTGTTTTGAACCTTCTTGTAAACCCAGCCCTCCCAAATCTCGGGACGAGATTTATTTTAAGGGTGGTAGCCTGTCACATCCCAAGATTTTCCAAATCTTGTAATGTGAAAATAAATGAATAAAATAAAACTTTGTTTGATTTTCAGGGCCAGAAGAAACTTTTTGAAGTTAATTGGAAACTTCAAACCAATTTGGAACAAATAAATCCTAAAGGGATTTAAAAAGATAAACATTAAATAAAGAAAATATTTTGAATATTTAAAATTACTGTTTTGGAACTATTAATAAAAGGTTTTGGTTTTCAAAGGAAAAAGAGGTTTTATAAATAAGAATTATTTTATAAAGCCAAATTAAACCTTGACCAAGCTTTGGAATTAAAACATTTTGTTTTGAATAAAAATAGCAAAGGATTATTTAAATAAATTAATAAGGTTTTAATATCCAATTTTTATCTAAATAAAAGGTCTTACCATTTTAATTAAAACATCAAAAACTTATTAAATTATTTTAAATAAGTTTCCTAAATATTTTATATTCTCAAATAAAACCCACTGAAGTGTTTTGGCTTTATTTTAGATTTCAAAGTAAATATTTTAAATAAAATAAATCCTAGTTGATTTTATAATGAAAGTCTATTATATTTAATTAATAATGGACCCTAAAATAAAAGGTTATTTTATTTTAAACAAGTTTCCAAGTATTCTTTATTTACAAATAAAACCTACTGTTTTGGTTTTGAAAATATTTGGATTTGAAAAGGAGATTTTATTAATTAAATCAAACCCTATTTTATTAAATAACTAAAGATCCATTTTATCTAATTAAAGAATGGATCCTAAAAAGAATAAAAAATTATTATTTTACTTTGGAATTTGGTTTATGTTGATAAATAGAACCACATTCAAAGTTACAAAGTTTGGTGAATGTTTAAATCAAATTGAGTGTTGTTTGTTTGTTTGGAATTTCAAAACAGAAATCAGAAATAGAAAAAGAAAAGGTTACAGAATAAAAAAAAATGGAATTGGATCTGACCCAACCCAGCAGCCCAATAAGCCCAGAACCAGCCCAGCTCTTCTCCCCGAAGAAAAACGTTTTACACTTAATCTTTAACCCGCAGTATGACCGACTGGTGGACCTCTCCCCCACTCTTTTCCCCACTGACCAGCGGACCCCACTTCTCCAGCCCGTCTCCTTCCTCGCAACGACCACGCCGGCCGTTTCTGCCGTTGATGCCGCGCGTTAATTCGCAGTAATGCCGCAGTGATTCCGCCCAGCGACCTCGCCCTCTTAAGCGCCCACTCTCCCTCTCCATTTCCCCTCAAGCTCCTCCCTCTCTCTGCCCCCAGGCTGCGATTATTTTGCCCTGCACCATCACTGCTCCGACGAGCTTCCTTCCCAAATTCCGGCCAACACTCACCACCTCCTGCCTCCCCGACCAAGCTCACACCTTCACCACTCCCGGGCGCATCTCCCAGTACCTTTCATTCGACCGCGGGCGCCCCAGAGCGTCGGCTACGTCAAGCTTCCGAACGCCGCCGCGTCTGCAACCTCTCCGACGACCTCCCCTGGTAAACGCTGACCGCCCCGAGCCTCCCCGTTCACGCTCCCTCACTCGCCTAGGTCTTGCGCAACTAACCCTGACCTCTGTTTGTCTTTTCATGACCAGTAGCCTCGTCTTCGACCACGGACAGAGCCGTCCGACGCCGTTCCCAACTCCGGCGAGAGATTCCACCTGACTCCGTGCGCCCCTTGCCACGTCGAGCACACGCCGAGCACCACCTCGTCCTCGCGAACACGGTAAGCACCCCCTCTGTCTTCCTCGCTTCCTAGAACCACCGTAGCGCCACCACCTGGCCGTGCACCGCCGCTAGCCGCCGCCGGCGCCGCTCGCATATGGTCAAAGCAGACCAGCACCATAGGATCAAGATCCGGCGCTCACGATTAGATCACTTATCACCGAAGGGGTACGCGATAAGGACCGTGCGATCTAATTAGATCCAACGCGTCACAGAGCCGATCCGGCCGAACCGGTATCGTCCAATTAGAAAGCGATGCGTGGCCAGTTTGATTAAAAACAGAAGTTTGAAATCTGATTTAGTTGTGAAATTCAAACCCTTGTAACTTTGGATCCACATGTCCAAAAATTACAAATTTTATGTCGTTGGATTCAGGAGATCAAGACCTAGCCAACCATGCCTTTGGTTTAGTAAATAGTATCTGTTAGTTTGCTTGTTTTTGCAGATTCTTTTGTGTGCTTGTTTAGATTAGAAAAAATGTTTAAAAATGATGTTTGGATTAAAACCTTTGCAAAATGGTTTGTTGTAAACTCACTGACCCTAGGAACCAACCCATGGAGTTAAAAATGAATTTGGTGAAATTTAGGATAGATTAATTGATTTGGTCCATTCTAGCCAAATAAAAATAATAAATTTTGTTATGAAAATGTTTTTGTAAAGAAAACTTTGGGAAAATGCTTTAGACCAAACCTACTGACCCAAAACACCAAGTTTTGCAATAGCAACTCATTTGGTGAAAAACATAAAGTTTTGTTTTGATAAAAATATTTCTCACCACATAAAATGATGATTAATTTTAAAAATGGTTCATAGACCAAAACCCTTTTGCAAATGACTTTGCCACTATGGAAAAATGACCACTTTGGACCTTACCAAGTTTAGGAATCGAGTGGAGAACATCTTTGCAAATAGGACCATCTCTTGCATGCTTACATACATGACTTAGGTCCCATTGTTTTATGTGTGTGAAATGTTGTTTGATGGATTATTTGGAATGCTAGTTGATTTGGTGTTTGCTTGATTGATTGTAGTGAAAATTAGAAAAGTGTGAGACTAGCAAGATCAAGGAGTGAACCACCATTCCCTTCCAAAAAAAGGCAAGTGACACTATCATTCAAAGTCCTACTATTTTCATTATACTTAGTGGATTTTGAAACATGCATGAAAAGAGTTTCTATACTTATGCTATGCTAAATCCTAATAGGATACCCTATACATTCCTTAGTGAAAATAATGTAGTTGTTACATGCTTAGCCATGCTATGCTTTGAAAAGAGATACATGTTGAGATTTTACAAAGGTTGAGAAAAGGACTTGTGTTTTACATAATAAAACAAGGACTCAATGAACCACCTAGGTGGAGGATACTTTAAGTTTTGGAGAAGGTGGCAACAAAAGGAACCATGTTTATGGGTATCACTTTGTGTTGTGCTCCAAAAGAAAACCACCTAGGAAACTTAGAGATTGAACATGTTTCTCCAATTGTGGCTTTCGTGTGCAACCACATGCTATTATGGCTCTGGCTTAGTCAACTACATTGGGAAGACCCATGCACTGTCTTCAGTTAACTGGACATGGGGATCTGGAATGCTTCATGGGTGCTGAAGGCAAGCTAGCAATGGTGTATGGGAGGACCCTTTGGAAAGACTTCGTCACATTCTCAATCTTCCAGTACTCCATCTTGGTGAGCACTAATCCAGTAGGCCACTGGTGGCAACAAGATGGGATTGTGACATGTGGGTAAAGTGTACTCCTTCTGCAGAAGATAACAAAATCTAAGTACTTAGCCGTGTCCTCGGTTATGGACAATACTGAGCAACTAAAGTTTGAACCATGGGAGATCTCGACATTCCAACTTCTAAAATAAAAACTTGATGCACTTGGGGGTACCAAGGAATTCAAAGAGATTTTGTTAAGCTTGTACTTGGGGTTACCAAGGAACTCATGAGATTTTGATAAAACTTGTTGCACTTGGGGTTACCAAGGAGCTCAAGGAATTTTGACAAGGACTTGAACACTTGAGTTTCTACCAAGGAGTTCAAGGAACTTGGAAAAGGAGATTTGACAAAGGACCAAAACCATTTTGAAAAGATAGGATAAATTTTGCTTTATGCAAATAAGCCTTAAACTCTACTTAGCCAAATATGCATGTATTGATAGGATCCACTCATATTATAAATGATAGTGAAGCTTGCCAATACAATTCAAATGTATTGACCCTTGTGGCTGTAACTTGTAATGTTGCAGGTTTGATTGTTTTTAGTGAAGATTGATTGATTAGGATTACAAAGTCTACAACCAACATCTGCCTGTGGCACTTTGAAGATGAAGGACCCATACTATAGTTATTCCGCTGCAATGTAATGTAATAGCCAAATGAGTTATTTATGATGTAATAAAATTATGTTGTTCCTGGTTATAAAGTTATGTTATGACCTTTGTTTCTTGATATTACATCTTAACTGTGGATGCTAGCTATTGATCCAGGGACTATCATTGTAAACACAGGGGGCTCTATCTTATTAAAGATTGGAACCTCAACATAAAATAGTGTACAGGGGTATCTTGGTTATTTCCTTATTTCAGCTTATATTATTATTATCATTATTTTTATTAGAACCTGTTTGGTTTGGTAATAAGAACGGCCCAGCCAGGTCTGGCTCGGGGTTAACACGACCACGCCCCAATCTTCCTCGCTCACGCGCATACACAGAGGCAATTCCCCATCTTCTTCCATTCGACTCCACCGTTGCCGACGCCGCCGCCTGGTTACCACGGCCCTCGCTAGCCACATCCAGCTCCGCCGCTTGCCATCTGGCCTCCCATCAGTCCTATCCTTATATTTGTTGGAGATATGCCCTAGAGGCAATAATAAATGTAGTTATTATTATATCTTTGTGTTTATGATAAATGTTTACATTCAAGCTATAATAGTATTAACAAGGAAACATTAATACTTGTGTGATTTGTAAACTAAAATAGAGTCCCTAGTAAAGCCTCTTTACAATACTAGCTTGTTGGTTAATAAATGATTGTGGTTTCACTATCATGAACATTGAGATGTTATTAACAACAAGATCATATCGTTAGGAGAATGATATGGTGGACATACTCCTATAGATAAGCGTAGCATAAAGATCAAGTCATTTTAATAGTTCAATTGCTATATGCTTTCTGATACATAGTAACCTAATTCCTTCGACCATGAGATCATGCATATCACCTTCACCGGAAGGATGCTTTGATGACATCAAACACCACACCGTAACTGAGTGGCTATAAAGGTGGCATTGAGTGTTCGAAAAGTATTGGTTGAGACACATGGATCAAGAGTGGGATTTGTCCATCCATATGACGGATAGATATACTCTGGGCCCTCTCGGTGGAATGTCATCCAATTAGCTTGGAAGCATGTGACTGGCTCACAAGGGATCACATATCACGGGAACGAGAAAAGAGTACTTATCAGTAACGAGGTTGAACTAGGTATGCAGAGATACCGACGATCATAACCTCAGATAAGTAAACTATCGTGAGACAAAGGGAAATTGGTATCGTATGTAAGTGGTTCATTCGATCGCAAAGTAATCGTAGAAATATGTGGGAGCCATATGAATTTCCAGATTCCTCTATTGGTTATTGTTCGGAGAAGTGTTTCGATCATGTCCGCATAGTTCACGAACCGTAGGGAGACACACTTAAGGATTCGACGTTGTTTGAGTAGTTATGGAATGATGAGTAAGAGACCGAATGTTGTTCGGAGTCTCGGATGGGATCCGGGATATCACGAGGAGATCCGGAATGGTCCGGAGAATAAGATTCATATAAGGAAAGTCCTATTTCGGGGTTGGAGAATGGTTCCGGTGTTTTCATCGGGAATGTTCTAGAAGGTTCCGGAATGTCCGGCACTCCGAAGGGGAAGGGTACATGAATGTGTCATACCAAGTTGGAATGATTGCATCATGTACTAGGTGTCATCACTGAACAAAATAAAGGGTTTAATCAAATCCAAGTTTGAAAAGTCAAACGCCAATTTGAAAAGTCAAACGGCTATTTTGGGAAGTGGAGGGGAAGGTGGAAACCGAGTTGGGGAGGAGTTCCTCCCCTCCACCGCTGGACCCCTTGGGAAACCGAGTTGGGGAGGGACTCCCCTCCCCTGGCGCGGCCCCTCCACCTATATAAGGAGGGGCAGGGCTGCCCCTCCTAGCACCCAACACCTCCACCCGCAAACCCTAGCCCTAAGCCGCCGGCCCTCCTGCAGCCGCCGCCGCCCTAGGGCAAGACGCCGCCGCCTAGCTAACCCTATCCGCCGGCCAAGCCTCCTCCTTGGTGTGTCTAAACCCTAGATCGCCGAGGAGCTCTCTCATAGTCCACCATACTCGCTCCGGCTTAAGGCGAAGCCCTGCGAGATCTCCCCTCTACTTCCGGTACCACGCCGTTGTGCTGCTGGAATCACGAGGAGAGTGCTACAACCTCCGCTGCCTGCTGGAACAAGGGAGAGGAAGGTCTTCGTCGAGTACCGAACGTGTGACAGACTGCGGGAGCGCTGCCGGAACGCAGCGCCGGAAGGATCGTCTACGCGATCTTGAGATCAGGAAGAGTACGACTACATCACCCACGAGAATCCGCTCTCGTTAAACACTTTGGAATCTTCGAGGGTGAGTTATTCCATCGACTCGTTGCTACATTATAGTAGATATATCTTGGCTTGTTTGTTTGTATGTGATAGAAAGTTTTTGTTTTCCATGCTACGAAACCCTACAGTGGTATCAGAGCCGTGTCTATATGTAGATCTGTTGCACGAGTAGAACACAATGGTCATTGTGGGCGTTGATGCTTTTATTGTCGATTGCTTCTTGTGTTCTTTGCATCTTGCGGGATGTTGGGATGAAGCGGCCCGGGCTAAACTTACATGACATCGTTCATGAGACTTGCTCCACGCTTGACATGCAACTTGTATTGCATAAGTGGCTTTGAGGGTGCATGTTTCTCCCAGCATAGTTAAGATTCAATTTACAACGGGTGATTAACAATGCTAGTATCAATGTTGTGGTTCTTGTTCGTAAGTTAGGACACTTATTGAAAGCCCCAAACCACATAAAACATGCAAAGAAAGTAGAGGCGTCTAACTTTGTTTTGCAGGGGTGTGCAGTGATGTGATATGGCCATGATTGTGATTATATTTGATGTATGCAATGTTCCTTATTGTAAGTTGGCAACCGGCAGGAGCCATATGGTTGTCTTTAATTTATGTTAAGACCCGCGTGTATATTCAAAGTAGTTGTAATAGTTGAAGCCGGTGGACGACAACCATGGAGAAGCGTCATTGACCTTGATGCAATGCCGGTGATGATGGAGATCATGTTCGTGCTTGAAGATGGAGATTGGAAGCACAAAGAAGAAAGGCCATATCATATCACATATTATGAATTGCATGTGATGTTAATCCTTTATGCATCTTGTATTGCTTAGTTAACGATGGTAGCATTATAAGATGATCCCTCGTGCACATGAATTTCAAGTTCTAAAGTGTTCACCCTTAGTAAGCACCGTTGCTAAAGCTTGTTGTTTCAAAGCACCACGTCATGATCGGGTGTGTTAGATTCTGCAAGTGTATACAACGTGAGCAAGCCAGATTTGCTCATGCGGAAGCTAAGGTTTGATCTTGACGAGCCTAGCATGTACAGACATGGTCTCGGAACACGGATCACCGAAAGGTAAAGCATGAATCATATACTAGATATGATGAACATGTCGATTGTTCGCCATTGAAGCTACATCAACTCTCGTGATGATCGGTGTTGATGTGGTGGATTTGGTTTGTGTGATCACTAAAACAATGTGAGGGATATTGTTTTGAGTGGGAGTTCACCTAGATTAATTCAACTATTAATTAGAACTCAATTTGTCATAAACTTAGTCTAAACTATTGCAAATATGTTGTAGATCAATGGCGGCCCCTACCATCAATTTTAATGCGTTCCTAGAGAAAGAACAGTTGAAAAACAATGGAAGCAACTTCGCGGATTGGTTCCGCAATTTGAGGATTGTCCTCACAGCTGGTAATTTGACCTATGTGCTGGATGCACCGCTGGGTGACCCACCTGCAGCTACTGCTACCGATGAAGTAAAGAATGTTTACCTCGCTCGGAAGACTCAGTACTCCACAGTTCAGTGTGCTATCTTGTATGGTTTAGAATCGGAGCTTTAGAAAAGGTTTGAGAATTCAGACCCACATGATATTGTCCGTGACCTCAAATTGATCTTTGAGACTCACGTGGCAATTGAGAGCTATGAGGCTTCAGAAAAGTTCTTTAACTGCAAGATGGAAGAGGGCAGCTCCGTCAGTGAGCATGTGCTTAAAATGTCTGGGCATGCAAACAAACTTCAAAGCTTGGGTATAGTGATTCCTAATGCTTTGAGGATTTATCGTGTCCTCCAATCACTACCACCAAGTTACAAGAACTTTGTGATAAACTACAATATGCAAAACATGAACAAGCAGTTGCCAGAACTCTTCGCCATGTTGAAATCTGCAGAAGTGGAGATCAAGAAAGAGCACCAAGTGTTGATGGTCAATAAGACCACCAAATTCAAGAAAGGCAAGTCTAAGGGACACTTCAAGAAGGGTGGTAAGAAAGTTACCGCGCCGACGAAGAAGACCAAGGCTGGACCTAAACCTGATACTGAGTGCTTTTACTGCAAGGGAGAAGGTCACTGGAAGCGGAATTGCCCAAAGTACTTGGCGGATTTGAAGAACGGCAACATCAAGAAGAAACGTATATCCGGTATACATGTTATTGATGTGTATCTCACTAGTACTCGTAGTAGTGCCTGGGTATTTGGTACTGGTTCGGTTGCTCATATTTGTAACTCGAAACAGGTGCTGCAGAATAAACGGAAGCTAGCGAAGAACGAGGTGACGATGCGCGTGGGAAATGGATCAAAGGTTGATGTGATCGCGGTCGGCACGCTACCCCTTCATCTACCATCGGGATTAGTTTTATACTTAAATAATTTTATTTGGTGCCTGCGTTAAGCATGAACATTATATCGGGATCTTGTTTATTGCGAGACGGTTACTTGTTTAAGTCCGAGAATAATGGTTGTTCAATTTATATGAGTAATATGTTTTATGCACATGCACCTTTGATAGATGGTCTATTCTTATTGAATCTCGATAGTGGAAATACACATATTAATAACATTGAAGCTAAACGTTTGAAATCGAGCGATAACTTGACCTATATTTGGCACTGTCGTCTTGGTCACATTGGAGTGAAGCGTATGAAGAAACTCCATTCCGATGGACTTCTTGAATCACTTGATTTCGAATCACTTGAAAGATGCGAAGCATGTCTGATGGGTAAAATGACTAAGACTCCATTTTCTGGTATGATGGAGCGAGCTACGGACTTATTGGAAATCATACATACCGATGTGTGTGGTCCAATGAGTGTAGCATCGCGCGGTGGTTATCGTTATATTCTTACCTTCACGGATGACTTGAGTAGATATGGGTATATCTATTTCATGAAACATAAGTCCGAAACTTTCGAGAAGTTTAAGGAATTTCAAAGTAAGGTAGAGAATCAACGTAACAAGAAGATTAAATTTCTATGTTCTGATCATGGAGGTGAATATCTAAGTTACGAGTTTGGCGAGCATTTGAAGAAATGTGGAATACTTTCACAATTGACACCGCCGGGAACACCACAGCGTAATGGTGTGTCCGAACGTCGTAATCGAACTCTCTTAGATATGGTTCGTTCTATTATGTCACTTACAAATTTACCGCTATCATTTTGGGGTAATGCATTAGAAATAGCCGCATTCACTTTAAATAGGGAACCATCTAAATCCGTTGAAACGACACCGTACGAATTATGGTTTGGGAAGAAACCTAAATTGTTGTTCCTTAAAGTTTGGGGTTGCGAAGCCTATGTAAAGAAGTTACAGCCGGACAAGCTTGAACCCAAAGCGGAAAAATGCGTCTTCATAGGATACCCGAAGGAAACTATTGGGTATACCTTCTATCATAGATCCGAAGGCAAAATCTTCGTTGCTAAGAATGGATCCTTTATAGAGAAGGAATTTCTCTCAAAAGAAGTGACTGGAAGGAAAGTAGAACTCGACGAGGTTGTCGAACCTTCTCTCGAACTTGCGAGTAGCATAGCACCGGAAGAAGTTCCTGTGGTGCCTGCACCAATAAGAGAGGAAGCTAATGATGATGATCATGAAACTTCGGTTGTAGTTGCTACAGAGCCTCGCAGGTCAACGAGAACTCGTACCACTCCTGATTGGTATGATCCCGTTATGAGTGTCATGTTGGTGGACAACACCGATGACCCTGCGACATATGAGGAAGCGATGATGAGCCCAGATTCCAATAAATGGCAAGAAGCCATGAAATCCGAGATTTGATCCATGTATGAAAACCAAGTATGGACTTTGGTGGACTTACCGGATGGCTGTCGAGAACAAATGGATTTTCAAGAAGAAAACAAATGCTGATGGTAATGTTACTATATATAAAGCTCGACTTGTCGCAAAAGGGTTTCGAAAAATTCAAGGAGTTGACTACGATGAGACTTTCTCACCGGTAGCGAAGCTAAAGTCTGTGAGGATTATGTTAGCAATCATTGCATATTATGATTATGAGATATGGCAGATGGATGTCAAAACAACATTCCTCAATGGAGACATTGATGAAGAGTTGTATATGATGCAACCCAAAGGTTTTGTCGATCCTAAAGATGCTAACAAGGTATGCAAACTTCAATGGTTCATCTATGGATTGAAGCAAGCATCCCGAAGTTGGAATCAACGTTTTGATAAGGTAATCAAAAGTTTTGGTGTTATACAAACTTATGGAGAATCTTGTATTTACAAGAAAGTGAGTGGGAGCTCTGTAGCATTCTTAATACTATATGTAGATGACATATTGTTGATTGGGAATGATGTAGACCTTCTTAATAGTGTCAAGGAATATTTGAATAATAGTTTTTCAATGAAAGATCTTGGCGAAGCAGCATATATATTAGGTATAAAGATTTATAGAGATAGATCAAGACGCCTAATATCATTGTCACAAAGTACATATTTGGACAAAGTTCTAAAGAGGTTTGGAATGGAAGATAGCAAGAAAGGGTTCTTGCCCATGTTGCCCAATACGACCTTGAGTAAAACTCAAAGTCCAACAACGGCAGAAGATAGAGAAAGGATGAGTAAGACTCCCTATGCCTCAGCCATAGGATCTCTAATGTATGCCATGCTATGTACTAGACCCGACATTGCATATGCTGTTAGTTTAACTAGCAGATATCAAAGTGATCCAGGAGTGGATCATTGGACAGCGGTCAAAAACATCCTTAAGTACTTGAGAAGAACTAAGGATATGGTTCTTTATTATGGAGGTGATGAACAGCTCGTTGTTAATGGTTACACCGATGCTAGTTGGAACACCGATCCGTATGATTCTAAATCAAAATCTGGATACGTATTTACTTTGAATGGTGCAACTGTTAGCTGGAGGAGTGCAAAGCAAAGCGTTGTGGCGAAATCTTCAACTGAATCGGAATACATGGCTGCTTCGGAGGCTTCACAAGAAGCGATATGGATGAAAGAGTTCATTACAGAGCTGATTGTGGTTCCAAGTGTGCTGGACCCAATGTCTATCTATTGTGATAACATGGGAGCCATAGCCAATGCGCAAGAACCAAGGTCACACAAGAAGCTGAAGCATATCAAGCTACGTTTTCACGCTATTCGAGAACATGTCCAAGATGGGGACATAAAGATTTGGAAAGTACACACAGATCTGAATGTGGCGGATCCGTTGACTAAACCTCTCCCGAGGGAAAAACATGACCAGCACCAAACTGCCATGGGTGTTCGGTATATTACCATGTAATCTAGATTAGATGACTCTAGTGCAAGTGGGAGACTGTTGGAGATATGCCCTAGAGGCAATAACAAATGTAGTTATTATTATATCTTTGTGTTTATGATAAATGTTTACATTCATGCTATAATAGTATTAACAAGGAAACATTAATACTTGTGTGATTTGTAAACTAAAATAGAGTCCCTAGTAAAGCCTCTTTATAATACTAGCTTGTTGGTTAATAAATGATTGTGGTTTCACTATCATGAACATTGAGATGTTATTAACAACAAGATCATATCGTTAGGAGAATGATATGGTGGACATACTCCTATAGATAAGCGTAGCATAAAGATCAAGTCATTTTAATAGTTCAATTGCTATATGCTTTCTGATACATAGTAACCTAATTCCTTCGACCATGAGATCATGCATATCACCTTCACCGAAAGGATGCTTTGATGACATCAAACACCACACCGTAACTGGGTGGCTATAAAGGTGGCATTGAGTGTTCGGAAAGTATTGGTTGAGACACATGGATCAAGAGTGGGATTTGTCCATCCATATGACGGATAGATATACTCTGGTCCCTCTCGGTGGAATGTCATCCAATTAGCTTGCAAGCATGTGACTGGATCACAAGGGATCACATATCACGGGAACGAGAAAAGAGTACTTATCAGTAACGAGGTTGAACTAGGTATGCAGAGATACCGACGATCATAACCTCGGATAAGTAAACTATCGTGAGACAAAGGGAAATTGGTATCGTATGTAAGTGGTTCATTCGATCACAAAGTAATCGTAGAAATATGTGGGAGCCATATGAATTTCCAGATTCCTCTATTGGTTATTGTTCAGAGAAGTGTCTCGATCATGTCCGCATAGTTCACGAACCGTAGATAGACACACTTAAGGATTCGACGTTGTTTGAGTAGTTATGGACTGATGAGTAAGAGACCGAATGTTGTTCGGAGTCTCGGATGGGATACAGGATATCACGAGGAGATCCGGAATGGTCCGGAGAATAAGATTCATATAAGGAAAGTCATGTTTCGGGGTTGGAGAATGGTTCCGGTGTTTTCATCGGGAATGTTCTAGAAGGTTCCGGAATGTCCGACACTCCGAAGGGGAAGGGTACATGAATGTGTCATACCAAGTTGGAATGATTGCATCATGTACTAGGTGTCATCGCTGAACAAAATAAAGGGTTTAATCAAATCCTAGTTTGAAAAGTCAAACGCCAATTTGAAAAGTCAAACGGCTATTTTGGGAAGTGGAGGGGAAGGTGGAAACCGAGTTGGGGAGGAGTTCCTCCCCTCCACCGCCGGCCCCCTTGGGAAACCGAGTTGGGGAGGGACTCCCCTCCCCTGGCGCGGCCCCTCCACCTATATAAGGAGGGGAAGGGCTGCCCCTCCTAGCACCCAACACCTCCACCCGCAAACCCTAGCCCTAAGCCGCCGGCCCTCCTGCAGCCGCCGCCGCCCTAGGGCAAGCCACCGCCGCCGCCTAGATAACCCTAGCCGCCGGACAAGCCTCCTCCTTGGTGTGTCTAAACCCTAGATCACCGAGGAGCTCTCTCATAGTCCACCATACTCGCTCCGGCTTAAGGCGAAGCCCTGCGAGATCTCCCCTCTACTTTCGGTACCACGCCGTTGTGCTGCCGGAATCACGAGGAGAGTGCTACAACCTCCGCTACCTGCTGGAACAAGGGAGAGGAAGGTCTTCGTCGAGTACCGAACGTGTGACCGACTGCGGGAGCGCTGCCGGAACGCAGCGCCGGAAGGATCGTCTACGCGATCTTGAGATCGGGAAGAGTACGACTACATCACCCACGAGAATCCGCTCTCGTTAAACACTTTGGAATCTTCGAGGGTGAGTTATTCCATCGACTTGTTGCTACAATCTAGTAGATAGATCTTGGCTTGTTTGTTTGTATGCGATAGAATTTTTTTGTTTTCCATGCTACGAAACCCTACAATATTTCCATGTGCCTTGAGGTCGTTATATTTCCCCACGCGAGCCTCTGTGAAACCCTAGCCGCGCGACTTGGGTCGGCCGGCGCGGTACCAGCACCCTCCCGGCTGTTCTTCCCTGACGGCTACGAGTTCCTCTACTAGGATCGCACTACCTTGTCGGCTCCTTCGAGCTTCTGCTCGAGCCCGCCGCTCCTGGCCCCTCCTGGTTCTTTTGGTGCTTCTACTTCCTCCTTCTAGACTTGACCAACTTCTTGATGCTGGCAAGTTAATTGCAACCCCAGTGTCTATGACTCGCTGCTCTAGGTTTGATTTCTATGGTTGATGTTGCGGTGATGGTCTGCTAGTGCTGTTGCCGACGGGACGACACTGACATCATCACCGCAACCTCGCTGCTGTGCTGCGTCCAGGCTTCGTCACGCCTCCGCTCCAGGTTCTTGGCACCCCCTGTGAGTTTTATTGTGACCGGCCTTCGATCCGATGACTGTGCTCGGTGGCCTAGAGTGTTGCTTGATCTCGTGTTGTTGTGGAACGAGCCTCTTGGATTTGATATTCGGCTTGAGCTATTTATGCTTCTGGTTGGGTACTATGTATAAGTAGCTTGCAGTAAGTTTCCTTGAGATGTGATGTTGGTTGTGGTGTGGTGGTCTCCTGGACATGTGCCATGCCCATGGTTTGTTTTAGTTAAACTACTGGTTACTATTTGGATTATTTGACCTGACTTTGCTCTTGTTTGGAACTTGGGAAAAAGAATTTGACTATATGTCCTTGTTGATAGTAAAATGGTGTATATAATTGATTCCTTGATTCTTTTACAAGGAAGATGATAAATCTGTTTTAGCTGGAATTATTGAGTGGTTGATTAATGTGATGATACTCCCTAATGGATTCTGTGCATAAGACTGCCACTGTGGTGTCTCCATTTTGGAAGGTGCACAATGGTAGATCTTGTGTGCATGATTTGTTGTTAGCTGGATTGACAAGACAAGATTGTGGTTGGTCATGATAAGTATTCTTTAAGTGATATGTTGGAATATAAATCGAGTGATGATACTTGCAACTAATTGATTCCTAGATTTTCTTACTAGGGAAATGATGAAAAATGTCTTGTTTGAACAATCTTAATGACTAGCTAATATGGAAACTAACCTTTGTGGCTTCTGCTGCCCTGGGCTGCTGCTGTGGTGCCTCCAATCTTGGAGTGTGCACAGTGGTAGCCCAGGTAGCATGATTTGCTGTTGGGAATCACTACAATGATGTAGTTGATGTTGAAAAAAATAAAGATTTAGCTCATGATGCAAAAGGCTGAAGCTAAATTGGTTAGTTAAAATGATTAAGTGTACCACTGTGGAGCCTCCCCTAGGAGTGTGCACAGTAATATGGATGAATGATCATGATGTGATTTTTAGAGATGCTCAATCTAAAATCAAGATAGTCTGATGAGAACAAACACTAAGGTTTGGCCTTTTGTTTGTTGTGTTAATTAACTGAGTGGCTTCTGTTGCCATTAGATCTACTGCTGTGGTGCCCCCTTGAGGTGTGTGCACAACAGTGTATCTAATCAGCAAGATCTGCTGATTTTCCCCTGCCAATGATGCATAATCCGAGGCCCAATTATGCTCTATGATGATTCTAGCATAGCTGTTCTATGCTACACTGAGAGCCTTCTCTCCCTAGATGATTAGCTTTCTTGAAATGATAAGAACTGGTACTACATAGATGAAGGGTTTCATAGCATAGTAAATCAAAAAAATTCTACGGATGCGAACGGGAAAGCCAAGATCTAATCTAGGAGATGCAATCAACGAGAGGGATAGATGCGATCTTCATACCCTTGAAGAAATCGCACAGCGGAAACGTTCAACAGAACATGGGTGATGTAGTCGAACTAGCCTTCTCCTCCTCGCGATCCGATCCGATCCAACGCTGCAAGTGGCGGCGCCTCCGAGAGATGCACACGTACGGTGCCGCGACGTCTCCTCCTTCCTCGGTCCAGCAAGTGGGGTGGAGAGATATATTGGATCTACAACACGACGGCATAGTGCTATGGTGGAGAGTTTCTGCAGCAGGGCTTCGCCTACGCGCAGTCGGGAGAGAGAGAGGTAGGGAAGCAGCTGGCGGCTAGGGTTTGGGGTGAGGGTAGGGTGCGCCCCCTGCCCACCTTATATAGGGGGCTGTCCGGCCCCCTTGCCCCCTCCTCCAAGCCCTAGGGCGGTGGCCCCAAGGGTGGAGTGGGGGCAAGTCTTCCCCCCTTCTAGAAGGTTTCCTAGGGTTTCCCCTAGGGTTTTCGCCGGATGGGCCTATGGGGCCTTGTGCCCCTGGCCCAATGCGGCCAGGGCACTCCCTCGTAGGCCCACGCACCCCTCCGACAAGTGGGGCCACGTTGGTCCCACTCCGGAAGCTTCTAGAACCTTCCGGTATAATACCGAACATTCCAAAACGATTCCGAAATCCAAAAACTACTTTCCTTTATATGAATCTTATTCTCCGGACCATTCCGGAACCTCTCATGATGTCCTGGATCTCATCCGAGACTCCTAACAAAAAACTCATAAACCATTTATCCATTCTATCCTAGCGTCGAGACATGTTAAGTGTGTGACCCTACGGGTTCGAGAATATGCAGACATGATCTTCTATAAATAATCAACAGCGGAATCTGGAAACCCATATTGACTCCCACATATTCATCGATGATCATATCGGATGAACCACGATGCCAGGATTCAATTAATCCCATATATATATTCCCTTCGTCACGCGATATTTTACTTGCCCGAGATTCGATCGTCGGTATCGGCATACCTAGTTCAATCTTGTTCATAGCAAGTACTTTACTCATTTTGTAATCCGATATCACTTTGTGATCAACTCCTTAACCACGTTCTTGCAGGCGGTGTTGATATCGATTACCGAGTGGGCCCGAAGTATATCTCTCCGACTTAGGAGGAACAAATCCCATCTCGATACATACAACCCAACAAGTACCTTCCGATCACCTAAGAGACAACTTTATGATCACCCTCACATAGGATGACGTTTGATGACCTCAAAGCTTTCTTCCGATACCAGGGAGTTGCATTATCTCATGGTCTAAGGAATACAATATTTGACATAGGAAAAAGCTTCGCAAAGATGAACACGATGACACGATCTAATTGCTTTGCTTGATTTGGGTATGTCCATCATATCATTCTCCTAATGACATGATCTAATTATTAATTGACAACTCATGTCTATGGTTAGGAAACCTTAACCATCATTAATCAATGCGCTAGTCCATAGAGGCGTACTAGGGACACGGTGTTGTTCATAAACCACACAAGTATCAAAGTTTCCGCTTAATACAATTTTAGCATGGAATATAAACTTTATCATGAACAAGAATTATAACAATAACATCTTTATTATTGCCTCTAGGGCATAATTCCAATAGTCTCCCACTTGCACTAGAGTCAATAATATTGTTTACATGTGGCAACAATCTAACACCCATGGCATTAAGGTGCTGATCATGTTTTGCACGTGGAAGAGGTTTAGTCAACGGATCTGTGACATTCAGATCCGTATGTACTTTGCTAATCTTCAGATCTCCATCTGTTATATAATCTCGAATTATATGAAATCGGTGGTTGATGTGCTTGGTCTTTGGATGATATCTTGGTTCCTTAGCCAGTGTTATGGTGCCAGTGTTGTCGCACAATATCTCTAGTGGGTCCAAGGCACTTGGAACCACACCAAGCTCAGTGATGAAGTTCCTAATCCAAACTCCTTTACTAGACGCTTCTGTAGCAGCCATGTATTCCGATTCTACTGTAGATCCCGCGATCACGCTTTTCTTGCAGCTTCTCCAACTCACAGCTCCTCCATTCAAAATATAAACGTATCCTGTCTGAGATTTAGAATCATCCGGGTCGGTGTCGAAACTAGCGTCGACGTAACCTTTTACGGCGAGCTGCTCATCACCTCCATAGACCAAGAATATTTCTTTAGTCCTATTTAAATACTTTAGGATGTTCTTTACGGTTGTCCAATGTTCCACTCCTGGATCACTTTGGTATCTGCTCGTCAAACTAAGAGCATTGGACACATCCGGTGTAGTACACAACATGGCATACATGATAGAACCTATGGCCGAGGCATAAGGCACTTTGCTCATGGTTTCTCTATCGTTTACCATAGTTGGACACTGAGCCTTGCTCAATATCTTACCTGACAACATGGGCACTGAACCTTTCTTTGCCTTATCAATTCTGAACCTTTTCAGAACTTTGTCTAGGTATGTACTTTGGCTTAAAGCTATTAGGCGTCTTTGTCTATCTCTATAGATTTTGATGCCTAATATATAAGCAGCTTCTCCTAGGTCTTTCATTGAAAAACATTTATTCAAATAACTCTTCACATTGTTAAGCATACCAATGTCATTTCCAATAATCAATATGTCATCCACATATAGTACTAGAAATGTCACTGAGCTCCCACTCACTTTCTTGTAGATACAAGCTTCGTAGCAATTTGGAACAAATCCAAAGCTCTTGATCACTTGATCAAAACGAAGGTTCCAACTCCGAGATGCTTGCTTCAGTCCATAAATGGAACGCTGAAGTTTGCACACCTTATCAGCATCCTTAGGATCGACAAAACCTTCGGGCTGCATCATATACAACTCTTCATCAATGTTGCCATTGAGGAACGCAGTCTTGACATCCATCTGCCATATTTCATAATCATGAAATGCAGCAATTGCTAATAAAATCCGAATGGACTTAAACATCGCTACGGGAGAGAAAGTCTCAACGTAGTCAACACCTTGAACTTGTCGAAAACCTTTTGCGACAAGCCGAGCTTTATAGACAGTAAAATTACCATCCGCGTCTGCTTTCTTGTTGAAAATCCATTTGCACTCAACGGCCTTACGGTCGCTAGGAGGGTCCACCAAAGTCCATACTTGGTTTTCGCTCATGGATCCCAATTCGGATTTCATGGCCTCTAGCCATTTCTTAGAGTCTGGGCTCACCATTGCTTCCTCATAGTTCGCAGGTTCACTGTTGTCTACTAACAAGACAGTTAAGATAGGGTTGACGTACCACTCGGGAGGGGCACGCGACCTTGTCGACCTGCGACATTCAGCAATAGCATCGTTCGAAGTTTCATGATCCTCGTCATTAGCTTCCTCTCTTGTTGGTGCAGACGGCACTGGAACAATTTTAGGTGCTGCGCTACTCTCCAACTCGAGAGAAGGTTCAACAACCTCGTCTAGCTCTACCTTCCTCCCACTCACTTCTTTCGAGAGAAACTCCTTCTCAAGAAAGGATCCGTTCTTTGCAACAAACACTTCACCCTCAGATCTGTGGTAGAAGGTATACCCAATCGTTTCCTTAGGGTATCCTATGAAGACGCATTTCTCCGCTTTGGGTTCGAGCTTGTCCGGCATCAACTTCTTGACGTAAGCTTTGCATACCCAAACTTTAAGAAACGACAACTTAGGTTTAGCACCAAACCACAGTTCATATGGTGTCGTCTCAACGGATTTAGATGGTGCCCTATTTAAAGTGAATGCAGCGGTTTCTAATGCATAACCCCAAAATGATAACGGCAAATCTGTAAGAGACATCATCGATCGCACCATATCGAATAGAGTTCTATTCCGGCGTTCAGACACACCATTGCGCTATGGTGTTCCGGGTGGCGTGAGTTGCGAAACGATTCCGCTTGCTTTAAGATGCGTGAGAAAATCATAACTCAAATATTCACCTCCACGATCGGATCGTAGAAATTTAATTTTCCTGTTACGATGGTTTTCCACTTCGTTCTGAAATTCTTTGAACTTTTCAAACGTTTCAGATTTATGTTTCATTAAATAGATATACCTATATCTACTTAAGTCATCAGTAAAAGTGAGAAAATAGCGATATCCACCGCGTGTCGAAACACTCATTGGTACGCATACATCGGTATGTATGATTTCCAACAAGTCCATTGCTCGCTCCATTATTCCGGAGAACGGGGTTTTGATCATCTTGCCCATGAGGCACGGCTCGCACGTGTCAAATGATTCAAAATCAAGAGACTCCAAAAGTCCATCAGAATGGAGTTTCTTCATGCATTTTACACCAATATGACCTAGACGACAGTGCCACAAATAAGTCGAATTATCACTATCTACTTTGCATCTCTTAGCCTCAATGTTATGGATGTGTGTTTCATTGCTTTCGATATTCAAAAGAAATAAACCATTCATAGCAGGTGCATGACCATAAAAGTTGTTACTCATATAAATAGAACAACCATTATTCTCCGATTTAAATGAATAACCGTCTTGCAATAAATGCGATCCAGATATAATGTTCATGCTCAACGCAGGCACATAATAACACTTATTAAGGTTTAAAACTAATCCCGAAGGTAAAACTAAGGAGATCGTGCCGACGGCCATCACATCAACTCTTGATCCGTTGCCAATGCGCATCGTCACCTCATCCCTTGCTAGCCGCCGTCTATTCCGTAGCTCCTGTTTTGAGTTACAAATATTAGCAACTGAACCAGTATCAAATACCCAGGCACTACAACGAGCGCTAGTAAGGTAAACATCAATAACATGTATATCAAATATACCTTTAATGGTGCCAGCCTTCTTGTCCGCTAAGTACGTCGGACAGTTGCGCTTCCATAGACCCTTGTCCTTGCAATAGAAGCACTCAGTGTCCAGCTTAGGTCCAGACTTGAGCTTGTTCTCAGCAGGGGCAACGCGCTTGCCGCTGCCTTCTTGAAGGGCTTCTTTGCACCCTTACCTTTCTTGAAGCTAAGGGTCTTGTTGACCATCAACACATGATATTCTTTCTTGATATCCACCTCCGCAGCTTTCAGCTTAGCGAAGAGCTCAGTGATCGTATCAGTGGAACCAATCTGATTGTGAGTAACTACAAAACCTTTGTAGCTAGGAGGGAGTGATTGCAGAACTCTGTCAATCTTGAGCTCTTCTGGAATCTTGCAGTCCAGTTGCTTAAGACGTTGAGTGTAGCCCGACATCTTAATGGTGTGCTCACTAACGGAACTCCCTTCCTCCATCTTGCAGTTAAAGAACTTCTCAGAGATCTCATATCTCTCAGAACGGGCCTGAGTCTGAAACATGGTTTTCAGTTCCTCAAGTATCTCAAAGGGCCCGGCGAACTCCTCAAAACGATTTTGAAGGTATGATTCCATAGAAAACAACATGGTACTCTTAATCACTCCATAATCATCTTTGCGCGACTGCTAAATAGCTTTTTCATCAGCCGGCGCATCTATAGCAGGGGCGTCACCTAGCGCTTTCTCAAGGGCATAGTCCTTTTGTCCGCCAGCGAGAATGATTCTCAGATTGCGGAACCAGTTGGTGAAGTTAGACCCATTGTTCTTAAGCTTTTCTTTCTCAGCAAAAACTTTGAAATTGAAGTTGGACTTAGCCATTTGATCTACAAAATTTGCAAGTACAATTTAGACTATGTTCATGATAACTAGTTCAACTTAATCAAATTACTAGATGAACTCCCACTAAATTCAACATCCCTCAAGTTGTTTAGTGAACACGATCCAAATTCACCACACCTAATCCGATCTTCATGAGAAGAGATGTGGTTTCAATGGTGGACAACAAAGTGTCGATCATATCATTCATATGACTCATGCTTAACCTTTCGGTTCGTGTGTTCCGAGGCCATGTCTGTACATGATAGGCTCGTCAAGTCAAACCCAAGTATTTCCGCGTGTGCAGAACTGGCTTTGTCACATCCCAAGATTTTCCAAATCTTGTAATGTGAAAAATAAAGGAATAAAATAAAACTTTGTGAATTTCAGAGAGAGAAGAAACTTTTTGAATCCAATTGGAAACCTTCAAACCAATTTGGATCAAATAGATCCTAAAGGGATTTAAAAAGATAAACATTTAATAAAGGAAAATAAAAATATTTGGATTTACTATTTTGGATCTTTTAAATAAAAAAAAGATTTGGTTTTCAAATGAAATAGAAGTTTTACAAATAAGGATTATTTTATAGAGCCAAACTAAAACTTGGCCAAGCCTTTGAAATAAAAACATTTCTATTTGATAAAAATAGTAAAGGTTCATTTAAATAAAATAAAGGGATTTATTATCCAATTTTATCTAAGTAAAGGCTTTTCCATTTTAAATAAACACTAAAACTTATTTATTTATTTTAAACAAGCTTTCCAAGTGTTCTTTATTTTCAAATAAAACCTACTGATTTGGTTTTGAAAATATTTAGATTTTAAAAGGAGTTTTTAATAAAACAAATCCTATTTTGGATTTATTAAACAAGGTCTATTTATTTAATTAATAATGGACCCAAAAATAAAAATATTATTTATTTTGGGAATTGGATTATGTTGTTAAACAGAACCAATTTCAACTACAATGTTTGGTGATTGTTTAAATTGATTTGAATGTTGAGTTGTTGTTTGAAATTCAAAACAGAAAATAGATTTGGAAAAAGATAAAACAATCAGGAAGGAAAAAAATAGGATCAGACACAGCCCAGTCGACAAGCCCACTAAGCCCAGTACCAGCCCACTCCCACTCTCCCTCAGCGAAACGTTTTCCACCTATTAACTGACCCGCAGAGCAACTGACTGGTGGCCCTTCTTCCCTCTCCTCTCTCTCTCGCTGACCAACCGACCCCACCCCTCCAGCTCATCTTCTTCCTCGCGCAGACGACGCCCGGCCGTTGCAGCAGGTAACGCCGGCGATCAATTCGCGTAAATGGCCGCATTAATCCACCCCGCGACCACGCACATTTAACCGCCTGCGTTTTCTCCTCCTTTCCCCTCACGCGCCTCCCTCTCTCTGCCACCAGGCCGACGGAATTTCGAGCCACACTCCCACTGCTCCGACAAGCTTCCTCCTCCAATTCCGGCGAACCCAGCCACCGCCTTGTCTCCCCGACCAAGCACACATACTCCCCACTCCCAGGCGCTTCTTTCTGTACCTCCCATTCAACCGCGGGCGCCCCAGAACATCGGCAACCACTCCGACTGAGCGCCGCCGCGTCTGTTTTCTTCTCCGGCGAATTTCCCTGGTAAGAACTGACCACCCCGCGCCTTCTCGATCATGCAAGCATCTTCGCCTTGGTCTTGCGCACCTAACCATGCCCTCTGTTTGCCTTCTCGTGATCTACAATGCCGACCCCGACCACGAACAGAACCACCCGACGCCGTTCTCTACTCCGGCGAGGAATTGCTGCAGTCCCTGAGCACCCCTCGACTAACCGACCACGCCACGAGCATCACCACGTCCTTGCGATCACGGTGAGCATCCCCACTTCGTTCTTTGCTTCCTAGAACCGCCGCTAGCTCCTCGCCTGACCGTCGCCGCCGTCTGCCGCCGCGCAGCGCCGCCAGCCTTTGGCCAAGCATCTGAGGCCGTTAGATTAAAATCTGGTGGCTGCAATTAGAACTAGGCGAACCGGTACGCGCCCCATCTGATCCGTTCGTTTAAATTAGATCCAACGCCCCACAGCGCGCAATCCGCGCGAAGCGGTACCACCCAATATAAACGTGACGCGTGGCCAGTTTTTGGTTTAAAACAGATTTTGAAAACAGATTTGATATGCAAATTGAAACCTTTGTAACTTTTGATCCACACGTCCAAAAATTACAAACTTTATATCGTTGGAATCAGTGGAATAAGCCCTAGCCAACCATGCAATTTGTTTAGTAAATAGTATCTGTTAGATTGTTTGTTTTTGCAGAAACAATTGTATGCTTGTTTAGATTAGAAAAATTGTTCAAAAATGTTTTTAGGGTTAAAACCTTTGCAAATTAGTTTGTGGTGAACTTACTGACCCTAGGAACCAACCCATGGTTTTAAAAATGAATTTTGTGAAGTTTAGGAATAAAAACTTGATTTAGCCATTTCTAGCCAAATAAAAATATTGGTTTTGAAAATGTTTTTGGAGTAAAAACTTTGGGAAAATGAATTGTATCAAACCTACTGACCCAAAACACCAAGTTTTGAGAAACAACAACTTATTTGGTGAACAACTCAAAGTTGTTGCCTGGATAAAAATATTTTCCACCACATGAATTAATGAAAGGATTTAAAAATGGTTTATAGATGAAACCCTTTTGCAAATGACTTTTCCACTGTGGAAAATGACCACTTTGGACTTTACAAAGATTAGAGACTAGTAGAAACCATCTTTGCAAATAAAACTACCTCTTGCATGCTTGCATAAATAACTTAGTCCCATTGTTTTATGTGTGTGAATTGTCTGATTGATTATTGGTTTGGAATGCTAGTTGATATTGTGTTTGCTTGATTGATTGTAGTGAAGTTAGAAAAGTGTGAGACTAGCAAGATCAAGGAGTGAACCAACATTCCCTACCAAAAGGCAAGTGACACTATCATTCAAAGTCCTACTATTTTCATTATACTTAGTGGATTTTGAAACATGCATGAAAAGAGTTTCTATACTTATGCTATGCTAAATCCTAATAGGATACCCTATACATTCCTTAGTGAAAACAATGTAGTTGTTACATGCTTAGCCATGCTATATTTTGAAAAGAGATACATGTTAAGATTTTATGAAGTTGATAAAAGGACTTGTGATTTTATATAATAAAACAAGGACTCAATGAACCACCTGGGTGGCCAAGGATACTTTGAGTTTTGGAGAAGGTGGCAACAAAAGGAACCATGTCTATGGCAATCTCTTTGTGTTGTGCTCCAAAGGAAACCACCCAGGAAACTTAGGGATTGAACATGTTTCTCCAATTGTGGCTTTCGTGTGCAACCACATGCTATTTATGGCTCTGGCTTAGTCAACTACATTGGGAAGACCCATGCATTGTCTTCAGGTTACTGGACATGAGGACCTGGAATCCTACATGGGTACTGAAGACAAGCTAGCAATGGTGTATGGGAGGACCCTCTGGAAAGACTTCGTCACATTCTCAATCTGCCGGTACTCCATCTTGGTGAGCACCAATCCAGTGGCCACTGGTGGCAACAAGATGGGATTGTGACATGTGGGTAAAGTGTACTACTTCTGCAGAAGATAATAAAATCTAAGTACTTAGCCGTGTCCCCGGTTATGGACAATACTGAGCAACTAAAGTTTGAAGCTATGGGAAATCTCGACATTCCAATTTATAAAAGAAAAACTTTTAAGTGAAAACAAAGACTTGATGCACTTGGGGGTACCAAGGAACTCAAGAGATTTTGATAAAACTTGATGCACTTGGGGGTACCAAGGAACTCAATAGATTTGATGAAAACTTGAACACTTGGGGTTACCAAGGAACTCAAGAGATTTTTATGAAAACTTGAACACTTGGGGTTACCAAGGAGCTCAAGAGATTTTAACAAAAACACTTGGTGGTGACAAAAGATTCAAAACCCTTTTAAAAAGAGAGGATAAAATTATTGCTTTCTGCAAATGAGCCTAAAACCCTACTTAGCCATATATGCATGTAATGATAGGATCCACTTATATTCTACATAGTAGTGAAACTTGCCAATACAATTCAAATGTATTGACCCTTGTGGCTGTAACTTGTAATGTTGCAGGTTTGATTATTTTAGAGAAGATTGATTGATTGATTAGGATTACAAAGTCTACAACCAACATGTCTGCCTATGGCACTTTGAAGATGAAGGACCCATGCTTATAGTTATTCCGCTGCAATGTAATGTAATAGCCAAATGAGCTATGTAAGATGTAATAAAATTATGTTATTCCTGGTTATAAAGTTATATTATGACCTTTGTTTCTTGATATTACATCTTAACTGTGGATGCTAGCTATTGATCTAGGGACTAGCATTGTAAACACAGGGGACTCCACCTTATATTAAATAAAGGTTGGGACACTCCCTCTACAGATGGTATCAGAGCATTGTGTTGCCTGTAGGATTTGTAAACCCTAGGATTGGACAAAAACCCTTAGAAAAATAGGAGTTATACTTGTTCCAAAAAACTTATTTACAAAAATACTTGTAAACTCTTTCCTCAACCCCTTTGATTTTGATTCTACATCTCATCTATTTTCAACTTGATGGAAAAACCTACCCCATGGCCAAAGACTACACCATGTGCAAAGGACTTCTTCAACTCTAATGACTTCAACATCTTCAACTCTAATGACTTCAACATCTTCAACTCTAATGAGTTCAACATCTTCAACTCTAATGACTTCAACATCTTCAGCATATTCACCAAGGACTTCCAACTTGGATATTACTAAGGACTACAAGTGAGACAAGGAAATCTTGCACAAGATTTAGAGACTGAGGGAATGCAAAAGTTAGAAGGAGCCTACATCACTTGAAGCTTTGTGACCAAGGAGTTTTCCCAAGGAAACCATGATCTCATGTAAGAAAAATCAACCAAGAATGATGGAAAGATCACAAGTGAACCAAATAGATGGACCACCATATTATAGATAAGTCAAACACACCAACTTATGTGGTGTAACAAAAATATTTTGTTGCCTAAATAGGTGCTTGAACTTTGTTGTATGAGTGAAAAGTTGTATGTGAATGCTTGCACATTGCTTGTGTGAATAGTGATGTGTGTGATTAGGATTATTTCCTTAGGAATATTTTGTCTAACCTAATTCCCATTCAACCCAAACAGATGACTACTCCGAGAGACTCCAACCTCAAGGTTGATGACACCAACACCAACCAAGAGGACAGCATGAAAGAGCTCATAGCAACCCAGAACCAGTTGAACCAAGTGACAGCTCAATTCATAGCCAACACCAGTGGAGAAGATCCAACATTACAAGGATTTTTGGAAACTCAAGGCCAACTGATGCTCAAAGTGACTGATCAAATGATCAAAATGGAAGAGAGCTATACCAAAAGAGTTTGTGACAACAAGGATGACAGAAATGTTATTCTAGATGGAGCCCCAGCTTGCATTATTTGTGGAGACAAGGATCATACTTCCAAGGAGCATGGAGATCAATGCCCCAACTGTGAAGAGAAACATCCTGTTGGCCAATGTCCCACCTCTCAAGCTACTTGCTACCTATGTGAAGGAAACAACCATGTTCATATCCAATGCCCCATCTATTCCATTGTGGAACAAAGGAAACAAGGTGGAGTGCAACAAATGATTGCAAACCATCAAGAAGGATCCAAGTCTACCAAGAAGGTTGATGACAAAGGAAAAGGTCCACTTATACCTCCAAACAAAACCACCCAATTCAAAGGACCAAAGAAAGGGCTTGTGAAGAGCAAAAGTAGGCCCAGGAAACATGTAGACATTCCTACCTACCAGATAACATATGAACAACATGAACTGGATGCACTCCTAGCTTTGGAGAAACCCAAAAAGCAAAAGAAGGACAAAAGCCATGTGCAATGTCATAAGTGTAAAGAAATGGGACACTATTCCAGTGAATGCCCAGAGAACCAGAAGAATAAAGAGATTGGCCAAGTGGTGTGCAACAACTGCAAAGAGCTAGGCCACTATGTAGCAACTTGTCCACAAGAGACACGCAAAGAACTCAAAGACATCAACTGTTTCAATTGCAAGAACCCATGACATTATGCAAGCAACTGTCCAGAAAAGATGAAAAACAAGTTGAACAAGACTATGGAGAATCTCAACCTTGGCCCATGAGTCAAGCATGGAAACCTAGGACACAATGCAAATGTTTGCCCAGAGAAGTTTTCCCAAGATCCCAAGCAAGCCATATGTAATTTTGTTTGAAATTTTAAGGGTGGTAGTACCCTAGATGATTTGAGCCTACTTGTAACCCTAGCTTTCCCAAATCTCGGGACGAGATTTATTTCAAGGGTGGTAGCCTGTCACATCCCAAGATTTTCCAAATCTTGTAATGTGAAAAATAAAGGAATAAAATAAAACTTTGTGAATTTCAGAGAGAGAAGAAACTTTTTGAATCCAATTGGAAACTTTTAAACCAATTTGGATCAAATAGATCCTAAAGGGATTTAAAAAGATAAACATTTAATAAAAGAAAATAAAAATATTTGGATTTACTATTTTGGATCTTTTAAATAAAAAAAAAGATTTAGTTTTCAAATGAAATAGAAGTTTTACAAATAAGGATTATTTTATAGAGCCAAACTAAAACTTGGCCAAGCCTTTGAAATAAAAACATTTCTATTTCATAAAAATAGTAAAGGTTCATTTAAATAAAATAAAGGGATTTATTATCCAATTTTATCTAAGTAAAGGCTTTTCCATTTTAAATAAACACTAAAACTTATTTATTTATTTTAAACAAGCTTTCCAAGTGTTCTTTATTTTCAAATAAAACCTACTGATTTGGTTTTGAAAATATTTAGATTTCAAAAGGAGTTTTTAATAAAACAAATCCTATTCTGGATTTATTAAACAAGGTCTATTTATTTAATTAATAATGGACCCAAAAATAAAAATATTATTTATTTTGGGAATTGGATTATGTTGTTAAACAGAACCAATTTCAACTACAATGTTTGGTGATTGTTTAAATTGATTTGAATGTTGAGTTGTTGTTTGAAATTCAAAACAGAAAATAGATTTGGAAAAAGATAAAACAATCAGGAAGGAAAAAAATAGGATCAGACACAGCCCAGTCGACAAGCCCACTAAGCCCAGTACCAGCCCACTCCCACTCTCCCTCAGCGAAACGTTTTCCACCTATTAACTGACCCGCAGAGCAACTGACTGGTGGCCCTTCTTCCCTCTCCTCTCTCTCTCGCTGACCAACCGACCCCACCCCTCCAGCTCATCTTCTTCCTCGCGCAGACGACGCCCGGCCGTTGCAGCAGGTAACGCCGGTGATCAATTCGCGTAAATGGCCGCATTAATCCACCCCGCGACCACGCACATTTAACCGCCTGCGTTTTCTCCTCCTTTCCCCTCACGCGCCTCCCTCTCTCTGCCACCAGGCCGACGGAATTTCGAGCCACACTCCCACTGCTCCGGCGAGCTTCCTCCTCCAATTCCGGCGAACCCAGCCACCGCCTTGTCTCCCCGACCAAGCACACATACTCCCCACTCCCAGGCGCTTCTTTCTGTACCTCCCATTCAACCGCGGGCGCCCCAGAACGTCGGCAACCACTCCGACTGAGCGCCGCCGCGTCTGTTTTCTTCTCCGGCGAACTTCCCTGGTAAGAACTGACCACCCCGCGCCTTCTCGATCATGCAAGCATCTTCGCCTTGGTCTTGCGCACCTAACCATGCCCTCTGTTTGCCTTCTCGTGATCTACAACACTGACCCCGACCACGAACAGAACCACCCGACGCCGTTCTCTACTCCGGCGAGGAATTGCTGCAGTCCCTGAGCACCCCTCGACTAACCGACCACGCCACGAGCATCACCACGTCCTTGCGATCACGGTGAGCATCCCCACTTCGTTCTTTGCTTCCTAGAACCGCCGCTAGCTCCTCGCCTGACCGTCGCTGCCGTCTACCGCCGCGCAGCGCCGCCAGCCTTTGGCCAAGCATCTGAGGCCGTTAGATTAAAATCTGGTGGCTGCAATTAGAACTAGGCGAACCGGTACGCGCCCCATCTGATCCGTTCGTTTAAATTAGATCCAACGCCCCACAGCGCGCAATCCGCGCGAAGCGGTACCGCCCAATAGAAACGTGACGCGTGGCCAGTTTTTGGTTTAAAACAGATTTTGAAAACAGATTTGATATGCAAATTGAAACCTTTGTAACTTTTGATCCACACGTCCAAAAATTACAAACTTTATATCGTTGGAATCAGTGGAACAAGCCCTAGCCAACCATGCAATTTGTTTAGTAAATAGTATCTGTTAGATTGTTTGTTTTTGCAGAAACAATTGTATGCTTGTTTAGATTAGAAAAATTGTTCAAAAATGTTTTTAGGGTTAAAACCTTTGCAAATTAGTTTGTGGTGAACTTACTGACCCTAGGAACCAACCCATGGTTTTAAAAATGAATTTTGTGAAGTTTAGGAATAAAAACTTGATTTAGCCATTTCTAGCCAAATAAAAATATTGGTTTTGAAAATGTTTTTGGAGTAAAAACTTTGGGAAAATGAATTGGATCAAACCTACTGACCCAAAACACCAAGTTTTGAGAAACAACAACTTATTTGGTGAACAACTCAAAGTTGTTGCTTGGATAAAAATATTTTCCACCACATGAATTAATGAAAGGATTTAAAAATGGTTTATAGATGAAACCCTTTTGCAAATGACTTTTCCACTGTGGAAAATGACCACTTTGGACTTTACAAAGATTAGAGACTAGTAGAAACCATCTTTGCAAATAAAACTACCTCTTGCATGCTTGCATAAATAACTTAGATCCCATTGTTTTATGTGTGTGAATTGTCTGATTGATTATTGGTTTGGAATGCTAGTTGATATTGTGTTTGCTTGATTGATTGTAGTGAAGTTAGAAAAGTGTGAGACTAGCAAGATCAAGGAGTGAACCAACATTCCCTACCAAAAGGCAAGTGACACTATCATTCAAAGTCCTACTATTTTCATTATACTTAGTGGATTTTGAAACATGCATGAAAAGAGTTTCTATACTTATGCTATGCTAAATCCTAATAGGATACCCTATACATTCCTTAGTGAAAACAATGTAGTTGTTACATGCTTAGCCATGCTATATTTTGAAAAGAGATACATGTTAAGATTTTATGAAGTTGAGAAAAGGACTTGTGATTTTATATAATAAAACAAGGACTCAATGAACCACCTGGGTGGCCAAGGATACTTTGAGTTTTGGAGAAGGTGGCAACAAAAGGAACCATGTCTATGGCAATCTCTTTGTGTTGTGCTCCAAAGGAAACCACCCAGGAAACTTAGAGATTGAACATGTTTCTCCAATTGTGGCTTTCGTGTGCAACCACATGCTATTTATGGCTCTTGCTTAGTCAACTACATTGGGAAGACCCATGCATTGTCTTCAGGTTACTGGACATGAGGACCTAGAATCCTACATGGGTACTGAAGACAAGCTAGCAATGGTGTATGGGAGGACCCTCTGGAAAGACTTCGTCACATTCTCAATCTGCCGGTACTCCATCTTGGTGAGCACCAATCCAGTGGCCACTGGTGGCAACAAGATGGGATTGTGACATGTGGGTAAAGTGTACTACTTCTGCAGAAGATAATAAAATCTAAGTACTTAGCCGTGTCCCCGGTTATGGATAATACTGAGCAACTAAAGTTTGAAGCTATGGGAAATCTCGACATTCCAATTTCTAAAAGAAAAACTTTTAAGTGACAACAAAGACTTGATGCACTTGGGGGTACCAAGGAACTCAAGAGATTTTGATAAAACTTGATGCACTTGGGGGTACCAAGGAACTCAATAGATTTGATGAAAACTTGAACACTTGGGGTTACCAAGGAACTCAAGAGATTTTTATGAAAACTTGAACACTTGGGGTTACCAAGGAGCTCAAGAGATTTTAACAAAAACACTTGGTGGTGACAAAAGATTCAAAACCCTTTTAAAAAGAGAGGATAAAATTATTGCTTTCTGCAAATGAGCCTAAAACCCTACTTAGCCATATATGCATGTAATGATAGGATCCACTTATATTCTACATAGTAGTGAAACTTGCCAATACAATTCAAATGTATTGACCCTTGTGGCTGTAACTTGTAATGTTGCAGGTTTGATTATTTTAGAGAAGATTGATTGATTGATTAGGATTACAAAGTCTACAACCAACATGTCTGCCTGTGGCACTTTGAAGATGAAGGACCCATGCTTATAGTTATTCCGCTGCAATGTAATGTAATAGCCAAATGAGCTATGTAAGATGTAATAAAATTATGTTATTCCTGGTTATAAAGTTATATTATGACCTTTGTTTCTTGATATTACATCTTAACTGTGGATGCTAGCTATTGATCTAGGGACTAGCATTGTAAACACAGGAGACTCCACCTTATATTAAATAAAGGTTGGGACACTCCCTCTACAGGCTTGCACCCGTTGTATGTGAACGTAGAGTTTATAGCACCCGATCATCATGTGGTGCTTGAACACGACGAAATTTCGCAACGGTGCATACATGGGGAGAACACGATTTTATCTTGATCTTTAAGTGAGGAATCATCTTATAATGCTACCGTCGCGATCTAAGCATAATAAGATACATAAAAGGATAAACATCACATGCATATAATTTTATGTGACATGGTATAGCCAATCTTCGCGCAATGATCTCCATCTTGTGCGCGCCCGCATGATCTCCATCACTCCACCATGATTGCCTCCACCACGAATAGCAACTACAGCTATTGCTAACTACTTAGCGATAAGGTGGAGCTATTACATGGCGTATAAGAAGTTGACACACAGGTCATACACAATTATAAAGACAACCATATGGCTCCTGCCAGTTGTGTACTAGTCGACATGCAAGTCGTGAAATATTACAAAACATGATCATTGCATACAACATACACATCACATCTTGGGCCATACCATATCACAAAACACTCCCATGCAAGAACAAGTTAGACGCCTCTACTTTGTTGTTGCATGTTTTACGTGGCTTATGGGAGTAACAAGCTAAGAACGATTCTTACCTACGGAAAGCCACAACGGTGATATTATGGTTGCCAACATCCGGTGTAAATCCCATGACAACTATAGTGAGAGAAACTGTCATCCACAAGCCGCATGTATGGAACAAGCCACACGTCAAGTGCGGAGCCGGTCTCGCGAACGAGGTCGCGTAAAGTTGGCCTGGACCCCTTCGATCTCACTATCCCGCGTCATAAGAAGTACACAACAAGAGGCTTGCAACAGAAAACATCAACGCCCGCAACAAGCATGTTGCGTTCTACTTGTGAAACACATCTACCCATAGATCTAGCTCTAATACCACTGAAGGGTTTCGCAGCATAGTAAATCAAAAAAAATCTACGGATGTGAACGGGAAAGCCAAGATCTAATCTAGGAGATGCAATCAACGAGAGGTATAGATGAGATATTCATACCCTTGAAGAAATCGCATAGCGTAAACGTTCAACAGAACGTGGGTGATGTAGTCGAACTAGCATTCTCCTCCTCGCGATCTGATCTGATCCAACGCCGCAAGTGGCGGTGCCTCCGAGAGATGCACACGTATGGTGCCGCGACGTCTCCTCCTTCCTCGGTCCAGCAAGTGGGGTGGAGAGATAGATTGGATCTACAACACGACGGCGTGGTGCTATGGTGGAGAGTTTCTGCAGCAGGGCTTCGCCTACGCGAAGTCGGGAGAGAGAGAGAGGTAGGGCGGCAGCTGGCGGCTAGGGTTTGGGGTGAGGCGAGGGTGCGCCCCCTGCCCACCTTATATAGGGGGCTGGGCGGCCCCCTTTCCCCCTCCTCCAAGCCCTAGGGCGGCGGCCCCAAGGGTGGAGTGGGGGGCAAGTCTTCCCTCCCTTCTAGAAGGTTTCCTAGGGTTTCCCCTAGGGTTTTGGCCGGCTGGGCCTATGGGGCATTGTGCCCCTGGCCCAATGCGGCCAGGGCACTCCCTCGTAGGCCCACGCACCACTCCGACAAGTGGGGCCACGTTGGTCCCACTCCAGAAGCTTCTAGAACCTCCCGGTACAATACCGAACATTCCGAAACGATTCCGAAATCCAAAAACTGCTTTCCTTTATATGAATCTTATTCTCCGGACCATTCCGGAACCTCTCGTGATGTCCTGGATCTCATCCGAGACTCCGAACAAAAAACTCATAAACCGTTTATCCATTCTATCCTAGCGTCGAGACACATTAAGTGTGTGACCCTACGGGTTCGAGAATATGCAGACATGATCTTCTATCAATAATCAACAGCGGGATCTGGAAACCCATATTGACTCCCACATATTCATCGATGATCATATTGGATGAACCACGATGCCAGGATTCAATTAATCCCATATATATATTCCCTTCGTCACGCAATATTTTACTTGCCCGAGATTCGATCGTCAGTATCGGCATACCTAGTTCAATCTCGTTCACAGCAAGTACTTTACTCGTTCCGTAATCCGATATCACTTTGTGATCAACTACTTAACCACGTGCTTGCAAGTGGTGTTGATATCGATTACCGAGTGGGCCCGAAGTATATCTCTCCGACTTAGGAGGAACAAATCCCATCTCGATACATACAACCCAACAAGTACCTTCCGATCACCTGAGAGACACCTTTATGATCACCCTCACATAGGATGACGTTTGATGACCTCAAAGCTTTCTTCCGATACCAGGGAGTTGCATTATCTCATGGTCTAAGGAATACAATATTTGACATAGGAAAAATCTTCGCAAAGATGAACACGATGACACGATCTAATTGCTCTCCTTGATTTGGGTATGTCCATCATATCATTCTCCTAATGACATGATCTCATTATTAATAGACAACTCATGTCTATGGTTAGGAAACCTTAACCATCATTAATCAATGAGCTAGTCCATAGAGGCATACTAGGGACACGGTGTTGTTCATAAACCACACAAGTATCAAAGTTTCCGCTTAATACAATTCTAGCATGGAATATAAACTTTATCATGAACAAGAATTATAATAATAACATCTTTATTATTGCCTCTAGGGAATAATTCCAACAATAGATCTGGTACCAACCTGTTGTTTGTGTGTGATCTATGGACTGCTAGAAATCTTGATCTTCTTGAGTTACTATAACTTCCCTGCTACTAACATCATGCTTCTCATCAAGCTGCTGCTAATCTTGATCTCCTCCTTGTCCTAGCTCCTCGATGGCTCCACTGAGCAACCAGAGTTAGGGATGTGGTGGTGATCTGGGTGAGTCTTGTGGTGTTATGAGAGCAGTTTGTTCTTGAGGTGTGATAAACAGAAAGAGAGTAAGAAGATGGTTGATGTGCTAACTAGTGGTACTAGTGAGTGCTACGGTTGTGCTCTCCCTTTTGTGCTGCATGTGAAGCTTCTTGTGTTGATAGCACATTACTTGCATGCTGTGACTGTGCTGCTATCAAGTGGGACCCCTGGGGTTGAAGTTTCAATAGAGGGATATTTATTGGGATGGATCAACTCGGCCGGTTGCTATTATCTCAAGTTTGGCTTTATTTTTGTGTTACCAAGTGGAGTGGAATCCTTTACTATTCTTCCAAGGTGAAACGTGCCCCTTTTGTCCACTGCCAATGAGGTTGTTCTGAGGCAAAACATTCTGATAAGAATAGATATTCTTTTGGTGAAACTTGCCCCATTTAAATATGCTCAATGATGTGACAAAACAGTGCATCTCACTATTACTACTGAGAGTATTAATATTAACCCCTAATCCCTTTCTTCTGTCTGTTAGTAATTTGTTTGCAAGTACTAAGAAAGAATACATGAGGTCAAGTAGATAGGAATTCTAGCTTAGGTTTTTATCTATTGTAATCTTCTTATTTTTATTGTAATAACAATGCAACCCTTCTATATTTTATTAAAGCTTTTTTTTCTTTATTTGTAACTATTCATCTATGTAATGACTTCTAATTACTTGTATTCTTTTATTCTTTGTAGTATTAAATAAAGATTTCTTCTTATTTGATTTTCTTTGAATTACATTAATGTATGTGATTTCTTTATTTCATTTACTTAATTGTAATTTACTTTTATTCTTTTATTGTAAAAGAACAATGTAATATTTCATGTATTCTTATTAATAAAGAATTATTTTATACCATTATTTTAATTATTTCTTTTTTACTTAGTTAAAGTATTATTATTCCTGAACTTGTAAATTCATATTTGAATTGAATTTGGATATTCAAAGTAGAGTTCAAATTCTACCCCTCCACAAACACAAATAATACCTAAAGGTCATGTCAAAATCTATCGCACTCACTGAGATGGCTAATTTCTAATCCATCAAAGCAAGAGAGATTCTGATTGCTCTAGGGTTTTAATTTGCGAAAAATTTACTCGGATTTTCAGATGCATGCAGATGCACAAAATCCTAAATCTACCCTTCGTTTAGTCCTAAATGCCGGGATGTTACACAAAATGACAAGGCAAGCAGACAATGAGCATCTCAACAATCTTTTTATTTACCATATGCATAGATTTTTATTGAGGATGCTTCATAGATAGCTCACTATGGTGATGCTGCAAGTTTCCACCATGATTAGGCATGGCTTAGGCTAGCGCCCAGGCGTTTCTCTAACACATAATACAAACTCCATGGACTTACAAGTTCCCTCTTTATTTCATACCGGTGACATCCATAGACAAAAGAGCATGATATCAACTAAGTACAAAGTACAAGTGCAATGTTGAAAACATTCCCCGTGACAACACGGTTTTGCTAATTCTAACTTATAAGTGCAAGCATATACAACAAATTTGTCACAATGGTTCAAGTTTATTAGGGGCAAATAATATAAAGTGTGCCATCAAGTTCGTGAGGGCTTTAATCAGTAAGTTTTCACATAACAAAATAGTTTTAAATTGGAAGATAGTTGAAAGAAGAATATACTTGGAATGGTGTAACACACCATGCATAGGAGTTTATAGTGGACACTTTGGAATAACTTGATTTCTTGGGAGTTGGAATCATGAGTAGAGCTTACTCATACAAGTGGAGGCTAGCAAAAGGCTGGAAGCAACCAACTAAGAGAGCAATAATGGCCATAATCATGCAGAGCAACAAAGCATTACTAATCAAAGCATAGAGTGGTACTACAAGTCAAGGACTAAATGATCATAGAGGCTAATGGTGACTTGTGAGAGTCATAACATGGTTTGAGCATGTGCCAAGTCAACCCAAACAAAGCATCAAAGGAGAATACCGCAATACTATGCTTTTGTATGCTAAAACAATGCATGATTCATTCAAGGCACATTAAGCAATCCTAATTGTTTGGAACAAGTCATGCTACAACAATAATTACTAAGCATAAGGTCAAAATAACACCTAGCATGTCATGCTAAAGTCTAAGTCACAGTCAATGCAAGCTCCTCTTGCACTTTCAAGAAGGAACTTCCTACTCCTTTCCAACACCAAGCAACTTATTTGAAACAACTCACAAAGATAATAATCAACAAAGATCAGTGAGCTTGTCTCACAAATCCACAAAGAAGAACTAAAAATTTCTAAGCTGAAAGCACAAGAAAACTGTTGGGGATATGCTATATGGGTATCCTCATAGCATGTATCTTATCCGACTAACCCGGGTGGCCCATAGTCGGTAGCGTGGCCTATGGACTGCTGGGCGGCCCAGCTAGGTGGATCCAGAAGGGAGGCCCATGCTGGATAAAGGAAGGCTACGGTGGAGTCACCAGCGTACCGGAGCCTTGGAGTGCAAGATACACAAGACTAGTAATAGACGGTGTAGGACTCTGTAACCTATCCGGCTAGGACTTTTCCCTGTAACCCTAGCACCTGGCGACTATATAAGTCGGGCCTATGGGAGCCTTTAGGACATGTTCATAAGACAATCTTAGACAACCTCGCACACGAACCTATCTCTGTAACTCGGCGTATTGCCCTTATAGTGATTTATAGCAGGAGTAGGATTTCGCCACCGTTGTGGGATCTGAACCTGGGTAAGATGTGTTACCTGTTGGAGATATGCCCTAGAGGCAATAATAAATATAGTTATTATTATATCTTTGTGTTTATGATAAATGTTTACATTCATGCTATAATAGTATTAACAAGGAAACCATTAATACTTGTGTGATTTGTAAACTTAATTTGAAGTCCCTAGTATAGCCTCTATACTTCACTAGCTTGTTGGTTGATTAATGATTGTGGTTTCCCTATCATGAACATTGAGATGTTATCAACAACAAGATCATATCGTTAGGAGAATGATATGGTGGACATACTCCTATAGACAAGCGTAGCATAAAGATCAAGTCATTTCAATAGTTCAATTGCTATATGCTTTCTGATACATAGTAACCTAATTCCTTCGACCATCAGATCATGCATATCACCTTTACCGGATGGATGCTTTGATGACATCAAACACCACACCGTAACTGGGTGGCTATAAAGGTGGCATTAAGTGTTCGGAAAGTATTGGTTGAAACACATGGATCAAGAGTGGGATTTGTCCATCCACATGACGGATAGATATACTCTGGGCCCTCTCGGTGGAATGTCATCCAATTGGCTTGCAAGCATGTGACTTGGTCACAAGGGATCACATATCACGGGAACGAGAAAAGAGTACTTATCGGTAACGAGGTTGAACTAGGTATGCAGAGATACCGACGATCATAACCTCGGATAAGTAACATATCGTGAGACAAAGGGAAATTGGTATCGTATCTAAGTGGTTCATTCGATCGCAAAGTAATCGTAGAAATATGTGGGAGCCATATGAATTTCCAGATTCCTCTATTGGTTATTGTTCGGAGAAGTGTCTCGATCATGTCCGCATAATTCACGAACCGTAGGGAGACACACTTAAGGATTCGACGTTGTTTTGAGTAGTTATGGTATTATGAGAAAGAGACCGAATGTTGTTCGGAGTCTCGGATGGGATCCGGGATATCACGAGGTGATCCGGAATGGTCCGGAGAATAAGATTCATATAAGGAAAGTCCCATTTCGGAGTTCGGGAATGATTCCGGTGTTTTCATCGGGGATATTCTAGAAGGTTCCGGATTGTCCGGCACTCCGGGGGGGGGAGGGGTAGATGAATGTGTCATTACATATTGGAATGATTGCATCATGTACTAAGTATTCTTGCTGTCCCAAATATAGGATTAAATTGAATCCTAAAACAGAAAAGTCAAATGTCCAGTTTGAAAGTCAAACGGCTAAAACAAGAAACTGTGGGAAACAAGCAAGAGGAGTTGGAACCGACTTGGAGGAGGAGTTTCTCTCCTCCAAGCCGGCGGCCAGCCCTAGGCCGAGTTGGGGAGGGACTCCCTCCCTCCCCTGGCGCGCCAGCCCCCTCCCATCTATATAAGGAGGGGCAGGGCTCCCCTCCTAGACACACAAGTTTCCACCTCTAAATCTCCGGTTTAGAGCCGTTTTGGTTTAGAGCTTCTAATTGCTTTAGCCAACGGTTTAGAGCCTTCTAATTGGTTTAGAGCCTTCTAATTGGTGTGTCTAATTACTAGACCACTAATAGCCTCTCTCATAAGCTCCACCATACTCGCACCGGCTTAAGGCGAAGCCCTGCGGGATTTCCCCTCTACTTCCGGTACCACGCCGTTGTGCTGCCGGAATCGCGAGGAGAGTGCTACAACCTCCGCTGCCTGCTGGAACAAGGGAGAGGAAGGTCTTCGTCGAGTACCGAACGTGTGACCGACTGCGGGAGCGCTGCCGGAACGTGGCGCCGGAAGGATCGTCTACGCGATCTTGAGATCGGAAAGAGTACGACTACATCACCCACGAGAATCTGCTCTCGTTAAATGCTTTGGAATCTTCGAGGGTAAGTTATACCATCGACTCGTTGCTACAATCTAGTAGATAGATCTTGGCTTGTTTGTTTGTATGCGATAGAAAATTTTTGTTTTCCATGCTACAAACCCCTACAGTGGTATCAGAGCCGTGTCTATATGTAGATCTGTTGCACGAGTAGAACACAATGGTCATTGTGGGCATTGATGCTTTTATTGTCGATTGCTTCTTGTGTACTTTGCATCTTGCGGTATGTTGGGATGAAGCGGCCCGGGCTAACCTTACATGACATCGTTCATGAGACTTGCTCCACGCTTGACATGCAACTTGTATTGCATAAGTGGCTTTGCGGGTGCCTGTTTCTCCTAGCATAGTTAAGATCCAATTTACAACGGGTGATCAACAATGCTAGTATCAATGTTGTGGTTCTTGTTCGTAAGTTAGAACGACACTTATTGAAAGCCCCAAACCACGTAAAATATGCAAAGAAAGTAGAGGCGTCTAACTTTGTTTTGCAGGGGTGTGCAGTGATGTGATATGGCCATGATTGTGATTATATTTGATGTATGCAATGTTCCTTATTGTAAGTCGGCAACCGGCAGGAGCCATATGGTTGTCTTTAATTTATGTTAAGACCCGCGTGTCTATTCAAAGTAGTTGTAATAGTTGAAGCCGGTGGAAGACAACCATGGAGAAGCGTCATTGACCTTGATGCAATGCCGGTGATGATGGAGATCATGTTCGTGCTTGAAGATGGAGATCGGAAGCACAAAGAAGAAAGGCCATATCATATCACATATATATATTGAATTGCATGTGATGTTAATCCTTTATGCATCTTGTTTTGCTTAGTAGACGACGGTAGCATTATAAGATGATCCCTCATGCACATCAATTTCAAATCATAAAGTGTTCACCCTTAGTTAGCACCGTTGCTAAAGCTTGTTGTTTCGAAGCACCACGTGATGATCGGGTGTGTTAGATTCTGCAAGTGTATACAACGTGAGCAAGCCAGATTTGCTCATGCAGAAACTAAGGTTTGATCTTGACGAGCCTAGCATGTACAGACATGGTCTCGGAACACGGATCACCGAAAGGTAAAGCATGAATCATATAGTAGATGTGATGAACATGTCGATTGTTCGCCATTGAAACTATGTCAACTCTCGTGATGATCGGTGTTGATATGGTGGATTTGGTTCGTGTGATCACTAAAACAATGTGAGGGATATTGTATTGAGTGGGAGTTCACCTAGTTTAATTTTATTATTAATTTGAACTCAATTTGTCATAAACTTAGTCTAAACTATTGCAAATATGTTGTAGATCAATGGCAGCCCCTACCATCAATTTTAATGTGTTCCTAGAGAAAGAAAAGTTGAAAAACAATGGAAGCAACTTCGCGGATTGGTTCCGCAATTTGAGGATTGTCCTCACAGCTGGTAATTTGACCTATGTGCTGGATGCACCGCTGGGTGACCCACCTGCAGCTGATGCTCCCGATGAAGTAAAGAATGTTTACCTCGCTCGGAAGAATCAGTACTCCATAGTTCAGTGTGCTATCTTGTATGGTTTGGAATCGGAGCTTCAGAAAAGGTTTGAGGATTCAGACCCATATGATATTGTCGAGGATCTCAAATTGATTTTTGAGACTCATGCGGCAATTGAAAGTTATGAAGCTTCTGAAAAGTTCTTTAACTGCAAGATGGAAGAGGGCAGCTCCGTCAGTGAGCATGTGCTTAAGATGTCTGGGCACGCAAACAAACTTCAAAGCTTGGGTATTGTGATTCCTAATGCTTTGGGGATTTACCGTGTCCTCCAATCACTACCACCAAGTTACAAGAACTTTGTGATGAACTACAACATGCAGAACATGAACAAGACGTTGCCAGAACTCTTTGCCATGTTAAAATCTGCAGAAGTGGAGATCAAGAAAGAGCACCAAGTGTTGTTGGTCAATAAGACCACCAAATTCAAGAAAGGAAAGTCTAAGCAAAAGGGACACTTCAAGAAGGGTGGTAAGAAAGCTACCACACCGACGAAGAAGACCAGGGCTGGACCTAAGCCTGATACTGAGTGCTTTTACTGCAAGGGAGTAGGTCACTGGAAGCGGAATTGCCCAAAGTACTTGGCGGATTTGAAGAACGGCAACATCAAGAAGAAAGGTATATCTGATATACATGTTATTGATGTGTATCTCACTAGTACTCGTAGTAGTGCCTGGGTATTTGATACTGGTTCGGTTGCTCATATTTGTAACTCGAAACAGGTGCTGCAGAATAAACGGAAGCTAGCGAAGAACGAGGTGACGATGCGCGTGGGAAACGGATCAAAGGTTGATGTGATCGCGGTCGGCACGCTACCCCTTCATCTACCATCGGGATTAGTTTTATACTTAAATAATTGTTATTTGGTGCCTGCGTTGAGCATGAACATTATATCAGGATCTTGTTTATTGCGAGACGGTTACTTGTTTAAATCCGAGAATAATGGTTGTTCTATTTATATGAGTAATATGTTTTATGCACATGCACCTTTGATAGATGGTCTATTCTTATTGAATCTCGATAGTGGAAATACACATATCAACAACATTGAGGCTAAACGTTTGAAATCAAGCGATAATTCGACCTATATGTGGCACTGTCGTCTTGGTCACATCGGAGTGAAACGTATGAAGAAACTCCATTCCGATGGACTTCTTGAATCACTTGATTTTGAATCACTTGAAAGATGCGAAGCATGTCTGATGGGTAAAATGACTAAGACTCCATTTTCTGGTATGATGGAGCGAGCTACGGACTTATTGGAAATTATACATACCGATGTGTGTGGTCCAATGAGTGTAGCATCGCGCGGTGGTTATCGTTATGTTCTTACCTTCACGGATGACTTGAGTAGATATGGGTATATCTATTTCATGAAACATAAGTCCGAAACTTTCGAGAAGTTTAAGGAGTTTCAAAGTGAGGTAGAGAATCAACGTAACAAGAAGATTAAATTTCTACGTTCTGATCGTGGAGGTGAATATCTAAGTTACGAGTTTGGCGATCATTTGAAGAAATGCGGAATACTTTCACAATTGACACCGCCGGGAACACCACAGCGTAATGGTGTGTCCGAACGTCGTAATCGAACTCTCTTAGATATGGTTCGTTCTATGATGTCACTTACAGATTTACCGCTATCATTTTGGGGTTATGCATTAGAAACAGCCGCATTCACTTTAAATAGGGCACCGTCTAAATCCGTTGAAACGACACCGTATGAATTATGGTTTGGGAAGAAACCTAAATTGTCGTTCCTTAAAGTTTGGGGATGCGAAGCCTATGTAAAGAAGTTACAGCCGGACAAGCTTGAACCCAAAGCGGAAAGATGCGTCTTCATAGGATACCCGAAGGAAACTATTGGGTATACCTTCTATCATAGATCCGAAGGCAAAATCTTCGTTGCCAAGAATGGATCCTTTCTAGAGAAGGAATTTCTCTCGAAAGAAGTGACTGGAAGGAAAGTAGAACTTGACGAGGTTGTCGAACCTTCTCTCGAAATTGCGAGTAGCGCAGCACCGGAAGAAGTTCCTGTGGTGCCTGCACCAATAAGAGAGGAAGCTAATGATGGTGATCATGAAACTTCGGTTGAAGTTACTATAGAGCCTCGGAGGTCAACGAGAACTCGTACCACTCCAGATTGGTATGATTCCGTTATGAATGTCATGGTGGTGGACAACACCGATGACCCCGAGACATATGAGGAAGCAATGATGAGCCCAGATTCGAATAAATGGCAAGAAGCCATGAAATCCGAGATTGGATCCATGTACGAAAACCAAGTATGGACTTTGGTGGACTTACCGGATGGCCGGAAGTCTGTCGAGAACAAATGGATTTTCAAGAAGAAAACAGATGCTGATGGTAATGTTACTGTCTATAAAGCTCGACTTGTCGCAAAAGGGTTTCGACAAATTCAAGGAGTTGACTACGATGAGACTTTCTCACCGGTAGCGAAGCTAAAGTCTGTGAGGATTATGTTAGCAATCGCTGCATATTATGATTATGAGATATGGCAGATGGATGTCAAAACAGCATTCCTCAATGGAGACATTGATGAAGAGTTGTATATGATGCAACCCAAAGGTTTTGTCGATCCTAAAGATGCTAACAAGGTGTGCAAACTTCAACGGTCCATCTATGGATTGAAGCAAGCATCCCGAAGTTGGAATCAACGTTTTGATAAGGTAATCAAAAGTTTTGGTTTTATACAAACTTATGGAGAAGCTTGTATTTACAAGAAAGTGAGTGGGAGCTCTGTAGCATTCTTAATACTGTATGTGGATGACATATTGTTGATTGGGAATGATGTAGACCTTCTTAATAGTGTCAAGGAATATTTGAATAATAGTTTTTCAATGAAGGATCTTGGCGAAGCAGCTTACATATTAGGCATAAAGATTTATAGAGATAGATCGAAACGCCAAATATCATTGTCACAGAGTACATATTTGGACAAAGTTCTAAAGAGGTTTGGAATGGAAGAAAGCAAGAAAGGGTTCTTGCCCATGTTGCCCAATACGACCTTGAGTAAAACTCAAAGTCCGACATCGGCAGAAGATAGAGAAAGGATGAGTAAGACTCCCTATGCCTCAGCCATAGGATCTCTAATGTATGCCATGCTATGTACTAGACCCGACATCGCATATGCTGTTAGTCTAACTAGCAGATATCAAAGTGATCCAGGAGTGGATCATTGGACAGCGGTCAAAAACATCCTTAAGTACTTGAGAAGAACTAAGGATATGGTTCTTTCTTATGGAGGTGATGAACAGCTCGTTGTTAATGGTTACACCGATGCTAGTTGGAACACCGATCCAGATGATTCTAAATCACAATCCGGATACGTATTTATTTTGAATGGTGCAGCAGTTAGCTGGAGGAGTGCAAAGCAAAGCGTTGTGGCGAGATCTTCAACTGAATCGGAATACATGGCTGCTTCGGAGGCTTCACAAGAAGCGATATGGATGAAAGAGTTCATTACAGAGCTGGGTGTGGTTCCTAGTGCGCTGGACCCAATGTCTATCTACTGTGATAACATGGGCGCCATAGCCAATGCGCAAGAACCAAGGTCACACAATAAGCTGAAGCATATCAAGCTACGTTTTCACGCTATTCGAGAACATATCCAGGATGGGGATATAAAGATTTGCAAAGTACACACAGATCTGAATGTGGCGGATCCGTTGACTAAACCTCTTCCGAGGGCAAAACATGACCAACACCAAACTGCCATGGGTGTTCGGTATATTACCATGTAATCTAGATTAGATGACTCTAGTGCAAGTGGGAGACTGTTGGAGATATGCCCTAGAGGCAATAATAAATATAGTTATTATTATATCTTTGTGTTTACGATAAATGTTTACATTCATGCTATAATAGTATTAACAAGGAAACCATTAATACTTGTGTGATTTGTAAACTTAATTTGAAGTCCCTAGTATAGCCTCTATACTTCACTAGCTTGTTGGTTGATTAATGATTGTGGTTTCCCTATCATGAACATTGAGATGTTATCAACAACAAGATCATATCGTTAGGAGAATGATATGGTGGACATACTCCTATAGACAAGCGTAGCATAAAGATCAAGTCATTTCAATAGTTCAATTGCTATATGCTTTCTGATACATAGTAACCTAATTCCTTCGACCATGAGATCATGCATATCACCTTTACCGGATGGATGCTTTGATGACATCAAACACCACACCGTAACTGGGTGGCTATAAAGGTGGCATTAAGTGTTCGGAAAGTATTGGTTGAAACACATGGATCAAGAGTGGGATTTGTCCATCCACATGACGGATAGATATACTCTGGGCCCTCTCGGTGGAATGTCATCCAATTGGCTTGCAAGCATGTGACTTGGTCACAAGGGATCACATATCACGGGAACGAGAAAAGAGTACTTATCGGTAACGAGGTTGAACTAGGTATGCAGAGATACCGACGATCATAACCTCGGATAAGTAACATATCGTGAGACAAAGGGAAATTGGTATCGTATGTAAGTGGTTCATTCGATCGCAAAGTAATCGTAGAAATATGTGGGAGCCATATGAATTTCCATATTCCTCTATTGGTTATTGTTCGGAGAAGTGTCTCGATCATGTCCGCATAATTCACGAACCGTAGGGAGACACACTTAAGGATTCGACATTGTTTTGAGTAGTTATGGTATTATGAGAAAGAGACCGAATGTTGTTCGGAGTCTCGGATGGGATCCGGGATATCACGAGGTGATCCGGAATGGTCCGGAGAATAAGATTCATATAAGGAAAGTCCCATTTCGGAGTTCGGGAATGATTCCGGTGTTATCATCGGGGATATTCTAGAAGGTTCCGGATTGTCCGGCACTCCGGGGGGGGAGGGGTACATGAATGTGTCATTACATATTGGAATGATTGCATCATGTACTAAGTATTCTTGCTGTCCCAAATATAGGATTAAATTGAATCCTAAAACAGAAAAGTCAAATGTCCAGTTTGAAAGTCAAACGGCTAAAACAAGAAACTGTGGGAAACAAGCAAGAGGAGTTGGAACCGACTTGGAGGAGGAGTTTCTCTCCTCCAAGCCGGCGGCCAGCCCTAGGCCGAGTTGGGGAGGGACTCCCTCCCTCCCCTGGCGCGCCAGCCCCCTCCCATCTATATAAGGAGGGGCAGGGCTCCCCTCCTAGACACACAAGTTTCCACCTCTAAATCTCCGGTTTAGAGCCGTTTTGGTTTAGAGCTTCTAATTGCTTTAGCCAGCGGTTTAGAGCCTTCTAATTGGTTTAGAGCCTTCTAATTGGTGTGTCTAATTACTAGACCACTAATAGCCTCTCTCATAAGCTCCACCATACTCGCACCGGCTTAAGGCGAAGCCCTGCGGGATTTCCCCTCTACTTCCGGTACCACGCCGTTGTGCTGCCGGAATCGCGAGGAGAGTGCTACAACCTCCGCTGCCTGCTGGAACAAGGGAGAGGAAGGTCTTCGTCGAGTACCGAACGTGTGACCGACTGCGGGAGCGCTGCCGGAACGTGGCACCGGAAGGATCGTCTACGCGATCTTGAGATCGGAAAGAGTACGACTACATCACCCACGAGAATCTGCTCTCGTTAAACGCTTTGGAATCTTCGAGGGTAAGTTATACCATCGACTCGTTGCTACAATCTAGTAGATACATCTTGGCTTGTTTGTTTGTATGCGATAGAAATTTTTTGTTTTCCATGCTACGAACCCCTACATTACCTCGTACCCGTCAACCGTCCGCCTTACCCCACGTCTCTAAACACGCACTGTGAGGACCCCTCCATGGCGTACTCATCGGCAATACCACGACAGTTGGCGCCCACCGTGGGGCAAGAGGCGCTTCAGGCTCTTCAGCGGGCGAGGACCAAGATCTTTGCGGGAATCGGCGAAACCGTAGCCATCGGTCGCGTTCTCTTCTCCGGCAACGTTCTGATCGTCCCTCCCGATGAGTTTTGGATCCCGGCGAAGACGAACCCTACGCGGTGTTCGATCATTCCTATCGGAGACATCCACCTCTTCATCGGCGAAACCGACTCGGGCACTAGTTCCCTGGGAGTCGGAGGAGCATCAAGACCCACACGGACCGCCTACGGGCAGGATACGTTCGCGGAAGGATCGATGTCGGATCTCTCTTTGGAGGTTGCCGGCAAAGATCGGAAAGCATCAAGACCCGCATGAACTGCCTACAGGCAGGATACATTCGCGGAAGGATCAATGTCGGATCTCTCTTCGGAGTTTGCCGACAAAGATCAGAAAAATTCAAGGCCCACCCAAACCGCCCCTGTGCAGGATATAAAGGTGGAAGATCACTGCAAATCCGCCGGCTTCGTCCGTGCGTCTGGACAGCAGAGATCCAAGTTTGTCGGTGTGGTTACCATCTTCGATCTGGCGCGCTGTGTTCAGAGAGAGGGCAAAAACCCCCGCGATTACCTGGCCAGGTGGCTCCGTATACGAGCCAATCTATCCCACTACCACGATGATAACGCTTTGTATCACTTCGTGGAAGGACTGGACCGCGGCACGCTCCTCCGACATTCTTTAAGATGATAGGAGGCAACAGGACGCCTCACCCTCGAAGAGATGGTGAGCACCGTCAACAGCTACACGACAGCTAACACGGCAGCCTAGATGGAGCTTGCGCTCAGAGACGGAGAACCTCCGGTTCAGCAGCCGTCACCATCGCCTTCCGCTGCCATTGTCGCAGCAGCACCACCACCTCCAGTCATCGTCGAGCCCGTTGCACCTCCACCGCCCGTCATCGAGGAAGTCCTGGCACCCTCCGACTCTGTCATTGACGTGCTTTATGATGACTTCAGTGCAGATTCAGAGGAGATAGACTTTAGTCCAGAAGAGCTAGACTCCGCTATGCAGGAGATGGAGGAGGAGTACTCACGCGACGAGCAAGCCAACAACGTCGTCACGTCCTGAGCGGTGTTCGTCACCATTGGGACGGCGATGGATGAAGATCAACCCGGACGAGCTCCGCCTGTGGTGCTGGAAAAGGGGAAAGGGCCACTTATTGCTGCTGATGATGATCGCGCAAAGGTCATGCCTCCTCCGCCTAACCCAGTGCAGCAGCCGCAGGAACTCGGCACCGGCCCGAGCAACAACAGCACCGCAAACTTGCCACCTCCAGCATCTACGTCTGCAGCAGGCCAAGTTACTCCAGCTGATAGAGTGATGTACGGTAATCTCCTCATCGAGCCACTGACCGTTGCTCATATCCGGAACGTGACCCAGCTTGATAAGAAGCGCCAGCAGCTGCTGGAGGAGGCGCAAGCCATCGCGGAGCAAGGCGCTAAGCTAGATCGAGATTTGGTCAATGCGCAAAAGTCCATAGAAAAAGCTAGAGCAATGGAGGCCGAGTACAAGACTCTTCAACAGCAGCAGAAGGCTAAGAAAGCTCCAGCTCGTGTCATCAACGATCCTGGCATACAGCGCAACCTAGGATGATCTCCCTCTAAGCCGGCACAGGCCAAGCCATACATTGACAGTGAAGGCAAGCAGGTGATGCCCACCCCACTCCTTAACCTCGCCGTCGCCAAGACCCTTCTAGAGCAGGATAGATCGCCTGAGGCAGTGGAACAGGTCTATGGCCTAGTGGCCAAGGCGGTGAAGCAGCAGGAAAAGGCCACCTCTCAGAGGCTTGAGTATAACCCAGCGCTCTGCCAGTCCAGCCAGTACAAACCGCCAAGGGACAGATCTCCTCTTGATGTCGGGTCCCAAACGGGTTCATCAGAACACAGACGGAGGGACGCACGTAACAGGAAGGATGCCATCCCCATATCCTCCGACCACGGAGAAAGGGCCCGACATCACCACCCATCGCCACCGCCCCGATATCCCCGACATCGCTAAGATTACAAAGCTCACCATCGTACGGATATGCCCCCACCAAAGCAGTGTGGCATCGTCATCCGCGACAACACGAAGCAGACCCGTCATGACGGAGAGCGCAACCAAGGACATAAGAGCAGGTCGCGCCATGACCCTCCGCGTCCAACAAGCAACCGTGACAGGCGCGAGGCGTCGCAGGAGGGTAACAGCAAGAAGGCTAACCCACCGCCACCTCCGCCTCCGTCACCACCAAGCAGTCAGCATGGTGGAGGAGGCCCGCGTCGTTCACACAGCCCATCCCCTGTTGACAAGAAGAAGAAGAACCCGGAGCCATATAATGCGCGTTCGCGGATCGATAAGATCCACGAGGCCCGGGAAGGACCATACCTGGGACCACGTTGCTTTGGACCTGCAATACGGTCCGCAACTTACCCCAAAGGTTTCCGGATTGACAAGACCATCAAGCCCTATGACGGCACCGCCAAGCCAGCCACATGGTTGCAGGACTACGACAACGCGGTGGAGATTGCCAGAGGCAACCCCAACGTCGACGTCAAGTACCTCCCATTAATGTTGGCGGGTACGGCCCGTCAGTGGATCGACGACTTGCCAGAGAAATCTATCTACAACTGGCTGGACATGCAAGAAGCGTTCACCAAGAACTTTGAGGGTACATACAAGCGTCCCTGCACTGTGGGCCATCTACAGCGGTGCGTGCAAGAGAAAGACAAGACATCTCGCGCCTACCTCTCCCGCTGGCTGGACATGAAGAATTCCTGCGCAGGAGTACACGCTCAGACCGCCATGGCCGCCTTCATCGATGGGTTGGAAAGGGGCACGTTGCTACGACATAAGCTAAAGCTCTTGCAGGACAATCACCAGCTTGACTTGAACCAGATGATTCAGTTGGCTAGTGAGTTCGCAGCTGCCGACGACGATGCTCGTGGCTCCTTGCCGGCAACGGCCGTTCCAACTCAAGCCTGGAGGAACAGCAGTACAAAGCGGAAGACCGCTCCAGAAGAAAAGCAATCTACCGACATGGTCGCTATGACTTTTGCAAGACGAGGAGAGGGCGTACAACGTGGCCGAGGAAGGGGAGCTGGTCGTGGGCAGCAACGAGGAAGTGAAACCACCTCGGCGTCGCTCTGCGTTCCCCAAACCTACGAGGAGTACTGCGATATGCCATGCCTCGTACACCTCGACATCAACAGCAAAGCCACCCATACCAATCGACACTGCAAGTTCGTCAACAACCTCAAGGAATACCCGGAGTCTGGCTACAAGCAAAGTCGGAAGAACAGACCGCGAGGCAAGGGCAAGGGGAAGAAGAAGGAGTAGGAGTCCAAGGATTCAAGTGACATGGACGAGGATGTTGACCCCAAACACGCCGCCAAGAGCGACGACAAGGGAAAGAATCCCTTCGCAAAGAAGGCCCCAGTATACCACACTTTCCTTGGCACCCCCACCGTCCGACAACAGAAGACCTCTCTGAGGATCCTGATGGCTACTCTCCCCCCAGTCCCCCAGTACCTGCGCTGGACGGAGGTTCCAATAACTTGGGACAGGACGGACCACCCAGACCTTATACCCACGGAGAACCAGTATGCCATGGTCATCAACCCTTTGATTGACGGCGTGGAGTTCACCAAGTGTATGGTGGATAGTGGAAGCAGCATCAACATCATGTACCTGGATACACTACAAAAGATGAACTTGACGGAGGCAAACCTAAGGCGGACCAACACCATCTTCCACGGCGTAGTTCCTGGTCAGGAGGCTTGGTCCCTTGGGTGCATTACACTTCAGGTTGCCTTTGGCGATGTTAATAATTACCGTCAAGAGCGCATGACCTTCGAGGTGGTCCCCTTCAAGAGCGTGTACCATGTCATATTCGGCCGTGACATATTCCACATGTTCATGGCTAAGCCATGCTTCGTCTACAACAAGCTCAAGATACCTGGACCAAACGGCATCATCACTGTATCCAGAAGCTTTACCAAGGCAAGGGACTGCGAGATCAACGAAGCAGCCGTTGCAGAAGTTGTCCTCTTCAGCGAAGAATTCAAAGATATCCAGAGCAAGGTCGATGACTCAGAGATGCCCGTGTCGAAGAAGCATATCTCCGACTCCGCTCCTGCGTTCAAGGCCGCCATCGAGACCAAGCCGGTGGAACTTGTGGTAGGCGATGCCTCCAAGGTCACCGCCATTGGAACAAACCTGGATCCCAAATAGGAAAGCGCGCTCGTCGAGTTCCTCCGTGAGAATAGGGACATCTTTGCCTAGCAACCTGCCGACATGAAAGGTGTACCTAGGGAACTTGCCGAGCACAGCCTAAACATTGACCCAAAATGCAAACCAGTGAAACAACCTCTATGACGCTTTGGAGATGAGAAGAGACGTGCCATTGACAAAGAGATAGCTAGGTTACTTAAGGCTAGATTTATCCGAGAAGTCGTTCACACCCAATGGGTGGCCAATCCTGTACTTGTCCCCAAAAAGGGAACCAATGAGTTAAGAATGTGCGTTGATTACACTGGCTTGAACAAAGCATGTCCCAAAGATCTGTTTGCTTTGCCTCGCATTGACCAAGTCATTGACTCGACGGCTGGCTCGGAACTTTTGTGTTTTCTCAATGCATATTCAGGATACCACCAGATCAAGATGAGGAAGTCGGACCAATTGGCCACTTCGTTCACTACCCCATACGGCATGTTTTGCTATGTCACGATGCCCTTTGGGCTGAAAAACGCAGGTTCTACCTACCAGCGGACAATGCAACGTTGCCTTCACGACCAAATTGGTCGGAACGTTCACGCCTACGTGGACGACATTGTGGTGATGTCCAAAAAGTCAAACGACTTAATCTCCGACTTAAACGAAACCTTTGATAATCTCCGGAAATACAACATGATGCTTAACCTAAGAAGTGCGTCTTCGGGGTTCCAGCCGGCAAATTTTTGGGCTTCATCGTTTCCCAGCGGGGAATCGAGGTCAACTCGGAGAAAATCAAGGCCATCTTGAACATAAACCGTCCGACATGCCTAAAAGACATTCAACGACTAATAGGTTGTGTTGCAGCAGTTAGTCGGTTCGTCAGCCGACTTGGAGAGAAGGCTCTGCTGCTGTACAAGTTGCTGAAGAAGGCAGACAAATTCACATGAACGGACGAAGCAGATGCAGCATTGAAGCAGCTCAAGGAGATTATTTCCCCAGCGCCCATCCTTGCAGCACCCGAACCTGGAGAGCCCCTGTTAATTTACATGGCGGCAACCAACCGGGTTATCAGCATCATCGTCGTGGTAGAGCGGAAGGAACCAGGCTATGAGCACGGAGTTCAACGACCAGTTTACTATGTGAGCGAGGTCTTGACGGAGTCTAAGCAACGTTACTCGCACTACCAAAAGATAGCTTATGGAGTATTCCTTGCTTCTCGGAAGCTAAGGCATTACTTTCAGGAGCACCCAATCACAGTGGTGAGCAAGACTCCAATGTCCGACATCATCAATAACAGCGACGCTATAGGAAGGGTCACGAAGTGGGGCATTGAACTTGCCGCCTTCGAGATCACCTACAAGAGACGCGACGCTATCAAGTCACAAGCCTTGGCGGATTTTGTTGCAGATTGGACGGAGATGCCAGATGCTACTCTATTGCCAGAACCAGAGTACTAGGTGATGCACTTTGATGGATCAAAGCTGCTCAACGGCTCGGGGGCTGGTGTATTGCTATAGTCACCAACAGGAGACAAGCTACACTATGTTCTACAGATCCACTTCGATACAAGCTACAATCACCAACATGGCGGAGTATGAAGCACTCATTCACGGACTACGCGTAGCCAAGGATATTGGCATCAAGTGCATAGTTTTGCTGTGGAGATTCCGATTTGGTTGCCCAGCAGGTGGCTGGCACCTAGAATGCACGGAACCCTATAATGGAGGCATATTGAGACAAAGTGGACGAGATAGCCAAGAGCTTCTTGGGCTACGAAGTTAAGTATGTGCCTAGGGAACAAAACAAGGCGGCTGATCTGCTATCTAAGCTAGGATCAGGGTGCAAGCGAATTTCGCCAGGAGTTTTCCTAGAGCACCTGCGCACACCATCCGTGAAGGGAGCCGACGTCGACAACCCGGATAGAGCTAACTCTTTCATCAATATGGTGACTAAGGTCCCTCCGGCTTGGATAAAACCGTTCATGGAATATCTCGAACACGGAATTTTGCCCGACGACGAAGTCGAAAGACGACAAATAGTACGACGAGAAAGGGGTTATACCATAATAAATGGGCAACTCTACAAAAGGAGCACTACTGGTGTATACCTAAAGTGTGTTTCCCAGCTAGAAGGTATGGAAATCCTACGCGAAATCCATCTCGGAGATTGCGGGCACCACGCTGCTCCTCGATCCTTGGTCGCGAAAGCCTTCCGGCAAGGATTCTACTGGCTGACCGCGAAGGCGGACGCCGACAACTTGGTTGAGACATGCATGGGATGCCAGTATTATGCCCGACAACCACATGTTCCTGCTGAAGAACTACGAACAATACCAATAACTTGGTCGTTTGCAGTCTGGGGGCTAGACATGGTGGGACCGTTGCAAACGGCACCTTGTGGGTTTACGCATCTGCTTGTAGCAGTTGACAAATTCACTAAATGGATAGAAGCTAAACCCATTAGAAAGCTTGATGGGGCAACTGCCCTCAGGTTCGTCCGAGATCTAGTGGTGAGATTTGGTCTCCCACATAGCATTATCACCGACAATGGCAGCAACTTATCACTCGAAGAAGTGGAGGCATATTGCTAGGAGAAAGGCATCCGACTTGACCTTGCATCTGTGGCACACCCACAATCCAATGGTCAGGTTGAGCGAGCCAATGGATTAATTCTGCAGGGAATCAAGCCACGTCTCGAGGCACCGCTACATAGAGCAGCTGGAGCCTGGGTGGAAGAATTGTCATATGTGTTGTGGAGTTTACGAACTACACCCAACAGATCCACCAGCTACACCCCTTACTTCATGGTATATGGAGCAGAAGCCATCCTGCCCTCCGACATCCTCCATGGTGCACCAAGAGTTGCCGCCTACGACGAGGATAACGCTGAAGAATCCAGACGCCTAGATGTGGACCTTCTCGAGGAGGAACGTGTTTTGGCATGCCAAAGATCTGCCATCTACCAGCAGAAGCTACGCAGCTACGCAGCTACCATAGTCGCCGCGTTCGGCATCGCTCGTTTAAAGAGGGTGATTTGGTGCTCCGACTTAAGCAGAAGAAGTCACACAAATTATCCCCATCATGGGAAGGACCGTTCATCATAAGCAAGGCGCTGCTCAATGGGTCTTACTACCTTGTTGACAATCGTGAACTAAAGGATAGGCCCAATGAGGATCATAAGCGTAAGCGACGTAACCCGGATGATGACTACCCGGAGCTTGATTGGCCATGGAACATAGCACAGCTACGTCCTTTTACACTTAGCATTTTTTATCTAATTGTGTATCTCTTATATGATCAATGAAATAAACTCTTTGGTTCACTCATATTTTTGAGTCTTTTACCTCCTTTAGTGTTCATTTTTGGATCATGTAAAACCTTTATGCACAAGCTTTGCGTTTGCACTTATGAAAATTCCGCCTACGGGCGTTAGCTTAAGTTTTCTGGTCTACACGTTCTTTGTTGTTTCTATGTGGATTCTGGAGTAGTGACTTTCGGCACTTATTGTCGGCGATTTTGTGCTCAGGTTATTGACGGTGCCATTGGGCATCATCACCTAAGCGCATGGTTCTGACAACGAGTCTTCCGACTCACGAAAAGTCAAGCATAAGAACCAAAGTAATGGATAAGCCAACACTTGCTTAAAAATATATACATGCTGGGAACTAAGTTCTTAAGTAGCAGGAAATACAACCATTGTTTTCCGCCTTAAGTTACATCATCAAGTTTTTTCCGCGCATATACCAAAGGCGAAACAAATATTACATAGTGCTTTTCACTCTTTGGGCATAGGAGACTTGGAAGCAGCATCGTCCCCGGCCGAAGAATCACCCTCAACGTCGGCGCTATGATGAGACTCGGAGGAATCTTGGTTGATGTTGTCGATGGTGTTCATGGGAACGAAGACATCGATGTCCACCAACTCGGCAACTCTGGTGTCATAACCCGTGAGTGATGACAAGATGGCTTCATGGTCAATCTCTTTGCCGTCATCGTCAACGCCGGGGATACCAGAGGTCACCGTGTCGATGTCGGCACCTTCGTAGTGTGCCTTCACCATTGAGAGCGCCATCCTTGCGCCAGCCCGTGCACATGAAGCTTTCTAGCTCGTAACACGCTCGGGGGCTCGGCGCAGAATCTCCGAGTACTTCGTCACGGAATCCGAGGCCTTGATCTATATCTGGAGGGTCTTGGCAATCTCCTTGGCTTGGGTGATGGCGGTGTTGATGAAGTTGGCGGCAAGTACCATGCATTCCTTGTCCGAAGGAGGCGAGCGGGTTAAACCCATAGGAGATGAAAATTCCGACAATGAGCGCATGAGTTCAATAAACTCTAAGTATCCAGACTACAGAAATACAAGGCGGAGGAAACTTACTAAAGATGCTGGCCTTGGCCTGCCAAAGGGTGTCCGCCAAGGATTCCTTCTCTTGTTGGAGGAGCTTAAACGCCTCGCTGTGGCGTTGGTTTTGCTCATCAGTAGCTTGCTTCTGATCTTTTAAGATCACAAGCTCCTCCTTCAAGCGATTGATTTCCGCGGAGGCAGAATCCTGCAGGGCTTTCATGGAATCCTCGTGCATCTTCAGCATCTCTTCCCTCTCCTTCTTAAGGATTCTGTTCTCGCTGTCCAGCTGCTGGATGTGCTTGGACTGCTCGACAATATCCTTGGCCTTGGCGACATGTTCTGCAAAGTTGGAGAAAACAAAGTACACAGTGAGTACTCGAAGAATGAAGGCATAAAACCAAGACGGAATGCGCAAAAAAGAAAACAGACTCTTGTTTTTGATTATCTGTTCCTTCAAGATGGAAGTTTTACCCTTTTCGGCTTCAAGATCTGCGTGCATCTTCTGGTACTTGTCGTTGGCCATTCCCCTCCGAGCATTCTTGTTCTGTGGAACAAATCAAAAAAGTTAAACTGTTGTTTAGTCTACTTGGAGCATCTAGTCGGAATTTTTTCCACCTAGATGCTCGGGGGCTACGGCAAGAGTTTTTTAACTTAGCAATATGCTTAGCTTTTCTTTAAGCATCTAGTTGGAGCTACTTCAGTTCTCGATTAGAAGCTTGGGGGCTACAGTATAAAGTTTTAACTCGGAAAATGCTTAGCTTTTCTTTAAACATCTAGTCGGAACTCATTCAGTTACAACTAGAAGCTTGGGGGCTACAGTATTGAAAATTATAAACACTGCGTATACTACTCTTAAAGCATCTAGTCGGAATAGTTTCTTCCATCTAAATGCTTGGGGGCTACAGTGAGAGTTCTTTCTAACTTAGTCACTCTTAGAGCATATAGATGCAAAACCTATGGTTTTCCGTCTACATCCTCGGGGGCTACAGTGGGATACTCATATGAAATGCAAAAGGTAAAGTAAAACATCTAGTCGGAACTCATTCAGTTACAACTAGAAGCTTGGGGGCTACAGTATTGAAAATTATAAACACTGCGTATGCTACTCTTAAAGCATCTAGTCGGAATAGTTTCTTCCATCTAATTGCTTGGGGGCTACAGTGAGAGTTCTTTCTAACTTAGTCACTCTTAGAGCATATAGATGCAAAACCTATGGTTTTCCGTCTACATCCTCGGGGGCTACAGTGGGATACTCATATGAAATGCAAAAGGTAAAGTAAAACTTACAAGTGCAATAATCTTGAGGTTTGTAGCGCTCTCGGATAGCAGCTTGCCAAAGGAGATGCTATTTCCTCGCAAGATATCCGCTTGTCGGAGAAGCTCCTCAATACCGCACGTCGAAGACGACGACACTCCTCCAGGAACCAGAGTTGTGTTACTCGGCGTGAGCGCCGGGTAAACTATCTTCGGGAACTCGAAGGGCTTCTAGGGAGCGGGGACGCCACCTTCGGCAGAGGTACCAGCTCCCACTACCGCCTTGCCTCTACCGATGGCATCCTTAGCCGGAGCTTCAGCCATTTGTAGAGCAGTGCTCTCCTGCGTCGCCTGCTCACCGACAACAGAGAGTTCGGTAGAGGCGCCAGAATCCACTTCCATGACGGAAGGGCCTGGTGCCTCCTGGGGTTGAGAGCTTGTCGGGGCAGACGAAGGCTTGACGGCAGGAGTAGCAGGGGCGATGGCGAGGGAGGCGTCGCGATGCAGCATATCCTTGATATTTCTAGAAGCCCCCAAAGTTTTGGAGGACTTCTTGAGGCTGGTCGTGGCTTTCTTCCTGAAACATGCAAAGTGCATAAGTCTAGAAACAAGACAGATAAGTAGACAATGTCGGAAAATGAGAAGCTTACACTAGGGGGGGCGCTTTGGCGAAAATCCCGGTGGATTTTCTCTTTTCCGCCTCCAGGGCGGCGGTAGTCTTTTTGGAGGCTCCACCCTCCGTCTTCTTCTTCTTGCCTCCATCAGCAGCGTCAGAGGTGGAGCTCTTCCGCTTTCGCGCCAACGGGACATCGTCGTCGGACACGACCGTGACTTCCTTCATCTTTGGATCGTAGATTTGGGCAGCCAAGTTGTCCTCATCTAGATCACTAAGTTGTTAAGTAAGAAATCACCGTGTTAGATAAAATGGTGTTGGCAAGACGGAGAAACTAGGGCATATGTCGTACACGGAAAATAAATATCTACCTTTGGGCACTTGCCGTCTACGAACATGTGATAGGTGATGGTGAAGCCACGCTTCTTATCCTTCACCTTGACGATGTCTTTCAGGCGGAGCTTGACGGAGTCGCTCGAGAAGTTATCCATGGAGATCCGGAGGGTATCCCTTCGATCACTGGTATACTTGTGCATGAACTTCGCGCGGTGCTGCAGAGGTTGGATTCGCCTGATGAACCAGCACATGGCTAGGTCCAAGCCGGTCAAACCCGTCTATACGAACCATTCGATCCGCCTTATTGCGCGAGAAGCATCGAGGTCGGAGGGAAGGGAGGCATGGGATCTCCATGTGGAAACTTCAGCGGCGGCTCCATCCACGAAGTCCGAGTATGTTACTTCTCGGCCCGCCAAAGGAATGTCGGGGCCGTAGAAGTACGTCCGCTGCCAGTTTTTGCAGGACTCGTGGCCGACGATGTCGGGGAATCCCCGGCCAGGTCGAATCTTGAAGCTTATGGTGCCGCAGTTCCTAAGCTCCTCCTTACTATGTCCGGCTTCACGTTTGACGGTGAAGAAGTACACGAACAAGTCTAACCTAGGCCTAATCCCTAGGTAACCCTCACAAAGTTCCGCAAAGTTGCTAAGCACTAAGATGCTATTGGGGGAGAGGTTATTGTTGGAATTATGCCCTAGAGGCAATAATAAAGATGTTATTATTATAATTCTTGTTCATGATAATGTTTATATTCCATGCTAGAATTGTATTAAGCGGAAACTTTAATACTTGTGTGGTTTGTGAACAACACCGTGTCCCTAGTACGCCTCTATGGACTAGCTCATTAATGATGGTTAAGGTTTCCTAGCCATAGACATGAGTTGTCAATTGATAATGAGATCATATCATTGGGAGAATGATATGATGGACAAACCCAAACTAAGCGAAGCAATTAGATCGTGTCATCGTGTTCGTCTTTGCGAAGCTTTTCTTATGTCAAATATTGTATTCCTTAGACCATGAGATAATACAACTCCCTGGTATCGGAAGAAAGCTTTGAGGTCATCAAACGTCATCCTATGAGAGGGTGATCATAAAGGTGTCTCTCAGGTGATCGGAAAGTATCTGTTGGGTTGTATGTATCGAGATGGGATTTGTCCCTCCCAAGTCGGAGAGATATACTTCGGGCCCACTCGGTAATCGATATCAACACCGCTTGCAAGCATGTGGTTAAGGAGTTAATCACAAAGTGATATCGGATTACGGAACGAGTAAAGTACTTGCTGTGAACGAGATTGAACTAGTTATGACGGTACCGACGATCGAATCTCGGGCAAGTAAAATATCGCGAGACGAAGGGAATATATATATGGGATTGATTGAATCCTGGCATCGTGGTTCATCCGATATGATCATCGATGAATGTGTGGGAGTCAATATGGGTTTCCAGACCCCGCTGTTGATTATTGATAAAGATCATGTCTGCATATTCTCGAACCCACAGGGTCACACACTTAACGTGTCTCGACGCTAGGATAGATTGGATAATTGGTTTATGAGTTTTTGTTTGGAGTCTCGGATGGGATCCGGGACATCATGAGAGGTTCCGGAGTGGTCCGGAGAATAAGATTCATATAAGGCAGTGCAGTTTTTGGAGTTCGGAATTGTTCCGGGTTAATCGGTATTGTACCGGAAGCTTCTAAAACCTTCCGGAAGGGGACCAACGTGGCCACACCTTCCGGGAGGGGGCATGGGCCTATGAGGGAGTGCCCTGGCCGCATTGGGCCAGGGGCACAAGGCCCCATAGGGCCCAGCCGGCCTAGAGAGGTTTAAACTCGAGATAGAGTTTCTAGAAGGGGGGGTTTCCTTGCCCCCCACTCCTCCTTTGGGGCCGCCAGCCTTGGCTTGGGGGAGGCGCTAGGGCTGCGCCCACCCCTCTATATATAGAGGGATGGGGGCGCACCAACCCCCCACACCTTCCCCTCCAACCCTAGCCGTCCTGCTGCCCTCCTCAATCCCTCCCGACTGCTTGTAGGCGAAGCCCTGCTGCAGAAATTCTCCACCAATTGCACCGCGCCGTCGCGTTGTAGATCCAACCCATCTCTCCACCATACTTGCTGGACCAAGGAAGGAGGAGACGTCGAGGTGCTGCAAGTGTGCATCTCACGGAGGCACTGTCACTTGTGGTGCTAGATCGGATCGGATCGCGAGGAGGAGAAGCGAGTACGACTACATCACCCACGTTCCGACAAACGTTCCGCTGTGCGAATCTTCAAGGGTATGAAGATATAATCCAATCTCTCTCGTTGTTTGCATCTCCTAGATTAGATCTTGGCTTTCCCTCTGTTCGCATCCGTAGAAAATTTTGATTTACTATGCCGCGAAACCCTTCATTGGTATCAGAGCTAGATCTATGCGTAGATGTGTTTCACGAGTAGAACGCAACATGGTTGTTGCGGGCTTTGATGTTTTCTGTTGCAAGCCTCTTGTTTGTGTTCTTCTTATGACGCGGGATAGTGAGATTGAAGCGGTCCAGGCCAACCTTACGCGACGTCGTTCGCGAGACCGGCTCCGCACTTGACGTGTGGCTTGTTCCACACATGCGGCTGGTGGATGTCAGTTTCTCTCACTATAGTTGTCATGGGATTAACACCGGAGTTTGGCAACCATAATATCACCGTTGTGGCTTTCCGTAGGTAAGAATCGTTCTTAGCATCTACTCCCATAAGCCACGTAAAACATGCAACAACAAAGTAGAGGCATCTAACTTGTTTTTGCAGGGAGTGTTTTCTGTGATATGGTATGGCCCAAGATGTGATGTGTATATTGTATGCGATGATCATGTTTTGTAATGTTTCACGACTTGCATGTCGATGAGTACACAACCGGCAGGAGCCATATGGTTGTCTTTATAATTGTGTATGACCTGTGTGTCAACTTCTTATGCGCCATGTAATAGTTTCACTTTATCGCTAAGTAGTTAGCAATAGTTGTAGTTGCTATTCGTGGTGGAGGCAATCATGGTGGAGTGATGGAGATCATGCCGGAACGCACAAGATGGAGATCATTGCGCGAAGATTGTCTATACCATGTCACATAAAGTTATATGCATGTGATGTTTATCCTTTTATGTATCTTATTATGCTTAGATCACGACGGTGGCATTATAAGATGATTCCTCACTTAAAGATCAAGATAAAAACTATGTTCTCCCCAAGTATGCACCGTTGCGAAAGTTCGTCGTGTCCAAGCATCACGTGATGATCGGGTGCTATAGACTCTACGCTCACATACAACGGGTGCAAGCCAGTTTTGCACACGTGGAAATACTTGGGTCTAACTTGACGAGCCTAGCATGTACAGACATGGCCTCGGAACACAAGAACCGAAAGGTTAAGCATGAGTCATATGAATGATATGATCGACACTTCGTTGTCCACCATTGAAACCACATCTCTTCTCGTGATGATCGGATTAGGTGTGGTGAATTTGGATCGTGTTCACTAAACAACTTGAGGGATGTTGAATTTAGTGGGAGTTCATCTAGTAATTTGATTAAGTTGAACTATTTATCATGAACATAGTCTAAATTGTACTTGCAAATACTGTAGATCACATGGCCAAGTCCAACTTCAAATTCAACGTTTTTGCTGAGATAGAAAAGCTTAGAAACAATGGGTCTAACTTCACCAAATGGTTCCGCATTCTGAGAATCATTCTCGCTGGTGGACAAAAGGACTATGTCCTTGAGAAAGCGCTAGGTGACGCCCCTGCTATAGATGCGCCGACTGATGAAAAAGCTGTTTATCAGTCGCGCAAGGATGATTATGATTTGATGAAGATCGCCATGTTGTATGCTATGGAATCGAATCTTCAAAATCGTTTTGAGGAGTTCGCCGGGCCCTTTGAGATTCTCGAGGAGCTGAAAAACATGTTTCAGACTCAAGCCCGTTCTGAGAGATATGAGATCTCTAAGAAATTCTTTAACTACAAGATGAAGGAAGGGAGTTCCGTTAGTGAGCACGCCATTGAGATGACGGGCTACACTCAACGCCTTGAGCAACTGGACTGCAAGATTCCAGAGGAGCTCAATATTGACACTCCTAGCTACAAAAGTTTTGTAGTTGATCACAATCAGATTGGTTCCACTGATATGATCACTGACCTCTTTGCTAAGATGAAAGTAGCGGAGGTGAACATCAAAAATAATAATCATGTGTTGATGGTCAACAAGCCCCCCACCTTCAAGAAAGGTAAGGGTGCAAGGAAGCCCTTCAAGAAAGGCGGCGGCAAGCGCGTTGCCCCTGCTGAGAAGAAGCTCAAGTCTGGTCCTAAACCGGACACTGAGTGCTTCTATTGCAAGGACAAGGGTCACTGGAAGCGCAACTGTCCGAAGTACTTAGCGGACAAGAAGGCTGGCACCATCAAAGGTATATTTGATATACATGTTATTGATGTTTTCCTTACTAGCCCTCGTTGTAGTGCCTGCGTATTTGATACCGGTTCAGTTGCTAATATTTGTAACTCGAAACAGGAGCTACGGAATAGACGGTGGCTTGCGAGGGATGAGGTGACGATGCGCGTTGGCAACGGATCAAGAGTTGATGTGATGGCCGTCGGCACGCTCTCCTTAGTTTTACCTTCGGGATTAGTTTTAAACCTTAATAAATGTTATTATGTGCCTGCGTTGAGCATGAACATTATTTCTGGATCGTGTTTATTGCAAGACGGTTATTCATTTAAATCGGAGAATAATGGTTGTTCTATTTATATGAGTAACATCTTTTATGGTCATGCACCTCTTGTGAATGGTTTATTTCTTCTAAATCTCGAAAGGGATGAAACACACATCCATAACATTGAGGCTAAGAGATGCAAAGTAGATAGTGACAATACTACTTATTTGTGGCACTGTCGTCTAGGTCATATTGGTGTAAAGCGCATGAAGAAACTCCATTCTGATGGACTTTTGGAGTCTCTTGATTTTGAATCATTTGACACATGCGAACAATGCCTCATGGGCAAGATGATCAAAACCCCGTTCTCCCGTATGATGGAGCAAGCAACAGACTTGTTGGAAATCATACATACCGATGTATGCGGACCGATGAGTGTTTCGACGCGCGGTGGATATCGCTATTTTCTCACTTTTACCGATGACTTAAGTAGATATGGGTATATCTATTTAATGAAACATAAATCTGAAACGTTTGAAAAGTTCAAAGAATTTCAGAATGAAGTGGAGAACCATCGTAACAGAAAGATTAAGTTTCTACGATCCGATCGTGGAGGTGAATATTTGAGTTATGATTTTCTCACGCATCTTAAAGCAAGTGGAATCTTTTCACAACTCACGCCACCCGGAACACCACAGCGCAATGGTGTGTCTGAACGCCGGAATCGAACCCTATTAGATATGGTCCGATCAATGATGTCTCTTACTGATTTGCCGTTATCATTTTGGGGTTATGCATTAGAAACCGCTGCATTCACTTTAAATAGGGCTCCATCTAAATCCGTTGAGACGACACCGTATGAACTGTGGTTTGGTGCTAAACCTAAGTTGTCGTTTCTTAAAGTTTGGGGATGCGAAGCTTACGTCAAGAAGTTGATGCCGGACAAGCTCGAACCCAAAGCGGAGAAATGCGTCTTCATAGGATACCCTAAGGAAAATATTGGGTATACCTTCTATCACAGAACCGAAGGCAAAGTGTTTGTCGCAAAGAACGGTTCCTTTCTTGAGAAGGAGTTTCTCTCGAAAGAAGTGAGTGGGAGGAAAGTAGAGCTAGACGAGGTTATTGAACCTTCTCTTGAATTGGAGAGTAGCGCAGCACCTGAAATTGTTCCAGTGCCGCCTGCACCAACAATAGAGGAAGCTAATGACAAGGATCATGAAGCTTCGGACGATGTTGCTACTGAACGTCGCAGGTCGACAAGGTCACGTGCCCCTCCTGAGTGGTACGGCGACCCTGTCTTGACTGTCTTGTTAGTAGAAGACAGTGAGACTACGAACTATGATGAAGCGATGATGACCCCAGACTCTGAGAAATGGCTAGAAGCCATGAAATCCGAATTGGGATCCATGAGCGAAAACCAAATATGGACTTTGGTGGACCCTCCTAGCGACCGAAAGGCCGTTGAGTGCAAATGGATCTTCAAGAAGAAAACGAAAACGGATGGTAATGTTACCGTCTATAAAGCACGGCTTGTCGCGAAAGGTTTTCGACAAGTTCAAGGTGTTGACTACGATGAGACTTTCTCTCCCGTAGCGATGTTTAAGTCCATTCGGATTTTATTAGCAATTGCTGCGTTTCATGATAATGAAATATGGCAGATGGATGTCAAGACTGCGTTCTTCAATGGCAACATTGATGAAGAGTTGTATATGATGCAACCCGAAGGTTTTGTCGATCCTAAGAATGCTGATAAAGTATGCAAACTTCAGCGTTCCATTTATGGACTGAAGCAAGCATCTCGGAGTTGGAACCATCGTTTTGATCAAGTGATCAAGAGCTTTGGATTTGTTCCAAATTGCTACGAAGCTTGCATCTACAAGAAAGTGAGCGGGAGCTCGGTGACGTTTCTGGTACTATATGTGGATGACATATTGATTATTGTAAATGACATCAACATGCTTAACAATGTGAAGAGTTATTTGAACAAGTGTTTTTCAATGAAAGACCTAGGTGAAGCTGCTTATATATTGGGCATCAAGATCTATAGAGATAGACAAAGACGCCTGATAGCTTTAAGCCAGAGTACATACCTAGACAAAGTTCTGGAAAGGTTCATAATGGATAAAGCAAAGAAAGGTTCAGTGCCTATGTTGTCAGGTAAGATATTGAGCAAGGCTCAGTGTCCAGCTACGGTAAATGATAGGGAAGCTATGAGCAAAGTGCCTTATGCCTCGGCCATAGGTTCCATCATGTATGCCATGCTGTGTACTAGACCGGATGTGTCCAATGCTCTTAGTTTGACAAGCAGATATCAAAGTGATCCAGGAGTGGAACACTGGACAGCCGTGAAGAACATCCTAAAGTACCTAAATAGAACTAAAGAAATGTTCTTAGTCTATGGGGGTGATGAACAGCTCGTCGTAAAAGGTTACGTCGACGCTAGTTTTGACACCGACAAGGATGATTCTAAATCTCAGACAGGATACGTTTATATTTTGAATGGAGGAGCTGTGAGATGGAGAAGCTGCAAGCAAAGCGTGATCGCGGGATCTACAGTAGAAGCGGAATACATGGCTACTGCAGAAGCGTCAAGTGAAGGAGTTTGGATCAGGAACTTCATCACTGAGCTTGGCGTGGTTCCAAGTGCATTGGACCCACTGGAGATATTGTGTGACAACACTGGCGCCATAGCACTCGCTAAGGAACCAAGATATCATCCAAAGACCAAGCATATCAACCGCAAGTTTCATATAATCCGAGATTATATAGCAGATGGAGATCTGAAGATTAGCAAAGTACATACGGATCTGAATGTCGCAGATCCATTGACTAAACCTCTTCCACGTGTAAAACATGATCAGCACCTCAGTGCCATGGGTGTGAGATTGTTGCCAAATGTAAACTAGATTATTGACTCTAGTGCAAGTGGGAGACTATTGAAATTATGCCCTAGAGGCAATAATAAAGATGTTATTATTATAATTCTTGTTCATGATAATGTTTATATTCCATGCTAGAATTGTATTAAGCGGAAACTTTAATACTTGTGTGGTTTGTGAACAACACCGTGTCCCTAGTACACCTCTATGGACTAGCTCATTGATCAATGATGGTTAAGGTTTCCTAACCATAGACATGAGTTGTCAATTGATAATGAGATCATATCATTGGGAGAATGATATGATGGACAGACCCAAACTAAGCGAAGCAATTAGATCGTGTCATCGTGTTCGTCTTTGCGAAGCTTTTCTTATGTCAAATATTGTATTCCTTAGACCATGAGATAATACAACTCCCTGGTATCGGAAGAAAGCTTTGAGGTCATCAAACGTCATCCTATGAGAGGGTGATCATAAAGGTGTCTCTCAGGTGATCGGAAAGTATCTGTTGGGTTGTATGTATCGAGATGGGATTTGTCCCTCCCAAGTCGGAGAGATATACTTCGGGCCCACTCGGTAATCGATATCAACACCGCTTGCAAGCATGTGGTTAAGGAGTTAATCACAAAGTGATATCGGATTACGGAACGAGTAAAGTACTTGCTGTGAACGAGATTGAACTAGTTATGACGGTACCGACGATCGAATCTCGGGCAAGTAAAATATCGCGAGACGAAGGGAATATATATATGGGATTGATTGAATCCTGGCATCGTGGTTCATCCGATATGATCATCGATGAATGTGTGGGAGTCAATATGGGTTTCCAGACCCCGCTGTTGATTATTGATAAAGATCATGTCTGCATATTCTCGAACCCGTAGGGTCACACACTTAACGTGTCTCGACGCTAGGATAGATTGGATAATTGGTTTATGAGTTTTTGTTTGGAGTCTCGGATGGGATCCGGGACATCATGAGAGGTTCCGGAGTGGTCCGGAGAATAAGATTCATATAAGGCAGTGCAGTTTTTGGAGTTCGGAATTGTTCCGGGTTAATCGGTATTGTACCGGAAGCTTCTAGAACCTTCCGGAAGGGGACCAACATGGCCACACCTTCCGGGAGGGGGCATGGGCCTACGAGGGAGTGCCCTGTCCGCATTGGGCCAGGGGCACAAGGCCCCATAGGGCCCAGCCGGCCTAGAGAGGTTTAAACTCGAGATAGAGTTTCTAGAAGGGGGGGGGGTTTCCTTGCCCCCCACTCCTCCTCCTTTGGGGCCGCCGGCCTTGGCTTGGTGGAGGGGCTAGGGCTGTGCCCACCCCTCTATATATAGAGGGCTGGGGGCGCACCAACCTCCCACACCTTCCCCTCCAACCCTAGCCGTCCTGCTGCCCTCCTCTCTCCCTCCCGACTGCTTGTAGGCGAAGCCCTGCTGCAGAAATTCTCCACCAATTGCACTGCGCCGTCGCTTTGTAGATCCAACCCATCTCTCCACCATACTTGATGGACCAAGGAAGGAGGAGACATCGAGGTGCTGCACGTGTGCATCTCACGGAGGCACCGCCACTTGTGGTGCTAGATCGGATCGGATCGCGAGGAGGAGAAGCGAGTACGACTACATCACCCACGTTCCGACGAACGTTCCGCTGTGCGAATCTTCAAGGGTATGAAGATCTAATCCAATCTCTCTCGTTGTTTGCATCTCCTAGATTAGATCTTGGCTTTCCCTCTGTTCGCATCCGTAGAAAATTTTGATTTACTATGCCGCGAAACCCTTCAGTTATGGGGTTGGACCTTGTAGTGGTTCAAGACGGAGAGGAAGAAGTGGGAGATGGGCAGGGAAACGCCGTGTACCAGTTGAGCCTTGAGGTACACCTTTTCTTCGGCTTGGGTAGAAGGTGTCACCTCGCCGGCCGGAGCCGCCCGCCAGGCGAACCCCTCCTTCGCGGGAAGGTAGCCTTCGGCGACCATCTCTTGGATGTCGCGGTCGGTGATGTCCGAGCCGCGCCAGTCGCCCTTATGCGAGTCTGGCTCTTCTTCCAGTGGCTCTAGCGCCGCCAGATTATGGTCGCCGCCGGTGGTTTCGATCATCGCCGATGCGGGGATGACCAGGCCCTCTGGGGGCACGACGACGGAGCTCGCCGGCTTTGCCGTGGCTTTGCTCGACTCCGCCATCGATGGGGAGGAGCTGCTGCTGGCCATGGAGTGTTGGAAGGATGCGACTGACGCAGATGGAAGCTAGGGTTTTCGAGGTTTCTCGCGGAGAGCTCGAGGAGGCGTGCGGCTGGAGGAAGAAGACGATGACGCGAGAGGAATGAGGTAAAAAGTGGAAAATGTCCCACGGTTACTATTTATCATACTCTGCGTCGACGTGTTCATGAACGTGCGCGGTAATTTCGCCACGTCTCCAACCGCCGCCGCCAACGGTTCGTATCGCCCGCGCGGGAAAATCGAATATGATTGCGTTCTCTACATGTGTGAGTTACGAGGCGTCGCTGACCTAAGCCTACGTCGTCCTAGCCGACACGGGTAGATGAGCCGTCGCATCAAAGATTCCGGCATAGACGGATTTAATCCGACTACGGAAGAGTACGATGGAAGATTCAGCATTTCTCCGGCTTACCATTCGAAGACGGAGAAAACCTTGCAGGGTTCTTTGGGAGGATTACAAGATATTGCTTGACGGTTTGCGGACATCCATCTAGACGGAGCATTCCACGTGAAGAGGCAAGACGGCGCAAGATCTCGGAGTTCTCCGGGGGATACTATTGGGGATATGCTATATGGGTATCCTCATAGCATGTCTCTTATCCGACTAACCCGGGTGGCCCATAGTCGGTAGCGTGGCCTATGGCCTGCTGGGCGGCCCAGTTAGGTGGATCCAGAAGGGAGGCCCATGCCGGATAAAGGAAGGCTACGATGGAGTCACCAGTGTACCCGGAGCCTTGGAGTGCAAGATACACAAGACTAGTAATAGACGGTGTAGGACTCTGTAACCTGTCTGGCTAGGACTTTTCCCTGTAACCCTAGGACCTGGCGACTATATAAGTCGGGCCTATGGGAGACTTTAGGACACGTTCATAAGACAATCTTAGACAACCTCGCACAGCAAACCTATCTCTGTAACTCGGCGTATTGCCCTTATAGTGATTTATAGCAGGAGTAGGATTCCGCCACCGTTGTGGGATCTGAACCTGGGTAAGCTGTGTTACCTCGTACCCGTCAACCGTCCGCCTTAACCCACGTATCTAAACACGCACTATGAGTACCCCTCCATGGCGTACTCGTCGGCAATACCACGACAAAAACTAAGGCTGAACGCAGTGCTAGCAAAAGTGAACACTCACAAAACAATAAGAGTGAAAACTAGAGTGTTCTAGGCAATGGAAACAGAGTGTGTATCTCTCCAAAAGAAGTGTGTTGTGATCAACCAACTTAATCAACCAAACTAAGCAAATGAAAAACGAAGACTAAGACACTCCAAGAACAACACAACTGTGCATGAAACAATAAAAACGAAGTGTCTAGAAAGACCTGAGCTTTTTATTGATGAAGAGGGGGATGCCTTGGGCATCCCCAAGTTTTGACGCTTGTACCTCTTGAATATTTCTTGGGGTGAAACGGGGTGGCATCCCCAAGTTTGAGCTTTTGTCCATTCTTCATCTCATTACATCATTCTTTCTCTACACCTGCAAATTTTTCCTTCATACAAAACTTCACACAATCTTCATTAGCAACATTAGTGTTTTCAAAAGATAATAGACCCTTGGGCAAAGCTTTGGGACAACAAGAATTTCACTAAAAACACAAGATACTGTAGAAACTCCTTCAAAAAGCTCAATTCCCCAAAAGAGAACTGAAAAAGGAATCAATAAGAAGCAAATGCAAATAATGGCAGAAATCTGTCAAAACAGACCAGCAGTAGGAAACCGATTTTTTCGAAGACCTTCTGTTGCTCAAATAAATAAGTGTTGAACTAACGGAAGTTAGCTAACATACTGGGGGATCTATTCGTAAATTTTCAGCTCAATCCGAGTTACAGAGACTCCTCACGCATTTTTATGGTGTAGGACAGAAATCTGTTTCGGGACAGCAACTCCCCAAATCTTACTTCCCTCTTATTAGAGGTCATTCTTGGCACAAAAAGCAAATAAAAAGGATAAGTAGAGGTTATTACTGAGGTAATAACTTCCAAGACTCAAGGAAACTCTTGGGTTATCTCCCAACAAGTACTTTTCTTTACCGCCTTTAAGTTAGGCTTGATAGTTTGAGAAGATGCTCACATAAGAAATATCAATTGGAGTAAAAGAGAGCAGCAAGAAGAAAATTCAAAACACATTTTAAGTCTAACCCACTTCCTATGCATAGGAATCTTGTAAAGAAACAGGTCATGAAATCACAAAGCAACAAGCATAGGAAAGCAAAACAAGTGCAACTTCAAAATTTTCAACATAAAGAGGGGAAACTTAATATTATTGAGATGCATAAAACCATGTTTCCCTCTCTCATAATAACTTTCAGTAGCAACATGAACAAAATTAAAAATATAACTATCACATAAAACATTCTTATCATGAGCCACATGCATAAAATAGTTATTACTCTCCACATAAGCATAGTCATTCTTATTAATCATAGTGGGAGCAAATTCAACAAAATAGCTATCATTATTATTCTCATCACCATAATCATCAAATATAGGAGGCATATTGTAATCACAATTAACTTTCTCCTCAATAGTAGGTGGACTGAAAATATCATATTCATCATTGTAATCATCATATATTGGAGGTATAGTATCATCATAAGCAATAGAATAGCTATCTTCCCAAGTGTGTTCATTTGTAAACATATCATTATTGGAAGGAACATGGATAGCACTAATAGCACAACAATTATTAATATAATCATTTTCAGAATTGGTACCAAAGAGATTTTCAATATCAAAAGTGGTGTGCTTTTCCCAATCATGATCACTACTATAGGTAACAGGCATAGGAACACCATCTAGTTCAGACTCATCAGAAAAACTATGATAGGAGCAACATGATTAGAGGAAGATACCGTTTCCTCTCTCCTTTTACTCCTCCTCTTCTTCTTCTTCTTCTTCTTCTTCTCCTCTTTAGGAGGGAGAGGCTTGAAAGGAATCTTCTCCACATACCCTAGCTTATTGTTAGAGACAATAGATGAAACTTTGGAGGATTCCTCCTTTTCATTAATAAGATCAAAACTCATATCAGTCCTGTCATATTTTGGTAAAATATCATCGTTTATAAGATTTTGTATGTAAGTATTCGCGTGGCAATTATCAACACAATAAAGATGACACCCATGCAGGACGTAATTCATACCAAAAGCACTCATGTCAACCAAAGAAGTTTTTCTTGATAACTCTTCACACCCCAAAAACAATGTAAGTTCATCATGTTGATTATCAGTGATCGCGTTATCACAATACAATCTTGCAGTACTCATATGGCCTGAGCATTGAAAATTGAAATGACCCACTTCATAGCAGGGAGTTCACAAATAAAAGGATAGAGGGCACAAACTTTTTTATCAAGATCATTTAGAGCCTTATACCACGTTCTAGTTCTTTCATTCTAGTGGGTGATACAATAATATTCTTCATTTTGATTCTTTTCACAAGGTCTATGCATACCACAAAAATTAACATGCTTATAAGAAATAGTACTTTCAGAAGTTTGAGCATGTTTATTGCAATCATTAATACCATTTTCATTTCCATGAAAGTGTCTTTAAAAGGTTCATGATACATGTCCCTTTTTCTTTAGGAGCATTAATATGGGAAGCAAAAGCTCTATAATATCTAACAAGAATTTGAGGATCAAGACTATATTTAGCACTAAGCTCTTGAAAATCAGCAGTTTCAGCAAAAGACTTAATGCAATCATACTCATAGTTTATACCTGGTTCTTTACCTTTGTCGTTATCCCAATCTTCGGTATTTCTTTGAATTGTTTCAAGAATATCCCACTTAGCTTTGACCTTCTTACTTATGAAGGATCCCTCTGAACAGGTATCTAGATAGTCCTTGTAATGTCCTAAAAACCTTGCATAAAAATTATTAATAACAATATTACTGGGGAGCTCATGAATGGGAAATTTGAGCATTAGTGACTTCAATATCTCCCAAGCTTGGGCAATACTTTCTCCCTCATGAGGATGAAAATTAAAAATATGATTCCTATCTTTATGAATTTCATGAGGAGGATAAAATTTAGAGTAAAAGAGAGATTCAAGTTCCTTCCACTCCAAATGATGAGGATCATCTAGTAGCTCATACCACTCCCTTGCTTTGTCCCTAAGTGAGAAAGGGAATAGCTTCATCTTAACTTGGTCCATTGAAATACCTACACACTTGAATAACTCGCATAATTCATGTATAAAGAGTAAATGATCACTAGGATGAACAGTTCCATCTCCCAAAATAGCAGTTATTCATAACATGTTTAACAATTTCAATAGGTATTTTAAAAGGGACACTTTTAGTATGTGGATTTAAAATATCACAAGTATCATTAGAATTACCACATATGGGAGATAAAGTATCATAATAGCAAATTTTCTTCCCTAAAGCCGGGGAACTAGAAAGATCCTTCTCATAAAAACTAGCTTCCCCAAGATTAGTCGTTTCCATACCATTAGTAACAATGGTGTTCAAAAAATTCATACTAATAACATTGCTATTAGCATGCAAATAAAGCTCCATAGGTTTTTTAATTTTCTCTTCAAACACTTCACGTCCTAACTCAAGATAAATGCTATAGAGCTCTCTAATTTTGTTGTTGTTTTCCATTAAGCCTAACTAGTGAAAACAAGAAACAAAAGGACAAAATTGCAGAATCTAAAGGAAATAACTTCAAGGACTCACACCGGAGGATGTGAGTACCTTTTACCTTACCTCCCCGGCAACGGCGCCAGAAAAGAGCTTGATGTCTACACACTTATATTCTTGTAGACAGTTGTTGGGACTCCAAGTGCAGAGGTTTGTAGAACAGCAGCAAGTTTCCCTTAAGTAGATTACCCAAGGTTTATTGAACTTAGGGAGGAAGTGGTCAAAGGTATTCCCTCTCAAGCAACCCTGCAATCAAGATACAAGAAGTCTCTTATATCCCCAACACACCCAATATAGGTGCACTAGTTCAGCGAAGAGATAATGAAATACAAGTGGTAACGGTGCGAGAAAAGATCTTGACGGTGAGGCAAAGACTAAAGGCAACAAGAAGGAAGCAGGCAAACATGCAACAGATCTAGTAGCAAACGGTGTTTCAATGCTTAGAAACAAGGCCTAGGGATCATACTTTCACTAGTGAACACTCTCTCATATAAATATCCTCTCTTCATGATACTACTCTTAACTACTCTCCAGTTGGACACTCTAATCCAAGGTAGGGCTATAACAGCACACCTCAAAGTCCGCCTTCCCCAATCTAGATAACCCCACACTGTCACCTTGAGCACTAGATGGTTCTAACAAACACCACAATTTCATAGAGACATCCAACTCCAAATATAACTCATAACAAATATTCAATCTAGCCAAAGTGCCACACACGGTATGCCCGCTGTCACTTTCACACACGTGGGGAAAAGCATAGATCTATTAAAGCACAAAGAGTATTTATGTAGACTCAAGCCTAAGTGCCACCATGGCATGCACGCTGTCACTTTCACACACATGGGGAGAGCAGAGATATAATGAAGCACTTGAGTAGCAAGGTAGATCTACTTGATTACAAAGCTCATGACCACAACAAGATCATGCATAGAGAGAGAGATGAACACATAGCTACCGGTAGAGCCCTTAGCCCTGAGGAATAACTACTCCCTCATCATCATGGGAATAAGCAACGGTGATGGAGATGGTGGTGGAGATCGATTGAGATGGCTCCAGGGGCACTTCCCCGTCCAGGCAGGGTGCCGGAACATATACTTTCTGTCCCCCGAATCTCCCCTTCGGTGGCGGCGACGCAGTAGAGGTTTTTGTGGATTTCTTCTGGATGCCCTAGGGTTTTCTGTTTCTAATCTGGGGGCTCTTATAGGTGAAGGGGAAGGCCGAGGAGGTGGCCAGGGGCCCACACCCTCCCCAGGCGCGACCTAGGGTGGGCCCGCGCCCAGGGGGGTCTGGCCACCCTCTGCCCCCCCCCCCTCCCGCTCTGTTTCGTGGTTCCATGTTGCTCCGGAAAAATATTGACTTTGGCTTTTTTTCCGTCTAATTTCGAGAATATTGATTGTCTGCCTTTCTGGAACCAAAAATAGAAGAAAACAGGCAACTGACACTGTGGCAACTTGTTAATAGATTAGTTCTAGAAAGATATAAAAATACCTCAAAGTGTAGACAAAACATAAGACAAATGATACAAAACAAGCATGGAGAATAAAAAATTATAGATACGTTTTCGACGTATCACCTATGACAAAGAAGCTTGAAGAATAAGAATAATAAGAAGAGCAACAAGTAGGCTCTTGCACATGCTTGTTCTGAAGACAAGAGCTTTGGTGGGAAGGACCCAAGCGCATCGGACCTCATCTTATGGGCATGACCCCAACAACCATGGCGTCTCCGCCCCCCACGTCCAGGGGATAGTATTGGATTCGAGAAAACCTAGGCACCCCAGATCCACTGGATGTGGGCACCTGCATCTTGTACCAGAGCTGGATAGTGGAACCTTGTTGACAAACCCGAGCCTAAACCCGAGAACGCTCCCTCGACTTGGCATCTTCGGGAAGGTATCCCCAGCAATGATGTCACCCTAGCTCCATGAAGGATACGTCAAGTGTGATGCAGCCTTGACTACTTTACAGATATGCAAGCTATGGGACAACACGGTATCGAATTCGTGCCATCAGGTCTGGTTATCACCACCTTCGTCCCTGCCGTCCAGCAACTTCCTTGGTGATGATTGTAGGGTATCCAAGGACAGAAGAAGGCAGAGCTGGGGCATCACACCCTAAGAGTCCAGATAGCCAAACATGTCAGGAAACGATGAAACCCACGAAGGGAAAGCTTTCCTTCCCGGGTCGAGGGCCCAGGTAAAAATATGGGACAAGACGGAGGACATAGTCTCATCGGGTAGCGCTCACTACCTCTTTGTCTTATAAGGTCACTCTGCCTCCCCTCCATCTTAGTATATGGTCATAGAGGTAGTTTCCCGGCCAGCCCTTGTGGTGTCCCCTTAGAGCTATAAAAGGAGAAATAGACCCAAGTGAGAGACAAAGATCCATTCTCCTCGGCTAAGTTTTTTTTTTTTTGAGATTGTTCTCCTCGGCTAAGTTGCAATGCAAGAAGAGAACATTGTAACTTTAAGTGAGCAATACAATCAGATAATTAAACACAACGTAGTGTTGTTAGCCTCCGGGTGACCTGAACCTGGGTAAAATCTTTATGTGTTCTTGAGTTCTAGTCTCACAACGATGATCTGGAGTGCTCTTGTCGTCCACCTCCGAACAACAAAGGGTGTATTAAGATCACCGATGATGTCCGTGTTGTGACATATTTCTTTCATAATAGATTCATTTGCACCCGTAAGTCAAACCAACACCTCCGATCTGCTAAATATGTTGATACCTCAGTCCTTGCAAAACACGATTTTTTTTCTCTTTTGTGGTTTCTTATCCATATTTTAAAAAAATTGCAGTGCTGGTATATGCTGACAAATTAATTCCTGCCTAGCTTCGGTATCTCCGAAGACTCCGATCTTCATTTGACCTCACCCCAAAAGTTAAGAGGCACGTGTTTGGCGTGGCCGCGAAGTTTGGCGCCGGTGGCGGGTAAAGCCCGATCGAGTCGGAACGAACAGTAGCGTAGACGTGCAAGCAAGATAATACAACTGGCAGAACAGTATTCGCTGCTGTGACCACGAAAGTTCATCGATCTCGCTTTTTTTTTTGCGCGGATTGTTGACCTCGCACTCTATACCTCTACACAGTATTTCTTCACAGTAGGAGATGGACGCACAGAAAAGGCGAGAGGGACACGCCAAAATCGCCAAAATGTCCGTGATGCTGCGGCGTGCTAAAACTAAAGTGCAGATCTGTAATGGGTACATGACCATCCATGATCCATAAACACGACTATTTCAAAGCAGAATTTCAAGTGAAATTTATTAAAAGGACGGTCTCAATTCTCTAATAACATCTTCAGTTAAACCATCTGTTGCAACATACTGTAACATGACATGACATCCACAATGTCCTAGTGGACTGCAGACCTGACCAGCCAAACTGCCAAGAGCTATAGCGTACAGCTCCAGCAGCAAACAATGGTAAGTAGATGCGAAACAGACGGCCGCCCTGTGCTTAAACATGTGGTAGTACCATCTGTCTACTATGATGATGGAAAACTAGAATTAAGCACCGGCTATATAGTACTAATTGCTACTAACTTCTTATATGTGTTCAAAAGAAAATTACTAACTTCTTATATATAGCACTAGAAATGAATAACCAACAGTCAATTATTGTTGTTCTGAACTCTGAAGCTTGGGGTAAATAAACATCCATCGCCCTCTGAATTTGGAGACACGAGCTGAGTGCTCGTCATCTGATCATATCTCTTGCTTTATTATTGCCACTTCTTGGCCTAGCCCGAGCCAGGAGTTGTCGCCGTTAGCTTGCTTGGACGGAGCAGCAGATGAGCTGCTAGCTTGGTAAGGCGCCTTGGCAGTTATCCTGGAGCAAACGAGCACGCAAATGTTAGTCCTAGACATGACTCCAATTCCTTCACGAAAAGGATGTAATCTGAAAACAGCTCGATCAGGTAGGTACCTGCCCTTTCTTTTCTCGAGAAACCTATGGAGCGAGTTCCTCCGCGCTATAGGCAGATCTGTAACACAGGAGAAAAGAAGATCAATTAAACCTTTGTCAGCGACGACAGTCTCTGTAAATAATTCATACGGGAATTTGCATTCAGTTTTTAACCAATTTCTTGATCTGCTTCTGTCAGCATGTCGCAGCTAGTAGCCTGTACTACGAAAGACAGAAAGAACGTACCAGCTGGAAGGTTTTCGTGTGCAGGTCGGAGCAGGCCCTGCGCAATCTCGCCGCCGCTGCCGGCCTTGTCTGCGGCGCCATCATCGCCGGCGGCGTTCGCCATCTGCAGCAGAGCCTTGACCTGGGTCGACGGGAAGTTGTCAACGACGACCACTTTTCCACCGTAGAAGATGGTCAGCTGTTCCGCGGCGTACACCTCTCCGGCTCCTGATTCCCTGGAAGAACCGGAAGGACGTCGTTGGTAACGGCAGATCAGTATGCTACTGCTAAATAAACTTTGGCGGAGAAACGGCGTTCTGAACTACTAATTTTACCTTGCGTTCTCGGCGTCTCGGTTGCCAGTTGCTGGCGCCTTGAGGAGCTGGCCTTTGTCGACGGCGTCTGGCTTGGGCTCCTCCAGCCCCGACAGCAAGTTCATGGTGGTCGGCGGCTGGAAAGCGCCTGCAAAGATGAACAGCCGTGTACAACATGCCATGAGTAACTTGTAACATGAAAGGGGCTAGAAAATGAACCAAGAAACCAGTTGACAAGGCGCGGATAGCTAGCTTACCTCCTCCGACGGCGTCGGCCGGCGGCGCCATGTCGAGGCCAGCGAGGCCCTGCAGCGCGCCGCCCTTGTTCTCCCTGAGGTAGCGGCTGAGGAGGCCGCAGGTGACGGCGAAGCTGGACTTCTGCTCCTTCGCCGCCATCGTCGTCATCGTCTTCCCGCTCCCCTCGCCTGCTTCCACGCAACCCATGATCGTAAAAAGAGAACGAGCCGAGCCGTCTCTCCCGCTGCTGCTAGTAGTTTCGTCCCTCCTTCCTCCGTCGCCTGCGACAGAGATGACTCGAGTGCACTTTCCTCCCAGCTGCCGGCGCGCCTGTGCCCTTTTAAAACGGGCAGCCGGCCCTTCGTGATGAACGGCGAGGTGGGAGTGGGACAAGACAGGGACCCGTCGGGCATGAAAAACGTGAGGGAATGGAATGGAGCGGCAGCTAGCGCTCACTACTCGTTGCCACGACCGGACGGGTGGAGCGGCGAGGTCTCCGTCCGCGACGGTCCAATCGAGGGGAAAAGGTCGTGGAGTAATGGCGATTTTTATCCTTGGGGTCAGCCACGTGGTTTTTTTGAGCTCGGATCCGGGCACGGAACTGGCCGGGCCGGACAGCGACCGCGCGCTCTCGGTCGTTTTGTTTCGGTCGATCGACCGGAGGAGTACCTACGGGGCAAAGAGACGCGACGTACGACCTTCAAGAAAGGATACGCCGTGCTGGGGAGTAAGTTCCACCGTCGTTTCTGCCCTCCTGGCCTCGTGGTTGATTCGCCGTCGGTCATGTTTACCAGTATTAGCTGTCAGGACGCCGAACTCAAGGCAAAAATTAGCTCCGGATATCGGCCCAGTCCTGTTTTTAAAAACCTCTTTTTATTTGAATTTGGACCAACTTTGGTCTGGACTATCCAGACCATTCCCACGATCTAGAAACGCTTCTGAAAACACCGGACGAAGCGAAATCGCCGAGTGGACCAGCCCTGTCAGCGACCAAAGCCGAATCGTCGTCGTCCTTCCCGTTGTTTCCCTTTTTCCGTCCTCGCCGCTACACCCTCCGTCCTCGCCGTCGGCCTCGGCCTATAAAAGCCGTAGATCTCGCTCTCTCCCTTCACACTCTCTCACACCGCTTCCAACTCTGGCGAACTCCAGGCGCTCGCACCTTTTCACCTCCACAACTCCGCCGAAAAGCCATGGCCGACAGATTCTCCGGCGACATTGCGGCGGCGAATGGCACGCTGCAGACGTGGGAGGCCCGGCTGCTCCACGACGCGGGCTATACGTCGTCGCGGGACTTTCGTCTCCCAGTCGGCTGGAATCTCAGCGTCGGCGGGATCCCTATTCCGCTGATGCCGAGCGATGATGACATGGTCGGCGAGATCCAGGTGGCTATCGCCACCATGGAAGACCCGGATCTCGCCGAGGATCCTGGCAACCTGGTCTTCTGGGAGCAGTTATTCGCCGCAGGCGCCTCCAGGAGCTCGTCAGACACGAGGGACCGCCGGGCTCGCCGCCGATGCATCACAATGCGGCGTTTCGCCGCCGCTGGTGGAGCGTTCCTGGGCGAACGCTCGCCGTCGTGCTGGAGCATATCCAGGCCGGCAACCACCCCCGCCTCGGCATGTAGAAGCGGCGTCCGGCGTCGGCCATGGCTGCGGCCTTTTTCTAGTTTAAATTCGATATAATATATGTCCTATCCCTAATAATTAATAAAATCCGCCTATATTTGCCTAAATTTCGCCGTGTTTAACTGAATTTAGCCGAACGCGGGAACTCGGTCTGGGAACGCGAGTGAGAAACTCGGCGCTTCTAGGCCGAAAACGAGTTTCGTCCGGCCCAAACTTAGTCCGAATTTTGGTCTGGGATCGCCCAACGAGTGGGGATGCTCTTAGTAGGATATGTCTCATTCTTATTTCTCTTACCTCCAACTAAAAAAAATCAAATATGACGATCATAAGAGAAGAAGGCTAACATCACCGTATTGTACATGCGCGTAGAACTAATTACCAGGATAAAAAGTGGACCTGTTGTCCAATTATGGCCCCATATGGCCATATGTTTTCCGTCAATTGCATCGGATTGACACGACATTATAGAGAGCATATTCATCCCCAAACATCATCCGGCAAATACGCTCGATTAGCCGAACGGTAGGCGCCGAATCATGTTGCCTCCTTTGGAGGTCACATCTCCCTAGCCGTATCCCCCTTCTTCCTAAAGAAACTGACTCTATAGTATTTTGAATAGGATTTTTGAAAATTTCAAAATACAAATAGCTAGCCCCGCCTATAAGTTCAAAATACGCGCCACCAAAACATCTCGAAGTCCAGCCACTATATTACATCACCACATGGCAAGCTAATCAAATGAAAGTTTTCGCCGTTGACGACGGCTCATCCATCGCCTCCTGCCCGTCTATCGCCTCATGCTCCTCAAGTGTCTCCTCCTCGCCCATCGCCGGAGTTGTCGACGTCACCACTGCCCTACGAATGCCCACTTTGTGTAAGATGGCACCACATAAGTACATATGCGCCGCCTTCACCTCCTCATCCATGTTCAATGTGTCGCTCGTCAAGGTCACAAAGTATTCTTTCCTTTTCTTCACCGCAACTCTCACCGGCTCGAGCTCGATCGTCTTGTCTTGCTTCACCAACAAGGAATCCCACCACTCATCACTCTTTTGAGCTTGAATGATCGAGTTCAACGAGACCCGCTACAACACGGATGGCGGTCCCTGCGCTATATAAACGCCGAGGCACATGCCTAATTGTCGCGTTCCACAGGCACAACAAAAAAGCCGTCAGGGATAACTGCATTTGTGTAAGTAGATAGGTGGAACTTCGTCGACCTAGCGCTTCCGTGACAGCAAGGGGTTACGTCGCATCCCATTTTTGGCCACACAACCTCGGTGTTGTGGCAGTTGCGTGTGGCCGACACAATAGAATAATTTCTATCAGCGCATACTTTTTTGAATAGCAATTTCAAATTTACCACAACATAATATATATGTAATTAAAAATATTAATAACAAAAGAATGAATGACCAAATATATTATATGACATGATACATCATGTACATTCTACTATACGTCCTATGTCTACGTGTCTTCGTGTCTTCAGCATTATACACTGCAAAACATGTTTTTTTGCTATCAAACAATAAACGAAATGAAATGATCAGACAAAACAATAGATGTAAGAATACATGAACATACATATATGTACATATATATCATAGTGTACCTGATATCATAGTAAAATGATATATAGTGAATGTTTTGATATAACCATAGATCTTTTTCCACTCATAATTGTTCACATCTAATTGGTATACGCCTTGCTTCATCCGTATAACCAAGATATCTCTATATTCACGTGTGCATAATATTTTTTGTTTACATTTACCATCATATGGCAAATATGTGTCAAGGATTAGAAGATTTGACAAATCAATTTCTCTATCAAGAGACCATACATGATCACCTGCTACTAACCTGACACCGTTCTAGGTCCGTATGGTAGAACCTCTTGGAACGGCAAGGCCAACACCTCCATGCTGCCCTTTAAAAGGTGTGAAGTCTGGACTGAAACAAATTATCATGTGTCTCTTTAGGATACTCGACATACCACAGAGAATTTTTCGCATTGTCAAATTCATTGATATATCTGGATGTCGTTACCCAGTATAGAACACAACCCGTGAGAGTAGCCGTATTCACGAACCCATGCCATTGCTATCGACGGAATAGATACAACTGAATCCCATATGCATGTCTCTGATGAGTACATTTGTACCTCTAGTTGTTTAGTGTTTGTTGTTATCCAAACAACTAGAAAAGTGAATGTGTCACAATTGTGGATAAATGGTCCAACATGGTTGCTCAAATAGAGAATTGTATCATTAAACTTAGTCTGAAACCCACGTTATAATGGTTCACACACAAATGGAAAATGTTCTGGGCATGGGGAGTATTTTTTATAGTTAAGCCAAACAAAAAGATTGACTTTAGAATCTTGTTCATGCAGGTGAGGGTTGCCCCAAAAAATTGCTTGTTAGGCCGATTTGGTGGAGTATTTCCGGTCGGTAGTGAGGTTCCAAGTTATAGAATCTTTAATGTCTTCTGGTAGTTGAATGTTGGAGAGCTTGTTTCATAGCCGAAGGTATTGATTGACATGTAGGATGGTCAAGTTTACATCAATCTTGATCTTTGGGACCCAAGCATTGTTATGCATGGGACGGTTGACATTCTATTTCTCTATAGTTGACACATCACAAATAAGCGGTGCTATGTCTTTGGGGATTTTGCCATTAAGCAAAAGGAGTCCTAAAAGGGGGCAATGTTCTCATTCCCAATAGAGACTGTGGTGGCCGTATAGAAGAGACTCATATCTGTTTGGTCGCAAGGGTTGCCCATGTCAACCCAAAGCTTATCCCAGTCATATGCCATTCAAACCATGGCCAACACAATGGAAGGGCTTAGCAAATTTCTCCAAGTATAGGATCCCCAACCCGCCGATCTTGGTAGGCCTACAAATGGTCTCCTAATTTATTTTGCATTTGTCTCCGAAGATCTCTCTAGTATTGGCCCATTGGAACACCCTTTGGATCTTCTTCAAACATATAATATATATGAACGTGGATTTTATAAGCGCTCGGCTACCTACTCACGCGGTCACCGCCATTGGATATAGAGATCACGGTTACAAACGGAATCATGATGAAACAGAGTGGATTGTTCGTGTCCTAACAGCCATTCCATTTTCCATCAAATGCAGATGTACGCTTGTATGGGTGTGAGTTTGCGAAAAGCATTTAGCCATGATGTTCGACCATGATCATGAACAAATGGCCGATGCTCATGGTGTTTCTCTTTTGAACCATGGCAACCAATTCACCACGCTAGCTAAAGCATCCGTCCACGCCGCTACCTCATGTCCCCGAACGTGTTTCACTTTTCATCATGGCGAAAGCATCCGTCCACACCATTAATCCACGTTCATGGTCCAAAGCTAATTTTACTTGGTGTTTTTCTCTCTGAACCATGACAGAAAAACCACCACGGTTACACATCCACGACCATGAAACATGGTGGTTATCCCCGTGGTGTTTCTCTTTCCAGCTTGGCGAAAAGCATCCGACCACGTTGCTCGTCCACGATGGCGAAGCGTGGCTAATTTTTTTGGCGGGAGAGCGGCGGCTGCTCTTATTCGGCACCCCATTTTCTCCATGAAGCCCTCCCGCTTGCTCCCCCAAAAGTATTGGTACTTTATTAAGTGACCTCACGGGATAGTTCATTCTAATATATAATTTAGCTTACAAGGCTACAAACTAAATCTATAGCACTTGGAAACATAGCATACATTGTAATTAGCAAATCAAACTTGCACTTCATCAGAAAATACCCACGAACAAAAGTCTTCGTCCTTTCTAGTTGATCTAGTGACATACTAAATATCCAAGACACTCATTTTGAATCAGATAAGCTACACCTAGGTTGCAAAACCATCCCATTTGTAATTTAAAATAGAGTAAGGGCAAATGAGAACAAGCATCACACTGAAGCTAGTCACACAAAAAGATCAAGATGAAGCAGTATGTGTTTGTTGTTGAAGCCGTATATTAGCTCCATGAGCTATGGGTGCTAAAGCGTGTGATTTTTGGTGTGGATATATTGTTTGTGTGGTGTGTACTATGGTTTTCCTTTTTGTGTATCCACGCGGACACATATATGGTGTGGTAGAAAAAGTAGTCTCGGTTTAGGTTGCGTAGCCATGAGGACAACCATGTAAATCAAAAAAAAGTTAGACCTTTTGAATCGCCCTTTTTTAAAGCAACCAACAAGAGCACTGCCTTTTCTATTAGAAGAAGAGAATTGACCAGTTTGAAAGAAAAACCAGACAAAACCTGATACAGCCGTATAAATACACGGCTGATGTCTACGCATGCTTCTATTCTTGTAGACAGTGTTGGGTCTCCAAGTGCAGAGGTTTGTAGAACAACAACAAGTTTTCCCTTAAGTGGATCACCCAAGGTTTATCGAACTCAGGAAGGAAGAGGTCAAAGGTATCCCTCTCAAGCAGCCCTGCAATCAAGATATAAGAAGTCTCTTGTGTCCCCAACACACCCAATACACTTGTCAGGTGTATAGGTGCACTAGTTCGGCGAAGAGATAGCGAAATACAAGTAATATGAATAATTATGAGTGGTAATTGCAATCTAAAATAAAAATGGCAGCAAGCAAACATGTAGCGGTACTGATTGTAAACGGTGTTTTAATGCTTAGAAACAAGGCCTAGGGATCATACTTTCACTAATGGATATTTTCAATAAACATATAATATCTTCTCTTCACTATGCTACCCTGAACTACTTTTCGGTTGGATAACGAATACTAATCCACGGTAGGGCTATAAGAGCACTCCTTAAAGTTCGCATTCCCCATCTAGGTAACCCCATACTGTCACCTTGAGCGCTAGATGGTTCTAGACAAACACCACAATTTTATAAAGACATCCAACTCAAATTATAATTTATGATAAGTATTTATGTAATCTTTAGCCTAAGAGACACACGGTGTGCACACTGTCACCTTCACACACGTGGGACAAGGTGTCTCCGGAGAACAAATTAATAAAAGCACTCGAGTAGCATAATAGATTTACTTATTCAACTAGATTACAAAGGTCATGATCATAATAAGATCACGCATAGAGAGAGAGATAAACACATAGCTATCGGTAGAGCCCTTAGCCTCGAGGGAGAACTACTCCCTCCTCATCATGGGAGTCAGCAACGGCGATGGAGATGGTGGTGGAGTTGATGGAGATGGCTCAGAGGGCAATTCACCATCCTGACAGGGTGCCGGAACAGAGACTTCTGTCCCCCGAATCTCGTCTTCGGTGGCGGCGGCGCTGCAGAACTTTTCATGGATTTCTGATCTAATATTTAGGGTTTTTGCCTCAGGGGGAATATATAGGCGAAGGGGCAAGATCGGTGGATGCCCTAGGGGCCCACAGCATACGGTGGCGCGGCCAGGGGGCTCGCGCGGCCACCTGGTGTGGTTGCTTTGCGGCGACTCTTCGTCTCTCCTTCAGACTTCGTGTCGTGTCTGAAAAAATAAGAACTTTGGATTTTGTTTCATCCAATTCCGAGAATATTTCTTTACTAGCTTTTCTGAAACTAAAAACAACAGAAAACAGGAACTAGCACTGTGGCATCCTGTTAATAGGTTAGTTCCAGAAAATGCATAAAAATGCCATAAAGTGTAGACAAAACATAAAGCAATTGGTGCAAAACAAGCATGAAGCATCAAAAATTATAGATACGTTTACGACATATCAACGAGTTCGGTTAAAAGGGGGAACCGGACCAAAGAAAACCTAAATGACACAGTTTTCAGAAAAAACCGGCAAAACCAAGATGAGGCCACGCGACCTAGCTTGACTAGGTCTGGAGCACCACCACCAACAGCGTCGCCACGCTGGCAACCACACCGGTCCCGAGACGACGCACACTCCTAGCCGATAATACAACAACCAAACAAAACATGCCCAGTCGCCTAGTGGAGCACCAACCTCCAAAGGCATCGCCCCGAAGAGGGAAGACGGTGGCGCTGCCGATGCCCGCTCCGGCAAAAACCAGAGCTCGGGTTTTCACCCAGAGTTTGTGGCCAAAAACAACGAGGGAGGTGAAGGAGCTCCTCAACGATGCCTCCAACAAGGGTAAACGACGTCCGTGGACGCCGACATCGCTGGCAACAACCTAGGTCGCTGCAGTGCTTTCACGCGGAGATCACCATTGCCGAAGCCGAACAAGCCGATCCACCAAGGCGAGGAAGCCATGCCCGCCTAGCAGCGCACCATCGCCACCACCTAATGTCGTAGGAAACCCACCTGGGTACCTCCTCCCACGGTGCCCCTTGCCAACCACCGCCCCGGCATACACTCCGAGCCACCAACTGCTGCAACCGCAAACCTCCACCAGACCACCAAGTAGGGAGGAGGAGAACCCGCCTAACTGGCACTAGGAGCACCGCACCACGAGGAGAGGACTAGACCATAGACCACTGCTCCACCCAGCACCTCGCTGCCGGAGAACCACCCCATCCCGAAAGGGCACACAAGCAGCAGCTCCAACTTCCTCCAAGCCCGGCCACCACGCCGCCTGCACTGCCGCCCCGCCACCGCCACCCATGCAACAAGGGAGCAAGACGCACACCACCGCGCCCCGGAGCCATCGTCCCGACATCCAGAAGCCAACGGCTGCCGCCAAAACAGAGCAGCAGCGCGAGGGAGGCGTGGCCCGCCAAGCCCATCTGAGCCCGGAACGGGCCTAAGCCGCACCCCGCAACTGTAGCAGCGCCCAAGGCCATCGCCCCTGCCTCCCTCCGCACCGACACCGTCCTTCTCCGCAACCCCTTGCCCACCGCGCCTCCACGCCGTCGATCCGAGAAAGCACACCGAAGAAGAACGGAGCGTGACCACCCAGCTGCCTCGCGTCCACCGTGGGATCCCCTCGCTACATTTGGCGGCAGGGGCCACCGCCACCACAGTGAGACCAACGATAGCGGCGGGAGGAGAGGAACTGGCCGAGGTGACCGGCAACGCGCGGGGGCTTCCCCCGAGTCGCCCGTGGGGAGGGGGGGCGGCGCGAGGGATTTTTTCAGTTTGGTCAATGCGCCCTTCGATTCGCCGGTTTGGGTTGCGACCGATTCGGATCGTGAGCATGGGTGGCCTAAGATATACTCCCTCCGTTTAGAAATATAAGACGTTTTAGATTAATGAAGCTAATGTATCTAGACAATTTTTAATATAAGGTTTAAATACATCTACACATTAAAGGTGTCTAAATACATGTTCTTCCAAATCTAAAACATCATACCAAGCTAATGGATCTTGATCTGTTAGTCACGCTTATCACCTGGGAGACAAACACGCCCGTACGTTTTGCTGCTGCTGCATGCGCACAGTTGGGAATCATTTGCGTCGACGGCACGCGCATCACCTCATCGCACCACCGCTTCCCCCGACCGCTCTCCTGTCGATCGGCGACGGTGACAGCGACCGATAGGCACACCTCGCCGGCCACGCCCGCACGGATACCACGCGTTGTACGTAGACCGATCGGCAGGTCCGTGCCTTTCCAACGAATGCGCGTCGCATGATTCGTATGGAGTACATGGTGCGTGGGGAACGGGCAAGCAAGCGGCTCGTGGTGGTAGACCGGTAGGGTGGCCAGCCAGCTGGTTGTGTCGTCGATTGCTAGGCTGCTAGACCAGAGAGTTGGATCGTGCCAACTTCTTTGCCGTGGATTTCTCTCGAGCCAGGCGCAGGCCCAGGCGGCCATGCATGTGATCCTCGCTGAGAATTATGTCGTTGTCAATCTGTTAGGCGTAACCATCTCTAGAGATCCACACACTTGTACCAATTGGGAGGGAAATATTTGGCTCCACAGCCCTGTTCCTGTCCGTTAGGTTGGCCGGCCGGGCACGGCGTTTTGGTTCCAGCAACGTGATTTGCTCCACGAGCGCGTGAGCCCAACAGCTAGCTGCAGAGTGATCCAGCTCTCGATCAAGACAAGAGCATCTCCACTCACGTTCACTGAACGCCGAACCCAGAGCGAAAATTAGATCCGGGCCGAAATTCGGTCCTCGCGTAGAAACCTTGGATTTGGACCAATTTTGGTCCGGACTTTTCAGGTCATTCCCATGATCCCGGGAACACCCTGAAAACGTCGGACGAAACGAATTCGTCGTATGGACCAGTCCTGTCAGCGATAGAAGCCGAGTCGTCGTCATCCTTCCCGCCGTTTTCCCTTTTCCCGTCCTCGTCGCTACACCCCTCCCGCCCTCGTCGCCGGTCTCGGCCTACAAAAGGCGTACATCTCGCTGTCTCCCTTAACACTCTGCTCCCAACTCCGGCGAACTCCAGACGCTCGCTCCTTTCCACCTCCACAACTCCACCGAAAAGCCATGGCCGAGAGATTCCTCGGCGACATCGCGGCGACGAACGGCCGCCGCATGCTACAGACGTGGGAAGCCCAGTTGCTCCACGTTGCAGGCTATACGGCGCCGCCGAACTTTCGTCTCCCCTTCGGTTGGAATCTCAGCGCCCACAGGATCCCTATTCCGCCGGTGCCCACCGAATAGGACATCACCGACGAGATTCAGGCGGCTATCGCCGCCATGGAAGACCCGGATCTCGCCGAGGATCCTGGCAACCTGGTCTTCTAGGGGCAGTTCTTCGCCGACAGGCGCATCTAGGAGCTCGCCCGACACGAGGGACCGCCTGGCTCGCCGCCGGCATGTCACAATGCGGCGTTTCAGCGCCACGGGTGGAGCGTTCCAAGGCGAACGCTCGCCGCTGTGCTGGAGCACATCCAGGCCGGCAACCACCCTCGCCTCGGCATGTAGAAGCGGCGTCCGACATTGGCCACGACGGCGGCCTTTTCCTAGTTTGAATTTAATGTTTTCCTAGTTTAAATTTAATGTAATATGTGCGTAGTAGCTCTAATTAATGAAATCCGCCTATATTCGTCCAAATTTCGCCATATTTAACTGAATTTAGCCGAACGTGAAAGCTCGGCCTGAAAACGTGAGTGGGAAACTGGACATTCCCAGACCGAAAACGAGTTTCGTCCGGCTAAAACTTAATCCGGATTTCGGCTAGGATCACCACCCAACGAGTGGGGATGCTCTAAAGCTGTATGCTCCCGGGAAAGCGATTTGCTGAAACGGGGCGTGCTCGCTCCTAGCTCAATGAAATCAAGTACTCTCTCCGTTTAGAAATATAAGATGTTTTAGGTCTGTAAAGGAGATGTATCTAGACATGTTTTAGTGTATAGGTTTAAATGAATCTAGACACTAAAAGAGGTCTAGATACATCTTATTCATAAATCTAAAACATCTTATATTTATTTCTAAACGGAGGGAGTACAACGCTACTGTCTTCACATGTTCCACGAAGAATGCCAATTGCCAACCGAGATTATTCTAGGCGTAGATATCAGCAAAAGCAAAGTGGAGAAAGAAGAGCATACATGTTGTGCGCGAGTCATGCTGCTGTATCTTGTACATCATTCGACTACTGGCGGACCAGAAGCCTGGGCAAACGTGACAATTACACGTTCTGAACAAATTGCACTCGAAAATCCTGTAAGGCAAGGCGTCAAACCCGGCAAACCATTTGCTGAAATTTTTGAAGACCATCCGTTATGTAAAAGATTATGTCATTTTTTAATAAAGGGAATATATTATCTCGCGAAGATACCAATTGCACGCGGTCTCTGCATAACGAAATGTTCTAAATGCAATATCGATGCACACAACCCTACAATAGAAGAAGAAGAAGAAACAAAACATTCCGCTGCAGTGATCAAAATCTTATAGTTGCAACACAAATCCTTGTCAAGCCAAAAGAGTCCAAATTCTCTAAAAGTGACATCTCAAGGAAGAACATAGTCCACAAGCGTCGTCTCCGTTCAGTCGTAGATCTTAGGCTTTCATCCCTGGACAAAGTTCGCGTTCTCAAAACAATGTATTCAAAAAGAACATTGTCCAGCACAATCAATTAATGCCTGACCTTGGATATTCACCCTGAAAACTAAAACCTCGTACTCCTCTTGTGTTGACGCCCCCGCTTGCCGATGTCGCAGCTACAAATCAAGAAACACCAAGCAAAGTATGCATGGCTTCGAAGAATCGGTCTGCCATTACTAGACCTCATACCTCACCTGCCATGACATTCTCTACCACTGTTTTCATCATGGAAATCGAAATGGAGATAGGTCCCATGATGACAACAGACAACGAAGCTTTGCGTCACAACCTTCTGAAGCCGCACGGCCAGAAATAGGGGTGCACACGACAAAATCCCATTCGATCCAGCAATCTACATGCATGAAGCACCCAATGGAGATCTCCGGTGGAGCCTTCCAGAACTTGTCACGGGCCAGATCAATGAGGCCAGACATCAAGCAGAACACTGTATTGAGCAAGAATAACCCTAGGATCACCTCCTTTATTAGGCCCCACGCTGCCACCCATCGGCTTCCGACATCAGTCTAGAGATCTCAGCGGGCACCGCCGCCACCACCTGCACCATGCAGAGATGAGAAGCTGAGCCACATCAAGCCATCTAAACCAGCTGTCGTGCCGCCCTCCCGGCCACGGCGGACACCAAGGTCGTTGCCTCGACGACCATCTCCGCCGAAGTGCCACGCCGTCCAGGGCCACGACGAGAATTCGGCCAAAGATCCCGCCACACGAGAAGTGTGGGGCCCCAACCACCACCATCCACGCTAGGGGATGGAGCCCTTCAGGACTTTGGCCGATAGCATCCTTCAGCAATGGCGGGGGGGGGGGGATTAGAGGCGGCAGCGATGGCTAGGGTTCTGTCCGAGCCACCCCCCCCCCCTCAGAGCGATGTGAGCATCCTAAACTACCACATTTAGAGTTAGGATAAAATGTAACCACTCTTTTTTGCAACAATAAAAAAAATACCATGTTTGAGGGAGCTCGTTTCTCCTAGCGGTCTATGTCTTCATATCATTTTGACAATAAGACTAGAAAAGGGGGCATGCATGTCACAACCAAACAACGTGGCATTTGTATGTAGAGAAATACGCGGACACATATATGGAGAGAGAGAGCGCGCGAGAGAGGGGATGTCGCCGGCAAATGATCTACATCTAAGAGCATCTCCAACGGGCGCTAAAAAATTTGACGTTGTAAAAGACCTTTCGTGCGCGCTGTATAACGTTTACCGCGCCAAAAAGCTATCGGCCAAACTCAGGCGCTGTAAAACTCTTTTTTGCGCGCCGCGGCAGAAAACTCAGTTTCACCGGCGCTGTATATTTACAGCACGCGCCAGGCGCCATCTAGCACAATTTTGACAAGATCACAAACACATGGTAAATATAGATGATTCACATATGAAATCCAACAAGTTCTTCAATAGCTTGCACAATTTAAACAAGTTTCTCATTCCCCTACACAAAAGATGCATATGACAAGTTCATCATTCACACAAAAGATGCACAAGTTCTTCAAAAGCTTGCACAATGACAAACACATCAAACATCGGTGTTTGCCTCTTTCTCCTCGTCATCACCAACATTCTCACCTTCCTCTTCCTCATCATCACCTCCATCTTTGGCTTCATCGTTTGAAACATGAACGGTGGTAGGCACATAACTTGCATTGGCCGTTGCATCTCCGTAGACATCTCTCATGCCACCCATGTTCATCATAGTGGCCATGAATCCACCCGGTGCCACATTCATGCCACCATACCCACTAGACGTTGCTCCCAAGCCACCCATGCCACCCATACCACCCATGCCTCACATGCCAACATAGGCATTTGGAGGTGCTCCCATGCCTCCAAAGCCACTTGTTGGTGCCCTCATGCCTCCATAACCTCCAAAACCTCCCATGCCTCCATACCCACCTCCCATAGTTGGTGCTCCCATGCTTCCATAGCCACTTCCCATAGTTGGTGCTCCCATTCCTCCATAGCTACCTCCCATGCCTTTGGTGGCTTCCGCCGGAGTGTAGTTGGATGATCTCCCCTTTGGTGGCTCAATCACCCCTTCTCCTTCCTCATCCACCTCAAACTCCGCCTCTTGGGATGCATGTGGCACATAGTTGGAATCAACATTCATGTGAGACATGAACGTTTCGTCGTCAACACTACAAACAAAACGAGCTCACATCAAACACTACACTTCTAGATGATGTCCCTCTCAAATTTGACACATAGTTGCAATTTTTAACCTTGTAGTCATTTCCTCGAGCACCTCTGGCGCGTAGTTCGCCGACGCCGATGGCGCCTCGTTTCTGCGCGGCGGAGGCGGCGCTTGGGGCTGGAAGTCGAAGTTTGCGGCCAGCGCGGTGTGCAGCGACTGTTGCTCGGCTTGGGCGGCGGCGGCCTTCACCTTCTTCGCCTCGGCGGCGCAACCCTTCCCCTTCTTTTTCCCATCGGTGCCGGCAGACGCAGGGCGCTTGGCGACGCCCTTCTTCGGCTTCGGAATCGGCGCGGTGGCGCCGGGCGCGGCGGTTGGCCGGGGCGCGACGAAGAGCCCACGCGTGATGCCCACGCTAGGGTTTCGGCGGCGGCGAGATTTGGATGGATAGGTGGCCGCATCGCGGCAGCGCCGGCGGCGGAGGGCGCGCAGGTGTAGGGAGGAGTTGGGGGGTGGCGCTGTGACCTTCCATCGCCGACGGCGGCGCAGCGCGAGCGGAGGAGACGCACGCGGGAAGATTCAGCGAGGCGGTTGTCTCTTCGCGCGCAACGGTTTCGTTTCTAGCGCGCGACAGCGGAGGCGGCAGATAAACAGCGTACGATAGCACAAAGTTCCGCGCGCCGAACTTTTTTTCCAGCGCGCACTTTTTTCCAGCGCCTGCTGGAGCGCGGTTTTGCTCCCTCAACGCGGTAAATTAGCGGTTAGTTTGGCGTGCGGCATAGATATAGGGCCTGTTGGAGATGCTCTAACTCACCATAATTCTCCACACCTCAGTCCAGACGTATGGGTCCACTTTGTCAGTTTTAATATTTTTTGAAATAGTCTCAGTTTAATGTTAAAATGCTAACCGGTGTGGATTAATGCTACAAAAAACGAGTTGCTTCAAACGTAACAGTTTGTTTCGAATAAAATGCAAAGTGGTCGTGGTTATGTTTAAGCTCATGGCCCAAATGATTTTTTGTGTAATTCACTCAGGAAATGTCACGACTCGTCTCTGTATCCTCGGCTGGATATGTCTATTTGGTTCTTTGTAAATTGTAAATAAAAGTGTGAGCCATGGAAAAACGTGTGAACTAGATTTTATGACATGCTGAATTGCAAGAACCCCTAATACATGTTGTTTGCTCGTATTGTGGGAAAACAAATGATTTTTCCTAAAGTATTATGTGTATAATAGGTGCCACACTCAAACCAATTAATGTTCCTATAATGTTTGATTTAACGAGAGCTTGGCTTCAAAACTGCAAGCAAAGTAGACCATAGGAATCCTGTGGTCTATGTTTCTACGAACCAAACAAACATCATAAAAATATTCTAAAATAATATTATTCTCCAAAATTACCAGCATGATATTCATTTGAATCAAAGAAGCCCTCAAGTGAAAAGAACTCTTCAAGTTACTCTAAAATAAGTTGTCCTTGTTTAATTGCACGCCCAGTGGTTACACACAAAAATTCTAGGTGTAGGATAAAGGGATAATATTTTTCAACACTCCGTCTCATGTTTATGTTCTGCGGCATAGACATACTCCCTCTGTTTGGGATTATAGGTCCTACGCGTATACCTAGGTTGTTAATTTGACCAATAAAATATAACTTATATATCATAAAAGTTATATCATTAGAAAATATAACCTCTAAAGTTTAATGGTATAATTTTTATTTATACTATTTATATTTTATTGTTCAAATTGGTAACTTAGTCATTCGCGCGTGACTTATAATCCCAAACGGAGGGAGTATGTAGGATCGACATGGTCACATCTACATTTTATTTATAACGTCTGCGACATGAAACATACTGTATTTGATACAATATTGAATTGGGCCAATTTATGCACCCAAAAGCTTAAGTTTTTAAAGAAAAATAACGACATATTTCAACTCGCATGTAACAAGGCAGAAGAAGGTTATTTATGGCTTATGGTTTTTGGTCACATATCATACTACTCTCTCCAATCCTAGAAAATTATCATTTTAGACCTTGACACGGTTGCCTAAAGACAATCTGCTCCACTTATCTATTGTCAACACCCGGATTTTTAATCCCAGATGCCTGTTATGCCATACATCGCAATCCCAGGATTACCATTTTTGCGAGACATAAAAGATTTAGATATCACAGTACATCATCCATTACAAACCATACATAAGGTCTTACACAAATAAGGATCTCATGATCCAGTTCTTAATACAACTCAAGCAGCGGAATAACGTAATAATAAAGGTAGCGTAGGCGAAGCTCCATCTTCGGGTTCACAGGCAATGCTGACGATGGGAGATGATCCTAGTTGTCGTAACCTTTCTGGGGTCCATCCTCCTGGTACTCCTCTTCATAGTATGGCCACGGGAATATCCAAGCACAAAGCCATGAGTACTCTTTAAGTACTCGCAAACTAATACTAACAAGTGAAGGGGGTTTTGTAGTAGGACTCTAAGCTCTAGGGTTGTGTTGCAAAAAGCCAGATTTACCTCTACTAAGTTTATAAGCAAAGAATCTAGTTTGAAATTCTATAACACCTAAGTGGGAACTTGAATTTCAGATCACAGCTCTGTTGTGGTCAAGTCAAAGTCTCAATTCATTTCATAGGTCATTTTGAAAACATCTGACGGGGGAACAGTATGGCCACTCCAACTGTCCATAACTGCGGACGCGGCTATTCGAATAGTTTGACACTCTGCAGAGATTGTACACTTTCACCACAACATTCGATACATCCGTCAGGAACAAATCCTGAATTCACCATACTCAGTATGCGGATAATCAATCCTAACCTTTCGATTACACGCCCTAGTATAGGCACCTCTCCTGTGAGTTTGGCCTCCCAACCATGACCAACTGTCATCTTGGGTACTGCACAGGTGGACAATCTTCACAAGGTAGCCTCAGCTCAGACCTTGGCCGTAAGGGAACCCATACTAAGGTATATAAGTTTCCAGTCAAGCCCTACCCAATTTTCGGGTATTGTGGTTGTACGATAAAATTGGAATGGTATCGCATCCAGACAACCATCAGTTTTATAACGGCTAAGGCTCATGCCTCAACATTTTCATCATCAAAATCATCTGGTGTTCGGAAACACATGTCAAAACATCTCAGTAGAATGACTCATCATTCTAAGGTTTTCATAACTATTTTCACCAAGTATTCCCATCTAAAGTTGATCAAGTTTTATGCTTAGCACTAGCATCTACAAGTGGGGTAAGTACTAATGAGGGGTGGTAAACAAGTGGGGATTAATGAAGTTCAATCTCATGTCTTAGGATGACATCAAGATTATCTAGCTTAGGCCAAATTTTATGCTCTTTATGCAACCTTCAATTATCTTCCTAAAATCTATAAGTCACTTAAGTAAACTCTAAGAGAAAGCTTTGATAAATAAATAAAGTATAAAGCTTGCAAGTAAAACTAGGATTGGGTTATCAAGTGGGTATGATCACATATGCTTAAGGCATATAGTTGGGATGGTAATCAACAAGTATTTGCTTGCATAGGTATCAGTATAAGCTTGCTAAGTTAATAGCTTGCAAGGATTGGCTTGCATAAGTAGGGTATCTTGCAAGGGTTAGCTTGCCTTGTGCAGAGCAGTGGTTGAATTTCTCCTCGGCTTCTTCTTCGTAGTATCCTCCTTCCTCCTTGTATCCTTGGTCGGTACTAGCGTCTATAAATAAATACGAGGTACACAATCACCAAACAATACTTAACTATTTTCAATCATCACACAAAGGTGCACTATAGATGATCTAGAATCATCATCTATATTATAAGCTTAAAACATTTGTTTTATTTATTTTTATTTGAGAAAAGTAATTTCTACTCATTGAAAAACTACTTAAGGTTTAATATTCTCCAACTCAAACATGGGATCATGTTGACACATGTCATCACCACATATTTCAGTCCATGGGAATGTGATTTAAAGTGGTGTCACAATTTAATAAGGTTTAACCTTTTATTTTAAATAAATAAAGTGATTAGAAATGCCTATGTGGCATTCTTTTATTACTTGAATATTATTTCTGTAAGTAAACCCAAATGTTTTTATATATTCTGAAACGTATGATCAAATGTGCATTTTGAGAGTTGGAATCAACTCCAAAGCTATTATGATTGAAATTTGAAAAATGTTTGAATGCAGAAAAGCTTCTGACTTGTTATTTTTACCAAGGTTGATCTACATATCCAAATGATTTGAATCCAACGGGCTTGGATTAAGCATTTCAGTACCTTTCTAACAAAATTGGTTTCATGCAATTTGGTTCACTGGATCGAGCTAGGTTGATTTTTGAATCTAGGTACAGAACTGAGTTTGAATTAAAAGAGAAAAATCTAAATTCAAACGGCTGGGCTGCGCGGGAAGGGTTAATGGGCCGGCCCAGTGTCACTCCGCAGCGCGGGGCTCAGCTGACAGGGGGGTCTACCGGTCAGCGGCTCATAACACGCGAAGCGGTACGGGGCAATGTGGTGCGTTGGATTAGAAGTGAGATCAACGGCTGAGGGTCGTGTCGACGATGAACAAGTCGCCGGCGAGCTCGAACCCTAGCGGCTCGGTGGGGGTGCATAGGGGGCATACCGGGACTCGGGTGACGATGGCGAGGCGGGAAAACGACAAACTCGACGACGGCGAACTCAGGGGTGGTCGCGGCAGCTCCGGGGGTGGTCAAAATCAACGGCTCCCTTATTCTCCAGAGGCGGCCTACTCCGGCGCAATTCCGGCAAGCTGCTGCTCCTCGTCCTCCGGCTAAGGGATGGAATGATCAGTGAGGTGAGGGGAATGAGATGGTGTGAAGAAATCGAGTGGGGGTTGCCTCCTTTTATAGGCTCGACGGCGAGACCGAGAGGGATGGGTAGGCGACGGTGGCGACACGGCTACGGGCGGCTAGAGGCATGGCTGCGGTTGGCGATCGACGGGCGGTCTCCTGGAGATGCTCTAGAACTTAAATGCGCGGGTAGGGGCAGTAGCAATCGGTCGGGAACACGCGATGCTCTGCGAGGCATAGGCGGCGAACTCCGCGGCGAGCGGTGGCTATGGGGTACGGGCGATCAAACGAACATGTCTGGTGGTCTCCTGGGACGGTGGGGTGCATGCTGGCGGGCGGCAAGGGCTCGAGGTGGTCGGGTTGCGTGGGAACGGCACGTGCTCTGCGGTGCGCGTCGGCATGGTCGACAGCGGCACGGGCGCGGCGTTCTTGGCGTCTCCGGTCTCTGTCTTCGAGCTAGGGCTGGTCGAGAGGGGGCGATGAGGCATGGGCTGCATGCTAGACAAGGTTGGCACGGCTAGTTCCTCTCCTAGCTTGCAGTCCACACTGGGGTGACATGGGTGCTCTCGGCCTGCTCACCATTGATGACAATGGCCAGCTTACAGTGGTGCTAGAGGTTATTTAAGGTTGCTAGATGATCTACTAAGGCTAGTGGTAACCATAGAGGGAACAATGTTGGCCCAAAACACTGCTCAACATAGTGTTTTTGATTTGGTTGATTTGCATCTGCAACCTGTTTGATGAAATGGCCGCATGAACTTAAGTTTTGAATTTTGAAAAGATTTTTGGTGGGTGTGCTAGGCATATACTGGGGAGTCTGTGGATGCTTGGGTTTTGAAAGTTGAGTTGGTTTGAGTGGTTTTTGAAATAGTGGGATCTTCCCATATGAAATAGATTTAATTTTAAACTGTCATTTAAACTAAGCATTTGAATGTTTTTGGATGATCATAAAGTGAGCCTTGGTACCTTATTATGAGTACTAACAAGGGGTGCAAAGATCCATACATGTTTCTGTTGAGTTTTGAAAACTAGAGACAGCCAAAGTAGGCATGAGAGTTAATTTGGCCAAAGTGACCATTCACTTAATTTATTCATTTTGCATTGTTTGTCTTTGGGAAAAGTTTGGGGATTGTTTAGATGATGTTTATTTCACCTAAGAATCATTTTACAAGCAAATAAACACATAATCATGGCAATTCAAAAGAATCCAAATTTTAATGCACACACATATGAATGCTTTCATACTTTTAATTGGAAAAGTTTTTGTTAACCCTAATTTTTATGATTAGAGTTTGATGATCCAAGATTTATATTTTTTGGATGTTATAAACCTTCCCCCCTTAAAGAAAATCTCGTCCCGAGATTTGAAAAAGGACGAAAAAGATTTACCTAGGATTTGAAGAGATCGGGAAACTCTGTCCTGATGTGATCTTCGCGCTCCCAGGTAGCTTCTTCTTCTGTGTGGTTGCTCCACTGAATCTTGAGAAACTTGATGCTTCGGGTTCTGGTAGTTCTGAAAGCTTCTTCCAAAATACGGATGGGTACTTCGGGATAGGTTAGGTCATCGTTGATTTCTATGGTCCGATGATCAATGTTCTTGAACACTTTAGTCTTCTCCGGAACTTCGAGGCATTTACGAAGTAATGAGATATGGAACACATTGTGCAAGGCTGACATCTCTTCGGGTAGTTGCAATTGATACGACACTTCTCCTTGACGGTTCAGAATCTTGAAGGGTCCGATATATCTGGAGGCTAACTTTCCTTTCAGTTGGAAACGTTGCATTCCTTTCAATGGTGACACTTTCAGGTACACAAAATCTCCTATGTTGAAGGCGAGGTCTCGACGTCTCTTATCGGTGTAACTCTTTTGTCTGGATTGGGCGGTCTTGCGGTGCTCACGAATCTTGTGAACCTTCTCTTTTTCTTCTCGTAGGATGTCGGGTCCGAAAATCTGACTTTCTCCTACTTCCGACCAGTTCAAAGGGGTGCGACACTTCCTTCCGTACATGAATTCAAATGGGGCCATTTTCAAACTAGCTTGGTAACTGTTGTTGTAAGAAAATTCCGTGAAAGGCAGACGGTATTCCCATTTAGATCCATACTCTAACACACAGGCTCTCAACATATCTTCAGTATTTGATTTACTCACTCCATTTGTCCGTCGGTTTGAGGGTGATAAGCGGTGCTGAAATCTAGTCGGGTTCCTAAACCTTCTTGACTTTCTTCCAGAATCTCGAGGTAAACTGAGTTCCTCGATCAGATACAATGTTCTTGGGGACTCCATGCAAACTGACGATTCTAGCGATGTATAACTCCGCTAGCTTCAAACTCTGATAGGTGGTCTTGACCGGTAAGAAATGGGCAACTTTGGACAATCTGTCCACTATGAACCAGATAGAATCATTTCCCCTACTAGAAGTAGGTAATCCAGTGATGAAGTCCATTCCAACGGAATCCCATTTCCATTCCGGAATCTGCAATGGTTGCAACAATCCAGCAGGTCTTTGATGTCCCGCCTTGACTCGCTGACATATATCACACTTGGCGATATAGCTTCTGATTTCTCTCTTCATCTTATGCCACCAAAATTGCTCTTTCAAATCTTGATACATCTTCGTTCCTCCGGGATGGATAGAATAAAGCGTATCATGAGCTTCCTTCAAAATAACTTCTTTCAACTCAGAATCTGCTGGTACACAAAGGCGTCCTTTGTACCACAGAACTCCTTCATCTTTCGTGAATCCGGGTACTTTGCCTGTACCGATACGACGCTTGATTCCATCGATACTAGCATTTCCTTTCTGCGCCTCCTTGATCTGGCTGATCAAAGTGGGTTGAAGTTCTATGCTAGCCAAAAATCATTCACTCGCTAATTCCATTCGGAAATCTTCCATATCCTTGTGAAAGCTTGGTTGCTCCTTCAAAATCATGGAGTTCAAGCGGCACGACAATATGCTAAGGGCATCTGCTACCACATTGGCTTTACCGGGGTGATAGTGAATGTCCAGATCATAATCTCTGATTAGCTCAATCCATCTTCTCTGTCTCATATTCAGCTCCTTCTGAGTGAATATATACTTCAGGCTCTTGTGATCCGAATAAATCTCACATCGATTTCCCATCAGGTAATGCCTCCATGTCTTCGGGGCTAGAACTACGGCTGCGAGCTCGAGGTCATGGGTTGGATAGTTCTGCTCATGTTGTTTCAGTTGTCGAGATAGATAAGATATAACTTTGCCTTCTTGCATTAGCACACATCCGAGACCGATCTTGGATGCGTCACAATACACGTCAAAGGGCTTTGTGATATTCGACATGATTAATATTGGGGCTGAAATCAATCTTCTCTTGAGTTCTTGAAAACTCGCTTCACATTTGTCCGTCCATTCAAACTTCTTGTCCTTTTTCAACAATTGGGTCATGGGTCAGGCAATACTCGAGAATCCTTCTACGAATTTGCGGTAGTATCATGCCAATCCGAGAAATTCACGAACTTGGGTTTGAGTGGTGGGGGCTTGCCAATCTTCGACATCTTTCAACTTTGCAGGGTCAACGGCAATTCCTCCGGCTGATACAATGTGACCGAGGAATCCTACCTCCTGTAACCAGAATTCACATTTGCTAAACTTGGCATACAACTGATGCTCTCTAAGGGTTCAAAGAATGGTCCTTAGGTGTAGCTCATGTTCTTCTTCTGATTTGGAATAAATCAGAATGTCGTCGATGAAAACAACGACAAACTTATCCAGGAAGTCCATAAAAATCTTATTCATGAGATTCATGAAATAAGCGGGGGCATTGGTTAATCCAAAAGACATGACAGTATACTCGTATAATCCATATCTGGTGGTAAAGGCAGTATTTGGAATATTCTCTGCGCGAATCTTGAGTTGATGATATCCAGTTCTAAGATCAATCTTAGAAAATACTTTGGCACCGGTCAACTGATTAAACAAATCTTCTATCTTGGTCAATGGGTACTTGTTCTTGATAGTGACATCATTCAACTTCCGATAATCCGTGCACAAACGGTTACCTCCATCTTTCTTATCCACAAACAAGACCGGTGATCTCCAAGGTGACGCACTTGGTTGAATCAATCCAATTTCCAACATGGCATCCAGTTGCTTCTTTAGTTTTGCTAGTTTAGACGGGTTCATACTATATGGTCTCTGGGCTATGGGTCCTGTTCCGGGGATTAGTTCGATGATAAACTCGATATCCCTATCTAGGGGCATACCGGGCAAAACATCTGGAAATACATCGGGGTATTCACAGACTATCCGGACTTGGTCAATGGTAGGCTGGGCTATACTATTGTTGTGCTTGAATTGATGAGGTAAGGTTTCAGATACATGCTCGACTGATACTCCAGCTGTACTGGTCATGGTTATGGCTTTCTTGGCACGGTCAATTAATCCTTTATGTTTGGACATCCAATCCATTCCTAGTACCACTTCCAAACCTTTAGTTCCAAGTACTATCAGATTAGCATAAAAATCTATGCCATGGATTCGGATAGGGACGGCTTTGCAAATTTGCCTGGCTTTGGTGGTTGAATCGGGAATTTGAACAATCATAACATGCTTCAGTTTGGTTGGTTGAATCGTACTAGTGCATGCAAATTCTTCGGTGACAAATGAGTGCGATGCAACAGAATCAAACAACACTCTAGCAAGTACTGAATTAACAGAAAACATACCCAGCACGACGCCTGGCGCTTCCTGAGCTTCTTCAGCATGCATGAGAAAAAGACGGCCGTTGCGGTTGATAGAGTTCCCTGGGGCAAACCTTCTTCCAGGCTGGACACGACACTGTTGCTGAGCTGGGACATTTGCATTGGGGGCAGCGGCATTCTTCTTGGGGCACTCATTGGAGTAGTGACCCTTATTTCCACAGTCATAACGAGTCACTTGCGACTTGTCCTTGGCTGAAACAGGCACAACATTGCTTCCATTCCTCGGGGCAGTGTTGGTGTTGGCGGTAGCGTTGTTGTTGTTGAACTTGGGTGGGGCACGGTTGAAATTGTTAGAGTTGCCGGGGTTGTTGTGATTTCCTCCGGGTCTTGGGTTTCCACGGTTGGGATAGGTCGGACGGTTCATCGGGGGTCTGTTGGTTCTCGGGGAAAATCCTGGAGATGGATGCGGTGACCCAGCATACCACTACATGATGTAGTACACTATAGTCGTTGACATAACACCAATGAAACACCTTTCACTAGTATTACATCCCTCAGAGTAGTACAACAGAAACATAGCAGGTCCAAGACATGACTATAGGTTACAACTCAACTATTTACACAAGATCCAGAGAACACTCTAGGTTAAAGAGAGAGAAAGAAACTTCTTATGAAGAAGAATCAATAATAAATAACTCATAGCTACCATACTTATAAACTAGTAGCTGAACTACTGGCTTGCATTGCTGCTATTGCAATACTCTACAGAAGTAGGTTCTATGGTTAGAAATTCTATTCTTATCTAATCAGCAACTTCGTCTTCACTTGAGTTGATGTGTATGTTGACTTTCTTGACTTACTTGAAGAGCTCTAGCTTTTGATGATGATTCCTAGAGCATACTTGATGTAGACATCGTCTGTACTGGCTTTAGAACCTAGCAAGGGTTAAGAAGATACTTTGAGTACGAGCGTACTCAGCAAGTCCACTAGAAAAGGAGTGTTTGATGCACTATAGCTACAGCCACAGACCATAGGTCGTAGGCAATGCAAGTTTTCATAAACATTTCTTCAAAGGTTTCTTTTCTTCTGAAAAGCTATGTCCGTCAGCCTTCACGGGTTTACTAGAACCTTTAAGGGGTTCCTTTCCGCCGCGTTCGCAGCTCCTTCCCGGAACAGGGAGTAACAAGATACAGTTCTTACACTCTGCAGAGGTACTTCACTTTACCCATGAGAGATCTTTGCTTTGTTGCACATCCGGGCCACGAACCCGTTCACACTTCCTTGGTGTGAGGCCCAGACTAAGACCCAAGCCAATCACTGCCTTCTCCGCGACCCCGCATGTCTCTTTGGTGTACGCTAGACCACCTATTGAATTACGACAATGGCAGTACAGACTGTTCAGATGCCGGAACTATCGTGGACGTTGAGGGCTCCCACCCATATGCTGCATATCGTCTACGAATTACCATAAATAATATGCACGCTACGAGTGATAACAGCCACGACCCGCACATCCAGCTCCATGCGAGAGGGAAAAGATACAGCTGACTTCTCCGTCCCATTCCAAATCTCATGGTCAACGCGTAATATACAGCGCAAGAATCACTGGCGACATTGGTTGTTAAGTCCTAGATAATATGTTCCTTTACCACCAGAACTCTTATAGTAGGTTATTACCTCATGGTAAATAACCTATAATCACATTATTATGAAAATAGTGTTTTCTGTCCTTTGTCAAATGCAGGTGATGACAACACTGGATTTGTAAAATACTTTACAGAAAATAATCAAAGGACATGAGCAAGTGTGAACTTGCCTTTTGTGATTGCAAGATTATGCACTCACGGTCTTAAAGACAATAAAAGATCCAATAGCGTAAATCTGCATCATTGGTCCGGTAAGGACTAATGTTTTAAAGAAGCAAGATGCTTTGATGCATAAGTAATGTAATGCAGGTTGATAAACACGAATCCCGAGAATAATGTTGTTCTAGGGTTTGGATACTGGAAAGAGTTTCCTTGGAATGTGTTGCCCTTTTAGATTAAGTTTCACACATGTGCTTCTTATTAAGGCTTGTGAGTGTGTGGAAAACAACATGTATTTATACAACAAAAACATACACACATATGGAATGCTACTCAAGGTTGCTTACATCTTAATTGTTTATCTTCAAGTTTTACTTGCAAGTAATGTCACTTATAAAGAATTTAAGTATTAACAATCTTATTATACAAGTAAAGTATAAAGTAAAGTGTTTACTATTAATTGTTATATGTTGGTTGAAGTGGCAAAATGAATAACTTTTGAATAAAATCTTTCTCAACTAAGTAGAAGCATTTAAGCTTTTAAGTTAACCTTATGAGGTGTTCTTTCTAGTTATAGTCTTTAAGTTAGAAGGAATTGCCTTTATTGGAATAATGAAATTAGTAGTATTTGAGACTTATCTATCTTGGTTTTTAACTGGGTTGGTTTGGTAATAAGATGCTTTATAACTTAATTATACCAGACCAAAGTAAAATATAAAGTATATAATAAAGTTTTTAGTAGTATACTTGGAGTTTGGTAGATTAAAGCTAACTTTAGAACATAGATGGAATTTAGGTGTAATGCTTGTTATACTTATGTCTTGTTCACTTTATAATGTTTCTTTAGAGTTACTTAAGTATGATATTATATTGATTTGATAGTGGTTAAGGTTTACAAATAAGTAAACAATATTATTTACTACTTATGAACTCACTTGTAGTTTTTTGATTTGTTTATAAACTTGTGGTTAATATAAAGAATAGGTTTTATCTTATTATAATTATTCTTGGAGTTTTTGGATTAGATAAGGATCCCTTTATAAAATAATCTACATTTATGGTTGAAGGATAACTTAATAAAATTATACTTAAAATGTTTTAAACCATTTTGACTTCATAAGATTAGTATTTAAGAATAATACTATTTATTAGATTTAATTGGTTATTTTAAGAAATATTAACAAATTTTATTTGACATTATATGATTTATTAACCTAAAAAATAGGTCTAAATTCAATTTATAAAATTGTTTAACTTTTTATTTAACTCAAAAGTGGAATATCATATTTTTAACATGTAGGTATTATTTTTGTGATCATTTTGGTATATTACCTTTATTTTTGTGATTTATAAATAATAAGATATGATTTTAATAAGGTTTATTACTAAATAAATACTTAATAAATAATAAATATTTAAGTAGGTGAAATATTGATGCATGATTATAGTTTTAAACTCTAATTCTTATTTTTCTAAGATTTTTGGTATTTTACTTATATTTTTAACATTTATAATTATTAAAATATTAATTATCAAAGTATTAAAACTTTGTAAAGTATTTATTAAATAATATTTATTTAAATAATTATCATAATAATTTTTAGTAATATTTTTAAGTTATAGATTTTTTTTTCTAAACATTTTCATATATTATATGTATTTTTCTGATTTATAAAACAAAAGATATTAATTTTACAAGATTTAATCATTTTATTTTATTTTGGAATTAATATGATTTTGTTTATTTCCTGAACAGAAAAGACAATGTGTACCCAGACTAGTTCTACCCACAGTCACTGACCAGTGGGCCAGTGACCATGTCACTCTCCACGCGAGCAGTGGACTAAGTCCAACCCGCTGACGTGGCTGTGGATGACGCAGTGATGATGTCAGAGTGACATCATCCTAGCAGGAACCTCCCAGATCGACTACCGATCAAATGATTCAGCTCGCGCGCGTGGCTGGGGTCATGTGTTTTGGAGAGAGAGCATCGCCAGGAACCCAACGGTGGCGGCGCCGCTCGATTTAGGTCGCCGGAGCAGGAGATACGATGGTGGCCGACGGCTGAGCACGACGACGCACGATGGTGGCTCGATTCAAGAAGCAAGCGAGGCAAAGGAAGACAGCAGCGAGTTTAGTAGCTCACCCGGAACGCAGAGAAGTGGTCGTGGGGGCGAGGTGCAGCTGGAGACGACGGCGATTGACGTCGGCGACAGCGTCGGTGTTGGGGAAGACGGCCTAAATCCGGCGGCTAGGGATCACCCCGACCAGCGCGCCTTGGGGTAAACGACGAAGTCGAACGTCGCGGTCTCCGTGGTGGCCTCTGAATGGCAAGGGGTGGCCGGAAGCGAGCTCCAGCCCGAACCACATCCAGCTAGGGTTTCGACAGAATGGAAAAATGGAGAGAGGAAAGGGATTAGGGTTCTTCGGCGGCGTTTAGGGCTTATTGTAGACGACTGGGGACGGTGCGCGGATCTTGACGCGGTCGGCGACGGGGTGGCCGCCAGCGAGCTGCTTCGCTGCATCGTGGGGTCGCCGGCGTCGCGAGGAAGACGACGCGATTAGAAGGTCGAAAGGGTATGGGCCAGTAACGGGCCGCACTTGGGCCATATGGGTTATACATGGCCGCTCGTGAGCGATGGATAGGCGAAGAGGAAATGGGTCGTGGGCCACTTTCTGGACTGAGCTAGTTCTTTTTTTCTGCTTTGTATTTCATTTTCTTTTCAGATTTGAATAATACTCAATTATTTGAATATTCCCCATAGAAAATTATTAGCTACCTAATTTCAACAGCAATAATGTTATTAAAAATCAATTTGTGAGCTTTTATTATGTATTGTGATATTTTATCTTATTTTTTATTTCCATTGTATATATTCTTTCCTATAATATTGTTTTCACTTTTATTTGGAGTAATTAAGTTTTAAAATGTTTAGTAATATCCATAGGGTTTATCTATATGTATTTAATCACAGAGTATACGATAGAATGGTTTATACTATTGGATCCCCACTTATTCCATGCTCATATGGGATAAGTGGTTAGAGAAATGAATTAAAGAGTTTGTCTTATGATTCTATGTAGAATATTTATGAGATGTTGATGAGAAAACTTATTAATAAGTTTAGAATTCTGAATTGTAATTACTCACCCTAGGTTTTAAAGTACTTACTATACTTACCTTCTTTTGTTGATGTGAATAAAGATTTATGGCTAAACCTATTGTCTTTATGTTTGTGATTTGAATAACATCACCATTTAAAGTAAAGTAGTAGAATTGTTTTCTAGGATAACTTATGAAAAACCATTAATACGGATAGTTCCATAAGCACCTATGATAATGATGGTTAAATATGACAAAGATGTGCTCAGGTGATTTGATATAGTAAATAGTTCTATAAACCATTATGGAAACAAGATGATAATTATAAATGGCAAAGATATGCTTAATTGATTGGTTATAGGAAAATATTCCTATAAAACATTGAGGAAGTAAGATGGTAGATCAATCAGATGAAATGGGTACTATGTTTGGTTCTAGAATTAGGGTTTAGTGTTTAACAAGGATTCCTAAATTCCATACTTCATAATTCTGGTCTTCTAATTAAGGAATTCCTTTCCTAGATATATTACTTCTCTATATCCATCATCATGTACTAACATGATGAGCTTTGCTTTATGGAAACTTCTTATCCACCCTTTATTATTCTAAATCCATTTATAAATGCAAAGTGCTTAGCACTAAAGCTTTCATAATATTCTCATATTTATACTTGGCTATAACAACTATTCTACTATTAATAATCTCTAACCCAACAAGTGGTTACCTCTAACTCCATTCATACCCTTCTTAAATCATCCATCACAAATACTACTCTAGTAGAGGTTTATATCAAGTTCTACTCTCCTCTAGTGTTTAGTATTTCCCAAGAAGAAAATACTACTTCTTTAATTCAATGTTGCTCTAACATTATTTTAATCATACTTTCTTCTCTCTACTTAACTCCAATATCTAACATTCCAACTTTACATTATATTAATGTGTCTTGTAATGACTAGTCTAGGATAATATATCTATACTATGGTTCAATCATGTTTTATCCACCAATGTCACTTATACTTGGTATAAGCTTTCAATATTGGTGAGTAAGGCATGAGCATTATAATCCTTTAGGTTAGGTTTCCAATTGGCTAATCAAAGCTTCATCAATACAACACTACAGTTGTATTGAAATTATCTTCTATCTAGCTCTATTGGATTAAGAGATATGATTCATTGACTATACCTACTTAATCCAATAGGACTACTCTTGGTAACTATGTTTAGACTTTATCCTTGTAATATTCTTTGTTACCATATTGATTTGATTTCCTTCAATCACTCTCATCCTATAGATGATATCTAAAACTGGCATTACCATCTACATGTTCTTACTTCATTCTCTAAGGACTTAGAGTGATTGTTATGATAAAGGCAAGAGTTGATAAATCAAGAATTGATAGTTTAAGAATGGGTGAATCAATAGTTGATTACTCAACATTGATGAACAATAGATATTGAGATAAGATTTCATAAGGATTGATATGGAAAGGAGGATACGTGGTGAATGATCTTGACTTGGTCTCTTTCCTACTCAATCTCACTAAAGAGTTAAAGTTAGGTATTTTCATGATACACATGGTATAAGTAGATGATATTAAAATAGATCAAGATGTAGTTGTTACATTCTTATTATTCGTGTTATATTTATAACTTGGTGTTCCTGAGTGATTATAATGAATACTATGATATGATCACCTAAGGATCAAATATAAATCATTAAGTAATGGATTAGGGTTTAGCTTTATTCCATTTGATCAACCCTTAGATCAAATCATGTTTACCCAAAATAAGGTTTTAGCAAAGGGCATATTGAAACTTATCGCAGTCAACTTGATCTATTTCAATTCCATCAAGTTAAGAGAAGCTTCAATCACTTTGACAAGTTTTTATTTAAAAACGCGAAAATTATTCAGATTTTCTATGCATGAATGCAATGCACATATCTGTGTTCAGCTAATTTCTAAGCTCTAATGTTGGGATGTTACAATGGATTGGGACGATACTTTGGGGTATGATGGGTTTCTGGCTGATGCATCATACGACGCTTGCGGTTCTCATTGACTTGGTTGATCTTTCCTTCCATCTGAATGGCAGAGTCGACTAGGGCTTATGTTTGTTTGGTCACGTATCGTACCACTCTCTCCGATCCTAGAAAATTATCATTTCTGACCTTGACACGGTTGACTAAAGATAATCTGGTCTACTCATCTACGGTAACAGATGTATAAACCCAACATAGTTATATAATGTAGAAGTACTATTTGATATACATTTACTTTGAGTACCCAAACCAAAATAATGTTGAAGTATTTTTTTCAATAATTCCGTTGATCTATTAATAATCATCACATGTACTATAAAGAACCCTAGAAGTAATAAAAATTATAGATAGGTCATTGGACCCCCTAGCGACAACGACAAACACTAGCGCGAGTCGAAGGCACGCCGCCGTCCACTCCCTTCATCATCGGAGCCAGACAATTTTATCATAGTAGAACTTGTTACACTAGATACATAAAAAGGCATCGTGCTAAGACTCTAAAAGACCGACACGACGGGACAACAACCGTCGCCAATGATAACAGTCATATTAAAAGTCAAAAGTTCTCCACCTTGGCCAGCTGCCACGCGGACGCTGCGCGACATGCCGCCGGTCCATGCACCGGACATGCCGCTGACGAGGTGCTACGGTGGGAGGTTATCGGGGAAGAGTGCAGATGGAAGTTTAGTTGCTCCTAAATCTAGCTCAACTTCCTTTTTTTTTGAAACCCATTACAAACGCAGACGCTCACAAAATATGCACATACACTTGTCCCGATGAATGCACGCACGTACACTCTACCTTTATAAGCATATCCGAAAGACTAAGTTTTAAGACTAATCTGATGGGTCTTGAGATTGAACAAGTCACCACAAACGCCTTGATATCAACAAGAACGCCATCTCCTATTAAATAATATTTTAAAAGACACCAAAGTGTTAAATCTGATTTGAACTTTGGTGGGCTGTGGGTGCCACTCTCCGTAACCATCCAACGTGCTAAATCTAGGATTTGAACTTTGATGGGCTGTAGGTGCCACTCTCGGTAATCATCCAACCATGAGTTGGTTCTTTTGTCTGAATTTTTATTTGCGCACAATTCTGAAACATATTTTTGATGCAGGTTTCATTGGAGCGGAGATGATTGAGTTCCAAGGACGGGTTCCCTCGCTGCCCCAATGCAGAGAGCCAGAGACACTGGAAGCAATCGCTGGACTAAAAGCGGCGACAATGCATGTTTATCACGACCTTATCCATCATGCAAACAGGCTGTGCTTCTCTGATGCTTCACTTGAGTACAGACTGTAGAAGATATCAGAGCTCTGCTTAGATTTGATGCCTAGCTTTTCTATTGCGAATGTGAATCGACTTGTAAATATAGTGGCTGGCGAAGCTAGCAAGATTTGGGCGTAGTATGACTTGTGATAATGTTTCGATTGGTATTACTGAATCAAATTTTTATTTCGTTAATATAAAGCCCATGTTCAAAAACAAAAATGTCCATCACCCAGACCACGTCCTCAACCTTATTTTGGATTCTCATTCTGTTTAATGTGATTTGTCTTTTTTTTTGGAAAGGAGCATATATTAATATCACGAAAGATACCAATTACACCCGGCCTCTGCAACAACGCAATATCCTGAAAACATTACGGATGCATACACTAGTGGAAACGAGGCTTTTCGTTGATCTTGGAAAAGGGCTTTAACACCGGTTCTTCTACGAACCGGTGTTAAAGGGGGGGCCGTACCAGCGTGGCCCGTGCGGCAAAAAAGGAGCCCGCCACGAACCGGTGTTAAAGGACCCTGTAACAGTGGCCCGCGCAGCCCCCCCCCTTTAACACCGGTTCGTGGCATGAACCGGTGTTAAAGGGGGGGCTATATAAGACACCGCATCCCACACACCCCACTCTTTCATTTTTTCACTGTCTCATTTTGGAGCCTAGCAAGAGAATGTGAAGAGTGCTAGTTTGTGTTTTTTTAATATGCACAAGAGGTGTTCGGTGAAATGCCCGAGAGCTCAAAATAAGTTTTCTCGTTGCTCTTTCCTTCTCAGTCGAGGTCGTCAACTATCCTTTCATGTGTCATTGATGTACTATATATATAAATGGTCATCTCCCTATTAATTTTTTATATATACTACATATTAATGCAGATGAACCGGCAATGGATGTACGGTGACCGCCGCACTTCCGAGTACATTACGGGCCTCCAAAATTTCATCGTTGTGGCTAATGCAAACCGTGGTCACAATGGTTTTATGTGTTGTCCGTGTGTTCACTGTCAGAACAAGGAAGACTACTCAAATACCAGAACCATTCACGCCCACCTGCTTCGATCCGGTTTCATGCCCAGCTATAATTGTTGGACCAAGCACGGAGAAAAAGGGGTTGTGATGGAAGACAACGAAGAAGAAGAGGATGATGACAACTATCATAATATGTATCCTGAATATGATGATACTGCAACGGGGGTAGATAATAAAGATCAAGAGGGAGCAGATGGGCCCGCTGATGACGATCTTGGTCGGGCCATTACTGATGCAAAGGAAGAATGTGAAACTGAAAAGGAGAAGGAGAAGCTGGAGCAGATGTTAAAGGATCACAAAACATTGTTGTATCCAACTTGCGAAGATGGCCACAAAAAGCTAGGTACCACACTGGATTTGCTGCAATGGAAGGCAGAGAACGGTGTGACTGACAGCGCATTTTCAAAGTTGTTGGTAAAAATGAAGAATCTTCTTCCAAGAAATAATGAGTTGCCCGACAGTACATACCAAGCAAAGAAGGTTGTCTGCCCTCTAGGATTAGACGTGCAGAAGATACATGCCTGCATTAATGACTGCATCCTCTACCGCGGTGAGAAGTACGAGAATTTGGATGCATGCCTGGTATGCACTGCACTGCGGTATAAGATCAGACGAGACGATCCTGGCGATGTTGAGGGCGAGGCCCCTAGGAAGAAGGTTCCTGCCAAGGTTATGTGGTATGCTCCTATAATACCACGGTTAAAACGTCTCTTCAGAAATAAAGAGCATGCCAAGTTGTTGCGATGGCACATGGAAGACCGTAAGAAAGACGCGATGTTGAGACACCCCGCTGATGGGTCACAGTGGAGAAAAGTCGAGCGAGAGTACCCGGACTTCGCACGTGACGCAAGGAACTTAAGGTTTGGTCTAAGTACAGACGGCATGAATCCTTTTGGTGAGCAGACCTGCAGTCACAGCACCTGGCCTGTGACTCTATGTATCTATAACCTTCCTCCTTGGTTGTGTATGAAGTGGAAGTTCATTATGATGCCAGTGCTCATCCAAGTTCCGAGGCAACCCGGCAACGACATTGATATGTACCTAAGGCCATTAGTTGAAGAACTTTTACAGCTGTGGGCCAAACCAGGTGTACGTATGTGGGATGAGCACAAAGGGGAGCCATTTGACCTACGAGCATTGCTTTTCGTAACCATCAATGATTGGCCTGCTCTTAGTAACATTTCAGGGCAGACAAACAAGGGACACAATGCATGCACACACTGTTTAGATGAGACTGAAAGTGTATATTTGGATAAATATAAGAAGGTTGTGTACCTAGGGTATCGCCGATTTCTTCCGAACCTGCATCCAGTAAGAAAGAAAGGCAAACATTTCAAACGTCTGGCAGAACCCCGGAGGAAGCCTGTCGTCCGTACCGGTGAGGAGGTATTTGGTATGGTCAAGGACTTAGAAGTAATCTTTGGAAAAGGTCCTGGCAGTCTATCTGTTCCGAATGACGATGCCGGACACGCGCCCATGTGGAAGAAGCAATCTATATTTTGGGACCTACCCTATTGGAAAGTCTTAGAGGTCCGCTCTTCAATCGACGTGATGCACGTGACGAAGAATGTTTGCGTGAACCTGCTAGGCTTTCTAGGAGTGTATGGGAAGACAAAAGATACACCGGAAGCACAGCAGGACCAGCAGCGCCTGAAAGCCCCTGAAGAGCCTATGCATCCTGAGAACGAGAAGGGTAAACGATGCCACTTAACTCCTGCCAGCTACGCTCTTACCAAAGCAGAGAAGGAAATCTTTTTTGAATGTCTGAGCCGTATCAAGGTCTCGTCTGGCTTCTCATCGAATATAAAGGGAATAATAAATATGGCAGAGAAAAAATTCCAAAACCTGAAGTCTCATGACTGCCACGTGATTATGACACAATTTCTTCCGATTGCATTGAGGGGGCTTCTACCTGAAAATGTTCGAGTACCCATTGTGAAGCTATGTGCATTCCTCAATGCAATATCTCAGAAGGTAATCGATCCAGAAAGCCTACCAGGGTTACAAACAGATGTGGCCCAATGTCTTGTCAGCTTTGAGGTGGTGTTCCCACCATCCTTCTTCAATATTATGACGCATCTCCTGGTTCACCTAGTAGAAGAGATTGCCATTCTCGGTCCTGTATTTCTACACAATATGTTCCCCTTTGAGAGGTACATGGGAGTCTTAAAGAAATATGTTCATAATCGTGCTAGGCCAGAAGGAAGCATCTCCAAGGGCTATGTAACAGAGGAGGTCATTGAGTTCTGTGTTGATTTTATTCCTGACCTTAAGGCGATTGGTGTTCCAGAATCGCGACATGAGGGGAGACTGCGTGGAAAAGGCACCCTAGGATGTAAAGCAATGATATGTAGGGACGGGCATTCTCTCAATCAAGCACACTACACGGTTTTACAAAGATCTATCTTGGTTGCCCCGTATATCAATGCACACAAGAATTTAATACGCCTCAAACACCCGGGACAGTCTGATGAATGGATTATAAGTGAACACATGGCGAGTTTTGGCGGCTGGCTGCAAAGACTTCTCACGAATAACACCACTGTTGGGGATCAGCTGTACTTGTTGTCCAGGACACCATCTTCGACTGTATGTACTTTCCAAGGGTACGAGATAAATGGGAATAAATTTTACACGATAGGCCAAGATAAAAAGAGCACCAACCAAAATAGTGGTGTCCGCTTCGATGCAGCAGAAGACAATGGGCAGAAGACCACGTATTTGTAGGGATTCGTAGCATGGAAAACAAAAATTTTCTATCGCATACAAACAAACAAGCCAAGATCTATCTACTAGATTGTAGCAACGAGTCGATGGAATAACTTACCCTCGAAGATTCCAAAGTGTTTAACGAGAGCGGATTCTCGTGGGTGATGTAGTCGTACTCTTCCCGATCTCAAGATCGTGTAGACGATCCTTCCGGCGCTGCGTTCTGGAAGCGCTCCCGCAGTCGGTCACACGTTCGGTACTCGACGAAGACCTTCCTCTCCCTTGTTCCAGCAGGCAGCGGAGGTTGTAGCACTCTCCTCGCAATTCAGGCAGCACAACGGCGTGGTACCGGAAGTAGAGGGGAGATCCCGCAGGGCTTCGCCTTAAGCCGGGGCGAGTATGGTGGAGTATGAGAGAGAACTATTAGTGGTCTAGAGTTTAGACACACCAATTAGAAGGCTCTAATCCGAAGGCTAGTGCAATTAGAAGCTCTAAACCAAAGCGTCTCTAAACGGGATCTAGGGCTAGGATTTAGATTAGAGGATAGGAACTTGTGTGTCTAGAGGAGGAGGCCCTGCCCCTCCTTTTATGGGTGGAGAGGGCCGGCGGCCAAGGGGAGGGAGGGGAGTCCCTCCCCAAGTCGGCCTTGGGTGGCGCGCCGGCTTGGAGAGGAGGTACTCCTCCCCCAAGTCGGTTTCAACCTCCTCTTGCTTGTTTCCCACAGTTTCCTGTTTTAGCCGTTTGACTTTCAAACTGGCCATTTGACTTTTCATTTTTAGGATTCAATTTAATCCTTTATTTGGAACAACGAGAACACTTAGTACATGATGCAATCATTCCAATATGTAATGACACATTCATGTACCCCTTCCCCCCCCCCCCCCCCCGGAGTGTCGGACATTCCGGAACCTTCTAGAACATTCCTGATGAAAACACCGGAATCATTCCCGAACTCCGAAACGGGACTTTCCTTATATGAATCATATTCTCCGGACCATTCCGGATCACCTCATGATATCCTGGATCCCATCCGAGACTCCGAACAACATTCGGTCTCTTTCTCAATCATTCCATAACTACTCAAACAACGTCGAATCCTTAAGTGTGTCTCCCTACGGTTCGTGAATTATGCGGACATGATCGAGACACTTCTACGAACAATAACCAATAGAGGAATCTGGAAATTCATATGGCTCCCACATATTTCTACGATTACTTTGCGATCGAATGAACCACTTACATACGATACCAATTTCCCTTTGTCTCACGATAGTTTACTTATCCGAGGTTATGATCGTCGGTATCTCTGCATACCTAGTTCAACCTCGTTACCGATAAGTACTCTTTTCTCGTTCCCGTGATATGTGATCCCTTGTGATCCAGTCACATGCTTGCAAGCTAATTGGATGACATTCCACCGAGAGGGCCCAGAGTATATCTATCCGTCATATGGATGGACAAATCCCACTCTTGATCCATGTGTCTCAACCAATACTTTCCGAACAGTCAATGCCACCTTTATAGCCACCCAGTTACGGTGTGGTGTTTGATGTCATCAAAGCATCCATCCGGTAAAGGTGATATGCATGATCTCATGGTCGAAGGAATTAGGTTACTATGTATCAGAAAGCATATAGCAATTGAACTATTGAAATGACTTGATCTTTATGCTACGCTTATCTATAGGAGTATGTCCACCATATCATTCTCCTAACGATATGATCGTTTTGTTGATAACATCTCAATGTTCATGATAGGGAAACCACAATCATTTATCAACCAACAAGCTAGTGAAGTATAGAGGCTATACTAGGGACTTCAAATTAAGTTTACAAATCACACAAGTATCAATGTTTCCTTGTTAATACTATTATAGCATGAATGTAAACATTTATCATAAACACAAAGATATAATAATAACTACATTTATTATTGACTCTAGGGCATATCTCCAACAGTCTCCCACTTGCACTAGAGTCATCTAATCTAGATTACATGGTAATATACCGAACACCCATGGCAGTTTGGTGTTGGTCATGTTTTGCCCTCGAGAGAGGTTTAGTCAACGGATCCGCCACATTAAGATCTGTGTGTACTTTGCAAATCTTTATATCCCCATCTTGGATATGTTCTCGAATAGCGTGAAAACGTAGCTTGATGTGCTTCAGCTTCTTGTGTGACCTTGGTTCTTGCGCATTGGCTATGGTGCCCATGTTATCACAGTAGATAGACATTGGGTCCAGCGCACTAGGAACCACACCCAGCTCTGTAATTAACTCTTTCATCCATATCGCTTCTTGTGAAGCCTCTGAAGCAGCCATGTATTCCGATTCAGTTGAAGATCTCGCCACAACGCTTTGCTTTGCACTCCTCCAGCTAATTGCTACACCATTCAAAATAAATACGTATCCAGATTGTGATTTAGAATCATCCGGATCGGTGTTCCAACTAGCATCGGTATAACCATTAACAACGAGCTGTTCATCACCTCCATAAGAAAGAACCATATCCTTAGTTCTTCTCAAGTACTTAAGGATGTTTTTGACCGCTGTCCAATGATCCACTCCTGGATCACTTTGATATCTGCTAGTTAAACTAACAGCATATGCAATGTCGGGCCTAGGACATAGCATGGCATACATTAGAGATCCTATGGCTGAGGCATAGGGAGTCTTACTCATCCTTTCTCTATCTTCTGCCGATGTCGGACTTTGAGTTTTACTCAAGGTCGTATTGGGCAACATGGGCAAGAACCCTTTCTTGCTATCTTCCATTCCAAACCTCTTTAGAACTTTGTCCAAATATGTACTCTGTGACAATGATATTAGGCGTTTCGATCTATCTCTATAAATCTTTATGCCTAATATGTAAGCTGCTTCGCCAAGATCCTTCATTGAAAAACTATTATTCAAATATTCTTTGACACTATTAAGAAGGTCTACATCATTCCCAATCAACAATATGTCATCCACATATAGTATTAGGAATGCTACAGAGCTCCCACTCACTTTCTTGTAAATACAAGCTTCTCCATAAGTTTGTATAAAACCAAAACTTTTGATTACCTTATCAAAATGTTGATTCCAACTTCGGATGCTTGCTTCAATACATAGATGGACCGTTGAAGTTTGCATACCTTGTTAGCATCTTTAGGATCGACAAAACCTTTGGGTTGCATCATATACAACTCTTCATCAATATCTCCATTGAGGAATGCTGTTTTGACATCCATCTGCCATATCTCATAATCATAATATGCAGCGATTGCTAACATAATCCTTACAGACTTTAGCTTCGCTACCGGTGAGAAAGTCTCATCGTAGTCAACTCCTTGAATTTGTCGAAACCCTTTTGCGACAAGTCGAGCTTTATAGACAGTAACATTTCCATCAGCATCTGTTTTCTTCTTGAAAATCCATTTGTTTTCGATAGCCTTCCGGCCATCCGGTAAGTCCACCAAAGTCCATACTTGGTTTTCGTACATGGATCCAATCTCGGATTTCATGGCTTCTTGCCATTTATTGGAATCTGGGCTCATCATTGCTTCCTCATATGTCTCGGGGTCATCGGTGTTGTCCACCAACATGACACTCATAACGGGATCATACCAATCTGGAGTGGTACGAGTTCTCGTTGACCTCTGAGGCTCTGTAGCAACTTCAACCGAAGTTTCATGATCACCATCATTAGCTCCCTCTCTAATTGGTGCAGGCACCACAGGAACTTCTTCCGGTGCTGCGCTACTCGCAATTTCGAGAGAAGGTTCGACAACCTCGTCGAGTTCTACTTTCCTTCCAGTCACTTCTTTCGAGAGAAATTCCTTCTCTAGAAAGGATCCATTCTTGGCAACGAAGATTTTGCCTTCGGATCTATGATAGAAGGTATACCCAATAGTTTCCTTCTGGTATCCTATGAAGACGCATTTTTCCGCTTTGGGTTCAAGCTTGTCCGGCTGTAACTTCTTTACATAGGCTTCGCATCCCCAAACTTTAAGGAACGACAATTTAGGTTTCTTTCCAAACCATAATTCATACGGTGTCGTTTCAACGGATTTAGACGGTGCCCTATTTAAAGTGAATGCGGCTGTTTCTAATGCATAACCCCAAAATGATAGCGGTAAATCTGTAAGTGACATCATAGAACGAACCATATCTAAGAGAGTTCGATTACGACGTTCGGACACACCATTACGCTGTGGTGTTCCCGGCGGTGTCAATTGTGAAAATATTCCGCATTTCTTCAAATGCTCGCCAAACTCGTAACTTAGATATTCACCTCCACGATCAGAACGTAGAAATTTAATCTTCTTGTTACGTTGATTCTCTACCTCACTTTGAAACTCCTTAAATTTCTCGAAAGTTTCGGACTTATGTTTCATGAAATAGATATACCCATATCTACTCAAGTCATCCGTGAAGGTAAGAACATAACGATAACCACCGCGTGATGCTACACTCATTGGACCACACACATCGGTATGTATGATTTCCAATAAGTCCGTAGCTCGCTCCATCATACCAGAAAATGGAGTCTTAGTCATTTTACCCATCAGACATGCTTCGCATCTTTCAAGTGATTCAAAATCAAGTGATTCAAGAAGTCCATCGGAATGGAGTTTCTTCATATGTTTCACTCCAATGTGACCAAGACGACAGTGCCACATATAGGTCGAATTATCGCTTGATTTCAAACGTTTAGCCTCAATGTTGTTGATATGTGTATTTCCACTATCGAGATTCAATAAGAATAGACCATCTATCAAAGGTGCATGTGCATAAAACATATTACTCATATAAATCGAACAACCATTATTCTCGGACTTAAACAAGTAACCGTCTCGCAATAAACAAGATCCCGATATAATGTTCATGCTCAACGCAGGCACCAAATAACAATTATTTAAGTATAAAACTAATCCCGATGGTAGATGAAGGGGTAGCGTGCCGACCGCGATCACATCAACCTTTGATTCGTTTCCCACGCGCATCGTCACCTCGTTCTTCGCTAGCTTCCGTTTATTCTGCAGCACCTGTTTCGAGTTACAAATATGAGCAACCGAACCAGTATCAAATACCCAGGCACTACTACGAGTACTAGTGAGATACACATCAATAACATGTATATCAGATATACCTTTCTTCTTGATGTTGCCGTTCTTCAAATCCGCCAAGTACTTTGGGCAATTCCGCTTCCAGTGACCTTCTCCCTTGCAGTAAAAGCACTCAGTATCAGGCTTGGGTCCAGCCTTGGTCTTCTTCGCCGGCGTGGTAACTTTCTTACCACCCTTCTTGAAGTGTCCCTTTTGCTTAGACTTGCCTTTCTTGAATTTGGTGGTCTTTCTTGATCTCCACTTCTGCAGATTTCAACATGGCAAAGAGTTCTGGCAACGTCTTGTTCATGTTCTGCATGTTGTAGTTCATCACAAAGTTCTTGTAACTTGGTGGTAGTGATTGTAGGACGCGGTAAATCACCAAAGCATTAGGAATCACTATACCCAAGCTTTGAAGTTTGTTTGCGTGCCCAGACATCTTAAGCACATGCTCACTGACGGAGCTGCCCTCTTCCATCTTGCAGTTAAAGAACTTTTCAGAAGCCTCATAGCTTTCAATTGCCGCATGAGTCTCAAAAATCAATTTGAGATCCTCGACAATATCATATGGGTCTGAATCCTCAAACCTTTTCTGAAGCTCTGATTCCAAACCATACAAGATAGCACACTGTACTATGGAGTACTGATTCTTCCGAGCGAGGTAAACAATCTTTACTTCATCGGGAGCTTCATCTGCAGGTGGGTCACCCAGCGGTGCATCCAGCACATAGGTCAAATTACCAGCTGTGAGGACAATCCTCAAATTGCGGAACCAATCCGCGAAGTTGCTTCCATTGTTTTTCAACTTTTCTTTCTCTAGGAACGCATTAAAATTGATGGTAGGGGCTGCCATTGATCTACAACATATTTGCAATAGTTTAGACTAAGTTTATGACAAATTGAGTTCAAATTAATTAATAAAGTTAATCTAGGTGAACTCCCACTCAAAACAATATCCCTCACATTGTTTTAGTGATCACACGAACCAAATCCACCATATCAACACCGATCATCACGAGAGTTGATATAGTTTCAATGGCGAACAATCGTCATGTTCATCATATCTACTATATGATTCATGCTTTACCTTTCGGTGATCCATGTTCCGAGACCATGTCTGTACATGCTAGGCTCGTCAAGATCAAACCTTAGTTTCCGCATGAGCAAATCTGGCTTGCTCACGTTGTATACACTTGCAGAATCTAACACACCCGATCATCACGTGGTGCTTCGAAACAACAAGCTTTAGCAACGGTGCTAACTAAGGGTGAACACTTTATGACTTGAAATTCATGTGCATGAGGGATCATCTTACAATGCTACCGTCGTCTACTAAGCAATACAAGATGCATAAAGGATTAACATCACATGCAATTCAATATATATGTGATATGATATGGCCTTTCTTCTTCGTGCTTCCGATCTCTATCTTCAACCACGAGCATGATCTCCATCATCACCGGCATTGCATCAAGGTCAATGACGCCTCTCCATGGTTGTCGTCCACCGGCTTCAACTATTACAACTACTTTGAATAGACACGCGGGTCTTAACATAAATTAAGAACAACCATATGGCTCCTGCCGGTTGCCAACTTACAATAAGGAACATTGCATACATCAAATATAATCACAATCATGGCCATATCACATCACTGCACACCCCTGCAAAACAAAGTTAGACGCCTCTACTTTCTTTGCATATTTTACGTGGTTTGGGGCTTTCAATAAGTGTCGTTCTAACTTACGAACAAGAACCACAACATTGATACTAGCATTGTTGATCACCCGTTGTAAATTGGATCTCAACTATGCTAGGAGAAACAGGCACCCGCAAAGCCACTTATGCAATAAAGTTGCATGTCAAGCGTGGAGCAAGTCTCATGAACGATGTCATGTAAGGTTAGCCCGGGCCGCTTCATCCCAACATACCGCAAGATGCAAAGTACACAAGAAGCAATCGACAATAAAAGCATCAACGCCCACAATGACCATTGTGTTCCACTCGTGCAACAGATCTACATATAGACACGGCTCTGATACCACTGTAGGGATTCGTAGCATGGAAAACAAAAATTTTCTATTGCATACAAACAAACAAGCCAAGATCTATCTACTAGATTGTAGCAACGAGTCGATGGAATAACTTACCCTCGAAGATTCCAAAGTGTTTAACGAGAGAGGATTATCGTGGGTGATGTAGTCGTACTCTTCCCGATCTCAAGATCGTGTAGACGATCCTTCCGGCGCTGCGTTCTGGCAGCGCTCCCGCAGTCGGTCACACGTTCGGTACTCGACGAAGACCTTCCTCTCCCTTGTTCCAGCAGGCAGCGGAGGTTGTAGCACTCTCCTCGCAATTCCGGCAGCACAACGGCGTGGTACCGGAAGTAGAGGGGAGATCCCGCAGGGCTTCGCCTTAAGCCGGAGCGAGTATGGTGGAGTATGAGAGAGAACTATTAGTGGTCTAGAATCTTAGACACACCAATTAGAAGGCTCTAATCTGAAGGCTAGTGCAATTAGAAGCTCTAAACCAAAGCGTCTCTAAACCGGAGTCTAGGGCTAGGATTTAGATTAGAGGATAGGAACTTGTGTGTCTAGAGGAGGAGGCCCTGCCCCTCCTTTTATGGGTGGAGAGGGCCGGCGGCCAAGGGGAGGGAGGGGAGTCCCTCCCCAAGTCGGACTTGGGTGGCGCGCCAGCTTGGAGAGGAGGGACTCCTCCCCCAAGTCGGTTTCAACCTCCTCTTGCTTGTTTCCCACAGTTTCCTGTTTTAGCCGTTTGACTTTCAAACTGGCCATTTGACTTTTCAGTTTTAGGATTCAATTTAATCCTTTATTTGGAACAGCGAGAACACTTAGTACATGATGCAATCATTCCAATATGTAATGACACATTCATGTACCCCTTCCCCCCCCCCCCCCCCCCCGGAGTGCCGGACATTCCGGAACCTTCTAGAACATTCCTGATGAAAACACCGGAATCATTCCCGAACTCCGAAACGGGACTTTCCTTATATGAATCTTATTCTCCGGACCATTCCGGATCACCTCGTGATATCCCGGATCCCATCCGAGACTCCGAACAACATTCGGTCTCTTTCTCATAATACCATAACTACTCAAACAACGTCGAATCCTTAAGTGTGTCTCCCTACGGTTCGTGAATTATGCGGACATGATCGAGACACTTCTCCGAACAATAACCAATAGAGGAATCTGGAAATTCATATGGCTCCCACATATTTCTACGATTACTTTGCGATCGAATGAACCACTTACATACGATACCAATTTCCCTTTGTCTCACGATAGTTTACTTATCCGAGGTTATGATCGTCGGTATCTCTGCATACCTAGTTCAACCTCGTTACCAATAAGTACTCTTTTCTCGTTCCCGTGATATGTGATCCCTTGTGATCCAGTCACATTCTTGCAAGCTAATTGGATGACATTCCACCGAGAGGGCCCAGAGTATATCTATCCGTCATATGGATGGACAAATCCCACTCTTGATCCATGTGTCTCAACCAATACTTTCCGAACACTCAATGCCACCTTTATAGCCACCCAGTTACGGTGTGGTGTTTGATGTCATCAAAGCATCCATCCGGTAAAGGTGATATGCATGATCTCATGGTCGAAGGAATTAGGTTACTATGTATCAGAAAGCATATAGCAATTGAACTATTGAAATGACTTGATCTTTATGCTACGCTTATCTATAGGAGTATGTCCACCATATCATTCTCCTAACGATATGATCTTGTTGTTGATAACATCTCAATGTTCATGATAGGGAAACCACAATCATTTATCAACCAACAAGCTAGTGAAGTATAGAGGCTATACTAGGGACTTCAAATTAAGTTTACAAATCACACAAGTATCAATGTTTCCTTGTTAATACTATTATAGCATGAATGTAAACATTTATCATAAACACAAAGATATAATAATAACTACATTTATTATTGCCTCTAGGACATATCTCCAACAGTATTATGGGTTCATAGAGGAGATATGGGAACTTGACTATGGACCTAATTTTAAGGTCCCCTTGTTTCGATGCAAATGGGTCAAGCTAACAGGAGGAGGGGTTGAGGTAGACAAAAAGTACGGAATGACAACGGTGGATCTCAACAATCTTATGAAGGTAGACAAGAACTTAGACGAACCATTCGTCCTAGCCAATGATGTGGCTCAGGTTTTCTATGTGAAGGACATGTCCTCCAAACCAAAAAAAAAGAAAAAATATGCAAACGAATACATCATATGATGAGCCAAAGCATCACATAGTTCTTTCAGGGAAAAGAAACATCGTGGGAATCGAGGACAAGACAGACATGTCAGAAGATTATAATAAGTTTGATGAAATTCCGCCCTTCACAGTGAAAACTGACTCAAGCATTCCGTTAAGTAAAGAAGATGCTCCATGGTTACGTCTGAAGCTATCATAAGGAAGGACATATGCCAAGAAGTTCATGCTCATATTATGTAACTCTAGTTCATGTTTTTAGTATTAATAAATGTCTTGAGTGTTAGTCTTGTTTTGTGGATGGACCGGGACTATGAGAAGAAGTTGTCCCGATTCATACTTACCATTAAGATCTGATCTCCAAACGCGCGCGGTCACGTATTAGGGAGTGCCTCTATGACCAGTTTCTCGGAGATGCCGGACCGGGACTGGGCTCCGTCGGCATCTCCCTGAAACTGGTCGTAGTGGTGTCCCTGCTCTCGAAAACCATCTTGCAGCTTGTAACTTCTCTAACTAGATCAATACACCTAGGAGCTAACTAATTTCACATATTAGGGAGTGCCTCTATGACCAGTTTCTCGGAGATGCCGGAGGACTGGGCTCCGTCGGCATCTCCCTGAAACTGGCCGTAGTGGTGTCCCTGCTCTCGAAAACCATCTCGGAGATGCCTCAAACTGGCTGGGGGACTGGACTCACAAGGATGCCTATTTATAGTACAAGCAGCTCGACATAGTGTCGACACTTACGAAATAATGTCGACACTCACCACTATTATTAGTGCTGACTCGTGTTTTGTCCCGGTTGGTGTCTCCAACCGGGACTAAAGGTTCATCTTTAGTCCCGGTTGGTGTCTCCAACCGGGACTAAAGGTTCATCTTTAGTCCCGGTTGGTGACACCATCCGGGACAAGGTACACGCCGAACGACATAATGTCGACACTCACCCCTATCATTAGTGCTGCCTGGCCCAGCCTGAAATCCCTCCAACCGTCCCATTTTTAGAACAATGTCATATTTCTTCTGTTAACAGTATATGTATTAAATGAGCCATTTTTCTTCCTTCTATTTCTTCCCTCCATATTTTTTCCCGCCATTTTTCTTCCCGCCATTTTTTCCCGCCAGTTCTTCCCTCCAGTTCTTCCCGCCAGTTCACTATATATATGTGTAGGGTTGGCCTCCATTGTCATTGCACATCTCTAGACTCATATCTGCAGCCTCATCACTCTTTCCCATGGCTTCCACCATAGCACTAACCCCCAGGGAGGCGGAGGCGCTTTGCGCCTCGAATACCCCTGCCCGCCGGGCTACTGTGTCCCCGTCGGCTGGATGTTGAGTGCCGGAGGCGTGCCGGTTCCTCCTGTCCCTCTAGGTGTGGCGCGCCGGATGGCCATCACGAACCACTACTACTTCGAGCTCACGCCGGAGCAGCGGAGGAATCCCAGATGGCATCCCGACTATTTCCCTACTTGGGAAGCCTTCTTCGTGGATCGGCATGAGAGGGCGCTCGCCAGGCACGAGGAGGACGGCCCACCTCCTCCTAACTTCAACGAGGTCGGCCGTCGGCTATGGTGGCGCGGTCGGACTCTCCAGAGCGTCATGGCCTATGACACTGCCGCGACTCTAACCCTGTCTGCCCTCAAGTCCAGCCCACGCGTACTCAGCCTTCAAGGTTCAATTACGGCGACCCCGACGACGACAGCGATGACGGCGGCGGCGAGTACGACGACTACAGTGGCGAGTATTACAGGTGTAGGCAGGAGCATGACTGAATCACTCCAACATTTTGAAACAAGTTCGGCCGATTGTTACTTAATCTGGCCATGTATCTTAATTTTCAGTTCTTTTATGTATCTTAATTTTCAGTCGTGCTTTATGTAACTTACTATTAGTTGCATTCTGTATTTTAATTCTAGTTCTATCTCCTTCACAAAATGACCTATCTCATTCGAGGTTTCTTGGCTTTCGGGTCAAATGACCAATGTTATGGCTAGAATCAAGGCATAGTTTGTGATAATATGGCCATATTGTGCATCATGGCATGGCAAACAATGTTGCAAGAGGAAGTTTTCCTTTTTATCGCACCAAAAAGGCATTTTCCATTTTCCGAGCATAAAAAACAGACGGTTTTGTGAAGCAACCACCAAATGGCTAATTCAAAAAACCACCAACACATTTTACAAAAATACTAGACAACCTTATATGGATAATGTACCAACAAGGGGATCTGAAACCTTTCCGTCCACCTCTGGTGAAAAAGACAAATTCCTGCCGAATCGGCAGGAAGTGGGTCAGATATGAACTACAGGTACATGATACGATGCTCATGATTTTTTACAAAAATCATTTTTAGGTTCACAATATGCTATTTTATCAAAAAACCAATGCAAGTTGAGCGAGGCTTGGCCCCGAGCTAAGAATCTTCATGCTCGTTGTTCGACAAAGTTTGACGGTAGTTTAAAACGGGGATAAAAAAAGATCGAAACAGTGCGAAACCTTCGCATAGTGTTATATTATGTGACATAGTTAGAAGGAAAAATCTCAAACATGGTATATTGATTATGTCTCAAAAAAACCTTCACAAAATGACCTATCTCGTTCGAGGTTTCTTGGCTTTCGGGTCAAATGACCAATGTTATGGCTAGAATCAAGGCATAGTTTGTGATAATATGGCCATATTGTGCATCATGGCATGGCAAACAATGTTGCAAGAGGAAGTTTTCCTTTTTATCGCACCAAAAAGGCATTTTCCATTTTCCGAGCATAAAAACGGACGGTTTTGTGAAGCAACCACCAAATGGCTAATTCAAAAAACCACCAACACATTTTACAAAAATACTATAAACCACCAAACCTTTCCGTCCACCTCTGGTGAAAAAGACAAATTCCTGCCGAATCGGCAGGAAGTGGGTCAGATATGAACTACAGGTACATGATACAGTGCTCATGATTTTTTACAAAAATCATTTTTAGGTTCACAATATGCTATTTTATCAAAAAACCAATGCAAGTTGAGCGAGGCTTGGTCAGATTCAAGTGTATACAAAAGATGCGGCATTTAAATATCCAATCAATTCAAAAATGTTAATACAAAAGATGCGGCATTAAAATATGATTTGCTCTAATAAAATAGGGTTAGATTCTGTATATAAATCAAACCATTGTACTTATTAGTAGTAGGATCAAATCGGACACGAAAACTGCAATAGGAATGTAGGTACGAAACAGATGTACCAAGATGAAATCGAACAAGCTTTGTAGAAAGTATGATTTCAAACCATTGTACTTATTAGTAGTAGGATCAAATCGGACACGAAGACAGCTTTGACAGGGGAAGACCCAAACCTGATTTCGAGCTCGCATTGTCGGTGGTAGCTCGCGTAATCGGGTGTGGCGGGCAGGAGCGGCTACGCGAGCGCATCCACGGATTGGGGCCAACGACAGGGATGTGGAGGGGATGGGTTAGGGAGGCGGATTCGTCGGGGAGGCCCAGGGCCCAGGCGCGGTACGGGGACGGCCTCCCCTCTCGGCTGCGGGGGCGGCCTAGGTGGGGTGCGAGCTTCGGTGGTGGCCATGGGGTGCGAGCTCGCGATGCGGCCTAGGTGGGGTGCGAGCTCTGGTGCGGCCTAGGTGGGGTGCATTATGCCAGCGATGTCGGGGTGTATGCATGGTCCTTCTGGGTTGCAGGTGTGTCCGCTGGTAACGACGGCACGATGTCCCTCTCTTCGGCGATGCGATGTGTCGTTGGTCGTCGGAGTGGTGGCTAGAGTTCGCGGATGTCGGTGGCGGCCTTAGAAGGTGGACTGCGCGGGCAGCTCTTGGCGAGCGTCGTGGCTTCTCCCCTCGGTCTGGGGCCTATCTTGGGGACATCCCCTCCATATTGTATCTGTTCTGCCAAGTTGTTTGCCGTCGCTATAATGTTTGCCTCGGCCTCCTCTTTCGAACAACGCCCGTTTTAGGTAGGCCGCATCACGCTACCTCGCGCGCCCTAGGTCGCTCTCCAACGCCGCCAGCCTCCGGTCAGCCACTGTAGCTAGCCCCTCTCATATGCATCCGGGATTTCTCCGAATTAGGGTTTGGACCCCTCGGAACTCGTTTAAAATGATCAAGCATCCTTAGGGTTTTAATTTCATTTGTGTATTTATTTGTGTATTTTTGTATGAATAATATGTATATTTGTGTATGAATCCAAGTCCACTTGAATGTTTACTCTCTTATTCTAGATAATATTATTGTTTTAGAAACTATGGATCCACTTAGTAGAAACCTTGAAGAAGAAGAAATAATGGAGAACATTATTGATGAGGACACCTCACAATATCTGAACTTGGAGGGACATGATGACAGCTCAAGTAGTCATGGAGAAGATGAAGACTCCGGTGAACTCAATTTAGTGATTACAAAGTCCGGCGAGGTATATGCATTGATTAAGCCTCTGTTGACTTCCACCAACAATCTTCTTCTACATGTATTAATTAACGCTTCTTTCTTCTTTTAGCCCTCTGGATCGACCAGCCAGCAACCATCTTCTTCTACGAAAAAGAGCAAGCGAGGCGCGAGCCATCGGTTGAAAGATCGTGCAAAGTTCACGATCGAAGCAGTCCATGTTGATGGCAGGCCGATGGAGCCTAAGAAGGCCGCAGACAAATTTGTATGTCAGGCTGGAGTTCTTGTTAGGGACCAAATCCCAATCATAATTGAAAATTGGAATAAGCCAAAGAAGGGCGAAGGTACCTTTGTCGATGAAAGATCCAAAGAAACGCTTTGGAATTCGTTGTTGGTAAATTTCACCCTTCCGCCAGAGGAGGATGAAAACAACCCGGTTATAAAGGAAAAGGTCAAAGAGTGGACTCTAAAGAAGATGGCTGACGCTTTCCGCAACTGGAAGACAAAATTGAACAAATTTGTCAAAGCTGGCGAGACTCCAAATTTCGAAGACGCATATTTTGCGAAGATAAGACCTCACTGGCCCGAATTTGTGACATATAAAAAAGGTGCTATAGCTAAAAAGAGGTCAGAAACCAATACGCTTAATGCCCAGAAGAAGGAATATCACCAGAGGACGGGGTCAGGTGGCTACATATCTCAGAGGCCTAAGTGGGAGGAAGTTGAGAAGGCCCTGCACGCTAGAGGGATCACACCCCAGACAGATGGGTGGGACCTACGTGCAAAGACTTGGTTCTACGGAATAGGGGCAAGGTTGGACCCAGAAACAGGATTATGTATCTTCCCAACTCTCCTTGCCAAACCCGTCACTGAACTCATCACGGCATACGAGGAAACATCCGCCAGGACCTTCCATCCCGACAGAGAGAATGACCAGCCCACACGCGCCATCGGTAAAAAAGAACACCCTGGACATGCACGAGGCACAGGGGGTATGACGTGGAAGGATGGGTTTGCCGAGTGGAGCGACTCTTACAGATGGCGCGGCAGAAAAGAAAAAGAGCGTACAGAGCGGATGACACAGATAGAACATGCACTTGTGGCGCTGCAGGCGCAAGTGAATGCACAACAGAGCCATCAAGCTACCGGCCCATCTCAGCGGCACGAAGAGCCTGCATTGGAAGCTGCCGGCGGCCCAGACTCTGCGCGGAAAAGCAGCGTGGCTTCCACGGAGAACGTGCAGCCCACGCTTGAAATGGCGGGTCCTCGATACCCCGTGGATGAGATCACGGAGAGCGAACACACTGAGCTGCATGTGAGATTAATGGGCTTATCCATTAAGGTGGCTGTCGGCTATGCCTTACCTCCTGTAGCTGGTGGAACTTACCACTGCCGACCAATTCTAGATGGCTATGCTATTGTCGGGGTGGATGAGGTTGTGAAGGAATATGAGGAAGCACAGCTTGACCATGCTACAGGTGAAGGGGAAACTCAACTCAAATTTGCAGTGAAAACAACCATTCTTTGGAAGAAGGAACACATCGTGCTTCCAAATTGGAGGCCACTGGCACCCCCGCCGTCTCCGCAGCGTCAGCAGTCTGAGCCGCTTCAGCTATCTCCTGCGCGGCAGCCATCTCCGGCGCTTCAGCCATCTCCTGCGCGACAGCCATCTCCTGCCCGTCAGCCATCTCCGGTGCTTCATCCATATCCTCAGCGTAAGCGGAATAGCACTGCCACGAAGAGCATCAGTAGCACTGCCACAAAGAAATCCGCAGGAAACCGTACGCCAAAGAGTTCAAAAAACTACGTCCCGCAGCCTTCCGCCAAGCCATTGCCGGTTTTACCGTGGAATCGCAGCGACGAGGAGACCAATAGGATCTCGGAAGAAGAGGTCAAGAAATTCTTTGCACCTAGACGGGCCGAGCCAAAGGAGAAAATAGATCCGGCGGTGGTGGAGAAGTTTTACAAAAATCTTTTGAAACCTGAAACCCCACTTGTGCCGGACTACGAGCGCCAGATTTTGAAGGGGGATGCAAGGCATCGTAGGGAGACTGAAAGTAGCAGTCGTGCGGCACCCCAGAAAACAGTTCCCATGCTCGGAGAGCAGGAAAACCAATCATGCGCCCCGCTCCAAGTGTTCGACACACGGGACGCTCCTCCCGTAAATGATTACGAGGCAGAGCTACAAAGAAAGGCCAATGAGATGGGGATGACTTACATTGCATACTTGAACATCATGGGAGACAACTTGCCCAAATGCGATGCCAACCCCATACAGCCATGGAAATATGGGAAGAATCTCGTCAAGAAAGAGGAGCTCAAGAATCTACCAACAAAGATGCGAAGATTGCACAAGTGGTACCTTGATTTCTGCAAGACGAGAAAGGAAGAATGGATCACTGCGCATATAAGAGATCAGATTTTCTTGTGCGGAGACGACGCGGTCGACTTCAACATTCAAGACTTGCATTTTCTATTCAATCAGAAGGAACTCGACAAAGCTGCCATCAGCCTTTATTGTGTGTAAGTACTATTTCTGTAATTTATATCTCATCTCATTCACTTCATTAATTGCATGTATATATATATGCTCACCATATATGTATATACTATTATGCAGGAAAAAGGTTATGGAATGCATGAAAGGAGGCCCTTTTGACATTGGGTTCGTTGACCCAAATATAGTTCATGAAGAAGTGGTAAGAACCAAACCCGGGCAAACAGAAGATTACTTGCTAAAGTCTTTACTGAGACAACAAACCAAAAGGAAAATACTATTTCCTTACAACTTCTCGTGAGTACCGTTACCCTCTCTCTTGTACACATTCTGTTTCGGCTTACTCGATGTTAAGTGTAACTGATGATGAGTTATGCGTGCGTAGGTTCCACTTTATTCTGCTAGTCATTCAACCCGACTCAGGAAAAGTCCTTGTCATGGACTCGTTACGAAAAGAAAAAGAGCTATGGGCAGACTTTAGAGAGATGCTCCAGAGGTAATTTCAATCATATTATCGCACTAGATCGGCAACTTTCGTGACAACAAGTAATTAATTACTCCTTTATCCATTTTCTTTGCCGGACAGGGTTTGGAAAAGGTTCACGGGCAGGGCCGTGGGTGAATGGTCAGAAGAACTAAAATTTGTAGACCAAAATGTAAGTAACACTAGCTAGCTAGGTCTGCGTATCTCTTTGATTCTACTTCCAATTCCATTATATCATGCTTTATTGATTATTATTTTGATTGAACTCTCTATTCTCGTAAAGTGCGCGCATCAGGGACCCGGCAATAACTTATGTGGATACTATGTTTGCGAGTTCATTCACAACACGATATGTGCGACGGTCCAAGCCGCACTAGAACAACTTAGAGTAAGTAAACAAAGTCCACAACATTATTTTATTACCATCAATTGTGTTGAGTTTTATTCTTATATATATATTGACCCCATTCTTCATATATATTCAGATCGAACGGATGCGGGACCAACTCTACCATTTGACCGCATACGAGCCATTCAAGAGGAATTGGCGGGGTTCATACTTGATGAGGTCGTCACGCCTGGCGGAGAACTCTTTAGATATCCACCAAAATGAACGATGACGATGTATGTGCCGATAACGATGTATGTGCTGATGACGATGTTTGTGTATAATAATAGTTGCTTAATTATTCATGTACTCGTATGTACCGATGACGATGTATGTGTATACCGCTCCCGATCGATTCCCCCTCCCCCCCCCCTCCCGCAGAAATACGCCCAGAACAGGGCAGAGGCAGAACTCTGCCGCGGCAGAGATTTAGGCCGTTTTCCTGCCGCGGGAGAGATTCAGGTCGTTTTCCTGCCGCGGCAGAGAACCTTTAACACCGGTTTGTGTGTTATGAACCGGTGTTAAAGGGGGGGCCTGAGCCCTGCGGCAGCCCCACGTGCGCCACCCTTTAACACCGGTTTGTATAAGAACCGGTGTTAAAGGGGGGCCCCCTCTAACACCGAACCCTCAACAGCGGTTGTAGAACCGCTGTTAGAGGGCCCTCCCAACCGCAGTTAAAGGGGGGGTCTGCACTAGTGATACATCCCTATTACAAAAGAACTAGAAGAACAGAAAAATAAAAGATCCCGCTACGGTGATCAAGACATTGTAACTGCAACAGCAAACACCACCAAGACAACACCCAGAGCCGTGCTCACAAAACAATGTCTTCAACAAGAACATTGCCAGGCACAACCAATTAAGGCCAGACCTTGGATTTTCACCCTGGAGAAAGTCTGTCTCTCTCAAAATAATGCCTTCAAGATCATTGTCAGGCACAACCAGTTAAGGTCAGACCTTGGATTTTCACCCTAAAAGATAAGACCTTATACTCTTCCTGTACTGCCGCACCCGCTTTTCACGGTCGCTGCTACAAGTCAAGAGTCAACAAGCAAGTTCCTCATCACCACCAAGACTTAGCCCACCATCAGTAGCTTCATATCTCAGCCGACTGACATTCTCCACCATTGTGTCCTCCATGGAAATCGAAGACTGACATGTCCCATATTGGCAACAGTCAGCGCAGCTTCGTGTCGCTCCTTTGAAATAGGAACACACGACCGAATCCCACCCGATCCAGCAATCGGCGGGCAACTTGTGCGCAAAAGAGATCGCTGGTGGAGCCTTTCGGAACTCGTCACCAGCCAGAAAATGAGAGCCGACATCAAGCAGACCATCTTTCAGGTGCGAGAATCCCTGAAGGATCGCCCCCTTTATTGGGTAGATCGGCAGGCCGTCGCCCGCCGACCGACCCCCTCCGGCGGAAAAGGAGACAAGTCTGCGACCGAACTGTAGGGGTTCGTAGCATGGAAAACAAAATTTTCTACCGCATGCACACAAACAAGCCAAGATCTATCTACTATATTGCAGCAACGAGTCGATAGAGTACTAACCCTCGAATATCCAAAGCGGTTAACGAGAGCAGATTCTCGTGGATGATGTAGTCGTACACTTCCGATCTCAAGATCGCGTAGACGATCCTTTCGGCGCTGCGTTCCGGCAGCGCTTCCGCATTCGGTCACACGTTCGGTACTCGATGAAGACCTTCCTCTCCCTTGTTCCAGCAGGCAGCGGAGGTTGTAGCACTCTCCTCGTGATTCCGGCAGCACGACGGCGTGGTACCGGAAGTAGAGGGGAGATCTCGCAGGGTTTCGCCTTAAGCCGGAGCGAGTATGGTGGAGTATGAGAGAGGCCTTGGCGATCTAGGGTTTAGAGGCACCAAGGGAGGAAGCTTGGCCAGCGGCTAGGGCTTGGGGAGAGCCCCAACTCGCCGAGTTGGAGGGGAAACCCTAGGCGGTGGCTGCACTTGGAGGTGGAGGCGCCAAAGCTAGGGTTTTAGGTGTAGGGAAGAGGGGCACCCCTGCCCCTTCTTTTATAGGTGGGAGGAAGGCGCCTAGGAGGAGGGAGTCCTCCTCCAACTCCTCCTCCTTGTCCGGCGGGTGGAGGGAGTGGGACTTCCTCCCCAAGTAGGTTTCCTACTCTCCCTCCACCAAGCAAACTTGCTGTTTGACTTTTTCAGATTGGCGTTTGACTTTCAAACTAGGATTTGATTTCTTCCTTTATTTTGCCCAGCCAAGTGACCTAGTACATGATGCAACCATTCCACATTGTCATGACACATTCATGTACCCTTCCCCTCCGGAGTGCCGGACCTTCCGGACCCTTCTAGAACATTCCTGATGAAAACACCGGAATCATTCTCCAACTCCGAAACAGGACTTTCCTTATATGAATCTTATTCTCCGGACCATTCCGGATCTCCTCGTGATATCCCGGATCCCATCCGAGACTCCGAACAACATTCGGTCTCTTTACTCATCATTCCATAACTACTAAACAACATCGAATCCTTAAGTGTGTCTCCCTATGGTTCGTGAATTATGCGGACATGACCGAGACACTTCTCCGATCAATAACCAATAGAGGAATCTGGAAATTCATATGGCTCCCACATATTTCTACGATTACTTTGCGATCGAATAAACCACTTACATACGACACCAATTTCCCTTTGTCTCACGATAGTTTACTTATCCGAGGTTTTGATCGTCGGTATCTCTGCATACCTAGTTCAACCTCGTTACCGATAATTACTCTTTTCTCGTTCCCGTGATATGTGATCCCTTGTGAGCCAGTCACATGCTTGCAAGCTAATTGGATGACATTCCACCGAGAGGGCCCAGAGTATATCTATCCGTCATATGGATGGACAAATCCCACTCTTGATCCATGTGCCTCAACCCATACTTTCCAAACACTCAATGCCACCTTTATAGCCACCCAGTTACGGTGTGGTGTTTGATGTCATCAAAGCATCCATCCGGTAAAGGTGATATGCATGATCTCATGGTCGAAGGAATTAGGTTACTATGTATCAGAAAGCATATAGCAATTGAACTATTGAAATGACTTGATCTTTATGCTACGCTTATCTATAGGAGTATGTCCATCACATCATTCTCCTAATGATATGATCCTGTTGTTAATAACATTTCTATGTTCATGATCAGGAAACCATGATCATATATTAACCAACAAGCTAGTTTAACAAGAGGCTTTACTAGGGACTCTTATTTTAGTTTACAAATCACACAAGTATTAATGTTTCCGGTTAATACAATTATAGCATGGTATGTAAACATTTATCATAAGTATGAAGATCTGATAATAACCACTTTATTATTGCCTCTTGGGCATATCTCCAACAGTCTCCCACTTGCACTAGAGTCAATAATCTAGTTTCAAACCTTTGTGTATTCAACACCTATGGCTTTCTGGTGTCGTATGTACACGATTGCTAGTGGTCAACTAATCTCCGGATCTGACATTTCCAGGTCCGTGTGTAATTGCATGTCTTTGCGTCTCTACGCATCACTCATTCTCTAATGAGATGGCTTTGTATAATTTTGGTCCTTTGGTGAGACCTTTAGTTCTTTGGGGTTAAAACATGTTGATAACATTGTCGTACAATATATCTTCATAGTATTATCCCGCTGTGAACTACACCTAGTTTGGTAACAAACTACTTGACACAAATGCCCTCTTTAGCTGCTATTATAGCAGTCATATACTTAGCCTTTTGTTGTAGTATCTGTCACAATGTCTTAACTTTGGAACTCATCCAAATTCATTATGGAACTTACTCTCCATTATATTGTGCCACCCTTAGTTTAGATCGAGATAAACTTAATTTGTACTTTGTGACAAAACTAGTATCAATGTAATTCATTTACAATGAACTAACCATCTATTTGTCACTTCCAAAATAATATATTCTTAGTTCTTCCAAAAGATCATAAGAATATCCTTACTATCGTCCAATGATCATCTTATGAATCATTCTGGTATATGCTCACAACATTTAGAGCATAGGACATATCTGGATTTGTACATATCACAGTATGATTGATATAAATACTCTTTGTGATTTCATACATCAAGTATCAATCTATACTTGAATCTTTGTTTCACTTACCAAGTGTCAATACACTTGAATATATCATCAATATTGAACTGATTCAATCCTTTCTGTGCGACAAGAACCTTTCTTGTAGTTTCTATATTGAACTCATTCAATATATCATCTATGTACTTTTGGCACAACCATATTAGCGTCTATTGATGCCAAATATTTGGGTTTTGCCTAAGTCTTTCATCAGGATGAAATTCTTAATATGTGTTAATAAAAGATACATCATTTCCAATCAACAATATGTCCTCCACATAATGTATTAGAAATATGTCTTAGCGCTCCCACTTAATTTCTTGCAAATGCAAGCATCTTCATTGTCTCCGATGAAATTAAACTCTTTTAATAGTTTCATCATAGTGAAGATTCTAACTCCGCTATGCTTACTTCAACCATTGAAGTTTGCATATGCTTTTAGCATCCTTTGAATTAACAAAACCCTATGGACCATGTTATGCACGTGTCCTAGGTAACTATTCTATTAGAAGAACTTGTTTTGTTTATTCAACTACCACATAACAAAATTATAAGTAGTGTTTGCTACATTAATCCGCCTAGACTAAATATCGCTATGAAAGATCAAATCTTGTCATAGTCAACCTTTGAACATTGTTGTTAACTCTTTCCCAACATGTTGACTATTTCATAGATGTGAAATATCCATGTCTATTTCTTTATAGATCCAAACACAATTGTAAGGTCTTACACCTTTCTCGAGGGTCCTTCAAGTTCAAAGCTTGATTTCTCGTGTATGGAACTATCACGGATTTTATTGCTTCAAGCCATTTTACGGAGTCAGGGCTCATCATCACTTCTTTGCATGTAGTAAGTTCATTATTCTCAAATAATGATTCAATCCTCAAATCTTGATATTTGATTGTTTACCCGGCCTACTTGGTTCAATAGAAACTTTGACCTTCGTAACCACAACCTTTGAGGCACGAGAGCCATGAGCATTGTTGCTGCCTCCGGAACACTTTTCGGCGCTGCGCAACTTTGCACATATAGCTAAGGTTCTTTTAACCTTATCAAAGTTCTATTGTCCTCCCACTTATCGTTTCACGAAAAATTCCTTCTCAAAGAAACTTGACGTTCTAAGCGACAAACACTTTTGTCTCCGATGTTATGGAGGAATAGTTATTCGAAATAACATACAAAGACAGGTTCATCCGACTTTGGTTGCAAACATCTTTCTTATGCATAGCATACCAATGTTTAAGAAATGACAACTTGGGTTTTATCCCAAACCATAACTTTATATGGTGTCATTTCAGCGGATTATGATGGAGCTCTTTTCAGTGGAAAAACAGTAGTCTCTAAAGCTTTTAATCTTTAAAATATAATGGCAGTTTTATGAATTACACCTTTGATCTTACCATGTCAAACAAGGTTTAATTACATATCTCGAACACTCCATACTCTTATGGTGTTTCGGGAAATGCAAATCCATGGAACGATTCCTTAAATCTTAGGTATTATGCTAAACTTGTAACTCAAATATCTTCCTTTATGATCTTATCATAAACTATTTATATTCTTGTTACAATGATTTTGCACTTCATCTTGAAAATCTTTGAACTTTTCAAATGTTTCATACTTCATCCTTATTAAGTAAATATTCATATATTCACTCAAATTTTCGGAGAAAGCATATGAAGTTGAAATCCATCGCTCTTGACTATACAGAATGGACTTCATACAACAATATGTACAAGTTCCAATAAGCTAGTCATTCGTTCTCTTTTGGCCTATGAACGAAGTTTTAATTATCTCTAGGAAAGTTTTACAAGCGTCATTTGATCAAAAATGAAAAGACTCCAAAATTCCATCCACATGGAGTTTCTTCATGTTTTCTTTCCAATATAATTTAAACGGCGATGTCACTTCCTAACTGATCTTTCAATCAATTTGCCTTTCGACATTTTTAGTACTAGTTTTATGGATGTGATTTCTCCAACGAGATTTGTGAATCATCCATCTTTTATGGATTACGGCAATTATTTGAACAACCCTTTTGTTCTCATAATACCTGATAAAACAAATCTTGAAGGCAAGCTTTGATGTTTATCGAGCAACACAATAACCCTTTATTTGTTCTCGATGAACATCATCACATATTCTTTTGCTAATTACTTAGGCCATTGTAGTTTATGAATTCTGTTGTTTTGTATGACGATTCATACCAACAAATTTAGTATCCAATACTTAAGAACCACATTATTTAACAAGCAAAGAATATAGCCATAACACGTATATCCTTTATATACCTAAGCTGAACAATTCTAGTCTTTTGTTTTCTGCCATATATTTATGAGATTCTCTTTCAGTATTTCTTTTTCTGTTTGAAAGAATCTATCAACATCAATAGTGGAGCCATATACATGACACATAGTTCAAAGCATGTATAGTTAAATACCAATGTCTTTGGACTTGTACTTTGAAGTAGATCACCATCATCAAATGTTTGGTGTTCTTTCAAATTCCTTTCTTTAGTAATCTCTTGGTGTAGTAAACATTTTACCTACATCAGATATTCACCCTTATCATGGAATTATCCATGATCAAGCTACTATTAGCTTATAACGGTGAATCGCGAGTATAATGTTGCTCTCCAAAACCTTTTGGAGGATCATGACAACTAGTGTCTCCAACTTTTTGTAAATTCTCATCAAATATGAGAACTTAAACTTTGCCATATTATACTCTATCATGTTGTAACCAAAACATCATTTCAGATATCGCAATACCTTCCATACATGATGGTTTCTGAAACAACTCTTTCAACTCCTAGATTACCTTGATATTGAAACTATCTTTCGAATATCAAGAATCATGGAGATAAACATGATACTTATATACTAACACTCGAATTGTTACTCTTGATTTAATACCAACTATTAAACTTCACGGAGTAATCGAAACTTACTGAAAGTTTGCAATGGGACTTTTAAACTTTAGATTAACACTTCAAAACAATACGATACCAATTCTATAGTTCTATCATCTCAATTAAAACTAAGCGCAAGGTGGTAAACGGATGCCAATGACTACAACAACTATGCAAATTCACTTTGATTTAATTTATGATAAATAGTGTTCAACTTTTAATCATATTGCCGTTGAACTCCCACTTAAAACAATATCCCTCACATTGTTTTAGTGATCACACAAACCAAATCCACCACATCAAAACCGATCATCATGAGAGTTGATGTAGCTTCAATGGCGAACAATCAACATGTTCATCATATCTACTATATGACTCATGCTTTACCTTTCGGTGATCCGTGTTCCGAGACCATGTCTGTACATGCTAGGCTCGTCAAGATCAAACCTTAGCTTCCGCATGAGCAAATCTGTCTTGCTCACGTTGTATACACTCGCAGAATCTAACACATCCGATCATCACGTGATGCTTCGAAACAACGAGTTTTAGCAATGGTGCTTACTAAGGATGAACACTTTAAAACTTGAAATTGTGTGCTTGAGGGATCATCTTATAATGCTACCGTCGTGAACTAAGCAATACAAGATGCATAAAAGGATTAACATCACATGCAATTCATAATATGTGATATGATATGGCCTTTCTCCTTGTGCTTCCGATCATCATCTTCAAGCACGAACATGATCTCCATCATCACCGGTATGGCGTCAAGGTCAATGGCGCCGCTTCATGGTTGTCATCCACCAGCATCAACTATTACAACTACTTTGAATAATAGACACGCGGGTCTTAACGGAATTTAAAAGACAACCATATGGCTCCTGCCGGTTGCCAACTTACAATAAGGAACATTGCATACATCATATATAATGACAATCATGGCCATATCACATCACAGCACACCCCTGCAAAACAAAGTTAGACGCCTCTAATTTTCTTTGCATATTTTACATGGTTTGGGGCTTTCAATAAGTGTCGTTCTAACTTACGAACAAGAACCACAACATTGATACTAGTATTGTCAATCACCCGTTGTAAATTGAATCTTAACTATGTTGGGAGAAATAGGCACCCGCAAAGCCACTTATGCAATACAAGTTGCATGTCAAGCGTGGAGCAAGTCTCATGAACGATGTCATGTAAGGTTAGCCCGGGCCGCTTCATCCCACCATCCCGCAAGATGCAAAGTACATAAGAAGCAATCGACAACAAAAGCATCAACGCCCACAATGACCATTGTGTTCTACTCGTGCAACAGATCTACATATAGACACGACTCTGATACCACTGTAGGGGTTCGTAGCATGGAAAACAAAATTTTCTATCGCATGCACACAAACAAGCCAAGATCTATCTACTAGATTGCAGCAACGAGTCGATAGAGTACTAACCCTCGAAGATCCAAAGCGGTTAACGAGAGCAGATTCTCGTGGATGATGTAGTCGTACACTTCCGATCTCAAGATCGCGTAGACGATCCTTCCGGCGCTGCGTTCCAGCAGTGCTTCCACAGTTGGTCACACGTTCGGTACTCGATGAAGACCTTCCTCTCCCTTGTACCAGCAGGCAGCGGATGTTGTAGCACTCTCCTCGTGATTCCGGCAGCACGACGGCGTGGTACCGGAAGTAGAGGGGAGATCTCGCAGGGTTTCGCCTTAAGCCGGAGCGAGTATGGTGGAGTATGAGAGAGGCCTTGGAGATCTAGGGTTTAGAGGCACCAAGGGAGGAAGCTTGGCCGGCGGCTAGGGCTTGGGGAGATCCCCAACTCGCCGAGTTGGAGGGGAAACCCTAGGCGGCGGCTGCACTTGGAGGTGGAGGCGCCAAAGCTAGGGTTTTAGGTGTAGGGAAGAGGGGCACCCCTGCCCCTTCTTTTATAGGTGGGAGGGAGGCGCCTAGGAGGAGGGAGTCCTCCTCCAACTCCTCCTCCTTGTCCGGCGGGTGGAGGGAGTGGGACTTCCTCCCCAAGTAGGTTTCCTACTCTCCCTCCACCAAGCAAACTTGCCGTTTGACTTTTTCAGATTGGCGTTTGACTTTCAAACTAGGATTTGATTTCTTCCTTTATTTTGCCCAGCCAAGTGACCTAGTACATGATGCAACCATTCCATATTGTCATGACACATTCATGTACCCTTCCCCTCCGGAGTGTCGGACCTTCCGGACCCTTCTAGAACATTCCTGATGAAAACATCGGAATCATTCTCCAACTCCGAAACAGGACTTTCCTTATATGAATCTTATTCTCCGGACCATTCCAGATCTCCTCGTGATATCCCGGATCCCATCCGAGACTCCGAACAACATTCGGTCTCTTTACTCATCATTCCATAACTACTAAACAACATCGAATCCTTAAGTGTGTCTCCCTACAGTTCGTGAATTATGCGGACATGACCGAGACACTTCTCCGATCAATAACCAATAGAGGAATCTAGAAGTTCATATGGCTCCCACATATTTCTACGATTACTTTGCGATCGAATGAACCACTTACATACGACACCAATTTCCCTTTGTCTCACGATAGTTTACTTATCCGAGGTTTTGATCGTCGGTATCTCTGCATACCTAGTTCAACCTCGTTACCGATAAGTACTCTTTTCTCGTTCCCGTGATATGTGATCCCTTGTGAGCCAGTCACATGCTTGCAAGCTAATTGGATGATATTCCACCGAGAGGGCCCAGAGTATATCTATCCGTCATATGGATGGACAAATCCCACTCTTGATCCATGTGCCTCAACCCATACTTTCCAAACACTCAATGCCACCTTTATAGCCACCCAGTTACGGTGTGGTGTTTGATGTCATCAAAGCATCCTTCCGGTGATGGTGATTAACATGATCTCATGGTCGAAGGAATTAGGTTACTATGTATCAGAAAGCTTATAGAAAATGAACTATATTAAATGACTTGATCTTTATGCTACACTTAACTATAGGAGTATGTCCATCACATCATTCTCCTAATGATATGACCCTATTGTTAATAACATATCTATGTTCATGATCAGGAAACCATGATCATATATTAACCAACAAGCTAGTTTAACAAGAGGCTTTACTAGGGACTCTTTTATGTTTACAAATCACACAAGTATTAATGTTTCCGGTTAATACAATTATAGCATGGTATGTAAACATTTATCATAAGTATGAAGATATGATAATAACCACTTTATTATTGCCTCTTGGTCATATCTCCAACACGAACCACACGCACGCGTCGTCCCACTGGAAACAAGCATGTTCGACCGCGAGCATCGTGCCGCCTCCCCACGCACCTCCAGGTGACCAAAGGCCGCATGATGGCGGGTCTAGGTGTAGGGTTTCGTAGCATGGAAAACAAAAAATTTCTATCGCATACAAACAAACAAGCCAAGATCTATCTACTAGATTGTAGCAACGAGTCGATGGAATAACTTACCCTCGAAGATTCCAAAGTGTTTAACGAGAGCGGATTCTCGTGGGTGATGTAGACGTACTCTTCCCGATCTCAATATCGCGTAGACGATCCTTCCGGCGCTGCGTTCCGGCAGCGCTCCCGCAGTCGGTCACACGTTCGGTACTCGACGAAGACCTTCCTCTCCCTTGTTCCAGCAGGCAGCGGAGGTTGTAGCACTCTCCTCGCGATTCCGGCAGCACAACGGCGTGGTACCGGAAGTAGAGGGGAGATCTCGCAGGGCTTCGCCTTAAGCCGGAGCGAGTATGGTGGAGTATGAGAGAGCTCCTCAACGATCTAGGGTTTAGACACACCAAGGAGGAGAGGCTAGAGCCGGCGGCTAGGGTTCCGGGGACCCCCAAGTCGGCGGCTAGGGCAAAACCCTAGGGGGCGGCGGCGGCTATGGTGGTAGGCGCCAAACTAGGGTTTGAGGAGAGGTACTTGTGTGTGCTAGGAGGGAGCCCTGCCCCTCCTTATATAGGTGGAGGGGCCGGCGGCCAAGGGGAGGGAGGGGAGTCCTTCCCCAACTCGGCTTGGAGGGGGCGCCACCGGTTAGAGGAGGGATTCCCTCCCCAACTCGGTTTCCCACTTCCTCCTCTTTTCCTCTTTCCAAAACTTGCCGTTTGACTTTCAAACTAGCCGTTTGACTTTTCAATTTAGGATTTGAATAAACCCTTTATTTTGGACAGCGAAGACACTTAGTACATGATGCAATCATTCCAACTTGCAATGACACATTCATGTACCCCTTCCCCTCCGGAGTGCCGGACATTCCGGAACCTTCTAGAACATTCCCGATGAAAACACCGGAATCATTCCCCAACTCCGAAACGGGACTTTCCTTATATGAATCTTATTCTCCGGACCATTCCGGATCTCCTCGTGATATCCCGGATCCCATCCGAGACTCCGAACAACATTCGGTCTCTTTCTCAATCATTCCATAACTACTCAAACAACGTCGAATCCTTAAGTGTGTCTCCCTACGGTTCGTGAATTATGCGGACATGATCGAGACACTTCTCCGAACAATAACCAATAGAGGAATCTGGAAATTCATATGGCTCCCACATATTTCTACGATTACTTTGCGATCAAATGAACCACTTACATACGATACTAATTTCCCTTTGTCTCACGATAGTTTACTTATCCGAGGTTATGATCGTCGGTACCTCTGCATACCTAGTTCAACCACGTTACCGATAAGTACTCTTTTCTCGTTCCCGTGATATGTGATCCCTTGTGAGCCAGTCACATGCTTGCAAGCTAATTGGATGACATTTCACCGAGAGGGCCCAGAGTATATCTATCCGTCATATGGATGGACAAATCCCACTCTTGATCCATGTGTCTCAACCAATACTTTTCGAACACTCAATGCCACCTTTATAGCCACCCAGTTATGGTGTGGTGTTTGATGTCATCAAAGCATCCATCCGGTAAAGGTGATATGCATGATCTCATGGTCGAAGGAATTAGGTTACTATGTATTAGAAAGCATATGGCAATTGAACTATTAAAATGACTTGATCTTTATGCTACGCTTATCTATAGGAGTATGTCCACCATATCATTCTCCTAACGATATGATCTTGTTGTTGATAACATCTCAATGTTCATGATAGGGAAACCACAATCATTTATCAACCAACAAGCTAGTACTATATAGAGGCTTTACTAGGGACTTCAAATTGAGTTTACAAATCACACAAGTATTAATGTTTCCTTGTTAATACTATTATAGCATGAATGCAAACATTTATCATAAACACAAAGATATAATAATAACTGTAGGGGTTCGTAGCATGGAAAACAAAAAATTTCTATCGCATACAAACAAACAAGCCAAGATCTATCTACTAGATTGTAGCAACGAGTCGATGGAATAACTTACCCTCGAAGATTCCAAAGCGGTTAACGAGAGCAGATTCTCGTGGGTGATGTAGTCATACTCTTTCCGATCTCAAGATCGCGTAGACGATCCTTCCGGCGCCACGTTCCGGCAGCGCTCCCGCAGTCGGTCACACGTTCGGTACTCGACGAAGACCTTCCTCTCCCTTGTTCCAGCAGGCAGCGGAGGTTGTAGCACTCTCCTCGAGATTCCGGCAGCACAACGGCGTGGTACCGGAAGTAGAGGGGAGATCCCGCAGGGCTTCGCCTTAAGCCGGAGCGAGTATGGTGGAGTATGAGAGAGAACTATTAGTGGTCTAGGGTTTAGACACACCAATTAGAAGGCTCTAAACCGAAGGCTAGGGCAATTAGAAGCTCTAAACCAAAACGGCTCTAAACCGGAGATTAGAGGATAGGAACTTGTGTGTCTAGAGGAGGAGGCCCTGCCCCTCCTCTTATAGGTGGGAGGTGCGTCCAAGGGGAGGGGAGTCCCTCCCCAAGTCGGCCTTGGGTGGCGCGCCGGCTTGGAGAGGAGACTCCTCCCCAAAGTCGGTTTCAACCACCTCTTGCTTGTTTCCCACAGTTTCCTGTTTTAGCCGTTTGACTTTCAAACTGGACATTTGACTTTTCTGTTTTAGGATTCAATTTAATCCTTTATTTGGAACAGAAAAAACACTTAGTACATGATGCAATCATTCCAATATGTAATGACACATTCATGTACCCCTCCCCTTTCCCGGAGTGCCGGACAATCCGGAACCTTTCTAGAACATTCCCGATGAAAACACCGGAATCATTTCCGAACTCCAAAACGGGACTTTCCTTATATGAATCTTATTCTCCGGACCATTCCGGATCACCTCGTGATATCCCATATCCCATCCGAGACTCCGAACAACATTCGGTCTCTTTCTCATAATACCATAACTACTCAAACAACGTCGAATCCTTAAGTGTGTCTCCCTACGGTTCGTGAATTATGCGGACATGATCGAGACACTTCTCCGAACAATAACCAATAGAGGAATCTGGAAATTCATATGGCTCCCACATATTTCTACGATTACTTTGCGATCGAATGAACCACTTACATACGATACCAATTTCCCTTTGTCTCACGATAGTTTACTTATCCGAGGTTATGATCGTCGGTATCTCTGCATACCTAGTTCAACCTCGTTACTGATAAGTACTCTTTTCTCGTTCCCGTGATATGTGATCCCTTGTGATCCAGTCACATGCTTGCAAGCTAATTGGATGACATTCCACCGAGAGGGCCCAGAGTATATCTATCCGTCATATGGATGGACAAATCCCACTCTTGATCCATGTGTCTCAACCAATACTTTCGAACACTCAATGCCACCTTTATAGCCACCCAGTTACGGTGTGGTGTTTGATGTCATCAAAGCATCCATCCGGTAAAGGTGATATGCATGATCTCATGGTCGAAGGAATTAGGTTACTATGTATCAGAAAGCATATAGCAATTGAACTATTGAAATGACTTGATCTTTATGCTACGCTTATCTATAGGAGTATGTCCATCACATCATTCTCCTAATGATATGATCCTGTTGTTAATAACATCTCTATGTTCATGATCAGGAAACCATGATCATATATTAACCAACAAGCTAGTTTAACAAGAGGCTTTACTAGGGACTCTTATTTTAGTTTACAAATCACACAAGTATTAATGTTTCCGGTTAATACAATTATAGCATGGTATGTAAACATTTATCATAAGTGTGAAGATATGATAATAACCACTTTATTATTGCCTCTTGGGCATATCTCCAACAGTCTCCCACTTGCACTAGAGTCAATAATCTAGTTTCAAACCTTTGTGTATTCAACACCTATGGCTTTCCGGTGTTGTATGTACACGATTGCTAGTGGTCAACTGATCTCCGGATTTGACACTTCCAGGTCCGTGTGTAATTGCATGTCTTTGCGTCTCTACGCATCACTCATTCTCTAATGAGATGGCTTTGTATAAATTTGGTCTTTCGGTGTGACCTTTAGCTCTTTGGGGTTAAAACATGTTGATAATATTGTCGCACAATATATCTTCATAGTATTATCCCACTGTGAACTACACCTAGTTTGATAACAAACTACTTGACACAAATGTCCTCTTTTGCTGCTAAAATAGCAGTCATATAATTAGCCTTTTGTTGTAGTATCTGTCACAATGTCTTAATTTTGGAACTCATCCAAATCCATTATGGAACTCACTTTCCATTATATTGTGCCACCCTTAGTTTAGATTGAGATAAACTTAATTTGTACTTTGTGACAAAACTAGTATCAATGTAGTACTTTTACAATGAACTAACCATCTATTTGTCACTTCTACAAATATTATACTCTTAGTTCTTCCAAAAGATCATAAGAATATCCTTACTATTGTCCAATGATCATCTTACGAATCATTCTGGTATATGCTCACAACATTTAGAGCATAGGACATATCTGGATTTGTACATATCACAGTATGATTGATATAAATACTCTTTGTGATTTCATACATCAAGTATCAATCTATACTTGATTATTTGTTTCACTTTACCAAATGTCAATACACTTGAATATATCATCAACATTGAACTCATTCAATCCTTTCTGTGCGACAAGAACCTCTCTTGTAGTTTCTATATTGAACTCATTCAATATCTTGTCTATGTACTTCTGGCACAACCATATTAGCGTCTATTGATGCCAAATATTTGGGTTTTGCCTAAGTCTTTCATCGGGATGAAATTCTTAATATGTGTTAATAAAAGATACATTATTTCCAATCAACAATATGTCTTCCACATAATGTATTAGAAACATGTCTTAGCGCTCCCACTTAATTTCTTGCAAATGCAAGCATCTTCATCGTCTCTAATGAACTTTTAAACTCCTTTAACAGTTTCATCACAGTGAAGATTCCAACTCCGCGATACTCACTTTAACCATTGAAGTTTGCATATGCTTTTAGCATCCTTTGAATTAACAAAACCCTATGGACCGTGTTATGCACATGTCCTAGGTAACGATTCTATTAGAAGAACTTGTTTTGTTTATTCAACTACCATATAACAAATTATGTGCAGTGGTTGCTACATTAATCCGTCTAGACTAAATATCACTATGAAAGATCAAATCTTGTCATAGTCAACCTTTGAACATTTTGTGAACTCTTTCCCAACATGTCGACTATTTCATAGATGTAAAACATCCATGTCTATTTCTTTATAGATCCAGACACAACTGTAAGGTCTTACACCTTTATCGAGGGTCCTTCAAGTTCAAAACTTGATTTCTCGTGTATGGAACTATCACGGATTTTATGGCTTCAAGCCATTTGACGGAGTCGGGGCTCATCATCGCTTCTTTGCACGTAGTCGGATCATTATTGTCAAATAATGATTTAACTCTCAAATCTTGGTATTTGATTGTTCATCCGACCTACTTGTTTCAATAGGAACTTAGATCTCCGTGACCACAACCTTTGAAGTACGCGAGCCATGAGCATTGTTTGCTAACTCCGGAACACTTTTCGGCGCTGCGCAACTTTGCACATATAGCTAAGGTTCTTTTAACCTTATCAAAGTTCTATTGTCCTCCCACTTAACTTTTCACGAAAAATTCCTTCTCAAAGAAACTTAACGTTCTAATCAACAAACACTTTTGTCTCCGGTGTTTATGGAGGAATACTTAACAGTTATACAAAGACAGGTTCATCTGACTTTGGTCGCACACATCTTTCTTATGCATAGCATACCAATGTTTTAAGAAAGGACTACTTGGGTTTTATCCCAAACCATAACCTTATATGGTGTCATTTCAACGGATTATGATGAAGCTCTTTTCAGTGGAAAAAACGGTAGTCACTAAAGCTTTTAATCTTTAAAATATAATGGCAGTTTTTATGAATTACACCTTCGATCTTACCATGTCAAACAAGGTTTAATTACATATCTCGAACGTTCCATACTCTTATGGTGTTTCGGGAACATGAAAATCCACGGAACGATTCCTTAAATCTTAGGTATTATGCTAAACTCTGTAACTCAAATATCTTCCTTTATGATCTTTATCATAAACTATTTATATTCTTGTTACAATGATTTTGCACTTCATCTTGAAAGTATTTGAACTTTTCAAATGTTTCATACTTCATCCTTATTAAGTAAATATTCATATATTCACTCAAATTTTCGGAGAAATCATATGAAGTTGAAATCCATCGCTTTTGACTACACATGATGGACTTTGTACAACAATATGTACAATTTCCAATAAGCTAGTTATTCGTTCCTTTTTGGCCTATGAACGAAGTTTTAATTATCTCTAGGAAAGTTTCACAAGCGTTATTTGATCAAAAATCAAATAGACTCCAAAATTCCATCCATATGGAGTTTCTTCATGTTTTCTTTCAAATATAATTTAAACGGCGATGTCACTTCCTAAGTGATCTTTCAATCAATTTGTCTTTCGACATTTTAGCACTAGTTTTATGGATGTGATTTCTCCAACGAGATTTGTGAATCATCCATCTTTTATGGATTACGGCAATTATTTGAACAACCCTTTTGTTCTCATAATACCTGATAAAACAAATCTTGAAGGCAAACTTTGATGTTTAACGAGCAACACAATAACCCTTTATTTGTTCTCGATGAACATCATCACATATTCTTTTGCTAGTTACTTAGGCCATTGTAGTTCATGAATTGTGTTGTATCGTATGACGATTCACACCAACAAATTCAGTATCAAATACTTAAGAACCACATTGTTTAATAAGCAAAGAATATAGCCATAACATGTATAACATCTATATACTTAAACTGAACAATTCTAGTCTTTTCTTTTCTGCCATATATTTATGAGATTCTCTTTTAGTATTTCCTTTTCTGTTTGAAAGAATCTATCAACATCAATAGTGGAGTCATACATATGACACATAATCCAAAGCGTGTATAATTAAATACCAATGTCTTTGGACTTGCACTTTGAAGTAGATCACCATCATCAAATGTTTGATGTTCTTCCAAATTCCTTTCTTTAGTAATCTCTTGGTGTAGTAAATATTTTACCTACATCAAATATTCACCCTTATCATGGAATTATCCATGATCAAGCTACTTTTAGCTTATAAAGATGAATCGTGAGTATAATGTTGCTATCCAAAACCTTTTGGTGGATTAGGACAACAAGTGTCTCCAACCTTTTGCAAATTCTCATCAAAATATGAGAACATGAACTTTGCCATATTATACTCTATCATGTTGTAACCAAAACTTCGTTTCAGATATCACAATATCTTCCACACATCATGGTTTCTGAAACAACTCTTTCAGATCCTAGATAACCTTGATATTAAGAGAATCCTTTGAATATCAAGAATCATGCAGACAAACATGATACTTATATACTAATACTTGGAATTGTTACTCTTGATTTAATACTAATTATTAAACTTCATGGAGTAACCGGAACTTACTGAAAGTTTGCAATAGGACCTCTAAACTTTAGATTAACACTTCAAAACAATACGATACCAGTTCGTAAAGTAACTAACCAGAATTCTATAGTTCTATCATCTCAATTATAACTAAGCGCAAGGTGGTAAACGGATGCCAATGACTACAACAACTATGCAAATTCACTTTGATTTAGTTTATGATAAATTGAGTTCTAATTAATAATTAAATTAATCTAGGTGAACTCCCACTCAAAACAATATCCCTCACATTGTTTTAGTGATCACACGAACCAAATCCACCACATCAAAACCGATCATCACGAGAGTTGATGTAGCTTCAATGGCGAACAATCAACATGTTCATCATATCTACTATATGACTCATGCTTTACCTTTCGGTGATCCGTGTTCCGAGACCATGTCTGTACATGCTAGGCTCGTCAAGATCAAACCTTAGCTTCTGCATGAGCAAATCTGGCTTGCTCACGTTGTATACACTTGCGGAATCTAACACACCCGATCATCACGTGGTGCTTCGAAACAACAAGCTTTAGCAACGGTGCTAACTAAGGGTGAACACTTTATGACTTGAAATTCATGTGCATGAGGGATCATCTTATAATGCTACCGTCGTCTACTAAGCAATACAAGATGCATAAAGGATTAACATCACATGCAATTCATAATATGTGATATGATATGGCCTTTCTTCTTTGTGCTTTCGATCTCCATCTTCTAGCACGAACATGATCTCCATCATCACCGACATTGCATCAAGGTCAATGATGCTTCTCCATGGTTGTCGTCCACCGGCTTCAACTATTACAACTACTTTGAATAGACACGCGGGTCTTAACAGAAATTAAAGACAACCATATGGCTCCTGCCGGTTGCCGACTTACAATAAGGAACATTGCATACATCATATATAATCACAATCATGGCCATATCACATCACTGCACACCCCTGCAAAACAAAGTTAGACGCCTCTACTTTCTTTGCATATTTTACGTGGTTTGGGGCTTTCAATAAGTGTCGTTCTAACTTACGAACAAGAACCACAACATTGATACTAGTATTGTTAATCACCCGTTGTAAATTGGATCTTAACTATGCTAGGAGAAACAGGCACCCGCAAAGCCACTTATGCAATACAAGTTGCATGTCAAGCGTGGAGCAAGTCTCATGAACGATGTCATGTAAGGTTAGCCCGGGCCGCTTCATCCCAACATATCGCAAGATGCAAAGTACACAAGAAGCAATTGACAATAAAAGCATCAACGCCCACAATGACCATTGTGTTCTACTCGTGCAACAGATCTACATATAGACACGGCTCTGATACCACTGTAGGGGTTCGTAGCATGGAAAACAAAAATTTTCTATCGCATACAAACAAACAAGCCAAGATCTATCTACTAGATTGTAGCAACGAGTCGATGGAATAACTTACCCTCGAAGATTCCAAAGCGGTTAACGAGAGCAGATTCTCGTGGGTGATGTAGTCATACTCTTTCCGATCTCAAGATCGCGTAGACGATCCTTCCGGCGCCACATTCCGGCAGCGCTCCCGCAGTCGGTCACACGTTCGGTACTCGACGAAGACCTTCCTCTCCCTTGTTCCAGCAGGCAGCGGAGGTTGTAGCACTCTCCTCGAGATTCCGGCAGCACAACGGCGTGGTACCGGAAGTAGAGGGGAGATCCCGCAGGGCTTTGCCTTAAGCCGGAGCGAGTATGGTGGAGTATGAGAGAGAACTATTAGTGGTTTAGGGTTTAGACACACCAATTAGAAGGCTCTAAACCGAAGGCTAGGGCAATTAGAAGCTCTAAACCAAAACGGCTCTAAACCGGAGATTAGAGGATAGGAACTTGTGTGTCTAGAGGAGGAGGCCCTGCCCCTCCTCTTATAGGTGGGAGGTGCGGCCAAGGGGAGGGGAGTCCCTCCCCAAGTCGGCCTTGGGTGGCGTGCCGTCTTGGAGAGGAGACTCCTCCCCAAAGTCGGTTTCAACCACCTCTTGCTTGTTTCCCACAGTTTCCTGTTTTAGCCGTTTGACTTTCAAACTGGACATTTGACTTTTCTGTTTTAGGATTCAATTTAATCCTTTATTTGGAACAGCAAAAACACTTAGTACATGATGCAATCATTCCAATATGTAATGACACATTCATGTACCCCTCCCCTTTCCCGGAGTGCCGGACATTCCGGAACCTTTCTAGAACATTCCCGATGAAAACACCGGAATCATTTCCGAACTCCGAAACGGGACTTTCCTTATATGAATCTTATTCTCCGGACCATTCCGGATCACCTCGTGATATCCCATATCCCATCCGAGACTCCGAACAACATTCAGTCTCTTTCTCATAATACCATAACTACTCAAACAACGTCGAATCCTTAAGTGTGTCTCCCTACGGTTCGTGAATTATGCGGACATGATCGAGACACTTCTCCGAACAATAACCAATAGAGGAATCTGGAAATTCATATGGCTCCCACATATTTCTACGATTACTTTGCGATCGAATGAACCACTTACATACGATACCAATTTCCCTTTGTCTCACGATAGTTTACTTATCCGAGGTTATGATCGTCGGTATCTCTGCATACCTAGTTCAACCTCGTTACTGATAAGTACTCTTTTCTCGTTCCCGTGATATGTGATCCCTTGTGATCCAGTCACATGCTTGCAAGCTAATTGGATGACATTCCACCGAGAGGGCCCAGAGTATATCTATCCGTCATATGGATGGACAAATCCCACTCTTGATCCATGTGTCTCAACCAATACTTTCCGAACACTCAATGCCACCTTTATAGCCACCCAGTTACGGTGTGGTGTTTGATGTCATCAAAGCATCCATCCGGTAAAGGTGATATGCATGATCTCATGGTCGAAGGAATTAGGTTACTATGTATCAGAAAGCATATAGCAATTGAACTATTGAAATGACTTGATCTTTATGCTACGCTTATCTATAGGAGTATGTCCATCACATCATTCTCCTAATGATATGATCCTGTTGTTAATAACATCTCTATGTTCATGATCAGGAAACCATGATCATATATTAACCAACAAGCTAGTTTAACAAGAGGCTTTACTAGGGACTCTTATTTTAGTTTACAAATCACACAAGTATTAATGTTTCCGGTTAATACAATTATAGCATGGTATGTAAACATTTATCATAAGTGTGAAGATATGATAATAACCACTTTATTATTGCCTCTTGGGCATATCTCCAACAATAACTACATTTATTATTGCCTCTAGGGCATATCTCCAACAGTCTCCCACTTGCACTAGAGTCATCTAATCTAGATTACATGGTAATATACCGAACACCCATGGCAGTTTGGTGCTGGTCATGTTTTGCCCTCGGGAGAGGTTTAGTCAACGGATCCGCCACATTCAGATCTGTGTGTACTTTGCAAATCTTTATATCCCCATCTTGGATATGTTCTCGAATAGCGTGAAAACGTAGCTTGATGTGCTTCAGCTTCTTGTGTGACCTTGGTTCTTGCGCATTGGCTATGGCGCCCATGTTATCACAGTAGATAGACATTGGGTCCAGCGCACTAGGAACCACACCCAGCTCTGTATTGAACTATTTCATCCATATTGCTTCTTGTGAAGCCTCCGAAGCAGCCATGTATTCCGATTCAGTTGAAGATCTCGCCACAACGCTTTGCTTTGCACTCCTCCAGCTAACTGCTGCACCATTCAAAATAAATACGTATCCAGATTGTGATTTAGAATCATCCGGATCGGTGTTCCAACTAGCATTGGTGTAACCATTAACAACGAGTTGTTCATCACCTCCATAAGAAAGAACCATATCCTTAGTTCTTCTCAAGTACTTAAGGATGTTTTTGACCGCTGTCCAATGATCCACTCCTGGATCACTTTGATATCTGCTAGTCAAACTAACAGCACATGCAATGTCGGGTCTAGTACATAGCATGGCATACATTAGAGATCCTATGGCTGAGGCATAGGGAGTCTTACTCATCCTTTCTCTATCTTCTGCCGATGTCGGACTTTGAGTTTTACTTAAGGTCGTATTGGGCAACATGGGCAAGAACCCTTTCTTGCTATCTTCCATTCCAAACCTCTTTAGAACTTTTTCCAAATATGTACTCTGTGACAATGATATTTGGCGTTTTGATCTATCTTTGTAAATCTTTATGCCTAATATGTAAGCTGCTTCGCCAAGGTCCTTCATTGAAAAACTATTATTCAAATATTCCTTGACACTATTAAGAAGGTCTACATCATTCCCAATCAATAATATGTGATCCACATATAGTATTAAGAATGCTACAGAGCTCCCACTCACTTTCTTGTAAATACAAGCTTCTCCATAAGTTTGTATAAAACCAAAACTTTTGATCACCTTATCAAAACGTTGATTCCAACTTCGGGATGCTTGCTTCAATCCATAAATGGACCGTTGAAGTTTGCATACCTTGTTAGCATCTTTAGGATCGACAAAACCTTTGGGTTGCATCATATACAACTCTTCATCAATATCTCCATTGAGGAATGCTGTTTTGACATCCATCTGCCATATCTCATAATCATAATATGCAGTGATTGCTAACATAATCCTCACAGACTTTAGCTTCGCTACTGGTGAGAAAGTCTCATCGTAGTCAACTCCTTGAATTTGTCGAAACCCTTTTGCGACAAGTCGAGCTTTATAGACAGTAACATTACCATCAGCATATGTTTTCTTCTTGAAGATCCATTTGTTCTCGACAGCCTTCCGGCCATCTGGTAAGTCCACCAAGGTCCATACTTGGTTTTCGTACATGGATCCAATCTCGGATTTCATGGCTTCTTGCCATTTATTGGAATCTGGGATCATCATTGCTTCCTCATATGTCTCAGGGTCATCGGTGTTGTCCACCAACATGACATTCATAACGGGATCATACCAATCAGGAGTGGTACGAGTTCTCCTTGACCTCCGAGGCTCTGCAGCAACTTCAACCGAAGTTTCATGATCACCATCATTAGCTTCCTCTCCTATTGGTGCAGGCACCATAGTAACTTCTTCCGGTGCTGCGCTACTCGCAATTTCGAGAGAAGGTTCGACAACCTCGTCGAGTTCTACTTTCCTTCTAGTCACTTCTTTCGAGAGAAATTCCTTCTCTAGAAAGGATCCATTCTTGGCAACGAAGATTTTGCCTTCGGATCTATGATAGAAGGTATACCCAATAGTTTCCTTTGGGTATCCTATGAAGACGCATTTTTCCGCTTTGGGTTCAAGCTTGTCCGGCTGTAACTTCTTTACATAGGCTTCACAACCCCAAACTTTAAGGAACGACAATTTAGGTTTCTTCCCAAACCATAATTCATACGGTGTCGTTTCAACGGATTTAGATGGTGCCCTATTTAAAGTGAATGCAGCTGTTTCTAATGCATAACCCCAAAATGATAGCGGTAAATCTGTAAGTGACATCATAGAACGAACCATATCTAAGAGAGTTCGATTACGACGTTCAGACACACCATTACGCTGTGGTGTTCCCGGCGGTGTCAACTGTGAAAGTATTCCGCATTTCTTCAAATGCTCGCCAAACTCGTAACTTAGATATTCACCTCGACGATCAGAACGCAGAAATTTAATCTTCTTGTTACGTTGATTCTCTACCTCACTTTGAAACTCCTTAAACTTCTCGAAAGTTTTGGACTTATGTTTCATGAAATAGATATACCCATATCTACTCAAGTCATCCGTGAAGGTAAGAACATAACGATAAACACCGCGCGACGCTACACTCATTGGACCACATACATCGGTATGTATGATTTCCAATAAGTCCGTAGCTCGCTCCATCATACCAGAAAATGGAGTCTTAGTCATTTTACCCATCAGACATGCTTCGCATCTTTCAAGTGATTCGAAATCAAGTGATTCAAGAAGTCCATCGGAATGGAGTTTCTTCATACGCTTCACTCCAATGTGACCAAGACGATAGTGCCACATATAAGTCGAGTTATCGTTTGATTTCAACCGTTTAGCCTCAATGTTATTAATATGTGTATTTCCACTATCGAGATTCAACAAGAATAGACCATCTATCAAAGGTGCATGTGCATAAAACATATTACTCATATAAATCGAACAACCATTATTCTCGGACTTAAACAAGTAACCGTCTCGCAATAAACAAGATCCCGATATAATGTTCATGCTCAACGCAGGCACCAAATAACAATTATTTAAGTATAAAACTAATCCCGATGGTAGATGAAGGGGTAGCGTGCCGACCGCGATCACATCAACCTTTGATCCGTTTCCCACGCGCATCGTCACCTCGTTCTTCGCTAGCTTCCGTTTATTCTGCAGCACCTGTTTCGAGTTACAAATATGAGCAACCGAACCAGTATCAAATACCCAGGCACTACTATGAGTACTAGTGAGATACACATCAATAACATGTATATCAGATATACCTTTCTTCTTGATGTTGCCGTTCTTCAAATCCGCCAAGTACTTTGGGCAATTCCGCTTCCAGTGACCTTCTCCCTTGCAGTAAAAGCACTCAGTATCAGGCTTAGGTCCAGCCTTGGTCTTCTTCGCCGGTGCGGTAACTTTCTTACCACCCTTCTTGAAGTGTCCCTTCTGCTTAGACTTGCCTTTCTTGAATTTGGTGGTCTTATTGACCAACAACACTTGGTGCTCTTTCTTGATCTCCACTTCTGCAGACTTTAACATAGCAAACAGTTCTGGCAACTGCTTGTTCATGTTCTGCATGTTGTAGTTCATCACAAAGTTCTTGTAACTTGGTGGTAGTGATTGGAGGACACGGTAAATCCCCAAAGCATTAGGAATCACTATACCCAAGCTTTGAAGTTTGTTTGCGTGCCCAGACATCTTAAGCACATGCTCACTGACAGAGCTGCCCTCTTCCATCTTGCAGTTAAAGAACTTTTCAGAAGCCTCATAAATTTCAATTGCCGCATGAGTCTCAAAAATCAATTTGAGATCCTCGACAATATCATATGGGTCTGAATTCTCAAACCTTTTCTGAAGCTCTGATTCCAAACCATACAAGATAGCACACTGAACTATGGAGTACTGATTCTTCTGAGCGAGGTAAACATTCTTTACTTCATCGGAAGCATCAGCTGCAGGTGGGTCACCCAGCGGTGCATCCAGCACATAGGTCAAATTACCAGCTGTGAGGACAATCCTCAAATTGCGGAACCAATCCGCGAAGTTGCTTCCATTGTTTTTCAACTTTTCTTTCTCTAGGAACGCATTAAAATTGATGGTAGGGGCTTCCATTGATCTACAACATATTTGCAATAGTTTAGACTAAGTTTATGACAAATTGAGTTCAAATTAATAATAAAGTTAATCTAGGTGAACTCCCACTCAAAACAACATCCCTCACATTTTTTTAGTGATCACACGAACCAAATCCACTACATCAACACCGATCATCACGAGAGTTGATATAGTTTTAATGGCGAACAATCGTCATGTTCATCATATCTACTATATGATTCATGCTTTACCTTTCGGTGATCCGTGTTCCGAGACCATGTCTGTACATGCTAGGCTCGTCAAGATCAAACCTTAGTTTCCGCATGAGCAAATCTGGCTTGCTCACGTTGTATACACTTGCAGAATCTAACACACCCGATCATCACATGGTGCTTCGAAACAACAAGCTTTAGCAACGGTGCTAACTAAGGGTGAACACTTTATGACCTGAAATTCATGTGCATGAGGGATCATCTTATAATGCTACCGTCGTCTACTAAGCAATACAAGATGCATAAAGGATTAACATCACATGCAATTCATAATATGTGATATGATATGGCCTTTCTTCTTTGTGCTTCCGATCCCCATAATCTAGCACGAACATGATCTCCATCATCACCGGCATTGCATCAAGGTCAATGACGCTTCTCCATGGTTGTCGTCCACCGGCTTCAACTATTACAACTACTTTGAATAGACACGCGGGTCCTAACATAAATTAAAGACAACCATATGGCTCCTGCCGGTTGCCAACTTACAATAAGGAACATTGCATACATCAAATATAATCACAATCATGGCCATATCACATCACTGCACACCCCTGCAAAACAAAGTTAGACGCCTCTACTTTCTTTGCATGTTTTACGTGGTTTGGGGCTTTCAGTAAGTGTCGTTCTAACTTACGAACATGAACCACAACATTGATACTAGTATTGTTAATCACCCGTTGTAAATTGGATCTTAACTATGCTAGGAGAAACAGGCACCCGCAAAGCCACTTATGCAATACAAGTTGCATGTCAAGCGTGGAGCAAGTCTCATGAACGATGTCATGTAAGGTTAGCCCGGGCCGCTTCATCCCAACATACCGCAAGATGCAAAGTACACAAGAAGCAATCGACAATAAAAGCATCAACGCCCACAATGACCATTGTGTTCTACTCGTGCAACAGATCTATATATAGACACGGCTCTGATACCACTGTAGGGTTTCGTAGCATGGAAAACAAAATTTTTCTATCGCATACAAACAAACAAGCCAAGATATATCTACTAGATTGTAGCAACGAGTCGATGGAATAACTTACCCTCGAAGATTCCAAAGTGTTTAACGAGAGCGGATTCTCGTGGGTGATGTAGTCGTACTCTTCCCGATCTCAAGATCGCGTAGACGATCCTTCCGGCGCTGCGTTCCGGCAGCGCTCCCGCAGTCGGTCACACGTTCGGTACTCGACGAAGACCTTCCTCTCCCTTGTTCCAGCAGGCAGCGGAGGTTGTAGCACTCTCCTCGCGATTCCGGTAGCACAACGGCGTGGTACCGGAAGTAGAGGGGAGATCTCGCAGGGCTTCGCCTTAAGCCGGAGCGAGTATGGTGGAGTATGAGAGAGCTCCTCGGCGATCTAGGGTTTAGACACACCAAGGAGGAGAGGCTAGAGCCGGCGGCTAGGGTTTTGGGGACCCCCAAGTCGGCGGCTAGGGCAAAACCCTAGGGGACGGCGGCTATGGTGGTAGGCGCCAAACTAGGGTTTGAGGAGAGGTACTTGTGTGTGCTAGGAGGGAGCCCCGCCCCTCCTTATATAGGTGGAGGGTCCTCCCTCCCCAACTCGGCTTGGAGGGGGCGCCGCCGGTTGGAGGAGGGATTCCCTCCCCAACTCGGTTTCCCACTTCCTCCTCTTTTCCTCTTTCCAAAACTTGCCGTTTGACTTTCAAACTAGCCGTTTGACTTTTCAATTTAGGATTTGAATAAACCCTTTATTTTGGACAGCGAAGACACTTAGTACATGATGCAATCATTCCAACTTGCAATGACACATTCATGTACCCCTTCCCCTCCGGAGTGCCGAACATTCCGGAACCTTCTAGAACATTTCCGATGAAAACACCGGAATCATTCCCCAACTCCGAAACAGGACTTTCCTTATATGAATCTTATTCTCCGGACCATTTCGGATCTCCTCGTGATATCCCGGATCCCATACGAGACTCCAAACAACATTCGATCTCTTTCTCAATCATTCCATAACTACTCAAACAACTTCAAATCCTTAAGTGTGTCTCCCTACGGTTCGTGAATTATGCGGACATGACCGAGACACTTCTCCGAACAATAACCAATAGAGGAATCTGGAAATTCATATGGCTCCCACATATTTCTACGATTACTTTGCGATCGAATGAACCACTTACATACGATACCAATTTCCCTTTGTCTCACGATAGTTTACTTATCCGAGGTTATGATCGTCGGTATCTCTGCATACCTAGTTCAACCTCGTTACCGATAAGTACTCTTTTCTCGTTCCCGTGATATGTGATCCCTTGTGAGCTAGTCACATGCTTGCAAGCTAATTGGATGACATTTCACCGAGAGGGCCCAGAGTATATCTATCCGTCATATGGATGGACAAATCCCACTCTTGATCCATGTGTCTCAACCAATACTTTCCGGACACTCAATACCACCTTTATAGCCACCCAGTTACGGTGTGGTGTTTGATGTCATCAAAGCATCCATCCGGTAAAGGTGATATGCATGATCTCATGGTCGAAGGAATTAGGTTACTATGTATCAGAAAGCATATAGCAATTGAACTATTAAAATGACTTGATCTTTATGCTACGCTTATCTATAGGAGTATGTCCACCATATCATTCTCCTAACGATATGATCTTGTTGTTGATAACATCTCAATGTTCATGATAGGGAAACCACAATCATTTATCAACCAACAAGCTAGTATTATATAGAGGCTTTACTAGGGACTTCAAATTGAGTTTACAAATCACACAAGTATTAATGTTTCCTTGTTAATACTATTATAGCATGAATGCAAACATTTATCATAAACACAAAGATATAATAATAACTACATTTATTATTGCCTCTAGGGCATATCTCCAACACTAGGCGGGAGCCTAGGCCTACGGCCGCCGCCTCCACCTCAAGTGTGGATGCCCAAGGGAAGTCTCCAGTCACCGTGATCGGGGCGCCGCCCCATGGCCTTGAGCAGAAGAACTCCACCCCGTGCTGACACCACACCCGAAGGAACGCCACCTCCGTCGCATGATCGGGGTCGCCGCCCCAGATCCCGCACGCAGAAGATCTCCGCCGCCGTCCCCAACCGCCACCGGAGATCTGTCGCCGCCCCCAGCCCCTTCGGCCATGGGGCCCACCACCACCATGGCCCTCGCCGGCGGCAGCAGCGGAAGGGGAGGCGGCCGGCTTGTAGTTTTTCGGCGGCTAGGGTTTCGCCCCGATGCCGCCTTGGGGGACGACACGGGGAGGGGGGCATGTGATTTGTCTCCCTGAACATGATAAATATGTACTACTATTTATGCGTACATAAAGACAATGGGTATACACAGATTATTACAAATAGGGACCCACTTGCATATGGAAATTCTTTCACATTGAAACTATAATTTTTCCAGTAGAAGAAATTGCAGAAGACGGTTTATGAACGCAAAATATACTTTCAGGGTGTCCGAATAATTGTGTCAGGCTATATGTATAATCAGTTTTAGATACAAGCAGTGAATAAAACAATGTGTGTGAATACCGTTCGCTCTAGAAATACGCTACGTCTAGGGTTTGGAAGGCGACGCCGTGGCGAACACGCGCCGCCACCAACCATGGACGGGAGTGCTCGGGATATGGGGAAGTTGGGTGTCTACGATGTCTTGGAGGAGTACGTATCTATCTCTACTGAGTTAAAAGGATCTGGGGACCGTATTGGCTACGAATTGCAGGTTGTTCAGATTTCGTCATCGCCAGATATAAGATCCTTGGCGGGGGGTAAAACCCTAAAACACAAAAAGTTGCTTGTTGATCAGGCGGCGACGTAAGATCCAGGAGAACCTTGGTCCTGTACTCCCTTTCGAGCGGTGTCTTCGACTCATGGTGGGGGTGATATGGGGAGATCCGGTGAGGAACTCGCCCACCCGAAGCCGGCGAGTCGAGGTGAGATCGTTCCGGTATAGGGGGATAGGCAGCTTGTGATCGTCAGAGAGGACGATGAGTTCTATGGCAACTGGGATGAGCCAGAGGTGGAAGATCGAAACTGTGGCCCGGATGCTCATCTCTATGGGGAAGCTGAGCGAGCAGACGAGGTCTGCATGGAAGAGGAGGCCGAGGAGGGAGAAACCGAGTCAGGGCCAGAGGTTTGGCGCCTGTTTGCACGCTATTACTCCCTGAAAGCGACGAACTATGGCTTGATTCAGAAGCACTTTGCTGGGGTTTGGCGCATTAGGGGGAAGATAACTTTCTCCCCTCTCAAGGACAACTTCTTTATCATCACTTTCCACTCTGAGGGTGATTATAAGTTTGTCGCTAGAGGAGGACCTTGGATACATCTGGGGGTGGAGTGCCTTGTTGCCCCTTTCGTTGATAAGGCCCAACCATCTGAGACTGTGCTGAATTCAATCAAGCTGTGGGTGCGGTTCTATGGCGTACCATGGGTTAAGCAGACTGAGATCTATGGACGACTGATTGGATCAAAACTGGGGGACGTCGTAGAGGTGGATGCGGGAGCAAAAGATGGGAAATACAGTGACTACCTGAGGGTGCGCATTGACTGGCCACTGTCTAAAAGTCTAGTGGCGAGATTCAAGACGACATTGAAGGGCCAGCCCAAGGCTAAAATCTATCCACTGCGCTACGAACGAGCGCCTTTTTTCTGCTTCCACTGCGGCCTGATTGGTCATGACAAGGAGGACTGTGAAATGCAGGTGCGGGGAATAACTTCTCTAAGTTATGATCGTACTCTGCGATGCTCGCCAAAACGTAAGTTCGAGGGGAGGCCAGTTTCAACTTCAGAACAACCTGCTGCTCGCAAGAACCTGTTCTTTGGGAGATCGGATGGCAATGGCACTTCACCATTAGGGAGGCCAGGTTACGCATGGTCTAACACAAATAACAACCAGACAGCATACACAGTGGAGATTCCCGATGCGGTGGGGGATCATGATGGGTTTGATGACATGGGCTGCAAGGCCGATGATGATACGGAGCAAGACTTGGCTGATGTGGTGAAACTAATGGAGATCAGGAGAAAGGAAAAGGAGGCCAAGAAATGGCAGCTGGGGTATACACAGGAAGCTTCTGAACCAGCTGCCCAGGCTGGCCCTGCAGAAGGCCGTGGAGATTTTAAATCGGTATAGCTCAACCATTTGTTTGAAACACAAGCAACAACACAAATGACAGATGGTGCTGGAAGTAATGGGGGACCTACTGGCCCGAGGTCAAGTGACATGATACCTGCTATACGGGAGCTGGAAGCCTCTCTTGGTAGTGCTACGGATGCGTCGATGACGAATGCAGACTCGGTGCTAGGGAAACATGGAGTGGAGGAGACGTAGGTACAAGGAGATAAGCTTGACCTGAGCCTTTCTCTCAACTATGGTGGAACAAAGGGGGAGAATAAAAATGGCAAGACGATCAACACAGGTCATGGAGGGGAAAGGAAGAAAGAGCTGCTGCTAGGAGGGTCGGGAGGTATTATCAAGAAAAAAGGTGTAGCCGGAACAAGGACTACCGGTAAACTGACGAGGCCAAATGTGTGGTCTCGTCAGGGGCAATGAGTTGTCTGGGTTGGAATTGTCAGGATGCGGGTGGAGCCTCGACAATTCAGGAGCTGGTGTCGGTCTCCAAGTCTTTGCGTCCTAGGTTTATTTTCCTTTCTGAAACTAGGCAGAATAAAAATAAAGTGCGGCACCTTCTCTGCCGTTTAGGTCTTCATGGTTTTGCGGGTGTGAGTAGCGAGGGTCTTAGTGGGGGATTAGCCCTCTTTTGGCATGAGTCCTTGTACGTTGAGATCAAATCGATGAATAAAAACTATATTGATGCGTATATCAGGCTGTGTCCGGATGAACCTCTATGGCGGATAACATGTGTTTATGTGGAGCCTAGAGTGGAGAACAGATATAAATTCTGGGCTCAATTACAGGAGCTCAAACAGGAATCGGACCTTCCCTGGTTAGTTTTTGAGGATTTTAATGAAGCATTATGGCAATTTGAGCCTTTGTCTAGAGTACCAAGGGCTGAAAATCAAATGATAGCCTTTTGTGACACTCTTCAAATATGTGGGCTTGTTGACATTGGTTTTGCAGGATTACCTTACACTTGCTACTCCCAGATGGCTCGTGGAACATGCAACTACTGCACCGATGGTTCCTACCCATCGACATCCAACAGATAAAAAATATCAAGGCCTCAACTAGGAACGATGATGACTTCATCGCATGGAACCCGAATAGTAAAGGAGTATTTTCAGTTCGTAGCGCATATAGACTGGGTATGGAGGCGAGGAAGGGAGGAAGATAGAGCTACTACCAGCAGCCGCCCATATGGAGATAATGGTGAATGGAACCTGATCTGGCATAGCTGGGCTCTGCCAAAGGTAAAGACATTTTCTTGGAAACTGGCAAGAAATGGGCTAGCCACACAACTAAATATGAAAAGGAGGAAAATGACCGAAGATGGAACATGCCCTATTTGCGGCCAGGAAGATGAGGACACTTATCATGCTCTTATAACATGCCCGCATGCCCGTAGTCTCTAGAGTGGGATGAGAGAATGCTGGGAGTTACCAAAGGAGGGGGACATACTGCGTAATGGGACAGATTGGGTTTTGCCTCTCCTTGACAAACTTCAGGAAAAGCAACGATTACTGCTACTCATGTTGCTGTGGAGGAATTGGCATGTCCATAACGAACTCACTCACTCACGGGAAACCTGCTCCGCCGGTAGAGGTTTCACGACGCTTTCTTTGCAGCTATGTAGAAACCCTTATGGCTTTCAAACAATGCCCACAAGCAGACCATATTAAAGGCAAGCAAGTGATCACAATGGATAAGCGACGAACTCTGAAGAAACAAAAGGAGCAGATGCAGCGGTGGCGCCCTCCGGCAGTGGGAAGAATGAAGCTGAACGTCGATGGTAGCTTCATACAGAGACTCGGTACGGCAGGCACTGGGATGATCCTCAGGAACCATGAAGGCGTGGTGTGGTTTGCAGCCTGTAGATCCTTGCAGAATTGCGCATCGGCACTTAAAGCGGAAATTGCAGCATGTGAAGAAGGGCTAAAGCTGGCGCTCAACTGGATTGAGGCACCAATCGACATCGAGCTAGATTGTGCTAATGCAGTATCTATGATCGCATCTTCAGTGAGAGACGCCTTCCCCATGGTGCATATGATTACAAACATCAGGCAGAATCTTTTGAAAAGAGAATGCAGCATAAAGAAAATCGACCACAACCAATATGCAGCTAGTCATAGGTTAGCTAGCCTTGGTAGAGAGTTGGAAAAAACCCAATTCTGGATTAGGAATGGACCTCAAGAAATTCAGGATATTGTAACCGATGATTGTAACACTTCTATAAGTTAATGAATATTTTTTTGCAAAAAAAATAAAAAATAAAACAATGTGTTAAAAAGATTTGGATACAATAAATAAGGTTGGTGTTATTATCTGTTCCTCAGTTTCTTTGTACCAGCGAGACCTATTTCTCCTCTTCCATCGCAACGACACGAGCATGCTTACTAGTTCAGTCATAAGCGATAGAGTAATACTACTATATTGATCAAGGATTCTAATCTGAGTTTGTCCTTTTGTTTAGGGAACGGCGTGGCATTTGAGCTCTGCTATGATTTACTATGTAAGCCAGCCCGGCCCATATAGCTCTCGGACAGGCCCAGTTCATATCAACGCTGGGCCACAAATTGTTCATGACCATGCAGCCTTTAATAATTGTTTCGTTGGCAAACTCAGATTTTCTCACAAAAGATGCTAACGAAAAGATTTCCTCGCAAGAAAAAAACCCTATGTACTAGAGCCTAAACTCTGATAGTAATTGGTTGAAATTTCCCTAGAAAATGGCAATGGTTGACAACAATATTCACATGGAAGGCATTGCAACGTGAATTGTGTGGTTTGGAAAGCTAGGTCAACTCAAAACAGATGCCAAGGGGCGTCATCCCATCGCCCGTGGATCTAGGGATGGCACCCGAGGGTATGGGTACGGATGCCCCGTATTTGTACGCATCTCCTACCCGTACCGATATGTATCAATGGGTATAAGTTTTTTCTATATCAGTCTTTAATGGGCGTATACTAGTTTTAGAACATCTTCACTCGTCTACCCAGGAGGCTGATCCGGACGCCGAATTTTGATCCGAACGTCGAAAATCGACCCAGTCGCGTATCCAAAGACTTGTTTTCGGCCGGATTTCAGTCAGTTTTGGTCCGGACTACCCAGGACGAACCCAGGTTTCCGGGTACGCCCTGGGGACGTCGGACTCAGCGATTTCGGCGAAAAAAAACAAAGCGACGCGTGGACCCGCCGCGTCAGTGACGAAAGCCGAGTCGTCGTCATCCTCGGAACCACGCGGCGACCGCCGGGCAATAACTGCCCGTCGCGTCGGCCACGCTTTGCCGAATTACGGCACCACCGTCGCCGCCTCGGCTCCCGCGACGGACCGACGGTCACTAAGTTCCCCGTTTCCACTTTTCCCGCCCTCGCCGCTACACCCCTCCTGCCCTTGCCGCCAGCCTCGGCCTTTATAAGCCGTACACTTCGCCGGAGATCTTCGCACTCTCTCACATCTCCCCCGACCCACAAGCCCAACTCCGGCGAGCGCTCCCCTTCCCCCTTCTCTCACCATGGGCGAACGCTACCCCGGCGACGGCGCTGCGACGAACGGCTTCGGCCGGCGCACCCTCCAAACTTGGGAGGCGCGCATACTGTACGAGGCGGGGTACATGGCGCCGCCGGACACGTGTATGCCTCCGGGCTGGACGTTAAGCGCCGGCGGCATCCCAATCCCGCCGGGGCCGACGCCGGAGGAGCTGTCGTACGATGTACAGGAGTACATCGCCGGCATGGACAACCCCGCCAAAGCGGTGAGCGCCGACGACCTCCAGTACTGGGCGCACTTCTTCGAGGAGCGGCGCCAGCAGGAGCTCGCCCGCCACGAGGGACCGTCGGACGAGTCCCCATCGGCGCGCAAAAACTCGGCGGGACGCTGACGGTGGTGGAGCGCACCAGGGCGTACGCTCGCCGCCATGCTGAAACACATCAACCGCGGGAACACGCCGCGGCTCGGCTTCCCGCGCAACCCGACGCCGGCAGCCAGGGGTCAGCGTGCTCCGGCGAACTGGGCGCCGAGGAGGATGGCGAGCATGAGCTCGTCCTCCTCCGCTTCGGCGTCCCACTCTTCCGCCAGTGCGCCGCTTCGCACGTCGGCAGCCGTGAAGCGCGAGGCTGTCTCGCCGGCGCGCTCACCGCCGCGCACGCGCGCGCGGCATTGTCATCAACGAGCCGTCTGCGCCCACGCCGCCAAGAGGCCACCTACGCCTACGCCGCCCCATGGCGGAAGGCTCGGCGCCGGCCGAGGACGCCGCCTTGAAGATGACGCTGGAGCAGTCGCTCCGCGAAGCGCCGCCGCTTACGCCGACCCTGACGCCGACGATGCCGCTGGTCGAGCCCTCCTCGCCGGACATCCTCGAATGGTCCAGGAGGGACTGGGAGCAGGCGGAACGTCAGCGTATCCTCGGCCTGCAGCAGCAGGCCGAGGAGCAGGCCGCACGGCGTCGGGCGCTCTCTGGGCGTGAGCTCGCCTACCAAGGCGCCCCGCTCTACGTCCTGGACGACGACGACGAGGACGCAGGCCCGTCGTACCAGCCATAGAGGTACGGCGACCCTGACCAGGGCAGCTCCCGCAAGAACCAGCCGCCGAGCGACGACGACGACAGCGGCGAGGATGACGGCCGACCCCGGCTACACGTCGTTCAACGGCAACCTCGACATGTAGGACGGCGAGGAGAAGGCACCGACGACGGCCTTTTTAGTTTATTTATGTACTAGTTTCGTTTAAATTTGATGTAATCCGTCTATATTCGCCCAAGTTAATGAAAATCGTCTGAATTAGCCGAACTTGGGGACTCGGTCTGGGTACGCGGGTGAGAGAATGGGCGTATCCAGACCGAAAACAAGTTCAGTCCGGCCGAAAAACAGACCGAATTTCGCCCTGGGCTCGGCCAACGAGTGAAGATGCTCTTACAACGAAAGTTCATAGGCGTACTATGAACCTTGAAGCGCAGTTCACATGAACCAGGAAAAGGAAAGTGTGCAGCTGATGGATCCTTCGGATCAAAATGGAGACGCGGGAGCTGGAATGATCGTACGTGATCACAATGGCGAGATTCCTCCGTCTTCATGTCGACAACTCATGTCTTGCAAGGATCCTCTATGTGCTGAACTTTCTGCTGTCACGGAACGTCTTTCTTTGACTCTACACTAGTGGAACAAACTTCTTACCATCAAAACGGACTGTTTGGAGATAGTAAGCCTACTCAATAAAAAGGAGATATATCGTTGCCTATGCACTATTAAAGAAATTTAAAGCTGAAGGTTCGTTAGTCTTGTATTACTCATATTACGTGACATTATATTACTACATAGTAGTCACTTTTTAGCAAATTATACTAGAACTAGCTCGTGAACGGTAGTGTGGCTCGCCTTGGCCTAGCGAAATTACTGAGCACATGCCATAGTGAAATTGTAGTTCCTGATATTTTTGAGTAATACAAGCTCATTTGAAAAAAAGAATGATCCAAAGTCTTTCGCATGCAACGGAAGAGGACACGAGAACACAAAGGGCAAGAACATCTTCACTCGCCTACCCAGTAGGCCGATCCAGACGCTGAAATTACATTCGGACGCTGAAAATCGGCCCAGTCGCGTATCCAGGGACTTGTTTTCGTCCGGATTTCGACGTGTTTTGGTCCGGCCTACCCAGGCCGAACCCAGGTTTCCGGGTACGTCCTGAGGACGCCGGACGCCGCAAAAAAAGGCGTGGGCCAGCTCTGTCGGCGAGACAGTCTTATTCCCACTCACTCCACTCGCCCAGGCTGCGGCGAAGAGCTCAGTCGCCATGACTTCGCCGGCGGAGCTCCCCCGCGCCGAGACATGCTCACGTCTCTAGATACGCTCGCCGTAGTTGCGACCCACCTCCACGCCTTCTCCGCCGCCACTTTTCGCCGCACGAGCTTCGTCGTAGCACTGCTTCGCTGCGTGCTCCTACCACCACGCCCGCCAAGTGTTCGGCATTTGGCGGATTTGGCCATGGACTCCGAAGACGACGAGATGCTCGCCGTTGACTCCGACGAGGACGAGATACTCGCCATGGAATTCGACGACGAGGAGATGCTCGCCGTACTCCTGGAGGAGGAGAGCGTCGAGGCCGCCGAAGATGAGGAGCACTTGCAGATCCTCGCATCGCTCGCCCAGCTCTACATGCAGATGGTGAAGCCGAAGCGCGGTGGTTCGGCGCCAGGTCACCGGAAGTGCAAGGCGAGACAAAGGATAGAGGGGTACTGCATGTTGTACGCCAACTACTTCGCCGACCAGCCACTCCATGGAGAGGACGTGTTTCGCCGCCGTTTCAGGATGAGCCAGAAGCTCTTCCTCATGATCGTGCATGCCATCCGGGAGTTCGATCCCTATTTCCTTTGCAAGAAGGACTGCACCGGCTTGGTTGGGTTTTTCTCGCTTCAGAAGTGCACCGTGGCGATGAGGTTGCTTGCATATGGAGCGACGGCTGACAGTGCCGATGACTATCTCCGCATCCCCGAGTCCACCGCCATTGATTGCTTGAACAGGTTCTGCAGGGCAGTGATTGCAGTGTTCGGGGAATAGTACTTGAGATCACCCACTGTTGAAGACACTGCTCGGATCCTCGCAGTCAATAAAAGTAGAGGATTTCCTGGTATGCTTAGAAGCATAGATTGCATGCATTGGGAGTGGAAGAATTGTCCATTTGAATGGCAAGGAATGTACAAATGCCACAAATGAGGTTGCACTGTGATACTTGAGGCAGTTGCTACACATGATCTTTGTATATGACACTCCTTCTTTGGCATGGAAGGATCAAACAACGACATCAACGTCCTCAACTAATCAACTGTCTTTTCCAAGCTTGTTGAGGGTCATGCTCCCCCTATGGAATTTGAGATCAGTGGACACAAGTACAACAAGGGATACTATCTAGCAGATGACATCTATCCAAGATGACCAACATTTGTGAAGACTATCTCAAGCCCAATGCTCCCCAAGCATTCTCACTTTGCCAAGGAACAGGAAGCTTGCAGGAAGAACGTGGAGCGTGCATTTGGTGTGCTCCAACAGAGATTTGCAGTTGTCCGATTCCCTGCTATGACCTGGTCGAAAGATCAGATATGGGAAGTGATGAACTGTTGTGTGACCTTGCACAACATGATCATTGAGGATGAGAGGAAGGATCCAGTGAGTTTGCTCGAGGAGGACGAGCCATACTACAGACAGGGTCCTCTTGCCAAGCCTGATCATCAGGTACCTCCAACCTGGGCTGCATTCATCGCAATGCGTCAGGAGATCCGAGATCCGGCGATGCAACAACAGCTGCAAGATGATCTTGTTGAGCACCTATGGATATGCAGGGACAACACGTCGTAGATGCCCAACGTGAACTAGGCCGAACTTGGCCGAATATGTTGTATTTTCACTTCTGGCCAAACTATGTTCAAAATTTTGCCGAACTTAGCCGAAATATGTTGTACTTTCACTGCAGGCCGAACTATGTTTACATTTACGTCGAACTTTGTTTAAATTTCGCCGAACTTTGGACGTAATTTGTTCTGTATTCATTATATGTCGAACTATGCCGAAATCTAGACGAACTTGAGCCGAATTTGAGCGAAAACGGGCGATCCGAAAACTCGGGCTGGATACGCGAGTGAAAAACTGGGCGTACAGGCCGAAAACTTGCGCCGTCCGGCCAAATTTTGGTCCGAATTTCGACATAATTCGCCCGATGAGTAGATGCTCTAACATGACACATGCAGCTCCCACCACCCACACACGCGGACTCGCCGATCGACTCGAAACAATCCAGCGTCGATCACGAAAGCTCCTGCCGAATCCAGTCGCCAACCGGGGACAGACGCCACGCGACGGGGCGATGAAAAAGATACAGTACTCCATAATCAAATGGCCAACACGTGCTCCAGATCCGGCGAACTGATGGCATCTCGTACGAGCGCGACCGTACCATATGCCGTGCTCCGACGAGCACGAGGCGACGAACGCCCCTCTCTCTCCCTCTCCGGTCCCGTGGCCGTGCGGCGTCGTCTTCCAAGCACCCAACGATGGAACCTTTTTCTTCCTTGAAAGCAACAATGGAACTGGACCAAACCCAGCGAGCGAGGGACTCTGCTGCCGGACGGACTGCAGGAGGACTAGTCAACCGCTTCAGCTGACACTGCCAGGCCGGCCCCACCTCGGTAGCCCTTGGCCTCACTAGACGAGCAGAGTCAATCCAACCGCGCACTGGCTGTCGCTGACGGCACTACCCGGCAAATTGCTACCCGGGGGCTATTCGGTCATTCCGCCGCCGCTACTGGCCGTCGTCGTGGTTCCGCCCCCAACCCCACGGCCGCGGCGCCAGCACTCACCAGTCACCACTTCACCACCACCGTGCCACCGCGCCCAGCTCGCAGCGATCTCACCGTCTCCCGCCCTTTTTAAACTAGTGAATCTCCCCAGTTCCGATCCACCACCGCTGCCGTGCTTCTCCTACCTCCTCCCCCGCCCCCGCATGGGCAGCAAAACCCTAGCGGTAGCCGCACCAACCGGTTGGTGCCGCTTGCCGTAGCGCGCAGATCCCGCCCCGCGCCGACCGGACACGGATCCAATGGAGATCGCCGTCGGCGTCTCCTCCCCGCGCGCCTCCGTCGCCTCCTCCGCCGCCGCCGCGGCTGCAGCAGCCGGCGTGCCGGCGGTGCTGTCCTCCCCGCGCGCCACGCTAAGCCGGGGAGGAGGAGGAGGGGCGCACCAGTTCCATCACCGGCGGTGGGTGCCGGCGATCTCGCCGCCCTACAGGGCGTACCTGGTCGCGCTCTGGCTCGTCGGCTTCGTGCTCGTCTTCCTCTCGCAGAACACCTCCGTGGGCCGCGTGCGCCTCTACAACCGCCCGCCCATGCCCAAGCGCGCGCCGTCCGCTGTCGGAGCCATGGGGCAGTGGGTGGCCTCGCCGCCGCTCTATGATCTGAGGGAGTTTGGGGGCGTCGGGGACGGCCGGACGCTCAACACGGCGGCCTTCGAGGCAGCAGTCGCGGCGATATCGGAGAGGGGAGGTGGGAGGCTCACGGTGCCTGCGGGGCGGTGGCTCACCGCGCCGTTTAACCTCACCAGCCGCATGACGCTCTTCCTTGCTGCGGGCGCTGAGATCCTTGGGATACAGGTGAGGCATTTCAGCCGCACTCTCCATCAGCTTGCTTAACTTCTGACAAGGTTGTGTGGCGGGTGGCGCACAAGTGTAGCTGTGCTATAGTTAAACTATTTGAATTATTCAAAACATCCATTGATGTGTCACTGTAAATGCTATGTAGTTTAGCGAAATAGTAGTAAAGTTTATAAGATCTTGGTCATTAATTGGTAACTGAGGAAAATATTTCCCCAAGTAACTGTATCTGGTATGTATGGGGTGGATGGATATTTCATTACAGAAATGGTTCTTTCCCCACTGCTGGATTTGGATGTATCCAAGTATGTTGTCAAATGTGTTCGTACTGTGTTACCGGTCTGGAGTTTCCCAAAATGGTCAACCTAATAAACGTTAGACTTTGAGTCTAGGACAAGTGTGTTTGGTGTACATCTATTGTATCCAAGTATGCTGTCAGTTTCAGGACTTTTTTTAGGCCCATTGTTCAGGGTGAGCTAAACTTAATGACTGTCTCTGCTTACCTTTTGCCCCTCCTTTTTCCCATAAAGGAATTAGAATGACATCCTTTTGTTTCAGCCTTAGGTAAAGTCAGACTAGAATGTTCTTACATGTCGTTTGACTGTCACTTTCTACAGTAGTATGGTGCATTTTCTTCCAATGAGAGAAAATTGACAGCTTGTTGCGTTACGTACATGTAAGGATGAAAGATACTGGCCATTGATGTCTCCACTACCATCATATGGATATGGAAGAGAGCACAAGGGGCCTCGATATGGGAGCCTTATACATGGTCAAGACCTGAAGGATGTGATTATAACTGGTATGTAATATTGTATGTTTCCTTTTGGTGTGAATTATAGTGTAAACTTTGTGTTTTCATATATCTTAGTTCATAGTTGGTACTTTGAACTTTGTGGTCACATTATGAAATGGAAGCAATGAAAAGCATATTGTTGTCTCATAATATATTCTGTGTGGGCTATAACTTTAAGTTGTAATGCCTGTCCTGTGGTTTATCATTTGAATGTGGCAACACAACCAATATGATCTAATGCCCTAATTGATAAAAGTAGAAATATAAGTGAAAATACAAAAATCAAGTATCATAATTTTTGATCACTTATCTTGTCAATCGCCATAGATCCCACTGTGGACATGGGTAAAGAAAAGGAGGATTGATGGAAGTGTGCAGGACTGGAAGTGTGTAGGCCCATCCTATATTATAAACCTCCTCTTAAGCATTTTGAATATAAGACAAACATATTTTGTTGCTTATTCATGTGAATATATCATGGGTGTGACGGTGTGTACGGTGTACCTATGATTGTAATAGGGCTAATCTAATCGCTAAACATCACATGACTTCATTCTCAAGATAAATGATTTATTGGCAGTCTATTCCTGCTATTAATATTCTTTGTAGCAGTTTTTTTGCCCTGAAATTGATCACAATTTTCGTCAGCTGAGATTCATCATGTATAATAGGTCATAATGGCACCATAAATGGGCAAGGCCAAAGTTGGTGGATCAAATTTCGCAGAAAGCTCCTCAATCACACGAGAGGCCCTCTTGTTCAGCTCATGCGGTCAAGTAACATTATTATTTCTAACATCACTCTACGCGATTCTCCCTTCTGGACACTTCATGTATATGACTGCAAGAATGTTACTATCTCGGAAACTACCGTCCTGGCTCCAATTAATGGGGCTCCAAACACAGATGGAATAAATCCAGGTCATTTCCCAACTTCTTGCATTTTACTATGTTTTTAGAGCTTTCATTCAGTTCAGCCATTATGGTTAGGCAATAGAACCCCTACAACCATGTACTTCCATGTTAGTGTTCAACTCTTATGATATCATTAGGACCATTTGATGCTCCACTTAGAATTCTCAGTTGTTCTCATTACTTATGCAGATTCTTGCACGGATGTGATGATTACGAATTGCTATATTTCTGTTGGTGATGACGGGATAGCTATAAAGAGTGGTTGGGATCAATATGGAATTGCTTATGGGCGTCCATCTACTAACATCACTATTCGCGATGTTACAGTTCGCTCCATGGTGAGGTGAGTCTTTTTTCTGGTTCAGTGTTATAGGTTTGCCTATCATGTTTCAAGTAGGCATTGTTGGATGGACGGACACTCATTCTCTAGATTCGAGAATGTAAAATCCTTCCTGTAGTATATGTAGAACTTTTAACCTACTTAGTTTTATATTTCTTAAAGATGTACCATGCTGGTTGTTTAATGTTATTTTTATCTAATGCTAATTTTTATGCTTGTCAGTAGGTCTTTTATCTATTAAGCTTGCAGCGAATAAACTAGTGTGTGTGTATTGGTTTGTTATAATAATGAAACAGACTACCTGTACAGCACAACAATCCGTTAAGTGAATCAGAAAGTTAATATCGAAACTAGCAGCTTTTCATGTACAGCGAGTAATTCTGAAATCAGTCAATGCTATTAGTCAAAGTTTGTCAGAGCAATTTGATTGTATGTTTAATATCTTTTCCATTCTGTGGGCAGTGCTGGTGTTTCTATAGGAAGTGAGATGTCTGGTGGTGTTTCAAACGTTTTGGTAGAGAATGTCCACATTTGGAGTTCACGGCGAGGTGTGAGGATAAAGACTGCACCTGGAAGAGGGGCCTATGTAAGCAACATCGTGTACCGAAACATAACCCTCGAAAACGTCCGTGTTGGTATTGTGATAAAGACCGACTATAACGAGCACCCAGATGAAGCCTTCGACCCCAAGGCTGTTCCCATTGTGGGCAACATCTCCTATACGTCAATCCATGGGCAAAGGGTGCGTGTACCAGTCAGGATACAAGGGAGCGCAGAGATCCCAGTGAGCAATGTTACTTTCCATGATATGTCAGTCGGTATACTTGACAAGAAGCACCATGTTTTCCAGTGCTCCTTCGTCCAGGGGCAGGTCATCGGCTATGTTTTCCCCGTGCCGTGCAAGAACCTGGACCTGTATAACGAGCGGCGGGAGATGGTTAAACAATCGACACTACAGAACATCTCTGATATCGACTACAGTTTCTGACAAAGGACGTTCGTCTCACTGTAAAATATTTGCTTTAGGAGTATCCGGTGATCAAGTTTAGTCTTGTTTCACCGCAACCACAGCCAATTTTGTTTGTAGCTGTTACACCTCGTTATCAGGCATGTATATTTATGAGGCCCCACAGACTTGTCTATACTTTGTCATAGTAGAATGATCCTTGTGTTTTCACATTTCAGCTCTGCACACTAATTCAACAAAGTTGAGACTTTACAGTTCACTAACAGCTATATTAACACTTAGCTTATTATACTACTGTATTTGGAATTATCCGTTGTCACCTGTGCTACTCCTTTCCATCTTTAATATTGCTTGTAATAATAAATAATATATATATATATTATGGGACGGAGGGAGTGGTTGTAAAGGATCATTTTAGTTTGATTCACAGTGCTGAGTCTGTCAAAGCTTGCTGAAGAGAACGGAAGATAAATCTATACAGGCAAGTGTCCACGTGAGAAGTGGCCGGAGGAAATGTTGTTATCGGTGGATAACAAAGTGTGTGATAGAATTATGATGATCATTTGGAGGAGGAAATGTTGTTATCGGTGGATAACAAAGTGTGTGACAAAATTATGATGATCATTTGGAGGATTTGGTATGTTCGGAATGAAATCACACACGACAAACCGATGCCCGCTATTGAGGGATCAAGACGATTCCTATGCAGTTACCTGAAATCATTACAAAATAAGCAGAAGCATTCGGTGGAGGAAATGACTAAGGAGAAGATACCATTATGTGCCCAACCATCGGTTGAACTAAGGGGTTTATGTGTCATAGCTGACGTTGCCAACTTCTGGACAAGGCCCCCTGATGGTGTTGTTAAGCTAAATACGGATGGTTCATTCATGCAGAAAGATGGCACTGCTGGAGCGGGGATGATACTACGACGACATGACGGCTCTATTATTTTGACGTCGTGCAGGTCTCTCCGTAAGTGTGGGTCAGCTCTTGAGGCAAAATTACTGGCGTTCATGGAAGGAACTGCTTTAGCGATGGGGTGGTGCCAGGAAGAAATATTAATTGAGACTAATTGAGACTGACAACTCCTTGCTTGTAAGCATGTTAAAGAATAGGGAGAAGGACCGATCTTCTTTTGGGCATCTTATCATGGAAGCGAGAGAGCTCCTTTCGAATATGATTGCTGGGATTACCAAAGTTCTCAGGTCGTAGAATATTTCTAATGATTTGTTAGCAAAATTTGGTAGATTGAATGACCGTGCTGCTGTATGGTTAGGGTCAAGGCTAGAGAATATTCTGGATTCCCTCATTAGGGATTGTAACACCACTCTTATTGCTTAATACAATCCCTTCCCCCTAAGAAAAAAATGTCTTTGGCCCTTGGGAATCAAACTTTGTTTAGAAAGAGTCCCTTTGTGAAATTGTGGGTAGCTAATTTCTGTTTTCGTATCTTCCAAACTATCGGGAAAAAAGGGAAAATATATTCTCAGACCGGTTGCTATTTGTCCAAAACTGTCAGGAAGTATGAACACGCGCAGTCAGTTAGTTTAGAATCAAACCAAAAATTTAAAATGTCTTGTAGAGCAAACCGTTTGTCCAATTTATGATCTGTTTTCACCGTTGAACTAGTCGCGACGAGATCTTCAAAACTAAATCCCATGTTGATATGTTTCAAGGAAAAAAATTCAGAGCAAAAAGTTATCCACCCTAAACACATGAATTATCCATGTCATAATATGTAAGTTATCAACCCACTAACACATAAGTTACCCACCATATAAACATATTGGTAGAGGTGTTCTCGCATACATATTGAGCAAGTTTAATTGAAACATCATAACCTAATTATGAGACTTTAATGTCATTAATGCGTTAACGTCGACGCGATTAAGGCTCGGTAACCTAACAACCTTCAAGGCTTTGTCACCCGTATTTCACGGTACCGGTGACGGAAGACAAAGTCGAGTCGCTAGATTACTGGTTGCATGGTGGATAAACATAAGATCACATTTATTTATATCGTATGCAAAATAAGATTAGATTTAGTTTCTTTAAAAAAATATGCTTGATGTTTGACACGTTAGTCTTTCGAGGTTGATTACTTCGTATGTTGTGAGAGTTGCGACTGGCGACGAGGCCGAACCGTTAGAATAACTTTTTATATTCTATCTGTAGATAAAATTTTATAGTGATGGATAACTTACATGTTATTTGATGGGTAACTTACATGCTAAAGCCTGAATAACTCTCGTGTTACTGATGGATAACTTGTGGATAAACAGAAAAAGTTTCTCATCCTGAGCATGTGATTTGTGGATAAATTTTATAGTAATATATAACTTATATGTTATTGGCTGGATAACTTATATGCTGAAGTCCGGATAACTTACGTGTTATGGATGAATAACTTTTGATCCAAAAAAATTATCAGAACATACTAACATGAGATCTAGTTTTAAAGATCTCGTCACGACTAGCCTAACAGTGAAAACGGATCTTAATTCAGACAAACGGTTTGACCTAGAAAACATTTTGAAATTTCGTTTTTAAATTAAGTTAACTAATTAGAAATTTTGTCTTTTAATGACATGCATGCAATTGCTAGACTCGGACATCCGACAGATTCTAACATTTTCAGACCGGTCGCAACTTCCGGAAAAAATAAGTCAAGTTCATCGAGTGTCTCCGATGAGAAGAAGGCTGTCAGCAACATAACGGGCCTCCAGGCTAGAAGCCCACGACCCAGTTTGTACGATCGCAGCTGGCACACTTGGCGTCCCGCCATTGGCTGGCGATCCATGAGCGCCGCGCCCTCTCCCTCCCTATCCTGAACTCCGAACAGATAACTCGCTGGCGAGTGCACTGCAACTCCCGCTCGTCTCCCCCACCCTTCCATCCATGGCGACTCCTCTGCCCACCGGCTCATTCGCGGCCTGCAGCCTCCAACCAAGGTAACCAGCGACACTCTGGTTAATCTGCGTCAAAACATCTGGGTTTCTTGCTAGGAGTACGAAATTTTGCTGAACCGACTGTACGTTCCGGTCGAGCTAGGATCCCGGCTTTGCAACTGCATGCCCCGAAGCCGAATGCCGTCGCCGCCGCGTGCGCTCCCGTCCGGCGGGGCAGCGGCCATCGTGCCGGCGCGACTAAGAGCAGCCTGTCCACTGTGTGCGAGCCGCTGGGGCCCGACAGGCCCGTCTGGTTCCCCGGGAAAGCCCCTCCCCCGTGGCTCGACGGCAGGTAAACATGTAGATCAGCTTGTACTACCATAACTGTACCGATTTCAAACCATATTAGTAGTACTTGAAATAGACCGAGTTCCATTGCATCTCTGACATGCTCGTGTTGCCATGCGTTTTCCTTCAGTCTTCCTGGAGACTTCGGATTCGATCCTCTTGGACTAGGTAATTTCGTATTATTAACTGCTGTGCTGTTGTGCTGAACAATCTCTTCAGTTCATTCTAGTAGTTAGGGAAGCTGTTTGGTTCATTTAATTTTTCTGCTGATACATAAACATGCATGCAGGGTCGGACGAGGAGAGCCTGCGGTGGTTCGCGCAGGCGGAGCTGATGCACAGCCGGTGGGCGATGCTGGCGGTGGCCGGGATCCTGATCCCGGAGGTGCTGCAGAAGTGGGGCTTCATGGAGGAGTTCTCCTGGTACACGGCCGGCGAGCGGGAGTACTTCGCGGACCCCGTGACGCTCTTCGTGGCCCAGATGGCGCTCATGGGGTGGGTGGAGGGCCGGCGGTGGATGGACTACCTCAACCCGGGCTCCGTCAGCATCGAGCCGCGGCTCCCGAACCGCAAGAACCCGACCCCAGACGTCGGGTACCCGGGCGGGCTGTGGTTCGACTGGGGCAACTGGGGCCGCGGCTCGCCGGAGCCCGTCATGGTGCTCCGCACCAAGGAGATCAAGAACGGACGCCTCGCCATGCTCGCCTTCGTCGGATTCTGGTTCCAGGCCGTCTACACCGGACAGGGACCCCTCGACAACCTCTCCGCGCACCTCGCCGACCCCGGACACTGCAACATCTTCTCGGTACGTTGCTTCTCCGATGAGTTCTTGCTCGTGCGTAACATAGATATATATGTCAAATATGACGTGGTTGGCTTTGATTTGATCCTGCAGGCATTCACGTCGCACTGATCGCCTCGGAGACTGAAGCACGGTGTTGCTTAAAAGGAGATTTTGTGTTCCGGACTTGATAGTAGTGGCATCTAGCTATTGGAATGTGAATATTATTACAGCTGCGCGCGCCCAAAGAGGGATTGAAATGGGAGATGCTTACTACTGCATGCATGTAGTTCTTGATCAACAGAAAAATTAAATACAGCAAGGGATATATGTCAAATATGACGTGGTTGGCTTTGATCTTGCAGGCATTCACGTCCCACTGATCGCCTCAGAGACTGAAGCACGGTGTTGCTTAAACACAAGTTTTGTGTTCCGGACTTAATAGTGTCATCTAGCTCTTCGAATGTGAATATTACAGCTGCGCCCAAAGAGGTGTTGAAATGGGCAAGATGCACTACCCTGTACAATTAAATATAAGTGAGAATTCTAGTACTACCTTCATTCCGGTTTATAAGGTAAATACGTAGTTTAAGAAAATAGTTTGACTAAAAATTTGGTCAATAAAATATAAACTATGTTTAACAAAAATTATATCATTAGATTCATATTTAAAATAGGCTTTCAATGGTATAATTTTTATGACATATGATTCATATATTGTTGATTAAATTTATAGTTAAACTATTTTTTTAAAATACGTATTAGCACTATAATCCGAAATGAAGGGAGTATAACTGCACTTCTCCAAGGCCACCAAAAACGCCCCACCTGCCCATTTTGGTCTATGTCCGTTTGCCCCATTTTCCCAAAAATTTGTGAGACGTTGGTCCAGAATGTCCGGTGTCCATGTCCATGTCAGCAACCTAACAGGTATGGCCCCACTTGACAGCCAAACAAGGCCATTTTTTCCACCGACCCTCTTTCTTCCCTGCCCTGATTCCTCTCCCCCCCATGGAAGTGCACGCCGCCATCCACATATCCACCACATTATTCTACGGTGCGAGCAAGGTCAAGCGGAAGAAGGAAGTTGCCGCCATCGCCCTAGCAAATCCCACACCGCCATGGGAAGCCGAGCAAGCTAGCGCCCCCCAGTTCTCACGCGCTGGCCACAAGCCTGCAACTCCCCTTCGGAGAAGTTTCGGCAGTGCTTCAAGATGGACAAACATGTGTTCATGAGTCTTGTGGAGGGTGTCACGGGCTATGATTACTGCTTCAAACTGAAGAAAGATTGCATTGGGCCTATTGGGTTTTGTTCTTCAGAATTGCATTTCTCTATCTTGATGCTTTCATATGGAGTTGCTATTGATAAGATTGATGAGTAGATTCGCATGGGCGAGTCCTTCATGCCATGTGTTGGTTTTGTGTAGCGGTGCTAAAGGTGTTTAGAAAGGAATGCTTGCGACAACCAAATTCCTAGGACACAACCTGGCTCTTGACTACTGGAAACGCAAGAGGCTTTCCTGGGATGCTTGACTACATCGATTGCATTATAAGAATAGAAGGACTGATCATTCTGTTGTTAAGGTAAATACAAAGGTCATTTTAACATACTAGAAGTTGTAGCATCACAAGACTTCTGGATTCAACACACTTTTTTCGGCATGGTAGATTCTCACATTTACATCAACATGCCACACCGCTCTTTGGTATTTGCAAAACTTGTTGAAGGAAACACTCCGGAGGGGTGTAGCTTTGAGGTCAAGAGTCACCACTATGACAAGGGATACCACCTAGAAGATGATATCTATCCTCGGTGGGCGATATTTGTGAAGAGGATGCGCAACCCCCAAGTTAACAAGAGATCTCCCTCTACACAAGAACATGAGAGTGCGAGGAAGAATTTGGAACGATTGTGTGGGCTCCAAGAGCGTTGGGCTATTTTTGCCACTCCGTAAAAATGCGACTATCGAGGGTATACGGGGCCACACATACCACTATGGAATACAGATGGGCATCCCCATCCTGCCCACGAAGGACAAGGCCCAAGAGCACATCAAGGGAGACCATCGACCTATGTGGTCCGTGGCAATCGGACTCCTAGATAAATACAAGACCAACTCAGATAATGTGAAGGAAGGAGATCTACTAAGCATGGAGCACACGACAAGGAAACCTGCTCCTACACCAATACGAATAACCCAAAGGCCACCTATATAAAGATGACAAGGTATACAAGATCTCTTGAGGACAACTTCATCCACACCCAAGCGACCATGAACAAGAGTTAGTGTCTAAAACGATCTATGGTTTTTATGCCCTAGTTCATCCACCATAGCCTCGTCTAGATCATCATATAAATCTCGCCGATTCCTCTCTATGAATTGTAGTCCTCTATATCATCATATAATACAAGAGCAAGGTAGGAGTAGGACTTCTACCCGTTGTCGGGGGGTTAAGACCTAGGTTATCGGTGTGCTCACAAGTGTCAATCATTACATGTTGTTCTGAGCACCATACTGATCAAATAAGCGTACTCTCGAACGATTGCCGATGGACCCCGATTTCAATTCCTCGACATGGAGAAAGATCAACTACGTGAGATCATGACTGCTTGTGTGTCATCATGCACAAAAAAATTGTGGAGGATGAGCGAGTGTACGATCTTGATTGGAACTTAATTGGACCTCTAGTCGATCTGGAACATGTACAAGCGAGTTCAAGATTTCCTTAAAATGCATCAGCAAATTCATGACCGTGGTGTTCGGGCACGTACGCCACTGAGTTATCCATGGCGCACGAATAGACAATACGCTGCTGACGCCAGGACTATCCGCGGCGCACCACAGCGTGCGCCACTAATAAAATCGTAATATATGTGGCGCATGCCCCATGCACCACTGACCATATTTTCTGTGCGCCATTGGTAGCACTTTTCCTACTAGTGTCATCATCTACTCTAAGATGATATGATTGAGCACATGTTCATTCATTAAGAAAACAAATAGTTTCATGTTCACTGTGGTGGACAATTTATGTATTTTAAAGATTATCCAGAATTGTATTCTTATTATATTTGAATTGTTGTCTGAGCTATGGTTATTTGAAAGTTAAAATTATTATGAAATTAATTTTCCTGTCAAAATTTATCTTCCAATTGATTTTTGTCATCAAGTATGTCAAATTTTGAAGAAAAATGAGAAATTGGACCAAACAGACATGCCTTCTACGTATCTTCAAAGTTGTACACACACACAAAAAAAAAAAAACCATGTCCCTGAAAAAAAAAACTTGACTTTGCCTTTTAACATTTGTCTTTCTTTTCACAGATTTGATAACAATGCAAATTTGGTCGTACATATTACATGTTAATTTTTGTTTTAGAGACACGATTGCGGTGGACCTGGGGTAGCAAGAAGGAATTTTCGTAATCTGTCTCCTTTTTTAATCCTTGACATGTATTTCTGTCCTTAGCAGGCACCAGCACAGCAAAAAATTCGCCCGACCCCTGCTACAGTACCAACCAAAAAATTCGCCTGCCCCGGGTCGCGCCTTCCCCGTTCTCGCCGGCGCCGCCGGTTGGGAATGGCGGAGGCTCGACGCCGGTGGCCCCTCTGTATATAGTAGGTTAGTGGTGTGGCTTTTTGCCAGTCGTTGGCTTTATGCCAGGAGGTCGGCGACGGGATCTTGGGGCCAGATCCGTCGCGGGAGGTCGTTCTTCTTCCTGTTCGCCGGCGCGGTGGCGTTGGCGTGCTGGAGGGTCTGCCTCACCTCGAATAAGGCCTGGCTGCAGCGGTGGGGGATGGTGCGGGCTGAGCCCCTCTCTTCGTCTGGCTATGGTGGCTGGGGCGATCTGGGATGCGACAGTCAGCAACTTCCCAATCTCTGTGGCTCTGTTCCCCTCCCTCCTGGTGGTGTCTCGTCCGCTCTCCCTCCTCCGGCCGGCCGTGGTGGCGAGGGGAAGATGGGCCGTAGCAGGGCGGTGACCATGGGCGGGGATGGGGGGTTCGGATTCTGCCTCCAGACGCAGTGGCGCGGCGTTTGGAGACCGTGGTGGGTGGCTCCAGGTGCGCTTCAAAGGTTGAAGACGTCGCGGATGCAACTCCAAGCGAATCCGCCAGATAAACACGCTCTGGGTGCTCGAGTCAGTTTGGTTGTTGGCTGCCTCTTCCTGTCTCTCTTGGCCGGCCGTGGCGGCGGGGGAGGGGATGGTGGTGGCAGCGAGCGACAAGCGTGGTTCGAGTGCTCTGGGGAGTTTCGGCTGCTCCCCTCCGGGCGTAATCTTCCTTGCTACTCCGACATCCTTCACCCGGCTCCGTCCACCCGTGGCAGGAGTGGGTTCCTGGAGTGCGGGCTGCTCGTCATCGACGGAGTTTGCAAGGATTATTGCGTCGGGGTCTGCCGGAGACAGGAAGCGACATCGGCGAGCATTACCTTTGCGGCTGTGTGCCGCAGGAAAAAGCCGGTGAGCTCCGGCACTTGTTCAACCTCCATCGGAGGCCCTTTTCCTGGTCAGCGGCCGCGTCCAACGTCAACACTGAAGCAAGTGGTTCCGTCCCCATGATGGTGTTCGGCGGCGGTTCAGCTGATCTCCGGCTCGGCAGAGGAGATAGGGATGGACCTGGTTTGGATTTCTTATCTTTTAGCGGGGTCTTATCCACATAAAAGGGGGACCTATGTTTTATTTTCCTCTTCTTATGGGGTCTTCTGCATTATTGTACACCTCCTATGTTTGTGATCAATACAACGCTTCCAGGCCCTTCGGGGCTCCCCGTTCAAAAAAAAATGTATTTCTGTCCTTGGACAGTGTAACTACCTCGGTGAATTACGCTCCTAGTTACAAGCCTGGATGAGCGGAAATGGTTGAAATAGTACGGTGGGGCCCAAATGCCACTCACAGGTAGACCTTTCGGCCGTCCCAACCATTTCCAAACATCGGGACAAGAACGGGCGGCGTAATCGGCAGGCGAAGGGATCAACTACATACACAAATGAGTATGTATGCAAGCCACCATACAACAGTACATCAGAGCCATTCCATCTAAAAAGAAAGGAAATATAGCAACGCCATACGGCAAGATTCAAATGTTCTAGATAGATATAATAGTTTAGGATATCTCCTCATACATCAAACATCAGAGTATCAGGCGGAAGCGGCAAACAAGATCCGAGTACGGATAAGAAGCAAATCGGCATAAGATGCCCCATAAATAAACACATCCCGCCCACAGATCTCACGGATCCCCGTTCCCGGAATCTCTACACCGAACGATCGTTGCCCACATCGTCCGTCTCCTCCACCCAGTATCCATCTCGCGAGTGTACCTATTCATCTGAATCAAATAATTTATCGTGTGAGACCCTAGGGGTACTCAGCAAGTCTTTATGCCTCTAAAGGGGACACAACCTGGGGTGACGCAATTGCAGCAAAAGATAAACCCTAACAGTTCTATAGAAACTCGCTAACCATCCGCCTAACCAAAGATAGACGGATGTCCGTGAATTAATAACAACAGTTATAACGGTAATATTAACAGATCCATCCTCCTTCTCGCTTACCAACGAGGAAGCGGACGAACAACCCCCCATCCGTTGGCAGTTTTATTATCCATTCCATGGGTGTTGCACTATTTACTAGTCAGTTACTTAGTCAAATTAAAAGCGGTACTTTAGTTATGCTTGTCTATGATCGAGAAACTGTGCTCCAAGTCGTCCATAACCGCGGACACGGCTTTCAGAAAGTTTTACCCTGCAGGGGTGCACAAATAGCAACACACACTCGATCAACCTCGGAAAAACCAAATCAAAACCCAACGAGGCTTTCACGACAAAGCAATCACATGATTTAGAAATATTTCTGGGGGCCACCCCATTGAGTACACCCGCAACGAAACTGGCCGGCTCCGAGACGGACTCAAGGTTTGGGTGGACGGCTGTAAACGACTGGGAACCCGAAAATGTGACTGGGCTTGTCGATACCGCGGAATTGTGTCCCGATCCTAAACAGTACAGGTGCTCCTCGCACAATCGTAAATCAAGCAGTAAAGCATGGCATAAGTACAGGATAGTAAATAAAACCTCAAACTAGTTTGTGACCCCAAGAAATAAGAATGAATCAAGCTCTGGCTCAGGGGGGTCCCATAAGCCTCCCGGATGTGGATAGCGTGAATATTCAAGGAACAGGAATCAAGTACTCGGGGTCCTACGGGACACAAGTGAGCAGGAAAAACCAAATAGCAGATATTGCTCACCGGTGCCACTTTCATTAGTTATCCCATTACTACTCAGGTTAAGTTGTTTAGGTACCTCGTTATCCATCAGACTCTCACATACCCTACACATGCTGTTCTACGACTCGCATGGCTCAAACAACTCCTGTAGTAATGGCTCATGGGATGGAGGGACAAGCTTCGGTGGGGTTTAAAAGTAAAGGCTATGCAATACTTGGGATTCAGTTTAATGCAATCGCGACTCAATGATGCAAGAATAAGATAGAGGCAGTAGGTACTGTATGTATGCAAGCATGTGGTAGTGCTTGCCTGGCAGCTCAGTTGAAGCGAGAGACGGATCTGGGTAGTGCTCCTGGGTTTCTTGGTATATCCCCTGCTCAGCGTCTATTCGAAGAAGAACCAAACAAACAAGGGCCAACATAAATACAGTGTACAAGCATATGAATAAAATGCGACAAGCAAACAATCATGCCATGATGAATGATGCACAAGTTGCATGGCAATAATGTAGCATGGCATGGGTGAGGTGTAGAATACAAGAAATAAACATTTTATTGAGTTTTGGCCACATTTATCCTCATATTAGTTGCTGTTTACATTATATTTATATGATGCATGCTGCAAAACAGAACATGGAATGCGTAAACAGAAAGGTCTCGTCGAGCTGATCATTTTAGACATATCATTTGTTAAATTTGGAGTTATAAATCAAAAGTTAAGAATTAATTAAGATAAGGGCATTTTGTTGTAATTTTAGCCAACTTGGAATTTTAAGTGCCCAAAATATATTTTGGATGGCATAGTTGAAATCCTCACATTTTTCTGATCTAAAAACATATATCCTTTGTATTATTTGAATTCATATTTTAAAAGTTATTTAAATACTGATTTGAATTTGAATTTGAAATAAATGTGAAAAGGTTTGAATCAAAACAGATAATAGAAATCATTCTGTTACTCAGTCTCATCTAGCCAAAGTCACAGACAGGTGGGCCGCAGTGCTGACTGGGCGTAAGCAGCGCGCCAAAGCTTTCCTCACCGCGAGCTGACCTAGCCGCAGTGGATGACAGGTGGGGCCAGCGGCCACGCGGACCCACACGCCAGCGGGCGAGTGCGGGGCTGCCACGCGGCGCAGCGGGGGACTGCGGGTTGAGGAGTAAAAACTACAGGATCCTTTTTGCAAAAACGCCACGGGACAGACATGTGGGCCTAGAGAAGCGCGGGTTGATGGATTAAAAAGATTGGGGGGGTATGCGCAAAAGGGCGCCCGTGCACTGTTTTTCTTCCTCTGCCTCTGACGGAACTGACGGCGCACGGCGACAGCGGGCGCGCGGCGCGGGCGGGAATCGATCTCGCGACCGGGGGCGCGCGCGCGGACGCGGTGACCACAGGGCTAGGCGGGGGTAGTTGTTAGGGGGGCGGACGGGGCCTAGGTAGGTTTTGCGCGGCGTGGAAGCTAGCAGACGCGCGCGCTCGTCGGCGCACCGAGGGTGCTCGACGCAACGATCGGCGTGTCCAGGAAACGACGGCGAGGCGGATCTTGTCAGGGAGGGGGAGAGGCTCACCGCGGGCTCGATGGCGGGCTCGGATCGGGCAGGCGTGCAGCGGATCGGCGGTGGAGCTGGAGGACAGCGAGCTAGGGTTTGCGCGGGCGCCATCGACGCGCAGATCAACCTGGGGCTCCTCCTTCACGTCGGCGCGTCCAGGGTGAAGCAGGGGAGCCCTCTTGATCAACTCGACCACCTCCACGCCATCCACACCCGCTGGAACGAGAGGCGGCGGCGCTACTGGCGGTGACCGACGGGAGAAGGTTGGCGTCGGTGAGAAGAAGGAGGGGAGAGGCAGGGGCTCTGGGGAGATCTGGGAGAGGCAGGAGAAGCCGTGTGGGAGGGGAAAGAAGGAGGGAGAGAGGAGGATGTCGTGGGGAAGGTGGGGGAGATAAAGGTGGTCTCGGCCACCTTTGTCCTTCTCCCTCACGTGCTTGGGTCGGGGCAGGAGCAGGGGGAGGGTGATGGAGGCTGCCAGGTGGGGTCAGGGCGAGGCCAGGGAGGAGTAGGCTCGGGTGGGGCTGTTGTGGCAGAGAGAGAGCTAGAGAGAGGGAGGGAGTGGCATGGAGCTAGGGTAGGAGGGGGCTCGGGCTAGGGTTGGTGTTAGGGTTGGGTGTAGAGGTAGCTAGGTGGGGCCTGCCTGACATAGAGGAAGGGAGAGAGGCCGAGAGAGAGGGTGTGGGTAGCTAGGGTTAGCTAGAGAGGGGTGGCTCGGGTAGGGTTTTGAGGAGAGGGGGGTGAGGTTGGGTGTTTTTGACAAGACCAAGCAAGATCAAGCAAGGATCAAACAAGGATCAAACAAGTTCTAGTCAAAGGAGTAGAGAGATAAAAAGGTGGTGAGGGTGTTTAGGGTTAGAGTATGGCCAAGGCAAGACCAACCAAGGGGTTTAGGGTTTTGCATGCATCAAGCTAGATCAAACAAAAGAAGGAGAGAGAGAGAGGTGAGAGAATGATCCACTCCAAGAATTCAAATAAAATCCAAAAGACTTAAATGTGGTGATACTTGCATGACCCATGCAAAATAATTAATGCCATGTTTATTCTTGTGAAAACAATAATATTTTCATGGCATTATTCTTATGCATTAAAGTGGAATAAAGCCAAGCAAAAGAATTTATAGAAGTAGATCCATCCTATCTCCCATGAGCTAGATTAAATACCAAAAGAAAATCAAATGCAAGCTCATGGATAATGGAATGGTGGAATTATAAGGTGGTGAAAGAAAGGTGGTGGAGTGGAATAAAAGATATGCCCCCAACTCAACTTGGGCATTTAAACAATATATCAATATCCAAATACAATATCAAGAGACAACTACAATTGATAATGCATATGAGAGAAGAACCAACACAAAAAGGGTTTTATATGATGCTCAAATGCAAGGTGGCATGATGACATGAGCATGATATAATGATGATGCAACAATTATGTCTAGGAAGTAGCCATTATATTACTAAACCAAGTAGCGTTACAATTGTTAGACAAATGAAACGCTACAGACAGGAAACTTAACAGTGTCAGATAGCTTGGCACAAACCGAAAGGACAAGATGCTATTTTCCCTCTGCCGTGTAAACAAAGCAAGACGGTGTGGTCGAGGCGTCGAGGTAGACAGCGCGCACTGCCAGTATATTCTATTGTACTAAGCTAAACTCTCACGTACTCCACCAGGTCGCCTCTTGAGCTACACGTGTGTGTGACCGGCACTACTCTGTCAGCTCAGCTATGCAAAATACTAAAATGCGGGCGGATACAGCTGGTGCTCTTGAGAATCATCGTGCCCTGACTGCGGGTGGCTGTTCATGCAGCCGTACAAGCGACAAATTTAATCAACTGTATGCGCGGTCTTGCTCCTGTTACCTCTTCGGTTTGGATTAAGAAAGGCGCATGCTGTGTTCTGTGAGCACAAAAGATGCTTACTGTCTGGAATCCACTTACAGTAGCTTTTCTTTTGTATAGAATGAAAAGGAGGATTTTGTTTCTCCTGGTCTCTGACTGCCGCTGCACGACCTACAGGTGCAGACAACGTCGGTCTTCGCTTCCTTGGCCTAGGCGGATTATCCCATATGCATATGATAACTTTTTTTCCATGAAATTCCTTGGCCTAGCTCATGTAACTCAAACATACTAAATATACTACACAGCAGGATGAATGAAAACAAGTGACAGGTAAACATGTATTCGCATAACATAATGAATAACCAAACAGGAGCACGTCGCACGTACCGTTCGCTTGCAGTAACTTTGGAGAAGACTGATCGAAGCAGATGGCGGCGAAGACGACGATAGGCAGCACCTCCCGACTTGGATGGAATACGACCTGTGATGAAGAACTCGAGCAGTCGCGCAGAGCGCTTCCCAAAAACCTTATTCGCCCTCTCTCGTATAGGATCACAAAGACGAGTGGTTCCGGAGACCTGCTCTCCCGTCCGCCGGTGCACGCCGGCAAGCGGGATGGAGTAGACTACGGTGGCGGCGCAAGCAGAAAGGAGGCAAAACCCTAGATTGATTTCCGGTGTGTTGTGGCGATTGCCATGCAGAATTTTATATAGAGCGGCTCAGAAAACCCTAAGGGAGGCGAACGTGGAAAGAGTCCACGTTGCGCATGTTCGGGTGCGGGAGCGACCCAAATAAGCTAACTATTTGACACGCCTGTCAAAACCCGACGAGATTCTCGCGGCGCGCGTCGTGACAAGACGAGCGGACGTCGTCGTCGGAGGAGCGCGTGTATCTCTCTTATTGTCACTCACTTACAAAGTGGTACAACACTTCACCTTATAAGGTGGTGCAACTCTCTTTAACTTTCCATGTGGGACTAAACTTTAGCTCCCACTACATTCCCATGTGAGCTGCCACAAACATGGACTCAAAAGACATGTGAGCTGCCACAAACATGGGCTCAAAGACATGTGAGCTGCCATAAACGTGGGCTTTAAGATTTAGGAAAAATCTGAAATATACACGGGCTTATTTGTTTTATCCCATTATTTCTAACAAACCACACCACTCCCACAAGCTTCTCGACATTATCGTCGAGATGGGATTGAAGCCGGAGAGACTTTATTAGAGAAGACGCCGCGCCGCTCCACCAAACCTTTATCATAAAAACAGAAAAACGAAGGCCTTCCGCCAACCGGAGCCAAGATCCACCGTGCCTCCATGGGTCGAAGGCCACGGGAGTATGGCAGATCGCGGCGGCGCCGACGAGAGGCACGGAAACCCTAATCGCCTCCTCAAACCCCTTGGAGGCGAAGGGGTATGGAAAACTGCCGTGGCATGGCAATATCAATGTACTTACACTCTGTCCGTGTACTCTCTTCTAAATGCTTTGAAATTCCTGTGTTTTTCCTATGCGCACCTATCCAAACACAAAGCTTAAAAAATTCCTATGTTTTAAAATCGTATAGGCATGTAAGAATTCATCATAGATATAGATGACATCTCCAGCATGCGTTTATCCTATTCCTACGATTTTTAAATTCCTGTAATCTGGAAGAGGTCATCGGTTCAGAGGCCACGACTCACCGCCACCGGCCAGCCAGCTGCTAGTTTTGGGACAGAGGAACACGTCCGCAGACTTGCTGGGCAGCAATGTCCTCTCTTATCGTGTCACCGACTGAGTTTTGTTTAATCCGCACGCCGCGCTCACGTACGGCCGGGGTAATCGGCGTGGGGCATCTGGCTGGCTGCATATTCCGGCCGGGAGCTCCTCTTTTCTATCCGTTCACACCTAACCGGATCTTACGATCGACGAATCGGTCACCATTTCCACGGTTTAGGAATCTCACCTTTTGGTTTTACGAAAAGAATATCTCATGTCTCGCTTTCGAATCTTACGAAATCGCACTTGGACAGCCTAAATTTCCAACGGATGAGACTACCTCAGCACGTACTCACCGGTGATGGTTTGCCGTTGGCAAGGTCCACATCGTCGATCCATCCACACATGTTTTAATCGGGCCTGTAACCTCCCCGTCCCCGAACAGAAATCGTTGCGGTTGGCACAGCGCACAGGGATGCTAATCTCCTCGATCGGAGAAAAGAGGCTGAGCAACGGACGCCTTTCCTTGGAAACGAACCGCCGGAGTACGTCGGCAACCAACGGTGGAGAGGGAGATGGGGAGGAGCAAGGGAAAGGGAAAAATGTGTGCAACGGTCCAGACGTGATGGTTTTGGGAGAGGATGATCGCTGACGACGAGAAACCACAAGGATCTAGCCTAGCCAGAATCTTGGGTCTCCTTATTACGTCGACGGACACACCAGACATGTTTTAAATACATGGTTAGTCACCCTACTTGTCCGTATAACACGCCTACATTGTGATACACAAATTCGGTTACTGAATACACGTAGCTGTCCCAACAGTGTATGGTGTAGGCAGTGGCGGAGCTAGAGAACTGAAGATCGGGGTGCTAGTGGCCAAAATACTTGTTTTAGGATGGCATACATGATGAAAGATAGACATTTTACAAAGGCTTTGCTTCTTACCCGGGTTCATGTGCACCCCCAAGTCTCCACTTGGATCCGCCACCGGGTGTAGGTATAGGGTGACATGGCATGGCATTCGTGGTCATTGAGCTTGTGTGGTGGCAGGGGAGTATGTTTTCGAATCAAAGATTGTTAGGTTAAAAAAAACATAGGGAGCCCGCGGAAGGGGCTTAGAAGCCTTTTCATTATATCATCCGGTGGGTGTGCAATGATTTTACAGAGAACCCCATAAAATAGAAAATAATGCATAGGCTCTCGGAAGATGCAGAAAGGACCTTCCTAAAAGATGAGAGATTACAATCTAGTCCTCTTTCCCCACCATCGAGCCAGAAGCCGAACTTGCCATTGCAGAACATCACCACGGGGACTTCGCCACTTGCATCGATGCCGACCAGAGCCACAACAGCAGTTAGCTTCGCAAAGGGCCTCCCAATGGAGGTAGAATTGGGGCTGGAGCACACCAGCAATTTTGGGTCACATGGACCGACGAAGATAAGCTCGAGTAGTTGCATGCTTCATCACTCCCGTGCCATCGGTAATCAGATCGAAGGGAAGCAACCCTTCTCAAGTCCCCAACTCCACCAAGGAGAGGGGAAGAGGAGGGCATGGCTTCATCCCGACCGGAGAACCTCCAGCAGCAACCGTCTCCACTACCCCCTGCGTTGAATACCGGACGCCTTCGAGCTCTAGAAATCTGCCACAATCCGGAGAAGGGCAACCAAGAAGAAAGTGGTAGAAGGATACCCGACATAGGACCTTATTTGTGGATCCAGCAATGTTGACCCACTTCGTCTCCATTGGATCACTCCACCGGAGCACGACCACAAGCAGGAGAAACACCACCACACATCGAGCTAGGCCCAGGTAGCTTGATCCTAAGCTCCAGAAGCGTGCCTTATTGAGAGGGATGCGGGAGTCCACCAAGTCCATCTGCCTCACAACCTACCACCAGCGGAAGGAAGAGGAAGGAGGTCGACTCGAGACGTGGTGGCTCCAGCCGCCGATGGCCACCGTCCTACCCTTAGACTCCACTAAGGGAAACACGAGATCCACCCAAAGACTAAATGTAATCCTAAAACTACTACTACAGGGAGGTAGCCGGGCCTTCGATCCATCTCTACACCAGCCAGCAAGGCCGCCAGTGGTGAGAGGGGCTGGATCCGGCCGGTCAAAGCCGACTCTCAAAACTGGGGAAGAGGAGGCTTCGGGAGAGAGGTGGAAGAAATCGGTCACGCATGTGACATTGGTTGTTTTTTTGTTAGGGGATTTCATGCAGATTATTGCCAGTTACTAGAACCCCTCCTCCTCCACGCGAACTCAGAGCCAAAATTCCCTCCCCTGTTGTCGGAGTCGAACCCTAGGAGCTAACGAACCTGGTTTGTTGCCGCCGGATCTCCTCCTTTGCCTCTCCGCTGATGTCGTCTACAAGAGCATGCCGCCACGGGCCCCACCTTCATTCCCATCATTCACCGCCCTGACTGTGGTTGTGTGGTGAAGCGGAAGTCCTTCAGCACGCCCAAGCACACGAGATGGGTCTACTGTTGGAGATATGCCCTAGAGGCAATAATAAAAGTAATTATTATTATATCTTTGTGTTTATGATAAATGTTTACATTCATGCTATAATAGTATTAACTGGAAACATTAATACTTGTGTGATTTGTAAACTAAATTACAGTCTCTAGTAAAGCCTCTTTATAATACTAGCTTGTTGATTAATAGATGATCGTGGTTTCTCGATCATGAGATGTTATTAATAACAAGATCATATCATTAGGAGAATGGTGTGATGGACATACTCCTATAGATAAGCGTAGCATAAAGATCAAGTCATTTCAATAGTTCGTTTGCTATAAGCTTTCTAATACATAGTAACCTAATTCCTTCGACCATGAGATCATGTTAATCACCATCACCGGAAGGATGCTTTGATGAAATCAAACACCACACCGTAACTGGGTGGTTATAAAGGTGGCATTGAGTGTTCGGAAAGTATGGTTTGAGGCACATGGATCAAGAGTGGGATTTGTCCATCCATATGACGGATAGATATACTCTGGGCCCTCTCGGTGGAATGTCATCCAATTAGCTTGCAAGCATGTGAATGGCTCACAAGGGACCACATATCACGGGAAAGAGAAAAGAGTACTTATCGGTAACGAGGTTGAACTAGGTATGAAGAGATACCGACGATCAAAACCTCGGATAAGTAAACTATCGTGAGACAAAGGGAAATTGGTATCGTATGTAAGTGGTTCATTCGATCTCAAAGTAATCGTATAAATATGTGGGAGCCATATGAATTTCCAGATTCCTCTCTTGGTTATTGATCGGAGAAGTGTCTCGGTCATGTCCGCATAATTCACAAACCGTAGGGAGACACACTTAAGGATTCAATGTTGTTTAGTAGATATGGAATGTTAGTAGGGATACCGAATGTTATTCGGAGTCTCGGATGGGATCCGGGATATCACGAGGAGATCCGGAATGGTCCGAAGAATAAGATTCATATAAGGAAAGTCCTATTTCGGAGTTCAGGAACTTTCCGATGTTTTCATTGGAGAGGTTCTAGAAGGGTCTAGAAGGTTCACCGGACCGGAAGGGGAATGGTCCATGAACGTGTCATGGATATGTGGAATGATTGGATCATATCCTAGGTCACTTGGTGTTGACATTTGCAATAGAGAATTAAAGCTCTAAATTGAAAGTCAAACGGGAAGTTTGAAAATTCAAACTGGAACAATGGTTTCCTAGTGGGAGAAGAAACAAGTCCTTCTCTCAATCCAACTTGGGTTTGGATTTGGATTCAAACCCACCCCTCCCAAGGCTGCCCCTCCCTCTCATAAATAGAGGGGGAGGGCTGCCCCAACACCACAAGAGCCAAGCCCTCCCCACACACCCGCGCCGCCGCCACCGACACCTCCTCCTCCCGGTCATCTAAACCCTTGATCTCCGGGAAACCCTAATCCACCATAACTCGCATCCGGCTTAGGCGAAGCCCTGCGGTATCTTCCCTCTACTTCCGACACCACGCCGTCATGCTGCAGGAATCGCGAGAGGAGAACTACCATCTCTGCTGTCTGCTAGAACAAGGGAGAGGAAGGTCTTCATCGAGTACCGAACGTGTGACCGACCGCGGAAGCGCTGCCGGAACGCAGAGCCGGAAGGATCGTCTACGCAATCTTGAGACCGGCAAGTGTACGACTACATCACCCACGAGAATCTGCTCTCGTTAACCGCTTTGGAATCTTCGAGGGTGAGTTCTTCTATCGACTCGTTGCTACAATCTAGTAGATAGATCTTGGCTTGTTTGTGTGCATGCGGTAGAAATTTTTTGTTTTCCATGCTACGAACCCCTACAGTGGTATCAGATCCATGTCTATATGTAGATTTGTTGCACGAGTAGAACACAATGGTCATTTTGGGCGGTGGTGCTTTTATTATCAATTGCTTTTTGTGTACTTTGCATCTTGCGGTATGATGGGATGAAGCGGCCCGGGCTAACCTTACATGAAATCATTCATGAGACTTGCTCCACGCTCAACATGCAACTTGTATTGCATAAGTGGCTTTGTGGGTGTCTGTCTCTCCCATCATAGTATAGATTCAATTTACAACGGGCAATTGATAGTTCAAGCATCAACGTTGTGGTTCTTGTTCGTAAGTTAGAACGACACTTATTGAAAGCCCCAAACCACATAAAATATGCAAAGAAAATTAGAGGCGTCTAACTTTGTTTTGCAGGGGTGTGCTGTGATGTCATATGGCCATGATTGTGATTATATATGATGTATGCAATGTTCCTTATTGTAAGTTGGCAACCGGCAGGAGCCATATGGCTGTCCTTTAAATTCCGTTAAGACCTGCGTGTCTATTCAAAGTAGTTGTAATAGTTGAAGTTGGTGGACGACGACCATGAAACGACGCCATTGACCTTGACGCCATACCGGTGATGATGGAGATCATGTTCGTGCTTGAAGATGGAGATCGAAAGCACAAGAAGAAAGGCCATATCATATCACATATTATGAATTGCATGTGATGTTAATCCTTTATGCATCTTGTATTGCTTAGTTTGCGACGGTAGCATTATAAGATGATCCCTCATGCACACAATTTCAAGTTTTAAATTGTTCATCCTTAGTAAGCACCGTTGCTAAAGCTCGTTGTTTCGAAGCACCACGTGATGATCGGGTGTGTTAGATTCTGCGAGTGTATACAACGTGAGCAAGCCAGATTTTCTCATGCTGAAGCTAAGGTTTGATCTTGACGAGCCTAGCATGTACAGACATGGTCTCGGAACACGGATCACCGAAAGGTAAAGCATGAGTCATATAGTAGATATGATGAACATGTTGATTGTTCGCCATTGAAGCTACATCAACTCTCGTGATGATCGGTTTTGATGTGGTGGATTTGGTTCGTGTGATCACTAAAACAATTTGAGGGATATTGTTTTGAGTGGGAGTTCACCTAGATTAATTTAACTATTAATTAGAACTCAATTTGTCATAAACTTAGTCTAAACTATTGCAAATATGTTGTAGATCAATGGCGGCCCCTACCATTAATTTTAATGCGTTCCTTGAGAAAGAAAAGTTGAAAAACAATGGAAGCAACTTCGAGGATTGGTTCCGCAATTTGAGGATTATCCTCAATGCTGGTAATTTGACCTATGTCATGGATGCACCGCTGGGTGACCCGCCTGCAGCTACTTCTACCGATGAGGTAAAGAATGTTTTCCTCGCTCGGAAGAATCAGTACTCCACAGTTCAGTGTGCTATCTTGTATGGTTTGGAATCGGAGCTTCAGAAAAGGTTTGAGAACCATGACCCACATGATATTGTCCGTGAACTCAAAATGATATTTGAGGCTCACGCGGCAGTTGAGAGTTATGATCCTTCTGAAAAGTTCTTTAACTGCAAGATGGAAGAGGGTAGCTCCGTCAGTGAGCACGTGCTTAAGATGTCTGGGCACGCAAGCAAGCTTCAAAGCTTGGGAATAGTGATTCCTAATGCTTTGGGGATTCACCGTGTCCTCCAATCACTACCACCAAGTTACAAGAACTTTGTGATGAACTACAATATGCAAAACATGGACAAGTCATTGCCAGAACTCTTCTCCATGTTGAAATCTACAGAAGTGGAGATCAAGAAAGAGCACCAAGTGTTGTTGGTCAATAAGATCACCAAATTCAAGAAGCAAGTCAAGTCTAAGAAAAAGGGAAACTTCAAGAAGGGCGGTAAGAAAGTTACCGCGCCGGCGAAGAAGACCAAGGATGGGCCTAAGCCTGATACTGAGTGCTTTTACTGCAAGGGAGAAGGTCACTCGAAGCGGAATTTCCCAAAGTACTTGGCAGATTTTAAGAACGACAACATCAAGAAGAAAGGTATATCCGATATACATGTTATTGATGTGTATCTCACTAGTACTCATAGTAATGCCTGGGTATTTGATACTGGTTTGGTTGCTCATATTTGTAACTCGAAACAGGTGCCGCGGAATAAACGGAAGCTAGTGAAGAACGAGGTGACGATGCGCATTGGAAATGGATCAAAGGTTGATGTGATCACGGTCGGCATGCTACCTCTTCATCTACCATCGGGATTAGTTTTATACTTAAATAATTGTTATTTGGTGCCTGCGTTGAGCATGAACATTATATCTGGATCATGTTTATTGCGAGACGGTTACTTGTTTAAGTCCGAGAATAATGGTTGTTCGATTTATATGAGTAATATGTTTTATGCACATGCACCTTTGATAGATGGTCTATTCTTATTGAATCTCGATTGTAATAATACACACATAAATAACATTGAGGCTAAACGTTTGAAATTGAGCGATAACTCGACCTATATGTGGCACTGTCGTCTTGGTCACATTGGAGTGAAGCGTATGAAGAAACTCCATTCCGATGGACTTCTTGAATCACTTGATTTCGAATCACTTGAAAGATGCGAAGCATGTCTGATGGGTAAAATGACTAAGACTCCATTTTCTGGGATGATGGAGTGAGCTACAGACTTATTGGAAATCATACATACCGATGTGTGTGGTCCAATGAGTGTAGCATCGCGCGGTGGTTATCGTTATGTTCTTACCTTCACGGATGACTTGAGTAGATATGGGTATATCTATTTCATAAAACATAAGTCCGAAACTTTCTAGAAGTTTAAGGAATTTCAAAGTGAGGTAGAGAATCAACGTAACAAGAAGATTAAATTTTTACGATCTGATCGTGGAGGTGAATATCTAAGTTACGAGTTTGCCGAGCATTTAAAGAAATGCGGAATACTTTCATAATTTACACCGCCGGGAACACCACAGCGTAATGGTGTGTCCGAACGTCATAATCGAACTCTCTTAGATATGGTTCGTTCTATGATGTCACTTACAGATTTACCGCTATCGTTTTGGGGTTATGCATTAGAAACAGCCGCATTCACTTTATATAGGGCACCATCTAAATCCGTTGAAACGACATCGTATGAATTATGGTTTGGGAAGAAACCTAAATTGTCATTCCTTAAAGTTTGGGGTTGCGAAGCTTATGTAAAGAAGTTACAGCCGGACAAGCTTGAACCCAAAGCGGAAAAATGCGTCTTCATATGATACCAGAAGGAAACTATTGAGTATACCTTCTATCATAGATCCGAGGGCAAAATCTTCGTTGCCAAGAATGGATCCTTTCTAGAGAAGGAGTTTCTCCCGAAAGAAGTGACTGGAAGGAAAGTAGAACTCGACGAGGTTGTTGAACCTTCTCTCGAACTTGTGAGTAGCGCAGCACCGGAAGTAGTTCCTGTGGCGCCTACACCAATAAGAGAGGAAGCTAATGATGTTGATCATGAAACTTCGGCTGAAGTTACTACAGAACCTCGCAGGTCAACGAGAACTCGTACCACTCATGATTGGTATGATCCCGTTATGAGTGTCATGTTGGTGGACATCACTGATGACCCTGCGGCATATGAGGAAGCGATGATGAGCCTAGATTCCAATAAATGGCAAGAGGCCATGAAATCCAAGATTGGATCCATGTACGAAAACCAAGTATGGACTTTAGTGGACTTACCGGATGGCCGAAAGGCTATCGAGAACAAATGGATTTTCAAGAAGAAAACAGATGCTGATGGTAATGTTACTGTCTATAAAGCTCGACTTGTCGCAAAAGGTGTAACATCCCAAAAATCATGTTTTCAAAGTTTGCACATCATCCATGCATTCATAATCATTTAGGATCATTTTCAAAGTCATTACAAAAACAGAAGCATTTGAATGCTTATTATTTTATGTAAGCAAAGCATTGATCCAATGCTGCTCTCCTTTGAGAGATTAATTGTTTTAAACCAAGGATGATTGTTCATAAGTTTGTTTGATAATTTCCAAAGCTTGGACAAGATTTCAAAACAAAGAAAAAAGTTTAAACCATTTCCTTGTCTTTAATAAACAATGGGTAAAAACAATGTTTATTTTAAAATTCCAAAGTGCCAAATTATTTTAAAGTGTACAACATTGTTCTGCAACCAAATGTGTATAATTTTCACTTTATAAAAATCTAGAAAAGGTTTGAAATCAAACACATTTAAATTCATTTGAAAATGTTTCCTGAAAATCGAAATGGAAAAAGAAAAAGAATAAGGAAAGCAGAAAAGGCCGGCGCTGCAGTTTTAGCCCAGCAACGAATCCAGCCCAAAAGCCCACCCGGGCCATTCCCTTCCCTCTCTCTCTCTCTCACGCGACGTAGACCTACCGCGCGCTCGCTGACTGGTGGACCCAAACGCCACGTGGTCATCGTCCCCAAGCCATGCACCCCCCGACCCCGTCGACGCCGCCGTTACCACCATCACTGCCGCGAATGAAGCGGGCTTAATTGCCGACCAATGCCGCGCGATCTCCTCGCCCCTCACCGGCTACTTAACCCCCTCTCCTCTCCTCAACTTTCCCCTCACTCAGCGCCTCTTCTCCGCCACCAGGCTGCCCACAATTCCACTTGCACCGCCGCGGTACTGAGCGCCTCCGGCGACGCATTCCGGTGAGTACAACGCCCCTCTTTATCTCTGGTTCATGCGAGCGTGTACGCCAGGCTTCTGCGCATCACCTCATGCCATTCGTTTGTTCTGTATTGCACCAGGACATCGCCTCCGTCCACCTCTGCAAACAACAGAGCCGTCGCTCAACTTCGACGAGAAATACCGGTAACCCCCGAGCGCCCCTTGTTTCTTCTTTGACCCTGTCGTGTTCGCCACAACCTTGCGCACCCTCTGACACCACTGGTTCGTGATAGGGCGGTCTACATCGTCGGAAACATCTTCATCTGCAAACACCTGACGACGTCCGCAAGTCCGACGAGCCCCATCAACCTCTACAGCGCGCCCCGACCCTGCCCGTTTGCAAGTTGAGCTCCCTCGTGGCATCGTGAGTCTGGTAAGCCCCTCCGTTGACCCCATCCCCCTCCGTAGCCGCCGGAACATCACTGGAAGAGCCGCGCCACCGCGTCGCCGTCGCTGGCGCCGCCCATCCATGGTTGCATGCTTGGCAACCGTTGGATCTAGATATAACGCGTTAGAATAGATCACTTATCGAAGGGGTACGAATGGATCTGGTCCATGCGATTTCATTTAGATCATGCGGCCCACGCTGGTTGATCCGGCCGAACCGGTTTGAGCCAATCAGAGCACGCCGTGTGGCCTGCGTTTAGATTTAAAAACAGAATTTAGATCTATTAGTGATTCAAACTTGTAAAATTCATAACTTTTGTTCCACACGTTCAAATTTTACAAATTTTATATCATTGGAATCAGGAGAAAGAATTCTATCTATTTATGCAATGTGTTTAAGGTTTTTCTTCTGTAAAATTGGTTATTTTTGCAGAGACATTTGTAGGCTTAATTTGAGTATAGAAATGATGTGAAAAATGATTTAAAGATCAAATAAAGTTTGTTTAGTGAGCCTTGGTCTTGTTTATGATTCAGTACTGTATACTTTTCTTGTTTGGTGTAGAAAATCATCACATGGCATTTGCATGCATTCATATATTTTTGTTTGTATATTTTTGATATGTGAATTTGGTGCCATTATTTTATGTGTAGATTTTGGTGCTAATAGTGATTGTGGTTGTGAAGATTGTTGCTACTCCCCAAACTACCAAGGCAAGTGGTGCTTCATGTTTTTTTATCCCTATATTTTTACCTATGCATTAGGAATATTTTGTATAGGATTTGCATGATTATTTTGCTAAGTATCTATATGCTATTCTTGGGAAATCCTAGTAGTTGTAGCAATGTTAGAATTTCCTCTAAGTTAAGATACTTGCTATTGCCATGCTTAGCCTAGCTAGTAGCAACCAAGGGTGGATTATATAATCATGCTATGAGAAATATTCTAAGTCTTTGACTTGTGTTTTTCTTAATAAAACAACTAAGTGAATGAAACACCTGTGTGGAATGGAAAGTTTGGTTTGTGTTGAATGGTTACACAAGGCCCATATCTATGGTTTACCTTGTGCATCACACTTGTGTAAATCCACCCAGGAACAAAGGGATTTGAGATGCCAAATGTTAAGAAGCTTCTAGTGCAGCCACATGGCAATATGGGCTCTGCCTGGATCACATAGGTTGCAATAACTTAGCCATTTGGACAGTTGGTGGTAGTGGGATGATAGGTTGGAACGCGTCCATTTGGTCTAAGGGAAGGCTTCTGAAAGGTCCTGTCTTGGTGAAAATCAAGTCTTGTGGGGAAAGTGCACAACCTCTGCAGATGGAAGAATCGAAGTACTTAGCCATGTCCCTGGTATGGGACAATATGAGCATCAAGACATGGAAGCTTTCAAGAATCTCCTCATCTCAATTTTCTAAGTTAAAACTTGTGGTTGAACAAGGGTGAAGGTTCTCCAATTTCTATTGGTGGTTCCTTGGGAAAGTGTTTTCAAAGAAAAACTTAGTGTTTTCAACTAATAGGTAAAACCTATTTTGAGCAAAGCAAGCCTAAGCTACACTTAGCCAAATGCATGTAGTAACTAGATGTTAATATTCTACTAAGGTATCACTTGCCAATACTATTCCAATGTATTGACCCACTGTGGCTGTAACTTATGATGTTGCAGGTTATTCTGATGATGATTAGGGGTTATGAGTCTACACTCAACATGCTTGCATGTGGCACATGAAGATGAAGACTTATTTATATTGTTATGGTTGAACTCTTGTATTGGGACTATGGCCATGGAGTTGTAAAAGACTATGTTTGTCTCTGGAATGATATGTAATAATGACCTTTGTTTCTGTGTACTTCATCTTAAACTGTGGATGCTAGCATTGATCCAGGGACTAGCATTGCAATCACAGGGATCCTTACCTTTATAAGGGAGGGGTCTTACAGATGGTATCAGAGCACTGTGTTGCCTGTAGGATTATAACCCTAGGATTGGATTAGAAACCACTAAGGAAAAATTTCAACACTTTGAAAATTTTCTCCACTTGTCTTTTCTTCTCGTAAACTTTTCTAATCTTCTTTCTCATCTCTATTGGTAGAAGTATGCTTTGATAGCCTTTAGTCTAGAGAGTGAGAGTTGTAATGTACCTCGTTAGTTGGACCACCACACTTATCGTTTTATTTCCAAAATTTTGTCTAAGTTATGATGAACCTTGGAATACTTGTAATGAGTTTATGTATGCCATGACTTGTGTGTTGTTGATTTGTCTTGAAATTTTCTATTGATGATTGATTCTAACTTTTATTATCTTATAAAATAGATGCCTAATGTTACTATCAGCACGGCTGAAGAGTTCAAGGGAACTCGTTTTGGCACTCGTCTTATTGAGCTCACGAGTGTGCTCAATCTTCCGCTTCCTAACATCATGATGCTTCCCCTCACCAAGTTTGAGAGGAAGGACCTTTGGGGCTTCAAGGTTACTCAGCCAGGACGCTAGACTGAGCCAGCCACGGAGGGCATCACCTTCAAGCTTATGCATGACGACAAGGAGAGAGGCCTAGAGGTAGTCATGAAGGATTTACTTGGGCGTCTGTTAGGGAGACACTCCCGGGAGATTAGAGGTACTCACTTCCACGCCTTAGGAAGACGCGACGAGGATGGTGAGGCTATTGAGTTCGAGGATGCTGCTAGAGAGACGGCAGAGCTGATTCGTCTATACCTTCGGGACCTAGAGGTTCTACTTAGGCACCTAGATACCGATAGGACCAACGTCATGCTTAGCAATGACGAGCTCCAGGTGCAGCTTCGTGAGAAGGACAAGCTCTTCACGGAGCAAGACAAGATAGTCAAGGAAATGGAGGCCAAGTTTGAGAGCCAGGACAGGAAGTTCAAAAGCCAAGAGAAAAGAGTCCAAGACAGGAACAAGAGGATTCGAGAGATGACTGCAGAACTAGAGGCCAAGGACTTCGAGCTCGAGCATCAGCAGGGTGTGATTGAGAGACTTCGTTCACAGAAGAGGGCTCTCAAAGCCAAGGTAGAGGCCTTGACTACCAATGTCGAGGAATACAAGACCGCTATGGAGAATGCAGGTCTTACACTTGTTGATGAGGAGGTTGACGCAGAGGAGTAGTGATGACTACTCATTTATCTATCATTTACCATGCTTATGATTATTGAGTCGCAATGACCATCCAACATGTGGATGGCTTGCTATTGGTGTGTTTGCTTTTCAAAACTTGTTATTTATGTCGTTGAACTTTATGTTATTTTGATACTTGTTTGGTGATTGTCTATGTGTTGTATTGTGCATGTTAAGCATCTATGGGTATCTCATTCTTATCCTTGTGAAAACCACAGATGCCTCCCCGACGTGCCAACCCCAACCCGAACAACAACAATGTCACCCCCGAGATGCAGCAGCTGATGACAGCACATGCACAGCTGATGCAGATGATGACCACCTTCATGTAGAATCAGAATAACAACAACAACAATAACAACAACAACAACAATCAGAACAATCCACCAGGATTTGACATGCTCACCAGATTCCTAAGACCGAGGCCTGCAAAGTTATCAGGAACCACTGATCCTATGGTGGCCAATGATTGGCTACATTCAGTGAACAAGGATTTGGTAACTGTCGGTTGCACCGACGAGGAGAAAGTTAGGTTTGCACCACACTTGTTGGAAGGACCCGCAGCTACTTGGTGGGATAACTTCCAGATCACCACTCCCATTGAGGATGTGACATGGGCTATCTTTGAAGATTATTTCCGTACATCTCACATCTCATCCGGAATGATGAGCTTAAAGAAGAAGGAATTTCATAATCTGAAGCAGCGCCACCACAGCGTGGCTGAATATATTGAGGAGTTCAACAATCTGGCGCGTTATGCACCGGATGAAGTTGATACTGATGCCAAGAGGAAAGAAAAGTTCCTCGAAGGACTGAACGGTGAACTGAATCTGCAGTTATCTGTGGCCTATGTCCCCACCTACCAGTCCCTTTGTGACAAGGCTGCCATCTTAGAGAGCAAGATGAAACAGGTTGAAAGCAGAAAGAGGAAACACAGCTCTGACAAGCACAACTCGGGATCGTCTCACAAGCGTTCCCATTATGATGATAGTGGATGTCCTGGATCCCACAAGCATGGAAAGTACAACAACCACCACAACCACAACCGCCATCATGACAACAAGCATCACCGTAGTCATGACAATGACAAGCACAAGAACCACAAGAGTGGATACAAGAGCCACCATAGTGGAAGTGGAAGTGGTAGTGGAAGCCAGCCTATCAAGAAGGATCTCAGTCAGGTTGAATGCTTCAAATGCAAGAAGATGGGGCATTATGCAAATGAATGCACAGAAAAGAAAGTTGAAGGAACCAACAAACCCAACCCTTTCCAGAAGGGACAGGTGAACCGCATCAATGTGGAAAAGATCTATGAAGAACCTGATGCTGTTGCTGGTAAGTTCAAACTCAATTCTATTCCAGCACTTGTTCTTTTTGATACTAGCGCATCACATTCATTCATATCAAGAGAATTTGTTGAAATAAATGATCTTCCAGTTGAAACTATTGGGTGTCCTATAAAAGTAAGTTCTCCTGGTGGAGAAATGATAGTGAACTCAGGATGTCATGACCTAGTCATAGAGTTTGGGAAGTATAAGTTTCCCGTTAATCTGATAATCCTAAATTCCCAAGGATTGGATGTCATTTTGGGAATGGACTGGATGACTAAGCACAAGGGAGTGCTAGATTGTGCCAATCATACTGTCACACTCACAACCCCGGATAATAAAAGTATTAGATTCAAGACTAACTTTGAATCAAAAGGGAGTAAGCTAAATTCTCTTAAGGGGGTTAGTATAGACAGTGTGCCAATTGTGAGTGAATATCCGGATGTGTTTCCAGAAGAATTGCCGGGAATGCCACCAGATAGGGATGTGGAATTTCTGATTGACTTGCTGCTAGGATCAGGACCAATAGCAAAGAGACCTTACAAGATGTTAGTTGACGAGTTAAAAGAACTCAAGAAAAAACTTGGAGAACATTTGTAGAAAGGGTTTATTCAACCAAGTTCTTCATCATGGGGAGCACCAGTCTTGTTTGTGGAAAAGAAAGATAGAAGTCAAAGGTTATGCATAGATTACCGTTCACTCAATGAGGTGACTATCAAGAACAAATATCCTTTGCCTAGAATCAATGACTTGTTTGATCAGCTAGAAGGAGCCTGTGTGTTCTCAAAGATTGATCTCCGATCAGGTTATTTCTAGCTTAAGATAAGGGAAGAAGACATACCTAAGACAGCTTTCACCACTAGGTATGGATTGTATGAGTACACCGTGATGCCATTTGGTTTGACCAATGCACCAACTTATTTCATGAACATGATGAACAAGGTGTTTATGGAGTTCCTTGACAAGTTTGTTGTCGTTTTCATCGATGACATTTTAATCTACTCCAAGAGAAAAGAGGAGCATGAAGGACATTTGCGCTTGATACTTGAGAAGCTTAGAGAGCATAAGTTGTATGCAAAATTCAGCAAGTGTGAGTTCTGGTTGAATGAAGTTGGGTTTATTGGACACGTTGTGTCAGGAGATGGTGTAGCAGTTGATCCCGCAAAAGTGTCAGCTGTAACTGAGTGGGAATCTCCTAAGTCAGTAAAAGAGGTTCGCAGTTTCCTTGGCTTGGCAGGATACTACAGAATATTCATTGAGAATTTCTCCAAAGTAGCTAAGCCAATGATGGAGTTACTAAAGAAGGACAAGAAATTTGTCTGGACTAAAGGATGTGAACTCAGTTTCCAAGAATTGAAGAAGAGACTAGTGACGGCACCAGTCTTATGTCTGCCAGATTTATAGAAAGATTTCCAAGTGTATTGTGATGCATCTCATCATGGATTAGGTGCAGTTCTAATGCAAGAAGGGAAAGTTGTGGCTTATGCCTCGAGACAACTCAAAACTCATGAGGTAAATTACCCTACTCATGATTTGGAGTTAGCCTCTGTTGTCCATGCACTCAAAACATGGAGACACTATCTTTTGGGAAAACGATGTGAAGTGTTCACATATCACAAAAGTTTGAAGTATATCTTCACCCAGAAAGAAAACAATATGAGACAAAGAAGATGGCTAGAAGTCATCAAGGACTATGGCTTGAGTTTGTAATACCACACTGGTAAAGCAAATGTTGTAGCGGATGCTCTAAGCCGTAAGGTATTTGTGAATGGCCTTACTAAGGGAGAGTTGCCAGATGATCTGTGTGCCCAATTTAGAGACCTTAGATTGGAGATTGTGCCTGAGGGACATCTCATGACATTGGATGTTCAACCCACATTGTTGGACAAGATCAAGGAAACCAAAAAGACAGACAAGGAAATTGAAGAGATAAAGGAAAAGATTGGCAAGGGAAAAGCCAAAGGATTCCATGAAGACGAACAGGGTACTTTATGGTATGGAAAACGTATCTGCGTTCCGCAAGATCCGGAGCTCCGGAAACTGATTCTACAAGAAGCACACAACTCACCATATTCCATTCATCCGGGTAACACCAAAATGTACATGGATATGAAGGAAAGATTTTGGTGGAATAACCTCAAGAAGGACATCGCCGAACATATTGCTTTGTGTGATGTATGTAGTAGAGTGAAAGCGAACATCAAAAACCAGCAGGATTGCTACAACCACTACCTATTCCTGATTGGAAGTGGGACAATATTGGCATGGATTTCATCACTGGATTGCCAAGGACCAGGTCAGGATATGATTCTATTTGGGTAGTAGTGGGTCGCCTCACTAAAGTGGCTCATTTCATACCCGTGAAGACAACCTACACAAGTGCTAAGTTGGCCAAGATCTACATGAATAGGATTGTGTGTCTGCATGGATTACGCAAGAGTATTGTGTCTGATAGGGGAACTCAATTCACTTCTCATTTTTGGAGGCAACTACATGAGTCATTGGGAACGGGATTGGAATTCAGCACTGCTTTTCATCCTCAGACTGATGGACAGACAGAAAGGACCAACCATATTCTAGAAGATATGTTGAGGGCATGTGCCCTAGACTATGGATCCAGTTGGGATGAAAGTCTGCCTTACGCAGAGTTCTCTTACAATAACAGCTATCAAGCCAGTATTAAGATGGCACCATTTGAGTTTCTCTATGGGAGAAAGTGTACCACCCCATTTCTATGGAATGGTGTGGGAGAAAGAAATTTGTTCGGACCGGAACTGATCAAAGATGCTGAAGAGAAAGTCAAGCTAGTTAAGGACAAATTGAAGATAGAACAATCCCGACAAAAGAGCTACGCAGATCCTAAACGTAGAGAAGTCACCTATGAGGTGGGTGATAGAGCTTATCTTAGAGTGTCACCACTTCGTGGAGTGAAGAGATTTGGAGTCAAAGGAAAACTGGCCCCAAGATATGTTGGACCATTCAAGATTCTTAGTCGTAAAGGAGAAGTAGCTTATGAAAGTGAATTGCCAGAATCATTGTCTGCAGTTCACAATGTGTTTCATGTGAGTCAGCTAAAGAAATGCCATCCAGAGATGGAAGAGACTTCTTTGAAGGATACTATACCTTTGGAGGAGGTTCAATTGGAAAGTGATCTCACTTATGAGGAAAAACCCATCAAGATTCTTGAGACTGCAGAAAGAGTTACTCGGACTAAGACTATCAAATTCTGCAAGGTTCAATGGAACCATCATTCCGAAGAAGAAGCAACATGGGAAAGAGAAGATGATCTTTGGAAAGACCACCCTCACCTATTTGCTAGCCAATCCGAATCTCGGGGGCGAGATTCACCTTAAGGGGGTTAGATTTGTAGCATCCCAAAAATCATGTTTTCAAAGTTTGCACATCATCCATGCATTCATAATCATTTAGGATCATTTTCAAAGTCATTACAAAAACAGGAGCATTTGAATGCTTAATATTTTATGTAAGCAAAGCATTGATCCAATGCTGCTCTCCTTTGAGAGATTAATTGTTTAAACCAAGGATGATTGTTCATAAGTTTGTTTGATAATTTCCAAAGCTTGGACAAGATTTCAAAACAAAGAAACAAGTTTAAACCATTTCTTTGTCTTTAATAAACAATGGTTAAAAACAATGTTTATTTTAAAATTCCAAAGTGCCAAATTATTTTAAAGTGTACAACATTGTTCTGCAACCAAATGTGTATAATTTTCACTTTATAAAAATCCAGAAAAGGTTTGAAATCAAACACATTTAAATTCATTTGAAAATGTTTCCTGAAAATCTAAAGAGAAAAAGAAAAAGAATAAGGATAGCAGAAAAGGTCGGCGCTGCAATATTAGCCCAGCAACGAATCCAGCCCAAAAGCCCACCCGGTCCATTCCCTTCCCTCTCTCTCTCTCTCACGTGACACGGGCCTACCCCGCGCTCGCTGACTGGTGGACCCAAACGCCACGCGGTCATCATCCCCAAACCACGCACCCCCCCGACCCCGTCGATGCCGCCGTTACCACCATCACTGCCGCGAATGAAGCGGGCTTAATTGCCGATCAATGACGCGCGATCACCTCGCCCCTCACCGGCTACTTAACCCCCTCTCCTCTCCGCATCTTTCCCCTCACTCAGCGCCTCTTCTCCGCCACCAGGCTGCCCACAATTCCACTTGCACCGCCGTGGTACTGAGCGCCTCCGACGACGCATTCCGGTGAGTACAGCGCCGCTCTTCATCTCTGGTTCATGCGAGCGTGTACGCCAGGCTTCTGCGCATCACCTCATGACATTCATTTGTTCTGTATTGCACCAGGACATCGCCTCCGTCCACCTCTGCAAACAACAGAGCCGTCGCTCAACTTCGACGAGAAATACCGGTAACCCCCGAGCGCCCCTTGTTTCTTCTTTGACCCTGTCGTGTTCGCCACAACCTTGCGCACCCTCTGACACCACTGGTTCGTGCTAGGGCGGTCTACATCGTCGGAAACATCTTCATCTGCAAACACCTGACGACGTCCGCAAGTCCGACGAGCCCCAGCAACCTCTACAGCGCGCCCCGACCCTGCCCGTTTGCAAGTTGAGATCCCTCGTGGCATCGTGAGTCTGGTAAGCCCCTCCGTTGACCCCATCCCCCTCTGTAGTCGCCGGAACATCATTGGAAGAGCCGCGCCACCGCGTCGCCGTCGCTGGCGCCGCCCATCCATGGTTGCATGCTTGGCAACCGTTGGATCTAGATCTAACGCGTTAGAATAGATCACTTATCGAAGGGGTACGAATGGATCTGGTCCGTGCGATTTCATTTAGATCGTGCGGCCCACGCTGGTCGATCCGGCCGAACCGATACGAGCCAATCAGAGCATGCCGCGTGGCCTGCGTTTAGATTTAAAAACAGAATTTAGATCTATTAGTGATTCAAACTTGTAAAATTCATAACTTTTGTTCCACACGTTCAAATTTTACAAATTTTATATCATTGGAATTAGGAGAAAGAATTCTATCTATTTATGCAATGTGTTTAAGGTTTTGCTTCTGTAAAATTGGTTATTTTTGCAGAGACGTTTGTAGGCTTAATTTGAGTATAGAAATGATGTGAAAAATGATTTAAAGATCAAATAAAGTTTGTTTAGTGATCCTTGGTCTTGTTTACGATTAAGTACTGTATACTTTTCTTGTTTGGTGTAGAAAATCATCACATGGCATTTGCATGCATTCATATATTTTTGTTTGTATATTTTTGATATGTGAATTTGGTGCCATTATTTTATGTGTAGATTTTGGTGCTAATAGTGATTGTGGTTGTTAAGATTGTTGCTACTCCCCAAACTACCAAGGCAAGTGGTGCTTCATGTTTTTTTTATCCCTATATTTTTACCTATGCATTAGGAATATTTTGTATAGGATTTGTATGATTATTTTGCTAAGTATCTATATGCTATGTTTGGGAAATCCTAGTAGTTGTAGCAATGTTAGAATTTCCTCTATGTTAAGATACTTGCTATTGCCATGCTTAGCCTAGCTAGTAGCAACCAAGGGTGGATTATATAATCATGCTATGAGAAATAGTCTAAGTCTTTGACTTGTGTTTTTCTTCATAAAACAACTAAGTGAATGAAACACCTGGGTGGAATGGAAAGTTTGGTTTGTGTTGAGTGGTTACACAAGGCCCATATCTATGGTTTACCTTGTGTATCACACTTGTGGAAAGCCACCCAGGAACAAAGGGATTTGAGATGCCAAATGTTAAGAAGCTTCTAGTGCAGCCACATGGCAATATGGGCTCTGCCTGGATCACATAGGTTGCAATAACTTAGCCATTTGGATAGTTGGTGGTAGTGGGATGATAGGTTGGAACACGTCCATTTGGTCTAAGGGAAGGCTTCTGAAAGGTCCTGTCTTGGTGAAAATCAAGTCTTGTGGGGAAAGTGCACAACCTCTGCAAATGGAAGAATCTAAGTACTTAGCCATGTCCCTGGTATGGGACAATATGAACATCAAGACATGGAAGCTATCAAGAATCTCCTCATCTCAATTTTCTAAGTTAAAACTTGTGGTTGAACAAGGGTGAAGGTTCTCCAATTTCTATTGGTGGTTCCTTGGGAAAGTTTTGTCAAAGAAAAACTTAGTGTTTTCAACTAATAGGTCAAAACTATTTTGAGCAAAGCAAGCCTATGCTACACTTAGCCAAATGCATGTAGTAACTAGATGTTAATATTCTACTAAGGTATCACTTGCCAATACTATTCCAATGTATTGACCCACTGTGGCTGTAACTTGCGATGTTGCAGGTTATTCTGATGATGATTAGGGGTTATGAATCTACACTCAACATGCTTGCCTGTGGCACATGAAGATGAAGACTTATTTATATTGTTATGGTTGAACTCTTGTATTAGGCCTATGGCCATGGAGTTGTAAAAGACTATGTTTGTCTCTAGAATGATATGTAATAATGACCTTTGTTTCTGTGTACTTCATCTTAAACTGTGGATGCTAGCATTGATCCAGGGACTAGAATTGCAATCACAGGGATCCTTACCTTTATAAGGGAGGGGTCTTACAAAAGGGTTTCGACAAATTCAAGGAGTTGACTACGATGAGACTTTCTCACCAGTAGCGAAGCTAAAGTCTGTGAGGATTATGTTAGCAATAGCTGCATATTATGATTATGAGATATGGCAGATGGATGTCAAAACGGCGTTCCTCAATGGAGACATTGATGAAGAGTTGTATATGATGCAACCCAAAGGTTTTGTCGATCCTAAAGATGCTAACAAGGTATGCAAACTTCAACGGTCCATATATGGATTGAAGTAAGCATCCCGAAGTTGGAATCAACGTTTTGATAAGGTAATCAAAATCTTTGGTTTTATACAAACTTATGGAGAAGATTGTATTTACAAGAAAGTGAGTGGGAGCTCTGTAGCATTCTTAATACTATATGTAGATGACATATTGTTGATTGGGAATGATGTAGACCTTCTTAATAGTGTCAAGGATTATTTGAATAATAGTTTTTCAATGAAAGATCTTGGCGAAGCAGCTTACATATTAGGCATAAAAATTTATAGAGATAGATCAAGACGCCTAATATCATTGTCAAAGAGTACATATTTGGACAAAGTTCTAAAGAGGTTTGGAATGGAAGATAGCAAGAAAGGGTTCTTGCCCATGTTGCCCAATACGACCTTGAGTAAAACTCAAAGTCCTGCAACGACAGAAGATAGAGAAAGGATGAGTAAGACTACATATGCCTCAGCCATAGGATCTCTTATGTATGCCATGCTATGTACTAGACCCGACATTGCATATGCTGTTAGTTTGACTAGCAGATATCAAAGTGATCCAGGAGTGGATCATTGGACAGTGGTCAAAAACATCCTTAAGTACTTGAGAAGAACTAAGGATATGGTTCTTTCTTATGGAGGTGATGAACAACTCGCTGTTAATGGTTACACCGATGCTAGTTGGAACACCGATCCGGATGATTCTAAATCTCAATCTGGATACGTATTTACTTTGAATGGTGCAGCAGTTAGCTGGAGGAGTGCAAAGCAAAGCGTTGTGGCGAGATCTTCAACTGAATCGGAATACATAGCTGCTTCGGAGGCTTCACAAGAGGCGATATGGATGAAGGAGTTCAATACAAAGCTCGGTGTGGTTCCGAGTGCGTTGGACCCAATGTTTATCTACTGTGATAACATGGGCGCCATAGCCAATGCACAAGAACCAAGGTCACACAAGAAGCTGAAGCACATCAAGCTACGTTTTCACGCTATTCGAGAGCATGTCCAAGATGGTGACATAAAGATTTGCAAAGTACACACAGATCTGAATGTGGCGGATCCGTTGACTAAACCTCTCCCGAGGGCAAAACATGACCAGCACCAAACCGCCATGGGTGTTCGGTATATTACCATGTAATCTAGATTAGTTGACTCTAGTGCAAGTGGGAGACTGTTGGAGATATGCCCAAGAGGCAATAATAAAAGTAGTTATTATTATATCTTTGTGTTTATGATAAATGTTTACATTCATGCTATAATAGTATTAACCGAAAACATTAATACTTGTGTGATTTGTAAACTAAATTAGAGTCCCTAGTAAAGCCTCTTTATAATACTAGCTTGTTGATTAATAGATGATCGTGGTTTCTTGATCATGAACATTGAGATGTTATTAATAACAAGATCATATCATTAGGAGAATGGTGTGATGGACATACTCCTATAGATAAGCGTAGCATAAAGATCAAGTCATTTCAATAGTTCGTTTGCTATAAGCTTTCTGATACATAGTAACCTAATTCCTTCGACCATGAGATCATGTTAATCACCATCATCGGAAGGATGCTTTGATGACATCAAACACCACACCGTAACTGGGTGGTTATAAAGGTGGCATTGAGTGTTCGGAAAGTATGGGTTGAGGCACATGGATCAAGAGTGGGATTTGTCCATCCATATGAAGATATACTCTGGGCCTTCTCGGTGGAATGTCATCCAATTAGCTTGCAATCATGTGAATGGCTCACAAGGGATCACATATCACGGGAATGAGAAAAGAGTACTTATCGGTAACGAGGTTGAACTAGGTATGCAGAGATACCGACGATCAAAACCTCGGATAAGTAAACTATCGTGAGACAAAGGGAAATTGGTATCGTATGTAAGTGATTCATTCGATCACAAAGTAATCGTAGAAATATGTGGGAGCCATATGAATTTCCAGATTCCTCTGTTGGTTATTGATCGGAGAAGTGTCTCGGTCATGTCCGCATAATTCACGAACCGTAGAGAGACACACTTACGGATTCGATGTTGTTTAGTAGATATGGAATGTTAGTAGGGATTCCGAATGTTGTTCGAAGTCTCGGATGGGATCCGGTATATCACGAGGAGATCCTAATGGTCTGGAGAATAAGATTCATATAAGGAAAGTCCTATTTCGGAGTTCGGGAAAGTTTCCGATGTTTTCATCGGAGAGGTTCTAGAAGGGTCTAGAAGGTTCACCGGACCGGAAGGGGAATGGTCCATGAATGTGTCATGGATATGTGGAATGATTGGATCATATCCTAGGTCACTTGGTGTTGACATTTGCAAGAGAGAATTAAAGCTCTAAATTGAAAGTCAAACGGGAAGTTTGAAAAGTCAAACTGGAACAATGGTTTCCTAGTGGGAGAAGAAACAAGTCCTTCTCTCAATCCAACTTGGGTTTGGATTTGGATTCAAACCCACCCCTCCCAAGGCTGCCCCTCCCTCTCATAAATAGAGGGGGAGGGCTGCCCCAACACCACAAGAGCCAAGCCCTCCCCACACACCCGCGCCGCCGCCGCCGACACCTCCTCCTCCTCCCGGTCATCTAAACCCTAGATCTCCGGAAAACCCTAATCCACCATAACTCGCATCCATCTTAGGCGAAGCCCTGTGGGATCTTCCCTCTACTTCCGACACCACGCCGTCGTGCTGCTAGAATCGCGAGGGGAGAACTACCACCTCCGCTGCCTGCTGGAACAAGGGAGAGGAAGGTCTTCATCGAGTGCCGAACATGTGACCGATTGCGGAATCTTCGAGGGTGAGTGCTTCTATCGACTCGTTGCTACAATCTAGTAGATAGATCTTGGCTTGTTTGTGTGCATGCAGTAGAATTTTTTTGTTTTCCATGCTACGAACCCCTACATCTACTACAAGTGTTAGAAGCATGGGGTAGTTTCTCTAGCCTTTAGTTCATTTTCTGTATTTTTTGATTTTGTGGTCTTTCTCCCTTCTATATAATTTTTTTAGAGTTTACCTATTTTTGGTCATGTTCAGCCTGGTTGTGATTTTTGGCAATAGGAGCTTGATTATTCTTGAGCATAACTATTTGCAAGGAGGTACTGTTGTGGATCCGCTGGGGTGAGAAGAGGATCAAAGGAAGGAGATGATTATGCAGCAGGTTGAATGTGCATCTATTGTTCCTGGACGAGAGGAAATAATGATGAATATGCTAAGCTCAGTGATTGATATGTGTAAGGAAGCAATGCTCCTTCTTAGGATTGGTGTTACCCTTCTAGGTATAGCATGCGTTATGCTTATTGCTAAGAAATGGAGTTAAGAAGGCTCTTTAGAAACTGATGGTTGTGAGCTACTACCTACGTATGAAACCATGATGGTTTTGTAAGATGTTTTTTGTAGCAGTGATGCTTTCGTCAGATGAAAAAATATGGTAGGGTAATACTGGTTATCCACCATGAATGAAATGTTGGCTATCTTTGTTAAATATGTAGTGCTAGACATGCATGGATCATACATTGTGGTACAAATAGGTAAAAAGAGGCAAACTTAAACCAATTGAGATAAAATGATTGTGCATGAGATATAATTGGACAACATGGTTATGCTGCAGTGCTATCATTGCTTATAACACATAGGCAGCACAATTGGCACACACTAAAAATGAACATACAAGCCAACGATGCATATATTTACACAAAAGTCTGAACTTTAAGCTGAATAGATAGCTAGATAAATTCAATGATTCAAACATATCAAATATGCATAGTTTGCAACATAAAAAGGGTTGTACCTAGAAATTTAAGCAATGGTTTGTAGGGGGTTTACATAACTACAGAAAGTGCATATGACCAATCTACTTGTTGGGCCTTAATTCATTGAACATATTCACTTTCTTGGCCTTTTTTTGGCATATGTGCCATCTGCACCTGAACTTGAACCAATGCATCACCTTCATCGAGTGGCTCAATCACCTTATTCAACCTCATTTCTTCTAAATATCTAGCTCTCTTTGCAGCAGCTTGCTCTGCTGCTAGCCTCTTTTCTTCCTTTTTCTTTTGTTCAGCTACTATCTTTTTATCTAGAGATTCTTTCTTCTTCTTTTCAGCAGACTCCTTGCATTCTACAATAATCCTTCTTGTCTCAATCCTTGTTTTCTTGGTTATTTCTACATCATAACTTTTCTTCTCTCTTCTTTCAGTAGCTTCTCTTGCTCTTTATTGTGCCATCTCTGCCTTTTGCTTCTCATGCCCAAGCTTTCTTAGTGCATCACCTTGAGCTTTCTTCAATTGAGCGGTATATTTTGCCTACAACACTGCTATTTAGAATCTTCAATTGCCATGTTCTTTTCTTTCTGCACTTCCAGGAGCTTTTGAGTCAATGCACCTTGCATGAGTATGTTTGGTGTGGGATCTGGTGCATTCATCCTTTTTTGGGCATCACCGATGAATCTAGATAGGCTTAGGTCTCTGCATTTTTGTTAGTTAAACATTATTAATTAATCTGCAGCACATGAAAACATTTAACTAAGTAAAAACATTAAGAAACAATTATTACCCGTAGAGCCATCATTTGGATAATATGATGTTCTCTTGGGCCAGTACTTGTTCTACCTTATGATTGTTGCTCGTGGAAAAATTAAACATGGTTGTAAAAGGCCAAAGATCATTCAAGACAACTGGATATAATTTAGTGTTCATTCTTGACCCGTGTAGGTGGGGTAGAATTTGGTTGTTCTTGTGTTGAAGGTGGTGCATGATTAGCAGTATCTTGTGGTGTTAGACCTGACTTGTACCAATATTAGCACTTCCGTTGTGATTAGGATGACCACAGTCACTGCAACGCATTATTAACCCATGCCCAAACAACCTCTTTCCCCCACCTCTATATACTATTCCACCTGGAGCTTTCCTCCTAGATTTGGTTAGCCTCCCAACATTCTTAACATCATGAGGTGGGAAAATTAGTGGTACATTAGTCTTAGCCCATTCTGATGTATCCTTGCATGGATAAGCAATATTTCCATGTGCAAGCTTGTACATTACAGTAGAGTGACACTTATCAACATACTTGAAAGGGTCATTATTGTCATGCCTCATGCAAAAGATTGCACGAAGACATGGTATCCCACTTTGAGCCCACTATGGCAAGTACATGCTAATATCTTGAGGTCAACAATGTAATCGATAGGAGTATTAGATAACCATGCTCCTACCTTGAAAATACCATCCCAGTCGCCATCCACAAAGCAATAATTGGAGAACTCAATGTATTTCTCAAGTTTCTTCTTTACCTTGGGGTAAATAGAGCCTTTAAACTATGATTCGTTGCATTTTCTATAATTTTTTGACATGGGCTGGTCTTTCATCATGTCAAACATGCCTAGAATGGGTAGCTCCCTTGCCTCTAGTATGTACCTATCAAACATGAAGAAGGAACAATGTGTTAGAACAATGATAGAGCATAATGGGATACTGGATTATAACACTAATAGAGGAAGAAAATGATCTTACTTATTGAAGACTTCACAATTGTTCATCAACATGACATCATACTTAAGTAAATCAGTTTGGAATGCCCTTACCCATGTCTTAGGATCCAAATTTTCAACTCGTGCATGGGCATCAGGGTTTAGGCTCTTCATGTACTCCATGTTTGCCTCGAACCTCTCAGGTGTACTACTTCTTGCTATTGTATAAAGATGATTGTTCAGAGCATCACCTTTGAAAAGCTATTGAAATTTCATCCACATGTGACTAACACAAATCTATGCTCGGATTTAGGGAACTGTGCTTGAACTACATTGATTAGACCCTTTTGCTTATCTTACATGACAGTCCATGTAGCAGTGTTGACAATGTCCAAGTCATTCTTAACTTTTTAAAGAAACCAATTCTAGATGTTTGTATCCTCAACCTCAATTATTGCTATGGCAGTAGGGACTATGCAACCATTAGGATCTATGCCAACATCACATAACAGCTGACCTCTATACCTAGTCTTCATGAAGCAGCCATCAAGGAAAATTATTGGCCTACAACCTTGAAGAAACCCTCTCTTGTAGGATTCCAAACACATGTATGCTCTTTTCAACCTGGCTTCATCAAGAGAAACAAATAAGGATCTCCCAGGGTTAGGTCTTATAAGATCATTGCCATAATCACATAGAAGATTATATTGTGCTTCTTCATCACCGTAAATAACTTTAATTCCAAGTCTCCTTTCCCTATACATCTTGCTCCTACTAGATGTCAAGTTCCACTCTTTCTGCACCCCCCTAAAAAAATTCTTCATGTTCATGTCCTGGTCTGCTCTGAAGCTTTCCAAGTACTTATCAGCAACAAAGTTAGTTGTGAATTTGGTTAGCTTCCATTTTCCGCTGCATGTGTGTTCGCCTTCATATATCTTGACTTGCCAACACTTTGCCTTTCTAGAGGAGGCCAGAGGTACCAATTGCATGGTTTTTATACACCACCATAACATTTACCATTAATCCTCTACTTGTCATTTATAGGCAACTTGATCTCCCACCTGTTTTGGCAACTGTACACCTAATTGCCTTCCACACCAACCTGCCCAATATGAAACTTGACAAACTTTAGACCCCCTTCTCTAAATGTATTGAACCTCGAGTGTAAATTTTCACCATCAGAGTTAGGTGCCCATAAATATTCTTATTCAGAATCACCATCCTTGCAATGATCAACCTCTGCCTTTACTTATCTTCCTCTGTGCCTTCTACTCATCATCATCAGGGTTGTATGCATCCAAGTCATATTGTCACCATCATTCAGGTCAGACTTTGAATCCACATAATCTGCATCCTCGGATTCTTCTTTAAACAATGTTGCTTTCCCTACATTAATACCCTTCTTGGTAAGCTTGCTCTCTGGCCTTAATCCCTCCCTTCTTACTGCTCTATCTTTTTGAATTATCTCTGGATTAAACCTGGATTGGAACAGATGCTTCTTCATTCATTTGGGAAGCTATTTCTTCATTCACTTGGGTAGGCGCTTCTTCATTCGCTTGGGCATGTGCTTCAATTTTCTGCATGGGCTTACAAGGACTGCTGAAAGGAGGTAGCTTAGCAACAAAGAACTGAATCACGACATCTCAATTTTTATCCCTAATAGATTCACCATGATCAAATATAATTAGATGAAATGGTGGCCAATGTCTAGAAACTTAAGCATTCGTGTAGTGTCATGATCATATCTTATTTTCCTCAAACCATTGTTACTCATTTAGAGAGCTGGTATCGGGTAGTGAACCTTCAATCTCCCTTCATTGCATAGCCTATATCCTCAACAATGTTCTCCACCATGAGTGGTGACCAAGTAATGGAGTCAAATTGATCAAACCATATAACCGAACCACAAATGTAGCTCCTGTTTTGACAGCTGCCAATGAAATGTCTGCTCTGATTAATGGCCACTGAGAAATATTTGCTACTAGGCCCTGCCACAGATAAATACACAACCTTTCCATAAAAATCATGTCTAACATTGAATGATTCGTAAGCAAAATAAAATATTTCTAAACCCTACTCAAACCCCCTAACCAAAACTCTACAAAATTGAATCAAATCTTTAGATAATAGTACTAACATACCATGTAAACAACAAAGATAATGTTTTCCACCATCAAATAGAGGATAAATACCTAACCCTAACATCGAAGAGAGGGTCTTCCACTGATGATTCCTTGCCAAGTTAGGGGCTCACCATAGTATAGAGTATGCGCCTTCTCCATGTTGTCATGAAGACATCACCGTCCATCCGCTGGAAGGAGAACTCCATGGAGGGTCCACTCGCTCCCATATGATCGTCACCTCCACCACCCTCTCGCTACCAAGGCACTCGCTTGGTCTCACCAAAGAACCTCCTCCTCTAACAATCACGAAGATGATGAAAGAGTGGAGCTCAGCTCGTTGTTTGTCGCCGAGGTGGGAGGGTAGATGCACATGGACACAAACTAGCAGAGGTCCTCTTCAAAAAACTATGACACTGCACAGAGAAAGGAAACATCATAGAGTCACTACATGTGGGGTCCATTGAGAGCCACATCAGACAAAAATGTCACCTACCATAGCAGTGTCCGTGTATGACTCGGCTGCGTGTATTTGATGACACCAACTTTGTGTGTGCCAACTCGTTGGGAATCCAATCCAAGTGAAAAGTGTTGTAGAAAGTGTGTTTTCCCCATAAGGGTGACTCGATGGTTTTTATCAAACTCTCGAGGATATGAGCAACTTCTTTCTTCTAGCCTCTTCAACCAACCTACAAAACAAAGTATTTGTCTTCTGCCCCTAACCCCACTGTGTGTTGGTAAAGCATAAGGCTTCGTATTAGTAAAATAATTCTTAAATAAAAATAGTAAATAAAATAACAAGAAAGTAAACTAGAACAATAAAATAAACTAGAACATATCATGAGATCACTTGGTCCCACATGGTACATTCTTTATGCTTTGTGTGTTAGCCAACTTAAATCTTCACTTTCCTATTCGATGTGGTCAACTTTGTATCTTTTAATGCTCTTTCACAATATCTTGAGGTACATAAAGAATTCATTTTATTGCATGATCTAAGTATTGGTCAACATAGTTCAACTCATATGTCTACCATGACATCGACTTAGAGTCATATCTTGAATTATTCTCTTGGAATCAAACTCTTTAGATGTTGACACTCCATGTCTTAACATATAAGTTAGAGCATGGTTCCTTTGAGTTCCACAGAATAAGTCCAAATTTCTTTAACTTCTTATTGATCATATTGAATTCATCTCTTCAAATAGATGGCCTTGATGCCAATACTCAAGGTATATATTTATCTTCATGGCATCCAACCTTGAATCCGGCACATGGAATTTAAGCATTATCTATGGAAGATTACTTCGCTAAAAACTCAATAAAAACATTAGTCCATAGATATTCTCAATAATTACAAAAAGCACAATTAGTTGCAATATACCCTTACACAAGTAGGCGCCCCGGTGCTACTCATCCATAATTCCAACGCCGGAGGGAGATCTATAGGTGTCGTTCCCTTCTATCGACGGACCTGCGCCGATGACCCGACATATGACGAGGATTCTTCGTTTTGGGACTGTTGGTGCCAAATAGAGCATGTTGTATGACGTCAGCCCTTCTTTTTCACTGAATTGTCGGGGGCCGATGGAGGACAACAAGTGTAAGTACCGACTTTGAATCGACTAGAGGGGGGGTGAATAGGCGACTACCAATTTTTAATTTGTTTCACACTTTTAGGCTTAGAGGGTAAGAAAGTTATCTAGATGTGCAACTAGGTGAACAACCTATATGATAGATAACTTACAACAACCACAAGAACGGTAAAGAGCAAGAAGTAAAGGAAGGGAATGAAGTAACGAGAGTGGGGACACGGAGATGTAATTCCCATAGTTCACTCCCAAAGGAGCTGCGTCTATGTTGGAGAGGTGTCGGGGCCACACAAGGTCACCCGAGTGCCACAAAGGCCTCACCTTCTTCTCCGGTGAGCTCCCCCACAAAGGAGGCCTCACAATCCACTAACTGGTGACCTTGAAGGCGCCAATCGAAACCTTTACAAAAGGGTTGAGGGGGAAGCTCCACAACTCAATTGGAGGCCCTCAACGACACCACGGAGCTTTACAACACAAGCCCTTAGCACTGAGGATGCCCTACACCGTCTAGGGTTTCAAGAAACCCAAGAGCAACAAGATCCACAAAGGATAGGTGGGGGAAATCAAATCTTCTTTGGTGGAAGTGTAGATCTAGGTCACCTCCCTCACCTCTCAAAATATCAAGTGATTTGAGTGGCTAGGGAGAGAGATCTAGTAAGGTGAAGCTCGAGCATTAATGAAGGAGAGAGAAAATATTTGAGTACAGTGGGAGGAAGAAAGAGGGCGCCTTAAATAGGCTCCCTCCACGCTGAAGCGTTACAGCCTCCGAACTTCCGGTGAGGGGACGGAAGTTCCGCCCAGCAAGGCTCCAACGATCATCAGCCTGTTGACGCCTGATGTCTACGCACTTCTATTCTTGTAGACAGTTGTTGGGCCTCCAAGTGCAGAGGTTTGTAGAACAACAGCAAGTTTCCCTTAAGTGGATTACCCAAGGTTTATCGAACCCAAGGAGGAAGTGGTCAAAGGTCCCTGCAATCAAGATACAAGAAGTCTCTTGTGTCCCCAATACACTTGCCAGGTGTATAGGTGCACTAGTTCGGCGAAGAGATAGTGAAATACAAGTGGTAACGGTGCCAGAAAAGAGCTTCTGACTTGTTGTTGACGTGGGGTAACGGTGCCAGAAAAGAGCTGATGGCGTGGAGGAAAGGTAAAAGCCCAAAACCTCCTCGGCAAACGGAACAAAGTTGGAAGCAAGCAATAATGCAACGGATCTAGTAGAAAACGGTGTTTCAATGTTTAGAAACAAGGCCTAGGGATCATACTTTCACTAGTGAACACTTTCTCATATAAATATCTTCTCTTAATGATACTACTCTTAACTACTCTCCGGTTGGACACTCTAATCATCGGTAGGGCTATAACAACACTCCTCAAAGTCTACCTTTCCCAAGCTAGATAACCCCACACTGTCACCTTGAGCGCTGGATGGTTCCAACAAACACCACAATTTCATAAAGACATCCAACTCCAAATATAACTCATAACAAATATTCAATCTAGCCAAAGTGCCACACAAGGTATGCACGCTGTCACTTTCACACACGTGGGGAAAAGCATAGATCTATTAAAGCACAAAGAGTATTTATGTAGACTCAAACCTAAGTGCCACCATGGCGTGCACGCTGTCACTTTCACACACATGGGGAGAGAAGAAATCTATTGAAGCACTTGCGTAGCAAGGTAGATCTACTTGATTACAAAGCTCATGACCACAAGAAGATCATGCATAGAGAGAGAGAGATGAACACATAGCTACCGGTAGAGCCCTTAGCCTCGAGGAAGAACTGCTCCCTCCTCATCATGGGAATCAGCAACGGTGATGAAGATGGCGATGGAGATCGATGGAGATGGCTCCGGGGGCACTTCCCCGTCCCGGAAGGGTGCCGGAGCAGAGACTTTCTGTCCCTCGAATCTCCCCTTCGGTGGCGGCGGCGCTACGGAGGTTTTCGTGGATTTCTTCTGGATTCCCTAGGTTTTTTGGGTCAGAGGCTTCTTATAGGCGCAGGAATCAAGGTCGGTGGGGGTCCAGGGGGCCCACACCCCCTCTAGGTGCCTCCAGGTCTTTCCCACGTCTAGGGGGGTTTGGCTACCCTGTGGCCCCCCTCCGGCTCTGCTTCGTGGTTTCGTGTTGCTCTGGGAAAATAATGACTTTGGCTTTTGTCCCGTTCAATTCCGAGAATATTGATTTTCTGCCTTTCTAGAACCAAAAACAAAAGAAAACAGACAACTGGCACTGTGGAATCTTGTCAATAGGTTAGTTCTAGAAAAGATATAAAAACACCTCAAAGTGTAGACAAAGCAAAGCAAAGTAGATACAAAACAAGCATGGAGCATCAAAAATTATAGATACGTTGCCGACGTATCAACGCCCGCTCCAAAAGTTCGACCGGAAGTTCCGGTCAAACTGACCGGAAGTTCCAGCGAAACTTCCGATGCAAGTTCCGGCCCAAGTTCCGTCAAATAGACCACTTCGAACAGAAGGGTACTGATCCTTCATTGGAACTTGGAGCAGAACTAGGGGCGGAACATCTAGGTCGTGAAGCATGTCTGACCGGAAGTTCCGGCGTCTAGGCGGAAGTTCCGCTCAGGAACTTTCTGGAAGAAGCAACGAAAATTCCTCACCGGAACTTCCGGTGCAACTTCTGGTGGAAGTTCCGGAAAATAGAGCATACCCACACAGAAGGTACTGGGAGTTGGCCGGGAGTTCCAGCAGAAGTTGTATCAGAACTTAGTTCCAGATCTTCCCACATAAAAGCCCTGAGCGGAACTTCCAGTGCCTGGCCGGAAGTTCTGATCAGACAGAAATGGCTCCAGCAGATCAGAACCTCGCTCTCTCGCAGAAAAGTAGGATGGCTGTGGCGGTGCATATGGGGTTTGTGCAAGAACAAGTGATTTCCCACAGCCTTCCGAGATGGAACCCCTCTTGATAGTACGGCGATCTAAAGCGATAAAAAAGAGAGAAACTAGAAAAACTAAGGGCCACCGTCTTCACGAGATCCCAAAGAGAGCATCCACAAAATCCATAGGAATCATCAAAAGCATTTTTCCTGAAACTCAAGTACACGGTTAAACCACAAGTGGGGTTGTCATCATCACCAAAATAGCATGGGAAAATATAGTCCTTTTAATCTCCCCCTTTTTGGTGTTTGATGACAATCCCAAAGATTTGCATAAGATGGAAGTAATATTTGCAATGGATGGAACAAGCTCCCCCTATATGTGTGCAAGGTAGAGATAATGCTCTAAGAACAAGACTAGCACACATACAAGGAGGCTCCCCCTTCCAATTGCAAAGATAGCATAAGTGCAAGGAATAGATAGTATAGAGATCATACCGTTGCACCAACCAAATGTGGTGGAGACAATAGAAGAAATATCAAGGGATACTAAAGATGCTCCACCACCATATACAAATGCCCATAAGCCAATAACAATAATACCAAACACTAGGCATTAACCAAACATAACATAACATACCACATAGTCTCATACACATAAGATGGTCCACAAGCACACATAAGTTCACAAGCACAAATAGGTCCACAAGCACACAAATAAAACTAGAGAGATCACGAGATAGAAGAGATCAAAGACAAGAACGAGCTCGCGACTCAGCCCATGCAAATCCCGTGAGCAACCTAATAGACATCTTTCTCCCCCTTTGGCATCGAGATACCAAAAAGGAATAAAAGATCAAACTAATCGCCCCAACCATGAAAGGGAGGAGGAGCGGGCTCAGGGACCCAAGAATCCCACGCAGACGACGGACCAGTGACTTCCTCCTCAGACTCATCCTCATACCAACGGTAGTTGTCGCGAATCCAATCATCCCTGGGAGCAGTGACAGAGCTAGTGACAGGAGAGCAAGGAATGTTGAGAGCAGACATGATGTCCTTCTGGCGCTGAACACTGTGTTGCTGATCGACAAGACCGATACTCGCGATTCTAGAGAAAGAAGAAAGTCTTCTTCACCTTTCCAAGCAGCTTGTTTGCCCAAGATGGCCGCCTCTGGAGAGAAGGACCACCAGCTTCAGCACGAGCCTGCCTGAGAGCTTCTTCCTTTTCTTCTTGGGACCGAGGCTTGTTGAGTTTGCTCACACACAGCTTCTTCTCCTCATGAATGGTGATGGAGTCCTCAGAGAAGCGCGTACCAGTCACCTCAAGCCACTTGTGATTGATGAGAGTCTGAATATAGGGAGAATAGGGGCAAGAGCGCTTGTCAATGATAGCCTGCCACATCTCGGTGTAGATGAAATGTATGACATCCATCTTCCTGTCAGAGTCACGGCGAAGGTAAGTTTGATGCATGAGATCAACTTGATAGGCATGAAACTGATCAAAGTTGCCGGCCTTGGGAGATATGGTGTTCAAGTACACCCTACACATGATGTCATAAACTGGCTGCAGATGATTCACAAAACCAACAGTGCCCCAACCTTCAATGTAAAGAGGCTCCAGGACTTCAGGATCAGCAACTATGGCGGTATGGACACGCCATCCATTTTCCCCTTTGCCAGGCTGAATGGGATAGCCAAGAGCTCAGCAAACTCGGACCATTGGGCGGTAAGCAGCACGCCATTAGTCATCCACTTCATCACACCTTCAGTAGAAGAACTCATATTCAAGTGAAGAGTAGTGTAGAACTGAGCAATAGCACCTTCATCGTAGTTTTGATGGTGCTCCATGAGGGGAATCAACCCAAACCTCCTGCAAATATCAAGAGCCTCACCAAAGTATGCATGCTTTTCTTCCATGTGAGCCACATTGATGTACTTCTGAGGAGCAACCACAAACTTTGTCTTGGTAGCATAGATTTCAGCAAAGATATGTTCCCGACGGCAGTTGTGGAAGAGGGGATCCAAGCAGAGATGGTCACGAGGAACAAGGTAAGGATCCGCACGCCTGAATACAGAGTAGGACTTCTGAGTCCATTTAGAGATCTTGGCCTTGGATTTGTCAGGCCCAGTAGCAGTGGCCTTCTAAGAGGCAAGAACATGCCTCTTTCCCTCAGCAGCAGCAGACCTCTGACGGCTGGTCTGAGTGGATGGACGCACCACCTCAACATCATCTTCATCAATCTCAGGAGGAATATCGAAGGATGGTCGACGGAGACGCTTGCCTTTGCGGTTACCACCTTGCTCTGAGAAGAAAGCAAAAGAATAGGGAGGGAAGGTGCGGTAAGTGCACAAGTTCGGAAGAAGATACAAAACAAGATTGGAAAAATACAGTCAGGGAATAATTTTACTGGCGCCAGAACTTCCGCTGAAGCACCGAAACTTCCGGTGTAAATGGTCCACCGAAAGTTCTGGTCGTGGCTCACCGGAAGTTCCGGTGAGACCACGAACTGGCGGTTCAAACAACAAGATCCATAAATCTATATCTACAAGGCACAAGTAAAAATTTCCAAGAATGTATTGGACCAATCTACCCTAGCATGATTTCCTAGGCCTACAGAGATCTCCCAACACGTTCTAGCCAAAGAACTAGCCTAGACAAGGTGAGCCCTAACTCAAGCAATGGTGAGAGAGCTAGATCTCCATTAATGGAGGGAGTTGATGGTAAATACCGGAGTCCATGGCGGGAGATCGAGGTGGGGAAGGTTCCCACGGAGCAGATCTGAGGAGGGGTGGCCGGAGACGAAGGGGCTGGAGCACCTTCGCGGAGAAGTCTTTGCCGGCGGCTGCTCCAAATAAAAGGTGGGTCTTGGGGAAAAGAGGAAGAAGATCTCGTTTTCCCCAGGGCCCACTTTATATAGGACAGAGAGCCTGACCGGAAGTTCTGGTCAATGACTGGAAGTTCCGATGACGCCAGAAAAACTTCTCGGGATTGGAAGAAAACAAGGAAGAACTTGTGCAGGGAATAGAAAGGGCTTGAGGAAAGGAAAGGCTTAGGATAGAGAGCTCAAACTACAAAGAAACAAAGCCAACAAAAACCAAGAAAAACACAAAAATAACCAAGCACACAAAGAAAAACAAGACAAGAGATAAAAACAGGTCGGTGGTCGAGGCCACCTTATATAAGAGTAAATGGCTTGACACCGCAAAGATATATCTTAGGTTCATTACCAACACTCATCATGAAGCTCAAATGGTCTCCTTTAGAGACTATAGAGTATGAAAACTTTAATGTGCGCATAATAGGGATAGTGTTTGTTCATGAGAGGAACTACACTCCCCCTAAATCCATGCCTACATCCAAACAAGATACACATTGAGACACGGGTAGGTGTGCAAGATACTCAAGCCACATTGCTAGAATCAATGATATTTAGCTCATGCCTCAACTCTCGTAACCTTGCTTCATCAATAGGCTTCGTGAAAAGATCCGCAAGATTTGCCTTGGTGGGAACATACTCCAAAGAAATGTCTCCTCTAGCAACATGGTCCCGAATGAAATGATGATGAATCTCAATGTGCTTAGTCCGATTGTGTTGCATGGGGTTGTGAGAAATAGCAATGGCACTCTTATTGTCACAAAGAAGGGGCACCTTGTCAAAATATAGTCTGAGATCCTTCAAAGTTTGCTTCATCCATAGCAATTGAGCACAACAACTTGCGGCAGAGATGTACTCAGCTTTGGCAGTGGACATAGACACACAGTTTTGCTTCTTCGAGGACCAAGAAACCAAAGATCTTCCAAGAAACTGACAAGCCCTAGAGGTTGGCTTTCTTCCCAGTTTGTCACCAGCCCAATCCGAGTCCGTGTATCCAATAAGGTCAAAGCTGGCTCCCTTGGGGTACCACAACCCAAAGTTTGGGGTATGAACCAAATATCGAAAGATTCTCTTGACCGCCACCATGTGGCTTTCTTTTGGTGCGGCTTGGAATCTTGCACACATACCCACACTCAACATAATATCCGGTCGGGATGCACAAAGATAGAGCAAAGAATCAATCATCGAGCGATAGAGTTTTTGATCCACATCCTTACCCTTGGGATCGAGATCAAGATTAACCTTAGTTGGCATTGGAGTCTTGGCACCTTTGACTTGATCAAACTTGAACTTCTTGAGCATGTCTTTGATGTATTTGGATTGGTTGATGAAAGTCCCTTTCCTCAATTGCTTGACTTCAAACCCAAGAAAAAACTTCAACTCCCCCATCATGGACATCTTGAAGTGATCGGTCATGAGCTTGGCAAAATCCTCATTAAAAGCTTTGTTAATAGACCCAAAGATAATATCATCAACATAGATTTGGCATACGAACAAGTGGCCTCCAACTTTCTTAGTAAAAAGAGTGGGATCAATGAGGCCCACTTCGAAGCCATGGTCTAACAAGAGCTCTCTAAGGCAATCATACCACGCAGGTGGGGCTTGTTTGAGGCCATAGAGTGCCTTATTGAGCTTGTAGACATGGTTCAGGAAAAGTGGATCCTCAAAGCCTAGAGGTTGCTTGATGTATACCAACTCTTTCAAAGGCCCATTAAGAAAAGCACTCTTAACATCCATTTGATGCAACTTGAAGTTATGCCGAGTAGCAAAAGCAATAAGCATACGAATGGATTCAAGGCAAGCAATGTGGGCATAAGTCTCACCGTAGTCGATGCCCTCAACTTGTGAGTATCCTTGGGAAACTAACCTTGCCTTGTTGCGCACAACTATTCCATTCGCATCACACTTGTTCTTGAAAACCCATTTGGTACCGATGATGTTTTGACAATCTTTGGGCCGCTCAACCAATGTCCAAACATTGTTCCTCTTGAAGTTGTGAAGTTCTTCGTTCATAGCGTCAAGCCAATCATCATCTTCAAGAGCCTCGAAGACTTTCTGTGGTTCCACAAGAGAGATAAAAGCATGGTGAGAGCTAAAGGAGGCTAGTTGCCTCCTAGTAGTGGAACCTTTACTGAAATCTCCATAAACATTATCAAGGATATGGCCATCTCGAACGAGCTTGGCAAGACGATAGGCTTGCCAGCGGGCTTGTGCTTCAACACGATATTCTTGAGCAACCACTTGGTCATTGCCACCATTGGAGTCCCCGCCTTGACTATAAGCACGAACACGAGGATCATCTTCATCAATTTCCACTTCGGGAGAGTCATCATTTGAAGTAGAGCCTTTATTATCATTGGCTTGCCCTTGATCTTGACGAGTTTGAGGAGGAGAGCCTTGAGGAGGAGGAGCCCCATCTTGGGGAGGTTGATGTGGTTGATGAAGAGCTTGACCTTGGGAGGTGCCTTGAGGAGGAGCCCCATCTTGGGGAGGTTGATGTTGTTGATGAAGAGCTTGACCTTCGAGGCTTGGAGAGTCATGAGCATGAGAAGCTTCGGAAGAGCTAGAGGGGGCTTGTGCCAAAATAGTAGGTCCTTGAGAGGCAAGATGGTCTTGTGAGAGTGAGGGCTCCACTTGAGTAGAGCTTGGTCCTTCTCCTTCGTCCACAAGGGGATCCTCAATGGGGAGGTGGAAACCTACACCCATTCTTCTTATGGCCTTAGGAGGAATTTCACCACTTGGATCACAAACACCGTCTAGCCTAACAAGGGACTCATGGTTTTCATCAAACTTCACATTGCTCGTCTCTTCAACTCTTCCATTGGCTTTGTTGTAGACTCTATAAGCATGGGACTGATTTGAGTAACCAACGAAAATTCCTTCTTGAGCCTTGGATTCAAACTTGGACAAACGGACTCCTTTCTTGAGAATATAGCACTTGCAACCAAACACTCGAAAGTAGCTAACATTTGGCTTTTTCCCGGTGAGCAGCTCATAGGGAGTCTTGTTCTTTTTCTTGCGAAGGTAGAGCCGGTTGGTTGCATGGCAAGCGGTGGAGATGGCCTCGGCCCAAAAGTTGTATGGAGACTTGAATTCAGCTAGCATAGACCGAGCCACATCCATCAAAGTGCGATTCTTCCTTTCGGCAACCCCATTTTGTTGAGGGTTATAGGGAGTGGAGTATTGATGCTTGATTCCTTCATCACTAAGAAACTCATCCAAAGTATAGTTCTTGAACTCGGTGCCATTGTCACTTCGAATTGAAAGAATGGTTTCATTGTGTTTCCGTTGAACTTCATTGGCAAAATCGATGACGGTTTGTTGAGTCTCACTCTTGTACATGAAGAATAACACCCAAGTGTATCTTGAGAAATCATCCACAATAACCAAACAATACTTATTGCCTCCAAGACTATCATGAGAGGGAGGACCAAAAAGGTCCATATGCAAGAGCTCCAAACATCTCTTCGTGGTGATTTGATTAAGCACTTTGTGAGGAGTTTCATGCATCTTCCCTTCAATACAAGCCCTACAAACACGATCTTTGGCAAAAGAAACATCGTTAAGCCCAAGGATGTGGCCCTCAGAGTGAAGTCTTTGCAAATTTCTCATGTTAACATGGGCTAGGTAGCGATGCCACAACCAGCCCTTGTCGGCTTTAGCATAGAGAAATAGAGCATGAGGAGTAGCGGTCCCCGAAAAGTCTACCACATACAACTCATGCTCTACGTACCCTACGAAGGCCACCTTGAGAGACTTGCTCCACATGAGGACCACATAATGCACATGGAAGAAAGAAGAAAGACCCATAAGGGAAAGAGCACGAACTGACAGTAAATTGTAACCAAGAGTTTTGACAAGCATGACGTCAACCAAGGATATATCCGGGGTTACCACCACTTTGCCAAAACCCAAAACCTGAGAACTTGTTTTATCACCGTAGGAGACCATGGTGTTGGCAATATTTGGCCTCATCTCCGTCATGATAGACATGCTTCCGATCATATGACTTGTGGCACCACTATCAAGCACCCATTTTGATCCACCGGAAGCATAGTCCTACACGAAAATCAAGCTTTGATTTTAGGTACCCATTTTGCAATGGGTCCCCTTTTGTTAGTAACAAGAGTCTTTGGCAACCAAATGGCCCGATGATAATCATGCGTGTAAGAAGTTCCAACATATCTAGCATATACATGGCCATCATAGGACTTGCAAAGAATATAAGAGGGATTGTTATTTTCGGCAAAGTTGTCACTTTGCAAGATGGTTGGACCATATGAGGGTCCTTGAGCCATGCCCTTTTTCTTTTTATTCTTCTTGTTCTTCTTCTTCTTCTTCTTAGTCTTGTCAAGTTGATCCTTCAACACCTTGTTCTCCTCAACGAGCTGCTCATGCTTGCAACAAGGGTTAGGAGTGCTAGACAAGTCTATAATTTGCACAGCGGAAGACTTAGCATGTTCACAAGTTAGTTGGGTTTAAAGTTGTTCATGGGCTTCAAAAATACTTGAGGATTTGCTCTCCAAGGCTTTGTGTTCCTCTTTGAGTTTCTCATGGTCTTCTTGAGTCCTATCATGACCAACCACAAACTCAATTTTTTCTTTCTTAAGCACTTTAACCAAAGCAAGAGCATGATCACGTTTTTTAACTATAGAGCACATGGTGTTGTTATGGTCATCAACAAGTTTAGACACACTCTCTTCAAGATTAATTCTCATATTTTGTTCATACTCAAGACTTTGAGTGAGAGAAGCAATTTCATCGGCGGCATCTCTTTCATTTTTACTTAACAAGTCAAGAAGTTCTTCCTTTTCATCTAAAGCATCCCTAGCATTGTCAAGTTGTGCAAGCAAGGACTCAAAGCAAGTTTTAGTTTCTTCATCCAAGGTAGCAACAAATTCACACATGTTAATCATCTCTTTCTTCACCTCTATACCAACAATATCAAGAGAAGAAGGCTCACTAGAGATGGGTTGAGGAGTGGGTTATGTTACCTCGGTGGCCTTGGCCATGAGACACTTTTGGTTGATGGAGATAACGTTCTCATTAGGTGATTCGAATAGGGAAAATCGTGGAGTAGAGGTAGTGGCAATAGCAGCAACTCCCACAATCTCACCACCTTGGACTTCATCATCATCATCTTCATCCGTGCCTGAAATGTATTCTTCATAGACCACAATAGCTCTTTCCTTGTTGGCGACGTTCTTTACGGCGTAGTTCTTGTTCAAAGGATGAGTAGGTCTTGACTTGATCTTGCGAATGAGACGACCACCATTGTCTTCACGGTTCTCAAAGGGACACTTGGCCACAAAGTGACTCTTGTCGTTTCAATTGTAGCATGACCTTGCCTTGGGATACTTGTTGGGTGAGTTGAATCTTGAGTTGTCCCTTGACCTTGACTTGAGCCCGGACTTGTTCCAAAAGGCCCTTGAAGCGAGAGCAAGATGTTCGTTGAAGGCACACTTGAGATCCTCTTGAGACCACTCACTTGATGTGTCATCATCATTAACTTCAATAGCCTTGGCCTTCAAAGAAAGATTCACTTTGGTTGATCCAATGGCCCTAGAACTGGCGGACTCCGCATTCTTCTTGGCAATGGTCATGGCAATCACTTCACTCAAGACTTCTTGGGAGGTCATTAGGTGAAAGTTGGTTCTTCCCTTGATAGAGTTGAGCTTTTGTTCTTTAAACGGAAGGAGAGCTTGAATGAACTGTTGGAGATATGCCCTAGAGGCAATAATAAATGTAGTTATTATTATATCTTTGTGTTTATGATAAATGTTTGCATTCATGCTATAACAGTATTAACCAGAAACATTAATACTTGTGTGATTTGTAAACTAAATTAGAGTCCCTGGTAAAGCCTCTTTATAATACTAGCTTGTTGATTAATAGATGATCATAGTTTCTTGATCATGAACATTTGAGATGTTGTTAATAACAAGGTCATATCATTAGGAAAATGGTATGATGGACATACTCCTATAGATAAGCGTAGCATAAAGATCAAGTCATTTTAATAGCTCAATTGCTATAAGCTTTCTGATACATAGTAACCTAATTCCTTCGACCATGAGATCATGCTTATCACCATCACCGGAAGGATGCTTTGATGACATCAAACACCACACCGTAACTGGGTGGCTATAAAGGTGGCATTGAGTGTTCGGAAAGTATGGGTTGAGACACATGGATCAAGAGTGGGATTTGTTCATCCATATGACGGATAGATATACTTTGGACCCTCTCGGTGGAATGTCATCCAATTAGCTTGCAAGCATGTGACTGGCTCACAAGGGATCACATACCACGGGATGAGAAAAGAGTACTTATCAGTAACGATGTTGAACTAGGTATGCAGAGATACCGACGATCAAAACCTCGGATAAGTAAACTATCGTGAGAAAAAGGGAAATTGGTATCGTATGTAAGTGGCTCATTCGATCACAAATTAATCGTAGAAATATGTGGGAGCCATATGAATTTCCAGATTCCTCTATTGGTTATTGATCGGAGAGGTGTCTCGATCATGTCCGCATAATTCACGAACCGTAGGGAGGCACACTTAAGGATTCGATGTTGTTGAGTAGTTATGGAATGATGAGTAAGAGACCGAATGTTGTTCGGAGTCTCGGATGGGATCCGGGATATCACGATGAGATCCGGAATAGTCCGGAGAATAATATTCATATAAGGAAAGTCCTGTTTCGGAGTTGAGGAATGATTCTGGTGTTTTCAACAGGAATGTTCTAGAAGGGTCCGGAAGGTCCGGCACTCCGGAGGGGAAGGGTACATGAATGTGTCATGACAATATGGAATGGTTGCATCATGTACTAGGTCACTTGGCTGGGCAAAACAAAGGGAGAAATCAAATCCTAGTTTGAAAGTCAAACGCCAATTTGAAAAAGTCAAACGTCAAGTTTGCTTGGTGGAGGGAGAGTAGGAAACCTACTTGGGGAGGAGTTCCTCTCCCTCCACCCGCCGTCCAAGGAGGCCGAGTTGGGGGAGGGCTCCCTCCTCCCAACCGGCCACCCTCCACCTATATAAGGAGGGGTAGGGCGCCTCCTACCCCTCACACCCAAAACCCTAGCCCTAGCCGCTGGCCTCCTCCAAGTCACCTCTGCCACCTAGGGTTCCTCCAACTCGCCGAGTTGGGGATTCCCAAGCCCTAGCCGCCGGCCAAGCTCCCCCCTTGGTGCTTTTAAACCCTAGATCTCCAAGGCACCTCTCTTGCTCCACCATACTCTCACCGGCTTAAGACGAAGCGCTGCGGGATCTCCCCTCTACTTCCGACACCACGCTGTCGTGCTGCCGGAATCACGAGGAGAGTGCTACAACCTCCGATGCTTGCTGGAACAAGGGAGAGGAAGGTCTTCATCTAGTACCGAATGTGTGACCGACTGCGGAAGCGCTGCCGGAACGCAGCGCCGGAAGGATCGTCTACACGATCTTGAGATTGGCAAGAGTATGACTACATCACCCACGAGAATCTGCTCTCGTTAACCGCTTTGGAATCTTCGAGGGTGAGTTCCTATATCAACTCGTTGCTACAATCTAGTAGATATATCTTGGCTTGTTTGTTTGCATGCGGTAGAATTTTTTTGTTTTCCATGCTACGAACCCCTACAGTGGTATCAGAGCCGTGTCTATATGTAGATTTGTTGCACGAGTAGAACACAATGGTCATTGTGGGCGGTGGTGCTTTTATTATCAATTGCTTTTTGTGTACTTTGCATCTTGCGGTATGATGGGATGAAGCGGCTCGGGCTAACCTTACATGACATCGTTCATGAGACTTGCTCCACGCTCAACATGCAACTTGTATTGCATAGGTGGCTTTGCGGGTGCCTGTATCTCCCATCATAATATAGATCCAATTTACAACGGGCACTTGATAGTTCAAGCATCAACGTTGTGGTTCTTGTTCGTAAGTTAGAGCGACACTTATTGAAAGCCCCAAACCAAAACCACGTAAAATATGCAAAGAAATTAGAGGCGTATAACTTTGTTTTGCAGGGGTGTGCTGTGATGTGATATGGCCATGATTGTGATTATATTTGATGTATGCAATGTTCGTTATTGTAAGTTGGTAACCGGCAGGAGCCATATGGTTGTCTTTAAATTCCGTTAAGACCCGCGTGTCTATTCAAAGTAGTTGTAATAGTTGAAGCTGGCAGACGACAACCATGAAGCGGCGCCATTGACCTTGACGCCATACCGGTGATGATGGAGATCATGTTCGTGCTTGAAGATGGAGATCGGAAGCACAAGAAGAAAGGCCATATCATATCACATATTATGAATTGCATGTGATGTTAATCCTTTATGCATCTTGTATTGCTTAGTTAATGACGGTAGCATTATAAGATGATCCCTCAAGCACAAAAATTGCAAGTTTTAATGTGTTCATCCTTAGTAAGCACCGTTGCTAAAGCTTGTTGTTTTGAAGCACCACGTGATGATCGAGTGTGTTAGATTTTGCAAGTGTATACAACGTGAGCAAGCCAGATTTGCTCATGCGGAAGCTAAGGTTTGATCTTCACGAGCCTAGCATGTACAGACATGGTCTCGGAACACAGATCACCGAAAGGTAAAGCATGAGTCATATAGTAGATATGATGAACATGTTGATTGTTCGCCATTGAAGCTACATCAACTCTCGTGATGATCGGTTTTGATGTGGTGGATTTGGTTCGTGTGATCACTAAAACAATGTGAGGGATATTGTTTTGAGTGGGAGTTCACCTAGATTAATTTAACTATTAATTAGAACTCAATTTTTCATAAACTTAGTCTAAACTATTGCAAATATGTTGTAGATCAATGGCGGCCCCTACCATCAATTTTAATGTGTTCCTAGAGAAAGAAAAGTTGAAAAACAATGGAAGCAACTTCGTGGATTGGTTCCGCAATTTGAGGATTGTCCTCAATGCTGGTAATTTGACCTATGTGCTGGATGCACCGCTGGGTGACCCGCCTGCAGCTACTGCTACCGATGAAGTAAAGAATGTTTACCTCACTCGGAAGAATCAGTACTCCACAGTTCAGTGTGCTATCTTGTATGGTTTGGAATTGGAGCTTCAGAAAAGGTTTGAGAACCATGACCCACATGATATTGTCCGTGAACTCAAAATGATATTTGAGGCTCACGCGGCAGTTGAGAGTTATGAGGCTTCTGAAAAGTTCTTTAACTACAAGTTGGAAGAGGGCAGCTCCGTCAGTGAGCATGTGCTTAAGATGTCTGGGCACGCAAACAAACTCCAAAGTTTGGGTATAGTGATTCCTAATGCTTTGGGGATTTACCGTGTCCTCCAATCACTGCCACCAAGTTACAAGAACTTTGTGATGAACTACAATATGCAAAACATGAACAAGACATTACCAGAACTCTTCTCCATGTTGAAATCTGCAGAAGTGGAGATCAAGAAAGAGCATCAAGTGTTGTTGGTCAATAAGACCACCAAATTCAATAAAGGCAAGTCTAAGCAAAAGGGAAACTTCAAGAAGGATGGTAAGAAAGTTGCCGCACCGGCTAAGAAGACCAAGGCTGGACCTAAGCCTGATACTGAGTGCTTTTACTGCAAGGGAGAAGGTCACTGGAAGCGGAATTGCCCAAAGTACTTGGCGGATTTGAAGAACGGCAACATCAAGAAGAAAGGTATATCCGATATACATGTTATTGATGTGTATCTCACTAGTACTCGTAGTAGTGCCTGGGTATTTGATACTGGTTCGGTTGCTCATATTTGTAACTTGAAACAGGTGCTGCAGAATAAACGGAAGCTAGCGAAGAACGAGGTGACGATGCGCGTTGGAAATGGATCAAAGGTTGATGTGATCGCGGTTGGCACGCTACCTCTTCATCTACCATCGGGATTAGTTTTATACTTAAATAATTGTTATTTGGTGCCTGCGTTGAGCATGAACATTATATCGGGATCATGTTTATTGCGAGACGGTTACTTTTTTAAGTCCGAGAATAATGGTTGTTCGATTTATATGAGTAATATGTTTTATGCACATGCACCTTTGATAGATGGTCTATTCTTATTGAATCTCGATTGTAGTAATACACACATAACTAACATTGAGGCTAAACGTTTGAAATTGAGCGATAACTCGACCTATATGTGGCACTGTCGTCTTAGTCACATTGGAGTGAAGCGTATGAAGAAACTCCATTCCGATGGACTTCTTGAATCACTTGATTTCGAATCACTTGAAAGATGCGAAGCATGTCTGATGGGTAAAATGACTAAGACTCCATTTTCTGGGATGATGGAGCGAGCTACAGACTTATTGGAAATCATACATACCGATGTGTGTGGTCCAATGAGTGTAGCATCGCGCGGTGGTTATCGTTATGTTCTTACCTTCACGGATGACTTGAGTAGATATGGGTATATCTATTGCATGAAACATAAGTCCGAAACTTTCGAGAAGTTTAAGGAATTTCAAAGTGAGGTAGAGAATCAACGTAACAAGAAGATTAAATTTTTACGATCTGATCGTGGAGGTGAATATCTAAGTTACGAGTTTGGCGAGCATTTAAAGAAATGCGGAATACTTTCACAATTGACACCGCCAGGAACACCACAGCGTAATGGTGTGTCCGAACGTCATAATCAAACTCTCTTAGATATGGTTCGTTCTATGATGTCACTTACAGATTTACCGCTATCGTTTTGGGGTTATGCATTAGAAACAACCGCATTCACTTTAAATAGGGCACCATCTAAATCCGTTGAAACGACATCGTATGAATTATGGTTTGGGAAGAAACCTAAATTGTCATTCCTTAAAGTTTGGGGTTGCGAAGCCTATGTAAAGAAGTTACAGCCGGACAAGCTTGAACCCAAAGCGGAAAATGCGTCTTCATAGGATACCCAAAGGAAACTATTGGGTATACCTTCTATCATAGATCCGAGGGCAAAATCTTCATTGCTAAGAATGGATCCTTTCTAGAGAAGGAATTTCTCTTGAAAGAAGTGACTGGAAGGAAAGTAGAACTCAACGAGGTTGTTGAACCTTCTCTTGAACTTGCGAGTAGCGCAGCACTGGAAGCAATTCATGTGGCGCCTGCACCAATAAGAGAGTAAGCTAATGATGATGATCATGAAACTTCGGTTGAAGTTGCTACAGAGCCTCGCAGGTCAACGAGAACTCGTACCACTCCTGATTGGTATGATACCGTTATGAGTGTCATGTTGGTGGATAACACCGATGACCCTGCGACATATGAGGAAGCGATGATGAGCCCAGATTCCAATAAATGGCAAGAAGCCATGAAATACGAGATTGGATCCATGTACAAAAACCAAGTATGGACTTTGGTGGACTTACCGGATGGCCGGAAGGGTGTCGAGAACAAATAGATTTTCAAGAAGAAAACAGATGTTGATGGTAATGTTACTGTCTATAAAGCTCGACTTGTCGCAAAAGGGTTTCGACAAATTCAAGGATTTGACTACGATGAGACTTTCTCACCAGTAGCGAAGCTAAAGTCTGTGAGGATTATGTTAGCAATCGCTGCATATTACGATTATGAGATATGGCAGATGGATGTCAAAACAGCGTTCCTCAATGGAGACATTGATGAAGAGTTGTATATGATGCAACCCAAAGGTTTTGTCGATCCTAAAGATGCTAACAAGGTATGCAAACTTCAACGGTCCATATATGGATTGAAGCAAGCATCCCGAAGTTGGAATCAACGTTTTGATAAGGTAATCAAAAGTTTTGGTTTTATACAAACTTATGGAGAAGCTTGTATTTACAAGAAAGTGAGTGGGAGCTCTGTAGCATTCTTAATACTATATGTAGATGACATATTGTTGATTGGGAATGATGTAGACCTTCTTAATAGTGTCAAGGATTATTTGAATAAAAGTTTTTCAATGAAAGATCTTGGCGAAGCAGCTTACATATTAGGCATAAAGATTTATAGAGATAGATCGAGACGCCTAATATCATTGTCACAAAGTACATATTTGGACAAAGTTCTAAAGAGGTTTGGAATGGAAGATAGCAAGAAAGGGTTCTTGCCCATGTTGCCCAATACGACCTTGAGTAAAACTCAAAGTCCAGCAACGACAGAAGATAGAGAAAGGATGAGTAAGACTCCCTATGCCTCAGCCATAGGATCTCTAATGTATGCCATGCTATGTACTAGACCCGACATTGCATATGCTGTTAGTTTGACTAGCAGATATCAAAGTGATCCAGGAGTGGATCATTGGACAGCGTCAAAAACATCCTTAAGTACTTGAGAAGAACTAAGGATATGGTTCTTTCTTATGGAGGTGATGAACAACTCGTTGTTAATGGTTACACCGATGCTAGTTGGAACACCGATCCGGATGATTCTAAATCACAATCTGGATACGTATTACTTTGAATGGTGCAACAGTAAGCTGGAGGAGTGCAAAGCAAAGCGTTGTGGCGAGATCTTCAACTGAATCGGAATACATAGCTGCTTTGGAGGCTTCACAAGAAGCGATATGGATTAAGGAGTTCATTACAGAGCTCGATGTGGTTCCAAGTGCGCTGGACGCAATGTCTATCTACTGTGATAACATGGGTGCCATAGCCAATGCGCAAGAACCAAGGTCACACAAGAAGCTGAAGCACATCAAGCTACGTTTTCACGCTATTCGAGAACATGTCCAAGATGGTGACATAAAGATTTGCAAAGTACACACAGATCTAAATGTGGTGGATCCGTTGACTAAACCTCTCCCGAGGGAAAAACATGACCAACACCAAACTGCCATGGGTGTTCGGTATATTACCATGTAATCGAGATTAGTTGACTCTAGTGCAAGTGGGATAATGTTGGAGATATGCCCTAGAGGCAATAATAAATGTAGTTATTATTATATCTTTGTGTTTATGATAAATGTTTGCATTCATGCTATAACAGTATTAACCAGAAACATTAATACTTGTGTGATTTGTAAACTAAATTAGAGTCCCTGGTAAAGCCTCTTTATAATACTAGCTTGTTGATTAATAGATGATCATAGTTTCTTGATCATGAACATTTGAGATGTTGTTAATAACAAGGTCATATCATTAGGAGAATGGTATGATGGACATACTCCTATAGATAAGCGTAGCATAAAGATCAAGTCATTTTAATAGTTCAATTGCTATAAGCTTTCTGATACATAGTAACCTAATTCCTTCGACCATGAGATCATGCTTATCACCATCACCGGAAGGATGCTTTGATGACATCAAACACCACACCATAACTAGGTGGCTATAAAGGTGGCATTGAGTTTTAGAAAAGTATGGGGTAAGACACATGGATCAAGAGTGGGATTTGTTCATCCATATGATGGATAGATATACTCTGGGCCCTCTCGGTGGAATGTCATCCAATTAGCTTGCAAGCATGTGACTGGCTCAGAAGGGATCACATACCATGGGAACGAGAAAAGAGTACTTATCAGTAACGAGGTTGAACTAGGTATGCAGAGATACCGACAATCAAAACCTCGGATAAGTAAACTATCGTGAGATGAAGGGAAATTGGTATCGTATGTAAGTGGTTCATTCGATCGCAAAGTAATCGTAGAAATATGTGGGAGCCATATGAATTTCCAGATTCCTCTATTGGTTATTGATCGGAGAGGTGTCTTGATCATGTCCGCATAATTCACGAACCGTAGGGAGACACACTTAAGGATTCGATGTTGTTGAGTAGTTATGGAATGATGAGTAAGAGACCGAATGTTGTTCGGAGTCTCGGATGGGATCCGGGATATCACGAGGAGATCCGGAATGGTCCGGAGAATAAGATTCATATAAGGAAAGTCCTGTTTCGGAGTTGAGGAATGATTCTGGTGTTTTCACCAGGAATGTTCTAGAAGGGTCCGGAAGGTCCGGCACTCCGGAGGGGAAGGGTACATGAATGTGTCATGACAATATGGAATGGTTGTAACACCCTCAGAATCGGCCCTATGCAAGTTTTAGCGATTCCCGCCAAACCCGCATAGAAACGATTCAAAGGTGCCCACCAGGCACTTGCGTGCGGGTGGAAAACGAAGTAATAACATTACACAACAGTCCTCGATGGGACCCACAGAACAGATATATATAACAGCGACTCAATGAGTCAAGAATACAGATATACAGAACAAAGATCCAAATCACCTTGAAAACGATAGAGCGTCCGGCTACGGACAAGATGCAAATGGGGCTAAGAGCCCTGAAGAATAACCAATGGCGTCCATAACCCTGCCCAGGCCAAGCCGGAAGGGTAACCCTGCTAACGACGTCGGTCTCAAAACCTGCTTAAACAAAAGGGGTGCCGACAAAGGGCAAAGGAAAAAGAGAGAGCGGTCAGTACTGAGGCCAGTACACGGCGAGGCTAGAATTCGGCGGTCCTCGCCTACATAGGTATGGTGGACTGAAGCGGCAGCGGCAGCATGCACTAAACAACCTATAGAGACTCGATACAACTGTCGGTGATCAGAGATGGATAAGAAAGACCTATTCGGATCCAACCTGATGCTAACACCAAACAAACCCATCCTGGTATTCCCCCTCGATACCAACCGAGAAAGTCAATCGAGGAACTCACACCGTTGGCAGCTTTATTTATTCGGTTCTCGTTGCAGCAATTACTAGTTAGGTATAGATAGTCATCCTGATATAATAAGCAATGGGCAATTTTAGTTAACCATTCCGTTATAGTTGCGGCACTTACTAGTCAAATACAATTAGCATGAGAGAACCCAAAACCCAGCAGTTGTTGGTACTTTTATTTAGCCATTCCGTTGTAGTTGCAATACTTACTAGTCAGATACAATGGTCGCAAGCGACAACCCAAACAAGCAATTGTTGGCAGTTTTATTTAGCCATTCCATTGTAGTGAAGCTGATTACTAGTCATTATAAAGTAAAATTTATAGCACTACTTTAGTTATAGTTGTCTATGATCGAGATACTGTGCTCCAAGTCGTCCATAACCGCGGACACGGCTTTCAGAAAGTTTTACCCTGCAGGGGTGCACAAATAGCAACACACACTCGATCAACCTCGGAAAAACCAAATCAAAACCCAACGAGGTTTTCACGACAAAGCAATCACAGGATTCAGAAATATTTCAGGGGGCCACCCCATTGAGTACACCCGCAACGAAGTTAGCTGACTCCGAGACGGACTCAAGGTTTGCGTCAGTGGATGTAAACGACTGGGAACCCGAAAATGTGACTGGGCTTGTCGATACCGCGAAAACACTCCGCTTACCTAAACAGTACAGGTGCTCCTCGCACAATCGTAAATTAAGCAGTAAAGCATGGCATAAGTACAGGATAGTAAATAAAACCTCAAACTAGTTTGTGGCCCCAAGAAATAAGAATGAATCAAGCTCTGGCTCAGGGGGGTCCCATAATCCTCCCGGATGTGGATAGCGCGAATATTCAAGGAACAGGTATCAAGTACTCGGGGTCCTACGGGACACAAGTGGACGGTTAACAACCAAATAACATCTATTGCTCACCTGTGCCTCTGCTTACCTACTTCAATTTTAGTCATTAAACATTAATTAAAGTTATGATCATCTCCAACAATAAACATGCGGCAATACTCCAACAACTGTGGTGCTTGACGACACGCAACAACACTTGAGCAAGCGACTACGACGCGCAGGTCCAACTATCTACCAAAGAACAGGTAATAGGAGGTGTCCAAGGCAATATAAGGCTGCAAGGGATATCACGGGTACGAAAACTAGAGCATCGCAACACAGATAGCAATAGATCAACAAGAGGGAATAAATACTATAAAAGTAAGATAGGTAGAAAGGGGGAGATGATCGCCTGATAAACATTGCCGAAGGTTCAACCGAAGATCGGGTCGACACTCGCATCAACTCAACGGCCTTATCCGCGAAGAAGCAAAACACTAGAATAAACACCGGATGCACTATTTAATACAACGGCAGAAGATCGGGCATGATGCATGTATGATGTATGACATGGCAAGGATGCGATGCAATTAGGTCATATTAAGCGGAACCGGTGTCCCGACATTTAATCAAACGGTTCAAGTTATTTAGAACCCCCGCAATTTAAATGTTGCATTATCAAGACAAAAGATAGCACCGGTTCGCTACACAAATTTAAATGGAATCCGGAATAAGACAAAGATATCCCGCATATGGACTCCATATTTAATTATGAGATGAATCGGCATAATGCCCCCAAACCACACAAATATGCATGCGAGTATGACAATTTAATATGCATCAATTTGATATTACATATATAAAATAGGGCTCGAGAAAAAGGGGTCACACATTAGGGTTCGGAAGATCTTGGGGTTCCGGGGTTCGGGGTTCGACAGGATTCGACGGGGAACGAGGTTTGGTTACAAGAGGAGAACTTGGTTGGCGTTGGGAGCACATCGGATTCGTCCTGATCGATGTCGTTCCTGGCGTCGGGAAGATCTTGTCGTGTCCTCGTATCGGGTCGGTCTTGGCGTTCGGGAAGAAGAACTTGTCGTCCTCGTGGCGATCTTGGCGTTCTGGAAGAAGAACTTGTCGGTCCCAGGTTCCATGTCGGCATTCTCGGTGTCCCGCGGTGAAGTGCTTGTCGTTTTTGTGGCGAGCTTGGCGGTCATCGGGTCCGGGGGCGATCTTGGAATGTGGCGCCGATGGTTCAACGGATTCGCACGGGACATTGTCGATCTTGTCGAGATGGGTCTTGGAAGATAGCAGCACAGTACATACACGCACGTATGCGGATGTGTACAGGAGCAGTACCACAGAGAACCAGTCCAAGCAGTGACCGTCAAGAACCTCCACCTGGGGTCACAGGGGCGCTTAGGGCGACGATGGTGTTGCTGCTGTGGAAGCAGGCATCTAGTGTTCCCGCGCTTGGGCCTTGTGTCGAACATAAGGCAGGCGCCTCGGGTGCTGCTGGTGTCACAACCACCAGTGACTGGTCGGTGGTGAGGGGGCTCGCCGTGGACTGTTCCGTCGCCTGCTGCGTGGTGGAACGCTTGGAGCTAGCAGGCCACCCGGCCAAGGGCAGCGCCTGACTTGGGCCTGGAGCGCGCCGATGCGTCTGAGGAGGAGCGGCGGGGAGGACGCGGTCGATGCAGGGAGACGGTGGCGTGAGGACCGGGTCGGGCCCCGGCGAGGCAGCACGGGCGAGCACGAGGTCACGGCGAGGGGGACGCGCGCGTGGGCGCCGGAGATGGCGACGGAAAGCTCGTGGGCGGCGCTGCAGGCTTGGGGAAGGCTGGCGGGGAACCTGGGGGCGGAAGGCGGGGCTCGGCGGCAACGGGGAGAGGCGACGCAGGCACGGCCCGTTGGCAGGCAACCGACGACGGGGAGGCGCGGGGTCTGCAGGGCGGGCAGACGCGCTTGACCGCGGCGGCGGGTGCTCGCCGGGGGAGCCTGGCGGCGGGCGAGGGGAGGACGAGGCGAGCGGAGGCGCCTGGCAGCGCCAGGGCTTGTGGCCGGAGGCGGGGACGCAGCTGGTGGCGAGGAGACGGGGTCCGCAGGACGGCGACCTGAGCGGGAGGATGGCCGCGGGGAGGATACGAGGTAGGGGAGAGGAGCTCGAGGCGGGTAGCCCTGGCGGCGGGGTCGGGAGGAAGGTGAGGCTGCCGCCATGAGGGAGAGAGAGCAGGGGAGGGGAAGGGCGACGCGATGCTGGGGGTTGCGGGAGAGGGCCAGGAGCGGGGCGACGGGGTGGGTCCCGCGGGGGAGGTGAGGATTGGGGCGGGTGTGGTGCGTGTGTGGTCGTGTGTGTGGCGTGTAGAGCCAGGGGGGCTGCGGTTGAGAGGTAAGGTGAGAGAGGAGGTGGGGCCAGGGCTGATGTGGCGGCAGGGGATTGGAGGGAGGAAAGGGGGAGGTGAGGTGGCGTGATGGGATTGGAGGGGGTGAGGTGGCTGGGGACTGGGTAGGTTAGGGTTAGGTAGGAAAAGAATATAGGTGGACCGTTGTGAACTGGGGGTGGCCGACTGGGTCGGATCGGCCCGGTTTGGCTGCCCCCCTAAAAAAATAAAAAAAATATTTTATTATTTAAAACGGGGCGTTTGAAATCTGTGGTTAGACAAAACAAAATATTCCGGAGACCCGGGTTTGAGTTGAATTAAAACGGGGTATTTAGAAAACAAAAATAGTTTTTTCCGAAAATCGTTTTATGCAAGCAAATGCAAGGTGATGACGATGCTCAAATGCAATGTGGCATGATGACATGAGCATGCGGTCATGATGATGCAATGCACGAAAACAACGCGATTTTCTAGTAGTGGTTTTGCGGGGCGCCACAATGGTTGCATCATGTACTAGGTCACTTGGCTGGGCAAAATAAAGAGAGAAATCAAATCCTAGTTTGAAAGTCAAACGCCAATTTGAAAAAGTCAAACGGCAAGTTTGCTTGGTGGAGGGAGAGTAGGAAACCTACTTGGGGAGGAGTTCCTCTCCCTCCACGAGGAGAGTGCTACAACCTCCGCTGCCTGCTGGAACAAGGGAGAGGAAGGTCTTCATCGAGTACCGAACGTGTGACCGACTGCGGAAGCGCTACCGGAACACAGCGCCGGAAGGATCGTCTACACGATCTTGAGATCGGCAAGAGTACGACTACATCACCCACGAGAATCTGCTCTCGTTAACCGCTTTGGAATCTTCGAGGGTGAGTTCCTCTATCGACTTGTTGCTACAATCTAGTAGATAGATCTTGGCTTGTTTGTTTGCATGCGGTAGAAATTTTTTGTTTTCCATGCTACGAACCCCTACATGAACTTCCTCTTCATGAACTTGTCATCAACATAGGTGGCCCCAAGATCCCTCATAGTGCAACAAAGGACCTTGAGCCGCCTATACATGTCTTCGGGAGTCTCATCATCTTGCATAGCAAAACCATCGCACTCGTTGTTGACTTCATCAAACTTGGAGCTTTGGATGCTTGCATCCCCAACAAATAGCTCAGTGAGTTGATCCCATGCTCCCTTGGAGGTGTCAAATTGGCGAATGTGAGCAAAGTCTTTTGGAGTCAAGGCCTTTTGAATCATCCCCAAAGCCGTGGCATTAAGTTGCTTGTCCACCACTTCACCTCGTGTCAACTTCTTTGGGTCATATGGAGAGAACCCATCCTCCACAATCCTCATTAACTCAATAGAAGAGCTGGAAATATGTGAGCGCATTAGATATTGCCAATTGGCGAAATTTGAAGTATCTAGCATAGGTGGTGCTCCTTGAGGAATGATGTGTGGCATGGGAATGGGTGGATCCAAAGTGTACTTGGCGGTGGGGGGTACTGCCGAGTAGTCTTTTCCTCTATTTTCTGTAACACCCTCAGAATTGGACCTATGCAAGTTTTAGCGAAACCCGCCAAACCCGCATAGAAACGATTCAAAGGTGCCCACCAGGCACTTTCGTGCGGGTGGAAAACGAAGTAATAACATTACACAACAGTCCTCGATGGGACCCACAGAACAGATATATATATAACAGCGACTCAAAGAGTCAAGAATACAGATATAATATACAAAGATCCAAATCACCTTGAAAATGATAGAGCGTCCGACTACGGACAAGATGCAAATGGGTCTAAGAGCCCTGAAGAATAACCAATGGCGTCCATAACCCTGCCCAGGCCAAGCCGGAAGGGTAACCCTGCTAACGGCGTCGATCTCAAAACCTGCTTAAACAAAAGGGGTGCCGACAACGGGCAAAGGAAAAAGAGGAGCGTCAGTACTGAGGCCAGTACACGGCGAGACTAGAATTCGGCGGTCCTCGCCTACATAGGTATGGTGGACTGAGCGGCAGCGGCAGCATGCACTAACAACCTATAGAGACTCGATACAACTGACGGTTATCAGAGGGGGGTAAGAATGACCTATCCGGATCCAACCTGAAGCTAACACCAAACAAACCCATCCTGGTGTTTCCCCCTCGAGACCAAACGAGGAAGTCAACCGAGGAACTCACACAGTTGGCAGTTTTATTTATTCAGTTATCGTTGCAGCAATTACTAGTCAGATTTGGACAATCATCCTGATAAAATAAGCAGTGGGCACTTTTAGTTAATCATTCCGTTATAGTTGCAACAATTACTAATCAGATACAGATAGCATGAGATAATCCCAAAACCCAGCAGTTGTTGGTACTTTTATCCAGCCATTCCGTTGTAGTTGCGATAATTACTAGTCAGGTACAATGGTCGCAAGCGACACTCCAAACAAGCAATTGTGGGCAGTATTATTTAGCCATTCCATTATAGTGAAGCTGATTACTAGTCATTATAAAGTCAAATTTATAGCAATAAACTTTAGTTATGCTTGTCTATGGTCGAGATACTGTGCTCCAAGTCGTCCATAACCGCGGACACGGCTTTCAGAAAGTTTTACCCGGCCGGGGTGCACCAATAGCAACACACACTCGATCAACCTCGGAAAAACCAAAACAAAACCCAACGAGGCCTTCACGACAAAGCAATCACAGGATTCAGAAATATTTCAGGGGGCCACCCCATTAAGCTACCCGCAACGAAGTAAGCTAGCTCCGAGACGGACTCAAGGTATGGGTATATGGTTGTGAACGACTGGGAACCCAAAACTGGGCTTGTTGACACCGCGGAATCGTGTCCCGATCCTAAACAGTACAGTGTGCTATCCATCGCACAATTTAAATAAAGCAGTAAAGCATGGCATAAGTACAGGATCGTAAATAAAACCTCAAACTAGTTTGTGGCCCCAAGAAATAAGACTGAATCAAGCTCTGGCTCAGGTGGGTCCCATATACCTCCCGGATGTGGATAGCGCGATAAATCAAGGAACAGGTATCAAGTACTCGGGGTCCTACGGGACACAAGTGGGCGTTCGGAAATCAAATATTTTCTATCACCCACCGATGCCTCTGCTTACTTCAATTTTAGTTATTAAACAGGAATTGAAGTGAACGATAAGTAAAACTATGATCATCTCCAACAACAACATGCGGCAATACATCCACAACTGTGGCGCTTGACGACACGAAACAGCACTTGAGCAAGCGACTACGACGCGCAAGTCCAACTATCTACCAAACAACAGGTAATAGGATGTGTCCAAGGCAATATAAGGCTGCAAGTAATATCAAGGGTACGGAAACTAGAGCATCGCAACACAGATAGCAATAGATCAACAGGAGGGAAATAAATACTATAAAAGTAAGATAGGTAGAAAAGGGGGAAGATGCTCGCCTGAAAACATTGTCGAAGGTTCGACCGAAGATCGGGGCGAGGCTCACATCAACTCAACGGCCTTATCCGCGAAGAAGCAAAACACTAGAATAAACACCGGATGCAATATTTTAATACAACGGCAGAAGATCGGCATGATGCATGTATGATGCATGTCATGGCAAAGGTGCGGTGCAATTAGGTCAGGTTAAGCGGAACCAGGATCCCGACAATTAATTAGATGGTTCAAGTTATTTATCTACCCCGCAATTTAAATGTTGTTTAACAAGGCAAAATATATCACCGGTTCGCTACACAAGTTTAAATGAGACCAATATGAGACTAGATTTGGCCGCATATGGGCCCCATATTTAATTATGCGGTGAATCGGCATAGTGCCCCCAAACCACAGACAAGGATGCATGCATGAACAATTTAATATGCGACAAGTTGTATTATATTATAAAATAGGGTTTCGGGAAGGGGTTCACACATTAGGGTTTGACGATCTTGGGGTTCCGGGGTTCGACAGGGTCCGGGGTCCGGCGGATCGGTCTCGACGGGGTCGTTCTCGGATATCGGGGGTAGTTCTTGGCGTTCCGGAGGAAGGGCTTGGTGGTTCTGACTTCACTTGTCGGTGCCGGACTCGGTTGCGGTAGATCTTGGCCATGTCGAAGTTCTTGCCGGAGGTTCGTCGAGGCCACCGGTTCGGTACGGTCTTCATGTGGTAGATCTTGGCGGGTCCCCCGGGGTCGATCTTGCCGTTGCGAGGGCCTTGTCGGGTCCTCGAATCAGATCGGACTTGGCGCTCGGGATTGAAGTCCTTGTCGTGTCGGGGTCTCGGTGTCCGGGGTGAAGCACTTGGCGTTCTCGGATCCGATTGAAGATCTTGGCGTTCTTCGGTGACGGGGGAGATCTTGGCGGTTGTTCGCATCCGGGCATCGGGGTACTCGAGTCCGTGTGGCGACCTTGGCCGACGAGGGATTCGAAACACAACACTTGAAGGGTCACATGTCACCCACCATATCCTCACTTTGCTTCTTGGGCACAAGCACAGGAACAACTCCAGGAACGTCAAAGGACGACACAGTGGCATAGCCAGAAGCCTCTGCACACGGGGCCCAAACCTGCACTGACCAGAACGAACACAAGGACGCGGGCTGGGCGATGAGGACGCGGCCGAGGCTGGCCAGGGCCACGCGGGGCGACGGCGGGCGTTCCACGGCGCTCGTCTGCGAGGCGACAACGGGGAAGGGGGGACGGCGGAGTCCCTGCGGGAGGCGGCTCGAGAAGGCACCCGGCGGCGGGGACGCGCCAGCGGAGCGGCTCTGCGGCGAGGAGGGAGGCGCCGCGGAGGCAGCAGAGAGCGGGCGGCGGACGGAGGTGGTCGGCAGCGCACGCGCGGTGGAGGCGAGCTCGGCCACGGGGAGGAGCGGAGGGAGCGGGCCGGCGGCGCAGACGGCGCGCGGGTCGCGGGAGGCGCTGGTCGGCGGGGCACGGCGACGGTGGACGCGGTCGGGGCACGGCGAGGGGCGCGGAGCGGTGGGCGACCGCGGCCTGAGGGGAGCGGAGGGGTGAGGGGAGGTCGAGCGGGAGCAGCGGCCGGCGAGGAGCTCTGGTGATCGGTGAGCGGCGGCGGAGCGGGGTGGAGGCGCAGCGGGGCGCGCGCGGCCGCGCGGGCGGTGGCGCCAGGCCGTAGGCGGCGGGGTTCGGGCAGGGCGGCTGGGGTCGCCGACGAGGTTGGTGCTGGGAGGAGCTCCGCCTGAGAGAGAGGGAGGAGGCGCGCGTGGGGGAAGAAGGGGCGTGGGAGGAGGGAGAAAGGGGACAGGCGGGGTGGGACGGTCGGTGGGGCCCAGGGGCGGGGCCAGGGTGGACCGGGTCGGGTGTGGAGGCTGCTGTGTGCAGGCGTGCGTGGACAGGGTGGGGCTGGGTGAGTTGGTTGTGTGGTGTGTGGGATGGTTGGGTGTGTGTGGGGTGGGCTTAGCCTAGGTGGAGAGAGGAAGTGGGGTAGGTGGCAGCTGCTGATTGGAGGGGTGAGGGAGAAAGGTGACGTGGCGGCCAACGATTGGAGGGGGTGAGGTGGAGGGGAGGGCTGGGTAGGTTAGTTGGTGAACTTAGGATTTAGAGGGGCGGTTAGGTGGACCGATTTATAATTCCGGGGGTGGTCGTTCGGGTCAATCGGCCCGTTCGACTGCCCCCACTAAAATAATGCAAATAATTTATTTATTTAAACGGACCGTTTGCAAAACACATTTAATCAAAACAAAATATTCCGGCGATCCGGGTTTGCGTTTGAATAAAAGACGGGGCGTTTAGAAAACGAAACGGCTTTGCAAAAATAGTTTTAGACAAACAACACATGATGATGCCGATGCAATGCACAAATTCAACGCGATTTTCTAGTAGTGGTTTTTGCGGGATGCCACATTTTCCTCTTTGGAAGTTGAGTTCTCAGGCTCCTCCGTGTTTTCACTTGGAACCTTGGTAGATGTTTGAGCAACAAAACCAACTCCCAAGTGAGTGGTGACGTCTGTGGGATTCACCCCGAGGGCGGTCACCGTAACGGTGGGAGGAAGCTCGGTGGTTTGGGGTGTGTCAAGAGAAACCATGGGGTTTGGCTTGAGACTGCAAGATAGTCATCATTTCCTCGAACTTGGACATCATGGATGTCTCCAATTGCTTGAGGTCATCCATGGTGGCCAAGCTCATGGGGTTTTCAGTTTCACTACCCCCTTCGTCGGCCATTGTCTCTTAGGCGGTAAAGCCCGAAATAAGAGCCTTGGCTCTGATACCAATTGTAAGTACCAACTTTGAATCGACTAGAGGGGGGGGTGAATAGGCTACTACCAATTTTTAATTTGTTTCACACTTTTAGGCTTAGCGGGTAAGAAAGTTATCTAGATGTGCAACTAGGTGAACAACCTATATGCTTGATAACTTACAACAACCACAAGAACAGTAAAGAGCAAGATGTAAAGGAAGGGAAGGAAGTAACCGAAGCGGGGACACGGAGATGTAATTCTCGTAATTCACTCCCAAAGGAGCTACGTCTATGTTGGAGAGGTGTCGGGGCCACACAAGGTCACCCGAGCACCACAAAAGCCTCATCTTCTTCTTCGGTGAGCTCCCCCACAAAGGAGGCCTCAAATCCACTAACCGGTGACCTTGAAGGCGCCAACCGAAACCTTTACAACAAGGTTGAGGGGGAAGCTCCACAACTCAATTGGAGGCCCTCAACGACACCACGGAGCTTTACAACACAAGCCCTTAGCTCCGAGGATGCCCTACACCGTCTAGGGTTTCAAGAAACCCAAGAGCAACAAGATCCACAAAGGATAGGTGGGGGAAATCAAATCTTCTTTGGTGGAAGTGTAGATCTAGGTCACCTCCCTCACCTCTCAAAAAATCGAGTGATTTGAGTGGCTAGGGAGAGAGATCTAGTGAGGTGAAGCTCGAGCATTAATGGAGGAGAGAGAAAATATTCGAGTACAGTGGGAGGAAGAAGGAGGGCGCCTTAAATAGGCTCCCTCCGCGCTGAACCGTTACAGCCTCCGTGACCTCACCGGAACTTCCGGTGAGGGGCCGGAAGTTCCGCCCAGCAAGGCTCCAACAGTCATCAGCCCGTTGACGCCCACTCCAAAAGCTAGGGGCAGAACAGAAGGGTACTGATCCTTCAGCGGAACTTGGTGCGGAACTAGGGGCGGAACATCTGGGTCGCGAAGCATGTCTGACCGAAAGTTCCGGCGTCTAGGCGGAAGTTCCGCTCAGGAACTTTCTGGAAGAAGCAACGGAAATTCCTCACCGGAACTTCCGGTGCAACTTCCGGGGGAAGTTCCGGCAAATAGAGCATACCCACACAGAAGGTACTGGGAGCTGGCCGGGAGTTCCAGCGGAAGTTGGATCGGAACTTAGTTCCATATCTTCCCACAGAAAAGCCCTGAGCGGAACTTCCGGCGCCTGGCCGGAAGTTCCGATCGGACAGAAATGGCTCCAGCAGATCAGAACCTCGCTCTCTCGCAGAAAAGTAGGATGGCTGTGGCGGTGCATATGGGGTTTGTAGGGGTTCGTAGCATGGAAAACAAAAAATTTCTACCGCATACAAACAAACAAGCCAAGATCTATCTCTAGATTGTAGCAACGATTCGATAGAGGAACTCACCCTCGAAGATTCCAAAGCGGTTAACGAGAGCAGATTCTCGTGGGTGATGTAGTCGTACACTTGCCGATCTCAAGATCGCGTAGACGATCCGTCCGGCGCTGCGTTCCGGCAGCGCTCCCGCAGTCGGTCACACGTTCGGTACTCGACGAAGACCTTCCTCTCCCTTGTTCCAGCAGGCAGCGGAGGTTGTAGCACTCTCCTCGCGATTCCGGCAGCACGACGGCGTGGTACCGGAAGTAGAGGGGAGATCTCGCAGGGCTTCGCCTTAAGACGGAGCGATTATGGTGGACTATGAGAGAGCCTTGGTGATCTAGGGTTTAGACACACCAATTAGAAGGGGCTAAACCAGCGGCTAGGGCAATTAGAAGCTCTAACTCGGCGGCTTGGGAGAAATCCCTAGGCTGTGGCTAGGGTTTAGGTTTAGAGGGAGGCAACTTGTGTGTCTAGGAGGGGAGCCCTGCCCCTCCTTATATAGGTGGAGGGAGGCGCCGGCCAAGGGGAGGGAGTCCCTCCCCAACTCGGATCCCTAGTGGGCCGGCGGTGGAGGAGGAACTCCTCCCCAACTCGGTTTCCCACTTCTTCTCCACTTTCCAAAATAGCCGTTTGACTTTTCAAATTGGCGTTTGACTTTTCAAACTAGGATTTGATTAAACCCTTTATTTTGTACAGCGATGACACCTAGTACATGATGCAATCATTCCAACTTGCAATGACACATTCATGTACCCTTCCCCTCCGGAGTTCCGGACATTCCGGAACCTTCTAGAACATTCCTGATGAAAACACCGGAACCATTCTCCAACCCCGAAACAGGACTTTCCTTATATGAATCTTATTCTCCAGACCATTCTGGATCTCCTCGTGATATCCCGTATCCCATCCGAGACTCCGAACAACATTCGGTCTCTTACTCATCATTCCATAACTACTCAACAACATCGAATCCTTAAGTGTGTCTCCCTACGGTTCGTGAATTATGCGGACATGATCGAGACACTTCTCCGATCAATAACCAATAGAGGAATCTGGAAATTCATATGTCTCCCACATATTTCTACGATTACTTTGCGATCGAATGAACCACTTACATACGATACCAATTTCCCTTTGTCTCACGATAGTTTACTTATCCGAGGTTATGATCGTCGGTATCTCTGCATACCTAGTTCAACCTCGTTACTGATAAGTACTCTTTTCTCGTTCCCATGATATGTGATCCCTTGTGATCCAGTCACATGCTTGCAAGCTAATTGGATGACATTCCACCGAGAGGGCCCAGAGTATATCTATCCGTCATATGGATGGACAAATCCCACTCTTGATCCATGTGTCTCAACCGACACTTTCCGAACACTCAATGCCACCTTTATAGCCACCCAGTTATGGTGTGGTGTTTGATGTCATCAAAGCATCCTTCCGATGAAGGTGATATGCATGATCTCATGGTCGAAGGAATTAGGTTACTATGTATCAGAAAGCATATAACAATTGAACTATTAAAATGACTTGATCTTTATGCTACGCTTATCTATAGGAGTATGTCCATCACATCATTCTCCTAATGATATGACCCTGTTGTCAATAACATCTCTATGTTCATGATCAGGAAACCATGATCATATATTAACCAACAAGCTAGTTTAACAAGAGGCTTTACTAGGGACTCTTTTATGTTTACAAATCACACAAGTATTAATGTTTCCTGTTAATACAATTATAGCATGGTATGTAAACATTTATCATAAGTATGAAGATATGATAATAACCACTTTATTATTGCCTCTTGGGCAAATCTCCAACAGTCCCCCACTTGCACTAGAGTCAATAATCTAGTTTCAAACCTTTGTGTATTCAACACCTATGGCTTTCTGGTGTTGTATGTACACGATTGCTAGTGGTCAACCGATCTCCGGATCTGACACTTCCAGGTCCGTGTGTAATTGCATGTCTTTGCGTCTCTACGCATCACTCATTCTCTAATGAGATGGCTTTGTATAATTTTGGTCCTTTGGTGAGACCTTTAGTTCTTTGGGGTTAAAATATTGTCGTACAATATATCTTCATAGTATTATCCCACTGTGAACTACACCTAGTTTGATAACAAACTACTTGACACAAATGCCTCTTTAGCTGCTATTATAGCAGTCATATACTTAGCCTTTTGTTGTAGTATCTGTCACAATGTCTTAACTTTGGAACTCATCCAAATCCATTATGGAACTTACTTTCCATTATATTGTGCCACCCTTAGTTTAGATTGAGATAAACTTAATTTGTACTTTGCGACAAAACTAGTATCAATGTAGTACTTTTACAATGAACTAACCATCTATTTGTCACTTCTACAAATAATATACTCTTAGTTCTTCCAAAAGATCATAAGAATATCCTTACTATTGTCCAATGATCAACTTATGAATCATTCTGGTATATGCTCATAACATTTAGAGTACAGGACATATCTGGATTTGTACATATCACAGTATGATTGATATAAATACTCTTTGTGATTTCATACATCAAGTATCAATCTATACTTGAATCCTTGTTTCACTTACCAAGTGTCAATACACTTGAATATATCATCAATATTGAACTCATTCAATCCTTTCTGTGCGACAAGAACCTTTCTTGTAGTTTATATATTGAACTCACTCAATATATCATCTATGTACTTTCGGCACAACCATATTAGTGTCTCAATCTATCTATATAGATATTGATGCTAAATATTTGGGTTTTGCCTAAGCCTTTCATCGAGATGAAATTCATAATATGTGTTAATAAAAGATACATCATTTTCAATCAACAATATGTCTTCCACATAATGTATTAGAAATATGTCTTAGCGCTCCCACTTAATTTCTTGCAAATGCAAGCATCTTCATCGTTTCTGATGAATTTAAACTCTTTTAACAATTTCATCATTATGAAGATTCCAACTCCGCGATGCTCACTTCAACCATTGAAGTTTTGCATATGCTTTTAGCATCCTTTGAATTAACAAAACCCTATGGACCGTGTCATGCACACGTCCTAGGTAACAATTCTATTAGAAGAACTTGTTTTGTTTATTCAACTACCATATAACAAAATTATATGTAGTGGTTGCTACATTAATCCGTCTAGACTAAATATCGCTATGAAAGATCAAATCTTATCATAGTAAACCTTTGAACATTGTTGTGAACTCTTTCTCAACATGTCGACCATTTCATAGATGCGAAACATCCATGTCTATTTCTTTATAGATCCAAACACAACTGTAAGGTCTTACACCTTTCTCGAGGGTCTTTCAAGTTAAGAACTTGATTTCTCGTGTATGGAACTATCACGGATTTTATGGCTTCAAGCCATTTTACGGAGTCAGGGCCCATCATCGCTTCTTTGCATGTAGTCGGTTCATTATTCTCAAATAATGATTCAACCCTCAAATCTTGGTATTTGATTGTTTACCCGACCTACTTGTTTCAATAGGAACTTAGATCTCCGTGACCACAACCTTTGAGGCACGTGAGCCATGAGCATTGTTGCTGCCTCCGGAACACTTTTCGGCGCTGCGCAACTCTGCACATATAGCTAAGGTTCTTTTAACCTTATCAAAGTTCTATTGTCCTCCCACTTTACTTTTCACGAAAAATTCCTTCCCAAAGAAACTTGACGTTCTAAGCGACAAACACTTTTGTCTCTGGTGTTATGGAGGAATACTTAACAGTTATTCGAAATAACATACAAAGACAGGTTCATCCGACTTTGGTTGCAAACATCTTTCTTATGCAAAGCATACCAATGTTTTAAGAAAGGACAACTTGGGTTTTATCCCAAACCACAACATATGGTGTCATTTCAACGGATTATGATGGAGCTCTTTTCAGTGGAAAAAACGGTAGTCACTAAAGCTTTTAATCTTTAAAATATAATGGCAGTTTTATGAATTACACCTTCGATCTTACCATGTCAAACAAGGTTTAATTACATATCTCGAACGCTCCATACTCTTATGGTATTTTGGGACATGTAAATCTACAGAACGATTCCTTAAATCTTAGATATTATGCTAAACTTGTAACTCAAAATATCTTCCTTTATGATCTTATCATAAACTATTTATATTCTTGTTACAATGATCTTGCACTTCATCTTGAAAGTCTTTGAACTTTTCAAATGTTTCATACTTCATCCTTATTAAGTAAATATTCATATATTCACTCAAATTCTCGGAGAAAGCATATGAAGTTGAAATCCATCGCTCTTGACTACACATAATGGACTTCATACAACAATATATACAAGTTCCAATAAGCTAGACACTCGTTCCCTTTTGGCCTAAGAACGAAGTTTTAATTATCTCTAGGAAATTTTCACAAGCGTCATGTGATCAAAATCAAAAGACTCCAAAATTCCATCCTCATGGAGTTTCTTCATGTTTTCTTTCCAATATAATTTAAACGGCGATGTCACTTCCTAAGTGATCTTTCAATCAATTTGTCTTTCGACATTTTTTAGCACTAGTTTTATGGATGTGATTTCTCCAACGAGATTTGTGAATCATCCATCTTTTATAGATTACGGCAATTATTTGAACAACCCTTTTGTTCTCATAATACCTGATAAAACAAATCTTGAAGGCAAGCTTTGATGTTTAACGAGCAACACAATAACCCTTTATTTGTTCTCGATGAACATCATCACATATTCTTTTGCTAGTTACTTAGGCCATTGTAGTTCATGAATTGTGTTGTTTCGTATGACGATTCACACCAACAAATTCAGTATCAAATACTTAAGAACCACATTGTTTAATAAGCAAATAATATAGCCATAACATGTATATCATCTATATACTTAAACTGAACAATTCTAGTCTTTTCTTTTCTGCCATATATTTATGAGATTCTCTTTCAGTATTTCCTTTTCTGTTTGGAAGAATCTATCAACATCAATAGTGGAGTCATACATATGACACATAGTCCAAAGCGTGTATAGTTAAATACCAATGTCTTTGGACTTGCACTTTGAAGTAGATCACCATTATCAAATGTTTGGTGTTCTTTCAAATTCCTTTCTTTAGTAATCTCTTGGTGTAGTAAACATTTTACCTACATCAAATATTCACCCTCATCATGGATTTATCCATGATCAAGCTACTTTTAGCTTGTAACGGTGAATCGCGAGTATAATGTTGCTCTCCAAAACCTTTTGGAGGATTAGGACAACTAGTGTCTCCAACCTTTTGCAAATTCTCATCAAATATGAGAACATGACTTTTGCCATATTATACTCTATCATGTTGCAACCAAAACTTCGTTTCAGATATCACAATATCTTCCACACATCATGGTTTCTGAAACAACTCTTTCAGATCCTAGATAACCTTGATATTAAGACAATCCTTTGAATATCAAGAATCATGGAGACAAACATGATACTTATATACTAACATTGGAATTGTTACTCTTGATTTAATACCAACTATTAAACTTCATGGAGTAATCAAAACTTACTGAAAGTTTGCAATGGGACTTTTAAACTTTAGATTAACACTTCAAAACAATACGATACCAGTTCGTAAAGTAACTAACCAGAATTCTATAGTTCTATCATCTCAATTATAACTAAGCGCAAGGTGGTAAATGGATGCCAATGACTACAACAAGTATGCAAATTCACTTTGATTTAATTTATGATAAATAGTGTTCAACTTTTAATCATATTGCTGTTGAACTCCCACTCAAAACAATATCCCTCACATTGTTTTAGTGATCACACGAACCAAATCCACCACATCAAAACCGATCATCACGAGAGTTGATGCAACTTCAATGGCGAACAATCAACATGTTCATCATATCTACTATATGACTCATGCTTTACCTTTCGGTGATCCGTGTTCCGAGACCATGTCTGTACATGCTAGGCTCGTCAAGATCAACCTTAGCTTCCACATGAGAAAATCTGGCTTGCTTACGTTGTATACACTCGCAGAATCTAACACACCCGATCATCACGTGGTGCTTCGAAACAACGAGCTTTAGCAACAATGCTTACTAAGGATGAACACTTTAATACTTGAAATTGTGTGCTTGAGGGATCATCTTATAATGCTACCGTCGTGAACTAAGCAATACAAGATGCATAAAAGGATTAACATCACATGCAATTCATAATATGTGATATGATATGGCCTTTCTTCTTGTGCTTCCGATCTCCATCTTCAAGCACGAACATGATCTCCATCATTACCGACATTGCATCAAGGTCAATGACGCCGCTCCATGGTTGTCGTCCACCAGCTTCAACTATTACAACTACTTTGAATAGACACGCGGGTCTTAACAAAATTTAAAGACAACCATATGGCTCCTGCTGGTTGCCAACTTACAATAAGGAACATTGCATACATCATATATAATCACAATCTTGGCCATATCACATCACAACACACCCCTGCAAAACAAAGTTAGACGCCTCTAATTTTCTTTGCACATTTTACGTGGTTTGGGGCTTTCAATAAGTGTCGTTCTAACTTACGAACAAGAACCACAACATTGATACTAGTATTGTCAATCACCCATTGTAAATTGAATCTTAACTATGTTGGGAGAAACAGGCACCCGCAAAGCAACTTATGCAATACAAGTTGCATGTCAAGCGTGGAGCAAGTCTCATGAACGATGTCATGTAAGGTTAGCCCGGGCCGTTTCATCCCACCATCCCGCAAGATGCAAAGTACACAAGAAGCAATCGACAACAAAAGCATCAACGCCCACAATGACCATTGTGTTCTACTCGTGCAACAGATCTACATATAGACACGGCTCTGATACCACTGTAGGGGTTCGTAGCATGGAAAACAAAAATTTTCTACCGCATACAAACAAACAAGCCAAGATCTATCTACTAGATTGTAGCAACGAGTCGATAGAGGAACTCACCCTCGAAGATTCCAAAGCGGTTAACGAGAGCAGATTCTCGTGGGTGATGTAGTCGTACACTTGCCGATCTCAAGATCGCGTAGACGATCCTTCCGGCGCTGCGTTCCGGCAGCGCTCCCGCAGTCGGTCACACGTTCGGTACTCGACGAAGACCTTCCTCTCCCTTGTTCCAGCAGGCAGCGGAGGTTGTAGCACTCTCCTCGCGATTCCGGCAGCACGACGGCGTGGTACCGGAAGTAGAGGGGAGATCTCGCAGGGCTTCGCCTTAAGCCGGAGCGAGTATGGTGGACTATGAGAGAGCCTTGGTGATCTAGGGTTTAGACACACCAATTAGAAGGGGCTAAACCAGCGGCTAGGGCAATTAGAAGCTCTAACTCGGCGGCTTGGGAGAAATCCCTAGGCTGTGGCTAGGGTTTAGGTTTAGAGGGAGGCAACTTGTGTGTCTAGGAGGGGAGCCCTGCCCCTCCTTATATAGGTGGAGGGAGGCGCCGGCCAAGGGGAGGGAGTCCCTCCCCAACTTGGATCCCTAGTGGGCCGGCGGTGGAGGAGGAACTCCTCCCCAACTCGGTTTCCCACTTCTTCTCCACTTTCCAAAATAGCCGTTTGACTTTTCAAATTGGCGTTTGACTTTTCAAACTAGGATTTGATTAAACCCTTTATTTTGTACAGCGATGACACCTAGTACATGATGCAATCATTCCAACTTGCAATGACACATTCATGTACCCTTCCCCTCCGGAGTGCCGGACATTTCGGAACCTTCTAGAACATTCCTGATGAAAACACCGGAACCATTCTCCAATCCCGAAACAGGACTTTCCTTATATGAATCTTATTCTCCGGACCGGATCTCCTCGTGATATCCCGGATCCCATCCGAGACTCCGAACAACATTCGGTCTCTTACTCATCATTCCATAACTACTCAACAACATCGAATCCTTAAGTGTGTCTCCCTACGGTTCGTGAATTATGCGGACATGATCGAGACACTTCTCCGATCAATAACCAATAGAGGAATCTGGAAATTCATATGTCTCCCACATATTTCTACGATTACTTTGCGATCGAATGAACCACTTACATACGATACCAATTTCCCTTTGTCTCACGATAGTTTACTTATCCGAGGTTATGATCGTCGGTATCTCTGCATACCTAGTTCAACCTCGTTACTGATAAGTACTCTTTTCTCGTTCCCGTGATATGTGATCCCTTGTGATCTAGTCACATGCTTGCAAGCTAATTGGATGACATTCCACCGAGAGGGCCCAGAGTATATCTATCCGTCATATGGATGGACAAATCCCACTCTTGATCCATGTGTCTCAACCGACACTTTCCGAACACTCAATGCCACCTTTATAGCCACCCAGTTACGGTGTGGTGTTTGATGTCATCAAAGCATCCTTCCGGTGAAGGTGATATGCATGATCTCATGGTCGAAGGAATTAGGTTACTATGTATCAGAAAGCATATAGCAATTGAACTATTAAAATGACTTGATCTTTATGCTACGCTTATCTATAGGAGTATGTCCATCATATCATTCTCCTAATGATATGACCCTGTTGTCAATAACATCTCTATGTTCATGATCAGGAAACCATGATCATATATTAACCAACAAGCTAGTTTAACAAGAGGCTTTACTAGGGACTCTTTTATGTTTACAAATCACACATGTATTAATGTTTCCTGTTAATACAATTATAGCATGGTATGTAAACATTTATCATAAGTATGAAGATATGATAATAACCACTTTATTATTGCCTCTTGGGCATATCTCCAACAGGGTTTGTGCAAGAACAAGTGATTTCCCATAGCCTTTCGAGATGGACCCCCTCTTGATAGTACGACGACCTAAAGCGATAAAAAGGAGAGAAACTAGAAAAACTAAGGGCCACCGTCTTCACGAGATCCCAAAGAGAGCATCCACAAAATCCATAGGAATAATCAAAAGCATTTTTCCTGAAACTCAAGTACACGGTTAAACCACAAGTGGGGTTGTCATCATTACCAAAATAACATAGGAAAATATAGTCCTTTCAACAAGGATGTGGACTACATTGCCTCGTGGTGGGCATAGTAGGAGGCGGATATCTACGTGAGGTAGACCGAGGATGTCGGCTACCACCAACCATAGCAGAATCCGCTACTGCTATTGGCGGTGAAGAAGGAGGACGACGACTTGGAGCCCACCATCGAGCGTCTGAGCTAGCAGAACTCGGATAATGGCCATACCTGGCTAGGGCACTCCGCTAGTCTGCTCGGTAGATGGCAAAGAATGATGCCGCTGAAGCCACTAAGAGGGAGGCTGCTCTGGAGGTGGCGGCGAGGGCCAAGGCATCGTCGAGCCCATTGGTGTAGTACTCCCCGTGGGATCCCTAGTCATTGTGGAGCGCACATGTCTCCCGCGTCTTCAGAATGGCCACTACCGACAGCAGTGGCAAGCCACCCTTCTTGATCAACATCGAGTGCAACGACGATCGCTAGGCCACTGGTGGCAAATCATACGGTAACTAGTGTTTTCAACTTTTAAGTTTATGTCTCTATTTTAATGCATTTTATGTATAGTTCATCTATATTTTGAGCTTGTGGGTTCACCGACACACCCAAACGGACAAACAGATGAATACCGATCTGTATGTCCTCGATGCCACCTAAACGGAGCAAAACAGACACATTTCGTGTTCATTTTAGGTTATGGCATTGGAGTCGTCCAAAGAGGCAAACAATACACATCCGGTGGCAAAGGGAAGATAATTTGAGGTATGGCGAACTATGCAAAGACCAAAATAGTCCAGAAGAATAATACTATATACAATTTTATCATGATCACTTAGCACAATAGAAATAGAGACATCGTACCATAACACTTCTCAACCATAAAACATAATTCATCGCATGACTAGGGTTTTGCATCGGCAACACAATAAGCTAGTAGCAAAAATAACCTCAAGTGCTCCTTATTTGATTGAAAATTAGTTATTGAAAAAAAAAGTTGGTTTCCGACTAGACTTGACCTAATCCATGTTTTCGTAACCCCTTTTTGTTGGTGTATGGCCACTCAAATTATTTAGAAAAAACTCGTTATTTGAAAATTTTAGCAAAAAATTAAGGTAGTGTGTGTGCCCTATCTTGTCTTGCTATGAGCTAGCCGGTGTCCACATCTGAGAGGCACTTTGGACAGGATAATATACTATTGGTTTTTCCGGCAGATTTTCTTCCTCTTATGTTTTTTAGGGACATATTCTTCCCCTAATGTGCATCATCCCATGGTTAGAGCATCACCACTTGTTGGGCGTTTTTAGGCCGAAATCCGGACTAAAATATGGCCGGACAAAACTCATTTTCGGCCTGGGAACGCCGAGTTTCTCACTCGCGTTTCCAGGCCGAGTTTCCGGAACATCCTTTTTGTCCAAATTCGGTTCAAATTCGTCCAGTTTTTACATAGTTCGGCATAATATGAATATAGAGCATAGTTCGGACTAGTTCGGCATAAAATTGACCATACAGACCTCGTAATCGGAGTCCATGGCCGAACCGGCAAAAGGCCGAACACTTGGCGGACGAGATGGCTGGAGCTCGCAGCGAAGCTGAGCTACGGCTAAGTTTGGGCGGCGAAAGCGGCGACAGAAGAGGCGGCGACTACGACGAGCCTATCTAGAGGCATGGGTATGTCTCGGCATAGAGGAGCTCCGCCGGGGAAGTTATGGCGGCACAGGCAGCTGGGGAGCTTTTCGCCGCAGTCTGGACGAGTTGATGTGGGAGGAATTCGGCCTTCTATTGCCGATAGAGATGGCCCACGCCCGTTTTGCTTCGTCTGACGTTCAAGGGGTTTCCGAGATGCTGGGAATGGTCTGAAAAGTCCGGACCAAAGTTTGTCTAAAATCCAGAGGAAACCGGGATACTGAAACACAACTTAACCAATTTTCGGCTTAGACCTAAATTTCGCTCTGAGTGGAGTGGAGATGCTCTTAGGAGGCCCATTGATCGTATCCTAGGATGGTTGCTGTCACCGGAAGCCCTGTCCTTGCTGCTGGTGTGCGGTCCAGTCAGAGTCATGAGAGCCAACTACATGAGCTGTCAGTCGGCTTTATCTGCTCTGTGCTTCATAACTGTCGCTTGATCACACATTGACAAAGGAACAGTAGCACTGTGACCGCGTGCGCGCGTCGTTAACGCATAAATAACGCAAACGTACTCCTCCCTAGTACAGTAGACGACTGCACACATATTCCAGCCTTCCAGGACGACCTGCCTGACGGGAAAGAGATCTCCATTGCCCACCTGCAGGTGGGGCACACGTAGTAGGTCGCTCTCCCATGATCTGTGGATCGCCGCCAGCTGGGGACCACCGTAGGCAATCGGCTCTTGCCGTCACTGTCCATCATGGCTTAGCAAAAAATCTGATCCCGCTTCTGGGCTAATCCGCGCAATAATAAGCCCGAGGAAGCCGGAGGAACCGGCAGAGAAGAGAAATCCGCCATCCAAGAGAAATCGGCCGGTCTTACTCTTACCTTACGCCCCCGCGAGAGAGAGAGAGAGCATCGGAGCAGAGAAAGCGCCGTCCTTTCGCCGGTGGCTGCTTCTGCTCGACGCCGTCTCCGCCTCATCCACCGCGCGCTTTCGAGGCCGAGGTGCGGTCCCGTGCCCTGAGCGAGCTGATTGGTTTCTGGCACGGCTGGCTGGCCTAGGTGCTGCTGTTTCGTGCAGCGGGAAGGAAGGGGGAAGAAGCATGGACGGATCTGCCGCGGCGGAGCTCGAGAGGGCGCAGAGGGTGGTCATGCGGTGGGACTCCGTGGCCTCCGGCGGCTCCTCGGGGGGCGGGGAGGACCTGATGCTCTTCGACGGCGGCGGGGACCGGGCGGAGGCGGAGCGGTTCCTCCAGGCGGTGGACGACCTGCGCCGCCTCGAGACGCCGTCCCCCGGCAGCCCCCCGCGCCGCACCTCGTCGGCGGGCGGCTCCAGCGCCGTCCATGTGGCCATGGCGCGGCTCGAGGACGAGTTCCGCCACGTGCTCTCGTCGCGCGCGGTCGACCTGGAGATCGAGGTGCTAGCCGAGCTCACCTCCCTCTCCACCATGACCAGCGACCGGACCAGCTTCTCCGAGCCAGTCGCCGACACGGAGGAGCCGGCGCTGGCGACGGCGGGGGACGACGACGAGAACTCCGTGTCCTCCTCCGTTGGCCGCCGCAGCAGCTACCGCTCCATGACCAGCATCCGGGAGATCGACCTCTTCCCGGCCGACGCCATCTCCGACCTCAACGCCATCGCTTCCCGCCTGGTCGCCGCCGGCTACGGCCGCGAGTGCCTCCAGGTCTACGCCTCCGTCCGCAAGCCGGCGGTTGACTCCGCCCTCCGCCGCCTCGGCATCGAGAAGCTCACCATCGGGGAAATCCAGCGGCTCGAGTGGGGCGTCCTCCAGCCCAAGATCCGCACCTGGATCCGCGCGGCCCGCGCCGCCGTCCGCGGCGTTTTTGCCAGCGAGCGCCGCCTTTGCTTCCTCATCTTCCACGACATCGACCTCTCCGATATCACCACCACCAGCCCCGGCGCCCCCTTCACCGAAACCGTCAAGGGCGCCGCGCTGCAGCTTCTGTGCTTTGCCGAGGCCATCAGCATCGGCCGCCGCTCGCCGGAGAAACTGTTCAAGATCATTGATCTGCACGATGCACTGTCCGATCTGCTCCCTGATGTCTCCGACATTTTCGCCGTCTCCAGCCCGGGAGAGTCCATATGTGTGCAGGCTGCAGAGATCAGGACGCGTCTGGCTGATGCTGTGCGTGGGATACTCTCAGAATTCGAGAACGCCGTTTTCCGTGACCTGTCCAAAACTCCGGTACCCGGCGGCACCATCCATCCTCTCACTCGCTATGTGATGAATTACATTACCCTCATTTCAGATTACAAGGCCACAGCTTCTGAGCTCATCGTGTCACGACCGTCAGCTACCTCAAGCATTTCTCCTGAGGGCAATGAGCTCACACCGTCATTTCCTGATCTCGACCTTCCTGATCCTGAGAGCCAGACACCCCTTGCTGCTCACCTTATCTGGATTATCGCCATTCTTGAACACAACCTTGAAGGCAAGGCATCCCTCTACAAGGACGTGGCGCTCTCTCACTTGTTCATAATGAACAATGTGCACTACATTGTGCACAAGATAAAGGACTCGCCTGAGCTTCGGGAGCTTATTGGCGATGTGTACTTAAGGCGACTTACAGGTAAGTTTCGGTTGGCAGCCACTACTTACCAGCGTACTGCTTGGCTCAAGATCCTGAATTGTCTGAGAGACGAGGGACTCCATGTCAGCGGTGGCTTTTCATCAGGGATATCCAAATCAGCACTTCGTGATCGCTTCAAGTCTTTCAATGCTGTGTTCGACGAGGCACACAGGATCCAGTCTGGGTGGCATGTGCCCGACCCGCAGCTGAGGGAAGAGCTTAGGATCTCAATATCAGAGAAGCTTCTCCCAGCATACCGATCTTTCCTTGGCCGCTTCCGGCACCACATAGAGAATGGGAGGCACCCAGAGTTGTACATCAAGTACTCGGTTGATGACCTTGAGATATCGGTGTCAGACTTCTTCGAGGGCTCTCCACCTCCACCACATAACAGGAGGAGGTCCCATGGATGAGAAATGGCTCCAAAGGGCTTCCAGTAGCTGTATCACTTGGATGACTGTTGCGGCCGAGTATTGTTTATTCTTCTGGGAAAGCCAAATCAGGCGGTATATTTTGTGTCTCCCCTCAACTTAAGGGTGTAGGTTGGTGATGATTTCTTCTGCTAGAGGTAATCTGAAACAGAACCAGGTTCGTATTGAAGCTGGTCAAAAGCCTCGGTGGTTTTTCCTCAGTCGACGACGAGCCTGTTCATTTGTTGCACTATCCTTGAAAATTTGGTTTGGTAGCATGTTCATATAGGAACGTTGTACTGTACTAGTAATGCTGCATAGTTGTAACCTGTAATTTCCTGGTGTTGGTTTGCCCTCTAGCTGACTGTCTCCTGCCATCTTTCTGGTCGATCGCATTGTATATATGGATTTCGTTTGGTTGATCAGATGTAAAACCAACTGGTGTATCAGTTTTGAGGTTTCCACCTCAGGTCCCTTTTCAAGTGTACAGGAAACAAGTATTGTAGCATCACCTGTCTTGATAAATAAGCCCCTACTATGCTCTAGCAGATGAAATTCATTCAGACCGAAGTGTCTTGATCGCCTAGTTTCGATTTGGGCAGGTATACTCCTATTAACCAGTGTTGCAATCATAACACATACCAAAGCTCATGCCTGGTCCCTATTAGTGTTCTGTAGTAAGTAATACTGTCTGGCGTATCATGGTCAGCTTCTGTTTGTGCATCATCATACATTGCTTGCTGTCTGGACCTACTTGCCGAATGTGGCACCGATTCTTTTCCTGGCCAATTTCAGTGATGGTCCTGCACAGCCTCTCTATGTTATGGACTCGTCAAGGCCATCACACTTTTATGCCACACATACAGCTCACTGCTTAAAATACTCTGACCCAACATTGCCAAATACAGAGGCACAACCGACGGCGGCTGCATCATCCGTAAGCAGCCAATCATTCCCTCAATCCTTGAAGCAAACCAGGCACATGGTTTAACGGAATAACGATTTCGCATCGTCACATGATAACGGCTCACGCCCATCATTGTTTTGCTCATTTTGTGTATGTTTAGTAGATGGTGGTATCTACAACCTCCGCTGCCCACCCAGGGATGATTGGCAGTTTTAGCAGTCGTGGCAATACCGGTAGGCACGCGAGTTACTCCCTCCGTTTCAAAATATAAGATGTTTTAACTTTGTTTGGAGTGAATTTACACATTAAAAGAAGTCTAGATACACTTTCTTCATAAACGTAAAACATCTTATATTTTGAAATGGAACCACGCGCACCATTGACGTGTATATTCCGTTTCGGGGTTCGCCGTTCAGCATCGGCGTCAGCGCTTTTCCTAGGAATATTGCCATTTTTGCCAACATGTGGCGATGGATATATGGGGGGCTTTGTGATTCCTTGCCGGCAGAAAGGCCTGTATCATTCGCACGCGCGGCCATCGTGTGTCGGCCTGCAGCCGCCGGCGCACCAGCAGAGTGGTGGAGCATCCTCCTGATCTGAAATGGCATGGCTTGATTAATGGTTTGGTCATATGTTTTGCCTCCAGCCCAAGGGGATGCTTGTGAACAGTCCGACTCGAAGATGCACGGCATGGCACGGCAGGCAAGCATGATGATCTGGAAGCCACGGAGAACACGCGCGCGAGCCAGGTGAAACCCTGAAAGCTCGGTCGGTCAAGGACTTCAAGATCAAGGCTAATAAACAGAAGTCAGCGCGCGCACGCGCCATGCCGGTGATGATGCCCCATGATCCCACCCGTTCGTGCGACTCGTGACCATCCTTCTTTTTCCAACGGCAAACAGGGGAGGTGGTGCGTGATTGATGCCGTCCGTCCGTCCGTCCAATCGGCCGCGTCCAGGCGGGGAAGGCAGCGACGCCGACGCCGACGCCGACACGCGCGCGTCCGACTCAGTTGGGTGGGTGCGCCACGTGAAGGCGCGCTTGTCGCCGAGAGGATGCTACTCCCTCCGTCCAAGATTAGATGTCTTTTAGTTTTTTAAATTTTAGATGAATCTATGTACTAAATAGTGTCTAGATTTATCCAAATTTTGATAAATTTGAGACATCTATTTTGGAACGGAGGGAGTACTATTTCTGGAGCACGGCGGGGTCGATCGGATGTCTACTTAACTGCCGTCGTACTTGCTGGTATACATCCTCCGAGGAAGAACACTGCTGCTTCCTTTCTCGTGTTCAGAACGTGCCTTCTTGCTCTCGTCTTCAAATTTGCATATTTTGTTGCACATACAAACATCACACACACGTATCGCCTACTGAGTACTGAAAGCCAGAGTCGTCGAAGTAGCATCTTGCATACTTTATGCAACATGGTCAATCAAACATAGGCAGGGAGTTTGTAGCAACAAACTGATTTGGGGATTTCAGTTTTTTTTTTCAGTCAATGAAATAATACATCGATAATTGCTAGTACAGATTTCGACGAGCATGTTACTCCTGATATCATCATACTGAAATTTAAAAGGGAACAAATTCGTAGCAACAAATAATTGCACTTCTCCCAATGCAATCCTCATGTTCATATAAACTACTAGAAGCAGAATGAAACCAAAGAGGATTATTATACACCACCAATACATCTCTTCTAACACCACAGCTGAACTGCTCCTATCATATATCATCCATACAGTGAGTGATGTATTGTGTGACAAACAATGGAGGAAGTGAATTCAATGAGGATGAAAACCTCCACGGGCGTATCCCAGTAACTAGAATTATCACTCCCCCAAACCCTCTGCTAAAATATCAAAACTGACTCTTCTAACATCCGTTTAAAAGGATCTGGCAAGGGGAAAAATGTTCTCTCCCGCATCAGATGAATCACTACTCCCTTTTGTTCTCTTCGTCGTCTTCGTCGAAAGATGACGTCGGCGTAGTATCCATGCTCTTCGTTGCTTTGGCATCTGGTGTGGAGGCTACGCTCCATCCGTTCTTGGAAACGATGGGCCTTGGCCTTATCAATGATAGGCTGTCCTCTCGGTCGAACTTTTCACTTGCATCGTTGGTAAATCTGAAACGGAAATACAAAGAGCTTCAAATTTACCTGTATCTATCTGCAACATGGCAGCCTGTTTCCTACCTTACTGTTGTGTAAGAATTTATTGCACTTTGCTATGCTCAAAGTTCTTAAATATACTACGAAAATGCAATTTCATGTAAAATGTGTAGCAGGTTTTGGAGTTATAAGATTAATGTCTACACAATTCTGTTAGGTTTGCACATTGCATTCGTGGCAAAATTTTAGTAGCAGGCAATACTATTCCGGAACAAACGTTCTGTGCTTTAGCATGACTGAAGAGACAGCTTGCAGTGTTGTTCTCTCAAATCCCAATATTGGCATAACAACGATAAATTAATATATTATCCAGGTCGAGGTCACCAGAAGGTCAGGACAATACCTCATTGAGCTTTGAGAAGGTGCCCACAAGTAGGAAATGACAGAAAGAAGTGAGAATGATAGGGCATGCCAGAAAGCAGGAATTATCCATGCATACTGCCAGCGCTCATTGAACACGTCTGTTGATTTGAAGTAAATCTGCAGAAAGTTGCAAGACTAGTATCGATCAATCGAAAAACAGATGCAGAACCAAGTGAGACATAGTACATTTCATCTGAACAAGAAAACAGCTGGATTTTTCAACATAGAAAGGTATGATTTGAAAGTACACTCCCTCAAGGAAGGGTGAAGACAAACTACCCTAATTTTGTGTAACTAAGCACTATTTTGGTAATACAGAATCCAAATACAGTTTGAGTACACCAGCATACCTCGTACCCAATCCAAGCAATAGACACCAGAACAGTTAAAGCCAATGCAATCGTGAACTTCCTGTAAATGTCAAGTTTGGCCATCAACCTTCTTGCCTATGGATAAGACAACAAAAAGTTCCATGAATGGTCAGCGCATTTTCTTACATTACATGAAAGACAATAGTACAGATAAAAAAGATCAGTGCACCATAATATATACTGCAAATGAATTTTGTAAGGACTAATGAGCAGAAAAGAGGTTATGTTCACCTGAAGTTGGCTAAGTGTCTTTCTTAGCGAAATAAATATCCAAACAATGAAAGAAGCATCCAAGATAGCCACAGGATAGACCAAGAACAGCCGAGCTTTCCCAGATAGATCATTCACTGTACCTAGATTTTCTACCAGCTCAAGAATTTCTGTAGCTACAAAGAATGTTCCTCCAAGCATGACCACTTTTGATGTCAGACCACCCAAAGTAGGCCTCACAACTCCATACCCCATTGACACAATGAGAATAATAAGGCGAGCAACTGTTCTTTTAACAGTCCCGAATGTTACAGCCCAAAATGTGATGGCCTTTGCCCGAACTCCAGTCTCATTGAACTCAGCATATTCGAAATACCACAATGCCATCTCAAGCATGCCCAATGTAATAACAAGAGTAATACAGTTCTGAAGTGGAAGAACCTCTCTCCAGAACTTCATGTACTGATAGAACCAATAGATACCGAGTATCACGAAAGCAAGAGACATCACTCCGAAGAAGTCCTTAAGAGGTGCCATCCTCCCCGGAAGGTACCCGGTAGGATTTTTCCATATGGTTTTCCCTTCGATCTCCAGCCCAGCAAGTGAGGGGTCACAGTGTATAAAGTACATATTGTACATCCCAGTTTTTCTTACGGGAATGGTCCTTGATGGTAGTGTTGCAATCAGATCACTTCCATCGAAAGAAGCAACAAGCAGCTGTGGCCAGCCAGGATTCACCTTTGATTGGCGGAAGATGACGGATCCTTCAGCACAAGCTCCTAACTTTGCAAGATCTGATGTACAACAAATGGCTTTCTGACCTCCATATGCTGATCCACCAATCATTTCACGGTCTTCTATTTCAAAGATAATTATCTGAACCTTCGCTGAACTAGCCTCCTTCACAGAATCAGCAGCCTCCTCTGGTCTTTTGAAAGTGATCTTGTCAAACCTGAAAAGGGGTGGAGATTTGAAATTCAAGCCTACAGGTTAAGCATATACCTACAGCGAATCGAACTAATGCAATTCCAGTTGTTCAATTAAAGTAGCAAACAATGCATAGTGAGTTGCACATCTCTGACTAACGCATAGTACTATGCATTTCCACAACAAATTTCACATTCAAAGAACATGGTGCCATTTCGCTTGCCCTTTAGTTTACTGGGCACATGTCTAACAAGTGGCGCATGTCTAACAAGTACACTGGCGCAAACACGACTTCACCAAACTTAAAGCTCGGTTTGACCTTGTCCCCTCTCCACTTCAGAGTTGTGCCATCCCATGATCTGATATGAATAACTAGTCGGCATAAAATATGCTAGCGACGCGGCTACGCCAAGTCATGCCATAGACTGCTAAGTAAGCGAGCATAATTAACTCGACAATGCACTCTGCTGCTTAGGTGCGAGCGGGAATTGCGGCCCTCTCCCAGCATAATTGCTGCAAAGATCCAGTTGCGCCATCACAGCATATCTAGAATCTTACTTTGACCCATCTAGCACAAAGCATCAAAATGCCCAAAAGAACCCCCAAGACGGCGGGATCCAAGATCCGCCCTGTTCTCTCAGCTGCAGGACCGACGCTCGCGGCAGTCTGTAAAGAGGATGCTAGTTAATGGGGGAGCAAAAAGCGGGATTTATTTACCTGATGAACGCGTCGGGCAGTGCGGCGGCGTCGTCCTCCTCCTCGGCTGTGGCATTGGCGGGGGAGACGGGGGCGTAGAGGCCCTCGCTGCCGGCGTGGAGGATGAAGGCATTGCCCTGGTTGAGGAAGGCAAGGCCGCTGTACTCGTGCACCGAGGCCTCGCTGAGGCAGAAGAGCGCGACGACGGCGACGGCGACGGCGAGGACCCGTACGGCCGCCGTGTCGGCAGCCATGAGGCGGGCGCGTGCGGGGGGTAAGTAGTAGGCTGGATCTGGCCTGCGTGGAGCTGATGAGTGAAGTGGAGCCTCGGGGTCGGCGGAGTTGGGTTGGGGAAAATGGCAAAACGCGAGGCCGCTGTCGCGTGGCGCTGTGGCTCCTCCCCGGACGCGGTAAAGAAGTGGGGAAGAACCGGAGATGGCTTCGTCGGTGATTGGACCAGCTAAGCTGTTATTCTTTGACAGGCTGGTTAAATTGGTGTTCAGGGGGTCAATGACAGGCTGAAGGGGTGCTGAAACCTGTTCTTGGAAAACAGACAGATTTCTTAACTCGGGTCATAGACTTTCCAGTAAGAAAGCATTGGTTGCTCTTCGTAGAAAGTAAAAAACGGTTCTACTAGTCCTCGTATGACTTTCTGCCCAAATCGGTCGCCAGAAACTGCGAAATGTAAATGCAGTTGAAAATGTGCAACTGTGGGCAAAAATAATAATATTCCAAACCAAGCGACCTTTCTTGATGAAAATATAAAGCATTCTCCATCGCTAGGAAGAACACCGTCTCCTGCTTTGACACTAATAAAACCTGCAATATACTTAACACACGGTAAAAACTTACTTGTGCTGACAACAAACACCAAAACATCATTAAGACACAAAATACCCTTTCACCATATATCTAGAATATTATTCACAAGGATATTTATTGTTTCAAGCATATAAAATCGAGGGGAATCAAATATATTGTGTAAATAAAATTTCATAAAATAAAAAAGAAGCATTCATGTCATGTTCACGAGGACCTCGTTTAAAAAAAATCATCGTCTGGGAGCTTTACGATGACTCACCTGAACAACCAATATATATTAAAATTCTCTTTAATTACATGCCAAAGCACTTCTTAGATCTATAAATTATGTTATGGCCGGTATCCTACTCATAGTGATCTCGTAGAATTGGAAGAAGTCATACAGGTCAATCAGTTGGGAAAGACTACCATGAAAGTAGCCCAAGCGAGACTTACTATACCTATCTAAATTATGTCTCCTATTTATGTGAATGAATTATTCTACTATTGATCAATAATCATAGTGGAATCAAGGATATAGAATAAAAAGGATTCTACTCTAAAGCTATGGATCAATCAGTTCAAGGAATTTACTCGTCATAAATTCTTATTCTTAATAGGGAGCACACATGCCACCAAGTTCTTCCTAACGAACCTACGAGGGATCCTCCAAGTTTAACCCCGAATGTCAATATTCCTCAACACCACGTCGCCGAAGGCAACACCGAATTTTGAAACAAAATAATGACCTGCACACTCACCATGGTCATCGGTGGAGATCCGTCACCGTCGTCCTTGCCATGGCCACGACCCCTGGAACCGAGCCAGCCAAGAGACCCGCGTCAACGTACATGCGACTAGACGACGATGCACATTTGCCGAGATAGGTGGACTTGAACATGGACCTAAACGAGACGTTTATCTTATACCGATGGCGGACTCTCAAGGTCAACATGACCAGGTAGCGGAGGATTGTCTAAAAGTTTAGTAGGACGAACTCATAGACATACATCATTATTTATCTAGAACCATGGGGTGGATGGGTGGGGGAGACGATTCCAATGAAAGATCTGATCATATACCACACACAACAAGGTGGGTGGGGAGGGGAGGGGCAAATGCCTCCCTCCCCTATATTGGTAGTGCATCAAAATCATCTTTGTCGGCTGTTAACAGATTCCAATCAAAGATCTGATCATATAACACACACAAGGTGACCTCATTATTTGAATTTCTGTGTTATTTACAAACAGTATAGGTAATAGCGACATATTTAGGTAGAAGTAGAACCTACGAATCGTACCGATAGTGAGGCTTCAATTATGTCTAGAATTTTCCTAGGCAATGGCGAAGCTCTAGTTTTATTTAGAAAACATTTCTTAATTTTAGCAAGATCAAGACTTTTGAATATTCTCACTCGGCGTACACTAGTGGAAACGAGGTCTTTTGTTGATCTCGAAAAAGGGCTTTAACACCGATTCTTCTACGAACCGGTGTTAAAGGGGGGGGCCGTACCAGCGTGGCCCCTGCGGCAAAAAAGGAGCCCCGCCATGAACCGGTGTTAACGCAGCCCCCCCCCTTTAACACCGGTTCGTGGCATGAACCGGTGTTAAAGGGGGGGCTATATAAGACACCACCCCAGCCCACACACGCCCCACTCTTCCATTCTTTCACATTTTGGATCCTAGCAAGAGGGTGTGAAGAGTGCTAGTTTTTTTTTCATATGCACAAGAGGTGTTCGGTGAAATGCCCGAGAGCTCAAAATAAGTTTTCTTGTTGCTCTTTCCGTCTCGGTCGAGGTCGGCAACTATCCTTTCATGTGTCATTGATGTACATATATATAAATGGTCATCTCCCTATTATTTTTTGATATATACTACATATTAATGCAGATGAACCGACAATGGATGTACGGTGACCGCCGCACTTCCGAGTACATTACGGGCCTCCAAAATTTCATCGTTGTGGCTAATGCAAACCGTGGTCACAATGGTTTTATGTGTTGTCCATGTGTTCACTGTCAGAACAATAAAGACTACTCAAATACCAGAACCATTCACGCCCACCTTCTTCGATCCGGTTTCATGCCCAGCTATAATTGTTGGACCAAGCACGGAGAAAAGGGGGTTGTGATGGAAGACAACGAAGAAGAAGAGGATGATGACAACTATCATAATATGTATCCTGAATATGATGATAATGCAACGGGGGTAGATAATGAAGATCAAGAGGGAGCAGATGGGCCCGCTGATGACGATCTTGGTCGGGCCATTACTGATGCAAAGGAAGAATGTGAAACTGAAAAGGAGAAGGAGAAGCTGGAGCAGATGTTAAAGGATCACAAAAAATTGTTGTATCCAACTTGCGAAGATGACCACAAAAATCTAGGCGCCACACTGGATTTGCTGCAATGGAAGGCAGAGAATGGTGTGACTGACAACGCATTTTCAAAGTTGTTGGTAAAAATGAAGAATCTTCTTCCAAGAAATAATGAGTTGCCCGACAGTACATACCAAGCAAAGAAGGTTGTCTGCCCTCTAGGATTAGACGTGCAGAAGATACATGCCTGCATTAATGACTGCATCCTCTACCGCGGTGAGAAGTACGAGAATTTGGATGCATGCCCGGTATGCACTGCACTGCGGTATAAGATCAGACGAGACGATCCTGGCGATGTTGAGGGCGAGGCCCCTAGGAAGAAGGTTCCCGCCAAGGTTATGTGGTATGCTCCTATAATACCACGGTTAAAACGTCTCTTCAGAAATAAAGAGCATGCCAAGTTGTTGCGATGGCACATGGAAGACCGTAAGAAAGACGCGATGTTGAGACACCCCGCTGATGGGTCACAGTGGAGAAAAGTCGAGCGAGAGTACCCGAACTTCGCACATGACGCAAGGAACTTAAGGTTTGGTCTAAGTACAGACGGCATGAATCCTTTTGGTGAGCAGAGCTGCAGTCACAGCACCTGGCCTGTGACCCTATGTATCTATAACCTTCCTCCTTGGTTATGTATGAAGAGGAAGTTCATTATGATGCCAGTGCTCATCCAAGGCCCGAGGCAACCCGGCAACGACATTGATGTGTACCTAAGGCCATTAGTTGAAGAACTTTTACAGCTGTGGGCCAAACCAGGTGTACGTATGTGGGATGAGCACAAAGGGGAGCCATTTGACCTTTGCTTTTCGTAACCATCAATGATTGGCCTGCGCTTAGTAACATTTCAGGGCAGACAAACAAGGGATACAATGCATGCACACACTGTTTAGATGAGACTGAAAGTGTATATTTGGATAAATGTAAGAAGGTTGTGTACCTAGGGTATCGCCGATTTCTTCCGAACCTGCATCCAGTAAGAAAGAAAGGCAAGCATTTCAAACGTCTGGCAGAACCCCGGAGGAAGCCTGTCCTCCGTACCGGTGAGGAGGTATTTGGTATGGTCAAGGACCTAGAAGTAATCTTTGGAAAAGGTCCTGGCAGTCTATCTGTTCTGAATGACGATGCCGGACACGTGCCCATGTGGAAGAAGCAATCTATATTTTGGGACCTACCCTATTGGAAAGTCTTAGAGGTCCGCTCTTCAATCGACGTGATGCACGTGACGAAGAATGTTTGTGTGAACCTGCTAGGCTTTCTAGGAGTGTATGGGAATACAAAAGATACACCGGAAGCACGGCAGGACCAGCAACGTTTGAAAGCCCCTGAAGGGCCTATGCATCCTGAGAACGAGAAGGGTAAACGATGCCACTTAACTCCTGCCAGCTACGCTCTTACCAAAGCAGAGAAGGAAATCTTTTTTGAATGTCTGAGCAGTATCAAGGTCCCGTCTGGCTTCTCGTCGAATATAAAGGGAATAATAAATATGGCAGAGAAAAAATTCCAAAACCCGAAGTCTCATGACTGCCAGTGATTATGACACAATTGCTTCCGATTGCATTGAGGGGGCTTCTACCTGAAAATGTTCGAGTACCCATTGTGAAGCTATGTGCATTCCTCAATGCAATATCTCAGAAGGTAATCGATCCAGAAAGCCTACCAGGGTTACAAACAGATGTGGCCCAATGTCTTGTCAGCTTTGAGTTGGTGTTCCCACCATCCTTCTTCAATATTATGACGCATCTCCTGGTTCACCTAGTAGAAGAGATTGCCATTCTCGGTCCTGTATTTCTACACAATATGTTCCCCTTTGAGAGGTACATGGGAGTCTTAAAGAAATATGTTCATAACCGTGCTAGGCCAGAAGGAAGCATCTCCAAGGGCTATGTAACAGAGGAGGTCATTGAGTTCTGTGTTGATTTTATTCCTGACCTTAAGGCGATTGGTGTTCCAGAATCACGACATGAGGGGAGACTGCGTGGAAAAGGCACCCTAGGATGTAAAGCAATGATATGTAGGGACGGGCATTCTCTCAATCAAGCACACTACATGGTTTTACAAAGATCTATCTTGGTTGCCCTATATCAATGAACACAAGAATTTAATACGCCTCAAACACCCGGGGCAGTCTGATGAATGGATTATAAGTGAACACATGGCGAGTTTTGGCGGCTGGCTGCAAAGAATTCTCACGAATAACACCACTGTTGGGGATCAGCTGTACTTGTTGGCCAGGACACCATCTTCGACTGTATGTACTTTCCAAGGGTACGAGATAAATGGGAATACATTTTACACGATAGGCCAAGATAAAAAGAGCACCAACCAAAACAGTGGTGTCCGCTTTGATGCAGCAGAAGACAATGGGCAAAAGACCACGTATTATGGGTTCATAGAGGAGATATGGGAACTTGACTATGAACCTAATTTTAAGGTCCCCTTGTTTCGATGCAAATGGGTCAATCTAACAGGAGGAGGGGTTGAGGTAGACAAGAAGTACGGAATGACAATGGTGGATCTCAACAATCTTATGAAGGTAGACAAGAACTTAGACGGACCATTCGTCCTAGCCAATGATGTGGCTCAGGTTTTCTATGTGAAGGACATGTCCTCCAGACCAAAAAAAAGGAAAAAATATGCAAACGAATACATCATATGATGAGCCAAAGCATCACATAGTTCTTTCAGGGAAAAGAAACATCGTGAGAATCGAGGACAAGACAGACATGTCAGAAGATTATAATAAGTTTGATGAAATTCCGCCCTTCACAGTGAAAACTGACCCAAGCATTCCGTTAAGTAAAGAAGATGCTCCATGGTTACGTCTGAAGCGATCATAAGGAAGGACATATGCCAAGAAGTTCATGCTCATATTATGTAACTCTAGTTCATGTTTTTAATATTAATACATGTCTTGAGTGTTAGTCATGTTTTGTGGATGGACCGGGACTATGAGAAGAAGTTGTCCCAATTCGTACTTACCATTAAGATCTGATCTCCAAACGCGCGCGGTCACATATTAGGGAGTGCCTCTATGACCAGTTTCTTGGAGATGCTGGAGGACTAGGCTCCGTCGGCATCTCCCTGAAACTGGCCGTAGTGGTGTCCCTGCTCTCGAAAACCATCTTGCAGCTTTGTAACTTCTCTAACTAGATCAATACACCTGGGAGCTAACTAATTTCACATATTAGGGAGTGCCTCTATGACCAGTTTCTCAGAGATGCCGGAGGACTGGGCTCCGTCGGCATCTCCCTGAAACTGGCCGTAGTGGTGTCCCTGCTCTCGAAAGGAGGTAAGGCATAGCCTCAAACTGGCTAGAGGACTGGACTCACAAGGATGCCTATTTATAGACAAGCAGCTCGACATAGTGTCGACACTTACGAAATAATGTCGACACTCATCTTTAGTCCCGGTTGGTGTCTCCAACCGGGACTAAAGGTTCATCTTTAGTCCCGGTTGGTGACACCATCCGGGACAAGGTACACGCCGCACGACATAATGTCGACACTCACCCCTATTATTAGTGCTGACTCGTGTTTTGTCCCGGTTGGTGTCTCCAACCGGGACTAAAGGTTCATCTTTAATCCCGGTTGGTGTCTCCAACCGGGACTAAAGGTTCATCCCGCCATTTTTTCCCGCCATTTTTCTTCCCGCCAGTTCTTCCCTCCAGTTCTTCCCGCTAGTTCACTATATATATATGTAGGGTTGGCCTCCATTGTCATTGCACATCTCTAGACTCATATCTGCAACCTCATCACTCTTTCCCATGGCTTCCACCGTAGCACTAACCCCAAGGGAGGCGGAGGCGCTTTGCGCCTCGAACTACCCCTGCCCGCCGGGCTACTGTGTCCCCGTCGGATGGATGCTGAGCGTCGGAGGCGTGCCGGTTCCTCCTGTCCCTCTAGGTGTGGCGCGCCGGATGGCCATCACGAACCACTACTACTTCGAGCTCATGCCGGAGCAGCGGAGGAATCCCAGATGGCATCCCGACTATTTCCCTACTTGGGAAGCCTTCTTCATGGATCGGCGTGAGAGGGCGCTCGCCAGGCACGAGGAGGCCGGCCCACCTCCTCCTAACTTCAACGAGGTCGGCCGTCAGCTATGGTGGCGCGGTCGGACTCTCCAGAGCGTCATGGCCTATGACACTGCCGCCGACTCTAACCCCCATCTGCGCTACCCTCAAGTCCAGCCCACGCGCTACCCTCAAGTCCAGCCCACGCGTACTCTCCAGAGGTTCAATTACGGCGACCCCGACGACGACAGCGATGACGGCGGCGACGAGTACGACGACTACAGTGGCGAGTATTACATGTGTAGGCAGGAGCATGACTGAATCACTCCAACATTTCGAAACAAGTTCGGCCGATTGTTACTTAATCTGGCCATGTATCTTAATTTTCAGTTCCAGTTCAGCTTTATGTAACTTACTATTAGTTGCATTCTCATTCGAGGTTTCTTGGCTTTCGGGTCAAATGACCAATGTTATGGCTAGAATCAAGGCATAGTTTGTGATAATATGGCCATATTGTGCATACATGTGCATCATGGCATGGCAAACAATGTTGCAAGAGGAAGTTTTCCTTTTTATCGCACCAAAAAGGCATTTTCCATTTTCCGAGCATAAAAAAGGACGGTTCTGTGAAGCAACCACCAAATGGCTAATTCAAAAAACCACCAACACATTTTACAAAAATACTAGACCACCTTATATAGACAATGTACCAACAGGGGGATCTGAAACCTTTCCGTCCACCTCTGGTGAAAAAGAAAAATTCCTGCCGAATCGGCAGGAAGTGGGTCAGATATGAACTACAGGTACATGATACGATGCTCATGATTTTTACAAAATTCATTTTTAGGTTCACAATATGCTATTTTATCGAAAAAAACAATGCAAGTTGAGCGAGGCTTGGTCAGATTCAAGTGTATACAAAAGATGCGACATTTAAATATCCAATCAATTCAAAAATGTTAATACAAAAGATGTGGCATTAAAATATGATTTGATCTAATAAAATAGGGTTAGATTCATTTTTAGATGCTTAATATTTCTTATGTTCAAAGTTTTAGGATTTAACAATTTATTTTTGTTTGAATTGAATAATCAAAATTTATATGTAAGTGTTTTAATCATTTTGAAAATTTTCATGTAAAGTAAATATAAAATGTTTTTACATGAATGGATAGATATTATTTTTCTGAAAATTATGATATATTATTCATATTTTTCTGAGTTGAAATGAAAAAGATATGAATTTTCCAAATTCATATCCTATTTTTTGAATTAAAAATGCCCCTTTAATGCATGAAATAAATGCCCACCCTTTAACACCGATTCCAGACACGAACCGGTGTTAAAGGGGGGGCGCATTTATTTCATTTCGCGAACCGGTGTTAAAGGGGGGGGTATTCAAAGCGCGCGGGAAACGGAATCCCCCCTTTAACACCGGTTCCTGCCCCGAACCGGTGTTAAAGGGGGGGTATTAAATGCGCCTCCCCTTCCTTTCTTCCCCCCGCCAGATCGAACCGTGCAGAGAGCAGAGAGCAGCCGCCGCCCTCGCCGTCGGAGCTAGCCGCCGCCCAAGACCGCCACCGCCACCGCGCGCCAAGACCGCCACCGCCACCACGCACGCGCCGCGCAGAGAGCAGCCGCGCCGGCGCCGCGTCCTCGCCCTCGCCCTTATCGGAGCCGCCGCGTCCTTGTCCTCGCCCTCGCCCTCGCCGGAGCCGCCGCGTCCTCGCCCTCATCGGAGCCGCCGCGTCCTCGTCCTCGCCCTCGCCCTCGTCGGAGCCGCCGCGTCCTCGCCCTCGCCCTCGCCGGAGCCGCCGCGTCCTCGCCCTCGCCCTCGCCGGAGCAGCCGTACGTCGGAGCCATATGATGCACACTTGGTTCATAAACAAGTTTTGTCTAGTGTTCTTTTAAATCTTTGCCCACCGAAATTCATAAACACACTTGGTTGGTTGTGAAATTCATATGTATATGTTTGTATCAAAATAATACCAATTTAATTGGGTTTTACTATTATATTGTTTAACAAGTTAATTATCATAGATGTACTATTTTAGGAAAATGTACCGTTGTCCAAGTTGTGAAATTCATATGTATATATTTGTATGCTTAAATATTGCTAGCAATATGTCGGTGATTATTTTACATGCGCGCTCTCATCGTTGCTAATATATGTAATCTTGAACTTTTGTCTTCATATTTAGTATTTACAGTATTAAGAACTTTATTGAAATCAACACCAAACTATTACAAAGCTTTCTCATCTTATTAAAACCAGTTGGTGCGAATGCGTCGAAATTGAAGATGATCTTCATCCTAAGAACACACCGACGTGGTCAGTCACAAGCGATACGAAGTAGTTCCCCCATGTCGTCAGTCCAACAGGAGCAACCATTTCCCCACCAGTCTTGCTTGTCTTTTTTAATATAGTGTATCATATCCCCTTGTCCCAACAACATCCTCATCCTATGACATATGCATTTCACATTTCTCTAGTTACAACCCTTAACAAAATTCATTACACAAGGTCCATAGAGTCTGAGAGGAGAACATGTTTCTCGGAGAATTTGATTTTTAAAAATGTGCCACCAATTGCACATCTCACTAACATCGGGAAACTCGAAACTAAGATGGCATGTAATTATGGAGGGAGTAGTAGTATAGATAGGGTGTCAAGCGGGGCGGGTTCGCGGGCAACATAGTTTCATCCTGATTAGGGTTTGGACCCCTCGGAACTCGTTTAAAACGATCAGGCATCCTTAGGGTTTTAATTTCATTTGTGTATTTATTTGTGTATTTTTGTATGAATAATATGTATATTTGTGTATGAATCCAAGTCCACTTGAATGTTTACACTCTTACTCTATATAATATTATTGTTTTAGAAACTATGGATCCACTTAGTAGAAACCTTGAAGAAGAAGAAATAATGGAGAACATTATTGATGAGGACACCTCACAATATCTGAACTTGGAGGGACATGATGACGACAGCTCAAGTACTAGTCATGGAGAAGATGAAGACTCCGGTGAACGCAATTTAGTGGTTACAAAGTCCGGCGAGGTATATGCATTGATTAAGCCTCTGCTGACTTCCACCAACAATCTTCTTCTACATGTATTAATTAACGCTTCTTTCTTCTTTTAGCCCTCTGGATCGACCAGCCAGCAACCATCTTATTCTACGAAAAAGAGCAAGCGAGGCGCGAGCCAGCGGTTGAAAGATCGTGCAAAGTTCACGATCGAAGCAGTCCGTGTTGATGGCAGGCCGATGGAGCCCAAGAAGGCTGCAGACAAATTTGTACGTCAGGCTGGAGTTCTTGTTAGGGACCAAATCCCAATCATAATTGAAAATTGGAATAAGCCAAAGAAGGGCGACGGTACCTTTGTCGATGAAAGATCCAAAGAAACGCTTTGGAATTCGTTGTTGGTAAATTTCACCCTTCCGCCAGAGGAGGATGAAAACAACCCGGTTATAAAGGAAAAGGTCAAAGAGTGGACTCTAAAGAAGATGGCTGACGCTTTCCGCAACTGGAAGACAAAATTGAACAAATTTGTTAAATCTGGCGAGACTCCAAATTTCGAAGACGCATATTATGCGAAGATAAGACCTCACTGGCCCGAATTTGAGACATATAAAAAAAGTGCTATAGCTAAAAAGAGGTCAGAAACCAATACGCTTAATGCCCTGAAGAATGAATATCACCAGAGGATGGGGTTAGGTGGCTACATATCTCAGAGGCCTAAGTGGGAGAAAGCTGAGAAGGCCGTGCGCGCTAGAGGGATCACACCCCAGACAGATGGGTGGGACCTACGTGCAAAGACTTGGTTCTACGGAATCGGGGCAAGGTTGGACCCAGAAACAGGATTGTGTATCTTCCCAACCCTCCTTGCCAAACCCGTCACTGAACTCATCACGGCATACGAGGAAACATCCGCCAGGACCTTCTATCCCGACAGAGAGAATGACCAGCTCACACGCGCCATCGGTAAAAAAGAACACCCTGGACATGCACGAGGCACAGGGGGTATGACGTGGAAGGATGGGTTTGCCGAGTGGAGCGACTCTTACAGATGGCGCGACAGAAAAGAAAAAGAGCGTACAGAGCGGATGACACAGATAAAACATGCACTTGCGGCGCTGCAGGCGCAAGTGAATGCACAACAGAGCCATCAAGCTACCGGCCCATCTCAGCGGCACGAAGAGCCTGTATTGGAAGCTACCGGCGGCCCAGACTCTGCGCGGAAAAGCAGTGTGGCTTCCACGGAGAACGTGCAGCCCACGCTTGAAATGGCGGGTCCTCGATACCCCGTGGATGAGATCACGGAGAGCGAACACGTTGAGCTGCATGTGAGATTAATGGGCTTATCCATTTAGGTGGCTGTCGGCTATGCCTTACCTCCTGTAGCTGGTGGAACTTACCACTGCCGACCAATTCCAGATGGCTATGCTATTGTCGGGGTGGATGAGGTTGTGAAGGAATATGAGGAAGCACAGATTGACCATGCTACAGGTGAAGGGGAAACTCAACTCAAATTTGCAGTGAAAACAATCATTCTTTGGAAGAAGGAACACATCGTGCTTCCAAATTGGATGTCACTGGCACCCCCGCCGTCCCCGCAGCGTCAGCAGTCTGAGCCGCTTCAGCTATCTCCTGCGCGGCAGCCATCTCCGGCGCTTCAGCCATCTCCTGCACGACAGCCATCTCCGGCCCGTCAGCCATCTCCGGTGCTTCAGCCATCTCCTCAGCGTAAGCGGAAGAGCACTGCCACGAAGAGCATCAGTAGCACTGCCACAAAGAAATCCGCAGGAAACCGTACGCCAAAGAGTTCAAAAAACTATGTCCCGCAGCCTTCCGCCAAGCCATTGCTGGTTTTACCGTGGAATCGCAGCGACGAGGAGACCAATAGGATCTCGGAAGAACAGGTCAAGAAATTCTTTGCACCTAGACGGGCCGAGCCAAAGGAGAAAATAGATCCGGCGGTGGTGGAGAAGTTTTACAAAAATCTTTTGAAACTTGAAACCCCACTTGTGCCGGACTACGAGCTCCAGATTTTGAAGGCGGATGCAAGGCGCCGTAGGGAGACTGAAAGTAGCAGTCGTGAGGCACCCCAGAAAACAGTTCCCATGCTCGGAGAGCAGGAAAACCAATCATGCGTCCCGCTCCAAATGTTCGACACACGGGACGCTCCTCCCATAAATGATTACGAGGCAGAGCTACAAAGAAAGGCCAATGAGATGGGGATGACTTACATTGCATACTCGAACGTCATGGGAGACAACTTGCCCAAATGCGATGCCAACCCCATACAACCATGGAAGTATGGGAAGAATCTCGTCAAGAAAGAGGAGCTCAAGAATCTACCAACAAAGATGCGAAAATTGCACAAGTGGTACCTTGATTTCTGCAAGACGAGAAAAGAAGAATGGATCACGGCGCATATAAGAGATGAGATTTTCTTCTGCGGAGACGACGGGATCGACTTCAACATTCAAGACTTGCATTTTCTATTTAATCAGAAGGAACTCGACAAAGCTGCCATCAGCCTTTATTGTGTGTAAGTACTATTTCTGTAATTTATATCTCATCTCATTCACTTTATTAATTGCATGTATATATATATGCTCACCATATATGTATATACTATTATGCAGGAAAAAAGTTATGAAATGCAGGAAAGGAGGCCCTTTTGACATTGGGTTCGTTGACCCAAATAGAGTTCATGAAGAAGTGGTAAGAACCAAACCCGAGCAAACAGAAGATTACTTGCTAAGGTCTTTACTGAGACAATAAACCAAAAGGGAAATACTATTGCCTTACAACTTCTCGTGAGTACTGTTACCCTCTCTCTTGTACACATTCTATTTCGGCTTACTCGATGTTAAGTGTAACTGATGATGAGTTATGCGTGCGTAGGTTCCACTTTATTCTGCTAGTCATTCAACCCGACTCAGGAAAAGTCCTTGTCATGGACTCGTTACGAAAAGAAAAAGAGATATGGGCAGACTTTAGAGAGATGCTCCAGAGGTAATTTCAATCATATTATCGCACTAGATCGGCAACTTTCGTGACAACAAGTAATTAATTACTCCTTTATCCATTTCCTTTGCCGGACAGAGTTTGGAAAAGGTTCACGGGCAGGGCCATGGGTGAATGGTCAGAAGAACTAAAATTTCTAGACCAAAATGTAAGTAATACTAGCTAGCTAGGTCTGCGTATCTCTTTGATTTTGCTTCCAATTCCATTATATCATGCTTTATTGATTATTATTTTGATTGAACTCTCTATTCTCGTAAAGTGCGCGCATCAGGGACACGACAATAACTTATGTGGGTACTATGTTTGCGAGTTCATTCGCAACACGATATGTGCGACGGGCCAAGCCGCACTAGAACAACTTAGAGTAAGTAAACAAAGTCCACAACATTATTTTATTACCATCAATTGTGTTGAGTTTTATTCTTATATATATATTGACGGCCCATTCTTCATATATATTCAGATCGAACGGATGCGGGACCAACTCCTACCATTTGAACGCATACGAGCCATTCAAGAGGAATTGGCGGGGTTCATACTTGATGAGGTCGTCACGCCTGGCGGAGAACTCTTTAGATATCCACCAAAATGAACGATGACGATGTATGTGCCGATAACGATGTTTGTGTATAATAATAGTTGCTTAATTATTCATGTACTCGTATGTACCGATGACGATTTATGTGTATACCGCTCCCGATCGATTCCCCCTCCCCCCCTCCCGCAGAAATACGCCTAGAACGTGGCAGAGGCAGAAGTCTACCGTGGCAGAGATTTAGGCCGTTTTCCTGCCGCGGCAGAACTCTGCCGCGGCAGGAAAACGGCCTAAATCTCTGCCGCGGCAGAAGAACCTTTAACACCGGTTCCAGCCCCGAACCGGTGTTAAAGGGGGGGGGGGGCTGAGGCCTGCGGCAGCCCCACGTGCGCCACCCTTTAACACCGGTTCGTATAAGAACCGGTGTTAAAGGCCCCCCCCCTCTAACACCGAACCCTCAACAGCGGTTGAGGAACCGCTGTTAGAGGGCCCTCCCAACCGGAGTTAAAGGGGGGGGCTCTGCACTAGTGGTAGCACACATATAAGAAACATATCTATGTATTTTAAAGTTTGATGTATTATGTATCATGATATTCGGCAACTTTTATTATATTTATTTGAACTAACATATTAATAGTTGTAAAATGCACAAAAAATTTATTTATTCTTTGATGTGTTGAAATTGCATGGACATTAGACGAATCATGAAGTAGGCTCTCGTTGCGGTGAGATTCGGATATTAAACGAATCACGAAGTAGGACCGGTTCTTAGATATCGCCAGAAGGATGTTGAAAGATGATGTCAAATGAAATAAATCAAAACATAGAAGTTATCGACCTTTTCCAAAACTTTCATTTGCCTATTTAAACGTATAATATAGCTGTATACAGATAAGAGAACACCTATTTATATGTGTAGTTTTTATCTGAAATTTGCCCCAAAGGAAGCTCCGCCACTGAAGTGTTTCATGGTCTCTTCCTCAAAAAAAAAATGTTGCATGGCCTCCAGTTTCTGACAGCGGAGTGTTCGACAACGTGGCACATGTATGATCTACCGATCTGGTCGTGCAAAAAATCTGGGCAGAGACCTTACTGATCAAGCAGGCGAGCAGAGGCGGGAACGAGAGAGCTAACAGGCTTTAGGCAAATGCTCTGGATGATAAACTCTTGTAAATGTTACTCCTTTTCAATCTTAATGAAAATAACACGCGAGTCTTTTACATGTTCTCTAGAAAATGGTTTGCTGTGAAAATGGAGTAGCGACCAGTCCCGGTCTCCGCATTGCAACAGAGAGTAATTATACCTAGGTTTCACATAACCATAATCGGACTCCTAGGAGGCTAGTAAGTACTTCCTCTATCCCATCCCAAATTATGATGCATATAACTTTTTAACAAATTCAAAATATTATCAATTAAGTAGAGAAAATTAACAACATCTACAATATCTAATGCACACCACATGAAGATATATTTTATAATAGTTCTAACAATACTGATTAAATATCAACACATTTTTTATGTAGTTGATTAAATTTTAAAAAGCATGACTTTGACAAAAAAACTATTTTTTAAAGTATAAATTGACAAAAAACTATGTACATCCTATTTTAAAATAGAGGGAGTACTGCACTAAGCAATCAGTTGCTCGTGTGATTAGGTCGCTGAGTGCTCGCACGGTTGTCCCTTTACAGAACGGGCACCCGGTCGACGACAAGATGTTGGAAATATAAGCAATAATTCATATGATTTAATCCGAATAATAAACTGATAAATCATGATTATACAAATAGTACTAAAACCAATTATGCAGATCAACAAAGTAGATGAACAGATTACATCTATACAAGACAAACCTATCATATCTACGCCAAATGCTAGAACTAGAAACTCTAGCATAATCTGAAAGAAAGAGATTGAGATCATATACGATGTAGTTGCGGCAGTAGCTGCAGCGCAGCAGCAGCAGAGCTGTCGTCCATGTTGAGGTTGCCGAAGAGGTCGCTCACGTCCAGGAAGAAGTCGTCGTTCGGGAACTCGCCGTCGGACAACGTCGTGGTTGCCAGTAGCCGCGCTTGATCTCTCCCCAAAAACCTGATCGCCCCTCACCCGTATAGGTTCACGAGAGACGGGGTTCCGGAGCCTACTGTCCCGATCTGCGGTGCACGTCGCAAGCCGGGATGGGGAAGACGAAAGCGGCGGCGCAAGGTTCTGGAGGTAGGCGCGTGTGTGGATTGATTCGGTGCCGATTAGGTTTAGCCCGGACGCTTATATAGTGCAGGTTAGGAGGATCGTGGGCTCAGCCCACGTCCGAGTCGGTAACATCAACGTCCATAAAAACTGAAAACGATTGTAATTAACGCGTCCGTTAATGACTCATAATCAGTTTTCCTAACCAGCAAAATAAAGCTCGGCTCGGCGAGATTCCCGCAACCCGCGGCGCGCGCGTCGTGACGAGGCGAGGCGAGGCGTGGCGTGGCGTGGCGAGGCGGGCGACGTCGGAGGAGGAGTGCGCGAGGGATACTCTTCTTGTCACACCTTAGTGAGTGTTGCAACACTCTACTATATAAGGTGGTCCAACTTCCCTTCAACTAGCAATGTGGGACTAAACTTTAGCACCACTAGTACAATCATAAGCTGCCATACACAAGTGGGCCAAAGAGAATTTCAGAATTTGTCTAATGGGCCAACAACCCAAAATTCATCAAATTCCAACAATCCCCCACAAAATCTCATTGGCACATCACATCATTTTCTTTCCAAAATATTGTTTTATATACCAGTATGTAGTGGAGACTGTTAAATTGAACTTCTACGTTAAACTTCATGCTACACTAGCTAGCAACTTAAATAGTGGACTATGCCTTGAAGTACAAGTTTTCTGCGCGCTAGTTTCACACAAAATCTAGACCGGTACAGGGATACCGTCGGCTTCCCCGCGGTTTGGAGCTTAGGCGTCATACTCCAGGGCCTTTCATGAGTTTATTAGAGAGCACCCAACTCTCACGGACTGCGACGTTTGACAGTCAGACTTATATAGGTGTGTTCCTCAAGAGATGTTCTGCAGGACAACATCTCCGCTTATAAAAAGCCACTTGGAACACATTAAGATAAATATCAACCTGCCATGCAGATTAAGAGAGTATTGCATCTTTATGGAGATGTAAATATAATATGGGAATACTCTCCTCTCAGCTGACCAACAGCTTGTCTCCCATCTCTAATTCACGGGATCTCCGATCACATAGAGTGGGTTGCCACTGGGATCAACTCATAGCGTGGGTCTCAAACCCATCCCCCTCGATGCATTATCTATCACATTGCGTGATAAACCCTTTGTGAAGGGATCTGCCAGATTCTTAGATGTTTGGATATAATCCAAAGCAATAACTCCGGAGTTTCTTAGTTTCCTGACAGATTTCAATCTCCTCTTCACATGCCTTGATGACTTCATATTATCCTTAAAACTGTTTACTTTGACAATCACAGTTTGATTATCACAGTTCATCGGGATGGCGGGTATTGGTTTTTCAACCACAGGTAATTCCATCAAGAGCTCACGAAGCCACTCTGCTTCAACAGTGGTTGTGTCTAATGTTATGAGTTCTGCTTTCATTGTTGACCTAGTTAAGATGGTCTTCTTGCAAGATTCCAGGAAACAGCGCCACCACCAAGTATAAACAAATAACCACTTATGGCCTTAATCTCATCAGCATCAGATATCCAGTTTGAATCACTATAACCCTCAAGTACCCGTGGATACCCAGTATAGTGAACACCATAACTCGCAGTGCCTTTCAAATAGCGCAAAACTCTTTCAAGAGCATGCCAATGATCATCTCCAGGATTTGACACAAATCGACTCAGTTTGCTTACAGCAAAGGAGATGTCAGGTCTAGTAGCGCTGGCTAAATACATGAGCGAGCCAATAATTTGAGAATATCTCAATTGATCTTTAGCAGTCCTTCAATTCTTTCGAAGTAGCACACACGGATCATAAGGCGTTGGAGAAGAATTGCAGTCGCTATACCCGAAGCGACTCAATATCTTTTCCACATAGTGAGACTGAAGCAGTGTAATCCCACCATTGTCATCCTTTAGTAGCTTGATGTTTAATATTACATCAGCCACTCCCAAGTCCTTCATCTCCAAGCAGCGAGATAGGAACTGTTTGACCTCCTCGATAACAGCGAGGTTGGTCCCAAATATCAATATGTCATCGACATAGAGACACATAATAACTCCCTCGCCCCCACCATGGCGATAGTACACATATTTGTCAGCTTTGTTTACAACAAAGCCTTTAGCAGTTAAAGTTCTTTCAAACTTCTTGTGCCACTATTTAGGAGCTTGCTTAATACCATATAAAGACTTCACTAACTTACACAGCTTTCCTTCATGACCATCTACTACAAATCCATCAGGCTGCTCCATATAAATTTCCTCATCTAGCTCTCCATTTAGAAAAGCTATCTTAACGTCCATTTGATGAACGAGAAGACCATGTGAGGCAGCCAAGGAAAGTAGTACTCGAATAGTGGTCAATCTGGCTACACGTGAGTAGGTATCGAAGAAGTCTTCACCTTCCTTTTGGGTATAACCCTTAGCCACAAGACGTGCCTTGTGCTTTTCAATAGTACCATCAGGTCTAAGCTTTTTCTTGAACACCCATTTACATCCTACAGGTTTACACCCATAAGGACGATCAGTGATTTCCTAAGTACCATTAGCTAAGATGGAGTCCATCTCGCTTCGGACAGCTTCCTTCCAGTAGTCAGCATCTTGAGATGCATAGGCTTTTGAAATAGAAGTGGGAGTGAAAGGGCATGTATGCCCCCATGTGTGGTTTTGGTAATTAATGACAATCTCTATGGACTAATGTGTAAATTGAGTTTCACTTGTAGGTTTGTCCATTGGCATCGCTTGGGCCATGTGTTGGTCTCAAGGTTGGAAGATGAAGAAATTTCCAAGGGATTTGTGCCCATTGGAATCATGAAGAAAGAAGGAGCTTGAAGGTCGATCAAGGCATGTGCAAAGAGTTGCATCAAGATGGATCAACCTCAAGTAAGGATGAAGAAGGACGAGCTCAAGATGCGCCATCTCTAGAAGATCTCATGCTTGAAGCTTGCCATCCTCGTGCTCATGGAATGATGAAGACAAGTTCAAAGAAGAGGTTTCCCCATGGAATATGGGGGAGCATTTTGCAAGTCTTCATCAAGCAAGAGCGAGCAAGAGCAAACAAGAAAGGTGTTCCCACTATAGAAGAACAAGACGGTCTACATCAAGTTCAAGTGGGACGCTCAAGGCAAAGGTATGTTGATAGGACTTCTCTTTTGCCGGTCTCGTGTTGTTAGTTGGGAGACCGGGTTTAGGATAGATAGCCGTACTATCAAGAGGGGCTCTCAAGCGGGTGTCTCGCTTGCATCGTTCGGAGAGAGCTCAAACCTTTGCATCCCATTCTATTCGTCGTTATCTTTCCAACAAAATTGGTTTCATCCCATTTGGAGTTCGGATGCAAAAGTTATTGCGTTTCTGGTTTTCTGGTTTCTGGAATTTCTCTGACCAGAAGTTCCGGCTTCCCACCGGAAGTTCCGCTAGGGCATCTTTGCCACCGAAAGTTCCGGTGGAAGTTCCGGGTCTTCTTCCGCTCACGCTCAGTAACCTTCTGTTTTGAAGCGTTCTATTTGCCGGAACTTTGTCGGAACTTGCTCGGAAGTTCACCGGAACTTCCGGTCTGTTTTGACCGGAACTTCCGGTTGCGCTTCTGGAGCGGGCGTCAACGGTCTGATGACTGTTGGAGCCAGGCTGGGCGGAACTTCTGCCCCAGAGCCGGAAGTTCCGGCCATGTTTCGTTTTTTCAGTTTCTCGCTCCGCAGTTTTCGTCCGTTGGCTGGGTGCCACCGGAACTTCCGGCCTCCCACCGGAAGTTCCGGCCAGGTGTCGTGAATGCCCATAACGGGCAGATCTGGGAGCCCTTTAAAAGGGGCTCCTCTTCCCTTTCGTGGGCACTAGCTTTTCTTCTTGGTTCTTGGCTTTCTCTCTCTCCTCCATTGTCAACCTTGAAGAAGCTTTCCCTCTCCCTTTCCCCTCCTATGATTCTTGCATCTTTTTGAGGGATTTGAGAGAGGAGATCTAGATCTACAATCCCCCCAAGTCAAATCCCTTCTTTGTGAAGGAATCATTGGGATCTAGATCTTGGAGAGTTTTGTGTTCTCCTCTTGTGTTCTTCCTCCCTTATTCCCCCAATAGATTTTGTAGCTTTGTTGGAATTTGGGGGAGAAGGACTTGCCCTTGCATTTGGTGCATAGGTTTGAGTTCTCCTCGGAGATTCGGCGAGTTCAAGCTTGTGAGCTTGTTTCTCTTGGGTTCCTTGGAACCCTAGACGGTTGTGTGGTTGGATTGTTGACCTTTTGTGGTCTTGTTGACCTTTTGTGGTCTTGTAGCCTTTTGTGGCATTGTTGGCCTTTTGTGGCATTGTTGGCCTTTTGTGGCTTTGTTGTTGGGAGCCTCCAATTGAGTTGTGGAGTTAGCCCCAATCTTGTACGGGTTCGGTGACCGCCCTCAAGCGTCCCATAGTGGAGCAAGTGCCCGCCTTTTGTGGCGCGCACTTGGGAGAATAGGGTGAGCCTTTTGTGGCGTCGGTGAGTTGCGTGCTTCCGCATCCCGGGTGAGGCCTTGTGTGGCGTTGGGTGAGCATCGAGCCACCACACCTCGGGGTGAGCCATTTGTGGCGTTCGGAGAGCATTGCGCCATCGCACCTCTCCAACAGAGACGTAGCTTCTTTGGAAGTGAACTTTGGGAAACAAATCTTCGTCTCCGCGTCCATCGGTTATCTCTCAACCGAACCCTTTACTTATGCACCTTACATTGTGATAGCCATCGTGCTTGAAGTTTTATACCTTGCTATCACCTTGTTGCTTGTATTGCTTAGCATAGGTTGTTGGTGCACCTAGGTGAACTTAGTGGCTAGGTTTTGTGCTCAATAAATTAAACGTTAGTTTTATTCCGCATTTACTTGAGCCTAAACCGTAATAATTTTAAAAGCCTATTCACCCCCCCTCTAGGCGACTTCCTTTGTACTTTCAATTGGTATCAGAGCAAGGTCTCTCGCTTTTAGGCTTCACCGCCTCGAGAGTAAAGATGTCTCCTAGGGGTTTAGTGTACTCTCACACATTTACTTTTGATGTCACACATTATGATGTTTGGCGTACTCGCATGCTTAGTCATTTTCGGGCCATTGACCCAAACATTGAGCGCATTCTAGATATGGGCTTGTCTCCTCCTAAGGATCCACAAAATCTATCTTTGGAGGAGAAGACAAACTCTTATCTCGAAGCTCAAGCATCTAATGTGCTTGTTAATGTTGTGAGCTTTGTAGTTCTTTCCTCAATCATGCCTTTCCGGAATGCTCATGATATATGGACCAAGCTTCAAGCAAAATATGATGTGTCCAAGCTTAATGAGGATGATTGTGTTCCATCCACCTCCGGCCGCGTTGAGTTCTCATCTTCTTCCACTAGACCAACATGTGAGTTATCACAAGAGGAAAGTGAAGAATGTGTGGGCCAAGGCAAAGTTGTCATTAGAGCTTCATGTGTTCCCTCATCATCATCTTCTTCCAATGTTCACTTGTGCCTCATGGCTAAGGGTTCAAAGGTAACATCTCCTTTGGACTCCAATATATCTCATGATGATGTGAATGTTGATCATGTAAAGTAGATAATGATGTTGCTTCTCTAAAAGAGAAGGGGGGGCTAGTCCTTCGTGCTCTTCATCCTAATAAAAATGCTTGCTCTACTTTCATTGAAATCTTGACTTGTTCTATTGAAAGTAGGCAACTAATATATGAGCATGAGGACAAAATAGATAAAATAAGTAGTCTTGAGCGTGAGTATGCGAATGAAATTGCCAACCTAAATGAAGCTCTTGAAGAGGAACAAACCACTAAGGAATCTCTTGAGGATGCCTTTGCTCTAGAGCTATCTAGAGTAAGGAAATCTCATGATAGAGAGTTTGAGGTGGCAAGTGCTCTTCAAATTAAAAATGATGAACTTGAAGTTGCCTATGCTAAACTCCTTGAGGATTTTGAGCACCTCAACAATGGCTCTAGGGTCATCAAGGGTGAGCTCATCAAACTCACCGAGTTACATGAGCAACTTAAAGCTTCATATTCTAAAGAGCTTTCCAAGTTGCCCTCACCTCATGCTTTAATTGATGATGCTTGTGCTACTAACTCTATTTCATGTGAAGCATCTATCTTGAAGGAGAATGTTGAGCTAAAGGCTCAACTTGCTTTGCTAACAAGCAACTATGGGAGATTAGAAGAAAGTCATGCCAAGCTCTCAAGCTCGCATGAGGATCTTCTACTCTCCCATGGTAGGCTAGAGTTAGCTCATGAGGCCATTGTGTCAAAGGTAACATCTAGTGGGCCTCATGTGGACATTAGCACTATATCTACTCCAAATGTTATATTGCCATGTGCTAGTCCTTGTAATTCATCCTCTCACAACCATGCTAAATCTTGGGATGAATTGCATCCTTTGCCTTGTTGCTCTAACAATGAATCTTCTACTTCCTCTAGTATTGTTGTTGATATTAACCATGTAGAGGAAGTCAAAGAGCTCAAGGCTCAAGTCACTTCTTTGAAGAATGACTTGAAAAGGTATCATGAAGGGAAGACCACGCTCAAGAATATGTTGAGTGTGCGACGCCCCCCAAGTGACAAGAGTGGGCTTGGATTCAACTCCAACACCAAGAGCAAGTCTACTATCTCGTTGAAGCACAAGGGCAACAAGAAGAAGGGCCAAGGACAAGTGAAGAATCCGGCCAACATTGTGTGCTTCAAGTGCAAGGAAGAAGGGCATCATGTGAGGGATTGCCCATTGAAGAAGAAGCCTCTTAGTGAGAAGCAACGGGGGAAGCGGCCTCAAGATCCTCCACAAGCTCAAGATGGGCCACTTCCCAAGAAGCCTCAAGCTCTTCTTCATGGTGCAGCTCCTCCCAAGAATAAAGGCGGCAAGAGAAGAACTTGCTACATATGTCGTGAGAAGGGGCACCTTTCTTCCTCATGCACCATGGGTATCTCCTCATCCCATCCTATCTTGTTTGATGATGCTTATTCACTTCGTAAGGATGAGGGTGGCAATGTGTTTGCCAAATTTGTTGGTGCCCAAAGTGGTGTCAAGAAAAGAACCATTTGGGTGGCCAAGCCTATTGTGACTAACTTCTTAGGACCCAACTTTGTTGGGGACCAACAAGCTAAAACTTGATCAATAGATGTTTTTGGAGGGCATTGGAGACTTGACTACCTTATGAAGAATTGAGGGATCTTCATTATTTTCTTGTTGTCAAAGTCAAGTCATTGGTTATCATGCTTCTATTCCTTATCCAATGTTCCTCCTTCCGGTAACTTGTACTAAACTCCTTTACATTTATAGTTACTTGCTCCCTTATGCATGTGTTGGTTTTGTACCTTGTATGTGCTTGTACATGTTGTGCTTCCCACTTACTTATATTGACCTATGAATTATCTTTGTGTATGTTGGTTGGCACATCATGTATTTGTGTTTCTTGGTTTTGAGCCTTTATTGTTTCTAGTAGGTATCTTATTTGGCTCTTGTGAGGGATTAATGGACTATTCCATTTTGGGAGAGTGTCATGCTTGGGCATTCCACAATCCTAAAATGTGTGTACATGAGAAAAACCACTTAGTAGTCATTTTGTTGTCTCTATGTGGTTTGTCTCTCTCATGAGAAACTTAAGTTTCCATAATGTCCATTAATAACTCTAGTTTGATATTTTTGCCTCTTGTTGAGATTTCTTGGTTTATCACATTATGGGGGAGTCATATGCTTTGTGCATATTACAAACCTAGAAAATGTGGACATTTGAGGTAGTGCCACTTAGATTTGATATTGAGAATTATCTAGTTCCTATGTGGCACATTTGCTCATACAAGTTCCAATTTGCTTAAATGTTTTTATTGCTCATCTTTTGGATCTTGTTCGTGATAGTGATTCTTGGTATGTGTTTCCTCATATTTGGATCTACATATCCTCATGGGAACCACTTGCTTCTATTTAATCCAATCACTAGTGATTGTGTGACTATTTGAAGCAATCAAGAATCTCTTTCGAAGCATCAAGCTTAATTCCTATCTTGTTATATGCTTCTTTGTGTGAATATGTTCTTGGATATCCTTGCAAACTACCTCGGGAAAATTATCCCTATTACTTTTTGTCCTTGGACAATTAGTATTTAATAGATGGTAGGATTCTTTGATCATATTCGTTTTGGCCTTTTCTTATTTATATTATCTTTGGCCAATAAAATGTTTTTCTATTTGCTCCCAAGCTTTCCTTGCCTCTTGTGGATCTTCGTATTTTATTTATTTCCCCTTGTGTTTTATTTAGTATAGGTAGTAGTGATGATCTCATTTGTGGGCATTTTGCATTCAAAGGCAAAATTGTATATAATGCTCTACTTATGGGGGAGCTCTCCTATATTATCTAGAACATTGTTTTATGCTTCTTGATTTGATCCATCTTGCTTGGAAGCTCGATCCTTTTTGTGTTGGTACTTTGTGTGCCATCATGAAAAGTGTGAAGAGTTTGTTTTGGTTATTATTTCCTTGCTCTCGTTGGGAGTTGGCTTTATCTCATTCCGTTTCACTTGTTTTGTTCTTTTAGGATGAGATAAATCCTTGAGCCTTGGTATTTTTCTTATCCTTTTTCTTTGGCTCTTTCGAGTTCATTTGTTGAATTGTGCTCTTTCATGTGTTGATTTGGCTCTTCGATACAATTTGGACACCTTTTGTCGAGTCACACTTTTGTGTGTGTCTTATTGGTTTACTTGGTGTTTTTGTTCAAATTGTATCTCCTTTTGGTTCTTGAAAGCCTATGCATGCATATTTACTTCTTGTATATATTATGGCATGCTTGCTTTCTTTGATCCAATATATAGGAGAAACTCCACCAAATCCTAATGGGCTAAGATGTGCATGAAATTCAATTTCATATCAATATGCACATATTTGTGTGGGGGCTCTCCTATGTATTGTAGTTTCACTAACTACTTTTGACCCAATTTGTTTGGGGACCATAGTGTACTTAATTGTGTTTTAGGTGCATTGGAGATATATATTGGGTGCTTGTATCTTGAACAAGGAAGAAGTGGCGTCTACATGTTAGTTGGATGCAAGTTAGGATGATCAACGAATTCATATCTTCTTCATCCTACCAATTATATCTCGGTAACAAGTATCTCTCTCTCTCTCTTGCATACATATCTTGTTCCCAACCTTGTGTAGGTTGCTTGTTGGCATGAATTTGTGTTCTTCCATATGTAGGATTTCTTGTTTTGGCTTTGAAGAGTTCTCTCTATTGCAAATGTGTGTATGTTGAGATGAGTGCATATAATGGGGACTATACTAAATCATGCTCATGATTCACTAATCCCAAATATGTCAATCTAGCAATTTTGTTACATATCGTTTCCTCAATATCTCCCATGTGCAATAGTGAGTATTTTTTGCCAAGTTGTTTTCTATCTTGTGATACTTGTTGCCTTTCTCCATATATTCCTTCTATCCTCTTCTTCCCTTGAGAATAGTTGTGTTGTATGGGGTATGTTGGTGTTTGAAGCTCATTGATGTACAATAAGATATATTTGAGCCCTTGGGAATGCTTTCAAGCAAAACATCTTATTGGTATATTCTATGACTTCTTTTTGGGTATTCATGTGCTTTCTTGAGTATCTATTTTGTGTGTGCATGTTTCTTTGTGGTTATATGTCTTTGTGATATTTTCCACCGAAAAATTTATACACACAAGAGAAGATCAATATTTGGTTGTTTTTGCATTTCTTGGAAATCACCTCTTACTTCATCTTGATTCTTCGGTGGTTTCCAAATTATTGTATTTTGTGTGCATTACTAAATGGTTTTGAAGGAGTGAGGATTCCATGGTTGTGCATGTTGTTTCCAAATATAATTACTATAATTTGTGCACAATCTTTGGGGAGCTTCTATAATTCATTTAATGATGCACATGTTCCTTCTTTCTTGTTTCTTGTGGTTTAAATGCTTATGGGGGAGCAAGGATTCCATATTTGTGCATATTGTATTCAATACAAGTATTCTAATCTTTGCACAAATTTTGGGGAGCTTCTCTATTTTTATTTAAACACTTTTTTGGTTTTTGTTTCCTTTTGACATCATTTGATGGTGTTTCATTTGTTTCTTTTGGATCTTTTGATTGCTCGCTTCATTTGTTGAAGCCCTTTTCTTTTCTTTCTTTTCTTTTTGCTTTCTTTGGTTCCTCAATATAGTTTTACTTCCTCCCTAGTTCTCATCATTTGCCTTGTGCATATGCACACCTTTGGAGGAATTCTCACTATGTTGGCCGTCTAGAACTTTTCACCCATTTTGGCAATCGATGCCAATGGGGGAGAAGTTTTGGAGGGTTTAAGGGAAGTTGCCTTTGCTTTGAGTGTGTTCTTAAGCATTTGCCTCTCATGCTCTTGCATCTTTGTGTTTGCTTTGCATGTTGAATATATAGAGGAAACTCAACCAACGGTAACGGTTAGCAATCTATGCAATGAAATTCAAGTTCATCACACATGCATAGATTGTGGGGGAGTTTGCTCTATATATTGTGGTTGTACCAACATCACATACTTGTGTAGTATTTGATGTTGGGGCAACCGCTTTGGTCGTTAATTGTCATATTTAAACCCTCGCTAAGGGATTGTCATCAATTACCAAAATGGGGGAGATTGAAAGGGCATGTATGCCCCCATGTGTGGTTTTGGTAATTAATGACAATCTCTATGGACTAATGTGTAAATTGAGTTTCACTTGTAGGTTTGTCCATTGGCATCGCTTGGGCCATGTGTTGGTCTCAAGGTTGGAAGATGAAGAAATGTCCAAGGGCTTTGTGCCCATTGGAATCATGAAGAAAGAAGGAGCTTGAAGGTCGATCAAGGCATGTGCAAAGAGTTGCATCAAGATGGATCAACCTCAAGTAAGGATGAAGAAGGACGAGCTCAAGATGCGCCATCTCTAGAAGATCTCATGCTTGAAGCTTGCCATCCTCGTGCTCATGGAATGATGAAGACAAGTTCAAAGAAGAGGTTTCCCCATGGAATATGGGGGAGCATTTTGCAAGTCTTCATCAAGCAAGAGCGAGCAAGAGCAAACAAGAAAGGTGTTCCCACTATAGAAGAACAAGACGGTCTACATCAAGTTCAAGTGGGACGCTCAAGGCAAAGGTATGTTGATAGAACTTCTCTTTTGCCGGTCTCGTGTTGTTAGTTGGGAGACCGGGTTTAGGATAGATAGCCGTACTATCAAGAGGGGCTCTCAAGCGGGTGTCTCGCTTGCATCGTTCAGAGAGAGCTCAAACCTTTGCATTCATAGCATAATCTTTCTTGGTTGTTATTTGGTTCTTGTCCATGAGAGGATCTAGAGCTTGTGGTCATCATCATAACAAGCTCTAGTTCATCATCTAAGGATTTCACTTGCATATCTTATTGCGGTTTTTGATCTTGCGAGTTTTCCGGCTCCACACCTTGGGGGATACTTCACATATATATTTATGATATTTTCTCCCAAGGTGATACCCAATATTGGTCGTTATCTTTCCAACAAAATTGGTTTCATCCCATTTGGAGTTCGGATGCAAAAGTTATTGCGTTTCTGGTTTTCTGGTTTCTCGAATTTCTCTAGGGAATCTTTGCCGCCGAAAGTTCCGGTGGAAGTTCCGGGTCTTCTTCCGCTCACGCTCAGTAACCTTCTGTTTTGAAGCGTTCTATTTGCCGGAACTTTGTCGGAACTTGCTCGGAAGTTCACCGGAACTTCCGGTCTGTTTTGACCGGAACTTCCGGTTGCGCTTCTGGAGCGGGCGTCAACGGTCTGATGACCGTTGGAGCCAGGATGGGCGGAACTTCCGCCCCAGAGCCGGAAGTTCCGGCCATGTTTCGTTTTTTCAGTTTCTCGCTCCGCAGTTTTTGTCCGTTGGCTGGGTGCCACCGGAACTTCCGGCCTCCCACCGGAAGTTCCGGCCAGGTGTCGTGAATGCCCATAACGGGCAGATCTGGGAGCCCTTTAAAAGGGGCTCCTCTTCCCTTTCGTGGGCACTAGCTTTTCTTCTTGGTTCTTGGCTTTCTCTCTCTCCTCCATTGTCAACCTTGAAGAAGCTTTCCCTCTCCCTTTCCCCTCCTATGATTCTTGCATCTTTTTGAGGGATTTGAGAGACGAGATCTAGATCTACAATCCCCCCAAGTCAAATCCCTTCTTTGTGAAGGAATCATTGGGATCTAGATCTTGGAGAGTTTTGTGTTCTCCTCTTGTGTTCTTCCTCCCTTATTCCCCCAATAGCTTTTGTAGCTTTGTTGGAATTTGGGGGAGAAGGACTTGCCCTTGCATTTGGTGCATAGGTTTGAGTTCTCCTTGGAGATTCGGCGAGTTCAAGCTTGTGAGCTTGTTTCTCTTGGGTTCCTTGGAACCCTAGACGGTTGTGTGGTTGGATTGTTGACCTTTTGTGGTCTTGTTGACCTTTTGTGGTCTTGTAGCCTTTTGTGGCATTGTTGGCCTTTTGTGGCATTGTTGGCCTTTTGTGGCTTTGTTGTTGGGAGCCTCCAATTGAGTTGTGGAGTTAGCCCCAATCTTGTACGGGTTCGGTAACCGCCCTCAAGCGTCCCATAGTGGAGCAAGTGCCCGCCTTTTGTGGTGCGTACTTGGGAGAATAGGGTGAGCCTTTTGTGGCGTCGGTGAGTTGCGTGCTTCCGCATCCGGGGTGAGGCCTTGTGTGGCGTTGGGTGAGCATCGAGCCACCACACCTCGGGGTGAGCCATTTGTGGCGTTCGGAGAGCATTGCGCCATCGCACCTCTCCAACGGAGACGTAGTTTCTTTGGAAGTGAACTTCGGGAAAACAAATCTTCGTTTCCGCGTCCATCGTTTATCTCTCAACCGAACCCTTTACTTATGCACCTTACATTGTGATAGCCATCGTGCTTGAAGTTTTATACCTTGCTATCACCTTGTTGCTTGTATTGCTTAGCATAGGTTGTTGGTGCACCTAGGTGAACTTAGTGGCTAGGTTTTGTGCTCAATAAATTAAACGTTAGTTTTATTCCGCATTTACTTGAGCCTAAATCGTAATAATTTTAAAATCCTATTCACCCCCCCTCTAGGCGACTTCCTTTGTACTTTCAATTGGTATCAGAGCAAGGTCTCTCGCTTTTAGGCTTCACCGCCTCGAGAGTAAAGATGTCTCCTAGGGGTTTAGTGCACTCTCACACATTTACTTTTGATGGCACACATTATGATGTTTGGCGTACTCGCATGCTTAGTCATTTTCGGGCCATTGACCCAAACATTGAGCGCATTCTAGATATGGGCTTGTCTCCTCCTAAGGATCCACAAAATCTATCTTTGGAGGAGAAGACAAACTCTTATCTCGAAGCTCAAGCATCTAATGTGCTTGTTAATGTTGTGAGCTTTGTAGTTCTTTCCTCAATCATGCCTTTCCGGAATGCTCATGATATATGGACCAAGCTTCAAGCAAAATATGATGTGTCCAAGCTTAATGAGGATGATTGTGTTCCATCCACCTCCGGCCGCGTTGAGTTCTCATCTTCTTCCACTAGACCAACATGTGAGTTGTCACAAGAGGAAAGTGAAGAATGTGTGGGCCAAGGCAAAGTTGTCATTAGAGCTTCATGTGTTCCCTCATCATCATCTTCTTCCAATGTTCACTTGTGCCTCATGGATAAGGGTTCAAAGGTGACATCTCCTTTGGACTCCAATATATCTCATGATGATGTGAATGTTGATCATGTAGAAGTAGATAATGATGTTGCTTCTCTAAAAGATAAGGGGGGGCTAGTCCTTCGTGCTCTTCATCCTAATAAAAATGCTTGCTCTACTTTCATTGAAATCTTGACTTGTGATATTGAAAGTAGGCAACTAATATATGAGCATGAGGACAAAATAGATAAAATAAGTAGTCTTGAGCGTGAGTATGCGAATGAAATTGCCAACCTAAATGAAGCTCTTGAAGAGGAACAAACCACTAAGGAATCTCTTGAGGATGCCTTTGCTCTAGAGCTATCTAGAGTAAGGAAATCTCATGATAGAGAGTTTGAGGTGGCAAGTGCTCTTCAAATTAAAAATGATGAACTTGAAGTTGCCTATGCTAAACTCCTTGAGGATTTTGAGCACCTCAACAATGGCTCTAGGGTCATCAAGGGTGAGCTCATCAAACTCACCGAGTTACATGAGCAACTTAAAGCTTCATATTCTAAAGAGCTTTCCAAGTTGCCCTCACCTCTTGCTTTAATTGATGATGCTTGTGCTACTAACTCTATTTCATGTGAAGCATCTATCTTGAAGGAGAATGTTGAGCTAAAGGCTCAACTTGCTTTGCTAACAAGCAACTATGGGAGATTAGAAGAAAGTCATGCCAAGCTCTCAAGCTCGCATGAGGATCTTCTACTCTCCCATGGTAGGCTAGAGTTAGCTCATGAGGCCATTGTGTCAAAGGTAACATCTAGTGGGCCTCATGTGGACATTAGCACTATATCTACTCCAAATGTTATATTGCCATGTGCTAGTCCTTGTAATTCATCCTCTCACAACCATGCTAAATCTGGTGATGAATTGCATCCTTTGCCTTGTTGCTCTAACAATGAAGCTTCTACTTCCTCTAGTATTGTTGTTGATATTAACCATGTAGAGGAAGTCAAAGAGCTCAAGGCTCAAGTCACTTCTTTGAAGAATGACTTGAAAAGGTGTCATGAAGGGAAGACCACGCTCAAGAATATGTTGAGTGTGCGACGCCCCCCAAGTGACAATAGTGGGCTTGGATTCAACTCCAACACCAAGAGCAAGTCCACTATCTCGTTGAAGCACAAGGGCAACAAGAAGAAGGGCCAAGGACAAGTGAAGAATCCGGCCAACATTGTGTGCTTCAAGTGCAAGGAAGAAGGGCATCATGTGAGGGATTGCCCATTGAAGAAGAAGCCTCTTAGTGAGAAGCAACGGGGGAAGCGGCCTCAAGATCCTCCACAAGCTCAAGATGGGCCACTTCCCAAGAAGCCTCAAGCTCTTCTTCATGGTGCAGCTCCTCCCAAGAAGAAAGGCGACAAGAGAAGAACTTGCTACATATGTCGTGAGAAGGGGCACCTTTCTTCCTCATGCACCATGGGTATCTCCTCATCCCATCCTATCTTGTTTGATGATGCTTATTCACTTCGTAAGGATGAGGGTGGCAATGTGTTTGCCAAATTTGTTGGTGCCCAAAGTGGTGTCAAGAAAAGAACCATTTGAGTGGCCAAGCCTATTGTGACTAACTTCTTAGGACCCAACTTGGTTGGGGACCAACAAGCTAAAACTTGATCAATAGGTGTTTTTGGAGGGCATTGGAGACTTGACTACCTTATGAAGAATTGAGGGATCTTCATTATTTTCTTGTTGTCAAAGTCAAGTCATTGGTTATCATGCTTCTATTCCTTATCCAATGTTCCTCCTTCCGGTAACTTGTGCTAAACTCCTTTACATTTATAGTTACTTGCTCCCTTGTGCATGTGTTGGTTTTGTATCTTGTATGTGCTTGTACATGTTGTGCTTCCCACTTACTTATATTGACCTATGAATTATCTTTGTGTATGTTGGTTGGCACATCATATATTTGTGTTTCTTGGTTTTGAGCCTTTATTGTTTCTAGTAGGTATCTTATTTGGCTCTTGTGAGGGATTAATGGACTATTCCATTTTGGGGGAGTGTCATGCTTGGGCATTCCACAATCCTAAAATGTGTGTACATGAGAAAAACCACTTAGTAGTCATTTTGTTGTCTCTATGTGGTTTGTCTCTCTCATGAGAAACTTAAGTTTCCATAATGTCCATTAATACCTCTAGTTTGATCTTTTTGCCTCTTGTTGAGATTTCTTGGTTTATCACATTATGGGGGAGTCATATGCTTTGTGCATATTACAAACCTAGAAAATGTGTACATTTGAGGTAGTGCCACTTAGTTTTGATATTGAGAATTATCTAGTTCCTATGTGGCACATTTGCTCATACAAGTTCCAATCTGCTTAAATGTTTTTATTGCTCATCTTTTGGATCTTGTTCGTGATAGTGATTCTTGGTATGTGTTTCCTCATATTTGGATCTACATATCCTCATGGGAACCACTTGCTTCTATTTAATCCAATCACTAGTGATTGTGTGACTATTTGAAGCAATCAAGAATCTCTTTCGAAGCATCAAGCTTAATTCATATCTTGTTATATGCTTCTTTGTGTGAATATGTTCTTGGATATCCTTGCAAACTACCTCGGGAAAATTATCCCTATTACTTTTTGTCCTTGGACAATTAGTATTTAATAGATGGTAGGATTCTTTGATCATATTCGTTTTGGCCTTTTCTTATTTATATTATCTTTGGCCAATAAAATGTTTTTCTATTTGCTCCCAAGCTTTCCTTGCCTCTTGTGGATCTTCTTATTTTATTTATTTCCCCTTGTGTTTTATTTAGTATAGGTAGTAGTGATGATCTCATTTGTGGGCATTTTGCATTCAAAGGCAAAATTGTATATAATGCTCTACTTATGGGGGAGCTCTCCTATATTATCTAGAACATTGTTTTATGCTTCTTGATTTGATCCATCTTGCTTGGAAGCTCGATCCTTTTTGTGTTGGTACTTTGTGTGCCATCATGAAAAGTGTGAAGAGTTTGTTTTGGTTATTATTTCCTTGCTCTCGTTGGGAGTTGGCTTTATCTCATTCCGTTTCACTTGTTTTGTTCTTTTAGGATGAGATAAATCCTTGAGCCTTGGTATTTTTCTTATCCTTTTTCTTTGGCTCTTTCGAGTTCATTTGTTGAATTGTGCTATTTCATGTGTTGATTTGGCTCTTCGATACAATTTGGACACCTTTTGTCGAGTCACACTTTTGTGTGTGTCTTATTGGTTTACTTGGTGTTTTTGTTCAAATTGTATCTCCTTTTGGTTCTTGAAAGCCTATGCATGCATATTTACTTCTTGTATATATTATGGCATGCTTGCTTTCTTTGATCCAATATATAGGAGAAACTCCACCAAATCCTAATGGGCTAAGATGTGCATGAAATTCAATTTCATATCAATATGCACATATTTGTGTGGGGGCTCTCCTATGTATTGTAGTTTCACTAACTACTTTTGACCCAATTTGTTTGGGGACCATAGTGTACTTAATTGTGTTTTAGGTGCATTGGAGATATATATTGGGTGCTTGTATCTTGAACAAGGAAGAAGTGGCGTCTACATGTTAGTTGGATGCAAGTTAGGATGATCAACGAATTCATATCTTCTTCATCCTACCAATTATATCTCGGTAACAAGTATCTCTCTCTCTCTCTTGCATACATATCTTGTTCCCAACCTTGTGTAGGTTGCTTGTTGGCATGAATTTGTGTTCTTCCATATGTAGGATTTCTTGTTTTGGCTTTGAAGAGTTCTCTCTATTGCAAATGTGTGTATGTTGAGATGAGTGCATATAATGGGGACTATACTAAATCATGCTCATGATTCACTAATCCCAAATATGTCAATCTAGCAATTTTGTTGCATATCGTTTCCTCAATATCTCCCATGTGCAATAGTGAGTATTTTTGCCAAGTTGTTTTCTATCTTGTGATACTTGTTGCCTTTCTCCATATATTCCTTCTATCCTCTTCTTCCCTTGAGAATAGTTGTGTTGTATGGGGTATGTTGGTGTTTGAAGCTCATTGATGTACAATAAGATATATTTGAGCCCTTGGGCATGCTTTCAAGCAAAACATCTTATTGGTATATTCTATGACTTCTTTTTGGGTATTCATGTGCTTTCTTGAGTATCTATTTTGTGTGTGCATGTTTCTTTGTGGTTATATGTCTTTGTGATATTTTCCACCTAAAAATTTATACACACAAGAGAAGATCAATATTTGGTTGTTTTTGCATTTCTTGGAAATCACCTCTTACTTCATCTTGATTCTTCGGTGGTTTCCAAATTATTGTATTTTGTGTGCATTACTAAATGGTTTTGAAGGAGTGAGGATTCCATGGTTGTGCATGTTGTTTCCAAATATAATTACTATAATTTGTGCACAATCTTTGGGGAGCTTCTATAATTCATTTAATGATGCACATGTTCCTTCTTTCTCGTTTCTTGTGGTTTAAATGCTTATGGGGGAGCAAGGATTCCATATTTGTGCATATTGTATTCAATACAAGTATTCTAATCTTTGCACAAATTTTGGGGAGCTTCTCTATTTTTATTTAAACACTTTTTTGGTTTTTGTTTCCTTTTGACATCATTTGATGGTGTTTCATTTGTTTCTTTTGGATCTTTTGATTGCTCGCTTCATTTGTTGAAGCCCTTTTCTTTTCTTTCTTTTCTTTTTGCTTTCTTTGGTTCCTCAATATAGTTTTACTTCCTCCCTAGTTCTCATCATTTGCCTTGTGCATATGCACACCTTTGGAGGAATTCTCACTATGTTGGCCGTCTAGAACTTTTCACCCATTTTGGCAATCGATGCCAATGGGGGAGAAGTTTTGGAGGGTTTAAGGGAAGTTGCCTTTGCTTTGAGTGTGTTCTTAAGCATTTGCCTCTCATGCTCTTGCATCTTTGTGTTTGCTTTGCATGTTGAATATATAGAGGAAACTCAACCAACGGTAACGGTTAGCAATCTATGCAATGAAATTCAAGTTCATCACACATGCATAGATTGTGGGGGAGTTTGCTCTATATATTGTGGTTGTACCAACATCACATACTTGTGTAGTATTTGATGTTGGGGCAACCGCTTTGGTCGTTAATTGTCATATTTAAACCCTCGCTAAGGGATTGTCATCAATTACCAAAATGGGGGAGATTGAAAGGGCATGTATGCCCCCATGTGTGGTTTTGGTAATTAATGACAATCTCTATGGACTAATGTGTAAATTGAGTTTCACTTGTAGGTTTGTCCATTGGCATCGCTTGGGCCATGTGTTGGTCTCAAGGTTGGAAGATGAAGAAATGTCCAAGGGCTTTGTGCCCATTGGAATCATGAAGAAAGAAGGAGCTTGAAGGTCGATCAAGGCATGTGCAAAGAGTTGCATCAAGATGGATCAACCTCAAGTAAGGATGAAGAAGGACGAGCTCAAGATGCGCCATCTCTAGAAGATCTCATGCTTGAAGCTTGCCATCCTCGTGCTCATGGAATGATGAAGACAAGTTCAAAGAAGAGGTTTCCCCATGGAATATGGGGGAGCATTTTGCAAGTCTTCATCAAGCAAGAGCGAGCAAGAGCAAACAAGAAAGGTGTTCCCACTATAGAAGAACAAGACGGTCTACATCAAGTTCAAGTGGGACGCTCAAGGCAAAGGTATGTTGATAGAACTTCTCTTTTGCCGGTCTCGTGTTGTTAGTTGGGAGACCGGGTTTAGGATAGATAGCCGTACTATCAAGAGGGGCTCTCAAGCGGGTGTCTCGCTTGCATCGTTCGGAGAGAGCTCAAACCTTTGCATTCATAGCATAATCTTTCTTGGTTGTTATTTGGTTCTTGTCCATGAGAGGATCTAGAGCTTGTGGTCATCATCATAACAAGCTCTAGTTCATCATCTAAGGATTTCACTTGCATATCTTATTGCGGTTTTTGATCTTGCGAGTTTTCCGGCTCCACACCTTGGGGGATACTTCACATATATATTTATGATATTTTCTCCCAAGGTGATACCCAATATTGGTCGTTATCTTTCCAACAAAATTGGTTTCATCCCATTTGGAGTTCGGATGCAAAAGTTATTGCGTTTCTGGTTTTCTGGTTTCTGGAATTTCTCTGACCGGAAGTTCCGCTAGGGCATATTTGCCGCCGAAAGTTCCGGTGGAAGTTCCGGGTCTTCTTCCGCTCACGCTTAGTAACCTTCTGTTTTGAAGCGTTCTATTTGCCGGAACTTTGTCGGAACTTGATCGGAAGTTCACCGGAACTTCCGGTCTGTTTTGACCGGAACTTCCGGTTGCGCTTCTGGAGCGGGCGTCAATGGTCTGATGACCGTTGGAGCCAGGCTGGGCGGAACTTCCGCCCCAGAGCCGGAAGTTCCGGCCATGTTTCGTTTTTTCAGTTTCTCGCTCCGCAGTTTTCGTCCGTTGGCTGGGTGCCACCGGAACTTCCGGCCTCCCACCGGAACTTCCGGCCAGGTGTCGCGAATGCCCATAACGGGCAGATCTGGGAGCCCTTTAAAAGGGGCTCCTCTTCCCTTTCGTGGGCACTAGCTTTTCTTCTTGTTTCTTGGCTTTCTCTCTCTCCTCCATTGTCAACCTTGAAGAAGCTTTCCCTCTCCCTTTCCCCTCCTATGATTCTTGCATCTTTTTGAGGGATTTGAGAGAGGAGATCTAGATCTACAATCCCCCCAAGTCAAATCCCTTCTTTGTGAAGGAATCATTGGGATCTAGATCTTGGAGAGTTTTGTGTTCTCCTCTTGTGTTCTTCCTCCCTTATTCCCCCAATAGCTTTTGTAGCTTTGTTGGAATTTGGGGGAGAAGGACTTGCCCTTGCATTTGGTGCATAGGTTTGAGTTCTCCTCGGAGATTTGGCGAGTTCAAGCTTGTGAGCTTGTTTCTCTTGGGTTCCTTGGAACCCTAGACGGTTGTGTGGTTGGATTGTTGACCTTTTGTGGTCTTGTTGACCTTTTGTGGTCTTGTAGCCTTTTGTGGCATTGTTGGCCTTTTGTGGCTTTGTTGTTGGGAGCCTCCAATTGAGTTGTGGAGTTAGCCCCAATCTTGTACGGGTTCGGTGACCGCCCTCAAGCGTCCCATAGTGGAGCAAGTGCCCGCCTTTTGTGGTGCGCACTTGGGAGAATAGGGTGAGCCTTTTGTGGCGTCGGTGAGTTGCATGCTTCCGCATCCGGGGTGAGGCCTTGTGTGGCGTTGGGTGAGCATCGAGCCACCACACCTCGGGGTGAGCCATTTGTGGCGTTCGGAGAGCATTGCACCATCGCACCTCTCCAACGGAGACGTAGCTTCTTTGGAAGTGAACTTCGGGAAACAAATCTTCGTCTCCGCGTCCATCGGTTATCTCTCAACCGAACCCTTTACTTATGCACCTTACATTGTGATAGCCATCGTGCTTGAAGTTTTATACCTTGCTATCACCTTGTTGCTTGTATTGCTTAGCATAGGTTGTTGGCGCACCTAGGTGAACTTAGTGGCTAGGTTTTGTGCTCAATAAATTAAACGTTAGTTTTATTCCGCATTTACTTGAGCCTAAACCGTAATAATTTTAAAAGCCTATTCACCCCCCCTCTAGGCGACTTCCTTTGTACTTTCAGGGAGTATCATCCACAAGGTACACAATGAAATCATCACCAAATGACTTTGCAGTCCTTTGTCTCTTGCTCCTTTTGGGAGCTTCATTGTCATCCTCCACAGGATCATCAGAGTGTTCTATCGGCATAGTGGGTTCAGGAATTATAGAAAATTCCTGACTAGATGAACTAGTCATCTCCTGATTTGATGAGTTAGACATGCCTTTCATAGGAAAGATGTCCTCAAATAAAGTCGCATCATTCGACTCCATAATTGTACTAACATGCATGTCGGATACCTTAGATTTTACTATCAAAAATCTATAGCCAATGCTATGAAAAGCATATCCCAGAAAAACACAATCAACGGTTTTTGGTCTAAGCTTTCGCTTATTGGGTATTGGAATATTGACTTTCGGCAAACAACCCCAAGTTCGTAAGTAAGAGAGTTTAAGCCTTTTCTTTTCCCATTCCTCAAATGGAGTCATGATTTTATCCTTTACAGGAACACGGTTTAGGACATGACACACAGTCATTAGCGCCTCCCCCCACCATTCCTTGAAAAGACCCGATGTATCTAACATGGCGTTAACCAAATCAGTTAGAGTGCGGTTCTTCCTTTCGGCCACCCCATTTGACTGAGGTGAGTAGGGAGGCGTCCTCTCATGTATAATACCGTGTTCCATACAGAATAAATCAAATTCGTTTGAAAAGTACTCTCCACCACGATCCGACCTTAGCTGCTTGATTTTAAGATCAAGTTGGTTTTCTGCCTCAGCTTTATAGATTTTGAAGTAGTTCAAAGCTTCATCTTTAGATTTCAGGAGATAAACATAGCAGTATCTAGTGGAGTCATCAATCAACGTCATAAAGTATCTTTTTCCACCTTTTGTCAACACACCATTCATCTCACAAAGATCTGAATGTATAAGTTCTAGCGGTGCTAAGTTTCTCGGTTCCGCAGCCGTATGAGACTTGCGGGGTTGCTTTGCTTGCACACAAACTTGGCACTTAGAACCTTTGACAGTGGTAGGAATTTAACTCATATTGGCTAGCCCCGTCATGCAACCAAAGTTAATATGACAGAGTCGTGAATGCCAAACATTGGACTCATTATTATTGCAAACATGATTAATAACTTTAGTACATGAGTCTGATAAAGACAAGCGGAACAGACCTCCGCACTCATAACCCTTTCCAACAAATTGTACATACTTGGAAATTACAACTTTATTGGACTCAAAAACCAACTTAAAGCCATCTCGACATAAAACCGACCCGCTGACGAGATTCTTATTGATGGAGGGAACGTGCTGCACATTCTTCAGCTGTACGGTCTTCCCCGAAGTAAACTTCAGATTTACCGTACCAACACTATGAACAGAAGCACGTGAGCCGTTTCCCATCAGCACGGAAGAGGTCCTTGAGACCTGATAAGAGGAAAACATGGAAATGTCAGAACATACATGTGTATTAGCACCCGTGTCTATCCACCAATCAGGAGAATGACATACTGAACGGATAGTAGGTAAAATACCGTACCCAACATCCTTCATCTCAGTATCGCTAATAACAACATTTGCGGTCTTGCCGCTGTTCCCATGTTGACGCTTGTCAAAGCGATTAGGGCAGCTAGGAGCCCAATGATCAGGATCACCACAGACGTGGCAAGAGCCTTTCCTCTTATCATTTTTCTTCTTGAATTTGGTTGAGTGTGTGGCCTTGTTCTTGCGATCAAACTTTCCCTTTCCTTCAGTTTTGTTCTTATTCTTGAACTTGTGGGATTGGAAGTTTTTCCTCTGCACTAAATTGGCAGTAGAACTTCCCTCAAGTCCTCGAGCAGTTTTGTCCTTTGCTCTCGCCTTCTCTTCCACATGAAGAGACCCAATGAGATCTGTAACGGAAAACTCTTGTCTCTTATGTTTTAGAGAAGTAGCAAAGTTCCTCCACGAAGGAGGAAGCTTGGCAATAATGCCACCAGCCACAAATTTGTCCGGTAAGGAACACTTGAACTGCTCAAGTTCTTTGGCAAGTGATTGTATCTCATGAGCTTGCTCAGCGACGGAGCGCTCATCAACCATCCCGTAGTCATAGAATTGCTCCATGACATACAACTCAGTGCCAGCATCCGAGACCCCAAACTTGGCCTCGAGCGCTTCCCACACGTTCTTGCCATTATCAAATGACATATACGGGTTAACAATGTTGTCCCTAAGAACACTGAACAAAGCTGCCATAAACATGGTATCGGCTTTCTTAAAGTTCGCTTCCTGCTCAGCAGAAAGATCTCCTTCAGGCTTGCCAAGAGTGGCGCTATAGCAGTTTAGGTTTTCAAACTAGAGAACTTCTCTCTTGCGCCATCTCTTATAGTGCATGCCATCAAAAGGAGGCGGCCTAGTAGCCACGGCTACACCAGTGGAATTCAGTTGCCTATAATCAGGTTTTTGGATTGTTGGAAATATAAGCAATAATTCATATGATTTAATCCGAATAATAAACTGATAAATCATGATCATACAAACGGTACTAAAACCAATTATGCAGATCAACAAAGTAGATGAACAAATTACATCTATACAAGACAAACCTATCACATCTACGCCAAACGCTAAAACTAGAAACTCTAGCATAATCTGAAAGAAAGAGATTGAGATCACATACGATGCAGTTGCTGTTGGAATTATGCCCTAGAGGCAATAATAAAGATGTTATTATTATAATTCTTGTTCATGATAAAGTTTATATTCCATGCTAGAATTGTATTAAGCGGAAATTTTGATACTTGTGTGGTTTATGAACAACACATTGTCCCTAGTATGCCTCTATGGACTAGCTCGTTGATTAAAGATGGTTAAGGTTTCCTAACCATAGACATGAGTTGTCAATTAATAATGAGATCATGTCATTGGGAGAATGATATGATGGAAAGACCCAAATCAAGCAGAGAAATTAGATCGTGTCACTGTGTTCATCTTTGCGAAGATTTTTATTATGTCAAATATTGTATTCCTTAGACCATGAGATAATGCAACTCCCTGGTATTGGAAGAAAGCTTTGAGGTCATAAAACGTCATCCTATGAGAGGGTGATCATAAAGGTGTCTCTCAGGTGATCGGAAAGTACTTGTTGGGTTGTATGTATCGAGATGAGATTTGTCCCTCCCAAGTCGGAGAGATATACTTCGGGCCCACTCGGTAATCAATATCAACACCGCTTGCAAGCAAGTGGTTAAGGAGTTAATCACAAAGTGATATCGGATTACAGAACAAGTAAAGTACTTGCTGTGAACGAGATTGAACTAGGTATGCCGATACCGACGATTGAATCTCGGGCAAGTAAAATATCGCGCAACGAAGGGAATATATGTATGGGATTAATTGAATCCTGGCATTGTGGTTCATCCGATATGATCATCGATGAATATGTGGGAGTCAATATGGGTTTCCAGACCCCGCTGTTGATTATTGATAGAAGATCATGTCTGCATATTCTCGAACCCGTAGGGTCACACACTTAACGTGTCTCGACGCTAGGATAGAATGGATAATTGGTTTATGAGTTTTTGTTCGGAGTCTTGGATGATATCCGGGACATCACGAGATGTTCCGGAATGGTCTGAAGAATAAGATTCATATAAGGGAAAGCAGTTTTTGGATTTCGGAATTGTTTCGGAATGTTCGGTATTGTACCGGAAGGTTCTAGAAGCTTCCGGAGTGAGACCAACGTGGCCCCACTTGTCGGGAGGGGGCGTGGGCCTACGAGGGAGTGCCCTGGCCGCATTGGGCCAGGGACACAAGGCCCCATTGGCCCAGCCGGCCAAGCCCTAGGGGAAACCCTAGGGAGAGCTTCTAGAAGGGGGGGGGGAAACTTGCCCCCCACTCCACCCCATGTGGCCGCCGGCCCTAGGGTTTGGAGGAGGGGCAAGGGCAGCCGGCCAGCCCTCTATATAAATAGGGCAGGGGTGAACCCCCCCCCCACCTCCTCAAACCCTAGCCGCCTAGTTGCTGCCCTCCTCTCTCTCTCTCCCGACTGCGTGTAGGCGAAGCCCTGCCGCAGAAACTCTCCACCTTTGCACCACGCCGTCATGTTGTAGATCCAATCTATCTCTCCACCCCACTTGCTGGACCGAGGAAGGAGGAGACGTCAAGGTGCCGTACGTGTGCATCTCTCGGAGGCGTCGCCACTTGCGGCGTTGGATCGGATCAGATCGGATCGCGAGGAGAAGGCTAGTATGACTACATCAACCACGTTCCGTTGAACGTTCCGCTGTGCGATTTCTTCAAGGGTATGAAGATCTCATCTATCCCCCTCGTTGTTTGCATCTCCTAGATTAGATCTTGGCTTTCTGTTCGCATCCATAGAAATTTTTTGATTTACTATGCTGCGAAACCCTTCAGTGGTATCAAAGCTAGATCTATGCGTAGATGTGTTTCACGAGTAGAACGCAACATGCTTGTTGCGGGCATTGATGTTTTCTGTTGCAAGCCTCTTGTTTTGTACTTCTTATGGTGCGGGATAGTGAGATCGAAGCGGTCCAGGCCAACTTTACGCGACCTTGTTCGCGAGACCGGCTCCGCACTTGACGTGTGGCTTGTTCCTCACATGCGGCTGGTGGATGCCAGTTTCTCTCACTATAGTTGTCATGGGATTTACACCGGATGTTGGCAACTGTAATATCCCCGTTGTGGCTTTCCGTAGGTAAGAATCATTCTTAGCTTGTTGCTCCCATAAGCCACGTAAAACACGCAACAACAAAGTAGAGGCGCCTAACTTGTTTTTGCAGGGAGTGTTTCTATGATATGGTATGGCTCAAGATGTGATGTATATGTTGTATGAAATGATCATGTTTTGTGATATTTCACGACTTGCATGTCGATGAGTACACAACCGGCAGGAGCCATATGGTTGTCTTTATAATTGTGTATGACCTGTGTGTCAACTTCTTATATGCCATGTAATAGCTTTACTTTATCGCTAAGTAGTTAGCAATAGTTGTAGTTGCTATTCGTGGTGGAGGCAATCATGGTGGAGTGATGGAGATCATGCTGGCACACACAAGATGGATATCATTGCGCGGAGATTGGCTATACCATGTCACATAAAATTATATGCATGTGATGTTTATCCTTTTATGTATTTTATTATGCTTAGATCGCGACGGTAGCATTATAAGATGATTCCTCACTTAAAGATCAAGATAAAACTATGTTCTCCCCATGTATGCACCATTGCGAAAGTTCGTCGTGTTCAAGCACCACGTGATGATCGGGTGCTATAAACTCTATGTTCACATACAACGGGTGCAAGCCAGTTTTGCACACGTGGAAATACTTGGGTTTGACTTGGAGAGCCTAGCATGTACGGACCTGGCCTCGGAACACATGAACCGAAAGGTTAAGCATGAGTCATATGAATGATATGATCGACACTTTGTTGTCCACCATTGAAGCCACATCTCTTCTTGTGAAGATCGGATTAGGTGTGGAGAATTTGGATCATGTTCACTAAGCAACTTGAGGGATGTTGAATTTAGTGGGAGTTCATCTAGTAATTTGATTAAGTTGAACTAGTTATCATGAACATAGTCTAAATTGTACTTGCAAATTTTGTAGATCAAATGGCTAAGTCCAACTTCAACTTCAACGTTTTTGCTAAGAAAGAAAAGCTTAAGAATAATGGGTCTAACTTCACCAACTGGTTCCGCAATCTAAGAATCATTCTCGCTGGCGGACAAAAGGACTATGTCCTTGAGAAAGCGCTAGGTGACGCCCCTGCTGTAGATGCGCCGACTGATGAGAAAGCTGTTTATTAGTCGCGCAAAGATGATTATGGTGTGATTAAGAGCACCATGTTGTTTGCTATGGAATCGGACCTTCAAAATCGTTTTGAGGAGTTCGTCGGGCCCTTTGAGATTCTTGAGGAACTGAAAACCATGTTTCAGACTCAGGCCCATTCTGAGAGATATGAGATCTCTGAGAAATTCTTCAACTGCAAGATGGAGGAAGGGAGTTCCTTTAGTGAGCACGCCATTAAGATGTCGGGCTACACTCAACGTCTTGAGAAACTGGAATGCAAGATTCCAGAAGAGTTCAAGATTGACAGAGTTCTGCAATCACTCCCTCCTAGCTACAAAGGTTTTGTAGTTACTCATAATCAGATTGGTTCCACTGATACGATCACCGAGCTCTTCGCTAAGATGAAAGCTGCGGATGTGGACATCAAGAAAGATAATCATGTGTTGATGGTCAACAAGCCCCCCAGCTTTAAGAAAGGTAAGGGTGCAAAGAAGTCCTTCAAGAAAGGCAGCGGCAAGCGCGTTGCCCCTGCTGAGAAGAAGCTCAAGTCTGGACCTAAGCCGGACACTGAGTGCTTCTATTGCAAGGATAAGGGTCACTGGAAGCGCAACTGTCCGAAGTACTTAGCGGACAAGAAGGCTGGCACCATCAAAGGTATACTTGATATACATGTTATTGATGTTTACCTTACTAGCGCTCGTTGTAGTGCCTGGGTATTTGATACTGGTTCAGTTGCTAATATTTGTAACTCGAAACAGGAGCTACGGAATAGACGGCGGCTAGCGAGGGATGAGGTGACGATGCGCGTTGGCAACGGATCAAGAGTTGATGTGATGGCCGTCGGCACGCTCTCCTTAGTTTTACCTTCGGGATTAGTTTTAAACCTTAATAAATGTTATTATGTGCCTGCGTTGAGCATGAAATCATATCTGGATCGTGTTTATTGCAAGACGGTTATTCATTTAAATCGGAGAATAATGGTTGTTCTATTTATATGAGTAACATCTTTTATGGTCATGCACCTGCTATAAATGGTTTATTTCTTCTGAATCTCGAAAGTAATGAAACACACATCCATAACATTGAGGCTAAGAGATGTAAGGTAGATAGTGATAATACGACTTATTTGTGGCACTGCCGTCTAGGTCATATTGGTGTAAAATGCATGAAGAAACTCCATTCTGATGGACTTTTGGAGTCTCTTGATTTTGAATCATTTGACACGTGCGAGCCATGCCTCATGGGCAAGATGATCAAAACCCCGTTCTCCGGAATAATGGAGCGAGCAACGAACTTGTTGGAAATCATACATACCGATGTATGCGGACCAATGAGTGTTTCGACGCGCGGTGGTTATCGCTATTTTCTCACTTTTACTGATGACTTAAGTAGATATGGGTATATCTATTTAATGAAACATAAATCTGAAACATTTGAAAAGTTCAAAGAATTTTAGAATGAAGTGGAAAACCATCGTAACAGGAGAATTAAATTTCTACGATCCGATCGTGGAGGTGAATATTTGAGTTATGATATTCTCACGCATCTTAAAGCAAGCGTAATAGTTTCGCAACTCACGCCACCCGGAACACCACAGCGTAATGGTTTGTCTGAACGCCGGAATCGAACTCTATTAGATATGGTACGATCAATGATGTCTCTTACAGATTTGTCGTTATCATTTTGGGGTTATGCATTAGAAACCGCTGCATTCACTTTAAATAGGGCACCATCTAAATCCTTTGAGACGACACCGTATGAACTGTGGTTTGGTGCTAAACCTAAGTTGTCGTTTCTTAAAGTTTGGGGATGCGAAGCTTACGTCAAGAAGTTGATGCCGGACAAGCTCGAACCCAAAGCGGAGAAATGCATCTTCATAGGATACCCTAAGGAAACGATTGGGTATACCTTCTACCACAGATCCGAAGGCAAAGTGTTTGTCGCAAAGAACGGATCCTTTCTTGAGAAGGAGTTTCTCTCGAAAGAAGTGAGTGGGAGGAAAGTAGAGCTGGACGAGGTTATTAAACCTTCTCTTGAGTTGGAGAGTAGCGCAGCACCTGAAATTGTTCCAGTGCCGTCTGCACCAATAATAGAGGAAGCTAATGACAAGGATTATGAAGCTTCGGACGATGCTACTACTGAACATCGCAGGTCGACAAGGTCACGTGCCCCTCCTGAGTGGTATGGTAACCCTGTCTTGACTGTCTTGTTAGTAGACAACAGTGAACCTGCGAACTATGAGGAAGCAATGATGAGCCCAGACTCTGAGAAATGGCTAGAGGCCATGAAATCCGAATTAGGATCCATGAGCAAAAACAAAATATGGACTTTGGTGGACCCTCCTAGCGACCGAAAGGCCGTTGAGTGCAAATCGATTTTCAAGAAGAAAACGGACGCAGATGGTAATGTTACTCTCTATAAAGCACGACTTGTCGCGAAAGGTTTTCGACAAGTTCAAGGTGTTGACTACGATGAGACTTTCTCTCCTGTAGCGATGTTTAAGTCCATTCGGATTTTATTATCAATTGCTGTGTTTCATGATTATGAAATATGGCAGATGGATGTCAAGACTGCGTTCCTCAATGGCAACATTGATGAAGAGTTGTATATGATGCAACCCGAAGGTTTTGTCGATCCTAAGGATGCTGATAAGGTGTGCAAACTTCAGCGTTCCATTTATGGACTAAAGCAAGCATCTCGGAGTTGGAGCCTTCGTTTTGATCAAGTGATCAAGAGCTTTGGATTTGTTCCAAATTTCTACGAAGCTTGTATCTACAAGAAAGTGAGTGGGAGCTCAGTGACATTTCTAGTACTATATGTGGATGACATATTGATTATTGGAAATGACATTGATATGCTTAACGATGTGAAGAGTTATTTGAACAAATGTTTTTCAATGAAATACCTAGGGGAAGATGCTTATATATTAGGCATCAAAATCTATAAAGATAGACAAAGACGCTTGATAGCTTTAAGCCAAAGTACATACATAGACAAAGTTCTGAAAAGGTTCAGAATGGATAAGGCAAAGAAAGGTTCAGTGCCTATGTTGTCAGGTAAGATATTGAGCAAGGCTCAGTGTCCAGCTACGGTAAACGATAGAGAAGCTATGAGCAAAGTGCCTTATGCCTCGGCCATAGGTTCTATCATGTATGCCATGCTATGTACTAGACCGGATGTGTCCAATGCTCTTAGTTTGACGAGCAGATACCAAAGTGATCCAGGAGTGGAACACTGGACAGCCGTGAAGAACATCCTAAACTATTTAAATAGGACTAAAGAAATGTTCTTAGTCTATGGAGGTGATGAACAACTCGTCGTAAAAGGTTACGTCGACGCTAGTTTCGACACTGACAAGGATGATTCTAAATCTCAGACAGGATACGTTTATATTTTGAATGGAGGAGCTGTGAGCTAGAGAAGCTGCAAGCAAAGCGTGATCGTGGGATCTACAGTAGAAGCGGAATACATGGCTGCTGCAGAAGCGTCAAGTGAAGGAGTTTGGATCAGAAACTTCATCACTGAGCTTGGTGTGGTTCCAAGTGCCTTGGACCCACTGGAGATATTGTGTGACAACACTGGCGCCATAGCACTCGCTAAGGAACCAAGATATCATCCAAAGACCAAGCATATCAACCGCAAGTTTCATATAATTCGATATTATATAACCGATGGAGATCTGAAGATTAGAAAAGTACATACAAATCTGAATGTCGCAGATCCGTTGACTAAACCTCTTCCACGAGCAAAACATGATCAACACCTTAGTGCCATGGGTGTTAGATTGTTGCCAGATGTAAACTAGATTATTGACTCTAGTGCAAGTGGGAGACTGTTGGAATTATGCCCTAGAGGCAATAATAAAGATGTTATTATTATAATTCTTGTTCATGATAAAGTTTATATTCCATGCTAGAATTGTATTAAGCGGAAACTTTGATACTTGTGTGGTTTATGAACAACACCTTGTCCCTAGTACGCCTCTATGGACTAGCTCGTTGATTAAAGATGGTTAAGGTTTCCTAACCATAGACATGAGTTGTCAATTAATAATGAGATCATGTCATTGGGAAAATGATATGATGGACAGACCCAAATCACACTACTAGAAAAAGGCCTATTCGTGGCGCACCTGAAAAGGCCTTCCGTGGCGCACTAGTAGTGCGCCACGGGCCTCGCGCTACGGCTATCTCGTAGCCGTGGCGCACTGCATGGTACGCCACGGTTATATCGAGATAGGCGTGGCGCACTACCAGGTGCGCCACGGGTAGGGGTACAGGTGCGCCACAGATTTTTTTTCAAAAATAAAAAAATGCAAAAAACACCCTCGTTTTGAATTGCAAAAGCAATCGGGTCCGCATCACCGCCGTCGTGTCGCCTCGCTGGAGCATGGTGGACGTGTCCACGACCTACCACCGCAGGGAGGTGCGGGAGGCCGTGGTCGTGCTACTCCTCGCCAGCATCGAGGAAGAGAGGGAGAAGGAGGTGTGGCTGGAGAAGGGAGGAGGTCGCCGCAAGGAGAAGGAGGTCGTCGACGGTCGTCGGAGCTCGTCGTCGCTCTTCGTGACTGCAAGGAGGAGGAGGCCGCAAGGAAGGAGGTCGTCGCCGTCATGACTGCAAGGAGGAGGAGAAGGTCGCCACCGCCATCGCCATCGTCACTGCAAGGAGAGGAGGATGACGAAGCAAGGAGGAGGAGAAGGCCACCGTCGCCATTGTCAGTGCAAGGGAAGGAGGAGAAGGAAAGGAGGAGGAGGAGGAGGAGAAGGGAGAAGGAAAAGGAGGGGAAGAGAGAAGGAAAAGGAGGAGGGAGGAGAATGAAAAGGAGAAGAGGGAGGGAATAGGGGTAGGTGGGCGGGGTGGTGATTCAAATTTGAATCCTGCCCAAGCTTATCCGTGGCGCACTAGGTGGTGGTGCGCTACGGGTAAGTTGCCCTCTATTTTTTTTTCTGCAGGAAAAAACGGTTTTTTGACCGTAACTTTTTACTCTTTTTGAATTTTTAAAATCTAAAAAATCGCTAAACGACCTTTGGTCGTTGCGAGCGGATGCGAAATCTCGTTCTCGTCATTTTGGTATATTATACGATTTTTTTCGATATCGTATGCAAAAGTTACGGTCTTTTTACCGTGGCATGACTTTTTTTTTGCAAATAAAGTCAAAACTCATGTTTGTTAATTTTACTAGAAGCTATACCACATTACCTACCTAAATATGAAAGGATTTAATTTTTTGAAGTGTTTATCATTTTCTTTTATTTTTTGCAAAGCCTAAAAAGGCGATCCACGGGGGGGTTGGGGTGGGGGGGTGGGGTGGAGTTGGTGCAGGATAGTTAGGCGTAGGGCACTAGGGCAAGGTGCCCTACTACTAAGTTTATACATCCGTGGCGCACATGCCATAGTGCGCCGCAGATGTGTCTGGCCGTTTCACAGCAGAGAGGGGCATGCGCTTAGGCGTAGCGCACCCCCTCCATGTGCGCCACGGTTGACACTAACAACCGTAGCGCACCTACCCTATGTGCGCTACGGATGTTTGGCGTGCGGCCAACAGGGCCCTGGCCCACACACATCTGTGGCGCACTATGGTCATGTGCGCCACGGTTGTTCTAGTTACTAGTAGGGCACTGCCCATAGGTGAGCCACGCCTGTTTTAGCCGTGGGGCACTTCAACCATGTGAGCCACGGATGTGCTGATTACCTATAACCATTTTCCTAGTAGTGTCAAGCAGAGCAATTAGATCGTGTCACTGTGTTCATCTTTGCGAAGCTTTTTCTTATGTCAAATATTGTATTTCTTAGACCATGAGATAATGCAACTCCCTGGTATCGGAAGAAAGCTTTGAGGTCATCAAACGTCATCCTATGAGAGGGTGATCATAAAGGTGTCTCTCAGGTGATCGGAAAGTACTTGTTGGGTTGTATGTATCGAGATGGGATTTGTCCCTCCCAAGTCGGAGAGATATACTTCGGGCCCACTCGGTAATCGATATCAACACCGCTTGCAAGCAAGTGGTTAAGGAGTTAATCACAAAGTGATATCGGATTACGGAACGAGTAAAGTACTTGCTGTGAACGAGATTGAACTAGGTATGCCGATACCGACGATCGAATCTCGGGCAAGTAAAATATCGCGCGACGAAGGGAATACATATATGGGATTAATTGAATCCTGGCATCGTGGTTCATCCTATATGATCATCGATGAATATGTGGGAGTCAATATGGGTTTCCAGACCCCGCTGTTGATTATTGACAGAAGATCATGTCTGCATATTCTTGAACCCGTAGGGTCACACACTTAACGTGTCTCGACGCTAGGATAGAATGGATAATTGGTTTATGAGTTTTTGTTTGGAGTCTCGGATGAGATCTAGGACATCACGAGAGGTTTCGGAATGGTCCGGAGAATAAGATTCATATAAGGGAAAGCAGTTTTTGGATTTTGGAATTGTTTCGGAATGTTCGGTATTGTACCGGAAGGTTCTAGAAGCTTCCGGAGTGGGACCAACGTGGCCCCACTTGTCGGGAGGGGGCGTGGGCCTACGAGAGAGTGCCCTGGCCGCATTGGGCCAGGGGCACAAGGCCCCATAGGCCCAGCTGGCCAAGCCCTAGGGGAAACCCTAGGGAGAGCTTCTAGAAGGGGGGGGGGGAAACTTGCCCCCCACTCCACCCCATGTGGTCGCCGGCCCTAGGGTTTGGAGGAGGGGCAAGGGCAGCCGGCCATCCCTCTATATAAAGAGGGCAGGGGCGCACCCTCCCCCCACACCTCCTCAAACCCTAGCCGCCTAGTTGCTGCCCTCTCTCTCTCTCTCTCTCTCTCTCTCTCTCTCTCTCTCTCTCTCTCTCTCTCTCTCCCGACTGCGTGTAGGCGAAGCCCTTCCGCAGAAACTCTCCACCTTTGCACCATGTCTTCGTGTTGTAGATCCAATCTATCTCTCCACCCCACTTGCTGGACCGAGGAAGTCGGAGACGTCGAGGTGCCGTACGTGTGCATCTCTCGGAGACGTCGCCACTTGCGGCGTTGGATCGGATCGGATCACGAGGAGGAGAAGGCTAGTACGAATACATCAACCATGTTCCGTTGAACGTTCCGCTGTGCGATTTCTTTAAGGGTATGAAGATCTCATCTATCCCCCTTGTTGTTTGCATCTCCTAGATTAGATCTTGGTTTTCCGTTCGCATCCATAGATTTTTTTTGATTTACTATGCTGCGAAACCCTTCAGTTGCGGCAGTAGCCGCAGCAGAGCTGTCGCTGATGTTGAGGTTGCCGAAGAGGTCGCTCACGTCCGGGAAGAAGTCGTTGTTCAGGAACTCGCCATCGGACAACGTCGTGGTTGCCAGTAGTCGCGCTTGATCGCTCCCCAAAAACCCGATCGCCCCTCACCCGTACAGGTTCATGAGAGGCGGGGTTCCTGAGGCCTACTGTCCCGACCTACGGTGCATGCCTCAAGCCGGAAAGGGGAAGATGAAAGCGGTGGCGCAAGGTTCTGGAGATAGGCGCGTGTGTGGATTGATTCGGTGCCGATTAGGTTTAGCCCGGACAGTTTTCCCAACCAGCAAAATAAAGCTCGGCTCGGCGAGATTCCCGCAACCCTTCTTGTCAACCGTGACGAGGCGAGGTGTGCGAGGTGGGCGTCGGAGAAGGAGTGCGCGATGACTACTCTTTTTGTCACACCTTAGTGAGTATTGCAACACTCTACTATATAAGGTGGTCCAACTCCCTTTCAACTAGCAATGTGGGACTAAACTTTAGCACCACTAGCACAGACATAAGCTACCATACACAAATGGACCAAAGAGAATTTTAAAATTTATCTAATGGGCCGACAATCCAAAACTCCCACCGACGAAAACCATGAAATTGTTCATGGGAAACAATGGTCCCCACGCCTGCAAACCACGCCGCGATCGCTTGCGTACAACGGAAACGCGCGACCCGAGGCGGGCAAATCCCGCGGGTCAGGGGGAGCTGGCCTGGGTTTAGCGAGAAATGCAGTGCCGGCCACGGCGTTGGATGAATTCTCGTACCCGCGGAGTCGTCGCCGGAAGGCCGGAGCGACCGACGCGAGTCCGCGTTGATTTCGTGCCGTGGGCGAGCTGAAGCAGGCAAAGCCCGTGCGCCGTGCGGAAGAGATTAGCAAAAACCAAAGGCTGTCGGTCGGCTTGAGAACCCAGTCGACTTTGTCGATACTTGTTTTTTTTTTTTGGAGGGGTGGGGTTAGTCATGTTTTCAAGTTAAAAAGGCTACTACCCGCAATTATTTTTTGTTAGAATGGGTACTGAGGATCCAACAGGCTATGCGGGTCCGCAAAATACTAATGGGCCTTACGCCTTCTAGATGTATATGGGTCAATTACTTCCTGAGCTTCTTTAAAAAAAAGGACTTCGCTACCCGGCGACCGGTCTTCAAACGATAAAACCTGGCGGGCAAACTAGACAGATTTTCATGCATGCAAATAAAACCAAAACAGCTGATGTCAGCCGCGTTTAATGCAAATATTCGAAAATTCAAAACGTTTTATAGTTCAATATGCTTATCCAATTGATGATTCGTTTTCACCGTTGGGCTAGTCTCGACGAGATCTTCGAAACTAGATCCCATGTCGATAGGTTTCGAGAACTTTTTTTGGACCAAAAGGTTATCCACATGTACTATATACGTTATCCACCAGTTAACACATAAGTTATCCATTCTATAAACGGGTAATGTGTTTGAGTTTTTTATACGCGAAAAACACAAATATGAACTCTTCCACTTTGAGATCCGTTTTCGTCGAGTCGACATAATAAATGTGATCTTATACCCTATCACCCACCACCCTAAGTCGTAGTCTAACAGCTTGGCTTCACCCATCGTCATTAACGCATTGACGACAACGAAATCTCAATATCCTAACATCTAAGTAACAATGTCTCAATTAAATTAGATTATAGCTCACATTTAATTAACTAAACTAAATATACATGGGCAATCAAGATTTTATATAATACAAAAATTACGCACATGAGCAATGCGATAACGTCTCTAAACCTACTTATATGATGGGTAACTTATATATATCAGGATATATAACTTAACTACTATGACATGGATAAGTCACGTGTTAGGCATGGGTAACACGACTTTTATTTGCTCCAAAAGTTACTCACTAGTAATACGAGAGTTATCCAGACTTCAGTGTAAAAGTTACCCATCAAATAACACGTAAGTTATCCATTATTATAAAAATTTATTCACATATAGGATTTAAAAATTATTCTAGTGGTTCAGCTTCGTCGTCCATCGTCCCTCTCGAGGCGTACGTGCTACTTAACCTCAAAAGGCTATCACGTCAAACATTAAACATATTTTTTAAGAAATTAAATATAAGATTTTTTGCATACGATATAATAAATAGAGTCTCATACCCTATCACTCACTATTTTAAATCGTAGTAAACAAACATAACATTCAACCAGTAGTCTATTGGCTCGGGTTTATCGTCCTTCGTCGCTATCACGACATAGGGTGATGAAGCCTCGAAGGGTGTTAAGATAATGCATCGATGACGATAAAGTCTCGATACCATAACACATAGGGTACCATATTCCAATAAAACTTGCTCAACATGTATGTGGGAAAACTTCTATCCAACATGTTTATATGATGGGTAACTTATGTGTTACAGGGTGGATAACTTACATATTATGACATGGATAACTCACGTCTTAGGGGTGGATAACCTTTTGGTCCGAAAAAAATTCATTGAAACATATCAACATGGGATCTAGTTTTAAAGACCTCGTCGTGACTAGTCCAACGTTGAAAACGGATCTTAAATCGGACAAATGGTTTGATCTATAAAACATTTTGAATTTCAATCTAAATATTAGCTGTCTTTGATTTGTTTTATCGTTTAGTGCCATGCATGGCCGTGTACTATCTGTACGTCCGCTGTACGTTCGCCGGATTTATAATTTCTCAGACCGGTCGTTAAGTAGATTTCCCGAAAAAAAACTACCTCCTTGCTCTTGCAGCCTTTTTCAATAAAAATTTGGAAATTTCGCCAAAATATATTATCATTTATGATCTACATGAAAAATAAGTATGTTAGGACCTAAACCGATTTTTTTTCCTTTTCAGAGCATCAAATTCTATGATATTTATGTAGCCCAAAATACGTGTTTTTTAGCGAAAGTTTATGTGTACATATGTCATATCACTATGTATCCACACAAAAATTGGGAACTATTTGAAATCTTGAAACATCACTCTACATTTTTGCAAAATTCCGTGGTACATGGAGCTCGCGAGACTCAAAACCAAGACTTGCCATAGTGCATGCAGTATTCAGTTCCATCTTAATTCCCCTACAAAAGATCCAATAGGATGATTCTCAACAACAAATGACCCCGAATAATTGTAGAGGTATATGGAGTATCTACGTTTGGGATACTGATTGACCATGTCTATCTTGTGGTAATCGAATTAATATGACCACAGACATCGAGCGTACGTGTTACTGATTTTCGTAGATACTCATTTATTGCACATCAAAGATATTCTATGTGTATCTCTATACATATGGTATCCTCCTACACAAATATATCTAGTACTCCAATTCCTGCCGCTTGAGACTTCCAATTACTTTACTCCCTCCGTCCGTAAATAAATGTACTTCTAATTTTTGTCTAAATCAAATATAATTATATTTGACCAACTTTATAGATAAATATAGAAACATATATTATATCAAATTGACATATTATAAAACTAGATTTAAAAATAAATCTAATAGTATCAATTTAGTGTCATAAATATTGATACGTTTTCCTAAAAAGTAAAGTTTGACTTAAAACAAAACTAAAAATACACTTATTTACGGACGGAAGAAGTACGTATTATCCCAAGGAGCAGCAATGGCGAATCTTTGTCTCCTCATCACGGACGTGGCAGACGTCCTTCTCACCGCCATGAGCGCCAACAATCCTAAGATCATGGGAACGGCATACAACATGCTTCAGCAATATGGCTTCCCCTTGGATCCATGTATCCAAGGCGTGAAAGACACACAGACCCAAAAAAAAGAAGGTTTATGATTCAATTGCTGTTAGACGAAGTGCTAGGTTTAAAGTTTGGAAAAGATATGATTTAAAATAAGAGCTATGATTTGGAATAGTGAGGGTCTTCAGGACCCTGCAAAATTTAGTTTACTCAAGAATCTATCCGCGAACAAAAAATAGATTTTATTGCGTTGCTTGAAACTGATAGATCAAATTTTACCACGCCCTTTTTAAAAAACCTTTCAGGAGGCATAGATTACACGTGGTTTTGCCTCCCTCCATATGGGAGACCAGGAGGTATTTTAATTGGCTTAAGTACTACTGCACTTCTAGTTAAAAAAGTTGACACATGAGACTTTTCGGTTAAGGGTTCACTTGTGTTTAAAATTAGATGGCTTTGAATGGGTGTCTGTGACAGTATACGACGCTGCCTAAAATGATAAGAAACCGGATTTCTTGTCTGAGCTAGTAAGTATGTGTGAGAATGAGGATTTATTGGGGAGGAGAAGGGGGGGGGGGGGGGGGGAGACTTTAATATTTTAAGACGGCCTCAAGATAAAAGCAACAATAAGTTTGATGTGAGGTGTCCTTTTATGTTTAATGCGATTATTTGAAAGTCTCAACCTTAAGCTGTGTTTGGATGCACTGAATTGGAGCTTGGAATTGAATTGGAGTAAAATTCCAAATCCAAAATGGAAAGAAAATGGCTTCCAATTAAAAATCTGTTGTTTGGATGTGCTTGGAATTTTCTTTTGGAATCGGTCGGTGGTATTCAATTCTAAAACCCGTTTGGATATAGAAACTATGGAATTGAATATTTTGTTGAGTTTGGACAATATAAATTTGTGTACATGTATGAAAAATAGCATGCGTATATTAGAATATAAATATATTATTTGTTCACATGTAATAACATTAAAATAATCTAAATAAGATCACAAGAAAAACACAAGTGACATACTATATTATTTATACTCCCTCCGACCCATATTAGTTGACTTGAATTTGTCAAAATTTGGATGAACCTATATAATAAATAGTGTCTATATTTATTTAAATTTAAACAAATTTGAGTAAACTAATATGGATCAAAGGGAGTAATTAAAAGAGGAACAACTCTCAGTTGTTGACATAGCTTGTAATTTTCAAGATAACACAGAGAAAATCATAATATTCCATTGAGAACTTTAGTTTTGCACTTCTAAGTTCGGTGCGTTTAGAAAAATGTCATGTAGCATTTGAATGGAATCAAGATATTTTACCTTGGGACAAATAATTTTCCTTTCCATGAAAATATTTTATACTTTAAGCAACAAAATATTCAGAGGTCCAGTTTACAACATGGTGTAAGCAACATCCACGACGCCCATTCTCTTCAGATCTGTAGTTAAAAAATAAAACACATGGAGTGTCAAACACATGAACATGAGGAACAACTCATGCTGCAGCGGGAAGAGGAGGGCCTGGGAACAGGGAGGAGCAGGGAAGAGGTCGCTGTTAGGAATAGGCAACTTGTATTCCTCAGGGGCCAAAGGCCACAATATGTACATGTACAGGTGGAAATATGCAGAAAACCCCCCTAACAAGTGGGGAAATACAATATACAAATATACATCTAACACCCCTCTCAAACTCATGGTGGATCCACAACACTGAGTTTGGAGAGAAAGAAAGTATGATACACAATGATCTGTGCCTTCGTAAAAAAATTCGCCAACTGTAACTCTGAAGGCACATACTGAAGCGCAACAACCTGAGCCTGCACCTAAGCACATGTATAGAAAGCATCAACACCAATATGCTTGGTAAGCTCGTGCTTGACCAGATCACGTGCAATACTAATAGCACCTATAATGTCAGACAAAACCAGAGTGGGTGTGGTAATACAGACCCCAAAATCCGCAAGCAACCAGCGTTACCAGGTCACCTCAACGGTCAACATGTTGGAATTATGCCCTAGAGGCAATAATAAAGATGTTATTATTATAATTCTTGTTCATGATAATGTTTATATTCCATGCTAGAATTGTATTAAGTGGAAACTTTAATACTTGTGTGGTTTGTGAACAACACCGTGTCCCTAGTACGCCTCTATGGACTAGCTCATTGATCAATGATGGTTAAGGTTTCCTAACCATAGACATGAGTTGTCAATTGATAATGAGATCATATCATTGGGAGAATGATATGATGGACAGACCCAAACTAAGCGAAGCAATTAGATCGTGTCATCGTGTTCGTCTTTGCGAAGCTTTTCTTATGTCAAATATTGTATTCCTTAGACCATGAGATAATACAACTCCCCGGTATCAGAAGAAAGCTTTGAGGTCATCAAACGTCATCCTATGAGAGGGTGATCATAAAGGTGTCTCTCAGATGATCGAAAAGTATCTGTTGGGTTGTATGTATCGAGATGGGATTTGTCCCTCCCAAGTCGGAGAGATATACTTCGAGCCCACTCGGTAATCGATATCAACACCGCTTTCAAGCATGTGGTTAAGGAGTTAATCACAAAGTGATATCAGATTACGGAACGAGTAAAGTACTTGCTGTGAACGAGATTGAACTAGGTATGACGGTACCGACGATCAAATCTCGGGCAAGTAAAATATCGCGAGACGAAGGGAATATATATATATGGGATTGATTGAATCCTGGCATCGTGGTTCATCCGATATGATCATCGATGAATGTGTGGGAGTCAATATGGGTGCCCAGACCCCGCTGTTGATTATTGATAGAAGATCATGTCTGCATATTCTCGAACCCGCAGGGTCACACACTTAACGTGTCTCGACGCTAGGATAGATTGGATAATTGGTTTATGAGTTTTTGTTCGTAGTCTCGGATGGGATCCGGGACATCACGAGAGGTTCCGGAGTGGTCCGGAGAATAAGATTCATATAAGGCAGTGCTGTTTTTGGAGTTTGGAATTGTTCCGGGTTAATCGGTATTGTACCGGAAGCTTCTAGAACCTTCCGGAAGGGGACCAACGTGGCCCCACCTTCCGAGAGGGGGCATGGGCCTATGAGGGAGTGCCCTGGCCGCATTGGGCCAGGGGCACAAGGCCCCATAGGGCCCAGCCGGCCAAAGGGGTTTTTAAACTCGAGATAGACCTTCTAGAAGGGGGGGGTTTCCTTGCCCCCCACTCCTTCTCCTTGGGGCCGCCGGTTTGGGCTTGGGGGAGGGGCTAGGGCTGCGCCCACCCCTCTATATAAATAGGGCTGGGGGCGCACCAACCCCCCACACCTTCCCCTCCAACCCTAGCCGCCCTGCTGCCTTCCTCTCTCCCTCCCGACTGTTTGTAGGCGAAGCCCCGCTGCAGAAATTCTCCACCATATACACCACGCCGTCGTGTTGTAGATCCAATCCGTCTCTCCACCATACTTGCTGGTCCAAGGAAGGAGGAGACTTCGAGGTGCTGCACGTGTGCATCTCACGGAGGCACCGCCACTTGTGGTGCTAGATCGGATCGGATCGCGAGGAGGAGAAGCGAGTACGACTACATCACCCACGTTCCGACGAACGTTCCGCTGTGCGAATCTTCAAGGGTATGAAGATCTAATCCAATCTCTCTCGTTTTTTGCATCTCCTAGATTAGATCTTGGCTTTCCCTCTGTTCGCATCCGTAGAAAAATTTGATTTACTATGCCGCGAAACCCTTCAGTGGTATCAGAGCTAGATCTATGCGTAGATGTGTTTCACGAGTAGAACGCAACATGGTTGTTGCGGGCGTTGATGTTTTCTGTTGCAAGCCTCTTGTTTGTGTTCTTCTTATGACGCGGGATAGTGAGATTGAAGCGGTCCAGGCCAACCTTACACGACGTCGTTCGCGAGACCGGCTCCGCACTTGACGTGTGGCTTGTTCCACACATGCGGCTGGTGGATGTCAGTTTCTCTCACTATAGTTGTCATGGGATTAACACCGGAGTTTGGCAACCATAATATCACCGTTGTGGCTTTCCGTAGGTAAGAATCGTTCTTAGCATCTACTCCCATAAGCCACGTAAAACATGCAACAACAAAGTAGAGGCGTCTAACTTGTTTTTGCAGGGAGTGTTTTCTGTGATATGGTATGGCCCAAGATGTGATGTGTATAATGTATGCTATGATCATGTTTTGTAATGTTTCACGACTTGCATGTCGATGAGTACTCAACCGGCAGGAGCCATATGGTTGTCTTTATAATTGTGTATGACCTGTGTGTCAACTTCTTATACGCCATGTAATAGTTTCACTTTATCGCTAAGTAGTTAGCAATAGTTGTAGTTGCTATTCGTGGTGGAGGCAATCATGGTGGAGTGATGGAGATCATGCCGGAACGCACAAGATGGAGATCATTGCGCGAATATTGGCTATACCATGTCACATAAAGTTATATGCATGTGATGTTTATCCTTTTATGTATCTTATTATGCTTAGATCGCGACGGTATCATTATAAGATGATTCCTCACTTAAAGATCAAGATAAAAACTGTGTTCTCCCCAAGTATGCACCGTTGCGAAAGTTCGTCGTGTCCAAGCATCACGTGATGATCGGGTGCTATAGACTCTACGCTCACATACAACGGGTGCAAGCCAGTTTTGCACACGCGGAAATACTTGGGTCTAACTTGACGAGCCTAGCATGTACAGACATGGCCTCGGAACACATGAACCGAAAGGTTAAGCATGAGTCATATGAATGATATGATCGACACTTCGTTGTCCACCATTGAAACCACATCTCTTCTCGTGAAGATCGGATTAGGTGTGGTGAATTTGGATCGTGTTCACTAAACAACTTGAGGGATGTTGAATTTAGTGGGAGTTCATCTAGTAATTTGATTAAAAGTTGAACTAGTTATCATGAACATAGTCTAATTTGTACTTGCAATACTGTAGATCAAATGGCTAAGTCCAACTTCAACTTCAACGTTTTCGCTAAGAAGGAAAATCTTAGAAACAATGGGTCTAACTTCACCAATTGGTTCCGCAATCTAAGAATCATTCTCTCTGGCGGTCAAAAGGAATATGTCCTTGGGAAAGCGTTAGGTGACCCCCCTGCTGCAACTGCGCCGGCTGATGAGAAAACTATCTATCAGTCGCGCAAAGATGATTATGGTGTGATTAAGAGCACCATGTTGTTTGCTATGGAACCGGAACTTCAAAATCGTTTTGAAGACTATCCCGGGCCCTTTGAGATTCTCGAAGAGCTGAAAACCATGTTTCAGACTCAGGCCCGTTCTGAGAGATATGAGATCTCTGAGAAGTTCTTTAACTGCAAGATGGAGGAAGGGAGTTCCGTTAGTGAGCACGCCATTAAGATGACGGGCTACACTCAACGCCTTGAGCAACTGGAATGCACGATTCCAGAGGAGCTCAAGATTGACAGGGTTCTGCAATCACTCCCTCCCAGCTACAAAAGTTTTGTAGTGACTCATAATCAGATTGGTTCCACTGATACGATCACCGAGCTCTTCGCAAAGCTGAAGGCCGCGGAAGTGGACATCAAAAAGGATAATCATGTGTTGATGGTCAACAAGCCCACCTTCAAGAAAGGTAAGGGTGCAAAGAAGCCCTTCAAGAAGGGCGGCGGCAAGCGCACTGCCCCTGCTGAGAAGAAGCTCAAGTCTGGTCCTAAGCCGGACACTGAGTGCTTCTATTGCAAGGACAAGGGTCACTGGAAGCGCAACTGTCCGAAGTACTTAGCGGACAAGAAGGCTGGCACCATCAAAGGTATATTTGATATACATGTTCTTGATGTTTTCCTTACTAGCCCTCGTTGTAGTGCCTGGGTATTTGATACTGGTTCAGTTGCTAATATTTGTAACTCGAAACAGGAGCTACGGAATAGACGTCGGCTTGCAAGGGATGAGGTGACGATGCGCGTTGGCAACGGATCAAGAGTTGATGTGATGGCCATTGGAACGCTCTCCTTAGTTTTACCTTCGGGATTAGTTTTAAACCTCAATAAATGTTATTATGTGCCTGCGTTGAGCATGAACATTATTTCTGGATCTTGTTTATTGCAAGACGGTTATTCATTTAAATCGGAGAATAATGGTTGTTCTATTTATATGAGTAACATCTTTTATGGTCATGCACCTATTGTGAATGGTTTATTTCTTCTAAATCTCGAAAGGGATGAAACACACATCCATAACATTGAGGCTAAGAGATGCAAAGTAGATAGTGATAATACTACTTATTTGTGGCACTGTCGTCTAGGTCATATTGGTGTAAAGCGCATGAAGAAACTCCATTATGATGGACTTTTGGAGTCTCTTGATTTTGAATCATTTGACACATGCGAACCATGCCTCATGGGCAAGATGATCAAAACCCCGTTCTCCGGTATGATGGAGCGAGCAACGGACTTGTTGGAAATCATACATACCGATGTATGCGGACCGATGAGTGTTTCGACGCGCGGTGGATATCGCTATTTTCTCACTTTTACCGATGACTTAAGTAGGTATGGGTATATCTATTTAATGAAACATAAATCTAAAACGTTTGAAAAGTTCAAGGAATTTCAGAATGAAGTGGAGAACCATCGTAACAGAAAGATTAAATTTCTATGATCCGATCATGGAGGTGAATATTTGAGTTATGATTTTCTCACGCATCTTAAAGCAAGCGGAATCGTTTCGCAACTCATGCCACCCGGAACACCACAGCGCAATGGTGTGTCTGAGCGCCAGAATCGAACCTTATTAGATATGGTCCGATCGATGATGTCTCTTACTGATTTGCCGTTATCATTTTGGGGTTATGCATTAGAAACCGCTGCATTCACTTTAAATAGGGCACCATCTAAATCTGTTGAGACGACACCGTATGAACTGTGGTTTGGTGCTGAACCTAAGTTGTCGTTTCTTAAAGTTTGGGGATGCGAAGCTTACGTCAAGAAGTTGATGCCGGACAAGCTCGAACCCAAAGCGGAGAAATGCGTCTTCATAGGATACCCTAAGGAAACTATTGGGTATACCTTCTATCACAGAACCGAAGGCAAAGTGTTTGTCGCAAAGAACGGTTCCTTTCTTGAGAAGGAGTTTCTCTCGAAAGAAGTGAGTGGGAGGAAAGTAGAGCTAGACGAGGTTATTGAACCTTCTCTTGAATTGGAGAGTAGCGCAGCACCTGAAATTGTTCCAGTGCCGCCTGCACCAACAATAGAGGAAGCTAATGACAAGGATCATGAAGCTTCAGACGATGCTGCTACTGAACGTCGCAGGTCGACAAGGTCGCGTGCCCCTCCTGAGTGGTACGGCAACCCTGTCTTGACTGTCTTGCTAGTAGAAGACAGTGAACCTACGAACTATGAGGAAGCGATGATGAGCCCAGACTCTGAGAAATGGCTAGAAGCCATGAAATCCGAATTGGGATCCATGAGCGAAAACCAAGTATGGACTTTGGTGGACCCTCCTAGCGACCGAAAGGCCGTTGAGTGCAAGTGGATCTTCAAGAAGAAAACGGACGCGGATGGTAATGTTACCGTCTATAAGGCACGGCTTGTCGCGAAAGGTTTTCGACTAGTTCAAGGTGTTGACTACGATGAGACTTTCTCTCCCGTAGCGATGTTTAAGTCCATTCGGATTTTATTAGCAATTGCTGCGTTTCATGATTATGAAATATGGCAGATGGATATCAAGACTGCTTTCCTCAATGGCAACATTGATGAAGAGTTGTATATGATGCAACCCGAAGGTTTTGTCGATCCTAAGGATGCTAGTAAGGTATGCAAACTTTAGCGTTCCATTTATGGACTGAAGCAAGCATCTCGGAGTTGGAACCTTCGTTTTGATCAAGTGATCAAGAGCTTTGGATTTGTTCCAAATTGCTACGAAGCTTGTATCTACAAGAAAGTGAGTGGGAGCTCGGTGACGTTTCTGGTACTATATGTGGATTACATATTGATTATTGGAAATGACATCAACATGCTTAACGATGTGAAGAGTTATTTGAACAAGTGTTTTTCAATGAAAGACCTAGGTGAAGCTGCTTATATATTGGGCATCAAAATCTATAGAGATAGACAAAGACGCCTGATAGCTTTAAGCCAGAGTACATACCTAGACAAAGTTCTGGAAAGGTTCAGAATGGATAAGGCAAAGAAAGGTTCAGTGCCTATGTTGTCAGGTAAGATATTGAGCAAGGCTCAGTGTCCAGCTACGGTAAATGATAGGGAAGCTATGAGCAAAGTGCCTTATGCCTCGGCCATAGGTTCGATCATGTATGCCATGCTGTGTACTAGACCGGATGTGTCCAATGCTCTTAGTTTGACGAGCAGATATCAAAGTGATCCAGGAGTGGAACACTGGACAGCCGTGAAGAACATCCTAAAGTACCTAAATAGAACTAAAGAAATGTTCTTAGTCTATGGGGGGTCATGAACAGCTCGTCGTAAAAGGTTACGTTGATGCTAGTTTCAACACCGACAAGGATGATTCTAAATCTCAGACAGGATACATTTATATTTTGAATGGAGGAGCTGTGAGCTGGAGAAGCTGCAAGCAAAGCGTGATCGCGGGATCTACAGTAGAAGCGGAATACATGGCTGCTGCAGAAGCGTCAAGTGAAGGAGTTTGGATCAGGAACTTCATCACTGAGCTTGGCGTGGTTCCAAGTGCATTGGACCCACTGGAGATATTGTGTGACAACACTGGCGCCATAGCACTCGCTAAGGAACCAAGATATCATCCAAAGACCAAGCATATCAACCGCAAGTTTCATATAATCCGATATTATATAGCAGATGGAGATCTGAAGATCAGCAAAGTACATACAGATCTTAATGTCGCAGATCCATTGACTAAACCTCTTCCACGTGTAAAACATGATCATCACCTCAGTGCCATGGGTGTGAGATTGTTGCCAGATGTAAAATAGATTATTGACTCTAGTGCAAGTGGGAGACTGTTGGAATTATGCCCTAGAGGCAATAATAAAGATGTTATTATTATAATTCTTGTTCACGATAATGTTTATATTCCATGCTAGAATTGTATTAAGCGAAAACTTTAATACTTGTGTGGTTTGTGAACAACACCATGTCCCTAGTACGCCTCTATGGACTAGCTCATTGATCAATGATGGTTAAGGTTTCCTAACCATAGACATGAGTTGTCAATTGATAATGAGATCATATCATTGGGAGAATGATATGATGGACAAACCCAAACTAAGCGAAGCAATTAGATCATGTCATCGTGTTCGTCTTTGCGAAGCTTTTCTTATGTCAAATATTGTATTCCTTAGACCATGAGATAATACAACTCCCTGGTATCAGAAGAAAGCTTTGAGGTCATCAAACGTCATCCTATGAGAGGGTGATCATAAAGGTGTCTCTCAGGTGATCGGAAAGTATCTGTTGGGTTGTATGTATCGAGATGGGATTTGTCCCTCCCAAGTCGGAGAGATATACTTCGGGCCCACTCGGTAATAGATATCAACACCGCTTGCAAGAATGTGGGTTAAGGAGTTAATCACAAAGTGATATCGGATTACGGAACGAGTAAAGTACTTGCTGTGAACGAGATTGAACTAGGTATGACGGTACCGACGATCAAATCTCGAGCAAGTAAACTATCGCGAGACGAAGGGAATATATATATGGGATTGATTGAATCCTGGCATCGTGGTTCATCCGATATGATCATCGATGAATGTGTGGGAGTCAATATGGGTGCCCAGACCCCGCTGTTGATTATTGATAGAAGATCATGTCTGCATATTCTCGAACCCGCATGGTCACACACTTAACGTGTCTCGACGCTAGGATAGATTGGATATTTGGTTTATGAGTTTTTGTTCGGAGTCTCGGATGGGATCCGGGACATCACGAGAGGTTCCGGAGTGGTCCGGAGAATAAGATTCATATAAGGCAGTGCAGTTTTTGGAGTTCGGAATTGTTCTGGGTTAATCGGTATTGTACCGGAAGATTCTAGAACCTTCCGGAAGGGGACCAACGTGGCCCCACCTTCCGGGAGAGGGCATGGCCTATGAGGGAGTGCCCTGGCCGCATTGGGCCAGGGTCACAAGGCCCCATAGGGCCCAGCCGGCCAAAGGGGTTTTTAAACTCGAGATAGACCTTCTAGAAGGGGGGTTTCCTTGCCCCCCACTCCTTCTCCTTGGGGCCACCGGTTTGAGCTTGGGGGAGGGGCTAGGGCTGCGCCCACCCCTCTATATAAAGAGGGCTGGGGGCGGACCAACCCCCCACACCTTCCCCTCCAACCCTAGCCACCCTGCTGCTTTCCTCTCTCCCTCCCGACTGTTTGTAGGCGAAGCCCTGCTGCAGAAATTCTCCACCATATACACCACGCCGTCGTGTTGTAGATCCAATCCGTATCTCCACCATACTTGCTGGTCCAAGGAAGGAGGAGACGTCGAGGTGCTGCACGTGTGCATCTCACGGAGGCACCGCCACTTGTGGTGCTAGATCGGATCGGATCGCGAGGAGGAGAAGCGAGTACGACTACATCACCCACGTTCCGACGAACGTTCCGCTGTGCGAATCTTCTAGGGTATGAAGATCTAATCCAATCTCTCTCGTTGTTTGCATCTCCTAGATTAGATCTTGGCTTTCCCTCTGTTCGCATCCGTAGAAAATTTTGATTTACTATGCCGCGAAACCCTTCACAACAAGGCCATAACACGCAACTCAGCCTCAACACTCGAACGGGAAACCGCTGTCTGTTTCTTTGTCTTCCAAGCAATGAGCGAACCACCAAGAAACACACAGTAAGCAGAAAGTGAACGGTGATCCATAGGATTACTCGCCCACGTAGCATCTGAATAGCACTGGAGCTGGAGGGAGATGGAACGAGGAAAGAAAAGGCGACGAGTGATCGTGCCACGAAGATCACCGGGCAGCGAGGAATCGCCACATAGCCCGATGCAGAAGACATCTCTTTTTTTGGATCTAGATCTGGCTGCTGAAAGTCAACGCTCGCGAGCCAGCAAACTCCGGCCAATTCCGCCTAGAACAGGGCACCGCCGGTGATCTGAGCACTAGGACAAGCTAGATCGGGGCAGCGTGAACCTATTCCGGGGGAAATCGAGGCCGGGACGGAAGGCGGCTGAGAAGGGCCCGCCGACGATCAGCAGCTCGGGACAGAAGCTGGTGGCGGGGCAGCGGGACAGAAGCGAGCGGGCGGGCGCCGAATCGATCGAGGCCGGGCGGGCGGGCGAGGAGTTGGAGGCGGCGTGGTTCGTCTGTACGCGCCGCCGGCGGAGATCAGGGAGGGCAGAGAGAGACGGGAGGTGACGGGGCCGAATCGAAGCGAGGCCGGGCGGGCGGGCGCCGAATCGATTGAAGACGAGCCGAAGACGGGAGGAGATCGATTGGCGACGCTCAGGCAGGCAGATCCCAGGCGAGCGGCGGCGGCCGATTCAGGCAGAAACAATGCGAAAAAAATAAAACGCACGAAGTTGCTACGTGCGGGAGGAAAAGGGGCTAAAACTAAGCTCTGATACCATGTTAGAAATAGACAACTTGTATTCCTCAGGGGCCAAAGGCCACAATATATAGTACATGTACAGGTGGAAATATGCAGGAAAACCCCCTAACAAGTGGGGAAATACAATATACAAATATACATCTAACAGTCGCCACCAGCGTTCCTGTCATTCAACTGTGCCGCCGAACTCCTCCCTAAGTCGATCGATCTAGTTTTACTGGTGGGTTGGGGAGCCGACAGAAGGGGCTCACGGGAGCCGGCCTCGTAGGAGAGAGCAGAGAGGGAGAGGGACGCGAGGAAGGAGGGAGAGAGAGAGGAGGGCGAGGAGAACCTTACTGGCGCCAGCGCCGCTGCCGCTGGTCCTCTAGGTCGAGGTCGAGCTCCCATGATATCGTGATCCAGCTCCCTTGGCCTCGCTCTGTTTCGCGAACAGGTACGTGCGGCGTGTTTCCACGCGTTTCCGAGGAAGCCAGGTCGGAACCACGAGCGGGGCTCGTTGCACACGCGGCAGCTAGGCACGGAATTGGTCTCAGTTTCCACGCAATAATTCAGAGCACAGTCCAAACGGCTGAAACTAGTCCGAATTCCAGAATCCACGATTCCTAGGGCAATTCAGTGCATCCAAACACAAGGTTAGAGAAATCGTTCTCTCGGGTAGACAATTTACTTGGGCCAGTCGTCATGATGTACCCACGTATGAAAAGCTGGATAGAGCGTTGACTACTACTGATTGGGAACAAAAATTCCCTCTTGTCACGGTTAGGGCTCTAACTAGATCGGGGTCGGACCATACTCCTTTGCTCATTGATTCGGGAGATCAGGCTCATATGGGTAATAAAGTGAACTTCTCGTTTGAACTATCATGATTAATACTAGATGGTTTTTACGATATTATCAAGAGAGAATGGAACGTTGTTACTAAAGGTGGGAGTAACATTGAGCGTTGGCAAAATAAAATTAGACACCTCAGGAATTTTTTGAGAGGATGGGCCCGGCACGTAGTGGAGTTTATAGAAAAAAAGAGAGGCTCAGAAATATTATTGATGAACTTGATATAAAAGTTGAAACTATTCCGTTAAGTGATTCTGAAAGGCAAGCCTTAAGGAACGCTATAGATGAACTTTCTAAACTAAGGCGTGATGAGGAGTCTAAATGGGCTCAGTGCGCTAAGGTGAAACATGTACAAGAAGGGGTAATAATACCAAATATTTCCATCTTATAACGAACGGTAAGCACTGTAAGAACAAAATTTTCCAACTAGAACAAGACGAATTGTGGGGGATGAGAATTTAAAAGTATACATAACGAAGTATTATAAGAAATTGTTTGGAGAACCGTCTCAAAACAATTTGTCTTTGGACGAGACTCGAACACATGATGTACCTCAACTATCATCGGAGGAGAATAGTATTCTAACAGCAGATTTTACTGAGCAAGAGGTGCATGATGCTACTATTCAAATAGAACTTAATAAGCCTCCAGGACCCGGACGGGTTTCCTGCAGAGTTTTATCAAACTTTTTGGGAAGTGATTAAAAATGATCTTATGGCCTTCTTTGTGCAACTAAGAGGGGGAGATCTCCCTTTGTACAAACTGAACTTTGGGGTAATAACGCTTCTCCCCCAAAAAGAAAATACAATACAAATCCAACAATATAGACCAATTTATCTGCTTAATGTGAGTTTTAAAATATTCACTAAAGTTGGTACAAACAGGGTTACTATTATTGCTCACAAAATAATAAAACCTACTCAAACAGCCTTTATGTCCGGACGCAATATTTTAGAAGGTGTTGTCGTACTTCATGAGACCATCCATGAACTTCATCGAAAAAATTTGGATGGAGTACTTTTCAAAATTGATTTTAAGAAGACATATGATAAGGTGAAATGGTCCTGAACAAGACTGGTGTGTGAGTTGATTTCACGTTTTGTGCAAGGTGGAAGTGTTGGAATAAGGGTCAACGATGATATTGACCATTACTTCCAAACTAGAAAGGGTTTGAGACAAGGCGATCCTATGTCTCCTGTCCTTTTTAACATTGTGGCTGACATGTTGGCCATTCTTATTGCTAGGGCAAAAGGAGATGGTCAGATTGGTGGACTCATACCTCATCAAGTTGAGGGATGAGTATCCATTTTATAATACGCAGACGACACAATCTTATTCATGGAACATGACTTTGACAAAGCGGTTAACATGAAACTGATTTTATGCATATTTGAACAATTGTCTGGCCTAAAAATTAATTTTCATAAGAGTAAAATCTTCTGCTTTGGAAAGGCGAAAGAGGAGGAGAACCATTATAAACAGATCTTCGGCTGTGAGAGTGGTTCTCTTCCTTTTCAGATACCTCGGTATCCCCATCCATTATAGAAGATTGTTGAATAGTTAATGGAAACCAGTAGAAGATCGCTTTGAAGGGAAGCTTGGATGTTGTCAAGGAAAGTTTCTCTCATACGGGGATAGACTTATTCTTATTAATTCCATGCTCACTAGTCTACCGATGTTTATGTTATCTTTTCTAGAGATACCAAAAGGGGTTAGGAAAAGATTATATTATTACCGCTCTCGCTTTTTTTGGCAGAGCGACGAACTGAAAAAAAAATGGTTAACTAGATGGAATATTATTTGTCGTCCTAAAGATCAAGGTTGTTTGGGGGTGGAAGCATTGGAGCTTAAAAACAAATGTTTGTTGAGCAAATGATTGTTTAAGATGATGAATGAAGAGGGTATGTGGCAATAATTACTACATAATAAGTATTTTAGGAATAAAACATTTTCCCAAGTTACTGTTAAACCCATTGATTTTCCTTTTTTGGAAAGGGCTTATGGGAATTAAGGATGACTTCTTTGAGAGAGGCTCTTTCGTCATTGGAGATGGCGTAAAGACCCAATTTTGGAAGGATACTTGGTTAGAGAATAAAACTATAGCTAATCAATATCGGTCCCTTTACAACATTGTACGTCGTAAAAATGTTATGGTTGCACAAGTGTTAGCAAACGCACCTCTCAATATCGAATTCAGAAGAACTCTAATTTGGAATAGATGGAATAGGTGGCTACAATTAGTACAATATTTGATGGGAGTGCGCCTTACATCTGAATCTGATTCGTTTGTATGGAAGTTAACAACTTCGGGACTATTTACAGTCAAATCAATGTATATGGATTTCTTGAATGGTCACACAAAGTTCCTTTGGCGTTATATTTGGAAAATGAAAGTGCCACTAAAAATTAAGATTTTTATGTGGTTTCTTTATCGAAAAGTGTTGTTAACAAAAGACAATTTCGCTAAGCGTAATTGGAATGGTTGTAACAAATGTTGTTTCTGTGATTCACCAGAATCTATACACCATTTGTTTTTTTGCTTGTCCCTTTATTCATCTTGTTTGGAGAATTGTTGAGTTCACTTTTAATCTTGCACCTCCGATCAATGTAACAAATATGTTTGGAAATTGGCTAAACGGAGTTGCAAAATGTGACAAAGATAGAATCCGTGTTGGAGTATCTACTATGTTATGGTCTATTTGGAATTGTAGGAATGATTTGGTATTTAACAAATTTGGAACGATCAACTTTATGCAGGTTATCCGCAGAGCTACATACTGGATCCATATGTGTTCCTATCTACTCTCAGAGGACCAGCGGGGCCCTATGGATTTTGGGTGCAGCCGTCTGGAGACAGTCGCACGGGATATCTACAACCAAGTTGGGTGACGGCATTCTAATAGCCTAGATGTTTCTTAAGCGACCTTTGATTTTTCTATTTTAAGTGGCTTATTTTTGTATCTACTTTGAGTGATCCTTGAATTTTGTAATAATTAACGCTTTGCTCTCTTTTATGAGAGACTTCTAAAACTTGCAATAAAAAGGCTGTGTGCATCAATTGATGCAGAGGCCGGGGACTACCCCATTTTGAAAAAAACAATATGGCTTCCCGCCGGGCATCATCTCGGAGGGCGTGCAGAGCTATGAACTCTGGAAGGAATGCTCCTTCAAGCTACACCTCTCCAATGAGTGCGGCCTGAACATCGGCGGCTTCAAGCTTCGCTATAGCTGCCGGATAGCCGGGAACATCCAGAATGGCTGGATCACTGGCCTCGAGGGCATCAAGGTGAAGATTGCGACCGCCTAGGTCAGCATTCGTAAGGTCAGCCGCGACAGCGACGAGCTCAGGGTGCGCGCAGGGAGGATAACCAGATCATTCTGGTAGGCTACGTCTTTGCTAGACCTCGTTGCTAGCAAGGGTCGACCACGGGAACAATAGCAATGAAGCCATCGTCTCTTCGATCACGCCGCTTGAAGATTAGTTCCTCGTTGTTGGTGCATGCTAGTACTCCCTCCGATTTTATAGTATAAGATGTTTTATCTTTTGTGAACCGAATGTATCTACTCCCTCTGATTTTACAGTATAAGGTTGTCTTCCCACTAGAAACCCTCTTATTGGGGCGCTCGCCCTTAACATTACCAGAGTCATCTCGGCTAATCTTATACCGCAATGCAGAACATACCTGTGATACGCCCAATTTGCATCACCTTTCTATATCATAATTTACCTCTATTCATTGATATTTGTCTTATTATGAGGTATTACTTATGGCTTTTCATCTGTTTATGCATGTTGGATGATTCCTGGAGGATGGACTGCCGGAGTCTAGATTCTGATAGAAAAGAAGGCATTTCGGTGCAATTTTGCGAAGATCAGAAAATACCATAAAAATATGGAAACATATTATTTTACCAGAAGACGAAGGAAGCCAGAAGAAGGGACGAAGTGGGGCCTCAGGGGGACCACACCCCTAGGCGCGGGGCCACCTGACCCCGCGCCTAGGGCAGGTGTGGCCCACCTTCCCGGCCTCCAACTCCGCCCCTTCACCTATATCTTCCCTACGGAACCCTAATACCAGGAGAGCGACCACAGATAGATTTCTGCCGCCTCTGAGGGGCAGAAAATACCGAGAGAGAAAGATCTCTCTAGCAAACAGATTTCTGCCGGGGAATTCCTTCCCGGAGGGGGAGACCGTCGCCATCAACACCGTTATCAAGCTAGGATTCATAGGGATCATCATCATCATCCACACCATCATCTCCACCAGCACCATCATTACCACTCCGTCCCGTTGTAACATGTGTTGGATATTGCTTTAGTTCTTAGGGGAAACTTTCCCGGTGTTGATTACTATTGTAGTTGATGCTTATGAGTGGAACCATTGGATTATTGTTTATGTCCAGATTGTTATCCATTATCATATCATCTTTGATCTTGATCCATATGATGTCTTGTGAGTAGTTCGTTTAGTTCTTGAGGACATGGGAGAAGTCATGTTGTTAGTAGTGAATTTGCGATGAGTTATTATTCAATGGTTTAGTATTTAAGTTGTGGTACTATTCTTCAAGTGGTGTCATGTGAACATCGACTACATGACACTTCACCATTTATGGGCCTAGGGGAATGCATTGTGTATTTGGCTACTAATCGTGGGGTTGCCGGAGTGACAGAAACCTGAACCCCCGTTAGGACACCTTTGCACAAGGGAGTGTAGGATCTCAGAGTTTAAGGCTGTGGTTAGATTTATATCTTAATTACTTTCCTGTAGTTACGGATGTTTGCAGGGGGTTTAATCACAAATATGTATTAGTCCTAGGAAGGGCGGTAGGTTAGCATAGGTTCACCCACACAACACTTACAAACACCAAAGAAGAGTACTCAGCTATTTGAAGCGAAAGCACTTGACATAATTCCCATGTGTGCTCGAGAATGTTTGGTCCTTATAAGTATTTCCACCGTCTTGTCCTTTGCTAAGAAAGGATTGGGCCACTTGCTTCGTTTGTTCATTACTTTTGTTACTTGCTCTTTGTTTTGTTGCTTTGTCAGAAAACCACTAAAAATCCGTTTGCTAAGTATTCACAGGTGTAAGATCCCTCCTTTGTAAAGGAAAATGATCCCTGTGATTGCAATTCTAGTCCCTGGATCAATGCTAGCATCCACAGTTTAAGATGAAGTACACAGAAACAAAGGTCATTATTACAGTCATTCCAGAGACAAACATAGTCTTTTACAACTCCATGGCCACAGGCCTAGTACAAGAGTTTAAATAAGTAATAAGGTAAATAAGTCTTCATCTTCATGTGCCACAGGCAAGCATGTTGAGTGTAGACTCATGACTCCTAATCATCATCGGAATGTCCTGCAACATCACAAGTTACAGCCACAGTGGGTCAATACATTGGAATAGTATTGGCAAGTGATACCTTAGTAGAATATAGGTGGACTAAATACTATATGCATTTTGGCTAAGTGTAGCTTAGGCTTGCTTTGCTCAAAATAGGTTTTGCCTATCAGTTGAAAACACTAAGTTTTTCTTTGTCAAAACTTTTCCCAAGGAACCACCAATAGACATTGGGGTCCTTCACCCTTGTTCAACCATATGTTTTACTTAGAAATTGGGATGAGGAGATTCTTGATAGCTTCCATGTCTTGATGCTCAAGTTGTCCAATACCAGGGACATGGCTAAGTACTTAGATTCTTCCATCTGCAGAGGTTGTGCACTTTCCCCACAAGACTTGATTTTCACCAAGACAGGACCTTTCAGAAGCCTTCCCTTAGACCAAATGGACGCGCTCCAACCTATAATCCCACTACCACCAACTGTCCAAATGTCTAAGTTATTGCAACCTATATGATCCAGGAAGAGCCCATATTGCCAAGTGCCTACACTAGAAGCTTCTTAACATTTGGCCTCTCAAATCCCTTTGTTCCTGGGTGGCTTTCCACAAGTGAGATACACAAGGTAAACCATAGAAATGGGCCTTGTGTAACCACTCAACATAAACCATTCCTTCCATTCCACCCAGGTGTTTCATTCACTTAGTTGTTTTATTAAGCAAAACACAAGTCCAAAGACTTAGAAATATTTTATCATAGCATGAATATTTCACCACCCTTGGTTGCTACTAGCTAGGCTAAGCATGGCATAGATAAACATCTTAACTTAGAAATTTCTAGCAATTCTACATCTACTAGGATTTCCCAAGCATAGCATATAAAGACCAAAAATTATCCATGCAAGTCTAGCAAAATATTTCTAATGCATATTTGAAAAACATAGGAATAAAATCATGAAGCACCGGTTGCCTTGGTAGATTGGAGAGTAGCTACAATCCTCACAATCACAATCACTATTTGCACCAAAATCTACACATAAAATGATAGCACCACATCACATACAAAATATATACAAGCAAAAATATATGAATGCATGCAATATGATATGTGATGATTTTCTATATCAAACATGACAAGTGCACAGTACTGATTTATATACAAGTTCAAAACTTGCCAAACAAACTTTATTTGAACATTAAAACATTTCTCAAATAATTTATATACACAAAATAGACCTACACATGTTTCTGTGAATAAAATCATTTTAACAGAAGCAAAACTTTAAACACATTGCATAAATGGAAAGGGCCTTCTCTCCTGATTCCATTGATATAAAATTTGTCAAATTTGAACGTGGGAATCAAAAGTTATGATTAAAACAAGTTTTTAAACATCTAATAGATTCAAATCAAAAATTTAAAATGAGGAACATGCCACACGGCGCTATCCTACTGGCTGGTACCGCTTCGCGCCGGATCATGCTTCTGAGCCGTTGGATCTAACTTAATCGCGCGGCTCTGATTGAAACATACCGCTTTGCCTAAGATCTATCGCGACCACTAGATCTAAATCTAACGGCGCTCAGCACTTGACCAACAAGTGGTGGCGCTGGCGGCGGCGACAGGCGGCGGCGCGCTCTGACAGTGGCGGAGCCGGCGAACTAGGTCGCCCGGGGAGGTGGGAGGATGCTCACCAGAACCGCAGTGACGAGGAGAAGCTCGACGTGTCCTTGGTTGGTGAAGGGGCGCTCGGAGTCGTCGCGGATTGCTCGTCGGAGTAGTCCCTGGCGGCTGTGTCTTCTGTTCATCGACGTTGGTGACGTTCTGGGCCGCGCTAAGACAAGAGGAGGGTACCGTTAGATGCGCAGGACACTGGGGATCTTACGCGTATCAAACAGAGGGCAAGGGAAGGCTGGGACTTACGGGGAAAAGGTCGCCGGAGTTCAAGCAGAAGCGGCAAAGCTCAGTCATTGACGTTGCCGAGGCGGAATCGCCCGCCGGAGTGCGTCTGTGCAGCGGCGGAGTGAGTTCGAATACACGCAGCCTGGTGGCGGAGTGGTGGCGCTAGGTGAGGGGAAATGCTCGCGGTGCAGAGGGGGTTAAATAGCCAGGAGGGGGGCGGCGATTACGCGCTGTATCAATGGCAATAACGCAGGTAGTGACTGTGGCGAGGTAACGGCGGAGCGCCTCGGCCGCGCGTTGATTTGGGAACGTCGCTGATGTGGTCGCAGGGTCCACTTGCCAGCGAGAGAAAGAAAGAGGGAATGGGCCCCAGCGGTCAGTGACTCAGTGGGTATGGCTGCGAGTGAGAGAGAGAAGGGGAAACCCGGGTGGGCTTAGTGGGCTGGTTTCACTGTTGGGCTAGAATAGCAGCGCCGACCTTTTTCCTTTTCTTTATTCCTTTTCTATTTCTGTTTGCATTTTCAGAAATCATTTTCAAATGGTTTCAAAAGCTATTTGAATTCAAACCTTTTCAGGATTTTTGTAGAGTGCAACATTCATATTTCTGGGCATAAAAACATGTGGTCTCTCTGTACAAGCTTGGTTCTTTTGATCAAATAAAATAAACAGTGATATTGCACTTGGTTTGATCAAGTTTTGAATTTGGTTTCAAAATCCATATTTGTTTTGTAAATTTTGGTTTATACTCTAGCAATCAAGCAAAACAATCAGAGAGTAACAAGGTTTGATTCATGAGCAACAATCTCTCATTGGATAGTAGCATTTGATTTAATGCTAATCACATAACATAATGAGCTCATATGCTCCTGTTTTTGAATTGATTTTTGAAATGAAACTCTACATGATCATGGATGCATGGATGATATGCATGAGTTTTGAAACATGATGTTAGGGATGTTACAAATCTAACCCCCTTAAGGTGAATATCGCCCTCGAGATTTGGATTGGCTAGCAAATAGGTGAGGGTGGTCTTTCCGAAGATCATCTTCTCTTTCCCATGTTGCTTCCTCTTCGGAATGATGGTTCCATTGAACTTTGCAGAACTTGATAGTCTTAGTCCGGGTAACTCTTTCTGCAGTCTCAAGAATCTTGATAGGTTTCTCTTCATAAGTGAGATCACTTTCCAATTGGACTTCTTCCAAAGGTATAGTATCCTTCAAAGAAGTTTCCTCCATTTCTGGATGACATTTCTTAAGCTGACTCACATGAAACACATTATGAACTGCTGACAAAGACTCTGGCAATTCAATCTCATAGGCTACTTCTCCTTTGCGACTCAGAATCTTGAATGATCCAACATATCTTGGGGCCAATTTACCTTTGACACCAAACCTCTTCACTCTACTAAGTGGTGACACTCTAAGATAGGCTCTATCACCAACTTCATAGGTGACTTCTCTACGCTTAGGATCTGCGTAGCTTTTCTGTCGGGACTGTGCTATTTTCAATCTGTCCTTAACCAGCTTGACTTTCTCTTCAGCCTCTTTGATTAGTTCTGGTCCGAACAAACTTCTTTCTCCCACACCATTCCATAGTAATGGGGTGGTACACTTTCTCCCATAGAGAAACTCAAATGGTGCCATCTCAATACTGGCTTGATAGCTGTTATTAGAAGAGAATTCTGCGTAAGGCAGACTTTCATCCCAACTGGCTCCATAGTCTAGGGCACATGCTCTCAACATATCTTCAAGAATCTGATTAGTCCTTTTTGTTTGTCCATCAGTTTGAGGATGAAATGCGGTGCTGAATTCCAACCTCGTTCCCAATGACTCATGTAATTGTCTCCAAAAATGAGAAGTGAATTGAGTTCCCCTATCAGACACGATACTCTTGGGTACTCCATGTAGACATACAATTCTGCTCATATAGATCTTGGCTAACTTAGCACTTGTGTAAGTTGTCTTCACGGGTATAAAATGAGCGACTTTAGTTAGGCGATCCAGTACTACCCAAATAGAATCATATCCTGACCTGGTCCTCGGCAATCCGTTGATGAAATCCATGCCAATCTTGTCCCACTTCCAATCAGGAATAGGTAGTGGTTGAAGCAATCCTGCTGGTTTCTGATGTTCCGCTTTCACTCTACTACATACATCACACAAAGCAATATGTTCGGCGATGTCCTTCTTGAGATTATTCCACCAAAATCTTTCCTTCATATCCATGTACATTTTGGTGTTACCCGGATGGATGGAATACGGTGAGTTGTGTGCTTCTTGTAAAATCAGTTTCCGAAGCTCCGGATCTTGTGGAACACAGATACGTTTTCCATGCCATAAAGTACACTGTTCGTCTTCATGGATTCCTTTGGCTTTTCCTTTGCCAATCTTTTCCTTAATCTCTTCAATTTCCTTATCAGTCTTCTGGGCTTCTTTAATCTTGTCCAACAAAGTAGGTTGAACATCCAAGGTCATGAGATGTCCTTCAAGCACAATCTCCAATCTGAGGTCTCTAAATTGGGCACACAGATCATCTGGCAATTCTCCCTTGGTAAGGCCATTCACAAAAACCTTACGGCTTAGAGCATCCGCTACAACATTTGCTTTACCGGTGTGGTATTGCAAACTCAAGTCATAGTCCTTGATGAGTTCTAGCCATCTTCTTTGTCTCATGTTAATTTCTTTCTGGGTGAAGATATACTTCAAACTTTTGTGATCTGTGAACACTTCACATCGCTTTCCCAAAAGATAATGTCTCCATGTTTTGAGTGCATGGACAACAGAGGCCAACTCTAAATCATGGGTAGGGTAGTTCACCTCATGAGTTTTGAGTTGTCTCGAGGCATATGCCACAACTTTTCCTTCTTGCATAAGTACTGCACCCAATCCATGATGGGTTGCATCACAATACACTTGGAAATCCTTCTCCAAATCTGGTAAACACAAGACTGGTGCTGTCACAAGTCTCTTCTTCAATTCTTGAAAGCTGAGTTCACAACCTTCAGACCAAGCAAATTTCTTGTCTTTCTTTAACAATTCTGTCATAGGCTTAGCTACCTTGGAGAAATTCTCAATGAACCTTCTGTAGTAACCTGCTAACCCAAGGAAACTACGAACCTCTTTCACTGACTTGGGAGATTCCCATTCAGTTACAGCTGAAACTTTAGCAGGATCAACTGCTACTCCATCTCCTGAAACCACGTGTCCAAGAAAACCAACTTCATTTAGCCAAAATTCACACTTGCTGAATTTGGCATACAACTTATGCTCTCTAAGCTTCTCAAGTATCAAACGCAAATGTCCTTCATGCTCCTCTTTGCTCTTGGAGTAGATCAGAATGTCATCGATGAAAACGACAACAAACTTATCAAGGAACTCCATGAACACCTTGTTCATCATATTCATGAAGTATGCTGGGGCATTGGTTAAACCAAATGGCATCACGGTATACTCATACAATCCATACCTTGTGGTAAAAGCTGTCTTAGGTATGTCTTGTTCCCTTATCTTGAGCTGGAAATAACCTGACTGGAGGTCAATCTTTGAGAACACACAAGCTCCTTCTAACTGATAAAACAAGTCATTTATTCTAGGCAAAGGGTACTTGTTCTTGATAGTCACCTCATTGAGTGAACGGTAATCTATGCATAACCTTTGACTTCTATCTTTCTTTTCCACAAACAAAACTGGTGCTCCCCAAGATGAGGAACTTGGTTGGATAAAAACTTTCTGCAACTGTTCTCCAAGCTGCTTCTTGAGTTCTTTCAACTCATCAACTGCCATATTGTACGGTCTTTTTGCTATTGGTCCAGATCCTGGTAGAAAATCAATAAGAAACTCCACATCTCTATCTGGTGGCATTCTCGACAATTCTTCCGGAAACACATCCGGATATTCACTCACAATTGGCACACTGTCTATGCTAACCCCCTTAAGAGAATTTAGCTTACTCCCTTTTGATTCAAAGTTAGACTTGAATCTAATCCGTTTCTTCTCCGGGGTTGTGAGTGCAACAGTATGATTGGCACAATCTAGTACTCCTTCATACTTAGCCATCCAATCCATTCCCAATATTACATCCAGTCCTTGGGAATCTAGGATTATCAGACTCACTGGAAACTTATGCTTTCCAAACTCTATCACTAGATCCCGACATCCAAGACTTACTATCATATCTCCACCTGGAGAACTAACTTTTATTGGACACCCAATGTTTTCAGTTGGAAACCCATTTCTGTCAACAAATGCTTTTGATATGAATGAATGTGATGCACCAGTATCAAAAAGAACAAGTGCTGGAATAGAATTGAGTTTGAACTTACCAGCCACAGCATCAGACTCCTCATAAATTTTCTCCACATTGATGTGGTTCACTTGTCCCTTCTGAAAAGGGTTAGGCTTGTTGGGTCCTTCAACTTTATTTTCTGGGCATTCATTTGCATAATGCCCCATCTTATTGCACTTGAAACACTCAACTTGACTAATATCCTTCTTGACGGGCTGGCTTCCACTTCCACTTCCACTGTGGTGGCTCTTATATCCACCCTTGTGATTTTTGTACTTGTCATTGTCATGACTACGGTGACTCTTGTTGTCATGATGACGGTTGTGGTTGTGGTGCTTGTTGAATTTCCCATGCTTGTGGGATCCTGAACTCCCACTATCATCATAATGGGAACGTTTGTGAGACGATCCCGAGCTGTGCTTGTCAGAGTGCTTTCTCTTTCTACTTTCAACTTGCTTCATTTTGTTCTCCAAAATAGCAGACTTGTCACAAAGAGACTGGTACGTGGGAACATAGGCCACAACTAACTGCAGGTTCAGTTCGTCATTCAACCCTTCAAGGAACTTTTCCTTCCTCTTAGCATCAGTGTCAACTTCATCCGGTGCATAACTCGCCAGATTGTTGAACTCTTCAATATATTCAGCCACGCTGCGGTGGCGTTGCTTCAGGTTATGGAACTCTTTCTTCTTCAGACTCATCACTCCGGATGAGATGTGAGCAGTACGGAAACCATCTTCGAAGATAGCCCATGTCACATCCGCAATGGGAGTGGTGATCTGGAAGTTATCCCACCAAGTGGCTGCTGGTCCTTCCAACAAGTGAGCTGCAAATCTGACTTTTTCTTCATCAGTACAGCCAACTGTTACCAAGTCCTTATTCACAGAGCGTAGCCAATCATTGGCCACCATAGGATCAGTAGTTCCTGAGAACTTTGCTGGCCTCAATCTTAAGAACCTGGTAAGCATGTCAAAACCCGGTGGGTTGTTCTGATTGTTGTTGTTGTTGTTGTTGTTATTGTTGTTGTTATTCTGATTCTGGATGAACGTAGTCATCATTTGCATCAACTGAGTCTGAGCTGTCATCATTTGCTGCATCTCAGGGGTGATGTTGTTGTTGTTGTTGGGGTTGGGATTGGCACGTCGGGGAGGCATCTGTGGTTTCAATAAGGATAAGAATGAGATACCCATAGATTCTAACATGCACAATACATTTCATAACAATCACCAAACATGCATCATAGTAATAAAAGTTCAACAACACAAGCAACAAGTTTTTGGAAAAGTAAACACACCAATAGCAAGCCATCCACATGTTGGATGATCATTGCGACTCAATAAAAGCATGATAAATAAATGATAAATGAGTAGTCATCACTACTCCTCGGCATCAACCTCCTCCTCAACAAATGTAAGACCTGCATTCTCCATAGCGGTCTTGTATTCCTCGACATTGGTGGTCAAGGTCTCTACTTTGGCTTTGAGAGCCCTCTTCTGAGAACGAAGCCTCTCAATCACAGTCTGCTGATGCTCGAGCTCGAAGTCCTTGGCCTCCAGTTCTGCAGTCATGTCTCGAATCCTCTTGTTCCTATCTTGGACTCGCTTCTCTTGACTCTTGAACTTTCTGTCCTGACTCTCGAACTTGGCCTCCATCTCCTTGACTATCTCATCTTGCTCCGCGAAGAGCTTGTCCTTCTCACGAAGCTGCACCTGGAGTTCGTCATTGCTGAGCATGACGTTGGTCCTATCAGTGTCCACGTGCCTAAGGAGAACCTCTAAGTCCTGGAGGTATAGACGAATCGGCTCTGCTGTCTCCCTCGAAGTATCCTCGAAGTCAATGGCCTCACCATCCTCATCACGTCTACCGAAGGCGTGGAAGTGAGTACCTCTAACCTGTCGAGAGTGTCTCCCTAACAGACGTCCAATCAAGTCCTGCATGACTACCTCTATGCCTCTCTCCTTGTCATCATGCATGAGCTTGAAGATGATTGCCTCTGTGGTAGGCTCAGTCTGGCGTCCGGGCTGATTGACCTTGAAGCCCCAAAGGTCTTTCCTCTCAAACTTGGTGAGGGGAAGTACCATGATGGTAGGAAGAGGGAGATTGGGCAAACTAGTGAGCTCAATAATACGAGGGCCAAAACGAGTTCCCTGGAACTCTTCAACAGTGCTGATGGTAACATTAGGCATCTATTTAATAAGATAGGAAAAGTTAGAATCAACACAATTTAAGACAAATCACAAGATAAGGCATCACATGCATAACTTTGGAAATCAAAGCACACAAGTCATGGCATACATGGATCCATTACAAACAACCAAGGTTCAACTTATTTTAAACAACATTTGGAAAATAAAATGATAAGTGTGGTGGTCCAACTAACGAAGTACGTTACAATCCCATCTCACTTGCCAAGTTGGTTAACAGGATATTTCTAGAAGCAATCTGTCTATCTAGAGCACATGACTCCATTACTAAGTTTATAATGTCTTCCCTTAAGGTTTGGTTGGTAGCCTCCAACTCTTGGGTATGTTTCTTTTCTTCCTTTAGGTTATTTTGATTGTTGAGCATTCTGCACTTGACTCTATCACCAAGTTCTTTGATGGACCTCCAAGCTGCATCCCTTGCTGAATCAAAGAATGTGGTGTGCATCATTGTGTTGGTGACCATGCAGAATCCTGAGTCCTTGTGGTTGTCTTCCTTGTTTTTATACAAGTGAAGTTGCACCCACCAGTACTCAACTACTTCATCCATCACAGGAAAACCTTTGTACACAGCTGCACCATGTATTCCCATTGCAACCATGAGGTCCTTGAGAGCCTTGGGGAATTCTGTCTCACACTCCAAAGTCATTATCATGAGTGGTCCCTTCCTTACGGCTTAGTTGATGGAGTTCATCTACAAATAGAGATGAGAAAGAAGTTTAGAAAAGTTTACGAGAAGAAAAGACAAGTGTAGAAGTTGTTGAAATTTTTTACTTAGTGGTTTCCAATCCTAGGGTCATAATCCTACAGGCAACACAGTGCTCTGATACCATCTGTAAGATCCCTCCTTTATAAAGGAAAAGGATCCCTGTGATTGCAATGCTAGTCCCTGGATCAATGCTAGCATCCACAGTTTAAGATGAAGTACACAGAAACAAAGGTCATTATTACAGTCATTCCAGAGACAAACATAGTCTTTTACAACTCCATGGCCACAGGCCTAGTACAAGAGTTTAAATAAGTAATAAGATAAATAAGTCTTCATCTTCATGTGCCACAGGAAAGCATGTTGAGTGTAGACTCATGACTCCTAATCATCATCAGAATGTCCTGCAACATCACAAGTTACAACCACAGTGGGTCAATACATTGGAATAGTATTGGCAAGTGATACCTTAGTAGAATATAGGTGGACTAAATACTATATGCATTTTGGCTAAGTGTAGCTTAGGCTTGCTTTGCTCAAAATAGGTTTTTCCTATCAGTTGAAAACACTAAGTTTTTCTTTGTCAAAACTTTTCCAAAGGAACCACCAATAGACATTGGGGGTCCTTCACCCTTGTTCAACCACAAGTTTTACTTAGAAATTGGGATGAGGAGATTCTTGATAGCTTCCATGTCTTGATGCTCAAGTTGTCCAATACCAGGGACATGGCTAAGTACTTAGATTCTTCCATCTGCAGAGGTTGTGCACTTTCCCCACAAGACTTGATTTTCACCAAGACAGGACCTTTCAGAAGCCTTCCCTTAGACCAAATGGACGCGCTCCAACCTATCATCCCACTACCACCAACTGTCCAAATGGCTAACTTATTGCAACCTATATGTTCCAGGCAGAGCCCATATTGCCAAGTGGCTGCACTAGAAGCTTCTTAACATTTGGCCTCTCAAATCCCTTTGTTCCTGGGTGGCTTTCCACAAGTGAGATACACAAGGTAAACCATAGAAATGGGCCTTGTGTAACCACTCAAAATAAACCATTCCTTCCATTCCACCCAGGTGTTTCATTCACTTAGTTGTTTTATTAAGCAAAACATAAGTCCAAAGACTTAGAAATATTTTATCATAGCATGAATATTTCACCACCCTTGGTTGCTACTAGCTAGGCTAAGCATGGCATAGATAAACATCTTAACTTAGAAATTTCTAGCAATTCTACATCTACTAGGATTTCCCAAGCATAGCATATAAAGACCAAAAATTATCCATGCAAGTCTAGCAAAATATTTCTAATGCATATTTGAAAAACATAGGAATAAAATCATGAAGCACCAGTTGCCTTGGTAGTTTGGAGAGTAGCTACAATCCTCACAATCACAATCACTATTTGCACCAAAATCTACACATAAAATGATAGCACCACATCACATACAAAATAGATACAAGCAAGAATATATGAATGCATGCAATATGATATGTGATGATTTTCTATATCAAACATGACAAGTGCACAGTACTGATTTATAAACAAATTCAAAACTTGCCAAACAAACTTTATTTGAACATTAAAACATTTCTCAAATAATTTATATACACAAAATAGACCTACACATGTTTCTGTGAATAAAATCATTTTAACAGAAGCAAAACTTTAAACACATTGCATAAATAAAATCCTGATTCCATTGATATAAAATCTGTCAAATTTGAACGTGGGAATCAAAAGTTATGATTAAAACAAGTTTAAACATCTAATAGATTCAAATCAAAAATTTAAAACGAGGAACATGCCACGCGGCGCTATCCTACTGGCTGGTACCGCTTCGCGCCGGATCACGCTTCTGAGCCGTTGGATCTAACTTAATCGCGCGGCTCTGATTGAAACATACCGCTTCGCCTAAGATCTATCGTGACCACTAGATCTAAATCTAACGGCGCTCAGCACTTGACCAACAAGTGGCGGCGCTGGCGGCGGCGAAAGGCGGCGGTGCCTCTGACAGTGGCGGAGCCAGCGAACTAGGTCGCCCAAGGAGGTGGGAGGATGCTCACCAGAACCGCAGTGACGAGGAGAAGCTCGACGTGTCCTTGGTTGGCGAAGGGGCGCTCAGAGTCGCCGCGGATTGCTCATCGGAGTAGTCCCTGGCGGCTGTGGCTTCTGTTCGTCGACGTTGGCGACATTCTGGGTCGCGCTAAGACAAGAGGAGGGTACCGTTAGATGCGCAGGACGCTGGGGATCTTACACTTATCAAACAGAGGGCGAGGGAAGGCTGGGACTTACGGGGAAAAGGTCACCGGAGTTCGAGCAGAAGTGGCGAAGCTCAGTCGTTGACGTTGCCGAGGCGGAATCGCCCGCCGGAGTGCGTCTGTGCAGCGGCGGAGTGAGTTCGAATACGCGCAGCCTGGTGGCGGAGTGGTGGCGCTAGGTGAGGGGAAATGCTCGCAGTGCAGAGGGGGTTAAATAGCCAGGAGGGGGGCGGCGATTACGCGCTGTATCATTGGCAATAATGCAGGCAGTGACTGCGGCGAGGTAACGACGGAGCGCCTCGGCCGCGCGTTGATTTGGGAACGACGCTGACGTGGTCGCAGGGTCCACTTGCCAGCGAGAGAAAGAAAGAGGGAATGGGCCCCAGCGGGAAGTGACTCAGTGGGTATGGCTGCGAGTGAGAGAGAGAGAGAGAAGGGGAAACCCGGGTGGGCTTAGTGGGCTGGTTTCACTGTTGGGCTAGAATAGCAGCGCCGACCTTTTTCCTTTTCTTTATTCCTTTTCTATTTCTGTTTGCATTTTCAGAAATCATTTTCAAATGGTTTCAAAAGCTATTTGAATTCAAACCTTTTCAGGATTTTTGTAGAGTGCAACATTCATATTTCTGGGCATAAAAACATGTGGTCTCTCTTTACAAGCTTGGTTCTTTTGATCAAATAAAATAAACAGTGATATTGCACTTGGTTTGATCAAGTTTTGAATTTGGTTTCAAAATCCATATTTGTTTTGTAAATTTTGGTTTATACTCTAGCAATCAAGCAAAACAATCAGAGAGTAACAAGGTTTGATTCATGAGCAACAATCTCTCATTGGAGAGTAGCATTTGATTTAATGCTAATCACATAAAATAATGAGCTCATATGCTCCTGTTTTTGAATTGATTTTTGAAATGAAACTCTACATGATCATGGATGCATGGATGATATGGATGAGTTTTGAAACATGATTTTAGGGATGTTACAACAGGGATTTCCTGCTCCATACCACTGTTCAACACCTTCTGCTCCTCGTTGGGATCGACACTCCTATTTATCGTAAGTACTGCGATATACCCCCTATACTTGTGGGTCATCAAGACTATTTTTTGGCGCCATTGCTAGGGAGTGAAGCTCTATTGAAGAGTGGAACTGGTAATGGAAAATTTTACTGTGAGTATTGCTTTTGTTACTGCTTGTTACTTTGTTTCCAATATGAATAACCCACTTAGTTTTCTGTTTGGGAAAACTACTACCACTGCTATGGTAATAGATGAACCACGTCCTGTTGAGATAAATCCTTTTAAGCTACCTACAAGTATTGTTATTCGTGTTATGGATAATTATTATTTTTGGAAATGGAACTGTCCATCCTGGTGATCACTTGCTTTTTATCCATGAATTATGCGGGTTGTTTAAGTGTGCAGGTATCACAACTGAACAGGTGAAGAAGTTACTCTCCATATCCTTGAAAGAGAGAGCTGAAGTATGGTATAAGCTGCTGAAGAATGGACAATCCATGGAATGGGAGGACATGGCCTTTAATGAACTCGTTAGAGCGGGTCATGCACATCCTTTGACGATGCATCTGCATTATATAGGTATAACAAAAAACTATAACACAACATCATGAATAGAGAAGTGACCAAATTAATACAATTTTATCACATTAAAACCAAAGCAGACTAGTGACCAAATGTTATTATTGTAAAAATAAAAAACTATGCACTGATTTTAAAAAAATTAGTCCATATTTAGTCCCGGTTAGAGACACCAACCAGGACTAAACATTTAGATTTTAAGGATGTGTGGATAATTATAGACTGAGTTTAGATTTATTTAATCATGGGTGGAGACATTATGTCATGGGTGAGTGATGACATTATTCCGTGAGTGGCGGCACTATTCAGTGGGTGGCGACACTATGTCGTGAGTGGCGGCCCTATGTCGTGGGTGGCGACATTATTTCACCGTTAGTGGTAGCACTATATGCTTTTGGGGTGGCATCACAAATGTTGTGGCGCTTAATATATATATATATATGCAATATGCATCCTTGTGAAATTAACTGCAAGATGGTGCGAGAGTGACACCACTACGACGAGCTTCTCGAAGATTTCTATAGGATCCCGGCCTTAGACATCTTCAATGAGCTCGCCATAGAGGCACTCCCATATATGTGAAATTTGTTAGCTCCCAGGTGTATTGATCTAATGAGAAAGATTATGTTTTTTGCTAGTGTGTCTTCTTATGAAGCTTCTTTGAATTAACCCTATTTTTGTTACAATTTTGTGATTATTATTGTTTACTATGGTACATATATATCTATGCATAATGGTGATGTTATTTGTTTTAGGAGATATGGCGCCATGCCACAAATGCAAAAAGGATGATGTTGCTAACCTTTTAGAACCCTTGGATAGATGGGGAGCCGCCAAATCTTGACAAATCGTGTGAAAAATGGGGATGAATTCGAGCTCAGGGAGGAAACAGAGGAGAAATCATCTTGAATGGAGTATGGCTCGGGGAAGAAGATGATATAGGAAGGACTTTAGTCCCGGTTGGTGTCTGCATTATATAAGTATATCAAAAACCATTACACAACATCATGAATAGAGAAGTGACCAAATTAATACAAGTTCATCACAATTAAACCAAAGTAGAGTAGTTACCAAATGTTAGTGTTGCAAAAAAACTATATACTTCTTTAAAAACTTTCTACTCCATACTCTAAGTAAACCACATGTACACATATGCATACTAAGAAGTTAATTTGAGCTCAAATTGCATATAAATCAAATAAACTCCCACATAATCACTGTCAAACTAAAACCCACAAATCCCTCTACTTTTAAAGTATGAAAAGAGCTAAACTAGCAATGGCGGATGAAAGGATGAAGTTGCTAACCTTTTAGAACCCTTGGACATAAGAGGCGTCGCCAAATCTTGACAAATCGTGGGAAAAAATAGGGAGAAACTTGAGCTAAGGGAGGAAATAGAGGAGAAAAGCTTGAATGGAGTATTGCTCGGGATAGAGAAGATATATAGAGAGACTAAACGGGATCACGCCGGCCCTCTGCCTGCCGTAACCCCTTTAGTCCCGGTTAGTATCACCAACCGGTAATAACGATCCCGTTTGACCAGGGATTAAAACTAGCCATGTTCGTGCGATGTCTTAGTCGTTAGAACCGGGACTAATACTCGCATTAGTCCCGAACCTAAACACGTCTGGAACTAAAGCTCCGAACAAAAAGCCTATTTTCTACTAGTGGCCTAACTGCTATGCCGGCGACCTCCGCCCGTCCCGGCTATCTCTGATGAGCCGACGAATAGTCTAGGAGGGTGGCCTACACCATGGCCGCAAACTCAAGTTGATCGCTCTAGACGAGTCTTCGCAGAAGGGGACCAGCTCGCTCGCCGGTCTGAGTTAGGATCACATGGACAAGGGGATATGCATGCCTGGAGAGGCCTCCAGACATTCACTCAAGCACCTGGTGGCCGGCCACAGAGTATTCCCGTGCTCAGCGACGCATGGAAGGGGTGAGTTGGTGGAAAGGGCGCAAGCAGGGACAAACTAGATGGCATCGTGCCGCGGCCTCGTATATTGTTGTTCCTTATGACCTTACCCCCAAACTGCATAACCCATATAAACTATGTACGCCAACCCAGCTGAAACCGTGTCGGACTGGCTGGTTTGCCCACTCAACTCACCAAGTAGATAACATGTCACACAAGATCACACATATGGCAATCGTACTCAGGTTTAGCTAGCATATCATATACATCGCCAAAATAGTAATAATAAATAGTGCTGGATAACATTCCGAAACATGTCTTTTACTCTTGTTCACTGCTGTTGCTTCTTCTTCGCCTCCTTCATCTTTAGTGTTTCGGAGATTGCTCCAACAAGCACACCAGTTAGTACATAAACGTTGAATTTTTTTATTGCAGGGCCCGGGAGACACTTGATCAACTCCCCGCAGGTACGTCAAATGTCAAACAGGAAAAGAAGAAGGAAAGATAATTTATATCTGCGTATGTTTGCCATTGTACCAGTAAACCTGATGCGGTTTAAGGCGGTCTACTCGGTCACGAAGTTCCTTGTGAAGCCTCCGCTCGAAGTCACGCAAGATTTCCTGGATACACAGGATCCTTAATTCATACATCATTAGTCAAGTGTTAACTGATTGGTAAATAAGAATAGTGAGGTCTGATTTCCTGGATGCCCTAACATGTTTGATTGCTAATTTTTTTTTTTTTTTTGAACAGGGGAAGGGACCCGAAGGTCCCAGAACTGGCATTAAGATAATTTGATTGCTAATTAAGGGATGGATTACTTGGAAGTAGCTTCCCATAGGAAAGAAGGTTTCAGAAGTGTCTGGTTGGGCTAGTCGCATGCATGCTTTGGAAATTAGTTATTGGCTAGTATCAGGAATCGCAGCAAGCAGAAGAGGACATGGTTCAAGATATCAAAACAGCAGCAGCGATTGATAATAAAGGCTGCTTCCTCCAAAATTCTACTTTGTGCAGGTACTATTCATTGGTGGAAAATATGGCTGTACTCCCGGGCCGCAACGGGCTCTAGTCTCGGTTTTGGGCCCGAGACTGCGGAAACGGGATTAGAGGCCCCCTGTAGTCCCGGCTCGCTACGGCCCGTGACTGATAACAACCACGTGGCTGTTTCAGCACCGCGGGGGGCGAAAACCCTCTAGTTCCAGGCCGTAACACCACCTGAGACTATAAGGTTTCCTGCCGCGGCATAGAATTGTGTGTTTCTCTGCCGCGGCAGAGATTGTGTATTTCCTTTTTTTTGCCATTTCGTTCCTTTTTCGTTTTGTGTTTCACTATAATTTCAAACATATATTTAAGTACACATATTCTACGCTAGTACATACACAGTACACGTTGATGCATCTATATAATTAATCGATCCCTTGCAAGCATACATTGATGATATATATATCAAAGGGAAGAAATGTTTTGAAATTACATGGTCATTGATGAATATATATATCATATCAGCTACATGGAAATCACTAAGGCAAATCGAGTTCCACGTCATCCGTAAAATGCTCTCCATGTACATCAAGGACTTCCTTCATCATAAATCCCGCCGGCTCCTCTTGAATTGCTCTTATGCGCTGGTCTGGCTCTAGTTTCTCCTGCAAATCATAAATATAATGTGAGTCAACTTTCCGCTCACTGGTCAACTCGCGGGTGTACTCGCAGACGTAGTATCCACATAAATGAGTTCCCGGTGGCTGCTGTAAACTCTTCACCATTTTATAAGTTAGCTCCTCTCTGAATGGACCTGGTATTTTCTGTCTAAACCGTGTCCAACACCTGCTCGGCAAAGAAAATGAACAAAGGAGTTATTAGTTACTTGATATCAGGAAATGAATGAAAGAGGACGATATAATGCGATAATGATTGAAATTACTTATGGAACATTGCTTTCATGTCGCTCCACTGCTCTTGGTCCCAACTTAATGAGTCGTGGACTTCAACTAGGGAGTTGTCAACTTGAATGTTTAGCAAGATCCAGTGAAATCTGCGGACGTTTACATAAGCATACATGCATAGCTCATCGAATAAGCAAAAATAAAATGTGTACAAGATATAAACACTCACTTGAAGTTGTAAGGAAATAGTATTTTCTTAACAAAATTATTCTCGGTTAAGAACCTGCACAGGTCTTCCTCCACGTTCTTGGGGTGATTCTTTAACATATATTCATTAATGATATATGGGTCAATGAACCCAACGTCGTATCTTCTAGCTCTTTTGCATTCAAGCATCTTCATTCTGCAGAATATTATATCATACAAAAGGATATATAGTTAGGATAATATATTAAATGCAATGAACGAGCTGAGCTACAAACTTAATTATAGAAATAAATCACTTAGACAGTAGCAACCAATGATAGATTTGTCGAGGGCGTGCTGGTTGTATAACTGAAACAGTTCGGTCATTTGAACCTGTATCGAGTATGGTTTGAAGTGATGCTCTTTTCTAACGTCCACAGGAAACCAATCTTTCTAATGCATTTTTTCTGCTTGCGACATGTACCATTCGTGCAGATTTCACATATGCGTGGATAGACGCGCGAGCTCCTCATTACTGACTAGAGGCTCCCCTTGGACATACTTCCGTACTATCTGACCCACTAACGTATCTTCATAGCCTAAATATTGACCAAGAGACATATTTGCTTCGGTAGCAAGTGCTTTGGCCTGCGATATAGTGATTCCAATTAGTGCAACATTATTATGGGCTCTGGGGTCCATTATTTGCATGTCCATATCCATTTCAGCTCCGAAGGCCTTGTCGAGGTCTGAAATGACTTTGAGCGGGGCGACCGATTGATTCTTCTTTGCTCCGAGCTGGGCAACTTGCTTCCCGCTTTTTGTACTTGTGATTTTTTCTTCCGTGCTTGCTTAATAATCTCCCGGTCATAGTCTGATTCCAGATTCATCGATATCTGGGATGGTTGCTCAAGAAAGGGCTTAGCCCACTTTTTGGTTTTTTCATCATATACCGGCTTTGGCTTAGGATTTTTGGGTGCAAAATGCGCCTTAACTTGGGCAACCACATCCACGTTAGTTTCCTCATCGGTCTTGTCATAAGGTCTCTTTGGAAGAGCCGGCGGGATGTCGACCATCTTCGCTGTTTGACCTTTCTTCGATGTGGGGCGCGGGGGAGCGTCGAACTTCCGTTTCTTAGACGAGGTAGTAGTATTGTACGGAGGCGGAGATCGAGTATTGCGCGGAGGCGGAGATCGAGTTGATGTACTCCTGCTACGGCGATCGTCAGCGAGGCGGGGTGGACTTGGAGGTTGGCGATAATCGGGTTGGGGGTGGACTTGGTGGTTGACGATATTCGATGCGGGGTGGACTTGGATTCCTCGGAGTCGGTGGCCTTGGCGCCGAGCCTGGAAACTTGATGTACTTATTCTTCCATAGAATGATGTTGCGCTTGACATCTCCTAGTTTCATAAGGCCTTCAGGCGTAGCGATTTCAATCTCTAGGTCCGCAAAATCCTCCACTATGTCATCCACCGTGACACGAGCATAGCCTGGTGGAATCTGAAGTGAATGGTGGAGTGCTCCAGGTAGACAAGGTAAAGCAGTGACGATCGCCACCTTGAAGGACAGGTTGTTCATTGGCTGATGTAGCTCACATTGTGCCATCTCTCTGACATCATCCACAGGGTAGTGAGGAGCCGGTGCATCATCCAGGAGTGCTTGATCATCAGCCCGTACCTCTGTGGAAGCCACGCTGCTTCTCCGCTGGCTAAGATCCAATGCAGGATCATCAGCCTGCGGGTGAGTTGACGACGGCGGTCTTTGTCTAATTTCTTGCATGAGGTTCTTCAGATCAGCTAGGTCCTGCTCTACCCTGGAGATCCGGTCTGCCTCCCGGTCCTTCTTTCTCTGACGGCTTCTGTAACTGGCATCGTACTGAGAAAACCCTTTCTTCTAGGAGACACCAGTGCCTTTGCCTCGTGTTCGTCCTCCCTTTTCAGGATTCCCTAGGGCGCGTGTCAGCTCATCGTTCTCTCTCTCTCTCAGGACAGAACAATCCCTTTTGAGCATCATTCATTGCTTGAACAAGGTCTTCGGAGGGTTTTAGAATTTTTTCATGAAATAATGTCTTCCCTGTTTCTGGATCCAACGATCCCCTGTGCCCGTACCACCAATGCTTTGACCTCTCAGGCCATCCATCCGTACCAGGAGTGACGCCTCTAGCCCTCATTTTCTTCTCCATAGTTTCCCACTTAGGGACGACACTCTTGTAGCCACCTGTCCCCATTTTATGATGGTATTTCTTTTGGGCAGCATTTAACGCATTCTTTGCCGACTTTGCCTTTGCTTTATTAGATTGCTTGTACTGTACAAAATCGGGCCACTGTTCTCTCAACTTCTCGTTTACTCCTTTGAAGTCTGGAGCTTTCTTTTTCGCGACATATTTCGCGTATAAACTTTTCTTGTGGTTCCGGTACAGTTCAGCCATCTTGCTCAGAGCCCACTCCTTGACTTTTGCTCTATTTTCAGGCCCACCCGGCCTTGGGGTAATACCATCTACCTCAAATTCTTCACACTCTGGAGGTAGTATGAAATGCGCTATGAGCTTCTTCCAAAGGTCATCTTTGGCATCATCGGTGACATAGTTGTTGGATTCTTCACCGGGTTTCTTTGACTGATTCCATTCTTGGATGGTGATCGGCAGGTTGTCCCTAACAAGCACCCCGCATTGATTTATAAACATCCTCCGGTGCTTCTCTAGAGCATTCGGTTCACCATCATCATCTATTTCTTCGATGGTGAACCTCTGATTACCATCCAACTTTTTGTTCGGCCTTCGTTTCGTTCGAGCTGTCGATTGCTTCGATCCGGTGGGCTAAAAGAAGAAGAGAGAGTGATTAATATATATCTAGATCAGTTAATGAATAGAGGTAACACGAGGCTTTATATATATATATGTACCTCGCCGGATCCTGTCGAGGGGCCATCATTATTGTTGTTATTTGTTTGCCCTTCGTCCATCCGGTCTTCCCCTTGATACATTAGGTTTTCCTCTAGTCCATCACCGGATGGATTCAGATATGAGGATATCTCTTCCTCGAGCAAAATATCTTTGCCGGCAGTAATATTAAGAGGAATTTCACCTCTTATCATGCCCTGAAGATAACCTTCACCGATGCGACCAGGATCTCCGGATGGATCCATGACTTAATTATCTATAACAAAAAGAAAGTTAAACAGGTTTGAAAAAACAATAACCCTAATAACTAAAACAAAAAAACAATAACCCTAATATTATTTGCGGTAAAACAATAATCTTAATAACTAAAAAAAACAATAACCCTAATATTACTTATGGTAAAACAATAATCCTAATAACTAAACAAAAAAACCCTAATATTATTTGTGGTAAAACAATAATCCTAATAACTAAAATAAAAAACCTAATATAAAAAAACTATAGAAAAAAATATAACAAAAAACCCTAATAATCCTAATTATAATAATCCTAACTATAAAAAAAACTATAGAAACAAACTATAACAAAAAACCCTAATAATCCTAATTATAATAATCCTAATAATCCTAATCCTAATTATAATAATCCTAACTATAAAAAAACTATAAAAAACTATAACCAAAAACTATTAAAAAACTATAAAAAAAAACCACCCGCGCGGCCTCTCGATCGAGCTCACCGACGAGGGGCGGCACGGTGGCGGCGAGGCAGAAAAATGCATCGGCGGAACGGCGGCACGTCACGGCACAGCGAAGCGGCGGCGGAGCGGCGACGAACAACACCTCCCCTGCGTCGTCTTCGATGCGTCTTTGTGCTTCGTCTTTGCTGCGTCGAGGAATGCCAAGTGCTGGGAAGCACCTGCCCTGGCGCGCAGAATATATAGGGACACACCCTTTCGTCCCGGGCTAATCCACCGTCCGCGACAAGAGGGTCTCTAGTCCCGGGCCATGGCTTAGCCCGCGACTAAAGACCCCCCTTTAGTCATGGGTTAAGCCATGACCCGGGACTAATGTGTTTTTTCGGCCGCTTGATTTTCATGCACGCCCGCACCCTCTAGTTCCGGGTCCAGCCACGACCCACGACTAGTTTATTTTTTTGTAAATTTTCTTTTTTTAATTCAAATCAAATATAAAACTTTGGAAACTCATATCTTTTACTGTAAAAATCCAAATAAAACAAATAATACGTCTATTATTATCAGAAAAATATAAAGAATCTTAATATAATATGCATATATCTGTTTGCATCATTTATAAATTATTTCATTTGTAAATTTTCTTTTTTTAATTCAAATCAAATATAAAACTTTGGAAAATCATATATTTTATTGTAAAAATCCAAATAAAACAAATAATATGTCTATTATTATCAAAAAAATATAAAGAATCTTAATATAATATCCATATATCTGTTTGCATCATTTATAAATTATTTCATTTGTAAATTTTCTTTTTTTAATTCAAATCAAATATAAAACTTTGGAAAATCATATCTTTTATTGTAAAAATCCGAATAAAACAAATAATATGTCTATTATTATCAAAAAAATATAAATAATCTTAATATAATATCCATATATTTGTTTGCATCATTTATAAATTATTTCATTTGTAAATTTTCTTTTGTTAATTCAAATCAAATATAAAACTTTGGAAAATCATATCTTTTATTGTAAAAATCCAAATAAAACAAATAATATGTCTATTATTATTAGAAAAATATAAAGAATCTTAATATAATATCCATTTAGTCCTGGTTGTAGTCACAAACCGGGACTAAATATATTTCCGCCATTTCCCACCGCTTCTCGCCAAGTTTTCCCGCCCTTTCCTTTTTACGAGAGCTGGGACTAAACATATTTCCCGCCATTTCCCAAAGCTTCCCGCCAAGTTTTACCGCCCTTTCCCTCTATATCTAGGACGACCGCGCCATGGCTATCCACACATCCACACCTTCCTCTCTTAGAACAATGGACAACGCCTACTGGGCCATTCTGACCCTCGAGGAGACCGAGGCGCTGTGCGCCTCCAGCTACCCTTGTCCGCCGGGCTACTGGCCGCCCGCCGGCTGGATACTGAGTGCTGGAGGGGTTCTTGTCCCTCCTGTCCCTCAAGGTTCCGCACGCCAGGCGGCCATCACGAACCACTTCTACCACGAGCTCACGCCGGAGCAGCAGATGGATCCCTAGTGGGATCCTGACAACTGCGACACCTGAAATGCCTTCTTCGCTAATAGGCGGGAAAGGGAGCTCGCCAGGTACGAGGGTAATGGCCCGCCCCCGGTGAACCACAATGAAGCCGGCCGCCGTCTGTGGTGGGCGAACCGTACTATCATCGGAGTGATGCGCTACATCGTCGGGGGAGACCATCCTCGCCTACGGTGCCCACAAGTCCACCCGCCATAGAGCCACAAGAAGGCCCCTCCCCCGCCCAGCGGTAGCGGCATCGTCTTCCAGGAGACCCCCCCGCCCGCCCGCCGTGAATCTGAGGCCGGAGTGGCCCCTGGTATATGCCATGGCTGGGCTAAGGATCCCCAGAGTGGCAGGTGACGATGACGATGATGATGATGATGATGATGATGATGATGACGAAGAAGACCCTGAAGCTGCGTACTATAGGACTAGGCATGATTATGACTAAAGGGGGCGGCTTTAGTCCTGAGTGTTAGCTAGTCCCGGTTTGTCCCGGTTTTTAATATTAATAAATGTCTTGAGTGTTACCTAAATATGAAGATGTTGTATTTAGAGGAAAAGGCCTATAAATAGAGCAGCCTATAAATAGAGGAAAGGACGGGCATGCTGGATTGAGCAGCCTATATATAGAGGGAAATGCCTATAAAGAGAGGGTTCATCTTTAGTCCCGGTTGGAGAAACCAACTGCGACTGAAGCGATTGCGGCAGACTGGGCCAAGCAGCACTAATAATAGGGGTGGGTGTCGACATTATGTCGTGCGGCTTGTACCTTGTCCCGGATGGTGTCACCAACAGAGACTAAAGATGAACCTTTAGTCCCGGTTGGAGACACCAACCGGGACAAAACATGAGTCAGCACTAATAATAGGGGTGAGTGTCGACATTATGTCGTAGTGTCGACATTATGCCGAGATGCTTGTACTATAGATAGGCATCCTTGTGAGTCCAGTCCTCCAGCCAGTTTGAGGCATCTCCAAGATGGTTTTCGAGAGCAGGGACACCACTACGGCCAGTTTCAGGGAGATGCCTCCGGAGCCCAGTCCTCCGGCATCTCCAAGAAACTGGTCATAGAGGCACTCCCTAATATGTGACATCACACGTTTGGAGATCAGATCTTAATGGTAATTATGAATCGGGACTAAAGGCCCCCCTTTAGTCCCGGTCCAGCCACAAAACGGGACTAACACACTCAAGATTGTTTGCAGACAACACTATAAAAATGGACACATGGAGCATCTTCACTCATAAAATGTTACAATTATTACACATCATTTCTTCGCGTGTGTTCCTTTCTGATCCTGCCGTATCCATGGAGCATATTCATTCATTAACATCCTTCACCGTGAAGGGCAGAATTTCATGAAACTTATGACATGTCTGTCTTGTCCTCCACTCCCACGATGTTTATTTTTCCTGAAAGAACTATGTGGCGCTTTTGCTCATCGTCAGATGTATTCTTTTTCTTATGTTTTTTCTAGGTTTGGTAGACATGTCCTTCACATAGGTAACCTGAGCCACATCATTGGTTAGGACGAATGGTTCGTCTAAGTACCCAAGATTGTTGAGATCCAACAATGTCATTCCGTATTTCTTGTCTACCTCAACCCCTCCTCCTGTCAGCTTGACCCATTTGCACCGAAACAAGGGGACCTTAAAAGTAGGTCCATAGTCAAGTTCCCATATCTCCTCTATGTAACCACAATATGTGGTCTTTGAACCATTGTTGTCTGTTGCATCAAAGCGGACACCACTGTTTTGGTTGGTTCTCTTTTTATCTTGGGCTATCGTGTAAAATGTATACCCATTTATCTCGTACCCTTGGAAAGTCGATATAGTCGAAGATGGTGACCTAGACAACAAGTATAGCTGATCTCCAAGAGTGTTGTTTTTGATGAGATGTTGCAACCAACCGCCGAAACTCTTCATGTGTTCATCTCTAATCCAAGAGTCATGCTTTCCAGGGTTGTTGGAGCATAAGATTTTCTTGTGTTCCTCGATATATGGGGCTGCCAAGATAGAATTCTGTAGAACGGTGTAATGTGCTTCGGTGTAAGAATGTCCGTCCCTACATATTATTGATTTCCTTCCTAGAGTACCCTTTCCACTCAGTCTCCCCTCATACCACGATTGAGGAAGACCAATCAGCCTAAGGTCAGGAACGAAGTCAACACAAAATTCAATGACCTCCTCTGTTCCATAGCCCTTGGAGATGCTTGCTTCTGGCCTAGCATGGTTACAAACATATTTCTTTAAGATTCCCATGAACCTCTCAAAGGGAAACATATTGTGTAGAAATACAGGACCGAGAATGGAAATCTCTTCGACTAGGTGAACCAGCAGGTGCGTCATAATATTGAAGAAGGATGGTGGGAACACCAACTCAAAACTGACAAGACATTGGACCACATCGTTCTGTAACCGTGGTAGATATTCAGGATTGATTATCTTCCGAGAGATCGCATTGAGAAATGCACATAGCTTCACAATGGGTACTCGAACATTATCTGGTAGAAGCCCCCTCAATGCAATCGGAAGCATTTGCGTCATAATCACGTGGCAGTCATGAGACTTTAGGTTTTGGAACTTTTTTCTGCCATATTTATTATTCCCTTTATATTCGACGAGAAGCCAAACGGAACCTTAATACTTCTTAGGCATTCAAAAAATATTTCCTTCTCTTGTTTGGTAAGAGCGTAGCTAGCATGACCTTGAAACCATTCTGGATGCAGGCCATCTGGGTCTTTCATACGTTGATGGTCCTTTCGTGCTTCCAGTGTATCTTTTGTCTTCCCATACACGCCCAAGAAGCCTAGAAGGTTCACGCAAAGATTCTTCGTCATATGCATCACATCGATTGCAGAGCGGACCTCTAAGAATTTCCAATATGGTAGCTCCCAAAATATAGATTTCTTCTTCCACATAGGTGCGTGTCCTTCAGCGTCCTTCGGAACAGATTTTCCGCCAGGACCCTTTCCAAAGGTTACCATTTGATCCAAATATTTGACCATATCAAATATATCAGCACCAGTACGCTCCTTAGGCTTCGTCTGTTGACATGCCAGACTGTTGAAATGCTTGCCTTTCTTTCTTAATGGATGCTTGGCCAAAAGAAATCGACGATGCTCATTGTACACATTCTTCTTACAATGTTCCAAATATATACTTTCAGTCTCATCTAAACAGCGTGTGCATGCATTGTATCCCTTGTTGGACTATCCTGAAAGGTTACTAAGAGCAGGCCAATCATTGATTGTTACGAAAAGCAATGCTTGGAGGTTAAATTCTTCCTGCTTGTGCTCATCCCACACGCGTATGCCGGGTTCGTGCCACAACTATAAAAGTTCTTCCACTAATGGCCTTAGTTACACATAAATGTCGTTGCCGGGTTGCTTCGGACCTTGGATCAACACTGGCATCATAATGAACTTCCGCTTCATGCACAACCAAGGAGGAAGGTTATAGATGCATAGAGTCACGGGTCAGGTGCTGTGACTAGAGCTCTGCTCCCCAAAGGGATTCATGCCATCTGTACTTAGACCAAACCTTAAACTCCTTGCGTCATCTGCAAAGTCCGGGTACTTTATATCGATTTTTCTCCACTGCGACCCATCAGTGGGGTGTCTCAACATCCCGTCTGACTTACGTTCCTCTTTATGCCATCACAACAACTTGGCGTGCTCTTTGTTTCTGAATAAGCCTTTCAACCGTGGTATTATAGGAGCATACCACATCACCTTGGCAGGAAGCCTCTTCCAGGAGGCTCGCCCTCAACGTCACCAGGGTCATCTCGTCTAATCTTATACCGAAGTGAAGTGCATACCAGGCATGCATCCAAATTCTCGTACTCCTCACCGCGGTAGAGGATGCAGTCATTAGGGCATGCATGTTTCTTCTGAACCTGTAAACCTAGAGGGCAGACAACCTTCTTTGCTTCGTACGTACTGGCGGGCAATACATTATCTTTTGTAAGCATATTCTTTATCATTTTCAGCAACTTTTAAAATGAGGAGTCAGGTATAGCACACTCAGCCTTCTATCACAGCAATTCCAGTGTGCTGCCCAGCTTTTTCAGACCATTTTCGCAATTTGGGTACAACAACTTTTTGTGATCCTCTAACATGTGATTGAACTTCTCCATATCCTTTTCAGTTTCACAATCTCTTCGTGCATCGACAATGGTCCGACCAAGATCATCAGCTGGTTCATCATGTGTCTATTCTTCATCCTCCCTTTCAGCATCCCCCATGGAAGTATCTCCGTACTCAGGGAAACCATGATAGTTGTCATCCTCCTCCTCTTCTTTATTGTCTTCCATTATAACCCCTCTCTTTTCGTGCTTGGTCCAAAAATTATAACTGGGCATGAAGTCGGACTTCAACAGGTGGCTGTGAAGGGTTTTTGAGTCAGAGTAATCCTTCTGATTCCTACATCCACTACATGGCAGAATACAAAACCATTACGCTTGTTTGCATCAACAACACGGATGAATTCATGCACGCCATTAATGAACTCGCCAGAGCGTCGGTCAGTACCGTACATCCATTCCCGGACCATCTGCATTATACTAAAAGTATATCAAAAACCATTACACAACATGATACAATTATTACAAGTTATATTGAGAGCTTCTAGAGCATTAATTTTGAATTTTGAAAAATTTACATGCACCAATTTGTGAATTGGAGAAAACAATCAACATGATAAATGTGGATTTTTTTATTATTGTTCTATCAGTGAAAACCTCATTCCATTCTAAGCTCTGAAACTCTAAAATTACACATTTCAATTTTCAGTAACTATGTGCCTAATCAAAATTTGTTACACATATATATCAAAATCCTTATACTTCTAGAGCATGCATGCATTGATCCATATCTCTATACTTCTATAGCATTATAGAGCTAAATTAGCAATAAGAGATGAAAGAATGAAGTTCTAACCTTTTAAATCTTTGGATTTAGGGGTTGCAAACTAAGTCTTGACAAAAAAATGGCATGAACTCTCTTGCTTCTTTGAGAAAAATGGCCAGCATATGCTTTAGGGCAGCAGGACAGAAAGCAGAATATATAATGGTGGACAACTAGTCCCGGGCCGTGATACGACCCAGGACTAATAGTCCACGAAAAGACTAGCTGACCTGCTCCAGGTCATTAGTCCCGGTCCATAATACGGACCGGGACTAAAGGTATGGTCCGGCCCGGGACTAGTGACTACGGCCATTTCTAGCCGTTAGAGGCCTCACGGCCCGACACTAGTGCTCCCACTAATCGCGGGCTATGACAAGCCGGGACTGCTGGTGTTGTTCACGTCGAACCGAAGAGGATTTTTCCAGTAGTGATTGCTCTCGTTTCTGATAGCAGAGGGACCAAATTAAGAAGTCACACATGTGAACAATGAAGAATTGGATAATCGCTTGCTAGTCGGAAGTCATACGGACTAAAATATGTCAGCTTTGGATAAAGAACATTCTCTGTATTGTACATGCGCCTTGGCACGAGCCGGCTTCGCTCCTCCGAAAACGCCGGTGATGTGACAGCCACCTGGGTTCGATGGAGCACGGATCCAGCGATTCTCCTCGCCCCCTGTCGAAGAAGCGCTGTCATCATAGCTACCTGCAAATGAATAGGGATTAGGAGGCACAAATCAGCGACGATCGTCCCCTCCGCTCACCGCTCCTCATCCCCTATCTAGGCTATTGGGTTGTGATCGGTTGTAAAGGCGAAAAATTTCGGTATATTTTGGTGCCTACCTTAGGGTTAGGGTTCCTCGCTCGCCGTCTTCCGCCTTCGGACTCCAAGCACAACACGCAGGAGGGGTGGGGGCATGGGTTGTGGTGCGCAGCGCCACCTTTAGAGCATATCCACTCGTTCGCCGAATTCAGGCTGAAAATCGGACTGTTTTTTGGCCGGACGGAACTAGTTTTTGGCCTGGGTACGCTCATTTTCCCACTCGCGTAGCTAGGCCGAGTTCCTGATTGCTCCTCCGAAAACGCCGGTGATGTGACAGCCACCTGTCGAAGAAGCGTTGTCATCATAGCTACCTGCAAATGAATAGGGATTAGGAGGCACAAATCAGCGACGACCGTCCCCTCCGCTCACCGCTCCTCATCCCCTATCTAGGCTATTGGGTTGCGATCGGTTGTAAAGGCGAAAAATTTCGGTATATTTTGGTGCCTACCTTAGGGTTAGGGTTCATCGCTCGCCGTCTTCCGCCTTCGGACTCCAAGCACAACACGCAGGAGGGGTGGGGGCATGGGTTGTGGTGCGCAGCGCCACATTTAGAGCATATCCACTCGTTCGCCGAATTCAGGCCAAAAATCGGACTGTTTTTTGGCCGGACGGAACTAGTTTTTGGCCTGGGTACGCTCATTTTCCCACTCGCGTACCTAGGCCGAGTTCCCAAGTTCGGCTAAAATCCATTAAAGATGGGCGAATTTCATTAAGTTGGGCGAATATAGGCAGATTACATCAAATTTAAACTAAACTAATACATAATAAACTTAAAAAAGGCCGCCGTCGTGGCCTTCGCCGGTGCCTCCGCCGTCATACATGCCGAAGTTGCTGTAGAACACCGTGTAGACGGGGTCAGCGCGGCCATCATCCTCTCCGCCGTCGTCGTCATCGTCGTTGCTCGGCGGATGGTTCTGGCGGGAGCTCCCCTGGCCTGGGTCACCGCACCTCCAGGGCTGGTAGGACGGGCCTTCGTCCTCGTCGTCGAGGACGTAGAGCGGGGTGCCCTGGTAGGCGATATCCCGTCGAGGATGCGTTGCCACTCGGCCTTCTCCCAGTCCTTCCTGGACCACTCCAGGATGTCCGGCGAGGAGGGCTCGACCGGCGGCGGCTGCGGCGCCGTGTCGCGGAGCGACTGCTCCAGCGCCATCTTCAAGGTGGCGTCTTCGGCCGGCATCGAGTCTTCTGTCTTGGGATGGCGGAGACACAGGTGGCCGGTTGGCAACGCCGATGACGATGCCGCGCGAGCGCGTGCGCGGCGGCGAACACACAGGTGAGGCAGCTTCACGCTTGACCTCCATCGGCGTGCGCAGCGGCACCGAGCCGGAGGAGTGGTATGCCGACGTGGAGGAGGACGAGCTCATTCTTGCCATCCTCCTCGGCGTCCAGTTCGCCGGAGGCCGCCGACCCTGCCTGGCCGCCGGCGTTGGTGTGCGCGGAAAGCCGAGCCACGACGTGTTCCCACGGTTAATGTGCTCCATCACCGCCGCGAGCGTCCGGCCTGGCACGCTCCACCAACGCCGGCGGCTAGCCGAGTTGTTGCGCTTCGGCGGCGACTCGTTCGGCGGCGACTCGTGGTGGATGAGCTCCTGTTCGCGCCGGTCCGCGAAGAACTGCTCCCAGTACAGGAGGTTGTCGGTGCTCTCGGCTTTGGAGGGGTCGTCCATGCCGCCGATGTACTCTTGCACATCATACGGTAGCTCGTCCAACGTTGGCGCCGACAGCATAGGGATGCCACCGACGCTTAGCTTCCACCCCGGAGGCATCCGCGTGTCCGGCGGCGCCATATAGCCGGCGTCGTACAGCATGCGCGCCTCCCAGGCCTGGAGGGTGCGCTGGCCGAAGCCGTTCGCCGCAGCGCTGTCGTCGGGGTACCGTTCGGCCATGGCTAGGAAGGGAGAACGGTGAGAGAGGGTTCGCCGGAGTTTGGGCTTGTGGGTGGGGGAGCTGTGAGAGAGTGTGCAGATCTCCGGCGAGGGGTACGGCTTATAAAGGCCGAGGTAGGCGGCGAGGGCGGGAGGGGTGTAGAGGCGAGGGCGGGAAAAGGGGAAACGGCGGGAAGTTAGTGCCCGCCGGTCTGTCGCGGGAGCCGAGGAGGCGACGGTGGTGCCGTAAATCGGCGAAGCGTGGCCGACGCGACGGGCAGTTAATGTCCGGCGGTCGCCGCGTGGTTCCGAGGATGACGACAACTCGGCTTCCGTCGCTGACTCGGCGGGTCCACGCGCCGCTTCGGTTTTTTTCGCTGAATTCGCTGAGTCCGGCGTTCCCAAGGCGTACCCGGAAACCTGGGTTCGGCTTGGGTAGTCCGGACCAAAAATTGGCCCAAATTCGGCCAAAAACAGGTCCTTGGGTACACGACTGGGCCAATTTTCGGCGTCCGGATCGACCTCCTAGATAGGCGAGTGGAGATGCTCTTATTCTCTCGTGAGCAGGCCCAGCCGAACCGTGTATGATTCACAAATCACACTCCCTCTATTCCTCTATAAGGCCAAGCCCAGCCATCTCGGGATTTTCTTGCTGAATTTCTATGCGAGTGCTTAGGGAAAAAAATCTTATACTACCTAGTCTATTAGAAACACCCAAATAAAACTCCATGATAAGGGAATCTCCACCGGGAAGATCAAATAGGTGACCTAAACGGTCTGTTTTTGTCCGTTTGAATCAAGCCACCGATGCTTTTGGGTTATGGTCTGGTCTATCCGGTCAGCCGCGTGACACAGATTGTCCTATTTTGTTTGGCCAGCCCAAGAGAGAGAAGAGAGCAGAAGGTCCATAGTATGACTGCCAACTGGGTCAGTATGCTACGACAACCAGATAGGCCAACATCCGTGTATGTCCGGACAAACCCATCTGTGACCCAAATTTGATGTCCAGATGGGTCGGTCCGGCCTGAGTCTGTCCGAATGGGTCGTGCCGCTGAGCCCCCGTGCACGTGCGGACACGCTCAGAGGGTTGGGTCGGCCCGGTAGAGATGCCCTAAATATCTCTCATCAGATTCTAAATATCTAATTATTAGATGAAAAAGGCTAGAAAACTAAAAGAACGAACAAGTGTAAAACATAAGGGAGGGTCTATCAATTGATCTAGTCTCATCAGATTTTTCTCCCGTTCTTAGGGGTGCCCCTTGTCGGCCACGTGGAGAAGGGGGGTCACCATGGAGACTCCACGTAGATCCACCCACACACCACGAGCTCCCTGTTGGAGATATGCCCAATAGGCAATAATAAAGTGGTTATTATTATATCTTTGTGATTATGATAAATGTTTAAATCCCATGCTATAATTGTATTAACAGAAAACATTAATACTTGTGTGTTTTGTAAACATAAAAGAGTTCCTAGTAAGCCTCTTATTAAGCTAGCTTGTTGATTAATAGATGATCATGGTTTCCTGATCATGAACATTGGATGTTATTAATAACAAGGTCATATCATTAGGAGAATGATTCGATGGACACACACCCATAGTAAGCATAGCATTAGATCAAGTCATTAAGTTCGTTTTTCTACAAGCTTTTAGATACATAGTAACCTAATCCTTCGACCATGAGATCATGTTAATCACCGTCACCGGATGAGTACTTTGATGCCATCGAACGCCACTTTCATAACTGGGTGGTTATAAAGGTGGCATTGTGTATTCTGAAAGTATGTGTTTAAGCGCATGGATCAAGAGTGGGATTTGTCCATCCATATGACGGATAGATATACTCTAGGCCCTCTCGGTAGAATGTCATCCAATTGGCTTGCAAGCATGTGACTTAGGTCACAAGGGATGTCATATCATAGAACGAGTAAAGAGTATTGATACGTCGTAAACATATCTATAATTTTTGATGTTCCATGCTTGTTTAGTATCCACTTTGCTATGCTTTGTCTACACTTTGAGGTATTTTTATACATTTTCTGGGAAAACCTATTAACAAGATGCCGCAGTGCTAGTTTCCTGTTTTCTGTTGTTTTTAGTTTCAGAAAAGCTAGTAAGGAAATATTTTCGGAATTGGACGGGACAAAAGCCAAAGTCAATATTTCACCGAGCAGAACACAGAGACCAAAGGGCGACCGGAGGGGATCCACCCCCCATGCACGAGCCCACCCGAGGCCACGCCTGGGTAGGGTCTGGGCCCCCTGGCGGCCCTCCTGCCTCGCCTCTTCGCATATATAAGCCCCCGATGCCAAAACCCTAAGTACCCGATTAGATCTCCACGAAATAGTCTGTAGCCGCCACCACCATCGTCCCTAGGTCGGGGGATCTGAAGCTCTTCCCGGCACCCTGCCAGAGGGGAGAGATCATCCCGGAGGCCTTCTTCATCATCATGCCAGCCTCCGGTATGATGCGTGAGTAGTTCACCCTTGGACTATGGGTCCATACAGTATCTAGATGGTTGTTTCTCCTCCTTTTTGCTATCAAGTTTAGATCTCGTGAGCTTCGTTCATGATCAAGATCATCTATTTGTAATCATGCATGTTGTGTTTGCGGGGATCCGATGGATATTGAGATTACTATGTCAGATTTATTATTGATTCTATCATGTCTTATTGATTATTGATTCTATAATGTCTGTGTTGTTTGAGATCTTGCATGCTCTCCATTTCTAGTAGATATCTTGGCCAAGTAGATGCTAGTGACTCCAAGAGGGAGTATTTATGCTTGATAGTGGGTTCATGCCTCTATTGAATCTAGGGAAGTGACAGAAATCTCTAAGGTTGTAGATGTGTTGTTGCTACTAGGGAGAAAACTACAATCTTTTGTTCATGGAACAATTGTATTATTTACTTTACACACATTGCTTAATGCAGTTATCCATTGCTTGCAACTTAATACTGGAGGGGGTTCGGACGATAACCTGAAGGTGGATTACTAGTCATAGATGCAGTTGGATGGCGGTCTATGTATATTGTTGTAATGCCCAATCAAATCTCATAGGTTCATGAATGTCTAGTATTGCATTGTTATGCCTTGCTCAGTCCTGTCAATTGCCCCGCTGTAATTTGTTTACCCAACATGTTATGTTATTTATCTTAAGGAGAATACCTCTAGTGAACTGTGGACCCCGGTCCAATCTTTACCATTGTTACATCATCTACTGTTACCGTTTACTTTCTGCAAGCAACCATTACCTTCCAAACCATACGTTTAATCCTTTGTTTTCAGCAAACCAGTGAGATTGACAACCTCACTGTAAGTTGGGGCAAAGTCTTGAGTTTGTGTTGTGCAGAATTCCAAGTTGCTAGCAACACCTTGGAGTTGTTTTCTTGCTCTTACTGGTTCGATAACCTTGGTTTCATAGCCGAGAGAAAACTGGCTGCTGTGCTTATCATACCTTCCTCTTGGGGTCTCCCAATGAAGCTCCACTATTGAGCCGCATCAAGTACTTATCAGTAACGAGGTTGAACTAGGTATAGAGATACCAACGATCAAACCTCGGATAAGTAAAGTATCACATGACAAAGGGAATCGGTATCGTATGTAAATGGTTCATTCAATCATGAAGTCATATGTGGGAGACATTATGGATTTCAAAATCCCTCTATTGGTTATTGATCAGAGAGGTGTCTCGATCATGTCTGCATAGTTCGCGAACCGTAGGGAGACACGCTTAAGGAATCAATGTTGTTTAAATAGATATGGAATATGAGTTGGAGACCGAATGTTGTTCAGAGTTTTAGATTGGATCCAGGACATCACGAGGAGATCCGTAATGGTCCGAAGAATAAGATTTTTTATAAGGAAAGTGGTTTTCCAGGATTTGGAAAAGTTTTGCTGTTTTGACCGAATACTTCTAGAATGTTCTAGAGGAACCACCATTGGTTCCACCACCCCGGGAGGGGGGCTGTGGCATGCCCTAGGGGCCGGCCGCACCAAGACCTAAAGGGCCAGCCGGCCAACACTAGTAGAAGGGTCAAAACCTAGTTTGAATAGTCAAATCCTAGTTTGAAAAGTCAAACTCTAGTTTTGGTAAGAGGGAAGACTTGGTGGGAAAGTTCCCAACTCTTACCCTTGGTGGACGAGTTGGGGGGACACGGCTAGGGCTAGGAACCCTTGGCTGGCCACCCCACATATATAAGGAGGGGTGGGGGCGCACGCACCCCTACACCTCTTGCCCTTGGTGCCTAACCCTAGTCACCGCCTCTCTTCTCTCTCGTCCACCACTCTACTCCAGCTTAGGCGAAGCCCTGCAGAAATCTCTCCTCCTCCTCCACCACCACCACCACACCGTTGTGCTGTTGGGATTCCGAGGAGATCTACTACCTCTGTTGCCCTGATGGAACAGGGAGAGGAAGGTCTTCATCGACTCCGTATGTTTGACCGACTGTGGAAGCGCTGCCGAAGCGCGGCGCTGGAAGGATCGTCTACACGATCTTGAGATCGGCAAGTGATCGACTCCATCAACCATGAGAATCTGATCTCATTAAATGCTTTGGATCTACGAGGGTTAGTTCTCTTCAATCTTGTTGCACCGATCTTGTGGATTAGATCTTGGCTTTGCCATTGACTGGATCTTGGTTTTATGTGTTCTTGCGATAGAATTTTTTTGTTTTTCATGCAAAAAACCCTACACTCCCCGGGTGTAGGGGTTCGTAGCATGGAAAACAAAAAATTTCTACCGCATGCACACAAACAAGCCAAGATCTATATACTAGATTGTAGCAATGAGTCGATTAGAGTACCCACCCTCGAAGATACCAAAGAGGGTAACGGGAGCAGATTCTCGTGGATGATGTAGTCGTACACTTGCCGATCTCAAGATCGCATAGACGATCCTTCCGACGCTGCGTTCCTCGGCAGCGCTCCACAGTCGGTCACACGTTCGGTACTCGATGAAGACCTTCCACTCCCTTGTTGCAGCAGGCAACGGAGGTTGTAGTTCTCCCCTAGCGATTCCAGCAGCACGACGACGTGGTGTCAGAAGTAGAGGGAAGATCCCGCAGGGCTTCGCCTAAGCCAGTGCGGGTTATGGTGGATCTAGGGTTTCCAGCGATGTAGGTTTAGAAGGCCAGAGAGGAGGAGGAGGTGTCGGCGGCGTCTAGGGCGACGACAACGGGCCGGCGGCGGCGGCAAGCGGCGGTGGCGCTAGGGCAGCGGCGGCGGCGCGACTTGGAGGTGGGGAGGGCTGGTTGTGTTGCTTTGGGGTAGCCCCTCCCCTCTATTTATGAGAGGGAGGGCAACTTGGGAGAGGGGAGTTTGAATCCTTCCCCAAACCCAAGTTGGAGAGAAACAAGGACTCTTTCCTTCTTCCACTAGGAAACCATTGTTCCAGTTTGACTTTTCAAACTTCCCTTTTGACTTTTAATTTAGAGCTTTATTTCTCTCTCGCAAATTCCCAACCATGTGACCCAGCATTTGATCCAATCATTCCACTTAACCATGACATATTCATGAACCATTCCCCTTCCGGTCCGGTGAACCTTCTAGAACCTTTCCAATGAAAACATCGAAATCATTCCCGAACTCCGGAATCGGACTTTCCTTATATGAATCTTATTCTTCGGACCATTCCGGATCTCCTCATGATATCCCGGATCCCATCCGAGACTCCGAACAACATTCGGTATCTCTACTTATATTCCATATCTACTAAACAAAATTGAATCCTTAAGTGTGTCTCCCTATGGTTTGTGAATTATGCGGACATGACCGAGACACTTCTCCAATCAATAACCAATAGAGGAATCTAGAAATTCATATGCCTCCCACATATTTCTACGATTACTTTGCGATCGAATGAACCACTTACATACGATACCAATTTCCCTTTGTCTCGCGATAGTTTACTTATCCGAGGTTTGATCGTCGGTATCTCTGCATACCTAGTTCAACCCCGTTACCAATAAGTACTATTTTCTCGTTCCCGTGATATGTGATCCCTTGTGAGCCAGTCACATGCTTGCAAGCTAATTGGATGACATTCCACCGAGAGGGCCCAGAATATATCTATCCTTCATATGGATGGACAAATCCCACTCTTGATCCATGTGCCTCAACACATACTTTCCGAACACTCAATGCCACCTTTATAGCCACCCAGTTATGGCGTGATGTTTGATGTCATCAAAGTATCCTTCCGGTGATGGTGATTAGCATGATCTCATGGTCGAAGGAATTAGGTTACTATGTATCAGAAAGCTTATAGCAAACTAACTATTGAAATTACTTGATCTTTATGCTATGCTTATCTATAGGAGTATGTCCATCATACCATTCTCCTAATGATGTGATCTTGTTGTCAATAACATCTAAATGTTCATGATCGGGAAACCACGATCATCTTATCACCCAACAAGCTAGTATTACAAAGATGCTTTACTAGGGACTCTAATTTAGTTTACAAATCACACAAGTATTAATGTTTCCTGTTAATACTATTATAGCATGAATGTAAACATTTATCATAAACACAAAGATATAATAATAACCACTTTTATTATTGCCTCTAGGGCATATATCCAACAGTCTCCCACTTGCACTAGAGTCAACTAATCTAGATTACATGGTAATATACCGAACACCCATGACGATTTGGTGCTGGTCATGTTTTGCCCTCGGGAGAGGTTTAGTCAACAGATCCGCCACATTCAGATCTGTGTGTACTTTGAAAATCTTTATGTCACCATCTTGGACATGCTCTCGAATAGCGTGAAAACGCAGCTTGATATGCTTCAGCTTCTTGTGGGACCTTGGTTCTTGCGCATTTGCTATGACGCCCATGTTATCACAGTAAATAGACATTGGGTCCAGCGCACTTGGAACCACACCAAGCTCTGTAATGAACTCCTTCATCCATATCGCCTCTTGTGAAGCCTCCGAAGCATCTATGTATTCCGATTCAGTTGAATATCTCGCCATAACGCTTTGCTTTGCACTCCTCCAGCTAACTGCTGCACCATTCAAAGTAAATACGTATCTAGATTGAGATTTAGAATCATCCGGATCGGTGTTCAAACTAGCATCGGTGTAACCATTAACAACGAGTTGTTCATCACCTCCATAAGAAAGAACCATATCCTTAGTTCTTCTCAAGTACTTAAGGATGTTTTTGACCGTTGTCCAATGATCGACTCCTGGATCACTTTGATATCTGCTAGTCAAACTAACAGCATATGCAATGTCGGGTCTAGTACATAGCATGGCATACATAAGAGATCCTATGGCTGAGACATAGGGAGACTTACTCATCTTTTCTCTATCTTCTGCCATTGCAGGACTTTGAGTTTTACTCAAGGTCGTATTGGGCAACATGGGCAAGAACCCTTTCTTGCTATCTTCCATTCCAAACCTCTTTAGAACTTTGTCCAAATATGTACTCTGTGACAATGATATTAGGCGTCTCGATCTATCTCTATAAATCTTTATGCCTAATATGTAAGCTGCTTCGCCAAGATATTTTGTTGAAAAACTATTATTCAAATAATCCTTGACACTATTAAGAAGGTCTACATCATTCCCAATCAACAATATGTCATCTACATATAGTATTAGGAATGCTACAGAGCTCCCACTCACTTTCTTGTAAATACAAGCTTCTCCATAAGTTTGTATAAAACCAAAGCTTTTGATTACCTTATCAAAACGTTGATTCCAACTTCGGGATGCTTGCTTCAATCCATAAATGGACCGTTGAAGTTTGCATACCTTGTTAGCATCTTTAGGATCGACAAAACCTTTGGGTTGTACCATATACAACTCTTCATCAATGTCTCCATTGAGGAACGCCGTTTTTACATCCATCTGCCATATCTCATAATCATAATATGCAGCGATTGCTAACAAAATCCTCACAGACTTTAGCTTCGCTACCGGTGAGAAAGTCTCATCGTAGTCAACTCCTTGAATTTGTCGAAACCCTTTTGCGACAAGTCGATCTTTATAGACAGTAACATTACCATCATCATCATCTGTTTTCTTCTTGAAAATCCATTTGTTCTCGACAGCCTTCCAGCCATCCAGTAAGTCCACCAAAGTCCATACTTGGTTTTCGTACATGGATCCAATCTCGGATTTCATGGCATCTTGCCATTTATTGGAATCTGGGCTCATCATCGCTTCCTCATATGTCGTAGGGTCATCGGTTTTGTCCACCAACATGACACTCATAATGGGATCATACCAGGAGTGGTACGAGTTATCATTGACCTGCAAGGTTCCATAGTTACTTCAACTGAAGTTTCATGATCAACATCATTAGCTTCCTCTCTTATTGGTGTAGGCGCCACAGAACCACTTCCGGTGCTGCGCTACTCTCAAGTCCGAGAGAAGGTTTGACAACCTCATCGAGTTCTACTTTCCTTCCAGTCACTTCTTTCGAGAGAAACTCCTTCTCTAGAAAGGATCCATTCTTGGCAACAAAGATTTTGCCCTCAGATCTATGATAGAAGGATACCCAATAGTTTCCTTTGGGTATCCTATGAAGACGCATTTTTCCGCTTTGGGTTCAAGCTTGTCCGGCTATAACTTCTTTAAATAAGCTTCGCAACCCCAAACTTAAGGAACGACAATTTAGGTTTCTTCCCAAACCATAATTCATACGGTGTCATTTCAACGGATTTAGATGGTGCCCTATTTAAAGTGAATGCGGTTGTTTCTAATGCATAACCCCAAAATGATAGCGGTAAATCTATAAGTGACATCATATAATGAACCATATCTAAGAGAGTTCGATTACGACGTTCAGACACACCATTACGTTGTGGTGTTCCCGGCGGTGTCAATTGTGAAAGTATTCCACATTTCTTCAAATGCTCGCCAAACTCGTAACTTAGATACTCACCTCCATGATCAGATCATAGAAATTTAATCTTCTTGTTATGTTGATTCTCTACTTCACTTTGAAATTCCTTAAACTTCTTGAAAGTTTCGGACTTATGTTTCATGAAATAGATATACCCATATCTACTCAAGTCATCTGTGAAGGTAAGAACATAACGATAACCACTGTGCGATGCTACACTCATTGGGCCACACACATCGGTATGTATGATTTCCAATAAGTACATAGCTCGCTCCATCATACCAGAAAATAGAGTCTTAGTAATTTTACCCATCAGACATGCTTCGCATCTTTCAAGTGATTCGAAATCAAGTGATTCAAGAAGTCCATCGGAATGGAGTTTCTTCATACGCTTCACTCCAATGTGACCAAGACGACAGTGCCACATATAGGTCGAGTTATCGCTCAATTTCAAACGTTTAGCTTCAATGTTATTAATATGTGTATCACTACAATCAAGATTCAATAAGAATAGACCATCTATCAAAGGTGCATGTGCATAAAACATATTACTCATATAAATCGAACAACCATTATTCTCGGACTTAAACAAGTAACCGTCTCGCAATAAACATGATCCGGATATAATGTTCATGCTCAACGCAAGCACCAAATAACAATTATTTAAGTATAAAACTAATCCCGATGGTAGATGAAGAGGTAGCGTGCCGACCGCGATCACATCACCCTTTGATCCATTTCCAACGTGCATCGTCACCTCGTTCTTCGCTAGTTTCCGTCTATTCTGCAGCACTTGTTTCGAGTTACAAATATGAGCAACCGAACCAGTATCAAATACCCAGGCACTATTACGAGTACTAGTGAGATACACATCAATAACTTGTATATCGGATATACCTTTCTTCTTGATGTTGCTGTTCTTCAAATACGCCAAGTACTTTGGGCAATTCCGCTTCCAGTGACCTTCTCCCTTGCAGTAAAAGCACTCAGTATCAGGCTTAGGCCCAGCCTTGGTCTTCTTCGTCGGTGCGGTAACTTTCTTATCGCCCTTCTGGAAGTTTCTATTTTTCTTAGACTTGCCTTGCTTCTTGAATTTGGTGGTCTTATTGACCATCAACACTTGGTGCTCTTTCTTGATCTCCACTTCCGCAGACTTCAACATGGAGAAGAGTTCAGGCAACGACTTGTCCATGTTTTGCATATTGTAGTTCATCACAAAGTTCTTTTAACTTGGTGGTAGTGATTGTAGGACACGGTGAATCCCCAAAGCGTTAGGAATCACTATACCCAAGCTTTGAAGCTTGCTTGCGTTCCCAGACATCTTAAGCACGTGCTCACTGACGGAGCTTCCCTCTTCCATCTTGCAGTTAAAGAACTTTTCAGAAGCCTCATAACTCTCAACTACCGCGTGGAGCCTCAAATATCATTTTGAGTTCACACACAATATCATGTGGGTCATGGTTCTCAAACCTTTTCTGAAGCTCCGATTCCAAACCATACAAGATAGCACATTGAAATATGGAGTACTGATTCTTCCGAGTGAGGAAAACATTTTTCACCTCATCGGTAGCATCAGCTACATGTGGGCCACCCAGCGGTGCATCCAGCACATAGGTCAAATTACCAACATTGAGGACAATCCTCAAGTTGCGGAGCCAATCCGCGAAGTTGCTTTCATTGTTTTTCAACTTTTCATAGGAACGCATTAAAATTGATGGTAGGGGCCGCCATTGATCTACAACATATTTGCAATAATTTAGACTAAGTTTATGACAAAATTAGTTCTAATTAATAGTTAAATTAATCTAGGTGAACTCCCACTCAAAAAAATATCCCTCACATTGTTTTAGTGATCACACGAACCAAATCCACCATATCAAATCCAATCATCACGAGAGTTGATGTAACTTCAATGGCGAACAATCAACATGTTCATCATATCTAATATATGACTCATGCTTCACCTTTCGGTGATCCGTGTTCCGAGACCATGTATGGACATGCTAGGCTCGTCAAGATCAAACCTTAGCTTCCGCATGAGCAAATCTGGCATGCTCCTGTTGTATACACTCGCAGAATCTAACACACCCTATCATCACGTGGTGCTTCGAAACAACGAGCTTTAGCAACGGCGCTTACTAAGGATGAACACTCTATAACTTGAAATTTTGTGAGAGGGATCATCTTATAATGCTACCGTCGCGAACTAAGCAATACAAGATGCATAAAAGGATTAACATCACTGCAATTCATAATATGTGATATGATATGGCCTTTCTTCTTGTGCTTCCGATCTCCATCTTCAAACACGAACATGATCTCCATCATTACCGGCATGCCGTCAAGGTCAATGGCCCCGCTTCATGGTTGTCGTCCACCAGCATCAACTATTACAACTACTTTGAATAATAGACACGCAGGTCTTAACGAAATTAAAAGACAACCATATGGCTCCTGCCGGTTGCCGACTTACAATAAGGAACATTGCATACATCATATATAATCACAATCATGGCCATATCACATCACAGCACACCCCTGCAAAACAAAGTTAGACACTTCTAACTTTCTTTGCATATTTTATGTGGTTTGGGGCTTTCAGTAAGTGTCGTTCTAACTTACGAACAAGAACCACAACGTTGATGCTTGAACTATCAAGTGCCCGTTGTAAATTGAATCTATACTATGATGGGAGAGACAGACACCCGCAAAGCCACTTATGCAATACAAGTTGCATGTTAAGCTGAAGCAAGTCTCATGAACGATGTCATGTAAGGTTAGCCTGGGCCGCTTAATCCCATCATACTGCAAGATGCAAAGTACACAAAAAGCAATTAATAATAAAAGCACAACCGCCCATAATGACCATTGTGTTCTCACTCGTGCAACAGATCTACATATAGACACGGCTCTGAAACCACTGTAGGGGTTCGTAGCATGGAAAACAAAAAAATTCTACCGCATGCACACAAACAAGCCAAGATCTATATACTAGATTGTAGCAACAAGTCGATTAGAGTACTCACCCTCAAAGATTCCAAAGCGGTTAACGAGAGCAGATTCTCGTGGATGATGTAGTCGTACACTTGCCGATCTTAAGATCGCGTAGACGGTCCTTTCGGCGCTGCGTTCCGGCAGCGCTTCCGCAGTCGGTCACACGTTCGGTACTCGATGAAGACCTTCCTCTCCCTTGTTCCATCAGGAAGGGGAGGTTGTAGTTCTCCCCTCGCGATTCCGGTAGCACGACGTCGTGGTGTCAGAAGTAGAGGGAAGATCTCGCAGGGCTTCGCCTAAGCCGGTGCGGGTTATGGTGGATCTAGGGTTTTCGGTGATCTAGGTTTAGAAGGCCGGATAGGAGGAGGAGGTGTCGGCGGCAGCTAGGGCGACGGCGACGGGCCGGCAGTGGTGGTGACAAGCGGCGGCGACGCTAGGGCGGCGGCGCCGACTTGGAGGTGGGAAGGGCTGGTTGTGTTTATTTGGGGCAGCCCCTCCCCTCTATTTATGAGAGGGAGGGCCTCTTGGAAGAGGGGAGTTTGAATCCTTCCGCAAACCCAAGTTGGAGAGAAAGAAGGACTCTTTACTTCTTCCACTAGGAAACCATTGTTCCAGTTTGACTTTTCAACCTTCCCTTTTGACTTTTAGTTTAGAGCTTTATTTCTCTCTCACAAATGCCCAACCAAGTGACCCAGGATATGATCCAATCATTGCACTTAACCATGACACATTCATGAACCATTCCCCTTCCGGTCTGGTGAACCTTCTTGGGCTTCGTCGACAATGCCCCTGCGGATCTGTTCTTCCTGCGGTTCGACGACATCTTCAATATGTTCCACCTATACCCGCTGCACTATACCATGGTCCATCTGTTTTCTCTCAGCCTGTCCATGCAGATCATTAGAGAGAACACACCGGGCATCGCTATAGTGGACCCCTACTACATGCGTGACGGCTGCTTGGGTTCCCCCGCCGAATGACGTATCGTGGCCTCATACCTAAAAAGAATCCTCGTGGCGAACAAGACAAAGGAATACATTCTCGTGCCTTACTTTCCCGAGTAAGTCGTTATTCACTCGCCACCATCGATTGGCTTTATTAGATCATCATCATTCTTTTTCCAACACATTCCATTTGACTTTTTTGCGCAGAGATGAACACTGCACGCTCATCTCCTTATCGCCGAAGCATTCCCACACCACGTATTTCGACTCGGGGAGTATAGAAAAGAAGAAAAACTACGACAAGATCAAGGAAGTTCTGGATGATGCTCTCACTGGCTTTGCCTCGACGGAAGGCACCACCTTCGTGCGTACGAAGGTCAAGTTCGGCAGGCACGTCTTCAACCACGTAATGGAGTTCCCCTGCGTGAAGCAGCCGGAAAATAGTAAGAAGGAAGCCTACTACGCACTCCATCACATGAGGGCGTTCCTACTTGACCAGCAAAATTCTACGCTGCCAGATCATCTCAAACAGTGGGCCAAAGCAAAGGCCAAGATCAATGATTCGGATATTAGACAAGAGATGTATCGCATCCAGCAGCAGTTTGGGGCAATCATCTTTCGTGATGTCATGACTTCGGGGAGGGATCTTCTACAGAGGAAATATCCCGAATAACCGTGACATAGAAGATCGCCTAGAGATGCAGGGTGACTATAGGAAGTTCATGACGAGACAGGGCGTCCTCCCGTTCCCTAAGCCGAGCCAGAAGGCTTGATGTTGGCCTAGTTGTAGTTACAAACTATAGATGACCTTTGTGTGTGTGTGTGGACGACAAGTGAACTTATTTTGCTTATTATTATATATCAATCAATGCTTGGTTTTTTTCTTACTCTTTGGTCCTTTGCTCAATTTGGTCCTTCTTTTTTTCCTTACTCTTTTTTCGAGAATAATGCCGATGATTGAAATGTCGTGGCACACTATATATGTGAATGTGCTACGATGGGACTGTGAGCCTTGTGATATGCACAAGTCCAGGTCTTGTGCATCCTACTTGGCTCACCGTTCCATCGTAGCATATTCCTGTGTCCAACGACCTATGTATATATATGAGGCATTCTTTTCGAGTTATTTTTGTCTTTTTTGAGAATATCCGATGATTGAAATGTCGTGGCACAATATATATGTGAATGTGCTATGACGGGATAGTTAGCCTTGTGATATGCACAAGTCCAGGAATTGTGCATCCTACTTGGCTAACCGTTCCGTCATAGCATATTCCTGTGTCCAACGACCTAGCTAGTTATATATGAGGCATTCTTTTCGAGCTACTTTGGTCTTTTTCGAGAATAATGCCGATGATTGAAATGTCGTGGCACACTATATATGTGAATGTGCTACGATGGGATTGTACGCCTTGTGCTATGCACAAGTCCAGGTGTTGTGCACCCTACTTGGCGTACGGTTCCATCGTAGCATATTCCTGTGTCCAACGACCTATGTATATATATGAGGCATGCTTTTTGAGTTACTTTGGTCTTTTTCGAGAATAATGCCGATGATTGAAATGTCGTGGCACACTATATGTGAATGTGCTGCGAGGGGATTGTTCGCCTTGTGCTATGCACAGGTCCAGGTGTTGTGCATCCTACTTGGCGAACAGTTCCATCGTAGCATATTCCTGTGACGAACAACCTAGTTATATATGAGGCATGCTTTTTGAGTTACTTTGGTCTTTTTCTAGAATAATGCCGATGATTGAAATGTCGTGGCACACTATATGTGAATGTGCTGCGATGGGATTGTCCGCCTTGTGCTATGCATAGGTCCAGGTGTTGTGCATCCTACTTGGCGGACAGTTCCATCGTAGAATATTCCTGTGTCGAACAACCTAGTTATATATGACACATGCTTTTTGAGTTTGGTCTTTTTGATTTAGGAGTACTTTCTATAAGTGTATCTTCATATGCGACTTTAATTATATATGTTTTTTTTCAATAATCGGTTAATTATTATTGTCAACTTATAGATGACGTGGTACGTCGTGTACAAGGGACGGGTTCCCGGAGTCTACGATGATTGGGAAGACTGCCGGAGACAGGTGCACCGTTTCAGCGGCAATAGCTACAAAGGGTACAACACTATGGCGGAGGCGGAAGCTAGATACACGCGCTATCTAGCGGGAGTTAGGACAAGGAACTGGATGAAGACCTACACCTTCGTCGCGGTGGTGATCATGCTTATCTTCTTTGGTTATTTATCCCGCGTTTGTGTCTAGCTAGCTAGTTTAGATGTCTAGGCGAGCTTCCGAGCTCTAACTTGTTCGATTGACACATGTATTCGCATGTCACCAACTACTACTTTGTAACATGATCGAAACAATGTAACTTATACTATGTATTCATGTATGAGACTTATCTATATGTATTTGTTTCAATCTTGTTTTTCATATTGAGTATTTATATATATAATTGTATATCTTGTATCTGTGTGTGTATATCTGCTGTAATATTGTATATAATCTGTATTGCATATAATCTGGCTCGGAAATTAAAAAAAAACAAAAAATACATCTGTGGCGCACATGGTCTACCTTCTGTGGCGCACTACACCTAAAGCGCACTATGGAAGTTTAGTGGCGCCCACAGAAGATCCCAGGGGTAGCGCACCATCCCAAACTTCTGTGGCGCACTAGGAGGTGTGCTACGCCTATCTCTACACAACCGTGGCGCACTAGGCAGTGCGCCACGGCTGAGAGATAGCCGTAGCGCAAGGCCCGTGGCGCACTGCTAGTGCGCCACGGATGGGCATTTCGGGTGCGCCACTAACAGCATGTTTCCTAGTAGTGACCCTTCTAGAACCTCTCCGATGAAAACATCGAAATCATTCCCGAACTCCGGAATCGGACTTTCCTTATATGAATCTTATTCTCCGGACCATTCCGGGTTTCCTCGTGATATCCCGGATCCCATCCGAGACTCCGAACAACATTTGGTCTCCCTACTTATATTCCATATCTACTAAAAAACATCGAATCCTTAAGTGTTGAAATGGCTCCGATTCACAATAACCAATAGAGGAATTTGAAAATTGATATGGCTCCCACATATTTCTACAATTACTTTATGATCGAATGAACCACTTACATACGATACCAATTTCCCTTTGTCTCGCGATAGTTTACTTATCCGAGGTTTGATCGTCAGTATCTATGCATACCTAGTTCAACCTCGTTACCAATAAGTATTCTTTTCTCGTTCCCGTGATATGTGATCCCTTGTGATCCAGTCACATGCTTGCAAGCTAATTGGATGACATTCCACCAAGAGGGCCCAGAATATATCTATCCGTCATATGGATGGACAAATCCCACTCTTGATCCATGTGCCTCAACACATACTTTCCAAACACTCCATGCCACCTTTATAGCCACCCAGTTACGGTGTGATGTTTGATGTCATCAAAGTATCATTCCGGTGATGGTGATTAGCATGATCTCATGGTCGAAGGAATTAGGTTACTATGTATCAGAAAGCTTATAGCAAATGAACTATTGAAATGACTTGATCTTTATGCTACACTTATTTATAGGAGTATGTCCATCATACCATTCTCCTAATGATGTGATCTTGTTGTCAATAACATGTCAATGTTCATGATCGGGAAACCACGATCATCTTATCAACCAACAAGCTAGTATTACAAAGAGGCTTCATCAGGGACTCTAATATAGTTTACAAATCACACAAGTATTATTGTTTCCTGTTAATACTATTATAGCATGAATGTAAACATTTATCATAAACACAAAGATATAATAATAACCACTTTTATTATTGCCTCTAGGGCATATATCCAACATCGGGAATATACCCGACGGTGTCCTTCCTGGGGAGCTGGCCGCCCCAACTCCGAGGGACAAGGAATCCCGGGCAGAGGAGTGCGGTATAGAGCCAACAGGTGGTAGTTGTGGCGCCCCGCAAAACCACTACTAGAAAATCGCGTTGTTTTTGTGCATTGCATCATCATGACCGCATGCTCATGTCATCATGCCACATTGCATTTGAGCATCGTCATGTCATCTTGCATTTGTTTGCATAAAACTATTTACGAAAAATCTGTTTTTGTTTTCTAAACGCCTCGCCTTTATTTCAAATCCAAAACCCGGGTCTCCGGAATATTTTGTTTCGTCTACCAACGGTTTGCAAAAGCCCTGTTTTAAATAAATAAAATATTTAATTATTTTAGGGGCAGCCGAACCGGGCCGATCCGACCCAGTCGGCCACCCTAGTACAAAACCAGCCTATCTAATTCCTAATCCTACCCAACCTAATCTACCCAGCCCCCCTCCACCTCACCTGCACCAATCGGTGCACGCCACATCACCCTTGGCCAATCCCCCACCCACTCACATCCCTCCACCTGGCCAGCCCCTGCCTACCCCAACACACGCACACCACACCAGCCCCGCCGCCAGCCTGGGAGCGCGCCCCCACCTCCCTGGCCGCACACATCCACCCCCTCTCCCTTCCAATCTGTCCCCACCTCCCACCTCGACCCTGGCCCCACCTGCAGTGACCGTAGCCACCAACCCCGCGTGCGCCTCACGTCACCGTGCACCAACCTCCCACCCTGCCCTGCGTCCAGCACCCGGTTCCCAATCCTCGTCTTCCCCCTCCTCCCTGCTCGCCCTGCTTTCCCTCCTCTGCAAGCCGTTCCTCCCCTCTCTGGCCAAGGCGGCCAGTGACCGCCGCTGCATCTCCTCTCCTCCGCCGCCCTCGTCCTGCGCGGACCCGCGCGCCCTCGCCCTCCTCCCCAACCGCTTCCAGCGCCGCCGTGCTCTGCGTGTCGTGCCTGCACGATCTCCAGGCGCCGGCCGCCGTCGTTCCTCCTGGCAAGACCGCCACCGCGGCCCTTCTCTGTCGCCCCGGACGCCGGCCTCGCCGCGCCCCCCAGACCTCGTCTTCCCAGCACCGCCGCCAGGGACCCTCCTTGCCGCTCCCGTGCGAGCTCGATGTCGCGCCGCCCTCCTCTCCCGCGGGCGCCGTCGGTGCCTCCCCGTCGTCTTCCTCTGCTTCCACCCGCAGCGACCAAGCTCGCCCCGGCCGCGTTGCCCTCCGTCGACGCCCCAGCCCCCCAACGGTGACCCTCTGCCGCGACCCCGCTGCCTTGTTGAGGCCGTCATGCTGCCTTGTTCGCATGCGCATCCTCGGCCTCGAGTTCGACCCTGCCGCGCCTTACCGCCGCCTTGTCCCGTCCCTGGCTCCTTTGCTCGAGCCAGCTCAGCCTCCACATCATGGGAGTGCCCTGGTGTTTGGCTCCTGCTGCTAGTGTGGTTACGGTGTTGTTGCAAAGTGAGGACCCGAAGACCCCAAGTTCTACTACAAGGACACGCAGATCTCCTTCATGGATTCGATGACCCGAAGACCAATCTCGACGCGCCCGATCCCGCCGAACGCCAAGATCTTCAATCGGATCCGAGGACACCGAGACCCCGGTGCGACAAGTACTCCTTCCCGGACGCCGAGACGCCGAGACCCGGGACACCAAGATCTCCGCCGTGAAACGACAAGATCGACGACCTGTCAAGAACTTCGTAACGACAAGATCGGCACCGACCAGGGCGGATCCGATGCGCCCCGACGCCGAACCAAGTCCTTCTTCGTGAAACGCCAAGATCCACTCTGTTATCCGAGAACGCTCCCACCGAGACCGAACCCCAGATCCGGACCCTGAGACCGACCCTGAACCCCTCGGAGCCCAAGTTCGCCGAACCCCAAAGTGTGACCTCTTTTCCGTGACCTATATTTTATAAATAATATAACTTGTTGCATTAAATCATTCATCTCGCATGCATATTTGTGTGGTTTGGGGGCATTATGCCGATTCACCTGAATTTAACATGGAGGCCATATACGGGCGAATCTAGTCTAATAATGACTCCATTTAAATTTGTGTAGCGAACCGAAGCCATGTTTTGTTGTGCTAATCCAACATTTATTTGCGGGGTGGATAAACAACTTGAACCACTAAATATTTTGCCGGGACCCCGGTTCCGATAATATTGCCTAGTTGCATCGCATCTTGCCATGTCATACATCATACATGCATCATGCCCGATTTTCTACCGTAGTAATTAAATAGTGCATCCGGTGTTTATTCTAGTGTTTTGCTTCTTCGCGGATAAGGCCGTTGAGTTGATGTGAGCTTCGCCCCGATCTTCGGATGAACCTTCGGCAATGTTTTCAGGCGAGCATCTCCCCCTTTCTACCTATCTTACTTTTATAGTATTTATTCCTTCCTGTTGATCTAGTGCTATCTGTGTTGCGATGCTCTAGTTTTCGTACCCGTGATATCCCTTGCAGCCTTATATTGCCTTGGACACCTCCTATTACCTGTTGCTTGGTAGATAGTTGGACCTGCGCGTCGTAGTCGCTTGCTCAAGTGCTGTTGCGTGTCGTCAAGTACCACAGTTGTTGGAGTATTGCCGTGTGTTTATTGTTGGAGTTGATCAAGACTTTAATTACTGTTTAACAACTAAAATTGAAGTAGGTAAATGCAGAGGCACAGGTGGGCAATAGATGTTATTTGGTTGTTAACCGTCCACTTGTGTCCCGTAGGACCCCGAGTACTTGATACCTGTTCCTTGAATATTCGCGCTATCCACATCCGGGAGGATTATGGGACCCCCCTGAGACAGAGCTTGATTCATTCTTATTTCTTGGGGCCACAAACTAGTTTGAGGTTTTATTTACTATCCTGTACTTATGCCATGCTTTACTGCTTTATTTAAATTGTGCGAGGTACTGCACCTGTACTGTTTAGGGAAGCGGAGTGTTTTCGCGGTATCGACAAGCCCAGTAACACTTTCGGGTTCCCAGTCGTTTACAGCCATTGACGCAAACCTTGAGTCCGTTTCGGAGTCAGCTAACTTCGTTGCGGGTAGCTTAATGGGGTGGCCCCCTGAAATATTTCTGAATCTGGTGATTGCTTTGTCATGAAGGCCTCGTTGGGTTTGATTTGGTTTTCCCGAGGTTGATCGAGTGTGTGTTGCTATTTGTGCACCCCTGCAGGGTAAAACTTTCTGAAAGCCGTGTCCGCGGTTATGGACGACTTGGAGCACAGTATCTCGATCATAGACAACTATAACTAAAGTAGTGCTATAAATTTGACTTTATAATGACTAGTAGTCAGCTTCACTATAATGGAATGGCTAAATAAAATTGCCAACAATTGCTTGTTTGGGTTGACGGTTGCTACCATTGTATATGACTAGTAAGTATTGCAACTATAACGGAATGGCTAAATAAAAGTACCAACAACTGTTGGGTTTTGGTATATCTCATGCTAATTGTATCTGACTAGTAAGTGTTGCAACTACAACGGACTGGTTAACTAAAACTGCCCACTGCTTATCTTATCAGGATGACTATCTATACCTGACTAGTAATTGCTGCAACGATAACTGAATAACTAAAACTGCCAACTGTGTGAGTTCCTCGGTTGACTTCCTCGTTTGGTCTCGAGGGGGAAACACCAGGATGGGTATGTTTGGTGGTAGTATCAGGTTGGTTCCGAATAGGTCTTTCTTACCCCTCTCTGATAGCCGACAGTTGTATCGAGTCTCAGTAGGTTGTTTAGTGCATGCTGCGCTGCCGCTTCATTCCACCATACCTATGTAGGCGAGGACCGCCGAATTCTAGCCTCGCCGTGTACTGGCCTCAGTACTGACCGCTCTCTCTTTTTCCTTTGCCCTTTGTCGGCACCCCTTTTGTTTAAGCAGGTTTTGAGATCGACGTCGTTAGCAGGGTTACCCTTCCGGCTTGGCCTGGGCAGGGTTATGGACGCCATTGGTTATTCTTCAGGGCTCTTAGCCTCATTTGCATCTTGTCCGTAGCTGGACGCTCTATCGTTTTCAAGGTGATTTGGATCTTTGTCCTGTATATCTGTATTCTTGACTCATGGAGTCGTGTTGTATATATATCTGTTCTGTGGGTCCCATCGAGGACTGTTGTGTAATGTTATTACTTCGTTTTCCACCCGCACGCAAGTGCCTGGTAGGCACCTTTGAATCGTTTCTATGCGGGTTTGGCGGGAAGCGCTGAAACTTGCATAGGGCCGATTCTGAGAGTGTTACAGTAGTCAATGCCTGACCTATGTAGCAGACTACTACTGCGGGCACAACCCTACACTCCTAGGGTGCGACGTCTTCAAGCCACGTAGAAGCCATGCACTCCATACTCGGCCGCATGGCACGACTGTACTACCGCGTGTACATGGACCCTTGTGGTGTCCCCTTGATAGTATGAAAGGAGGCCCATGTCGCTGGACACATGGGGAGGGTTTTTGGAGGAGAGGAAGGGTAGAGATCCTTCCCGGGGAAGGAAGCATTGTAATTGTGATCATTCACCAAATAGTAGATAGTTGCAGGAGTAAGGATCCTCACATCAAGGACCTGAACCTAGGTAAAAGAACATGTGTCCCTCTGTGTGTGTGTTCGTCTAGCTCACCGATCGATCTTGCCAGACGTTGTGCCCCTGGCCGAACTAACAGAGGGGATCCCTATCCTCGATGTCGAAAATTTAGACACGACACCTGGCGCGCCAGGTACGGGGTGCATCGGTGGCGATCTGCATTGGCAATTTCGTCATTAGAACTAGGCACCATGCCTCGGAGCTCAGTAGGATCCGCCCGATGCGTCGTCAGCGCCACCACCGGTGCTAGCGTCGCCCAACGAAGGACGGAGCGACATTGCCAAGAAGAGAAAGAATCCAGTCAACCATCATATGGTGGGGGTTCCATTGGAATAGTCGTGCTAAGAAGAAACGTACCATAGGAACAATCGGCGAGCACGGAGCCTCCCGCGGTGGAGCGCTCGCACGCTACAGGGACGGGAGAACAGGGAACCTGCGAGGCAATGCTCTCCCAGAATTCCGTCTCAGCATTGCCCGAGTGAAGACACCGGGTCTTAGGGGGTTTTGGCAGCCGCTGGTGGCCAGTGTCCTGCCTCGACCCTCTCTGGGTCCCATGGTCCCATTGCTGCTCTCGCCGCGGAGGAAGCTATACTTGGGTTTCCACCGGAAGAAGGAACAACTTGCGCGTCAATGCATGGCTAGCGAGGTTGGCGCACTTCGTCAGCGCCGCTCGTCAACAAGGAGGGTTGTCCTCGTGGTGTTCGACGGCTCGAGCCCCTCCCACCATGGAGGCTAGGGGGACCACTCAGCGCCATGCGATGAGCACCAGACCCCTTCACCCCTTCGACGGGAGAGCTACCGATGGCGCTCTCCACATGCCAGCCACTCCGAGAGCCGTCGCGAGGGAGAACCTAGGAGAGATGTGATGACCGTGCATCGGTGGGTTCCTCCTGGACCTTACTTTCTTGAAATAGGCTTTCGCTCCGCTTTATAAATAAAGCAACCATCCACATCAAGTTACAAGGTTCGAGAACATCCACAACAAATAAGCTGGGGCCACAGCACACGACGGCCCAAACAAAGAGGAAAAAACGCCACCTCGCCATGCGAGGACAGACCAAAAAAGGAAAAGCAAAGCCGGACTAGGGGGGAGCCGCCGAGCCGCCTCTAAGAGTCGCTGAAGAGTCGCGTCCAGCCTTGCCTTGTCCCGCTATCTACACAACGGGTACGAGAGCTGCAGAGAGGCCAAGAAGTGAAAAACCGAGTCAGAAGCGAGCCGAGGGAGAATCTTCTCAATAACCATCTTATTCTGGATGTTCCAGAGAGCCCAAGACATCGCAGCAAACACAAGCCAGAAAAGGCGGCGGCCCTTTCCTGCCCGGTTCGCCTGGGTTTCCAGGAACTCACCGAGATCATGGGCCTGCCAGTCTGGGCCCAACGCATCCCTGATAAAGCTCTAGAGAAACTGAGCCGCGGGGCAGGTGAACATTATGTGGGCCCCCGTCTCCGGGATCCCACATAATGGACATAGCCCGTCCCCCGGCCCATGTCGCTTGGACACCTCCACTCCTGATGGGAGCCTATCGCGTAATAGTTGCCACACAATTTTTTTTGTCTTTAGCGGGAGGGGAGATTTCCAGAGGTGTTTTGTCCATGGGACGGCCTCGCGCCCGAAGAGGGCCCGGTAGGCGGAGCCAACCGAGAAGGCCCCGGATGGGGAGAGGCTCCAATATATACTATCGGGCTCGTCCGTCAGGGAGGGCGGGAGTTCCACCCTAAGTTCCTGCCATGCTTCGGTTTCCTCCGGGCCAAAGGTACGACAGAACGAGATGTTCCACGTCCCTTCTAAGGCTGCAGCGGATACGCGGAGCGAGGGCTCGGAACAAATGGCAAATAGGCTCGGGTATATCTCCCGTAGGGGGCGCGCCCGGAGCCAGGAGTCCAGCCAGAACATGGTGCCCTCCCCATTCCCAACTGATACCTTGGCCCCGAGCCGGATCTCAGTCTTGATCTCCTGGATGGAGTGCCAAAACTGGGATCCTTCCCTCCGGTCGCAGTCCAAAAGGGGACGACCTCGCAGGTACTTAGCCTTAATGAGCTTGAGCCAGAGACCCCCGTCATCACGAAGAATCCGCCACACCCATCGAAGCAACAAGGCCTTATTGAATTGGTGAGAAGAGATGATACCTATGCCCCCAAACTCCTTGGGGGTGCAAAGGTCGGCCCATTTGATCATGTGATACTTCTGGCGACCCATAGAGTCTTGCCAGAAGAACCAAGAAAGCTCCTTTTCAAAAGCCCCGTGGACCCCTTCAGGAAGGAGGTACAGTCCCATCATATACATGGGAAGGCTGGATAGGCAAGAGTCAATTAGGACCGTCTTGCTACCCTTAGATGTGAACCTACCACACCAAGGTTCGGACCTTGAGCGCACCTTGTCCACAAGAGGATCCAGGTCCTTGATAAGGATCCTGGTGTCACGGACATGCATCCCCAGATAAGTTATGGGGAAGGAGGAAAGCCGACAGTTGAAGTTGTCAGCTATCCTCTGCTGCTCCTCAGGTGAGAACCCCAGCGCGATAACCTCGCTCTTGTCGAAGTTAATGCGTAGGCCCGACATCTCCTGAAAGCAAAGGAGGAGGAACTTGAGATTCGCAATATCGAAAGAAGAGCCCTCTATCATGATCATCGTATTGTCTGCATATTGGAGCTGGGTTAGCCGCCCCCTGGGATGAGGTGGCTGACCACACCGGTGATGTGGCCGGCAGCCTTCGCTCTATCAAGCATCTCCGCTAGGGCGTCCACGACCGCATTGAAGAGCAGGGGGGACAGGGGGTCCCCCTGTCTAAAGCCGCAGGCAGGGTGGAAATATGGCCCAATCATGCCATTGATGTTAATCGTCGTGCTCCCAGTCATGACAAACTGCATAATCCAGGTGATCAGGCGATCATCAAACCCTCGTCTAATGAGGGTCTGACGAAGAAAATGCCAGTCCAGGCGGTCGTAAGCCTTCTGGAAGTCCAGCTTCAAGAAGATGCCTTTCAACTTCCTGGACTTGATCTCGTGGATAACCTCGTGAAGGGAGAGGATCCTGTCATGTATGAATCTACCTTTCAGGAAGGCAAATTGATACTGATGGGTGAGGCGTTCCATGACTGGGGCAAGGCGAGAAGCACAGACTTTCGCGAAGATGCGTTGGATGACGTTGAGGACCGTAATGGGTCTGAATTGGCGGATGTCCGAGGCCCCTCTAACTTTCGGGATCAGGGTTATCACGACGAGGTTCAGCCGGCCCATCACCAGGGTCCCCACGTAGAACTCCTGGAACATAGGCATGACGACCGACTGGAGTTCCTTCCAGAATGTCTAGAAGAAAGCAATCGGGAGGCCGCCGGGGCCCGGGGCGGAGTTGGCCTTCAAGGCCTTCACCGCCCGCTCAACCTCCTCCGACAAGAATGGGAGGGTGAGCTCCGCATTCTCATCGGCTGTGACCCTGGCCCTAGACGGCCAGAAGTCGTCTGCCAACGCGATCCCTGTGCGGGGTCCCGCCGAGAAGAGCGACTTATAGAACGCGTAAATATGGGAGGAAAGCGCGCCTACCTCCTCGATGAGGAGCTCATTGTCCCAAAGGCATGGGATAGAGCATTTCCTAGGGCGTCCGTTGGCCACCGCATGGAAATAGGCAGTGTTCGCGTCTCCCTGAAGGAGCCAGTTTTGGCGGCTGCGCTGCCTCCAGAACAGCTCCTCCCCCTTGTAAATATCAACTAGGGAGGTCTCAAGGGCATAACGATGGGACCAGTCGTCTGCTGAGAGTCCCACCGGATCTGCCAGCCGGTCTAGGGCCTGGATTTCCTCCAGCAAAGCTCCCTTCTAGAGTCTCGCCGCCACCCCCAGATTATCCCCCCGGCCCCTCATGAATTGGCGGGCCATCTTAGCGCAGTGGTGCCAGACGTCCACCGCATTGAATCTCCTAGGGGGGGATGCAGGCGCCGACAGCCATCGAGACTGAACTGCTTCCACAAGCCCTGGCTGGTTAAGACAGAAGTTCTCAAAGTGGAAGCGGTTTAACCGTGGCGGGGCGTCCCCCCCGTGAAGAGAAGCAGAGGGACATGATCCGAGCCTATTCTGGTGATGGCACGAAGAGAGCACAAAGGGAAGGCTACCTCCCAATCGGCCGAGACCAAGACACGGTCAAGAACACTCCGGACAGGATCAGCCCTGTTGTTGGACCAAGTGAAACGGGCTCCTACTCGCGTAATCTCTCTAAGAGCGAGATCCGCGATGCAATCGTTGAACATCCTCATGCGTGGGACGTCGACGTTGCAGGAGCTCTTTTCATCAGGAGAGCGAATCAAGTTAAAGTCGCCCGCCACCACCACCGGGGTGGTGCAGCGGTCGACCTTGGCCCTAAGTTCAGCCAGGAAAACTGGGGACCGGCTATGGTCCGCTGGGCCATAAACGATGATAACCTCCCAACGGAGGTTGGATCGTCTATGGGTGAGTGACATGCTCACGATAACCTCCCGGACCTTACTTTAATGGGACCTACGACAAGTCCTAGAAGAGCGTCCAGGGGAAGACGCCCGGACACGCATCGAGCGTCGCCGGGTGCGTCACCTCCGCGACAACGTCGAACCAGCATGATCCGGACGGAGTGCCCCCGCATTTGTGGCCGGACAGTATGATATAACTATGTATCCACGAAAAATATCAGAACTATTTGAACATCATTCTATACTCCCTCCGTTTCAGGGCTTAAGGCGTTCTCGTTTTGCGTGTTTTTTCTTTGACCAAGAATTACTCTAAATATGTAAAGAGTTTTGGTATAAAACTAGTATCACTGAAAAGTATTTTTCAATACGAATCCAACGATACTAATTATGTATAATATAATCAAGATTTTGTTACTTAATTCTCTTGGTCAAACTTTGTTTTAAAAAACGTGTGCGTCTTAAGCCCTGAAACGGATGTAGTTTTTTGCAAAAATTCCGTGCTACATGGAGCCCGAGACTCAAAACCAAGACTTGTCACAGTGCAATATTAAATTCCATCTTAATTCCCCTACAAAGGATCCAATAGGATGATTCTCAACAACAAATGACCCCGAATAATTGTGAAGATATGTAGTATGGAGTATATACGATTTGGATACTGATTGAACATGCCTATCTTGTGGTTAATATGACCATAAACATCGAGATTATCGGTTACTGATTTTCGTAGATACTCATTTATTGCACATCAAAGAGTTTCTATCTGTATCTCTATATATACGGTATGCTCCTACACACATATATCTAGTACTCCAATTGCTGCTGCTTGAGGCTTCCAATTACTTTACCTGATATCCCAAGCAGCAGCAATGGCGAACCTTTGTGTCCTCCTCACGGCGCTGGCAGCAGCCGTGCTCCTCACGGCCGCAAGTGCTAACAATCCCAGGACCATGGGTACGGCATACAACATGCTTCAGCAATATGGCTTCCCGCCGGGCATCATCCCGGAGGGCGTGCAGAGCTACGAACTCCGGCAAGACGGCTCCTTCGAGGTGCACCTCTCCAATGAGTGCGGCCTGCACATCGGCGGCTTCAAGCTTCACTATAGCAGCCGAATCGCCGGGAACATCCACAACGGCTGGATCACCGGCCTCGAGGGCGTGAAGGTGAAGATCGCGATCGCCTGGGTCGGCATTCGTAAGGTCAGCCGCGACGGCAACCAGCTCAGGGTGGGCGCAGGGAGTATAACCAAGTCATTCCCGATAGGCGACTTCTCCACTAGCCCTCATTGCTAGCGAGGGTCGACCATGGGAACAATAGCAACGAAAGCCACCGTCTCTTCGGTCACGTCGCTTGAAGATTAGTTCCTCATTGTTGGTGCACGCTAGTACTCCCTCCGATTTCACATTATAAGATGGTTTATTTTCTATGAAAAGAATGTATCTAGACGTCTTTTAATGTGTAGGGCAATAAAAGACATCTAGATACACTCACAGAAAATATAATATTAAATACATTTAAATATATCCGTTACACCAAAATTATAACGTCTTATATTATATAGAATGGAGGGAGTATTTTGTATGGAATGGGTGTGTTTTTTTATCAGTTTGTGTAATGCCATTGTAGTGTGGGTCAAGATGAACATTCAAAAAACAACAAAAATCGTTGAGTGCAAAATTCATTTGGGTCATCCAAATTAACAAAGAGGAGCGCTACGTGTCCTCCCCCCCCCCCACACACACACCCCCAAACCACACACACCCCATAACTCCCCCTATCCACCGGGTCCTCTGAACTGACACATGTCTCCTAAAATAAACCCAGATTCCGCCTTTGCTACAAAATGACATGCTTTTACTATAAATAGGTTTTTTTTACTATATGTACCAAAAAACGGTCTGACCCAGAAAATAAAATAGACAGACTAGATCTCGCTGAAGAGTTCACCGGAGATCTCGCCAGCGACCTTGTAGCAAAAAGTTGTGCTAATATAGCAGATCCGACCCCACCGGAGACTTTTGCCGGTAGACCTCGCTGGAGACCTTGTAGCAAAAACTTTATGCTATTGTAGCAAAATCATAAAACGTATGTACCAAAAAAATGTCCTATTGTAGCAAATCTGATCTCGTCGGAGATATCACCGGAGATCTTGTAGCAAAATAACAAAGCATTTGTACCAAAACCCGAGGCCACTTGTAGCAGCCTCACAAACCCCATGTAGCAACCCTCGACGCCATAGGTAGCAGCAACGTTAGTAGGTAGCAGCGTCGGTGCCTTCTCTAGCAATGCAGGTGGCCTTCGTGTAGCTAGGGCGAGGGCATGGAGGCGCAGCTCCGACGAGGTAGGCACGATGGCGCTCCGGCGAGGTCAGTAAGGCCTAGCTCCGACGAGGTAGGCGAGGCGGCGACCTGGCAGCAGTGATCCGGTGAGGGGTAGGTAGGCGCGATGGTGCTTCAGTGGCGTGGAGGCGCAGCGACCTGGCAGCGGCCCGGCGACAGCGCTCCGACGAGGGGTAGGTGACGTGGCAGCGAGCCAGTGGTGGCACACGACATGGAGCGCGGACCTAGCGGTGGCCCGGCGTGGAAGTGCGCGCGCGGCGGCGGGCTAGCGAGCGAGTGAGCGCGGACTGCGGCCCTATGAGCGAGCGAGCGTGGCGGCCATGGGAGCGAGTGGGGCGCGCGAGGTGGGAGCATATTGCTAATCTATTTGTCTTCTAAGAGTAGCATACTTATATTGCTATCTAAAACGTTTTCTTTCCCCTTCACTCATGTCGCTCCCGGCGAGAGACGGGGCGAAACCTTGAGCCCCACTTCTCGTCCCCCTTCCCCCTCCCCTCCCTCGCTGCCGGCGGCGGCGAGCGCCATCGGGGATAACATTTCTCGCTTGCTTGGAGGGGCGCATGGTATCTGTCTTGTAGCACTGTACCGGTGGCATTGTCTCTTCAAACTGGCGGCAGTGGTGGGTTGTAAATGCGACGGTAGCGGTGATGGAGGACCGGCGTGACGCGCCATGATGCCGCGGAAGGCGACAGTACGTGCAACAACGGTCAGCACAGGTAGGCCAGATCTGGGCCTTGCGGTCCACGGCCGCCATGTCCTTAGCTTTGTCCAGGAGGTTGCCCTTACTCCCTGGCGGTGGCTGAGGGCCATATCCGGGCCTGTCAAGCCCCTATCTGGTGTCGGTCTGGCAAATCCTGCTAGGGTTTGCAGGCGTGATGGCAGGCAGCCCAGAGGCATCATGGCTTCCCTTCCCATCGCATCTATGCTGCCAAGTGTAGGCTCAGGACGGATTACCTCGTCTATGGCATTGGTCTCATCACGGTTGTAGCTATTTCCCTGTAGGTGGTGCTTCTCAGACAAACCCGGGTGAGCACGGTGGCGACAGGGCTGCTGCTAGGCTGTGGGGATCTATGGTAGTGGTGAATCCCCTAGTGACAGGGGAGTAGGGACTAGTGCTAAGGTTCTTGTAACATCCCAACATTTAGGCACTAACGAAGGATAGATTTAGGAATATGGATTGTTGCATGCATTCATCTGTGAAAATGTGGGTAAAATTTTCGCCAAATAAAAAAACCTAAGTGATCAATGTTTCTTTCATACTTTGAGATTAGGTTTAGTCTTAAAGGATGATTGTTATAAACTTTGAGATGATCTTAAGGAGTTATGTGTTTTCAAATTAATTTGAAATATTAGACTTGAGTGTTTGAATTATAATTCAAATGAATTATATATAAGTTTTGAATCTTAATTCATTTAAGAGATAAATATTACAACTTGAATTCTATCCAAAGAAAAACAATAATGAATATAAAGTTTATTTCTTATCATCAATATATATAATCAAGTTATAAAATTATAACTTATTTGAATCATACACACAACTTACAAAAGTAAATATACAAAGAATAGGAATATTCTTTAATAATAATAATATAATCTTTATTACAATTGAATAAAATAAGGATTACAAGAATAATAAAAGAAAATTACAAAAGAATAAGAAAATTACATTGGAATATTTACTAACTATCCTATATCTAAATCTAAACTAAATCTTCATCTTTATCTTTTTACCTGCAAAACAAAGACTAAATAAAAACAAAAGAAGATTCGTGTTAGTATTATTTCTCTCAGACATGTTAGTGAAATGCACTTGACAAATTCATCATTGACACATTTATAAAAGGGGCAAGTTTCACCAATATGAAAGAATTCATCTTTCATAAATTCAAAGCCAGAAGTCAAATAATAGCCAAGAGGGGCAAAATCACCAGCCAGATGAAAGTAACCTGGTAAGAGTAAGTTCAAAATTCTGAACATATCCACAAGTGCATAGCAGGCACACAAGAAGGACACACACTAGCATGCATGTGGTGTGCTGTCAACCTCACAGAACAGCCCAATCTCACAAAACCACAAGCACAGCCGTATGAGGCACTAGTGCATCACTCCACTTCACAACACACAAGAACAGCCAGTGTAGACAGCAGCTAAACCAAGCACTACAACCAGCAACCAAACCAACTAAGGATCAATCAAACATCACCAGGATGGTTACATAAGGAGGGGGATGGATCAGGTGGATAGAAAGATCAAGCCCAGGAGCTAGGAGGAGCAGGGTCAGCTCAAGATCAAGCACAGGAGTCCAGTAAAACCAGATCAAGATCATCATCACCAACTTACTACACCATCATCAGATTTTGTGGTGAGTTTCATAAAACCTTCACATGATCTAATCATCTTATTCAGAGAGAAACATGTGTTGTTTTATAGAACAAAACCTCAGAAAACACCCAAGTGGGGGTGAATCCATCATAGGGATTTTTAAAACTCTAAAGGCAAAAGGCACAATACCAGGATCCAACCAGAGCTCAGAGCAACATCCTTGCTCTGGTTGTCCAACTATGTTTTACCATTCAAGCATGCATATACCTATGATCTATTTCTAGGAACATCCCTAAAGGAAGGGTAGCACCTTAGGAACAAATCCTTAGGATCCATAACATGAGCAAGCTCACTATCATTTTTCCAAGCTTTGATTCAATCAAGAATAACTGGTACCACTACCAGGACTATCTAGATGAACCAATTAGATAAGATCTAAATCCCTAAGCCTCAGACAAACATCATTGATCTTAGAGAATTTAGAAAAAGAAACATCTATGTTTATCTCTCAAAGCCAACTTTGTCATTAAGTATCAAACAACCCAATTAATGGATTAGAGTTATTCTTGTGTGCCATACAATGTCATGTCACAAGAATAGTCCAATATGAATCAGGAAAGTCAGTAAATCATCATAGATTCATACAATCAACTAACTAATCATCTTCATGTTAACACAGGAATCATAACTAGGAGATTCCTATGTTACACTTCACTGATTGAGATCATGATGATCTCAAACCACATGTTAATCCCAAGCTAACAGCACTAAGACAGTAGCTGTATCTTATCATAATCATGACCATGAATCAAATAAACAGTGGAAAGCTATCAAGTCATTGGCTTTACCAAGCATGTTTCCCAAACAACAATATCATCTGAATCAGATGCAATCTAAGCATCAAATCATCCAGTAAGCCACCATAAACATCATATATCATTTTAAGCAACAAGCCTCGGGCCAATAATCATTTAGCATGTATACAGATCAACCAAACATGATTCAAATCATACAGTACATGATCAATCACATAACAGGAACCCTAAATGGATAATCATCCTAAACTGAATCAAACAATAGACAGAGAGGACACCGCCAGCCTCTAGCATCAAATCAACAAGCACAGAAAGCACCAGGGGGAAGGAATCAAACTCACCGTAGGTCCTCGCTGAAGAAATTGAAGAGGAAGCAGATTGGAAGATGAACCCGCGGCGGCACAGGGATCACCCAGGGGGCGCTGCAACCTGCACCAGCCACAGCGGCGGCGACAACACTTAAACACATGCCAAACCCCAAACCCTAGGGTTCATAGAGGCATCGATCCATTGCAGGGGAGCCCCAGGCTCAAATCCAATTGGATGGAACAAACGGGCGTCGTCGACAACCCCCTAGTACACCACGACGGCGACCAGAATGACCTACAGCGGCGGGAATCACCAGTGGCGGCATCGCCAGCCATGGGGTCGAGGTCAGAGGAGGAGAGGATAAGCTCGAGGGAGAGAGAGAGGCAGTGAGGAGTGGGCCGAGCTAGGCCAAACCCTTCAGGGTGGTCCCTTTTGTCTAAAACTAAATGGGCCACTAGGGCCCAATAAGAATAATCAGCCCAGAAACAATTCTAGGCCTGTTTTAATAAACAGGAAAAGACCAAAATACCCCTAGACTTAAATAAATTATAGGAAATAAAATATAAGTCCAAAAATTACAAATTAAATACTTTTGGATTTACAATAATCCACTCTATCCAAATAAAATAAGATATAAAATTTTGGACATTTAAATTTTTATAAGAATTTTGTAATTTATATATTCCTCATGGAATTTTACAAAATTATTGAAAGATGATAAAAATAAATAAAAATCACTTTCATTATATATCATATTATAGTATTTTTGAAAAATACTAAATAAATATTAATAACAATTTTTCTATGTATAATTGATAATTCTTAAAAAGAATTATTAAATCAATAAAAGTCAAATAAAAAGGAAATAAAATAAACTAATTCAATATATGTTATAAATATTATAAATTAATATTAAAAGGCACCTTATATAGGGAAATGCATATAGAATTAAATAATGCATTACATTACTTGCATAATCATTTTGCTTCTTTAAATATTGTCCTTACCGGGCAATAATAATGTTTTTGTAGACATAGAAGCCCAAGGTCCAGTGCAAGCATCAGACTTCACTACCTTGCCATCACAAGGCAAGTTCATCACTTTCTCATGTCCTTTGAAGAGTCTTTATCAAAGTACTTGCAAATTGTGTGTTATCATATATGCTATAAAAGGAAGAAAATATTATTTTCACAAATAAAGAAATCATTGATATCATCCTAAGTGATGATATAATAGAGCAATGGAACTTAGGGTTCTAATAGCAAAACAATGATGATCAAATAGGGACTTAATAACCCATGACATCAGTGATTCTAGCGCCGTATATTACGCGTTAGCCATGAGATTTGGAATGGGACAGATAGGTCAGCTTATCTTCTTCCTCTCGCATGAAGCCGGATGTGCAGGTCGTGGCTTTTATCCTCGTAGAGTGCATATTAATTGGTAATTCGTAGAGGATATTCAACATATGGGTGGAACCCTCATCGTCCCACGATAGTTCTGGCATCTAACGGTTTGTACAAACCATTGCTGTAATTCATTATGTGGGAATGGTGTACACCAAGGAGGCATGCGGGGTCGCAAAGGGGGCAGTGATTGGCTTGGACCAACTACTGGGCCCCATATCATGGAATTGTGGACGGGAAAGTACGCCCGGTTGTGCAACAAGGAGTTGATCTCTCATGGGTAAAGTAACGCACCTCTAGAGAGTGTAAGAATTGTAACTTGTTACTCCCTGTTCCGGGAAGGAGCTACGAATGCGGCAGGAAAGGAACTCCATGAAAGTTCTGGTCAACCTGTGAAGGCTGATGGTCATAGATTTTCATAATAAAATCAATCTTTGAAGAAAGATTTACAAAAATTGCATAGTGCCAAGGATTTATAATCTGAAGTGATAGTTAGAGCATCAAACTTCCCACCTTGCATATAATGAACTTGTTGGGTAATGCTGTTACTCATTCTTTCCTTTGATCCCTTGCTTAGACTCTGAGGATCCCGAAGACGTGCCAATGTATGCAGCCGAATGCCAAGAAGATGTGTTCTACGAGGAACCTGATCTATCCGGAGGAGTTGAAGGAGTGGATTACGAAATCCGCTATGGTGTCGATGATAACAAGTCCAACTAAGTATCCCTAGTTAATAGTAACCAACGGAGCTGAGCAGCATGAACTCTATAGAATAAGATGTTGAGCTCAACTCCTAGTTGGAGTTGTTACTTTTAAATTCCGCTGAAACACTTTATATTTTGGTTTGTAAGTTGAATCTTTTGGAAGTCTTGAACTTCCGGTATTGTAATAATAATAATGTGTGTACTTTTGTAATATGGACCCGCAATGTTTCTGTTGTACCACTCTGAGGGATGTGATATTTACGGAATGGTGTTATGTGGATGTCATGTCAACGACTATAGTGTACTACACATGCGGTGGTATGCTGGGTCACCGCAGTTGGTATCAGAGCAAATTGCTTTGACCTTAGGTTGGAAACCTAGTAAAGGGTATTACCTGTAGGAAAATTTAGCAACGATAAAGAATTCTCTAAAAGAGATATAATGGGTATTCAAATGAGAATATTTCGTTATATATTTTAGTGCGATAATTCTTTGTTATGATGCAATATATCATTGGATACTAATCAAAAATTATTTTTCTGATATACAGAGATATGGCACAAAAGTTTCCAGAACAGACTTTGGTAAGGAAAGAGGATACTCTTGATGATTATCAAGGATCATTCACAGACCAACTTCGTCAACTTTTAAAGCTTTTTAGTTGTCCAACTAGAATTCCAGTGAACACTATCACTTACCTTGATGGCCGGATGTTATCCAAGTATCGTGTGAGTATCCAACTTCCAGAGAAGCTTGGATTATATCATGATCTACCTATAGGAGAAGGTAGGAGTCATTTAGCAGCATATCATGTTGTTGTTGTGGAGGCGATAGCTAATATCCAGGAGCAGAAAACCAAGGAGCTAGAAGGTAGCACATTCTCTGTTATACCTCATGATTCTATAGACTCGGAGCCTATACCGGATCATCTTACTTTGGTTAAGAAGCATCCTAAGTTAGCTTCCAAGTTTATGGATAGATACCGAACACTCGTTGCATATTTTTATAAGACCCATCAAGTGATTGTTGAAGACAAAAATGACATGTTAGAGGATCTAACTGATCCGGAACGGAGGAAGCAGTTATCATTCTAGTTATAGAAAGAAGTAAGTAGTAGTGAAACACCTATCTTTAAGGATATACCTATAGATTCAGAATCTTTTATACCATATCCTTATTCACCAAGACCTGAACCTACACATGATCCTACTATGGATATGCGGTATGCAGTACCACAAGGCTCAGAGGATGGTTCTGACTCGGAACTTCCTATTGAGAATTCAGATGGTTGGAGAATGGGATCATATAATGGATCTCATGAACACCAGATGTCCAAAGATGGTTCCGACAGGAATGTTGGACAATCTAGTTGGATGGGTGCAAGGATGAACCCTAATAATAGTAGTAGAAATACCATGTCAATAGATAACCAGGATGAAGAAGAAGATCCTGAGGAGTGAGTGTTTGAATCATCAACATCTTCTCAAAACCCAGGGAATATACATTATCCAGTGTTTAACTATTGTCACATACCAAAATTCTCCTAATTTTGGAATGTGAAATAAATAAATAAGTTTGATTGATTGTTTGACTATGTTGAAAATTCTAAAAGAGAAGAAACTTTTTGAATAGAAAATCCTCTCAACCTTGAATTCAAAATTTTATATTCTTTTGTTATGACCTAAGTAGCCATATAGGAAAAAGGGCATGGATTGATTATGTATTGTAGAATTGGTGTGCAAGATTTCAAAATGAAAATCATAAAGCATTCATAAGCATTTCATTACATCCATGCAAAAGTTCTCACAAACTGAATCCAAATCCTGGTATCTAAATCCTACAGTTGATTCGCCCAAATGTTCCTAAAGGTAATTAAATTGACTTTATAAAACCCAGTGTTGCTAAGGCATAAATTATTGATAATTATAGCCTAAAGAGATCCAATTAATATTACAAAATTTTGGAAACAAAATTGAGCTCATTTGGAGCTATTATGAAAAAGTTATGGGATAAATACAAACAAATAAAGATATAAATAAAATGAAATATACAAGGATTTATGAATACACTACTTCCAAACTAGTAAAAATATTACAAATATGATCCTACAATGATCTATTCGATTTTAAAAAAATTAGAAACAAGAATCGTGTCACTTGGAGTTCGTATGCAAAAGATATGAGGGAAACAAGTAAATAGAAAAAAGAAAAAAAAACTAACGGGCCGGCCCACCGGACCGGATCAGCTAAGGACACACACAGCACGGGCACGATCGGTTGTCCCGAAGTGTTTTAAAAAGCGTGCGAAAATTGATTTTCTATACCTATCTCTATTCAAACACTTATAACTTTTTATCTACAACTCCAAATCGACTTCCGTTTGTTTCTACTTGTTCCCTACTCCAAAACCTATCTCCCCACCTTCCTAAACCTTCATCTAAACTCGTGGAGCCACAGCTGTACAAGTTTCTCTTCTCGAAATTCCGAATCTACATATGCCCGAACCTTATTTCGCTTTTTAACCCATCCAGACTTCGTCGTTTGCCTTCGGTCAAAAAACGATAGTTATAGAACTCATCGAAATCTTTCAATCCCGACAAACGTCACCTCTTTTCATCCACCAAAGCCGGATAATTTCGCATCGCAATATTTTAGATCTGACGGTGTAAATCCAAGATGTACTCGCACTCGTTTCTTCAAATCCAAATTCCTTTGGTGAGAAGGTAGGAATAATGATTCCCCACAACTTTTATGTTGTATGTTTTTCAATTTGACCTACGGATTTGTATCTCTAACACAGATGTGTTTCTTGTCTATTCTGAGCCAAAATCGGGTCAATCTCTTCTTTTAGCCACCGAATCCTATCTAAATGGTCGAGATCCAATCAAACCGGTGCGTGCCATGTCGTCAACCCGGTCAGCTTCCTCATCAATGCCACGTCATCGTCAGGTCAGCATCTAGTCCCAGTCAGCATGCAAAGTCAACCTGTCCAGTCAGCGGAATATTCTCTGAAATATTCCGTTCGAATTTAAAATTGCACATTATAGATCTAACTTGTAAAATTCATTAGAAATTCATACCACATCCAAAAATTGCGTATAATATATCAAATTGAAGATAATTTTACGTAGAATCATCTTATCAGAATAGATCCAACTTTTACTGTACGTGGTTACTGCAATAATTTAATTAGTTTTAATGGTCTTTTAGGTTAATAAATTCATAGGAAATTATCTGTAACTCCGAAAAATAAGAACAATATATCAAATTGAAGATACTGTAATTTATATTAATAATATCTTGTTGGATCTAGCCTTTGCGGATGATTTAACCCGTAGCAATTTAATTAGTTCTAATGGCTTTATAAATCATTAAATTCATAGTAAATTAATTGCTTGTCACAAAAATATAAATGATATACCGATGGAAAGCTGGTTCCATGTAGATCATCAATATGCAAATAGTTCAGCCTTTGACTGTAAGGTTTTTCCGTAAAGATTTAAATGGTTTAATGGCTTATTTAGAGTAATAAATTCATAAGAAAATAAATACTATTCATAAAATTGCAAATAATATGTCCCTGGATTCAAAATTTCGTGGAGATTACAGATATAAGTTTAGTTTGATTTTTAGACAAAAGAAACTATATGAATCATTTAAAACCCATTAAACACTATTTAAATCATACAAAAAGATCTATAACTACGATTAGGGTGAATCCAACGCCTACTGGTTCGTATTAACGTCCTCTATCTAGTAAACCTAAGAAACAAATTTAATTCGACAGTTATAACAGGCGTTACAACAGAACTATTAAAAACCCTATATTGGCAAGTAATTATTAATCACAAGTACTCCATTGCATTAATTGGCCTCTTGCATGCATCATATACTTCAATATTGTTTAGAGAACTAAAGTAACAACCATTGTGACTTATTAAATTGTCATGCATGCATTTGTTGCATTTGTTTGATCTCTATGTGCTATTGTTTATGATTGTATGCAATTGTTTGCTCGATAGATTGCGAGGAGTGCAACGTGTGCGATTGCAACTACTATGATTGCAAGTATTGTGGTTATGACGAGAGCAACCATTATATCTATGAGAATTGTGAGGATTATCTAATCGACTACATCTACAACAAAGGCAAGTGGTGCTATCTTGGTCATAAACGCCCTACTGTTTTCCTACGCATTATAGATGTTTTTGTAGAATTGCATATGTAGGAATTGATGTGTATATGCTATGCTATGTCCCATATTATTCCCTAGTATTCCTTGTTTATGAGTCATCGTATTGGTAGATTGCTTAGCTATGCTATTTAGACGAGGAAGGGAATCATACCATGAAAAGTTATTTGTTTTGAAATGATTTTATTTTGTTAAATGACAAACCAACATGATTTTAATGAACCACCTGGGCGGAATGGCATTGATTGGGTCATCGAGTGTGGATTATGGTGGGGAATGCCGCCCAGGACACTGAGAAAGGATTGGTTTGTTTGTTTGGTAGCTTTCGTGTGCAACCATGTGCCAATAATGAAATGGGCGGTTGGTTAAACTCAGTAGGTTGTGGTAACTCGAACCCACGTATCTAGAGATGTGGATAGTGTAGGTTGGACCGGTGCGTGTCGGGTTTGGGGAGCTACTTCCCGAACGGTTCCTTCTTGGACTTCTCCCTATCATCACCCAATATGAGAGTGGTGGTACGAGCTGGGCAGGCCAAGTCACATGGGTAAAGTGTACTAACCCCTGCAGGGTGTATAAACTAAGTGCTTATCCGTGTCCCCGGTTATGGATAATTTGAGCGACCTGATACTGATGCTATGATATTTCTCACTCATCCTTATTTCTTAATTGCTTAAAACTTGTTGGGTGAACATAATTGGGTAGGAGCACCTGGGAGTGAACCAGAGTGTCCTATTTATCATATTGGAAAACTACTTTGTTACAAATGTTAGGATAAAACTGTTGCTTTATGCAAATGAGCCTGAACTCCACTTGGCCAAATAAGCATGTAGTTGATAGATCTGTTGTTAACCACTTTAGCCTACTTGCCATACATTCAATGTATTGACCATTCGTGGCTGCAACGTTTCATGTTGCAGGTTATATCGTATCTGAGTGATCGTTCATAGGTCGCGAGACTCCACTCAACAATTGTTCGCCTGTGGCACATTTGGAGGATGGAGATCTACCTTGTATTCGTTTTCCGCTGTGTACTTGAATAAATAATGTAAATTATGGATCATATTCGTTGTATTTATGATGCACAGTTATATTTGGTATCATTTTGTACTGTGTCTGCCAGTGAACCGATCCAGGGATTGGCACTATACACATGAACTCAACCTTATCAGGCGAGGGTGTTACAACTATCTTGCCCACGAGAGCACCTGGGAAGCGGCAGGATCTGCGTATCCTGTTGGCAACTCAAGAAATGAAGCTCAGGAGATGCAGGCTGGAGATAATGTTGAATATGTTTCTGAAATTTGTTAGCTGAGCTGGAGGGAGTCAATATGCTCAGGTTGAGTAATGACTCAAGTCCTGATACTTCAGATACAGAGCATATTCCTTCTGGAATGCCATATGTTCCACAAACTGTGCGACCAACAACACGTCATCATGGTTGGACATCAGGCATGTACGATGAATGTAGTTACTATTAGAAGGAGACAATTAGTCAGTAGTATCAAGTACCGTATATTGTACCCCAAGTAATAAGGTAGTATTGTGATTATACCTATATGGTATATGTTGTAAATGACTTTGTATCATTATGATATTATGTAAATATGTGAAATGAATATTTGGATTTTCTTTGGATATTCCTTGTGTGACTAGTTATGTGCGTAAAGTCGAGCTCAGAACACATGTTCATGATGTAATTTTGAGTATTTGCTTTATGTCGCCGGACTAGAGGGTCATGGATACGGGTGTAGGAATGGAAACTGAGCAGGAACGGATGGAGCGAGAGGCCAAGGAAAAGGCCGATGCAGATGTAGCAAACTAAGAAGCATTACCACCACCATCAATGAGGTCGTTAATGGAGCATAAATTTATGCAATGCATGCAAATGATGCAAGAAACCCAGAACAAGTTCATGGAAGAGCTGCTGGGGCGAGCAAATAAGAGGGCACCTGAAGGTGGAGGAGTGAGTCTATCTGATTTCCAGAATGCAAGGCCGTTACCTTTTGCATCAGCTCCTGAACCAATGGATGCAGAAGACTGGCTAGCAGATACTGAAAGGAAGCTGAAAACCGTAGGTTGCAATGATGAGGAGAAATTGAGATATGCAACTCATTTGCTGACTGGACCTGTAGCATCATGGTGGGAAAATCAGTTAGCCATGCAACAGCCAGGAAGGGATTTTACCTGGGAGGAGTTCAAGCAGAGATTCCGTGAATATCATGTTCCGGAAAGTGTCATGGAGTTGAAGCGGAGAGAATTTGAGGAGCTTCAGCAAGGATATACTAGTGTCATGAAGTACATCCGAGAGTTTAGCCAATTGTCTCGTTATGCTGAGGAGGATGTCAACACCGAAGAGAAGCGGAAGAAGCGTTTCCTTCGTGGATTAAATCCATTTGTGAAGATGCAACTAAGGTTAGCCAATAAGCAAACTTATCAGCAGTTGTTGGATGCAGCCATTACTTTTGAGGATGACTACAAGAATGTCCAAGAGGATCGGAGGAAGAGAGCCAAGAAGGAAACCAAGAGAATTCAGGTAAGCAAACCTAAACCTAACCTGGAGTTCAAACCTCGGAATAGGAATTATGGCAACAATAATAATAACAATAACAATAACAAGGGCAGTGGTCGAAATCAATCCAATCCGAGAAGGAATGTTATCTGTAACAATTGTGGAATTCCAGGGCATTTCCAGAGGGAATGCAAAAAGCCTGTAGTGATTTGTTACGGTTGTGGTCAGAAGGGGCATATCAAGCCAGATTGTCCGAGCAAACCACCTGGAGGATGGACTACCAAGGGAGAAGGACAAGCCAGTGGAGGAAATGGACAACCCAATAAAGGAGGAAATAATGGCAAGAACAATGGCAAGAGAAACCGACCTACCGGAAAACTGAACTGTGCAACCCTCGAGGAGATGGGTAATTCGGAGCATGCAGTGATAGGTACGCTCAATATCCTTACCAATCCTGGAAAAGTTCTATTTGATACTGGTGCAACTACTTCATTCATTTCTGAAGAATTTTATGATAAGTTCGGGATTAGAAGGGAAACGTTAGAAAGTCCTATGACCGTAGTTACGGCAAGAGGGAATGTGATTGTATGCCACATAAAACAAGATCAGGTTATCTCGATTTGTGGTTGTACATATTTCGTAGACCTTTATGTGATTCCTTTGAAGGGAATTGTAGTAGTGTTGGGGATGGATTGGATGATGGAACACGAAGCTCAGATAAATTGTGAGGAGAAAACTGTCTCAATCAAAACTCCAAGTGGAGCAAGGATAGTTTACCAAGCAGATAAGCACCGTCATATCATGGTGGATCTGCAGTTGAATTCAATGAAAGAAGTTAAATGAGAAGAGATTCCAAGATGGTGGAAGCAGATTGTTTCCCAACAGAGCTACCGGGAATGCCACCAGACCGGGAGATAGAGTTCACCATTGACCTAATTCCTGGTACAACACCAATAGCTCAAGCACCATATAAAATGGGACCCAAAGAGTTGAAAGAACTCAAAGAGCAAATTGATGAGTTAGATAAAAAAGGATTTATACAGGAAAGTGTATCTCCATGGGGAACACCAGTAATCTCTATGGATAAGAGAGATGGTGGAAGAAGAATGTGTGGAGATTATAGAAATCTGAACAACGTGACTATCAAGAATAAGTATCCTTTACCAAGAATTCAAGATCTATTTGATCAGGTGAAAGGGGCTGGAGTATTTTCAAAGATCGATTTAAGATCTGGATACCATCAAATAAAAATCAAGCCGGAAGATGTTCCAAAAACAACATTTGTCTCAAGATATGGACACCATGAGTATCTGGTAGTACCATTTGGTTTGACCAATGCACCGGCAATATTCATGAATCTGATGAACAAGATCTTCATGCCATATTTGGACAAGTTTATCATAGTCTTTATTGATGATATTCTGATATATTCCAAGGATACGGAAGAGCATGCTGATCATTTGAGAATAGCATTGCAGACCTTAAGAGAACATAAGCTTTATGCTAAGTTCAGTAAATGTGAATTTTGGCTGGATAAGGTAGAATTCCTCAGTCATGTGATCAGTAAGGATGGAATTGCTGTGAACCCATCTAAAGTTCAGTCGGTACTAGAGTGGATTGCACCCACCAATGTGAAGCATATTCGAGGATTCTTAGGAATGGCTGGTTATTATCAGAGATTCATTGAAGGTTTCTCCAAAATAGACAGACCAATGACCAAATTATTAAGGAAGAATACACCATTCAAGTGGGATGAGAAATGTGAAGCAAGTTTTCAAGAGTTGAAGACTAGATTAACCACAGCTCCAATCTTAGCAGTTACTGAAACAGGGAAGGACTTCACCGTATACTGTGATGCATCTAAAAAAGGTCTGGGTTGTGTATTAATGCAAGATCGGAAAGTGATTGCTTATGGTTCAAGACAATTGAAACCACATGAATTCAACTATCCAACTCATGATTTAGAGTTAGCAGCAGTAGTTTTTGCGCTGAAAGGATGGAGGCATTTTCCTTATGGAGCCAGATGTGAGTTATACACTGACCATAAAAGTCTCAAATATTTCTTCACTCAAAAGGAAATGAATATGAGATATAAGCGTTGGTTGGAATTAATCAAGGATTATGATTTAACAATCAACTATACTCCAGGGAAAGCAAATGTTGTAGCAGATGCTTTAAGCAGAAAGAGTGCAGATATTCAGCCTAGCAATAGGGAGCTACCAAAAGAGTTACAAATGGACTTGGACAGATTAGAGCTTCAATTCATCAGAACAAAAGTTCTTGGAGAATTAGCTACTATGCAGGTAGTTGCAGAGCAGGACAGTGATCTTAAGCAAGAAATTTTTAGACATCAAGAAGAAGATCCTTTTATTGCTAAGGAAATTCGGAGGATATCTCAAGGGCAAAAATCAGTTTTTCGCCTTGGGGATTATGGGTCTTTATGGTTTCAAGACCGCCTTTGTGTTCCAGATGTGACTGAGATTCGTGATGTCATACTCAGAGAAGCACATGAAACGCCATATTCTATACATCCGGGGAGTACTAAGATGTATATGGATTTGAAAGAACTATTCTGGTGGAATAACATGAAAAGAGATATTGCTAAATATGTATCTGAATGCCATAAATGTCAAAGGGTGAAAGGTGAACATCAAAGTCCAGCAGGACCATTACAACCCTTGGAATTTCCTGAATGGAAATGGGAGGAAATAGGTATGGACTTCATCACAGGATTGCCTATGACACCAAAAAGGAAGGATATGATATGGGTAATTATGGACAGACTCACTAACAGTGCACATCAGAAGGATAATGCCGAGAAGTTAGTTGAAGTATATGTCAAAGAGATAGTAAGTAAGCATGGAGTACCCAAAAAGATCGTAACTGATAGGGGATCAGTGTTTACATCAGCATTTTGGAAGCAATTGCATCAAGCACTTGGTTCAAAGTTAGATTTCAGCACGGCATATCATCCTGAGATAGGAGGTCAAACTGAAAGAACAAATCAAATACTAGAAGACATGTTGAGAGCTTGTGCACTAGATTTTGGAGGAACATGGGAAGATCACCTACCATTGGCAGAATTTTCTTATAATAATAGCTATCAGAGTAGTCTGAAGGCAGATCCATATGAGGTTCTGTATGGAAGGAAGTGTAGATCACCAATATGTTGGTATGGACTGGAAGCAGCAAAGAATTTGCGCCAGTTTATATCAAGGAGAGAGAATACATCATTGATAAGATCAGGGATAGACTGAAAATAGCCCAGAGCAGGCAGAAAAGTTATGCGGATCAAAGTCGAAGATCATGGCATCCATAAGTGGGAGATATAGTCTATTTGAAAGTAAGTCCAATGAAAGGGGTGAAAAGATTCGGAGTTAAAGGGAAATTGAGTCCAAGATACATCGGACCATTCAATATACTGAGTCAAAACAGAACTATAGCTTATGCTTTAGAGTTACCATCAAGATTGGCACAAGTGCATAATGTTTTCCATGTGTCACAACTTTGTAAATGTTTGAAAGTTCCAGATGATGCAATCACACATCAAGAGATAGAACTACAAGCAGACCTGACTTATATTGAAAAGCCATGTAAGATTCTGGAAGAAAACAGGAAAATATTAAGGAACATAGCAATCAAATATTGCAAGGTACAATGGGAACATCACCCTGAAAGGGAAGCCACATGGGAGAAAGAAGAGGATTTAAGAAAAGCTTATCCAGAACTATTCAGGTACATCTCCACAAACTCCGGGACGAAGTTTAATTTAAGGGGGGAGTCTGTAACATCCCATCATTTAGGCACTAACGAAGGGTAGATTTAGGAATATGGATTGTTGCATGCATTCATCTGTGAAAATGTGGGTAAAATTTTCGCCAAAAAAAACCCTAAGTGATCAATGTTTCTTTCATACTTTGAGATTAGGTTTAGTCTTAAAGGATGATTGTTATAAACTTTGAGATGATCTTAAGGAGTTATGTGTTTTCAAATGAATTTGAAATATTAGACTTGAGTGTTTGAATTATAATTCAAATGAATTAGATATAAGTTCTGAATCTTAATTCAATTAAGAGATAAATATTACAACTTGAATTCTATCCAAAGAAAAACAATAATGAATATAAAGTTTATTTCGTATCATCAATATATATAATCAAGTTATAAAATTATAACTTATTTGAATCATCCACACAACTTACAAAAGTAAATATACAAAGAATAGGAACATTATTTATTAATAATAATATAATCTTTGTTACAATTGAATAAAATAAGGATTACAAGAATAATAAAAGAAAATTACCAAGAATAATAAAATTACATTGGAATATTTACTAACTATCCTATATCTAAATCTAAACTAAATATTCATCTTTATCTTTGTACCTGCAAAACAAAGACTAAATAAAAACAAAAGAAGATTAGTGTTAGTATTATTTCTCTCAGACATGTCAGTGAAATGCACTTGACAAATTCATCATTGAGACATTTATAAAAGGGGCAAGTTTCACCAATATAAAAGAATTCATCTTTCATAAATTCAAATCCAGAAGTCAAATAACAGCCAAGAGGGGAAAAATCACCAGCCAGATGAAAGTAACCTAGTAAGAGTAAGATCAAAATTCTGAACATATCCACAAGTGCATAGCAGGCACACAAGTAGGAAACACACCATCATGCATGTGGTGTGCTGTTAACCTCACAGAACAGCCCAATCTTACAAAACCACAAGCACAGCCGTGGGAGGCACTGGTGCATCACTCCACTGCACAACACACAAGAACAGCCAGTGTAGACAGCAGCTAAACCAAGCATCACAGCCAGCAACCAAACCAACTAAGGATCAATCAAACATCACCAGGATGGTGACATAAGGATGGGGATGGATCAGGTGGATAGCAAGATCAAGCACAGGAGCTAGGAGGAGCAGGGTCAGCTCAAGATCAAGCACAGGAGTCCAGCAAATCCAGATCAAGATCATCATCACCAACTTACTACACCACCATCAGATTTTGTGGTGAGTTTCATAAAACCTTCACATGATCTAATCATCTTATTTAGAGAGAAACATGTGTTGTTTTATAGAACAAAACCTCAGAAAATACCCAAGTGGGGGTGAATCCATCATAGGGATTTTTAAAACTCTAAAGGCAAACAACACAATACCAGGATCCAACCAGAGCTCAGAGCAACATCCTTGCTCTGGTTGTCCAACTATATTTTACCATTCAAGCATGCATATACCTATGATCTATTTCTAGGCACATCCCTAAAGGAAGGGTAGCACCTTAGGAACAAATCATTAGGATCCATAACATGAGCAAGCTCACTATCATTTTTCCAAGATTTCATTCAATCAAGAATAACTGGTACCACTACCAGGACTATCTAGATGAACCAATTAGATAAGATCTAAATCCCTAAGCCTCAGACCAACATCATTGATCATAGAGAATTCAGAAAAAGAAACATCTATGTTTATCTTTCAAAGCCAACTTTGTCATTAAGTATCAAACAACCCAATTAATGGATTAGAGTTATTCTTGTGTGCCATACCATGATCATGTCAAAAGAACAGTCCAATATGAATCAGGAAAGTCAGTAAATCATCATAGATTCAGACAATCAACTAACTAATCATCTTCCTGTTAACACAGGAATCATAACTAGGACATTCCTATGTTACACTTCACTGTTTGACATGTTAATTCCCAAGCTAACATCACTAAGACAGTAACTGTATCTTATCATAATATTGACCATGAATCAAATAAACAGTGGAAAGCTATCAAGTCATTGACTTTACCAAGCATGTTTCCCAAACAACAATATCATCTGAATCAGATGCAATCTAAGCATCAAATCATCTAGTAAGCCACCAGAAACATCATCTATCATTTTAAGCAACAAGCCTCGGGCCAATAATCATTTAGCATGTATACAGATCAACCAAACATGATTCAAATCATCCAGTACATGATCAATCACATAACAGGAACCCTAAATGGATAATCATCCTAAACTGAATCAGACAATAGACAGAGAGGACACTGCCAGCCTCTAGCATCGAATCAACAAGCATAGAAAGCACCAGGGGAAAGGAATCAAACTCATCATAGGTCCTCGCTGAAGAAATTGAAGAGGAAGCAGATTGGCCGACGAACCCGCGGCGGCACAGGGAGGACCCAGGGAGCGCTGCAACCTGCACCAGCCACGACGGCGGCGGTAGCACTTAAACACATGCCAAACCCCAAACCCTAGGTTTCAGAGAGGCATCGATCCATTGCAGGAGAGCCCCAAGCTCAAATCCAATTGGATGGAATGAATGGGCATCGTAGACAACCCCCTAGTACACCATGGCGGCGATCAGAATGACCTACAGTGGCAGGAATCTCTAGTGGCGGCATCGTCGGCCACGGGGTCGGGGTCAGAGGAGGAGAGGATAAGCTCAAGGGAGAGAGAGAGAGGCAGTGAGGAGTGGGCCGAGCTGGGCCAAACCCTTCAGGGTGGTCCCTTTTGTCTAAAACTAAATGGGACACTAGGGCCCAATAAGAATAATCAGCCGAGAAACAATTCCAGGCCTGTTTTAATAAACAGGAAAAGACCAAAATGCCCCTAGACTTAAATAAATTATAGAAAATAAAATATAAGTCCAAAAATTATAAATTAAATACTTTTGGATTCACAATAATCCACTCTATCCAAATAAAATAAGATATAAAATTTTGGACATTTAAAATTTTATGAGAATGTTGTAATTTATATATTCCTTATGGAATTTTAAAAAATTATTGAAAGATGATAAAAATAAATAAAAATCACTTTCATTATATATCAATATTATAGTATTTTTGAGAAATACTAAATAAATATTAATAACAATTTTTTATGTATAATTGATAATTCTTAAAAAGAAATATTAAATCAATAAAAGTCAAATAAAAAGGAAATAAAATAAACTAATTCAATATATGTTATAAATATTATAAAGTAATATTAAAAGGCACCTTATATAGGGAAAATGCATATAGAATTAAATAATGCATTACATTACTTGCATAATCATTTTTCTTCTTTAAATATTGTCCTTACCGGGCAATAATAATGTTTTTATAGACATAGAAGCTCAAGGTCCAGTGCAAGCATCAGACTTCACTACCTTGCCATCACAAGGAAAGTTCATCACTTGCTCATGTCCTTTGAAGAGTCTTTATCAAAGTACTTGCAAATTGTGTGTTATCATATATGCTATAAAAGGAAGAAAATATTATTTTCACAAATAAAGAAATCATTGATATCATCCTAAGTGATGATATAATAGAGCAATGGAACTTAGGGTTCTAATTGCAAAACAATGATGATCAAATAGAGACTTAATAACCCCTGACATCAGTGATTCTAGCGCCGTATATTACGCGTTAGCCATGAGGTTTGGAATGGGACAGAGAAGTCAGCTATATCTTTTTCCTCTCGCATGAAGCCGGATGTGCAGGTCGTGGCTGTTATACTCGTAGCATGCATATTAATTGGTAGTTCGTAGAGGATATGTAGCATTGGGTGGGAACCCTCATCGTCCCACGATAGTTCTGGCATCTACCGGTTTGAACAAACCATTGCTGTAATTCATTATGTGGGCATGGTGTACACCAAGGAGGCATGCGGGGTCGCGAAGGTGGCAGCGATTGGCTTGGACCAACTACTGGGCCCCACATCATGGAATTGTGGACGGGAAAGTATGCCCGGTTGTGCAACAAGGAGTTGATCTCTCATGGGTAAAGTAACGCACCTCTATAGAGTGTAAGAATTGTAACTTGTTACTCCCTATTCCGGGAAGGAGCTACGAATGCGGCAGGAAAGGAACTCCATGAAAGTTCTGGTCAACCTCTGAAGGCTGATGGTCATAGATTTTCATAATAAAATCAATCTTTGAAGAAAGATTTACAAAAATTGCATAGTGCCAAGGATTTATAATCCGAGGTGGTAGTTAGAGCATCAAACTTCCCACCTTGCATATAATGAACTTGTTGGGTAACGTTGTTACTCATTCTTTCCTTTGATCCCTTGCTTAGACTCTGAGGATCCCGAAGACGTGCCAATGTATGCAGCCGAATGCCAAGAAGATGTGTTCTACGAGGAACCTGATCTGTCTGGAGGAGTTGAAGGACTGGATTACGAAATCCGCTATGGTGTCGATGATAACGAGTCCAACTAAGTATCCCTAGTTAATAGTAACCAACGGAGCCGAGTAGCATGAACTCTATAGAATAAGCTGTTGAGCTCAACTCCTAGTTGGAGTTGTTACTTTTAAATTCCGCTGAAACACTTTATATTTTGGTTTGTAAGTTGAATATTTTGGAAGTCTTGAAATTCCGGTATTGTAATAATAATAATGTGTGTACTTTTGTAATATGGACCCGCAATGTTTCTGTTGTACCACTCTGAGGGATGTGATATTTACGGAACGGTGTTCTGTGGATGTCATGACAATGAGTATAGTGTACTACACATGCAGTGGTATGCTGGGTCACCGCAGTTCTCAATGTCGATGGCACCCTTGCTGCAGTGCGGCGGCGGGGCTTCATTGGGCCCATCGGGATCAACCGGGCTAGGTGGGCCTGGTTTGTCCCTGCTACTACATTCGGTCGGCTACCGCCTTTCGGCTATGGACGCAGTTTTCCTCCCGTGTGCTATTGTACCACCAACCCTTGCTGAAGTTTCTTCTTTTTGGTCTTACCAGCCTCGCAACATGGGTCACTGTGAGACGATGGTGGTGACTGCAAGATCATGGTGGAGTGTGCTGGTGGGTGATGCATGTAAAATGCATACATGAACTTTTTAGTTTATTAACACATATTCCCATGTATTTGCATCTTACAAAATAGTATATCCATGTTTTTCATTGATTTATGGGGATTTACCAATGATCCACTTCATTTGGGTTATAACTATGTAGGATAGGAAAACCTTGTTTTGTGTATTTTATCTTTTAGGGACCTTAATGAAATCAAATGGACCGGAGATTTTTCAAGGATAATTTTTTTCGTGGAAACAAGCAGCTGTAGCACCAGAACCTCGGGAGGGGACCCAGAAGGCCCAAAATAGGCCCAGTGGCATGGCCCAGCTTACTAGCCATGCAACTAGGGCTCATTCTGTCCTTGATCCTCCGCAGCCATCCATCTTCATCTCAAACTCGAAGTCTTGACCTAAAAACGCCTATAAAAGATCCCCCGGTACGATCTTGTAGAAGGCGGAGTAGAAACACTAAAACAGCGAAACGAAGCCATAACCAGCAAATATTGGAGGGGGAGATGCCGCCGGTTGGATATCTACCTTCTCCAACATCATCTCCATGATGATGAGGGAGTATTCCACCTCTGGACTATGCGTTTTTGGTAGTATATTGATCTCTCTCTCTTTATTTATCATCTTTTTAGTACCATATTAGTTGTCCTACATGATTTTGGTCATCTATGTAATTCCTATGTGGTGGATATTTGTTTTACGATTTGATATTTGATATTGGAATTCTATTATGTGTAAGATGTATTGGTAGATTCATATTATGTACCTCGTTTTAAGTACTTGTTATGATCAAACTTGTTTGAAGAAACATGTGTGGGGGAACATGTGTATTAGATGGAGTAACATGGTGGTGATTGGGCGGTGACAGAAAACTCAAGATCCACTATGTCTTTTATCTTTGTTTTGTTACTTCACTAGAGATAAAATGAATGCATGTGTTATAATCATCTAGTGACAATCAAGGTAATCTGATTTATTCAAGATAACATATTTGATATTCAAACATCATGTCAAAGTACCTAAGGACATACTCTGTTTGTTCCTAATTCTAGATTGCATGAAGTTTTTCCTTTATAGAGGAGTATAAGTGATATTTGTTGCATCGCCTTTATATTAGGGCATGATGCCCATATTAATGCTAATCAAACAGATATTGAAGTTTCATAAATATTATATCTTTTCTGAGTAGTGTTATGTCTATTACACCTTATGAGAGAGTAGTCAAGTGAACCCATAAACCTCGGTTCACTTTTTTATCATAAGATACCACTTTCCATTACTTTTATACCTTTTTTTCTGCACTAATTAAATTCGAGAATATAAAAGTACTTCTACTGTTAGCAACACAAACGAAAACCCAAAAATAACTTTACTTTATTGTTTTTACTTTTCTTGCATAGTCATAGATTGTTTACTTTTATTTATTTATAGTTTTATTTCAGTTTTGCTAATATGAAACCTTGTGCTTGACAACCACACGGTGGAGTTGGTGACACAAGAAAAATACTTTGTTTTGTAGGTTGCTTGAAAAAGATAAGAGGAGAAGTCTTTAGCCGATTCCCCGATAGTTTGATATAAACCCTTGAGTCACCCTTGTGGGGAAAAGATGCTTGCTACAACACTCTACACTTCAAGTTCCAATGAGTTGGTACACACGGAGTTGTTGCTATCAGTGGGCGGCGAGCTTGGTGGAGCAATATGAAGCGATGGGAGTGTGGTTTTTTGAGGGGTCGGGAGAAATCCTTATCATATAGAAACCGACGCACTGACGCTACGGGTGTCACCATCCTTCCTGAAGGGTGTCGGGTGTATCTCTTCCCTACCTCCCTTAGCGTACCGGGGAAAACCCTAGAACCGGTCCGGGCAAAAGTGTCGTCGTTGTCGCTTTCCATCTTGGAGGTGCTGCTTTGAACGTGGCGCTTGCTTTCTTTTCTTGTTGTTGTTGTTGTTGTTGTTGTTGTTGTTGTTGTTGTTGTTTTCTTTTTGTTCCTCTTGGTTCTCTTGGCTTGCCTTGTACTGTTTGCTCCAACATTGTTCATAAAGTTGTATTGGGTAGTTGCTATATTAATATATCGGGGCGAAAGCCTCTTTCCAGGAGAATGTTTGCTTTCTTCCTCCAATACCACTCTTCATTGCTCTGATCAGACTTCGTATTTGGCCGACCCCGTTCGGAACAATGCAATCTATCTGGTAGACAGGCCCGCCTACTACTCCGAGAACACAAATATATTAGCAATATGAACAAGATCTTATAGTTGGATTTTTAAAATATGTTCAAATAGCTTGTGCTTTGAAAATAAGAAAGATCAACTATCGAAGAAGAGATGAGAAGGTGAGGAAAAATGGTTGGCTCTCGCATCCTCCGCTCGAAGGAGTCACCTCATCGGGAAATCCCATCTCGTCTAAGCTAAATATGGTGACGGGGTTCTCCTACTCAGTCCCCCTGATAGGGAGAGAGTGTGAGGTTCTTTAGTCGTCGATAAAGCGACCTCAAGAGGAAAGGCGGCGTCGAGTATGGTGGCTTGTGGCGTTCACATGTATGTGTTGTCACCCTCGGCCATGTGGGCGGTGAGGCGATGGCGAGTGTGATGTGGTGGTTTTCCTCCTCGTCATATTTGATGGTCGACAACATCGTTCTCCCAGCTCAGCTCTCTACCCCACAAGATTCGGTCATAGGCATTCTCGATACTAGAGCTATTATAGGCAAGGGAATAAGTGGTGTGATTGAAGGGAATATGTACTGAGAGGCAATAATAAAGTGTTTATTATGTATATTCCAACTATATGATAGATGTTTATTTTGCATGCTATAATTGTATTAATACGGAAACGTTAATACATGTGTGTTTAATAAACAAACAGAAAGTTCCTAGTTATGCCTCTCTCATAAACTAGATCGTTGATTAACAAGATGATCAAGGTTTCCTGATCATGGACATGGATGTTGTTAATAACGAGATCACAACATTAGTGTAATGGTGTGATGAACATTCATCCGAAGTATAGCATTACGATCAAAGTCATTGAGTTTATATTGCTATAACAACTTACAAAGTGATCCTAATCCTTAGACCATGAGATCATGTGAATCACTAACACTGGAAGAGTTTCTTGATAACATCAAACGTCACACCGTAATAGGGTGATTATAAAGATGGGTTCAGAACTAATAAAGTGTTATGTTGAGGCCCATGGATCGAGAGTGGAATTTGTTCATCCCGATGACGGATAGATATACTCTAGGCCCTCTCGGTGATATCACATTGGTTAGCTTGCAGCAAGTGATTTGATCACTAGAATGTTATATCACGGGAACGAGAAAAGAGTGCATGTCAGTAACGAGATCAAACTAGGTATGGAGATACCGATGATAGAATCTCGGACATGTAATATATAGTGAAACAAAGGGATTAAGATACTAGCGTAAAAGGTTCCGACATTCACAAGAAAGTCATCGTTGAATGTGTGGGAGTCAGTATGGGTCTCCAGATCCTGCTTCTCATTATTGATCGGAGAGGGGTCTCGATCATGTCCGCATTATTCATGAACCGTAGGGTGACACACTTAAGAGACACCGACATCCATTTGGAGCAAAAGTTTCATGCCGGAAAGAATAACAAGCGCATGAATTTATTTCACTAGATACCAAAACAGGTTTTCGGGCGAAATTGCAGAAAGTGTTTTTGCATGTGAAATGAAATACTAGCAAGGGGTTATATGTGAATGTTTGTCATTAAAGTAATTGAATAAATTCTGAATAAATAAAAGGAGTTTTATTTAATGAGAGTTTTCATTAAATTTGGTGGAAATTTAATGGGAATTTGAGTGGGATTTTGAGTGGAGGGAATTGAAAGGATTTTTGTGAGTGGAGTGTCCACCCACATGAATGAGGGGAGGGTAAGGGGGAAGCCCCATGCGCTGGCCACCCCCTTGGGTTCCCCCTATCCTAAAAAAAGAAACCCCCTCCTCACCTCTCACTCACACCTCCTCGTGAAGAATCTCTCTCCCCCTCTAGTATTTATCCCCCATGGTCTCGGACTAGCGAGATACATGTTCCTGGTGGCTATTCGGCAAGAAAGAGTTGTAATTCCGCTGCATCGCTGGAGCGAGGAGGCGGAGGTTGCTCGGTTCCTCGGACGTGTGTGCGAGCACGGATGCGCCGCTAAGTTGTGGTGCTAAGGACTTCCTCTCGATGTTGTAATCAGCAAGAGATCGTCTACATCAACCACGAGTTTAACTCGTTAAGCTTTATCGGTCTTCAAGGGTATGTTCTCTATGGATATACATCCGCCCGTTGTTTGTATCTAGTAGATAGATCTTGGTACATAGTTGTTCCCATCGTAGGAAAATATTTGTTTTCTATGGTGCGAACCCTACAGTGGTATTAGAGTCGGATCTATGAGTAGATGCTTTACACGGGTAGTACACATATGAGTATGTGGGCGATGATGATCATGTTATTGCTTCTTAGTTGTATTTTGGATATTGGTGGCATAGTGGGATGAAGCGGCCCGGACAAACCTTACATGTCCTCGCACATGAGACCTGTTCCACGCTTGTCATGCAACTAGTGTGCATAAGTGGCTAGCGTGTGTCTGTATCTCCTACTATAGTCAATATCTAATTTGCAACGAGTTGTCAACAATTTGTTTATCCTCGTTGTGGTTCATGTTCGTAGGTAAGAACGGTTCTATCTTCGAAAGCCCTAAGCCACGTAAAACTTGCAATGGATAAATTAGAGGCGTCTAGTTTAGATTGTTGTTGGGCTAATGTTATGATATGGTGATGTTTTAAGTAGAAGTATGATATGATACTTTTACAACACACATAACGTGTAAGTTCCATAGACCTTGGCCTTATACATGAGGTATGATAGTGATCATACCATGGTGCACATGATAGAGATTATATGCGGGAACCATATCATTTCACTTATAAACATGTGATGTTTGATAGCATCTTATATTGCTTGTTTGGCGTTTTATTAGCATAATAAGATGGCCCCTCATTTAAATATCAAGATAAGAATGTGTTCTTCCTTAAGTATGCACCGATTATGTTTTCGTTGCTCCAATAAATCACGTGATGATCGGTGTTCTTGGATCCACGACCATATTTCGGGTGTAAGACAGTTACACACGCGAATACAAAGGTTCTTACTTGGCGTGACTAGCATGTACAGACATGTCCTCGGAACATAGACCGAAAGGTTAAGCATGAGTCATATGGTAGATATGATGCCCATTTGATGCTCGCCTTTGAAGCTACACCGACTCACGTGATGATCGGACTTGGTGTAGTGGATTTGGTTCATGTAATCACCAAAAAGGCACGAGGGATGTCGTTTTTGAGTGGGAGTTCATTCTTAATGTGGATTAGTTGAACTCAATCTATCATAAACTTAGTCTAAACTTTACAAATTCTGTTGTAGATGGCACCATCTACTTTTATTTTCAATGTGTTCATGGAGAAAGAGAAACTTGCAACGAACAGTAGCAACTTTACCGAATGGGCCATGAATTTGAGGATTTTCCTCTCTGCTGCAAAAAAGCAATATGTGCTAGAAGCACCGCTAGGCCCCCCACCATTCGATGATGCCCCTAACGGTGAGAAGAATGTCTACCAGACTCGTCAGGAGGACCACAACTTAGTTCATTGCGGCATATTGTATGGGCTAGAGCCAGAACTTCGAAAGTGTTTCGAAAACGGCAATGCATTTGATACAATGAGTGAGTTGAAAATGATTTTTGACACACATGTTGCTATAGAGATCTACAATGCTTCAGAAAAGTTCTTTAGCTGCATGATGGAAGAGCATAGCTCCGTAAGTGAGCATGTACTCAAGATGTCGGGTTACGCCGATAAGCTTGTGTCCTTGGGAATATCGATTCCCATTGACTTAGGCATCCATCATGTTCTGCAGTCTCTGCCACCTAGCTATAAGAGCTTCGTGATGAACTATAATATGCAAGGCATAAAGAAGTCTCTCCCCGAGCTTCTGTCAATGCTTAAAACTGCAGAAGTGGAGATCAAGAAAGAACATCAAGTGTTGATGATCAATAAGAACACTGGTTTCTAGAAAGACAAGAAGGGTAAACAGAAGGGAAGTAAGGGCGTCAAGCCGGTTGCCGTGCCTGAAAAGAAACCCCGAGTTGGCCCTATTTCCGATACCGAGTGCTATTATTGTAAGGGGACTGGCCACTAGAAGTGCAACTGCCCCAAGTATTTGGCAGACAAGAAGGCCGGCAAGACAAACAAAGGTATATATGATATACATGTTATTGATGTGTACTTGACTAGTGCTCGTAGTAGCACCTGGGTATCTGATACCGGTTCAGTTGCTAATATTTGTAACTCTAATCAGGGGCTGTGGAACAAGCGACTGCTAGCAATGGGTAAGGTCAAGATGCGTGTCGGCAATGGATCAAGTGTTGATGTGAGATCGCCGTCGGAACGCTGCCTCTCCACTCCTGCACCGAGCATGAACATTGTATCTGGATCGTCTTTGATACGAAGTGGTTATTCATTTAAATCCGAGAACAATGGTTGTTCTATTTATATGAATGAAATCTTTTATGGTCATGCACCGATGATGAATGGTTTATTTCTATTGGATCTCGATAATAGTATTACACATATTCATAATGTTGATGCTAAAAGGATTAAACTTAATGATGATATATCCGCATATATGTGGCACTGCCGTCTAGGTCATATTGGCGTTAAACGCATGAAGAAGCTCCATTCGGATGGACTTTTGGAATCACTTGATTTTGAATCATTTGATACATGTGAGCCATGCCTTATGGGCAAGATGACTAGAACTCCGTTTTCCCGTTCAATGGAACGGGCGACAAATTTATTAGAAATCATACATTCTGATGTATGTGGTCCAATGAGTGTGTCGGCGCGAGGTGGATATCGTTATTTTTTACTTTCACGTATGATTTGAGTATATATGGTTATATCTACTTAATGAAACACAAGTCTAAAACCTTTGAAAAGTTCAAGGAACTTCAAAGTGAAGTGGAAAATCATCGTAATAGAAAGATCAAATTTCTACGGTCTGACCGTGGAGGTTAGTATCTAAGTTACGAGTTTAGCACTCATATGAAAGAGTGTGGAATTGTTTCACAACTCACACCTGCCGGAACACCACAGCGAAATGGTGTGTCGGAACGTCGTAATCGTACTTTATTGGATATGGTTCGATCTATGATGTCTCTAATTGCGGTGACCCAGCATACCACTGCATGTGTAGTACACTATAATCGTTGACATGACATCCACAGAACACCGTTCTGTAAATATCACATCCCTCGGAGTGGTACAATAGAAACATTGCGGGTCCATATTACAAATATACACACATTATTATTATTACAATACCAGAAGTTCAAGACTTCCAAAAGATTCAACTTACAAACCAAAATATAAAGTGTTTCAGCAGAATTTAAAAGTAGCAACTCCGATTAGGAGTTGAGCTCAGCAGCTTATTCTATAGAGTTCATGCTGCTCGGCTCCGTTGGTTACTACTAACTAGGGATCCTTAGTTGGCTTCGTTATCATCCACACCATAGTGGATTTCATAATCCACTCCTTCAACACCTCCGGACAGATCAGGTTCCTCATAGAACACATCTTCTTGACATTCGGCTGCATACATTGGCACGTCTTCGGGATCCTCAGAGTCTAAGCAAGGGATCAAAGGAAAGGATGAGTAACAGCGTTGCCCAACAAGTTCATTATATGCAAGGTGGGAAGTTTGATGCTCTAACTACCACCTCGGATTATAAATCCTTGGCACTATGCAGTTTTTGTAAATCTTTCTTCAAAGATTTATTTTATTATAAAAATCTATGACCAGCAGCCTTCATAGGTTGACCATAACTTTCATGGAGTTCCTTTCCTGCTGCGTTCGTAGCTCCTTCCCGGAACAGGGAGTAACAAGTTACAATTCTTACACTCTGTAGAGGTGCGTTACTTTACCCATGAGAGATCAACTCCTTGTTGATGTGGGGCCCAGTAGTTGGTCAAAGCCAATCACTACCCCCTTCGTGACCTCGCATGCCTCCTTGGTGTACACCATGCCCACATAATGAATTACGACAATGGTTTGTAAAAACCGTTAGATGCCAGAACTATCGTGGGATGATAAGGGTTTCCACCCATATGCTGCATATCCTCTATGAATTGCAAATTAATATGCATGCTACGAGGATAACAGTCACGACCTGCACATCCGGCTTCATGCGAGAGGAAGAAGATACAGCTGACTTCTGTGTCCCATTCCAAATCTCATGGCTAACGCGTAATATACGGCGATAGAATCACTGATGTCATGGGTTATTAAGTCCCTACTTGATTATCATTGTTGCAAAAAGAACCCTAAGTTCTATTGCTCCATTATATCATCTCTTAGGATGATATCTATGTTTCTTTATTTGTGAAAATAATATTTTCTTTCTTTTATAGTATGTATGATAACACACAATTTGCAAATACTTTGATAAAGACTCTTCAAAGGACATGAGCAAGTGATGAACTTGCCTTGTGATGGCAAGGTAGTGAAGTCTGATGCTTGCACTGGACCTTGAGCTTCTATGTCTACAAAAACATCATTATTGCCCCGTAAGGACAATATTTAAAGAAGCAAAATGATTATGCAAGAAATGTAATGCATCATCTAACTTTATATGCTATCTCCCCATTATTATAAAAAGTCTTTTTAATAATAAAGTATTTATAAATATTACTTTTTAATATTTATATCATGTATTGAATTATTTTATTTTATTTTCCTTTTATTTGACTTTTATTGATTTAATAATTCTTTTAGGAATTATCACTTATATATTAAAAATTGTTATTAAATATTTGTTTAGTATTTTTCTAAAATACTACAATATTAATATATGATGAAAGTGAATTTTAATTAATTTTTATCACCTTTCAATAATTTTGTAAAATTCCATAAGGGTTATTAAAAATTACAAAATTCTTAATAAAATTTATGTGTCTAAAATTTTGTTTCTTAATTTATTTGGATAGTATGGATTATTGTGAATCCAAAAATATTTTATTTATAATTTTTGGACTTTTATTTTATTTTCTAGAATTTAATTAAATTCAGGGGTATTTTGGTCTTTTCCTATTTTATAAAATAGGCCTTAAAGGTTTCTGGGCTGGCCTGTTCTTATTGGGCCCTAGTGGCCCATGAGACTTAGTTAAAACATCCACCCTGCAGGGTTTTGGCCCACTTGGCCCATCTCCTCGCTGCCTCTCACCCTCGAGCTCACTCCTCTCCTCTTCTGCCCCGACCCCGTGGTCGGTGATATCGCCGCCGGCGATTCCCGCCGTCGTGGGCCATTCTGGTCACTGCCATGGTGCAGTAGGAGGTTGTCTACTACTCCCATCCTTTCTATCCAACTGGATTTGAGCATGGGGCTCTCCTGCGACGGATGGATGTCGTCCCGAACCCTAGGGTTTGGGGGTTGGCGTGGATCTTAGCGCTGCCACTGCCGTCGTGCGTCATGGTGATTCGCCTCGCCTCTAGGCATGTTCATGGTCGCCGCCGTGGCGTCGTATGGGTTGCAGCGCCCCCTCTGGGGGTGCTCCCCGTGCCGCCATGGTCGTCGGCCACCTCTGCTTCCTCTTCAAGTCTCCAGCGAGGACCTTTGGTGAGTTCTTTTCCTCTCCCTTATGCTCTCTGTGCTCGCTCATCCTATGCTGGATGTTGGCAGTGACCTCTCTAGTTACTATCTTGTCCTGATTAAGATGATTTATTTCATTTAGGGTTCTTATCCTGTGGTTGATCATATACTGGATGAATTAGATCATGTGTGGATGGTCTGTAAGCATGCTAAATGGTTATTAGCCCGAGGCTTGTTGCTTGAGATGAACTATAATGGTTCTGGTGGATTATTAGATGATTATATGCTTATATTTCATATGATTCAGATGACCTAGCTGCTCTGAAATCAATGCTTGGTAAAGTCAGTGGGTTTGGTAACTTTCCACTGTCATTTCTTGGTTAATGATTATGGATATGGTGTGATGAAATCACTATCTTAGGGTTGTTGGCTTGAGAATTAATGTGTGGTTTGAGATCAAAATGATCTCAAATAGTGAATATAAACATAGGAATGTCCTAATTATGATTCCTGTAATGACAGGAAAATGATTAGTAGATTGATTGGTTGAATCTGTGATGATTGAATGTTTATCCCGATTCATGTAGAATTGTTCTTGTGACACCATCCTTGTATGGCACACAAGATTGATTTTACTCCATTGATTGGGTTGGTTTAAGCTTGATACAAGCTTGGCTTTATAAGATAAATAGAAATGTTCTTTTCTGAAATCCCTAAGACCAATGATGTTGGTCTGAGGCTTAGGGGTTTAGGCCTTATCTAGTTGATTCATATAGGTAGTCCTGGTAGTGGTACCAGCTATTGTTTTTGAATCAAAGCTTGGAAAAAATGATAGTAGGCTTGATCATTATATGGATCCAAAATATTAGCTTCTAAGGTGCTACCCTTATCTTAGGGATGTGCCTAGAAATTAAATCTTAGCTATATTTGTGCTTGAATTGAAATATATAGCTTGACAACCAAATCAATGATGTTGTTCTAAGTTTTGGTTAGATCCTTGTACTTTGTTGTTTGCTTTTAGAGTTTAAATTCTCCATGATGGATTCACCCACTTGGTGCTTTCGGAGAGTTTGTTTCATAAAACAACACATGCTTCTGTCTAGATAATATGATTAGATCATGTGAGGGTTTTATGATACTCACCACAAAAACTAATGATTATGGAGTTGGGTGATGATGTTGATCTTGTTTTGTTGAGCTCATGTGCTTGACCTTGAGCTAGCCTGCTCCTCCTAGCTCCTGGACTTGGTCTTGCTATCCACCTGATCCTTCCCCTCCTTATGTCACCATCCTGGTGATGAGATCTTGGGCTTTGGTTGGTTTTGTTGCTGGCTGTTGTGCTTGGTTTAGCTGCTGACTAAACTGGCTGTTCTTGTGTGCGTGAGCAGTGAAGAGATGCACTAGTGCCTCTCCACGGCTGTGCTGATGGTTTTGTGTGTTCTAGCTGTATTGTGAAGCTGACAGCACACCACATGCATTTAGGTGTGTGTCCTGCCTGTGTGCTTGTTGTGCACTTGTGTATATGCTTTGGACTTGAGAGTTACTTTGATCTGATTACTTTTACCTGGCTGGTGAAACTTTCCCCTCCTTGCTGTCAATTTGACTTCTTGGCTTAAAATTTATGAAAGATAGATTATTTCATATTGTGAAACTTGCCCCTTTTATAAATTTCTCAATGATGAAACTTGTTCAGTGCACCTCACTGACATGTCTAAGAGTAAAACAATTCTAACCCTAACCTTTATTTTTTTATTAGTGTTTGTCTTGCAGGTACAGATTTGAAGATGAAGATCTTAGTTTAGGTTTTCTTTATAGGATAGTTAATGTAATCTTCTTTATTCTTTTGTAATTTTCATTTTATTATTTTGTAATCTTCATTTAATTCTTTTGCAATAAAGATTATATGGATATCAATGAAGAAATATTCTTATTCTTTATTTTGTTGCTATTGTGAAGTTTGTGGATAATTTCAATAATTTACTTTTTTGTAACTTGTTTATGGAATGAAAATATGAAATAAGTATTCATAATTTTAATTGTTTTCTTTGGATAAAGTTTGAGTTATAATAATTAACTCTTAATTAAATAAAGATTCAAACCTTAGTCCTAATTCATTTGAATTATAATTCAAACACTCAAATTTAAAACTCAAATTCATTTTCCAAAACACATAATTCCTCAAAGATCAAATCAAAGTCTATAGCAATCATCCTTTAAGACTAAACTTAATCTCAAAGTATGAAAGAAACCTTGATCACTTTAGGTTTTTTTATTTGGCAAAAATTTTACCCACATTTTCACAGATGAATGCATGCAACATTTCAATTACCTAAATCTACCCTTCGTTAGTTCCTAAATGCTGGGATGTTACACTAATGGACTTGCCACTGTCATTTTGGGGTTATGCACTAGAAACTGCTGCATTCACTTTAAATCGAGCACCATCTAAATCCGTTGAAAAGACACCGTATGAATTGTGGTTTGGAAACAAACCTAAGCTGTCATTTCTTAAAGTTCGGGGTTGCGATGTTTATGTGAAGAAACTGCAATCGGATAAACTCGAACCCAAAGCGGAAAAATGCGTCTTCATAGGATACCCTAAGGAAACTATTGGGTATTCCTTCTATCACAGATCCGAGGGCAAGGTTTTTGTTGCCAAGAATGGATCCTTTCTAGAGAAAGAGTCTCTCACGAAAGGTGTGAGTAGTCGGAAGGTAGAACTTGAAGAGGTTATTGAACCTTCTCTTGAAAGTATGGCGAGTAGCGCAGCGCCAGAAGTCGTTCCAGAGTTGGCTTCACCAGTTGAACAGGGAACTAATGATAATGATCATGAAACTCTGAAAGAGAGCACTACCAAACCTCGCAGGTCTAGCAAGACGCGTGCAGCTCCCGGGCTGTACGGAAACCCTGTTATGAATTTCATGGTTGATGAAATTGATGACCCTGCGACGTATGAAGAAGCGATGATGAGCCTGGATTCCAACAAATGGTTAGAAGCCATGAAATCTGAAATGGAATCCATGTATGAAAATCAAGTTTGGAACTTGGTGGACTTACCTCACTACCGAAAGGCCGTGGAGAATAAATGGATTTTCAAAAGGAAAACTGATGCTGATGGTAATGTGATCGTCTATAAAGCTCGACTTGTCGCAAAGGGGTTTCGACAAATTCAAGGAGTTGACTACAATGAGACATTCTCTCCCATAGCGATGCTAAAGTCAGTTAGGATTATGTTAGCAATTGCTGCATATTTCGATTATGAGATATGGCAGATGGATGTCAAAACTGTATTTCTCAATGGTAATATTGAAGAAGAGTTGTATATGATACAACCAAAGGGTTTTGTCGATCCTAAGGATGCTAACAAGGTGTGCAAGCTTCAGCGATCCATCTATGGACTGAAGCAAGCATCACGGAGTTGGAATCTCCGCTTTGATGAGGTGATCAAAGAGTTTGGATTTGTCCAAACTTATGGAGAGGCTTGTATTTACAAGAAAGTGAGTGGGAGAAATGTGGCATTTCTGATATTATATGTAGATGACATATTATTGATTGGAAATGATATAGATCTTTTAAACAGTGTTAAAAGTAATCTAAACAGCAAATTTTCAATGAAGGACCTAGGTGAAGCGTCATACATATTAGGCATAAAGATCTATAGAGATAGATCTAGGCGCCTAATAGGGCTATCGCAAAGTACATACCTTGATAAGATTTTAAAGAAGTTTAAAATGGATGGAAGTAAGAAGGGGTTCTTACCTATGTTGCAAGGCAAGACATTGAGTAAGACTCTAAGTACGGCTACGGCGGAAGAAAGAGAGATAATGGACAAAGTCCCCTATGCTTCAGCCATAGGCTCTATAATGTACGTCGTGCTATGTACAAGACTGGATGTGGCACATGCTATTATTTTGACTAGTAGGTACCAATCGGATCCAAGTTCGGAACACTGGGTAGCGGTCAAGAATATTCTTAAGTACTTGCGAAGAACTAAGGATATGTTTCTTGTATACGGAGGTGAAGAAGAGCTCGTCGCTAAGTGTTATGTTGACGCAAGCTTTGACACCGATCCGGATGACTCTAAGGCTCAATCCGGATACGTATTTCTCATGAATGGCGGAGCGGTTAGTTGGAGGAGTTCCAAACAACCTGTGGTGACGGGATCAACAACGGAGGCCGAATATGTTGCTCCTTCGGAAGCGGCTCAGGAAGCAGTTTAGATGGAGGAGTTCATATCCGAACTAGGTGTGGTTACGAGCGCGTTGGACTCAATGGTGATCTATTGTGACAACAATGGTGCTATTGTCAATGCGAAAGAACCAAGGTCTCACAAGACTTCCAAGCATATTAAGCGCCGGTTTCACTCCATCCGCGAGCATGTCAAGGATGGAGATATAAAGATTTGTAAAGTATAGACGGATCTCAATGTATCAGATCCGTTGACTAAAACTCTCCCTAGAGCAAAACATGATCAACACCAGAACTCCATGGGTGTTAGATTCATCACTATGTAACTAGATTATTGTCTCTAGTGCAAGTGGGAGACTGAAGGGAATATGTCTTGAGAGGCAATCATAAAGTGGTTATTATGTATTGTCACATCCCAAGATTTTCCAAATCTTGTAATGTGAAAATAAATGAATAAAATAAAACTTTGTTTGATTTTCAGAGCCAGAAGAAACTTTTTGAATTCAATTGGAACTCCAAACCCATTTGAATTAAATAAAATCCTAAGGGGATTTAAAAAAAAGATAAACATTTTTTTTAAAAGGAAAACAAAATATTTTGGAAATACTATTCTAGATCTTTTAAATAAAAGGATTTGGTTCTCAATTGAAATAAAAGTTTTATAGATAAAGATTATTTTATAGAGTTCAATTAAACCTTGGCTGTAGGGGTCCCAACCTTTAATAAGATTGATCCCTCCTGTGTTTACAATGCTAGTCCCTGGATCAATAGCTAGCATCCACAGTTTAGATGTAATACCAAGAAACAAGGGTCATAATATAACTTTATAACCAGGAATAACATAAGTTTATTACATCAAACATAGCTCATATGGCTATTACATTACATTGCAGCGGAATAAATATAGTCATGGGTCCTTCATCTTCAAAGTGCCACAGGCAGATGTTGGTTGTAGACTTTGTAATCCTAATCAATCAATCTTCACTAAAATCAAACAAACCTGCAACATACAAGTTACAGCCACAAGGGTCAATACATTTGAATTGTATTGGCAAGTGATACTATGATAATATAGTGGAGTCTATCATCTATATGCATTTGGCTAAGTGGAGTTGAGGCTTGCATTGCTCAAAATAGATTTTTCTTATCATTTTTAAAATACTAAGTTTTTGTTTGACAAAATCATTTTTCCTCAACCAAAGATTTCAAGATCCTTGTACCAAGCCATCTCTCCATCAATGATTGAAGAATTCAAACAACCCTTGTTCAAACCACAAGATTTTAATTTAGAAATTGGAGTGATGAGATTCTTGATTGCTTCCATGTCTTGATGCTCAAATTGTCCTTTACCAGGGACATGGCTAAGTACTTAGATTTTACACTCTGCAGAGGTGGTGCACTTTCCCCACAAGACTTGGTTTCCCAAGACAAGATCTTTCAGAAGCTTTCCCTTAGACCAAAATGGACGCGCTCCAACCTATCAAACACTACCACCAACTGTCCATATGGCTAAGTTCTTGCAACCTATATGATCATGGCAGAGCCCATATTGCCAAGTGGTTGCACTTGAAGCTTCTCAACATTTGACATCTCAAATCCCTTTGTTCCTGGGTGGCCATCCACAAGTGAGATACACAAGCCAAGTCCATGGCCTTGTGAACCACTCAACCATTCTCCACCAAGCTATCCCATTCCACCCAGGTGATTCATTAACTTAGTTGTTTTATTAGACAAAATCACAAGTCCTTAGACTTAGAATAATTTTCCATAGTGTGAATATATATTCCACCCATGTTTTCTTTTAGCTAGGCTAAGCTTGGTAGTAGTAGGAATCTTAACTTAGGAAAATCCTACTAAGGATTCATCTTCTAGGTTTTCCTATAGCAAGTTCTATACTTAGAAAAATTCATGCAAGTTTTACTTAGCAAAATCACTAATGCATAGTGAAAGTAGTAGGATAGAAAGTATGAAGCATCACTTGCCTTTTTTTTGAAGAGAATGGTAGTTCACTCCTTGATCTTGCTAGTCTCACATTTTCTAACTTCACTACAAGTCAATCAAGTAGACACAAAATCAACTAGCATTCCAAACCAATAAATCAATCAAACAATTTAACACACACAAAACAATGGGATCTAAGTCATGCATGGGAGCATGCATAAGATAGTTTTATTTTGCAAAGAGGGCCTCTATGGGGTTTCTAAACTTTGTAAGATCCAAATTGGTCATTTACCAAAGTGGCAAAGTCATTAGCAAGAGGGTTTTGTCCAAAAACTATTTTTAAATCCATTCATCATTTCATGTGGGGAAAAATGTTTTTATTAAGGCAAAACTCTTAAGTTGTTCACCAAATGAGTTGCTAATGCAAAGCTTGGTGTTTTTGGGTCAGTAGGTTTGGTCTAAACTATTTCCTTAAAGTTTTCTTTCCATAAACATTTTTATAACAAAACCATTCTTTTTATTTGGCTAGAAAATGACTAAGTCAAGTAATCCAACCTAAATCTTACAAAAATTATTTTTAATACCAAGGGTTGGTTCCTAGGGTCAGTAAGGTCACAACAATCCAATTTGCAAAGGTTTTATCTTTAAATTCAATTTTTAAACAATTTTTATACTCTAAACAAGCATACAAAAGTTTCTGCAAATTCAACCAGGATAACAGATACTATTTGCTAAACTAAGGGCATGGTTGGCTAGGTATTGTTCTCCTGAATTCATTGATATAAAATTTGTCAAATTTGGATGTGTGGTTTGAAAGTTATAGGGGTTTGAAAATGGCATTTAAATCTGTTTTCAAAAATCTGTTTTATAACATCTCTGGCCACGTGTCTGTATCTTATTGGCTCATAACGGTTCGGTAGGATCGCGTGATGTGGACCGCAGGATTTAAGTGGGAGTGTGCGGTGCAGATCAAACGTAACGGTTCAGTTTAAGTGATCTATCGTGTGCATAGGATCGTGATCTAACGGCTCACATCGTATCAGCCAGGAACTGGCGGCGCTGCGGTGGCTACCGGCGGCGGAGCGGCCTGGCGGTGACGTTGCCGGCGATGCAGGAAGCGGGAGAGGAAAAGGGAATGCTCACCGAGTTCGTGAGGTGACGCTGATGCTCAACTCGCTTACGGTTTGTCAGGGGGTGCACTGGTTCAGCCGTGATTCCTCGCCGGAGTTGCTGCGGGCGGCGGTGCTCTCGGGTTGTCGTTGTTGGCGTCGCTTAGGACCGCGCTAAGGCAAAGGAGAGGCACGGTTAGGTGCGTGGGATCAAGGCAAATCTGTGTGCTTGAACGAGAGGTGAAGGGGTGGTCTGATCTCACCGGTGGGACTCGTCGGAGCGGAGGCAGAAGGCGGCGGTACTGGAGGTTGTCGTTGCCGACACTCTGGAGCGCCCGCGGTCGTACAAAGGGCACATGCGGATGCGCCAGTGTATGGTGAGCGTGCTCGTGTGCTCAGGGGGGCGGAAGGGAGCGTGTGCTGGCCAGAATTGGCGAGAGGGGTCGTCGGAGGCAGAGGGAGTCGAGGAGAAATTGGGATGGACTGGAGGCGTGCTCGGGGAAGGGAACAGAGGGGAACGAGAGAGGAGTCACTGGCGTTTAAGCGTGTGTGGTCAGGGGGCGTTAATCGCACGGCATTGAAGCGAATTGACGAGGCAATCAATCGGCAGTAACAGCCAGGACGACGAGGTCGTGTTGAAGACGATGAATAGGAGGGGGTGGGGTCGGCTTGTCAGCGTTTGAGTGAGGGGGAGAAGAGGGTCCACATGTCAGTTGCTTTGCGGGTTAGGGAGTTGGTTCGAATCATTTTCTGCGGAGAGAACTGGGCTGGTCTGGGCTGCTGTTGGGCCACTTTGTTGGGCTGGTCTATTTCCTCTATTTTTTTCTGTCTATTTGTTTTATTCTTTTCTAATTCTTTTTCTGTTTTTGAAATTCAAACAACCAAACACATTCAAAATGATTCAAACAATCATCAAGCTTTTCAAATATGAATTTGGTTCTGCTTTAAATCACATTCTAAAGTAAAATATTATTTTAAATCTTTTTAGGTTTCATTTATTAATTAAATAAATGGATCATTAGTTATTTAATAAAATAGGGTTTGTTTTATTTAATAAAATCTTCATTTAAAATCCAAAATGTTTTCAAAACCCAAACAGTAGGTTTTATTTGGAGATAAAGAATATTTGGAAAACTTGTTTAAAATAAAATAATCCTTTTACTTTAGGGTCCAAATAATTAAATAAAATGGAACTTAGTTATTAAATCAAAATAGGGTTTGATTTTATTAATAAAATCTTTATTTGAACCTAAATATTTTCAAAATCAAATTAGTAGGTTTAATTTGGGAAATATTTAATATTGGGAAATTTGTTTTAAAACAAAATAACCTTTTATTTTAGTGTCCATTATTAATTAATATATTGGACTTCTTTATTAAAATAGGATTTGTTTCATTGAGATATTTATTTTGAAATCTAAAATAAAGCCAAAACACTTTAGTAGGTTTTATTAGAGAATAGTAAATACTTGGAAAATCTATTTAAAATAATTTAATAAGTTTGGAAGTTTTAATTAAATTGGTAAAACCTTTTATTTTAAAAGAGTTTGGTTATTAATTCCTTATTATTTTATTTAAGCAATCCTTTATTATTTTTAACTAAACCTTTGCTATTTTATTTAAAATAAAATATTTTAATTCAAAAGCTTGGCCAAGTTTTAATTTGGCTTTATAAAATAATCTTTATTTATAAATCCATCTTTTCTTTTGATTACCAAATCTTTTATTAAGAGATCCAAAATAGAATTAAATATTTTTATTTTCCTTTAATAAAAGTTTATCTTTTTAAATCCCTTTAGGATTTATTTGATTCAAATTGGTTTGAGGTTCCAATTGAATTCAAAAAGTTTCTTCTGGCTCTAAAAATCAAACAAAGTTTTGTTTTATTAATTTATTTTCACATTACCAGATTTGGAAAATCTTGGGATGTGACATTGGCCAATCTTTGGGAATTAAAACATTTTATTTTAAATAAAATAGCAAAGGTTTATTTAAAAATAATAAAGGATTGCTTAAATAAAATAATAAGGAATTAATATCCAAATTTTATTCAAATAAAAGGTTTTACCATTTTAATTAAAACATCAAAACTTATTAAATTATTTTAAATAGGTTTTCCAAGTATTTTATATTCTCTAATAAAACCTACTAAAGTGTTTTGGCTTTATTTTAGATTTCAAAATAAATATCTCAATAAAACAAATCCTATTTGATTTAATAATGAAAAGTCTATTATATTTAATTAATAATGGACTCTAAAATAAAAGGTTATTTGTTTTAAACAAATTTCCAAGTATTCTATATTTCCCAAATAAAACCTACTGATTTGGTTTTGAAAATATTTAGGTTTCAAATAAAGATTTTATTAATAAAATCAAACTCTATTTGATTTAATAACTAAGGCCCATTTTATTTAATTATTAATGGACCCTAAAGTAAAAGGTTATTTTGTTTTAAACAAGTTTTCCAAATATTCTTTATTTCCAAATAAACTACTGATTGGTTTTGAAAGTATTTGGATTTCAAATGAAGATTTTATTAAATAAACCAAACCCTATTTTATTAATAAACCATGGACCATTTTACTTAATTAATAAATGGAACCTAAAAAGATTTAAAATATTATTTTATTTTGGAAGTTGGTTTATGCTACTAAACAGAACCAAGTTCAAAGTTGTGAAGTGTGGTGTTTGTTTGAATTGATTTGGTTGATTGAATCATTTGTTTGAATTTCAAATCAGTAAATTGAAAATAGAAAAGGAAAAAAGTTTCAGACAGAAAAAAATAGAGCAGCTCACCATCTGGCCCAGCTCCAGCCCAACAGCCCACCTAGCCCACCTCCCCTCTCAGCGAGTGAATCGTTTTCCACCGCAGAAGTAACCCGCTAGGTCACTGACGACTGGACCCCTTTCTGTTTCCCTTTCTCACTGACCAGAGGACCCCACCACCACGTCCCTCTTCTTCCCCACCCGCAGACGACGCCCACCCCTCGCCGGCCGTTGCAGGCGGAATAACTCCGGCGTAATACGTCTTAATCACGCAATGAAGCAGCCCCTTGACCACGCAGGATAAATCGTCTGCCTCCCCTCTTCCGTTTCCCCCAGACACCCCTCCTCGACACGCCCCCAGGCTGTCAGATTTTGCTCGGACATCCCCCTGTCTCCGACGACCCTCCTCGCCGATTCCGGCCAGCACACGCCCCCTCCTGCCTTCTCGAGCACACAGAGGTGATCAGCATTCCCCAACGGACCTCTCTGCAGTCACATATCACTCTCGTGCGCCCCTGAGCATCGGCAACGACAACCTCCAGCAGCGCCGCCGTCTGGTTCTTCTCCGACGTCGTCTCCCCGGTAAACCAAATCGCCCCTCCTCTTCTCTTTCACGCACGTGTCACCGCACTGACCTTACGCAGCTAACCTTGCCCTCTGTTTACCTTCGTGTGATCTGTAGCGTCGACACCGACCGCGAGCAGGACCATCTGACGCCGATGACGACTCCGGCGAGCGATTACCTCCGTCTCCGTGCGCCCCTTGCTTCCTCGAGAGTACCTTGAGCACCACCTCGTCCTCGCGAACCCGGTGAGCACACTGCCTGGCCGTGCGCCGCCGCAAGCCACCGCCAGCGCCGCCGATCCTTGGCAAGCGTGCTAGCAGCCGTAGGATTCAGATCCGGCGCTCACGATTAGTTCACTTAGCCGCGAAGAGTTACGCACTCTGGACCACACGATCGATTAGATCCAACGCACCGCAACGCTGATCCGCGCGAAGCGGTATCGTCCAATGAAATCACGCCGCGTGTCACCTATTCTGTTTAAAAACAAATTTGAAAACAGAATTATTTGCAAACTTCAAACCCTTGTATCTTTGGATCCACACGTCCACAAATTGCAAATTTTATGTCGTTGGATTCAGGAGAGCAAGACCTAGCCAACCATACCCTTGGTTTAGCCAATAGTATCTGTTAGTTTGCTTGTTTTTGCAGATTCTTTTGTGAGCTTGTTTAGAGTAGAAAAATTGTTTAAAATTTATTTTGGTGTCAAAACTTATTCAAAATGGTTTGATGTGACCTTGCTGACCCTAGGAACCAACCCTTGGTGTTGAAAATGATTTTGGTAAAGTTCAGGTTAGATTAATTGACTTAGCCATTTTCTAGCCAAATAAAATTATTGATTTTATTATGGAAATGTTTTTTGCAAAGAAAACTTTGGGAAAACGTTTTGGACCAAACCTACTGACCTAAAACACCAAGCTTTGCAAATGGCAACTCACTTGGTGAAAAACATAAAGTTTTGCTTTGATAAAAATATTTTTCACCACGTGAAATGATGATTGGGTTTTAAAAATGGTTTATGGACTAAAGCATTTTGCAAATGACTTTGCCATTTTGGTAAATGACCAATTTGGACCTTACAAAGTTTAGAAGCCTAGTGGAGACCATCCTTGCAATAGAACCAACCTTTGCATGCTTATGCATGACTTAGATTCCATTACTTTGTGTGTGAAAAATTGTTTGATTGACTTTGGTTTGGAATGTGAATTGAATTTGTGTTTGCTTGATTGACTTGTAGTGAAGTGTGAGACTAGCAAGATCAAGGAGTGAACCACCATTCCCTACCAAAAAGGCAAGTGATGCTTCATACTTTTTGTCCCATTACTTTCTCTATGCATTAGTGATTTTGCTAAGTAAAACTTGCATGGAAATTTTGCTAAGTGTAAACCTTACTATAGGAAATCCTAGTAGATGAATCCTTAGTAGGATTTTCCTAAGTTAAAGATTCCTACTACTATCAAGCTTAGCCTAGCTAATAGAAAACATGGGTGGAATATATATTCACACTATGGAAAAAAATCTCTAAGTCTGAGGACTTATGTTTTTGTTTAATAAAACAACTAAGTTAATGAATCCCCTGGGTGGAATGGGCTTGCTTGGTGGTTTTTGGTTGAGTGGTTACACAAGGCCAGGGGACTGGTGAACCTTGTGTATCTCACTTGTGGTATGCCACCCAGGAACAAAGAGATTTGAGATGTCAAATGTCGAGAAGCTTCAAGTGCAACCACTTGGCAATATGGGCTCTACCATGATCATATAGGTTGCAAGAACTTAGCCATATGGACAGTGGGTGGTAGTGTTTGATAGGTTGGAGCGCGTCCATTTTGGTCTAAGGGAAGGCTTCTGAAAGATCTTGTCTTGGGAAACCAAGTCTTGTGGGGAAAGTGCACCACCTCTGCAGAGTGTAAAATCTAAGTACTTAGCCATGTCCCTGGTAAAGGACAATTTGAGCATCAAGACATGGAAGCAATCAAGAATCTCATCATTCAAATTTCTAAAGTTAAAACTTGTGGATTGAACAAGGGTTGTCTGAAATCTTCAATCTTTGATTGGGAGATGCCTTGTAAAGGATCTTCAATCTTTGATTGAGAAAAATGATTTTGTCAAAACAAAAACTTAGTATTTTCAAATGTTAAGGAAAAATCTATTTTGAGCAATGCAAGCCTCAACTCCACTCAGCCAAATGCATATAGTTGATAGACTCCACAATACTACCATAGTATCACTTGCCAATACAATTCAAATGTATTGACCCTTTGTGGCTGTAACTTGTATGTTGCAGGTTTGATTGATTTTAGTGAAGATTGATTGATTAGGATTACAAAGTCTACAACCAACATCTGCCTGTGGCACTTTGAAGATGAAGGACCCCATGCTTATAGTTATTCCGCTGCAATGTAATGTAATAGCCATATGAGCTATGTAAGATGTAATAAAACTATGTTATTCCTGGATATAAAGTTATATTATGACCTTTGTTTCTTGATATTACATCTTAACTGTGGATGCTAGCTATTGATCCAGGGACTAGAATTGTAAACACAGGGGGCTCTATCTTATTAAAGATTGGGACCGCTACAGATGGTATCAAAGCATTGTGTTGCCTGTAGGATTTGTAAACTTAGGATTGGACAAAAACCCTTAGAAAAATAGGAGTTGTTTTGTTCCAAAAACTTATTTACAAAAACTTGTAAGCTCTTTCCTCAACCATTTTGGTTTCAACTCTACTTCTATTCTACTTCAACTTGATGGAAAACCTACCCATGACCAAGGACTACACTATGTGCAAAAGACTTCTTCAACATCTTCAGCTCTAATGACTTCAACATCTTCAGCATATTCACCAAGGACTTCCAACTTGGATACCACTAAGGACTACAAGTAAGACAAGGAAATCTTGCTCAAGATTTAGAGACTGAGGGAATGCAAAAAAGTTAGAAGGAGCCTACATCATTTGAAGTATTGTGACCAAAAGTTTTTACAAGGAAACCATGATCTCATGCAAGAAGGATCAACCAAGAAGGATGGAAGGATCACAAGTGAACCATATAGATGGACCACCATATTTTAGTTAAGTCAAATACACCAACTTATGTGGTGTAACAAAAATATTTTGTTGCCTAAAAATGTGCTTGAAACTTGTTGTTTGAGTGGAGTGTTTGCTTGTGATTGCATGCACATTGTTTGTGTGAATTGTGATGTGTGTGATTAGAAATAATTCCTTAGAAATATTTTGCCTATTCTAATCCCAATCCAACCCAAACAGATGACTACTCCAAGAGACACCAACACCAACCAAGAAGACAACATGAGAGAACTTATAGCAACCCAAAACCAGTTGAGCCAAGAGACAACTCAGCTTTTAGCCAACAACAATGGACTAGACCCAGCCATACAAAGGATTTTGAAACTTCAATCCCAAATGTTGCAAGGATTGGTTACTCAAATGAGCAACATGGGAGAAAACTTTTCCCAAAGAGCTAATGACAACAAGGATGACAAAGATGTTATTCTAGAAGGAACCCAAGCTAGCAATGTTTTTAGATACAAGGATCATGCATCCAAGGAGCATGAAGATCAATGCCCCAAGAAGAGAGAAAGATCTCCCACCTATGAAGAACATGAACTAGAAGAACTCCTAGCTTTGGAGAGACCCAACAAGAAGAAGAAAGACATAAGCCAATTGCAGTGTTACAATTGCAAAGAGATGGGACACTATGCCAGCGAATGCCCAGAAAAGAAGAAGAACCAAAGAAACAAACAAAAGGCAATGATACCAAAGGAAAAGAAAGATATCAGCCAAGTGATGTGCAAACACTGCAAAGAGTTAGGACATTATGCAAACAACTGTCCAGAAAATATGAAGCATAAGATAAACCAGCCTATGAGGGATCTCAACCTTGTCACATGTTTCAAATGCAGGGAACTAGGCCACTATGCAAACAATTGTCCAGAAAGGATGGAGAACAAGTTAAACAAGTCTATGAAGGATCTCAACCTTGGCCCATGAGTCAAGCATGGAAATTAAGGACATAAATGCAACTGTTTGCTTAGAGAAAGTATTTCTCATGATCCCAAGAAGGACAATGTGTAATTTTTGTTTGAAATTTTTTAAGGGTGGTAGTACCCTAGTTGTTTTGAACATGCTTGTAACCCTAGCCTCCCCAAATCTCGGGACGAGATTTATTTTAAGGGTGGTAGCCTGTCACATCCCAAGATTTTCCAAATCTTGTAATGTGAAAATAAATGAATAAAATAAAACTTTGTTTGATTTTCAGAGCCAGAAGAAACTTTTTGAATTCAATTGGAACTCCAAACCCATTTTAATTAAATAAAATCCTAAGGGGATTTAAAAAAAAGATAAACATTTTTTTTCAAAAGGAAAACAAAATATTTTGGAAATACTAATCTAGATCTTTTAAATAAAAGGATTTGGTTCTCAATTGAAATAAAAGTTTTATAGATAAATATTATTTTATAGAGTTCAATTAAACCTTGGCCAATCTTTGGGAATTAAAACATTTTATTTTAAATAAAATAGCAAAGGTTTATTTAAAAATAATAAAGGATTGCTTAAATAAAATAATAAGGAATTAATATCCAAATTTTATTCAAATAAAAGGTTTTACCATTTTAATTAAAACATCAAAACTTATTAAATTATTTTAAATAGGTTTTCCAAGTATTTTATATTCTCTAATAAAACCTACTAAAGTGTTTTGGCTTTATTTTAGATTTCAAAATAAATATCTCAATAAAACAAATCCTATTTGATTTAATAATGAAAAGTCTATTATATTTAATTAATAATGGACTCTAAAATAAAAGGTTATTTGTTTTAAACAAATTTCCAAGTATTCTATATTTCCCAAATAAAACCTACTGATTTGGTTTTGAAAATATTTAGGTTTCAAATAAAGATTTTATTAATAAAATCAAACTCTATTTGATTTAATAACTAAGGCCCATTTTATTTAATTATTAATGGACCCTAAAGTAAAAGGTTATTTTGTTTTAAACAAGTTTTCCAAATATTCTTTATTTCCAAATAAACTACTGATTGGTTTTGAAAGTATTTGGATTTCAAATGAAGATTTTATTAAATAAACCAAACCCTATTTTATTAATAAACCATGGACCATTTTACTTAATTAATAAATGGAACCTAAAAAGATTTAAAATATTATTTTATTTTGGAAGTTGGTTTATGCTACTAAACAGAACCAAGTTCAAAGTTGTGAAGTGTGGTGTTTGTTTGAATTGATTTGGTTGATTGAATCATTTGTTTGAATTTCAAATCAGTAAATTGAAAATAGAAAAGGAAAAAAGTTTCAGACAGAAAAAAATAGAGCAGCTCACCATCTGGCCCAGCTCCAGCCCAACAGCCCACCTAGCCCACCTCCCCTCTCAGCGAGTGAATCGTTTTCCACCGCAGAAGTAACCCGCTAGGTCACTGACGACTGGACCCCTTTCTGTTTCCCTTTCTCACTGACCAGAGGACCCCACCACCACGTCCCTCTTCTTCCCCACCCGCAGACGACGCCCACCCCTCACCGGCCATTGCAGGCGGAATAACTCTGGCGTAATACGTCTTAATCACGCAATGAAGCAGCCCCTTGACCACGCAGGATAAATCGTCTGCCTCCCCTCTTCCGTTTCCCCCAGACACCCCTCCTCGACACGCCCCCAGGCTGTCAGATTTTGCTCGGACATCCCCCTGTCTCCGACGACCCTCCTCGCCGATTCCGGCCAGCACACGCCCCCTCCTGCCTTCTCGAGCACACAGAGGTGATCAGCATTCCCCAACGGACCTCTCTGCAGTCGCATATCACTCTCGCGCGCCCCTGAGCATCAGCAACGATAACCTCCAGCAGCGCCGCCGTCTGGTTCTTCTCCGACGTCGTTTCCCCGGTAAACCAAACCGCCCCTCCTCTTCTCTTTCACGCACGCGTCACCGCACTGACCTTACGCAGCTAACCTTGCCCTCTGTTTACCTTCGTGTGATCTGTAGCGTCGACACCGACCGCGAGCAGGACCATCTGACGCCGACGACGACTCCGGCGAGCGATTACCTCCGTCTTCGTGCGCCCCTTGCTTCCTCGAGAGTACCTTGAGCACCACCTCGTCCTCGCGAACCCGGTGAGCACACTCTCCGTCTTCCTCGCTTCCTAGAACCACCGTAGCATCACTGCCTGGCCGTGCGCCGCCGCAAGCCACCGCCAGCGCCGCCGATCCTTGGCAAGCGTGCTAGCAGCCGTAGGATTCAGATCTCGCGCTCACGATTAGTTCACTTAGCCGCGAAGAGTTACGCACGCTGGACCACACGATCGATTAGATCCAACGCACCGCAACGCTGATCCGCGCGAAGCGGTATCGTCCAATGAAATCACGCCGCGTGTCACCTATTCTGTTTAAAAACAAATTTGAAAACAGAATTATTTGCAAACTTCAAACCCTTGTATCTTTGGATCCACACGTCCACAAATTGCAAATTTTATGTCGTTGGATTCAGGAGAGCAAGACCTAGCCAACCATACCCTTGGTTTAGCCAATAGTATCTGTTAGTTTGCTTGTTTTTGCAGATTCTTTTGTGAGCTTGTTTAGAGTAGAAAAATTGTTTAAAATTTATTTTGGTGTCAAAACTTATGCAAAATGGTTTGATGTGACCTTGCTAACCCTAGGAACCAACCCTTGGTGTTGAAAATGATTTTGGTAAAGTTTAGGTTAGATTAATTGACTTAGCCATTTTCTAGCCAAATAAAATTATTGATTTTATTATGGAAATGTTTTTTGCAAAGAAAACTTTGGGAAAATGTTTTGGACCAAACCTACTGACCTAAAACACCAAGCTTTGCAAATGGCAACTCACTTGGTGAAAACATAAAGTTTTGCTTTGATAAAAATATTTTTCACCACGTGAAATGATGAATGGATTTTAAAAATGGTTTATGGACTAAAGCATTTTGCAAATGACTTTGCCATTTTGGTAAATGACCAATTTGGACCTTACAAAGTTTAGAAGCCTAGTGGAGACCATCCTTGCAATAGAACCAACCTTTGCATGCTTATGCATGACTTAGATTCCATTACTTTGTGTGTGAAAAATTGTTTGATTGACTTTGGTTTGGAATGTGAATTGAATTTGTGTTTGCTTGATTGACTTGTAGTGAAGTGTGAGACTAGCAAGATCAAGGAGTGAACCACCATTCCCTACCAAAAAGGCAAGTGATGCTTCATACTTTTTGTCCCATTACTTTCTCTATGCATTAGTGATTTTGCTAAGTAAAACTTGCATGGAAATTTTGCTAAGTGTAAACCTTACTATAGGAAATCCTAGTAGATGAATCCTTAGTAGGATTTTCCTAAGTTAAAGATTCCTACTACTATCAAGCTTAGCCTAGCTAATAGAAAACATGGGTGGAATATATATTCACACTATGGAAAAAAAATCTCTAAGTCTGAGGACTTATGTTTTTGTTTAATAAAACAACTAAGTTAATGAATCCCCTGGGTGGAATGGGCTTGCTTGGTGGTTTTTGGTTGAGTGGTTACACAAGGCCAGGGGACTGGTGAACCTTGTGTATCTCACTTGTGGTATGCCACCCAGGAACAAAGAGATTTGAGATGTCAAATGTCGAGAAGCTTCAAGTGCAACCACTTGGCAATATGGGCTCTGCCATGATCATATAGGTTGCAAGAACTTATCCATATGGACAGTGGGTGGTAGTGTTTGATAGGTTGGAGCGCGTCCATTTTGGTCTAAGGGAAGGCTTCTGAAAGATCTTGTCTTGGGAAACCAAGTCTTGTGGGGAAAGTGCACCACCTCTACAGAGTGTAAAATCTAAGTACTTAGCCATGTCCCTGGTAAAGGACAATTTGAGCATCAAGACATGGAAGCAATCAAGAATCTCATCATTCAAATTTCTAAAGTTAAAACTTGTGGATTGAACAAGGGTTGTCTGAAATCTTCAATCTTTGATTGGGAGATGCCTTGTAAAGGATCTTCAATCTTTGATTGAGAAAAATGATTTTGTCAAAACAAAAACTTAGTATTTTCAAATGTTAAGGAAAAATCTATTTTGAGCAATGCAAGCCTCAACTCCACTCAGCCAAATGCATATAGTTGATAGACTCCACAATACTACCATAGTATCACTTGCCAATACAATTCAAATGTACTGACCCTTTGTGGCTGTAACTTGTATGTTGCAGGTTTGATTGATTTTAGTGAAGATTGATTGATTAGGATTACAAAGTCTACAACCAACATCTGCCTGTGGCACTTTGAAGATGAAGGACCCCATGCTTATAGTTATTCCGCTGCAATGTAATGTAATAGCCATATGAGCTATGTAAGATGTAATAAAACTATGTTATTCCTGGATATAAAGTTATATTATGACCTTTGTTTCTTGATATTACATCTTAACTGTGGATGCTAGCTATTGATCCAGGGACTAGCATTGTAAACACAGGGGGCTCTATCTTATTAAAGATTGGGACCGCTACATGTATATTCCAAGTATATGATAGATGTTTATTTTTCATGCTATAATTGTATTAGTACGGAAACGTTAATACATGTGTGTTTAATAAACAAACAGAAAGTTCCTAGTTATGCCTCTCTCATAAACTAGCTCGTTGATTAACAAGATGATCAAGGTTTCCTGATCATGGACATTGGATGTTGCTAATAACGAGGTCACAACATATTGGAATGGTGTGATGAACATTCATTCAAAGTATAGCATTACGATCAAAGTCATTGAGTTTATATTGCTATAACATCATACAAAGTGATCCTAATCCTTAGACCATGAGATCATGTTAATCACTAATAATGGAAGAGTATCTTGATAACATCAAACGTCACATCATAATAGGGTGATTATAAAGATGGGTTTAGTACTACTAAAGTGTTATGTTGAGGCCCATGGATCGAGAGTGGAATTTGTTCATCCTGATGACAGATAGATATGCTTTGGGCCCTCTCGGTGATATCACATTGATTAGCTTGGAAGAAAGTGATTTGATCGCTAGAATGTTATATCACTGGAACGAGAAAAGAGTACATGTCAGTAACGAGATAAAAATAGGTATGAAGATACCGATGATCGAATCTCGGACATGTAATATATCGCGAAACAAAAGGATTAAGATACTAGCGTAAAAGGTTCTCACGATCACAAGAAAGTCATCGTTGAATGTGTGGGAGTCAGTATGGATCTCCAGGTCCAGCTTCTGATTATTGATCCGAGAGGGGTCTCGATCATGTCCGCATTATTCGCGAACCGTAGGGTGACACACTTAAGAGACATTGACACCAATTGCAGCAAAAGTTTCATGCTGAAAAGAATAACAAGTGCAGGAATTTATTTCACTAGATACCGAAACTGGTTTTCGGGTGAAATTGCGGAAAGTGTTTCTGCATGTGAAATGAAATACTAGAAAGGGGTTATATGTGAATGTTTGTTATTAAATTAATTGACAAAATTCTGAATAAATAAAAGGAGTTTTATTTAATGAGAGTTTGCATTAAATTTGGTGGAAATTTAATGGGAATTTGGGTGGGTTTTTTAGTGGAGAAAATTGAAGGGCATTTTATGAGTGGAGTGTCCACCCACATGAATGAAGGAGGGGAGGGGGCAGCCCCCATGGCCGGCGGCCACCCCCTTGGGTGCCCCCCACCTCCTATAAAATGAGCCCCCTCCCTATCTCTCACACACACCTCCCCGTGAAGGATCTCTCTCCCCCTCTAGTATTTATCCCCCATGGTCTCGGACTAGCGAGATACATGTTCCCGGTGGCTATTCGGCAAGAAAGAGTTGTTCTTCCGCTGCATCGCTGGAGCGAGGAGGCGGAGGTTGCTCGGTGCCTCGGACGTGTGTTCGAGCACGGATGCGCCGCTGATTTGCGGCGCTAGGACTTCCTCTTGATCTTGAGATCGGCAAGAGATCGTCTACATCAACCATGAGTTCAACCTCGTTAAGCTTTGTCGATCTTAAAGGGTATGTTCTCTACAGATGTATATCCGCCCGTTGCTTGTATCTAGTAGATAGATCTTGGTACATAGTTGTTCCCATTGTAGGATTTTTTTTGTTTTCTATGCTGCAAACCCTACAGCATGCTGGGTAAACAAATTACATCAGGGCAATTGACAGGAATGAGCAAGGCATAACAATGCAATACTAGACATAAAGATCCTATGAGATTCGATTGGGCAATACAACAAGATACATAGACCGCCATCCAACTGCATCTATGACTAGAAGTCCACCTTTGGGTTATCATCCGAACCCCCTCCAGTATTAAGTTGCAAGCATAATTGTATTAATACGGAAACATTAATACATGTGTGTTTAATAAACAAACAGAAAGTTCCTAGTTATGCCTCTCTCATAAACTAGCTCGTTGATTAACAAGATGATCAAGGTTTCCTAATCATGGACATTGGATGTTGTTAATAACGAGATCACAACATCAGTGTAATGGTGTGATGAACATTCATCTGAAGTACATCATTATGATCAAAGTCATTGAGTTTATATTGCTATAACAACTTACAAAGTGATCATAATCCTTAGACCATGAGATCATGTCAATCACTAACACCGGAAGAGTTTCTTGATAACATCAAACGTCACACTGTAACAGGGTGATTATAAATATGTGTTCAGAACTAATAAAGTGTTATGTTGAGGCCCATGGACCGAGAGTGGAATTTGTTCATCCTGATGACGGATAGATATACTCTAGGCCCTCTCGGTGATATCACATTGGTTAGCTTGCAAGCAAGTGATTTGATCACTAGAATGTTATATCACGGGAACGAGAAAAGAGTGCATGTCCGTAACGAGATCAAACTAGGTATGGAGATACCGATGATCGAATCTTGGACATGTAATATATCGTGAAACAAAAGGATTAAGATACTAGCGTAAAAGGTTCCGACGATCACAAGAAAGTCATCGTTGAATGTGTGGGAGTCAGTATGGGTCTCCAGATCCCGCTTCTGAATATTGATCGGAGAGGGATCTTGATCATGTCCGCATTATTCATGAACCGTAGGGTGACACACTTAAGAGACACTGACATCCATTTGGAGCAAAAGTTTCATGCCGGAAAGAATAACAAGCGCATGAATTTATTTCACTAGATACCGAAACAGGTTTTCGGGCGAAATTGCAGAAAGTGTTTTTGCATGTGAAATGAAATACTAGCAAGGGGTTATATGTGAATGTTTGTCATTAAAGTAATTGACGAAATTCTGAATAAATAAAAGGAGTTTTATTTAATGAGAGTTTGCATTAAATTTTGTGGAAATTTAATGGGAATTTGAGTGGGATTTTTAGTGGAGGGAAATGAAAAGATTTTTATGAGTGGAGTGTCCACCCACATGAATGCGGGGAGGGCAAGGGGGCAGCCCATGCGCCGGCCACCCCCTTGGGGTTCCCCCCTCCTCACTTCTCACTCACACCTCCTCGTGAAGGATCTCTCTCCCCCTCTAGTATTTATCCCCCATGGTCTCAGACTAGCGAGATACATGTTCCCGGTGGCTATTCGGCAAGAAAGAGTTGTGCTTCCGCTGCATCGCTAGAGCGAGGAGGCGGAGGTTGCTCGGTGCCTCAGACGTGTGTGTGAGCACGGATGCGCCGTTAAGTTGCGGTGCTAAGGACTTCCTCTCGATCTTGAGATCGGCAAGAGATGGTCTACATCAACCACGATTTTAACTTGTTAAGCTTTGTCGGTCTTCAAGGGTATGTTCTCTACGGATATACATCCTCCCGTTGTTTGTATCTAGTAGATAGATCTTGGTACATAGTTGTTCCCATCGTAGGAATTTTTTTGTTTTCTATGCTGCGAACCCTATAGTGATGTCTACGCACTTTTATTCTTGTAGACAGTTGTTGGGCCTCCAAGTGTAGATGTTTGTAGAACAGCAACAAGTTTCCCTTAAGTGGATTACCCAAGGTTTATCGAACTCAGGTAGGAAGTGGTCAAAGGTATCCCTCTCAAGCAACCCTGCAATCAAGATACACGAAGTCTCTTGTGTCCCCAACACACCCAATACACTTGTCAGGTGTATAGGTGCACTAGTTCGGCGAAGAGATAGTGAAATACAAGTGTAATGGTGCCAGAAAAGAGCTTCTGACTTTTTATTGACGTGGGAGAGACTAAAGGAAAACTGAAATAAAGAAAGCAGCAAGCAAACATGTAACACATCTAGATGCAAACGGTGTTTCAATGCTTAGAAACAAGGCCAAGGGATCATACTTTCACTAGTGAACACTCTCTCATATAAATATCCTCTCCTCATGATACTACTCTTAACTACTATCAGGTTGGACACTCTAATCCACGGTAGGCCTATAAAAGCACACCTCAAAGTCCGCCTTCCCCATCTAGATAACCCCACAATGTCACCTTGAGTGCTAGATGGTTCCAACAAACACCACAATTTCACAAAGACATCCAACTCCAAATATAACTCATGACAAATATATATGTAATATAGCTTAAGTGCCACACATGGCGTGCATGCTGTCACTTTCACACACGTGGGGAAAAGCATAGATCTATTAAAGCACAATGAGTATTTATGTATACTCTAGCCTAAGTGCCACCATGGTGTGCACGCTGTCACTTTCACACACATGGGGAGAGCAGAGATCTATTGAAGCACTTGAGTAACAAAGTAGATCTACTTGATTACAAAGCTCATGACCACAATAAGATCATGCATAGGGAGAGAGATGAACACATAGCTACCGGTAGAGACCTTAGCCTCGAGGAATAACTACTCCCTCCTCATCATGGGAATCAGGAATGGTGATGAAGATGGTGGTGGAGATCGACGGAGATGGCTCCGGGGGCACTTCCCCGTCCCGGTAGGGTGCCGGAACAGAGACTTTCTGGCCCCCGAATCTCCCCTTCGGTGGCGGCAGTGTTGTGGAGGTTTTCGTGGCTTTCTGGTCGATCCTTTAGGGTTTCTGAGTCCGGGGCTTCTTATAGGCAAAGGAGGCAAGGTCGGTGGAGGGCCAGGGGCCCAGGACCCCTGTGGGCACGCCCAGGGTGGGACCTGCACTCACCTAGGGTGTGGCCACCCTGGTGTCCTCCGTCTCATCTTCGATTTTCCGTATCGTTCAGGGAAAAATATGAACTTTGGATTTTGTCCCATCCAATTCCGAGAATATTCATTTTTTAGCTTTCTGAAACCAAAAACAGCAGAAAACAGGAAACTGGCACTGTGGCATCTTGACAATAGGTTAGTTCCAGAAAGTGTATAAAAATACCTCAAAGTGTAGACAAAACATAGCAAAGTAGATACTAAACAAACATGTAACATCAAAAATTATAGATAAGTTTGAGATGTATCAAGCATCCCCAATCTTAACTCTTGCTCGTCCTCGAGTAGGTAAGTGATAAAAAGAATAATTTTTGAGGTGACATGCACCAGCAAAATCAAGATCAAACCATTTGCAAGCATTGATAGCTGGGATTAAAGTACTCTAAACATGAGCATGAAAGATGGAGTTCTAACAATAAGACATAGCAACTATGCTGCAACATGAAAGGTTACAAACAAAGACCATGAATAGAATGCATTGAAAAACGTTTGTTTGTTTCACATACAGAAAACATGGCATAGTGGCATTCAGCTTGTCCCTCATGGAGTAGCAAATAGATGTATATAGGACACCTTCAAAGTTCATAAGAGTGACTAGATACAAATAGCACAAGAACAAGTAATATCAACAATAGGCATTAATCAATAAGTTTTGAGACAATGCACATAGAACTAAGAATGACAACTATGCTCTCTTAACTAGTGCCTAAAGGTAGAAGGTGGAGACTCAATATAAAAGTGGAAGAATGGCCCTTCATAAAGGGAAGCAGATATTTCAAGTTTCATAAAGAGCTTCCAAAAATTATGGTACTTTTTAGCTTTCAGTTCTCATTGCCCCTATCATAAGCATCTTGAAGTGATTAAGGTTAAAGTGAACAAACTATGGAGTATATGCTTGACAAATTATAAGTTGGCAATCTCATGTCCCTTGAATACGAGGGCTGCTCCTCATGCTACTCAAGTTTAGTTACTTGCAAGTTCTTGTCATAGTAAGTATAAGTGTATCATAGAGAACCGCTGATGGCTGGCTGTTGTTGTGGGAGCTTCTTATTCTTTAAGTCCCCGGCAACGGTGCAACAAAACTTGTTGATGGCTCAGTTGATGTGGAGCCTGTTGGGAACCCCAAGTGCAAGGTGTGAAGCAGCACAGCAGCAAGTCTTCCCTCAGTAACAAAACCGAGGTTATCGAACCAGTAGGAGGAAGGAAACGTCACACATGTGTTGTAAGCAACGTGCAGACCTGCACAACACAAACTCAAGACTTTGCCCCAACTAACAGTGAGGTTGTCAATCTCACCGGTTGCTGTAACAAAGGATTAAACGTATGGTGTGGAAGGTAATGGTTTGCAACAAGTAAACAGGTAATAGTGGAAGATGTATCAATGGTAAAGATTGGACCGGGGTCCATAGTTCACTAGAGGTGCTCTCCTTAGATAAACAACATGGCATGAAGGGTAAACAAATTACAGCAGGGCAATTGACAGGAACTGAGCAAGGCATGATAATGCAATACCAGACAAAAAGATCCTATGAGATTCGATTGGGCAATACAATAATATACATAGACCGCCATCCAACTGCATCTATGACTAGAAGTCCACCTTCAGGTTATCATCCGAACACCCTCCAGTATTAAGTTGCAAGCAACAGACAACTGCTTTAAGAAAAGTGTGTAAGGTAAACAATCCACTTTTTCCATGAACAAGAGACCATTGTTTTCTCCCTAGTAGCAATAGCACATCTACAACCGAAAACATTTCTGTCACTTCCCTTGGAAAATAGAGGCATGAACCCACTATCGAGCATAAATACCCCCTCTTGGAGTCACTAGAAACTACTCGGCCAAGATAGCTACTAACAACGGAGAGCATGCAAGATCACAAACAACACAGATATGATAGAATCATAAAGACAAAACCATTAATCAATTTGACATAGTAATCTCAATATCCATCGGATCCTTGCAAACACAACATGCATGATTACAAATAGATTAGATCTTGATCATGAACGGAGCTCACAATATCTATACATGAAAACACAAAGGAGGAGATACAACCATCTAGCTACTACATGGACCCATAGTCCAAGGTGGAACTACTCACACATCATACCCGAGAGAAGACCTCCGGGATGATTTCCCCTCCGGCAGGTTCCAGGAAGAACTTCAGACCCCCCCCCCCCGATCTAGGGATGTTGGTGGCGGTGACTACAGTAGGTTTCGTGGAGTTTTGATTGGGTACTTAGAGTTTCTGCATCGGGGGCTTCTTATAGGCGAAGAGGCAAGGCCGGGAGGCGACCAGGAGGGCCACACCCTTCCTAGGCGCGGGTCTACCTTAGCCCGCGACTTGGGGGTGTGGTGGCCCTTTGGCACCTCTCCGTCTCGTCTTCTGGATTCGTGTCCCCCACGGTAAAATATTGACTTTGGCTTTTGTCCCATCCAATTCCGAGAATATTGATTTTCTGCCTTCCTGGAACCAAAAACAGAAGAAAACAGGCAACTGGCACTGTGGCAACATGTTAATAGGTTAGTTCCAGAAAAGATATAAAAAATCCTCAAAGTGTAGACAAAGCAAAGTAGATACTAAACAAGCATGGAGCATCAAAAATTATAGATACGTTTCCGACGTATCAACCGCCAACGGGGTACCCCTAGCACATGGTACAAGAGCTATCCCATAACCAAAATGACAAGGCAAGCAGACAATGAGCATCTCAGCATTCTTCTTATTTACCATGGGAATATGGTGCTTTTTTCTGTCTTTCCTCTTTTCTCATATTTTCTCTCTTTTTCTGAATCTCTTTTTTTGATAAGAAGAATGCTTCATAGATAGCTCGCTATGGTGATGCTGCAAGTTTCCACCATGATTAAGCATGGCTTAGGCTAGCGGCCCAGGCGTTTCTCTAACACAAAATACAAACTCCATGGACTTACAAGTTTGCTCTTTATTTCACACCAGTGACATCCATAGACAAAAGAGCATGATATCAACTAAGTACAAAGTACAAGTGCAATGTTGAAAATGTTCCCTGTGACGGCATGGTTCTGCTAATTCCAACGTATAAGTGCAAGCATATACAACATAGATGACACATTGGTTCAAGTTTATTAGGGGAAAAGAATATAAAGTGTGCCATCAAGTTTGTGAGGGCTTTAATCACTAAGTTTTCACATAACAAAATAGTTTTTAATTGGAAGATAGCTAAAAACAAGAATATACTTGGAATGATGTATAACACCATGCATAGGAGTTTATAGTGTACACTTTGGAATAACTTGGTTTCTTGGGAGTTGGAAGCATGAGTAGAACTTAATCATCCAAGTGGAGGCTAGCAAAAGACTGGGAACAACCAACTAAGAGAGCATAATGGCCATAATCATGCAGAGCAACAAAACATTACTAATAAAAGCATAGAGTGGTACTACAATTCAAGGACTAAATGATCATAGAGGCTATGGTGACTTGTTCATAGTCATAACATGCTGTAAGCATGTGCCAAGTCAACCCAAACAAAGCATCAAAGGAGAATACCACAATACTATGCTTTTGCATGCTAAAACAACGCATAATTTCTTCAAGGCACACTAAGCAATCCCAATTGTTTGGAACAAGACATGCTACAGCAATAATCACTAAGCATAAGGTCAAAACAACACCTAGCATGTCTGTAACATCCCTAAAATCATGTTTTAAACTCATGCATATCATCCATGATCATATAAGTTTCATTTCAAACCAATCATTTCAAAATAGAAGCATATATGCTTATCATTTCTTGTAAGTTGCTCTAGCCTTAGTGCTATCTTCCAATGAGAAGAGTACTTGTTTTGATTCAGTAAAGTTTGAAATTCAAACTTAGGCACCATCAAAAATTTGAACAAAGTTTCAAAACAAAATAAGTAAATAAAACCAATATTATGCCTATTGTATATATCACATAAAGGCTTGGTTTTATTTTTATTTTCATTTGATCAAAGTGTTTTGAATAAACAATAGTGTTTGACTTACATTTGAGTGCAAGGTTTGCAGTATAAAAACCTAGAGAAGATTTGAATTCAAACTCATTTGATTTGGATTTGAAAATCATTTCAGAAAATCAAAACAGAAAAAGAAAAGGAGAAAAGAAATAGAAAAAGGCTAGCGCCACCTTGAGAAGCTTAGAGAGCATAAACTGTATGCCAAATTCTGTTTGATACTTGAGAAGAGCATGAAGGACATTTGCGTTTGATACTTGAGAAGCTTAGAGAGCATAAACTGTATGCCAAATTCAGCAAGTGCGAATTTTGGCTAAATGAAGTTGGATTTCTTGGACATGTTGTGTCAGGAGATGGTGTAGCAGTTGATCCTGCTAAAGTTTCAGCTGTAACTGAATGGGAATCTCCCAAGTCAGTGAAAGAAGTTCATAGTTTCCTTGGCTTAGAAGGTTACTACAGAAGGTTCATTGAGAATTTCTCCAAGGTAGCTAAGCCTATGACAGAATTGCTAAAGAAAGACAAGAAATTTGCTTGGTCTAAAGGTTGTGAACTCAGCTTTCAGGAATTGAAGAAGAGACTTGTGACAGCACCAGTCTTGTGTTTGCCAGACTTGGAAAAAGATTTCCAAGTATATTGTGATGCATCTCATCATGGTTTGGGTGCATTACTTATGCAAGAAGGGAAAGTTGTGGCTTATGCCTCGAGACAACTCAAAACTCATGAAGTGAACTATCCTACTCATGATTTGGAGTTAGCCTCTGTTGTCCATGCACTCAAAACATGGAGACACTATATTTTGGGAAAGCGTTGTGAAGTGTTCACAGATCACAAGAGTTTGAAGTATATCTTCACCCAAAAGGAAATTAATATGAGACAAAGAAGATGGCTAGAACTCATCAAGGACTATGACTTAAGTTTGCAATACCATCCCGGTAAAGCAAATGTGGTAGCGGATGCTTTAAGCCGTAAGGTTTTTGTAAATGGCCTTACCAAGGGAGAATTGCCCAATGATTTGTGTGCCCAATTTAGAGATCTCAGATTGGAGATTGTGCCTGAAGGACATATCATGTCTTTGGATGTTCAACCCACTTTGTTGGACAAGATCAAAGAATCCCAGAAGACCGATAAGGAAATTGAAGAAATTAAGGAAAAGATTGGCAAAGGAAAAGCCAAAGGATTCCATGAAGACGAACATGGTACTTTATGGCATGGAAAACGTATCTGTGTTCCACAAGATCCGGTGCTTCGGAAACTGATTTTGCAAGAAGCACACAACTCACCGTATTCCATTCATCCGGGTAACACCAAAATGTACATGGATATGAAGGAAAGATTTTGGTGGAATAATCTCAAGAAGGACATCGCCGAACATATTGATTTGTGTGATGTGTGTAGTAGAGTGAAAGCGGAACATCAGAAACCAGCAGGTTTGCTTCAACCACTACCTATTCCTGATTGGAAGTGGGACAAGATTGGTATGGATTTCATTACCGGATTACCAAGGACCCGGTCAGGATATGATTCTATTTGGGTAGTAGTGGATCGCCTAACTAAAGTGGCTCATTTCATACCCGTGAAGACAACCTATACAAGTGCTAAGTTGGCCAAGATCTATATGAGTAGAATTGTATGTCTTCATGGAGTGCCCAAGAGTATTGTGTTTGATAGGGGGACTCAATTCACTTCCCATTTTTGGAGACAGCTACATGAGTCATTGGGAACGAGGTTGGAATTCAGCACTGCTTTTCACCATCAAACTGATGGACAGACAGAAAGGACTAATCAGATTCTTGAAGACATGTTGAGGGCATGTGCCCTAGACTATGGAGCCAGTTGGGATGAAAGTCTGCCTTACGCAGAATTTTCTTATAACAACAGCTATCAAGCCAGCATTGAGATGGCACCATTTGAGTTTCTCTACGGGAGAAAGTGTACCACCCCATTGTTATGGAATGGTGTGGGAGAAAGAAGTTTGTTCGGACCAGAACTTATCAAAGAAGTCGAAGAGAAGGTCAAGTTGGTTAAGGACAGATTGAGGATAGCACAGTCCCGACAGAAAAGCTACGCAGATCCTAAGCGTAGAGAAGTCACCTATGAAGTTGGTGATAGAGCTTATCTTAGAGTGTCACCACTTCGTGGAGTGAAGAGGTTTGGAGTCAAAGGGAAGTTGGCCCCAAGATATGTTGGACCATTCAAGATTCTGAGTCGTAAGGGAGAAGTTGCTTATGAAATTGAACTGCCAGAATCTCTGTCAGCTGTTCATAATGTGTTTCATGTGAGTCAGCTTAAGAAATGTCATCCAGAAATGAAAGAAACTTCTTTAAAGGATACTATACCTTTAGAAGAGGTTCAGTTGGAAAGTGATCTCACTTATAAGGAGAAACCCATCAAGATTCTTGAGACTGCAGAAAGAGTCACACGGACTAAAACTATCAAGTTTTGCAAAGTGTAGTGGAACCATCACTCCGAAGAGGAAGCAACGTGGGAAAGAGAAGATGATCTTCGGAAAGACCACCCTCACCTATTTGCTAGCCAATCCGAATCTCGAGGGCGAGATTCACCTTAAGGGGGTTAGATTTGTAACATCCCTAAAATCATGTTTTAAACTCATGCATATCATCCATGCATCCATGATCATATAAGTTTCATTTCAAACAAATCATTTCAAACAGAAGCATATATGCTTATCATTTCTTGTAAGTTGCTCTAGCCTTAGTGCTATCTTCCAATGATAAGAGTACTTGTTTTGATTCAGTAAAGTTTGAAATTCAAACTTAGGCACCATCAAAAATTGGAACAAAGTTTCAAAACAAAATAAGTAAATAAAACCAATATTATGCCTATTGTATATATCACATAAAGGCTTGGTTTTATTTTTATTTTCATTTGATCAAAGTGTTTTGAATAAACAGTAGTGTTTGACTTACATTTGAGTGCAAGGTTTGTAGTATAAAAACCTAGAGAAGATTTGAATTCAAACTCATTTGATTTGGATTTGAAAATCATTTCAGAAAATCAAAACAGAAAAAGAAAAGGAGAAAAGAAATAGAAAAAGGCCAGTGCCACCTATCTGGCCCAACTACGAATCCAGCCCAGTAAGCCCACCCGGGTTCCCACTCTCTCTTTCTCACTCGCAGACAAACCCACTGAGTGACTAACGCCAGGAGCCCACCTCCTCTCTGTTTAACTCGCTGACGAGTGGACCCTGCGACCACGTCGTCATCGTCGTCAATCACGCGCGGCCGCGATGCTCGCTCCGCCGTTACCTCGCCGCAATCAGTACACGCTTAATTACCATTGATACGGCGCGTGATCCTTGCCCCCGCTCTGGCTATAAGACCACCTCCCCCTCGCGGCCATTTCCCCTCACCTAGCGCCACCTCTACGCCCCCAGGCTGCCCGCAATTGCCCTTGCGCCGCCGCAGACAGAGCAACTCCGGCGACGAATCTCGGTGAGTACAGACCGCCCCTCTACCTCTAGTTCAAACCACTGTGACCAGCATGACCTTGCGCGTTCGCTAATGCCCTCCGTTTGCTTTCTCATGACCCAGAGCGACTTCTTCGTTCTCAACCGTGAGCACCTGAGCCGCCGCTCGACTCCGACGTGCGATTCAGGTAAAATGAGACCGCCCCTTGCCTCCCCTTTGGTACTGTCTTGTTCGCCGGGCCTTTGTGCATCTCCTAAACCATCTGGCTTGTGTTAGGTCGACGCAGAGCCTCGGCAACGTTTTCGACAGCAAGCAACTGATGCCGCCCGCAACTTCGATGAGCTCCAGCGACCATCTCCGTGCGCCCCTTGCCAAACCACCGCCACCTTGAGCATCAGCAGCACACGGCGAGTCTGGTAAGCCCCTTCCCCCTCTCCCGCGCGACCTAGAACACCGGTAGCATCTCTGACAGAGGCGCCGCCGCCTGTCGCCGCCACCAGCGCCGCCACTGGATGGTCAAAGTGCTGACCGCCGTTAGATCTAGATCTTGCGGATACGATAGAACGTGAGCGAAGCGGTAAGATTGGATCTAAGCCATGCGATTAAGTTAGATCTAGTGGCTCAGAAGCATGATCCAACGCGAAACGGTACCGGCCAATCAGAATAAGATGCGTGGCAGCAGTTTAGATTTAAAAACAGGATTTGAATCTATTAGATGTTTGATTTTGTTTTAGCTATAACTTTTGATTCCCACGTTAGAATTTGACAAATTTTATATCATTGGAATTAGGAGAACAAGCCCTTTCTAAATATGCAATGTGTTTAATGTTTTGCTTCGGTTAAAATGGTTTTATTTACAGAAACATGTGTAGGGCTAATTTGAGTATATGAATTGTTTGAAAAATGCTTTAAGGTTTAAATAAATGTTGTTTGGCAAGTTTTTAACTTGTTTATGAACCAGTACTGTACACTTTCTTTGTTGAGTTTTAAAAATCATCACATATCATGTTGCATGCATTCATATATTTTTGTTTGTATATGTTTTGTATGTGATTTGTGGCTATGATTCTTTGTGTAGATTTTGGTGCCAATAGTGATTGTGATTGTGAGGAGTGTAGCTACTCTCCAAACTACCAAGGCAAGTGGTACTTCATGATATTTTTATCCCTATGTTTTCTACCAAGCATTAGAAATATTTTGCTAGTCTTGCATGTTATATTTTGCTTATATGCCGTGTTGGGAAATCCTAGTAGTTGTAGAATTGCTAGGAAATTTCTAAGTTAAGATGCTTATCTATGCCATTCTTAGCCTAGCTAGTAGCAACCAAGGGTGGTGAAATATACATGCTATGATGAAAATATTTCTAAGTCTTTGGACTTATGTTTTGCCTAATAAAACAACTAAGTAAATGAAACACCTGGGTGGAATGGAAGGAATGGTTTATGTTGAGTGGTTACACAAGGCCCATTTCTATGGTTTACCTTGTGTATCTCACTTGTGGAAAGCCACCCAGGAACAAAGAGATTTTAGAGGCCAAGTGTTAAGAAGCTTCTAGTGCAGCCACTTGGCAATATGGGCTCTGCCTGGATCACATAGGTTGCTAGAACTTAGCCATTTGGACAGTTGGTGGTAGTGGGATGATAGGTTGGAACGCGTCCATTTGGTCTAAGGGAAGGCTTCTGAAAGGTCCTGTCTTGGTGAAAATCAAGTCTGGTGGGGAAAGTGCACAACCTCTGCAGATGGAAGAATCTAAGTACTTAGCCATGTCCCTGGAAAAGGACAACTTGAGCATCAATTTTCAGCTCAACCCGAGTTACAGAGACTCCTCGCGAATTTTTTTGGTGGAGGAAAGAAATCTGTTTCGGGACAGCAACTCCCCAAATCTTACTTCCCTCTCATTAGAGGTCATTCTTGGCACAAAAAGCAACAAAAAGGATAAGGAGAGGTCATCACTGAAGTAATAACTTCTAAGACTCAAGGAAACTCTTGGGTTATCTCCCAACAAGTACTTTTCTTTAACGCCTTTAAGTTAGGCACAAGAAGCAAGAAGAATCAAGTATTTTCAAATGAGGAAGCATTAACATCAAATCTTGCTTTCAAAGAAGGAGCAAAAAGCACTTCTCTCTCCTCATAGGAAAGTGTTCAATACCTTTCTTGAATGGAAAATGATATTTAATGGTGCCTTCTTTCATATCAATGATGGCACCAACTGTTCTAAGAAAAGGTCTTCCCAAAGTAATAGGACAAGAAGCATTGTATTCAACGTCCAAAATATAGAAATCCACAGGGACATAAGCATTGTTAACCATGATGAGAACATCATTAATAATCCCCATGAGTTTCTTCTTAGCATTATCATTAAGTGGGACATCCAAATAACAATCTTCTAAAGGTGGTAAATCAAGCATTTCATAAATCTTCCTAGGCATAATAGAGACACTAGAACCAAGATCACATGAAGCTTTGAGATCAAAGTCATTCACTTGCACATTAATAATGGGTGACCAATTATCTTCTACTTTCCTAGGAATAGAAGCTTTGTGTTTTAGCTTCTCTTCTTTAATTTTCACAAGAGCATCTGTAATATGTTTTGTGAAAGCAACATGCATATCACTAGCATCAGGACTTCTAGCAAGCTTTTGCAAGAACATAATTACTTCAGAAATATTGCAACCATCTATATCAAAATCAAACTTAGCATCACTAGTAGTAGGCTCAATAGGCTTAGGCATAGTAGAAGGAGGAACAGGGACTACTTGTGGTTTAGTGGTGATAGTGCACACACTATTGTTTCTATCAATTTCAGCTTCCCTTTCCCACTTAGCATGAAGTTGAGCCAACAGCCTAACATTTTCATCAATAGTAACTTGTATGGCATGAGCTGTAGCAAAGGTATTTTCCATGGTTTCAGGTTTAGAAGCCATTTTATTAATCAAGGAGGACTGTGCTTCAGATAAAGAGGAAATATTCTTCTCAACAGTTAAAAGTTTTTCCTCTACAGTTTTGTTGAAAGCAGTTTGTTTACTAATAAAGTCTTTGAGCATGACTTCGAGTTCAGAGGGGGCACTTCTAGAATTGTTGTAAGAGTTTCCATAGGAATTGCCATTATTAGGAGGATAAGGCCTATAATTGTTGTTACCACCAAAATTATTCCTCTAGGCATTGTTGTCGAAATTGTTGTTTCTAATGAAGTTCACATCAACTTTCTCTTCTTGAGCAACCAAAGAGGCTAAGGGAACACTATTAGGATCTAGAGGAGCTTTCCCATTAACAAGCATAGCCATAATAACATCAATCTTATCACTCAAAGAGGAGGTTTCCTCAACAGAATTTACCTTCTTACCATGTGGAGCTCTCTTAGTGTGCCATTTAGAGTAGTTAACCATCATATTATCAAGGAGCTTTGTTGCAGCTCCCAAAGTGTGGCCCATGAAGGTACCTCCAGCAGCTGAATCCAACAGGTTTCTTGAAGAGAAGTTCAAACCTGCATAAAAAGTCTGGATAATCATCCAAGCAGTGAGTCCATGAGTGGGACAATTCTTAACCAAAGACTTCATTCTTTCCCAAGCTTGAGCAACATGTTCATTATCAAGTTGTTTAAATTTCATAATGACACTTCTCATAGATATAATCTTAGCAGGAGGATAGTACTTTCCAATAAAAGCATCTTTGCATTTAGTCCAAGAATCAATACTATTTCTAGGCAAGGATAGCAACCATTCTTTAGCTTTTCCTCTCAAGGAGAAAGGAAAAAGCTTGAGCTTTATAATTTCTCCATCTACATCCTTATACTTTTGCATCTCACAAATTTCAACAAAGTTATTGAGATGGACGGCAACATCATCAGAACTAGCACCAGAAAATTGCTCTCTCATCACAAGATTCAACAAAGCAGGCTTAATTTCATAAACGGTAGCATCAGGAGCAGGTGGAGCAATAGGTGTGCTAAGGAAATCATTGTTGTTGGTGCTAGTGAAGTCACACAACTTGGTGTTCTCAGCAGATTTCATTTTGGCAAAGGTGGGCAAGCCAAAAACAGCAGCAGCTAGAGCAGGAACTAATTTTTTTTTTGTGTTTTTGGATAAAGCAAGCAAACCAAACTAGACTAGTTTTTTGGGTTTTTTGAAAAGAGGCAAACAAAACCAAGCAAAATAAACTAAGCAAACTAAAAACCAAGTAAAGAGAAAGGAAGTGAAGGAATCCCCTTGTGAAGACGTCCTTAGCCTCCCTGGCAACGGCGCTAGAAAACTTGTAGCTGGAGCTTGACGTGGAGGAAGAGGTTGAAGCTGTCTTATAGATCCCCGGCAATGGTGCCAGAAAACTTGATGGCTGGTTGTTGTCGTGGGAGCTTCTTCTTCTTTAAGTCCCTGGCAATGGCGCCAGAAAACTTGTTGATGGCTCAGTTGATGTGGAGCCTGTTGGGAACCCCAAGAGCAAGGTGTGAAGCAGCACAAGAGCAAGTCTTCCCTCAGTAAGAAACCGAGGTTATCAAACCAGTAGGAGGAAGGAAACGTCACACAGGTGTTGTAAGCAACATGCAGACCTGCACAACACAAACTCAAGACTTTGCCCCAACTAACAGTGAGGTTGTCAATCTCACCGGTTGCTGTAAGAAAGGATTAAACGTATGGTGTGGAAGGTAATGGTTTGCAGCAAGTAAACAGGTAATAGTGGAAGATGTATCAATGGTAAAGATTGGACCGGGGTCCATAGTTCACTAGAGGTGCTCTCCTTAGATAAAAAACATGGCATGAAGGGTAAACAAATTACAGTAGGGCAATTGATAGGAACTGATCAAGGCATGATAATGCAATACCAGACAAAAAGATCCTACGAGATTCGATTGGGCAATACAACAATATACATAGACCGCCATCCAACTGCATCTATGACTAGAAGTCCACCTTCAGGTTATCATCCGAACGCCCTCCAGTATTAAGTTGCAAGCAACAGACAACTGCTTTAAGCAAAGTGTGTAAGCTAAACAATCCACTTGTTCCATGAACAAGAGACCATTGTTTTCTCCCTAGTAGCAATAGCACATCTACAACCGAAGAGATTTCTGTCACTTCCCTTGGAAACTAGAGGCATGAACCCACTATCGAGCATAAATACCCCCTCTTGGAGTCACTAGCAACTACTCGGCCAATATAGCTACTAACAATGGAGAGCATGCAAGATCACAAACAACACAGACATGATAGAATCATAAAGACAAAACCATTAATCAATCTGACATAGTAATCTCAATATCCATCGGATCCCCGCAAACACAACATGCATGATTACAAATAGATTAGATCGTGATCATGAACGGAGCTCACAATATCTATACATGAAAGCACAAAGGAGGAGATACAACCATCTAGCTACTACATGGACCCATAGTCCAAGGTGGAACTACTCACGCATCATACCGGAGAGAAGACCTCCGGGATTATTTCCCCTCCGGCAGGGTGCCGGGAAGAACTTCAGACCCCCCCCCCCGATCTAGGGATGTTGGTGGCGGCGACTACAGTAGGTTTCGTGGAGTTTTGATCGGGTACTTAGGGTTTCTGCATCGGGGGCTTCTTATAGGCGAAGAGGCAAGGCCGGGAGGCGACCGGGGGGCCACACCCTGCCTAGGAGCGGGTCCATCTTAGCCCACGCCTGGGGGGTGTGGTGGCCTTTGGCACCTCTCTGTCTCGTCTTCTGGATTCGTGTCCCCCACGGTAAAATATTGACTTTGGCTTTTGTCCCGTCCAATTTCGATAATATTGATTTTCTGCCTTCCTAGAACCAAAAACAGAAGAAAACAGGCAACTGGCACTGTGGCAACTTGTTAATAGGTTAGTTCCAGAAAAGACATAAAAACACCTCAAAGTGTAGACAAAGCAAAGCAAAGTAGATACTAAACAAGCATGGAGCATCAAAAATAGATACGTTTCCGACGTATCAACCGCCAACGGGGTACCCTTGCACATGGTATAGGAGCTATCCCATAACCAAAATGACAAGTCAAGTAGACAATGAGCATCTCAGCATTCTTCTTATTTACCATGGGAATATGGTGCTTTTTCTCTCTTTCCTCTTTTCTCATATTTTTTTATCTTTTTCTGAATATCTTTTTCTTATAAGAAGAATGCTTCATAGATGTCACTATGGTGATGCTGCAAGTTTCCATCATGATTAGGCATGGCTTAGTCTAGCGGCCCAGGTGTTTCTCTAACACAAACATAACTCCATGGAATTACGATCTCTCCTTTCATTTCACACCGACGACATCCATAAACAAAAGAGCATGATATCAACTGTGTACAATGTACAAGTGCAATGTTGAAAGCGTTCCCCATGACAGCATGGTTCTGCTAATCCCAATGTATAAGTGCAAGCATATACAACATAAATGACACAATGGTTCAAGTTTATTAGGGGAAAGAAAAATAAAGTGTGCCATCAAGTTCGTGAGAGCTTTAATTACTAAGTTTTCACATAACAAAATACTTTTTAATTGGAAGATAGATGAAAACAAGAATATACTTGGAATGGTGTAACACACCATGCATAGGAATTTATAGTGGACACTTTGGAATAACTTGGTTTCTTGGGAGTTGGAAGAATGAGTAGAGCTTACTCATACAAGTAGAGGCTAGCAAAAGACTGAGAGCGACCAACTAAGAGAGCAATAATGGCCATAATCATGCAGAGCGACAAAACATTACTAATGAAAGCATAAAGTGGTACTACAAGTCAAGGAATAAATGATAATAGAGGCTAAGGTGACTGGTTCATAGTCATAACATGGTGTGAGCATGTGCCAAGTCAACCCAAACAAAGCATCAAAGGAGAATACCACAATACTATGCTTTTGTATGCTAAAACAACGCATGATTTCTTCAAGGCACATTAAGAATCCTAATTGTTTGGAACAAATCATGCTACAACAATAATCACTAAGCATAAGGTCAAAACAACATCTAGCATGACATGCTAAAGTATAAGTCACAGTTAAAGCAAGCTCCTCTTGCACTATTCAAGCAAGAACTTTTTACTCCTTTCCAACACCAATCAAATTATTTGAAACAACACAGCGAGAACGGGGTCCAAACTACTTTATTCAAGCAAACTAAGCAAAGCAAACGAAAACTAAGACGCTCCAAAAACAACACAACAGTGCATGAAACAATAAAAACGAAGTGTCTAGAAAGAGCTGGGCTTTTTATTGATGAAGAAGGGGATGCCTTGGGCATCCCCAAGCTTTGACGCTTGTAACTCTTGAATATTTCTTGGGGTGACAAAGGGTGGCATCCCCAAGCTTGAGATTTTTTCCATTCTTCATCTCATTACATCATTCTTTCCCTACACCTGAAAATTTTCCTTCATACAAAACTTCACACAATCTTCATTACCAACATTAGTGCATTCAAACGATAATAAACCTTTGGGTTTAGCTTTAGAACAGAAAAACATTCACCAAAAACACAATCTACTATAGCAATTCCCACAAAAGGCTCAATTTCCCAAAAAGAACCCAAAGAGGAATCAAATGCAAAAAATGGCAAAAATCTGTCAAAACAGACCAGCAGGTAGAAATCGATTTTTTCGAAGACCTTATGTTGCTCAAATCAAAACGTGTTGAACTAACGAAAGTTATCTAATATATTGGGGGATTTATTCGTAAAATATCATCTCAATCCGATTTACAGAGATTCCTCACAAATTTTTACGGTAGAGCACAAAAATCTGTTTAGGGACAGCAACTCCCCAAATTTTACTTCCCTCTGATTAGAGGTTATTCTTGGCACAAAAAAGCAAATAAAAAGGATAAGGAGGGGTAATTACAGAGGTAATAACTTTCAAGACTCAAGAAAACTTTTGGGTTATCTCCCAATAAGTACTTTTCTTTAATGCCTTTAAGTTAGGCTTGATAGTTTGAGAAGATGCTCACATAACAAATATGAATTGAAGTAAAAGAGAGTATCAAGAAGCAAATTCAAAACACATTTCAGTCTAACCCACTTCCTATGCATAGGAAGCTTGTAAAGAAACAAGTCATGAAAGCACAAAGCAACAAGCATAGGAATGAAAAACAAGTGCAACTTCAAAAATTTCAACATAAAGAGGGGAAAATTAATATTATTGAGATGCATAAAACCATGTTTCCCTCTCTCAAAATAACTTTCAGAAGCAACATGAATAAAATTAACAATATAACTATCACATAAAACATTCTTATCATGAGCCACATGCATAAAATGATTATTACTCTCCACATAAGCATAGTCATTCTTATTAATTATAGTGGGAGCAAATTCAACAAATTAGCTATCGTTATTATTCTCATCACCATAATCATCAAATATAGGAGGCATATTGTAATCATAATTACTTTTCTCCTCAATAGTAGGTGGACTGAAAATATCATATTCATCATTGTAATCATCATATATTGGAGGTTTGGTATCATCATAAGCAATAGAATAGCTATCTTCCAAAGTGTGTTCATTTGTAAACATATCATCATTGGAAGGAACATGGATATCACTAATATCACAAAAACTATTAATATCATCATTTTCAAAATTGGTACCAAAGAGATTTTCAATATTAAAAGTGGTGTGCTTTTCCCAATCATGATCACTACTATAGGTAACAGGCATAGGAACATCATCTAGTTCAGACTCGTCAGCAAAAACTATGATAGGAGCAACATGCTTAGAGAAAGATACTGTTTCCTCTCTCCATTTACTCCTCTTCTTCTTCTCCTCTCTAGGAGGGAGAGGCTTGAAAGGAGGCTTGATACTCCAATTTGCATCACCATTCTATATCATAATTTGCCTCTATTCATTGATATATGTCTTATTATGAGGTATTACTTATGTATTTTCCAGTGTTTTTGCATGTTGGATGATTCTTGGAGGATGGACTACCGGAGTCAGGATTCTGATGGAAAAAGAGGTGTTTTGATGCAATTTCGTGAAGATTAGAAAAATACCAGAAAAATATGGGAAAATTATATTTTCCCGGAAAACAAAGGAAGCCAGAAGGGGAGGCGTAGAAGATCCACAGGGGGCCCACACCCCCCCAGGCGCGGGTCCCCCTGGGCCGCGCCTAGGGCAGGTGTGGCCCACCTGCTTGGCCTCCGACTCCGCCCTCTCACCTATATCTTCCTTACGGAACCCTAATACCAGGGGAGCGACCACAGATAGATTTCCGCCGCCTCTGCTGGGCGAAAAGCACCGAGAGAAAAAGATCTCTCCAGCAGACGGATTTCTGCCAGGGAAATTCCTTCCCGGAGAGGGGAGATCGTCGCCATCAACAACATCATCAAGCTAGGATTCGTCGGGATCATCATCATCATCATCATAATCATCATCCCCACCATCATCACCACTCCGTCCCGCTATAACAATTGTGTTGGATATTGCTTTAGTTCTTAGGGGAAACTTTCCCGGTGTTAATTACTATTGTAGTTGATGCTTTGTGAGTGGAACCATTGGATTATTGTTTATGTTCAGATTGTTATTCATCACCATATTATCTTTGATATTGATCCATATGATGTCTTGTGAGTAGTTCGTCTAGTTCTTGAGGACATGAGAGAAGTCATGTTGTTAGTAGTGGATTTGTGTTGAGTTATTATTCAATGGTTTAGTATTTAAGTTGTGGTGCTATTCTTCTAGTGGTGTCATGTGAACATAGACTACATGATACTTCACCATTTATGGGCCTAGGGGAATGCATTGTGTATTTGGCTACTAATTGTGGGGTTGTCGGAGTGACAGAAACCTGAACCCCCGTTAGTACACCTTTGCACAAGGGAGCGTAGGATCTCAGAGTTTAAGGCTGTGGTTAGGTTTATATCTTAATTACTTTCCTGTAGTTGCGGATGCTTGCAGGGGGTTTAATCAAAAATATGTATTAGTCCAAGTAAGGTCGGTATATTAGCACAGGTTCACCCACACAACACTTACAACACCAAAGAAGAGTACTCAGCTATATGAAGCAAAAGCACTTGACAGAATTCCCATGTGTCCACGAGAACGTTTGGTCCTTATAAGTATTTCCACCGGCTTGTCCTTTGCTAAGAAAGGATTGGGCCACTTGTTGTGTTTGTTATTTGTCTTTATTACTTGCACTTTGTTTTGTTGCTTTATTAGAAAACCCCTAAAAATCCGTTTGCTAAGTATTTACAGAGAGTTCCTGCTCCATACCACTAGTCAACACCTTCTGCTTCTCGTTGGGATCGACATTCCTATTTATCGAAAGTACTACGATACACCCCTTATACTTGTGGGTCATCAAGACTATTTTCTGGCGCCGTTGCCGGGGAGTGAAGCGCTATTGAAGAGTGGAACTGGTAAAGGAAACTTTTACTATGAGTATTTCTTTTTGTTACTTTGTTTCCAATATGGATAACCCACTTGGTTTTCTGTTTGGGAGAACTACTACCACTATTAGGGTAGTAGATGAACCACCACCAGTTGAGATAGATCCTTTTAAGATACCTACAAGTATTGTTGATCGAGTTATGGATAATTATTATTTTGGGGATGGAATTGTCCATCCTGGTGATCATTTGCTCTTTATCCATGAATTATGCGGGTTGTTTAAGTGTGCAGGTATCACAACTGAATAGGTGAAGAAGAAGTTACTCTCTATATCCTTGAAAGGGAGTGCTGAAGAATGGTATAAGCTGCTGAAGAATGGACAATACATGGAATGGGAGTAAATGTCATCTCTCTTTTATTCTAAATTCTATCCTCCCAGTGAGATCCATAAGGATAGAAATCTGATTTATAACTTTTGGCCTCGTGATGGAGAAAGTACAGCTCAAGCTTGGGGGAGATTGAAGTTACTAATGCTTAAATTTCCTATTCATGAACTCCCTAACAATATTATTATCAATAACTTTTATGCTAGGCTTTCGCTTCATGATAAAGATTTACTAGATGTTTCTTGTGCTCGATCATTCACATGTATGAAGGAAGAAGCTAAATGGGATCTCCTAGACCGTATTCAAGAGAAAACTGAAGCTTGGGAGAATGACAAAGGAAGAAAGTCAGGTATAAACTATGATTATGAATGCATTAAATCTTTTATGGGAACTGATGACTTTCGTGATATGCAATGAGTTTGGTCTTGATTCCCAAATTATTGCCAACTGTTTTAAAGCCTTTGCCTCTTACATAGAAATTCCCAAAAATAAGTGGAATAAGTACGATGGTCCTTATAAAGATGTTGTTAGTCATGTTCCTGTTAGAAGCACTAAAGTTTGTACTACTAATCATATTCTGCATGAACCTTATGTTGAGAAATACCTTTCCCAGCTAAGGTAAAGGATTATTCTATGATGATTAGTGCAGATAATAAAGGTACTAAAAGAACTATGGAGCCTGATGAGAAATTGAATATTGAACCTGTGGTAGCTATTGTGAAAGACCCTGTCACTAGAAATATAGAGGATGAGCATATTGTCTTCTGTGAAGACGCTTCTAATATTATCTCTCATCCTAGAGATGCTAAAAAAGCTAGTGTTCCTGTGCTTTCTGTTAAAATTGGTGATCATTGCTATTATGGTTTATGTGATATTGGTGCTAGTTCTAGTGTTATTCCTTATGAGCTTTACAGGGAAATTACGCAGGAAATTGGTCCTTGTGAGCTTGAGGACATTTATGTGGTTATTCACCTTGCAAATAAGGAAACCATTTGCCCCATTGGTATTGTAAGAGATGTGGAGGTTCTCTGTGGTAAGATTAAGTATCCTGCTGATTTTCTAGTACTTAATTCAACAACTAGTAAAACTTGCCCTATCATTTTTGGTAGACCTTTATTAAACACTTGTGGAGCTATTATAGATTGTAAGAAGGAGAAAGTTTTAACTAAGTTTAATGGAGATTGTTATGAGTTTAACTTTTCCAAATTTGCTAAAGCTCCTTGTGAAAATAGCTTGCCTAATAAAGATTTCAGGATGGAACAACTTGCTTCTATTGACCAAGTTTATGACCTTGGGCCTCTTTTTGATGACTGTAAGTATGCTCATTCTTGTGATATACTTGTTTCCTTTGATGGTTGTATTGTCAACTTTATTCAAGGTACTATTGAAAGTTATTATGAAAGAGGGAAACATGGTTTTATGCATCTCAATAATGTTAAGTTTCCCCGTTTTATGTTGAAAGATTTGAAGTTGCATTTGTTTTGTCTTCCTATGATAGTGGCTTTTTGTTTCAACAATTTGTTTTCTCATGACACTCCCATGCATAGGAAGTGGGTTAGACTCAAATGTGTTGGTTATTTGCTTCTTGATGCTCTCTTTCATTCCAGATATATATCTCCTTTGTGAGCATCTTTGAAAGTTTCAAGCCTAACTTAAAGGCATTAAAGAAAAGTACTTGTTGGGAGATAACCCAAGAGTTTTGTTGAGTCTTGGAAGTTATTACCTCTGTAATAACCTCTCCTTATATTTTTTTTGGTTTTTGTGTCAAGTTCAACTACTTTTGAGAAGTGGAGGAGTTCTGAAAAGTGGCTGTCTTGGGACAGATTTTTGTGCTGCACTGTAAAAATTCGTGAGGAAGCTCAGTATGTTGGATGGAGCTGTATTTCTATGAGCTTGTTCTCCAGGTTGTTACCCAACTTTCATTAGTTTTGCACTTTTTGATTTGAGCAACAGAAGGTTTTCGAAAGAATCAATATTTACCTGCTGGTCTGTTTTGATAGATTTATGTTATCATTTGCATTTGCCTCTTATAGAAGCCTATGTTTTGATGTATTTCAGTTGAAGTGTGTACCTAAAGGTTTATTGTTTTTGCTTACACTAATTTTGCCATTGAAGTTTGTGTATTGTCTTGTGATAAAAGGAATTTCCAGGAGAAGGAGGAAAGCAGTCTGCAGAGTTCATCTTTGAATAGGTAAAAGTGGTGAAAACAGAAAGTTCGTGAAAGCCTAATCTTTTTATATTTTTGATGTTTCTATTACATAAGGAAAGTTACGAGACAGAACAGATGAGGAACCGGAGGCCGGGGTGGACAAACCCACCCCAAGCATGGGCCCCAGCTGGCTGTACCTGGAGAGGGTGTGCCTCCCCCGAGCTTCGTCTCCGCCTCGTTTTCGTATCAGAACCTACCTTATGCTTTGAAACTTTGTAATATATAACCCCCCGTATCCCCCGAGGTTCGTGCATCGTGTTCTCGTCGTGATTTCGTTTCGATTTGTTTCTGTCAGGAAATCTTCTCAAGTTTAGAGCACTATGGTCTTCGCCAACGACAAAGGCAAGAAGACCGAGGAAGATGATCCTCACAAACCCAAGGAGGAGGATATTTTGGTAGGTGATGAAAAACACATGGAGGAGGAAAAACAACCAGACACCCGCGCTACCGTCGCAAGCATTGGAGTGGTGGCAAAACCTACCAAGCTTAGGAGGACAATACAGATGTCTACAGGAGGGAAACCTCCCCGCCATACCCTCTCTCCACGGTCACCTCCTCCAAGTGCCAAGAGACCCTTCCACACTCTTATACATGATCATCAATACCAACATGTGCCCAAAGGGAACTTGCCCTCGATGTGGGATATGCCTCGTTCTAACCATGCAGGAGAGGAACACTCTAAGAAGGAAGAATGGGGAAAGAATAGCAAGGACTGGAATTCTCGGCCCGACATGATCATGAACCGCATTGAGCAGAATTCGGAGTTGATTCGTACCCTGACCTTTGAGATTGAGGATTTGAAGAAACTTATTGAAGAGCTTATCAAGAGAACACCACCACCACCGAAGGAGTAATTCATCATCAGGTTTGGCATCCCCTTGGCTTGTTCCAAGCTTGGGGGGAGTGTCGCGGTATCACAACCATTATCTTTTACCTTTTTAGTGGATTCATATCTTTGGTAGAGAAGTTATATTATAGGTTGGTTTGCACGTGGAAGTATCTCTCCTTTAGTTGGTTATCTATGTATCCCTTGGTGTGAGTGCCTTTATGGAATATTAATGAGAAGTTTCATCTTTTACTTTTTGCACTTCTTATTTTAGTTTGCAATCTCTATTATATGATGGATCTTGTTGACCAGTATTGGCATCACTTTGGGAGCATCAAGTAAATCTAAATTGGTTTTGGCAAACCCATTTCTGGTTAGTAGCAACACTTTTTGAGGTTTGAAAGGAAAAGATAAAAATCTTACAGGTATTTTGTATCATTTATTTTCTTTCTTGTTGGCTCATAAGCTTAGTATTCTTTATTTAAGATCTTTTGTGTCTTCAAGGAAGATTGCATGTTTGCTTTATCACTTGTAGGTTTGCTTGTTTCTTTCAACTCTTTTGCTTGCTACCCAGCTTTGCTAGCCAAAAACCTGTTTTGAGAAGGTATACTTCTCATGTTTCCAATCCCTTTGAACTAAACTTGTGCCATTTGTGTCCACCATATCTACCTAGTAGCAATTGCTATTCCAAGAAAATTCTCAAGATTCATATATCTTTTGAATTAAAAGTATTTTGTTATGTGAAAACTAGTTAGTAAAGCTCTCACGAACTTGATGGCACACCTTATTTTCTTGCCCCTAATAGACTTGAACCATTGTGTCATCGAAATTGTATATCCTTGCATCTATACGTTGGAATTAGCAGAACCATGCTGTCATGGGGAACGCTTTCAACATTGCACTTGTACTTTGTACTCAGTTGATATCATGCTCTTTTTTTACGGATGCCGTCGGTGTGAAATAAAGAGGGAACTTGTAAGTACATGGAGTGATGTATGTGTGTTAGAGAAACGCCTGGGCCGCTAGCCTAAGCCATGCCTAACAATGGTGGAAACTTGCAGCATCACTATAGTGAGCATTCTATGAAGCATCCTCAATAAAAAGGTATACACATACTAAATAAAAAGATCGCTGTGATGCTCATTGTCTGCTTGCCTTGTCATTTTGGTTATGGGATAGCTCCTGTAACATATGCAAGGGGTACCCCGTTTACTTACAATGACAAGAACTTACAGGTGACTGAAGTTGAGTAGCATGAGGAGGGGCCCTCGTACTCAAGGGACATGAGATTGCCAACTTATATTTCATCAAGAATATACTCCATCTTTGTGCACTTTAACCTTAATCATCTGAAGATGCCTATGATAGGGGCAATGAGGGCTCAAAGCTAGTAAGTACCATAATGTTTTGAAAGCTCTTTATGACTTGAAATCCCTGCTTCCCTCTATGAAGGGACCTTTCTTCTATTTACCATGTTGAGTCAGTAAACCTACTTCCTCTCTATCTCCAGCAAGCATTTGAGTTGTTGTGTTGCAAGCATTCATATGGTGATTTATTAAATCATGTTCTTTATCTTCCTTGTTTGCACAATACTCTCATTTATTGAGTATTACTTTGAAAGACTTCATTGAAAAACCTTTTTGAGCAAAGAGTGCTCCTGTTGTAAAACTTCTTCAAAAAGCTTTATTTGTGAAACTGTTTGCCAGTCGTTCTCTGACCAAGAACAAGAGTTTGCCAATTCCAATTATGATTTATCTTTATGCATCTCTATTGTGACTCATGTACTTGTTGCAAGCTAAGTTATATAATGGTTAGTTGCTTTATTCTTTGAGTTGTGTAATGGTAAGTGTGATGCTTCTTGTCTGTATTCTTTTATCGACACTTCACTCCATAAACCTGTGGACATGTTTACTGAGCTCATTTTTCGCTTGCGGACATGCGAAGGTCTAAGTTTGGGGGGAGTTGATACGTCCAATTTGCATCACCATTATATATCATATTTTTCCTATATTCATTGATATATGTCTTATTATGAGGTATTACTTATGTCTTTTCCACTGTTTTTTCATGTTGGATGATTCTTGGAGGATGAACTGCCGGAGTCAGGATTCTGATGGAAAAAGAGGTGTTTTGATGCAATTTCGCGAAGATCAGAAAAATATGGGAAAATTATATTTTCCCGGAAAACAAAGGAAGCCAGAAGGGGAGGCGTAGAAGGGCCACAGGGGGGCCACACCCTCCTAGGCGCGGGTCCCCCTGGGCCGCGCCTAGGGTAGGTGTGGCCCACCTGCTTGGCCTTCGACTCCACCCTCTCATCTATATCTTCCTTACGGAACCCTAATACCAGGGGAGCGACCACAGATAGATTTCCGCTGCCTCTGCGGGGCGGAAAACACCAAGAGAGAAAGATCTCTCTGGCAGACACATTTCTGCCAGGGAAATTCCTTCCCGGAGAGGGGAGATCATCGCCATCAACACCATCATCAAGCTAGGCTTCATCGGGATCATGATCATCATCCACACCATCATCTCCACCAGCACCATCATCACCACTCCGTCCCGCTGTAACAATTGTGTTGGATATTGCTTTAGTTCTTAGGGGAAACTTTCCCGGTGTTAATTACTATGACAGTTGATGCTTGTGAGTGGAACCATTGGATTATTGTTTATGTTCAGATTGTTATTCATCACCATATCATCTTTGATCTTGATCCATATGATGTCTTGTGAGTAGTTCGTCTAGTTCTTGAGGACATGGGAAAATTCATGTTGTTAGTAGTGGATTTGTGTTGAGTTATTATTCAATGGTTTAGTATTTAAGTTGTGGTGCTATTCTTCTAGTGGTGTCATATGAACGTCGACTACATGATACTTCACCATTTATGGGCCTAGGGAATGCATTGTGTATTTGGCTACTAATTGTGGGGTTGCCGGAGTTACAGAAACCTGAACCCCCGTTAGGACACCTTTGCACAAGGTAGCGTAGGATATCAGAGTTTAAGGTTGTGATTAGGTTTATATCTTAATTACTTTCCTGTAGTTGCGGATGCTTGCAGGGGGTTTCATCACAAGTATGTATTAGTCCAAGTAAGGTCGGTACATTAGCACAGGTTTACCCACACAACACTTACAACACTAAAGAAGAGTACTCAGCTATATGAAGCAAAAGCACTTGACAGAATTCCCATGTGTCCTCGAGAACATTTGTTCCTTATAAGTATTTCCACCGGCTTGTCCTTTGCTAAGAAAGGATTGGGCCCGCTTGTTGTGTTTTTTATTTGTCTTTATTACTTGCACTTTGTTTTGTTGCTTTATCAGAAAACCCCTAAAAATCCGTTTGCTAAGTATTTACAGAGAGTTCCTGCTCCATACCACTGGTCAACGCCTTCTGCTCCTCGTTGGGATCGACACTCCTATTTATCGAAAGTACTGTGATACACCCCCTATACTTGTGGGTCATCAAATCTTCTCCACATACCCTGGTTTATTGTTAGAGACAATAGAAGAAACTTTGGAGGATTCCTCCTTTTCATTAATAAGGACAAAACTCATATCAGTCCTGTCATATTTTGGTAAAATATCATCTTTTATAATATTTTGTATGTAACTATTCGCGTGGCAATTATCAACACAATAAAGATGACACCCATGCAGGACGCAATTCATACCAAAAGTACTCATGTCTACCAAAGAAGTTTTTCTTGATAACTCTTCACACCCCAAAAAACATGGAAGTTCATCATGTTGATTATCAGTGATCGCGTTATCACAATACAAGCTTCCAGTACTCATTGGATTAGAAAGGTTATTATTATGGCCTGAGCAATGAAAATTCAAATGACCCACTTCATAGTAGAGTTCACAAATAAAAGTTTAGAGGGCACAATTTTTTTTACCAAGATCATTTAGAGCCTTATGCCACGCTCTAGTTTTTTCATTCCAGTGTGTGATACAATATTCTTCTTGTATTTGATTCTTCTCACAAGGTCTATGCATACCACAAAAATTAACATGCTTATAAGAAATAGTACTTTCAGAAGTTTGAGCATGTTTATTGCAATCATTAATGACATTTTCATTTTCCATGCAAGTGTCTTTAAAAGGTTCATGATACATGTCCCATTTTTCTTAGGAGCATTAATATGGGAAGCAAAGGATCTATAATATCTAACAAGAATTTGAGGATAAGACCATATTTAGCACTAAGCTCTTGAAAATCAGCAGTTTCAGTGAAAGACTTAATGCAATCATACTCATAGTTTATACCTGGTTGTTTACCTTTGTCGTTATCCCAATCTTCAGTATTGCTTTGAATTGTTTTAAGAAGATCCCACGTAGCTTTGACCTCCTTACTTGTGAAGGATCCCTCTAAACAGGTATCTAGATAGTCCTTGTAATATCCTAAAAGCCTTGCATAAAAATTATTAATAACAATATTACTAGGGATCTCATGAATGGAAAATTTGAGAATTACTGACTTCAATCTCCCCCAAGCTTGGGAAATAATTTCTCCCTCATGAGGATGAAAATTATAAATATAATTCCTATCTTTATGAATTTCACGAGGAGGATAAATTTTAGAGTAGAATAGAGATTCAAGTTCCTTCTACTCCAAATGATGAGGATCATCTAGTATCTCATACCACTCCCTTGCTTTGTCCCTAAGTGATAAAGGGAATAGCTTACTCTTAACTTGGTCCATTGAAATACCCGCACACTTGAACAACTCGCATAATTCATGTATAAAGAGTAAATGATCACTAGGATAGACAGTTCCATCTCCAAATTAGTAGTTATTCATAACACGTTCAACAATTTCAATAGGTATTTTAAAAGGGACACTTTCAGTATGTGGATTTAAAATATCACAAGTATCATTAGAATTACCACATATAGGAGATAAAGTATCATAAGAGCAAATTTTCTTCCCTAAAGCTGGGGAACTAAAAAGATCTATTTCATAAAAACTAGCTTCCCAAGCTTAGACGTTTCCATAGCATTAGCAATAATGGTGTTCAAAGAATTCATACTAATAACATTGCCATTAGCATGCAAATAAAGTTCCATAGGTTTTTTAATTTTATCTTCAAACACTTCATGTACTAACTCAAGATAAATACTATAAAGCTCTCTAATTTTGTTGTTGTTTTCCATTAAGCCTAACTAGTGAAAACAAGAAACAAAAAGACAAAATTGCAGAATCTAAAGGAAATAACTTCGATCACTCACAACGGAGGATGTGAGTACCTTTTACCTTACCTCCACGACAACGGCGCCAGAAAATAGCTTGATGTCTACGCACTTCTATTCTTGTAGACAGTTGTTGGGCCTCCAAGTGCAGAGGTTTGTAGAACAGCAGCAAGCTTCCCTTAAATGGATTACCCAAGGTTTATCAAACTCAGGGAGGAAGTGGCCAAAGTTATCCCTCTCAAGCAACCCTGCAATCAAGATACAAGAAGTCTCTTGTGTCCCCAACACAGCCAATACACTTGTCAGGTGTATAGCTGCACTAGTTCAGCGAAGAGATAGTGAAATACAAGTGGTAACGGTGCCAGAAAAGAGCTTCTGACTTGTTGTTGACGTGGGAGAGACTAAAGGCAAACTGAAATAAAAAGCAGCAAGCAAACATGTAACAGATCTAGATGCAAACAGTGTTTCAATTCTTAGAAACAAGGCCTAGGGATCATACTTTCACTAGTGAACACTCTCTCATATAAATATCCTCTCTTCATGATACTACTCTTAACTACACTCCGATTGGACACTATAATCCACGGTAGGCCTACAAAAGCACACCTCAAAGTCCGCCTTCCCCATCTAGATAACCCCACACTGTCACCCTGAGCGCTAGATGGTTCCAACAAACACCACAATTTCAGAAAGACATCCAACTCCAAATATAACTCATGACAAATATATATGTAATCTAGCTTAAGTGACACACACGGCGCGCACGCTGTCACTTTCACACACGTGGGGAAAAGCATAGATCTATTAAAGCACAATGAGTATATATGTAGACTCTATCCTAAGTGCCACCATGGCGTGCACGCTGTCACTTTCACACACATGGGGAGAGCAGAGATCTATTGAAGCACTTGAGTAGCAAAGTAGATCTACTTGATTACAAAGCTCATGACCACAATAAGATCATGCATAGGGAGAGAGATGAACACATAGCTACCGGTAGAGCCCTTAGCCTCGAGGAAAAACTACTCCCTCCTCATCATGGGAATCAGCAACGGTGATGAAGATGGTGGTGGAGATCAATGGAGATGGCTCCGGGGGCACTTCCCCATCCCGGCAGGGTGCCGGAACAGAGACTTTCTGTCCCCCGAATGTCCCTTTTGGTGTCGGCGGCGCAGTGGAGGTTTTCGTGGATTTCTGGTCGATCCTTTAGGGTTTCTGAGTCGGGGGCTTCTTATAGGCGAAGGAGGCAAGGTCGGTGGAGGGCCAGTGGGCCCACACCCCCTGTGGGCGCGCCTAGGGTGGGACCCGCACCTACCTAGGGTGTGGCCACCCTGGTGTCCTCCTCCGTCTCATCTTCAATTTTCTGTATCGTTCAGGGAAAATATGAACTTTGGCTTTTGTCCCGTCCAATTCCGAGAATATTCATTTTTTAGCTTTCTGAAACCAAAAACAGCAGAAAATAGTCAACTGGCACCGTGGCATCTTGTCAATAGATTAGTTCCAGAAAGTATATAAATAATATCTCAAAGTATAGACAAAACATAGCAAAGTAGATACTAAACAAGCATGGAACATCAAAAATTATACAAACGTTTGAGACGTATCATGATGTGATTTTGGGATCGGAAGCAATCCTTGGTCGGTCCACGATGGTTGTGATGACCCAGACACCGCATTCCCTCGTACGTGTTGTCGAGGTCTCCTTCTCCCCACCCCAACTCATGTTCCTGTGTGAAAACCTAAAATCCTTCAGAATGGACGATGATGGCGCCATGGGTGTCACTTCCTCCTTGGAGGCACCACCTGGGGAATGTTGGGGTCCCGGTTGAGTGTTGTTGAGGTTGGTTGGAGGATGGTGGTGGTGCAGGCTGAGTGATGTCATCGACGAGAGGTGAGGGTTTGCGTCCATCTCATATGGGTGGACTCTCTGCTCCTCTCGGTATTGTTGTTCGACCGCAGGTCAGCGCCCTCGATCCTGGGAGGGAGGGTAAAGAGTTTCCACTCCCTTGCGATAGCGATGTGTCGGGGTTTGTGAGTCTGAGGGCCCAATTATTGTGCTAGCAATTTCTTTCTCGTCATGTTCGTCCCTGCATCGGTGGCTCTACTTCTTCTTCTTGAGCGATTGCGGCCTCAATTGGCGATTTGTGGTAGGTCATCTTCGGTATTGGGTAGTTCAAATGAAGTTGTTTCTGGGGTGCAGGGAGGAGCCGACGGAGCCTTCGAGCCTACATTGCCTCACTTGGTGGCTTTGCAAAGAGAGGGCATCGACACTTCCAAGTTGTGCTTTAATTTTCTTTTTTGTTTTGTGCTTTCTATGTTTGATGTTTGTAAGTTATAATTTAGCACCCTTATACCAAACCTTGTTGTATGTGGCTTTATTAATTTAAATCCAGGCACGTGATTGCGTTCAATCTAAAAAAAGTCTATTCTTTTTTACCAAAGATATACAAGTATCTTATGGTTAGGAATAAATATATTCATACAACTCATGAAAGTGTTACAACAATCCAGATATAATGTTCTATGTATGATTTTGCATTATTTTTAGATGTCCAGGAAAAAGTTCACATATTCCTCACATCTGTTCATGTATTTTTTGAAATGCTTAATGCGCATGATTTTGTTAATAAAAATGAGTGTGATTCTCCCTTTAACAAAGGACACGCCCACATTCTAAACGCCTGAGAAACAGTCGTCTCACGTCATGTATAATAAACTCAGTTCCAGCCTATTTACAACTAAAAATAAACTCAGTAATAACCTACTTGCAACTGGAAATGTTTAGTCGCAACCTATTTTAACTAAAAAAACTCATTTGAAACCTACTTACAAGTAGAAAATCTTAGTTACAACCCACTTGCAACTCTCATGGCAGGACGAATCATGATGCAAATCTAACATCGAGAGAGGTGACTTAGAATATTTATTAGATGGCTGAGAAATAGCAAAACCATTTAACAAAACACATGAAAAATGAGAAATAGCCACCAAAAAAACATAAAAACATGGAAAGAAAGAAAAAACAGAAAAAGAAACGTCCATGGCCTTAATGAGTGGCCCAAGCAGGAGCTGGGGTCCTCAGGCGCCAACCATACCGGTTGCTTGTAACAGAATAGCAAAAACAAATAGGCTCCTCCCTAAAATAGTCCGGCCCATTTTATTTATTTTCACTCTGTCATAGTTAACTTATTTTTTTCTCTCATTGTTATTTTCCTTTTTCTTTTGGTTTGCTCCTATTACCTTTTTCATTTTCTAGCTATTTATATTAGTCTTCTACATAATTTATTGATAGGATTGTCCAAAATATCCTGGTAATAGACTTGTGCTCACGCGTTGGTGTGACCATTATTTTGTTTCAATGAAGTATCAAAATTTAGCACGTATAGGAACCTTATCAGTTTCGTTAGTGGAATCAGAAACATTTTTTAACGAGTGGTGTGATTTCTTCTATATACATAATTTAGAAAAAAAACATGAACATGCTTCAAATGGCACAAATGCATAGATACATGGGCGGATCCAAGCTCCCTGCTGCCCGGGCTTCCGGCCGCAAGTTGTCTTTAGCTAATGGAACTTTTATGCTAATTTACAAGTAAAATCAACACCTTAACTAATTTTACTTGAGGTTTGTCCGGGCTTAAAAAATATTTTGGGTCCGCCACTGCATAGATACATGCTCCTTATCTAATCATCAGTCATACTAAATGCTCTTGGTGGCGGAACATTCCTTGAGGACCACCAAACAGATCTCCACCCGTCTTTGAGAATTCGAGACATAGGTCAAGCTATATACTATACTTCCAAAGTTTTACCGTGCTTGGCTACCAAAAAATAGCTAGTCTAGGCAATAGCCCTCCGCATCTAGCCAGCCAAGGGACCATCACCAGTTTGGGAACGGCCGACGTCTCGCCGATACTCAGGTAGTATAGCGGTATAGCAGACTTCCCCGATCGCGCATCCATCCATGGTCCTCCATGGATTGTTGACATCTGGAAACCCCTCGATCGCAGGCTTCCGCTTCAGGACAGGTCGAGGAGCTAGCACGTGTGGGTTGCTCGATCGAGGGTCGTCTTCCCGAAAGTATAATCTAGCATTCCATCTAGTATAGCTAGCTTCTCGTGTTTGAGGCAGCGGGAAATAAGCCGGCGCTGCTGGATGGATCGATCATCATGCATCTCGAAACTGAAGATATACTAATCCATGACGCCCAATCGCTATCCCTTCGTCGCCAAGCCCGGCAGAACACACAATATACGCATCGATCTCACATGGAGGAAAAGCTTCCATTGATCGATGGCCTCGATCCGGCCGGCTGGGAAATGCCTGTAGCCAAGGCCAGGCAACATTTTATATAGTACATTATCGTATCGCCTCGTTGTGTGCCACGGGGATCACTACTACCTACAGCTACAGGGTCCTTTGGGATCGGAGTCGATCGGAGCATACCACCACGACTGTTTGTGCGTACGAGGCTGTTAATCGATTGGCTCCTTTGCTTGTACTGGCAGTAGCTTGCGTTCGAGAGAGTACTGGGATGCCGCTTTCTTTATTCTCAGTCTCACCGGTGGAGCTTGCTCGGCGGAGAGAGAGAGAGAGAGACTCCTGAAAGAGAGAAAGATCTTGCTACTATATCGATATACTAATGTACATCGTGTTCTGTCTGGCGAACAGTGCGAACGAATGAGGCTCGATCCCGCCAGAAAGATCGACCATGGATCGGTCTGTCAGTGTCAAGCAAAGCACTGCGTGCATTCCTGTCAGTCGCTACCTCACACCAGGAATCTTGTCCGCGATCCGCTGGACACACGCATCGACGGAAGCTTTCTCCCGAGGGACCGTCATCCGCGATCCGCGCACGCAAGGCGGAACAGAAGAACGCCGGGCGGCCACGTCCGCGAGGGGCCTCTCCGTCGAGCTGTCCATTGTCGGAGCTCGCACGTACGCACGCTCCCGTGCAGGGCATGAACAGGAGGGCGATAGGGTGGAGAACTGTACCGGATAAGGGTTGGAGACTGTATGGAACTGAACATGATTAAGTGTGCCCGCGAAGTGTCACCAGGACGATGGTGCGTGTGTCGCAGGTGATTAGGTGAAGAGGGTCCCTGCCCCAGTTGCATGAGTGCTACCAGTACTGCTTTTGCACACGGCAGTGCAGGGGTTTTGCCAGGAAATTCTCTCAGACCGGAATCTTTCTCCGGAATATGCCAGACACACCGCTTCTGTTTTAGTTTTTTACAAAGATAAATATCCTGAAGATACCGATTGCTCTCACGGTGTATAATCACTCGCAATAGAAACACTCTAACCACCAACAAGTACAACACTGTACTACAAACTAGACTCTCCAAAAGCAACTTCTTCAAAAAGGGAACAATGCACACACATTGTCATCGCCCGATAAAATATCTAGGGTTTTCACCCTGAAAAAAGACAAAGTTTTTAAAACTATGCCTTCGGCAAGACCATTGTCAGGTACAACCAATCAAGACCAGACATTTGGGTTTTCACCCTGAAAATCATGGATCACTACTCGGTGAGCACCACCAATAATGTAGTCTACATGTGTTTCCACCCCCACTTGACAAGGTTGTTGCCGCAAGTCGCCGAACACCCGACACACTGGAAGAACCTGTGTTGCATTATCTTCATCACGACCAAAACCATCCTCAAATCATCGCCACCATAACTTTCTCCATCTTTGTCAGATCCATGAAAATTCTATACGAAGACATGTCCCATGGTGCCAAACGATAGACGAAGCTTCGCGGCGCGCCCCTAAAGGGTGTGCACGGCCGTATTAATTCCGCTCTAGATCTCTAGTAGCATCCAGCGCCAGACTACGGAAATCTCCGAGAGAAAGACCGAAACTCGACTGCGTCCCGATATCGAGGAGGCGGAGTTGAAGCAGATCGATGACTTGGCGCTCGAAAAGAGCAGGGCCAAACCACCCATATTTGGTCGGTCTAGCAGCCCCCAGACCGCTGGATTGCTTCCGGCGATCAGATCAAGCGGATCGGGCTCAAGTGGTAGCGACCGGAGGAGGGATGCCGGCGCTGTTGGAATTATGCCCTAGAGGCAATAATAAAGATGTTATTATTATAATTCTTGTTCATGATAAAGTTTATATTCCATGCTAGAATTGTATTAAGCGGAAACTTTGATACTTGTGTGGTTTATGAACAACACCGTGTGCCTAGTATGCCTCTATGGACTAGCTCATTGATTAATGATGGTTAAGGTTTTCTAACCATAGACATGAGTTGTCAATTAATAATGAGATCATGTCACTGGGAGAATGATATGATGGACAGACCCAAATCAAGCAGAGCAATTAGATCGTGTCATCGTGTTCATCTTTGCGAAGCTTTTTCTTATGTCAAATATTGTATTCCTTAGACCATGAGATAATGCAACTCCCTGGTATCGGAAGAAATCTTTGAGGTCATCAAACGTCATCCTATGAGAGGGTGATCATAAAGGTGTCTCTCAGGTGATCGGAAAGTACCTGTTGGGTTGTATGTATCGAGATGGGATTTGTCCCTCCCAAGTCGGATAGATATACTTCGGGCCCACTCGGTAATCGATATCAACACCGCTTGCAAGCACGTGGTTAAGGAGTTAATCACAAAGTCATATCGGATTACGGAACGAGTAAAGTACTTGCTGTGAACGAGATTGAACTAGGTATGCCGATACCGACGATCGAATCTCGGGCAATTAAAATATCGCGCGACGAAGGGAATATATATATGTGATTAATTGAATCATGTCATCGTGGTTCATCCGATATGATCATCAATGAATGTGTGGGAGTCAATATGGGTTTCCAGACCCCGCTGTTGATTATTGATAGAAGATCATGTCTGCATATTCTCGAACCCGTAGGGTCACACACTTAACGTGTCTCGACGCTAGGATAGAATGGATAATTGGTTTATGAGTTTTTGTTCGGAGTCTCGGATGAGATCCAGGACATCACGAGAGGTTCCAGAATGGTCCGGAGAATAAGATTCATATAAGGGAAAGCAGTTTTTGGATTTCGGAATTGTTTCGGATTGTTCGGTATTGTACCGGAAGCTTCTAGAACCTTCCGGAGTGGGACCAACATGGCCCCACTTGTTGGGAGGGGGCGTGGGCCTACGAGGGAGTGCCCTAGCCGCATTGGGCCAGGGGCACAAGGCTCCATAGGCCCAGCCGGCCAAGCCCTAGTGGAAACCCTAGGGAGAGGTTCTAGAAGGGGGGACTTGCCCCCCACTCCTCCCATGTGGCCGCCGGCCCTAGGCTTGGAGGAGGGGCAAGGGGGCAGCCGGCCAGCCCTCTATATAAAGAGGGCAGGGGCGCACCCTCCCCCCACTCCTCCTAAAACCCTAGCCGCCTAGTTGCTGCCCTCCTCTCTCTCTCTCCCGACTGCGCGTAGGCGAAGCCCTGCCGCAGAAACTCTCCACCTTTGCACCACGCCGTCGTGTTGTAGATCCAATCTATATCTCGACCCCACTTTCTGCACCGAGGAAGGAGGAGACGTCGAGGTGCCGTACATGTGCATCTCTCGGAGGCATCGCCACTTGCGGTGTTGGATCGGATCGGATCACGAGGAGGAGAAGGCTAGTACGACTACATCAACCATGTTCCGTCGAACGTTCCGCTGTGCGAATCTTCAAGGGTACGAAGATCTCATCTACCCCCTCTCGTTGTTTGCATCTCTTAGATTAGATCTTGGCTTTCCCGTTCGCATTCGTAGAAAATTTTGATTTACTATGATGCGAAACCCTTCAGTGGTATCAGAGCTAGATCTATGCGTAGATGTGTTTCACGAGTAGAACGCAACATGCTTGTTGCGGGCGTTGATATTTTCTGTTGCAAGCCTCTTGTTTGTGTACTTCTTATGACGCGGGATAGTGAGATCGAAGCGGTCCAGGCCAACTTTACGCGACCTCGTTCGCGAGACCGGCTTCGCACTTGACGTGTGGCTTGTTCCACACATGCGGCTGGTGGATGCCAGTTTCTCTCACTATAGTTGTCATGGGATTTACACTGGATGTTGGCAACCATAATATCACCGTTGTGGCTTTCCGTAGGTAAGAATCGTTCTTAGCTTGTTACTCCCATAAGACACGTAAAACATGCAACAACAAAGTAGAGGCGTCTAACTTGTTTTTGCAGGGAGTGTTTTGTGATATGGTATGGCCCAAGATGTAATGTGTATGCTGTATGCAATGATCATGTTTTGTAATGTTTCACGACTTGCATGTCGATGAGTACACAACCGGCAGGAGCCATATAGTTGTCTTTATAATTGTGTATGACCTGTGTGTCAACTTCTTATACGCCATGTAATAGCTTTACTTTATCGCTAAGTAGTTAGCAATAGTTGTAGTTGCTATTCGCGGTGGAGGCAATCATGGTGGAGTGATGGAGATCATGCTGGCATGCACAAGATGGAGATCATTGCGCGGAGATTGGCTATACCATGTCACATAAAATTATATGCATGTGATGTTTATCCTTTTATGTATCTTATTATGCTTAGATCGCGACGGTAGCATTATAAGATGATTCCTCACTTAAAGATCAAGATAAAACTGTGTTCTCCCCATGTATGCACCGTTGCGAAAGTTCGTTGTGTTCAAGCATCACGTGATGATCGGGTGCTATAAACTCTACGTTCACATACAACGGGTGCAAGCAGTTTTGCACACGCGGAAATACTTGGGTTTGACTTGACGAGCCTAGCATGTACAGACATGGCCTCGGAACATACAAACCGAAAGGTTAAGCATGAGTCATATGAATGATATGATCGACACTTTGTTGTCCACCATTGAAACCACATCTCTTCTCGTGAAGATCGGATCAGGTGTAGTGAATTTGGATCATGTTCACTAAACAACTTGAGGGATGTTGAATTTAGTGGGAGTTCATCTAGTAATTGATTAAGTTGAACTAGTTATCGTGAACATAGTCTAAATTGTACTTGCAAATTTTGTAGATCAAATGGCTAAGTCCAACTTCAACTTCAACGTTTTTGCTGAGAAAGAAAAGCTTAAGAAAAATGGGTCTAACTTCACCAACTGGTTCCGCAGTTTGAGAATCATTCTCTCTGGCGGACAAAAGGACTATGTCCTTGAGAAAGCGCTAGGTGACGCCCATGCTGTAGATGCGTCGGCTGATGAGAAAGCTGTTTATCAGTCGCGCAAGGATGATTATGGTGTGATTAAGAGCAGCATGTTGTTTGCTATGGAATCTGACCTTCAAAATCGTTTTGAGGAGTTCCCCGGGCCCTTTGAGATTCTTGAGGAACTGAAAACTATGTTTCAGACTCAGGCCCGTTCTGAGAGATATGAGATCTCTGAGAAATTCTTTAACTGCAAGATGGAGGAAGGGAGTGCCGTTAGTGAGCACGCCATTAAGATGCCGGGCTACACTCAACGCCTTGAGCAACTGGACTGCAAGATTCCAGAGGAGCTCAAGATTGACAGAGTTCTGCAATCACTCCCTCCTAGCTACAAAGGTTTTGTAGTTACTCATAATCAGATTGGTTCCACTGATACGATCACTGAGCTCTTCGCTAAGCTGAAAGTTGCGGAGGTGGACATCAAGAAATATAATCATGTGTTGATGGTCAACAAGCCCCCCAGCTTTAAGAAAGGTAAGGGTGCAAAGAAGTCCTTCAAGAAGGGCAGCGGCAAGCGCGTTGCCCCTGCTGAGAAGAACCTCAAGTCTGGACCTAAGCCGGACACTGAGTGCTTCTATTGCAAGGACAAGGGTCACTGGAAGCGCAACTCCGAAGTACTTAGCGGACAAGAAGGCTGGCACCATCAAAGGTATATTTGATATACATGTTATTGATGTTTTCCTTACTAGCCCTCGTTATAGTGCCTGGGTATTTGATATTGGTTCAATTGCTAATATTTGTAACTCGAAACAGGAGCTACGGAATAGACGGCGGCTAGCGAGAGATGAGGTGATGATGCGCGTTGGCAACGGATCAAGAGTTGATGTGATGGCCGTCGGCACGCTCTACTTAGTTTTACCTTCGGGATTAGTTTTAAACCTCAATAAATGTTATTATGTGCCTGCGTTGAGCATGAACATCATATCTGGATCGTGTTTATTGCAAGACGGTTATTCATTTAAATCAGAGAATAATGGTTGTTCTATTTATATGAGTGACATCTTTTATGGTCATGCACCTGCTATGAATGGTTTATTTCTTCTGAATCTCGAAAGCAATGAAACACACATCCATAACATTGAGGCTAAGAGATGCGAGGTAGATAGTGATAATACAACTTATTTGTGGCACTGCCGTCTAGGTCATATTGGTGTAAAACGCATGAAGAAACTCCATTCTGATGGACTTTTGGAGTCTCTTGATTTTGAATCATTTGACACGTGCGAACCATGCCTCATGGGCAAGATGATCAAAACCCCGTTCTCTGGAATAATGGAGCGAGCAACGGACTTGTTGGAAATCATACATACCGATGTATGCGGACCAATGAGTGTTTCGACGCGCGGTGGTTATCGCTATTTTCTCACTTTTACTGATGACTTAAGTAGATATGGGTATATCTATTTAATGAAACATAAATCTGAAACATTTGAAAAGTTCAAAGAATTTCAGAACGAAGTGGAAAACCATCGTAACAGAAAAATTAAATTTCTGCGATCCGATCGTGGAGTTGAATATTTGAGTCATGATTTTCTCACGCATCTTAAAGCAAGCGGAATCGTTTCGCAACTCACACCACCCGGAACACCACAGCGCAATGGTGTGTCTGAACGCCTAAATCGAACTCTATTAGATATGGTGCGATCAATGATGTCTCTTACAGATTTGCCGTTATCATTTTGGGGTTATGCATTAGAAACCGCTGCATTCACTTTAAATAGGGCACCATCTAAATCCGTTGAGACGACACCGTATGAACTGTGGTTTGGTGCTAAACCTAAGTTGTCGTTTCTTAAAGTTTGGGGATGCGAAACTTACGTCAAGAAGTTGATGCCGGACAAGCTCGAACCCAAAGCGGAGAAATGCGCCTTCATAGGATACCCTAAGGAAACTATTGGGTATACCTTCTATCACAGATCCGAAGGCAAAGTGTTTGTCGCAAAGAACGGATCCTTTCTTGAGAAGGAGTTTCTCTCGAAAGAAGTGAGTGGGAGGAAAGTAGAGCTAGACGAGGTTATTGAACCTTCTCTTGAGTTGGAGAGTAGCGCAGCACCTGAAATTGTTCCAGTGCCGTCTGCACCAACAATAGAGGAAGCTAATGACAAGCATCATGAATCTTCGGACGATGCTACTACTGAACATCGCAGGTCGACAAGGTCATGTGCCCCTCTTGAGTGGTACGGTAACCCTGTCTTGACTGTCTTGTTAGTAGACAACAGTGAACCTGAGAACTATGAGGAAGCAATGATGAGACCAGACTCTGAGAAATGGCTAGAGGTCATGAAATCCGAATTAGGATCCATGAGAGAAAACCAAGTATGGACTTTGGTGGACCCTCCTAGCGACCGAAAGGCCGTTGAGTGCAAATGGATTTTCAAGAAGAAAACGGACGCGGATGGTAATGTTACTGTCTATAAAGCACGGCTTGCCGCAAAAGGTTTTCGACAAGTTCAAGGTGTTGACTACGATGAGACTTTCTCTCCCGTAGCGATGTTTAAGTCCATTCGGATTTTATTACCAATTGTTGCGTTTCATGATTATGAAATATGGCAGATGGATGTCAAGACTGCGTTCCTCAATGGCAACATTGATGAAGAGTTGTATATGATGCAACCCGAAGGTTTTGTCGATCCTAAGGATGATGATAAGGTGTGCAAACTTCAGCGTTCCATTTATGGACTGAAGCAAGCATCTCGGAGTTGGAACCTTCGTTTTGATCAAGTAATCAAGAGCTTTGGATTTGTTCCAAATTGCTACGAAGCTTGTATCTACAAGAAAGTGAGTGGGAGCCCAGTGACATTTTTGGTACTATATGTGGATGACATATTGATTATTGGAAATGACATTGACATGCTTAACGATGTGAAGAGTTATTTGAACAAATGTTTTTCAATGAAAGACCTAGGGGAACATGCTTATATATTGGGCATCAAAATCTATAGAGATAGACAAATACGACTGATAGCTTTAAGCCAAAGTACATACCTAGACAAAGTTCTGAAAAGGTTCAGAATGGATAAGGCAAAGAAAGGTTCAGTGCCTATGTTGTCAGGTAAGATATTGAGCAAGGCTCAGTGTCCAGCTACGGTAAACGATAGAGAAGCTATGAGCAAAGTGCCTTATGCCTCGGCCATAGGTTTTATCATGTATGACATGCTGTGTACTTGACCGGATGTGTCCAATGCTCTTAGTTTGACGAGCAGATACCAAAGTGATCCAGGAGCGGAACACTGGACAGCCGTGAAGAACATCCTAAAGTATTTAAATAGGACTAAAGAAATGTTCTTAGTCTATGGAGGTGATGAACAACTCGTCGTAAAAGGTTACGTCGACACTAGTTTCGACACCGACAAGGATGATTCTAAATCTCAGACATGATACGTTTATATTTTGAATGGAGGAGCTGTGAGCTGGAGAAGCTGCAAGCAAAGCGTGATCGCGGGATCTACAGTAGAAGCGGAATACATGGCTGCTGCAGAAGCGTCAAGTGAAGGAGTTTGGATCAGGAACTTCATCACTGAGCTTGGTGTGGTTCCAAGTGCCTTGGACCCACTGGAGATATTGTGTGACAACACTGGCGCCATAGCACTGGCTAAGGAACCAAGATATCATCCAAATACCAAGCACATCAACTGCAAGTTTCATATAATTCGAGATTATATAACAGATGGAGATCTAAATATTAGGAAAGTACATATAGATCTGAATGTCGCAGATCCATTGACTAAACCTCTTCCACGAGCAAAACATGATCAACACCTTAGTGCCATGGGTGTTAGATTGTTGCTAGATGTAAACTAGATTATTGACTCTAGTGCAAGTGGGAGACTGTTGGAATTATGCCCTAGAGGCAATAAAAAAGATGTTATTATTATAATTCTTGTTCATGATAAAGTTTATATTCCATGATAGAATTGTATTAACCAGGAACTTTGATACTTGTGTGGTTTATGAACAACACCATGTCCCTAGTATGCCTCTATGGACTAGCTCATTGATTAATGATGGTTAAGGTTTCCTAACCATAGACATGAGTTGTCAATTAATAATGAGATCATGTCATTGGGAGAATGATATGATGGACAGACCCAAATCAAGCAGAGCAATTAGATCGTGTCATCGTTTTCATCTTTGCGAAGCTTTTTCTTATGTCAAATATTGTATTCCTTAGACCATGAGATAATGCAACTCCCTGGTATCGGAAGAAATCTTTGAGGTCATCAAACGTCATCCTATGAGAGGGTGATCATAAAGGTGTCTCTCAGGTGATCAGAAAGTACCTGTTGGGTTGTATGTATCGAGATGGGATTTGTCCCTCCCAAGTCGGAGAGATATACTTCGGTCCCACTCGGTAATCGATATCAACACCGCTTGCAAGCACGTGGTTAAGGAGTTAATCACAAAGTGATATCGGATTACGGAATGAGTAAAGTACTTTCTGTGAACGAGATTGAACTAGGTATGCCGATACCGACGATCGAATCTCGGGCAAGTAAAATATCGCGCGACGAAGGGAATATGTATATGGTATTAATTGAATCCTGGCATCGTGGTTCATCCGATATGATCATCGATGAATGTGTGGGAGTCAATATGGGTTTCCAGACCCCGCTGTGGATTATTGATAGAAGATCATGTCTGCATATTCTCGAACCAGTAGGGTCACACACTTAACGTGTCTCGACGCTAGGATAGAATGGATAATTGGTTTACGAGTTTTTGTTCGGAGTCTCGAATGAGATCCAGGACATCACGAAAGGTTTCGGAATGGTCCGGAGAATAAGATTCATATAAGGGAAAGCACTTTTTGGATTTCGGAATTGTTTCGGATTGTTTAGTATTGTACCGGAAGCTTCTAGAACCTTCCGGAGTGGGACCAACGTGGCCCCACTTGTTGGGAGGGGTCGTGGGCCTACGAGGGAGTGCCCTGGCCGCATTGGGCCAGGGGCACAAGGCCCCATAGGCCCAGCCGGCCAAGCCCTACGGGAAACCCTAGGGGGAGCTTCTAGAAGGGGGGGACTTGCCCCCCACTCCTTCCATGTGGCCGCCGGCCCTAGGATTGGAGGAGGGGCAAGGGGGCAGCCGGCCAGCCCTCTATATAAAGATGGTAGGGGCACACCCTCCCCCACTCCTCCTAAAACCCTAGCCGCCTAGTTGCTGCCCTCCTCTCTCTCTCTCTCTCTCTCTCTCTCTCTCTCTCTCTCTCTCTCTCTCTCTCTCTCTCTCCCGACTGCGCGTAGGCGAAGCCCTGCCGCAGAAACTCTCCACCTTTGCACCACGCCGTCGTGTTGTAGATCCAATCTATCTCTCCACCCCACTTGCTGGACTGAGGAAGGAGGAGACGTCGAGGTTCCGTACGTGTGCATCTCTCGGAGGCATCGCCACTTGCGGTGTTGGATCGGATCGGATCGCGAGGAGGAGAAGGATAGTACGACTACATCAACCACGTTCCGTCGAACGTTCTGCTATGCGAATCTTCAAGGGTATGAAGATCTCATCTACCCCCTCTCGTTGTTTGCATCTCCTAGATTGGATCTTGGCTTTCCCGTTCGCATCCGTAGAAAATTTTGATTTACTATGCTGCGAAACCCTTCAGGCACACCCTAGACATGCGTAGGAGCGCCGCCTCCATAGGTTCAGCACCGATATCTCCGGCCGTCGCCACAGCACACCATCCCCTTTTCCCCATCCACGCCTCCCCGCAGCGCACCGACAGACGATGTGCATGGGCGAGCACCGTCGACGCCCCACCGCCAGGCCTCCACATGTGCTGCCATGGAGCTGTACCCCCTGCGCTAAGGAAGTCCATCGGGCTACGCCATCCCTGCCCGTGTGTCTTCATAGGAATGAGTGTATGTACCTACTGTGAGTGGGTGAGTTTATATTATGTTTCTAAAAATGCAAAATTAGCATAGTTTTGGTTTGGTTTCAATCTAATAGGTAAAATTCTCTACGGCTGGCAGAAAGAATCTTCAACGCTGCGTAGTCGCTAAGCTAGTTGCTTGCATGATGTATACTGTCGAGAGGATCACCCTCGGGTAGGCTAACCGGATAAGATATAAGAGCGCCAACCTGCCAGTTGGCTAAGGGCAGCCGGACGTAGGAAACTCAAAGACAGACCAGAAGGAAGGCCAGATGAAGACCAAGAAGATGAACCAGTCAGCCGTATAAAAATCATCACCCAAGGCAGCTAGCCGGATGGACCATGCCAGCCGGATAGAGCAATAGAGGCCAAGAGCAAACCGACAGAACCATCAGCCGGATAAGACAAGCAAAGGCAGAAGGCTAGCCGGATGAAACTGACCATCCGACCCGGGCAGATCAGCCGGCTAGGCCACCCTAGCTGGCCACTGAAGACAAGCAGGGTGCGAGATGACGTAGGGCACAGTGCGCAGTACGCCCAGGACGGTAGACAAGACAGAAATAGGACTCAGACACTCGGCCCATACCTACGACTTTTACTATGACGGTTGTAAAAGTAGACAGTAGGTGGTACTGTGTGTAACTACCCGCACGACGGCCACTGTAGACGGCGTGGCGGCATGGGATTGACTGTGGGTACATGCCCTCCATGCCGGCCACTGTAGATGACCTAGCCGGCTGGCCAGGCCGTTGCCCACGCCGCCTCGGACTATATAAGGGGCGACAGGGGCAATGATGCAAGGGTTGAACTCTCATCGGTTACTAGCTAGGCCAGATACAGCTCGAGGAGCCTTATAGTCCTTTGTACTCATCCATATAGTCAGTTCGGCAGGAGTAGGAGCTTTACCTCACCCCCGAGGGTTCGAACTTGGGTACTTCTTGTGTCTCGACGGTTGCTTGTGCCCAATCCCGCCTGCGGACGCCGTCGCTAGCTTCCCTGCTCGCTCCCACACCTCTATCTAGCCTTCTTAGCCTCTGCCGTTTCCATAACAATGACAGTTGCCGCCCACTGTGGGGAAGAGATGGCGGCGACCAGAGTGACGTTCCGCACGGGACCTCGCACTTCGTAAGGTGAGCGCGTGGCTTCCGGCCTCGTGCTCACGCTGGGCAAATTCGACTGTGTTATTGACAACGCTCGCTGCTTCGCCGGTGCCAGTTTCCCGGCTGGCGGCTCTGTCCTGCTATTCGGCGACCTGCCTGTCTATGCTGCCACCATTCTGGAGAGTATCCCTCGGGAGATGTGTCCTTCGCCAAGCCATTGCCCTCAGCCGGCTGCGCGCTCGTCGCGCTCGGCTCCGTGGAGGTGATGATGGCCGGCTCAGGGAATAGCCACCGTCCTCCTCTCGAGCGCGGCAGCAACTTAGACGGCCCGTCCACTCCGCTTCATGAGAAAGGCGTGGTGGACGAGGTCATCGAGAAGCTCCGCGAGCGGGTTGACCCCGGGAAAAACCGTAAGAGGCCATGGCCAAGATCGAGGCGGCGCGAGAGCATCTACTTCAGTAGGCTCAGCGCTTGGCCTCCACCAAGTACCGGATGGAGAGAAACATCCGCGAGTATCACCGCGGCATGGCCTCACCCCGGCTAACGAAGATCCTAGCCGGTTGGGCTCCGTGCAGCGCCGCGGAGGGGAGCTGGGCGCCCAGTTCGAGCAGGACGCCGAGCCGGCCTCTCGCACGTACTTACCACCGCCCATGTACGACACCGTGGTCAAGAATGTCCGGGCGGCATGAGCCATCGCGGAAGATTTACCCCATCTGGAGGGGGACAAAATGCTGCGCCAGTTCGAGCGAGTGTAGCACCTGTTGCACGTGGCCGATGAACAGGCCGAGGCCACTCGGATCGCGTTCGAGGCGGGAGCCGGCTCCAGAGGGAACCGCCCGACTGGTAATAGCCGGGAAGGACCTCGCTAGACCGATTACTCCACGTCTCCGGGTCAGCAACCCCCGCGCTCCAAGCGTCGCCAGTCCGGCAGCAGCCAACCTCGCGGCGAGCAAGGTGCCACGAGCCACCCTCCTCCGGCTGGCCAGAACCCCCTCCACCGTCCTGCCTCACCGACCGGGTGGGGACACCCAACCCGGTTGAGCCGGATGCGCGCAACCGCATCGACCTACTAATGGAGGCTCGCTTGACGGAGGAGGAGGATGCAACCAGCCCAGTTTGCTTCGGGCCGTGCATCCGGAAGGAGCCCTTCGCCGACAAATTCTCCCTACCACGGGACACCCCGAAATATGACAGCAGCATGAAGCCGGAGGACTGGCTGACCGACTAAGTCACCGCAGTCAGTATTGCCCATGGCAACAAGCGTGTCGCAATTCGTTACATCCCCATCATGCTAACCGGCTTGGCAAGGACTTGGCTCAACAGCCTCGCGCCCAACAGCATCAACGCCTTGCTGTATTTTAAGAAAGTCTTCATCCGGAACTTCAATGGCACGTACAGGCGTCTAGGAAGGCCCCATGATCTTTCTCTGTGCGTCCAGGGAGACCGCGAGTCGGATCGCGCATACCTCGCCTGCTGGACCGAGCTGCACAACTCCTGCGAGGGAGTGGTGGAGAACCAAGCGATCGGTTTCTTCATCGAGGGGTGCCGCGAAGGCACGATGCTGCGCCACCGGCTGCTGTGCGACGAGCCCAAGAACATGGTGGAGCTCATGACCGTCGCTGACCAGTACGCCACTACGGACGCGGCAATGAAGAAACCCCTCCGAGTAAACACGGAGGAACGGCCGGTTCCCACTGATCCGGCTCGAGAGAAGCCTGCCGGCCAAGGCGGCAATGCCGGAATGTCCAGGCGGCATGGAAACTATGGCCGCTAGCAGAGCCCGCGTTACCACCAGCGGCAGGTCAATGCGGTGCAAGGCGCGCCGGCCCGCAACGACAAGAGGCAGAGGAACGCCTTCACCTTCGAGCAGATGTTCGACGGGCCCTGCAAGTACCACAGCGGCGCCAAGCCGGCTACGCACACCACTCGGCCATAGTTTCCATGCCACTGTTGTCCCCCCGGTCCCCCTGCACCTCAACTGGTCTGATACTCCGATCACCTGGAGCTAGGCGGACCAGCCGGATCTGCTCGCGAATCCCGGGGGCTATGCGATGGTGCTAGACCCCCTCGTCATCTCCGATGAGCGCACCTGTCTGTTCTCACGCGTGCTGGTAGATGGTGGGAGAAGCCTCAACCTGCACTACCGGTCTTCCATGGAGAAGCTGAGCATCCAGGAGTGCGACCTACAGCCCTTGACCACTGTGTTCCACGGTGTCGCGCCTGGGCCGCCGTGCGTCCCGCTGGGCAAGATCCGGCTGGATGTCATATTCGGTTCAGAGGAGAACTTCCGGCACGAGCCAATCTGGTTCGAGGTGGTCAACCTCGCCAGCACCTACCATGTCCTTCTTGGGCGCCCTGCCCTTGCAAATTTCATGGCGGTCCCCCACTATGCATACCTCAAAATGAAGTTGTCGGGTCCGAATGGTGTGATCACTATGGCCGGATGCTACAGATGGTCCATGGCTTGCGCGAAGGAAGGCGCCCAGATAGCTGAGGCCCAGCTTATCGCTGAAGAGAAGCGCAAGATGATGCGCAGTGTTGCCATGCTGAAGCAGGAGGTGCTGGCTGGAATGAAGCCGGCTGGGGACATGGCGTTCCAACCGTCCAAAGACACCTGCCAAATCCCACTCGACCCGGCCGACCCCTCCAAGTGCGTCACCATTGGCGCCGGCTTGGACAGCAAATGGGAAAGCACGCTCGTCGACTTCCTCCGTGAGAATCGGGACATCTTCGCATGGTCTCCCAAATACATGTCGGGTGTGCCGAGGGAGTTCGCTGAGCACTCGCTTCATGTGCGTCCGGATGCCAAGCCGGTCAAGCAGCCCCTCCGTCGCTTCGCGGAGGACAAGAGGAAGGTCATCGGCGACAAGATCACCCGGCTACTCGCTGCCGGCTTCATCATGGAAGTATACCACCCGGACTGGCTGGCCAACCCAGTCCTGGTGCTGAAGAAAAACAAGACCTGGCGTATGTGTATCCACTACACAAGCTTGAACAAGGCCTGCCTGAAAGACCCCTTCGCTCTGCCCCGTATTGATCAAGTGACTGACTCTATGGCCGGCTGCGATTTGCTCTCCTTCCTTGACTTTATTCCGGCTATAATCAGATCCGGCTAAATCCGGCTGATCAATTGAAAACATCGTTCATCACCCTGTACGGGGCTTACTGCAATGTAACCATGCCATTTGGCCTGAAGAATGCAGGTGCTACCTATCATCGTTGCATGCAGAAATGCTTGCACTCGCAGATCGGCCGGAATGTGCACGCGTACGTAGACAACGTCGTCATCAAGACGAAGGAGAAGCAGACCCTGCTGGAAGATCTCGGCGAGACGTTCGCAAACCTCCGTCGGTACCAGATGAAGCTAAACCCGGAGAAGTGCGTGTTCGGCGTGCCAGCCGGACAGCTCCTCGGCTTCCTCGTGTCGAGCCGGGGAATCGAGGCCAATCCAGAGAAGATCGCGGCCATCGAGAGGATGCAGCCGCCCAAGAGATTGCTCGTTGTCCAGAAGTTCACCGGCTGCTTGGCTTCCCTCAACTGATTAGTCAGCCGGCTTGGGGAGAAGGCCCTGCAACTATACCAACTGATGAAGAAGACGGACAAGTTCACCTGGACGGCGCAGGAGGATGTTGCGTTCCACGACCTCAAGCGCAAGCTGTCCACGGCACCGGTTCTCGCCACGCCGGCTGAGAAGGAGCAGATGCTGCTCTACATCGCCGCCACCAACCGGGTCATCAGCGCCGTCCTTTCAGTGGAGCGCCATGAGGAAGGCAAGGCCCAGCCGGTTTAGCGACCCGTCTACTACCTCAGCGAGGTTCTATCCCTCTCCAAGCAGAACTACCCCCACTACCAGAAGATTTGCTACGGCGTGTATTTGGCTTGCAAAAAGCTCAAGCACTACTTCCAGGAGCACCCGCTCACCATGGTGTTCACCGCGCCGTTAGGCGAGATCTTCGGCAAGAAGGACGCCACGGCCCGGGTAGCCAAGTGGGCCATCGAGCTGGCCGCCTACTGCATCCGGTACGAGCCCCGAATCACCATCAAGTCCCAGGCGGTGGCGGACTTCTTTGTCGACTGGGCAGAGAGCCAGTACCTGCCGCCGGTTCTAGATTCCGACTATTGGAGGCTGCACTTCGACGGATCGAAGATGCGGGGGGGCTTGGGAGTCGGCGTCGTGCTCACCTCGCCCAAGGGAGACTGGCTAGAGTACGTGCTGCAGATCCACTTCTTCGCGTCGAACAACGTCGCCAAGTACGAGGCTCTCGCGCACGGGCTCCGGCTCGCAAAAGACATCGGCATCCGCCGGATCCTTTGGTTCGGCGATTTGGATCTGGTGGTGCAGAAAGTATCCGGCGAGTGGGATGCCAGGGACGCCAACATGGCCATGTACTGGTTCCACGTGCAACTGCTCAGTGCCGGATTCGAGGGATGCAAATTCCACCACGTCCCCCGTGCCAACAACGAGGCGGCCGACGCGCTCGCGCGATTCGGATCCACCAGATCCCGGATGACGAGGTGGAGGCAAGGCAGATCCAGCGTCGTGCGCACACGTACACAATCATCAACAAGGAGCTATACAAGCGCAGCGCCGTAGGCGTCTTCCAGCGGTGCATCGACGTGGATACCGGCTACCGGCTGTTGAAGGAAATCCACCAGTGGGAGTGCGGTCACCACGCCTCTTCGCAAGCCTTGGTGTCGAAGGAAATGCGCCACGGATTCTACTGGCCGACTGCTTCGGAGGATGCAGACCAGCTGGTTCGCGCATGTAATGGGTGCCAGCAGTTCGGCCGGCTAAGGCACATGCCGGCTTCCGTGCTCAAGACAATACCGATCACCTGGCCCTTCGCGGTTTGGGGGTTGGACATGGTCGGCCCCTTCAAGCGAGCTCGCGCCGGCATGACTCACTTGCTAGTGGCGGTGGACAAGTTCACCAAATGGATCGGGGCGAAGCCAATCCGGAAGCTGGAAGGTGCCACCGTCATCACCTTCTTCCGCATTATCATCATCCGGTTTGGCTACCCCCATAGCATCATCATCGACAACGGCACGAACTTTTCCAAGGGGGCGTTCACCCGATTCTGCCACAACAAAGGGATCCGACTGGACCTCGCATCCATCGCGCATCCACAGTCCAACGGGCAGGTGGAAAGATCCAACGGTCTGGTGCTAGCCGGAATCAAGCCCCGGCTGATCGAGCCACTAGAGCGATCACCCGGCTGCTGGATCGAGGAGCTGTCGGCTGTGCTGTCGAGCCTCCGCACCACCCCGAACAGATCAACCGGCTTCACCCCCGTTCTTCCTCACCTACGGCTTGGAGGCAATTCTCGCGGCGGACATCGAGTTCGACTCACCCTGCAAGCTCCTTTACAGGGAAAAGGAGAACCAGGAAACAATGGAGGATAGCGTGGACCTCCTCGAGGAAGCCCACGAGCTGGCCTTGTCCAGATCGGCTACTACTAGCAAGGGCTGCGCTGGTATCACTCCAACCGCATCCAGCCCGTTGCATTCCCGGAGGGCGACCTGGTGCTTCGACTGATACAAGATACAATGGGCATGCACAAGCTGTCCCCTCTGTGGGAGGACCCCTTCATCATCAGCAAGGCGTTGCACAACAACTCCTAATACCTCATCGACGCGCAGCAGCCCGCAAGAACAGGATGGACAAGTCGGAAGAGGAGACGGAGGGTCCGTGGAATGCAGACCTGCTCCGACCATTTTACACTTAGTCGCAAAAATCAGTGTATGTATCCAGAACCCTGAATGAATGAAAGATATGGAACCCCGACTGCTGCTCGGGGGCTCCTTGCCAGACATTCTATTGTTACTTGTTTTCGATTAAAACCTGTAATATTTTTCCGGCTTCCGCCGACCCCCAATCGCGGGGGTTCGCCGATTGGCCCGCCCTGCCAATTCTGAAAACCGACTGAGTAGTGTGCAACGATGCCAGAGGCCCACTCTTCGTCTCAGCTACAGACCGCAACCCGGCTGTCCGGCTAGAAAGAGCAAAATCCTGAGGGCATCCCACACGAAAAAGGGCGAAAGATGCGCCAGACCGGGCATTCAGGTCATGTGCCTAGTTGGTATTTTCCGGATACTAAGCCTCTAGTACCGTGCGGAAATGTATTGTCAGCTCCCTTCGGTTCCGGCTCCAGACTGCAGTCCGGCTGTCCGGCAAGGTGCAGCGTAAACAACATTGCGCACGAGAAAATGACTAAGTGTTCAGAAAAGCACGAGCTAGTTTTCGAAAAAGGAAAATTCCGTTCGGATAATAAAATACCATCTAAAATGACAAAGTACTGATAAGAGATCATTTTTGTATGTTTCCTTTTGCACAAATCGCACCGAGTCGGAAATCAAAGGTAGGGAAGATTCGAAGCACCTATCTGCGGTAGCCACTCCGAAACTCAGGGGATACACCCAGTGGGTGCGTTGTCGCGCCCCCACTGGAAGCATGCGGCGTCCGGCTGAAGGGTGCGTCAGCTAGACAGAGAGAAAGGACAAGGACAGACAGAGCGCAAAGGCACCACCCGCCCGATCTGACCAAGCACCGCTAGACGGGCACGTCAGTCAGACCTAGCTAGAAAGAGGAAAGAAAGAAAGAGAAAGATAGAAGAAGGAAGGAAGAAGTAAGATAAGGAAAGTAATAGAGAAAAAAGGACTAGGGAGCGACCGGATGCGCACAAAACATAAGGCAGGAGCTTCCCCGGTCCGGCCACGTGAGTGCTAGTCAGAAAAGCAAGATGGAGAAAATGCTAGAGCGCAAGTGAAAGGTCGCAAAAGATGCAAGACAAAGGCAGGATAATATCGGCTGGAGTGGGCCAGCCGGAAAGACTAGCCGATCAAAACATAAGCATAATGGGTGCATGAAGGCAAACCCAGCCAGACAGTTACTTAAACGGCGGGGGACGAAGCCCCCACATATCTAGATTGTTCACATATGCAAGTACCAAAAGATTAAGTTATGTACAATTCCACCCGGCATCCCGGGGTATTCCTCTTCAAGCGGCCGGACCCTTGCCATGGGGAGGAGCTACGCTAGTCCCACCCGCCTGGGAGGACGCCTCCGCGCCGTCTGCTCCTGCGGTGTCGGCTCCCGCGCTTCCCTCACCGTCCGTGAGCACCTCGTCGATGTCGGCGTAGCCGACGATCGTGATGGCGGCGAAGCGGAGTATGGGGTAGGCCCAGCGCACGACGGCAAGGTCCACGCCGGCTCGGAAGCCGTCCACTAGCTTGTCGAGTCGGGCATCCTTGTACCAAGAGAGCATAAGGGCCAGTGCCATCTCGGAGTCGACGCGAGCGACCAGGTCGCGCAGCCGGTCAATGGCATTCGGCGCGTCACCCGGCTTGATCGCTAGGGCCCCCATGGTCTCCGACAGGAGCTCTCCTAGAAAGACCAAGTCATGGATGTCGGTCGCAGCTTTGCGCAGGTTAGCGGCGTTCTCTCCGAGCTGCGCCACCAAGTCCCTGACGGAAGCTTTCTCACCCGGTGCAACCTGTTGCACCCGGTCGTAGGCAAGGGAATCTACTTGGGGTTAGAAGCCTTGTGATCAGAAGGGGCAAGTAAAAAAAGCAAGCCGATAGAAGACAGTCGGACGGAACGAAAGGCAAAGAAAGAGGACTTACCCTTGGCAACGAGGCCGACGTTCATCAGCTCGTCGTCCAGGAACTCCGCGTGCTCCTTCAGCAGGGTGGCCTCCTTGTTTGGAGGTCGAAGGAGGTGGCCTAACTCGCGAGGGCGTCGTCCCGCTCCTTGAGGGTGGCTTCTAGCTGGTTCACCTTGTTGTGACACTCCTTGTTATGGAGCCGGAGCGCGGCGTTGTCCCGGCTGAGGCGCACGTTGGAGCGCTTCAGCCGGTCAATTTTGCGCTCCGCGCAAACTATGATGGCTGCAGCAAGGAAAAGAACACAAGTGATAAGACGGCCAGAAGCAGAACAAAGCAAAAAGAAGTGCAAGAGAGAAAGGATGGGGGAAGATTACTTCACGCAGTCCCTCGCACCGTTGCCAGCTGCTTCGCGGCTTCCTCGTTTGCGCCGGCCAGCGTTGCCCGGAGCTGCTTGACCTCCGCGAGCCCGACCTCGAGGTTCACCTCAAGGGTCTGCAGGGAGGCTCCCGCCTCCACCGGCAGTAGCGCTAGCGGTCCTTCTAGGGCAGCTGGGGCGTCGCGGATGGCCGCCTGCCACTACGTCATTGCTTCGTCATCCGAGTCAACATCCTCGACGATCACCATGTCCTTGCTGGCGCTTGAGCCCCCGCGCCCGCTGATGATCCCCCGCCCGGACTAGAGGCCCCATTCGGCTGGCTTGCAGTATGCTCGGGTGCGACGGGAGTTGGCTGGGCGGCGGCTGTCGTCCCCGGCGGGGGCATGCTTTCAGTCGAGGGCGGCAGAGCAGCCGTCGCAGGGGCAGCCGGCGGAGGAGGAGGATCACGAGGCGGTGAGGCGGAAGCCGCACTGAGAGCCGAGCTCGCAGCGAAGGAAAGAATGGCGCTGCGAAAGAAAGCCAAGATTAGAATAAGAGCAAGGGCAGATGCGGGAGAAAGCAAGAGCAAGAAAAAGAACTGCGCGAGGAACTTACCCCTGCACCATAGGCGCGGACCTCTTCCAGCCACTCGTGGTCCGGCCGGGGCGTGGAGGAACCCCCGCCGCCCGGCTACGCTTGGCAGTCGGGTCCTCAGTCGCGGCAGCGCTGCTGGAGGATCTCTCGCCGGCGCGCTTCCGGGTGGGTTCGGGCGTGATGGTGTCGTCGCTCTCCTCCGGCTCGGGGCCGTGTAGATCCTCCACCGCCTCATCGCCCCGGCTGGGGAAGAAGCCCTCCTCGCCGTCTGAGCCCTCGCCGCTAGTCCGGCATGGGCACGGCTCGGGGAGATCAGTCGTGAATACCTGGAGGGGCGCGTCGCCCTTCTCCCAGATGATACAGGGGAACATCTGCATAAAAGGATGCAAGTTAGGACCGGATAAGGCAGTTTATCCGGATAACTCAAGATCGAAACGAAAAGCAAGAAAAGAACAAGTACACTTACCCGGGGCGCGCGATTCTCGCGCGTGTAAGGAGCCAGACCAAATTTCCACTCGGATTTGATCTTCTCCTTGGTGATCATCCACACCCAATCGTAGAGGATGGCGAATGAGGGGTCATGACGGGAGAGCCGGGTCGGGTCAAGCCGCCCGGAGTAGTAGCACATCTTGTGTGCTCGCTGCTGCAGGGGCATCATCAGCCGGCTAGCCCAACTCAGCGTCATGTCGACACCGGTTAGGCCAGCCATCACTAGCGCCCTCATCTGGTGGAGAAGCACGTCCGACCCTGCTTTGGCGCCGAAGATCTTCTCCTCCCAGTGCACCCGGCTGGACTCCGTGTCTTGGAAGGCCGGGAGGTTCAACCGGTCCTCGGACCCCAAGTTCCGTACATAAAATTACGTTTGCTGCCACAGTTTAACTGTGTCATGCATCTTGAACTTGGGGTAACCGGTCTGCGTCTGGGAGTAGATCAATGCACCGCCAGAGGTCACGAGGGGCCCTTTGGCGTATTGTACTTGTGTCCGGATCAAGAAGAGCCAGCAGAAGGGCCCGAGATTCGGTTGGATCCTGAGGTAGCATACGCAAAAGGCGACGAAGTGGGCCAGAATGCCGATTGCATTTGGCCCGATATGGTGGAGGCGTAGATCGAAATGGGCGGGGAAGGAGAGGAAGAAGGAGCTAGGCGGGAGGTCCAGGCCGCGCGCCAGGTGCGCGAGAAAAACAACACGTTCACCGGCTTGCGGAGCCGGCAAAATTTCGTCAGCCGGGGCCAGGAGGACCCCGACCTTGCCGACGGTGGGCAGGAGGCGTGACAGTCGGTACTTCTCCACTTGCGCCTCCGTCACAGAGGAGCCACACCAAGCGCCTCTGCTCTCGGCCATGGCGACGACGGGGAGCGCGGAGGGGGAAGAGCAAGGAGGAGAGGATGAAAGGGAAGCAGCGGAGGAATGCCGATGACCCATCACTCCGACGAGGATAGGGACAGCGGTGCTAGCGGAGCGGAGGGGCGCGAGCTTGCCGTTGACGCAAGCGCAAGGCGAAGGCAGAGAGCGGGGAGGGCGCGTGGCGTCGGAGGCAAGGAAGCATGGGAAAATGACACGTGGAGGACGGCGAGACGCCGCGGCCTCTACTTAAAGGGCCTAGGGAGGAAAACCACCGGCTCGCCACGTGGCGGCCCCCCACAGCCCCAGCGGCATCCGGATCCTTTGCAACCATGCGCAGCGCACAGAAGATCCTAACGCAAGAGGCGAGGTGCTAACGACGGTTCCCGAGGCGACTGTCGACGAGACCCCACGACGCACGTCCTCTCACGACCATCATTGCGCGTGGCTGATGTCGGTGATGATGCAGCCGGGCAGTTCAACCGCCAAAATCCAGCCGGCAAAAATTTCAAACTAGCTTTTTGAGCCCGCACACATTTCGCCTAAGGGTGAAATCTACGCGCGCTCGGGGGCTAGTGTCGGGGGGATCACCCCCGGGTAGGCTAACCGGATAAGATACAAGATCGCCAACCTGCCAGCCGGCTGAGGGCAGCCGGACGTAGGAAACTCAAAGACAGACCAGAAGGAAGGACAGACGAAGACCAAGCGGGCGAACTAGTCAGCCGGATAAAAATCATCACCCAAGACAGCTAGCCGGATGGACCATGCCATCCGGATAGAGCAAGACAGGCCAAGAGCAAACCGGCAGAACCATCAGCCGGATAAGACAAGCAAAGGCAGAAGGCTAGCCGGATTGAACCGACCATCCGGCCCAGGCAGATCTGCCGGCTAGGCCACCCTAGTCGGCCACTCAAGACAAGAAGGGTGCGAGATGACGTAGGGCACAGTGCGCAGTACGCCCAGGACGGTGGACAAGACAGAAAGGGGACTCAGACACTCGGCCCATACCGACAACTTTTACTATGATGGTTGTAACAGTAGACAGTAGGTGGTACTGTGTGTAACTACCCGCATGACGGCTACTGTAGACGGCGTGGCGGCATGGGCTTGGCTGTGGGTACATGTCCTCCATGTCGGCCACTATAGATGACCTAGCCGGCTGGGGCCCGCCTATGGGACCCGCTAGTCGGCCAGGCCGTTGCCCACGCCGCATCTGCCTATATAAGGGGCGGCAGGGGCAACGATGCAAGGGTTGAACTCCCATCGGTTACTAGCTAGGCCAGATACAGCTCGAGGAGCCTTGTAGTCCTTTGTACTCATCCCTATAGTCAGTTCGGCATGAGTAGGAGCTTTACCTCACCCAGAGGGCTCCGAACCCGGGTACTTCTTGTGTCCCCGAAGCTTTATTGTGCCCAATCCCGCCTGCGGACGCCATCGCTCGCTTCCCTGCTTGCTCCCACACCTCTATCTAGCCTTCTTAGGCTCTGCCGTTCCATAACGACGACATATACCTACACCTTGGGTCATGGAGAATATGAATTTATTGTTCATATGTGCTCAGCAAGTATAAGATAACACGAGGTGTACCAAGTATGTGCGCACGAGTTGAAAATAATGTAGCAGTGAGGGATCCAGAGTCCTCTTCGAAATAGGTTTTCACCCAGCTAAATTAATATAGCAACCAATTGAGATCGCTGCTGGACCAGACAACATAACGCTCAAAAGAAACAACAAAGAAGAAGAAGATAAAATAAAGCCGACAGCACTGGCTCGACGAAGACGAGAAATACCCACAACCGCTGTGCCCTCCGGAGAATTTCTACCACGCTCCAAATGCTCTGAAGCGTCATGTACCAAGCAACACGTCCAATAAGGAAAGCGACGATGACGATGTTGTTGCCCGGACAGGTCCTAGGTTTTCCCTCGGTGCGCTACGGGAGATGGGGAAGAGATACCCATAGGTGTCATCGTGCCGGTGTCTAAACTGTTGGAGATATGCCTAAGAGGCAATACTAAAGTGGTTATTATCATATCTTTATATTTATGATAAATGTTTACATCCCATGCTATAATTTTATTAAGCGGAAATATTAATACTTGTGTCTTTTGTAAACATAAAAGAGTCCTAGTAAGCCTCTTGTTAAACTAACTTGTTGATTAATAGATGATCATGGTTTCCTGATCATGGACATTGGATGTTATTAATAACAAGATCATATCATTAGGAGAATGATGTGATGGACACACACCCAAAGTAAGCATAGCATAAGATCAAGTCATTAAGTTCACTTTGCTACAAGCTTTCAAATACATAGTTACCTAATCCTTCGACCATGAGATCATGTTATTCACCATCACCAGATGAGTGCTTTGATGACATCAAACACCACTTCGTAACTGAGTAGTTATAAAGGTGGCAATGGGTATTCTGAAAGTATAGATTGAAGCACATGGATAAAGAGTGGGATTTTTCCATCCAGATGACAGATAGATATACTCTGGACCCTCTCGGTGGAGTGTCATCCAATTGGCTTGCAAGCATGTGACTAGGTCACAAGGGATGTCACATCACAGTATAAGTAAAGAGTACTTATCAGTAACGAGGTTGAACTGGGTATGGAGATACCAACTATCGAACCTCGGATAAGTAAAGTGTCGTGTGAGAAAGGGAATCGGTATCGTATGTTAATGGTTCATTCAATCACGAAGTGTCTAGAAAGACCTCAGTTCAATAATAAAAACGAAGTGTCTAGAAAGACCTCAGTTCAATGTAGAGCTTCATTGGGAGACCCCCAAGAGGAAGGTGTGATGAGCACAACAGCAAGTTTTCCCTCAGTAGAAACCAAGGTTATTGAACCAGTAGGAGGAAGGAAAGGACTCAAAGGTGGCTAGCAACTTGGAAACCTGCACAACACAAAATCAAGACTTTGCCCCAACGAACAGTGAGGTTGTCAATCTCACTGGTTTGCTGAAAACAACGGGTTAACTGTATGGTGTGGAAGGTAATAGTGGTTTGTAGAAAGTAAACAGTAATAGTGGAAGATGTATCAATGGTAAATATTGGACCGGGGTCCATAGTTCACTAGAGGTGTTCTCCTTAATTTAAACAAACATGGCATGCTGGGTAAACAAATTACAGCAGGACAATTGATGGGACTGAGCTAGGCATGACAATGCAATACTAGACATTCATGATCGTATGAGATCTGATTGGGCAATACAACAAGATACAAAGACCGCCATCCAACTGCATCTATGGCTAGTAATCCACCTTCAGATTATCATCCGAACCCCCTCTAGTATTAAGTTGCAAGCAACGAATAACTGCTTTAAGCAAAATGTTTAAGGTAAACAATCCACTTGTTCCATGAACAAGAGACCGTTGTTTTCTCCCTAGTAGCAACAGCACATCTACAACCTTAGAGATTTTTGTCACTTCCCTTAGATTAAATAGAGGCATGAACCCAGTATCGATCATAAATACTCCCTCTTGGAGTCACTAGCATCTACTCGGCCAAGATAGCTACTAGAAACGTAGAGCATGCAAGATCACAAACAACACAGACATGATAGAATCAATAAGAAAAAACCATTAATCAATCTGACATAGTAATCTCAATATCCATCGAATCCCCGCAAACACAACATGCATGATTACAAATAGATGATCTTGATCATGAAAGGAGCTCACGAGATCTGAACATGGTAGCACAAAGGAGGAGATACAACCATCTAGCTACTACATTGACCCGTAGTCCAAGGTGGAACTACTCACGCATCATACCGGAAGCTGGCATGGTGATGAAGAAGGCCTCCGGGATGATCTTCCCTCCGGCAGGGTGCTGGGAAGAGCTTCAGATCCCCCCGATCTAGGGACGATGGTGGCGGCGGCTACAGACTGTTTCGTGGAAGATTGATCCGGTACTTAGGGTTTTGGTATCGGGGGTTTCTTATTGGCGAAGAGGCGAGGCAGGGGCACCCGGGATGGCCGCACCCCCCTAGGCACGGGCCAGGCCAGGCCGCGCGGCCAAGGGTGTGGCCCCCTGGTAGCTCTTCTCCGTCTCGTCTTCTGGCTCCATGTTCCCCACGGTAAAATATTGACTTTGGCTTTTGTCCCGTCCAATTCAGAGAATATTGATTTTCTGCCTTTTCTAGAACCAAAAACAGAAAAAACACACAACTGGCACTGTGGCATCTTGTTAATAGGTTAGTCCAGAAAAACATATAAAAACACCTCAAAGTAAAGACAAAGCAAAGCATATACTAAACAAGCATGGACCATAAAAAATTATAGATATGTTTACGATGTATCAGGTCACAAGAGATGTCACATCACAGTACGAGTAAAGTGTACTTATCGGTAACGAGGTTGAACTAGGTATGGAGATACCGACGATTGAAACTCGGATAAGTAAAGTATTGCGCGACAAAGGGAGTCGGTATCGTATGTTAATGGTTCATTCGATCACGAAGTCATCGTTGAATATGTGGGGGCCATTATGGATCTCCAGGTCCCGCTATTGGTTATTGATCGGAGATGTGTCTCGATCATGTCTGCATAGTTCACGAACCGTAGGATGACACACTTAAGGATTCGATGTTTAAGTAGATATGGAATATGAGTTGGAGACCAAATGTTGTTTGAAGTCCCGGATTGGATCCAGGACATCACGAGGAGACACGGAATGGTCCGGAGAATAATATTCATATAAGGAAAGTCATTTTCCAGGGTTCGAAAATATTCTTGGTGTTTTGACCGGAAGCTTCTAGAATGTTCTAGACGGGCCACCAGTGGGCCCACCACCCCGGGAGGGGCCACGTGGGCCGAGGGTATGATGTGGGGACCATGGGCCAGCTGCACCATAACCCAAAGGTCCCAACCGGACAGCACAAGGAAAGGGGCAAAACACTAATAAGGAAGGGGAAGAAACTTGGGAGGCAAGTTCCCCCCTTCCTCTTGGCCGCCGAGTTGGGGAAGGACTCAGCCAAGGCTAGGAACCCTGGCCACACCCCTCCCCCTCTATATAAAGAGGGGTGTGGAGGCGCACCCCTTGTCCCTAGAGCCTCCTAACCCTAGACGTCACCTATCCTCCTCCTCTGTCTTTTTGCTCCGGCTTAGGCGAAGCCCTGCAGGATTCTATACTCCACCACCACCACGCCGTCGTGCTGCTAGGATTCCGAGGGGATCTACTACCTCTTCTGCCCGCTGGAACGGGGAGAGGAAGGTCTTCATCGACTCCGTACGTGTGACCGAGTGCGGAAGCGCTGCCGAAACGCGGCACCAGAAGGATCGTCTACGCGATCTTGAGATCGACAAGTGATCTAGTACATCAACCACGAGATCCGATCTCGTTAAACGCTTTGGTTCTTCGAGGGTTAGTTCTCTACAATCTCATTGCACGGATCTCGTAGATTAGATCTTGGCTGTTCCATAGATTGGATCTTGGTTTTCGCTGTAGAATTTTTTTGTTTTCTATGCTACAAACCCTACATAAATGACAAGCATTTCTCCCGACCCCTCAAAAAATCGCACTCCTGGACGCTTCATATTTCTCCACCAAGCTAGCCGCCCACCAGCACACGTCACCACGGTCTTCCAGTCACCAACGTCGTCTCACAGGCACGCTCCCAACCTAGGCCCGCCTAGCCCGTGTCAGGCAGCAACTGCCGTGTCTCACGAGGAAAGGGGCATCTCCCGCTTCTCGGCAACGCGCCGACAGCCTGACCGAGGTTCGGACCGAAGCCCATTCAGCCAAGATCTGGCCCTCGCAAGCCCTGATCGGGCCAGCACCCCTCCGCCTCTGCATCGTCCCGGGTCTCTGTCATCGACCCCTCAAACCATCGTCGTCCCTGTTGCGAGCCGCAGCTCTCCATGGCCGCCTCCCGTCGCCTCCCCACCCCCACCCCACCATGAAGAGCCTTAGGAGCAAGCTCCAAGAGCCGCCATGGGAAGCTGCCGTGAAGAGTCTCCCCGCACAGAGTCTCCCCGCGCCGCCCAGAAATCCACACGAAGAAGGGAGGAGAGGCCCCTCCGCCTGCGCTGCACGGGCTTTGCCCGGTCGTGCCCGTCGGCGGCGGCGAGGAAAGGAGAGGGAGAGGGGAGGCCGGCAGCGCAGGTTAGGGTTTCTCCCCTGGCTATCGCAAGGGCGTCCAGGGAGCCGTTTTCGTTTTTTTTTTTTTTTTTGAACAAGGATGTCCCCGAATGGACGGGAAGCATATATTAAATCCAAGCTATGGATGTACAACTGATAACAAAGGACCCCATAAAATAAAGAAAAAAATATAGATCCCTGATAAAAACAGAAAAGACCTTGCTAAAAGATGAAAGATAACAATCAGGTCCTTCTCTTTCTCCACCGCCAAACTGAAAGTCGAACACACCGTCATCAAACTCGGACGCGGGAACAAAACTACTTGCTTCCGAGAAGACGAGAAACGCGGTCGTCAACGGCCTCTCCGAGGAGGTTTGACAAATGCCGGGACCTACGCTGAGTCCAGTGAATCAACTCAAGGGATCCAGAATCCTCTTAGCCTGCAAGTGGGCGCGTGATTAAGGCTCGAGACGTGATTAACATCGGTGTCAGAGCTTAGTGCCGGGATTAAAGTAAGAGTAATCGCTTGGTTTGGGACAGCACGCGTCGATCGGGCCCGACCATGCATGCATGCGCGTCGCGGCCTGGTCGTGACACTTGGTGGTGCCCCTGCTGCCATGCCTGCTCATGACCTTGAGCTGCCAGGATTCATACATCTGCACGTTTCAGCAGAGCTGTTTGTTGTCGGACCTTTCTTGTACGCGTCCTCTCGGTGCCTTTGTCCGGTCCGGGGATGAACATGATCGAGCGAAGCGATGAACAGAAGAGAGATAAGGTTGGGAACAATTGAGCCGGAGACGTACACTAGTGTAGCTTCGAAGTGTCAGCGAGGTGGCGATGCGGACGCCGGCCGGCCGGTCGGTGAAGGTGTCCCGTCGCGGTCCTGTGGCTGTTTGCGTGCTAAGTAGCTACGTACTGGGGTTCCGCGGAGACAGGGGTGTACGTGCGGGCCGCCATAAAATTCTCTCCGGCGAAGAATGTTCAACGCTGCAGCTCAGCAGCTAGTTGCTGGCGAGTCGCGATACACTGTAGGGATCGCCGGAAAACTCTCTTCCCGCTGGCCGGGGGAGAATCTTCAACGCTGCTAGCTTAGCTATATATACGTACGAGTACCTTTATCGATATGCAGTTTGTTGTACCAGCACCTTGGAACTCAGGAATTTCTGAATCTTTCCTTGCCACATTGAGCAACTGACGCATATGAATATACTCCATGATCCGTATCCAGATGCACGTACCGTACCAGCTGGGTAAGAAATGTGTTGGGAGAAAGGAGGAATGCAGTTTCCTATAAGAGCAACTTTTTCCAAACGCCCGGAGGGTTAACCTATCACATAAGTACGCTGACTTACAAACCAAGAAACCTACATTCACATTTTTTTTAAGTTAGCATATTTCATTTGGATTGCCCCATTTAGTAAAAGTTTTTGTCATCTGGATTACCCCATTATTTAGTGAAAGTTTTTGCTGGTTTTACCCATCTAAGAAAGCTAGCGGGAGCAGCATGCAGGTGGGTTGGGCAAATAAAAACAAGGAAAAAAAACAGCGCGCTAATTGATTCGTTGGCGATCTCCTCTATCTACAGGTTGCTAGAAAGCTAAATTAATTTTTTTTATGGAAAATAATAGGATTCCCACATGACAATGTATGGAACCGAGGGATTAGACATGACTTAGTTTTGCAGTACTCACTTCGTTCTAAAATAGATATCTTAGATTTGTTAAAATTTGAAGAAATCTAGTCATTATTTAGTATATAGATTTATTTAAATTTTAACAAACACCCGATATCTATTTTAGGACGGAGGTAATAGTATTTTCATCTACTATGTAGCTAAGTCAATGCCAGCAATGGCTATGGTACATCAGTACATATAGTTGGAGAGTAGCAAACTACACCCTGTGTCCGACGTGTTGTCCGACGCTTATTGATAGATTGCGGAATTATAGACTGTATTGATATTGTAAGAGGTGATTACATCGTGAGCCCTTGGGCTATTTACATAGTACTAGAAGACTTGGGGGCAAGAAGATTACTAGAGATAGAATTGGATTATAATATTTACACTACCAAATATGTCTGACCGACATATACTCTAATACCCCCGCAGTCGGATCGGTGTGACGTGGACTGTCTGACTTGAGCATAAGCCGGAGGTGAGGTGGTAGCCCGTGTTGCCAATGTTAATGTAGCTGGGAGTGGGGCGTTGTAGTCGTGGTTGATGGTGCCATCGGTGAAGTTGTCGCCGTTGATGAAGTCGATGAAATTGATGATGTTGTTGTGTTATGGTTGATGTCGTCGTTGAGCCTGGAGAATTCACTGTAGTAGTTAAGGTAGACGTAGTTTGAGTCAGAGTAGTCGAGGTAGGTGACACGTCTTGCCGAGCTTGCCAAACTCGGGAGCACGCCGGGGACAAAGGCACGTGTCGATGTTGCCAATATCGCACGTGCGGAGACAGGGACCATCACGAGCCAGAGCCGGATTTGAAGAAGCAGATAAACGATCGGTGCGTAGAAGTTGTCCGCCGATGTGTTGAAGTAGACAAAGTAGTTGCACAAAAAAAATTGATTAGTGCAAAAATAAAAATTTAGACTGTGACTCTGGCGGCGAGGTCGTGATGGACGAAGATGACGAGATAGTTGTTGATGGTGATTAAGTTGTTGCGGTGGTCAATTTCGGGGATTAGACCCGTATTTTCCGTTTATATGAGCGCGGCGTTGCTCGTGGAGAAGAACTTGTTGGCGTTGACGATGACGACGATCGGTGGTGGCGGCGACGACGTGGTGATGTTGTTGATGTAGATGGTTGTCGGCGATGATGACCACGTATGATAAAGGTACATCCCTTTGTTGACGGCGAGGCGCGTACTCGGCGACGTGCGTCCCGACGGATGTTAGCGAAGACGGGCCGGCGTGGCGACGACGTAAGGACAGAGAAGACGACGTAGCGCGTGAAGGCATCCCTTGGGGCGCCGCGTGGAGCCTCCTTGCAAGATTTTTGGCGATGATTTGCTGGAGAGAGTCAATGCCGAGGTTGAAGTAGAGGCGTGTGATGAAGGCATGCGGCTATAGATATTCGATCTATGGTCGACGAATGAAGAAGAAACGATGGTCAAGCGGCCGGCGAGAAATTTTTGGCGAAGTAAGATCTAATCTACTATTACGCGGCCGCCGTGGAGACCGGTCTCTCCGGGGCGGCGCGACGGAAGAGGTGGCTAAACCCTAGGCAGAGCGAACCGATCTGATACCATGATAGATTGCGGATTATAGACTGTATTGATATTACAAGAGCTGATTACATCGTTAACCCTTAGGCTGTTTATATAGTACTAGAAGACTTGAGGGACAAGAAAATTATTAAAGATAGAATTGAATTACAATATTTAAACTACCAAATATGTCTAACCGACATGTACTCTAATCCTTTTTTTTTTACAAAGGAGGGGTATGAAAGGACCCCGATGCTGCCATTAATTTTTAAAGCGGTGGGTATAGGTAACATATAGGACCTCAGGTAAAACGAAATTACACAGCAGTCCTAGAATTAAGCAAGAAGGACCCTGAAATAGAAAAAGAAAAGCAATCAAGTTCTTCGTTGACTCTACCGTCGAAGAATCCTAGAGCGACGGCCACCGTCTTGCCATCGGGGACGAACCACTTGGCGAGAAGCCGGAGAGAAGCGCCGGCGCTGGACTCCAAGGGGCCTCCATCTAGGAGGTTGAGAGCACGCCATTCATGCGCGCAAGCAGGTTGCCTCTGCAGCCAAAGATGCTGATGGCCATCCAGGCCACCGAGCGATGAGCACGACGATTTGGCAGCCGTCCGCTTCCGCGATGGAGCTCGCATTCGCCACCGTCATTTTCCCCCTCGCCACCTCGTTCGGCCAAGTTGAAGAAAGGAGCCGCAGAGCCATCGAAGAGCAACCGAAGACGCTTATTCCGGAGAGTTGCCATCGGAGCACCGATCTGCTCCCGCCATGGAAGATAGAAAACGGACGCCGACAGCGGCCAACTCATGTTGCACCACAGCAGCAATCTGGCCAACCCTCTCCACCAACCTCCAGATCCATCCATCCCGATGCCATGCCTCGCCTCCTCCTCGCCGCCACGGCCAGCCAGGATGCAAAGCAACAGCATCAGCATGCCACAGATGAAGAAGCGGTAGACCACGGTCTTATTGCAGAGATCCTGTAGATCTGCAACTCCATGGCTCGTCTTGACCACCAGGGCCTCGCCAACGGAGCTCCATCTCGAGGTGTTCGGGATCCGACCGAAGGAATCCCCAACCCTACTCCAAACTACCGGCTAGCAGCCGAAACACCTAAACCTAATCCTAGGATCTACTCCGGCACCTCCCCCTCGCCCTCTCCAACCGGCAACGCCGGCGGAGAGAGGTCGGGGGCGGACGGGTTTTCCTTCGGGGACTCTCAAGCAGGGAGAGGTTGGCGAGAGCAGGGGAGGGGAGAAGAGTGACGGTTTTGTCAGCTATAGGTCCTCTAATACCTATGGAAAGGCTGGAAGACGCGCATCGTACGAAAATGGTACTACAGATATTTTTCGTGTGTGTAGCAGCTCTCAGCGGACTAGAACTAGCATGCATGTGCCACTGGCAACGACGAGCACGTCTGAACTCATCGTGCCATGGGAGTAGGGAATCGTCAGGGGCTTGATCACTCGGGACTTTTAGTCAATCTGGGTCTTGAAATAAGCTAATAATGCAATTTGATTAGCTCAATCTAGCACGCTATAGCACTCAGAGGCCATAGGGAAGAAATTAGCTAGAGCGTAGCGGCTCCTCCTCTAGAACACTTTAGCGGCGTAGGATAAAACCTTTAGTTATTGCCATGAAGATTAAATAACACTCAGCATTAATTATAAGCATGGTATGTCCGTTTGCTCCCTCAACATTTCTTCCAAGCTTCGCCATTGAGAAGAGTCTTTGCTTCCACCGATGACGGCGAGGAAAGGAACATAAAAGAGAGTTAGACTTTCTAGAAGAGTGAATGCTCTGAGAGAAGCCACAATGGGGAAGAAACCACGAAAGAAAGCCGGTGTGTGAAAGATTTGAGTGATTAGGGGGAGGGGCCTCGTCATTTTTTCTTGTTCTTTTTATGAGGATCGACACGTCGTAAACTAGCCTATATACTACTGTACTGCCTTCGTCCGTAAACAAGTGTACATCTAGAAAATATTACTTCCTCTGTCACGGTTTGAAGGGCGTCTTATAAAAACAATACGATTTCAAAACTCCTCTCCTCTTAGACACGTTAGACTTAATCACAGAATTAATGTTTCCTATTTCTCTTCACTTCCTACTCCATGCAGCCAATGCATGCGTCTAAACTTTTTTTTTTCATTGAGTAATTACGTTTAATAGGACGCTGAATAATTAATGAGTTTATTTTCTTCTAACAAATTTGCATGTTTTTATATAAATTTAGCCCCAATCAGTGCTCACCTAGATCCCAACAATCTCTCTAAAACACCCTCCAAACCGGGACGGAGGGAGTACTAGACAAATTAGTTCTTTTTTTTTATGAGGCTCTATCAATTATCAAGAAAAGAGAAAAATGAGAATTGGTGGATGATATGGAGGAGAAGAATAGAGATTGGAGGATGAGGTGGGGAGTGATTACGAGGAGCTAATTACATTTATTTAGTGTCTTGATATTATATATGTATATTGTTTTAGGACATATTTTAAGTGCTAGATGTACACTTAATTACAGACGGAGGGAGAACGGGCATAGTAGCAGCCGAAACCAGCGAAGTTATACAGTAGTTAATTAGGATCTGCGATCCTCTTGGGCAGCAAGTGGGGGCGTGATTAAGGCACTGAAACGTGATTAGCATCGGTGCTAGTGACCTCGAGTACGAGGCCTTACTCCACTTACAGGCTCATCGCGGTGATTAAAAGAATAATTGCATTGTTTCGGGCAAGTCGAAGACAACACGCGTCGGGTCCGACCAGGCGCGATGGGATCCGTCGCGGCGCGGTCGTGACACTTGGTGCCCTTTCCTGGGTTGGGATTCGAAAGGCTGAGGCCAATTTGGGGTCTCAACTTGGTTTACTATACATCAGCTGCTTTTTAGGAGACGAACTGGAGTTCGCAAGGCATTTGGATCTCCTCTTCCTCTTCTTTTCGGCATTGTATCGAATCTCGATAGATGGCTAAAGTGACAGAAACGCCATTGCCTATTTTTTTTTACTGGTTGAAAGTTGGGGCTATATATTACAGCTGCGTCAATTGCATCGAATCAAGTTATTCTTGAGTTCTTTTTAACTGGTCTTCTTCCTAGTCATTGTGGCTAAATCAGTCCAAACCCTAGCCGTCGACGCGCTTTCGCCGTGCCGCCCCTGGTAGATCAATCTACATGATCTCCACTGAGGGCCGCATGATCCATCGCAGGGTTCGCCCTTCCCTGGTGAGTCTTTTTCGATTTCTAAATCGGTTTTTCTCTCAACTGGTCGTTTGGCCGGTCTTCTTTTTTGGTTTACCGATCATAGATTGGATTGAGTCATCCACCACCACGTCATTCCCGCGCCTCTACTCCGACCATCGGCATCGACGATCTACCTTGGTCGGCTGCTACACCTTCCTCAGTAGGTTGTTGCGGTCGTCCCACTCGGATCGTCTTCGTCATCATCGCCCGGGACTTCACGACAACGCCTTCATCGTCTCCGATCTACGTGTCGTCCATGCCATGACGTATACGGCGCACCGTCGGTCTGATCAACTAATCGCGCGCCCGTCTATGCCAAGCAAGTCTACGAGCATGCGCCTAACACCGATCGAGCTACGGGTTGCCGTTGTGTCGCCCCTTCGGGGCACAGCGTCGCTGACGGGAATATGCCCTAGAGGAAAATAATAAAAGGTTTATTATTGTCATATCCGAATAAGTTCATAATAGTTTCATGTTGTGCCATAACTGTATCAAGTTGAAACATTGATACATGTGTGATATGAAACATAAAGTCCCTAGTATCCTCTATTACTAGTTCGTTGGGCAACATGATGATCAAGGTTTCCTGATCATGAAGTGATAGCGCTGGTTGACAACGAGGTCATATCATTGGTGAATGATGTGATGGACATTGCTCAAAGATTGCGCCACGATCAAGTCACGAAGTTCATCGTTGCAATAGTCGAAGTCTCCTTCTCCTTAGACCGTGAGACCATATCATAATCACTGTCTCCCGAGGCTGCTTTGACCGCATCAAATGTCACTCAGTAAAATGGTGATTATAAAGATGTATGTTGGGTATTCGAAGGAACGGGTTGAAGAGATTACGTCAAGAACGGGATTTGTTCACCTAGTGACGGGTAAGTTACAGTTAGGCCGACTTGGTGAGGTTACATCCATATATGTTGCAATATATGACTAGGTCACGGGATATAATATCACGGTAACAAGTAAATAGTATTTGTCGATAACGAGATTGAACAAGGTATAGAGATACCTTAACGATGTATCAAAGAATCAAAAGGAAATGGACTCTACGTCCCCGAGCATGCGCCTACCACCGATCGAGCTACGGGCTGCCGTTGTGTCGCCCCTTCGGGTCACGGTGCCGCTGAAGGGAATATGCCCTAGAGGACAAATAAAAGGTTTATTATTGTCATATCTGAATAAGTTCATAATAGTTTCATGTTCTGTCATAACTGTATCAAGTGGAAACATTGATACAGGTGTGATATGAAACATAAAGTCCCTAGTATCCTCTATTACTAGTTCGTTGAGCAACATGATGATCAAGGTTTCCTGATCATGAAGTGATAGCGCTGGTTGACAACGAGGTCATATCATTGGTAAATGATGTGATGGACATTCCTTAAAGATTGCGCCATGATCAAGTCACGAAGTTTATCGTTGCAATAGTCAGAAACGAAGTTTCCTTCTTCTTAAACCGCAAGACCATATCATAATCACTGTCTCCCGAGTTTGCTTTGACTGCATCAAACATCACTCAGTAAAATGGTGATTATAAAGATGTACGTTGGGTATCCGAAGGAACGGGTTGAAGAGATTGCGTCAAGAGCGGGATATGTTCACCTAGTGACGGGTAAGATACAATTAGGCCGACTTGGTGAGATTACATCCATATATGTTGCAACATGTGAATAGGTTACGGGGATGTAATATCGCAGTAACAAGTAAACAATACTTGTAGGTACCAAGATTGAACAAGGTATAGAGATACCTTAACGATCGGATCTCGGACAAGTAGTATCCAAAAAACAAAGGGAAATGGACTCGACGTTTACAGTTCAAACGACATCGTCAATCTGGAATGTGAAGGGGTCATCATGGGCATCCCGGTCCCGCTGTTGATCATTGACGCAAGAGGAGTCTTGGTCATGTCTGTACCATTCCCGAGCCGAGAGGGGATCCACTTAAGGGTGCGGTGAGCTTGAGGTTTTTCGTAAGTTGGAATCATAGTAGAGAAAGAGAAATCCGGAATTGTTCCGTGGAGAGAAATCTGAAGTTGTTCGGAGAAAGAAAGGAATCCAAAAAAGTTCCGTTGAGAGGACCAGAATTGTTCTGGGATGTTCTGAAGTTGTTCGGAGGATATAGAAGGAGAACTGAAAGGTGTTTCAGGTCGAATCGGATGTTATAATATGTATTTACATATTAATTAATGTAATTAATATTAAATATAATATTAAAATCTAATTTGAAAGGTTATTCCACTGATGGGCCAAGTTCCCTAGGGAAAAAGGACCCATGAGAGAAAAACCAAGAGATGGGAGGGCCCATCCGCCTAGGGGAAACCCTAGGGCGCCTAGGGTTAGGGTTTGGGGCATCCTAGGGCTGCCCCCCTTGGCCGCCGCCCCTGTCCCCCACTTGGCCTCCGGTTGGAAGGCTTGGGGGAGGGGCAAGGCTTCCCCCTCCCCCTATATAAGGAGGGCCCCTCTCCCCTTTGGAGAACACACCAATAGGACAGATCCCATGAGTTGGGAGATCTTGTTCTCCTTCTCTCCAATCTCTCTCTCCCTCTAGTTGTCTCAACATGTTAGCACGGCCAGGGCTGTTCGCGCAAGAGACGACGCATCCGCAGCACGGCGTTGTGTTGCGGTGATTCCATAGCCGGAGATCTACTTCCGCACTCCAGCGGGGATCGAGGAGTTGGAGGTCTCGTCGTACACGGTATATGTACGAAGCCACGAGTACAACACTTGAGACACTTTGGTGTCGTTAGTAGTACTGCTGCATGGTGATGGAGCAAGGGGTGATCTGCGAGGAGCATCACGACCTTGAGATCGGCTACGAGCATGACTACATTAACCATGTTCCCCTCGGAACATTAACCGCTTTCGGACTAAAAGGGTATGTATCCAAAACCTTCGGCCGTTATTGTACTGCTAGTAGATAGATCTTGGACATCGGGGCGATCCGCGTAGTAAAAATTTTAATTTTTTGCATGGAGCCTCAACAGCCGCCGCCTTGGTCCTCCCAAACTGGCTGCAAATGCGCCTCACAAGCATGTACGCGCCGGTGGCTCCAGTTGTGCATCGACTCACGCCATGCAGCTATGCCGCCCCCATCGGGTCATAGTGTCGCTGCACGCAGTCTATCGTCGTCCCCATGCACCGACGCCCCAGGATATCTCCGCGCCACCTCCCACGGTTTGGGTCGCCTACGTCCATGCATGGTCTTCATAATGTCGGATTCTTCTTCGCCTACATCGAGTACCGCTGCCGCGCCTCTCTAGGTGTCCAACATGACCACTCCGGGTCGTCGCTGGTTTCACCGCTTTTTACATATTCGTCCACAACAACCTCACCGCCATCGCCATCTTGTCCCCTACGACACTGGCGCACAGGTTCGTGATGGTTCCCGATCTTGCGTGCCCGATTTTGGCAACACCGGTGCGTGCATTCGTCCCCGACGCTTCCCCGAACATGACAATCTCGGTTCGGCGCCTCATCTTCGTCGGCCTCGACAAAGTATTCTTCGGCATCGACAACTTCCTCTACGACTTTCTTGACCGCATCACCGATAAGTTCTTCTTTGCATACTCGGTTCTAGCAAAACAGAAGTGTGTGTTCTTCCCCGACGTGTGCCTAGTTCTGGCAAAACTATGGCCGCACCTCGTCCTCGACGGCTCAGACTGCATCGACTTTGGCATCGACATCCCTTGGCAAGCTGTCGCGGCCCCTCGTTAAGCCTATGCAGACCCTAGGCAAGCCTCCGCGGCCCTCGGCAAGCCTCGCTTACCCTCGCCATGTTGCCGCAGCCCCACGACGACTGCCTCGACGCGTCTCTGTCATCCTCCTCGTGCACTATGCGCATGCGGCTTTATGTGTGGCTACCTCGACACCGTCATCCCCGACCACGACATCAACCACGCCCCCCTCCCCCCCCCCCTGCAACGGCTACCCCGACCTCGACACCGCCTCAAGATCCTGGCTCCCTCGACATCGGCACAAGGGCTATCACCTCGCTTGAGCATCTCACCAGCTTCCTCTACAGTCCAAGCATTCCCGCCGTGACACGTCATCTACGACATTCCCGCTGCTACTATGGAGGATCTCAACTTACTGGGTTCTATTTCGGTTTCTCTCCGGTTTTACCGTCCACACGACGTTCCTGTTATTCACGACGCTACCGTTACGACTGCGGGGAGTGTTAGAGTATTAGACATATACGGTTGTTATGATAGTTTAGAATAGTTAGAACTCTAGCCTAACTTGACTTATACTTTAAGATTATTTCATATACGTCTATATATAAATTCACCCACTGGGCTTAATAATACATCCATCAATATTCCGCCAAACTCATACTCGATCTTGACATGGTGGGATCGAGCAAAATACTTGCTACTACTCCGTATTTTAGTTCATCGGAAGAGGTTTACTAAGTATATATATGTACGGTAAACTCGACTGTACTATATACGCTGGGTTGAAATGCACACCACACCGGGGTCGGTCTGTACTTCCAGTCTGAGTACCATCACCTTGATTACCTTCAATGCCACCGGGGTCCGTCTGCAATTACGCTGGTTCGGTATCAGATTTAGGTTTTTAGCCGCAGACACCGCAGTTACTCCGCACTTTCTTAACGCCAGTACAATTGACTTGGCACTCGACAGCCCTGTTGTACCGTGGACAGATCATTTCAGCTGCCCCAGATGAGGACTACAAATCTCTCAAGAAATACTCTACCAGTATCTCATAGTACTAAATCATACTACCACGGCAAACAGGGTAGATTCTTCTGACTTGGTAATCCCAAGTCTGGCTTGGCTGGCGCCATCTCATAATGCTCCTCAGCTCCTAAAAGGGAATGTCGCCATCTCAAAGAAAAATAAGGGTTTGGAAGTGACTTGCCAGATGAAGTATGTATAGGTAGCAGCACCCTCCACCTCAGCCACGCTTCCAGAGCCTTGGAACTTGATCCTTCAAATCAGTCCAACGAGCAACTAGCTAGCTAGCTGCTGCTACTAGTAGAAGCCCCACCGCCACTCACTATTCGCCAGCAGTTCTTCCGTCGACGGTAGCCACCACCAGCGCCGCGACTCAAGTACAAAAGCCTCTCGCTGGCCTGGCCTGGCCTGGCCTGGCTACATCCTTCCTCACTCACCGGCTCCTCCCTGTTATCATCTTCCTTCAGGATCAGTTTCAGCCTTGGTGCCTGCATCGTCTCGCCCCTCCTCATCTCCCATTCCTCGGAAGCCACAACGTGAATATGAAGGTAACGAAATTAAGGCTCGTGTTCACATTCACAGTAGTATATGATCTTTATGATGGCCATGGAATTAAGGTGTTGGGTGGATGGTGACATGTGGAAACTACTCTGGTTGCCTGGTGGTGTTATGGAGAATGAACCTCTGTTTTTACTGCAGATTTTCAGCTGGGTGGCGAACAAGATCGGCGGGAAGCAGGAGGCGAGCCAGATCCCGTCCAGTTCATCTGGTCCTTCTCGTGAGTCACACACACCTGCCAACTTTCACTTTCTTTCCATCATCTATATATGCTCCACTTGTGCAGTTAAGCTCAAGTTATGAAGCTATCTTTGATTTCTCGCCAAAAATAAGAAGTTACTTTGCTCAGAGTGATCCAGCTTGCTTCTCATGATAGGCAATCATCTGACTTGTTGTTTGTGATGTCCACGAAAATCGGTTTCAGATTTCTTTTCGGATGATGGTAGTACGTTGTATGTTAGTCAGGCATACCTCTCACCGCGAATCCACCAACACTATGGCCCTCAGATTTCTTGCACTCAATTCGCCTTTAGTAGATCTAGTGATGATCTGTTGACGAAGCTAACTTGTATGATAATAATGCCATAAACTGAGAAAACATTGTAGTGAGGGGACATTATTATTCTTTTGATCTTGCACTGTAGACATTCCGTGACTTGTCCCCTGTGAATATCTTTTTCGATTTTCTGGGCACAAACTCTACTGCTTGTTTATTTTATCGTCCTCTGTCTGGACAAAAATGGACAGATCCATGCAGCTAAGTCATACTCAAAGTCCAACTAGTCGGCATGGATCAAAACCTTTGCTAACGCCAAGCAAGTACTTTTTTGTTTCTACATACTTCAATTTTCTTGTATTTTTTGTTATGCTTAAAGATGGCTTGCTTGATTTTATAGTCCCAACTCTCCACCTCTGATCAAGTATGGTGTCACTAATTCTAGGACAGAACCTGATCTTGGATGTTTTCGTTCTAACAATCTGAAGTCAACTAATCCTGTCGTAGTAGTACACCGATGTTCGATCAAGAACACATAAAAAGACTACTAATAGTGGAGAATGAATGCAGTTTTTAACTTTTATATGTGTGATGGCGGGATTGCTGACATATGAAAAAGGAAAGAGAACATCAGGATGTGGAGAAAGCATGGGCGCAAACATATATCTAACCAGTGATAAGCTGATGAGAACCACAAGGGTTTAAGGATTTAAAATTAGTGGTCCATGCTCCAGACATCCAATTTATGCTAATATGAACTTAGGACCATACCTTTATGTCTGTTCGTGGAATCAGCAACTTAATTTACTTCTAATGTGCAGGTGCTAATGTGTCGGATTGTCGAAACGACGAGTTCAGTGATTGGCCACAATCATTGCTTGCTATTGGGACATTTGGAAATAAGCAGATAGAGGAGGAAGCACAAGTGCAGAACCCTTCTGAGGATGGGCAGTCCACGCAAAACGCCGTCAAGTTTACAGAGGAGGAAGTAGACAAGATACAGAAAGAATTTGCAATGCTACTAGCAAGCAAAGATCAAAAGGAAGCTTACGATTCCCATGATGAGAACGTCAGCGAGAAGCAGATGGACCGGTTGATGAACAAGAAAATAATCAGAAGTAAATCAAACGATTCACTGGCAAAGAAAGGAAAAACACTTAAGCCGAGATCGGTAGCTTCACTCCTCAAACTGCTCATGCGTAAGGGTGGCTTTGCGGCTGCGGTGGATCCAAGGAACTCTTTCCCCCAATCAAGAATGGAGAAGGTACACTTACTTAAATTCTTATGCAAATATGCAGCTGATTACACCTGATTTAGTTTCATTTCATACGTGATTTCGTTTTCCGTTACAGCTGCTCAAGGCAATACTGCAGACGAAAATACACCCACAAAATCCTTCACCGCTACCACCTAAGAGGCATTTGGACTGGAGGCCAGATGAGAAAGAAATCAACGAATGCCTAGAAGATGCACTCAGTGATCTAGAGGATGATGGGGCAAAATGGGTCAAAACTGATTCAGACTGTAAGTGCACACTTTGATACCGAAGAAGTGATGTTATTGTCCACTGAGCATCTCTTTATGCTCGGCTTCCTTTCAAGACACTCAGTATGGTTTTTTGCTTCTTTGCAGTTATCGTGCTTGAAATGTAAAGATGGGTGAATGCAATTGTTCTTTGAGGCCAGGTGTGTGTTCTTTTCTCAACTTCAGCAGAACTCAAAAATATCCTTCCTTCGTTTAAGGATTGTGCTGGCAAATTTGATTCATTTTATTCAATGTGCAGGTTCCAAAGGTCTTGGCAAACTAGGGATCCAAAGTGGTATAATATATATATATAGTAGTGTGGGATAAAGTCCGCGATGAAGCTACAGATTATGATGTAATGCCCATCCGTTTCTGACATAAATCATTTGTAATGTGGGTTACTTGGATTATGACAAGAAACTCCCGAGACAAGCAATACCTCATGTCTGTTTTTCCCTCATTCTTGAGACTGTACATTGCAAGGCCTTTTACCATCCATATATGTGAACTATGATGGGTGTTTCTAATTCCTAGTCCTAAAAGATTTTCATTACGGTGCAGTTGTTGTTTATTACGTACATTCTCTATTTATTTTTGGGCTGTCTTGCAAGGTGTGCTTCAAAGATCCGTATTGCCCTGCCGGGTATCGTATTAGAGAGTTAAGGGCTGCACTTTGATTCATAGGATTAAAAATGATGCAATACAAAAATACAGAACTACATTAAGACATGCCCTGTTTGACCATATAGGATTAGACAACAAAGTAATCAACACTGATTTCGATCATAACAAGGAAAAACTAGAGAAAGGTCAACCTTAACCCTGAACTATGTGCTTGGTATGCCTTGAACCCTGACTATAAAGCCATATATTAAACCATGGACTTTGTGAAATGTTTGAAATAAACCAGACCAGCATTGGAAAGTGGTTTTATATTTATGTCCTCCCACAAAAATGTGAAAAAAATTGTGGATGTAGTGAATTCTATGAAATGATAACACACAATAATCATAAATGATATGACTATTATAATTTATAAACCCGATGCAGAAATTGAAAAGAATTTTATTTTGTTCAGAATTAGGATCATCACAATGGTTGATGACTTCTCTCATGTTCTCACTTTGTAGCACTCTCCACAACCCTAAATTGTGTTTCATATTTTTTGAGAACCTTGCAACGCAAAACCCCTCAAAATTAACCTTTTCGTATTATTTGTGGTGGTTCTGCACGTCCTCAGTTTTAGATTATCTTTTTGAAAATTATTTAACATGGGGATGCTACATGCTGGAAACCTAATTATTTAATTGTAAAATTATAACAACTTGTTTCCTGAAAAGACAAGATGGGTCTATTTACCTATTGTAAATTTTGCACATGAAAAAATAGTTTTATTTTTGTTGAAATTTGTGCGAGCTATAAAATCTAAAATTCACTAAATCTAGGGTTGTGTCCCACTTTCTAAAACCAGAAAAGAAAAGCAAATGCACTACCAAAATCCTAGCTAGGGTTAATTTTTAGAAAGTGTCATTGTCCATAATAAACCCTAAACATAGTAAAACCACACACATGCGCATAGGGGCAATTAGTTTTTTCACTAGAGCCCCCCTCGCCTCCCCCCTCTCACCTCGCCGTCGTCATGGGTGGCCTCCCATCTAATCAGCAGCGGAGGGGATACTCATTTTGTCCTCGTTAGCATCTCTCCTTGGTTGACCTCTTAGTCGTGTGAGGTGAGAGGCGTGGCCGCACGGACTTGGAATGACTGATCAAAGGCGGTGTGATTCTTTAATACCGTGGACTCCATTCTCATGAGGATCTAAAGGTGTTTGGTGGATGGTGGCAACAAGATGTTGTTTTCACAGGCTCCGTGTTGGGGCATGTCATGTGGCCTCGACTCCTTCCCTTTTGATTACAGTTTTGCGTCTCTCCTCCTGGGTCCTTTGACAAGTCTTTTCGGCAGACGCATAGGTGCTTCTTCACCGGGGGATTAGCCGTCGTTTTGGTGGTACCCATTTGGCATCCAGCACAACCCGCTAGGAAGGTTTGAGGAGCGGCAGCAATGATAATCAGTCGGGACAATGGTGGGTCAAGACAAGACGTGGTGGCAGGGGTGGATCCACAACCACTAGGTGGCGGGTTGCACAGGACATCTTGCGTCTCTCCTCCTGGGTCCTTCGACAAGTCTTTTCGGCAGGCACATAGGTGCTTCTTCACCGGGGGATTAGCCGTCCTTTTGGTGGTACCCATTTGGCATCCAGCACAACCCGCTAGGTGGGTTTGAGGAGCGGCGGCAATGATAATCAGTCGGGACAATGGTGGGTCAAGACAAGACGTGGTGGCAGGGTGGATCCACAACCACTAGGTGGCGGGTTGCACAGGACATCTTTCACCATTTTGTCCTTGTTAGCATCTCTCCTTGGTTGACCTCTTGGTCGTGTGAGGTGGGAGGCGTGGCCGCACAGACTTGGAATGACTGATCAGAGGCGGTGTGGTTCTTTAATACCGTGGACTCCATTCTCGTGAGGATCTAAAGGTGTTTGGTGGATGGTGGCAACGAGATGTTGTTTTCACAGGCTCCGTGTTGGGGCATGTTATGTGGCCTCGACTTCTTCCATTTTGATTACAGTTTTGCGTCTCTCCTCCTGGGTCCTTTGACAAGTCTTTTCGGCAGACGCATAGGTGCTTCTTCACCGGGGGATTAGTCGTCGTTTTGGTGGTACCATTTGGCATCCAGCACAACCCGCTAGGCGGGTTTGAGGAGCGGCGGCAATGATAATCAGTCGGGACAATGGTGGGTGAAGACAAGACGTGGTGGCAAGGGTGGATCCACAACCACTAGGTGGCGGGTTGCACGGGACATTCTTTCACCATATCCACCCCCCCCCCCCCCCCCACCCCCCACCCCACCCCACCCCCATACACACACACGCACCCACAATGTTTTTTATCAAGCCTGGCACCCTGCTTCCAAATACTCTAGCATAGTCCAATGCTGGTTAAAATGTCGATTGCATTTTTTACGAGGTTGTACTGTGTGAACTTTTATGTTGGGGAATTTTTAATACTATTAGAACTCAAACAATCTATGAAAAAAAAGGTGTGAGTGTGAAATTCTACAAATTGTTTGAAATTCCTTTCAACCAAAATATGTCCCGAATATTGGGTGTGATCTTCTCCTATTTATTCACTTTAACAGTTCAGATTCAATCCTCATCCATGTTCGGCGCAAAAAAAAAGGGGGGGGGGATAAAGAGAACTAGGGTTTATGTACCTACGCGCGTAGCAATTCCCCCGGGTTGGTGTGACAGAAAGCGCACCTGCCTGCCTGTCCGTGTGACGGCGTTGCGTCGCAGATCTTCTTCCGATCCCCAAAAAAGATCGAGTTTTCTTCCCTGGCGATCGAGATACCCCGCGGTTGGAGTTTGCGTACGGACGCGCCTGCCGTCGGCAAGATTCTCCCCCCGCGCCGCGCCGCTTAATTCCCGGCCACGTCGGGCGGTCGGGCAAGTAGAAATCCCGTCAGTGTCTCTCATGTCTTGCACAGGAGCATGGGGCGACTGCGGCGATCGATGGCTATGGACGGACATGGCAGTGTGTTGAGGCGATGGTCAATTCCTGCACGGTTGCACGGAGGCTAGCTAGCTGCACATGCGGCGGCCGCCATCACGGCTCCGCTGGGCATCGCTGTACTGGTGTTGGCACGACTGATGATAGGAGATGCATGCTAGTAGCTTGGAGGGCTGGCAGTGGCAAGGCAGGTCGGCAGCCCGGAGCGACAGGGACTAGACTACCCAACATGAGCATGCCTTCTCGTCAGATAGGGATATCTCTTCGGAAGAGAGCAGACTATGAACATTGGTCTGTCATTTCAGAAAGCGGATTTGACAGAGATATTAATAGTTTATGAAAAATGCTTGATAGCATATGTCTGCTAGTATTTTTTGTCAAATCTGACATTTTTATAAAACTTTAACTGAATCTGATCCTTTTCAAAACTAATTCAAAATCTAACCTCTGGGACCGGCGTCATTTTAAACGGAAACTGAAGTTATACAGGTCGACGTCAAACACGTGACAAAAGGGGGGAGGGACAACCTAGGGAAGTCAGCGCCGTTTTAAATGGAGCCGACCTCTTTCGATTCAGATTTCTGATGCACTAGTAGAAAAAGACTTATCCACAGGGGTTATATCAGTGGCGCACCTCTAAGGGTGCCACACGAATATTTATCCGTGGCGCACGCGGAAGATGATGCGCCACTAACCTGCACTTATCAGTGGCGCACGCTCGAAACCGTGCGCCACGCATATGTGGACCCAGCGCTGGTGGCCTATCCCGTCCATGGATGGCATATCCGTGGCGCACGGGATACGTGTGCGCCACGCATAACAACGACATCAGTGACGCACGGCCATCTTATGCGCCACGAGAGTAGGTGAACCCAGGCATTTGAAAAGGTGAAAACTTATCAATGGCGCACCATATAGGTGTGCGCCACTGATCTAGAATATCAGTGGCGCACCAAATAGGGGTGGACGACAGATAAGTTCACAAAAAACTGCTCTCACCCCCGATCGCCTTTTAGTTTTACAAAAATCTAAAAAAAATGAAAAACACTTTAAAAATAGAATCCTTTTTGGTTATTAATAAATATGAATTTCGACTTTTTTTGCAAAAAAACGTTATGGCACGATAAACGGTCATAACTTTTGCATACGATATAATATACAAAAATGACGAGAACGAGATTTCGCATCCGCTCGCAAAAAACCTTTAACGATTTTTTAGAATCTCAAAATTCAAAAAGAGTAAATAGTTATGGTCAAAAAATCGTTTTTTCCTGCAGAAACGCCACGAATAAGCTTGGACGAAATTCAAATTTGAATCCCGCTAATCTCTCCTCCTTATCCTCTTCTCCTCATCTTTGCTTCCTCCTTATCCTCTCCTCTTATTCCCCCTCCTCCTCCTCCTCTCTTCTTCCTCCTTCTCCTCCTTCTCCTCTCTTCTTCCTACTATCTTCTTCATCCTTTCCCTCTCCTATCCTCCTCCTCTCTTATTTCTCCTCCTCCTTCCACTCTCCTCCTCCTCTCTTTCTCATCCTTCGACTCCACTTGTCTTCCTCCTCTCTTGTTCCTTCTCCTCTCCTCTCCTCCTCCTCCTCTCTCGTTCTTTCTCCTTTCCTCCTCCTCTCCCTCCTCTCTTTCTCCTCCTTTGCTTACTCTCCTCCTCTTCTCCTTCGGCTCGGCCACGGCCTCCCGCATCTACCTGCGTGGTAGGCTATGGCCGCAGTGACGCGACATGACGACAACTGGAGGAGACATCGGCGGCGACAGATCTAGATTCATTTTTTTTGAAATTTGAAAATTTTATCTATGGCGCACCATGCCTACATGCGCCACGGATATTTTTTTACATCCCGCCTTTTTAAAAATTTGAAATCGTTATCACTGGCACGCCATACCCCATGCGCCATGCATAAGTGGGTTATGCGCCACTGACCCCATTTTAGATGTGTCGCGGATAGGACTTTTCCTACTAGTGATGTGTTGCGTCGACATGTATAACTTTGGCTCCATTTAAAATGGCGACGACCTTAGGGGTGAGATTCCGAATTAGTTTTGTGAAGGGGTCACATTCAGTTGAAGTTTTCAGATTTGGGCAAATTTGGCAAAAAATATTGTCTGCTACGTACCTACTGTAGCAGTACTGGTGCTGAAATTATAACTCAAAACCCGCGAGCTAAATGAGTAGCTCGTGACTCGGCTTGACTTGGCTCGAACTCGAAGTCTAACGAGTTGAGTCAAGTTTTAAATTTGTTCTAGTTTATTTATCCAAGCTAAATAAGCTACTTGCAAGCTAATCATTTAGCTTGTTAAACTCGTTCACATCCAAAGTTTAAAAATTTACCTAGATGAGTGCCAAACTGTTAGTGTTTTATGCACATATAATGTTATAGAGCTACTATATTTTTTATTTATCCTGCCTTCATAGAATTATGGAAGTGATATTATTGTTCCAGTTCTGAGTAAGAAGGAGAATTATTAGTTTTTTTATATGTGCCGCTCTTCGCAATTTGTAACGAGCTACTTATAAGTTTACTGAGTCGAGCCGAGTTTTAAATCTGGGCTCGTTTTGTTAACATACTGAGCCGAGCCAAGCTAGCTCATTACTTGAACCAGTTTTAATTCCAGCCGTACTGCATCTCGTGCGGTTTTGTACTTAGAGAGTGTAGTTTGGCACTTAAATTTTTTTTAATCCCCATTTCAAAAAAAATACTCCCTCCGACCCATATTAGTTGACTTGGATTTCTCAAAATTTGGATGAACCTATATACTAAATAGTGTCTAGATTCATTCAAATCTAGATAAATTTGAGTCAAGTAATATGGGTCGGAGGGATTAGCACATTCGCATCGAACGTTGCCGAATCTTCTTTTGCGGTGATGGATTGTGCAAGTTTCTTTTTTAGAGGCCAGCGCAACCCTCACAGAATACTAGACCAGACCTAGCCCACGTCGAACCTGCGCTGCGCTGAGGGCTCTATAGATCTTACGGGCCCAGCATCAGAAATTCTACATTAAGATGAAGTGGCCTTGTTGCCTTCCACCTTTTTTTTTTTTTGACGTGTGCTGCCTTCCACTTGAGTAAGCAGATTCGGGGAAATCCAGCCCGGCGCCATCTTCGGCCACGAATGGACTGAATTAGAAAAGACCGCATCCAGTCTAGAAGCCGGCCGTCATACCTAGTTTTTTCCACATGGACAAAGTCTGTGCCTATGAATATTTTGAATGAATAAATCATGTGCTCTTCTTTAAAAAAGGACTTATGTTTCGCAGGATTTTAAAACCACTGAATAAGAAAATCACAAGTTATGCTCTTAAATCATGCTTGGTTCATAGGATGTTCGAGACGCGGGATTAAGAAAAACATAGAAACATGATGCCACAACATGTTGAATCCTATAGGAGTTAAAAGTAGAGAAATGCATAGCAAGTGTGGTTTGGTTGCGTTGCGGGGAAAAGGGAAAAAAATTATGAAGGCTTATGTGGATGCCATAGTTATCGGAGAAAGAAACGAAATTTGCCATGAGGTTGGACCTAACAAAAACTTTCCTAAGTAATTGCATATAAAGTACTCACTCTAATTGCATCCATTATACTCCTATATTACTTGTAATAACATCTTATATTATAAGACAAAGAGAGTACACCATGAAAAAATCATGTGGTTTCAAATATCCTAGAAACCAAATATGGCCTACAGAAAAATGCCTAAGATATGGATGCCTCCAAAAATCCTAATAACTTTGAACAAAACATGTCAACAATTTCTACAATTGATGAATAGCAAAAAACAACGGAATAGAGTGTCATGCCTTCTTCAATATTAGGTGATTGTATGAACATTTTATTGTGCAAAGAAATGTAGGATTCTTCACAAGAGGTTGGAGTGGATGTACATTTTCCTATAAAACCTATTGCCATGAATCCTAAGAAAAATATTCTATGGAATGCTATCATACAAATCAAATGACACATGTAGGAAAATTCCTAAGGACTGGACTCTCCAAAATTACCTTGTAAATCTTATGAATCAAAGAGGCCTGCAAATATGTTGTGACAATTTTTTTTTCTCTTGTGATGTCAAACTCTATTTGATTGGAACCTTTGTTTCTTTTCCAATATATTGGATTAAGATGCAATGCGACTTGAATAATGATTTTCCGTGTCCTTACATTTTGAGGACCATGTGAATCAATGGGCCCTTTGAGGACATGCTTCAAATGAGCTCTTATGGGAAAAAAGCTGACTATGTCGCTACCCCGTTGGCTTGTAATGCTTGAGCCGAATGGGTATAGAGCATAGTCAAGCCATAAGACCATGTGAAAACCAGCGGTGTCAACATTTTATCTAATGATTTTTTAGTTTCAATCCTACAAATCAAACCCTTAGTTTCACATGATTTTAAAAAGGAAAAATTACAATACCATCCCCCCCCCCAAAGAAATCTAACATGATTGTCTTTGCATTAAATTTTGTTTGATTGCATCATAAGAAAATGAAGGTTTTAGTACATAACACCACTTGTTGGGTCATTTCCTGGGGAAAAACAAAACCAAAACATTTTTATTGTCACAAAACACTAGTGTTTATCGTAGTTGTTGTCCAAAACACAAAACTCATCATTAACATCCTCGACAGCCAATGGAGTTAATCAAGTCTAGTGTTAGGAGATCCAGCGTGGTCGTGGCTAAAGAGATCGATGACACGACAACAACCAACCAGAGATGGGAAAGGCGGATACGAGGATGGGACGACCAAGATTTTGGCATGACAGTGGGCCCAACATGGGTGGTATATCCGTTAAGCACACATTTTGTGTTATGTGCATCAATTATGGCAAAAGCTGGTGTTTTGTGAAAAAAATTATGATTATAATTCTGTGCAAAAATAACAAGTAGTGTTAGCGCTAAAACCTCGAAGAAAGACAATGGATTGCTCCAAAGTGTTTGAGAATGGATGTCAAAATTTCCCTGTGAAATGTAGTGCACTAAAATCCATATAGGACTTAATCATGCAAACCAAACAACCGGGGTGGGAAACAATTCTAATGATTTTCAAGAGACCCAAACATAGAAAAATTCTCAAAAAAATTATAATACTCCGTTAGATCAAAATATCCTTGCACATCTAGAATGCCTAGTTTTTTTGTGGCAAGACTAGCGAGTGCGCAGCCAGCCCACTCGGGTTCAAGTCCCCATGAGGACTGAATTAAACGGGGTTTTATCCAAGCGCGTATAATTCGCTGCTGTAGAGGTTTCATCTACCTAACAATGTATAGCCCGCGAGGGGACCTAGCAACCATCATCGTATTGGGAGACAACATAAAGCGCCTAGATGGAGTAATCGACGATGCACCCGCCTCCATCACTGTCCGTCAAGACAATACGAAGCGCTTTCGTGGACACACACTGCTGCTCGATGGCCCCTGACTATACCTGAGGGCCTTCACATGGCGTGCACAGTTAACGGGGCGCATGCATGAGGGTCGAGCGATCGATCATCATCACTACAGAGTGTGGGTTGGGGGAGTTTCGAGTCAGCAGAGTCTTGATGCAGCTTTAGAAGGCAGGCACTTGGCATTAGCGCAGAGGCTAGATCGCATGCAGATCGGGGACGGATAGGGACCTGTGCACGCTGACCACTAGTCAAGTGGGGGATTCAAGAAGAGGAAGTGCCAAAGCAGGAGCCAAAGGAGCTCGGCAGCTCATGGTCGATCGACATGTATGCTAGTAGCACCTTTTCTTTCTCGTGGAAAGAATGGATGTAGTACTAAATGTTCAGGCAAAAATCCCGGTGAACAAAAATTACCTTTGTCCTTGATGAAGATTGATTCTGTTATGATAACGTAGTGCCACGGTCAGGCAGAAATCATTTGGAAACAGGTGCGAATTGAACAACAAACATGAATTCTGAACTGAAGAACCACACATGGCGCGTGGTCCTCTGCGAACTGGGCAGCGAATTAAGATACTACGCAGTATCGTCAGCAGCTGCACGGCCATTTAAGTGTGAAAAAGATACTAAGTACTAGCAGCAGCAACCAACCACCAGCAATTCACGGTCGTTCGTTTGGTCATTTGCGCCTTTCACATGCCATCAAGCAGGAGGTCCAGGTCTCGCAATTAATCCCGTGGACAAAACCAGGAAAGGCTTCGTTCCTTCCCAGCTCGTGACCCGTGAGCCGGTTGGTGCCACTTTCCGGTCAACCAGGCGGTTGCAGGAGCAGCATATTTTCCTTTAGCTGCAAGCTTTCTTGAAGCGGGGACCTTCCGCTGCTGTCGATAGATCCTCCTCTCCTTGTTGGATAGTCGCGATGAACCAGCCAGCAGCAGCATGCCGACACGGCGCACGTGATGCAGCAGTGTGCGTAACTGAACCGAAAGTAAATGGGCGTTCGAGTGCAGTGCAGAGCGGTCGGTCCCGTGTACTGTGCTATGTGCTCCTCTAACAACCATACATGTTTTGTTTCATTAACAGCTCTGTCTACCTGCAAGTTAGCTAGTAGTACAATGTTAAGGAGCTACTAGGTGAATTGGCGCGCTTGGCCGCGCCGCATACATTTCACTAACACGGTGTGGCTGGCGAGGTATTTTTGCCGCCTGCATTTCACTCTAACAAGGTGTGGCCGGCGAGGTAGTTTTTTTTCGTTCAAATAAGAAGGCAACACTCAAGTATTTCCATGCCCATCCAATGTTCTCCCGGTAAATGATAGTTTTTTTTTTGAACGAGGAGCGTCCCCGAAGGGACCGGAAGCATCACATTAATATCAAACGGTGGATGTACAGATTGTTACAAAGGACCCTATCAAATAAGGATAAAAAGCATATGTCCCTGTTATAAGCAGAAAAGACCTCACTGAAAGATGGGAGACAACAAACCGATCCTTCTCTTTATCCACCGCCGATCCAGAAGTCAGACTCGCCGCCGTCATGCTCGAAAGCGGGGGCGAAACCACTTGCTTCCGCGTAGACTAGGAATGCGACTGCCAACTTCGAAAGGGGCCTCATTGAGGAGGTTAGACAATCGCCGGGACCCTTCGCCGGCTTATAGATAGACCATGTTCTGGCCTTGGATGTCGGACGGCTGTCACTCGCCGCCGAGGTAGTGCTCAAAAAGATTGCTTCCCAACTCCATTGCTGCTTGACACTGCTATTCACCCAATCGACTCCTTCGATTTCCGCAACCGCTGCGTCTGCTGGAGGAGGAAGAAGAAATGAATAGTAGAAGGGCTCCGCAGCAGAGGATTCTTTACCGGACCCGAAAGAGATAGTCGGCCTGCCGTCGCCACTCCTGCCACGGGTGGGTGTAGACAGGCGAAGAAGAACGGCCCGGAGAAGAGTCCAAAGCCCCAAACGCTCAGCTGAAGCAAGAGCCAGTGTGTCGCCGTTCACCCCTCCCTCGCCTCCACGGCCGGCCAAGGGGGAAACGTCAACCATCACCAGCAGGACATGGCGTCGCTCCTCCTCGCCTTCACGGCCGGCCAGGAGAACCACCACAAGACCATTTTTACATCCTTCAGTAGAGCAACAACACTTATTCAAAGGGCTCCCGTTCTAGACCTCCTCCACGTTGAACTCCCACTAGAGAAGCTCGCATGAAAGAAGGCAGAGCGGCCCTCCGACGTCGTGCAGCAACGCAAGAGGGAAGAAACCCAGCTGGCTGCGCCCTTGAGATAGCCAAACGCCACCCATCTCTCCTCCCCCGCCACCATGGCCAGCCAAGGGGAGGGGTAGCGGCCGCCGACAAAGGCACACCCCAGCAGGAGCCTTATTGAGGGAATTGCTGGCCGCCAAAATCTCCATCACCACCTCAACGACAGTGGCAACGAGAGGGTAGCACAGCCACCACCATATCTGGCCCAAAGATAGCAGCGGCTTCCACACGGCACAAAGCCGACAACCGGCACGTAGCCAAGACCTATAGCTAGTATATACAGGGAGGAGGGGGCAGCGCCTCTCCTCATTCTCTCTACCGGCTGCACCGGCGAGATCGGCCTTAGATCGGCCCAGCTCCGACGAGATCTGATTTGGGAACTGTAGCAGGGGATAGGGGAGGAGACGGTTCGGGGTTGAGTTCTCCCGGTAAATGATAGTGAATCATTTAAATTGCTTTCCCACACATATGCACACATGCTCACCCACACACAAACACGATTTTGAGATTTTTGAGCATCGCAAACAAGAATACGGTGGGCCAGTGTCATGTTCATGTGAGAATTGAGAGATAGGTGATGAACAAAAATAATTGTCAGGATTTATGGTCAGGTAAGTTGGATAATGTGTGCTTAGAGTAGAAATGGGCCAGACACGGTAGAAGCTGGTTCAGGACTTGTCATACAAATCACAACAGAGGCACATCTCTAAACTTAAAAACTGCACTGTGCAACTGACAACTCAGATCCATATGGTCTTAGTATGAATATATATTTCTTGTTGCTTACTTTTATAAATATGAGATAAAATGGAGTCATGGCATAGATCCAATGATGCATTTGTATAAACCGTTATATGAGAAAAATGTCATCATGTTAGACCTGAAATTAGACCACGTGATTGTTGGTCCTTCAATATTGCTTGGTAGTAAATTCTTTATATTTGTTGTTAATTTCAGTCATTAATTTTAGAGCGGTGATGCTATACATACAACACTTGTATGTACGATTCCAGTTCAACATCAGTCACACATGCATTGCTACCCAGCCTTTCCTTGGTTATCCAATCCATCGTATTTTCATCAGACAAAGAAATGTCACATATAAAGCAGTTTTGGTTTCATAGAAGCAGGAGGAGTATATCTTCTGATCTTAGGTAGCTGAACCAAAACCCAAGGAATCATTAGGTTACATTTACGACAAATACACGGCATGACCGGTTTTAAGCTCTAGTTTTGAAATTATGTTTTTGCATGCTAGCTACTAATGCATGAATATAATTTTTTCAAATAGTGTTATATATGTTCAAATGACCATTTGGTGACCTCGCTGATCTGGCAAAATGGTTTTGTTGAAGGAGCAAAAATCACATGCATCAGCCATTTAATTAAGCATAGTAAAACCAAGATAAACTGATAGTAAAATCATTTTTCTGCTTTCAAGCCCTAATTCTTACAACTATACTATTCATAATAGAGACTTAGTACCTCCTTGATTGCAATTAGCATCATCGGTACAGTTAGTACATGAACTTAAGTAGAAAAAAATAAGACCAAAAAGAATAACTGGAGGAAACATATATTAGAGGAATGAAGCTGCAAATGATGATTTCCCTATACTAAAAAACACAACATAACTATATATTGTAGGGTTTCGTAGCATGGAAAACAAAAAATTTCTACCGCATACAAACAAACAAGCCAAGATCTATCTACTAAATTGTAGCAACGAGTCGATGGAATAACTCACCCTCGAAGATTCCAAAGTGTTTAACGAGAGCGGATTCTCGTGGGTGATGTAGTCGTACTCTTGTCGATCTCAAGATCGCGTATACGATCCTTCCGGCGCTGCGTTCCGGCGGCGCTCCCGCAGTCGGTCACACGTTCGGTACTCGACGAAGACCTTCCTCTCCCTTGTTCCAGCAGGCAGCGGAGGTTGTAGCACTCTCCTCGCGATTCCGGCAGCACAACGGCGTGGTACCGGAAGTAGAGGGGAGATCTCGCAGGGCTTCGCCTTAAGCCGGAGCGAGTATGGTGGACTATGAGAGAGCCCTCGGTGATCTAGGGTTTAGACGCACCAAGGAGGAGGGTCTAGGGCCGGCGGCTAGGGCTTGGAGCTGCCCAAGTCGGCGGCTAGGGGAGAAACCCTAGGCGGTGGCGGCTATGGTGGGCGGCGGCTAGGGTTTAGGTTTAGAGGTGGAGGTCTTGTGTGCTAGGAGGGGCAGCCCTGCCCCTCCTTATATAGGTGGAGGGGGCGCACCAGGGGAGGGGAGTCCCTCCCCAACTCGGTTTCCCAAGTGGGACGGCGGTGGAGGGGAGGAACTCCTCCCCAAGTAGGTTTCCTACTTCCCCTCCACCTTCCAAAATAGTCGTTTGACTTTTCAAATTGGCGTTTGACTTTTCAAACTAGGATTTGATTAAACCCTTTATTTTGTTCAGAGATGACACCTAGTACATGATGCAATCATTCCAACTTAGTATGACACATTCATGTACCCTTCCCCTCCGGAGTGCCGGACATTCCAGAACCTTCTAAAACATTCCCGATGAAAACTCCGGAACCATTCTCCAACCCCGAAACAGGACTTTCCTTATATGAATCTTATTCTCCGTACCATTCCGGATCTCCTCGTGATATCCCGGATCCCATCCGAGACTCTGAACAACATTCGGTCTCTTACTCATCATTCCATAACTACTCAAACTACGTCGAATCCTTAAGTGTGTCTCCCTACGGTTCGTGAATTATGCGGACATGATCGAGACACTTCTCCGAACAATAACCAATAGAGGAATCTAGAAATTCATATGGCTCCCACATATTTCTACGATTACTTTGCGATCGAATGAACCACTTACATACGATACCAATTTCCCTTTGTCTCACGATAGTTTACTTATCCGAGGTTATGATCGTTGGTATCTCTGCGTACCTAGTTCAACCTCGTTACTGATAAGTACTCTTTTCTCGTTCCCGTGATATGTGATCCCTTGTGAGCCAGTCACATGCTTGCAAGCTAATTGGATGACATTTCACCGAGAGGGCCCAGAGTATATCTATCCGTCATATGGATGGACAAATCCCACTCTTGATCCATGTGTCTCAACCAATAATTTCCGAACACTCAATGCCACCTTTATAGCCACCCAGTTACGGTGTGGTGTTTGATGTCATCAAAGCATCCTTCCGATGAAGGTGATATGCATGATCTCATGGTCGAAGGAATTAGGTTACTATGTATCAGAAAGCATATAGCAATTGAACTATTAAAATGACTTGATCTTTATGCTACGCTTATCTATAGGAGTATGTCCACCATATCATTCTCCTAACGATATGATCTTGTTGTTAATAACATCTCAATGTTCATGATAGGGAAACCACAATCATTTATTAACCAACAAGCTAGTATTATGAAGAGGCTTTACTAGGGACTTCAATTTAAGTTTACAAATCACACAAGTATTAATGTTTCCTTGTTAATACTATTATAGCATGAATGTAAACATTTATCATAAACACAAAGATATAATAATAACTATATTTATTATTGCCTCTAGGGCATATCTCCAACAGTCTCCCACTTGCACTAGAGTCATCTAATCTAGATTACATGGTAATATACCGAACACCCATGGCAGTTTGGTGTTGGTCATGTTTTGCCCTCGGGAGAGGTTTAGTCAACGGATCCGCCACATTCAGATCTGTGTGTACTTTGCAAATCTTTATGTCCCCATCTTGGACATGTTCTCGAATAGCGTGAAAACGTAGCTTGATGTGCTTCAGCTTCTTGTGTGACCTTGGTTCTTGCGCATTGGCTATGGCGCCCATGTTATCACAGTAGATAGACATTGGGTCCAGCGCACTAGGAACCACACCGAGCTCTGTAATGAACTCTTTCATCCATATCTCTTCTTGTGAAGCCTCCGAAGCAGCCATGTATTCCGATTCAGTTGAAGATCTCGCCACAACGCTTTTCTTTGCACTCCTCTAGCAAACTGCTGCACCATTCAAAGTAAATACGTATCCAGATTGTGATTTAGAATCATCCGGATCGGTGTTCCAACTAGCATCGGTGTAACCATTACCAACGAGCTGTTCATCACCTCCATAATAAAGAACCATATCCTTAGTTCTTCTCAAGTACTTAAGGATGTTTTTGACCGTTGTCCAATGATCCACTCCTGGATCACTTTGATATCTGCTAGTCAAACTAACAGCATATGCAATGTCGGGTCTAGTACATAGCATGGCATAGATTAGAGATCCTATGACTGAGGCATAGGGAGTCTTACTCATCCTTTCTCTATCTTCTGCCGTTGTCGGACTTTAAGTTTTACTCAAGGTCGTATTGGGCAACATGGGCAAGAACCCTTTCTTGCTATCTTCCATTCCAAACCTCTTTAGAACTTTGTCCAAATATGTACTTTGTGACAATGATATTAGGCGTCTCGATCTATCTCTATAAATCTTTATGCCTAATATGTAAGAAGGTCCACATCATTCCCAATCAACAATATGTCATCTACATATAGTATTAAGAATGCTACAGATCTCCCACTCACTTTCTTGTAAATACAAGCTTCTCCATAAGTTTGTATAAAACCAAAACTTTTGATTACCTTATCAAAACGTTGATTCCAACTTCGGGATGCTTGCTTCAATCCATAGATGGACCGTTGAAGTTTGCATACCTTGTTAGCATCTTTAGGATCGACAAAACCTTTGGGTTGCATCATATACAACTCTTCATCAATGTCTCCATTGAGGAATGTTGTTTTGACATCCATCTGCCATATCACATAATCATAATATGCAGCGATTGCTAACATAATCCTCACAGACTTTAGCTTCGCTACTGGTGAGAAAGTCTCATCATAGTCAACTCCTTGAATTTGTTGAAACCCTTTTGCGACAAGTCGAGCTTTATAGACAGTAACATTACCATCAACATCTGTTTTCTTCTTGAAAATCCATTTGTTCTCGACAGCCTTCCGGCCATCCGGTAAGTCCACCAAAGTCCATACTTGGTTTTCGTACATGGATCCAATCTCAGATTTCATGGCTTCTTGCCATTTATTGGAATCTGGGCTCATCATCGCTTCCTCATATGTCGCAGGGTCATCGGTGTTGTCCACCAACATGACATTCATAACGGGATCATACCAACCAGGAGTGGTACGAGTTCTCGTTGACCTGCGAGGCTCTGTAGAAACTACAACCGAAGTTTCATGATCATCATCATTAGCTTCCTCTCTTATTGGTGAAGGCACCACAGGAACTTCTTCCGGTGCTGCGCTACTCACAAGTTCGAGAGAAGGTTCGACAACCTCGTCGAGTTCTACTTTCCTTCCAGTCACTTCTTTCGAGAGAAATTCCTTCTCTAGAAAGGATCCATTCTTGGCAAAGAAGATTTTGCCTTCGGATCTATGATAGAAGGTATACCCAGTAGTTTCCTTCGGGTATCCTATGAAGACGCATTTTTCCGCTTTGGGTTCAAGCTTGTCCGGCTGTAACTTCTTTACATAGGCTTCGCAACCCCAAACTTTAAGGAACGACAATTTAGGTTTCTTCCAAAACCATAATTCATACGGTGTCGTTTCAACGGAATTAGATGGTGCCCTATTTAAAGTGAATGCGGCTGTTTCTAATGCATAACCCCAAAATGATAGCGGTAAATCTGTAAGTGACATCATAGAACGAACCATATCTAAGAGAGTTCGATTACGACGTTCGGACACACCATTACGCTGTGGTGTTCCCGGCGGTGTCAATTATGAAAGTATTCCGCATTTCTTCAAATGCTCGCCAAACTCGTAACTTAGATATTCACCTCCACGATCAGAACGTAGAAATTTAATCTTCTTGTTACGTTGATTCTCAACCTCACTTCGAAATTCCTTAAACTTCTCGAAAGTTTGGGACTTATGTTTCATGAAATAGATATACCCATATCTACTCAAGTCATCCGTGAAGGTAAGCACATAACGATAACCACCGCGCGATGCTACACTCATTGGACCACACACATCGGTATGTATGATTTCCAATAAGTCCGTAGCTCGCTCCATCATACCAGAAAATGGAGTCTTAGTCATTTTACCCATCAGACATGCTTCGCATCTTTCAAGTGATTCGAAATCAAGTGATTCAAGAAGTCCATCGGAATGGAGTTTCTTCATACGCTTCACTCCAATGTGACCAAGACGACAGTGCCACATACAATTCGAGTTATCGCTCGATTTCAAACGTTTAGCCTCAATGTTATTAATATGTGTATTTCCACTATCGAGATTCAATAAGAATAGACCATCTATCAAAGGTGCATGTGCATAAAACATATTACTCATATAAATCGAACAACCATTATTCTCGGACTTAAACAAGTAACCGTCTCGCAATAAACAAGATCCCGATATAATGTTCATGCTTAACACAGGCACCAAATAACAATTATTTAAGTATAAAACTAATCCCGATGGTAGATGAAGGGGTAGCGTGCCGACCGCGATCACATCAACCTTTGATCCGTTTCCCACGCGCATCGTCACCTTGTTCTTCGCTAGCTTCCGTTTATTCTGCAGCAGCTGTTTTGAGTTACAAATATGAGCAATCGAACCAGTATCAAATACCCAGGCACTACTACAAGTACTAGTGAGATACACATCAGTAACATGTATATCGGATATACCTTTCTTCTTGATGTTTCCGTTCTTCAAATCCGCCAAGTACTTTGGGTAATTCCGCTTCCAGTGACCTTCTCCCTTGCAGTAAAAGCACTCAGTATCAGGCTTAGGTCCAGCCTTGGTCTTCTTCGTCGGCGCGGTAACTTTCTTACCACCCTTCTTGAAGTGTCCCTTTTGCTTAGACTTGCCTTTCTTGAATTTGGTGGTCTTATTGACCATCAACACTTGGTGCTCTTTCTTGATCTCCACTTCTGCAGATTTCAACATGGCAAAGAGTTCTGGCAACTGCTTGTTCATGTTTTGCATATTGTAGTTCATCACAAAGTTCTTGTAACTTGGTGGTAGTGATTGGAGGACACGATAAATCCCCAAAGCATTAGGAATCACTATACCCAAGCTTTGAAGTTTGTTTGCGTGCCCAGACATCTTAAGCACATGCTCACTGACGGAGCTGCCCTCTTCCATCTTGTAGTTAAAGAACTTTTTAGAAGCCTCATAGCTCTCAATTGCCGCATGAGTCTCAAAGATCAATTTGAGATCACGGACAATATCATGTGGGTCTGAATTCTCAAACCTTTTCTGAAGCTCCGATTCTAAACCATACAAGATAGCACACTGAACTGTGGAGTACTGAGTCTTCCGAGCGAGGTAAACATTCTTTACTTCATCGGTAGCAGTAGCTGCAGGTGGGTCACCCAGCGGTGCATCCAGCACATAGGTCAAATTACCAGCTGTGAGGACAATCCTCAAATTGCGGAACCAATCCGCGAAGTTGCTTCCATTGTTTTTCAACTTTTCTTTCTCTAGGAACGCATTAAAATTGATGGTAGGGACCGCCATTGATCTACAACATATTTGCAATAGTTTAGACTAAGTTTATGACAAATTGAGTTCTAATTAATAGTTAAATTAATCTAGGTGAACTCCCACTCGAAACAACATCCCTCACATTGTTTTAGTGATCACACGAACCAAATCCACCACATCAACACCGATCATCACGAGAGTTGATGTAGTTTCAATGGCGAACAATCGACATGTTCATCATATCTACTATATGATTCATGCTTTACCTTTCGGTGATCCGTGTTCCGAGACCATGTCTATACATGCTAGGCTCGTCAAGATCAAACCTTAGCTTCCGCATGAGCAAATCTGGCTTGCTCACGTTGTATACACTTGCGGAATCTAACACACCCGATCATCACGTGGTGCTTCGAAACAACAAGCTTTAGCAACGGTGCTTACTAAGGATGAACACTTTAGAACTTGAAATTCATGTGCATGAGGGATCATCTTATAATGCTACCGTCGTTAACTAAGCAATACAAGATGCATAAAGGATTAACATCACATGCAATTCATAATATGTGATATGATATGGCCTTTCTTCTTTGTGCTTCCGATCTCCATCTTCAAGCACGAACATGATCTCCATCATCACCGGCATTGCATCAAGGTCCATGACGCTGCTCCATGGTTGTCGTCCACCGGTTTCAACTATTACAACTACTTTGAATAGACACGCGGGTCTTAATAGAATTTAAAGACAACCATATGGCTCCTGCCGGTTGCCAACTTACAATAAGGAACATTGCATACATCAAATATAATCACAATCATGGCCATATCACATCACAGCACACCCCTGCAAAACAAAGTTAGACGCCTCTACTTTCTTTGCATGTTTTACGTGGTTTGGGGCTTTCAATAAGTGTCGTTCTAACTTACGAACAAGAACCACAACATTGATACTAGTATTGTCAATCACCCGTTGTAAATTGAATCTTAACTATGTTGGGAGAAACAGGCACCCGCAAAGCCACTTATGCAATACAAGTTGCATGTCAAGCGTGGAGCAAGTCTCATGAACAATGTCATGTAAGGTTAGCCCGGGCCGCTTCATCCCACCATCCCGCAAGATGCAAAGTACACAATAAGCAATCGACAACAAAAGCATCAACGCCCACAATGACCATTCTGTTCTACTCGTGCAACAGATCTACATATAGACACGGCTCTGATACCACTGTAGGGTTTCGTAGCATGGAAAACAAAAAATTTCTACCGCATACAAACAAACAAGCCAAGATCTATCTACTAGATTGTAGCAACGAGTCGATGGAATAACTCACCCTCGAAGATTCCAAAGTGTTTAACGAGAGCGGATTCTCGTGGGTGATGTAGTCGTACTCTTGCCGATCTCAAGATCGCGTAGACGATCCTTCCGGCGCTGCGTTCCGGCAGCGCTCCCGCAGTCGGTCACACGTTCGGTACTCGACGAAGACCTTCCTCTCCCTTGTTCCAACAGGCAGCGGAGGTTGTAGCACTCTCCTCCCGATTCCGGCAGCACAACGGCGTGGTACCGGAAGTAGAGGGGAGATCTCGCAGGGCTTCACCTTAAGCCGGAGCGAGTATGGTGGACTATGAGAGAGCCCTCGGTGATCTAGGGTTTAGACGCACCAAGGAGGAGGGTATAGGGCCGGCAGCTAGGGCTTGGAGCTGCCCAAGTCGGCGGCTAGGGGAGAAACCCTAGGCGGCGGCTATGGTTGGCGGCGGCTAGGGTTTAGGTTTAGAGGTGGAGGTCTTGTGTGCTAGGAGGGGCAGCCCTGCCCCTCCTTATATAGGTGGAGGGGGCGCACCAGGGGAGGGGAGTCCCTCCCCAACTCGGTTTCCCAAGTGGGCCGGCGGTGGAGGGGAGGAACTCCTCCCCAAGTAGGTTTCCTACTTCCCCTCCACCTTCCAAAATAGCCGTTTGACTTTTCAAATTGGCATTTGACTTTTCAAACTAGGATTTGATTAAACCCTTTATTTTGTTCAGAGATGACACCTAGTACATGATGCAATCATTCCAACTTAGTATGACACATTCATGTACCCTTCCCCTCCGGAGTGCCGGACATTCCGGAACCTTCTAGAACATTCCCGATGAAAACACCGGAACCATTCTCCAACCCCGAAACAGGACTTTCCTTATATGAATCTTATTCTCCGGACCATTCTGGATCTCTTTGTGATATCCCGGATCCCATCCGAGACTCCAAACAACATTCAGTCTCTTACTCATCATTCCATAACTACTCAAACAACGTCGAATCCTTAAGTGTGTCTCCCTACGGTTCGTGAATTATGCGGACATGATCGAGACACTTCTCCGAACAATAACCAATAGAGGAATCTGGAAATTCATATGGCTCCCACATATTTCTACAATTACTTTGCGATCGAATGAACCACTTACATACGATACCAATTTCCCTTTGTCTCACGATAGTTTACTTATCCGAGGTTATGATCGTTGGTATCTCTGCATACCTAGTTCAACCTCGTTACTGATAAGTACTCTTTTCTCGTTCCCGTGATATGTGATCCCTTGTGAGCCAGTCACATGCTTGCAAGCTAATTGGATGACATTTCACCGAGAGGGCCCAGAGTATATCTATCTGTCATATGGATGGACAAATCCCACTCTTGATCCATGTGTCTCAACCAATACTTTCCGAACACTCAATGCCACCTTTATAGCCACCCAGTTACGGTGTGGTGTTTGATGTCATCAAAGCATCCTTCCGGTGAAGGTGATATGCATGATCTCATGGTCGAAGGAATTATGTTACTATGTATCAGAAAGCATATAGCAATTGAACTATTAAAATGACTTGATCTTTATGCTACGCTTATCTATAGGAGTATGTCCACCATATCATTCTCCTAACGATATGATCTTGTTGTTAATAACATCTCAATGTTCATGATAGGGAAACCACAATCATTTATTAACCAACAAGCTAGTATTATGAAGAGGCTTTACTAGGGACTTCAATTTAAGTTTACAAATCACACAAGTATTAATGTTTCCTTGTTAATACTATTATAGCATGAATGTAAACATTTATCATAAACACAAAGATATAATAATAACTATATTTATTATTGTCTCTAGGGCATATATCCAACATATACAATGTATACTTGTTGGAAATCTGCAAGAGAAAATAAGACAATCCTGAAATATTTCAATTGTCTCGATTCATCCACAATAAATAGACTCCGATGTCAGTAGATGCAATACGCCTTTTCATCTCAGCCCTCAGATTATCTCGAAAACTGAACTAAATTTACTTATAGTAAACATTTTCACCTAGGTGACTCAATCAAAGAAGTGCGGAGCAGAAAACTTACCTGTCATCTGTCTTTAATCTTCTGTCATGCAAAAGTTCTCATTCAACAAGCAAAGAATGCATGGCAATCGTTGTCCAGATTAACATGGTTCTATGCATCTGCTATACAGCACGAGCATTGGTAAGATCGTAGAACATCTTGTTTGTAGCTAGCTGCTATACTTCCTAGCACAAGTAATTTTCAACCTAGTAGCTATAGCTTGTATGAATTTCTATTCACAAATAGCTCTCTAGCAGATGCTTAGGATCTTGAACTATCAAAAATGAATTAGAAGGCTTGCACCTGGTCAATGCAAAAATACCATAATTAACTTTTTTTTGCAACTAGCTGTTTTGCGAAGCTAAATATGAAATCAGCATATGTGTTTTTGTACATTGCAATCCATCCTGAAGCTGTGATAATCCATGGACAACTAAGAACATCGTCTAAACCATTTGAGCACTTGCTCACCTGCCAGATGATACTATAGGATGTGTGCATCCTACGGTTCTTAGGCGACATCACATAAACAAATAGGAAAAAATCACCTACAGCACACAACAAATTATAAGAGAAGAAAAAAATCCCGAGAAAATTCAACTAAGAACAAATCATCTACCCAACAGTAGGTGGCTGCACAACAGAGGGGACCAAAAGCGGAGCCACATGATAGCGAGCACCACCCGTCACCCCCTATGGCTGATGGAAACAAAATGAAGGCACCACATAAACAATCAAGCAGAATAAAATAACACGCAAGAAAACATACCATCCTGTGACCACCGAGCAGAGAGAACACGCCACTGAGGGCCACAAAGCAGAAGTACAATGTCGGCAGATGGGATGGGAGGAGCCATAACTCTCCCGACATACAGTTTAGAAGAATTGTTGCATGACAAGGATGGTATACACTATGATAAACAATACTTTCGATATAAATAATTTGGTGTACGTTAGGAAGTAATTTGTACCACAATATATTCATGAATCCCCAAAACAACTGAAGTGGTAAAATTCTTTTCAAAACAAATTCACATATATCAATTTCAAGTTCTAGCCATAAAGATGTTAAAAGTACAGATTTGAAAGGTTTGATTCTAGCCATATAGTAAGCGCTTTACTACATAACAACAATAAATGTTTAATAAGATGTTGTCTCCATCTCTTCCTTTCAAAAACCATGTTAAGTAAAATATGAGACAAAGAAACTAATTTAGTTATGTTTTAGGGACAACCAATAATTTTCGACTGAACCATGGCCATTAACAACAGCTTAATTTATAACGCACACAAGCTTACATCATACATGGGATTCTTGAACACTGTACAAATTGAGACAGAAAAGGTAAAAATGGTACCAAGACAATATTTCAGCAGTTATGCATCTAGAGACCAGCAAAACAGTAGCTAAGCATAAATAGTACTTTAAAGAAAAAATGAGAACAAACATGATTCAGAATTTTGTATGCAAAGATAGCCCTAAAACCATTATGAAAAATCAGTACAAATTTAAGGCATCTTAATCTTGCAAACACCGATAGTCACAATTCACATCATGGCTTATGCTCAAACTCGCCAATCCTTCACATACATCTCTGCTAGACCGATATAAACATTTTGGCTCCAAAAAAAATAGTTTCTAAATCACATGAATGAACCGTACACAAATTATAATATCCTTTCTTTTGATAGATATTGAACCGTGTTAACCACATAACGATGGAAAGAATTGATTTGGAAGATATTATCACAAGAAAGATGGAATTGTACAACACATAGTACCATAAATATTATATCTATTGTTTTATAATTCATCCAATAGAAAAAAATACAATCTACACAAGGGATCTGCACATAAAGTCAAGCATTAATAGATTATACATTGGACTACATGAATAGTACATAGATTTTCAATGCCATTTGCAAAAGCAGATCTAAACAACAACAAAAATCAGGGGAGGGAGGCAACCTTGAGTCTAGACCGGTACAGAGGAGAGCTGGAAAGATTTGGGAGAGGATCTTCCATTGCGTTTGGAAAGGGATGAAAATACCTGCAATAAAAATGAGCTTCAGGGGAAGACCATAGCAGAGAACTTGCTGAAAAACAAAACAAACAAACAACAATTAGATCTAGTAAAAACAACTAGCCCAACAATTAGTGCTGCTACACCAAGACCTGCTGCCGTTGTTGTTGGTTGTCCGACACGACGACATAAGCGATTGGGTCGAGCTATGTGACCTTGTCCATCCCAGGTTGATGAGCCACTCCACTGCCTTAATTGTTGGGCTTGTCCTTACCTGTAGGTCGTAGAACTCGCAACTGAAGAACTTGGACGCTCATGTAAACTTTGTTGTGCTAGTTCTACCCCCATCGCCGTCACGCGGAAGATCCGCGACGCCCTCGGCCACCTATAGCCTCTGCTCTGACGCCAGCCACCTACAGCCTCTGCTCTGACGCCGGCGGATTCCCCCACGGTACCACCACCATGCCGCCCTCACTCTCCCTGCTCATTGCGTCGGTGCACCCACGCTTTGTCGATGCCCTGCGCATGCCAGCCGCTCCCGCTGCGCCGGCCTTCTTCGTGGTGGACTTGGTTAGTGGATCAATGGTGACTGGTGTGGGCGGAGGAAGTGGGTGCGGCTGCGGGCATGAAAAGTAGGGAGAGGAAGCAGTGGGTGCAGGGATTAGGGTTTCGACGGACGACAGTAGTAGTTCGAGCTCGAGATTGGACAGGACCAGACGTTCCCATCAAAGAAGAGCAGAAACAGGTTGTCATAGAAGGAGACCAACCAGCTCTTCCACGTATCTATGGCGGTGGTCTGGTGCCTGTCCTTCTCCGGGCCCGGGAGGGGGTTTCACTTGCACGCCTAGAAGCGAGCATCGCCATCACGGGGAAAACTGCCCCCCTATCCATCGATTGGCGGAGGTCCTTGATGCCATGGCAAACATTGGGGCGGCGGCGGAGATCCTTGACATCAGTGTAGAAATTGGGGGCGGTCCTCGATGTCGGTGTACACGCCCGGGGTAGCAGCGGAGTGGTTGGGGTGGGCGTCGAGAAGGAGGTGGTGGCGGCATAGTGGTTGTGGTGGGCATCAAGGAGGAGGAGTCGGTGGCGGTGGGACGGAGGACATGGAGAGGATCGGGAGAAGAAAAGAGGAGAGATGGAAATTGCTTTCCCAGGTCAAAGCGGCGGAGGATAAAAGCTCATACGCAGACCCAGGTCCACATACCAGCACGAGAACGACAAAACGCTTCGTAAATGCCCTCAAATCGCTAGCTTTTGCTTAGGCTTAAGCCATAGTATAATATACACTTTTAATCCCAGGTCTCTCATCCGGGTTGCAATTTGGTATCACACCTTGTAAAACTGGATTCAAATATTAAGTCCAGGAAACAACAAGAAATAACGCTTTGGGGGTCCTTCTATGTGTAGACAGTGAAATTTTTTACGGAAAGGCGCCTCGTTCTCCTCTATTTCCCATCTTCTCCTTAAATTTTCAGCAAGAACAAATAGAGCACGGTTTTAGTGACGGAGCTAAAGTAGTTGACGGAGACGTCGAGGTTGTCCGTCATTGTTTCTATTTGAATCCCACCGGCCATGCACCACCGCGAGCACCACGAAGATCCGCCGCATTACCGTACCGTGAATTTCTTCTCTCATGCCCTACTTTTCCTGTTAGTTGCGGTGCAACTTGTGGAGGTGAAGGTGGGCGCACGATCAAGATCAATCTACATGTTTTAGCGGTGCAAATCATATAGAAATAGTCGTAACTAGCACTAGCACATCGGTTAGTATGATCAAGGTTGCGGATTATGGGCGATTTATGCTCGATCTGTGCCATGTCTCTCTGCTCATGTGAATAGATTACCGTTTGCTCTGATTTCCATGACTTTAGGTAAAAAAAATGTTACTTTCAATACAGTTCTAAGTTGGCGAAGGTTTAGTGCATCAGTGCTTTGTTGACTGTGTTAGCAAAGTGTCAAAATCTGATGAAGTTCATGTTGCTCGGCTTCAATTTACTGAATGTTTGCTATAGATAAGTGCATATTTAGCTTGTGTAGGAGAAGAATGTGGTTTGTTCATAGTAGAAGTAGTGCATAATGTTTTTTTGGACTAAGAGAACATTTAGAATATGTGAGTGCATCAACAAGTTCCTTTGATAATTGCACTACTGACACTTGGTCTATCTCATGGATAACTGAAAATCTAAGAATATTGGGCTATGAGAGAGATGGAAGACTACACATCTATTGATTGTTTCCTAACAAGGAAATTAGAGGTTGAATAGTTCTAATTGAGAAGTAGTCAAACATTACACAAATGATAAATGCCAACAGGTCAGAGAAGACACTTGTCATGTTTGTTGATCACACAAACTTTCTGAACACATTGAGACAAGATGTAATTATGAGGCCTAGCAATGCTCATACTCCAAATCTCGATGCAGATGCTCATGCTCCAATGCCAGCTACATCTTCTTAAGCTCCATCTCCATCCTCATTTGCTATTGTTGAAGATTCAAGTTCCTCACTTTCTTCTGTTGCGGTAGTAGCAGAGAAGGAATTGTTTCTAAATATGCAATCATGTGAAAGTGATAGTGATGACAGTGATTTCAATGCTGGATCAAGTGATGATGATCTATTTGCTGATAATATTGAAAAATCAGACAATGATCACAATCAATAGGAAGTTTATGATGAACAAGAACATGAGGATTCCCTAGAGGATGATGATCTAAATAATGGAGAAGGAGATAGACAACACATGAAGAAGATGATTAAGCCAATTAATCCAGAAGTTGACATGGTCAATCCATCATCAGACTAGGCATGCAATTTAGTGGTGTTGAGGAAGGCATTGACAACTTGCAACATCATAAATAGGAAGAACATGCATAAAATTAGGAATGGTAGAAGAAGGTTAGAAGATGTGTGCGCTCCAGGTTGTGCTTGGTTACTTAATAAATCTTCAAATGATGTAATAATGAATGGTGGCTTTGTAATCGGTGCATATGAAGGAAATCAAACATGCGAGGGAAGCTGGCCATTGAAAGCAACAACTTCAAAAAAAATTGATAGACAAATTCATGCATTAGTTCAGAGACAACTAGAAGTTAAGGCGGTCTTATAGGAAACCCAGTGATAGAAAGGGATGTACGATCTTTGCTTAGCGACCCGTTCGGGAACAATAACATCTCTCCTTAAGGCTTTGATCTGTGTTTTTCACTTAATAACTATTTGTAGCCTGGTGCTTCGTGGTGCAACCGTGGATCAAAAAGACTATTGCTATGCCTTCACAGGGGCTTTAGTTTATTAGGATGTGCTCCCCACAAAAGATTATATCTATTAAAACACTAACACATGATTGTGCTTATTACTATCTTTCATCCCATATGATGTGCAGCTGCAGGTGGATCTTCAAACCTGGCTTATCTCCACCAATGGAATCAACCCACAATATAAAGTAAACTAGATTGGTCTGTTAAACGAAGGTAAAATGAAAAAACAAAGTCTTACAGACGTGTCCTTTTTAATTCCTTTTAACATTGTTACTCAAGGTTCGATTAAACCTAGGTCTACTAGGAAAAAAGACTATTATACTATATCCGTGAATACGGTTCGAAGGTACCAGTAGGACTAATAAAAGTAGGAAGAGGGCACCCGAGGAGAAAATATATAATAGAGTGAAATTTTTTACAAATGCTGGAGTGACAATTCACTACTCACTTTGTGGGAAAGCTAATCACAACAACAACAAAGGGTCACAAATATCTAGATAGCCTGGCAAAGAAAATTCAGAATAATATTGTTCAGGAGGAGGAAGAAATTGACATTCCAAATATTCCTAAGTTACATTTTAGCATTTATCTAATTTTTTAAAAATATTTAGATTTATTTGAATTTATTAGCATTTATGATAATTTCTATGTGCAGCATGTGATCCCACATACACCAAACCTAATAATGGATCCTATAGACCAACCATACAACATGGTGCATAGGATGCAAGAATATGTTTAAATTTTCAATTTACTAAACATTTTTCCACTAAATTTACTAAAAAGTTGTGCTTAAACAAATTTACTAAATTATCTTGTACGACAAAGAAAATGTGCCAATCAGCGGGTTGCTTGCGCCATTGCTATAAAATACATTTGTAGTGGTTGCTAGAGACAGTATTCCAGCGCCAAGAGAAATACTAACTACCGCATCTAGTAGAGGAAAATTGAGAGGAAAAGAAAGGATAAATGCAGCTAATTACCATAATAAGCAAAAGAAAAAGTACGAGGAGGTCTAGGCAGCAACAACATAGGAAGAGGGAAGGGGGAGAAGAAACCATCAAATGTTGCTACTGCTAAAGCTACTGGAAGTGAAACAAGAGCAAGGATAACTCCAGATCTTAGTGAACAAGTTCCCGATCTTAATGTAGAAGAGTTCCTTGTCAGTTAAAAAATGCACCAGATCTTGACGATATTTGGTTTTAGTTTTCCTTCTTAAGTTTGATACGCTCATGTAGAAATCAATGATGTTCATTCCAACATTCAAACTTGTATTGAATAATGTTTCGCTGAATTCAATAACATTTACTCTCAGTATTTTCCTACTTATTCTGGTGAATTTCATAGCAACGTGTCATTGAGAGTGCTATCAAAAGTCAAGCAACAATTAAAAGATAGACATTACAGTGAACAAGAATAGCCAACACAAGCAGACATTGTAAAGAACATGGACCAAATTGGCTCTGCTTCCTATCTCCACTTCCTATGAATCTTCAACATCACAGTAATACAAGAACAACATGCTACTCCTAGAATATACCCTAAACAAATCTCCAGGTGATCAAAGAAACACAGGAATACGGCAGTACAAACACATCAACTAGAAACAATATCCTCAGTTCATTCCTATCTATACTTCTCATATCTTCCCTATGAATCTTACTTCTCATATCTTCCCTATGAATCTTCAGCATCTTCTTCTTCTATGTCTTCATTTTCTATAACTCTAGATCCACTTTAGGTAGCCTCCTTACCAACCTCACACTGTCCTCTTCTAATTCTCTAGTGGATCTTCTTGTCACATGTACAATGTTTTTCTTCTACGATCACAATCAACATGAAAAATGTTTAGTTACCTAACTGAAGCTCTACCTTAATAACAAGGATCAGTTAACCGAAGCATAATGTTTAGTTGCACAGAAATAGGAAGTGTGCAACCAAAACGATACATGGGGAGTAGATCTTCTTCTTGTTTTCACTGCCGTCATGGGATTCCAGCAGACCTTGCTTGTAACTGTCACCCAGCCATCCTCCTCCTTCCAGATACTTCCACCGCCACCTAAGATCTCTATTCGAGCTACACCAAGCTGTGAATCGACCCTGATATCATAGTGTGGTGTCAACAGCAGGATCCTGGCATCAAGACGAGCTTGTAGGATTCGAGTCTGGGTTTCTAGGATCAGATTTGGGAGCTTCGATCTTTAGCCCATCGGCTCTGCCATGACCTCCCTCTCCACTGGTTACACGATACGAGCGTGGAGGACCATTATCTTGCAGTACAATTCCTCGTCGCCTGAAGCGAGGGTGCCGCCTCCACCACATCCCAAAGCGGGTGCGCCTCCATCGCAGCCTGATGTGGATGTGCCCCTTGACGAGCAGGTGTAGGGGACATGCCCATACTCTCTAGGGAATCCTCCTCTCTATGCTCAGCCATCCTCGTATTTCCTCCGACGAGAACTCTCACGATGCGTGGGACGGGTTACTAGCGTTAGAATCAACACACGGAGGCTTTATTCAGTTATGCCCATCTCCGAGTGGATTGGCCAGGTTTCATGGGTGTCAACCCGGCGGGGGCGAAATCTCGGCCCAGTGAGAATTTTGTGTTCGATTATACTCGGTCGGGCTGGATTCCCGGCCTAAACCCCGTCGAACCCGTCCATTCTGCGGGGGAGAAAACAACCGTGTCTCCACTCGTGCAAAATATCCCGAGAGGCAAGAGATGCAGCATCATGACCCAGTAAGGTGAACTGGTTGGTGACCTTGTTCGGCAGCGTCTCTGACGATGCCTTTCTCGGCAGCAGCTCCGATGATGCCTTCCTCGGCAGCAGCAGTGCATATTCCCCATCCTAATCCTTTACTCCTCCCGTATCCTTCAACTCCCACGGTAACCTCGACTAGTCGGACTCGTGTGCTCCCTGGCACCACTGGATCTGACCGGTCCTCCCTCTCTTCCATGGGATCATTGCATCTCCCCCGCAGTCTTCAGGACGACATAGCTCAATAACCGGCACCTTTCTGGCGATCCGATCATGATAAAGAGTGATGCCCTGGACTAGGTCCTGCCTCGCTCGATCTAGGAGCTGGGTGTGCCTCCGTCTCTCACGGTAGTGATGGGAGAGTTACCAGGCCATGCAGTCAGCACCTTCCCCTCCTCATGATTTTGCCTGGTGTTTTGTTGAGTTCCTCCTCAACACATCACAATCGCTGGAGGGATTCAATCCCCAAGAGGATTTGGGTGGAGCGACGTGGATCACCCTAATCCCTGTGAGGTTTGGTTCCACGTGGGGTTAATTCCCTGACAACCGAACAAGCCCGAAGTGGGGAAATTTCATCGGGGCAAAGGCGGTGCGAGAGTAGCCTAGGGTTCTAACCGCAACAGGTAAGAGCAAGGAGGGGTTATGTGAAGGCTAATTAGTTATGGGGGTTATGTGCAAAATTAACATGGCGACGACGCGACAATCAGCCACCGTGGTGCCACGTGTTGGCAACACAACCATGACGAAAAACCAAGCAAGTTGATGTACCCCTTGTGCATGTTTTGCAAGTTGTGAGACTAAAATGCAACCCGTATGTAGATTATGGTACCAAAAGTGTATTTAGCTCAATGTTAATTAAGAGCAAAATTTAGAGTTTAATACTGCTAACTGCTCATGGAGAAATAGTATCTACATCAACACCGTCGACTTCCTGTATTCAATAAGAGCAATCAACGAGGGCACATATCCATCCACTCTAAAACATACACGGTCAGTGACACAACTGGGATAAACAACACACAGCAGCGTTTAGTATCGCAATCACCACATGGATGCACGATCCAGCAAGCTGTCTTGCACCTAATCCCCAAATAAACATTCGGGTGTCGACCATTCCTGCTCGAGTCGTCTCTGCCACTGCCAGTGCCACCACTTCGTTACTACTATATACTAGAAAAAAGAGGGAGAAAAAGAGCAGGTGAAGCGAGAGCGGGTCGGAACTCGGAGCCCCTCCCCAACGGTCACTTCGTCGTCGTCCCCGGACCGCCTCCCCCGAAACGACCCCGTCGCCCGTCCCCCTCCGGAGAGAGAGAGGAGAGGTCCCCCCTCCCACACGAGCGGAGCCGAGGAGGAATCATCGCCATCACCATTAACTCCTGGTCACCCTCCCCTCGAAAGCACCACCGCCACCGGATCCAACCCAACCCCCAACCCCTCCCGCTCCCCGAGACACTCCCCACACGTCTGCTAGCTTCTGTCCGCTCCTCACGAAACCGCCACGCCTTCTTCGCACCGCCCGCCGGGCCATGCCCCTGCCGCGGCGGCGATGGCGCGTAGCGGCGTGGAGGTGATCGCCAGCAGGGGGTGCTCCAGGCTGCTCCTGCCCGGGATGCAGTCCTCCTCCGCGTCCGCCGCGTCCTCCTCCTTCTCGGCCTCCCGCTTCTCCACCGCCGCGGCCGCTCCCCGCCGCCCGCCCGATGGACCCTTCGCCGGCCTGGTCGTCTGCGTCACCGGGCTGTCCAAAGGTGAATTGCTTGCTCCCTCGATTTGGCCAGGGATGGTCTGAAAATTTCTCGTGCTGAGTGTTTGGGGAATTTTTTGTTTTCTGCAGAGGCGAGGGGTCAGGTGAAGGAGGCGGCGGAGAGGCTGGGAGGCGAGTACAGCGGGAGCCTGCACCCCAAATGCACTCACCTCGTCGTGCAGATATCCTTGATGCGGCAATTCTCTGTTTCTTCAAAAATTCATCCGCTGTTATGTCTATGTTTTTCTCAAAATTCAGTCTACTGCCATGTTTGCTTCCCTAACGCATACCACAGCTTCGCCGGCCGCAAGTTTGAGCACGCTCTCAAGCATGGTCCCAGGAACGGCCTCTTTGTTGTCACGCTGGGCTGGTTTGTCGACTGCGTTCGAAGGAACAGTAAGACAATAACTAGTTCTTCCTGTTCTGTATTCGTCGGTCGGCTACCGGTGCATTATTTGATCTGCGGTGTTTGTTTCTGCTACAGTGAGGCTGGACGAGTCCCTGTACAGTATCAAGAACATTGGGGACAACGGCCGGCCGCTCGGGGAGTTCAACCGGCTTGTTGGAGCTCCTGTTGATGAGAAGTCATGCCTCCCACCAATGGTATTTCAAGACAAAGCATGCTCAGACACAACCGAGAAGCATCATCAGCTCCAGGCTCATAGAGAAGAACCTGAACATGACGTGTTCCTTTTTACGGATCACACGATCTACATTGACCCTGGGATATCTGGCGAGATGAAGAAGAAGGTATGTTCCATGTCAATTGCTGCTTCCTTCCATAATGGTTGACACTTCAGCACACTAAACCACAGGTTTCAGGAAGAAACTTTTAGTTTTTTGTTGTTGTTGCTCCTGTTGAAGGAGTGTCATATTTACAGCACCAAATGGACAGGAGAATTTTTTAGCACTTTGTGTTAAGAGAAAAGCAATCAGCTAAATGATGCAATGCATGTACTGCGATTTCTTAGCCTTTCACTGGTATCATCTTGACAGGTCATCTTTCATTAAATTGCACGGACTTTGTTTACATAAAGTGCATCTTTTCTGCAGATATCTGATGCTGCTATTAGAGAAGGTGCAAAGTTGTTGGACCACTGGTTTATCGGTTGCCATGCCACATATGTTGTGTGTGAGGATGTTTCTGTCAAGAGATATGTTGGTCACTCAGACAACATTGTAACAGTAAGCAATGCAGAGTTACTGCAATTATATCCTCTTGTGTTCCCATGGTGACTAACTTAATTAGGACCATTTCGTTCTGTTAACATTTTCCGCTTCCAATGTTTCAGCCGCTTTGGATCTTGAAAACAGTGAAGGAAAAGAACTTGCAGCGTCTGGTCCATTTGTCTTCAGACCTAGCGAGACAGGTTGCCGTGGTTCTAGAAAATTTCGACACATCTCAAGAGGTATTCTATGTCATGTATACACTTGTGGACAAAACCTGAATCTTTTATTCTGTTATATCCAAGATTCTCCTTTCAACAAATTAGCAGAAGAGGTTTTTATTTCTAGTTTTGACAAAACTAGGATAACGATTTCTCACATCAACTATTTTAGGTGTTTCCTGCTGTCCTATTTTTTGTTCAAAGCAGATTTTTCTTTTGGTATGTACTCCCTCCGTTCCAAAAAATAAGATGTTTTAGCCTTTCTGAAACACATGTATCTACACGTCTTTAAGTGTGTAGGTTCATTCATTTTGCTATGAACCTACACACTAAAAGGCGTCTAGATACATGCGGTTCAGAAAAAACTAAAACATCTTATTTTTTGGAACGGAGGGAGTAGCATTTTACATCAGTAACTCCTTAAGTGTCTTTCTATAGGAGAGATCCTTCCCTGAAATAAAAAATAGGTTTTGTAGTTACAATTTCTAAAAATCTAGGAAAAGGATTTTGGTATCTTTGTGCGTATTCACCCTCAATTTTTCTTTGTGTGCTCAAAGGGAAAAAACCGAAATTCGTATCTGACATCATATAATGGTGACTTCCTCCTGTCTTCCTAAAATTTAGTACAGGGTGTAATCAATAACGAACAGCTGCCCCCCAGCAATTCCTGCAATGTATTTAGAAGAAAAGACAAGATAATGTGGTCCATCTGGATGGGAATTGATGGATGTATTGATTTTTTTCTTCACACACTTTTTAAATTTACACTGACAAACAGTATATGAATAGCATTGAAGTGTCCAAATTGTTTTTTACTAATTTCTAGAACAGTTTGTTTTCTTACTATTTATTTCCTTATCCTATTCTATTTGATGTTTTCTTATCTTTATATTAGGTTTAGGTTTTCCACATTTTGACTCTTCATTGCTTAACTTCAAATGTGGTGACATTGGATCCTCTGTTCTTTCAGAGTAGAAAACTTGGGAGTGTTCCTTCTCTGAACTCAAACTCCAGCGGACAGATTTTAACCCGAGAGGAGATAGATGAGAGTCATCAGGAGAGACAAAAATTTGTTGAAGTAGCCAAAAAGGATATTCGAGAGCGTCGTGTTCGCCGTATGCAGGTAAGGGCTGTTTTATCCAGAAAATTCATTGTTATGTTTTCTTGCAGCATCATTAAACTGGTTCTTATATTACTCTTGACATGACTTTAATATATGTGGAGTAGCCCCGTTATCTTTAACTTAGAAAATTCATGTTGATACTTCTATTAGTCCATATATGCCCAGAATTTCAACTACAATACAGTTCAAATGTTCAATACTCGGAGCTTTAATCTGCTGTCACATATCTGATGGATATTACAAAGAAAATAAGCACTAAAAAACAGCATTTGCTGCCCATTTTTAATATTGTTTCTTTGTCTATGTTCGCAACTAATCTGCACATTGGGATCCTCTCACTGGCGGTCGCAGTTACCTAATTTCTTGTGAGTTCTGACTAGTGTGACTATTAGGGGATGTTGGTATCACCCTTGCTTGTTAAGGAAAAAACAATGGCATGAGAGTATGTTTTAGAAAAACAGTCAGAAACAAATAATTTGCTGATGACATGATCCTATGGAGCATGTATGATTTCAAATTTTCATTTGATGTATAGTTAATTTTACTCTGTACTTCTAGTTCTGTCACAGCTGTGTGCTGAATGATTGAATCGCTACCTTTTGTATTCATATTTGGCTGTTCTATATGAAACATTTTGATGAATATCTACATTATGGTTTTAAGCCAGTCATGTGAAGTGCCAATCCATCCGCTCACACCTGCCACACTTTTGGATTCAATCTGCTGGACAATATCTGAGCCAGCTTCATCTGCATCTATTTATACGGATTCATCGTGGTCTGATGATGCCAATGAGAAGCAAAGCACCACTTATTTTGATGCAGATGGGGATGGAAAGGATCGAGACCTATCAGCTGATAATTTATCCCGACCGTTAAGAGAAAGGTAATAAATTCTTGAGTCAACCACAACTATTTGGAACATTTTCCCTAATAGCTCCATTCCGTTCTTTCAGCGAGAGAAGTGAGGTGATTTTTAAGAGCCATTTCTTTACCATACTCTTCCCTCTCGACCGGTTTGGCGAACTTGGACCTTCTTCGAGGACATTTTTCAGCAATGGTGGCTTTACACGCGCACAATTGTTGGATCACATCTACAATTTCTACCAGGTATATCTATATTTTTATAGAGTAGAAATTTCCCACTTTGTACTATACAGGTGTAATCGTGGTTTAAATTTGGTTTGCAAGTAGTTCTGTGATAAAAGTTCCCCTCTTTGTGCAGGAGAACATGTCAACCCACGAGATAAATGTAGCGCTTCACACAGATTCACGGCACGCCGATCGACTTCGCTCCCTGTACGCAAGTGCTGAATCGGCAGAAAAAGGTTTTGTAGCATTCAAAAGAATAGATTTCTTGGGGAGCCGGAGAAGTTTTGAGGCGCTGAAGCGCCTTAACAGAGAGTACAATAGCAATGTATATGAGCTTGTGATTAGGGCATAAACAGCACCCATACTCAGGTGCTATTTAGTCATATAATACCATTTAGTCATATTTGTTTGTTGCTTACAGGTTGAAAATGATGAGCCATGTCCATGTATGCAGAATAAAATTGTAGAGAATGATACAGGTTGAAAATGGAAATGGTTATGTGGTAGGGGTTTCGTGCCTTTTATCCTTGGAATCCCACAACATCATAGAAGTAAAGCCATTGATTATTTAAATAGTAGTACTATTTTCTTGGAAGAGATATTGGAGTGAATACAGATAGCTTATTTTTCCTTTCTCAGAGGAATAGCTAGAACAATAACTTACATGGTTTCTGCATTTTAGTTATGTACGGATGAACAGGAGGATGGGCAAATCACATTCTGGTATATTACTGTACTGATATTTCTGAAGTCTCAATGTACAGTTAGGAATTCAAACTATCAACTCCACAGTACATAACTTAGTCAGCTAGAGCTAGGATCGCTTCCTATTCCTGATAAATTTGGTACACAATTTCTTGCAAGAAACATCCATCCTGATACATGATAATGGCCTCGAAACAAAACTATTTGAACCTCCTTCTGTATGCCAGTTATGTAATGTGGCAGTTGACCTCACAGTACTACTGAAAACTTCAGAGAATGCTTACACATCCATTTTAACCAAGATGTTCACCACCTCCCTCATGGAAGGCCTGGACTGGCAAGCCATCTGGGTGCAGGAAACCGCTAGATCAAGCAAGTCAAGTGCCTTTGCCTGCTCATCTTCAGGCCAGTACATGATCTCCTCATCCAGGCAGCTCAAGATGGTGTGGTGATCTGCCTGCTTCAGGTTTGATCTCATCCACATCACAATGTCGATACCGTCTCCAAATGCAGAATCCACAGGCATCTTTCTGCACAGGAGCTCGAGTAGCACCACTCCGTAGCTGTACACGTCGCTCTTCTCGGTTAACCTTGTGGAGTATCCATGCTCTGAAAATAAATGGTGACGCGTGTTAAGCCCAAGTTTTGTAAGTGGCACCGGAGGCAGGGTCGTTGAGTTCTCGTCCATCAAGACCCGGTCTCGATAGGACGAGATCGGTTACAATTATGATGGTGGCCGAACAGATAACAAAGTGTTACGATGGTGGCAGCTTGACTGTGCCAACGATGATATCATCTTGGATAGACCGATCGACATCATCAAGTCAATGTTGAAGGCATACGTAGATGTCGATGGCGAGATGGACAGACCAGATGAGGTCACCAACATGAAAGTCATATTATAGAGGGAGATCCAAGGTGAGAGGAAGAACTTGTCCTTCTACAAACTCAAAGACGATCTGATCAAGGACATTGAGGAGTACTAAGTGCCGCATATACCCAGTACCTCCACATTCAGGGTACATGGCGAACGAAACTAGATAGTGTAATCTTAAGTCTGGAATGATAACTGCCAAGAAATAACCGACAGTTAACATGAAAAGTTGGAGTCAAGTTCTGGTGCACCCAAACGTACGTTTAGGTTTTTATTCCCGGTGCAACGCACGGGCATTTATGCTAGTATATGATAAATAGCGAATGGTACCTGGAGCAATGTAGCCTAGGGTGCCAACAATGACAGAAACCGTTGCGTCTGCATCCTCGTCGCCAACGATCTTCCCCATGCCAAAGTCGGTGAGCTTGGGCACTAGATCAGCATCCATCAGTATGTTGCTTGACTTGACATCCCTGTGAACAATCATGGGCACACAGTCCTGGTGCAGATAGGAGAGGCCCTGAGCCAAACCGAGGGCGATCTGATGCCGGACGGTCCAGCCAAGGGCTACCCGAGGCTTCCTTTCGTGCAATAGCTCGAAGAGCGTCCCCTCGGGCATGAACTCGTAGAGGATCAGGCCGGCATTGCCACGAATGTAGTACCCAGCCATCCTGATGATGTTGCGGTGCTTGACCGTGTTCAGAATCTTCATCTCGACCGGGAACTTGCACTGGGACAGATCAACCGTCTTGACTGCCCACTCTTTTCCAAGCTTGCTCTCTGTGCGGTAGACCGTGCCGTGCCGACCTCTCCCGATCACGTACTTCTCGCTCCAGTTGTCGGTGGCACGGAGGATGTCTTCGTAGGTCAGGTCTTCGGGCAGTTCCTCTGTTGAGTCCAGGCTACGGATCGAGGCACGCTTAGCCGATAGGCGCCGAGACCTTTTCGCAATGTAGTGTACTGCAAACAGAGCAGCAACAATGACAGCCAGAGCTGAAAGTAGCAATAATGCCAGAATAATCCGTGTGTTTCTGTCTCTGTTACTGTTTTTCACAGGTTGATTCTTGGAGCAAGGTGCATTGGCAGACTGCACGCACAATCGAGGATTCCCCAAAAACCCTTCGGGCGACCGCTCGGCCAGCTTAACCCAGACAGCAGGGAGCTGACCGGATAGGTCATTGAATGAAATGTTCACAATCAAAAGAGATACCATGTTGCTCAGCTGCGGCGGAATCGGGCCAGACAAGGAGTTCTTGGACAAGTCAAGCACTTCTAGATCCTGAAGGTTGCCAAGGCTGCTTGGGATTTGGCTGCTCAACCTGTTGTTGCTGATGTTCAGGGTTTTAGAGATGTACTGAAGATTACCCAGGCTGTGTGGGATGCCTCCTTCAAAGAAATTGTCACCGAGGTGCAACTCAAGGAGGGCCTGTGTCGCGGTGAAGGAATCCGGTACTGCCCCTGTGAGCCTGTTTCCACCAAGTAGAAGACTTTGCAGGCTACCAAGAGTTGTGATCTCTGCTGGTAAACTTCCATTGAGAAGGTTATCTCCAAGGTCTAAGCTGACAAGCCTTTTGCAGTTCCCCAGTTCTTGTGGTATCAATCCGGTCAGCATGTTCGATGACATCCGCAGAGTTACAAGGTTGCTTAGAGCGCCGAGCTCACGAGGTATGGGACCGGAGAAGTTGTTGTGCGAGAGGTCAATCATGGTGAGGTTGCTCCACGAACCGATCGCACTGGGTATCCTCCCATCAAGAAGGTTGTCACACATGTTGATGTACGACAACCCTCTGTTCGTTCCCAAATCTGCAGGTAAGCTCCCACTGATCTTGTTGTTGTTCAGATTGATCCTGTACAGAGACTGGCATTTAGCTATCTCGCTTGGAAATCCCCCATCAAACCGGTTGTGTCCAAGATCAAGAATGGCAACCTGGCCTCCGGTGCACAGACCAGGAGGGATCGCGCCGTGGAAGCGGTTGCCGGTGAGGTCGACACGAAGGATTCCCGGTGTCGTGTTGAGCCCCAGGGCTTGCGGCAGCTCGCCGGTGAAGTTGTTGCTGTACAAGGTGATCTCTCTGAGATTCCTCATGCGAGTGATGTCTGAATGTATCTTGCCACTTAGGCTGTTGTTGTTGAGATACAGCTCCACCATGTCAGCAAGTTGCCACAGTGCCGAAGGAACTGCGCCGTGGAGCATGTTGTTGAACAGATACAGCTTCTGCAGTTGGCTGAGCTCGGCGATCTCCGGCGGTACCGTCCCGGAGAGGCTGTTGTTCTGGAGCTCAAGGTCCACCAGTCCCCGGCAATTCCCAATCTCCGGTGGAATTCTGCCGGTAAGGCTGTTGTCCGCGACAGTGAACGTCTGCAATTGGCTCAGATTGCCGATGGACCGCGGAATTGAGCCGGTGAAGCTGTTGCCGTTTAGGTAGAGCATTGTCAGGGATTGGCACTGCCCGATTGCCTCAGGGAGAGAGCCTGTGAACCAGTTGCTCGATACCACCAATTCTTCTAGGTTCAGAAGCTCACCGATGCTTGCCGGCAACTCCCCGGTGAACGCGTTGTTGTCGAGGTAGAGTTTCTGCAAGTTCGGCATGGAGGCGAAGAAATCGGGCACCTTGCCACTGATGTTGTTGTTGGGTAGGTACAAGACAGTGAGGTTGCGGCAGTTGGCGAGGCTGCGGGGCAGCTCGCCGGCGAGCTGGTTGGAGTAGAGGCTGAGGTAGTGGAGCCCGCACGGAGCTGAGAATTCCGGAATATGGCCGGACAGGTTGTTGCTGTTCAAGTCCAGGTAGGTGAGCTCCGGGAGCGCGGCGAGCGCAGGCGGGATGGAGCCGGAGAGAGAGTTGGCGCTGAGGTCGAGGTACTCGAGAAGCGGGGAGCCGGAGGGAACGGCGGGGATCGCCCCGGTGAGCGCGTTGGTGTTGAGGTCGATCGTCCGGAGCCGGCGCGAGGAGAGGAGCTCCGCGGGGACGGCGCCGGCGAGGAGGTTGAAGCTGAGGACCAGCGTGGTGACGGCGGAGCACGCGGCGAGCGCGGAGGGGACGGCGCCCGTGAGGTTGTTCCGGCTGAGGTCGATCGCGGCGAGCGCCGGGAGCGCGCACAGGCGCGGCGCGGACGCCGCGAGCGAGCCGGAGAGCCCCGCGCCGGAGAGGTTGAGAGCGGTCACGGAGCCCGCGGCGGAGCAGGTGACGCCGAGGAACGAGCAGTGGGGGTGGAGATGGCGCCTGGAGCTGGCGGAGGAGGAGGACGAGTTTCCGGCGGTCGGGTGGCGCCGCAGCCATGTCGGGTGGAGGACGCGCTGGGCGGCCGGGGGAAGCGCGGCCGCGAAGGAGAGCAAAATGGCCGTGGTGGTGCGGGAGCCAGTGCCGGCGGAGGTTTTTGACGGTAGGGGCTGAGCAATGGAGGCGACCAGCGGGAGGAGCAGGAGGAAGAGAAGACGCGACATGCGAGGGAGCTGCTGACGCTCGCGCGAAAGGGATCGGAGTAGAGTAGAATAACCCTCGCTCGTGCAAACAATGGGCACCACCCTATGCTGCGGGTTTGGATGCTCATTCGCTCTCAATCAACTGGATCATTGCAGCACTACTACTAGCATCCTTATCTCAGATTTAAATTTAATTACTCTACATGCGGAATCGAATCCCTCTTCTAAGGCTCCTTTGATTCGTAGAATCTCAAAATGCAGGAATCGGATAGGATTGTAAGTTTGTAATCGGAAAACAAAGGATTGGAGACTACAAAAATGTTTCCCTTAGTGGTCGATTTGAAATACAGTAAAGGAAAAGTACTCCCTCTTATGTCGCTAAATTAAGCAACTTAGTATGATGTATATATTATAAAAAATATATCACCGGAAACTTTAGACTTTGTATTTTCCAATGATATAATTTTTATATTATATAATTCAAATTATATATGTCAAATTGATAACCTAGATATACGCGTAGGACTTATAAACCTAAACGGAGGGAGTAGAGGAATCTATAAGCAGCTTGATTAGCATAATTAATAAAGCATGGCGGCAGCGTTAAGTGGTCTTTTTTAGAGCAACAAACGATATTTCATTAATTAAAAATCAAGTTACAACAACAAATACACTTGAAAACTAAAAGAAACGCCGGGATAAAATGATTATCCTGTTAACTTTGCGCACAAAACCCTAAGAGATTGAGACATACAAAACGATCCCTAGAGTTTTCTGTAACCACCAAAGTCATCAGGACGCACGCCGGAAGAGATGCCGAGACTCCATCATTGGAAGATCCAAGCACCATCGCCGAGGAGGCTTCGTGAGTCAATGAACATGCCTAATACATAGGCGTGGCACATGTTGTCGTGGCACGTCGACCGAGGGACATCCTTGTGCCGTCTTGGACCAAGATCCATCGCTTCCTATTGAGAAAGTCAGAGAAGAACGATAAATTCATCACCTTCCGACCAATATCCTCTTTTCAGAGAAACCACCTTGCCCTAGCCGCTAGTGCCATCGCAGGTAACAATGAACGTCAGCTACAACACCGAAAAACTAATCTCGCCAGACGCGAAGAACGAAGAGAAGACCAAGTCGTCGATCTGAAGGACCGAACAACACACGTTGCCATCAACTCCAAGACGCCGCCAGAATGGGAGTAGATTTGAGGCAAATTTATTAGCTCGGGCGTCGGTCCCACCACCCCAACGGCGCACCACAGTAGACAAAACCTAACCCTAACTACTAGGCCATAACGGAGGAACGATGACCTCTTCCCTTCCGCCATCGGATCAGCGAGTGGAGAGACAAGGGACCAACGCCCTCATCTATGGAGATTTGGAGGAGTTGGGTCACCGCCTGCCTACGAGAGGATGATGGGTGAGCGTTAAGTGGCGTGTGGTGGCCTTGCTACAGCGGTGCTAACTTTTATTTTGAACATATGAGTCATGAAGTATCAAGATGCTACATTAATTTTCACCAATGACAATTTACAACAAGGACCCTAAGAAAGGCCAAATTACATCAAAGGTTGACAATTTACAAGGACCCTAAGAAGAAAGTAGAAAACGCAATCAAGTCCTCCACAACTTCTTATGAACGAAATCGATGGTTGGACCAGCGTCATCATCACTTGGGACAAACCACTTAGGGTGGCATAGTTGTGAGGTGTCCACAGGGTTGAAGATCTCCTTTGTTGGGGCCTGGTGCGAGGAGGAAGAATTACCAGCAACCTGGATGAGGAGGGTCTCCTTCGGCCATAGGAAGCAGAGGCAAGATGGCGGCTATCATCAAGTATTCACTTCTGATGACTCGGGGAATCTCGTGCAACTCAAGATATAGATGCTGGGGGACCAAGTATGGTGTCATCAATGGGTGGGCGCAAGATCTTGCTGGCACAGACCCCATCATCAGTTGTCAACCCCCTGCATTCTCCTTCATGCTACCTCCACAACAGCACTGCAATGAAAATTAGGAAATCAAGAGAGGAAAACTAATGCTCTCTCAACAACCACCACATACTGAAGCACCACTACACCGAATGAGGAGATTGAGTCTCTCATATCCTCTCCTTCCCAAATATTCTAGCGCATAACCAAGATCATATGCGGGAAGAGAGGCAACATATCATACTCTCATAGATCGAACTAGCAAAAGTTTGTCGTTGATGAGGTTGATGTAGACGCGAGTCAATGCCCTCAACTATATCGTGTCTACTCGCGAGGATATGTGTTATCCCTTGAACCGCTCCCATGATCAAGTGTCACTAGCACAACACCTCCAAGGTATCCACACGTACGAGATCAACAACATCGCATCAAAGTGTGATCAAGCACACAATCAAAGTGGGAACGTGTCGATGAAGATTCGACAATGCTTCCGTGATCCCGGCTAGATTAGATCTAACCAGAGGTAGAAATCCTACAACAGTTCCATGGCGATGATGAAGAAGATCTACTATTGCCAGATCTGAAAAACAACATCGCCAATGAGTCTTTGTGAATCATGAACAAGCCTAATGCATGCAGCGAGGCACATATCATTGTGGTACGTTGACAGGGGAACATCATGTGTTGTCTTGGACCAAGACATGTCGTCTCCCATCAATAAAGTCAGAAAATAACATCCCCTTCCGATGGTTCCATCAAAGTTAACAATGAAATCTAGCGGTATACTAAGAAACTAATCTGGACAGATCCAAAAAGGCGAGAATACCAAGCCATCGATCTCAAGGATGGACCAACAAAGAATTGAAGAACCCCCTTGTTGGGGCATGGTGCTAGGAGGAAGAATAACGAACAATTGGCTAAGGAGGGTTTTCTTCAACCATAGGAAGCAGAGCTATCTTAGATGGCGGTTGTCCTCAAATATACATATTTGAATATTTGATGACTCTAGGAAACTCGTGCATCTTGAGATATAGATGTTGGCGGACTAGTTATAGCGTCATCAATGGATGGGTGTGAGATCTTGTCGGCAAATACTCCATCATCAGTTTCCAACCACCCCGCTATCTCCTTTGTGCTACCTCTGCGATAACACTGCAAAGGAAATCAAGAGAGTGAAAAAAACTAGTGCTTAGTCAATAACCACTACATATTGAAGCACCACTACACAAAACCAGGAGATTGAGTCCCTCTTTTCCTATCCTTCCCAAATACCATGGCCAAGAACAAAAGGGGATAGGGAAAACAACAACCACCCTAGAGGATTTTATGGCATCAAGAAGAGGAGGGGATTGAATGAGCAAGGGAAGGTGATGTTTAGCCTCACCATGGATTTAGTAGAAAGGAATTCTCCTAAGGCCCACTACCACCCTCTCTCCAACCTTCCAACTCATCAAGAGCAGCCGAGGAAGAGACACACAAGGGAGAGTTTGGATGGATCTAGATCTAGTCTCCATTTTACTTACCTAGGAGGAGCTAACTCGAAGGAAACCTAGCTACTACTAGAAAAAACCAGACCCCCTCCCACTCGTCGCTGGCCACCATGGACACCGAGGTGGTGAGGCTGTTAAGGGGGGCAACTAGGGGTTGACGCAAGCAGAGTAAGTCGCCACAGGGGAAGAGCTATAACAGACAAAAAATATAGCAATGCCAACTCTCAATATTTTCTTTTGTTTGCTTTGCTCCTCACAAAGATTAAAAAATATGTTATATTTAATTATTTATTTCCCATGTTTTCCCGGGTAATCTGATTGCTAAGGGAAAGTTCCTTCAGATTTCCTTTGGGCTATTCATGTGAATCAAATGCATCTCCGATGCAATTTTCTATAGGAACAAAAGTTCTCCACTTTTCCTGTAAAAATCTTGTGAATTGAAGGAGACCTTAAAGCCTATAGCAACCACCACTCAATCTTATGTTGTACTCCCTTCTCACTCCCCCTCCTGTTACACGTAGCGCTATGAACTCTCACCACGGTTGCCTCCAAACCAACCGAGGTGGTGGCAAGACCCGCGACAAAGCGACGACGGGTCCTCCTTGAAGGGTTAAAGATGTCAAACAAAGGGGCATTTTTTATAGATAGTAATATAGGAATATATCAATATGATACCAATTGCACACTGTATCTATAATAACATGGTATCAAGAGGCTAGTCAAGACCATAGTTTAAAAAATAGATCGGTGAGTGAACCCATCAAGAAATTGGTTCACTGATTCGTTGGTCCGACCGTTGGCTCACCAAGTTTGCTATCGACAAGAAAATATATTTTTAAATAAATTAAGGTACTTTGGAAAAAAATACTGATGTCAAAATGTATATGTAGCATATACTATAATAGGCAATCAAAAAATTAGTACAACCCAATTGGTAATGGGCCTTATGTGGTGGTAGTTTGCATGTGGTAGAGTTCGCAATTTTGATTCCTACCGGTAGTACCTCTTTTATTCAAACAATGTCCAAGACAATGAATATGCACACATCCAAATTACACAAAAGAAGAAAACAAAAGGAGCAATGGGGATCCATGCAAGAAGCAACCACCATCTCTAGACAACACATGGACTTCAAGAATGGTTCTCCAAAAGCATCTTCTTCGGGAAGGTAACAAAGCAACTCCAAACAACTCCAAAAACTCACACTTACAAGATCAAACCTATATGAAAATATCATGGGGTTTCACCATTAAGATCAAGTTCAAGCAACTCCAAACAATTCTCGCAACAAAGAATGGTGCAGATCACAATTTGATCAAATATGTTGAATTTAGGGATATTTGTGAATAGATAAAGATCTCCTAAAATGCAACTAGGTGAAAAATGTATATGGTAAAATTACGCTATAAATAAAGCAAACAAGGTAAACAAGCTAGAGGTAAATAAGCACAAACAAGGGAGGAACGGATTAAGTAAAGTAGAATAAGAAGATTGACGAGGTGATGTATATCCCAAAATTCAAATCCTTGGGGGACTCTAATCTCCATTGGATAAGTGATGACCCACAAGTATAGGGGATCGCAACAGTCTTCGAGAGTAGTATTACTCAATTTATTGATTCGACACAAGGGGAGCCAAAGAATACTTGCAAGCCTTAACAACTGAGTTGTCAATTCAGCTGCACCTGGAAATAGTTCTTGCTCACAGAAGTTTATCAGTAGCAATAGTTTATAGTAGCAACAGCAAAGCAACAACAACAGTAAAACAGGAGCAATAGTAACAGTAGTAGCAAACAGTACAATATGAGCACGGTAGGCATAGGGATGGATGGACGGGCGTTGCATGGACGAGTCTAAACATGTAACTTCAAGATCTAGGGCAGTTGCAGATAAATAAGAATAAGCATCCAAGTACTAAACAATCATAGGCATGTGGTCCATATATAGCCATACGTGCTCGCAATGAGAACTTGCACAACATCTTTTGTCCCGCCTGCCCGTGGCAGCGGGGCCTCTAGGGAACTACTGGAAATTAAGGTGCTCCTTTTAATAGAGCACCGGAGCAAAAGCATTAACACTCCATGAACACATGTGATCCTCACACCACAACCATCCCCTCCGGTTGTCCCAATTTCTGTCACTTCGGGGCCTTTGGATCCGGACAATGATATGTGTACACAACTTGCAGATAAGATCACAAACAATACTATCATAATGATTCAATAATAAGTTCAGATCTAAGATCATGGCACTCGGGCCCTAGTGACAAGCATTAAGCACAACAAGTTGCAACAAAGTCAAAAAGCACTAAAAGAGATACTAGGCACTATGTCCTAACAATCTTATTAGATTACATGATAGAACTCATCCAATCCCTACCATCCCCATAGCCTACAGCGGGGGATTACTCACTCATGGATGAGGGAAACATTGACGGTTGATGGAGAGGCATTGGTGATGACGATGGTGATGATCCTCCCCAAATTCCTCGTCCCGGCAGGGTGCCAGAACGAAGTTTCTGGTTCTGAATCGCGGCTTCTGGTGGTGGCGGTGCAGCGGAACTCTTTCTGAAAAACGACGAACCCTACTCGGTTTTTAGGTCAAGAGGCTTCTTATAGGCGAAGAGGGATCCCGAGGGGGTGCCTGGGTTGGCCGCACCCCCACTAGGCGCGGTCAGGCCTGGCCCACGCCTGGCAGGGGTGTGGGCCCCCCAGGCCTCCACTCCGTCTCGTACTCTGGCTCCGTGGATCTTCTAGTGAAATAGGATTTTGGCATATTTTCTGGGATTTTTCCTGATAGTTGATTTTCTGCACAAAAACTAGACACCAAGGTAATTCTGCTGAAAACAGCGTCAGTATGTGTTAGTTGTATCCAAATCACAGAAGTTTAGAGGAGAAACAATATCAAGTGTTCGGGAAAGTAGATACGTTTTGGACATATCAACTCCCCAAAGCTTAGCTTATTGCTTGTCCTCAAGCAATTCAGTTGAAAACTGAGTGCGATAAAAGAACTTTCACGAACACATTTGCTTCATATGATGTATATATTCTCAGCACAGGAGTAGACACTTAAACCATTCATAATAAGAAGTATGCAACTAAGTCTACTCAATAGTCATTGCAAGATATGAAGAGAAACCAACTCAATAATAATAAGTAGCAAGGAACATAAACATAAGCAACATTGCAATTCTCATAAAAAAGGTATGATAGAGTGGTATCTCGCTTGCCTTTGTTTGTAGAGCACAATATAAATGCCAAGGCACCTCTGAAGTTCACATGAAGACTATAAGTAAAGATATCAGAGATACAAGCATCAAAGTCATGACATAATTAACCAAGTTTTAAGACAAACACAAGAATGACAACTATGCTCTCGAGAAGGTGCTCATAGAATAAGTGGTGACTCAACAAGGAAGTGAAAAGGTTTTGAAAAGTTTGAAAGGCTTCCAAATGCTGAAAGTAAGGTACTCATTAGCTTTGAGCTCTCATTGCCCATATCATAAGCATATTTATATGGTTAAGGTGAAAGTGAGGTCCAATATGAGTTATATGCTTGAGAGACCATAAACTGGAAATCCCATGTCCCTTGAGTACGAGGTCCGCTCCGCATGCTATTCAACTTTAGTCACCTGTAAGTTCTTGTCATTGTAAATACATGCATATCATAGAGAACCGCTAATGGGGTACCCCTTGCACATGATACATGAGCTATCCCGTGATAAAAATGACAAGGCAAGTAGACAATGAGCATCTCGGCGATCTTTTTATTTACTATTTGCATATATTTTTATTGAGGATACTTCACAGATGCTCACTATGGTAATGCTGCAAGTTTCCACCATGATTAGGCATGGCTTAGGATAGCGGCCCATGCGTTTCTCTAACACATATATATACTCCACGAACTCACAAGCTCCCCTTTTATTTCACACCGGCGACATCCGCAAACAAAAGAGCAAGGTATCAACTAGATATGTATCCATAAGTGTTGAAAGCGTTCCCCGTGACAACACGGTTCTGCTAACTCCCAGCCTATAATTTGCAAGCATATAACTTTCATGGAGAGGTCACAATGGTTCAGGATTATTAAGTGCAAGAAATAAAGTGTGCCATCAAGTTTGTGAGAGCTTTACTAACTAACTTTCTCAAAACAGTCAAACATTTTATTTGGAAGAAAACAAGGCATAATGAATATGCACTGAAATAGAAAATGATGCTAATAGGTAGGTAAGGTGAACACTGCTAGCAATATTGGTTTGGGGGAGTTGGAAGAACAAGTAGAGCTCATAATCAGTGCAAGTGAAGGCTAGCAATGGAGAGGGGACGACAAACGAGAGATCAATAATTGTCATAATCATGCTTGCAACAAAACAGGACTAATTATAGCATGAAAGTGATACAAGAACTCTGAGGAAAAATAAATCATCGAGGCTTACTGACTATTGTTTAGTCATATGCATGCGTGAGCATGTTCCAAGTCGATTCATATGAAACTTTCAGAGGAGGATACCACAATATCATACCAAAATATGAATAAAACAATGCAAGCAAACATTCATATGACATGCTACAAACTATTAGCAAGCTGGAGCTAATCACAAGAAAGCAAGAACTACTAAGCATCCATTAGTAATATACACCTTACATGAACATGCTAAGCATGCTCACAGTGATGAGTATATGTACAAAAATGAAAACAAATAGAGTTCGTTACCAGCCTCTTACCACACCTCAAGTTGTCTTAATCTTCATTATTGCCCTTCACTTGTGTGACTTGAATAATAACGTGAAACCAAAATCCACTAAGGAGGCTGAACCCTGCAAAGAACTCACAAAACCAAAGAAGAACAACAAATATTTTTGGTGTTTTCGATTTTTTTAAAGCAAGACAAACAAAGCAAAAGCAAACAAAGCAAAATCTTTTTGGTTTTTTCTTTAAGGCAAAACCAAAGCTAAAAAAGAAAATAAACAAACCGAGAGAAACAACAATTTTTTTTTGGTATTTTTGTGTTTTTGAGAAAGCGGCAGCAAAAACCAAAAAGAAAGCGAAATGATGGATATACAAAGAACCGACCGAACATGATATATAGATGAGTGTGATGTCGGTATACCTCCCCCCAAGCTAAGGCTTTTGGCCTAAGTGGGGCTCAATAGCGCGTGTAGTAACCCCAAGCTGGTGGGTCGTCATAGGAATGATCATAGTCAGGCGCTTGCGATGAATAAGAAGACACGCTCCAATCATAGGAGGGCAGCTGGTATGAAGACTCTCCCAAGTTGGAGGGCTAGACCGAATCATCTGCGGCATCCTCTCCAACATTCTCCTCTTGCTGGGGGAGCTCCGCCACGTATGTGTCAAAATCCTCCTTCGTGAGCGACCATCCTTGCCCGTTATCAAAATTAAACAAAGCAGGTGCAGACAAATAAACTATTTTCTCAGTCCCACCCCTTCTCCAACCACGCTTGGAAAAAGATAGTTCATATGGTAAACTTCTCACATTAGCCCCCAAGGAAACAAAACCATGCTGAATCATGGATTCAAGATCAAGCCTCTCTATGGGGAACCGATAATCTGAATGGTGAGGCTCTAAACCATGGAAAGCTAGCAACCTACAAGCAATGAGACCTCTAGAAATTCCACCCTTCTCACGATTGGTGGTGAGACGGTGAGCTATCAAAGCACCCAGGCTATAAGATCTATTCCTATTCAAAGCAGATGCGATAAAAGCTAGATCAAAAGAAGATAACTTTCTAGCAATCTTTCTAGCAAGAACACACTTGGTAATGAAATAGGAAAAATATCTAATGGCTGGGAACTAAATGTTCTGAATTTTACCAATTTCCTTTGAGAAGTCGAAATCTTGGCAAATCTCAGCATATAAATCCGTAAGTTACTTGGGCCTCTCCTTGATCTTCTCACAACATCCCCACTGAGGTACTCTAATTGCTGCACAGAAATCAGCAAAAGGCAGGTCGACAGCTAGATTGTATATTTTATAATGGACCATGGGATTAGATGAAGACCAAGTAAACCGGAAGTCCTGCACAACAGACATGGTTAGCTTAACATATTGAAGTGGTTCACTTTCAGCAAAGTGTTCCAACCCTGCATTGGTAATCATAGTTTGGAAATCCTGGAGGATTCCCGCGGTTCTCATAAATTCCTGGCATGGATATATGGAAGGGAAGACTCCTTCCTCACGATGAACTTTCATTGGCTCAGGTACCATCAAATCATATTGATTCAGTGGATATGCACTCATCTTCCTTTCTGAAATTTTTAGACAAACATCAAACCAAGTGATTTCCATGTTGATAAATGACGAGAAACTACTATAGGAACTTGCTAGAGGGCTACAAATGCATCAAAATGAAAACTCTAAGCATAGAACAAGCATGCAAGCTCACACAACCTGTCACCTATAGCAGCAAAATACTCAAGATACAATCTACTAATCACAAATCTAATTGGCCAAGCGGAGGAGGCACATACCAAGGAGCAATCCCTCCAAAAATCAGCAACAAAGATGGGATGAGCAAGGAGATCGAAATTCACGAGCAAGAACAGTAGGAACTCGAGCTTGAGAAAGTTTTCTGGTGTTTTTCGAGATAGAGAAAGAAGATGGCTAGGAGGAGGCACCTTAGAGGGGCCCAGGTGGGCCACACCCCAGCCAGGCGCCACCTGGGGGCTGGTCGCGCCCACCAGGTGTGTGCTTCCCTGGGGTGGCCCCCTGGATCACTCCAGCCTGGGGTGGCCCCCTGGATCACTCCAAGTGTCCCTCTACCCCTTTTTCGAGGAAAAAATATTTTGAAATTTTTGGGATTTTTCAGGAAACTTTATTTTTGGCCAATTCTCAGGGTATGAAAATTAATTTTCTCACAGAAACAGTTTTTTAGAAGAAGAAAAAGCAAACCAAAAACCAAACTACAAAAGTTCTAAGACACTCTAACAAGCAAACAACTAACAAAACCAAAGCTAGCAAAAGAAAAGGCAAAGACTAGGAAGGAGAAAAGTAAAAGTAAGCAAGTAAACCATCGTGGAAACATTATTTTGTTCATTAAAATCCTTTTGTTAACAAGGTTGATCAAGTCTTGTTACCAAAACAATCTTATATGAAACAAAACTTTGCATTCCACAAGGTGATTATGTTACCTCAAACTTGATAGCAATGGTCCCAATCATAATAGTTTTAAAATTTTCTTGTGGAATGGGACAATATATTTCTCCAACCTTGATGCTCTCAATATTTTCAATGGAATTCAGGCAATAGCTTTTAGCAACCTTCTTGGGGAAATAAACAGTATGCTCTTTGTCATTGATATTGAATGTTACTTTTCCTTGATTACAATTGATGACAGCACCTGTAGTATTAAGAAAAGTGTAGGGTTTCGTAGCATGGAAAACAAAAAAATTCTATCGCATACAAACAAACAAGCCAAGATCTACTACTAGATTGTAGCAACGAGTCGATGGAATAACTTACCCTCGAAGATTCCAAAGTGTTTAACGAGAGCGGATTCTCGTGGGTGATGTAGTCGTACTCTTCCCGATCTCAAGATCGCGTAGACGATCCTTCCGGCGCTGCGTTCCGGCAGCGCTCCCGCAGTCGGTCACACGTTCGGTACTCGACGAAGACCTTCCTCACCCTTGTTCCAGCAGGCAGCGGAGGTTGTAGCACTCTCCTCACAATTCCGGCAGCACAACGACGTGGTACCGGAAGTAGAGGGGAGATCTCGCAGGGCTTCGCCTTAAGACGGAGCGAGTATGGTGGAGTATGAAAGAGCTCCTCGGCGATCTAGGGTTTAGACACACCAAGGAGGAGAGGCTAGAGCCGGCGGCTAGGGTTTGGGGCACCCCAAGTCGGCGGCTAGGGCAAAACCCTAGGGGGCGGCGGCGGCTATGGTGGTAGGCGCCAAGCTAGGGTTTGAGGAGAGGTACTTGTGTGTGCTAGGAGGGAGACCTGCCCCTCCTTATATAGGTGGAGGGGCCGGCGGCCAAGGGGAGGGAGGGGAGTCCCTCCCCAACTCGGCTTGGGTGGTGCGCCGGCTTGGGGAGGAGGGACTCCCTCCCCAACTCGGTTTCAACCTCCTCCTCTTTCCAAAACTTGCCGTTTGACTTTCAAACTAGCCGTTTGACTTTTCAATTTAGGATTTGAATAAACCCTTTATTTTGGACAGCGAAGACACTTAGTACATGATGCAATCATTCCAACTTACAATGACACATTCATGTACCCCTTCCCCTCCGGAGTGCCAGAACCTTCTAGAACATTCCCGATGAAAACACCGGAACCATTCCCCAACTCCGAAACGGGACTTTCCTTATATGAATCTTATTCTCCGGACCATTCCGGATCTCCTCGTGATATCCCGGATCCCATCCGAGACTCCGAACAACATTTGGTCTCTTTCTCATTCATTCCATAACTACTCAAACAACGTCGAATCCTTAAGTGTGTCTCCTTACGGTTCGTGAATTATGCGGACATGATCGAGACACTTCTCCGAGCAATAACCAATAGAGGAATCTGGAAATTCATATGGCTCCCACATATTTCTACGATTACTTTGCGATCGAATGAACCACTTACATACGATACCAATTTCCCTTTGTCTCACGATAGTTTACTTATCCGAGGTTATGATCGTCGGTATCTCTGCATACCTAGTTCAACCTCGTTACCGATAAGTACTCTTTTCTCGTTCCCGTGATATGTGATCCCTTGTGAGCCAGTCACATGCTTGCAAGCTAATTGGATGACATTCCACCGAGAGGTCCCAGAGTATATCTATCCGTCATATGGATGGACAAATCCCATTCTTGATCCATGTGTCTCAACCAATACTTTCCGAACACTCAATGCCACCTTTATAGCCACCCAGTTACGGTGTGGTGTTTGATGTCATCAAAGCATCCATCCGGTAAAGGTGATATGCATGATCTCATGGTCGAAGGAATTAGGTTACTATGTATCAGAAAGCATATAGCAATTGAACTATTAAAATGACTTGATCTTTATGCTACGCTTATCTATAGGAGTATGTCCACCATATCATTCTCCTAATGATATGATCTTGTTGTTGATAACATCTCAATGTTCATGATAGGGAAACCATAATCATTTATCAACCAACAGGCTAGTGATGTATAGAGGCTTTACTAGGGACTTCAAATTAAGTTTACAAATCACACAAGTATCAATGTTTCCTTGTTAATACTATTATAGCATGAATGTAAACATTTATCATAAACACAAAGATATAATAATAACTACATTTATTATTGCCTCTAGGGCATATCTCCAACAAAAAGGTCTCCCAAGAATAATAGACATATTATCATCTTCAGGCATTTCAAGCACAACAAAATCAGTTAAAACCAAGCAATTTTGAGCCACTTGAACAGGAACATCCTCACATATACCAACAGGAATAGTAGTTGACTTATCAGCCATTTGCAAAGATATATCAGTTGGTATCAACCTTTCTAGCTAGAGTCTCTTGTAGAGAGAAAAAGGCATAACACTAACTCCAGCTCCCAAATCACATAAAGCAGATCTAACATAATTATTCTTAATAGAGCAAGGAATAGTTGGTATACCTGGATCACCAAGTTTCTTTGGCACCTTACCATTGAAGGAGTAATTAGCAAGCAAAGTAGAAATCTCCTCATTAGGAATCTTCCTTTTATTAGAGACAATATCCTTCATATACTTTGAATAAGGAGGCAACTTAATAGCATCAGTCAAAGGAATTTGCAAAAATAAAGGTTTCATCCACTCACAAAACTTGTTGTAGTGTTCTTCCTCCTTTGACTTGTGTTTCTTACCTGGAAAAGGCATAGTTTGCTGCACCCAAGGTTCTCTCTCACTACCATGTTTCTTAGCAATAAAGTCTTCCTTAGTGTACCTAGTGTTCTTAGTGTGCTTCTCAGGCACTTCCTCAACTTCCTCCTTATCAGGCGCATCATTTTTATCATTACCACTCTCAGTTTCAGCATCAGAGACTGATATACTATTAGGATCTACAGCAGGTTCAAGTGGTTCCTCAACTATTTTGTGTTTCTTTTTCTTTCTCTTATGAGGACTACCACTACTTTCACCTTATTGAGAATCTTGATCAATTCTTTTAGGGTGTCCTTCAGGATATAGAGGATCTTGAGTAGCTATACCACTCCTAGTTCTAATTTCATAAGCATGCTTATCTCCTGAGGCATTAACTAGCATATCCTTTTGTACCTTAGCAAGCTGATCAAGTTGGGTTTGAACCATTTGAAAGTGTTTACAAAGCATTTTAATATCATTAGAAGTTCTTTCCACAATATCTTTCAACTCTTTAATAGCTCTAGAGTTTTCCAATAAATGATTCTGAACTTGTTTATTATAATTACCTTGTTTAACAATAAATGTGTCAAGTTCCTCTAAGCATTGATCACGAGGCTTACCATAAGGAATATCACCTTCATCAAAGTGGAGAGAGTGTACCTCAATAGTAGATGAGTGGGGAATTGGCTACCATAATTCTTCTATAGGAGGTAGATTCTTCATATATTTAGCTCTAATACCTTTCTCCTTTAGACATTTCTTAGCTTCTTTCATCACTTCATCATTTAATGCAATAACTCCCCTCTTCTTTGGTGTCGGTGTTAGAACTGGTTTAGGTACAACTGGTTTAGGAGTAATAGGCTCAGGTGTATTTAGCTCAGTTGAAGTCCAATCATCATAATTCTTGCTTATCTTAGCCATTAATTCTTCAGCATTTGTAGGAGTTCTTTTCCTGAAAACACAATCAGCAAAGCTATCTAGGTATGTCCTAGAATCATCAGTTAGTCCATTATAATAAATATCAAGAAGCTCATTCTTAGGCAATGGACATCCAAGATGTGCATGAATCAAGGCACAGAACCGTGTCCATAACTCAGGCAATTTCTCTTCTTCTCCCTGTTTAAAATCAAAAAGTCTCTGCAAAGCAGCATGTCTAGCATTGGGAGGAAAATATTTCTGGAAGAAAGAAGCAATCAAACAATCAGGGCTATCAATGGAACCAGGAGGTAATCTATTAAACCAAACCCTAACTTCTCCTTATAGTGAAATAGGGAAGATCTTTGTAACAAAGAACTTGCGCATCTTAAAATCATCAAATAATAAAACACTCATAGTAGAAAGCTCATTCATATGGGCCACAACACTCTCATTTTCAGTCCCACAAAAAGGTTCTTTCTCAACAATGTCTAAATAAGATAAATCAAGAGAAAAATCATAATCTTTATCTTTAATATCTATGGGAGAGGTGGCAAACTTAGGATCAGAGGACAGCTTAGGAATAATGGTACATCTAGCAAGGATACTCTTAATAGCACTAGCACCATGTGTGTTTCGGCACTCTTCAACAAATTCATTAGTAAACTCAATGTAGCCATCATTAATATCATAACTCTCTCTAGACTCAAGTGATCTAACAGGTGTAACAGTGTCTTCACTAGGAGTTTCAGTATTTCCTAGACCAGCCATAGTAGCATCTAGGAAAGGACCTAATGAACCACTCGCATCAAGCACAGTAGAAGTAACATCATGAGTATCAAAAGCAGTTTCAGATTCAACAGTAGTAGCAGTGCGTGTAGCATGTGTATGTGGTGGTGGTGTAACAAGCTTACTTATAACAGGCGGTGAATCAAGAGCAACAGATGTGTTTAGGACTGTACCTCTTCTTGTAGTGGATGGTAAATTAGGAAACTTTCCATCACGAGACTTACCCATGATGAAAAGAGTAGCAGTGAACAATAATAGATCCAAGTGAACTTACAAATAAAGCTATGCTGCCCGGCAACGGCGACAGAAAATAGTCTTGATGACCCATAAGTATAGGGGATCGCAACAGTCTTCGAGGGTAGTATTACCCAATTTATTGATTTGACACAATGGGAGTCAAAGAATACTTGCAAGCCTTAACAACTGAGTTGTTAATTCAGCTGCACCTAGAAATAGTTCTTGCTCACAGAAGTTTATCAGTAGCAACAGTTTGTAGTAGCAACAGCAGCAGTAAAACAGGAGCAATAGTAACAATAGGATCAAACAGTACGATATGAGCGCGGTAGGCATAGGGATGGATGGACAGGCATTGCATGGACGAGTCTAAACATGTAACTTCAAGATCTAGAGCAGTTGCAGAAAAATAAGAATAAGCCCAAGTACTAAACAATCATAGGCATGTGCTCCATATATAGCCATACATGCTCGCAATGAGAACTTGCACAGCATCTTTTGTCCCGCCAGCCCGTGGCAGCGGGGCCTCTAGGGAACTACTGGAAATTAATGTGCTCCTTTTAATAGAGCACCGGAGCAAAATCATTAACACTCCATGAACACATGTGATCCTCACACCACAACCATCCCCTCCGGTTGTCCCAATTTCTGTCACTTCGGAGCCTTTGGATCCGGACAATGATATGTGTACACAACTTGCAGATAAGATCACAAACAATACAATCATAATGATTCAATAATAAGTTCAGATCTGAGATCATGGCACTCGTGACCTAGTGACAAGCATTAAGCACAAAAAGTTGCAACAAAGTCAAAAAGCACTAAAAGAGATACTAGGCACTATGTCCTAACAATCTTATTCGATTACATGATAGAACTCATCCAATCCCTACCATCCCCATAGCCTACAGCGGGGGATTACTCACTCATGGATGAGGGAAACATTGATGGTTGATGGAGAGGCATTGGTGATGACGATGGCGATGATCCTCCCCAAATTCCTCGTCCCGGCAGGGTGCTAGAACGGAGTTTTTGTTTCGAATCACGGCTTCTTGTGGTGGCGGCATAGTGGAACTCTTTCTGAAAAACGACGAACCCTCCTTGGTTTTTAGGTCAAGAGGCTTCTTATAGGCGAAGAGGGAGGCCGAGAGGGTGCCTGGGGTGGCTGCACCCCCTAGGCGCGGCCAGGCCTAGCCCGCGCCTGGCAGGGGTGTGGGCCCCCCAGGCCTCCACTTCGTCTCGTACTCTGGCTCCATGGATCTTGTGGTGAAATAGGTTTTTTGGCATATTTTCCGGGATTTTTCCTGATAGTTGATTTTCTGCACAAAAAATAGACACCAAGGTAATTTTGCGGAAAACAACGCCGGTCTATGTTAGTTGTATCCAAATCACACAAGTTTAGAGGAGAAGCAATATCAAACGTGTTCGGTAAAGTATATACGTTTTGGACGTATCAATAAGTCATGGAAAAGCAAGCCCACATTGATCCCTCTTTGATCTAGCATTCTTCTCCACTAAGCTCCCCAACAAAGTGAGAGCCCTTCCATTAGTGTTACATCGTGGGGCGATCTCCAATTTCTCAAAAATGTTTCTAGAGCAAATTCAGAACTTGGAAACTTACAGCGACCCTAACCACCTAGGGTTTCCTAACAAACCCAAGAGTTACAAGATTGCAATGAACTCAGGGGGCTCTAAAATCAATTAGGTGGAAATGTAGATCAAAGGGCCCCTCTTTATTTTCCCTCAAATGGATTTGGAGCAAGCGAGGAAGATCTTAAAAACCTTTACAACTACAACAATGGTGGACAAAGAGAAAACAAGTCAGTTCAAAAATCCATTAATTGGGGAAGATGTGTGGGGTCTTAAGTGAATACCTACAAAAACTGCTCGTTGTAGGAATTCCATCACCGCTTAGAGGTCCATCCCCGAACCTCTAAGTTAGTCCTCCCGTCCATATAGATTCTGGAAACGTCCCTTGGTAGTCCTCGGGAAAAAACAGTGACTCTTGGACTGCCCTAGAAAATTCCTGGAATATTATCCACATTCCGGGTGCCCCAGATGTTTGAGTCGTAATAATCGGGTCCAACCTCCGGTCTGCAAAGAAAATAGGGCATAGGATATTGTGAGGTTTATCATTGTTTTCTCTTTGGGTTCTCATGAACTTGGGAACTCTAGAAAGGATTTTCTCGGTAAAGAAGATATCCACCCTCAAGTTCATCACTTACCCCTCTTAATCGTGCAGATTTCCTATGACTTAAATCAAGATAAAATAGACATGACTTAAGTGCATTTTGTTGCTCCCTCTCTCTATCTCCCTCTCCCTCTTAGAATGGAGTCATCCAACCATATATGTTCTCCAACCAAATGGACTACCACATGCGCATATAACTTAAAAACATTGTTAGTTCTTTAATCGACTATCATTTACACCAAAACCTACCTAGGGGTAAATATATACGTTCATTTATCTTTGTAGAGTAGCGATGTATGGTCGTCCTCATCTATATGGAGACCGTGCACATTGTATGAGTGTGTTGGCGGGACACCATCCATGTGGGCGAATGGTCACGGCTGATTGGCATGCCAGTGGCATAGGTGCCCATGTTGTGTCTAGAAATCTCCTCGCATGTGATGAGTGTCATGTTGCTGCTCTTCGATGATGCGCAAGCACTCCATGAAAAAACTGACCACTGTTATAGTGGGATTATTGACGCTATTATATTTGAAGGAGTTTGCCTTACCTTGATGTCTTCGCGGGTGGTGAGGCATTCCTTCACAGGAGGTAGTAGGAGAGGTGGATCACTCTACGTCACACTATGTGGCTTTTGTGTGAAGATGCACCGATGATGCTTTATCTACTGAAATGGGCATGAAGCCAATTGCTCATGGCCTCGCCATTTTGAAAGGGTAAGATGGTTAACCTAGAGGGAGGTGAATAGGTTTCTATTTTTTAAAATGTTTTGCAAGTTTTAGAATTTGTGAAATATAAGTGTACCTAAATGCAAACAAGGTGAGGCAACCTAGTTGATGATACACGATAATTCAATAACGAAGGTTATCACAAAGTAAACAACACAAGTAATAGGTTCAGTTTAGGGATAACCGAAGCACGCAGAGACATAGATGTATTCCCGTGTTGACTCCCTTGGGGGAGCTATGTCATGTTTTGAGAGGTGTGAGATCCCATGGAGGATTTCCCCAAGCCACGAAGGGCACCTTATCTCCGAGCATATCCCTATGAAGAAAAAGCTCACTTACTCGTGGTAGACTTTAAGGTAGTCTCCAAACCATCATAAACTTTCCACGGGACAAATCACAAGCCGAAAGCCTTTGGACGACCCTATCCTCCTATGGTTTTCCACAAACCCAAGAGTAACAAGCAAACTCGATGAACACAAGGGGAATGAAATATGTCTTGGTGGAAACGTAGATCATAACCTTCTCTTGCTTTCTACCAAAGGGATTTGGTTTTGGTTGGGTGATACGTCATAAACGTATCTATAATTTTTGATGTTACATGCTTATTTAGTATCTACTTTGCTATGTTGTAACATCCCGTCCACTGGGCCCGGGGGTGTCACTCCTGATAGCTTAATAGGATATCTAGACTATCCCCACTGACCAACACTAGTCTTTTCTACGCACTTTGTGCTCACTCATGCGCACCCGGTACCCACTTCCCGGTCGGTCACCCATCCTATAATTGCTCTAGGCCAAGCACGCTTAACTTTAGAGTTCTTTTTGAATGAACTTCCGAAAAAGAAGATGCAACTTGTTGGTATGAGTATCCTATAAATTCTATGAAGTCATGTGCTTGGATCTCACATACACCCACTCTTTATAAGATCGATGCCCTCATCAATCAAGCACACCCCAGGAACATTCCCTCTTGGCACGTGTATGTGCGTCCAGTGTCGGCATATGTGCCATGTCATGTCCACTCCGGGCCACACACGTCATGCTCCACATGTCCCGCCACTGACCAGCACACACCTGGCACGCGTATGTGCGTCCAGTGTCGGCACATGTGACATGCCATGTCCACTCCGGACCACACGCGTCATGCTCCACATGTCCCGCCACTGACCCGCACACACACAGGCCCGGGGGTGTCACTCCTGATAGCTTAATAGGATATCTAGACTGTTCCCACGGACCAACACTAGTCTTTTATGCGCACTTTGTCCTCACTCATGCGCATCCGGTACCCACTACCCGGCCGGTCACTCATCCTAGAATTTCTCTAGGCCAAGCACGCTTAACTTTAGAGTTCTTTTTGAATGAACTTCCGGAAAAGAAGTTGCAACTTGTTGGTATGAGTATCCTATCAATCCTATTAAGTCATGTGCTTGGATCTGACATATGCTTTGTCTACACTTTGAGGTATTTTTATACATTTTCTGGGACTAACCTATTAACAAGATGCCGCAGTGCCATTTGCATGTTTTCTGTTGTTTTTGGTTTTAGAAAAGCTATAAGGAAATATTCTCAGAATTGGACGGGGCAAAAGCCAAAGTCAATATTTCACCGAGGAGAACACGGAGTCCAGAGACGGAGGGGAGCCATAGGGTGGACGCACCCCCCAGGCGCGGACCCACCCTCGGCCGCGCATGGGTAGGGTGTGAGCCCCCTGACCTTCACCTATATCAATCCCCCGATGCCAAAACCCTAAGTACCCGATGAGATCTCCACGAAATAGTCTGTAGTTGCCGCCACCATCATCCCTAGATCGGGGAAGATCTGAAGCTCTTCCCGAAACCCTGCTGGAGGGGAGATATCATCCCGGAGGCCTTCTATATCACCATGCCAGCCTCCGGTATGATGTGTGAGTAGTTCCACCTTGGACTATGGTTCCGTATAGTAGCTAGATGGTTGTTTCTCCTCCTTTGTGCTATCATGTTTAGATCTTGTGAGCTCCGTTCATGATCAAGATCATCTATTTGTAATCATGCATGTTGTGTTTGCGGGGATCCGATGGATATTGAGATACTATGCCAGATTGATTATTGATTCTATCATGTCTTATGATTACTATCATGTCTGTGTTGTTTGAGATCTTGCATGCTCTCCGTTTCTAGTAGCTATCTTGGCCAAGTAGATGCTAGTGACTCCAAGAGGGAGTATTTATGCTCGATAGTGGGTTCATGCCTCTATTGAATCTAGGGAAGTGACAGAAATCTCTAAGGTTGTAGATGTGTTGTTGCCACTAGGGATAGAACAACAATATTTTGTTCATGAAACAATTGTATTGTTTACTTTAGACACATTGCTTAATGAAGTTATCCGTTGCTTGCAACTTAATACTAGAGGGGGTTCGGATGATACCTGAAGGTGGATTACTAGTCATAGATGCAGTTGGATGGCGGTCTATGTATATTGTTGTAATGCCCAATCAAATCTCATAGGATCACGAATGTCTAGTATTGCATTGTTATGCCTTGCCCAGTCCTATCAATTGCCCGTTGTAATTTGTTTACCCAGCATGTTATGTTATCTATCTTAAGGAGAACACCTCTAGTGAACTGTGGACCCCGGTCCAATCTTTACCATTGTTACATCATCTACTGCTACTATTTACATTCTGCAAGCAACCATTACCTTCTACACCATATGTTTAATCCTTTGTTTTCAGCAAACTAATGAGATTGACAACCTCACTATAAGTTGGGCAAAGTCTTGAGTTTGTGTTGTTCAGGATTCCAAGTTGCTAGCAACACCTTGGAGTTGTTTCCTTGCTCGTACTGGTTCGATAACCTTAGTTTCATAACTGAGGGAAAATTTGCCGTTGTGCTCATCATACCTTCCTCTTGGGGTCTTCCAACGAAGCTCTACTATTGAGCCGCGTCAAGATATTTTCTGGCGCCGTTGCTGGGGAGTTAAGGACAACTTCACAAGGGGAGTCTTTCAAAACCATTCTCTTTACTTTGTTTTTGTTTTACTTAGTTCCTTTTGCTTTGCTTTGCTTTGCTTTGTTTTGCTTGCTTCTTTTTACCAAAAATTACAAAAAATTAGTTTCGTTTGGTTTGCCTTTTCTTATAAAAACACAAAAAATAGTTCCTACTCTAGTTGATGCTGTTGTTGGCTTGCTTCACCCTTGCAAAAATGAATTCTGCTGAGAACACCAAGTTGTGTGACTTCACTAGCACAAACAACAATGATTTCCTGAGTACACCTATTGCTCCACCTTCTCTTGATGCTACCTTTTATGAAATTAAGCCTGCTTTGTTGAATCTTGTTATGAAAGAGCAATTTTTGGGTGCTAGTTCTGATGATGATGCTGCCCACCTTAATAACTTTGTTGAACTTTGTGAGATGCAAAAATATAAGGATGTAGATGGAGATATTATTAAGCTCAAATTGTTTCCTTTCTCCTTGATAGGAAAAGCTAAAGAATGGTTGCTATCCTTGCCTAGAAATGGTTTTGATTCTTGGATTAAATGCAAAGATGCTTTTATGAAAATACTATCCTCCTGCTAAGATTATATCTATGAGAAGTGAAATAATGAAATTTAAACAACTTGATAATGAACATGTTGCTCAAGCTTGGGAAAGAATGAAATCTTTGGTAAAGGATTGTCCCACTCATGGACTGACTGCTTGGATGATTATCCAGACTTTTTATGCAGGGTTAAATTTCTCTTCAAGAAATCTGTTGGATTCTGCTGCTGGAGGTACCTTTATGACCATTACTTTGGGTGCTGCAACAAAGCTCCTTGATAATATGATGGTCAACTATTCTGAATGGCACACTGAGAGATCTCCACATGGTAAGAAGGTAAATTCTATTGAAGAAACCTCCTCCTTGAGTGATAAAATTTATGTTATCATGGCTATGCTTGTTAATGTAAAAGCTCATATTGATACAGATAATGTTCCTTAGCCTCTTTGGTTGCTCAACAGGAGCAAGTTGATGTGAACTTTATTACGAATAATAATTTTAGCAACAATGCTTATGGTAATAATAACTATAGGCCTTATCCTCCTAATAATAGCAATACTAATCATGGTAAATCTGGAATGCCTAGTGAAGATAGGATTCTAGAAGTTGAAAGAAACACTAAAAACTTCATGCAAATGCAATATGAGCAGAACAAAATATCCAGTAAAGCTATGGAAAAACAATCTGCTATTTTGAAAAATATTAGTCATCAACTTGAGAATTTGAATAGGGAAATTCCTAGTTTGCAGTCAAAAAATCTGAATGCTGAGAAAAATATTTCATCTTTGTCTGAAGCACAATCCTCTTTGATTAATAAAATGGCTGCTAAACCTGAAACCTTGGACAGTACCTTTGCTGCTACTCATGCCATACAAGTTACTATTGATGAAAATGTTAGACTGTTAGCTAAATTGCATGCCAAGTGGGAAAGAGAAGCTGAAATTGATATAAACAATAGTATATGTACTATTACCACCACCAATATTGATGCTATTAAACCATAATAAGTCCCCATTCCTCCTAAAACAATGCCTAAACCCAATAAGTCTACTACCTGTGATGCTAAGTTTGGTTTTTATCTTGATGGTTGCAATATTTATGAATTGATTATGTTCATACAAAAGATTGCTAGAAGTTCTAATGCTAGTGCTGCGAATATGGCTTTTACAAAACTTCATGTGAACTGAATGACTTTGATCTCAAAGCTTCTATTCCTAGGAAAGTAGGAGACAGTTGGGAACCCATCATTAATATGCAAGTGAATGACTTTGATCTCAAACATGTGACCTTGGTTCTAGTGTCTCTATTATGCCTAGAAAGATTTATGAAATGCTTGATATACCACCTTTGGAAGATTGATATTTAGATGTTCCACTTGATGATAATACTAAGAAGAAACTCATGGGGAGTGTTAATGATGTTCTTATTATGGTTAACAATGCATATGTCCCTGTTGATTTCTATGTTTTGGATGTTGAATGCAATGCTTCTTGTCCTATTACTTTGGGAAGACCTTTTCTTAGAACTGTTGGTGCCATCATTGATATGAAAGAAGCCACCATTAAATATCAATTCTCATTCAATAAAGGTATTGAACACTTACCTATGAGGAGAGAGAAGTTACCTTTTTATCCTCCTTTTAAAGCAAAATTTTATGTTAATGCTTCTTCATTTGAAAATACTTGATTCTTGCTTCTTGTGCCTAACTTAAAGGCGTTAAATAAAAGTACTTCTTGGGAGATAATCCAATAGTTTTCTCGAGTCTTGGAAGTTATTACTTCTGTAATAACCTCTCCTTATATATTTTTTTTGAGTTTTGTGCCAAGAATAACCTCTAATGAGAGGGAAGTAAGATTTGGAGAAGTTGTTGTCCCAAAACAGATTTTTGTGCTTCATTGTAAAAATTTATGAAAAATCTCTGTATGTCGGATTGAGCTGTAATTTTGTGAATAAATCCCCCAAGTTGTTGGCAAACTTTCGTTAGTTCAACACTTTTCGATTTGAGTAATAGAAGGTCTTCGAAAAAATCGATTTCTACCTGTTGGTGTGTTTTGACAGATTTCTGCCATTATTTGCATTTGTCTCCTATCGATTTCTTTTTGAGTTCTCTTTGGTAAATTGAGATTTTTAAAAGGAATTTCTATAGTAGCTTGTGTTTTTAATGAAAGTTTTGTTGTTTTTAAACTAAACCCAATGGTTTATTACTTTTGAATACACTAATGTTGCTAATGAAGATTGTGTGAAGTTTTGTATGAAGGAAATTTTCAGGTGTAGGGGAAGAATGATGCAATGAGATGAAGAATGGACAAAATCTCAAGCTTGGGTATGCCACCCCATGTCACCCCAAGAAATATTCAAGAGGTACAAGCGTCAAAGCTTGGGGATGCCCAAGGCATCCCCTTCTTCATCAATAAAAATCTCAGTTCTTTTTCTAGACACTTCATTTTTATTGTTTCATGCACTATCGTGTTGTTCTTGGAGTGTCTTAGTTTTCGTTTTTAGTTTTCGTTTGCTTAGTTTGCTTGAATAAAGTAGTTGGACCACCGCTTTCGCTGTGTTGTTTCAAATAAGTTGATTGGTGTTGGAAAAGAGTAGAAAGTTTCATGCTTATAGTGGTACAAGAGAGAGCTTATTTTGACTATGGCTTAGACTTTATCATGTCATGCTAGATGTTGTTTTGACCTTATGCTTAGTGATTATTGTTGTAGTATCACTTGTTGGAATTTTGTCCCAAATAGTCTAGCCCATTTTCCATTTCAATAATTCCTGAAAATCCTAGAGGCCCATGTGGCCCATTCATGCAAGGCAAGAGCTGGGACAAATGTTTAGTCCCACATTTATAGTTGAGTGGAAGTTGGACCAGCTTATAAGATGAGCTCTCCTACCACTTGGTAAAAGGATGAGAAGGAGAAGGAGAGAGTTCCACACGCGCGCTTCTCCTCCTCCTCGCTCGCCTCGCCACGCCTCGCCTCGTCACGTCACGTCACGACACGAAGCGCGCGCACCGCGAGTTGCGGGAATCTCGCCGAGCCGTGCTTTATTTTGCCACGCATGAATGGTATATGAAAAGTCGTACAGAAGTTGAAACATTTTGGACTTTTAATACGAGCTAAATAAATATGAGCTGAGTGGAGGCTGCCCGGTGGGCTGCTGCCTGTTCGTTTCAACTTCTGTCCGTTCGTTTCATCTTCAGCGCAGCCTGTCTGCCTACCCCTCTATGTCTATATAAGAGAGAGGTCGCGCCTCCTCTTAGAAACACTGCCACAAACCCTTAGCGCCTCTAGTTCCAGAGCACTGCGCTACTTAGATCTTCCCCATCCCGTCTTGTGGCGTGCACCGCGAGCCGGGACAGTAGGCCTCCGAGACCCCACTGCTTCGTGTCCTGTACGAGAGAAGGGCGATAAGGTTTTTGGGGAGCGTTATCGGCGCGACTACTGGCTTCATCACGGACTCCCTCTCGGATACCGATTGCGCCGACGTCTTCCCCACCGAGGACTTCTTCCCCGACATCAGCACCCTCTTCCTCGACGACATGGCTAACGACGGTGCCAATACGAATACCGGCGGTTCCTCTTCTGCTGCCGCTGTCGTGTATGTTTTCTTTATCAATCTTGTTCTGATCGCATCTCAAGAATTATGTCTCGTAGTCTGTTTGGTTACCTATCTTAATATGTTTTCACTATTTCACATGATTAGTTTTTTGTCTTTTATTCTAATCATGTTTTATCTAGCGTTTATTATGGGTAATTCGCTTGGTAAATTTCTCTATTGTTCAACAATCCAAAAACCTTATTTCAGGCAATTTGCCCCAAGTGGCTTTGTTGCTTCTATGAAGCCACCTGTGTTCGAAGGTGTGAATTACAAACGATGGCGTGCGAGAGCAGTGCTCTGGTTTCATACCATGAGCTGCTATAACGCCATCTATGGCGCACCTGAGGGAGAATTTAATCCCGCTCAGGAAGAGGCATTCCAAAAACTTGATACCACTTTCAAGGCTGCATTGATCAGCATTCTTGGCGACAATATTGTCAATTCATATCTGTCATTTAGCAATGGCAAGGATATGTGGGATGCGCTCGAGAGAAAATTTGGAGTCTCCGATGTTGGGAGTGAACTGTATGTCATGGAACAATTCTATGACTATAAGATGGTTGAGGACCGCCCCATTGTGGAGCAGGCTCATGAGATACAGTCACTTGCCAGGGAGCTTGAGCACTTCACTTGTGTGTTACCGGACAAGTTTGTGGCCGGAGGCATCATTGCCAAACTTCCCCAGTCATGGAGGAATTTTGCTACTTCTTTGAAGCACAAGAGACAAGAGTTCTCCATGACGGATCTCATTGGGACTCTTGATGTGGAAGAGAAGGCGAGAGCAAAATACACACGTGCTCGAGGTACCGAGGGAGGTTCTAATGCCAACCTGGTACAGAAAAGGAATTTCCAGCCTCACAAGTTCAAGAACAAAGACAAGTTTGATGACAAAGGAAAGTTTGATGGAAAGAACAAGGCCTCACAGTCCACCAGCTTCAAGAAGAAGACTGATAAGAGGAAAGGTGCTTGTCATGTGTGCGGTGATCCTAATCATTGGGTTCCTGCTTGTCCCAACCGCTTTGACAAACGCCAGCATGGGAAGGGCAGCAAGACTGCTAATGTTGTCATGGGCGACGTTGAGATGAAAGATGTTGGGTATGGTATATAACCTACTGTTCTTTCATTATGTCATTCTCCTGATTGGTGGATTGACACGGGCGCTAATATACATGTTTGTTCTGATATTTCCATGTTTTCTTCATATCAGGTCAGAGGGACTCAAACCGTGCTGATGGGGAACGGCTCGCATGCTTCTGTTCATGGTGTTGGTACGGTCGATCTGAAGTTCACTTCGGGAAAGACCGTGCGCCTGAAGAACGTGCATCATGTTCCCTCAATAAATAAAAATCTTGTTAGCGGATCTCTTCTGTGTCGAGATGGCTATAAGATTGTATTCGAGTCCAATAAATTTGTAATTTCGAAGTATGGAACCTTTGTTGGTAAAGGCTATGAGTGTGGAGGCTTGTTCCGCTTATCTCTGTCAGACATTTGTAATAAAGTTGTTAATCATATTTACACGAATTTTGAATCAAATGTTTGGCACTCTCGTCTTTGTCATATTAATTTTGGTTATGACGCGGCTAGCCAAAATGAATTTAATCCCTGATTTCTCAACTGTTAAGGGATCTAAGTGCCAAGTCTACGTGCAAGCTAAACAACCTCGCAAGTCACATACGACTGCAGAAATGAGAAATTTAACACCACTAGAGCTCATACATTCTGATCTTTGTGAGATGAATGGTGTGTTGACAAAAGGTGGAAAGAAATATTTCATGACTTTGATCGATGACTCTACGAGATATTGTCATGTGTATCTTCTGAAATCAAAAGATGAGGCTTTGAGTTTCTTCAAAATCTATAAAGCTGAGGCAGAAAATCAACTTGATCGAAATATTAAGAGGCTTAGGTATGATCGTGGTGGAGAGTATTTTTCCAACGAGTTTGATTCCTTTTGTGCGTAACATGGCATAATTCATGAGAGGACGCCTCCCTACTCATCCCAGTCAAATGGAGTAGCCGAAAGAAAGAACCGTACTCTAACAGATTTGGTTAACGCCATGTTAGACACATCGGGTCTTTCTAAGGAATGGTGGGGGGAGGCACTATTGACCGCGTGTCATGTCCTAAACCGAGTTCCCACAAACAACAAAGAAATTACTCCATTCGAAGAATGGGAGAAGAAATATTAAAACTCTCTTACTTACGTACTTGGGGTTGTTTGGCAAAGGTTAATGTACCAATCCCCAAGAAGCGCAAGCTTGGACCAAAAACCATTGATTGTGTTTTTCTAGGCTATGCTTTTCATAGCATTGGTTATAGATTCTTGATAGTAAAATCTGAAGTGCCTGACATTCATGTCGGTACAATCATGGAGTCAACTGATGCGACTTTCTTTGAGGATATCTTTCCAATGAAGGATAAACCTAACTCATCAAATCCGGAGATACCTAGTTCATCTAATCAGGAATTTGCTATATTCTCTTAACCTACCATTCCAACTCTGAAAATCCTAAGGAGGAGGATAATAAAATTCCTAAAAGGAGCAAGAGACAAAGGACTACAAAGTCTTTTGGTGATGATTTCATTGTGTACCTTGTCGATGACACTCCCACTTCCATTTCAGAAGCTTATGCATCTCCTGATGCTGACTACTGGAAGGAAGCTGTTCATAGTGAGATGAATTCCATCTTAGCTAATGAAACATGGGAGATCACTGATCGTCCTTATGGGTGCAAACCTGTAGGATGTAAATGGGTGTTTAAGAAGAAACTAAGGCCTGATGGTACTATTGAGAAGTACAAGGCAAGGCTTGTGGACAAGGGTTATACCCAAAAGGAAGGTGAAGACTTCTTTTACACTTACTCAGCTATAGAAAGGTTGACCACCATTCGAGTACTACTTTCTCTGGCTGTCTCACACGGTCTTCTCGTTCATCAAATGGACGTTAAGACGGATTTTCTAAATGGAGAGTTGGATGAGGAAATTTATATGGATCAACCAGATGGTTTTATAGTAAATGGTCAAGAAAGAAAAGTGTGCAAGCTACTGAAGTCTTTATATGGTCTTAAACAAGCACCTAAGCAGTGGCACGAAAAATTTGATAAAACCTTAACCGCTGCAGTCTTTGTTTTAAACGAAGCTGCAAGTGTGTATACTATCTCCATGGTGGGGGCGAGGGAGTCATCCTTTGTTTGTATGTTGATGACATACTGATTTTCAGAACCAACCTTAATGCAATTAAGGAGGTCAAAGATTTCTTATCTCGTTCCTTTGAGATGAAGGATCTGGGAGTAGCTGATGTCATCCTGAACATCAAGCTATTGAGAGATGATGATGGTGGGATTACACTGCTTCAGTCCCACTATGTGGAAAAGATCTTGAGTCGTTTCGGATATAGCGACGTCAATTTTTCTCCTACACCGTATGATCCTAGTGTGTTGCTTCGAAAGAATCGAGGAAATGCTAGAGACCAACTAAGATACTCTCAAATCATTGGCTCGCTTATGTATTTAGCTAGTGCCATGAGGCCTGACATCGCCTTTGCTGTAAGAAAACTCAGTCGATTTGTTTCAAATCCAGGAGATGATCACTGGCATGCTCTTGAGAGAGTTATGCGATATATAAAAGGCACTGCGAGCTATGGCATACACTATACCGGTTATCCGAGGGTACCATAGGGTTATAGTGATTCAAATTGGATATCTGATGCTAACGAGATAAAGGCCACGAGTGCATATGTTTTCACACTTGGTGGTGGCGTTGTTTCTTGGAAGTATTGCAAGCAGACCATCTTAACAAGGTCAACTATGGAAGCAGAACTCACAGCACTAGACACGGCCACTGTTGAAGCAGAGTGGCTTCGTGAACTCTTGATGGACTTACCTGTGGTTTAAAAACCTATACCCGCAATTCCAATGAACTGTGATAATCAAACTGTGATTATTAAGGTGAACAGTTCTAAGGATAATATGAAGTCCTCTAGACATGTGAAGAGGAGACTAAAAATTGTCAGGAAAATGAGAAAACTCCAGAGTTATTGCATTGGATTATATCCAAACATCTAAGAACCTGGCAGATCCCTTCACAAAGGGACTATCACGCAATGTGATAGAAAATGCATCAAAGGAGATGGGTATGAGACCCACACTATGAGTTTTCCACAGTGGCAAACCAATCTATGTGATCGGAGATCCCGTGAATTAGAATTGGGAGACAAGCTGTTGGTAGACTTAGAGGAAAGTATTCCCACTTTAATGAACACCACTCCGTGAAGATGCAATACTTTCCTATTCTGCACGGCAGGTTGATTTTATCTTAATGTGTTCTAAATGGCTTAATCTTAAGCATAGATGTTGTCCTGCAGAACATCTATTGAAGAACACACCTATATGAGTCTGACTGTCAAACGTTGCAGTCTATGAGAGTTGCGTGCTCTCTAATAAACTCATGAAAGGCCATGGAGTATGACGCATAAGCTCCACCCGCGGGGAAGTCCCACGATAGCCCAGTATCGGTCAAGGCTTCGTGTGAAGCTAGGTTGCGGAAAACTTGCAGTTCAAGGCATAGTCCACTGTACAAGTCGCAACCTAGTGTAGCATAGAATTCTAGGTGGAAGTTCAACTTAACAGTCTCCACTACAGTACCGGTATATAAACAGTGTTTTGGAACCAAAGGCAAATTACATGTGCCTCTGGGATCTGGTGGGGGATTGTTGGAATTTTGGCCCAAATAGTCTAGCCCATTTTCCATTTCAATAATTCCTGAAAATCCTAGAGGCCCATGTGTCCCATTCATGCAAGGCAAGAGCTGGGACAAATGTTTAGTCCCACCTTGCTAGTTGAGTGGAAGTTGGACCAGCTTATAAGGTGAGATCTCCTACCACCTGGTAAAAGGATGAGAAGGAGAAGGAGAGAGTTCCACACGCGCGCTCCTCCTCCTCCTCGCTCGCCTTGCCACGCCTCTCCTCGCCTCGCCTCGCCTCGTCACGTCACGTCACGTCACGACGCGCGCGCGCCGCGGGAATCTCGCCGAGCCGAGCTTTATTTTGCCACGCATGAATGGTATATGAAAAGTCGTACAGAAGTTGAAACGTTTTGGACTTCTAATACGAGCTAAATAAATATGAGCTGAGTGGAGGCTACCCGGTGGGCTGCTGCCTATTCGTTTCAACTTCTGTCCGTTCGTTTCATCTTCAGCGCAGCCTGTCTGCCTACCCCTCTATGTCTATATAAGAGATAGGTTGCGCCTCCTCTTAAAAACACTGCCACAAACCCTTAGCGCCTCCAGTTCCAGAGCACTACGATACTTAGATCTTCCCCATCCCGTCTTGTGGCGTGCACCGCGAGTCGGGACAGTAGGCCTCCGAGACCTCGCTACTTCGAGTCCTGTACAGGAGAAGGGCGATAAGGTTTTTGGGGAGAACTATCAGCGCGACTACTGGCTTCATCACAGACTCCCTCTCGGATACCGGTTGCACCGACGTCTTCCCCAACGAGGACTTCTTCCCCGACATCAGCACCCTCTTCCTCAACGACATGGCTAACGACGGTGCCAACACGAACACCGGCGGTTCCTCTTCTGCTGTCGCTGTCGTGTATGTTTTCTTTATCAATCTTGTTCTGATCGCATCTCAAGACTTATGTCTTGCAGTCTTTTTGGTTACCTGTTGATGGGGATATGCCCACCGGGGTATACCCAGCAGGACGTTTCCGACTGGCCCAGGAACTGGCGAGTGGGCCTGCAAGACAGCGACTGGATCGAGGCCCGGTGTGGATCCAAGCGACTGGAAGCTGAAGGCCCAGGCGAGTAGATAGGCCCAGTCGAGTTAGGTTAAACGATTACCGAAGCCTTAACTGATTCGGTTGAGATATGTAAACCCTAGGGGAGGTGAGTCTATATAAACCTCCCTACAGGGCGTGTAGAGATACGTTCCACCATACACCCAAGCGACTCGCCGCCTAGCCGCCGAGCTCGCCCATTGTACCACCATCATAATACAATCTAGCAGGAGTAGGTATTTACCCTCCCGGGGGCCGAACCTGGGTAAAACCTTGTGTCTCCGCCCTCATCTCGCACCGCATATGGCTGGCCGCCCTTGCCCCTCGTTCTACTACTCGCTGTCGATTGCAGCATCTGCCGTGACCATTCCCATGACAGTGGCGCCCACCGTGGGGCCTGGCCGGTCTGGCTGGTGTTCTGCGGCGAGATCCAATTTGCCCATCAACGAGACGGTCGCCACCGGCCGCATGATAGCGATCGCCGAGATGCTCCAAATCTTGCCGAGCAGCTATGTCCCGGCGGCGCGACCCGTCACGCACAGCGTGATCCTGCCGGTCGGCACGATCAGCCTCTTCGTCGGCCTCACCGACGTCATCGTCTCGGAGTACTCGGCTCGCATCCACGAGTCGCCGCCACGCGATCGACTCTCCGAGAGCCAGATCCGCACGATCCATCGCCTTGCCTCCGAGTACAACTCGGCCCACAGTAACATGGCCGAAAACTCAGCGGCCGCAGAAGACGCGGCCCTCAATGACGACGCCGACTCGGCGACCCCGGCGTCACTCGCCGGATCCATCACCGCGGCTTCACCCGCGGGCTCCATCACCCAGGTCTCCAACATGGGAGACTTTGAGGATCCCTCCATCCTTGGGATCTTCGACTTCGACTCCGGGTCGGAAAATTCCGCCGACCTCCGCGACGGGACCGGTCGCCACGCCACGACCTACATGGCAACCGGCACCGATTCGCCGGAGGATCCCTTCTCCACCCCGATCCCTCCTAACGCCACGGCAACGGAGGTCGAGGAACTCCGCCTGAAGCTGGCGGAGGCCGTGCGCAAGGAGCAAGCCGAGCGCGAAAAATTTCGCCTCGAGAAGGTGACGGCGTAGGAGCTATCGCGCTACCACCAACATCGAATCAGGTTGCGCCTGAACCCCACCGTCCAGGGGCGCGCCCTGAACTTCGATGACGAAAACGACCCGGCCCGCGTGGCCGAGCGCGCGATCTGCGAGAACGCGCCACCAGGAGGAAGCGCCCGGCCCCCGCCAGGGTCGACGGCGATGGGCGCCCCACCTCCACCCAACCGCACACCCCCCAGGGATCAGCCACGAATAGTAGTCTCCTCACGGGAGCGGGACGCGAACGGCCTCCCACTGTTCTCCACCCCGATGGACAACCTCGTGGCGGGCCGAGCAGCAGCCGACAACATCACGGCCACCGGCGACGGCGCCCTACAGATCCAGTACGTCAGGGCCCTGCTCGCAAAGGCCGTTGAGCAGCAAAACGCAGGCGTCGACTCGCAGGGTCGAGTGTACTCGCGTTCTTCGGGAAGCAGAGCGGCCTCAAGCGGCCGCCCAATGGCGGCCAACACCCTCAACTGCCTGCCACCAGAGCCATTACAGCTCCAACACCGACCCGCGAACGCGGCACTCTCCACCAACGACCCCAGGCCAGCGACCAACTTCGTCGCCGCCAACGGTCAACCCATCGACGCCCGCACCCACATCATCAACAACCAAAACTGGCGCGCACGCCAGCCTGACGACCTGCGACACACCCTAACCAATCGCCGCGATGGCGAGCCAATGGGGTCGCTAAGTCGACTCGGCCCCAAGTGCTTCGTACCGATGATCCGAGGCGAGAAGTACCCGCCAAACTTCAAGGCGCCAAAGGAGATAGAAAAGTACGACCCTTCGTACGACCCCGCCGTGTGGCTCGATACATACCTCATGGCGATGGGGATCGCAGGCCACACCGACCTGCTAGCCGCCCATTACCTCCCCTTGATGATGGAGGGGACGTGCAGGCAATGGATCAACACCCTCCCCCAGGATAGTATCGACTCCTGGGAGGAAATGCGCGACGCTTTCGTCAGGCACTTCGAGTGTTCCTACACCCGCGCCACCACCATCGAGGACCTGGAGCGATGCGTCCAGGGACGCCGCGAGTCGACCCGCAACTGGGTCCAGCGGTGGCAAGAACTCTGGTACAACGCGGTCGGCATCCACCCGGACACTGCGATCCATTGCTTCAAGACCTCGTGCCGCTACGAGCCCTTGGTCGCCAAGCTTAAGCGACACTCTCGCACACTCGACAACATACCGGACCTCCTCGATATCGCCAAACGGTAAGCGGAGGAAGATCCAAACCAGGAAACTGACGACGAGTCGGGAGGCCAACGCCGCACGAGCGGCAACGACAACGGACGACGGTCCGACCTACGCTACAGCAACACTCGCCTCACTGGCAAATGCCGCAGTGACGGGCGATTCGACTTCGTCGCCAACACCGGGCACGCACAACGCGAGCCCAAAAGCTTCCGCCGTGACGGAGGACAACGCCGCGACGGCGGCAACTATAAGGCCAAGCCAAGGTTCGACCCCGCGGCCCTCCTTAACCAACCTTGTGCGTTTCACAGCAGGGAAGGGAAGCCCGCAACGCACACGACCGCCGACTTCCACACCCTCAGGGATATCGAGAAGGCACGGCGAGCACGGGAGGACCCCGACAACGACCCGCCAAACGGCGGAAAATTCGGCAAAGTGGCCGGCTCGCTCCATACCTTCACAGGCTTCAACATGAAGCGCGAGAAGAAGGTCATCACCCGCGCCGTCGCCGTCAACGCGGTGGCTCAGGTGGACGTTCCCCAGTTCCTCAACTGGTCGGAGCAGCCCATCACCTGGAGCCGCCAGGACCACTCGCCACGCATTGAGTACCCAGGCCGAGTCGCCCTGGTGGTCAAGCCTAAGGTCGGCGACTACTGGCTCCCCAAGACATTGATGGACCGCGGCAGCTCCATCAACATCCTGTACCTGGACACCTTCAGGCGGCTGCGGCTCCCGCAGTCGATGATCGAGACAACTCACACCACGTTCCATGGCATCGTCCCCGGTCGGAAGGCGTACCCGATCGGCAAGGTCACGCTGCCCGTCACCTTCGGCACACCAACAAACTTCCACACCGAGCGGATCGTCTTCGAGCTGGTACCCTTCGACAGCCCCTACCACTGCGTCCTGGGGCGCCAGGCGTTCGCCAAGTTCATGGCAGCGCCCCACTACGCGTACAACGCGATGAAGCTCCCCGGGCCGTGTGGCGTCATAACCATCAACGGCGACCCCGACATGGCCGCCGAGTGCGAGGCCAAAGGAGCAGAACTCGCCGACGCCGTCATCACGGCAGAAACCAACCATGCCGATGATCTCGCCAAGTACGCGAGCAGGGTCAACAACGACGACCCCACCATACTCAAGAAGCCCAACTTGGAGGGCGCAAACACCTCAACCTTCGAGGCAATGCACACCCGCACCGTCGAGCTGGTCCCAGGCGAATCCAGCCAGACGGTGACGATCGGGACGGGCATGAGCCCAGCCTAGGAAGGCGCGCTCATCGAGTTCCTCTGTGAGAACAGGGACATCTTCGCATGGAAGCCCTTTGACATGCCTGGTGTCCCTAGGGAGCTCGCTGAGCACAAGCTAAACGCCGACCCCAAAGTGCGACCCGTCAAACAGTCGCTGCGGCCCTTCAATGAAGAGCGCCGCCGAGCCATCGCCGAGGAGGTGCAGCGTCTACTCGCTGCAGGCTTCATCCGGCTAATCAAGTACTCCAAGTGGCTGGCAAACCCAGTCCTGGTCGAGAAGAAGAATGGGACCTGGAGGATGTGTATCGACTACACAAACTTGAACAGCGCCTGCCCGAAGGAGCAGTTCGTCCTCCCGCGGATCGACCAAATAATCGACTCCATCGCGGGCTCGGAGTCGCTATGTTTCCTCGACGCCTACTCTGGATACAACCAGATCAAAATGGCCATCGAGGACGAGGAGAAGACGGCGTTCATCACGCCATTCGGAGCCTTCTGCTACACCGCCATGACCTTCGGCCTCAAGAACGCAGGAGCGACCTACCAGCGGTGCATGCAAGAGTGCCTCGCGAGCCAAATTGGCCACAACATCCATGTCTACATCGATGACGTGGTCGTAAAATCCGCTCGCCAGGGCGATCTACTCGCCGACCTGGCGGAAACATTCGCCAACCTGCGAAAATACAAGATAAAGCTTAACCCAGGAAAATGCACCTTCGGTGTACCAGCAGGACAACTACTGGGGTACGTCGTCTCTAAGCGAGGTATTGAGGCGAACCCCACCAAGATCGACACGATCGCCCGACTCGGCAAACCCGAGTGCCTGCGCGACGTCCAGAAGCTGGCCGGGCGAGTAGCGGCTCTCAGTCGCTTCATCCCCCACCTGGGCGAAAAGGCGATGCCCCTATACCGCCTGATGCGCAAGAACCCCACCTTCGAGTGGGACAAGGAGGCAGACGACGTGCTCCGCGACCTCAAGAAGGTGTTACTCGCCGCACCACTACTCGCCTCCCCCGCCGACAAAGAACCCATGCTGGTCTACGTCGCGGCGTCCGAGCGCGTCATCAGCGCCGTCATGGTCGTCGAACGACCGGAGGAAGGAAAGGAGCGCCCAGTACAGCGACCGGTGTACTACATCAGCGAGGTCCTCACCGAGTCGCGCCAGCGATACCCGCAGTACCAGAAACTGGTATATGCGGTCTTCAGAGCACAGCGGCGCCTGCCGCACTACTTCTAGGAACACCCAATCACGGTCGTCTCCTCAGCACAGTTGCAGGACATCATCCGCAACCGCGAGGCGACCGGGCGGGTCGCCAAGTGGGCCGTCGAGATCGGCGTCCACAACATCAAATACGAGCCACGAAAAGCGATCAAGTCGCAGGCTCTAGCGGACTTCATCGCCGACTGGGAAGAGGCCCAGCAGCCAGAGAAGCTGCCATACCTCCATTACTAGAGCCTGCACTTTGACGGCTCCAAGAACGCGGACGGCACAGGAGCAGGGATCGTGCTAACTTCACCGAAGGGCGACAAGCTCCGCTACGTCCTCTGCCTCGACTTCACCCCCTGCACCAACAACATGGCCGAGTACGAGGCCTTACTCCATGGCATGCGAGCTGCCAGGGAGATGAACGTTAACCGCATACGCTGCTACGGAGACTCCGACCTCGTCGCTGGACAAGTCGCTGGCACCTGCGACGCCGTCTCCCCCACCATGGCGGCATACCGCCAAGCAGTGGACAAGCTGGGCGGACACTTCGCAGGCTATTCCGTCGAGTGGATTGACAGGCGGAAGAACGAGGAGGCCGACGCACTCTCTCGCATTGGGTCAGCTCGACTCGCACCACCCGCCGGCGTCTTCCTCGAAACGATCACCAAGCCATCAGTCTCTCCCCCGAGGGAGATCAACATCGGAGTCCCGTTGCAGCCGGAGGCAGCCCTGGTCGCACTCGTCACCGAGCCAGACGATTGGACCAAGCCCTACGTCGCCTACCTGGAGGCCGGCACCTTGCCGGCAGACGAGACGGACGCTCGGATGATCGCACGCCGATGCAAGTCCTACACCATCATCGACGGCGAGCTCCACAAGCACAGCGTCACCGGCGTGTTCCAACGCTGCGTCCAACCCGCCGAAGGACGCAAGATCCTCCACGACATCCACTCCGGCGACTGCGGCCACCACGCCGGCGCCCGCTCTCTGGTCGCCAAGGCTATGTGGCATGGCTTTTACTGGCCCACCGCACACGCCGATGCCGTCGACATTGTCCAGCGGTGCGCCAGGTGCCAGAAGTACGCCAACCAGACGCACGTGCCAAGCTCGGTGCTCAAGACAATCCCCATCACCTGGCCATTTGCCGTGTGGGGAATGGACATGGTAGGCCCCTTCAAAAAGGCTCCCTCCGGCTACACCCACCTCCTGGTCGTGGTCGACAAATTCACAAAGTGGGTGGAGGCCAAACCAGTCCGGAAGTGCGACGGGAAGACCGCCACAAAATTCCTACGCGAGCTCATATATCACTACGGGTTCCCAAACAACATCATCACGGACAACGGCACCAACTTTGACAAAGGAGCCATGGCCGAGTTCTGCGAAGAACACCACATCCGGCTCGATCTCGCGTCAGTCGCCCACCTGGAATCCAACGGCTAGGCGGAACGGGCCAATCAAAGCATCCTCCACGGCCTGAAGCTGCGACTCCAAGTACCACTCGAGCGCACCGCCGGGTGCTGGGTCGAGGAGCTACCCTCCGTCATCTGGGGCATCCGCACCTCGGTCAACAGGTCGACAGGATTCACCCCCTTCTTCATGGTGTACGGCGCCGAGGCAGTCATGCCCACCGACCTCGAGCACGACTCGCCGCGGGTCGTCCACTACACGGAGGCTGCAAACGAACTCGCCCGCCAGGACGGAGTCGATCAACTCGATGAGGCACGCGACCTCGCTCGATCACGCACCGCCATCTACCAGCAGGGACTCCGCCGCTACCACAGCCGGCGGGTGAAAACTCGCACCTTCCAGGAAGGCGACCTGGTGCTGTGCCTCATCCAGGACAAGAAGGGTGTGCACAAGCTTTCCTCTCCGTGGGAGGGACCATTCGCCATCGGGCGCATACTCGGCAACGATGCCTACTACCTCATCGACGTCCGCGGGGACGGCAAACTCGACGTCAAGCGACCGTGGAATGTAAACCTCCTACGGAAATTCTATTCCTAGAACTCCACATATGTACCCTCCAGTCGCTATGAAATAAAAAGAATTGGTTACCGCAAATTGCGCCTACTCTCCATGTCTTGTGCCACTCGCACTCGTAATAACAGCGTCAAGCTAACCGCAGAAGTCAACCTTTGGTACAGCGATCGGCACGGCCAAGTAGTGCGATGCAAGAGAACTGGGTCACCTCAGGTTTTGCATCGTCCACGAAAAACGCCTACCCGGAGCCCCATTGGAGTCGCCTAGCCCGACTGGCTCTATGAGCCAAGACAACTGCCCTCGCTTCTCACAGCGACCATGATCCTCTACATCCTCGACATAGCGACTCGAACGGCCAAGTACCACGCTCGGGGACTGACGACCAGTTCAGCGCGAGCGTCTCGGGAAAACGCCAATTATGAGAGCATGCCCAGGACTCGCCATGCGACTGACCCAACGGGCCAGGCAGGAGTGATGCGCTCAAACTAACGCGCCAAGTCCTCACCCACCCTCGAGTCGCGCCTAGAACAACTAAGTACCACGCTCGGGGACTCGGCCACCCGACCTCGTTCGCGCAAGGGAAAACGGTGAAGTACAGAGCGCTCAAGGGAGTCGCCTTGCGACTGGCTCTCCGAGTCCGGGTGAGTCGACCACAATAACAAAACATTCAAAAACCACAAACACATCACACACGAGGTAAACCCCACAAAAAGGGCGGACGCGCTCGAGGACTCGTTCAACCCTCAATCAGAAAACACGTGACAAGTCACAAAACAAACACGATATCTCATTAATAGCATGTCGCAATCATCTCAGAATACAAAATATGCCCAAACGGCAGATCTGCTACTAACGCCCCAGGGAAAACTATTCTATTCCGCAGGCTTCGACGACGACTCGCCAGAACCCTTGCGATTGCGGATGAAGGGAGTGTACGGGTTCGACGGATATGTCGTCAGCTCACCCGCCATCGCCGCACGAAAGGGCTGCTTGACCTTGAGGTCCCGATGCTGCGGCTCGGGGTCATTGGGCGCGACGACCGTCTCCTGGTAAGGAAGGAGGTCGCCCATCGCCCAGACGCGCTCGGAGTACACCGCGGCGCGACCCGTCAACTTGAGCACCTCTGAGATCTCCACCGTGCCAGTCGATGACGGGTAGCCACTCGTCACGTCGTCCAGATCGAAATCCTCTGGAAAGTGAGCAAGCCCAAGGCTAAGCGCCGTCGCCCGCGCCGGAACGCCGATCGCATCATGAATTCAACGACCGATGGCGCCTTCTCCAAGTACTTCCACACCTCGACGAGGTCATTGGGAATTACTTCCGTGGGGGATATCTCCTGGAGGTAGGCTCGGATGCATGTCGCTGACAACGTCGCCGAGTCGACGAGCGTGGCCACACATTGCCGCGTGTCGAACGAGCTCGCCTCCTCCGCGCTATCAAGGATGCGACCTGCGAATAGAAGATAACAGTGAGTACGTTGGATATCACAAAAAGGCACATGCAATAGGCAGGGGCAGACACACTCACCAATCAAGGGACGGGAGAGATCCGTGATGAAGCTCTGAAGAGAAGTGTAATCATCCTGAAGCCCAGCAACAAGGGCGTCAGAAACCTTACGTTCTTCCGCGGCGGCCATAACGGCGGCCTTGGCTCGACCATCCGCCGAACTCGCTTCTTCTTTCGCCTCCCTCAGCTCGCGTTCAAGGTCGGCGATCCGCTTCTCAGCCGAGCTCAATGCCGATTGCGCCGCTGCCAACTCACCCGCTGGGACAAGTCCCTAGCGAGCCTCCTCTGCCTTCGCGGCAACTGCCTGAAGCCCCTTATTCGCCTCTTGGACGGTGGCCAGTTCCTTCTCTGCGCGGTGTTTCGCAGCAAGCCGGTCAGCTGACTCACGTTGCAGACCCTGCACACAATTCAAACAGTTAACCAAAGAGAAATCCTAAGTGCCCACCCACTGAAATTCAGCGAGTACGCACTCGAGGACTGGCAATCAAAAATCCTAAGTGCCCACCCGCTGAAATTCAGCGAGTGCGCACTCGGGGACTGGCAATCAAAAAATCCTAAGTGCCCACCCGCTGAAATTCAGCGAGTACGCACTCGGGGACTGGCAATCAAAAAATCCTAAGTGCCCACCCGCTAAAATTCAGCGGACGCACTCGGGGACTGGCAATCAAAAAATCCTAAGTGCCCACCCGCTGAAATTCAGCGAGTGCGCACTCGGGGACTGGTAATCAAAAAATCCTAAGTGTCCACCCGCTGAAATTCAGCGAGCGCGCACTCGGGGACTGGAAACGAAAAGTAAAAACATGACATTAAAAGAATCAGACCGCTGCAACACACCGGCCTGATCCTCGGGGACTGGACATACCTGGATGGATGTGCCAAGCATGCCATGAAGTTGTATCGCATCCACGGACGCAAGGAGAGCCGGCGTGTGCCCATGACGCTGCTCGACCTCCGCGTCGGCGACCCCAGGTGCACGGCTCGAGGGCGAGGTCCCACTCGCTGTAGCCGCTCTGGCCATGAAGCGCGGGAACGTTGCGATAGAGGCACCGGCACCAAAGGAGGCCGGCTCGGCCACCCCAGGCGAGGGAGCACCCTCCTTCGTGGGTACGGCCGCCTCCGTTGCAGGTTCATTCGGCGCGACCGCCGTGTCGTCGGAGATCGTGACGACATCGTCGCCCTTGGCTTTCTTGGCGCCATCCGCAGGGACGACGAATTCGTCCGCCTTCCTCTTCCGGGAGGGATCTTCTTCGCTGGCGACGGGCGGCACCTTATGTAGGGGTTCGTAGCATGGAAAACAAAAAATTTCTATCGCATACAAACAAACAAGCCAAGATCTATCTACTAGATTGTAGCAACGAGTCGATGGAATAACTTACCCTCGAAGATTCCAAAGTGTTTAACGAGAGCAGATTCTCGTGGGTGATGTAGTCGTACTCTTCCCGATCTCAAGATCGCGTAGACGATCCTTCCGGCGCTGCGTTCCGGCAGCGCTCCCGCAGTCGGTCACACGTTCGGTACTCGACGAAGACCTTCCTCTCCCTTGTTCCAGCAGGCAGCGGAGGTTGTAGCACTCTCCTCGCGATTCCGGCAGCACAACGGCGTGGTACCGGAAGTAGAGGGGAAATCCCGCAGGGCTTCGCCTTAAGCCGGAGAGAGTATGGTGGATTATGAGAGAGGGCTATTAGTGGTCTAGAGATTAGACACACCAATTATAAGGCTCTAAACCGCAGGCTAAAGCAATTAGAAGCTCTAAACCAAAACGGCTCTAAACCGGAGATTAGAGGTAGAAACTTGTGTGTCTAGAGGAGGGAGCCCTGCCCCTCCTTTTATAGGTGGGGAGGCGCGGCCAGGGGAGGGGAGTCCCTCCCCAAGTCGGCCTTGGGAGGCGCGCCGGCTTGGGGAGGAGACTCCTCCCTCAAGTCGGTTCCCAACTCCTCTTGCTTGTTTCCCACAGTTTCTTGTTTTGGCTGTTTGACTTTCAAACTGGACATTTGACTTTTCTGTTTTAGGATTCAATTTAATCCTTTATTTGGGACAGCAAGAACACTTAGTACATGATGCAATCATTCCAATATGTAATGACACAATCATGTACCCCTCCCCTTCCCGGAGTGCCGGACAATCCGGAACCTTCTAGAACATTCCCGATGAAAACACCGGAATCATTCCCGAACTCCGAAACGGGACTTTCCTTATATGAATCTTATTCTCCGGACCATTCCGGATCACCTTGTGATATCCCGGATCCCATCCGAGACTCCGAACAACATTCGGTCTCTTTCTCATAATACCATAACTACTCAAAACAACGTCGAATCCTTAAGTGTGTCTCCCTACGGTTCGTGAATTATGCGGACATGATCGAGACACTTCTCCGAACAATAACCAATAGAGGAATCTGGAAAATTCATATGGCTCCCACATATTTCTACGATTACTTTGCGATCGAATGAACCACTTACATACGATACCAATTTCCCTTTGTCTCACGATATGTTACTTATCCGAGGTTATGATCGTCGGTATCTCTGCATACCTAGTTCAACCTCGTTACTGATAAGTACTCTTTTCTCGTTCCCGTGATATGTGATCCCTTGTGAGCCAGTCACATGCTTGCAAGCTAATTGGATGACATTTCACCGAGAGGGCCCAGAGAATATCTATCCGTCATATGGATGGACAAATCCCACTCTTGATCCATGTATCTCAACCAATACTTTCCGAACACTCAATGCCACCTTTATAGCCACCCAGTTACGGTGTGGTGTTTGATGTTATCAAAGCATCCATCCGGTAAAGGTGATATGCATGATCTCATGGTCGAAGGAATTAGGTTACTATGTATCAGAAAGCATATAGCAATTGAACTATTGAAATGACTTGATCTTTATGCTACGCTTATCTATAGGAGTATGTCCACCATATCATTCTCCTAACGATATGATCTTGTTGTTGATAACATCTCAATGTTCATGATAGGGAAACCACAATCATTTATCAACCAACAAGCTAGTGAAGTATAGAGGCTATACTAGGGACTTCAAATTAAGTTTACAAATCACACAAGTATTAATGTTTCCCTGTTAATACTATTATAGCATGAATGTAAACGTTTATCATAAACACAAAGATATAATAATAACTACATTTATTATTGCCTCTAGGGCATATCTCCAACAGTCTCCCACTTGCACTAGAGTCATCTAATCTAGATTACATGGTAATATACCGAACACCCATGGCAGTTTGGTGTTGGTCATGTTTTGCCCTCGGGAGAGGTTTAGTCAACGGATCCGCCACATTCAGATCTGTGTGTACTTTGCAAATCTTTATATCCCCATCCTGGATATGTTCTCGAATAGCGTGAAAACGTAGCTTGATATGCTTCAGCTTCTTGTGTGACCTTGGTTCTTGCGCATTGGCTATGGCTCCCATGTTATCACAGTAGATAGACATTGGGTCCAGCGCACTAGGAACCACACCCAGCTCTGTAATGAACTCTTTCATCCATATCGCTTCTTGTGAAGCCTCCGAAGCAGCCATGTATTCCGATTCAGTTGAAGATCTCGCCACAACGCTTTGCTTTGCACTCCTCCAGCTAACTGCTGCACCATTCAAAATAAATACGTATCCAGATTGTGATTTAGAATCATCCGGATCGGTGTTCCAACTAGCATCGGTGTAACCATTAACAACGAGCTGTTCATCACCTCCATAAGAAAGAACCATATCCTTAGTTCTTCTCAAGTACTTAAGGATGTTTTTGACCGCTGTCCAATGATCCACTCCTGGATCACTTTGATATCTGCTAGTTAAACTAACAGCATATGCAATGTCGGGTCTAGTACATAGCATGGCATACATTAGAGATCCTATGGCTGAGGCATAGGGAGTCTTACTCATCCTTTCTCTATCTTCTACCGATGTTGGACTTTGAGTTTTACTCAAGGTCGTATTGGGCAACATGGGTAAGAACCCTTTCTTGCTTTCTTCCATTCCAAACCTCTTTAGAACTTTGTCCAAATATGTACTCTGTGACAATGATATTTGGCGTTTCGATCTATCTCTATAAATCTTTATGCCTAATATGTAAGCTGCTTCGCCAAGATCCTTCATTGAAAAACTATTATTCAAATATTCTTTGACACTACTTAGAAGGTCTACATCATTCCCAATCAACAATATGTCATCCACATATAGTATTAAGAATGCTACAGAGCTCCCACTCACTTTCTTGTAAATACAAGCTTCTCCATAAGTTTGTACAAAACCAAAACTTTTGATTACCTTATCAAAACGTTGATTCCAACTTCGGGATGCTTGCTTCAATCCATAGATGGACCGTTGAAGTTTGCATACCTTGTTAGCATCTTTAGGATCGACAAAACCTTTGGGCTGCATCATATACAACTCTTCATCAATATCTCCATTGAGGAATGTTGTTTTGACATCCATCTGCCATATCTCATAATCATAATATGCAGCGATTGCTAACATAATCCTCACAGATTTTAGCTTCGCTACTGGTGAGAAAGTCTCATCGTAGTCAACTCCTTGAATTTGTCGAAACCCTTTTGCGACAAGTCGAGCTTTATAGACAGTAACATTACCATCAGCATATGTTTTCTTCTTGAAAATCCATTTGTTCTCGACAGCCTTTCGGCCATCCGGTAAGTCCACCAAAGTCCATACTTGGTTTTCGTACATGGATCCAATCTCGGATTTCATGGCTTCTTGCCATTTATTGGAATCTGGGCTCATCATCGCTTCCTCATATGTCTCGGGGTCATCGGTGTTGTCCACCAACATGACACTCATAACGGGATCATACCAATCTGGAGTGGTACGAGTTCTCGTTGATCTCCGAGGCTCTGTAGCAACTTCAACCGAAGTTTCATGATCACCATCATTAGCTCCCTTTCTTATTGGTGCAGGCACCACAGGAACTTCTTCCGGTGCTGCGCTACTCGCAATTTCGAGAGAAGGTTCGACAACCTCGTCGAGTTCTACTTTCCTTCCAGTCACTTCTTTCGAGAGAAATTCCTTCTCTAGAAAGGATCCATTCTTGGCAACGAAGGTTTTGCCTTCGGATCTATGATAGAAGGTATACCCAATAGTTTCCTTTGGGTATCCTATGAAGACGCATTTTTCCGCTTTGGGTTCCAGCTTGTCCGGCTGTAACTTCTTTACATAGGCTTCGCATCCCCAAACTTTAAGGAACGACAATTTAGGTTTCTTCCCAAACCATAATTCATACGGTGTCGTTTCAACGGATTTAGACGGTGCCCTATTTAAAGTGAATGCGGCTGTTTCTAATGCATAACCCCAAAATGATAGCGGTAAATCTGTAAGTGACATCATAGAACGAACCATATCTAAGAGAGTTCGATTACGACGTTCGGACACACCATTACGCTGTGGTGTTCCCGGTGGTGTCAATTGTGAAAGTATTCCGCACTTCTTTAAATGCTCGCCAAACTCGTAACTTAGATATTCACCTCCACGATCAGAACGTAGAAACTTAATCTTCTTGTTACGTTGATTCTCTACCTCACTTTGAAAATCCTTAAACTTCTCGAAAGTTTCGGACTTATGTTTCATGAAATAGATATACCCATATCTACTCAAATCATCCGTGAAGGTAAGAACATAACGATAACCACCGCGCGATGCTACACTCATTGGACCACACACATCGGTATGTATAATTTCCAATAAGTCCGTAGCTCGCTCCATCATACCAGAAAATGGAGTCTTAGTCATTTTTCCCATCAGACATGCTTCGCATCTATCAAGTGATTCAAAATCAAGTGATTCAAGAAGTCCATCGGAATGGAGTTTCTTCATACGTTTCACTCCGATGTGACCAAGACGACAGTGCCACATATAGGTCGAATTATCGCTTGATTTCAAACGTTTAGCCTCAATATTGTTGATATGTGTATTTCCACTATCGAGATTCAATAAGAATAGACCATCTATCAAAGGTGCATGTGCATAAAACATATTACTCATATAAATCGAACAACCATTATTCTCGGACTTAAACAAGTAACCGTCTCGCAATAAACAAGATCCCGATATAATGTTCATGCTCAACGCAGGCACCAAATAACAATTATTTAAGTATAAAACTAATCCCGATGGTAGATGAAGAGGTAGCGTGCCGACCGCGATCACATTAACCTTTGATCCGTTTCCCACGCGCATCGTCACCTCATTCTTCGCTAGCTTCCGTTTATTCTGCAGCACCTGTTTCGAGTTACAAATATGAGCAACCGAACCAGTATCAAATACCCAGGCACTACTACGAATACTAGTGAGATACACATCAATAACATGTATATCAGATATACCTTTCTTCTTGATGTTGCCGTTCTTCAAATCCGCCAAGTACTTTGGGCAATTCCGCTTCCAGTGACATTCTTCCTTGCAGTAAAAGCACTCAGTATCAGGCTTAGGTCCAGCCTTGGTCTTCTTCGCCGGTGTGGTAACTTTCTTACCACCCTTCTTGAAGTGTCCCTTTTGCTTAGACTTGCCTTTCTTGAATTTGGTGGTCTTATTGACCAACAACACTTGGTGCTCTTTCTTGATCTCCACTTCTGCAGATTTCAACATGGCAAAGAGTTCTGGCAACGTCTTGTTCATGTTCTGCATGTTGTAGTTCATCACAAAGTTCTTGTAACTTGGTGGTAGTGATTGGAGGACACGGTAAATCCCCAAAGCATTAGGAATCACTATACCCAAGCTTTGAAGTTTGTTTGCGTGCCCAGACATCTTAAGCACATGCTCACTGACGGAGCTGCCTTCTTCCATCTTGCAGTTAAAGAACTTTTCAGAAGCCTCATAACTTTCAATTGCCGCATGAGTCTCAAAAATCAATTTGAGATCCTCGACAATATCATATGGGTCTGAATCCTCAAACCTTTTCTGAAGCTCTGATTCCAAACCATACAAGATAGCACACTGAACTATGGAGTACTGATTCTTCCGAGCGAGGTAAACATTCTTTACTTCATCGGGAGCATCAGCTGCAGGTGGGTCACCCAGCGGTGCATCCAGCACATAGGTCAAATTACCAGCTGTGAGGACAATCCTCAAATTGCGGAACCAATCCGCGAAGTTGCTTCCATTGTTTTTCAACTTTTCTTTCTCTAGGAACGCATTAAAATTGATGGTAGGGGCTGCCATTGATCTACAACATATTTGCAATAGTTTAGACTAAGTTTATGACAAATTGAGTTCAAATTAATAAAGAAATTAAACTAGGTGAACTCCCACTCAAAACAATATCCCTCACATTGTTTTAGTGATCACACGAACCAAATCCACTATATCAACACCGATCATCACGAGAGTTGATATAGTTTAAATGGCGAACAATCGTCATGTTCATCATATCTACTATATGATTCATGCTTTACCTTTCGGTGATCCGTGTTCCTGAGACCATGTCTGTACATGCTAGGCTCGTCAAGATCAAACCTTAGCTACCGCATAAGCAAATCTGGCTTGCTTACGTTGTATACACTTGCGGAATCTAACACACCCGATCATCACGTGGTGCTTCGAAACAACAAGCATTAGCAACGGTGCATACTAAGGGTGAACACTTTCGAACTTGAAATTCATGTGCATGAGGGATCATCTTATAATGCTACCGTCGTCTACTAAGCAATACAAGATGCATAAAGGATTAACATCACATGCAATTCATAATATGTGATATGATATGGCCTTTCTTCTTTGTGCTTCTGATCTCCATCTTCAAGCACGAACATGATCTCCATCATCACCGGCATTGCATCAAGGTCAATAACGCTTCTCCATGGTTGTCGTCCACCAGCTTCAACTATTACAACTACTTTGAATAGACACGTGGGTCTTAACATAAATTAAAGACAACCATATGGCTCCTGCCGGTTGCCAACTTACAATAAGGAACATTGCATACATCAAATATAATCACAATCATGGCCATATCACATCACTGCACACCCCTGCAAAACAAAGTTAGACGCCTCTACTTTCTTTGCATATTTTACGTGGTTTGGGGCTTTCAATAAGTGTCGTTCTAACTTACGAACAAGAACCACAACATTGATACTATCATTGTTGATCACCCGTTGTAAATTGGATCTTAACTATGCTAGGAGAAACAGGCACCCGCAAAGCCACTTATGCAATACAAGTTGCATGTCAAGCGTGGAGCAAGTCTCATGAACGATGTCATGTAAGGTTAGCCCGGGCCGCTTCATCCCAACATGCCGCAAGATGCAAAGTACACAAGAAGCAATCGACAATAAAAGCATCAACGCCCACAATGACCATTGTGTTCTACTCGTGCAACAGATCTACATATAGACACGGCTCTGATACCACTGTAGGGGTTCGTAGCATGGAAAACAAAAAATTTCTATCGCATACAAACAAACAAGCCAAGATCTATCTACTAGATTGTAGCAACGAGTCGATGGAATAACTTACCCTCGAAGATTCCAAAGTGTTTAACGAGAGCAGATTCTCGTGGGTGATGTAGTCGTACTCTTCCCGATCTCAAGATCGCGTAGACGATCCTTCCGGCGCTGCGTTCCGGCAGCGCTCCCGCGGTCGGTCACACGTTCGGTACTCGACGAAGACCTTCCTCTCCCTTGTTCCAGCAGGCAGCGGAGGTTGTATCACTATCCTCGCGATTCCGGCAGCACAACGGCGTGGTACCGGAAGTAGAGGGGAAATCCCGCAGGGCTTCGCCTTAAGCCGGAGCGAGTATGGTGGATTATGAGAGAGGGCTATTAGTGGTCTAGAGATTAGACACACCAATTAGAAGGCTCTAAACCGCAGGCTAAATCAATTAGAAGCTCTAAACCAAAACGGCTCTAAACCGGAGATTAGAGGTAGAAACTTGTGTGTCTAGAGGAGGGAGCCCTGCCCCTCCTTTTATAGGTGGGGAGGCGCAGCCAGGGGAGGGGAGTCCCTCCCCAAGTCGGCCTTGGGAGGCGCGCCGGCTTGGGGAGGAGACTCCTCCCTCAAGTCGGTTCCCAACTCCTCTTGCTTGTTTCCCACAGTTTCTTGTTTTGGCCGTTTGACTTTCAAACTGGACATTTGACTTTTCTGTTTTAGGATTCAATTTAATCCTTTATTTGGGACAGCAAGAACACTTAGTACATGATGCAATCATCCCAATATGTAATGACACAATCATGTACCCCTCCCCCTCCCGGAGTGCCGGACAATCCGGAACCTTCTAGAACATTCCCGATGAAAACACCGGAATCATTCCCGAACTCCGAAACGGGACTTTCCTTATATGAATCTTATTCTCCGGACCATTCCGGATCACCTCGTGATATCCCGGATCCCATCCGAGACTCCGAACAACATTCGGTCTCTTTCTCATAATACCATAACTACTCAAAACAACGTCGAATCCTTAAGTGTGTCTCCCTACGGTTCGTGAATTATGCGGACATGATCGAGACACTTCTCCGAACAATAACCAATAGAGGAATCTGGAAAATTCATATGGCTCCCACATATTTCTACGATTACTTTGCGATCGAATGAACCACTTACATACGATACCAATTTCCCTTTGTCTCACGATATGTTACTTATCCGAGGTTATGATCGTCGGTATCTCTGCATACCTAGTTCAACCTCGTTACTGATAAGTACTCTTTTCTCGTTCCCGTGATATGTGATCCCTTGTGAGCCAGTCACATGCTTGCAAGCTAGTTGGATGACATTTCACCGAGAGGGCCCAGAGAATATCTATCCGTCATATGGATGGACAAATCCCACTCTTGATCCATGTATCTCAACCAATACTTTCCGAACACTCAATGCCACCTTTATAGCCACCCAGTTACGGTGTGGTGTTTGATGTTATCAAAGCATCCATCCGGTAAAGGTGATATGCATGATCTCATGGTCGAAGGAATTAGGTTACTATGTATCAGAAAGCATATAGCAATTGAACTATTGAAATGACTTGATCTTTATGCTACGCTTATCTATAGGAGTATGTCCACCATATCATTCTCCTAACGATATGATCTTGTTGTTGATAACATCTCAATGTTCATGATAGGGAAACCACAATCATTTATCAACCAACAAGCTAGTGAAGTATAGAGGCTATACTAGGGACTTCAAATTAAGTTTACAAATCACACAAGTATTAATGTTTCCCTGTTAATACTATTATAGCATGAATGTAAATGTTTATCATAAACACAAAGATATAATAATAACTACATTTATTATTGCCTCTAGGGCATATCTCCAACAGTCTCCCACTTGCACTAGAGTCATCTAATCTAGATTACATGGTAATATACCGAACACCCATGGCAGTTTGGTGTTGGTCATGTTTTGCCCTCGGGAGAGGTTTAGTCAACGGATCCGCCACATTCAGATCTGTGTGTACTTTGCAAATCTTTATATCCCCATCCTGGATATGTTCTCGAATAGCGTGAAAACGTAGCTTGATATGCTTCAGCTTCTTGTGTGACCTTGGTTCTTGCGCATTGGCTATGGCTCCCATGTTATCACAGTAGATAGACATTGGGTCCAGCGCACTAGGAACCACACCCAGCTCTGTAATGAACTCTTTCATCCATATCGCTTCTTGTGAAGCCTCCGAAGCAGCCATGTATTCCGATTCAGTTGAAGATCTCGCCACAACGCTTTGCTTTGCACTCCTCCAGCTAACTGCTGCACCATTCAAAATAAATACGTATCCAGATTGTGATTTAGAATCATCCGGATCGGTGTTCCAACTAGCATCGGTGTAACCATTAACAACGAGCTGTTCATCACCTCCATAAGAAAGAACCATATCCTTAGTTCTTCTCAAGTACTTAAGGATGTTTTTGACCGCTGTCCAATGATCCACTCCTGGATAACTTTGATATCTGCTAGTTAAACTAACAGCATATGCAATGTCGGGTCTAGTACATAGCATGGCATACATTAGAGATCCTATGGCTGAGGCATAGGGAGTCTTACTCATCCTTTCTCTATCTTCTGCCGATGTTGGACTTTGAGTTTTACTCAAGGTCGTATTGGGCAACATGGGTAAGAACCCTTTCTTGCTTTCTTCCATTCCAAACCTCTTTAGAACTTTGTCCAAATATGTACTCTGTGACAATGATATTTGGCGTTTCGATCTATCTCTATAAATCTTTATGCCTAATATGTAAGCTGCTTCGCCAAGATCCTTCATTGAAAAACTATTATTCAAATATTCTTTGACACTACTTAGAAGGTCTACATCATTCCCAATCAACAATATGTCATCCACATATAGTATTAAGAATGCTACAGAGCTCCCACTCACTTTCTTGTAAATACAAGCTTCTCCATAAGTTTGTACAAAACCAAAACTTTTGATTACCTTATCAAAACGTTGATTCCAACTTCGGGATGCTTGCTTCAATCCATAGATGGACCGTTGAAGTTTGCATACCTTGTTAGCATCTTTAGGATCGACAAAACCTTTGGGCTGCATCATATACAACTCTTCATCAATATCTCCATTGAGGAATGTTGTTTTGACATCCATCTGCCATATCTCATAATCATAATATGCAGCGATTGCTAACATAATCCTCACAGATTTTAGCTTCGCTACTGGTGAGAAAGTCTCATCGTAGTCAACTCCTTGAATTTGTCGAAACCCTTTTGCGACAAGTCGAGCTTTATAGACAGTAACATTACCATCAGCATCTGTTTTCTTCTTGAAAATCCATTTGTTCTCGACAGCCTTTCGGCCATCCGGTAAGTCCACCAAAGTCCATACTTGGTTTTCGTACATGGATCCAATCTCGGATTTCATGGCTTCTTGCCATTTATTGGAATCTGGGCTCATCATCGCTTCCTCATATGTCTCGGGGTCATCGGTGTTGTCCACCAACATGACACTCATAACGGGATCATACCAATCTGGAGTGGTACGAGTTCTCGTTGATCTCCGAGGCTCTGTAGCAACTTCAACCGAAGTTTCATGATCACCATCATTAGCTCCCTTTCTTATTGGTGCAGGCACCACAGGAACTTCTTCCGGTGCTGCGCTACTCGCAATTTCGAGAGAAGGTTCGACAACCTCGTCGAGTTCTACTTTCCTTCCAGTCACTTCTTTCGAGAGAAATTCCTTCTCTAGAAAGGATCCATTCTTGGCAACGAAGGTTTTGCCTTCGGATCTATGATAGAAGGTATACCCAATAGTTTCCTTTGGGTATCCTATGAAGACGCATTTTTCCGCTTTGGGTTCCAGCTTGTCCGGCTGTAACTTCTTTACATAGGCTTCGCATCCCCAAACTTTAAGGAACGACAATTTAGGTTTCTTCCCAAACCATAATTCATACGGTGTCGTTTCAACGGATTTAGACGGTGCCCTATTTAAAGTGAATGCGGCTGTTTCTAATGCATAACCCCAAAATGATAGCGGTAAATCTGTAAGTGACATCATAGAACGAACCATATCTAAGAGAGTTCGATTACGACGTTCGGACACACCATTACGCTGTGGTGTTCCCGGTGGTGTCAATTGTGAAAGTATTCCGCACTTCTTTAAATGCTCGCCAAACTCGTAACTTAGATATTCACCTCCACGATCAGAACGTAGAAACTTAATCTTCTTGTTACGTTGATTCTCTACCTCACTTTGAAAATCCTTAAACTTCTCGAAAGTTTCGGACTTATGTTTCATGAAATAGATATACCCATATCTACTCAAATCATCCGTGAAGGTAAGAACATAACGATAACCACCGCGCGATGCTACACTCATTGGACCACACACATCGGTATGTATAATTTCCAATAAGTCCGTAGCTCGCTCCATCATACCAGAAAATGGAGTCTTAGTCATTTTTCCCATCAGACATGCTTCGCATCTATCAAGTGATTCAAAATCAAGTGATTCAAGAAGTCCATCGGAATGGAGTTTCTTCATACGTTTCACTCCGATGTGACCAAGACGACAGTGCCACATATAGGTCGAATTATCGCTTGATTTCAAACGTTTAGCCTCAATATTGTTGATATGTGTATTTCCACTATCGAGATTCAATAAGAATAGACCATCTATCAAAGGTGCATGTGCATAAAACATATTACTCATATAAATCGAACAACCATTATTCTCGGACTTAAACAAGTAACCGTCTCGCAATAAACAAGATCCCGATATAATGTTCATGCTCAACGCAGGCACCAAATAACAATTATTTAAGTATAAAACTAATCCCGATGGTAGATGAAGAGGTAGCGTGCTGACCGCGATCACATTAACCTTTGATCCGTTTCCCACGCGCATCGTCACCTCATTCTTCGCTAGCTTCCGTTTATTCTGCAGCACCTGTTTCGAGTTACAAATATGAGCAACCGAACCAGTATCAAATACCCAGGCACTACTACGAATACTAGTGAGATGCACATCAATAACATGTATATCAGATATACCTTTCTTCTTGATGTTGCCGTTCTTCAAATCCGCCAAGTACTTTGGGCAATTCCGCTTCCAGTGACCTTCTCCCTTGCAGTAAAAGCACTCAGTATCAGGCTTAGGTCCAGCCTTGGTCTTCTTCGCCGGTGTGGTAACTTTCTTACCACCCTTCTTGAAGTGTCCCTTTTGCTTAGACTTGCCTTTCTTGAATTTGGTGGTCTTATTGACCAACAACACTTGGTGCTCTTTCTTGATCTCCACTTCTGCAGATTTCAACATGGCAAAGAGTTCTGGCAACGTCTTGTTCATGTTCTGCATGTTGTAGTTCATCACAAAGTTCTTGTAACTTGGTGGTAGTGATTGGAGGACACGGTAAATCCCCAAAGCATTAGGAATCACTATACCCAAGCTTTGAAGTTTGTTTGCGTGCCCAGACATCTTAAGCACATGCTCACTGACGGAGCTGCCTTCTTCCATCTTGCAGTTAAAGAACTTTTCAGAAGCCTCATAACTTTCAATTGCCGCATGAGTCTCAAAAATCAATTTGAGATCCTCGACAATATCATATGGGTCTGAATCCTCAAACCTTTTCTGAAGCTCCGATTCCAAACCATACAAGATAGCACACTGAACTATGGAGTACTGATTCTTCCAAGCGAGGTAAACATTCTTTACTTCATCGGGAGCATCAGCTGCAGGTGGGTCACCCAGCGGTGCATCCAGCACATAGGTCAAATTACCAGCTGTGAGGACAATCCTCAAATTGCGGAACCAATCCGCGAAGTTGCTTCCATTGTTTTTCAACTTTTCTTTCTCTAGGAACGCATTAAAATTGATGGTAGGGGCTGCCATTGATCTACAACATATTTGCAATAGTTTGGACTAAGTTTATGACAAATTGAGTTCAAATTAATAAAGAAATTAAACTAGGTGAACTCCCACTCAAAACAATATCCCTCACATTGTTTTAGTGATCACACGAACCAAATCCACTATATCAACACCGATCATCACGAGAGTTGATATAGTTTAAATGGCGAACAATCGTCATGTTCATCATATCTACTATATGATTCATGCTTTACCTTTCGGTGATCCGTGTTCCTGAGACCATGTCTGTACATGCTAGGCTCGTCAAGATCAAACCTTAGCTACCGCATAAGCAAATCTGGCTTGCTTACGTTGTATACACTTGCGGAATCTAACACACCCGATCATCACGTGGTGCTTCGAAACAACAAGCATTAGCAACGGTGCATACTAAGGGTGAACACTTTCGAACTTGAAATTCATGTGCATGAGGGATCATCTTATAATGCTACCGTCGTCTACTAAGCAATACAAGATGCATAAAGGATTAACATCACATGCAATTCATAATATGTGATATGATATGGCCTTTCTTCTTTGTGCTTCTGATCTCCATCTTCAAGCACGAACATGATCTCCATCATCACCGGCATTGCATCAAGGTCAATGACGCTTCTCCATGGTTGTCGTCCACCAGCTTCAACTATTACAACTACTTTGAATAGACACGCGGGTCTTAACATAAATTAAAGACAACCATATGGCTCCTGCCGGTTGCCAACTTACAATAAGGAACATTGCATACATCAAATATAATCACAATCATGGCCATATCACATCACTGCACACCCCTGCAAAACAAAGTTAGACGCCTCTACTTTCTTTGCATATTTTACGTGGTTTGGGGCTTTCAATAAGTGTCGTTCTAACTTACGAACAAGAACCACAACATTGATACTATCATTGTTGATCACCCGTTGTAAATTGGATCTTAACTATGCTAGGAGAAACAGGCACCCGCAAAGCCACTTATGCAATACAAGTTGCATGTCAAGCGTGGAGCAAGTCTCATGAACGATGTCATGTAAGGTTAGCCCGGGCCGCTTCATCCCAACATACCGCAAGATGCAAAGTACACAAGAAGCAATCGACAATAAAAGCATCAACGCCCACAATGACCATTGTGTTCTACTCGTGCAACAGATCTACATATAGACACGGCTCTGATACCACTGTAGGGGTTCGTAGCATGGAAAACAAAAAATTTCTATCGCATACAAACAAACAAGCCAAGATCTATCTACTAGATTGTAGCAACGAGTCGATGGAATAACTTACCCTCGAAGATTCCAAAGTGTTTAACGAGAGCAGATTCTCGTGGGTGATGTAGTCGTACTCTTCCCGATCTCAAGATCGCGTAGACGATCCTTCCGGCGCTGCGTTCCGGCAGCGCTCCCGCAGTCGGTCACACGTTCGGTACTCGACGAAGACCTTCCTCTCCCTTGTTCCAGCAGGCAGCGGAGGTTGTAGCACTCTCCTCGCGATTCCGGCAGCACAACGGCGTGGTACCGGAAGTAGAGGGGAAATCCCGCAGGGCTTCGCCTTAAGCCGGAGCGAGTATGGTGGATTATGAGAGAGGGCTATTAGTGGTCTAGAGATTAGACACACCAATTAGAAGGCTCTAAACCGCAGGCTAAATCAATTAGAAGCTCTAAACCAAAACGGCTCTAAACCGGAGATTAGAGGTAGAAACTTGTGTGTCTAGAGGAGGGAGCCCTGCCCCTCCTTTTATAGGTGGGGAGGCGCGGCCAGGGGAGGGGAGTCCCTCCCCAAGTCGGCCTTGGGAGGCGCGCCGGCTTGGGGAGGAGACTCCTCCCTCAAGTCGGTTCCCAACTCCTCTTGCTTGTTTCCCACAGTTTCTTGTTTTGGCCGTTTGACTTTCAAACTGGACATTTGACTTTTCTGTTTTAGGATTCAATTTAATCCTTTATTTGGGACAGCAAGAACACTTAGTACATGATGCAATCATCCCAATATGTAATGACACAATCATGTACCCCTCCCCCTCCCGGAGTGCCGGACAATCCGGAACCTTCTAGAACATTCCCGATGAAAACACCGGAATCATTCCCGAACTCCGAAACGGGACTTTCCTTATATGAATCTTATTCTCCGGACCATTCCGGATCACCTCGTGATATCCCGGATCCCATCCGAGACTCCGAACAACATTCGGTCTCTTTCTCATAATACCATAACTACTCAAAACAACGTCGAATCCTTAAGTGTGTCTCCCTACGGTTCGTGAATTATGCGGACATGATCGAGACACTTCTCCGAACAATAACCAATAGAGGAATCTGGAAAATTCATATGGCTCCCACATATTTCTACGATTACTTTGCGATCGAATGAACCACTTACATACGATACCAATTTCCCTTTGTCTCACGATATGTTACTTATCCGAGGTTATGATCGTCGGTATCTCTGCATACCTAGTTCAACCTCGTTACTGATAAGTACTCTTTTCTCGTTCCCGTGATATGTGATCCCTTGTGAGCCAGTCACATGCTTGCAAGCTAATTGGATGACATTTCACCGAGAGGGCCCAGAGAATATCTATCCGTCATATGGATGGACAAATCCCACTCTTGATCCATGTATCTCAACCAATACTTTCCGAACACTCAATGCCACCTTTATAGCCACCCAGTTACGGTGTGGTGTTTGATGTTATCAAAGCATCCATCCGGTAAAGGTGATATGCATGATCTCATGGTCGAAGGAATTAGGTTACTATGTATCAGAAAGCATATAGCAATTGAACTATTGAAATGACTTGATCTTTATGCTACGCTTATCTATAGGAGTATGTCCACCATATCATTCTCCTAACGATATGATCTTGTTGTTGATAACATCTCAATGTTCATGATAGGGAAACCACAATCATTTATCAACCAACAAGCTAGTGAAGTATATAGGCTATACTAGGGACTTCAAATTAAGTTTACAAATCACACAAGTATTAATGTTTCCCTGTTAATACTATTATAGCATGAATGTAAACATTTATCATAAACACAAAGATATAATAATAACTACATTTATTATTGCCTCTAGGGCATATCTCCAACACCTTAGCCACGGTTGGATGGCCTATTTTCTTCCACCACTTGGAATAGCTGCAATGAGTACAAAATGAAATTAGAATGACCGCGACTGCATAAACTGCGACTGCGAATGATGCGAGGTGACTTACCGTTCGGGCTGGATGTTTCGCGGTGTAGGGGGAGACCCCGGCCTTTGCGTCCAGGTACACCGCCTGGGTGATCTTCTTCAGTGCTGGGGTGTAGTCCTCGAGCTTCCACTCGGCGAGGCAGGACTTTGTCGAGTCCTCCCGGCCCGTGTATTGGTACATATAGTGGTCGCGCCGAGCCAGAGGAACGAGCCGCCGCCCAAGCCAGCAGTTGTATAAGTTAATCGTCTGGAGGCCCTTCTTCTTTAGACCGTGGATGGTTTGAAGCATTTCGTCCACGACCATCCGCTGGTCGGTGGGGAGCTTGCCGACTTGGAGTCGGCGCGGTTCGGGCCGGTCGGCGGAGTATCGTGGGATCGCCGTCTCTCCCTCCGGGGTCGCCTCGGCAACGTAGAACCAAGAGTTCTTCCATTGGCTCGCCACCTTGGCGGGTAGCATCAGATCGAAGAAAGAAGCCTTCGATTTCAGTTGGAACGTCAGGCCGCCCACGGCGAGCATTGGGTCGCCCGCTTCCTCGCGACTGATCCGTCCGTGAAACAGATCTTGCCGTAGAGGGAAGTAGGGCCGGCAGCCCAGGTAGCACTCGCAGAACGCCACGAAGATGGCGAGCTGCTCGATGCTGTGCGGACCCAGGTCCGACGGTTGGATCCCGTAGTAGGCGCAGAAGCGCCGAAAGAACAGGGACGTAGGGAATCCCAGCCCCCGTTCTAGGTGGCTGGTGAAGCAGATGAATTCTCCCTCACGCGGGTTCGGGGTCACCTCTCCGGCCGCGGGGATGCGCCAACAGCCGGCGCGCAGGATCCCAGCCTCCTCGAAGGACGCCAGTTGCGCCCTCGTACACTTAGATCTACCCCAAGGCTCGGTGGAGGGGGCCATGGCGGAAGGATTTGTGGGGGGTCGGATGATTTCGGGTCGGCTGGATCGCGATGCGAAGGAAGGCGAAAGTGCGCGCAATCGGAGTAAATGAGGAGAAGGTGGTTCTTCGATCGCCTGCCATTCCCCTTATATATAGCGGTTGTTACCCGCCAAATCAGGGAGCCGTTACTACGCGGTGATTACGCCAAAAGTTACCGTTGGATTACCCCAACGGCTAGTTTGACCACGTTAACGATCCAACTTCAGCCACTCGGCTTGCCGACCCGGTCACTACGACAGTGATTAAATATTTTCGCCGACTCGACTCGCCAAAGCTGCGATCAGGATGACTAGTCTTTTCCTTTATTCAGGAGCCCGCCGGCGATTCGACTGGATGTCTGCTTTAAAGTCGTATACTCCGACTGCCAGCAACCACCTGCGCCCAATCGACGACGGCCTCGGGGACTACTGATGGGGATATGCCCACCGGGGTATACCCAGCAGGACGTTTCCGACTGGCCCAGGAACTGGCGAGTGGGCCTGCAAGACGGCGACTGGTTCGAGGCCCGGTGTGGATCCAAGCGACTGGAAGCTGAATGCCCAGGCGAGTAGATAGGCCCAGTCGAGTTAGGTTAAACGATTACCGAAGCCTTAACTGATTCGGTTGAGATATGTAAACCCTAGGGGAGGTGAGTCTATATAAACCTCCCTACAGGGCGTGTAGAGATACGTTCCACCATACACCCAAGCGACTCGCCGCCTAGCCGCCGAGCTCGTCCATTGTACCACCATCATAATACAATCTAGCAGGAGTAGGTCTTTACCCTCCGGGGGGCCGAACCTGGGTAAAACCTTGTGTCTCCGCCCTCATCTCGCACCGCAGATGGCTGGCCGCCCTTGCCCCTCGTTCTACTACTCGCTGCCGATTGCAGCATCTGCCGTGACCATTCCCACGACACCTGTCTTAATATGTTTTCGCTATTTCACATGATTAGTTTTTTGTCTTTTATTCTAATCATGTTTTATCTAGCATTTATTATGGGTAATTCGCTTGGTAAATTGCTCTATTATTCAACATCACTTGTTCCAAACAATTGGGATTGCTTAATGTGCCTTGAAAGAATCATACGTTGTTTTAGCATACAAAAGCATAATATTGTGGTATTCTTCTTTGATGCTTTGTTTGGGTTGACTTGGCACATGCTCACACCATGTTATGACTATGAACCAGTCACCTTAGCCTCTATGATAATTTAGTTTTTCACTTGTGATACCACTTTATGCTTTGATTGATAATGTTTTGTCGCTCTGCATGATTATGGCCATTATTGCTCTCTTAGTTGGTCACTCCCAGTCTTTTGCTAGCCTCCACTTGTATTGAGTAAGCTCTAATCATGCATCCAACTCCCAAGAAACCAAGTTATTCCAAAGTGTCCACTATAAATTCCTATGCATGGTGTGTTACACCATTCCAAGTATATTCTTGTTTTATCTATCTTCCAAATTAAACTTGTTATGTGAAAATTAGTGATTAAAGCTCCCACAAACTTGATGGAACACTTTATTTTTCTTGCCCCTAATAAACTTGAACCATTGTGTCATCTATGTTGTATATGCTTGCACTTATAAGTTGATAATTAGCAGAACTGTGCTGTCACGGGGAACGCTTTCAACATCCTGTAAATATCTATCCAGTTGATATCATGCTCTTTTGTTTATGGATGTCGGCGGTGTGCAATAAAAGGGAGCTTGTAAGTCCATGGAGTTATGCATATGTAGAGGTTCCAATCTTTAATAAGATAGAGCCCCCTGTGTTTACAATGCTAGTCCCTGGATCAATAGCTAGCATCCACAGTTAAGATGTAATATCAAGAAACAAAGGTCATAAAAACATAACTTTATAACCAGGAATAACATAATTTTATTACATCATACATAGCTCATTTGGCTATTACTTTACATTGCAGCGGAATATCTATAGTCATGGGGTCCTTCATCTTCAAAGTGCCACAGGCAGATGTTGGTTGTAGACTTTGTAATCCTAATCAATCAATCTTCACTAAAATCAATCAAACCTGCAACATACAAGTTACAGCCACAAAGGGTCAATACATTTGGATTGTATTGGCAAGTGATACTATGGTAGTATAGTGGAGTCTATCAACTATATGCATTTGGCTAAGTGGAGTTGAGGCTTGCATTGCTCAAAATAGATTTTCCTTAACATTTGAAAATACTAAGTTTTGCTTGGCAAAATCATTTTTCTCAATCGAAGATTTGAAGATCCTTTAACCAAGGCATCTCTCAATCAAACATTGAAGATTTCAAACAACCCTTGTTCAAACCACAAGTTTTAACTTAGAAATTTGAATGATGAGATTGTTGATTGCTTCCATGTCTTGATGCTCAAATTGTCCTTTACCAGGGACATGGCTAAGTACTTAGATTTTACACTCTGCAGAGGTGGTGCACTTTCCCCACAAGACTTGGTTTCCCAAGACAAGATCTTTCAGAAGCCTTCCCTTAGACCAAAATGGACGCGTTCCAACCTATCAAACACTACCACCCTCTGTCCATATGGCTAAGTTCTTGCAACCTATATGATCATGGCAGAGCCCATATTGCCAAGTGGTTGCACTTGAAGCTTCTCAACATTTGACATCTCAAATCTCTTTGTTCCTGGGTGGCAATCCACAAGTGAGATACACAAGGTAAACCATAAACATGGGCCTTGTGAACCACTCAACCAAAAACCACCAAGCAAGTCCCATTCCACCCAGGTGATTCATTAACTTAGTTGTTTTATTAAACAAAACTCAAGTCCTTAGACTTAGAATATTTTTCCATAGTGTGAATATATATTCCACCCATGTTTTCTATTAGCTAGGCTAAGCTTGATAGTAGTAGGAATCTTAACTTAGGAAAATCCTACTAAGGATTCATCTACTAGGTTTTCCTATAGCAAGGTTTATACTTAGCAAAATTCCATGCAAGTTTTACTTAGAGAAAATCACTAGTGCATAGTGAAAGTAATGGGACAAAAGTATGAAGCATCACTTGTCTTTTTGGTAGAGTATGGCTGCACTCCTTGTCCTTGCAACAATCACACTCTTCAAGTCACTACAAATCAACCAAGCAAGGCACATACTCAATCTACCAATCAAGCAAAACATCACATAAAATGACAAAGTCAAAGTAATGCATGCAAGCATGCCAAGCTTTGTTTTGTTTGAAAAAGTGGTTCCTAATGGGTCATAAACATTTGAAAACTCCTAATGGTCATTTTGTCAAGTGGCAAAGTCATTTGCAAAAGATTTCATTTCATAAACCATTTTCAAAACAAAGTATCATTTTATGTGGTGTAAAAATATTTTTACTAAGGCATTAATCTCTAGGGTTCACAAAATATGTTTTCAAACCACAACACTTGATGTTTGGGGTCAGAGAGTTTAAAACAAAACATTTCCCAAAGGTTTTCCTTCAAAATCAATTTTAATAAATAAACCACATTTCTATTTGACTAGAAATGGTTTTAAATCAAAGAATCATATTTTTATTTCACCAAATACATTTTTGAGTCCACAAAGTGTTTCCTAATGTTAGTAGGTTCTAATCAATCCAATTGCCAAAGATTTTAACACCAAATTAATTTTTAAACAATTTTTACAACCTTAACAAGCATGCAAATGTTTCTGCAAAAACAACCATTTTAACAGAAGCTTTTTGTTAAACAAAGGGCATGGTTGGCTAGGGCTTGTTCCACTGAATCCATTGATATAAAATTTGTAATTTTTGGACGTGTGGTTTTGAAAGTTATGGATTTTTCAAATTGGAACATCAAATAGATCAATTCTGTTTTTATTAGAACAGACAGGGCCACGTGGCTTGCTCCTATTCGCCAGTACCGGTTCGCACGGATCGGTCGCTGTGGAGCGTTGGATTTAAATTAGATCGAGCGGCTCAGGATCAAACTTACCTCTTCGTCTAGATCTAATCCTAGCCATTCAAAACGCATCCTATGGCTACAGCGTGCTTGCCAGGATCCGGCGGCGCTGACGGTGGCAGGTGGCGGCGGTGGGGTCTGTCAGCGGCGGAGCCGGTGAAATAGGAAGCGAGGAAGGATGGGGAAGTGCTCACCACGTTCGCAAGGGTCTGAGGAAGCTCGGCGTGGTCTCCTTGGGTCAAGGGGCGCTCTGTCGTGGCGGTAATCGTTCGCCGGAGTTGCTCCTGGCGTCAGGCGGCTCTGGTGGTGCTCGGGGACGGTGCTGTGGTTCACCCCGAGACAAAATGAGGACGCGGTTAGACGCGCAGGATCAATACAAAGCTGTGTGCGTGATCGAGGTGTGAAGGGGCGGTCTGTTCTTACCAGTAGGCTTCGCCGGAGAAGAAGGCAAACGCGGCGACGTTCGGGAGCTTGTCGTAGTCGACGCTCTGGGGCGCCCGCAGTCGAATGAAGGGCACAGGCAGATGCGTCAGGAGGTGGGGAAGGTGCGAGCTAGGTCGAGGAGGCACGGGGTGGCAGGTACTGGCCGGAATCGGCAAGGGAGGTCGTCGGAGACAGTGGTGCTCGGGGAGAAATTGGGGCGGCCTGGGGGCGTGCTACTGCGGGGTGACAGAGGGGAAACGGAGAGGAGGGGCGAGCGCTTTAAGGTGCGTGGTCAAGGTGAGTGATGGTGGCCTCGTTAAGACGAATTAAGGCCGCGGAGTCTCTGCAGGTAATGGCGACGAGGGAGGGAGAAGAGGTCGTGCGGGTGAGGAGGAAGAACAGGAGGAGTGGGGTCCAGTCGTCAGTGAGAAAAAGAGTGAGGGGAGGGTCCACTGGTCAGTCTCTTTGCGGGTCTGGAAATGAGTAGAAAACGTTTCATCGTGGGAGAGGGGAGCTGGGCTGTTTCTGGGCCTTGTGGGCTTGGCCAGTTGGGCTAAGTCCAAATCCATTTTTTTTATTCTGTAACCTTTTCTTTTTCTAATTCTGATTTCTGTTTTTAAAATTCAAACAACACTCAAGCATTCAAAATGATTCAAACCATCACCAAACTTTGTAACTTTGAATTTGGTTCTGTTTAAAACATAAACCAAAGTCCAAAAATAAAATAATAATTTTTATTCCTTTTAGGATCCATTCTTTAATTAAATAAAATGGATCTTTAGTTATTTAATAAAATAGGGTTTGATTTAATTAATAAAATCTCCATTTGAAATCCAAATATTTTCAAAACCAAATCAGTAGGTTTTATTTGAAAATAAAAGATATTTGAAAAACTTGTTTAAAATAAAAATAACATTTTATTTTAGGATCCATTTAATAATTAAATAAAATGGACCTTAGTTATTAAATCAATAAGAATTTGTTTTATTAAAATATTTAGTTTGAAATCTAAAATAAAACCAAAACACTTCAGTAGGCTTTATTTGAGAATATAAAATATTTGGAAAACTTATTTAAAATAAATACATAAGTTTTAGTGTTTATTTAATATGGGAAAAGCCTTTACTTAAATAAAATTGGATAATAATTCCTTATTATTTTATTTAAACAATCCTTTATTATTTTTAACAAAACAAAACATTTTATTTCAAAAGCTTGGCAAAGTTTTAATTTGGCTTTATAAAATAATCTTTATTTATAAATCCACCTTTTTCTTTTGAAAACCAAATCCTTTTATTAAAAGATCCAAAAATAGTAATTCCAAAACATTTTATTTTCCTTTATTAAACGTTTATCTTTATAAATCTCTTTAGGATTTATTTGATTCAAATTGGTTTGAAGTTTCCAATTAAATTCAAAAAGTTTCTTCTGGCCCTGAAAATCAAACAAAGTTTTATTTCACTCATTTATTTTTCACATTACAAGATTTGGAAAATCTTGGGATGTGACAGCATATGTGTTAAAGAAACGCCTGGGCCGCTAGCCTAAGTCATGCCTAATCATGGTGGAAACTTGCAGCATCACCATAGTGAGCAATCTATGAAGCATTCTTCTTACAAAAAAGGGATAGAAAAAAGAGAAAAATAAAAAAAGAGGAAAGAAGAGAAAAAAGCACCATTTTCCCATGGTAAATAAGAAGATTACTGAGATGCTCATTGTCTGTTGCCTTGTCATTTTGATATGGGATAGCTCATGTGTCATGGGGCAAGGGGTACCCCGTTGGAGGTTCTCTATGATACACATATACTTACTATGACAAGAACTTACTGGTAACTAAAGTTGAGTAGCATGAGGAATGACCCTCGTACTCAAGGGACATGAGATTGACAACTTATACTTTATCAAGCATATACTCCATATTTTGTTCACTTTAACCTTAATCACTTCAAGATGCTTATGATAGGGGCAATCAGAGCTGAAATCTAACAAGTACCATAATTTTTGGAAGCTCTTTATGAAACTTGAAATCCCTTCTTTCCTTTGAAGGGACTTTATTCCACTTTTATATTGAGTCTCCACCTTCTATCTTTATGCACCACCAACTAGGAGAGCATAGTTGACATTCTTAGTTCTATGTGCATTGTCCCAAAACTTATTGATTGATTCATAATGTTGATATTGTTTGTTCTTGAACTATTTGTATCTAGTCACCCTTATGAACTTTGAAGGTGTCCTATGCATTTATGTTTTGCTACTCCATGAGGGACAAGATGAATGTCACTATGCTATGTTTTCTATATGTGAAACAAGCAATCGTCTTTCAATGCATTGTTATTCATGATCTTTGTTTGTATCCTTTCATGTTGCAGCATAGTTACTTTGTCCTATTGTTAGAACTTCATATTTCATGCTCATGATTAGAGTACTTTTATCCCAGCTTTCAATGCTTGCAAATAGTTTGATCAAGATTGTGATGGTGCATGTCACCTCAAAAATTATTCTTTTTATCACTTACCTACTCGAGGACGAGCAGGAGTTAAGCTTGGGGATGCTTGATACGTCATAAACGTATCTATAATTTTTGATGTTCTATGCTTGTTTAGTATCTACTTTGCTATGCATTCTCTACACTTTGAGGTATTTTTATACATTTTCTGGGACTAGCCTATTAACAAGATGCCGCAGGGCCAGTTGCCTGTTTTTCTGCTGTTTTTGGTTTCAGAAAAGCTAGTAAGGAAATATTCTCGGAATTGGATGGGAAAAAATCCAAAGTCAATATTTCACCGAGGAGAACACGGAGTCCAGAGGAGAGACGGAGGGGAGCCATAGGGTGGTCGCACCCGCTAGGTGCGGGCCCACCCTAGGTCGCACCTAGGCAGGGTGTGAGCCCCCTGGCCACCCTCCTGTCTCATCTCTTCGTCAATATAACCCCCCCATGCCAAAACCCTAAGTACCCGATGAGATCTCCACGAAACAGTCTGTAGCCGCCGCCACCATTGTCCCTAGATCGGGGGGATTTGAAGCTCTTCTCGGCACCCTGCCGAAGGGGAGAGATCATCCCGGAGGCCTTCTTCATTACAATGCCAGCCTCCGGTATGATGCATGAGTAGTTCCACCTTGGACTATGGGTCCATACAGTAGCTATATGGTTGTTTCTCCTCCTTTGTGCTATCATGTTTAGATCTTGTGAGCTCCGTTCATGATCAAGATCATCTATTTGTAATCATGCATGTTGTGTTTGCGGGGATCCGATGGATATTGAGATACTATGTTAGATTGATTATTGATTCTATCATGTCTTATGATTATTGATTCTATCATGTCTGTGTTGTTTGATATCTTGCATGCTCTCCATTTCTAGTAGCTATCTTGGCCAAGTAGATGCTAGTGACTCCAAGAGCAATTATTTATGCTCGGTAGTGGGTTCATGCCTCTATCGAATCTAGGGAAGTGACGGAAATATCTAAGGTTGTAGATGTTCTATTTCCACTAGGGAGAAAACAATAATCTTTTGCTCATGGAACAATTGTATTGTTTACTTTACACACATTTCTTAATGCAGTTATCTGTTGCTTGCAACTTAATACTGGAGGGGGTTCGGATGAAAACCTAAAGGTAGATTACTAGTCATAGATGCAGTTGGATGGCGGTCTATGTATATTGTTATAATGCCCAATCAAATCTCATAGGATCATGAATGTCTAGTATTGCATTATTATGCCTTTCTCAGTCCTGTCAATTACCCCGCTGTAATTTGTTTACCCATCATGTTATGTTATCTATCTTAAGGAGAACACCTCTAGTGAACTGTGGACACTGGTCAATCTTTACCATCGTTACATCATCTACTGCTACTGTTTACTTTCTGCAAGCAACCATTACCTTCCACACCATACGTTTAATCCTTTGTTTTCAGCAAACCAGTGAGATTGACAACCTCACTGTAAGTTGGGGCAAAGTCTTGAGTTTGTGTTGTGCAGGATTCCAAGTTGCTAGCATCACCTTGGAGTTGTTTCCTTGATCCTACTGGTTTGATAACCTTGGTTTCGTAACTGAGGGAAATTTGCCGCTTTGTTCATCATACCTTCCTCTTGGGGTCTCCCAACGAAGCTCTACTATTGAGCCGCGTCATTGGGTAGAATTGGAGATCCTCAAACTTTTGGTGTTTCAACAATGGAGTGAGAGAGAGCTCAAAGAATGAATATGAATGATTGACCTGACCTTCTTAGTGGAGAAGAAAGGGGTATTTATAGTCCAGGTGGAAAACTAGCCGTTTTGGGGAGTCTGTGACGGAATCGACAATAAGTTCGGTGGGGCCAGATTCTGCGCCAAAAAATTCTGACGCCAGACCCAGCAAGCTACAAACCTGGCTAGAAATTTTTGGCGACTAGCCGAAACACTAGTCAGTACAGTGATTCAGTAGGCGTCGGGAAATTCTGGCGGCGGCCGGATTTTTTTGGCTGGATTTCCGGCGGCGCCGGGATTCTCGCCGGTTTCACAGAAACCCTTCTCATGCTATTTTCCATCCAGGTGGGTGTGGTTGTTGTTTGGTATTAGGATGTGTATGTGGTGTTTTGCATCCCGAAAGAGCTCATCGAGACCGCCCCTCTTAATAGTGTGGTGTTTCCTTATCAACTCAACTGATAATAAGAGAGAAATGTAACAATAACACCAGATCTTCTCATGCTTAGCGAATGGGGGGGTCTCACACCACCTCTCATCATCTCTTGTGGACTATAACATGTGTAAACACTAGTAGGTAATATTGCTCCATACTCTAGCTCAAGTGTCAATATTAACCAAAATAATGGATAAGGGCATTTTGCCCTTACACATTTCCCTTTCGGTGACATCTATAGACATGTCACCAGATGTGGAGAACTACTGATTCGGAGATGATCTTGGTTGAGTCATTGCACTAATGAGAGAAGTTCTAGTGGTGGTCTAGTGGTGGCTAACTTCGGACAACACTGCTGGATTCGCTCAGAGTAATGGGTATCCACCATCAAAACGGCGACGAGAACATTCTTTCATATCCGGGGTGAATACCTATGATTTGTCCGTCACTAGTTAGACCCAGCAATGACAAACTTGTTTAATCTCGCTGGACACACTGTCTTTGTGATGATACTTTTGCCTTGTTTTGTTGGACCTCATATGAAAATCCATGGCCTAGCCTTCACATGATGAAATCGGCGACATCGGTGCTTCCGTGTCCTCCCTTCTTGAAGGCGTTTGCGCGGAAGAATGGTAGCAGTCATACGGTGTGTTTCTCATCGCGTCTTGTAATGGATCTGATACTGTTGTCCATTCCATACACTCTATCTGTAATATGTTTTGGCCTTGTTGGATGCATATTTTTTTAAAAACAAAAATATAGTTGTATGCATCCACCGATGATGAGAGACCTTTCTTTATAAAGAAAGAACACGCTTTGGCGCAACGATACTACAAAAGCAATAACGAATCGATATCCAAGACTAAATAATAGAAAAACACCAAACTCTCTACAAGAGCAATATGAAAGTACTTCCAAGGGAAAGCCAACTAGAGTCAATAATAATCCTTTGCCACTCCCATAAGATAATATTTTTGTTGGAGCACAAGAACATCGTTTGGAAAGCTTAAGTGAAGCAATCGAATGTGCTCCTCGTTTGTAATTTTAACCGGTATTGACATGTGGAAGATTCTTCAAATCAATATTTTGCACCACAAAGATATGATTCTGGCATGTGGTGGAGCAGCTAGTGCTTATTCTGAAATCGACAAGAACTTGTACTTTAGCACGATTGCTAATGCACCTATCATTTTGACCCATTCTCCAGTAACAAATGTTTGTGCAGAGAGGGCGACATCCATCATCTGCATTACTTTAAGCCTCTAGTTAGAGTTGTGGTCTGCTGGAACCTATAGTGGTTTGAGAATGTTTCGGAGGTTTTTTTATGCTTCTATGCCCTTCTCATGATCCTCCTCGTGTCCCTTCCACTTCTCCCACTCTACGTGGTCTCCATATGATTTTTTTTTTTCTTTGCACTTATGTGCATCACTCACTCACCACTATTATTCCTCGCATTTATTCATATATTCGTAATCCCTAGTATTCCTTAGGTGGCCAATGTTTTAGTTTTTTCAGGTAATTTTGAAGATGCAAAGGAACTGCTGGGCTAAAAGTTTGGAGGCTGCTTTAGTCTTTTGAGATTTTGAAAAAAAAAAGGGCTGAAACAAGTCACTGGCGTGGAGAATACCGTGAAGTGATGTGAAATACATTAACTAATTTGATGTTCATGTTGTGTGGTCAGGCAAGGTTAACTCGAGCACAACAGTTTTAGTCTGGACCCTTGACATTGTGCACATCGATCCGAACACTACTACTGAGGTAGTACATTTTTATCTCTTTTTATTCCAAATTGTCCAGTCTGAAGATTACATCTAAAAAACGCTGCTCTCACTGCAAGAGATGCAGATTTTCCAGTTTACTGACAGTCTTAAATACCGATGGCTAAACATCCCAGGAGGCATGAACAGAGCATAAATAAGATCACCCCACCTCTTTATTATATATACACAGCCTTACTGCACATTCCAATTTGGGTTTAGAAATTCCTGAAGGTGACGGCTGCCCGCAGTCTGCAGATATCTCAACATAGTAACACCTTTTCTCCAAGCTGCAGCATGTTCCATCTGAGCACCGAACTAACCAAAATTTATTCCCTGTGCTAGAGGTAGCTCGCTTCCGTAGTTGATTGTGCTGCAAATATTTGGACCGAACATTAGTGCATAGGAACAATAGCAGAACCCTGATACTACATAAAGAAGAGCTATGAACAGAGAGTTCAGCATACTGGATACACTAGAAATCCCAACCTGACAAGTCTTCGCAGCAAAAACAAGCTACTGTCAAGTACTTAATGTACACAGATAGAACACAATTGATGTAGAAAACAAACATTACATACAGAAGGTGTTCTGAATACTCGGCTTCAGAGCTGTGGGTCAGCCATAGGGACATAAAATCAACGGTTTTCGAAGTGGCAGACAATTTATTAACACAATCGTTTTGTTCATTCAGTGCTTCACGGTATATGCCAAAATGGCACTTTCTAGGTTTTCCCGTCTAGATGTATTTTTTTAATAAAGGAGTTACTGAATTGGACAACCTAAGCCAAATTATTATTAAGGCTAGATCTCAAGCGGTTAGACTTGATACCATAGACCTGAAAAGGGTCTCTAATCTATCAGCCAGAAGTAATTAGCCTGGTGGCAGATGTGATGCCATGGTGGCCAAACCATAACCCAAAAGCAATGCTAACCAATCGGTTTTAGCTTGTTTATGTCCCGAATATAAATAAATGTATTTACGTTGTCAAACCAATGAGAAGCCAAGTTTAAAAAGTGCCTTGAGAATCGAAGTAACAAAATGTTGCTACTGGTAGGTGGTCACCAGGGATCAGTTAAGACAAAATATTTCTCCCTGCACAGGCTCCAAATGAAGAAAACTTTATTACTACATGGTTCAGCACTTGTTCTTCTCCCAATATAATATAATGACCTATGGACCTAGTAACAACTAAGAACTGAGATGGAAGAGGCATAATCTTTGTATGTTTGTCATATCGAACCAGAGTATCAATGATGCAACTTTATTTAGTTACGAACTAGGGAACTAATGGCAATGAGCATGAATGATCATTAAAGGCTTTGTTGCATTCTTTTGGCACACAACTGATCCAAGTTAATAAGCATCAAATTGCAACTTGGGGGAATGAAAAGGAAGTATCAGTTATATCAACTGCAAAAAGCTACCCATCTCTGTTGTACAGCGACCTCCAGCTTTAACCATAGAAATTCAACTTCAGAAAATATGTCTACTTACCAAGTGGCCCTTCTCATGTACTGCTTCCAGGAATCACTTCCTGCTTCTCGCCCACCACCGGTTGCTTTTTCTCCACCAAAAGCTCCACCAATTTCAGCACCATTAGTGGGAATATTTACATTCACTATACCACAGTCACTACCATGAGGCCTGCATAGCAAGGAGAATAAGAACAATCACTAACACAAATACTACAATAGTTCCTGTCTTGAATTGTAAGCGGAGAAAAAGAGGGATACAGACACACGTCTGGTACATAACTCAGTAAAGTTATTAACTTATGAGTATTATGAAATTCAATAGGTAAATACAATATATGACTCTTGAAGTGTCAATGAACACAACTATTTATCTAAGAGAATGGAAAATAATGTATAGTGTGTATATATTATATATACATGGAAGAAAAAGCTAAAACATAGTTGAGTGTTTAACTGGCTAGATTTGTTGGATAGGACATGGTGAACACGAAACATCTAATATCAGAACTTTACAAAACAAAGTTGCGGCAAAGGCAAGAACAGAGCACAATTGATGTAGAACTGCAATTATACCAACTGTTCGCTTGGACATCTAGTCATCTAGATGCTACAAGAAAAAGTGGTAGTACAGCTCGCTTGGTTATTGAACCAAAACTTACCCAATCCACTTGAAAATAGCATCTGGTTTCCTTGTAAATATAGAGCTACTCAGTCCTTGTGGAACAGAATTGTTGATTTCAATTGCTTCCTTCAGGGTCTGCAGGATAATTGACAACCAGGACAGAATGATACAAGACACAGTGTGCAACCAAGGCTACATAAAGCAGGTCAATAACATACAGATATTGCTACCTGGAATTTCATGACATAAAGAACAGGACCAAACAATTCTTCCTTCACAACCGGCGCATCAGGTGAAATTTCCACAATAGTTGGTTGAACAAAGTTCCCCTCTGATTCAATAGCAGATCCTCCTAAAAGGATTTTTCCTCCCTGAATGATGTAGGATGGTAGTCAAATTAGATCATAAAATTTAGCAAACAGAAACGCTAAATGACCATTTCTAGTAGTTCTACCAAGATTATGATGTAAATACATATCATGTAGAAGCACTGTTGCTGCATCAATAAAAAAAATCACCTGGGATCTGATAGTTTGGATGCCTTTCAGAAAGCTTTCTTTTGATGCAGTAGTATGCAACGGTCCAAGTAAGGTGCCCTTCTCCAAAGGATCTCCAATGCTGACTTGTTTATAGACCTCAACAAGTTGATCAAGAACTGTTTGATATATGCTCTCATGAAGAAGCTGTATTGACAACAAAAAATGCACTTAGACTACTCAATTACCTACAATAGGACAAATAAGGAAATAATATTTTTATCATACCAGCCTACGACATGTAGTGCATCGTTGTCCTGCTGTACCAACAGCAGCAAACAACACAGAGCGCACAGCTAGTGGAATGTCTGCATCATCCATGACAATAATGGCATTGTTCCCACTAAGTTCAAGGAGGCATTTACCAAATCTCGCATTAACTTGTTGCTGAACCATTTGACCAACCTGCATTGAATATTAATTGTTTCATATTTTGCGGCAGATCCATACGGCTAAGTAAATACTAGTATATAAATAGCAAATGCTTCAAGGTTCCCACAAGAAAATGGATTTCAAATAGAAAACAAAATTCAACTTCATAATTGCTATAAGATCTAGACAATATGCAGAAGATGAGGTAGAAGTTTACAGAAGCTGAATACCTTTGTACTTCCTGTGAATGAAACCAAAGGTATCCTTGTGTCAAGAGCAATTGCTTGCCCAATTTCAGCACCTCCACAAAAAGCTGTGAAGATTGCACTTGGCAAGTTGTTCTTCTCAAATACACTAGCCACTATTTTAGTCATTGCAATAGTGATCAATGGAGTAGTTGGAGCACCCTTCCTGCAATAATTTTGGAACATAATTACACAAAGGAGCTGCACCAGTCTTTGCAAGATTAGCTGAGCTTGCTACCACTGAAAGAAAATAGAGCCACTAGGTGAAACCTGGTATGTAATGAACAAAAGAAGAATATTCCATTTGGCATTTTAATTTCTTGCATCAGCAGATTATTTATCTATTGATATTAAAGAACCCAGATTAATCCCTTTTGCCTATACTAACTATTTATCTCTCAGCTTCTTTGGCAAGCTTTCTCCACCCACAACAAACCTATAAGCATGTCACTGGTTACTTTTGACATAAAATTATCTGATCAGGTTGTCCAGAGCAGGCTTTTGCTTCCGTTGTATGAGCAGACAACTAGGACAAGCAATAACAATGAATGCAACGATATGTGCCAGAAGGTAACATGGACCTTCACCAATTTATCAAACATTACAAACTATCTAAGGTCTATCTAAATATACACTCAGAAAATACAACACCTGCCATCATGTATGAGCAAACCAACTAAATTAGTTACCAAAATGCACAAGTATAAAATATTTAGTAAAATGTGAATCATTCTTACCAGACAACACAGTTTCCACAGACTAGAGCAATGCAAGCATTCCAACCTAAAACAAGACAAAAGGAGGTAAACATTCATTTGCTTGCAGTTTTAAACGAATTAAATGAATCTGAGAGGATGCAAAGACTGAGAGCAACATAGCGTTTCAAATTAGCAATGCATATGTCATATCATGTATTTTGTATAGCAGTAGAGTGAACAGGTATATTGCCAGCTTGAAGATTACAGAAAGAATCGTCCACACTTGCAGGTAAAGATGAATTGTGCAGGTTAAGGTTAAACTGTTAAGTTCTCATCAGATATACATTCCATACAACAAGAGTATGAAAATGCCACATGGGGTCACAGTGGACTACATGGATTAGCATTGCAGTAACTCCAAAAGGGTGTAATGCAAGACGTATCTAAATGGTCGACTTACCCAGCACGGCGCAGGGGAAGTTGAATGCAGTGATGACACCGACAACTCCAAGAGGATTCCAGACCTATTCGGAGAAGGATTAGACATTAGCATTTTCTTGATGATACCTGAGAATGTGAGGCAAGCATGTAGCACAAGAAACATTATATCCTAAAAAAAATACTGATCTCCACATATACCTCCATCATCATATGGTTCGGGCCTGCAAAGAATATGCAGAAGGCAGCATTAGCAAACTTTCCTTGTTCGTTTCAAACTGTGTGCACTGATGCATTCATGGTTGATACCAAAGAATTGCAAGGAAAGATCGGTCTACAATTGACAAATCAACCAGTACACAACCTTCTATAGCTAAATACGAGAATGCAATGCTGAAGATTTGGCGGGATTTTTAAAACCGTGTCTGATCTAATGGAGTGAATCAGTGAATATTTTATCATGATTCTCTACTGTGGGAATTTTACACAGTGTGGCACATTTTGGTAACTAATGGTGCAACATGTCAGGGTACAATGGTGCATGAGTTTGTATAACACCCATATTAGTAACTCAGAACAAAGGTTACCATTGAGGAAATAATATAGTAGATTACTAGATCTAACAGTAAGAACTGTAATAAATTAAAAACTTGCTGATTTCAGCTGACATACATTCTTAATAATCAGACAATTTACATACATTATTAGAGATATGCTCTGAAGTATGATATCTTTTAGTTTCTCTCAACCAGTTGAAACCAATACGGTATAAAGCTCAAATCTCATCATTGATGATGCTACGTCATTTGTTTGAACCTATCATCAATATGTAATATAATGAAAAGAAGACGGTCTTACGTTCAGATGGTATGATTGATCCATTAAGCTGGCGACTTAGCCCCACAGCATAATCACACATGTCAATAATTTCCTACAGAAATGGTTATATTGATGTCAAGAATGTGCAGAATGAGAACTTAACAGTATGTTGCACTTAAACTTATATGACCATTAAGTATCTTAATTAGAAGTGACAACCTTAAGAGACATAGTATGTTCACAGTTTGGCACAAAGTTGATTCATCTAGAAGTGACGAAAAATAACACGAGCAAACCACTGTTTATCCCTATACTGCTGCATATCATGGGAATGTTGTATTAACTGCTAAGTTACATTTCCAGTGGAGAAGACAATGGGACCAGACAGATGATAGTGCAGTGCAGTTATTAGCGGATATCACTAATGCTATAAACAGGAACATTTCAGCCAAAGATAATTCCACCTGAGGCTTCTAGTGGTGGCCTAGCAGCAATTATGTTCCAACCTGAACCTTCCTAGGAATTCAGTCTTGCTCAGATGGTGGGAGGTGTGGATGTACACTCTCACCACCCGGTTTCAAGGTCTCTTTAACTTGAATTCGTGTGCCTACCTCCTAGGGGTATCCATCATTATTACCTGGACTTCCCCAATTCCTTCAGGGAGAATTTTCCCCATCTCGAGTGACAGAAGCCTGCCAAGGTGATGAAGCTTTGCTCTCAGTGCATCACCAATCTGCCTAACAATTTCTCCTCGCTTCGGCGAAGGAACCTGGAAATTTTGGTTTATTGTTATGTAAGTAGAAAGTTGAGAACATAACAGTGTCATTGAATTAGTTGACAGCCAAAACAGATTTCGAACAGTTAGCAATGCTACTTGAATATGTGAAATTTCGCATGGTCATGGTACTAGGTGCTAAGCTTGTTCACTATATACGCAGGCATTTGGATTAAAAAATCTGATAGATCAAACATTGAGGGAATTGCAGGTGTAAAATCAAGTGACATACTCTATTGCCTTAGAATTTTAATAGTGATGACAGCTGGTTATGTCGCGAGATCACACATTATTCTGCATTCCCCTGTTCTAGTGTCAAACTCAGACCCCATACAACTTTTTTTTCCATCTCATGAACATAGAAACTTCCCTAAAAACCCAAAAGCCGCAAGGGGCTCAAATTGCTAATTTCTGAAGCAACAAGCAAACAGCACCTACAGCATACTATACTAGCACCCCCATCATGTGAGCAATTTGCTACCAGGCTACGGGCATTTCGATCCCGCGAGTGGGTGGTGGAGACTTACAGCCATCCAGGTCTTGGCGGCATCGAAGCAGGCGCTCATGCCCTTCTCGTAGTCCTCCACGGACGCCTCAACGACCTCGGCAATGACCTGGAGAACACAAGCGTACAACGAAGTCCCTCAAAATCCGCCGGGGACATCCCCAAAATTCGAACGGAATCGAGCGGATCGGGTCGGACGGACTACGGAGACGCACCTCGTTGTTGGTAGGGTTGGTGGTGGTGATGACGGGGCCCTCGCCGCCCCAGGCGCCGCAGGCGAAGGAGCCCGGGTTGCGCGGCGCGAGGCCGAGCTCGGCGAGGAACTGGTGCTCCTTCTTGGCGAAGCTCGCCATGGCGGGCGGGGGGGTGGGGTCGAGGGCTGCTTCCTCTGCCTGCTTGTCAGTGCGAAGTGAGGGGATTGCGGATGGGGGGAGAGAGGAGATGACACGGAGGGGAGGCGATGGAGGAGATTTATAGGTAGGAGGTGGAGTGGAGACTGTGAACTGCTCCGGGAGGGAGGGAGGGAGCAAGTGTCGTGGCGGAGTGGTGGGTGGGAGGGTCGAGCACGGGGCGTTGGAACGGGACGAGACGAGGCGAAGCCGAAAGCGTGATGTTGATTAGTGAAGACGAAAAGGTTTTTGGATTTTTCAGCTTTCCACGTCAAATGTGGGCATGTTCCGTTCGCAGGATTAAAAAGCGTACCAACGAAAAAACTACGGAGTAACTCCCTACATCCCAAACTTAAGGCATACTAGACGATAAAGCGCGCGTTGCTGCGCCCGTCGATCTTGAGAAATGAATACTTGAAGTATACTTGAGAATAAATGGTTAATTCAAATACTGAAGAAATATAGACAATATATGAGTGGTGCTGGTATTGTAGAATGTTTTTGTATTACAGTCTAATATGTAAAAAACATTACATGACACTTCAAAGGGATCGCAAGTATCAATGCTACACATAGCTTAGTTTTTTTTTTTTTTGAAGGAATACACATAGCTTAGTTGTGGTGTTTACAGATACTGTTTAAACATAGGATGCCATTCAGGCAAAGAGCCCTGAGGTGTGACTTGAGGTCCCTCATGCTGTTCACAGCCTTCTAAATTTGCTTGGTTGTCTTGTCAAGATTCTTGTCTCGCTTGCTTCCAGGTCATTATACACCCGATTACCACAATAAAAATGCTTCAGAAAAGATGAATAAAATCATGAGTGGATACTCCAGAACATGGCTCTGTTTATTTGAGTCCATAAGCACAACAAAAGAGATATATTTGATGAATAGCAGATACTTTGCGCCCCAAAATGTTTAGCCTAGCAAAGAAAGTAAGAACATAGAAATTTTCCTTGTATAGTTCTTGAGCGACAAACCACAATATTGGTCAAGAGGGAGATGTTTCTACATGATTATGATACCAAGTTATCAACACCACCGTATACAACGTGTGTACGCATGCTCACATGCACACTTTGAATGGTATCATTGTGAACATTGAAGAAAATTTGGTTGCCAATGAAATTTTAGAAAGCAACTATTTAAATACAAAAAACAAAAGTCTTTAAATATCAAATGGAGCAATTGAAACTATATGCTTACATGAGGCTCCCTATTGATTTGATGGCCTCCAGTATTTTGTTCGGGCCAAAAATAGCCATTTCTAGGAAAATAAGTAAACTTATCTTTAGTATATAAAATGAGTTATAACAGCGGTCAAATCATATTGCAAGACACCTTGAATGCTGAAGCCAAAGAACAACATCAGATGAAAAATTGAATCCCTCGATTTTTCACTCATGGCTGAGATCATTTTCTTGTGTAAAAGAAAATTTTATTGCCCAACACGCAGCTCAAAAAACATTATGTTGTTTTAAGACAAGCAAATATTAAAGACAAAAGTATTGTTCCTAGATCAATGTACCGTCCATGCAACAATATAAACTACTCAACATGAATCGATCTAATAAATTTCATTAAATAATCAACTTATGGCCTTATACGAAGTAGAACCCATCAATCAAACATACATATAGTCATATTCTCCCATGATCATCACAAATGCTTATGAATTATAAATCTTATGAAATGACGTAACTTAATTTCTGCCACCTCAAAGCAATATATCAATACATGAATGACACTACATTAATTTCTTGTTTGGACAACAATTAGCATTATTCTAAATGTTTCTGCAGCTTCCAAAGATAATCTGGGTGGCTATTTGCTATATACGACAAAAGAAAAAACTTATCTCCTAGCTATGTGCCATATGAACTGTAAAACTATAGACCAAACCTCATACTAATAATAACTTAATAAATCACCAAACTACTTTTCATGCTAGATCGACATGGTCTACATTCTACAACATAACCTTGTCAACTAACAGAAGTTTAGCATACTGCACAATGACCCTTTGTATGGTGTTGCATAAGAGCTAGACCATTTCTTTTGTGTGCCCTAACAGCGGCCTCACTTTGCCCCCACCTTCTCCTGCCAAATCCCAACAAGAACCAATCCACCAGCAGATTGAAAATCCTAAAACTCCAAATTCCCAACTAAGATAGAGGTGTGACCGTTGCTTACCCTAATTGCGGCAAGGCGAACAAATTGGATCTGGCGTTTGACCTGCATTAATTTCCCATAGAGGCATGGACAGTGTGTAGCGCCATGAATTTAGAGGTGTACGTTCTACCTACCAGGAGAATAAAGAGAAGAAATGACCGAAATTTATCGGACTGGATAGAAAACCAATGTGAGGAATGGAGGAGGGGAATCGAGTGGTCGTTGCACCTTGAAGCCATCACGCCAAATCCAGACCGAACAGAGCAATTCGACAATTCCTGGAATAATAACATCAAACAAGCACCTTAGTACCACTGTAAAACAACGAAATTAGATGCAAGAACCATGACTGCCGAAGGGACGGAGGATAAAAGGCTAGATGAAGAGCTGAAGGAACGCACACGGCAGGAAGTAATAATGTACCTTAACTCCGATTAACCGTAATGGAAGGGAGATGAACGAGCTTCATCGTCATGGAAGATGGATCCGCCCATCGCGCCCATCCCGAACGCGCCGCCCACGTCGTCTAGGATGCGGTCCGGACACGGCTCCCGCGAGGTCTCGGGCGTGCCCGTCTCCTCTACTCCTCCGGCGATTCGGCGGCGGTGTGAACACAGCCTAGGGTTGAGAGCGGGGGATTTTCTCTATCTAGAGTTTGGGATGGAGTTGGGAATACGAGTGCCGGTGTATGTAATGACCGGACCGGTTCGCTGTTTTTTATTTACAATTTACTGTAGCTAAGCGCGCGAGCCGGTGCTCAGCGCGCCAGTCTTCTCTCGCGCGTAAGCTATAGAATAATAAATTTTTTACGTCAAACCATATAAAATTTGACTAAACTTTTAGAAAAACTATCAAAAACTATTATATTATATAGATACCATGTGAAAATATGTTTCATGATGTATGAAAGGGTATGAATTACGTATTGTAAATATTAATATTTTTCTCTAAAAACTTGGTCAAACTTTAGTTGGTTTGACTTTTGAAAAAAAGTTATATGCCTTAAGCCTTAGGACGGAGGTAGTATAATTTAGGGCGTATTTATATATAGAGAGAGGATTATAATTTCGGTTTTTAATAAAAACAAAGTCGTGGTTTATAAAGGAAATAAAAACTCTTATTTTATCCAAGTTTCGTGTAGTTCAATGTGTATCAACGCGGATATGCTAATGGTGCATAGCTAGCCTCCACGGTATCCCACTATTTCCGATATGTGTATATGTAGTTGTTTCTTTATTTTCAGTTTTTTATACCTAAAATTAACATTTTCTAATGTTTTCTAATTTTTGGAAAAAAAACACCTGGTGCCCATTTGCAACAAACAGTTTTCTGTGTTTATATCTTGATCAAGTGTGAGATTTATTAAGCTTCAATTGATTTAAGTGGGGCTACAATTTTGTGAAAGTGAAACTCGCACTTCCTCATTTAAACTACACTTTAAACTAAAGTAAAGTTGTATTTTCTGAATTGATTTTATTGGGACTTGAAAAAAAAATTAATCGGTTAAAACCTAAACGATAGTGTTATGTCAAATTATTGATTTTTCCAAATTACTTGTTCGCATCATGGTAAATGAAAATTCTTTGAGGTATCTGAATCAATGAAATAATCCTCTAAAATTATAGCATAAGAATCTTTAGAAAGAAGTCAGCCGATAGATAGAGGCAACTAATCAGCCATGACCCAGTCTCGGATCTAGACGGTCCAGCCAATGCAAAATCTATGCCCCTCCCACCATGCAACAATTCTTTTCCCTAGGTCTGAAAAAATTGTAAAATGTTGCGGCATTTTAGCCATGCCCATGTAGCAAAAAAGGATGTATCCATAACACCATTGAATATACTCCCTCCGTTTCAAAATATAAGATGTTTTAGGTTTGTGAAGAAAATGTATCTAGACTTGTTTTAGTGTGTAGATTCATTCTAAACATGAGTGAACCTATATACTAAAAGTAGTCTAGATACATTTGCTTCACAAAGCTAAAACATCATATATTTTGAAATGGAGGGAGTAGAACGCAACATAGAAACCAACATTATGCAACAACATGAAAATAGTTTTACAACATGAATGCAACATTTGGAACACATGCACATAATCAGTGTAATATGACGCATGTGTGTATGTAGCAAAGGACACACAAGCGTGCAACAAGTCAAAACACCCTACGCACCATTAAAATTCTCTATGTCACTAACCATTGACCATCAACAGTGGAGGCACCAACTTTTGCCCATTCAGACTCCACTGACCATACTCTGGCTTGCCTGAGCACTATAAGTGTCATATTAGGCAACTCTGCATCCATTCCTTATAGTATTGATGTCTTTCCCAAGCTGAGTGGCATGACCCTACATCCACAATAGTCACATGCCCATGGTGTAAAGCTTTGTGGGCAACATCTAGGGGAGAGGATGGCCATCCGAGGAGCAAGAATGGAGCATGATGACGAGAAGGGGGCAATCGATGATTCATATGGGAGTGCTCATGAGGAAGAGGAGACGAGAGATGTAGAGGTAAGGATAAGGGGGTGCATGTGGGACAAAGATCAGGGTGTGCGGGGCGAATTGAGCTCCAGCAGTATGTCAGGGCATATCCCTTTCTACAGATCGAACAGTCCACATAAAAATACACATTAGTCTCTTCTAAAAGTCCTTTTGAGGTCAAGACTCCCAGGTTCTCCTCTTTACCTTCTTCATTTCATCATTGCAAGATTCTTTATTAGTTACATAAACGAAAAAAATCCATATCTCATTCGTTTTTCTATCACATAAAAAGTCATGAGATCAAAAAAGAAATGTAAGATTGGTAGTCATAGATGTGAAAAAGTCAATATCTATGTCTGGGTTCTTAAATCATGAATTGGATGATGTGCGTTTTATTAAGTATGAACATATTTTATTTTTATCTATACAATTTGAGTGTTGGATCGACGTCCATTTATTTTTATGCCCTCATCCGCGTGTATGCTTGTATTATATAGGCTCTAGAAGGCCGACACATTTCTTTGAATCTTTTTTTAGATATCACATGATTTAAATCTTATGAATTACGATATCACATGGACGGTTGAGGGTCGTTTTATAACATGGTAGAATAAGTATTGTCATGTATGGGGTACCATCATATTTTTTTTCTGAAGTGTACTTTAGGTCATTTTGGAACTGTTTGGCGTACAGAATGTAAATTTACTATTTCCTCCGTCTCGAAATAGATGTTGCGAATTTATTAAAATTTAGATAAATTTAATCAAATCTAAAGCATCTACTTTAAGACGGAGAGTATTAAGAAGAAAAAGTGTGATTATATCCCACGTGTCGTGTCTCTTGGATATGCTCCCTCTCACCATCAAAGGTCACATGATACAATGGATTGAGCTCGAGTTCTCCAGCTCACCAAACTGCTCAAGGAAGCGATTTGCTCAAGGTTCTCGAGGGAACCATCCACGTGTGTGCAAGCGCCTAGAATAACGTGGACGAATGTCCTTGTCCCATGGCCTGAAGCCAAATAATACTTGGGTATTCAAAAAAAATCCAATAGTACTTCGGAAACTCCTTTGTCTTTAACAAATGGGAAACTCAGCTCAACTGACAATGACAGAGTGGGTGACTGACTGATCCTTCCAGCTCACTGGCAGTGGCAAAGGCGTGCCGTGTGGAGATGTGTCTCTCCAGCTCTGCCATAGACCCACAGCTGTCATCGTCGTCTTGCCGGACCCGTGTCTAACTTGACCTCTGTGACTGAAGATAGGAACGAACGGGCTCTAGCACGTCGGACGGACTCGTCGGAAGGGGTATCTCCAACTCGGTTGCCTCGCACTTCAACGTATCTTACATCTTCTTTGTCCGACGAGAAATAATTTACAAGAAGTTTACGAGAAGTAAAAAAAATACCTCAAACACAATAAAAATTGGGAGTGCCTATATCTGGGACATCCGAGAATTTTTTATATCTAAGTTGCTGACATTATTCTACTATTTGTGTTAATATCATTCTACTATTTATGCTAATTCTCAGTTGTAATATAGTTGCAACTTATATAATTTATACTAATTTTTATTTATTAAAATTCTACGTTGCACGAATCGCAAAGTAAATCCAATGGCGAGAGAGATGACTAAGACATAAGAAGTTTTCAAACGGAGGAAAGCTATCAAATCCGATAAAAATTATATAGACGTCCTTTAACCATCAACCGCAGCGAATCAGCCTGACGTTATTGATGGTAGGCGGAGATCTCCACCACTAAAAACAGCTCTAACAGATCGTATAAAATTTAGGCTTTTAAAACGTGGACAAGGGGACGTTAAAAAATGGTTTTACGGTGTCTTGTGAGCTTCATCCAAATAGAATCCGTAAATAGAATCGAAAATGCAAATCTAGTACCAAGAGCCCCACCAGTCAGAGCCCCACCAGTCAGTCTCTTTTTTTTCTTCTTTTTCTTACAATTCTTCTTTTTTTCCTCTTCTTCCCTAGCGCATCCCGACGAGGCCAGCCACTGCCCGGCCACCTTCCTGTTTTGCCCCCACGTGTCCTGCCTCCGGTTCCGCGCTGCCCATGCATCCGCATGCGCGTTGGCTGCCCGCTTTCCCGTGCGAGGGCCTTCCACATCGCTGCTATGTTCATGGCTTCGCCCTTCCCGCGAGGGCCGATCGCGGCCCCTGCTTCGCCCTACCGTTGGTACTGGCCGACGAGGACCTCGCCGGAGAGATCCTGGTGGCTATCGCCGACATGCAAGACCCGGATCTCGCCGGAGAGTTCCAGGGGGCTTTCGTCGACATGCAAGACCCGGATCCTGGCAACCTGGTCTTGTGGAGGCAGTTCTTCGCTGACATGCGCCTCGAGGAACTCGCCCGACACAACGGTCCGCCGGGCTCGACGTCGCCGCCGTGTCACATCTCTTTAGAAAGAGGATCTTTTGTCTCATGGTAGCCTGCTCCAGTCCCCTTACGAAACTTTCGTTATTGGGTTAGCCATACACTTCACATGTTTCTAGCGATTCACATGGCATCATCAAATGATACAAGTCTTGGATAAGAATCTACAACGCACTAGAACGCCCTTGTTGACTGGAGCGTTTCAGGGCGAACTCTCGCCGGCGTCATCGAGCACATCCATGCCGGCAACCATCCCCGCCTCGGCCTGTAGTTGCGGCGTCCGACGTCGACCACGACGGCAACGGCCTTTTCGTAGTTTTTAATTCGATGTAATATGTGCGCCCTTTCCCTACTTAATAAAATCCGTCTATATTCGCCCATATTTCACCGAGTTTGACTGAATCGCCAAACCTGAGACTCGGCTTGAATACACGAGTGGGAAACTGGGAGTACCCAAACCGAATCAAGTTCTGTCCGGCCAAAAAAATCCGAATTCCGGCCTGGGTTCTCCCAACGAGTGGAGATACTCTAAGCTACAAGCGCGGAAATGACGCTTCAATTCTTGCACATTGGTTGGTTAAATTGGACAGTCAGCTTCTCCACCATACGGGTGCACTGACAAATTGTATTTTCGTCTTCAAAAAAGGAAAGGTATAGGGTGCTGCATGCATGGGCTTACCAGTACTTGGGCCAGCATTCAGCCCGGTGAGGTCTACGAGGCTGTAGTGATCCGTTCTCTTCTTTATATAGATTGCGGCATGCCTTGCCCACATATGGTAGCTCGGCCCTCAGCCCATACTCGAGAACCGAAATATTTGTTGGAAGAATGAGGTCTTGAGATTTTTTTTTCATCCTACGACTTTTGTTTGGTCGTAAATGAACCCTAAACTCTTTCAAAAATTCACATCTCAGCTAATCTGAGAAAAAAAATCACGTGTGATATAAAAAATTGGTAAACCGACCAAACCGGAACCGGATCTAGACTGGCCCATTCCGTCCACACAAAATGTCCACCCCTCTTGTCAAAATCATCACCCATACATTAAATCCACAAACCTCCCACATGAGTGTCATTGTCGTTCAAGACTTCAATTGTCCGGCTTGTCCGGCGCTACTCCGTTCATTCGCATCGACCTTTAAGTTTGTACATCTCTTTTGTCGCCCATCTCTCCCTCGTCATTAACTTGTCTGCGTCTCTCCTCTAGAATGATGTCAACTATAATCATCGTCGCGCTCATTGGGGGAAAGCTTTGTCGTCACCCTTTGTCAAAGGAATCCCATAACACCGAGTGTACCGCCGCAACGAGCCAAAGAGTGTGGCGTATCATCTATAGTTAAATATGATTTTCATTCAAAAAGAGGATCACAAGTGTTCATGTGCATCAAATTTTCACTCTAGTTTACTGCAAAATGGAATTTGGTTCATCATTTTACTGAACTCCCTAATTCCACTATGCCATACGTCGTTGTTTTCTCTTATTCGAATGGCACCCCCTAAAAATGCATGTTCCTTTGATCTTGTAGCAATTAGTCTAATTATATGTGTTAAAATAATATTTATACATGATATTTAAGCTATAAAATCAAGCTTGGCACCTCATCTGATGTAATCCTACATCTACCACTCACACCAAGTGTACCACCACAACGATCGTGGGTATCATCTATCTAGTTGATTAAGTATATAGTAGTATGCCACGTGCACGTCTATCTTGGTTCTTAAATACTTCCCTCGGTATATATTAATTATCGTGAAATAGATGTATTTAGACAATTTTTAGTGCTAGATACATCTATTTTAGCCATAGATCTTCTTAAGGCCTTATTTACTTCTAAACCACATGCACATCTATCTGGATTCTTAAACAAGTTCTTAGATCTCCTTAAGGCTTTAGTTACTTCTAGTGTATTTCGCAATCATATTTATGGGGATCGGAGGAGATTATCTCAGTCCAGCAAAATCCCCGTAATTCATTTACCAAATCAGATTTAGATAGAATAATTGTGAGGTATCCCACAAAATCTCTTGTTTTTTCTAGATTAAAATTCTTCATCATACTAGTGCATTTTTGGAAGAGTATTTAAGAGGATTGGTGTGATTAAGTGAACACCAAATCTTCTCATGTCTGCAAAGCTCTTATGATTAAAAATAAAGTTAAATACAACAACACTCTCTATACTTGTCCGGACGACTCGATTTAGTCTTGCCACTCAAAATTTGTACAAATTAACTTGTTTACTTGTCAACTGGATTCGATTTAGTCCAATAGTATGTTTATTATCAAATTTTGAACTGACCCGAATGACACGCGGACACGAATCCACTTGTAGGAGAGCAGCTGACCTGAAAACTTACAGAAACACCCTCTTGCATCTAGAATGTACGTTTCCGCTCCCATATATTTGTACGTACCCCTCTCCATCTAATCCATAAGCCAACGCCCCACGCCGTTGCAGTGTCCTTCGGTTCCCGACTTTTCCGTTCGAGAAAGAGAGAAGGAAAAATGAGAAAATCGACACAGAGGGAGGCCACGATGGCGATGATCAATTGACCGAAACGTGTAGCGGCTTTTCGTGGAGGGGATACGCCGTCAAGGCGACACCGGCGATCACGGAAACGTGCGTTCTAGATACGGGAGGGGTTCCTATGAGTTTCCAGTCCAGCCGCTTTCCTACAAGCGGGACTTGCATCTGCGTGCCGTCCGCGTTAGCTCAAATTCGACGACAATCATATTTTTAGACTAATTTGAGTCCGATTGACAAATACATGAGTTAAATTATGTAAATTAAGAGTATTAGAACTAAATCGAGCCACCTGGTAAGTACCTTCTGTATTTAACTCTAGAAAATACAATCTCTACTACTTATTAAAGGAGAAAACGACAATATGGTGGTACGTCGTTCTGAATTTGCCCCTCAACTTGAAACAATTTACATGTAGTGCCACCGCAGAGATCAAATAGTTGGCTACCCTCGTCCCCGTGCAGATTGGTTACCTAGTCACGTTCTCCTACCACCGAAGTGACTGAACTGCCCGTTAACAAGTAAAAAAAAATCCTTTCATCCCCTCACAACCGAACGGCAAAGCGGCGGCCCTCCCACTCGCCTCCTCTCCGATAGGCCCGACGCCGCATCTCTACCTTCCCACCTTCCTCACCCATGATCTTGTTCCCCGCCGCGACATTGATTTGTATGTAATCTGTAGGTACGGAGCGCCCGGAATCTTAAAGGAGAAAACGACAATATGGTGGTACGTCGTTCTGAATTTGCCCCTCAACTTGAAACAATTTACATGTAGTGCCACCGCAGAGATCAAATAGCTGGCTACCCTCGTCCCCGTGCAGATTGGTTACCTAGCCACGTTCTCCTACCACCGAAGTGACCGAACTGCCCGTTAACAAGTAAAAAAAAAATCCTTTCATCCCCTCACAACCGAACGGCAAAGCGGCAGCCCTCCCCACTCGCCTCCTCTCCGACAGGCCCGACGCCGCATCTCTACCTTCCAACCTTCCTCACCCATGATCTTGTTCCCCGCCGTGACATTGATTTGTCTGTAATCTGTAGGTACGGAGCGCCCGGAATCTTGCAGAGGAGAGGGTAACGAGATGGCGACCACCTACCGTCTGGCGTGGGATTGCAGAGTGTGACGACCGTGATGGAGGTGACACAGAGACGGCGGCGGGGATGACTCCGAGCAGCCTGGGAGGACTGAGTCCAGCGTCGCCCCTCTGGAAAAAGAGCCTCGAGGAAGTCAAGTGAGAGCCGACTCGCTCATCCCCGCTCCAATACACGTGCGCTTGATTCCTAACCGCCATCGTCTACTCGATATTCTCCCAGCTTCCCTCAAATTGATGAGCCCTGTGTTGTTTCGGTAAATTTAGGTATAGCCCGTATGAATCGGAGGCGGACATGTTGAGGATTTGAGGAGTGGGAGGCCACTGCAGGCGGAGCATGGCGCTGCATCGCTACTCCCATTAAGGGGACGTTAATGTACGGGGTACCTTGGCGTAAACTGATGGAACCAGTCTCTGGATTGTAGGAGGCAATTGCAGGATCACCCTCTTATACATGCAGGTGCAGTGGTGGCGCCACTGTCTGCCGACCACACGGCCTCGGACTCCCAATCAAGGGTCACATGCCCGACCTTACTCAACATATCCTCAAGGTAAGCTCGAAGCCTTGGGTCTCTTCTCTCTGAATAATCAAATTTTGTGACGGCTTTTGTAATTCTGCAACTGTTGTTTGGGGTGCAGAGTTACCAGATGACAGTGAAACAGTGCAACCCTCGATAGAGAACAAACAAATGAGGGGCTTACCTTGTTCTACAGGTTAGGAACACCACTTCATTTCTGCTACTTGAAGTATGGAAGAGATACACAGGCTAGGAACACCGGCTCTTTCTGTTTCTTTAAATTCCCACTCCCAGAAACAAGCGACGGTTGACGAGGTTTAATCTCGTCAATGCCCATTGTTATGGACTTGGGTTTTGGAGAAGATGGGGATGCTGGAGATCGTGGCACGGTTAACAGACAAGCAACCAGGGGACACGAGATTTACCCAGGTTCAGGCCCCCGGAGGGAAAACCCTACTCCTGCTTGTCTGCTCTTTGATTACGGCGGAACCGAAGGTTACAGGGTACGCAGATTCGATCTGGCGTGGATACGTGTGCGAAAGTATGAGTCGAGGTTGGTTGAGTTGCCCTAGGACGTGCCCTCCTGGCCTTTATATAGACTTAGGCAGGTCCCGGACATAGTCCTAGTCGGTTACAAGTTCTAGGACGTTTGCCCTTTTGAGTTTCCTATCTAAACTAGTTTTGTTCTCCAAGGATCCGAAGATGTCTTGGGCCTTGGTCACCCGAAAATCTTCATGGGCCAGCGTATGCCTGCAGTGGGCCTTCCTTGGGCTGGACTAGATATGCTGAAGTTACGTACCCGTAGGGTATAACCATGTCAGTAGCCCCCGAGTGATCAGTCGAATCGTAGATTCGGCTGAGGACTCTTCAATCCTTCGGGTGCAACTCTGTCTTTCAAGAGAATGTGTAGGGATTTGTTGATACGTGTGCCTGACTCACCCGACGGATCAGGGTCAGTTAACTGTCTTAGGACGAAACAACACGATCTTCTTCAGGTTCGGGTCCCTTAACCCGGGCCTGGAACATATGCTGGCGTAATTCAACTCAGGCCGCGGAGGACTTACAGGAGAGGAATTCCAGTGATTTTAATTGGTGTACCCAACGCGTCCGTCAGGATTTTTCATCGTACCTGTTGGTACGGATTCATACTAGCAGAGCGCAGTCAGGTGCGTTGCTAGGCCATCAGATGATATCCGTAGGTCTTATCTTTGCGTCGCAGACGCAGCATCCGAACATTTATCACCTCGGAGGTGTTTCGGGTGGCCAAGGAGATTGTTGCTCACTTAGCGTTTTGTTGGGGCATAGTTGCCAAAAAAGTTTTTGCGTGCTGATCCGAAAGATCTCAGTCGAAGACTTCATAGGGTGCGCGACCAGCGCTCCCTATGGGAGTAGCCCCCAAGTGTCTGTTCGAGTCGTAGACTCGAACGGAGACTTTTAGTTCAAGCATTGTTTCAGTCTTTAGGTCCGCAGGACTCGAAATTTTTCGGATGCTTAAATCCATCCTCCCTATGGGAGTAGCCCCCGAGTCCTTAGTGGAGTCGTAGACTCGATGTAGGACTCAGAGAAGCAATTTTGTCCTCATTTGTCTGTCGGGTGCGCGGCCAGCGCTCCTGATAGGAGTAGTCCCCAAGTATTTAATCGAATCGTAGATTCGAGTGAGTACTTTTAGCCGTGGAGCCGAAATGGTGCTATTATAGCTTTTGATGACGTCAGTGCTGACGATTGATGACCTCAAGCGTCTGCTGCGCCAGAGATGACTTGACGGGACGAAGCGTGGGTCCCACTTGCTGACTTTGAATTGACCGGTCACGCGGGGCGTGGAGATGATTACGGCGCCTCCTCGATTTCCGCGCGTAGTGGACGGCGTGGTAACGACGGTTTGTTGTGGTGTTAACACGTGTACGGTTAGATCTATCGTTGGCGTTAGGTCTTCTCGATGGACGGCTGGTGTGCGTCGTCTTCGCTGTATAATCCTGGGTGAAATCGTGTTTTGCTTTTCACCGCACCAGTTCATCTGTTCACTGGCTTCTTGTTCTTGAGCGATTCTTGCTGCGCGCTTGAACTTTCCTTCCACACTTCCTTTGTTCTTTGTCGTTTGCCAACGCCGCCACCGCTGCAGCGTCATGGGGAAGACAAAGAAATCCTCGTCCGCGGTTGGGACCAGCGCCGCCGGAGGCAAGAAGGGCGCCGCCGCTGCTCGCGTCACCGATGGTGGCTGGCGTCGATCGGAGACGCGAGAGAGCGATCTCCGCAAGCTGCGCGAGCGGAGCCTGATCCCGCAAGATGCGACGGCCGTGCGACTCCCCGGCAATGAGGTAATCCCCCATCCCCCAGCTGGGTATCGGGTTATGTTTCTTGCCTTTGTCTTGCGTGGTTTCTCGTATCCAGTCCATGACTTCCTTCGTGGACTGCTCTTCTTCTATGGGGTTCAGTTGCATCATTTGTCTCCCAACTCCCTTCTCCACATTGCGTGTTTTATCACGCTTTGCGAGTGTTGGCTTGGCATTGAGCCGCACTTTGGCCTCTTCCGGAAGCTTTATTCCGTGAAGAGGCAATCTGGGTCGGATGGTGTGTATCCCATTGGGGGTTTCATCATCTCTCTCAGTCCCAATGTCCAATTCTTTTCCTTTTCCATGTCTGAATCTGTCCAGTACTGGCGGAGGAAATGGTTTTACATCCGTGACTCCGTACTTCCTGGGCAAGATTTTGGTCTCGTTCCTTTTGACCCCTCCCAGTTGATTGAGAAGAAAAGATCCTGGAAAAACCAAATCTTAGATGGTGAGGTGGCGGAGATTGAGGCCCTGTACCGTCGAGTGGAGGATCTCCAACTGATTCCTGAGAAGGAGGTGAACGGTGTCGACGTCATCCGAACGTTTCTTGAGCGTCGGGTGCAGCCTCTCCAAGCGAGGGCGCATCCGATGTTTCTTTACTCTGGGCGCCGTGATCCGACGAGGGTTTCGAGTGAGAAAATCTCCGAGGCGGAACTTGACAAGACTCTTCGCGCGCTGTTGAAGTTCAAGGCAGACGAAGAAATTCCGGGGAAGTCGCAGACTCCTCCCTTTTCTTCGACGTTGGTCATACCGAAGGTGTAGATTTGCGCACGTAGTGCTTCCTTTTTGTTTTGTCAGTGTGTACTTTTTCCGTTTTTTGCTAACAAAGTTCCTTTTCCTTTTGAAGAGCTTCAAAGTGCTAGGCATGGCACCACCGTTGCCCGAAAGGTATCCGAATGCCCCGGATAATGAAGTGGTGGACTCCGTGTCCGAGCTGCCGTCCGCGTGATCTCCAGCGGAGGATGCCAACGAGTCGAGTGAGGACCATTCGCGCAAGCGATCACGGAGCTCCAGTGAGTCTTCGGATGCCTCGACTCCTCCGACTCCCAGAAATCCGCTGGGCCTTGAGCGTCATGATGATGTTCAGGGGGGTTCTTCCTCTCCCCTTCCTGCCATTCCTGTGCGGGCTGTTGCTCCGCAGCCGCCAGCAAAGCGGAAGAAGGAAGAAAAGAAGGAGGAGAAGAAGGAAGAAAAGAAGGAAGAGAAGAGGGCCCGAAGGGCTTCTCCTATCTTCGACCTGAGCGCGTTGGGCTCGTAAGTTTTCTTCGTGCCACTATTTTCCTTTGTTTCCTTGCAATTTTGGCACCTGTGTTGATTGGTTCTTGTGCAGTCAATCTTCCGACGGCTCTAGTGATGGAGCGCACGAGATGATGGGGGAGTCGAACATTGCGTCGCCTCCTCCTCAGACGGTGGCGACTTCTGGTGACGCTGCGCCAGTTCCTCCTGTGCAGGAGAGGCTGGTGGTTGCGCCTCAGAATTTCGGAGGCGGGCCTGCGGGTTCGCCTTCGGAGCACGTAAGTTGTCCTTCTTGATGTTATGGGGGGAAGCCCCCGAGTGTCTTCGAGTGCTGATGTTGTTGTTGCTTCTTTGTGTGGGGCGTAGCCCCCAAGTCATGTTCTTACTGCTGTTGTCTTTTTAGCCTTTTGTCCAAGAGGCCAAGCGGCTGGTGGAGGAGCGCCTGACGCTGGAGGCAAAACTGCGGCAGCTGCAAGGTATTCGTCTGCCTCGTAGTATTTTCCTTGCGTATCCTGATCCTTTTCTTTGACACTTGCTTGTTGTAAATGCAGAGGAACATAACAACTCTCTCCGCGAGGTTGATGCTCTGAAGAAGAGCCTTGGCCAAGCGGAGCAGAAGGCCGAAGCTGCTGCAGGTGCAAAAGAGCGCCTTGAGCTGGAGCTGACGAAGGCAGCCGAGGCGAAAGAGCGTCTGCTGCAGGAGGCTGCAGATCGTGAGGAGCAGCTGGCCACCGTTGCGGCTGCTCACGAAAAAGGGGTGGCGGATAAGCTCATGACTGCTGCCAGGGCTATTTTGGGTGAGTACAAGCTTTGGGACTTGTTTCTTTTTCTTTGGATCTTCTTCTATGTTGCCTTTCGTGATGTTTTCCTCTTTTGTCTCAGATGCCGCAGGCATCGAGTTCGACCGCGGTGCGCTGGAGCACGGAAGTGCTCTAGATGATGCCACTGTAGCGGTCGAAGACCGCTGCAGCACCGTCGTCAACTCCCTCGCCAAGGCGAAAGAAGTCCTTGGTCGCTTCTACCAGGAGCTCTTCCCGAAGGGTGCGTCCCTTGAAGATGTGGATGCCCTGGCGGAGGCTCTGTCGAGCGAAGCGCCTGCAGCGTACAAGCGCAAGCAGAAGGGCATCGGCGCGTCCGTCGGGCTGGCAATGGCCATGGCGGCTGGGGCGGAGCTGGACCTGCCCCAGATTACCTCTCGGATGCCGACGGCCGCGGATGGATCCGAGGTAGCCTTCGCCGCCTACTCCGCTCGCTGCCGACGATATGGGCCCAAGCTCATTGACTTGTTGTCTGAGTACGCGCTGCGGCAGCAGGGCGAGGCTAAGGCTAGGCAGTCTGGCTCTGAGGCGACTCAGTGTCCTGCACCTTAGGCATAGTAGGCGTAGAGTAGTTTGTAGTCTGCTTGTAAATATCTTTTGTAGTACCATCCTTGTGCCACGTAGTGGCCTTATTTTAATGAATTCCTCCGTGTTGTGCTTTTATCCTTGGCTGAATGTCTGAGTACCTTTCTGCTGCTATAGGTTCCTTCGGGTGCTGACCCAGTTGACACGTCATCCGAAAGGCCCTTGCGAGCATCATTGGATGATTCCTCGCAGCTTGCTTTTCTTCGGGATCGCGTGCGTAGCTTGGAGAGGGATTTGCTTGGGTTACGCGGTCGTGCTGATGTTTGGAAATCCAAAGCAGACCGTGGTGCAGCCAGAGAGGAGTATTTTATGGCGGAGCTGGGTCGACTGTCCGAGCAGCTGCAATGTAAGTTGATCCTTCTTTCGGGTTGTAGCCCAGTTCTTCGGGTGAGCCTGCTGGCCTTACTCTTATTTTATGCGTTTGTCGCAGGTGCCAATATTGCTCCGAGGGAAGAAAAGGAGCGTATTGATGTTCGAGTCAATTGTTTGACTCAACAGGACATGGAGGCCGGCGGCTTCTTCTGGATGGACCGTGATCGCGCCATGGTTCTGGCGACGGTGCAGGATCGCGTCTACCAGGTTTCACGGGTGCTCCGCCAGGTGCAGACATCACTGTCTTCGGTACTGCACGTCATGTTTCCGCTGGATGCCGTGCCAACGACTCTTGTGGGTCTTTTGACGAAGTTTCGGAATGCCGGAAATGTCAAGGAGCTGGTGCGGCAGCAGCTCGTCGCAGGGGTGAAGGCTGCCTTGTCTCTTGTGAGAGTGCACCGCCCTGACGTAGATTTGGCTGCTGTGGCGACCGGGCCACCTCGTTGACCAGATGGTGGCGAGTGGAACATGCGCCCGCATTACGCGGCTGTAAGGCAGTATGCCGATCAAATTGTAGACTTGTTTGAGCAGCGTGCGCAGGTTATTCTTCAGAGTAGATAGGACCTGAAAATAAACAGATAGATGTAAAATTTGTACATTGCGGCTGGGCGTGTATGTGCCCTTTGTTGTAAAGGTTTGCATGTGTGTGAGCACGCAGTGCTTTGATTGAGTACGTGTCCTTTTCGTTTGCCTGACGTAGTCAGCTACTCAGGTGTACATGTTTGGTCCTCAGTCGATGAAATCGTGAGGTGGGGGGAGCCCCCGAGTGCGTTTGTAGCATGTAGTAAAGTTGCAGAAAATAGTCAACCGAAGGTTGGGAGCGAGACACTTAGCTTTATTTATATCGTAATGGAGGAGGTACATGATTCGGCTGAATAGCCTTGGCTGAAAGCCTTATTGAAAGTAAAAATAAGGGGTAGGTTGCTACGGGTAGAATCGTCGCAGGTGCGAGACGTTCCATGGGTTGGAGTATGCGACTCCAGACTCCACGTGCTTGAGGCGATAGGCGCCACCTGGGATGACCTCGGTGATGGCGTAGGGTCCTGCCCATGGTGAATCGAGTTTGTTCGGGCGCTTTTGCTTGAGTCGCAAGACGAGGTCTCCTTCGACGAAGGACCTTGGGCGCAGCCGACGGCTGTGGTAGTTGCGGAGACTTTGCTGGTACACCGCTGATCTAGCTGCTGCTATATCCCGTGCTTCGTCGAGTGTGTCGACGGCATCTTCGAGCGCGGTCGTGGACTCGGCTTCGCTGTACGCTACAACTCGTGGAGCCTGATGGCGTACTTCGGCTGGTAGCACTGCCTCGGCTCCGTGAACCATGAAGAACGGTGTGTAGTCGGTGGAGCTGTTTGGCGTAGTACGTAAGCTCCACAGGACAGACGGTAGCTCTTCCGTCCAGTTTCCAGCTTTGTGCTCGAGTGAGCTCATGAGGTGCTTCTTGATGCCAGCGCCGATTAGGCCGTTGGCCTTTTCCACCTGCCCGTTTGTTTGCGGGTGTGCCACTGAGGCATACATGATATTGATCCCGAGGCCTTCACAGAAGTCCTGGAATTCTTCGGAGATGAAGTTCGATCCGTTGTCGGTGATGATGCTGTGCGGTACGCCAAATCTGTAGACAATGGATTCGAAGAACTTGACAGCGGTTGTGCCCTTCTGGTTGGTGACTGGCATGGCTTCGATCCACTTGGTGAATTTGTCGACTGCTACCAGGAGGAAAACGTGTCCTCCCTTTGAGGATTTTGGCAGTTTGCCGATCATGTCGAGGCCCCATTGGGCAAAAGGCCAGGCTATGGGTATGGGTCGTAGTTCGGACCCAGGTGCGTGCGGTTTGTCGGCGAACCGTTGGCATCTGTTGCATCTGCGAACGATGTCCTTTGCATCACTCATGGCCGTTGGCCAGTAGAATCATGCTCGCAGAGCTTTGGCGACAAGGGAGCGGCTGCCTGCGTGGTGGCCGCATATGCCTTCATGTATATCTTGGAGTATGGCCTTGCCGTCGTCGATGGTGACGCACCGTTGTAGTACACCCGTGATGCTGCGTTTGTACAGTTCGCCATTGATGATGGTGAAGGCTTTTGACCGACGAGATATGCGTCGGGCATCCGTCGGGCTATCAGGCAATTCTCCGTTTGTCAGGAACTGGAGATATGGACGTGTCCAAGTTTCTTCGACTGCCATGACCTGCATCAGGTTGGCCATGGCAACTTCGGTATCCAACTTTTCGGGTCCTTCCTGACCTTCGGGTAGCGTAGCCCCCGAGTGCTCTGCTTCTTCGGGTGATCCTTTAGGGAATTTCCGCTTGATCGATGGCACGCAGATCTGTTCGAGGAACACACCTGGTGGTACCTTGGCACAAGTGGAGCCGATGTTGGCGAGTCTATCGGCCTCCTCGTTGCTCTCTCTTCCAACGTGCCGAAGTTCGCAGCCGTCGAATTCTCCTTCGAGTGCGTTGTATAGCGCCCGGTACGCGATCATGTTTTCGGCGTGTGCGTCGCACTCATTCATCGTTTGCTGTACGACAAGGTTGGAGTCACCGTAGATGACCAGGCGCGTTGCGCCGCAGATTTTTGCCATCTTCATGCCATGAATCAGGGCTTCATATTCGGCCTCGTTGTTGGAGGCTCTGAATTTCATTCGAAGGACGTACTTCATCTTGTCACCTTGCGGGGAGGTCAGTATGACTCCTGCCCCTGCTCCGGCTTCGCGTTTGGAGCCGTCGAAATGCATTGTCCAAGACTGCGACATGTCTGGGGTGTCAGGCAGCTGCAGCTCCATCCAGTGCACCAGGAAGTCCGGAAGGACTTGAGATTTGATTGCGTGTCGCTTCTCGTAGACGATGTCCAAGGGTGATAGTTCAATGCCCCACAGGGCCACGCGTCCTGTGGCCTCTGGGTTATTCAGGATGCTGTTCAGGGGCGCCTCGTTGACGACCATCACCTGATGCTCCTGGAAGTAGTGGCTCAGTCGTCGAGCCGTCATGAATACGCCATAGGCTAGCTTCTGGTAGTGCGGGTACCGCTGTTTTGTTGGAGTGAGAACCTCGCTGAGGTAGTAAATTGGGCGTTGTACCCCGTGGGTCTTGCCTTCTTCGGGTCGTTCGACCACGAGTGCTGTGCTGACCACCTGGTGTGTGGCTGCTATGTACAGCAACAAGGGCTCGCGCTCTTTTGGCGTGACCAAAACAGGCGAGGTAGAGAGGAGCCGCTTGAGGCTTTCGAATGCGTCGTTTGCTTCTGGTGTCCACTCGAATTTGTCTGCCTTGCGTAGCAGCTGGTAGAATGGTAGGGCTTTCTCGCCCATGCGGCTGATGAACCTGCTTAGTGCCGCTACTCGCCCTGCGAGCTGCTGAACGCCCTTGAGGTTTTTTGGCTTCTCCATTGTCATGATAGCTTTGATTTTCTTCGGGTTCGCTTCGATCCCTCGTTGAGAGATGAAGTATCCGAGCAGCTGACCCGAGGGGACGCCGAAGGCGCATTTTTCTGGATTGAGCTTGATCCTGTAGCGATCAAGGTTGTCGAACGTCTCGCGGAGATCGTCGATAAGTGTTCCTGTCTCCTTGGTTTTTATGACTATGTCGTCGACATAGACTTGGACGTTGCGACCGATCTGGTCCTTGAGGCAGGCCTGCATGCATCGCTGGTATGTGGCACCCGCGTTCTTTAGCCTGAAAGGCATTGTGTTGTAGCAGTATACTCCGAACGGTGTGATGAACGCCGTTTTCTCTTGATCTTCGACCTTGAGTCGAATCTGGTTATAGCCTGAGTAGGCGTCGAGGAAGGAGAGTTTCTCACAACCTGCAGTTGAATCGATGATTTGGTCGATCCGAGGAAGAGGGAAGTGGTCCTTAGGGCAGTGTTTATTTAGTGACGTGAAGTCTACGCACATCCGCAGGATGTCCGTGTCCTTCTTCAGGACCATCACCGTATTTGCCAGCCACTCACTTTCCTTGATTTCCCGTATGAAGTCTGCTGCGAGTAATCTGTTGATCTCCTTGCCGATAGCTTCGGCTCGTGGCTCCGACAATCTTCGGATAGACTGCTTGACTGGCTTGGTGTCTGGGAAGACTTTGAGTGCGTGCTCAGCGAATTCCCTGGGAACTCCTGGCATGTCCGCAGGACACCAGGCGAATATTTCCCAGCGTTCACGGAGGAATTCGACGAGCGCGCCTTCCTATGCGGTGCTGAGGTCGTTGGCGATCAGCGCCGTCTTGGAGGCATCTGTCGGATGGACTTTCACTTTCTTGGTGTTGGCGGTGGAGTCGAAAGACATGTCGGGTGCGTTCTGCCTTGTGACTGGGGGTAGCCCATTGTCCGTCTCCTCGCAGAGCCTTACGAGCTCGTCTTGCATGCCGAAGGACTGGGAGATTTTGTTGAAATCCCTGTCGCATTGGTCCGATCGGGTGAAGCTCCCGTGGATTGTGATGACGCCCCGTGGTCCTGGCATCTTGAGTAGCAAGTATGCGTAGTGTGGGACGGCCAGGAACCGTGCGAATGCTACACGTCCCAGGATGGCGTGGTATTGCGATGGCCAGTCTACCACTTCGAATTCTAGGCGCTCCTGCCGAAAGTTGTCCGGCTTCCCGAAGATGACGTCGAGCCCCATTTTGCCCAGGGGGAAGATGCCCTTCCCTGGGACAATGCCATGGAACGTTGTGTCTGATTGTTCCAGGCTGCATTGCGGGATCCGCATAGCTGCTAGAGTGCTTGCGAACATTAGGTTGATGCCGCTGCCGCCGTCCATGAAGACGCGACTCATCTCGAAGCCTCCGATCTACGCCTCCAGCACCAGGGCAGCATGACCTGGGCGAGGGATCTGGCAAGGGTGATCCGCGCGGGTGAATGTGATGCAGGACTCCGATCCGCTGAGGTACTCAGGGATTGCAGGCGGAGTTGCCACGGCCAAGTTGATTTGTCGGGTGATTTTCTTCTGCACCCTATTTGTGGGGCGTCCCTTCTGTATCATATTGAGTGCTCCTTTTGACGGGGGATATGGGACCCCGGTGTTGTTTTGCGCTGGTGCGACTGGTTGGTTTTGGCCTCCAATAGGCGGCGGTGGAGGAGCTCCGTGTGCTATTTCACCTGGCGCAGGTGTGTTTCCGAACGCAGGGATTGGACCTTGTTGCCTCATCTGCATCATGCCTTCGCTGAGTTTTTGGAACTCGCGACAATCCTTGAGCATGTGGCTGGCTTTCTTTTTGCCATCCTGTTTGTCGATGTAGAAGTGGATGGTGCATGGACCCCAAAGTTTGTCGAATGCTGAGGGTCCGTTGTCGCGGTCGCGGCGTTGCCACGACTGTGTTGGTCGTCCATTGTCGCGGAAGTTTCCGCTGCGATATCCTCCGCTGTTGCGGCTGTTGTCATTATGGCGGTCGGCGTAGCCGGCCGCGACCATGTCGGGTCCGTCGCGGTCCTCGTAGATGCGCGATCTCCTCTTGCTGCGGCGTTCGCGTCTTCGGCCGTAGTCGTCCTCTTCATCTGATTGCGGTCGCTGGATGCAATCTTCGCCGTCTGCCCAACTGTTGGCGATTTCCATGAGGTGATCGAGTGTCTTGGGCTTTACACGCCCAAGTTCCTCCTTGAAGTCTGGGCGCTTGACGCCGTCCCTGAAGGCGTCGATGGCCCTCTCTTCGGAGATGTGTGCTGCGGAGTTCTTGGTCGTAGACCAGCGTAGTATGTATGAGCGAATAGATTCACCCGTTCTTTGAGTGCAGGCTCGCAATTCTTCGATTGAGGCGGGCCTCTTGCTGGTGCCTTTGAAATTTCGGATGAAGCTGTAAGAAAGCTCCTCCCAGATTCGGATGGATCCTGATGATAGGCTGCTGAGCCAGACTCGCGCCGCGCCTGTCAGCTGCAGCTGAAGGCATTGCATGGCGGTTTCTTTGTTGCCTCCGTGAAGCTTGATGGATGACAGATGGTCACTGAGCCAGGACTTTGGATCTTGTGTGCCGTTGAACTTTGGAGTATCCGAAGGAAGCTTGAAGTTGCGTGGCATCTGCGTTCGCCGGACGGATCTGCTGAAGCATCGAGCCTCGCAGAGTTCTCCTTCGTCTTCGTCCATCTCAGATTCAGACGAGCATGCGCGTTTGGCGCGTGCTTTGTCGATCTTGCGCTGTGTAAGCTTGTCTCTGGCGTCGTAGTCGCGTTTGTGGCGATTGGAGCTCTTCTTCCTTCGAGGAAGATCGTGCTCCTCTTCCTCTTCGGATGAGGGTGTGGGGCTCCGGTCGCGCCTGGATGGAGCTTTTTTCTTCGGCTCCGCAGGAGCGTCTTCGTGGAGCGCAGCTCCGATTAGTCCTAGTCCGGTGAGTGCGGATTTATGCATGGCCCTTTTCGGGTCTCCCTCCGGAGGTGGGTGAGCTGCGAGATACGCAGTGGCTGCCATGATCGCTGCTTGTGGCGTCTTCGAGGTGATGTTGCCGTCAGCGTCCATATCCATGAATGATGTGTGGAGAGTTCGGGTCACGTCACGCCGCTCCTTGGGGTCCATGTTTTCCATCCGAGAACGCTGCTTGTTTTCCTGATTTCTATTTGTGCTAGAGCCAGGTTCCATGGCGGAGAGTGCAGCTCGTCGCGCGCTGGATTCAGAGGCTGCTTGCTTGCGTTTGTCGAGCGTCTTCTGCATCTCGACTTGTTTCTTGTGTTCCTCGATGAGGAGGTAGTGGTATGCCCTCAGCAGATCACGTGGGGAGTCCAGAGGTAGGACTATTTCGCCTGCGACGGCGCGGCGTGCTTCGACCCATCCTTCTTTGCTAAGTTGGATGAGGTGGCCTCTGTTTTCCCCGTTTTCGCCGTTTCCGTCCTGCGGGTTGGGGTTGGGCGGCGGGTTAGGCGTTTCCTCGTCGGCCTGGATGACTGCGGCGCACAGATAGCGCCTGCAGATTGGTTGGCTGCTGCCGCAGCTTTCGGATCCGGAACCGTAGGTCCCTTCATCCGAGGGTGGACCGCACAGATCAGAGTTGCAGCTGCTGCTGCTGCTGTGGAACTCATCTGTTGATGGCGACGTGCGTAGCACGGGGTGTGGAGCCCACGAAGCGGGCCTGATTGACGGCACGGGCACCCGCTCAGGGAGGCGGAGGGTGCCAGTTTGTCCCACCTGGAAGCAGAAGCTCCCGAACAAAATCTCGAGTCCGTCGCCTACGGGCTCGAAATCCTTCATGGTGGCCGGCGAGTGGGCGGTGAAGTCGAAAGTGCCGAAGAGGAGGTGATTCTCCGTCGTTGCAGAGTTGTAGATCGATCGGGTCGGAACCGTCACGACCGCACAATCAGCAGCCCCAATTCCCACAGACGGCGCCAATTGACGAGGTTTAATCTCGTCAATGCCCATTGTTATGGACTTGGGTTTTGGAGAAGATGGGGATGCTGGAGATCGTGGCACGGTTAACATAAAAGCAACCAGGGGACACGAGATTTACCCAGGTTCAGGCCCCCGGAGGGAAAACCCTACTCCTGCTTGTCTGCTCTTTGATTACGGCGGAACCGAAGGTTACAGGGTGCGCAGATTCGATCTGGCGTGGATACGTGTGCGAAAGTATGAGTCGAGGTTGGTTGAGTTGCCCTAGGACGTGCCCTCCTGGCCTTTATATAGACTTAGGCAGGTCCCGAGCATAGTCCTAGTCGGTTACAAGTTCTAGGGCGTTTGCCCTTTTGAGTTTTCTATCTAAACTAGTCTTGTTCTCCAAGGATCCGAAGATGTCTTGGGCCTTGGTCACCCGAAAATCTTCATGGGCCAGCGTATGCCTGCAGTGGGCCTTCCTTGGGCTGGACTAGATATGCTGAAGTTACGTACCCGTAGGGTATAACCATGTCAACGGTGGTTTGTGTTGTTGTCATCAAGTAGTATGTAACATTAGATCGGAACAAATACTAAATGACAAATGTGTATTGCAGCCGGAGTGAAGAGATTATCCCGACTTAGAGGCATGTGTGGAGAAAGTACCTGATGTGTCGGACAAGCAGGTCATGATGCAGAAAGTGTTCTTAGTTTTCTGAATTTAGGGCTCTTCTACCATAAAAAACCTTTTAAGCAGATTGTGTACATAGGAAGCAGGCACTACAAGCTATCCAGGTTAATTTTTGAACAGAACACGTCTATGCCGGCTATAATTTTGTGTAGTATTGAGTCGGCTATCGGAGGAAGAGGACAGTTGCAGTCCTTGGTGCGGAGCTCCTACACGGAAACTTGTAATTTTTCCGGAGGACGCCCTGTTCAGGAGACCGCCCTGACAACTTCTCCCTTACCAGCTGCAAGGACCTCCGCAAATACCTTCTCTCCCGGATCTTCTCCACCAGTATATGGGCATCTTCTTATTGCAATTCGTGAGTTCTAACAACGTAAGCACAGACTAACCAGTTCCGCATTTGTCTGTTCACAACCAATTTAGCAATTCTTGTCGTGCTACCTTTTGCAGTCTTAGTTCAGAAAGAAGAGGTAAGAACTGAACCACTACATACACAACTATGAAAGGACCTAGCATGTGTTCTTAGCAAGAAGGCAATCAATCCAATGCTTCTACCATTTTTTTCAGAAAAGTTGCATACGGAGACAACGTCACACATGGAGGAAGAATATGTTCTCTGCATTACATCATTATTTCCAGTTGGGGCACACCTGATAGCTGGGTCGAGGAAATGTTGTGCTTTGTCTCCACCCCATGGAGAAGCTACATAGGTGTTTCCTGCTAGGAGAACAATCATGTTGGTAGGTGCAATGAGCTGAATTATGAATTATTTCTTTGATCTGTATTTAACTTTCATAGAATTCCCACAAGTAACTTCTGCTTTTTTAATTATTGCACATTCTGCAAGTGGAATATAAAGGTGGATCAATTCTCTATTTTTATGTGTTTTTTAAGTAAAACCTTACCGTGAACTAGCTTAGTCGCCATACAGAATAGTATGCCATACAGAATAGTACAAGTTTCAGTCACACCTTCCCTTACTAGATTTTAGTAGAGAGGAAAACCAAAGGAGAGAAGTAAATGTCATGTGAAAACACAATACAGTTGTGAGTCTAAACCATCGGTGCATATGAACATTGGATATTTAGCTCTTCCATAATGCTTTTTTAATATATATATTTTTAAGGCTGAGATTTTGCAATTCCGTGAAGAACAACTATCTAGAATAGAACAATATGAACCATTGTTTTTGGTTTACCCTAGAAGTAGTACCAAACTAGGAATAATTTGTAGTTCAAATAAATCATGGGAGTATATATGTGTGTATACATTCGATGGTGTTTGGCTAATTGTTTTTGTACAGTTCACATATGCTTAATTCCCTTTCTTTATTCCTGGTTATAGACGCACAATATATTTGAGCACTTATCTGATGCTACATGGAATCTCCGTGAGATCAAATTACGCAGGCTATTGAGACATCCGGATATAGTTGAGATCAGGCATATAATGTTTACCTCCGTCGAGGAGAGGCTTCAAGGATATTTATGTTCCTTTTGAGTTAATGGATGCAGACCTCCACAAAGTCATCAGGGTCAATAATTAATTAACCAAAGAACACCATCTATTTTCTCTATTTGATGCTATGCGCACTGAAATTTATTCATACCGGTATGCTATTTTTTCAAATCAAAATCCGAGTTCTATTATTATGTTATCATATTTATTAAGTATCTAGGGGTAGTTCTTTTTATATCCACACTACAGTATTGATGCTTTGATATAGTCCATTAGGAGCATACATAATTTGGAGTAGTGCACTCGTGCACAAGTTTCACTGCAGTGTTAAGAGTTAACTGAATAACATTCGTGTAGAGCTATAGACCACATGGAACACCACAATGAAACCTTGCGCATGTCGTGCATACATACTAGCAAGTTCCTTTTTCTATTTAGGACGCATACGTATTCTCAAAAATGTGTTTTTCTGTACAATACTTCTTTAGCAAATCAATCCTCTAGAAGGGAACACCAAGCTTTGGGGATCAGAGCCGTTCCATCATCTCGGCGCTATTGAAATAAACCTTTTTTTATTCTTTGTTGAATGGAATTTACACAAGAAAATGACAGCCTATATGAAAAGTAGAGCAATAGGTATTAGTCAAGCACATTTGTTGTAGATTGCTTCTTTCTTACTGACATTGACAACTCTGTTTTCTCAAATATTTAATTATTTGTGTTATTTCCTGGTTCTGTAAAATTATAATACATTCAGTTACCAGCTGTAAATAAATTATGATCTAATAGGTAGTTGTGCACTTTTTAGGTAATATGCCATTTTCGCAGTTTCGGAGAGTGAAACAAGCTGATGCTGCACAAAATGTTTAAGCTCAGAGCATACTAGAGGATGTATTTAGTCATGCTACAAGGAGCACCTTATTTTAGTTCTTCAGTCTATTTTTGGATTTTTGTTGATTTTTATGTGTATATTTGAAATCATGAGCATACATCGTCTAATGGTAACTTTTAAGCCCTGAGTAGCATTCCAGCATATATATCTTTTATAGGATGGTAATCATGGTAAATTTATACCTGATGAGCTCTTACAGTGCTGCAACCATATCCAACCCGACATAGCACAGCGGCAACTCTTATATCGTCGGTGTCACACCTAAGAAGGGGAGGGTCAAAGATTTTGAGAATGTTGGCGAGAAGGAACATGGATGTGGCCATACCTTTTATGTAGAGTCTACACTGAATAATATCATGGTTAACTTGTGACCACTGTGTTGACATAAGAGTTAAGTTTTTTTTACTAACATTAGAGTTTCTGGTCAGTCGACGTTATGTGTGTAACGTTCAATTGTGTGCTAAATATAGTTGACCAATCTGGTTCCAATCTCTTCCTCGAAGTTTTCTCTTGGGATGTCATCTTCATTTTTTCTACGTGTCATCTTCATTATTTTAATTTTGAGTTGATTACTAAATGGAAGATTAGCACACGAGTACCGCTTCTACTTGGGCATACACATATATAGTGGCATGCGACTTGAGAACCTGATGTACGTTGTTGTGTAAGTTACTACAATCTCGTATTTTCATTGTTATCACTATATTTCTAAACAAAAAATCTCATAAGGCAATGGTTGATTCCACACGAGGTCTCAAGTGGCAAGTAAATCCAAATATTCAGTAGCTGGCAACGTTGTTCAATAGTTGGTCTATGATAGACTAAAAAAACTCTAAACACAAATTGGTAAAGATAATTCACTTGTCCAATGTTGTCATGTTATTTGTGTTTCTAATGGTTGTTTCTTTGAAGGTTTTGCTCCCTTATGCTTCTATGGGCACTTTAATTTGTTCTCCATTGACACATGCCTCTCCAGTATCTATTTTGGACCCTCTTTCCGTGTCGTCATCGCTAGGGAGTAAACTCTTTGATCTCACAACATGCAATTCAAGTTACAAAGAATTGCATTCTACCTAAGCGACGCACTATCATTAGTACAACTTGGTTTGGATGCCGATATATTTTTCTAGCCACGTAGATTACGAGTTGGTATTCCAAAAAGTCTAGAGAATATCTTTAACATAAACTCAAACAGATTACTTCTTTTCTTTACTATTCAACATAATGATGAGGCAATCATCCACAGGAATGCGGTTATTTTGATACGTTATGATCTCATGGAATGGCAAAAAATTGTTTCATCCACTATATATGGTGGTTATTTTATGTTGGACCTTTTTAGTGTTTACGCATGAAATATACATGCTAATAACGTCGTATGGAGTGGTGAATGGTAACAAGTTATGGAAGAAGTTTTTGGTACACTTACTTACGTATTAGAGAATGAAGCAGGAGACAATATCCGCGGCAATATCTAAGGAGCATAAGAGGAGTAGATATTAATTGATAAAAAATCAGTCAAGTGTTTATTTCATATTCAAACGATGTATGTTATATCCTTATCGAAATATACTTTAAACGAAGTAGGATCTTATAGGTTCTTAGATTATATGGTGCCCATATTTATACACATAATTTTTTGCATGTAGTGTACTAGATTTAAAAAAAAAAGAACCGTAGCAACGCACGGGTATTCAACAGTAGAAGTAAAGGGCATGTGTGCCGTGACAATACGCGGTCGTCTGTCTGTTGCGCACACGCCACTCCCACTGCATTTCCATGCCCTTCCTAGTTCCTACCAACCGGAGCTCTTCTCGGTCGTCCCAAAGAAAAACCTTGGCGCTGCCGGCCGAGCGCGCGCGCGGCCGCTGGGCTGGAAGTACAACTGCAGACCCTGCAGTACAAGTCCCCCCTCTGATCGTGCACCTGTACTACCCGCCTTGCGTGCCTGCCGCGCCAAGTACCATTCCATAGGGCTGGGCGTTGCGCGCAAATTACGTGTGAGCCCCTACTGTCAGTTGATGCCTACTCTGTTTCTTCCTCCGAGACAGTTGATGCCTACCACTAGTTTGACCTTTTCTGTCCCACGATCCCGCTCGGATGGTGGACGGAATGAAGGCAAGTTTCGCGCCTAGTACCGTACCTCTCGAGCTGATCAAAGTTGACCCTGACAATATTAAGATACGTTTACATTAAAATGGATGCTAGGTCCAAAAAAAAAAGGATGCTTGAATCTTCGGAGCCAGCGTAAAACGTACTTGTACATTCTGAACGTGAGAGGTGAAATCCCATGTTGAAGTACTGTTTGTTAAAAAAAAGGCATTGCGTACTGCTTGTTCGAAAAAAAAAGTCATGCGTACTCTGTTTAAAAGCTCCTCCGTTTTCCCCTTCTGAATTCTGGCCGCGACCGGGACGCGGCGAGAAACGGAAGCGGCAGGTGGCCTAATAACGTGACAGGAAAGACCAGCCCCCGGTCCAATGGCGTGACGCGTAAATACATCCCAACCCCGTGCCCCAAAGCCGCACCTCGACAACAAAGGCCGACCCTTTAAAATCCCACCGGTCGCTTCGCCGGCAATCCTGCTCACCCACTTCCCGCCGTTTCTTCTGCCCCCTCCGCCGGCGTCCCTCCCTCCCCCCTGCCCCGTCCAAATCCCAAACCCCCCTCTCCCCACCGCGCACCCCCACCCATCCCCGCCGGCCACCATGATGCACATGACCTTCTACTGGGGCACGTCCGCCACGATCCTCTTCGACGGCTGGCGCACGTCCGCGTGGACGGGCTACCTCCTCTCCCTCCTGGCCCTCTTCCTCGCCGCCGCCTTCTACCAGTACCTCGAGGCCTTCCGGATCCGCCTCAAGCTCCTCTCGGGCGCCAAGGCGGACCCGCTCCCTCCGCCCGCCGGCTCCGACGCGCGGGCCCCGCTGCTGGGCGCCGGCTCCGCCTTCTTCGCCGGCGGCCGCTCGTCGGCCAAGGTGGCCACGGCGGCGCTCTTCGGGGTCAACGCCGGCATCGGGTACCTGCTCATGCTCGCCGTCATGTCCTTCAACGGCGGGGTCTTCATCGCCGTCGTCGTCGGGCTCGCCGCCGGGTACCTCGCCTTCCGCAGCAGCGACGGCGAGGATCTCGTCGTCGTCGACAACCCATGCGCCTGCGCCTAGGGATTGGGATTGGGATTGGGATTGGATGGTCCACCGGCCGGCGGGGTAGGTGGTTTTCTTCATGTTGTACAATACACACACAAGCAGTAGTAATAAGATTTTCTGTACAAATTGGATGGATTGTGTGATGGGGCGTGGGATTGCAGGAGATGTTCTTGGTGTCGTCCGGGAGGAATTGTACAATACAGAATCGAAAGGTCAAGTTTGCGGTGTTTGTTTCTGATGACAAATTGGTGAATTCATTGATGCTTTTGTGAGAGAAGAACAATTGGTAAAGATGGTAACTTTAAACAAGGGGTTACTAACCAGTGGAGTAACACGTACGAGTACTATCAAAGTACAAGTGATTATTATTGTTCTTAAATTCCCTAAGGATAACGGACCTGTATTCTGCGTTTCGCTGTCGCGTATCCAGGAGGTGATACTAGTTGACAGGGAAGCGTACGCATCAACCTTTCCTGGAAGAAATCTGAACCTAGACGCATAGCCTGCACAAGGTGAGCCTAGATTCGATCACTGGAAAGATACTCCTTGTCCTGTCTAGCCCTTTTTGTGAAGGGAATGAACGAAAGGTAGGAGTGCCTGCGCAGCGCGTACAGGGAAAAGGCCAGACAAGAGACCATGTTGTTTCCAGTTTTGCTCTCTGGCCGTTGTCATTTTTTTTAGAATGCTTTCTTGCGGTTACAGTCCTTGCGCAGTGATCGTTGTAAACTTATGGAAGGCTCCTCCGATGAACGTGTATGCACACCGTTCAGTCACAAGTTTGTTGATCATACTCTGCCTTCCAAAAAGAGGGAACCTCATTGAAAAAAAAGAATGCTCGGCAGAGTTGCAGAGTGTCAGAGTGCACAAGTAAGACATTGTTCTACAGTTCTCTCTCCTCCAAACAGGCTTCAAATAGACTTTGGTTCAGTTTTTATAAATAAAGCCACAATGACAGAACCAATAAGGTGACGGAGAACCCCTTACAAAGCATATCAAGAAAAACATGGAAGGCTAAAAATTCCCACAAAGACACTGAAGCTAGAGTGAGGGAGACGAGACCCCTGGATGATGACCTCGAGAGGGTAACGATGCACCGCGCCACCATCCCCATGATCGTGACGATCAAGGGTTTTCACCTAGAGCCCTAGCGTGAAGAAGGTAACCACCCCGGTGGCCCCAAGAGGGTTAAGACACCCGCAAGCATCGCCGCAGTTTGCGCCGACGCGTTGAGTTTTCGTCCAAAAAAACCTTCCTGGTCTTAGACGTCTGATATCTTCGAGTTACGCCTTCGACACACGATCTAGGAGTTGCTGAAGAGCCACCAACACTAGGATCCCCCATCGTCCGCTCCTTGCCATCCACATGACCGAAGATAAAGACCACCACCACTACCACATTGCTCGTCGTAGAGTCGCCCCGACAGCCCACCTTCCAAGGCCACTACCTCGGCATCCACAAACTTGAGCACATGACCTGACCAACATCACACCGCAAATCCAAAGGACTTGATGAGGTAGGCCAGCTCCATAGCCTCAACCATCAAGACACGCAACAACCGAGGTGACGGGATCTGCCCTCCATAACCCGAGGTGATCACCGTCTAGACGTAGGAGCAGGATCGATTACGCCCAGATCATGCCCGGGCAAGCCTAGCTCAGGCCTTATCAGTCATGCCCCACTATTGCGCCCATGCCGTCGTTGTTGTCGTCCACCTGCAGCCTTGTGCCGCACCGACCGACCACCCCCATGCTCTACTACATGTCGCCATGAGTGCATCGCCGCCGCCTCACTCCACGTGAGCAGGCCCCCGGCCGAAACCACACGCTGCCAGATAGGAGAACAATCATCGCGCTGCTCGGGGACAGGTCGCATCGTCGCCAGTCAAAACTGCCGCTTCCTCTCGCACCAACGCCCCACGAGACACCCCCTCCCCCACAAGAACATGCAACCGTCAGGTGGAGAGAGGCCCACCGCCGCCGACACTGCATGGGCTTTGCCTAGCGGCGCTCGCCGGCGACGGCGGGTAGAGGGGGAAGAGGATTAGTCGCGGCGATAGTTAGGGATTTGCCCCAGTCGGTCACACGAGGGCGACGTGGGATGCGTCCCCGAGCAGCCATTGTTCTACACTTCTACTGTGTTATGCGAGATCTTCTTTTCAAAACCGATGCAATTCTCACAACAAAAAGTGGACACCTTCAACAAGATCCATCCTACGTAGCCGTACGTAATATTCATGCTCACCCATCGCCCCACGGCTCCATGGATTGGCTCCGACTTCACCAACAACTACGGACAACACTGACATTTTTGTCGTGACGATCATGAGCGACATACGTTCTTGGCCGGAATTGAGCCGGTCTCGGCAACCCGTGAACTATTTACAGTTTTGCGTACGAGGTATGCTTCGTCACAATAAGGGTCAAACCCATAAATTAAACTATTTTTTATCAATTTCACTATATATGATAGCAACGTAAAATAAAAGCCCAAAATTATTAATTGTACATTACAATAATTATCCAGTTACAATAATTGTTCAAACAAATTGAATAAACGATAATCCAATAAATGACCTAATCAAATGAATAGTTTCGAATACAAATAATGTTTCACACACATGAACGATAAAATATGACAGCCTAGTTTCTCTCAAATAGCCGTCAGTGGTGCTCAATAAGGTCATGCTGTAGGTGGTCATGGGTGGTCATGTTCTCAATGTCTCGGTACGTTTGAAGAAAGTCTTGGATGGCATTTGGATTTCTAGCCGGCTTCACACGGCTGCCAACATTGTCGTAGAAAATGTCCAAGTCTAGACCCCTCTCATCTTCAACAATCATGTTGTGAAGAATGACACAACATGTCATTATGTCATTGAGAGTATTCTTGTCCCATAAACGAGCTGGACCTCGCACAACTGCAAAACGAGCTTGCAAAACACCAAAGACTCTCAATGTCCTTTCGGGCACTCTCTTGAGCCTTTGCAAATTCAATATCTTTCCTAGTTTAAGGATTCGAGATGGTCTTGAAAAATGTAGCCCAACGAGGATAAATACCGTCAGCTAGATAATACCCCTTGTCATAATTAAAACCATTGACAGTGTAGTTGCAAGCAGGTGCTTCACCACTAGCTAGCTTTGCAAATAGAGGAGATCTATGGAGCACATTGATATCATTGAGGGTGCCAGGCAAACCAAAGAAACAATGCCAAATCCACAAGTCCTCGGATGCAACGGCTTCTAGCACAATTGTTGCATCTCGGCTTTTGCCACAATATTGCCTGTGCCATGCCTTCAGGCAGTTTTTCCAAATCCAATGCATATAATCTATGCTTCCTAGCATGCCCGGCCATCCTCTTCTCTCATTTATCGCCATCAACCTAATTGTGTCCTGCTCGTTCGGTGCTCACAGATACACCAGGCCAAAAAATGCGAATAATCGCTTTGGAAATCTACGAACACTCTCCATAGTTGTATCTTCGCCGATGCGAAGATACTCATCGGAATAATCGGCCGGGATCCCATATGCGAGCACTCTCATGATCGCGGAGATTTTTTGGTACAAGCTGAATCCAAGCAGCCCTGCGGCATTTCTTTGACGCTTGAGGCCCCGCGGCCGACCGTGGAGCCTCGCCGCCTCTTCCTCCTGCCATCGTCCTCCTCCTTGAGGGTGATGGCGGCTAGCAATGTCGTGGGACGCTTCGTTGGAAACCCCAAGAGCAATGTGTGATGAGCACAACAGCAAGTTTTTCCTCAGTAAGAAACCTAGGTTATCGAACCAATAGGAGGAAGGAAACGTCTCAAAGATGTTGCAAGCAACATGGAAACCTGCACAACACAAACTCAAGACTTTGCCCCAACGAATCAGTCAGGTTGTCAAGCTCACAGGTTTGCTGTAACAAAGGATTAAACTTATGGTGTGGAAGGTGATGATGGTTCGCAGCAAGTAAATAAGTAAGAGTGGAAGATGTATCAATGGTAAGATTGGACCGGGGTCCATAGTTCACTAGAGGTGCTCTCCTTAGATAAACAACATGGCATGAAGGGTAAACAAATTACAGCAGGGCAATTGACAGGAACTGAGCAATGCATAACAATGTAATACTAGACAAAAAGATCCTGTGAGATTCGATTGATACAACAATATACATAGACCGCCATCCAACTGCATCTATGACTAGAAGTCCACCTTCAGGTTATCATCCGAACTCCTCCAGTATTAAGTTGCAAGCAACAGACAACTGCTTTAAGCAAAGTGTGTAAAGTAAACAATCCACTTGTTCCATGAACAAGAGACCGTTGTTTTCTTCCTAGTGGCAACAACACATCTACAGCCGAAGAGATTTCTGTCACTTCCCTTGGAAACTAGAGGCATGAACCCACTATCGAGCATAAATACCCCCTCTTGGAGTCACTAGCAACTACTTGGCCAAGATAGATACTAACAACGGAGAGCATGCAAGATCACAAACAACACAGACATGATAAAATCAAATAGACAAAACCATTAATTAATCTTACATAGTAATCTCAATATCCATCGGATCCCCGCAAACACAACATGCCTGATTATAAATAGATTAGATCTTGATCATGAACGGAGCTCACAACATATATACATGAAAGCACAAGGAGGAGATAAAACCATCTAGCTACTACATGGACCTGTAGTCCAAGGTGGAACTACTCACGCTTCATACCGGAGGCTGACATGACGAAGAATAAGGCCTCCGGGATGATCTCCCCTCCGGCAGGGTGCCGGGAAGAACTTCAGATCCCCCATCTAGGGATGATGGTGGCGGCGGCTACAGAAGGTTTTGTGGAGTTTTGATCGGGTTCCTAGGGTTTCTGCATCGGGGGCTTCTTATAGGCGAAGGGGCAAGCCAGGGGGCCCACCAGGGGTACCACACCCTGCCCAGGCGCGGGGTGGGCCCACCCGCGCCTAGGGGGGTCTGGCCGCCCTGTGGCGCCCCTCCGTCTCGTCTTCTGGCTTCGTGTTGCCCACGGTAAAATAATGACTTTGGCTTTTGTCGCGTCCAATTCCGAGAATAGCTTGATGGCGCCCAACAATGTCCTAGGACACTTCATTGGAAACCCCAAGAGCAAGGTGTGATGAGCACAACAACAAGTTTCCCTCAGTAAGAAACCGAGGTTATCGAACTAGTAGGAGGAAGGAACGTCTCAAAGGTGTGATATGCCCAATTTGCATCACCATTCTATATCATAATTTACCTCTATTCATTGATATTTGTCTTATTATGAGGTATTACTTATGGCTTTTCATCTGTTTATGCATGTTGGATGATTCCTGGAGGATGGACTGCCGGAGTTTGGATTCTGATGAAAAAGACGGCGTTTCGGTGCAATTTCGCGAAGATCAGAAAAATACCAGAAAAATATGGAAACATATTATTTTACCGGAAGACGAAGGAAGCCAGAAGGAGGAGCGAAGTGGGGCCTCAGGGGGCCCACACCCCCTAGGCGCGGGCCCACCTGACCCGCGCATAGAGTGGGTTTGGCCCACCTATTCGACCTCCGACTCCGCCCCTTCGCCTATATCTTCCTACGGAACCCTAACACCAGGGGAGCGACCACAAATAGACTTCCGCCGCCTCTGGGAGGCAGAAAACACCAAGAGAGAAAGATCTCTCCAGAAGACAGATTTCTGCCAGGGGAATTCCTTCCCGGAGAGGGGAGACCGTCGCCATCAACACTGTCATCAAGCTAGGCTTCATCGGGATCATCATCATCGACGTCATCATCTCCACCTGTCTTGTTGTAACAATTGTGTTGGATATTGCTTAGTTCATTAGGGGAAACTTTCTCGGTGTTAATTACTATTACTATTATAGTTGATGCTTGTGAGTGGAACCATTGGATTATTATTTATGTTCAGATTGTTATCCATTATCATATCATCTTTGATCTTGATCCATATGATGTCTTGTGAGTAGTTCATTTAGTTCTTGAGGACATGGGAGAAGTCATGTTGTTAGTAGTGAATCTGTGATGAGTTATTATTCAATGGTTTAGTATTTAAGTCATGGTGCTATTCTTCTAGTGGTGTCATGTGAACATCGACTACATGATACTTCACCATTTATGGGCCTAGGGGAATGCATTGTGTATTTGGATACTAATTGCGGGGTTGCCGGAGTGACAGAAAACTGAACCCCCGTTAGGACACCTTTGCACAAGGGAGTGTAGGATCTCAGAGTTTAAGGTTGTGGTTAGATTTATATCTTAATTACTTTCCTATAGTTACGGATGTTTGCAGGGCTTTAATCACAAGTATGTATTAGTCCTAGGAAGGGTAGTATGTTAGCACAGGTTCACCCACACAACACTTACAAACACCAAAGAAGAGTACTCGGCTATTTGCAGCGAAAGCACTTGACAGAATTTCCATGTGTCCTCAAGAACGTTTGGTCCTTATAAGTATTTCCACCGGCTTGTCCTTTGCTAAGAAAGGATTGGGCCACTTGTTCCGTTTGTTCGTTACTTCTATTACTTGCTCTTTGTTTTGTTACCTTGTCAGAAAACCACTAAAATCATTTTGCTAAGTATTCACAGGGATTTCCTGCTCCATACCACTGTTCAGCACCTTCTGCTCCTCGTTGGGATCGACACTCCTATTTATTGAAAGTACTGCGATAAACCCCCTATACTTGTGGGTCATCAAAACTATTTTCTGGCGTCGTTGCCGGGGAGTGAAGTGCTATTGAAGAGTGGAACTGGTAAGGGAATTTTTACTGTGAGGATTTCCTTTTGTTACTGTTTGTTTCTTTGTTTCCAATATGGATAACCCACTTGGTTTTCTGTTTGGGAAAACTACTACCACTAAAAGGGTAGTAGATAAACCACCACCTGTTGAGATAGATCCTTTTAAGATACCTGCGAGCATTGTTAATCGTGTCATGGATAATTATTATTTTGGGGATGGAACTGTCCATCCTGGTGATCACCTGCTTTATATCCATGAATTATGTGGGTTGTTTAAGTGTGCAGGTATCACAACTGAACAGGTGAATAAGAAGTTACTCTCCATATGCTTGAAAGGGAGAGCTGAGGCATGGTATAAGCTGCTAAAGAATGGACAATCCATGGAATGGGAGGAGATGACATCTCTCTTTTACTCTAAATTTTATCCTCCTAGTGAAATCCAAAAGGATATAAGTATTATATATAACTTTTGGCCTCTTGACGGAGAGAGTACGGTTCAAGCTTGGGGGAGACTGAAGTTATTAATGCTTAAGTGTCCTATTCATGAACTCCCTAACAATATTATTCTCAATAACTTTTATGCTAGGCTTTCTCTTCAGGATAAAGGTTTACTAGATGGTTCTTGTGTTGGATCATTCACAAGTATGAAGGAAGAAGTTAAATGGGATCTCTTGGACCGTATTCAAGATAACACTGAAGCTTGGGAGAATGACAAAGGAAGAAAGTTAGGTATAAACTATGATTATGAATGTATTAAATCTTTTATGGGAACTGACAACTTCCGTGATATTAGCAATAAGTTTGACCTTGATCCTCAAGTTCTTTCAGAATGTTTTAATGCTTTTGCCTCTTATATTGAGATTCCCAAGAAAGAGTGGGACAAGTACCATGCTCCTTATAAAGACGTTGTTACCCACATTCCTGCTAGTGTAGATGTTCGTACTGTTGATCCTATTTTGCCTGAACCTTATGTTGAGAAGATCCCTTTTCCCTCCAAGGTAAGGGAACACTCTATTTTGGCTAATGTGGTTAGCAAAAGCGCAAAGAAAATTGTAGGTTCCAATGAGCTTATTGATATCGAGCCTGTGGTAGCTATTGTGAAAGATCTTGTCACTAGAAATATAGAGGATGAGTACATTGTTTTTTGTGAGGATGCTACTAATATTGTTTCTCATCCTAATAAAGATAGAAGAGCTAGTGTTTTCGTGCTCTCTGTTAAAATTGGTGATCATTGCTATTATGGTTTATGTGATATTGGTGCTAGTTCTAGTGCTATCCCTTATGAGCTTTACAGGAAAATTATGCATGAGATTAACCCTTGTGAGCTTGAAAACATCGTTGTGGTTATTCACCTTGCCAATAGAGAGCAAGTTTGCCCCATTGGTATTGTAAGAGATGTGGAGGTTCTTTGTGATAAGGTTAAATATCCTGCTGATTTTCTAGTACTTGGTAAAGAAGCTAGTAAAACCTATCCTATCATCTTTGGTAGACCCTTCCTTAATACTTGTGGGGCTATCATAGATTGCAAGAAGGAAAAAGTTTTGACTAAGTTTGATGGAGAATCTTATGAGTTTAATTTTTCTAAATTTGCCAAAACCCCTTATGAAAATGAATTACCTGATGAGGATTTCAAGGTTGAACAATTGTCTTCTATTTCTCTTGCTCCTAACAATGCTTTGCAGCAGTTCATGGAAGATCATGAAAGTGATACCTTTATGAAGGAAAGAAATGAGATTGATGAGGTTTTCCTTCGTCAGCCTGAGTTACTTAAGCATAATTTACCTGTGGAAGATTTGGGTACCACACTACCACCCAAAGAAGATCCTGTTTTCGAATCAAAGCCTTTACCTGATGATCTTAAATATGTTTATCTTGATGATAAGAAGATATATCCTGTTATTATTAGTTCTAAAATTTCAGGAAAGGAAGAAGAAAGGCTACTGGAGGTATTAAAGAAGCACCGAGGAGCTATGGGTTATACTCTTGATGATTTAAAAGGAATTTCTCCCACTATATGTCAGCATGCTATTAATATTGACCCTGATGCAAAACCAGTTGTTGAGCACTAGCGCCGTCTAAATCCTAAAATGAAGGAAGTGGTAAGAAATGAGGTATTAAAACTCCTTGATGGTGGTATTATTTATCCTATTGCTGATAGTCAATGGGTTAGCCTTGTTCATTGTGTTCCCAAGAAAGGGGGAATTACTGTTGTGCCTAATGAGGATAATGAGCTTATACCCCAGAGAGTAGTAGTTGGGTATAGAATGTGCATTGATTTCAGAAAGATTAATAAAGTTACTAAGAAAGATCACTATCATTTGCCCTTTATTGATCAAATGCTTGAAAGGTTGTAAAAAAAGACTCACTTTTGCTTTCTTGATGGTTATTCTGGATTTTCTCAAATCGTTCTGAAAGCACAAGATCAGGAGAAAACCACTTTCACTTGTCCTTATGGTACTTATGCTTATAGGCGTATGCCTTTTGGTTTATGTAATGCTCCTGCTACCTTTCAGAGATGTATGTCTGCTATCTTTCATGGTTTTTGTGAAGAAATTGTAGAGGTTTTCATGGAAGATTTTTCCGTCTATGGAACTTCTTTTGATAACTATTTGCACAACCTTGATAAAGTATTGCAGAGATGTGAAGAAACCAACCTTGTTCTTAACTGGGAGAAATGTCATTTCATGGTTAATGAGGGAATTGTTCTTGGACACAAGATCTCTGAAAGAGGTATTGAAGTTGACAGAGCCAAAATTGAAGCGATTGAGAAGATGCCTTGCCCTAGAGATATCAAAGGTATTCGTAGTATCCTTGGTCATGTTGGTTTCTATAGGAGATTTATTAAAGATTTCTCCAAAATTTCAAAGCCCCTTACTAATCTTCTTCAAAAAGATGTACCTTTTGTTTTTGATGATGATTGTAAGGAAGCTTTTGAAACTTTGAAGAAAGCTTTAACAACTGCTCCTATAGTCCAACCACCTGATTGGAGTTTACCTTTTGAAATCATGTGTGACGCTAGTGATTTTGCTGTGGGTGCTGTCCTTGGACAACATGTTGACAAGAAGCTGAATGTTATTCATTATGCTAGCAAGACTTTAGATGCTGCTCAAAATAATTATGCTACTACTAAAAAAGAGTTCTTTGCTTGTGATAAGTTTAGACCTTATATTGTTGATTCTAAGGTTACTATTCATACTGACCATGCAGTTATTAAGTACCTTATGACAAATAAGGACGCTAAGCCTAGGCTTATAAGGTGGGTGTTGCTTTTGCAAGAATTTGATCTGCATATTGTGGATAGGAAAGGTGCTGATAATCCTGTTGCTGATAATTTATCTCATTTGGAAAACATTTCTTTTGACCCTTTACCTGTTAATGATAATTTTCCAAATGAGCAGTTAGCTGCAATAAGGGTAAGTCCACATGAGAATCCTTGGTATCTGATTATGCTAACTTTATTGTTTCCAAGTATTTGCTTCCAACCTTTACAGCCCAACAAAGAAGGAAATTCTTCTATGATCAAAGGCATTACTTTTGGGATGACCCACACCTATATAAGGAAGGAGTAGATGGCATTATGAGAAGATGTGTTCTAGAATTTGAACAACACGAGATATTGAGGAAATGTCATGGTAGTGCTTATGGAGAACATCATGCTGGGGATGCACAGAAGGTTTTACAATCTAGATTTTATTGGCCTACTCTTTTTAAAGATGCAAGGAAGTTTATCTTATCCTGTGATGAATGCCAACGAGTAGGTAACATCTCTAGACATGATGAAATGCCTATGAATTATTCTCTTGTTATTGAACCTTTTGATTGTTGGGTATTTGACTTTATGGGGCCTTTTCCTCCTTTAAAAGGGTATACTCATATTCTTGTTGTTGTTGATTATGTTACAAAGTGGGTAGAAGCCATACCTACGAGGAGTGTTGATGGTAAGACCTCTTTGAAAATGCTCAAAGATGTTATTTTTCCTAGGTTCGGTGTACCTAGATATCTCATGATTGATGGAGGCTCCCATTTTATCCATGGGGTTTTTAGAAAAACTCTCGCTAAGTGAAAGGATACGGATGTCGCCTAGAGGGGGGGGGGGGGGGTGAATAGGCTATTAAAACTTTTCCTAGAGTGGCTCAACAAAGGCGGAATAAAACTAGTGTTTACTTTTTTAAGCACAACCTAGAACAACTAAGGTTCACCTATGTGCACCAACAACGTATGCTAAGCAATACAAGCAACAAAGTGATAGCAAGATATATATTACTTCAAGCACGAAGGCTATCATAATGTAAAGTGCATAAGTAAAGAGCTCGGGTATAGAGATAACCGAGGCACGCGGGGACACCGATATTTTACCGTGTTCCTCCCAACATGGAGTACGTCTCGTTTGGAGAGGGGGTGGTATCAAACCACCAACGCCACAAAAGGCCTCCCTTATTCTCCGGTGAATCTCACCCCAATGGGATCGATCCACGCTTCCACTATCGGTGCACTTGTCGGTGGCAACCGGAACCTCTCACAAGGTTGGGGCACTTCTCCACAACTTAATTGGAGGCTCCCAACAAATGCCACAAAAGTCCACAATGCCACCAAGGCCACAAAACCGTCTAGGGTTCCAAGAACCCAAGAGGACAAGCTCCAATGAGTCACACGAACCAAATCCTCCGAGGATAACTCAAACCGATGCACCAAATGCAAATGGCAAGAACACCACAAAGGTGCTCAAATCCCTCTCTCCCAAATTCCACCAAAGCTACAAAAGCTTATGGGGGAATAAGAGAGGAAGAACAATGGAGGAAATCCACAAAAGACTCCAAGATCTAGATCCCAATATGTTCCCCTCACTTAGAGGAGAGATTGATTGGTGGGATTGTAGATCTAGATCTCCTTTTTCAAATCCCTCAAGAATATGCAAGAATAATCGGAGGGATTGAGAGAAAGCAAGATCAAGAAGGTCAACAATGGAGGGGAAAACTTGCAAGAATGGTTGGTGAAACTATTGGGGAAGAAGGCATCTTAAATAGGTCCCCCCAAAATCCAACTGTTGAAGCCCAAAAAACGCGAATCCCGGTACTATTGGACTTTTTCCCGGTACTACCGGACATTCCCTGGGGATCCCAGGTCGCCAAACGCACCTTATTCTGTACCGAACGGTACTAAGGGGCGGTACTACCGGACCCTGGTCCGGTACTACCGGTCATCCCTGAACGAAAACGGCCATAACTTTTGCATCCGGACTCCGATTTTGATGATCTTGGGCTCATTTCTAAGAGGACAACAAGCTCTAAAAGATCATGCAAAGAAACATTATAGTCCAGCAAGGGAGGATAGATTCAAATGAACCTCTATCAAAAATACGAACCGATAAAACCTCCAACATCAAAATCATAATAGAAAATGCATATGAAATCCGTTTTTGATGAACTAGGGCTTGTCATGGAGATTAACACAAGCTCTAAATACTCACATGAGTAAGAACCAAATAATGGAAGGTTTTACCTATCTCTAAAATACAAACCGGTAAAACCTCCAAGATCAAAACGCAATAAGATATAAAAGGGAAATCCGTTTTTGATGAACTAGAGATTGTTATGGAGATTACCACAAGCTCTATATCCTCACATGGATAAGACCAAATAACAACAAAATATGATGATGCAAGTATGCAAAGGTTTGATATCTCTCTGAACGATGTGACCGAGTTACTCATTCGAGAGCCCCTCTTGATAGTACGGTTATCTATCCTAAACCCGGTCTCCCAACAAACATGAGACCGGCAAAAGGGAAAACCTATCAATATTATACCTTTGCCTTGAGTAATCCACTTGAGCTCGATGTAGACGATCTTGTCCTTCTCAAGATGGACACCTTTCTTGATTCCTCATCATCGATCCATGATCACCGAGGATGGCAAGCATCAAACATGAGATCTTCTATAGATGGCGCATTTTGAGCTTGAACAACACATCTTCTTCTCATTTCATCTATCTTGAAGTCAACACATGCTCCAAGCAATGCCAATGGACAATTCCTACAAGTACAACTTAATACACACATTAGTCCATAAAGATTGTCATTAATTACCAAAACCACACATGGGGTCCCACGTGTTCTTTCAATCTCCCCCATTTTGGTAATTGATGACAATCCCTTTAAGAGGGTTTATATAAGGAATTTTAATGAACAAACTGGTAACACCAATATCAAATACTACATAAGTATGTGATATTGGTACCACCATATATAGAGCAAACTCCCCTACAATCTATGCATGTGTGATGAACTTGAATTTCATTGCATATATTGCCAATCATTATCATTGGTGGAGTTTCCATATATACCACATGCTAAGCAACGACAAAGATGCAAGAGCATGAGAGGCAAATGCACAAGAACAAACTCAATGCATAAACCAACTTCCCTTAAACCCTCTAAAACTTCTCCCCCATTGGCATCGATTGCCGAAATGGGTGACAAGTTCTAGAAAGCAAATATAATAATAATTCCTCCAAAGGTGTGCCGTCACACATATCCAATGATGAATACTTGGGGGGAGTAGAACTATATCGAGGACCCGAAGATTGCCAAAATAAATAAAGTCAAATGATGCAAGCAATTACAAGGTCCCACAAACCAATTGAAAACAACAAACGAGTTCAAATGGAACCTACAAGATATTATGATATGAGCAAGAGAGTGCTTTAAATAACAAATAGAGAATCTCCCCAAGATTTGTGCACTATTCAACATAAATGCATTAGAATACATATTGCACAAATATGGAATCCTTGCTCCCCCATAAGCATTTCAAGCACAACAAATGAGAGATCAAATAAATGCTTAAATAAAATAAAGAAGCTCCCCAAGATTTGTGTGCACTTTAGAATCGTTGTATTTCAATACAAAAATCCACAAATATGGAATCCTCACTTCCCCATAAACATTTAAGACGCAATAAATGAGAAAAAAATATAAATGAGCATTATTAAATGAATTAGATGAGCTCCCCAAAGATAATGCACCAATTATGATAATTGCATTTGGGAACAAGGTGCATAATCATGGAATCCTCACTCATCCAAGTTCATTTAACAATACAAGGCATGAGAGAACAAATATGAGTGCCCAAAGATGCAAACAAGAGGAACAAGCACTCATAGGCAATTAAATTTGGAAGCCACCGAAGAATCAAAAGAAATAGAAAGGTGGTCTCCAAGGATTAAAAATCAACTAAAATTATCTCCTCATATGTGTATATGTCTCTAAATGGAAAACATCACAAAGACATATGCCAAAAAAAAATTTGCACACATAAAGAAGATTATACAAGAAAACACATGAAAGGCAGAAATGAAGTCATAACATATATCAATAAGATTTTTTGCTTCAAAGCATGGCCAAAGGCTCACATATGTCTTATTGTACATTAATGGACTTCAAACACCAACACACTACATATATTACAACTTTCACCAAGGTAAGAGGAGAAAGTTGGAATATATGGAGAAAGGCAACAAGTATCACAAGAAAATTTTAACTAGCAAAATCTCACTATTGCACATGAGAGAAGTTGAGGAAAAGATAGGCAATAAAATTGCTAGATTGACATATTTGGGATTGGAGGATCATATGCATGATTTTTTATGGTCCCAATTATATATACTCATCTCAACTTATACACATATACAATAGAGAGTTCTCTTAATACCATGGATAGAGATACAACAATTACAAATACATGAATTCATGCTAGAAGGCAACCGACAAACGGTTGGAATCAAGATATATGAGCATGAGAAAGAGATACTTGTTACCGAGATATAATTGGTAGGATGTAGAGGATATGAATTCATTGATCATCCTATAGCTTGCCTCCAATTTTCATTAACGCACCACTTCTTCAAGATTTAGAGACAAGCATCCAATATATCTCCAATGTACCTAAAACATATTTAAGTACAAAAATAGTCCCCAAACTTATTGGGTCCAAAAACGTTAGTGCAACTACAATACATAGGTGAGACTCCACATAATTATGTGCATATTGATATGAAATTGAATTTCATGCACAAATTAGCCGATGGGAATTGGTGGAGTTTCCCCTATATATTGTATTAAAGAAAGCAAGCATGCCATAATATAAACATATAGTAAATATGCATGCATAAAGCTTTCAAGAACCAAAAAGAAGATACAATTTGAACAAAAACACCAAGTAAATCGATATTGCACACACAAGAGTGTGACATGACAAACGATGTCCAAATTGTATCAAAGAACCAATTCAACACATGAAAGATCACAAGTTCAACAAATGAACTAGGCTAAAACCAAAAGAGCAAAAGATAGATAGAAATAAAAATGCTTAAGGATTTATCTCATTCTAAAATGTTCAAATCATGAAACAAGGAATGAGAAAAACCAACTCCCAAAAAGATCAAGGTTCCAATAAGAAACCAAACTCCCCAAACTTCTCATGATGGCATAAAGTACCAAAACAAAAAGATTGAGGTTCCAAGCATAAAAAAACCCGATATGGATCAAACAAAGAAGCATAAATACAAGTGTTCTAAATAATATAGGAGAGCTCACCCATAAGTAGTACATTATATAGAATTTTGCTTTTGAATGCAAAATGCACACAAATGAGATCATCACTACTACCTACATTAAATTAAACATAAGAGGATAACAATAAAATAAGAAGATCCAAAAGTAGCAAGGAATACATGGGAGCACACAAAACATTTACTTGGCCAAAGATAGGACAATATTAAGCAAGGGCCAAAGTGAATATGTGTAGGGGTTCGTAGCATGGAAAACAAAAAATTTTCTATCGCATACAAACAAACAAGCCAAGATCTATCTACTAGATTGTAGCAACGAGTCGATGGAATAACTCACCCTCGAAGATTCCAAAGTGTTTAACGAGAGCAGATTCTCGTGGGTGATGTAGTCGTACTCTTTCCGATCTCAAGATCGCGTAGACGATCCTTCCGGCGCCACGTTCCAGCAGCGCTCCCGCAGTCGGTCACACGTTCGGTACTCGACGAAGACCTTCCTCTCCCTTGTTCCAGCAGGCAGCGGAGGTTGTAGCACTCTCCTCGCGATTCCGGCAGCACAACGGCGTGGTACCGGAAGTAGAGGGGAGATCCCGCAGGGCTTCGCCTTAAGCCGGTGCGAGTATGGTGGAGCTTATGAGAGAGGCTATTAGTGGTCTAGTAATTAGACACACCAATTAGAGGGCTCTAAACCAATTAGAAGGCTCTAAACCGAATAGCTCTAAACCGGGGTCTAGATCTAGGGTTTAGGTTTAGAGGATAGGATCTTGTGTTGTGTCTAGAGGGGAGCCCTGCCCCTCCCTTTATAGGTGGGAGGGCCGGCGGCCAAGGGGAGGAGTCCCTCCCCAAGTCGGCCTTGGGAGGCGCGCCGGCCAAGGGGACTCCTCCCCCAAGTCGGTCTCCACCTCCTCCTCCTCTTTCCCACTTTCCGAAACTAGCAGTTTGACCGAAAACTGGCAGTTTGACTTTTCCAATTTAGGATTTTGAATTAACCCTTTATTTCGGACAGCGAGAACACTTAGTACATGATGCAATCATTTCAACATGCAATGACACATTCATGTACCCCCTTCCCCCCCGGAGTGCCGGACATTCCGGGACCTTCTAGAATGTTCCCGATGAAAACACCGGAACCATTCCCCAACTCCGAAACGGGACTTTCCTTATATGAATCTTATTCTCCGGACCATTCCGGATCACCTCGTGATATCCCGGATCCCATCCGAGACTCCGAACAACATTCGGTCTCTTTCTCATAATACCATAACTACTCAAACAACGTCGAATCCTTAAGTGTGTCTCCCTACGGTTCGTGAATTATGCGGACATGATCGAGACACTTCTCCGAACAATAACCAATAGAGGAATCTGGAAATTCATATGGCTCCCACATATTTCTACGATTACTTTGCGATCGAATGAACCACTTACATACGATACCAATTTCCCTTTGTCTCACGATATGTTACTTATCCGAGGTTTATGATCGTCGGTATCTCTGCATACCTAGTTCATCCTCGTTACTGATAAGTACTCTTTTCTCGTTCCCGTGATATGTGATCCCTTGTGACCAAGTCACATGCTTGCAAGCTAATTGGATGACATTTCACCGAGAGGGCCCAGAGAATATCTATCCGTCATGTGGATGGACAAATCCCACTCTCGATCCATGTGTTTCAACCAATACTTTCCGAACACTCAATGCCACCTTTATAGCCACCCTGTTACGGTGTGGTGTTTGATGATATCAAAGCATCCATCCAGTAAAGGTGATATGCATGATCTCATGGTCGAAGGAATTAGGTTACTATGTATCAGAAAGCATATAGCAATTGAACTATTGAAATGACTTGATCTTTATGCTACGCTTGTCTATAGGAGTATGTCCACCATATCATTCTCCTAACGATATGATCTTGTTGTTAATAACATCTCAATGTTCATGATAGGGAAACCACAATCATCTATTAACCAACAAGCTAGTGAAGTATAGAGGCTATACTAGGGACTTCAAATTAAGTTTACAATTCACACAAGTATTAATGTTTCCTCGTTAATACTATTATAGCATGAATATAAACATTTATCATAAACACAAAGATATAATAATAACTATATTTATTATTGCCTCTAGGGCATATCTCCAACAGTCTCCCACTTGCACTAGAGTCATCTAATCTAGATTACATGGTAATATACCGAACACCCATGGCAGTTTGGTGTTGGTCATGTTTTGCCCTCGGGAGAGGTTTAGTCAACGGATCCGCCACATTCAGATCTGTGTGTACTTTGCAAATCTTTATATCCCCATCCTGGATATGTTCTCGAATAGCGTGAAAACGTAGCTTGATATGCTTCAGCTTCTTGTGTGACCTTGGTTCTTGCGCATTGGCTATGGCGCCCATGTTATCACAGTAGATAGACATTGGGTCCAGCGCACTAGGAACCACACCCAGCTCTGTAATGAACTCTTTCATCCATATCGCTTCTTGTGAAGCCTCCGAAGCAGCCATGTATTCCGATTCAGTTGAAGATCTCGCCACAACGCTTTGCTTTGCACTCCTCCAGCTAACTGCTGCACCATTCAAAATAAATACGTACCCAGATTGCGATTTAGAATCATCTGGATCGGTGTTCCAACTAGCATCGGTGTAACCATTAACAACGAGCTGTTCATCACCTCCATAAGAAAGAACCATATCCTTAGTTCTTCTCAAGTACTTAAGGATGTTTTTGACCGCTGTCCAATGATCCACTCCTGGATCACTTTGATATCTGCTAGTTAGACTAACAGCATATGCGATGTCGGGTCTAGTACATAGCATGGCATACATTAGAGATCCTATGGCTGAGGCATAGGGAGTCTTACTCATCCTTTCTCTATCTTCTGCCGATGTCGGACTTTGAGTTTTACTCAAGGTCGTATTGGGCAACATGGGCAAGAACCCTTTCTTGCTTTCTTCCATTCCAAACTTCTTTAGAACTTTGTCCAAATATGTACTCTGTGACAATGATATTTGGCGTTTCGATCTATCTCTATAAATCTTTATGCCTAATATGTAAGCTGCTTCGCCAAGATCCTTCATTGAAAAACTATTATTCAAATACTCTTTGACACTATTAAGAAGGTCTACATCATTCCCAATCAACAATATGTCATCCACATACAGTATTAAGAATGCTACAGAGCTCCCACTCACTTTCTTGTAAATACAAGCTTCTCCATAAGTTTGTATAAAACCAAAACTTTTGATTACCTTATCAAAATGTTGATTCCAACTTCGGGATGCTTGCTTCAATCCATAGATGGACCGTTGAAGCTTGCATACCTTGTTAGCATCTTTAGGATCGACAAAACCTTTGGGTTGTATCATATACAACTCTTCATCAATGTCTCCATTGAGGAATGCTGTTTTGACATCCATCTGCCATATCTCATAATCATAATATGCAGCGATTGCTAACATAATCCTCACAGACTTTAGCTTCGCTACCGGTGAGAAAGTCTCATCGTAGTCAACTCCTTGAATTTGTCGAAACCCTTTTGCGACAAGTCGAGCTTTATAGACAGTAACATTACCATCAGCATCTGTTTTCTTCTTGAAAATCCATTTGTTCTCGACAGCCTTCCGGCCATCCGGTAAGTCCACCAAAGTCCATACTTGGTTTTCGTACATGGATCCAATCTCGGATTTCATGGCTTCTTGCCATTTATTGGAATCTGGGCTCATCATCGCTTCCTCATATGTCTCAGGGTCATCGGTGTTGTCCACCAACATGACATTCATAACGGAATCATACCAATCTGGAGTGGTACGAGTTCTCGTTGACCTCCGAGGCTCTGTAGCAACTTCAACCGAAGTTTCATGATCACCATCATTAGCTTCCTCTCTTATTGGTGCAGGCACCACAGGAACTTCTTCCGGTGCTGCGCTACTCGCAATTTCGAGAGAAGGTTCGACAACCTCGTCGAGTTCTACTTTCCTTCCAGTCACTTCTTTCGAGAGAAATTCCTTCTCTAGAAAGGATCCATTCTTGGCAACAAAGATTTTGCCTTCGGATCTATGATAGAAGGTATACCCAATAGTTTCCTTTGGGTATCCTATGAAGACGCATTTTTCCGCTTTGGGTTCAAGCTTGTCCGGCTGTAACTTCTTTACATAGGCTTCGCATCCCCAAATTTTAAGGAACGACAATTTAGGTTTCTTCCCAAACCATAATTCATACGGTGTCGTTTCAACGGATTTAGACGGTGCCCTATTTAAAGTGAATGCGGCTGTTTCTAATGCATAACCCCAAAATGATAGCGGTAAATCTGTAAGTGACATCATAGAACGAACCATATCTAAGAGAGTTCGATTACGACGTTCAGACACACCATTACGCTGTGGTGTTCCCGGCGGTGTCAATTGTGAAAGTATTCCGCACTTCTTTAAATGCTCGCCAAACTCGTAACTTAGATATTCACCTCCACGATCAGAACGTAGAAATTTAATCTTCTTGTTACGTTGATTCTCTACCTCACTTTGAAACTCCTTAAACTTCTCGAAAGTTTCGGACTTATGTTTCATGAAATAGATATACCCATATCTACTCAAATCATCCGTGAAGGTAAGAACATAACGATAACCACCGCGCGATGCCACACTCATTGGACCACATACATCGGTATGTATGATTTCCAATAAGTCCGTAGCTCGCTCCATCATACCAGAAAATGGAGTCTTAGTCATTTTACCCATCAGACATGCTTCGCATCTTTCAAGTGATTCAAAATCAAGTGATTCAAGAAGTCCATCGGAATGGAGTTTCTTCATACGTTTCACTCCAATGTGACCAAGACGACAGTGCCACATATAGGTCAAATTATCGCTTGATTTCAAACGTTTAGCCTCAATGTTATTAATATGTGTATTTCTACTATCGAGATTCAATATGAATAGACCATCTATCAAAGGTGCATGTGCATAAAACACACTACTCATATAAATCGAACAACCATTATTCTCGGATTTAAACAAGTAACTGTCTCGCAATAAACAAGATCCTGATATAATGTTCATGCTTAACGCAGGCACCAAATAACAATTATTTAAGTATAAAACTAATCCCGATGGTAGATGAAGAGGTAGCGTGCCGACCGCGATCACATCAACCTTTGATCCGTTTCCTACGCGCATCGTCACCTCGTTCTTCGCTAGCTTCCGTTTATTCTGCAGCTCCTGTTTCGAGTTACAAATATGAGCAACCGAACCAGTATCAAATACCCAGGCACTACTACGAGTACTAGTGAGATACACATCAATAACATGTATATCAGATATACCTTTCTTCTTGATGTTGCCGTTCTTCAAATCCGCCAAGTACCTTGGGCAATTCCGCTTCCAGTGACCTTCTCCCTTGCAGTAAAAGCACTCAGTTTCAGGCTTAGGTCCAGCCTTGGTCTTCTTCGTCGGCGTGGTAACTTTCTTACCACCCTTCTTGAAGTGTCACTTTTGCTTAGACTTGCCTTTCTTGAATTTGGTGGTCTTATTGACCATCAACACTTGGTGCTCTTTCTTGATCTCCACTTCTGCAGATTTTAACATAGCAAATAGTTCTGGCAACTCTTTGTTCATGTTCTGCATGTTGTAGTTCATCACAAAGTTCTTGTAACTTGGTGGTAGTGATTGGAGGATGCGGTAAACTCCCAAAGTATTAGGAATCACTATACCCAAACTTTGAAGTTTATTTGCGTGCCCAGACATCTTAAGCACATGCTCACTGACGGAGCTACCCTCTTCCATCTTGCAGTTAAAGAACTTTTCAGAAGCTTCATAACTTTCAATTGCCGCATGAGTCTCAAAAATTAATTTGAGATCCTCGACAATATCATATGGATCTGACTCTTCAAACCTTTTCTGAAGCTCCGATTCTAAACCATACAAGATAGCACACTGAACTATGGAGTACTGATTCTTCCGAGCGAGGTAAACATTCTTTACTTCATCGGTAGCATCAGCTGCAGGTGGGTCACCTAGCGGTGCATCCAGCACATAGGTCAAATTACCAGCTGTGAGGACAATCCTCAAATTGCGGAACCAATCCGCGAAGTTGCTTCCATTGTTTTTCAACTTTTCTTTCTCTAGGAACGCATTAAAATTGATGGTAGGGGCTGCCATTGATCTACAACATATTTGCAATAGTTTAGACTAAGTTTATGACAAATTGAGTTCAAATTAATTAATGAAATTAAACTAGGTGAACTCCCACTCAAAACAATATCCCTCACATTGTTTTAGTGATCACACGAACCAAATCCACTACATCAACACCGATCATCACGAGAGCTGATATAGTTTTAATGGCGAACAATCATCATGTTCATCATATCTACTATATGATTCATGCTTTGCCTTTCGGCGATCCGTGTTCCTGAGGCCATGTCTGTACATGCTAGGCTCGTCAAGATCAAACCTTAGCTTCCGCATAAGCAAATCTGGCTTGCTTACGTTGTATTCACCCGCGGAATCAAAGACACCCGATCATCACGTGGTGCTTCGAAGCAGCAAGCTTTGGCAACGGTGCATACTAAGGGTGAACACTTTAGAACTTGAAATTTATGTGCATGAGGGATCATCTTATAATGCTACCGTCGTCTACTAAGCAATACAAGATGCATAAAGGATTAACATCACATGCAATTCATAATATGTGATATGATATGGCCTTTCTTCTTTGTGCTTCCGATCTCCATCTTCAAGCACGAATATGATCTCCATCATCACCGGCATAGCATCAAGGTCAATGACGCTTCTTCATGGTTGTCGTCCACCAGCTTCAACTATTACAACTATTTTGAATAGACACGCAGGTCTTTAACAGAAATTAAAGACAACCATATGGCTGCTGCCGGTTGCCAACTTACAATAAGGAACATTGCATACATCAAATATAATCACAATCATGGCCATATCACATCACTGCACACCCCTGCAAAACAAAGTTAGACGCTTCTACTTTCTTTGCATATTTTACGTGGTTTGGGGCTTCCCATAAGTGTCGTTCTAACTTACGAACATGAACCACAACATTGATACTAGCATTGTTGATTACCCGTTGTAAATTGGATCTTAACTATGCTAGGAGAAACAGGCACCCGCAAAGCCACTTATGCAATACAAGTTGCATGTCAAACGTGGAGCAAGTCTCATGAACGATGTCATGTAAGGTTAGCCCGGGCCGCTTCATCCCAACATACCGCAAGATGCAAAGTACACAAAAAGCAATCTACAATAAAAGCATCAACGCCCACAATGACCATTGTGTTCTACTCGTGCAACAGATCTACATATAGACACGGCTCTGATACCACTGTAGGGGTTCGTAGCATGGAAAACAAAAAATTTTCTATCGCATACAAACAAACAAGCCAAGATCTATCTACTAGATTGTAGCAACGAGTCGATGGAATAACTCACCCTCGAAGATTCCAAAGTGTTTAACGAGAGCAGATTCTCGTGGGTGATGTAGTCGTACTCTTTCCGATCTCAAGATCGCGTAGACGATCCTTCCGGCGCCACGTTCCAGCAGCGCTCCCGCAGTCGGTCACACGTTCGGTACTCGACGAAGACCTTCCTCTCCCTTGTTCCAGCAGGCAGCGGAGGTTGTAGCACTCTCCTCGCGATTCCGGCAGCACAACGGCGTGGTACCGGAAGTAGAGGGGAGATCCCGCAGGGCTTCGCCTTAAGCCGGTGCGAGTATGGTGGAGCTTATGAGAGAGGCTATTAGTGGTCTAGTAATTAGACACACCAATTAGAGGGCTCTAAACCAATTAGAAGGCTCTAAACCGAATAGCTCTAAACCGGGGTCTAGATCTAGGGTTTAGGTTTAGAGGATAGGATCTTGTGTTGTGTCTAGAGGGGAGCCCTGCCCCTCCCTTTATAGGTGGGAGGGCCGGCGGCCAAGGGGAGGAGTCCCTCCCCAAGTCGGCCTTGGGAGGCGCGCCGGCCAAGGGGACTCCTCCCCCAAGTCGGTCTCCACCTCCTCCTCCTCTTTCCCACTTTCCGAAACTAGCAGTTTGACCGAAAACTGGCAGTTTGACTTTTCCAATTTAGGATTTTGAATTAACCCTTTATTTCGGACAGCGAGAACACTTAGTACATGATGCAATCATTTCAACATGCAATGACACATTCATGTACCCCCTTCCCCCCCGGAGTGCCGGACATTCCGGGACCTTCTAGAATGTTCCCGATGAAAACACCGGAACCATTCCCCAACTCCGAAACGGGACTTTCCTTATATGAATCTTATTCTCCGGACCATTCCGGATCACCTCGTGATATCCCGGATCCCATCCGAGACTCCGAACAACATTCGGTCTCTTTCTCATAATACCATAACTACTCAAACAACGTCGAATCCTTAAGTGTGTCTCCCTACGGTTCGTGAATTATGCGGACATGATCGAGACACTTCTCCGAACAATAACCAATAGAGGAATCTGGAAATTCATATGGCTCCCACATATTTCTACGATTACTTTGCGATCGAATGAACCACTTACATACGATACCAATTTCCCTTTGTCTCACGATATGTTACTTATCCGAGGTTTATGATCGTCGGTATCTCTGCATACCTAGTTCATCCTCGTTACTGATAAGTACTCTTTTCTCGTTCCCGTGATATGTGATCCCTTGTGACCAAGTCACATGCTTGCAAGCTAATTGGATGACATTTCACCGAGAGGGCCCAGAGAATATCTATCCGTCATGTGGATGGACAAATCCCACTCTCGATCCATGTGTTTCAACCAATACTTTCCGAACACTCAATGCCACCTTTATAGCCACCCTGTTACGGTGTGGTGTTTGATGATATCAAAGCATCCATCCAGTAAAGGTGATATGCATGATCTCATGGTCGAAGGAATTAGGTTACTATGTATCAGAAAGCATATAGCAATTGAACTATTGAAATGACTTGATCTTTATGCTACGCTTGTCTATAGGAGTATGTCCACCATATCATTCTCCTAACGATATGATCTTGTTGTTAATAACATCTCAATGTTCATGATAGGGAAACCACAATCATCTATTAACCAACAAGCTAGTGAAGTATAGAGGCTATACTAGGGACTTCAAATTAAGTTTACAATTCACACAAGTATTAATGTTTCCTCGTTAATACTATTATAGCATGAATATAAACATTTATCATAAACACAAAGATATAATAATAACTATATTTATTATTGCCTCTAGGGCATATCTCCAACAATATGATCAATAAATTCTACCATAAATTGGGTACTCATTGTCCAAGGACAAGAAATATTGGGAATAATTTTCCCAAGGTAGCTTGCATGGATATCCAAGATCATAGTCACAACAAGAAGCATATAACAAAATATAAGAATTAAGCATGATACTTCGAACAAGATTCTTGGTAGCTTCCAATAGTCACACAATCACTAGTGATTAGAGTAACTTGAAGCAAATGGTTTCCATGATGATATAGAGATCTAAATATGAGGAAACACATACCCAGAAACACTCTCATATACAAGATCCAAAATATGATCAACAACAACATTCAAGCAAATTGGAACTTGTATGAGCAAATGTGTCACATAGGTGCTAGATAATTATCAATATCAATTATAAGTGACACAACCTCGAATATTCACATTTTCTAGGATTGTAATATGCACTAAGCATATGACTCCCCCATAATGTGATACTACCATAACACCAACACGAGGCAAAATGATACAAATAGAGATAATTAATGGACATTATAAAATTAAATTTCTCATGAGAATTATACCACATAGAGACTAGACAATAATCCAATATAAATACTAGGTGGTATTCTTCATGTACACACAATTTTTTGGATTGTGGAATGCCCAAGCATAACACTCCCCCAAAGTGGGATAATCCATTAATCTCTCAAAAGAGCTAAATAAGATACCAAATATAACCAAGTAAGGCTCAAACACAAGAAACACACATACATGGTGTGCCACCTAATCATACACAAATATGCTTGATGCCTCAAGATAGTTAAGTGGAAATCACAACATGTACAAAAGCATGGAAGATACAAAACCAACATGTGCACAAGGGGGCGTGTAACTTTTAATGTAAAGAGTTTAGCATATGTTACCGCAAGGAGGAACATTGGAACTATAATATAATCATGATAATCCAAATGGCTTGGCTTGACAATAATAATTGATGAAGATCCCTCAATTCTTCATAATGTAACCAAGTCTCCAATGCCTTCCAAACAACACCTATTGATCAAGTTTTGGCTTGTTGGTCCCCAACCAAGTTGGGTCCTAAGAGGTTATTCACAATAGGCTTGGCAACCCAAATGGTTCTTTTCTTGAACCCACATTGAGCACCAACAAATTTGGCAAACACATTGCCAACCTCATCCTTACAAAGAGAATAAGCATCATCAATAATGATAGGTTTGGATGAGGAGATACCGATAGTGCATGAGGAATAAATATGCCCCTTCTCACGGCATATGTAGCAAGTTCTACTATTGCCATCTTTCTTCTTAGGTGAAGCCACAACTCGAGGAAGAGCTCAAGTAGTCCTCTTAGGAAGTGGCCCATTAATGACTTGAGGTGGAGCTTGAGGCCGCTTCCCTTGTTGCTTCACACTAAGAGGATTTTTCTTCAATGGGCAAGATCTAACATGGTGCCCTTCTTCCTTGCACTTGAAGCAAACAATGTTGGCCGGATTCTTGACTTGATCTTGGCCATTCTTCTTGTTGTCCTTGTGCTTCAACTTGATAGTGGACTTGTTCTTGACATTGGAGTTGAATCCAAGCGCACTCTTGTCATTGGGGGATTTTTGCACACTCAAGATTTTGTTGAGTGCGGCCTTCCCTTGATGACCCTTTTTCAAGTCATTTCTCAAAGAAGTGACTTGAGCCTTGAGCTCTTTTATTTCCTCTACATGGTTAGTTTCAACAAAAGTACTAGAGGAAGTAGATGCTAAATTGTTAGAGCAACAAGGCACAGAATGTAATTCATCACGAGATATAGCATGGTTGTGAGAGGATGAATTACAAGGACTAGCACATGGCAATATAACATTTGGAGTAGATATAGTGCTAATGTCCTGTAACATCCCTAAAATCATGTTTTCAAAGATTGCATATCATTCATGCATGCATATCATTTTAGGGATCAATTTCAAACTCTCTTGAAAGAAACAGAAACTTTGAGTGCTATTATTTCATGTGAGCAAGCTTTGATCCAATGCCACTCTCAAGTGAGAGAATAATTGTTTTAAACCAAGTTTTGTTTTCCCTTAGGTTGGATTGATTAAGTGTTAAAGCTTGGACAAAAATTTCCAAAACAAATATGGTTTTAAAACCATTTTCAAATCTTCAGCAAACCATATGCTAAGGCACTGTTATTTAAAAAAAATCTTCAAAGGACCATGCTAGTCCAACAAGACAGCATGATTTTATACTCAAAATTATACAAGGTTCATTTTATAAAAGGCCAGAAAGGTTTGGAATTCAAATGATTTTGAATTCATATGAAAAAGGTTTCCTGAAAATCAAATTAGAAAAAGAAAAAGAGATAAGAAATGGAAAAGGGCCGGCGCCAGACTTTCAGCCCAGCAGCAGACCTAGCCCAATAAGCCCACCCGGGGTTCTTCTCTCTCTCTCTCTCTCTCTCTCACGCGGCACAGACTTACCCCGCGCTCGCTGACTGGTGGACCCAATGCCACGCGAGCATCGTCCCAAACCACGCACCCCCCACGACCCCGTCGACGCCGCCGTTAACTCCATTACTGCCGCGATTGATGCAAGCTTAATTGCTGGCGTTTCCTCGCGAGATTCTCGCCCCTGCTCCGGCTATAAGACCCTCTCCTCACCCCGCATCTTTCCCCTTGCTCAACACACTCACCTCGCCACCAGGCTGCGCGCAATCGAGCTCAGAACCCCGCAGCACCGACGACCTCCAGCGACCGATTCCGGTGAGCACCATCCGCCCCTGTCTCTGTTTCATGCGAGCATGATCAACATGTCCTTGTGCATCTTCTAATGCCTTCCTTTTTCTCTATATCGTCCTAGAGCGTCGTCACCGTCCACCTCTGGAAGCAACCGAAGCTCAGCACAACTCCGGCGACCCCTCCTGGTAGTTCCCGACCACCCCTTCCTCTCTTTTGGATACTCACTTGTTCGCCAGGATTGTGCGCATCTAACAGCGTCTCTGGTTTGTCTTAGCGCGCACCAGAACCTCGCCCCCGACTGAAAGAACATGTGGGCCCCCATGTGTGGTTTTGGTAATTAATGACAATCTTTATGGACTAATGTGTGTATTAAGTTATACTTGTAGGAATTGTCCATTGGCATCGCTTGGAGCTTGTGTCGGCTTCAAGGTCGGTGAAATGAGAAGAAGATATGTTGTGCAAGCTCAAAATGCGCAATCTTTAGAAGATCTCATGTTTGATGCTTGCCATCCTCGGTGATCATGGATCGATGATGAGGAATCAAGAAAGGCATTCCATCTTGAGTAGGGAAAGATCGTCTACATCGAGCTCAAGTGGAATTCTCAAGTCAAAGGTATAATCTTGATAGGTTTTCCCTTTTGCTGGTCTTATATTGTTAGTGAAAGACCGGGTTTAGGATAGATAACCGCACTATCAAGAGGGGCTCTCGAATGAGTAACTCGATCACATTGTTCGGAGAGAGCTCAAACCTTTGCATACTTGCATCATCGTATTTGGTTGTTATTTGGTATTATCCATGTGAGGATATAGAGCTTGTGGTAATCTCCATAACAAGCTCTTGTTCATCAAAATCGGATCCCTCTTTTATATCTTATTGCGATTTTGATCTATGCGGTTTTCGGTTTCTCACCAAGTGAGGTATCTCACATTATTATACTTGATACATTCTCACTTGGTGATAACCAATACTTTCACCTTTTATAGGGAAGCTCATGTCGTCCTCTTTCCAACGCAATTGGAATCGGGTCAATCGGAGTTACCAATCAAAAGTTGTAGCCGTTTGAATATCTGCTGGTCTCCTAGGTACCAAAATGCGGTAGTACCACATTTTAGTACCTAGCGAGGCAGAAGGTTTTGGAAAGTTGCCAAAATCCACTGCCAGGCTAGGTATCAAAAAGCGGTAGTACCGCATTTTAGTACCTAGCGCGACAGAATGTTTTTTACTTCATCATTTGGATCTATCCTCCCTTGCTGGACTATGATGTTTCTTTGCATGATCTTGTAGAGGTTGTTGTCCTCTTAGAAACAAGCCCAAGATCATCGAAATCGGAGTCCGGATGCAAAAGTTATGGCTGTTTTCGTTATGTGATGACCGGTAGTACCGGACCAGGATCCGGTAGTACTGCATTTTGGTACCGGGGAGCACAGAGAAAAAATGCATTTGGAGCCCCAGGAACCCCAGGAAATGTCCGGTAGTGCCGGGAAAGTCTGGTAGTACCGGGAAAAGTCCGGTAGTACCGGGAATCGCGTTTTTGGGCTGCAACGGTTGGATTTTGGAGGGACCTATATAAGGGGCCTTCTTCCCCAATGGTTCCTCGACCATTCTTGCAAGTTTTCCCCTCCATTGTTGACCTTCTTGATCTTGGTTTCTCTCAATCCCTCTGATGATTCTTTCATATTCTTGAGGGATTTGAAAGAGGAGATCTAGATCTACAATCCCAACAATCAATCTCTCCTCTAAGTGAGGGGAACATATTGGGATCTAGATCTTGGAGTCTTATGTGGATTTCCTCCATTGTTCTTCCTCTCTTATTCCCCCATAAGCTTTTGTAGCTTTGGTGGAATTTGGGAGAGAAGGATTTGAACACCTTTGTAGTGTTCTTTCCATTTGCATTTGGTGCATCGGTTTGTGTTCTCCTCGGAGGATTTGGTTTGAGTTGCTCATTGGAGCTTGTCCCTCTTGGGTTCTTGGAACCCTAGGCGGTTTTGTGGCCTTGGTGGCATTTGTTGAGGCCTTTTGTGGCGTTTGTTGGGAGCCTCCAATTAAGTTGTGGAGAAGTGCCCCAACCTTGTGAGAGGTTCTGGTTGCCACCGACAAGTGCACCGATAGTGGAAGCGTGGATCGATCTCGTTGGGGTGAGATTCACCGGAGAATAAGGGAGGCCTTTTGTGGCGTTGGTGGTTTGATACCACCCCCTCTCCAAACGAGACGTACTCCATGTTGGGAGGAACTCGGTAAAATATCGTTGTCCCCGCATGCCTCGGTTATCTCTATACCCGAGCTCTTTACTTATGCACTTTACATTGTGATAGACTTTGTGCTTGAAGTTATATATATATATATAACTTCAAGCACAATATATATATATATATCTTGCTATCACTTTGTTGCTTGTATTGCTTAGCATAAGTTTTTGGTGCACATAGGTGAACCTTAGTTGCTCTAGGTTGTGCTTAACAAAGTAAACACTAGTTTTGTTCCGCCTTTGCTGAGCCACTCTAGGAAAAGTTTTAATCTCCTATTCACCCCCCCTCTAGGCGACATCCGTATCCTCTCACCGACGACGCCAGAGCTTGCCCGACGACAGGCTCCACTCCGACGAGCAATAGCATTCAAATCCGAGCGACCGTGTTCCTCCCTCGACCACCTTGAGCTTCACTGCAGTCCCGCGAACACGGTAACCACCTCCACTCCTCCCCGCGCAATCTGAATCGCCGACGACATCTCTGATAGAGCCGCACCGCCGCATCGCCGCCGCTAGCGCCGCCCGTCTATGGTCGTTTGATCTGTGGCCGTAGGATCTAGATCCAGCGATTAGAATTAGACCTGTAGCGAAGCGGTACGAACAGATCTGGGCCGTGCAGGTTAAGTTAGATCTAACGGCTCGCGTGTGTGATCCGGTGCCAAACGGTATCAGCCAATCAGGGAGCGCCGCGTGTCTAGTTCTTTGTTTTAAAAACAGAATTTAGATATATTAGTAATTCAAACTTGTAAAATTCATATCTTTTGATTCTCACGTTCAATTTTTGCAAATTTTATATCATTGGAATCAGGATAGGAAATCCCATCTGTTTATGCAATGTGTTTAATGTTTTGCCTCTGTAAAAATGGTTGTTTTTGCAGAAACTTGTATAGGCTTAATTTGGTTATAAAAATTATTTGAAAAATGTTTTAAATATCAAATAGAAACTAATTTGAGTATCTTAGACTTGTTTATGTTTCAGTACTGTACATTTGACTTGTTTGGTATAGAAAAACCATCACATGGCATTTTGCATTCATATATTTTTGTTTGTATAATTGTTATGTGATTTTGGTGCCATTATTTTATGTGTAGATTTTGGTGCAAATAGTGATTGTGATTGTGAAGATTGTTGCTACTCCCCAAACTACCAAGGCAAGTGGTGCTTCATGATTATATTCCTATGTTTTTTTAACTATGCACTAGAAATATTTGTCTAGACTTGTATGAATATTTTGATCTATATGCTATGCTTGGGAAATCCTAGTAGTTGTAGAATTGCTAGAAATTTGTAAGTTAAGATGCTTATCAATGCCATGCTTAGCCTAGCTAGTGGCAACGAAGGGTGGTTATATATTCATGCTATGAGAAAATATTTCTAAATCTTTGGACTTATGTTTTTGCTTAATAAAACAACTAAGTGAATGAAACACCTGGGTGGAATGGAAAGAATGGTTTATGTTGAGTGGTTACACAAGGCCCATTTATATGGCTTACCTTGTGTATCTCACTTGTGGAAAGCCACCCAGGAACAAAGGGATTTGAGAGGCCAAATGTTAAGAAGCTTCTAGTGCAGCCACATGGCAATATGGGCTCTGCCTGGATCACATAGGTTGCAATAACTTAGCCATTTGGACAGTTGGTGGTAGTGGGATGATAGGTTGGAACGCGTCCATTTGGTCTAAGGGAAGGCTTCTGAAAGGTACTGTCTTGGTGAAAATCAAGTCTTGTGGGGAAAGTGCACAACCTCTGCAGATGGAAGAATCTAAGTACTTAGCCATGTCCCTGGTATTGGACAACTTGAGCATCAAGACATGAAAGCTATCAATAATCTCCTCATCCCAATTTCTAAGTTAAAACTTGTGGTTGAACAAGGGTGAAGGTACACCAATTTCTATTGGTGTTTCCTTGGGAAAGTTTTGTCAAAGAAAAACTTAGTGTTTTCAACTAATAGGCAAAAACCTATTTTGAGAAAAGCAAGCCTAAGCTACACTTAGCCAAAATGCATATAGTATCTAGACTACTAATATTCTACTAAGGTATCACTTGCCAATACTATTCCAATGTATTGACCCACTGTGGCTGTAACTTGTGATGTTGCAGGTTATTCTAATGATGATTAGGGGTTATGAGTCTACACTCAACATGCTTGCCTGTGGCACATGAAGATGAAGACTTATTTATCTTATTATATATTTGAACTCTTGTATTAGGCCTGTGGCCATGGAGTTTGTAAAAGACTATGTTTGTCTCTAGAATGATATGTAATAATGACCTTTGTTTCTGTGTACTTCATCTTGAACTGTGGATGCTAGCATTGATCCATGGACTAGCATTGCAATCACAGGGATCCTTACCTTTATAAAGGGAGGGATCTTACAGATGGTATCAGAGCACTGTGTTGCCTGTAGGATTATGACCCTAGGATTGGAAACCACTAAGGAAAATTTTCAACAACTTCCACACTTGTCTTTTTTTCTTCCCGTAAACTTTTATAATCTTCTTTCTTATCTCTATTTGTAGATGAACTCCATCAACGAAGCCGTGAGGAAGGGACCACTCATGACTATGACTTTGGAATGTGAGATAGAATTCCCCAAGGCTCTCAAGGACTTTATGGTTGCCATGGGAATACATGGTGCAGCTGTGTACAAGGGTTTTCCTGTGATGGATGAAGGAGTTGAGTACTGGTGGGTGAAACTTCACTTGTATAAAAACAAGGAAGACAACCACAAAGAATCAGGATTCTGCATGGTCACCAACTCAGTGATGCACACCACATTCTTTGATTCAGCAAGGGATGCAGCTTGGAAGGCCATCAAAGATCTTGGTGAAAGAATCAAGTGCATAAATGCTCAACACACAGAATGACCTTAAGAAGAAAAGGAGCATACCCAGGAGTTAGAGGCTACCAACCAACGTTTAAGAGAGGACATCATAGACTTAGCAATGGAGTCATGTGATCAGGATCGACAGATTGCCTTTAGGGATGCCCTGTTATCCAACTTGGCTAGTGAGATGGGATTGTAATGTAATTCGTTAGTTGGACCACCACACTTTCATTTTATTTCCGAAATGTTGTTTAAAATAAGTTGAACCTTGGATGCTTGTAATGGTTTTATGTATGCAATGACTTGTGTTTTGATTGTCAAAGATATGCATGTGATGCCTTGTCTTGTGATTTGTCTTTAATTGTGTTAATTCTAACCTTTTCTATCTTATAAAATAGATGCCTAATGTTACTATCAGCACGGCTGAAGAGTTCAAGGGAACTCGTTTTGGCACTCGACTTATTGAGCTCACTAGTCTGCTTAATCTTCCGCTTCCTAGCATCATGGTGCTTCCCCTCACCAAGTTTTAGAGGAAAGACCTTTGGGGCTTCAAGGTTAATCAGCCAGGACGCCAGACTGAGCCTACCACGGAGGCAATCATCTTCAAGTTCATGCATGATGACAGAGAGAGGCCTAGAGGTAGTCATGCAGGATTTACTTACGCGTCTGTTAGGGAGACACTCTCGGGAGATTAGAGGTACTCACTTACACGCCTTCGGTAGACGTGATGATGATGGTGAGGCCATTGACTTCGAGGACACTACTAGAGAGACGGCAGAGCCGATTCGACTATACCTCCAGGACTTAGAGGTTCTTCTTAGGCACCTAGATACTGATAGGACCAACGTCATGCTTAGCAATGACGAGCTCCAGGTGCAGCTTCGTGAGAAGGACAAGCTCTTCGCGGAGCAAGATGAGATAGTCAAGGAAATGGAGGCCAAGTTTGAGAGTCATGATAGAAAGTTCAAGAGTCAAGAGAAAAGAGTCCAAGATAGGAACAAGAGGATTCGAGAGATGACTGCAGAACTAGAGACCAAGGACTTCAAGCTCGAGCATCAGCAGACTGTGATTGAGAGACTTCGTTCACAGAAGAGGGCTCTCAAGTCCAAGATAGAGGCCTTGACTACCAATGTCGAGGAATACAAGACCGCTATGGAGAATGCAGGTCTTACACTTGTTATGAGGAGGTTGATGCAGAGGAGTAGTGATGACTACTCAATTACCTTTTATTTACCATGTTTTTGATTATTGAGTCGCAATGACCATCCAACCTGTGGATGGCTTGCTATTGGTGTGTTTACTTTTCAAAACTTGTTGTTTATGTTGTTGAACTTTTGTTATTTTGATGCATGCTTGGTGATTGTCTATGTGATGTATTGTGCATGTTAAGCATATATGGGTATCTCATTCTTGTCCTTATTGAAAACCACAGATGCCTCCCCGATGTGCCAATCCCAACCCTAACAACAACAATATCACCCCTGAGATGCAGCAGATGATGACAGCTCAGACGCAACTGATGCAGATGATGACCACGGTCATACAGAATCAGAACAACAACAATAACAACAACAACAATAATAACAACAACAACAATCAGAATAACCCACCGGGTTTTGACATGCTTACCAGATTCTTAAGACTGAGGCCAGCAAAGTTCTCAGGAACTACTGATCCCATGGTGGCCAATGATTGGCTACGCTCAGTGAACAAGGACTTGGTAACTGTTGGCTGTACTGATGAAGAGAAAGTCAGGTTTGCAGCACATTTGTTGGAAGGACCAGCAGCTACTTGGTGGGATAACTTCCAGATCGCCACTCCCATTGCGGATGTGACATGGGCTATCTTTGAAGATGGTTTCCGCACTGCTCACATCTCATCCGGAGTGATGAGTTTGAATAAAAAGGAATTTCACAACTTGAAGCAGCGCCACCGCAGCGTGGCTGAATATATTGAGGAGTTCAACAATCTGGCGCGTTATGCACCGGATGAAGTTGACACTGATGCCAAGAGGAAGGAGAAGTTCCTAGAAGGATTGAACGATGAACTCAACCTGCAGTTAGCTGTGGCCTATGTCCCCACTTATCAATCTCTATGTGACAAGGCTGCCATCTTGGAGAGCAAGATGAAACAAGTTGAAAGCAGGAATATGAAGCACTCTGACAAGCACAACTCGGGATCGTCTCACAAGCGTTCCCATTATGATGATAGTGGGAATTCTGGATCCCACAAGAATGGAAAGTACAACAAACACCACAACCACAACCGTCATCATGACAACAAGCATTACCATAGTCATGACAATGACAAGTACAAGAATCACAAGAGTGGGTACAAGAACCACCACAATGGAAGTGGAAGTGGTAGTGGAAGCCAACCTGTTAAGAAGGATCTTAGTTAGGTTGAATGTTTCAAGTGCAAGAAGATGGGGCATTATGCAAATGAATGCCCAGAAAAGAAAGTTGAAGGACCCAACAAACCCAACCCTTTCCAAAAGGGACAAGTGAACCACATAAATGTGGAAGAGATCTATGAGGAACCTGATGCTGTTGCTGGTAAGTTCAAACTCAATTCTGTTCTAGTATTTGTTCTCTTTGATACTGGTGCATCTCATTCATTCATATCAATAGCATTTGTTGAAATAAATGAAATACCGGTAGAAACTATTGGGTGTCCTATAAAAGTAAGTTCTCCTGGCGGAGAAATGATAGTGAACTCAGGATGTCATGATCTAGTCATAGAGTTTGGGAAGTATAAGTTTCTCGTTAATCTGATTATCCTAAATTCCCAAGGACTGGATGTTATTTTGGGAATGGACTGGATGACCAAGCATAAAGGAGTGCTAGATTGTGCCAAACATACTGTCTCACTCACAACTCTAGAAAACAAAAGGATCAGATTCAAGACCAACTTTGAATCAAAAGGGAGTAAGCTAAATTCTCTTAAGGGGGTTAGCATAGACAGTGTGCCTATTGTGAGTGAATATCCGGATGTGTTTCCGGAAGAATTGCCTGGAATGCCACCAGATAGAGATGTGGAATTTCTTATTGACTTGCTACCAGGATCTGGACCAATAGCAAAGAGACCGTACAAGATGTCAGTTGATGAGTTGAAAGAACTCAAGAAACAACTTGGAGAACAGTTGCAGAAAGGATTTATTCAACCAAGTTCTTCATCCTGGGGAGCACCAGTCTTGTTTGTGGAAAAGAAGGATAGAAGTCAAAGGTTATGCATAGATTATCGTTCACTCAATGAGGTGACCATCAAGAACAAATACCCATTGCCTAGAATCAATGACTTATTTGATCAGTTAGAAGGAGCATGTGTGTTCTCAAAGATTGATCTTCGATCAGGTTATTTCCAGCTCAAAATAAGGGAACAAGACATACCTAAGACAGCTTTCACCACTAGGTATGGATTGTATGAGTACACCGTGATGCCATTTGGTTTGACCAATGCACCAACATACTTCATGAATATGATGAACAAGGTGTTCATGGAATTCCTTGACAATTTTGTTGTCGTTTTCATCGATGACATTTTGATCTACTCCAAGAGCAAAGAAGAGCATGAAGGACATTTGCGTTTGATACTTGAGAAGCTTAGGGAGCATAAGTTGTATGCCAAATTCAGCAAGTGTGAGTTTTGGTTGAATGAAGTTGGATTTCTTGGGCACATTGTGTCAGGAGATGGTGTAGCAGTTGATCCTGCTAAAGTTTCAGCTGTAACTGAATGGGAATCTCCTAAGTCAGTGAAAGAGGTTTGTAGTTTCCTTGGATTGGCAGGATACTACAGAAGGTTCATTGAGAATTTCTCCAAGATAGCTAAGCCAATGACAGAGTTACTAAAGAAAGACAAGAAGTTTGTTTGGTCTGAAGGATGTGAACTCAGTTTCCAAGAATTGAAGAAGAGACTAGTGACAGCACCAGTTTTATGTCTGCCAGATTTGGAGAAAGATTTCCAAGTGTATTATGATGCATCTCATCATGGATTAGGTGAAGTACTTATGCAAGAAGGGAAAGCTGTGGCTTATGCCTCGAGACAACTCAAAACTCATGAGGTAAATTACCCTACTCATGATTTAGAGTTAGCCTCTGTTGTCCATGCACTCAAAACATGGAGACACTATCTTTTGGGAAAGTGATGTGCAGTGTTCACAGATCACAAAAGTTTGAAGTATATCTTCACCCAGAAAGAAATTAGCATGAGACAAAGAAGATGGGTAGAACTCATTAAGGACTATGACTTGAGTTTGCAATACCACCCCGGTAAAGCAAATGTTGTAGCGGATGCTCTAAGCCGTAAGGTTTTTGTGAATGGCCTTACTAAGGGAGAATTGCCAGATGATCTGTGTGCCCAATTTAGAGATCTCAAATTGGAGATTGTGCCTGAAGGACATCTCTTGCCATTGGATGTTCAACCCACTTTGTTGGACAAGATCAAAGAAGCCAAAAAGACAGATAAGGAAATTGAAGAGATTAAAGAAAAGATTGGCAAGGGAAAAGCCAAAGGGTTCCATGAAGACGAACATGATACTTTATGGTAAGGAAAACGTATCTGTGTTCCACAATATCCGGAACTTCGGAAACTGATTTTACAAGAATCACACAACTCACCGTATTCCATTCATCTGGGTAACACCAAAATGTACATGGATATGAAGGAAAGATTTTGGTGGAATAATCTCAAGAAGGACATCGCCGAACATATTGCTTTGTGTGATGTATGTAGTAGAGTGAAAGCGGAACATCAAAAACCAGCAGGATTGCTACAACCACTACCTATTCCTGATTGGAAGTGGGACAAGATTGGCATGGATTTCATCACCGGATTGCCAAGGACCAGGTCAGGATATGATTCTATTTGGGTAGTAGTGGATCGCTTAACTAAAGTGGCTCATTTCATACCCGTGAAGACAACCTATACAAGTGCTAAGTTATCCAAGATCTACATGAGCAGGATTGTATGTCTGCATGGAGTACCCAAGAGTATTGTGTCTAATAGGGGAACTCGATTCACTTCTCATTTTTGGAGGCAACTACATGAGTCATTGGGAACGAGGTTGGAATTTAGCACTGCTTTTCATCCTTAGACTGATGGACAAACAGAAAGGACCAACCAGATTCTTGAAGATATGTTGAGGGCATGTGCCCTAGACTATGGAGCCAGTTGGGATGAAAGTCTGCCTTACGCAAAATTATCTTACAATAACAGCTATCAAGCCAGTATTGAGATGGCACCATTTGAGTTTCTCTATGGGAGAAAGTGTACCACCCCATTGCTATGGAATGGTGTGGGAGAAAGAAGTTTGTTCGGACCAGAACTAATCAAAGAGGCTGAATAGAAAGTCAAACTAGTTAAGGATAGATTGAAGATAGCACAGTCCCGACAAAAGAAGTCACCTATGAAGTGGGTGATAGAGCTTATCTTAGAGTGTCACCACTTCGTGGAGTGAAGAGATTTGGTGTCAAAGGTAAATTGGCCCCAAGATATGTTGGACCATTCAAGATTCTGAGTCGTAAAGGAGGTTATGAAATTGAATTGCCAGAATCATTGTATGTCGTTCACAATGTGTTTCATGTGAGTCAGCTAAAGAAATTCCATCCATAAATGGAAGAGACTTCTTTGAAGGATACTATACCTTTGGAGGAGGTTCAATTGGAAAGTGATCTCACTTATGAAGAAAAACCCATCAAGATCCTTGAGACTGCAGAAAGAGTTACTCGGACTAAGACTATCAAATTCTGCAAAGTATAATGGAACCATCATTCCGAAGAAGAAGCAACATGGGAAAGAGAAGATGATCTTCGGAAAGACCACCCTCACCTATTTGCTAGCCAACCCCGAATCTCGAGGGCGAGATTCATCTTAAGGGGGTTAGATTTGTAACATCCCTAAAATCATGTTTTCAAAGATTGCATATCATTCATGCATGCATATCATTTTAGGGATCAATTTCAAACTCTCTTGAAAGAAACAGAAACTTTGAGTGCTATTATTTCATGTGAGCAAGCTTTGATCCAATGCCACTCTCAAGTGAGAGAATAATTGTTTTAAACCAAGTTTTGTTTGCCCTTAGGTTGGATTGATTAAGTGTTAAAGCTTGGACAAAAATTTCCAAAACAAATATGGTTTTAAAACCATTTTCAAATCTTCAGCAAACCATATGCTAAGGCACCGTTATTTTAAAAAAAAATCTTCAAAGGACCATGCTAGTCCAACAAGACAGCATGATTTTATACTCAAAATTATACAAGGTTCATTTTATAAAAGTCCAGAAAGGTTTGGAATTCAAATGATTTTGAATTCATATGAAAAAGATTTCCTGAAAATCAAATTAGAAAAAGAAAAAGAGATAAGAAATGGAAAAGGGCCGGCGCCAGACTTTCAGCCCAGCAGCAGACCTAGCCCAATAAGCCCACCCGGGGTTCTTCTCTCTCTCTCTCACGCGGCACAGACTTACCCCACGCTCGCTGACTGGTGGACCCAATGCCACGCGAGCATCGTCCCAAACCACGCACCCCCACAACCCCGTCGACACCGCCGTTAACTCCATTACTACCGTGATTGATGCATGCTTAATTGTCGGCGTTTCCTCGCGAGATTCTCGCCCCTGCTCCGGCTATAAGACCCTCTCCTCACCCGCATCTTTCCCCTCGCGCAGCACACTCACCTCGCCACCAGGATGCGCGCAATCGAGCTCAGAACCCCGCAGCACCGACGACCTCCGGCGACCGATTCCGGTGAGCACCATCCGCCCCCTGTCTCTGTTTCATGCGAGCATGATCAACATGTCCTTGCGCATCTTCTCATGCCTTCCTTTTTCTCTGTATCGTCCTAGAGCGTCGTCACCGTCCACCTCTGGAAGCAACCGAAGCTCAGCACAACTCCGGCGACCCCTCCTGGTAGTTCCCGACCACCCCTTCCTCTCTTCTGGATACTCACTTGTTCGCCAGGCTTGTGCGCATATAACATCGTCTCTGGTTTGTCTTAGCGCGCACCAGAACCTCGCCCCCGACGATGCCAGAGCTTGCCCGACGACAGGCTCCACTCCGACGAGCAATAGCAGCCAAATCCGAGCGCCCCTGTTCCTCTCTCGACCACCTTGAGCGTCACTGCAGTCCCGCGAACACGGTAACCACCTCCACTCCTCCCCGTGCGATCTGAATCGCCGACGACATCTCTGACAGAGCCGCGCCGCCGCTAGCGCCGCCCATTTATGGTCGTTTTATGCAATGTGTTTATGCAATGTGTTTAATGTTTTGCCTCTGTAAAAATGGTTGTTTTTGCAGAAACTTGTATAGGCTTAATTTGGTTATAAAAATTATTTGAAAAATGCTTTAAAGATCAAATATAAACTAATTTGAGTATCTTAGACTTGTTTATGTTTCAGTACTGTACATTTGACTTGTTTGGTATAGAAAAACCATCACATGGCATTTGCATGCATTCATATATTTTTGTTTGTATAATTGTTATGTGATTTTGGTGCCATTATTTTATGTGTAGATTTTGGTACAAATAGTGATTGTGATTGTGAAGATTGTTTCTACTCCCCAAACTACCAAGGCAAGTGGTGCTTCATGATTATATTCCTATGTTTCTTTCAACTATGCACTAGAAATATTTTGCTAGACTTGCATGAATATTTTGATCTATATGCTATGCTTGGGAAATCCTAGTAGTTGTATAATTGCTAGAAATTTCTAAGTTAAGATGCTTATCAATGCCATGCTTAGCCTAGCTAGTGGCAACCAAGGGTGGTTATATATTCATGCTATGAGAAAATATTTCTAAGTCTTTGGACTTATGTTTTTGCTTAATAAAACAACTAAGTGAATGAAACACCTGGGTGGAATGGAAAGAATGGTTTATGTTGAGTGGTTACACAAGGCCCATTTCTATGGCTTACCTTGTGTATCTCACTTGTGGAAAGCCACCCAGGAACAAAGGGATTTGAGAGGCCAAATGTTAAGAAGCTTCTAGTGCAGCCACATGGCAATATGGGCTCTGCCTGGATCACATAGGTTGCAATAACTTAGCCATTTGGACAGTTGGTGGTAGTGGGATGATAGGTTGGAACGCGTCCATTTGGTCTAAGGGAAGGCTTCTGAAAGGTCCTGTCTTGGTGAAAATCAAGTCTTGTGGGGAAAGTGCACAACCTCTGCAGATGGAAGAATCTAAGTACTTAGCCATGTCCCTGGTATTGGACAACTTGAGCATCAAGACATGAAAGCTATCAAGAATCTCCTCATCCCAATTTCTAAGTTAAAACTTGTGGTTGAACAAGGGTGAAGGTACACCAATTTCTATTGGTGTTTCCTTGGGAAAGTTTTGTCAAAGAAAAACTTAGTGTTTTCAACTAATGTCACATCCCAAGATTTTCCAAATCTTGTAATGTGAAAATAAATGAATAAAATAAAACTTTGTTTGATTTTCAGGGCCAGAAGAAACTTTTTGAATCCAATTGGAAACCTTCAAAACCTATTTGGATCAAATGAAATCCTAAAGGGATTTAAAAAGTTAAATAAACAATAAACTTCAAAATATTTAGACTTACTATTTTGGATCTTTAAAATAAAAGGTTTTGGCTTTCAAAAGAAAAAGTGGATTTATAAATAAAGAATATTTTACAAATCCAAATTAAACCTTGGCCCAGTATTTAAAATAAAATGTTTTGTTTTGATTAAAAATAGTAAAGGTTTATTTAAATAAAGTAATAAGGATTTAATATCCAAGATTTTATTAATAAAGGTTTTATTATTTCTAAACCATCAAAACTTGTTTATTTATTTAAAATAAGTTTCCAAGTATTTTATATTTCCCAAATAAACCCACTAATTTGGTTTTGAAAATATTTAGGTTTCAAATAAAGATTTTATTAATAAAATCAAATCCTATTTGATTAATAAACCTTGGCCCATTTTATTTAATTAATATTGGACCCTAAAGAAAAAAATAATATTTTGTTTGAAACAAGTATCCAAGTATTATTTACTTCCAAATGATACCTACTGATTTGATTTTGAAAACATTTGGATTTCAAATAAAGATTTTATTAATAAACAACAAAAACTCCATTTAATTAATAAACCATGGCCTACTTATTTAATTAAGGATGGAACCTAAAAAGATTAAAGTATTATTTAATTTATTTAGGATTTTTGGTTCAGGTTACTAAACAGAACCAAATTCATATTTGAAAAGCTTGATGATTGTTTGAATCATTTTGAATATGTTTGGTTGTTTGAATTTCAAAACAGGAAAATAGAAATAGAAAAGGAAAAAGAATTTAGACAAAAAAAAATAGAACAGCCCAACAAAATGGTCCAACAGCCCAGTCCAGCCTAGCTCCTATTCTTCCCCGAACCGTTTTCTTTTCCACTCAGAACCGCACCCACCCAGCAACCGACAAGTGGACCCCTCCCCTTCTTCCTTTCTTTCACTGCCAGCGGACCCCACACCCTACTGTTCTTCGTCCTCCCCGCAGCGACCCGTTCCTCGCCATTTATTGCCGAGTAAATTCCCTTGAATTCGCGTTGATGAATGGATTAAACCCGCCATTTACCATGCTATGTTAAACGCCATGCTTCACTCTTCCTTTTCCCCAAACCGGAACCACCTGGGAGCCACCAGACTGCACGAATCATCCCCAAACTGTCTCTGTCTCCGACGACGCTCCGGCGAGAATTCTGGCCGTGTCTTGCCACTCCTTGCCTCCCCAAGCACGCAGGCACATTCCCCACTTCCTGTAGCATCTCCCTGCACCTTCCATTCGACCACGGGCACCTCAGAACCTCGACTCCAACACACCACTGAACGCCACCGTCTACTGCTGTTCTCTGACGACGTCTCCCCGGTAAAACCTGACTCCCCTCTCATCCCCGTGGACACTATGATGATCTCCAAACTCTTACGAACCTAACCGCACTTTCCGTTTGTCCTAGGGCGCCCTCTATCCTCACCTTCGACAACATCTGAACAAGACCGACGCCGCCCTGACTCCGGCGAGAGATTCAAGCCAGCATAGTGCGCCCCTTCATCAACCAGTGGCAGGTTGAGCATCCCCGTGCCACGACGATCACAGTGAGCCCCATCTCCTCCTTCCTCGCTTCCTGAAACATCAACTCCGCCGCCGTCCGGCCGCTCCGCCACCAGACGCCGCCGCCAGCGCCGCCCATCCCTGGCAAGCGAGCTGGGCACCGTCCGATCTAGATCGCAGCGTCACGATAGATCCACTTAACTGAAAGGGTACGCTAGCTCTGAGCCGCCCGATCTAAATTAAATCCAACGCTCCGCAGTACGCGATCCGGACGAACCGGTATCGGCCAATCACGGCTCGACGCGTGTCCCTGTTCTGATTAAAACAGAATTAGAAACTAGATTTAAAAGCCATTTTGAAACCTTTGTAACTTTCAAACCACACGTCCAAATTTGACAAATTTTATATCAATGGATTCAGGAGAACAAGCCCTATCCAACTGTGGAGTTAGTTTAGCAAATAGTATCTATTATCTTGTTTGAATTTGCAGAAACTTATGTATGCTTGTTTAGAGTATAAAAATTGTTTAAAAATGATTTTTGGATTAAAACTTTTGCAAAATGGATTGTTGTGACCTTACTGACCCTAGGAACCAACCCTTGGTGTTAGAAATGATTTTTGTAAGATTTAGGTTAGATTACTTGACTTAGTCATTTTCTAGCCAAATAAAAAGAATGGTTTTTGTTATAAAAATGTTTATGAAAAGAAAACTTCAAGGAAATGTTTTGGACCAAACCTACTGACCCAAAAACACCAAGCTTTGCAATAGCAACTCATTTGGTGAACAACTTAAGAGTTTTGCCTTAATAAAAACATTTTTCACCACATGAAATGATAAATGGATTTAAAATAGTTTTTGGACAAAACCCTCTTGCTAATGACTTTGCCACTTTGGTAAATGACCAATTTGGATCTTACAAAGTTTAGAAACCCCATAGAGACCCCTTTGCAAAATAAAATTATCTTGTGCATGCTCCGATGCATGACTTAGATTCCATTACTTTGTGTGTGTGAAGATTTGTTTGTTTGACTTTGGTTTGGAATGTGAATTGAATTTGTGTTGCTTGATTGATTTGTAGTGAAGTGTGAGACTAGCAAGATCAAGGAGTGAACCACCATTCCCTACCAAAAAGGCAAGTGATGCTTCATACTTTCTATCCCAATACTTTCACTATGCATTAGTGATTTTGCTAAGTAAACTTGCATGGATTTTGCTAAGTATAGATCTTGCTATAGGAAAACCTAGTAGATGAATCCTTAGTAGGATTTCCTAAGTTAAGTTTCCTATTACTACCAAGCTTAGCCTAGCTAATGGAAAACATGGGTGGAATATATATTCACACTATGGAAAAATATTCTAAGTCTAAGGACTTGTGATTTTGTCTAATAAAACAACTAAGTTAATGAATCACCTGGGTGGAATGGAATAGCTTGGTGGAGAATGGTTGAGTGGTTCACAAGGCCATGGACTTGGATTGTGTATCTCACTTGTGGTATGCCACCCAGGAACAAAGGGATTTGAGATGTCAAATGTTGAGAAGCTTCAAGTGCAACCACTTGGCAATATGGGCTCTGCCATGATCATATAGGTTGCAAGAACTTAGCCATATGGACAGTGGGTGGTAGTGTTTGATAGGTTGGAACGCGTCCATTTTGGTCTAAGGGAAAGCTTCTGAAAGATCTTGTCTTGGGAAACCAAGTCTTGTGGGGAAAGTGCACCACCTCTGCAGAGTGTAAAATCTAAGTACTTAGCCATGTCCCTGGTAAAGGACAATTTGAGCATCAAGACATGGAAGCAATCAAGAATCTCATCATTCAAATTTCTAAATTAAAATCTTGTGGTTTGAACAAGGGTTGTTTGAATTCTTCAATCATTGATGGAGAGATGGCTTGGTACAAGGATCTTGAAATCTTTGATTGAGAAAAATGATTTTGTCAAGCAAAAACTTAGTATTTTCAAATGTTAAGGAAAAATCTATTTTGAGCAATGCAAGCCTCAACTCCACTTAGCCAAATGCATATAGATGATAGACTCCACTATACTACCATAGTATCACTTGCCAATACAATTCAAATGTATTGACCCTTGTGGCTGTAACTTGTAATGTTGCAGGTTTGATTGATTTTAGTGAAGATTGTTTGATTAGGATTACAAAGTCTACAACCAACATCTGCCTGTGGCACTTTGAAGATGAAGGACCCCATGATTATAATTATTCCGCTGCAATGTAATGTAATAGCCAATGAGCTATGTAAGATGTAATAAAAATTATGTTATTCCTGGTTATAAAGTTATATTATGACCTTTGTTTCTTGATATTACATCTTAACTGTGGATGCTAGCTATTGATCCAGGGACTAGGATTGTAAAACACAGGAGGGATCAATCTTAATTAAGGTTGGGACCCCTACAACTAATAGGAAAAAACCTATTTTGAGCAAAGCAAGCCTAAGCTACACTTAGCCAAAATGCATATAGTATCTAGACTACTAATATTCTACTAAGGTTTCACTTGCCAATACTATTCCAATGTATTGACCCACTGTGGCTGTAACTTGTGATGTTGCAGGTTATTCTGATGATGATTAGGGGTTATGAGTCTACACTCAACATGCTTGCCTATGGCACATGAAGATGAAGACTTATTTATCTTATTATATATTTGAACTCTTGTATTAGGCCTGTGTCCATGGAGTTTGTAAAAGACTATGTTTGTCTCTGGAATGATATGTAATAATGACCTTTGTTTCTGTGTACTTCATCTTGAAATGTGGATGCTAGCATTGATCCAGGGACTAGCATTGCAATCACAGGGATCCTTACCTTTATAAAGGGAGGGATCTTACATGTCCACATGAGGCCCACTAGATGTTACCTTTGACACGATGGCCTCATGAGCTAACTTTAGCCTACCATGGGAGACTAGAAGATCCTCATGCGAGCTCGAGAGCTTAGCATGACTTTCTTCTAATTTCCCACAGTTGCTAGTTTGCAAAGCAAGTTGAGCCTTTAGCTCAACATTCTTCTTCAAAATAGATGCTTCACAAGAAATAGAGTTAGTAGCACAAGCATCATTATTATTAGCAAGAGGTGAGGGCAACTTGTTAAGCTCTTTTGAATATGAAGCTTTAAGTTGCTCATGCGACTCGGTGAGTTTGATGAGCTCCCTCTGAACGACCCGAGAGCCATTTTTGAGGTGCTCAAAATCCTCAAGGAGTTTAGCATAAGCAACTTGAGTCGCATCATTTTTACTTTTGAGATCACTTGCCACCTCAAGATCTCTATCATGAGACTCCTTTACTCTAGATAGCTCTAAAGCAAATGTCTCCTCAAGATATTCCTTAGTGGTTTGTTCCTCTTCAAGAGCTTTATTTAGGTTTGCAATTATATTAGCATACTCACGCTCAAGACTACACATTTTATCAATGTTGTTATCATGCACCTCAATTTGTGTTTCTAACTTATCAATATGTTCTTTGCTCTTAATAGCAAAGTCCAAGACTTCAACAAAGTTAGAGCAAGCAATATCCTTTTTAACAAGGGAACGATAAACAATCTCACCCTTTTCATATAAATCATCAATATCAAGCTCTTCTTCCACATTATCCACATCCTCCTCATCACAAGAGGTAATGGGTTCCAAAGTAGGTGTTACCTTAGAATCTCTAGCCATAAGGCATAGGTGGGTACCGGAAGAAGGTGAAGATGAGATTGCATTTGTGTCTTCATTCAAAACCATGTCTTGGCCCATAGAATCTTTGGTTTCCTCTACATGGTTAGCAACAAAAGTACTAGAGGAAATGGAAGCATTTTTATCATGGCAACAAGACAACACAAGCATATCATCATGAGATTTATCCAAGTCATTTCTACATGATATGCAAGGACTATTAACACAAGCATGTAAGAAGTTTGTAGTGCTAGAAGTTTTAAAGTCCAAAGATATATCATTGCAACTAGATAGAGATGAGGGATTACAAATAGTAAGCACACTATCCAAATTGCAATTTCTATCACCACTCACTATATCATTACCTAGTGAAAAGTCACATGTTGGTGAAGTGGTAGAGGATGAGAACTCATCTCGACTGGAAGTGGAAGCAACACAATCATCCTCAATAATGTTGGACACAACATATTTATCTTGAGGTTTTGTCCATAACTCATGAGCGCTCCAAAAAAGGAATGATTGAAGAGGTAAATACATAGCTCAAAGCATTAACAAGCACATTAGAAGCTTGAGCATCGAGATATAAGTTTTTCTCATCCTCACAAGATAGATTTTTGAAATCCATAGGAGGAGAAAAACCCATATCTACAATACGCTCCAAATTTGGGTCCATGTCCTGAAAATGAATGAGCATACAATTTTTCCATATATCATAATTTGTGCCATCGAATATGAACATATCATTATGCACTAATCCTCTAGCCGACATCTTTACTCTCAAGGCGGTGAAGCCTAAAATGAGAGACCGGGCTCTGATACCAATTGAAAGGATACTGATGTCGCCTAGAGGGGGGAGGGGTGAATAGGCTATTAAAACTTTTCCTAGAGTGGCTCAACAAAGGCAGAATAAAACTAGTGTTTACTTTTTTAAGCACAACCTAGAACAACTAAGGTTCACCTATGTGCACCAACAACTTATGCTAAGCAAAACAAGCAACAAAGTGATAGCAAGATATATATTACTTCAGGCACGAAGGCTATCACAATGTAAAGTGCATAAGTAAAGAGCTCGGGTATAGAGATAACCGAGGCACGCGGGGACACCGATATTTTACCGAGTTCCTCCCAACATGGAGTACGTCTCGTTTGGAGAGGGAGTGGTATCTAACCACCTACGCCATAAAAGGCCTCCCTTATTCTCCGATGAATCTCACCCCAATGGGATCGATCCACGCTTCCACTATCGCTGCACTTGTCGGTGGCAACCGGAACCTCTCACAAGGTTGGGGCACTTCTCCACAACTTAATTGGAGGTTCCCAACAAATGCCACAAAAGGCCACAATGCCACCAAGGCCACAAAACCGTCTAGGGTTCCAAGAACCCAAGAGGGACAAGCTCCAATGAGTCACACGAACCAAATCCTCCGAGGATTACTCAAACCGATGCACCAAATGCAAATGGCAAGAACACCACAAAGGTGCTCAAATCCCTCTCTCCCAAATTCCACCAAAGCTACAAAATCTTATGGGGGAATAAGAGAGGAAGAACAATGGAGGAAATCCACAAAAGACTCCAAGATCTAGATCCCAATATGTTCCCCTCACTTAGAGGAGAGATTGATTGGTGGGATTGTAGATCTAGATCTCCTCTTTCAAATCCCTCAAAAATATGCAAGAATCATCGGAGGGATTGAGAGAAAGAAAGCTCAAGAAGGTCAACAAAGGAGGGGAAAACTTGCAAGAATGGTTGGTGAACTATTGGGGAAGAAGGCATCTTAAATAGGTCCCCCCAAAATCCAACCGTTGAAGCCCAAAAACGCGAATCCCGGTACTACCAGACTTTTTCCCGGTACTACCGGACATTCCCGGTACTACCGGACATTCCCTGGGGATCCCAGGTCGCCAAACGCACCTTATTCTGTACCGACCGATGTTGGAGATATGCCCTAGAGGCAATAATAAATGTAGTTATTATTATATCTTTGTGTTTATGATAAATGTTTACATTCATGCTATGATAGTATTAACAAGGAAACATTAATACTTGTGTGATTTGTAAACTAAATTAGAGTCCCTAGTAAAGCCTCTTTATAATACTAGCTTGTTGGTTAATAAATGATTGTGTTTTCCCTATCATGAACATTGAGATGTTATTAACAACAAGATCATATCGTTAGGAGAATGATATGATGGACATACTCCTATAGATAAGCGTAGCATAAAGATTAAGTCATTTTAATAGTTCAATTGCTATATGCTTTCTGATACATAGTAACCTAATTCCTTCGACCATGAGATCATGCATATCACCATCACCGGAAGGATGCTTTGATGACATCAAACACCACACTGTAACTGGGTGGCTATAAAGGTGGCATTGAGTGTTCGGAAAGTATTGGTTGAGACACATGGATCAAGAGTGGGATTTGTCCATCCATATGACGGATAGATATACTCTGGGCCCTCTCGGTGGAATGTCATCCAATTGGCTTGCAAGCATGTGACTGGCTCACAAGGGATCACATATCACAGGAACGATAAAAGAGTACTTATCAGTAACGAGGTTGAACTAGGTATGCAGAGATACCGACGATCAAAACCTTGGATAAGTAAACTATCGTGAGACAAAGGGAAATTGGTATCGTATGTAAGTGGTTCATTCGATCGCAAAGTAATCGTAGAAATATGTGGGAGCCATATGAATTTCCAGATTCCTCTATTGGTTATTGTTCGGAGAAATGTCTCGATCATGTCCGCATAATTCACGAACCGTAGGGAGACACACTTAAGGATTCGACGTTGTTGAGTAGTTATGGAATGATGAGTAAGAGACCGAATGTTGTTCGGAGTCTCGGATGGGATCCGGGATATCACGAGGAGATCCGGAATGGTCTGGAGAATAAGATTCATATAAGGAAAGTCCTGTTTCGGGGTTGGAGAATGGTTCCGGTGTTTTCATCGGGAATGTTCTAGAAGGTTCCGGATGGTCCGGTACTCCGGAGGGGAAGGGTACATGAATGTGTCATAACAAGTTGGAATGGTTGCATCATGTACTAGGTGTCATTGCTGAACAAAATAAAGGGATAAATCAAATCCTAGTTTGAAAAGTCAAACGCCAATTTGAAAAGTCAAACGACTATTTTGTTTGGTGGAGGGAGAGTAGGAAACCTACTTGGGGAGGAAGTCCCTCTCCCTCCACCGCCGGCCAAGGAGGCCGAGTTGGGGAGGGACTCCCCTCCCCTTGGCCATGCCCTCCCACCTATATACGGAGGGGCAGGGCTGCCCCTCCTAAAACCTACACCTTGCCCCTCTAAACCTAACCCTAGCCGCCGCCGCCCACCATAGCCGCCTTCGCCCTAGGGTTTCTCCCAAACCGCCAAGTTGGGGTTTCTACTTGCCCTAGCCGCCGGCCTAGCTCCCTCTACTTGGTGTGTCTAAACCCTAGATCACCGAGGCTCTCTCATAGTCCACCATACTCGCTCCAGCTTAAGGCGAAGCCCTGCGAGATCTCCCCTCTACTTCCGGTACCACGCCGTCGTGCTGCCAGAATCGCGAGGAGAGTGCTACAACCTCCGCTGCCTGCTGGAACAAGGGAGAGGAAGGTCTTCGTAGAGTATCGAACGTGTGACCGACTGCGGAAGCGCTGCAATAATGCAGCGCCGGAAGGATCGTCTACGCGATCTTAAGATCGGTAAGAGTACGACTACATCACCCACGAGAATCTGCTCTCGTTAAACACTTTGGAATCTTCGAGGGTGAGTTATTCTATCTACTTGTTGCTACAATCTAGTAGATAGATCTTGGCTTGTTTGTTTGTATGCGGTAGAATTTTTTTTGTTTTCCATGCTACGAACCCCTACAACCGGTACTAAGGGGCGGTACTACCGGACCCTGGTCCGGTACTACCGGTCATCCCTAAACGAAAACGGCCATAACTTTTGCATCCGGACTCCGATTTTGATGATCTTGGGCTCGTTTCGAAGAGGACAACAAGCTCTAAAATATCATGCAAAGAAACATTATAGTCCAGAAAGGGAGGATAGATCCAAATGACGAAAGGTTTAACCTCTATCAAAAAGACGAACCGATAAAACCTCCAACATCAAAAACGTAATAGAAAATGCATATGAAATCCGTTTTCGATGAACTAGAGCTTGTCATGGATATTAACACAAGCTATAAATACTCACATGAGTAAGAACCAAATAATGGAAGGTTTTACCTATCTCTAAAATACAAACCGGTAAAACCTCCAAGATCAAAATACAATAAGATATAAAAGGGAAATCCGTTTTTGATGAACTAGAGATTGTTATGGAGATTACCACAAGCTCTATATCCTCACATGGATAAGACCAAATAACAACAAAATATGATGATGCAAGTATGCAAAGGTTTGATCTCTCTCCGAACGATGTGACCGAGTTACTCATTTGAGAGCCCCTCTTGATAGTACGGTTATCTATCCTAAACCCGGTCTCCCAACAAACATGAGACCGGCAAAAGGGAAAACCTATCAATATTATACCTTTGCCTTGAGCAATCCACTTGAGCTCCATGTAGACGATCTTGTCCTTATCAAGATGGACACCTTTCTTGATTCCTCATCATCGATCCATGATCACCGAGGATGGCAAGCATCAAACATGAGATCTTCTATAGATGGCGCATTTTGAGCTTACACAACACATCTTCTTCTCATTTCATCTATCTTGAAGTCAACACATGCTCCAAGCAATGCCAATGGACAATTCCTACAAGTACAACTTAATACACACATTAGTCCATAAAGATTGTCATTAATTACCAAAACCACACATGGGGGCACACGTGTTCTTTCACTAAGTATGATGTAAACCACTGAATAGCTTCAGCTTATCACCCCCAGACTAGTGGGCAAGTAGTAAAGGGTTTCGCGGCATAGTAAATCAAAATTTTCTACGAATGCGAACAGAGGGAAAGCCAAGATCTAATCTAGGAGATGCAAACAACGAGAGAGATTGGATTAGATCTTCATACCCTTGAAGATTCGCACAGCGGAACGTTCGTCGGAACGTGGGTGATGTAGTCGTACTCGCTTCTCCTCCTCGCGATCCGATCCGATCTAGCACCACAAGTGGCGGTGCCTCCGTGAGATGCACATGTGCAGCACCTCGACGTCTCCTCCTTCCTCGGACCATTAAGTATGGTGGAGAGACGGATTGGATCTACAACACGACGGCGTGGTGTATATGGTGGAGAATTTCTGCAGCAGGGCTTCGCCTTACAAACAGTCGGGAGGGAGAGAGGAGGGCAGTAGGGCGGCTAGGGTTGGAGGGGAAGGTGTGGGGGGTGGTGCGCCCCCATCCCTCTTTATATAGAGGGGTGGGGCGGCAACCCTAGCCCCCTCCCCCAAGCCAAGGCCGGCGGCCAAGGAGGAGGAGTGGGGGGCAAGGAACCGCCCCCCCCTTCTAGAAGCTCTATCTAGGGTTTAAACCCTCTTTGGCCGGCTGGGCCCTATGGGGCCTTGTGCCCCTGGCCCAATGCGGCCAGGGCACTCCCTCATAGGCCCATGCCCCCTCCCGGAAGGTGGGGCCACGTTGGTCCCCTTCCGGAAGGTTCTAGAAGCTTCCGGTACAATACCGATTAATCCGGAACAATTCCGAACTCCAAAAACTGCACTGTCTTATATGAATCTTATTCTCCGGACCACTCCGGAACCTCTCGTGATGTCCCGGATCCCATCCGAGACTCCAAACAAAAACTCATAAACCAATTATCCAATCTATCCTAGCGTCGAGACACGTTAAGTGTGTGACCCTGCGGGTTCGAGAATATGCAGACATGATCTTCTATCAATAATCAACAGCGGGGTCTGGACACCCATATTGACTCCCACACATTCATCGATGATCATATCGGATGAACCACGATGCCAGGATTCAATCAATCCCATATATATTCCCTTCGTCCCGCGATATTTTACTTGCCCGAGATTTGATCGTCGGTACCGTCATACCTAGTTCAATCTCGTTCACAGAAAGTACTTTACTCATTCCGTAATCCGATATCACTTTGTGATTAACTCCTTAACCGCATGCTTGCAAGCGGTGTTGATATCGATTACCGAGTGGGCCCGAAGTATATCTCTCCGACTTGGGAGGGACAAATCCCATCTCGATACATACAACCCAACAGATACTTTCCGATTACCTGAGAGACACCTTTATGATCACCCTCTCATAGGATGACGTTTGATGACCTCAAAGCTTTCTTCCGATACCAGGGAGTTGTATTATCTCATGGTCTAAGGAATACAATATTTGACATAAGAAAAGCTTTGTAAAGACGAACACGATGACACGATCTAATTGCTTCGCTTAGTTTGGGTCTGTCCATCATATCATCTCCCAATGATATGATCTCATTATTAATTGACAACTCATGTCCATGGTTAGGAAACCTTAACCATCATTAATCAATGAGCTAGTCCTTAGAGGCGTACTAGGGACACGGTGTTGTTCACAAACCACACAAGTATTAAAGTTTCCGCTTAATACAATTCTAGCATGGGATATAAACATTATCATGAACAAGAATTATAATAATAACATCTTTATTATTGCCTCTAGGGCATAATTCCAATAGTCTCCCACTTGCACTAGAGTCAATAATCTAGTTTACATTTGGCGACAATCTCACACCCATGGCACTGAGGTGCTGATCATGTTTTACACGTCGAAGAGGTTTAGTCAATGGATCTGCGACATTCAGATATGTATGTACTTTGCTAATCTTTAGATCTCCATCTGCTATATAATCTCGGATTATATGAAACTTGCGGTTGATATGCTTGGTCTTTGGATGATATCTTGGTTCCTTAGCGAGTGCTATGGCGCCAGTGTTGTCACACAATATCTCCAGTGGGTCCAATGCACTTGGAACCACGCCAAGCTCAGTGATGAAGTTCCTGATCCAAACTCCTTCACTTGACGCTTCTGCAGCAGCCATGTATTCCGCTTCTACTGTAGATCCCGCGATCACGCTTTGCTTGCAGCTTCTCCAGCTCACAGCTCCTCCATTCAAAATATACACGTATCCCGTCTGAGATTTAGAATCATCCTTGTCGGTGTCAAAACTAGCGTCGACATAACCTTTTACGACGAGTTGTTCATCACCCCCATAGACTAAGAACATTTCTTTAGTCCTATTTAGGTACTTTAGGATGTTCTTCATGGCTGTCCAGTGTTCCACTCCTGGATCACTTTGATATCTGCTCGTCAAACTAAGAGCATTGGACACATCCGGTCTAGTACACAGCATGGCATACATGATAGAACCTATGGCTGAGGCATAAGGCACTTTGCTCATAGCTTCCCTATCATTTACCGTAGCTGGACACTGAGCCTTGCTCAATATCTTACCTGACAACATAGGCACTGAACCTTTCTTTGCCTTATCCATTATGAACCTTTTCAGAACTTTTTCTAGGTATGTACTCTGGCTTAAAGCTACCAGGCGTCTTTGTCTATCTCTATAGATTTTGATGCCCAATATATAAGCAGCTTCACCTAGGTCTTTCATTGAAAAACACTTGTTCAAATAACTCTTCACATCGTTAAGCATGTTGATGTCATTTCCGATAATCAATATGTCATCCACATATAGTACCAGAAACATCACCGAGCTCCCACTCACTTTCTTGTAGATGCAAGCTTCGTAGCAATTTGGAACAAATCCAAAGCTCTTGATCACTTGATCAAAATGAAGGTTCCAACTCCGAGATGCTTGCTTCAGTCCATAAATGGAACGCTGAAGTTTGCATACTTTATCAGCATCCTTAGGATCGACAAAACCTTCGGGTTGCATCATATACAACTCTTCATCAATGTTGCCATTGAGGAAAGCAGTCTTGACATCCATCTGCCATATTTCATAATCATGAATCGCAGCAATTGCTAATAAAATCCGAATGGACTTAAACATCGCTACGGGAGAGAAAGTCTCATCGTAGTCAACACCTTGAACTTGTCAAAAACCTTTCGCGACAAGCCGTTCTTTATATACGGTAACATTACCATCCGCGTCTGTTTTCTTCTTGAAAATCCATTTGCACTCAACGGACTTTCGGTCGCTAGGAGGGTCCACCAAAGTCCATACTTGGTTTTCGCTCATGGATCCTAGTTCGGATTTCATGGCTTCTAGCCATTTCTCAGAGTCTGGGCTCATCATCGCTTCCTCATAGTTCGTAGGTTCACTGTCTTCTACCAATAAGACAGTCAAGATAGGGTTGTCGTACCACTCAGGAGGGGCACGCGACCTTGTCGACCTGCAACGTTCAGTAGCAGCATCGTCCGAAGCTTCATGATCCTTGTCATTAGCTTCCTCTATTGTTGGTGCAGGCGGCACTGGAACAATTTCAGGTGCTGCGCTACTCTCCAATTCAAGAGAAGGTTCAATAACCTCGTCTAGCTCTACTTTCCTCCCACTCACTTCTTTCGAGAGAAACTCCTTCTCAAGAAAGGAACCGTTCTTTGCGACAAACACTTTGCCTTCGGTTATGTGATAGAAGGTATACCCAATAGTTTCCTTAGGGTATCCTATGAAGACGCATTTCTCCGCTTTGGGTTCGAGCTTGTCCGGCATCAACTTCTTGACGTAAGCTTCGCATCCCCAAACTTTAAGAAACGACAACTTAGGTTTAGCACCAAACCACAGTTCATACGGTGTCGTCTCAACGGATTTAGATGGAGCCCTATTTAAAGTGAATGCATCGGTTTCTAATGCATAACCCCAAAATGATAACGGCAAATCAGTGAGAGACATCATTGATCGGACCATATCTAATAGGGTTCGATTCCGGTGTTCAGACACACCATTGCGCTGTGGTGTTCCGGGTGGCGTGAGTTGCGAAACGATTCCGCTTGCTTTAAGATGCGTGATAAAATCATAACTCAAATATTCACCTCCACGATCGGATCGTAGAAACTTAATCTTTCTGTTACGATGGTTCTCCACTTCATTCTGAAATTCTTTGAACTTTTCAAACGTTTCAGATTTATGTTTCATCAAATAGATATACCCATATCTACTTAAGTCATCGGTAAAAGTGAGAAAATAGCGATATCCACCGTGCGTCGAAACACTCATCGGTCCGCATACATCGGTATGTATGATTTCCAACAAGTCCGTTGCTCGCTCCATTATACCGGAGAACGGGGTTTTGATCATCTTGCCCATGAGGCATGGTTCGCATGTTTCAAATGATTCAAAATAAAGAGACTCCAAAAGTCCATCAGAATGGAGTTTCTTCATGCGCTTTACACCAATATGACCTAGACGACAGTGCCACAAATAAGTAGTATTATCACTATCTACTTTGCATCTCTTAGCCTCAATGTTATGGATGTGTGTTTCATCCCTTTCGAGATTTAGAAGAAATAAACCATTCACAATAGGTGCATGACCATAAAAGATGTTACTCATATAAATAGAACAACCATTATTCTCCGATTTAAATGAATAACCATCTTGCAATAAACAAGATCCAGAAATAATGTTCATGCTCAACGCAGGCACATAATAACATTTATTAAGGTTTAAAACTAATCCCGAAGGTAAAACTAAGGAGAGCGTGCTGACGGCCATCACATCAACTCTTGATCCGTTGCCAACGCGCATCGTCACCTCATCCCTCGCAAGCCGCCGTCTATTCCGTAGCTCCTGTTTCGAGTTACAAATATTAGCAACTGAACCGGTATCAAATACCCAGGCACTACAACGAGGGCTAGTAAGGAAAACATCAATAACATGTATATCAAATATACCTTTGATGGTGCCAACCTTCTTGTCTGCTAAGTACTTCGGACAGTTGCGCTTCCAGTGACCCTTGTCCTTGCAATAGAAGCACTCAGTGTCCGGCTTAGGACCAGACTTGAGCTTCTTCTCAGCAGGGGCAGTGCGCTTGCCGCCACCCTTCTTGAAGGGCTTCTTTGCTCCCTTACCTTTCTTAAAGGTGGGCTTGTTGACCATCAACACATGATTATCCTTTTTGATGTCCACTTCCGCGGCCTTCAGCTTTGCGAAGAGCTCGGTGATCGTATCAGTGGAACCAATCTGATTATGAGTCACTACAAAACTTTTGTAGCTGGGAGGGAGTGATTGTTGAACCTTGTCAATCTTGAGCTCCTCTGGAATCGTGCATTCCAGTTGCTCAAGGCGTTGAGTGTAGCTCGTCATCTTAATGGCGTGCTCACTAACGGAACTCCCTTCCTCCATCTTGTAGTTAAAGAACTTCTCAGAGATCTCATATCTCTCAGAACGGGCCTGAGTCTGAAACATGGTTTTCAGCTCTTCGAGAATCTCAAAGGGCCCGGGATAGTCTTCAAAACGATTTTGAAGTTCCGGTTCCATAGCAAACAACATGGTGCTCTTAATCACACCATAATCATCTCTGCGTGACTGATAGACAGCTTTCTCATCAGCCGGCGCAGTTGCAGCAGGGGGGTCACCTAACGCTTTCCCAAGGACATAGTCATTTTGACTGCCAGAGAGAATGATTCTTAGATTGCGGAACCAATTGGTGAAGTTAGACCCATTGTTTGTAAGCTTTTCCTTCTCCGCAAAAACGTTGAAGTTGAAGTTGGACTTAGCCATTTGATCTACAATATTAGCAAGTACAAATTAGACTATGTTCATGATAACTAGTTCAACTTTTAATCAAATTACTAGATGAACTCCCACTAAATTCAACATCCCTCAAGTTGTTTAGTGAACATGATCCAAATTCACCACACCTAATCCCTTCACGAGAAGAGATGTGGTTTCAATGGTGGACAACGAAGTGTCGATCATATCATTCATATGACTCATGCTTAACCTTTCGGTTCATGTGTTCCGAGGCCATGTATGTACATGCTAGGCTCGTCAAGTTAGACCCAAGTATTTCCGCGTGTGCAAAACTGGCTTGCACCCATTGTATGTGAGCGTAGAGTCTATAGCACCCGATCATCACGTGATGCTTGGACACGACGAACTTTCGCAACGGTGCATACTCGGGGAGAACAGAGTTTTTATCTTGATCTTTAAGTGAGGAATCATCTTATAATGCTACCGTCGTGATCTAAGCATGATAAGATACATAAAAGGATAAACATCACATGCATATAACTTTATGTGACATGGTATAGCCAATATTTGCGCAACGATCTCCATCTTGTGCGTTCCGGCATGATCTCCATCACTCCACCATGATTGCCTCCACCACGAATAGCAACTACAACTATTGCTAACTACTTAGAGATAAAGTGAAACTATTACATGGCGCATAAGAAGTTGACACACAGGTCATACACAATTATAAAGACAACCATATGGCTCCTGCCGGTTGTGTACTCATCGACATGCAAGTCGTGAAACATTACAAAACATGATCATCGCATACATTATACACATCACATCTTGGGCCATACCATATCATAGAAAACACTCCCTGCAAAAACAAGTTAGACGCCTCTACTTTGTTGTTGCATATTTTACGTGGCTTATGGGAGTAGATGCTAAGAACGATTCTTACCTACGGAAAGCCACAACGGTGATATTATGGTTGCCAAACTCCGGTGTTAATCCCATGACAACTATAGTGAGAGAAACTGGCATCCACCAGCCGCATGTGTGGAACAAGCCACACGTCAAGTGCGGAGCCGGTCTCGCGAACGACGTCGCGTAAGGTTGGCCTGGACCGCTTCAATCTCACTATCCCATGTCATAAGAAGAACACAAACAAGAAGCTTGCAACAGAAAACATCAACGCCCGCAACAACCATGTTGCGTTCTACTCGTGAAACACATCTACGCATAGATCTAGCTCTGATACCACTGAAGGGTTTCGCGGCATAGTAAATCAAAATTTTCTACGGATGCGATCAGAGGGAAAGCCAAGATCTAATCTAGGAGATGCAAACAACGAGAGGGATTGGATTAGATCTTCATACCCTTGAAGATTCGCACAGCGGAACGTTCGTCGGAACGTGGGTGATGTAGTCGTACTCGCTTCTCCTCCTCGTGATCCGATCCGATCTAGCACCACAAGTGGCGGTGCCTCCGTGAGATGCACACGTGCAGCACCTCGACGTCTCCTCCTTCCTCGGACCAGCAAGTATGGTGGAGAGACGGATTGGATCTACAACACGACGGCATGGTGTATATGGTGGAGAATTTCTACAGCAGGGCTTCGCCTTACAAACAGTCGGGAGGGAGAGAGGAGGGTAGCAGGGCGGCTAGGGTTGGAGGGGAAGGTGTGGGTGTTGGAATTATTCCCTAGAGGCAATAATAAAGATGTTATTATTATAATTCTTGTTCATAATAATGTTTATATTCCATGCTAGAATTGTATTAAGCGGAAACTTTAATACTTGTGTGGTTTGTGAACAACACCATGTCCCTAGTACGCCTCTATGGACTAGCTCATTGATCAATGATGGTTAAGGTTTCCTAACCATAGACATGAGTTGTCAATTGATAATGAGATCATATCATTGGGAGAATGATATGGTGGACAGACCCAAACTAAGCGAAGCAATTAGATCGTGTCATCGTGTTCGTCTTTGCGAAGCTTTTCTTATGTCAAATATTGTATTCCTTAGACCATGAGATAATACAACTCCCTGGTATCGGAAGAAAGCTTTGAGGTCATCAAACGTCATCCTATGAGAGGGTGATCATAAAGGTGTCTCTCAGGTGATCGGAAAGTATCTGTTGGGTTGTATGTATCGAGATGGGATTTATCCCTTCCAAGTCGGAGAGATATACTTCGGGCCCACTCGGTAATCGATATCAACACCGCTTGCAAGCATGTGGTTAAGGAGTTAATCACAAAGTGATATCGGATTACGGAACGAGTAAAGTACTTGTTGTGAACGAGATTGAACTAGGTATGACGGTACCGACGATCAAATCTCGGGCAAGTAAAATATCGCGAGACGAAGGGAATATATATATGGTATTGATTGAATCCTGGCATCGTGGTTCATCCGATATGATCATCGATGAATGTGTGGGAGTCAATATGGGTTTCCAGACCCCGCTGTTGATTATTGATAGAAGATCATGTCTGCATATTCTCGAACCCGTAGGGTCACACACTTAACGTGTCTCGACGCTAGGATAGATTGGATAATTGGTTTATGAGTTTTTGTTCGGAGTCTCGGATGGGATCCGGGACATCACGAGAGGTTCCGGAGTGGTCCGGAGAATAAGATTCATATAAGGCAGTGCATTTTTTGGAGTTCGGAATTGTTCCGGATTAATCGGTATTGTACCGGAAGCTTCTAGAACCTTCCGGAAGGGGACCAACGTGGCCCCACCTTCCGGGAGGGGGCATGGGCTTATGAGGGAGTTCCCTGGCCGCATTGGGCCAGGGGCACAAGGCCCCATAGGGCCCAGCCGGCCTAGAGAGGTTTAAACTCGAGATAGAGTTTCTAGAAGGGGGGGTTTCCTTGCCCCCACTCCTCCTCCTTTGGGGCCGCCGGCCTTGGCTTGGTGGAGGGGCTAGGGCTGCGCCCACCCCTCTATATATAGAGGGCTGGGGGCGCACCAACCCCCCACACCTTCCCCTCCAACCCTAGCCGCCCTGCTGCCCTCCTCTCTATCTCCCGACTGTTTGTAGGCGAAGTCCTGCTGCAGAAATTCTCCACCATATACACCACGCCGTCGTGTTGTAGATCCAATCCATCTCTCCACCATACTTGCTGGTCCGAGGAAGGAGGAGACGTCGAGGTGCTGCACGTGTGCATCTCACGGAGGCACCGCCACTTGTGGTGCTAGATCGGATCGGATCGCGAGGAGGAGAAGCGAGTACGACTACATCACCCACGTTCCGACGAACGTTCCGCTGTGCGAATCTTCAAGGGTATGAAGATCTAATCAAATCTCTCTCGTTGTTTGCATCTCCTAGATTAGATCTTGGCTTTCCCTCTGTTCGCATCCGTAGAAAATTTTGATTTACTATGCCGCGAAACCCTTCAGTGGTATCAGAGCTAGATCTATGCGTAGATGTGTTTCACGAGTAGAACACAACATGGTTGTTGCGGGCGTTGATGTTTTCTGTTGCAAGCCTCTTGTTTGTGTTCTTCTTATGACGCGGGATAGTGAGATTGAAGCGGTCCAGGCCAACCTTACGCGACGTCGTTCACGAGACCGGCTCCGCACTTGACGTGTGGCTTGTTCCACACATGCGGCTGGTGGATGTCAGTTTCTCTCACTATAGTTGTCATGGGATTAACACCGGAGTTTGGCAACCATAATATCACCGTTGTGGCTTTCCGTAGGTAAGAATCGTTCTTAGCATCTACTCCCATAAGCCACGTAAAACATGCAACAACAAAGTAGAGGCGTCTAACTTGTTTTTGCAGGGAGTGTTTTCTGTGATATGGTATGGCCCAAGATGTGATGTGTATAATGTATGCGATGATCATGTTTTGTAATGTTTCACGACTTGCATGTCGATGAGTACACAATCGGCAGGAGCCATATGGTTGTCTTTATAACTGTGTATGACCTGTGTGTCAACTTCTTATGCGCCATGTAATAGTTTCACTTTATCGCTAAGTAGTTAGCAATAGTTGTAGTTGCTATTCGTGGTGGAGGCAATCATGGTGGAGTGATGGAGATCATGCCGGCACGCACAAGATGGAGATCATTGAGCGAAGATTGGCTATACCATGTCACATAAAGTTATATGCATGTGATGTTTATCCTTTTATGTATCTTATTATGCTTAGATCGCGACGGTAGCATTATAAGATGATTCCTCACTTAAAGATCAAGATAAAAACTGTGTTCTCCCCATGTATGCACCGTTGCAAAAGTTCGTCGTGTCCAAGCATCACGTGATGATCGGGTGCTATAGACTCTACGCTCACATACAACGGGTGCAAGCCAGTTTTGCACACGCGGAAATACTTGGGTCTAACTTGACGAGCCTAGCATGTACAGACATGGCCTCGGAACACATGAACCGAAAGGTTAAGCATGAGTCATATGAATGATATGATCGACACTTCGTTGTCCACCATTGAAGCCACATCTCTTCTCGTGATGATCGGATTAGGTGTGGTGAATTTGGATCATGTTCACTAAACAACTTGAGGGATGTTGAATTTAGTGGGAGTTCATCTAGTAATTTGATTAAGTTGAACTATTTATCATGAACATAGTCTAAGTTGTACTTTCAAATACTGTAGATCACATGGCCAAGTCCAACTTCAACTTCAACGTTTTTGCTGAGATAGAAAAGCTTAGAAACAATGGGTCTAACTTCACCAAATGGTTCCGCATTCTGAGAATCATTCTCGCTGGCGGACAAAAGGACTATGTCCTTGAGAAAGCGCTAGGTGACGCCCCTGCTATAGATGCGCCGGCTAATGAGAAAGCTGTTTATCAGTCACGCAAGGATGATTATGATTTGATTAAGATCGTGTAACATCCCAAAAATCATAGTTTCAAAACTTATTCAAATCATCTTTGCATCATTCATCCATTTAGGGTTTTCTTAAAATCATTTAGAGACAGATGTTGGAGCTATGATTTCATGTGGGCAAATTATCCCAAATGACCATCACCCTTTGAAATTTGAAAGTTTAAATACTTGTTTGATTGCCTCCATTGATGGAGAGATTAGGTGAAGCTTTTTACCCAAGTTTCCAAATTTGGAAATGATTTCAAAATCCTTTTTCAAATATTTGCAAACTAGAGCAAGCCTCTGATTACTTTGAAACCCAAGCTTGATCAAGCCTTGCAAAGTAACCACTTAGTTAATATGACTGTTTTTGAATCCACAAAACCCTGCAAAAAATTCCCAAGGCAGTTGAATTCAAAAGAATTTGAAATTCATATCAAATTCAAACCAGAAAATGAATTTAGAAAAAGAAAGGGCTTGAACAATGGAAAAGGGCCGCGTGGCCAGAATCTGGCCCAGCAGCGGATCAAGCCCAGCAAGCCCACCCGGGGATCTCCCTTTTCTTCTCACACACGCGAGCACACGCAAACAGACGCTGACAGCCTGACCCCACCATCACCTTGCGCGTTTCGCTGACGAGCGGGTCCAGTCCACGTCGTCCTCGTCTTCCCCAGACTGCGCCTGCGACCACGTCGCTGCGGCAGTGATGGCCGGTAATGGCGCGGAGTAAATGGGCAATTATATTCGAGCGTTTCTTGTCGATTCCCCGGCTATAATACCCTCTCTGCCCCGCGATCTTTTTCCCCCAAACACCTCGCTCACTCCGCCACCAGACTGCCCTCAATCCTCCGCGCATCGCCGCTGACAGAGCCCTCTCCGACGATCAATTCAGGTGAGCCTCGCGTTCCCCTCTGCCTATCGTTCTTGCTATCTGACTCAGTGTATCTTTGCGCACCTCCTGACCTCACTAGTCCGTCTTGTACTGCCCCAGGTCGCCGGTTCCACTTGACACCGCGAGCACTGACGGCGACATCAACTCCGACGAGTTTTCCCGGTAGGTACAGACCGCCCCTCGCCTTTCCGTTCATGCACACAACTTTCCCTTGACCCTGTGAACCTAACCGTGTCGCTATCTTGCCTTGGGGTGATTCACAGCGACGTCCACGACGACCACCTGACGCACCCGACGCCGCCACGAACTCCGGCGAGCAATCGCAACCGTGCCCGAACGCCCCTTGACCAACCACGAGTACGACGAGCTTCGCCAAGATCTCCTGAGCACGGTGAGGTACTCCTCGATCTCACCTACCCTCTGTAGCGCCGCCTCCGTCGACGACTGACAGTTCCGCCGCCGGTAGCCGCCGCTCCGCCGCCAGATCTTGGTCAGTACAATAGCAGCCGTCAGATCTTTATCGTAGCGCTAGGATAGATTCACTTACTCTGAAGCGGTAGGCGATCTGAGCCGCCAGATTTCATTTAAATCCTACGGCTGTGGAGCTCGATCCGGTGCGAAGCGGTACGGGCGAATAAAAACACGACGCGTGGCTAGGTTAGATCTAAAAACAGAATTTAAAACCAGATTTAGATTCAAACTTCAAATGCTTATAACTTTTGAATGCCACGTTAGATTTTTGCAAATTTTATACCGTTGGATTCAGTGAAACAAGGCCTTTCTGAATATCCAATTTATTTAGTATATAGTAGCAGTTAAAAATGATTTTATTTGTAGAACAAGTTTAAGGCTATATTAGATATATATTTAATTTGGTAAATTATATTGGGGCCAAATAAGTTTAGTTGGCAAACTTGTGTCATGTTAAGTTTCTGTAGTCATGAACATACTTGGTAGAATTTTCAAAATTCAACACTTGGTAGACTCTTGCATGCATGCATTCATATTATTTTTGGTTGTATATATTTGTGTGTAATTGTATGCTATTATTTCTTGTGTAGATTTTGCTAGTGATTGTGATTGTGAAGAGTGCTACTCTCCCCACTACCAAGGCAAGTGATATTTTCATGAATTTTCTATCCTAAGTTTTGTACTTGCATTAGATATTTTTGCTAAAGTATTTGCATGATATTTTGCTTAGTGCTAAGATGGGAAATCCTAAGTAGAGTGAAATAGTAGAATTGCTAGGGAAATTTTCCTAAGATAAGTTACCATACTTTGCTTAGCCTAGCTTATAGTAAACAAGGGTGGTGAACATCTATTTAGTTTATGATAAAAATATTCTAAGTCAAGAGACTTATATTTTCTTAATAAAACAACTAAGGCAAATGAACCTCCTGGGTGGAATGGAAAGATTGGGTTATGTTGAGTGGTTACACAAGGCCATGGACTTGGGTTGTGTATCTCACTTGTGGTATGCCACCCAGGCACAAAGGGATTTGGAGGCCAAGTGTTGAGAAAGCTTACAGTGCAACCACTTGGCAATATGGGCTCTGCCATGATCATATAGGTTGCTAGAACTTAGTCACTTGGACAGTTGGTGGTAGATGGGATGATAGGATGGAACGCGTCCATTTGACTAAGGAAAAGCTTCTGAAAGGTCCTGTCTTGGGAAACCAAGTCTGGTGGGGAAAGTGCACAACCTCTGCAGATGGAAAACCTAAGTACTTAGCCTTGTCCAAGGAAATGGACACTTTGAGCATCAAGACATGGAAGCCACAAGAATCTCATCACTCCAACTTCTAAATAAAAATTGGTGGGTGAACAAGGGTGAAGGACCTCAATGTCTATTGGTGGTTCCTTGGGAATGTTTTTGACAAAGAAAAACTTAGTGATTTCAACTAATAGGAAAAACCTATTTTCAAGCAAAGCAAGCCAAGCTACACTTAGCCAAAATGCATATAGTAGTATAGTCCACCTAAAATATACTAAGGTATCACTTGGCAATACTATTCCAAAGTATTGACCCTCTGTGGCTGTAACTTGTGATGTTGCAGGTTACTCCGATGATGAATAGGAGTCATGAGTCTACACTCAACATGCTTGCCTGTGGCACATGAAGATGAAGACTTATGTTTATTTACTTATTCCTTAAACTCTTGTATTAGGCCTATGGCCCTGAGTTGTAAAAGACTATGTTTTATCTCTGGAATGAATGTAATAAACGACCTTTGTATCTGTGTACTTCATCTTAAACTGTGGATGCTAGCATTGATCCAGGGACTAGCATTGCAATCACAGGGATCCTTTCCTTTATAAAGGAGGGGTTTAACAGATGGTATCAGAGCACTGTGTTGCCTGTAGGATTATGACCCTAGGATTGGAAAACCACTAAGGAAAAAGTTTTTCAACTACTTCTACACTTGTCTATTCTTCTCGTAAGACTTTTCTAATCTCTTTCAACTTCCTTTGTAGATGAACTCCATCAACGAAGCCGTGAGGAAGGGACCACTCATGACCATGACCTTGGAATGTGAAACGGAGTTTCCCAGTATTCTCAAGGATCTCATGGAGGCAATGGATGCACATGGTGAAGCCGTGTACAAGGGCTTTCCAGTGATGGATAAATGAGTGGAGTATTGGTGGGTGCAACTTCACTTGTACAAAAACAAGGAAGACAACCACAAAGAAAGGGGATTCTGCATGTACACCAACATTACAATGCACACCACATTCTTTGAGTCAGCCAGGGATGCAACTTGGAGGACTATCAAAGAACTAAGTGCTAGAGTCAAGTGCAGAATGCTCAACCTCCAAAAGGACTTAGAGAAAGAAAAGGAGCTTACTCAAGAGTTGGAAGACACCAACCAAGAGATAAGGGGAGATGTTATAGACTTAGTGATAGAGTCAAGAGAGCAAGATTGGTGGATTGCCTCTAGGAACATTGTGTTTAATAATAGATCCCGTGAGATTGGATTGTAAGAACACTTCGTTAGTTGGACCACCACTTATCACCTTATTTTCCAAAATGATACCTTAAATAAGTTGGACCTTGTTTGATGTAATGGATTGTGTATGCATGACATATGTGGTATTTGTGTTCCATGGTTATGTATGAGATGGTTGTTTTTGTGTTCATCTTAAATAGTGTTGTTCTAACTTTTCAATTTTATAAATAGATGCCTATTGCCGTCAGCACTGTTGAGGAGTTCCAGGTTACTCGTTTCGGACCCCGTATCGTTGAGCTTACCACTCTGCTCGATCTCCCTCTTCCTACCATCACGGTGTACCCACTCACCAAGTTCGAGAGGAAGGACCTCTGGGGCTTCAAGGTGACCCAGCCAGGACGCCAGACTGAGCCTACTACGGAGGCCATCGTCTTCAAGCTGATGCACGACGACAAGGAGAGAGGCATGGAGGTAGTCATGCAGGACCTGATAGGACGACTGTTAGGCCGTCACTCCCGATAGGTTAGGGGCACTCACTTCCACGCCTTCGGAAGGCGTGATGTTGATGGAGATTCCATCGACTTTGAGGACGCCTCGAGGAGCACTGTAGAGCTGATACGCCTCTATCTTCAGGACTTAGAGACTCTTCTCAGGCACGTAGATACGGACAGGACGAACGTCATGCTAGGTAATGACGAGCTCCAGGTGCAGCTACGCGAAAAGGACAAGCTTTTCGCACAGCAGGATGAGATGATCAAGGAAATGGAGACGAAGTTCGAGGCTCAGGATCGCAAGTTCAAGAGTCAGGAGAAACGCGTCCAGGATAGGAACAAGAAAATCCGGGACATGACCGAGGAACTGAAGTCCAAGGACTTCGAGCTTGAGCAGCAGCAGATGGTCATTGAGAGGCTTCGCTCCCAGAAGAGGGCTCTCAAGGCCAAGGTCGATTCCTTGACCACTACGATTGAGGAGAACAAGACCGCGATGGAGAACGCAGGTCTTACCTTCGTTGAGGAGGAGATTGACGCTGATGAGTAGACTTGACTACTCGTTTACCTTTCATATTCATACTTGTTATTGTGAACTTATTTTTGGACCATCCGACATGTGGATGGCTTGCCACTTGTGTGTTTACCTCATGAGCTTGTTATGTGGTTGTTGAACTTTTATTCTTATGTTGCTTGTTATGTGTTTGCTTATGATGTATTGTGCATGAAACATCTATGGGTATCTCATTCTTATCTATTTGAACAAACCACAGATGCCTCCCCGTCGCGCAAACCCCAACCCCAACAACATCACCCCAGAAATGCAACAAATGATGAATGCGCAAACACAGCTTATTCAAATGATGACAACATTCATCCAAAACCAGAATAACAACAACAACAATGACCCCAACAACAACAACAACAACAACAACAACAACCCTCCGGGTTTCGATATGCTCACCAGATTTTTGCGTCTGAGGCCAGCAAAGTTTTCGGGAACAACTGATCCCATAGTAGCTAATGACTGGCTACGTTCTGTGAACAAATACTTAGTGACCGTGGGCTGCACGGATGCTGAAAAAGTCAGATTCGCAGCACATTTGTTGGAAGGACCAGCCGCCACATGGTGGGACAACTTCCAAATCACCACTCCTATTGATGAGGTGACTTGGGCTATCTTTGAAGATGGTTTTCGCACGGCTCATATCTCATCAGGGATAATGAGTCTGAAAAAGAAAGAGTTTCACAACCTGAAACAGCGCCACCGCAGCGTGGCAGAATACATAGAAGAGTTCAACAATCTGGCGCGCTATGCACCGGATGAGGTTGATACAGATGCCAAGAGAAAGGAAAAGTTCTTGGAGGGTTTGAATGATGAGCTGAATCTACAGTTGTCTGTGGCATATGTTCCAACTTATCAGTCATTGTGTGACAAGGCTGCTATTTTGGAAAGTAAAATGAAGCAAGTCGAGAGTAGAAAGAGGAAACACTCCGACAAGCACAGCTCGGGGTCGTCTCACAAACGATCTCACTATGATGACAATGGCAGCTCAGGGTCCCATAAACATGGGAAATTCAGCAAGCACAACCACAACCGTCATGACAACAAGCATCATCGCAGTCATGACAAGGACAAGTACAAGAACCACAAGGGTGGACATAAGAGCCACTATGGTGGAAATGGTAGTGGAAGTGGAGGCCAACCTCCTAAAAAGGACATCAGTCAGGTTGAATGCTTCAAATGCAAGAAGATGGGACACTATGCAGATGAGTGCCCCGAAAAGAAGGTGGAAGGACCTAACAAGCCGAATCCTTTCCAGAAAGGACAGGTTAACCACATCAATGTGGAGGAGGTCTATGAGGAGCCTGATGCCGTGGCTGGTAAGTTCAGACTCAATTCAATTTCAGCATTTGTACTCTTTGATACCGGTGCATCTCATTCATTCATATCAAAGGCATTTGTTGAAAGAAATGAACTGCCGGTAGAAACCATTGGGTGCCCTATAAGAGTAAGTTCTCCGGGGGGAGAAATGATAGTAAACTCAGGTTGTCATGACTTAGTCATAGAGTTTGGAAAATATAAGTTTCCAGTGAACCTAATAATTCTGGATTCCCAAGGACTGGATGTGATTTTGGGAATGGATTGGATGGCTAAGTATGAAGGAGTATTAGATTGTGCCAACCGTTCAGTTACCCTCACAACCCCCGAAGGTAAAAGAATAAAATTCAAGTCAAACTTTGAATCCAAAGAAGTAAGTTAAATTCTCTTAAGGGGGTTAGCATGGACAGTGTACCAATAGTATGTGAGTATCCGGACGTGTTTCCGGAAGAGCTACCAGGAATGCCACCGGATAGAGATGTGGAGTTTCTGATAGATTTGGTGCCAGGATCAGGACCAATAGCCAAGAGACCGTACAAAATGTCTGTTGATGAATTGAAAGAGCTCAAGAAACAGCTAGGAGAACAGTTACAGAAAGGGTTTATTCAACCAAGTTCTTCATCTTGGGGAGCCCCGGTATTGTTCGTGGAGAAGAAGGATAGAACACAAAGATTATGTATTGACTATCGTTCTCTCAACGAGGTGACCATCAAGAATAAATATCCTTTGCCAAGAATCAACGACTTGTTTGATTAGTTAGAAGGAGCATGTGTATTCTCGAAGATTGATCTCCGGTCAGGTTATTTTCAGCTCAAAATAAGAGAACAAGATATACCAAAAACAGCATTCACCACAAGGTATGGATTGTATGAATACACTGTGATGCCTTTTGGTTTAACCAACGCTCCAGCATACTTCATGAATATGATGAACAAGGTGTTCATGGAATTTCTTGACAAATTTGTGGTCGTTTTCATCAACGATATCCTAGTCTACTCCAAGAGCAAGGAAGAGCATGAAAGACACTTGCGCTTGATACTCGAAAAGTTAAGAGAGCATAAACTTTATGCCAAATTCAGCAAGTGTGAGTTCTGGTTAGAGAAAGTTGGATTTCTTGGTCATGTGATGACAAAAGATGGTGTGGCAGTTGATCCTGCTAAGGTTTCAGCTGTGACAGAATGGGAATCACCCAAGAATGTGAAGGAAGTTCGTAGTTTCCTTGGCTTGGCAGGTTACTACAGAAGGTTCATTGAAAATTTCTCGAAAGTTGCTAAGCCTATGACAGAATTGCTAAAGAAGGACAAGAAATTTTCTTGGTCTGAAGGTTGCGAAGTCAGTTTCCAAGAATTGAAGAAGAGACTTGTAACAGCACCAGTTCTATGTCTGCCAGATTTGGAAAAAGATTTCCAAGTGTATTGTGATGCTTCTCATCAAGGTTTGGGTGCCGTACTTATGCAAGAAGGTAAAGTCGTAGCCTATGCTTCAAGACAACTCAAAACTCATGAAGTAAACTATCCTACTCATGATTTGGATTTAGCCTCTGTCGTCCATGCACTCAAAACATGGAGACATTACCTTTTGGGAAAGCGTTGTGAAGTGTTCACCGATCATAAAAGCTTGAAGTATATCTTCACCCAGAAGGAAATCAACATGAGACAAAGAAGATGGTTAGAACTTATCAAGGATTACGACTTAAGTTTGCAATACCATCCCGGTAAAGCAAATGTGGTAGCGGATGCTCTAAGTCGTAAGACATTTGTAAATGGCCTTACAAAAGGGGAATTGCCAGATGACTTGTGTAAGCAATTCAAAGAACTCAGATTGGAGATTGTGCCAGAAGGACATCTCATGTCCATGGATGTTCAACCCACACTATTGGACAAAATCCGAGAAGTTCAAAAGACTGATGAGGAAATTGAAAAGATTAAGGTAAATATTAGTCTAGGGAAGTCTAAGAGTTTTCATGTTGACGAACAGGGTACTTTATGGCACGGGAAACGTATATGTGTTCCACAAGACCAAGAATTGCGGAAACTGATCTTACAGGAAGGTCACAACTCTCCGTATTCTATTCACCCAGGAAATACCAAGATGTACATGGACATGAAAGAAAGGTTTTGGTGGAACAATCTCAAAAAGGACATCGCCGAACATATTGCTTTATGTGATGTGTGTAGCAGAGTCAAAGCGGAGCACCAGAAACCAGCGGGTTTGCTTCAACCACTGCCTATTCCTGAATGGAAGTGGGAGAATATTGGTATGGATTTCATTACCGGATTACCAAGGACCAGATCAGGGTATGATTCCATATGGGTAGTAGTGGATCGCCTAACAAAAGTGGCTCATTTTATACCAGTAAAGACAACTTATACAAGTGCCAAGTTAGCTAAAATTTACATGAGCAGGATTGTATGCCTACACGGTGTGCCAAAGAGTAATGTGTCAGATAGAGGAACCCAGTTCACATCTCACTTTTGGAGACAACTTCATGAATCCTTAGGAACGAGATTGGAATTTAGCACTGCTTTTCATCCTCAAACGGATGGACAAACAGAAAGGACCAACCAAATTCTTGAGGACATGTTGAGAGCCTGTGCTTTAGATTATGGAGCAAGTTGGGATGAAAGTTTGCCTTACGTAGAGTTCTCTTACAATAATAGTCATCAATCTAGTATTGGAATGGCACCATTTGAGTTACTCTACGGAAGGAAATGTACCACCCCATTATTATGGAATGGTGTGGGAGAAAGAAGCTTATTTGGACCTGATCTTATCAAGGACGCCGAAGAGAAAGTCAAATTGGTTAAGGACAGATTGAAGATAGCACAGTCCCGACAGAAAAGCTACGCGGATTCTAAGCGTAGAGAAGTCACCTACGAAGTTGGAGATAGAGCTTATCTCAGGGTATCACCACTCCGTGGAGTGAAAAGATTTGGAGTCAAAGGAAAGTTGGCACCAAGATATGTTGGGCCATTCAAGATTCTAAGTCGCAAGGGAGAAGTTGCATATGAAGTTGAATTGCCAGAATCTCTATCAGCAGTCCATAACGTATTTCATGTGAGTCAGCTTAAGAAATGTCACCCAGAAATGGAAGAGTCTTCTTTGAAGGATACCATACCTTTGGAAGAAGTTCAGCTAGAAAGTGATCTCACTTATGAGGAAAAACCTGTCAAGATTCTAGAGACCGCGGAAAGAGTTACCAGGACCAAGACTATCAAGTTTTGTAAAGTGCAATGGAACCATCACTCCGAAGAGGAAGCAACATGGGAAAGAGAAGATGATCTTCGAAAAGACCACCCTCACCTATTTGCTAGCCAACCCGAATCTCGAGGGCGAGATTCATCTTAAGGGGGTTAGATTTGTAACATCCCAAAAATCATAGTTTCAAAACTTATTCAAATCATCTTTGCATCATTCATCCATTTAGGGTTTTCTTAAAATCATTTAGAGACAGATGTTGGAGCTATGATTTCATGTGGGCAAATTATCCCAAATGACCATCACCCTTTGAAATTTGAAAGTTTAAATACTTGTTTGATTGCCTCCATTGATGGAGAGATTAGGTGAAGCTTTTTACCCAAGTTTCCAAATTTGGAAATGATTTCAAAATCCTTTTTCAAATATTTGCAAACTAGAGCAAGCCTCTGATTACTTTGAAACCCAAGCTTGATCAAGCCTTGCAAAGTAACCACTTAGTTAATATGACTGTTTTTGAATCCACAAAACCCTGCAAAAAATTCCCAAGGCAGTTGAATTCAAAAGAATTTGAAATTCATATCAAATTCAAACCAGAAAATGAATTTAGAAAAAGAAAAGGCTTGAACAATGGAAAAGGGCCGCGTGGCCAGAATCTGGCCCAGCAGCGGATCAAGCCCAGCAAGCCCACCCGGGGATCTCCCTTTTCTTCTCACACGCGCGAGCACACGCAAACAGACGCTGACAGCCTGACCCCACCATCACCTTGCGCGTTTCGCTGACGAGCGGGTCCAGTCCACGTCGTCCTCGTCTTCCCCAGACTGCGCCTGCGACCACGTCGCTGCGGCAGTGATGGCCGGTAATGGCGCGGAGTAAATGGGCAATTATCTTCGAGCGTTTCTTGTCGATTCCCCGGCTATAAGACCCTCTCTGCCCCGCGATCTTTTTCCCCCAAACACCTCGCTCACTCCGCCACCAGGCTGCCCTCAATCCTCCGCGCATCGCCACTGACAGAGCCCTCTCCGGAGATCAATTCAGGTGAGCCTCGCGTTCCCCTCTGCCTATCGTTCTTGCTATCTGACTCAGTGTATCTTTGCGCACCTCCTGACCTCACTAGTCCGTCTTGTACTGCCCCAGGTCGCCGGTTCCACTTGACACCGCGAGCACTGACGGCGACATCAACTCCGACGAGTTTTCCCGGTAGGTACAGACCGCCCCTCGCCTTTCCGTTCATGCACACAACTTTCCCTTGACCCTGTGAACCTAACCGTGTCGCTATCTTGCCTTGGGGTGATTCACAGCGACGTCCACGACGACCACCTGACGCACCCGACGCCGCCACGAACTCCGGCGAGCAATCGCAACCGTGCCCGAACGCCCCTTGACCAACCACGAGTACGACGAGCTTCGCCAAGATCTCCTGAGCACGGTGAGCTACTACTCGATCTCACCTACCCTCTGTAGCGCCGCCTCCATCGACGACTGACAGTTCCGCCGCCGGTAGCCGCCGCTCCGCCGCCAGATCTTGGTCAGTACAATAGCAGCCGTCAGATCTTTATCGTAGCGCTAGGATAGGTTCACTTACTCTGAAGCGGTACGCGATCTGAGCCGCCAGATTTCATTTAAATCCTACGGCTGTGGAGCTCGATCCGGTGCGAAGCGGTACGGGCGAATAAAAACACGACGCGTGGCTAGGTTAGATCTAAAAACAGAATTTAAAACCAGATTTAGATTCAAACTTCAAATGCTTATAACTTTTGAATGCCACGTTAGATTTTTGCAAATTTTATACCGTTGGATTCAGTGAAACAAGGCCTTTCTGAATATCCAATTTATTTAGCATATAGTAGCAGTTAAAAATGATTTTATTTGTAGAACAAGTTTAAGGCTATATTAGATATAGATTTAATTTGGTAAATTATATTGGGGCCAAATAAGTTTAGTTGGCAAACTTGTGTCATGTTAAGTTTCTGTAGTCATGAACATACTTGGTAGAATTTTCAAAATTCAACACTTGGTAGACTCTTGCATGCATGCATTCATATTATTTTTGGTTGTATATATTTGTGTGTAATTGTATGCTATTATTTCTTGTGTAGATTTTGCTAGTGATTGTGATTGTGAAGAGTGCTACTCTCCCCACTACCAAGGCAAGTGATATTTTCATGAATTTTCTATCCTAAGTTTTGTACTTGCATTAGATATTTTTGCTAAAGTATTTGCATGATATTTTGCTTAGTGCTAAGATGGGAAATCCTAAGTAGAGTGAAATAGTAGAATTGCTAGGGAAATTTTCCTAAGATAAGTTACCATACTTTGCTTAGCCTAGCTTATAGTAAACAAGGGTGGTGAACATCTATTTAGTTTATGATAAAAATATTCTAAGTCAAGAGACTTATATTTTCTTAATAAAACAACTAAGGCAAATGAACCTCCTGGGTGGAATGGAAAGATTGGGTTATGTTGAGTGGTTACACAAGGCCATGGACTTGGGTTGTGTATCTCACTTGTGGTATGCCACCCAGGCAAAAAGGGATTTGGAGGCCAAGTGTTGAGAAAGCTTACAGTGCAACCACTTGGCAATATGGGCTCTGCCATGATCATATAGGTTGCTAGAACTTAGTCACTTGGACAGTTGGTGGTAGATGGGATGATAGGATGGAACGCGTCCATTTGACTAAGGAAAAGCTTCTGAAAGGTCCTGTCTTGGGAAACCAAGTCTGGTGGGGAAAGTGCACAACCTCTGCAGATGGAAAACCTAAGTACTTAGCCTTGTCCAAGGAAATGGACACTTTGAGCATCAAGACATGGAAGCCACAAGAATCTCATCACTCCAACTTCTAAATAAAAATTGGTGGGTGAACAAGGGTGAAGGACCTCAATGTCTATTGGTGGTTCCTTGGGAATGTTTTTGACAAAGAAAAACTTAGTGATTTCAACTAAGAGGAAAAACCTATTTTCAAGCAAAGCAAGCCAAGCTACACTTAGCCAAAATGCATATAGTAGTATAGTCCACCTAAAATATACTAAGGTATCACTTGCCAATACTATTCCAAAGTATTGACCCTCTGTGGCTGTAACTTGTGATGTTGCAGGTTACTCCGATGATGAATAGGAGTCATGAGTCTACACTCAACATGCTTGCCTGTGGCACATGAAGATGAAGACTTATGTTTATTTACTTATTCCTTAAACTCTTGTATTAGGCCTATGGCCCTGAGTTGTAAAAGACTATGTTTTATCTCTAGAATGAATGTAATAAACGACCTTTGTATATGTGTACTTCATCTTAAACTGTGGATGCTAGCATTGATCCAGGGACTAGCATTGCAATCACAGGGATCCTTTCCTTTATAAAGGAGGGGTTTAACAGATCGCCATGTTGTATGCTATGGAATCGGATCTTCAAAATCGTTTTGAGGAGTTTGCCGGGCCCTTTGAGATTCTTGAGGAGCTGAAAACTATGTTTCAGACTCAGGCCCGTTCTGAGAGATATGAGATCTCTAAGAAATTCTTTAACTACAAGATGGAGGAAGGGAGTTCCGTTAGTGAGCACGCCATTAAGATGACGGGCTACACTCAACGCCTTGAGCAACTGGAATGCACGATTCCAGAGGAGCTCAAGATTGACAGGGTTCTACAATCACTCCCTCCCAGCTACAAAAGTTTTGTAGTGACTCATAATCAGATTGGTTCCACTGATACGATCACCGAGCTCTTCGCAAAGCTGAAGGCCGCGGAAGTGGACATAAAAAAGGATAATCATGTGTTGATGGTCAACAAGCCCACCTTTAAGAAAGGTAAGGGAGCAAAGAAGCCCTTCAAGAAAGGCGGCGGCAAGCGCGTTGCCCCTGCTGAGAAGAAGCTCAAGTCTGGTCCTAAGCCGGACACTGAGTGCTTTTATTGCAAGGACAAGGGTCACTGGACGCGCAACTGTCCGAAGTACTTAGCGGACAAGAAGGCTGGCACCATCAAAGGTATATTTGATATACATGTTATTGATGTTTTCCTTACTAGCCCTCGTTGTAGTGCCTGGGTATTTGATACTGGTTCGGTTGCTAATATTTGTAACTCGAAACAGGAGCTACGGAATAGACGGCGGCTTGCGAGGGATGAGGTGACGATGCACGTTGGCAACGGATCAAGAGTTGATGTGATGGCCGTCGGCACACTCTCCTTAGTTTTACCTTCGGGATTAGTTTTAAACCTTAATAAATGTTATTATGTGCCTGCGTTGAGCATGAACATTATTTCTGGATCTTGTTTATTGCAAGACGGTTATTCATTTAAATCGGAGAATAATGGTTATTCTATTTATATGAGTAACATCTTTTATGGTCATGCACCTATTGTGAATGGTTTATTTCTTCTAAATCTCGAAAGGGATGAAACACACATCCAGAACATTGAGGCTTAGAGATGCAAAGTAGATAGTGATAATACTACTTATTTGTGGCACTGTCGTCTAGGTCATATTGGAGTAAAGCGCATGAAGAAACTCCATTCTGATGGACTTTTGGAGTCTCTTGATTTTGAATCATTTGACACATGCGAACCATGCCTCATGGGCAAGATGATCAAAACACCGTTCTCCGGTATGATGGAGCGAGCAATGGACTTGTTGGAAATCATACATACCGATGTATGCGGACCGATGAGTGTTTCGACGCGCGGTGGATATCGCTATTTTCTCACTTTTACCGATGACTTAAGTAGATATGGGTATATCTATTTAATGAAACATAAATCTGAAACATTTGAAAAGTTCAAAGAATTTCAGAATGAAGTGGAGAACCATCGTAACAGAAAGATTAAGTTTCTACGATCCGATTGTGGGGGCGAATATTTGAGTTATGATTTTCTCACGCATCTTAAAGTAAGCGGAATTGTTTCACAACTCACGCCACCCGGAACACCACAGCGCAATGGTGTGTCTGAACGCCGGAATCGAACCTTATTAGATATGGTCCGATCAATGATGTCTCTTACTGATTTGCCGTTATCATTTTGGGGTTATGCATTAGAAACCGCTGCATTCACTTTAAATAGGGCACCATCTAAATCCGTTGAGACGACACCGTATGAACTGTGGTTTGGTGCTAAACCTAAGTTGTCGTTTCTTAAAGTTTGGGGATGCGAAGCTTATGTCAAGAAGTTGATGCCGGACAAGCTCGAACCCAAAGCGGAGAAATGCGTCTTCATAGGATACCCTAAGGAAACTATTGGGTATACCTTCTATCACAGAACCGAAGGCAAAGTGTTTGTCGCAAAGAACGATTCCTTTCTTGAGAAGGAGTTTCTCTCAAAAGAAGTGAGTGGGAGGAAAGTAGAGCTAGACGAGGTTATTGAACCTTCTCTTGAATTGGAGAGTAGCGCAGCACCTGAAATTGTTCCAGTGCCGCCTGCACCAACAATAGAGGAAGCTAATGACAAGGATCATGAAGCTTCGGACGATGCTGCTACTGAACGTCGCAGATCGACAAGGTCGCGTGCCCCTCCTGAGTGGTACGGCAACCCTGTCTTGACTGTCTTGTTAGTAGAAGACAGTGAACCTACGAACTATCAGGAAGTGATGATGAGCCCAGACTCTGAGAAATGGCTAGAAGCCATGAAATCTGAATTGGGATCCATGAGCGAAAACCAAGTATGGACTTTGGTGGACCCTCCTAGCGACCGAAAGGCCGTTGAGTGCAAATGGATCTTCAAGAAGAAAACGGACGCGGATGGTAATGTTACCATCTATAAAGCACGGCTTGTCGCGAAAGGTTTTCGACAAGTTCAAGGTGTTGACTACGATGAGACTTTCTCTCCCGTAGCAATGTTTAAGTCCATTCGGATTTTATTAGCAATTGTTGCGTTTCATGATTATGAAATATGGCAGATGGATGTCAATACTGCATTCCTCAATGGAAACATTGATGAAGAGTTGTATATGATGCAACCCGAAGGTTTTGTCGATCCTAAGGATGCTGATAAAGTATGCAAACTTCAGCGTTCCATTTATGGATTGAAGCAAGCATCTCGGAGTTGGAACCTTCGTTTTGATCAAGTGATCAAGAGCTTTGGATTTGTTCCAAATTGCTACGAAGCTTGCATCTACAAGAAAGTGAGTGGGAGCTTGGTGACATTTCTGGTACTATATGTGGATGACATATTGATTATTGGAAATGACATCAACATGCTTAACGATGTGAAGAGTTATTTGAACAAGTGTTTTTCAATGAAAGACCTAGGTGAAGCTGCTTATATATTGGGCATCAAAATCTATAGAGATAGACAAAGACGCCTGATAGCTTTAAGCCAGAGTACATACCTAGACAAAGTTCTGAAAAGGTTCAGAATGGATAAGGCAAAGAAAGGTTCGGTGCCTATGTTGTCAGGTAAGTTATTGAGCAAGGCTCAGTGTCCAGCTATGGTAAATGATAGGGAAGCTATGAGCAAAGTGCCTTATGCCTCGGCCATAGGTTCTATCATGTATGCCATGCTGTGTACTAGACCGGATGTGTCCAATGCTCTTAGTTTGACGAGCAGGTATCAAAGTGATCCAGGAGTGGAACACTGGACAGCCGTGAAGAACATCCTAAAGTACCTAAATAGGACTAAAGAAATGTTCTTAGTCTATGGGGGTGATGAACAGCTCGTCGTAAAAGGTTACGTCGACGCTAGTTTCGACACCGACAAGGATGATTCTAAATCTCAGACAGGATACGTTTATATTTTGAATGCAGGAGCTGTGAGCTGGAGAAGCTGCAAGCAAAGCGTGATCGCGGGATCTACAGTAGAAGCGGAATACATGGCTGCTGCAGAAGCGTCAAGTGAAGGAGTTTGGATCAGAAACTTCATCACTGAGCTTGGCGTGGTTCCAAGTGCATTGGACCCACTGGAGATATTGTGTGACAACACTAGCGCCATAGCACTTGCTAAGGAACCAAGATATCATCCAAAGACCAAGCATATCAACCGCAAGTTTCATATAATCCGAGATTATATAGCAGATGGAGATCTGAAGATTAGCAAAGTACATACAGATCTGAATGTCGCAGATCCGTTGACTAAACCTCTTCCGCGTGCAAAACATGATCAGCACCTCAGTTCCATGGGTGTGAGATTGTTGCCAAATGTAAACTAGATTATTGACTCTAGTGCAAGTGGGAGACTGTTGGAATTATGCCCTAGAGGCAATAATAAAGATGTTATTATTATAATTCTTGTTCATGATAATGTTTATATTCCATGCTAGAATTGTATTAAGCGGAAACTTTAATACTTGTGTGGTTTGTGAACAACACCGTGTCCCTAGTACGCCTCTATGGACTAGCTCATTGATCAATGATGGTTAAGGTTTCCTAACCATAGACATGAGTTGTCAATTGATAATGAGATCATATCATTGGGAGAATGATATGGTGGACAGACCCAAACTAAGCGAAGCAATTAGATCGTGTCATCGTGTTCGTCTTTGCGAAGCTTTTCTTATGTCAAATATTGTATTCCTTAGACCATGAGATAATACAACTCCCTGGTATCGGAAGAAATCTTTGAGGTCATCAAACATCATCCTATGAGAGGGTGATCATAAAGGTGTCTCTCAGGTAATCGGAAAGTATCTGTTGGGTTGTATGTATCAAGATGGGATTTGTCCCTCCCAAGTCGGAGAGATATACTTCGGGCCCACTCGGTAATCGATATCAACACCGCTTGCAATCATGTGGTTAAGGAGTTAATCACAAAGTGATATCGGATTACGGAACGAGTAAATTACTTGCTGTGAATGAGATTGAACTAGGTATGACGGTACCGACGATCAAATCTCGGGCAAGTAAAATATCGCGAGACGAAGGGAATATATATATGGGATTGATTGAATCCTGGCATCGTGGTTCATCCGATATGATCATCGATAAATGTGTGGGAGTCAATATGGGTTTCCAGACCCCGCTGTTGATTATTGATAGAAGATCATGTCTGCATATTCTCGAACCCGCAGGGTCACACACTTAACATGTCTCGACGCTAGGATAGATTGGATAATTGGTTTATGAGTTTTTGTTCGGAGTCTCGGATGGGATCCGGGACATCACGAGAGGTTCCGGAGTGGTACGGAGAATAAGATTCATATAAGGCAGTGCATTTTTTGGAGTTCGGAATTGTTCCGGATTAATCGGTATTGTACCGGAATCTTCTAGAACCTTCCGGAAGGGGACCAACGTGGCCCCACCTTCCGGGAGGGGGCATGGGCCTATGAGGGAGTGCCCTGGCCGCATTGGGCCAGGGGCACAAGGCCCCATAGGGCCTAGCCGTCCTAGAGAGGTTTAAACTCGAGATAGAGTTTCTAGAAGGGGGGGTTTCCTTGCCCCCCACTCCTCCTTTGGGGCCGCCGGCCTTGGCTTGTGGAGGGGCTAGGGCTGCGCCCACCCCTCTATATATAGAGGGCTGGGGGCGCACCAACCCCCCACACCTTCCCCTCCAACCCTAGACGCCCTGCTGCCCTCCTCTCTCCCTCCCGACTGTTTGTAGGCGAAGCCCTGCTGCAGAAATTCTCCATCATATACAGCATGCCGTCGTGTTGTAGATCCAATCCATCTCTCCACCATACTTGCTGGTCCGAGGAAGGAGGAGACGTCGAGGTGCTGCAGGTGTGCATCTCACGGAGGCACCGCCACTTGTGGTGCTAGATCGGATCGGATCACGAGGAGGAGAAGCGAGTACGACTACATCACCCACGTTCCGACGAACGTTCCGCTGTGCGAATCTTCAAGGGTATGAAGATCTAATCCAATCTCTCTCGTTGTTTGCATCTCCTAGATTAGATCTTGGCTTTCCCTCTGTTCGCATCCGTAGAAATTTTTGATTTACTATGCCGCGAAACCCTTCAGTGGGGGGTGGTGCGCCCCCAGCCCTCTTTATATAGAGGGGTGGGGCGGCAACCCTAGCCCTCTCCCCCAAGCCAAGGCCGGCGGCCAAGGAGGAGGAGTGGGGGGCAAGGAACCCCCCCCTTCTAGAAGCTCTATCTAGGGTTTAAACCCTCTTTGGCCGGCTGGGCCCTATGGGGCCTTGTGCCCCTGGCCCAATGCGGCCAGGGCACTCCCTCATAGGCCCATGCCCCCTCCCGGAAGGTGGGGCCACGTTGGTCCCCTTCCGGAAGGTTCTAGAAGCTTCCGGTACAATACCGATTAATCCGGAACAATTCCGAACTCCAAAAACTGCACTGCCTTATATGAATCTTATTCTCCGGACCACTCCAGAACCTCTCGTGATATCCCGGATCCCATCCGAGACTCCGAACAAAAACTCATAAACCAATTATCCAATCTATCCTAGCGTCGAGACACGTTAAGTGTGTGACCCTGCGGGTTCGAGAATATGCAGACATGATCTTCTATCAATAATCAACAGCGGGGTCTGGACACCCATATTGACTCCCACACATTCATCAATGATCATATCAGATGAACCACGATGCCAGGATTCAATCAATCCCATATATATATTCCCTTCGTCTCGTGATATTTTACTTGCCCGAGATTTGATCGTCGGTACCGTCATACCTAGTTCAATCTCGTTCACAGCAAGTACTTTACTCATTCCGTAATCCGATATCACTTTGTGATTAACTCCTTAACCACATGCTTGCAAGCGGTGTTGATATCGATTACCGAGTGGGCCCGAAGTATATCTCTCTGACTTGGGAGGGACAAATCCCATCTCGATACATACAACCCAACAGATACTTTCCGATTACCTGAGAGACACCTTTATGATCACCCTCTCATAGGATGACGTTTGATGACCTCAAAGCTTTCTTCCGATACCAGGGAGTTGTATTATCTCATGGTCTAAGGAATACAATATTTGACATAAGAAAAGCTTTGCAAAGACGAACACGATGACATGATCTAATTGCTTCGCTTAGTTTGGGTCTGTCCATCATATCATTCTCCCAATGATATGATCTCATTATTAATTGACAACTCATGTCCATGGTTAGGAAACCTTAACCATCATTAATCAATGAGATAGTCCTTAGAGGCGTACTAGGGACACGGTGTTGTTCACAAACCACACAAGTATTAAAGTTTCCGCTTAATACAATTCTAGCATGGAATATAAACATTATCATGAACAAGAATTATAATAATAACATCTTTATTATTGCCTCTAGGGCATAATTCCAACAAGTAGAACTTTCCAATAGATAAATTAAATCTACCTTGCAAAAGACTGTTAATAGGTCTAGAAAAAATTGGGCTAAAAAGTTGAATGATGCTTTGTGGGCTTATAGAACTGCTTATAAAAATCCTATGGGGATGTCTCCTTAGAAAATGGTCTATGGGAAAGCTTGTAACTTGCCGCTAGAATTAGAACACAAAGTTTATTGGGCAGTGAAAGAGTTGAATAGAGATTTTAGGCTTGCTGGTGAGAAAAGATTGCTTGACTTAAGTAATCTAGATGAGTGGAGAGGAGAAGCTTACGAGAATGCTAGACTCTTTAAGGAAAAAATAAAAAGATGGCATGATAGGAGAATTCTCAAAAGGGAGTTCCATGTTGGTGAGAAAGTTCTTTTGTATAGGTCTCGTCTCAGATTTTTTGCAGGGAAACTACTCTCCAAATGGGAAGGACCTTTTGTTATAAAGGAAGTGTACCGCTCAGGTGCCATCAAAATCTCTTCTCTGAAGGATGACACGACACAGGTGGTTAATGGTCAAAGACTAAAACATTATATTTCTGGAGATTCTTACAATGAAGAAGTGGATGTCATTCAAATGGTGACTCCAGAAGAATTTATCAAGAACCAAACACCAGAAACTGCAGAGTTCGTCTTCAAATAGGTAAGGAGTGGTGAAAACAGAAGGTTTGCGAACCTCCAATCCTTTTATATTTTTGATGTTTTTAGTACATAAGGGAAATTATGAGACGAAACTGAAGAGGAAATGGAGCCCGGGGTGGACAAACCCACCTAGGCGCGGGCCCAGCTTGGCCGCGCCTGAGGGGGGTGTTCCACCCCCAGACTCCGTCTCTGCTTTGTTTCCATGTCAAAACCTTCCTTATGTATTGATTCTTCGTAATATATAACCCCCCAGATCCCCCGAGGTTCGTGCATCATGTTCCCGTCGTATTTTTGTTTCAATCTGTTTCTGTCAGGAAATCTTCCCAAGTTTAGAGCGCCATGGCCTCCGCCAACGACAAAGGCAAGAAGCCCGTGGAGATAGAATTGGAAGAATGCCACCACCGAAGGAGTGATTCGTCATTAGGTTTGGCATCCCCTTGGCTTGTTCCAAGCTTGGGGGAGTGTCGCGGTATCACCACCACTATCTTTTATATTTTACCTTTTTAGTGGATTCATATCTGTGGTAGAGAAGTTATCTTATAGTTTGGTTTGCATGTGGAAGTATCTCTCTTTTGGTTGGTTATCTATGTATCCCTTGGTGTGAGTGCCTTTATTGGAATATTAATGAGAAGTCTCATCTTTTACTTTTTGCACTTCTTATTTTTAGTTTGCAATCTATATTATATGATGGATCTTGTTGTTCAGTATTGGCACTACTTTGGGATCATCAAGAGGATCTAAATTGGTTTTGTCAAACTGAGTTCTGGTCAGTGGCATTAATTTAAAAGAAAAAGAAAGAAAGAAACAAAAAGCTTACAGGTATTTGGTATCATTTTTTTATTTCTTGTTGGCTCATAAGCTTAGTATTCTTTATTTAAGATTCTTATGTGTCTTCAAGGAAAGATTGCAGGTTTGGCTTTATTACTTGTATGTTTGCTTGTTTCTTTCAACTCTCTTGCTTTCTACCCAACCGTGCTAGCCAAAAACCTGTTTTGAGAAGGCATACTTCTCATGTTTCCAAAACCCTTTGAACCAGAAACTTTTTCTACTTGTGTCCACCATATCTACCTAATAGCTATTGCTATTCCTAGTAAATTCTCAAATTTCATCTACCTTCCAAATTTAAAAGTATTTTGTTATGTGAAAACTAGTTAGTAAATCTCTCACAAACTTGATGTCACACTTTGTTTACTTGCCCCTAATAAACTTGAACCATTGTGGACATCGAAGTTGTATATGCTTGCATCTATACGTTGGGATTAGCAGAACCGTGCTGTCACGGGGAACGTTTTCAACATTGCACTTGTACCTTGTCGTACATAGTTGATATCGTGCTCTTTTGTCTATGGATGTCAATGGTGTGAAATAAAGAGGGGACTTGTAAGTCCATGGAGTTTGTATTCTGTGTTAGATAAACGCCTGGGCCGCTAGCCTAAGCCATGCTTAATCATGGTGGAAACTTGCAGCATCACCATAGTGAGTCATCTATGTAGCATACTCAATAAAAAGCTATATGCATAGTAAATAAAAAGATTGCTGAGATGCTCATTGTATACTTGCCTTGTCATTTTGGTTATGGGAAATCTCATGTACCATGTGCAAGGGGTACCCCGTTGGCGTTTCTCAATGATATGCAAATACTTACAATGACAAGAACTTACCTGGACCCAAAGTTGAGTATGCATGAGGAGTGTCCCTCATATTCAAGGGACATGAGATTGCCAACTTATATTTTTTCAAGCATATACTCCATCTTTGTTCACTTTAAACTTAATCATTTTAAGATGCTTATGATAGGGGCAATGAGGGCTCAAGGCTAGTAATTACCATAATCTTTTGAAAGCTCTTTATGACTTGTAATCCCTGCTACCCTCTATAAAGGGACCTTTCTCCAGTTACCAGTTGAGTTAGTAAACCCACTTCCTCTTTATCTCCAACAAGCTTTTGAGTTGCTGTGTTTCAAGCATTCATATGGTGATTTATTCAATCATGTTCTTTATCTTCCTTGTTTGCACAAAACTCTTATCTATTGCGTATTACTTTGAAAGCCTTCACTTGTGAAAAACCTTTTTTGAGCAAAGAGTGCTCCTGTTTTGAAACTTCTACAAAAAGCTTTTGTGAAACTATTTATCAGGTGTTCTCTGACCAAGAACAAGTTTGCCAATTCCAATTATGATTTATCTTTATGTATCTCTATTGTGACTGCTGTACTTGGTTGCAAGCTAAGTTATATAATGGTGAGTTGCTTTCTTCTATGAGTTGTGCAAAGGTAAGGGTGATGCTTCTTGTTCGTATTCTTTTTATCGACACTTCACTCCATAAACTGTTGGACATGTTTACTGAGCTCGGTATTCGCTTGGGACAAGCGAAGTCTAAGCTTGGGGGAGTTGATACACCCAATTTGCATCACCATTCTATATCATAATTTACCTCTATTCATTGATATTTGTCTTATTATGAGGTTTACTTATGGCTTTTCATCTGTTTATGCATGTTGGATGATTCCTGGAGGATGGACTGCTGGAGTCTGGATTCTGATGGAAAAGACGGCGTTTCGGTGCAATTTCGCGAAGATCAGAAAAAATACCAGAAAAATATGGAAACAAATTATTTTACCGGAAGACGAAGGAAGCCAGAAGGAGGAGTGAAGGGGGGCCTCAAAGGCCCCACCCCCTAGGCGCGGGCCCACCTGACCCGCGCCTAGGGTGGGTTTGGCCCACCTGTTCGGCCTCCGACTCCGCCCCTTCGTCTATATCTTCCCTACGGAACCCTAACACCAGGGGAGTGACCATAGATAGACTTCCGCCGCCTCTGGGAGGCGGAAAACACCGAGAGATAAAGATCTCTCCGGCAGACAGATTTTTGCCGAGGGAATTCCTTCCCGGAGAGGGGAGACCGTCGCCATCAACCCGTCATCAAGCTAGGCTTCATCGGGGTCATCATCATCCACACCATCATCTCCACCCCGTCTCGCTGTAACAATTATGTTGGATATTTCTTAGTTCATTAGGAGAAACTTTCCCGGTGTTAATTACTATTGTATTTGATGCTTGTGAGTGGAACCATTGGATTATTGTTTATGTTCAGATTGTTATCCATTATCATATCATCTTTGATCTTGATCCATATGATGTCTTGTGAGTAGTTCATTTAGTTCTTGAGGACATGGGAGAAGTCATGTTGTTAGTAGTGAATCTGTGATGAGTTATTATTCAATGGTTTAGTATTTAAGTTGTGGTGCTATTCTTCTAGTGGTGTCATGTGAACGTCGACTACATGATACTTCAGCATTTATGGGCCTAGGGGAATGAATTGTGTATTTGGCTACTAATTGCTGGGTTGCCGGAGTGACAGAAACCTGAACCCCCGTTAGGACACCTTTGCACAAGGGAGTGTAGGATCTCAGAGTTTAAGGTTGTGGTTAGATTTATATCTTAATTACTTTCTGTAGTTATGGATGTTTGCAGGGGGTTTAATCACAAGTATGTATTAGTCCTAGGAAAGGCAGTATGTTAGCACAGGTTCACCCACACAACACTTACAAACACCAAAGAAGAGTACTCAGCTATTTGCAGCGAAAGCACTTGACAGAATTCCCATGTGTCCTCGAGAACGTTTGGTCCTTATAAGTATTTCTACCGGCTTGTACTTTGCTAAGAAAGGATTGGGCCACTTGTTCCATTTGTTCGTTACTTCTATTACTTGCTCTTTGTTTTGTTACCTTGTCAGAAAACCACTAAAATCTATTTGCTAAGAATTCACAGGGATTTCCTGCTGCATACCACTGTTCAGCACCTTCTGCTCCTTGTTGGGATCGACACTCCTATTTATCGAAAGTACTGCGATACACCCCTTATACTTGTGGGTCATCAAGGTGTTGCCAGTAACATGGAAACATGCACAACACAAACTCAAGACTTTGCTCCAATGAATCAGTGAGGTTGTCAAGCTCACCGGTTTGCTGTAACAAAGGATTAAATGTATGGTGTGGAAGGTGATGATGATTTGCAGCAAGTAAACAAGTAACATTGGTAGATGTATCAATGGTAAGATTGGACCGGGGTCCATAGTTCACTAGAGGTGCTCTCCTTAGATAAACAACATGGCATGAAGGGTAAACAAATTACAGCAGGGCAATTGACAGGAACTGAGCAAAGCATAACAATGCAATACTAGACAAAAAGATCCTATGAGATTCGATTGGGCAATACAACAATATATATAGACCGCCATCCAACTGCATCTATGACTAGAAGTCCACCTTCAGGTTATCATCCAAACCCCCTCTAGTATTAAGTTGCAAGCAACAGACAACTGCTTTACGCAAAGTGTGTAAGATAAACAATCCACTTGTTCCATGAACAAGAGACTATTGTCTTCTCCCTAGTGGCAAAAAACACATCTACAACCGAAGAGATTTCTGTCACTTCCCTTGGAAACTAGAGGAATGAACCCACTATCGAGCATAAATACCCCCTCTTGGAGTCTTTAGCAACTACTTGGACAAGATAGCTACTAACAACGGAGATCATGCAATATCACAAACAACAGAGACATGATAGAATCAAATAGACAAAACCATTAATCAATCTGACATAGTAATCTCAATATCAATCGGATCCCCGCAAACTCAACATGCATGATTACAAATAGATTAGATCTTGATCATGAACGGAGCTCATAAGATCTATACATGAAAGCACAAGGAGGAGATACAACCATATAGCTACTACATGGACCTGTAGTCCAAGGTGGAACTACTCACGCTTCATACCGGAGGCTGGCATGATGAAGAAGAAGGCCTCCGGGATGATCTCCCCTCCGGCTGGGTGCCGAGAAGAACTTCAGATCCCCCCAATCTAGGGATGATGGTGGCGGCGGCTACAAAAGGTTTCATGGAATTTTGACCGGGTACCTAGGCTGCATCGAGGGCTTCTTATAGGCGAAGGGGCAAGACAGGGGGGCCACCAAGGGGACCACAACCTTCCCAGGCGCGGGGTGGGCCCACCTGCGCCTAGGGGGGTATGTCCGCCCTGTGGCGCCCCTCCGTCTTGTCTTCTGGCTTCGTGTTGCCCACGGTAAAATATTGACTTTGGCTTTTGTCCCGTGCAATTCTGAGAATAGCTTGATGGCGCCCAGCAATGTCGTGGGACGCTACGTTGGAAACCCCAAGAGCAAGGTGTGATAAGCACATCAGCAAGTTTTCCCTCAGTAAGAAACCGAGGTGATCGAACCATTAGGAGGAAGGAAACGTCTCAAAGGTGTTGCAAGAAACATGGAAACCTGCATAACACAAATTCAAGACTTTGCCCCAACAAATCAGTGAGGTTGTCAAGCTCACTGGTTTGCTGTAACAAAGGATTAAACGTATGGTGTGGAAGGTGATGATCGTTTGTAGCATGTAGACAAGTAACAGTGGAAGATGTATAAGTGGTAAAGATTGGACCGAGGTCCATAGTTCACTAGAGGTGCTCTCCTTAGATAAACAACTTGGCATGAAGGGTAAACAAATTACAGTAGGGCAATTGACACGAACTGAGCAAGGCATAACAATGTAATACTAGACAAAAAGATCCTATGAGATTTGATTGGGCAATACAACAATATACATAGACCGCCATCCAACTACATCTATGACTAGAAGTCCACCTTTAGGTTATGATCCGACCCCCCTCCGGTATTAAGTTGCAAGCAATAGACAACTACTTTAAGAAAAGTGTGTAAGGTAAACAATCCACTTGTTCCATGAACAAGAGACCATTGTTTTCTCCCTAGTGGCAACAACACATCTACAATCGAAGAGATTTCTGTCACTTCTCTTGGAAACTAGAGGCATGAACCCACTATCGAGCATAAATACCCCCTCTTGGAGTCACTAGCAACTACTTGGCCAAGATAGCTACTAACAACGGAGAGCATGCAAGGTCACAAACAACATAGACATGATAGAATCAAATAGACAAAACCATTAATCAACCTGACATAGTAATCTCAATATCCATCGGATCCCCGCAAATACAATGATGTCTTGCATAGCTTATGTGAGCCTGCTGGGAACCCCAGGATCAAGGTGTGAATCAGCACATCAGCAAGTTTTCCCTCGGTAAGAAACCAAGGTTATCAAACCAGTAGGAGGAAGGAAATGTCACACAGGTGTTGCTAGCAACGCGGAGACTTGCACAACACAAACTCAAGACTTTGCCCCAACGAATCAGTGAGGTTGTCAAGCTCACCGGTTTGCTATAACAAAGGATTAAACGTATGGTGTGGAAGGTAATGGTTTGCAGCAAGTAAACAAGTAACAGTGGAAGATGTATCAATGGTAAAGATTAGACCGGGGTCCATAGTTCACTAGAGGTGCTCTCCTTAGATAAACAACATGGCATGAAGGGTAAAAAAATTATAGCAGGGAAATTGACAGGAACTGAGCAAGGCATAACAATACAATTACTAGTCAGAAAGATCCTATGAGATTCGATTGGGAAATACAACAAGATACATAGACCGCCATCCAACTGCATCTATGACTAGAAGTCCACCTTGAGGTTATCATCCGAACCCCCTCCAGTATTAAGTTTCAAGCAACAGACAACTACTTTAAGCAAAGTGTGTAAGGTAAACAGTCCACATGTTCCATGAACAAGAGACCGTTGTTTCCTCCCTAGTGGCAACAACACATCTACAACCGAAGAGATTTCTGTCACTTCCCTTGGAAACTAGAGGCATGAACCCACTATCGAGCATAAATACCCCCTCTTGGAGTCACTAGCAACTACTTGGCCAAGTTATCTACTAACAACAGAGAGCATGCAAGATCACAAACAACACAGACATGGTAGAATCATAAAGACAAAACCATTAATCAACCCAACATAATAATCTTAATATCCATCGGATCCCCGCAAACACAACATGCATGATTACAAATAGATTAGATCTTGATCATGAACGGAGCTCACAAGATCAATACATGAAAGCACAAAGGAGATACAACCATCTAGCTACTACATGGACCCACAGTCCAAGGTGGAACTACTCACGCATCATACCGGAGACAAGGCCTCCGGGATGATATCCCCTCCGACAGGGTGCCGGGAAGAACTTCAGATCCCCCGATCTAGGGACGATGGTGGCGGCGGCTACAGACGGTTTCGTGGAGATTTGATCGGGTGCCTAGGGTTTCTGCATTGGGGGATTCTTATAGGTGAAGGGGGAGGCCAAGGCTGTGGCCAGGGGCCCCACACCCTAGCCAGGCGCATGCCCACCTGTGGCCGCGCCTGGGGGGGTGTGGCCCCTCTGGCTCGCCTCCCTGGCTCCCCTCTGGACTTCTTGTTCCCCATGGAAAGTTATTGACTTTGACGTTTGTCCCGTACAATTTCGAGAATATTTCTTTACTAACTTTTCTGAAACCAAAAATAGCAGAAAACAGGCATCTGGCACTGTTGCAACTTGTTAATAGGTTAGTACCATAAAACATGTAAAAAGCACCTCAAAGTGTGGACAAGTAAAGCAAGGTAGATACTAAACAAGCATGAAGCATCAAAAATTATAGATATGTTTCCAACATATCACACAACATGCATGATTACAAATAGATTAGATCTTGATCATGAACAGAGCTCACAAGATCTATACATGAAAGCACAAGGAGGAGATACAACCATCTAGCTACTACATGGACCCGTAGTCCAAGGTGGAACTAATCACGCTTCATACCGGGGGCTGGCATGATGAAGAAGAAGGCCTCCGGGATGATCTCCCCTCCGGCAGGGTGCCGAGAAGAACTTTAGATCCCTCCCGATCTAGGGATGATGGTGGAGGCGGCTACATAAGGTTTCGTGGAGTTTTGATCGGGTGCCTAGGGTTTCTGCATCAGGGGCTTCTTATAGGCGAAGGGGCGACCCAGGGGGGCACCAGGGGGACCACACCCTGCTGTAACATCCCAGCATTAGAGCTTAGAAATAAGCTAAACCGAGATGTGTGCATTGCATTCATGCATAGAAAATCCGAATAATTTTCGCGCTTTTGAACAAAACTTGTAAAAGTGATTGAAGCTTATCTTAACTTGATGGAATTGAAGTAGATCATCAAGTTGACTGTGATAAGTTTCAATATGACCTTTGCTAAAACCTGATTTTTGGGTAAACATGATTTGATCTAACGGTAGATCAAATGTAATAAAAGTTAAACTCTAATACATTACTTAATGATTTATATTTGATCCTTAAGTAATCATCTCCTAGTATTCATTACACAATTCATGAATACCAAGTTATAAATATAACTTAAGTAATAAGAATATAACAACTAAATCTTGATATATCTTAATCTCATCTACTTATACCATGAGTATCATGGTAATACCTGACCTTAACCCTTTAGTGAGATTAAGTAGGAAAGAAATCAAGTCAAGATCATTCACCACGTATCTTTCTATTCATATCAATCTTTACCATTCCTATTGAATCTTATTCTAATATCTGTTGTTCATCAATGTTGAATAATCAACTATTGATTCACCAATTCTTAACCTATCAATTCTTGATCTATCAACTCTTGTCCTTATCATAGCATCCACTCTAAAACCTTTAGATAAAGAAGTAAAAAGAGATAGGTGGTAATGTTAGATTTAAATATCATCTATAGAATGGGAGAGTTGGAAGAGAATAGGATCAATGTGATAATTGATGGAGTTAATTCCCTCCTGAATGAATAGAAGAGTGTCTAAAATAAAGGTTACAAGGATGAGTATTGAAGGTAGTTACCAGGAGTAATCCTATTGGATCAAGTAGGTATAGTCAATGAATACTATCTCTTAGTCCAATAGAGATAAATAGAAGATAATTATAATACAACTGTAATGTTGTATGGATGGAAGCCTTGATTAGCCAACTGGAAACCTAAACCATAAAGGATCCATGAATTATAATGATCATGCCTTATTCACCAAGATTGAATGCTTATATCATGTATAAGTGACATTGGTGGATAGAACATGATTGAACCCTAGTATAGACATGTTATTCTAGGTTAGCCATGACAAGTCACCATGATATGATGTAAAGTTTGTATATAAGATACTGGAGTTAAGTAGATATAAGACAGTATAATTAATCTGAAGCTAGGGTAGTATGGAGTTATTGAAGTAGTGTTATTCCTCTTAAAATATAATAAGGTTTTGAGGAGAGTAGTTTGGTATATACATCTACTGGAGTAAAATTAGTGGTGGTTGATTAAGGAAGTGTATGAATGGAGTTAGAAGTAACTATTTGTTAGATTGGAGGTTATCAGCAGTAGAGTAGTTGATATAACCAAGTGTGGATATAAGAAGATTATGAAATCTTCAGTGTCAAGCTCATTGGATTTACAAGTGGGTTTAGAAGAATAAAAGGTGGATAAGAATATTCTTGTGAAGTAAAGCTCATCATGTTAACACATGATGTGTTGGAGATATGCCCAAGAGGCAATAATAAAGTGGTTATTATCATATCTTCATACTTATGATAAATGTTTACATACCATGCTATAATTGTATTAACAGGAAACATTAATACTTGTGTGATTTGTAAACATAAAAGAGTCCCTAGTAAAGCCTCTTGTTAAACTAGCTTGTTGGTTAATATATGATCATGGTTTCCTGATCATGAACATAGAGATGTTATTAACAACAGGGTCATATCATTAGGAGAATGATGTGATGGACATACTCCTATAGATAAGCGTAGCATAAAGATCAAGTCATTTTAATAGTTCAATTGCTATATGCTTTCTGATACATAGTAACCTAATTCCTTCGACCATGAGATCATGCATATCACCTTTACCGGATGGATGCTTTGATGACATCAAACACCACACCGTAACTAGGTGGCTATAAAGGTGGCATTGAGTGTTCGGAAAGTATTGGTTGAGACACATGGATCAAGAATGGGATTTGTCCATCCATATGACGGATAGATATACTCTGGGCCCTCTCGGTGTAATGTCATCCAATTAGCTTGCAAGCATGTGACTGGCTCACAAGGGATCACATATCACGGGAACGAGAAAAGAGTACTTATCAGTAACGAGGTTGAACTAGGTATGCAGAGATACCGACGATCATAACCTCGGATAAGTAAACTATCGTGAGACAAAGGGAAATTGGTATCGTATGTAAGTGGTTCATTCGATCGCAAAGTAATCGTAGAAATATGTGGGAGCCATATGAATTTCCAGATTCCTCTATTGGTTATTGTTCGGAGAAGTGTCTCGATCATGTCCGCATAATTCACGAACAGTAGGGAGACACACTTAAGGATTCGACGTTGTTTGAGTAGTTATGGAATGATGAGAAAGAGACCGAATGTGGTTCGGAGTCTCGGATGGGATCCGGGATATCACGAGGAGATCCGGAATGGTCCGGAGAATAAGATTCATATAAGGAAAGTCCTGTTTCGGAGTTGGGGAATGATTCCGGTGTTTTCATCGGGAATGTTCTAGAAGGTTCCGGAATGTCCGACACTCCGGAGGGGAAAGGGTACATGAATGTGTTATATCAAGTTGGTATGATTGCATTATGTACTTGGTGTCATCGCTGTACCAAATAGAGGGTTTTATTCAAATCCTAGTTTGAAAAGTCAAACGGCTAGTTTTGGGAAAGAGGAGAAGGAGGTTTGAAACCGACTTGGGGGAGGAGTTCCTCCTCCCACCGCCGGCCCACCTGGGGTCCGAGTTGGGGAGGGACTCCCCTCCCCAGGTGCGCCTCCCTCCACCTATAAGAGGAGGGGCAGGGCTCCCCTCCTAGACACACAAGTTGCCTCCGTCTAAACCTAAACCCTAGCCACAGCCTAGGGATTTCTCCCAAGCCGCCGAGTTAGAGCTTCTAATTGCCCTAGCCGCTGGTTTAGCCCCTTCTAATTGGTGTGTCTAAACCCTAGATCACCAAGGCTCTCTCATAGTCCACCATACTCGCTCCGGCTTAAGGCGAAGCCCTGCGAGATCTCCCCTCTACTTCCGGTACCACGCTGTCGTGCTGCCAGAATCGCGAGGAGAGTGCTACAACCTCCGCTGCCTGCTGGAACAAGGGAGAGGAAGGTCTTCGTCGAGTACCGAACGTGTGACCGACTGCGGGAGCGCTGCCGGAACGCATCGCCGGAAGGATCGTCTACGCGATCTTGAGATCGGCAAGTGTACAACTACATCACCCACGAGAATCTGCTCTCGTTAACCGCTTTGGAATCTTCGAGGGTAAGTTCCTCTATCGACTAGTTTCTACAATCTAGTAGATAGATCTTGGCTTGTTTGTTTGTATGCGGTAGAAATTTTTTGTTTTCCATGCTACGAACCCCTACAGTGGTATCAGAGCCGTGTCTATATGTAGATCTGTTGCACGAGTAGAACACAATGGTCATTGTGGGCGTTGATGCTTTTGTTGTCGATTGCTTCTTGTGTTCTTTGCATCTTGCGGGATGGTGGGATGAAGCGGCCCGGGCTAACCTTACATGACATCGTTCATGAGACTTGCTCCACGCTTGACATGCAACTTGTATTGCATAAGTGGCTTTGCGGGTGCCTGTTTCTCCCAACATAGTTAAGATTCAATTTACAACGGGTGATTGACAATACTAGTATCAATGTTGTGGTTCTTGTTCGTAAGTTAGAGCGACACTTATTGAAAGCCCCAAACCACGTAAAATATGCAAAGAAAATTAGAGGCGTCTAACTTTGTTTTGCAGGGGTGTGCTGTGATGTGATATGGCCATGATTGTGATTATATTTGGTGTATGCAATGTTCCTTATTGTAAGTTGGCAACCGGCAGGAGCCATATGGTTGTCTTTAAATTCTGTTGAGACCCGCGTGTCTATTCAAAGTAGTTGTAATAGTTGAAGCTGGTGGACGACAACCATGAAGCAGCGTCATTGACCTTGATGCAATGCCGGTGATGATGGAGATCATGTTCGTGCTTGAAGATGGAGATCAGAAGCACAAGAAGAAAGGCCATATCATATCACATATTATGAATTGCATGTGATGTTAATCCTTTTATGCATCTTGTATTGCTTAGTTCACGACGGTATCATTATAAGATGATCCCTCAAGCACACAATTTCAAGTTTTAAAGTGTTCATCCTTAGTAAGCACCGTTGCTAAAGCTCGTTGTTTCGAAGCACCACGTGATGATCGGGTGTGTTAGATTCTGTGAGTGTATACAACATGAGCAAGCCAGATTTGCTCATGCGGAAGCTAAGGTTGATCTTGACGAGCCTAGCATGTACAGACATGGTCTCGGAACACGGATCACCGAAAGGTAAAACATGAGTCATATAGTAGATATGATGAACATGATGATTGTTCGCCATTGAAGCTACATCAACTCTCGTGATGATCGGTTTTGATGTGGTGGATTTGGTTCATGTGATCACTAAAACAATGTGAGGGATATTGTTTTGAGTGGGAGTTCAATGGCAATATGATTAAAAGTTGAACACTATTTATCATAAATTAAATCAAAGTGAATTGCATAGTTGTTGTAGTCATTGGCATCCGTTTACCACCTTGCGCTTAGTTATAATTGAGATGATAGAACTATAGAATTCTGGTTAGTTACTTTACGAACTGGTATCGTATTGTTTTGAAGTGTTAATCTAAAGTTTAAAAGTCCTATTGCAAACTTTCAGTAAAGTTCCGGTTACTACATGAAGTTTAATAATTGGTATTAAAACAAGAGTGACAATTCCAAGTGTTAGTGTATAAGTATCATGTTTGTCTCCATGATTCTTGATATTCAAAGGATTGTCTTAATATCAAGGTTATCTAGGATCTGAAAGAGTTGTTTCAGAAACCATGATGTGTGGAAGATGTTGTGATATCTGAAACGAAGTTTTGGTTGCAACATGACAGAGTATAATATGGCAAAAGTCATGTTCTCATATTTGATGAGAATCTGCAAAGGTTGGAGACACTAGTTGTCCTAATCCTCCAAAAGGTTTTGGAGAGCAACATTATACTCGCGATTCACCGTTATAAGCTAAAAGTAGCTTGATCATGGATAAATCCATGATGAGGGTGAATATTTGATGTAGGTAAAATATTTACTACACCAAGAGATTACTAAAGAAAGGAATTTGAAAGAACACCAAACATTTGATGATGGTGTTCTACTTCAAAGTGCAAGTCCAAAGACATTGGTATTTAATTATACACGCTTTGGATTATGTGTCATATGTATGACTCCACTATTGATGTTGATAGATTCTTTCAAACAGAAAAGGAAATACTGAAAGAGAATCTCATAAATATATGGCAGAAAAGAAAAGACGAGAATTGTTCAGTTTAAGTATATAGATGATATACATGTTATGGCTATATTCTTTGCTTATTAAACAATGTGGTTCTTAAGTATTTGATACTGAATTTGTTGGTGTGAATCGTCATATAAAACAACACAATTCATGAACTACAATGGCCTAAGTAACTAGCAAAAGAATATGTGATGATGTTCATCGAGAACAAATAAAGGGTTATTGTGTTGCTCGTTAAACATCAAAGTTTGCCTTCAAAATTTGTTTTATCAGGTATTATGAGAACAAAAGGGTTGTTCAAATAATTGCCGTAATCCATAAAAGATGGATGATTCACAAATCTCGTTGGAGAAATCACATCCATAAAACTAGTGCTAAAAATGTCGAAAGACAAATTGATTGAAAGATCACTTAGGAAGTGACATCGCCGTTTAAATTATATTGGAAAGAAAACATGAATAAACTCCATGTGGATGGAATTTTGGAGTCTTTTGATTTTTGATCACATGACGCTTGTGAAACTTTCCCAGAGATAATTAAAACTTCGTTCGTAGGCCAAAAGGGAACGAATGACTAGCTTATTGGAACTTGTACATATTGTTGTACGAAGTACATTGTGTGTAGTCAAGAGCGATGGATTTCAACTTCATATGCTTTCTCCGAAAATTTGAGTGAATATATGAATATTTACTTAATAAGGATGAAGTGTGAAATATTTGAAAAGTTCAAAGACTTTCAAGATGAAGTGCAAAATCATTATAACAAGAATATAAATAGTTTATGATAAGATCATAAAGGAAGATATTTGAGTTACAAGTTTAGCATAATACCTAAGATTTAAGGAATCGTTCCGTGGATTTGCATTTTCCCGAAACACCATAAGAGTATGGAGCGTTCGAGATATGTAATTTAACCTTGTTTGACATGGTAAGATCAAAGGTATAATTCATAAAACTGCCATTATATTTTAAAGATTAAAAGCTTTAGAGACTACCGTTTTTCCACTGAAAAGAGCTTCATCAAAATCCGTTGAAATGACACCATATAAAGTTATGGTTTGGGATAAAACCCAAGTAGTCCTTTCTTAAAACATTGGTATGCTATGCATAAGAAAGATGTGTGCAACCAAAGTTGGATGAACCTGTCTTTGTATAACTGTTAAGTATTCCTCCATAAACACCGGAGACAAAAGTGTTTGTTGCTTAGAACGTCCAGTTTCTTTGAGAAGGAATTTTTCGTGAAAAGTTAAGTGGGAGGACAATAGAACTTTGATAAGGTTAAAAGAACCTTAGCTATATGTGCAGAGTTGCGCAGCGCCGAAAAGTGTTCCGAAGGCAGCAATAATGCTCATGGCTCACGTGCCTCAAAGGTTGTGGTTACGGAGGTCTAAAGTTCCTATTGAAACAAGTAGGTCGGGTAAACAATCAAATACCAAGATTTGAGAGTTAAATCATTATTTGACAATAATGATCCGACTACATGCAAAGAAGCGATGATGGGCCCTGACTCCGTCTAATGGCTTGAAGCCATAAAATCCGTGATAGTTCCATACACGAAAAATCAAGTTTTGAACTTGAAGGACCCTCAAGAAAGGTGTAAGACCTTACAGTTGTGTTTGGATCTATAAATAAATAGACATGGATGTTGCACATCTATGAAATAGTCGACATGTTGGGAAAGAGTTCACAACAATGTTCAAAGGTTGACTATGACAAGATCTTATCTTTCATAGCGATATTTAGTCTAGACGGATTAATATAGCAACCACTACATATAATTTTGTTATGTGGTAGTTGAATAAACAAAACAAGTTCTTCTAATAGAATTGTTACCTAGGACATGTGCATAACACGGTCCATAGGGTTTTGTTAATTCAAAGGATGCTAAAAGCGTATGCAAACTTCAATGGTTGAAGTAAGCATTACGGAGTTGGAATCTTCACTATGATGAAAATGTTAAAAGAGTTTAAATTCATCAGAGATGATGAAGATGCTTGCATGTGCAAGAAATTAAGTGGGAGCGCTAAGACATGTTTCTAATACATTATGTGGAAGACATATTGTTGATTGGAAATAATGTATCTTTTATTAACACAGGATAAGAATTTCATCTCGATGAAAGACTTAGGCAAAACCCAAATATTTGGCATGAATAGACGCTAATATGGTTGTGCCAGAAGTACATAGACGAGATATTGAATGAGTTCAATATAGAAACTACAAGAAAGTTTCTTGTCGCACATAAAGGATTGAATGAGTTCAATATTGATGATATATTCAAGTGTATTGACACTTGGTAAGTGAAACAAAGATTCAAGTATAGATTGATACTTGATGTATGAAATCACAAAGAGTATTTATATCAATCATATTGTGATATGTACAAATCCAGATATGTCCTATGCTCTAAATGATATGAGAATATACCAGAATGATTCATAAGATGATCATTGGACAATAGTAAGGATATTCTTATGATCTTTTGGAAGAACTAAGAGTATATTATTTGTAGAAGTGACAAATAGATGGTTAGTTCATTGTAAAAGTACTACATTGATACTAGTTTTGTCGCAAAGTACAAATTTAGTTTATCTCAATCTAAACTAAGGGTGGCACAATATAATGGAAAGTAAGTTCCATAATGGATTTGTATGAGTTCCAAAGTTAAGACATTGTGACAGATACTACAACAAAAGGCTAAGTATATATGTGGCGCCCCGCAAAACCACTGCTAGAAAATCGCGTTGTTTTTGTGCACCGCATCGCCATGACCGCATGCTCATGTCATCATGCCTCATTGCATTTGGGCATCGTCATGTCATCTTGCATTTGTTTGCATAAAACTATTTTCGAAAAATCTGTTTTTGTTTTCTAAACGCCCCGTCTTGATTTCAAATTAAAACCCGGGTCTCCGGAATATTTTGTTTCGTCTACCAACGGTTTGCAAAAGCCCCGTTTCAAATAATAAAATTTTTCTTTTATTTTTAGGAGGAAGCCCGCCAGGCCCGAAAGCCTAGCCGGCCACCTCCAGATAAAATTCTACCTACCCAGAATCTATCCTAACCTTTTTCTACCAAAAACTCTACCCACTCTTATCCTACCCAGCCTGCCACCTCACCCCAGCCAATCCCCTCCCTCCACATCACCACTTCCCCAACTCCCTCCACTCCCATGCCGCCACATCAGCACCCAGTGCCACCTCATCTCCCGCCCCACCTGACCCGCGCCCGGCCCCCACCCTACCTAATCCTCTGCCGCCGACACCCCTGGACCCGGCCCCACCGCCCTCCTCTGCTCTCGCCCATCCCCACCTCCCGCTCGCGACGCCCACACCCCGCTCCTCTCCCTGGCCCACTCCCCGACAACCTCCCCTGTCGCTCGCTCGCTCCTCACGCGATGCGCCCCGCCCCGTCTCCCTCTTCCTCGTTCCTGACCCGCCACCGCTGTCCTCCGCTTGCCGCCACACCCCTCTCCTCTGGCCAGCGTCACGACGTCGAGCCGGCGTGGCTCTCTTCCTCTCCCCGCCGCCACCATCGAGCTCCACCAGCATTGCTCCTCCCGCCTGCGCCGGCCCGGCCCGGCCCCGAGCTCACCGACCCCCGCTCCCCGTCGGTCGCCGCCCCGTTGGCCCTTCCCCCTCTGCGGCCGCCTCTCCGCCCAGGCGCCTCGCTCCTCCCGCGCCGGCGCGCGTCCTCCCCCCCTCGCCGCATCTGGCCGCCTCGGGCCCGCTCCGCTTCGCTCCGCTCCGGCCGAGCCCAGCCGTGCTCGTCTCTGCCATCCTGCCTCGCCGCCTCTCTCGGCCACCTCCCCTGCAACCTTGTGTCCCCCTCTCCATCGCCAAGGTCCTCCCCGTCTGCCCGCGCGTCCGTCGGTTGAGCCGACCCCGTCGCCTCCCCTGCTTCCATCCAGTCGCCCGCCCCGTTCTCCACAGGCCCAAGGTTGTCCCTTCCTCGAACCTCGCCTTCCGGCGACATGGGCGCTGCCTCTGGCTGTTTTCCCTCTGCCGCGTGTGCCCCACCTCGTCGACACCCTTCCTGCGCTAGTACCCCGCCAAGTGATGCGCAGATGGTGTTACATGCTGGTAGTGTGGTGATGCTATTTTTGTTGCTACGAAGTGGACTAAAGATCAATAACACTGCAACAAGATCGTCGAACCCTCTCGGCGGAAAAGACCAACCCGATGCCGGCCACAGATGATCGAGATGGCACACCAAGATCTTCGTCAGGGAACGACAAGAACTTCTACCGGAGTCCAAACCCCGAAGACCGAACCCCGGTGCGACAAGTACTCCTTCCCGGACGTCGAGCTAGCCGAGAACCCGGATGCCAAGGTCACCGACACGGAACGACAAGACCTCCTTCCCGCATCGATGCCGACGACGTCGCACGCCAAGTTCTTCTTCCTGAACGCCAAGACCGACCCGATACGAGGACCCGACAAGATCTTCGCAACGACAAGATCGACACCGACCAGGACGAACCCGATGCGCCCCTGACGCCAACCAAGTTCCTCTTCTCGGATGCGCCGAGATCTACTCCGTTATCCGAGAACGATCTCGCCGAGACCGAACCCTAGATCCGGACCCCGAGACCCGACCCCGAACCCCTCGGAGCCCAAGTTCGCCGAACCCTAATGTGATTCCCTATTCGAGACCCCCCATTATTTTATAATATGACATTATCTCTTGTTGCATATTAAATTGTCCATGCATGCATACTTGTCTGTGGTTTGGGGCATTATGCCGATTCACCGCATAATTAAATATGGAGTCTATATGCGGGATATCTTGTCTTATTACGGACTTCATTTAAATTGGCATAGCGAACCGAAACCATGTTTGGTCTTGCTAATCCAACATTTAATTTGTGGGGTAGATAAATAACTTGAACCGTTTAATTAAATGTCGGGACCCCGGTTTTCCGCTTAATATTGCCTAGTTGCATCACATCTTTGCCATGCCATGCATCATATCATAAGCATGCCGGATCTTCCGCCGTCGTATTAAATAGTGTATCCGGTGTTTGTTCTAGTGGTTGCTTCTTCGCGGATTAGGCCGATGAGTTGATGCGAGTGTCGACCCGATCTTCGGATGAACATTCGGCAATGTTTTCAGGCGAGCATCCCTTCCCCTTCTACCTATTTTGCATTTATAGTCTTTATTTCCTCCTGTTGATCTATTGCTATCTGTGTGGCGATGCTCTAGTTGCCGTACCCGTGATGTATCCGGTGTTTGTTCTAGTGGTTGCTTCTTCGCGGATTAGGCCGATGAGTTGATGCGAGTGTCGACCCAATCTTCGGATGAACATTCGGCAATGTTTTCAGGCGAGCATCCCTTCCCCTTCTACCTATTTTGCATTTATAGTCTTTATTTCCTCCTGTTGATCTATTGCTATCTGTGTGGCGATGCTCTAGTTGCCGTACCCGTGATATCCCTTGCGGCGTTATATTGCCTTGGACACATCCTATTACCTGTTGTTTGGTAGATAGTTGGACCTGCGCGTCGTAGTCGCTTGCTCTAGTGCTGTTGTGTGTCGTCAAGTACCACAGTTGTTGGAGTATTGCTGCATGTTTAATGTTGAAGATGATCATGGCTTTAATTATCGTTTACTTTAATTATTGTTTAATAACTAAAATTGAAAGTAGGTAAATGCAGAGGCACAGGTGGGCAATAGATGTTATTTGGTTGTTAACCGTCCACTTGTGTCCCGTAGGACCCCGAGTTCTTGACACCTGTTCCAAGATCGAGCGCGCTAACCACCGGTGGGGTGTATGGGCACCCCCATCGATTTAGTACCTGATTCCAAGTACTGTACTGGGGGCCACAATTAGTTTGGGGCTTTATTACTATCCTGTACTTATGCCATGCTTTACTGCTTTATTTAAATTGTGCGAAGTACTGCACCTGTACTGTTTAGGTAAGCGGAGTGTTTTCGCGGTATCGACAAGCCCGAGAGTTTCGGGTTCCCAGTCGTTTACAGCCATTGGCGCAAACCCTGAGTCCGTCTCGGAGACCGGCCGACTTCGTTGCGGGTAGCTTAGTGGGGTGGCCCCCTGTGCTTGCTTTGGGTCTGGGAAACGTCGTGTCCGAAACCCCGTCGACATACCGTTGGGTGTATGTTTTGTGATCTTGTACCTACCTGATCCGACAACAAGGGTGTAGGTGCGTGTGGAAACTTTGGTGCACCCCTGCAGGGTTAAATCTTTTCGAGAAGCCGTGTCCGCGGTTATGGACGACTTGGAGCACAGGTCTCGATCATAGACAACTATAACTAAAGTCTACTGTTATAATTTGACTTGTATCCGATATGACTAGTAATCAGCTTCACTGCAACGGAATGGCTAAATAAAAGTACCAACAACTACTGGGTTTGGGATATCTCATGCTTATTGTAACTGACTAGTAAGTGTTGCAACTACAACGGAATGGTTAACTAAAATTGCCCACTGCTTATTATATCAGGATTACTAGCTATACCTGACTAGTAATTGCTGCAACGATAACTGAATAAATAAAACTGCCAACTGTGTGAGTTCCTCGGTTGACTTCCTCGTTTGGTCTCGAGGGGGAAATACCAGGATGGGTATGTTTGGTGGTAGTATCTGGTTGGTTCCGAATAGGTTTTTCTTATCCCTCTCTGATAGCCGACAGTTATCTCGAGTCTCTATAGGTTGTTTAGTGCATGCTGCCGCTGCCGCTTCAGTCCACCATACCTATGTAGGCGAGGACCGCCGAATTCTAGCCTCGCCGTGTACTGGCCTCAGTACTGACCGCTCTCTTTTTCCTTTGCCCTTTGTCGGCACCCCTTTTGTTTAAGCAGGTTTTGAGATCGACGTCGTTAGCAGGGTTACCCTTCCGGCTTGGCCTGGGCAGGGTTATGGATGCCATTGGTTATTCTTCAGGGCTCTTAGCCCCATTTGCATCTTGTCCGTAGTCGGACGCTCTATCATTTTCAAGGTGATTTGGATCTTTGTATATTATATCTGTATTCTTGACTCATTGAGTCGCTGTTGTATATATATCTGTTTTGTGGGTTCCATCGAGGACTATTGTGTAATGATATTACTTCGTTTTCCACCCGCACGCAAGTGCCTGGTGGGCACCTTTGAATCGTTTCTATGCGGGTTTGGCGGGAAGCGCTGAAACTTGCATAGGGCCGATTCTAAGGGTGTTACAGAGTGGTATCAGAGCTCAGCAGTTGCGATACCCCACAAGTCCAGCCTGTAGGATAACCTAGCTAACGGCCGAAGTAGAGTGTCAAAACTATTTTTGCAAAATCGCTTGGATAGTTCTGATTAGGTCTGATTTTACTCCTTACCCCTCTGCTGCTCTCCTCTCACCTCTGCGTGTTTTGAATCCGCTCTCTTCTCTCTCTTCGAGTCCAGGATTTCTCGTGGTTGGGTTCCATCGTACCTTCAGGGTTTCGCTTCCTCCTTTGGTAACGGTGTTGCTACATCTGGTCTTCATGCTATCCGAGGAACCCTTCGTCTGGTGGACTTCTCTTTGTTCCTTCTCGTGCCTTCCGGTGTTTTCCGACGCGACGACATCATCTACGCCAGATCCGATGCAGAGTCTGCATCACTCCTTTGTTTCTGAACCTCGATTGTCGAGATCTTCAGTATGATTCCGAGAATGGTTGCACGCTTTTCTACTGATTGTGCGGAGTAATAGTTTGGGTGCGTGATGGATTGGCCCCCATGCCGACTACCCTTTCTATTCGCTCTTGTACATTGAAGTGGGTTAGGCCGCATCTTTTCTCTCCTTCTATCGAAGTTAGAGGTGGCTTTATCTGTGGATACCTCTACCTTCGCCCTTTGTTCCCGGAGTGTTCCCTTGACGATTACGGACAACGACCTCTTGTTAGTGGTGTCGCGAGGATCTACACGATACGAGAAGATTCAGATCGCCGCCCTTCTTCCCGGTACCATGAGGCGGGTCTCGAGGGCGAGATCCATTGTTAGTGGTGTCGAATTGTGGCGCCCCGCAAAACCACTGCTAGAAAATTGCGTTGTTTTTGTGCACCGCATCGCCATGACCGCATGCTCATGTCATCATGCCTCATTGCATTTGGGCATCATCATGTCATCTTGCATTTGTTTGCATAAAACTATTTTCGAAAAATCTGTTTTTGTTTTCTAAACGCCCCGTCTTGATTTCAAATTAAAACCCGGGTCTCCGGAATATTTTGTTTCGTCTACCAACGGTTTGCAAAAGCCCCGTTTCAAATAATAAAATTTTTCTTTTATTTTTAGGAGGAAGCCCGCCAGGCCCGAAAGCCTAGCCGGCCACCTCCAGATAAAATTCTACCTACCCAGAATCTACCCTAACCTTTTTCTACCAAAAACTCTACCCACTCTTATCCTACCCAGCCTGCCACCTCACCCCAGCCAATCCCCTCCCTCCACATCACCACTTCCCCAACTCCCTCCACTCCCATGCCGCCACATCAGCACCCAGTGCCACCTCATCTCCCGCCCCACCTGACCCGCGCCCGGCCCCCACCCTACCTAATCCTCTGCCGCCGACACCCCCTGGACAACCCTGGACCCGGCCCCACCGCCCTCCTCTGCTCTCGCCCATCCCCACCTCCCGCTCGCGACGCCCACACCCCGCTCCTCTCCCTGGCCCACTCCCCGACAACCTCCCCTGTCGCTCGCTCGCTCCTCACGCGATGCGCCCCGCCCCGTCTCCCTCTTCCTCGTTCCTGACCCGCCACCGCTGTCCTCCGCTTGCCGCCACACCCCTCTCCTCTGGCCAGCGTCACGACGTCGAGCCGGCGTTGCTCTCTTCCTCTCCCCGCCGCCACCATCGAGCTCCACCAGCATTGCTCCTCCCGCCTGCGCCGGCCCGGCCCGGCCCCGAGCTCACCGACCCCCGCTCCCCGTCGGCCGCCGCCCCGTTGGCCCTTCCCCCTCTGCGGCCGCCTCTCCGCCCAGGCGCCTCGCTCCTCCCGCGCCGGCGCGCGTCCTCCCCCCCTCGCCGCATCTGGCCGCCTCGGGCCCGCTCCGCTTCGCTCCGCTCCGGCCGAGCCCAGCCGTGCTCGTCTCCGCCATCCTGCCTCGCCGCCTCTCTCGGCCACCTACCCTGCAACCTTGTGTCCCCCTCTCCATCGCCAAGGTCCACCCCGTCTGCCCGCGCGTCCGTCGGTTGAGCCGACCCCGTCGCCTCCCCTGCTTCCATCCAGTCGCCCGCCCCGTTCTCCACAGGCCCAAGGTTGTCCCTTCCTCGAACCTCGCCTTCCGGCGACATGGGCGCTGCCTCTGGCTGTTTTCCCTCCGCCGCGTGTGCCCCACCTCGTCGAAACCCTTCCTGCGCTAGTACCCCGCCAAGTGATGCGCAGATGGTGTTACATGCTGGTAGTGTGGTGATGCTATTTTTGTTGCTACGAAGTGGACTAAAGATCAATAACACTGCAACAAGATCGTCGAACCCTCTCGGCGGAAAAGACCAACCCGATGCCGGCCACAGATGATCGAGATGGCACACCAAGATCTTCGTCAGGGAACGACAAGAACTTCTACCGGAGTCCAAACCCCGAAGACCGAACCCCGGTGCGACAAGTACTCCTTCCCGGACGTCGAGCTAGCCGAGAACCCGGATGCCAAGGTCACCGACACGGAACGACAAGACCTCCTTCCCGCATCGATGCCGACGACGTCGCACGCCAAGTTCTTCTTCCCGAACGCCAAGACCGACCCGATACGAGGACCCGACAAGATCTTCGCAACGACAAGATCGACACCGACCAGGACGAACCCGATGCGCCCCTGACGCCAACCAAGTTCCTCTTCTCGGATGCGCCGAGATCTACTCCGTTATCCGAGAACGATCTCGCCGAGACCGAACCCTAGATCCGGACCCCGAGACCCGACCCCGAACCCCTCGGAGCCCAAGTTCGCCGAACCCTAATGTGATTCCCTATTCGAGACCCCCCATTATTTTATAATATGACATTATCTCTTGTTGCATATTAAATTGTCCATGCATGCATACTTGTCTGTGGTTTGGGGCATTATGCCGATTCACCGCATAATTAAATATGGAGTCTATATGCGGGATATCTTGTCTTATTACGGACTTCATTTAAATTGGCATAGCGAACCGAAACCATGTTTGGTCTTGCTAATCCAACATTTAATTTGTGGGGTAGATAAATAACTTGAACCGTTTAATTAAATGTCGGGACCCCGGTTTTCCGCTTAATATTGCCTAGTTGCATCACATCTTTGCCATGCCATGCATCATATCATAAGCATGCCGGATCTTCCGCCGTCGTATTAAATAGTGTATCCGGTGTTTGTTCTAGTGGTTGCTTCTTCGCGGATTAGGCCGATGAGTTGATGCGAGTGTCGACCCGATCTTCGGATGAACATTCGGCAATGTTTTCAGGCGAGCATCCCTTCCCCTTCTACCTATTTTGCATTTATAGTCTTTATTTCCTCCTGTTGATCTATTGCTATCTGTGTGGCGATGCTCTAGTTGCCGTACCCGTGATGTATCCGGTGTTTGTTCTAGTGGTTGCTTCTTCGCGGATTAGGCCGATGAGTTGATGCGAGTGTCGACCCAATCTTCGGATGAACATTCGGCAATGTTTTCAGGCGAGCATCCCTTCCCCTTCTACCTATTTTGCATTTATAGTCTTTATTTCCTCCTGTTGATCTATTGCTATCTGTGTGGCGATGCTCTAGTTGCCGTACCCGTGATATCCCTTGCGGCGTTATATTGCCTTGGACACATCCTATTACCTGTTGTTTGGTAGATAGTTGGACCTGCGCGTCGTAGTCGCTTGCTCTAGTGCTGTTGTGTGTCGTCAAGTACCACAGTTGTTGGAGTATTGCCGCATGTTTAATGTTGAAGATGATCATGGCTTTAATTATCGTTTACTTTAATTATTGTTTAATAACTAAAATTGAAAGTAGGTAAATGCAGAGGCACAGGTGGGCAATAGATGTTATTTGGTTGTTAACCGTCCACTTGTGTCCCGTAGGACCCCGAGTTCTTGACACCTGTTCCAAGATCGAGCGCGCTAACCACCGGTGGGGTGTATGGGCACCCCCATCGATTTAGTACCTGATTCCAAGTACTGTACTGGGGGCCACAATTAGTTTGGGGCTTTATTACTATCCTGTACTTATGCCATGCTTTACTGCTTTATTTAAATTGTGCGAAGTACTGCACCTGTACTGTTTAGGTAAGCGGAGTGTTTTCGCGGTATCGACAAGCCCGAGAGTTTCGGGTTCCCAGTCGTTTACAGCCATTGGCGCAAACCCTGAGTCCGTCTCGGAGACCGGCCGACTTCGTTGCGGGTAGCTTAGTGGGGTGGCCCCCTGTGCTTGCTTTGGGTCTGGGAAACGTCGTGTCCGAAACCCCGTCGACATACCGTTGGGTGTATGTTTTGTGATCTTGTACCTACCTGATCCGACAACAAGGGTGTAGGTGCGTGTGGAAACTTTGGTGCACCCCTGCAGGGTTAAATCTTTTCGAGAAGCCGTGTCCGCGGTTATGGACGACTTGGAGCACAGGTCTCGATCATAGACAACTATAACTAAAGTCTACTGTTATAATTTGACTTGTATCCGATATGACTAGTAATCAGCTTCACTGCAACGGAATGGCTAAATAAAAGTACCAACAACTACTGGGTTTGGGATATCTCATGCTTATTGTAACTGACTAGTAAGTGTTGCAACTACAACGGAATGGTTAACTAAAATTGCCCACTGCTTATTATATCAGGATTACTAGCTATACCTGACTAGTAATTGCTGCAACGATAACTGAATAAATAAAACTGCCAACTGTGTGAGTTCCTCGGTTGACTTCCTCGTTTGGTCTCGAGGGGGAAATACCAGGATGGGTATGTTTGGTGGTAGTATCTGGTTGGTTCCGAATAGGTTTTTCTTATCCCTCTCTGATAGCCGACAGTTATCTCGAGTCTCTATAGGTTGTTTAGTGCATGCTGCCGCTGCCGCTTCAGTCCACCATACCTATGTAGGCGAGGACCGCCGAATTCTAGCCTCGCCGTGTACTGGCCTCAGTACTGACCGCTCTCTTTTTCCTTTGCCCTTTGTCGGCACCCCTTTTGTTTAAGCAGGTTTTGAGATCGACGTCGTTAGCAGGGTTACCCTTCCGGCTTGGCCTGGGCAGGGTTATGGATGCCATTGGTTATTCTTCAGGGCTCTTAGCCCCATTTGCATCTTGTCCGTAGTCGGACGCTCTATCATTTTCAAGGTGATTTGGATCTTTGTATATTATATCTGTATTCTTGACTCATTGAGTCGCTGTTGTATATATATCTGTTTTGTGGGTTCCATCGAGGACTATTGTGTAATGATATTACTTCGTTTTCCACCCGCACGCAAGTGCCTGGTGGGCACCTTTGAATCGTTTCTATGCGGGTTTGGCGGGAAGCGCTGAAACTTGCATAGGGCCGATTCTAAGGGTGTTACAGAGTGGTATCAGAGCTCAGCAGTTGCGATACCCCACAAGTCCAGCCTGTAGGATAACCTAGCTAACGGCCGAAGTAGAGTGTCAAAACTATTTTTGCAAAATCGCTTGGATAGTTCTGATTAGGTCTGATTTTACTCCTTACCCCTCTGCTGCTCTCCTCTCACCTCTGCGTGTTTTGAATCCGCTCTCTTCTCTCTCTTCGAGTCCAGGATTTCTCGTGGTTGGGTTCCATCGTACCTTCAGGGTTTCGCTTCCTCCTTTGGTAACGGTGTTGCTACATCTGGTCTTCATGCTATCCGAGGAACCCTTCGTCTGGTGGACTTCTCTTTGTTCCTTCTCGTGCCTTCCGGTGTTTTCCGACGCGACGACATCATCTACGCCAGATCCGATGCAGAGTCTGCATCACTCCTTTGTTTCTGAACCTCGATTGTCGAGATCTTCAGTATGATTCCGAGAATGGTTGCACGCTTTTCTACTGATTGTGCGGAGTAATAGTTTGGGTGCGTGATGGATTGGCCCCCATGCCGACTACCCTTTCTATTCGCTCTTGTACATTGAAGTGGGTTAGGCCGCATCTTTTCTCTCCTTCTATCGAAGTTAGAGGTGGCTTTATCTGTGGATACCTCTACCTTCGCCCTTTGTTCCCGGAGTGTTCCCTTGACGATTACGGACAACGACCTCTTGTTAGTGGTGTCGCGAGGATCTACACGATACGAGAAGATTCAGATCGCCGCCCTTCTTCCCGGTACCATGAGGCGGGTCTCGAGGGCGAGATCCATTGTTAGTGGTGTCGAATTGTGGCGCCCCGCAAAACCACTGCTAGAAAATTGCGTTGTTTTTGTGCACCGCATCGCCATGACCGCATGCTCATGTCATCATGCCTCATTGCATTTGGGCATCATCATGTCATCTTGCATTTGTTTGCATAAAACTATTTTCGAAAAATCTGTTTTTGTTTTCTAAACGCCCCGTCTTGATTTCAAATTAAAACCCGGGTCTCCGGAATATTTTGTTTCGTCTACCAACGGTTTGCAAAAGCCCTGTTTCAAATAATAAAATTTTTCTTTTATTTTTAGGAGGCAGCCCGCCAGGCCCGAAAGCCTAGCCGGCCACCTCCAGATAAAATTCTACCTACCCAGAATCTACCCTAACCTTTTTCTACCAAAAACTCTACCCACTCTTATCCTACCCAGCCTGCCACCTCACCCCAGCCAATCCCCTCCCTCCACATCACCACTTCCCCAACTCCCTCCACTCCCATGCCGCCACATCAGCACCCAGTGCCACCTCATCTCCCGCCCCACCTGACCCGCGCCCGGCCCCCACCCTACCTAATCCTCTGCCGCCGACACCCCCTGGACAACCCTGGACCCGGCCCCACCGCCCTCCTCTGCTCTCGCCCATCCCCACCTCCCGCTCGTGACGCCCACACCCCGCTCCTCTCCCTGGCCCACTCCCCGACAACCTCCCCTGTCGCTCGCTCGCTCCTCACCCGATGCGCCCCGCCCCGTCTCCCTCTTCCTCGTTCCTGACCCGCCACCGCTGTCCTCCGCTTGCCGCCACACCCCTCTCCTCTGGCCAGCGTCACGACGTCGAGCCGGCGTGGCTCTCTTCCTCTCCCCGCCGCCACCATCGAGCTCCACCAGCATTGCTCCTCCCGCCTGCGCCGGCCCGGCCCGGCCCCGAGCTCACCGACCCCCGCTCCCCGTCGGCCGCCGCCCCGTTGGCCCTTCCCCCTCTGCGGCCGCCTCTCCGCCCAGGCGCCTCGCTCCTCCCGCGCCGGCGCGCGTCCTCCCCCCCTCGCCGCATCTGGCCGCCTCGGGCCCGCTCCGCTTCGCTCCGCTCCGGCCGAGCCCAGCCGTGCTCGTCTCCGCCATCCTGCCTCGCCGCCTCTCTCGGCCACCTCCCCTGCAACCTTGTGTCCCCCTCTCCATCGCCAAGGTCCTCCCCGTCTGCCCGCGCGTCCGTCGGTTGAGCCGACCCCGTCGCCTCCCCTGCTTCCATCCAGTCGCCCGCCCCGTTCTCCACAGGCCCAAGGTTGTCCCTTCCTCGAACCTCGCCTTCCGGCGACATGGGCGCTGCCTCTGGCTGTTTTCCCTCTGCCGCGTGTGCCCCACCTCGTCGAAACCCTTCCTGCGCTAGTACCCCGCCAAGTGATGCGCAGATGGTGTTACATGCTGGTAGTGTGGTGATGCTATTTTTGTTGCTACGAAGTGGACTAAAGATCAATAACACTGCAACAAGATCGTCGAACCCTCTCGGCGGAAAAGACCAACCCGATGCCGGCCACAGATGATCGAGATGGCACACCAAGATCTTCGTCAGGGAACGACAAGAACTTCTACCGGAGTCCAAACCCCGAAGACCGAACCCCGGTGCGACAAGTACTCCTTCCCGGACGTCGAGCTAGCCGAGAACCCGGATGCCAAGGTCACCGACACGGAACGACAAGACCTCCTTCCCGCATCGATGCCGACGACGTCGCACGCCAAGTTCTTCTTCCCGAACGCCAAGACCGACCCGATACGAGGACCCGACAAGATCTTCGCAACGACAAGATCGACACCGACCAGGATGAACCCGATGCGCCCCTGACGCCAACCAAGTTCCTCTTCTCGGATGCGCCGAGATCTACTCCGTTATCCGAGAACGATCCCGCCGAGACCGAACCCTAGATCCGGACCCCGAGACCCGACCCCGAACCCCTCGGAGCCCAAGTTCGCCGAACCCTAATGTGATTCCCTATTCGAGACCCCCCATTATTTTATAATATGACATTATCTCTTGTTGCATATTAAATTGTCCATGCATGCATACTTGTCTGTGGTTTGGGGCATTATGCCGATTCACCGCATAATTAAATATGGAGTCTATATGCGGGATATCTTGTCTTATTACGGACTTCATTTAAATTGGCATAGCGAACCGAAACCATGTTTGGTCTTGCTAATCCAACATTTAATTTGCGGGGTAGATAAATAACTTGAACCGTTTAATTAAATGTCGGGACCCCGGTTTTCCGCTTAATATTGCCTAGTTGCATCACATCTTTGCCATGCCATGCATCATATCATAAGCATGCCGGATCTTCCGCCGTCGTATTAAATAGTGTATCCGGTGTTTGTTCTAGTGGTTGCTTCTTCGCGGATTAGGCCGATGAGTTGATGCGAGTGTCGACCCGATCTTCGGATGAACATTCGGCAATGTTTTCAGGCGAGCATCCCTTCCCCTTCTACCTATTTTGCATTTATAGTCTTTATTTCCTCCTGTTGATCTATTGCTATCTGTGTGGCGATGCTCTAGTTGCCGTACCCGTGATGTATCCGGTGTTTGTTCTAGTGGTTGCTTCTTCGCGGATTAGGCCGATGAGTTGATGCGAGTGTCGACCCAATCTTCGGATGAACATTCGGCAATGTTTTCAGGCGAGCATCCCTTCCCCTTCTACCTATTTTGCATTTATAGTCTTTATTTCCTCCTGTTGATCTATTGCTATCTGTGTGGCGATGCTCTAGTTGTCGTACCCGTGATATCCCTTGCGGCGTTATATTGCCTTGGACACATCCTATTACCTGTTGTTTGGTAGATAGTTGGACCTGCGCGTCGTAGTCGCTTGCTCTAGTGCTGTTGTGTGTCGTCAAGTACCACAGTTGTTGGAGTATTCCCGCATGTTTAATGTTGAAGATGATCATGGCTTTAATTATCGTTTACTTTAATTATTGTTTAATAACTAAAATTGAAAGTAGGTAAATGCAGAGGCACAGGTGGGCAATAGATGTTATTTGGTTGTTAACTGTCCACTTGTGTCCCGTAGGACCCCGAGTTCTTGACACCTGTTCCAAGATCGAGCGCGCTAACCACCGGTCGGTTGTATGGGCACCCCCATCGATTTAGTACCTGATTCCAAGTACTGTACTGGGGGCCACAATTAGTTTGGGGCTATATTACTATCCTGTACTTATGCCATGCTTTACTGCTTTATTTAAATTGTGCGAAGTACTGCACCTGTACTGTTTAGGTAAGCGGAGTGTTTTCGCGGTATCGACAAGCCCGAGAGTTTCGGGTTCCCAGTCGTTTACAGCCATTGGCGCAAACCCTGAGTCCGTCTCGGAGACCGGCCGACTTCGTTGCGGGTAGCTTAGTGGGGTGGCCCCCTGTGCTTGCTTTGGGTCTGGGAAACGTCGTGTCCGAAACCCCGTCGACATTCCGTTGGGTGTATGTTTTGTGATCTTGTACCTACCTGATCCGACAACAAGGGTGTAGGTGCGTGTGGAAACTTTGGTGCACCCCTGCAGGGTTAAATCTTTTCGAGAAGCCGTGTCCGCGGTTATGGACGACTTGGAGCACAGGTCTCGATCATAGACAACTATAACTAAAGTCTACTGTTATAATTTGACTTGTATCCGATATGACTAGTAATCAGCTTCACTGCAACGGAATGGCTAAATAAAAGTACCAACAACTACTGGGTTTGGGATATCTCATGCTTATTGTAACTGACTAGTAAGTGTTGCAACTACAACGGAATGGTTAACTAAAATTGCCCACTGCTTATTATATCAGGATTACTAGCTATACCTGACTAGTAATTGCTGCAACGATAACTGAATAAATAAAACTGCCAACTGTGTGAGTTCCTCGGTTGACTTCCTCGTTTGGTCTCGAGGGGGAAATACCAGGATGGGTATGTTTGGTGGTAGTATCTGGTTGGTTCCGAATAGGTTTTTCTTATCCCTCTCTGATAGCCGACAGTTATCTCGAGTCTCTATAGGTTGTTTAGTGCATGCTGCCGCTGCCGCTTCAGTCCACCATACCTATGTAGGCGAGGACCGCCGAATTCTAGCCTCGCCGTGTACTGGCCTCAGTACTGACCGCTCTCTTTTTCCTTTGCCCTTTGTCGGCACCCCTTTTGTTTAAGCAGGTTTTGAGATCGACGTCGTTAGCAGGGTTACCCTTCCGGCTTGGCCTGGGCAGGGTTATGGATGCCATTGGTTATTCTTCAGGGCTCTTAGCCCCATTTGCATCTTGTCCGTAGTCGGACGCTCTATCATTTTCAAGGTGATTTGGATCTTTGTATATTATATCTGTATTCTTGACTCATTGAGTCGCTGTTGTATATATATCTGTTTTGTGGGTTCCATCGAGGACTATTGTGTAATGATATTACTTCGTTTTCCACCCGCACGCAAGTGCCTGGTGGGCACCTTTGAATCGTTTCTATGCGGGTTTGGCGGGAAGCGCTGAAACTTGCATAGGGCCGATTCTAAGGGTGTTACAGAGTGGTATCAGAGCTCAGCAGTTGCGATACCCCACAAGTCCAGCCTGTAGGATAACCTAGCTAACGGCCGAAGTAGAGTGTCAAAACTATTTTTGCAAAATCGCTTGGATAGTTCTGATTAGGTCTGATTTTACTCCTTACCCCTCTGCTGCTCTCCTCTCACCTCTGCGTGTTTTGAATCCGCTCTCTTCTCTCTCTTCGAGTCCAGGATTTCTCGTGGTTGGGTTCCATCGTACCTTCAGGGTTTCGCTTCCTCCTTTGGTAACGGTGTTGCTACATCTGGTCTTCATGCTATCCGAGGAACCCTTCGTCTGGTGGACTTCTCTTTGTTCCTTCTCGTGCCTTCCGGTGTTTTCCGACGCGACGACATCATCTACGCCAGATCCGATGCAGAGTCTGCATCACTCCTTTGTTTCTGAACCTCGATTGTCGAGATCTTCAGTATGATTCCGAGAATGGTTGCACACTTTTCTACTGATTGTGCGGAGTAATAGTTTGGGTGCGTGATGGATTGGCCCCCATGCCGACTACCCTTTCTATTCGCTCTTGTACATTGAAGTGGGTTAGGCCGCATCTTTTCTCTCCTTCTATCGAAGTTAGAGGTGGCTTTATCTGTGGATACCTCTACCTTCGCCCTTTGTTCCCGGAGTGTTCCCTTGACGATTACGGACAACGACCTCTTGTTAGTGGTGTCGCGAGGATCTACACGATACGAGAAGATTCAGATCACCGCCCTTCTTCCCGGTACCATGAGGCGGGTCTCGAGGGCGAGATCCATTGTTAGTGGTGTCGAATTGTGGCGCCCCGCAAAACCACTGCTAGAAAATTGCGTTGTTTTTGTGCACCGCATCGCCATGACCGCATGCTCATGTCATCATGCCTCATTGCATTTGGGCATCATCATGTCATCTTGCATTTGTTTGCATAAAACTATTTTCGAAAAATCTGTTTTTGTTTTCTAAACGCCCCGTCTTGATTTCAAATTAAAACCCGGGTCTCCGGAATATTTTGTTTCGTCTACCAACGGTTTGCAAAAGCCCTGTTTCAAATAATAAAATTTTTCTTTTATTTTTAGGAGGCAACCCGCCAGGCCCGAAAGCCTAGCCGGCCACCTCCAGATAAAATTCTACCTACCCAGAATCTACCCTAACCTTTTTCTACCAAAAACTCTACCCACTCTTATCCTACCCAGCCTTCCACCTCACCCCAGCCAATCCCCTCCCTCCGCATCACCACTTCCCCAACTCCCTCCACTCCCATGCCGCCACATCAGCACCCAGTGCCACCTCATCTCCCGCCCCACCTGACCCGCGCCCGGCCCCCACCCTACCTAATCCTCTGCCGCTGACACCCCCTGGACACCCCTGGACCCGGCCCCACCGCCCTCCTCTGCTCTCGCCCATCCCCACCTCCCGCTCGCGACGCCCACACCCCGCTCCTCTCCCTGGCCCACTCCCCGACAACCTCCCCTGTCGCTCGCTCGCTCCTCACGCGATGCGCCCCGCCCTGTCTCCCTCTTCCTCGTTCCTGACCCGCCGCCGCTGTCCTCCGCTTGCCGCCACACCCCTCTCCTCTGGCCAGCGTCACGACGTCGAGCCGGCGTGGCTCTCTTCCTCTCCCCGCCACCACCATCGAGCTCCACCAGCGTTGCTCCTCCCGCCTGCGCCGGCCCGGCCCGGCCCCGAGCTCACCGACCCCCGCTCCCCGTCGGCCGCCGCCCCGTTGGCCCTTCCCCCTCTGCGGCCGCCTCTTCGCCCGGGCGCCTCGCTCCTCCCGCGCCGGCGCGCGTCCTCCCCCCCTTGCCGCATCTGGCCGCCTCGGGCCCGCTCCGATCCGCTCCGCTCCGGCCGAGCCCGGCCGTGCTCGTCTCCGCCATCCTGCCTCGCCGCCTCTCTCGGCCACCTCCCCTGCAACCTTGTGGCCCCCTCTCCATCACCAAGGTCCTCCCCGTCTGCCCGCGCGTCCGTCGTTGAGCCGACCCCGTCGCCTCCCCTGCTTCCGTCCAGTCGCCCGCCCCGTTCTCCACAGGCCCAAGGTCGTCCCTTCCTCGAACCTCGCCTTCCGGCAACATGGGCGCTGCCTCTGGCTGTTTTCCCTCTGCCGCGTGTGCCCCACCTCGTCGACACCCTTCCTGCGCTAGTACCCCACCAAGTGATGCGCAGATGGTGTTACATGCTGGTAGTGTGGTGATGCTATTTTTGTTGCTACGAAGTGGACTAAAGATCAATAACACTGCAACAAGATCGTCGAACCCTCTCGGCGGACAAGACCAACCCGATGCCGGCCACAGATGATCGAGATGGCACACCAAGATCTTCGTCAGGGAACGACAAGAACTTCTACCGGAGTCCAAACCCCGAAGACCGAACCCCGGTGCGACAAGTACTCCTTCCCGGACGCCGAGCTAGCCGAGAACCCGGATGCCAAGGTCACCGACACGGAACGACAAGACCTCCTTCCCGCACCGATGCCGACGACGTCGCATGCCAAGTTCTTCTTCCCGAACGCCAAGACCGACCCGATACGAGGACCCGACAAGATCTTCGCAATGACAAGATCGACACCGACCAGAACGAACCCGATGCGCCCCTGACGCCAACCAAGTTCCTCTTCTCGGATGCGCCGAGATCTACTCCGTTATCCGAGAACGATCCCGCCGAGACCGAACCCCAGATCCGGACCCCGAGACCCTACCCCGAACCCCTCGGAGCCCAAGTTCGCCGAACCCTAATGTGATTCCCTATTCGAGACCCCCCATTATTTTATAATATGACATTATCTCTTGTTGCATATTAAATTGTCCATGCATGCATACTTGTCTGTGGTTTGGGGGCATTATGCCGATTCACCGCATAATTAAATATGGAGTCTATATGCGGGATATCTTGTCTTATTCCGGACTTCATTTAAATTGGCATAGCGAACCGAAACCATGTTTGGTCTTGCTAATCCAACATTTAATTTGCGGGGTAGATAAATAACTTGAACCGTTTAATTAAATGTCGGGACCCCGGTTTTCCGCTTAATATTGCCTAGTTGCATCACATCTTTGCCATGCCATGCATCATATCATAAGCATGCCGGATCTTCCGCCGTCGTATTAAATAGTGTATCCGGTGTTTGTTCTAGTGGTTGCTTCTTCGCAGATTAGGCCGATGAGTTGATGCGAGTGTCGACCCGATCTTCGGATGAACATTCGGCAATGTTTTCAGGCGAGCATCCCTTCCCCTTCTACCTATTTTGCATTTATAGTCTTTATTTCCTCTTGTTGATCTATTGCTATCTGTGTGGCGATGCTCTAGTTGTTGTACCCGTGATATCCCTTGCGGCCTTATATTGCCTTGGACACATCCTATTACCTGTTGTTTGGTAGATAGTTGGACCTGCGCGTCGTAGTCGCTTGCTCAAGTGCTGTTGCGTGTCGTCAAGTACCACAGTTGTTGGAGTATTGCCGCATGTTTAATGTTGGAGATGATCATGGATTTAATTATCATTTACTTTAATTATTGTTTAATAACTAAAATTGAAAGTAGGTAAATGCAGAGGCACAGGTGGGCAATAGATGTTATTTGGTTGTTAATCGTCCACTTATGTCCCGTAGGACCCCGAGTTCTTGACACCTGTTCCAAGATCGAGCGCGCTAACCACAGGTGGGGTGTATGGGCACCCCCATCGATTTAGTACCTGATTCCAAGTACTGTACTGGGGGCCACAATTAGTTTGGGGCTTTATTACTATCCTGTACTTATGCCATGCTTTACTGCTTTATTTAAATTGTGCGAAGTACTGCACCTGTACTGTTTAGGTAAGCGGAGTGTTTTCGCGGTATCGACAAGCCCGAGAGTTTCGGGTTCCCAGTCGTTTACAGCCATTGGCGCATACCCTGAGTCCGTCTCGGATACCGGCCGGCTTCGTTGCGGGTAGCTTAGTGGGGTGGCCCCCCGTGCTTGCTTTGGGTCTGGGAAACGTCGTGTCCGAAACCCCGTCGACATACCGTTGGGTGTATGTTTTGTGATCTTGTACCTACCTGATCCGACAACAAGGGTGTAGGTGCGTGTGGAAACTTTGGTGCACCCCTGCAGGGTTAAATCTTTTCGAGAAGCCGTGTCCGCGGTTATGGACGACTTGGAGCACAAGTCTCGATCATAGACAACTATAACTAAAGTCTACTGTTATAATTTTACTTGTATCCGATATGACTAGTAGTCAGCTTCACTGCAACGAAATGGCTAAATAAAAGTACCAACAACTGCTGGGTTTGGGATATCTCATGCTTATTGTAACTGACTAGTAAGTGTTGCAACTACAACGGAATGGTTAACTAAAATTGCCCACTGCTTATTATATCAGGATGACTAGCTATACCTGACTAGTAATTGCTGCAACGATAAGTGAATAAATAAAACTGCCAACTGTGTGAGTTCCTCGGTTGACTTCCTCGTTTGGTCTCGAGGGGGAAATACCAGGATGGGTATGTTTGGTGGTAGTATCTGGTTGGTTCTGAATAGGTTTTTCTTATCCCTCTCTGATAGCCGACAGTTATCTCGAGTCTCTATAGGTTGTTTAGTGCATGCTGCCGCTGCCGCTTCAGTCCACCATACCTATGTAGGCGAGGACCGCCGAATTCTAGCCTCGCCGTGTACTGGCCTCAGTACTGACCGCTCTCTTTTTCCTTTGCCCTTTGTCGGCACCCCTTTTGTTTAAGCAGGTTTTGAGATCGACGTCGTTAGCAGGGTTACCCTTCCGGCTTGGCCTGGGCAGGGTTATGGACGCCATTGGTTATTCTTCAGGGCTCTTAGCCCCATTTGCATCTTATCCGTAGTCGGACGCTCTATCATTTTCAAGGTGATTTGGATCTTTGTATATTATATCTGTATTCTTGACTCATTGAGTCACTGTTGTATATATATCTGTTTTGTGGGTTCCATCGAGGACTATTGTGTAATGATATTACTTCGTTTTCCACCCGCACGCAAGTGCCTGGTGGGCACCTTTGAATCGTTTCTATGCGGGTTTGGCGGGAAGCGCTGAAACTTGCATAGGGCCGATTCTGAGGGTGTTACAATATAACTGCTATTATAGCAGCAAAAGAGGGCATTTGTGTCAAGTAGTTTGTTATCAAACTAGGTGTAGTTCACATTGGGATAATACTATGAAGATATATTGTACGACAATATTATCAACATGTTTTTAACCCCAAAGAACTAAAGGTCACACCAAAGGACCAAATTTGTACGAAGCCATCTCATTAGAGAATGAGTGATGCGTAGAGACGCAAAGACATGCAATTACACACGGACCTGGAAGTGTCAGATCCGGAGATCAGTTGACCACTAGCAATCGTGTACATACAACACCGGAAAGCCATAGGTGTTGAATACACAAAGGTTTGAAACTAGATTATTGACTCTAGTGCAAGTGGGAGACTGTTGGAGATATGCCCAAGAGGCAATAATAAAGTGGTTATTATGATATCTTCATACTTATGATAAATGTTTACATACCATGCTATAATTGTATTAACAGGAAACATTAATACTTGTGTGATTTGTAAACATAAAAGAGTCCCTAGTAAAGCCTCTTGTTAAACTAGCTTGTTGGTTAATATATGATCATGGTTTCCTGATCATGAACATAGAGATGTTATTAACAACAGAGTCATATCATTAGGAGAATGATGTGATGGACATACTCCTATAGATAAGCGTAGCATAAAGATCAAGTCATTTTAATAGTTCAATTGCTATATGCTTTCTGATACATAGTAACCTAATTCCTTCGAGCATGAGATCATGCATATCACCTTTACCGGATGGATGCTTTGATGACATCAAACACCACACCGTACCTGGGTGGCTATAAAGGTGGCATTGAGTGTTCGGAAAGTATTGGTTGAGACACATGGATCAAGAATGGGATTTGTCCATCCATATGACGGATAGATATACTCTGGGCCCTCTCGGTGTAATGTCATCCAATTAGCTTGCAAGCATGTGACTGGCTCACAAGGGATCACATATCACGGGAACGAGAAAAGAGTACTTATCAGTAACGAGGTTGAACTAGGTATGCAGAGATACCGACGATCATAACCTCGGATAAGTAAACTATCGTGAGACAAAGGGGAATTGGTATCGTATGTAAGTGGTTCATTCGATCGCAAAGTAATCGTAGAAATATGTGGGAGCCATATGAATTTCCAGATTCCTCTATTGGTTATTGTTCGGAGAAGTGTCTCGATCATATCCGCATAATTCACGAACCGTAGGGAGACACACTTAAGGATTCGACATTGTTTGAGTAGTTATGGAATGATGAGAAAGAGATCGAATGTTGTTTGGAGTCTCGGATGGGATCCGGGATATCACGAGGAGATCCGGAATGGTCCGGAGAATAATATTCATATAAGGAAAGTCCTGTTTCGGAGTTGGGGAATGATTCCGGTGTTTTCATCGGGAATGTTCTAGAAGGTTCCGGAATGTCCGGCACTCCGGAGGGGAAAGGGTACATGAATGTGTTATATCAAGTTGGTATGATTGCATTATGTACTTGGTGTCATCGCTGTACCAAATAGAGGGTTTTATTCAAATCCTAGTTTGAAAAGTCAAACGGCTAGTTTGAAAGTCAAACGGCTAGTTTTGGGAAAGAGGAGAAGGAGGTTTGAAACCGACTTGGGGGAGGAGTTCCTCCTCCCACCACCGGCCCACCTTGGGTCCGAGTTGGGGAGCGACTCCCCTCCCCAGGCGCGCCTCCCTCCACCTATAAGAGGAGGGGCAGGGCTCCCCTCCTAGACACACAAGTTGCCTCCCTCTAAACCTAAACCCTAGCCACAGCCTAGGGATTTCTCCCAAGCCGCCGAGTTAGAGCTTCTAATTGCCCTAGCCGCTGGTTTAGCCCCTTCTAATTGGTGTGTCTAAACCCTAGATCACCAAGGCTCTCTCATAGTCCACCATACTCGCTCCGGCTTAAGGCGAAGCCCTGCGAGATCTCCCCTCTACTTCCGGTACCACGCCGTCGTGCTGCCGGAATCGCGAGGAGAGTGCTACAACCTCCGCTGCCTGCTGGAACAAGGGAGAGGAAGGTCTTCGTCGAGTACCGAACGTGTGACCGACTGCGGGAGCGCTGCCGAAACGCAGCGCCGGAAGGATCGTCTACGCGATCTTGAGATCGGCAAGTGTACGACTACATCACCCACGAGAATCTGCTCTCGTTAACCGCTTTGGAATCTTCGAGGGTAAGTTCCTCTATCGACTCGTTGCTACAATCTAGTAGATAGATCTTGGCTTGTTTGTTTGTATGCGGTAGAAAATTTTTGTTTTCCATGCTACGAACCCCTACATGATGAAGGATAGGAAGAAATAATATATCTAGGAAAGGAATTCCTTAATTAGAAGTCTAGAATTATTGAAGTATGGAAGATAGGAATTCTGGATAAAACAGTAAACCCTAAAACTTTAACCAAACATAAAATCCATTTCATCTGATTGATCTATCATCTTGTTTCCACAATGGTTTATAGAAATATTTTCTATAGTAAATCACTTAAGCACATCTTTGTCATTTTCCAATATCATGATTACATGTGCTTAGAAACTATCTTAATTAATTCTTCCTCATAAGTCATTCGGGAAAATAACCTTATTATTTTAAAAAGGTGATATCCATAATGATCACAAACATAAACACAATATGTTTAGCCATTCATCTTTATTCACATCAACAAAAGAATATAAGTAAATTAAGAACCCTAAACCCTAGAGTAAGCATTTACAATTCAAACCCTAACTCTTATGTTAGTTATAATAAAATATATATACCTTGTTATTCCCTAGATTCATGGGAGTAATATTAACAATGTTAAATCCTTAGGATATTATGCATCAAATAATAATAAAGGATCACCATATAAAATTTTCCTTAATTTTATGAGTTAATGAGAATAAAATCTCATGAATTAATAGTAATGCATTCTATAATAAGTTTATGGAAATTAGCTCAACTAAATGCATATCAAAAGCCTTTACAAATAATAATAGGAAAAGTATATATATATAAATAAAATAAAGAAACTATAGCACTATATAATAAAAACTCACAAAATGATTTTAAATACCATTTATCATTGCTGCAAGTATTAGTGAAGGAATTCCATAAAGATAAGTCAAAATTATTGCTTAAATAAAAAGGTTATAAAAGAAAACAGATAATAGAAATCGAAAAAGAAAGACAAACAGAGAGAAAAAATAGAGGAATCAGCTCCTAGCCCATGGCCCATTCCCCTCTCTCTTTTTCGTCGCCCGCGAACAGCCAAATGCAGCCCATCTGGCCCAAGTGTGGCCCGGCACTGGCCCGTACCTCTTCGGCCTCCTATCCGTGTGGTCTTTCTCGCGCCACCGGCGACCTCACGATGCGGCGAAGCAGCTCGCTGGCAGCCACCCCGTCGCCGGCCGCGTCAAGATCCGCGCCACCGCCCCCGGTCGTCTACAAGAAGCCCTGGACGCCGCCGAGAAAACCCTAGCATGCCATTTCGCTTCTCCTTCTTCCTTTTGAGCTCCGGCCAGCAAACCATAGCCACAGGTGTCTAAGATCCTCGCCATCTCCGACCTTCCCTCGGTCCACGGAGGTGTCTATCAGATGCGCCATGATCTTCTTCGACGTTTGCCCCTACTCACAGAAGCCGGGGAGCCCTCCGTTGACCCAATCGACACCTCATCTTCCCCGCCAGACACCGCCGTTCATCGTTAATCGCCACCACCACAGACTTCCTCCGGTCATGCCGTCGCGCCCTTCAGCTTCACGGTGAGCTACCGGTGCTCACGCACCCTCTCAAATTCCTCCTTGCTTCCTCGTTCGCTTCCCCGACGAGCATGTGCCACCATCGCTGTTAGCCATCGTCGCCACCACTATTCCGGCGACCTAAATCGAGCGGCGTCGCCACTATAAGGTTCCCTGCGACGTCCTCTTTCTGATAAGCCCTAGCACAAACTCGCGCAACCAGCAAATCCATAGAATCGAAGGCTGTTGTGAGGATCCCCATTGATGATGTCATGGTGATGCCATATTTAAATGTTCTTTATCATTTATTTCTTTTCAGTAATATTTCTGTAACAAATAAAAACAATAAAGATGACATGGCAAAGGTCCCACCAGTCAGTGTCTAGGGTAGGTTCTGTATTGGTATAAAAAGATGTTCTCTGTTTAGCAAATTGATAAAACAGTATTGATTCAAATATAAATATTTCCCGAAATGTAATAAAATGATTAAATCTTGTTTAATTAATAACTTTTGTTTTGTAATTCAGAAAAATGTGTATAATATATGAAAATTTGTAGAAAAATAAAATCTATAACTTAAAACTATTATCAAACATTATTATGTTAACAATTTAAATAACTATTGTTTAATAAAGATTTTAAAAGTAATAAAACTTTGATAATTCATATTTTAATAATGGTAAATGTTAAAAATATAAATAAAATACCAAAGATCCCAGAAAAATAAGAACTATAATTTAAAACTATAATCATGCATTATTATTTCACTTAATTAAATATTTATTATTTATTAAGTATTTATAAAGTAATAAAACTTGTAAAAAATCATATCTTATTATTTATAAGTCACAAAAATAAATGTAATATACCAAAATGATCATAAACATAATACCTACATGTTAAAAATATAATATTCCACTTTTGAGTTAAATAAAAAGTTAAACACTTTAATAACTTGAATTTAAACCTATTTCTTTAGTTAATAATTCATATAAGGGTAAATAAAATTTTCTAATATTCTAAAATTAACTAATTAAAGTCTAATAAATAGTATTAGTCTTGAATATTGATAATATGGAGTCAAAATGGTTTAACACATTTTAAATACAATTTTATTGAATTATCCTTCAACCATAAGTGTAGATTATTTTATAAAAGGATCCTTATCCAATATAAAATATCCAAGAATAATTTGTAATGAGATAAAACCTATTCCTTAACTTTCATCACAAGTTTATAAACAAATCAAAACACTATACTGAACCATAAGTAGTTAAGTAATGTCATTTCCCTGATTATCCATTATAACCATTCATTCAAAAAAAGATAAATGATTCTATTCCATTATAAAATCAAGAAACCACCACACCAAATAAAAGTATAACCATTCTCAAGTGACTTTAAGGAAACATTATAAAGTACACAAGGTACAAATAACATAAGCAATATAATCTAAGTACATCTATGTCTTTAAAGTTAACTTTAGTCTATAATACTTTAAATACTATGCTAAAGACTTTGTTATGTGTTTTATAGTTAACTTTGGTCTGTTATAATTAAGTTATAAAGCATCTTAATACCAAACTAACCAAGTTAAAAACCAAGATAGATAAGTCTCAAATACTACTAATATCATTATTCAAATAAAGCAATTCTTTCTTACTTAAAGACTATAACTTGAAAGAACACCTAAGTTAACTTAAAATTTAAATACTTCTCCTTAGCTAAGTAAGATTTTCTTCAAAAGTTATTCTTTTAAGGTACATTATAAAGCAAGACATAAGCATTCTTATGAAAGCTCTAAATGATGAACAAACCTTATATACATAGTCTACACATACATTTCCCACTTGAGTATTCTATTATTGTGTGTGCTTTATTATACTTACATGTTGTTTACACACACTCACAAGCCTTAATAAGAAGCACATATATGAAACTTATCTAAAAGGACAACACATTCTAAAGTAACCATTTCCAGTTTCCAAACCTAGATCAACGTTATCCCCGGGATTCACGTTTATCAATTGCATTACCTCACTTATGCATAATAGCATCTTGCTTCTTTCAACATTACTCCTTACCGGACCAATGATGCTGATTACAAATATTGGATCTTATATTGTCTTGAAGACCGTGAGTGCATAATCTTGCAATCACAAAAGGCAAGTTCACACTTGCTCATGTCCTTTGATTATTTTCTGTAAAGTATTTTGCAAATCCAGTGTTGTCATCACCTGCATTTGAAAAAGGTCAGAAAACACTATTTTCATAATAATATGATTATAGGTTATTTACCATAAGGTAATAACCTACTATAAGAGTTCCAGTGGTAAAGGAACATATTATCTAGGACTTAACAACCAATGTCACCAGTGATTCTTGCACCGTATATCACGCGTTTGTTGGAGATATGCCCTAGAGGCAATAATAAATGTGGTTATTATTATATCTTTGTGTTTATGATAAATGTTTACATTCATGCTATAATAGTATTAACAAGGAAACATTGATACTTGTGTGATTTGTAAACTTAATTTGAAGTCCCTAGTATAGCCTCTATACATCACTAGCTTGTTGGTTGATAAATGATTGTGGTTTCCCTATCATGAACATTGAGATGTTATCAACAACAAGATCATATCGTTAGGAGAATGATATGGTGGACATACTCCTATAGATAAGCGTAGCATAAAGATCAAGTCATTTCAATAGTTCAATTGCTATATGCTTTCTGATACATAGTAACCTAATTACTTCGACCATGAGATCATGCATATCACCTTTACCGGATGGATGCTTTGATGACATCAAACACCACACCGTAACTGGGTGGCTATAAAGGTGGTATTGAGTGTTCGGAAAGTATTGGTTGAGACACATGGATCAAGAGTGAGATTTGTCCATCCATATGACGGATAGATATACTCTGGGCCCTCTCGGTGGAATGTCATCCAATTAGCTTGCAAGCATGTGACTGGCTCACAAGGGATCACATATCACGGGAACGAGAAAAGAGTACTTATCGGTAACGAGGTTGAACTAGGTATGCAGAGATACCGACGATCATAACCTCGGATAAGTAAACTATCGTGAGACAAAGGGAAATTGGTATCGTATGTAAGTGGTTCATTCGATCGTAAAGTAATCGTAGAAATATGTGGGAGCCATATGAATTTCTAGATTCCTCTATTGGTTATTGTTCGGAGAAGTGTCTCGATCATGTCCGCATAATTCACGAACCGTAGGGAGACACACTTAAGGATTCGACGATGTTTGAGTAGTTATGGTAGTATGAGAAAGAGACCGAATGTTGTTCGGAGTCTCGGATAGGATCCGGGATATCACGAGGTGATCCGGAATGGTCCGGAGAATAAGATTCATATAAGGAAAGTCCCGTTTCAGAGTTCGGGAATGATTCCGGTGTTTTCATCGGGAATGTTCTAGAAGGTTCCGGAATGTCCGGCACTCCGGAGGGGAAGGGGTACATGAATGTGTCATTGCATGTTGGAATGATTGCATCATGTACTAAGTGTCATCGCTGTTCCAAATAAAGGATTAATTCAAATCCTAGTTTGAAAAGTCAAATAGCTAGTTTGAAAAGTCAAACGGCTAAAATTGGAAAGAGGAAAAGAGGAGGAAGGGGGGAAACCGAGTTGGGGAGGAGTTCCCTCCTCCAACCGGCGGCCCACCTCCAAGCCGAGTTGGGGAGGGACTCCTCTCCCTCCCCTTGGCGCGGCCGGCCCCTCCACCTATATAAGGAGGGGCAGGGCTCCCTCCTCTAGACACACAAGTCCCTCACCTCAAACCCTAGAAGCTGCAGCCCTCCATAGCCGCCGCCACCCCCTAGGGTTTTGCCCTAGCCGCCGACTTGGGGGTCCCCGGAACCCTAGCCGCCGGCTCTAGCCCCTCCTCCTTGGTGTATCTAAACCCTAGATTGCCGAGGAGCTCTCTCATACTCCACCATACTCGCTCCGGCTTAAGGCGAAGCCCTGCGAGATCTCCCCTCTACTTCCGGTACCACGCCGTTATGCTTCCGGAATCGCGAGGAGAGTGCTACAACCTCCGCTGCCTGCTGGAACAAGGGAGAGGAAGGTCTTCATCGAGTACCGAACGTGTGACCGACTGCGGGAGCGCTGCCGGAACGCAGCGCCGGAAGGATCGTCTACGCGATCTTGAGATCGGGAAGAGTACGACTACATCACCCACGAGAATCCGCTCTCGTTAAACACTTTGGAATCTTCGAGGGTAAGTTATTCCATCGACGCGTTGCTACAATCTAGTAGATAGATCTTGGCTTGTTTGTTTGTATGCGATAGAAATTTTTTGTTTTCCATGCTACGAAACCCTACTGCGTTAACCATGAGATTTGGAATGGGACGGAGAAGTCAGCTGTATCTTTTCCCTCTCGCATGGATCCGGATGTGTGGGTCGTGCTGTTATCACTCGTAGCATGCATATTAAATGGTAGTTCGTAGAGGATATGCAGCATATGGGTGGGAACCGCCAATGTCCCATGATAGTTCCGGCATCTGAACGGTCTGTACTGCCAATTGCCGTAATTCAATAGGTGGGCTAGCGTACACCAAGGAGACATGCGGGTTCGCGGAGAAGGCAGTGATTGGCTTGGGTCTTAGTCTAGGCCTCACACCAAGGAAGTGTGAACGGGTTCGCGGCCCGGATGTGCAACAAAGCTAAGATCTCTCATGGGTAAAGTAACGCACCTCTGCAGAGTGTAAGAACTGTAACTTGTTACTCCCTGTTCCGGGAAGGAGCTGCGAACGCGGTGGGAAAGGAACTCCATGAAAGTTCTGGTAAACCCATGAAGGCTGACGGACATAGCTTTTCAGAATAAAAGCAACCTTTGAAGAAATGTTTGCAAAAACCTGCATTGCCTACGACCAATGGTCTGTGGCTGTAGATATAGCGCATCAACACTCCTTTTCTAGTGAACTTGCTGAGTACGGTCGTTCTCAACGTATCTTCTTACCCCTTGCTAGATTCCGAAGCCATTACAGACGACGTCTACATCATGATATGCTCCAGGAATCATCACCAGAAGCTAAATCTCTCCAATGATGTCAAGAAAGTCAACATATACATCAATTCGAGTGAAGACGAAGTTACTGATTAGATAGGAATATAATCTCTAGCCATAGAACCTATTTCTGGAGCGTATTGCTATAGCAGCAATGCCAGACCATTAGTTAAAATACTAGTCAAAATAGTATGATAGTTTTTGAGTTATTTATTTCTGATTCTTCTTTGTAAGAAGTTTCTTTCTCTCTCTTTAACCTAGAGTGTCTCTGGATCTTGTGTAAAGAGTTGAGTTGTAACCTATAGTCATGTCTTGGACCTGCTGTGTTTCTGTTGTACCACTCTGAGGGATGTAATACTAGTGAACGGTGTTTCTTTGGTGTTATGTCAACGACTATAGTGTACTACATCATGCAGTGGTATGTTGGGTCACCGCACCTGCCCATGCGCGGGATGGGCCCACCCGCACCTAGGGGGTCTGGCCGCCCTGTGGCGCCCCTCCGTCTCGTCTTCTGGCTTCGTGTTGCCCACGGTAAAATATTGACTTTGGCTTTTGTCCCGTCCAATCCCGATAATTTTGATTTTCTGCCTTTCTAGAACCAAAAACAGAAGAAAACAGGCAAATGGCATTGTGGCAACTTGTTAATAGGTTAGTTCCAGAAAAGATATAAAAACACCTCAAAGTGTAGACAAAGCAAAGCAAAGTAGATACTAAACAAGCATGGAACATCAAAAATTATAGATATGTTTCCGACGTATCAAGCATCCCCAAGCTTAACTCATGCTCGTCCTCGAGTAGGTAAGTGAGAAAAGAATAATTTTTTAGGTGACATGCACCATCAAAACCAAGATCAAACCATTTGCAAGCATTGAAAGCTGGGATCAAAGAACTCTAAACATGTGCATGAAAGATGGAGTTCTAACAATAAGACAAAGTAACTATGCATGCAACATGAAGGGCTACAAACAAATATCATGAATAACATGCATTGAAAAACGTTTGTTTGTTTCACATATAGAAAACATGGCATAGTGGCATTCAGTTTGTCCCTCATAGAGTAGCAAATAGATGCATAGGACACCTTCAAAGTTCATAAGAGTGACTAGATACAAATAGCACTAGAACAAGCAATATAACAATATGCATCAATCAATAAGTTTTGGGACACTGCACATAGAATGGAAACTATGCTCTCTTAATGGTGCCTAAAGGTAGAAGGTGGAGACTCAATATAATAGTGGAAAAAAGGCCCTTCATAAAGGGAAGCAGGGATTTCAAGTTTCAAAAAGAGCTTCCAAAAATTATGGTACTTGTTAGCCTTTATCCCTCATTGCCCATATCATAAGCATCTTGAAGTGATTAAGGTTAAAGTGAACAAACTATGGAGTATATGCTTGACAAAGTATAAGTTGGCAATATCATGTCCCTTGAATACAAGGGCCACACCTCATGCTACTCAACTTCAGTCACCTGTAAGTTCTTGTCATAGTAAGTATATGTGTATCATAGAGAATCGCCAACGGGGTACCCCTTGCACGTGGTACATGAGCTATCCCATAACCAAAATGACAAGGCAAGCAGAAAATGAGCATCTCAGCGATCTTTTTATTTACTATGTGCATGGATTTTTATTGAGGATGCTTCACATATAGCTCACTATGGTGATGCTGCAAGTTTCCACCATGATTAGGCATGACTTAGGCTAGCGGCCCAGACGTTTCTCTAACACAAAATACATAACTCCATGGACTTACAAGCTCCCTCTTTATTTCACACTGGTGACATCCATAGACAAAATAGCATGATATCAACTGTGTACAAAGTACAAGTGCAATATTGAAACCGTTCCCCATGATAGCATGGTTCTGCTAATTCCAACGTATAAGTGCAAGAATATACAACATAGATAACACAATGGTTCAAGTTTATTAGGGGCAAAGAATATAAAGTGTGCCATCAAGTTCGTGAGGGCTTTAATCACTAAGTTTTCACATAACAAAATACATTTTAATTGGAAGATAGCTGAAAACAATAATATACTTGGAATGGTGTAACACACCATGCATAGGAGTTTATAGTGGACACTTTGGAATAACTTGGTTTCTTGGGAGTTGGAAGCATGAGTAGAGCTTACTCATACAAGTGGAGGCTAGCAAAAGACTGGGAGCAACAAACTAAGAGAGCAATAATGGCCATAATCATGCAGAGCGACAAAACATTACTAATCAAAGCATAGAGTGGTACTACAAGTCAAGGGCTAAATGATCATAGAGGCTATGGTGACTTGTTCATAGTCATAACATGGTGTGAGCATGTGCCAAGTCAACCCAAATAAAACATCAAAGGAGAATACCACAATATTATACTTTTGTATGCTAAAACAACGCATAATTCTTTCCAGGCACACTAAGCAATCCCAATTGTTTGGAACAAGACATGCTACATCAATAATCACTAAGCATAAGGTCAAAACAACACCTAGCATGTCATGCTAAAGTATAAGTCACAGTCAATGCAAGCTCCTCTTGCACTTTCAAGCAGCAACTTCCTACTCCTTTCCAACACCAATCAACTTATTTGAAACAACACAGCGAGAACGGGGGTCCAAACTACTTTATTCAAGCAAACTAAACAAACTAAGCAAACCAAACAAAAACTAAGATGCTCCAAGAACAACACAACAATGCATGAAACAATAAAAACGAAGTGTCTAGATAGACCTGAGCTTTTTATTGATGAAGAAGGGGATGCCTTGGGCATCCCCAAGCTTTGACACTTATACCTCTTGGATATTTTTTTGGGTGACACCGGGGTGGTATCCCCAAGCTTGATTGTCCATTATTCATCTCATTACATCATTCTCTCTCTACACCTGAAATTTTTCCTTCATATAAAACTTCACACAATCTTCACTAGCAACATTAGTGTATTCAAAAGATAATAGACCTTTAGGTTTAGCTTTGGAACAGAAAAACTTTTCACTAAAAACACAAGCTACTGTAGTAACTCCTTCAAAAAGCTCAATTCCCCAAAAGAGAACTCAAAAAGGAATCAATAAGAAGCAAATGCAAATAATGGCAGAAATCTGTCAAAACAGACCAACAGGTAGAAACCGATTTTTTCGAAAATCTTCTATTGCTCAAATAAAAAAGTTTTGAGCTAACTAAAGTTAGATAACATACTGGGGAATTTATTCGTAAATTTTCAGCTCAATCCGACTTACAGAGACTCCTCACGAATTTTTATGGTGGAGGACAGAAATCTGTTTCGGGACAACAACTCCCCAAATCTTACTTCCCTCTCATTAGAGGTCATTCTTGGCACAAAAAGCAAACAAAAAGGATAAGGAGAGGTCATTACTGAATTAATAACTTCCAAGACTCAAGGAAACTCTTGGGTTATCTCCCAACAAGTACTTTTCTTTAACGCCTTTAAGTTAGGCTTGATAGTTTGAAAAGATGCTCACATAAGAAATATAAATTGAAGTAAAAGAGAGCATCAAGAAGCAAATCCAAAACACATTTAAGTCTAACCCTCTTCCTATGCATAGGAATCTTGTACACAAATAAATTCACAAAGAACAAAGTGACATGCATAGGAAGATAAAACAAGAGTAACTTCAAAACTTTCAGCACGTAGAGAGGAAACTTAATATTATTGAGATGCATAAAACCATGTTTCCCTCTCTCATAATAATATTCAGTAGCCTCATGAATAAACTCAACAATATATCTATCACATAAAACATGCTTTTCATGATCTATAAACATATAATGTCTATCAAGCTCAAAAATAGTGGGATTAAAACCTCCACAGGTTTTACCCAAAGTAGAAATTTCAAAAGGATCCACAGAAACATAACATTTATCCTCCATTGTTAAGCATGAGGGACAATCAAATAATGTAAGGGATAAAGAGTTACTCTCATTATAAGGTAGGCATGGGTAGATAATCCATTCTTCCTCATTTGGTTCATCACTCTCCTCCTCTTTTTCATCTAATGAGCTTCTAGTTTCAACAATTTCTTCTTCCATAGGCTCCTGCAAGGCACTAGTCTCTTCCATTTGTGGAAAGCATCTATTAAAATATTCAAGTATATATCCATTTTCTTCCTTGTAATTATCAAAGCAAAATTTAAGTATCTCATAAACCTCATATTCATAAGGTGCATCATCAGTATTTTCAAGCAAACTGGCAAGTTCAAATGCACCCTTGAAGGCAATAAATTCTTCAATTTGTTCCACATCATAAAAGTCATAAATTCCTTTAACATAAGAGGATATGGTAACATTATCATTATACTCACATTGAAAAGGGAGGTGTTTATACCTCCTACAGCAACAAGCTTTATCAAAGCAATAAGTAACATTATAAGTAGAGCACACCTCTCTAGCAATAGTATTCAACTTATCAATTTGTTCCTATAAGTGTTTCCCTTATAATAATACTTTTCTTCTTCCATGAATCCACCTTGCCAATAAGAACTAGTTTTAAAGAAACCATCCATTGATAGAAAGCATGACTAAGCAAGGAAATAATAGACCAACAACTAGAGCAGGAACTATTTTTTATAAGAGAAAACAAACCAAACTATACTAATTTTTGTGGAGTTTTTGATTAAAAGAGGCAAACAAAATCGAGCAAAAGAAACTAAGCAAACTAAAAATAAAGTAAAGAGAAAGGTTGAGGAGGACTTCCCTTGTGAAGACGTCCTTAGCCTCCCCGGCAACGGTGCCAGAAAGAGCTTGATGACGCCCAGCAATGTCGTGGGACGCTTCGTTAGAAACCCCAAGAGCAAGGTGTGATGAGCACAGCAGCAAGTTTTCCCTTAGTAAGAAACCGAGGTTATCGAACCAGTAGGAGGAAGGAAACGTCTCAAAGGTGTTGCAAGAAATGTGGAAACCTGCACAACACAAACTCAAGACTTTGCCCCAACGAATCAGTGAGGTTGTCAAGCTCACCGGTTTGCTGTAACAAAGGATTAAATGTATGGTGTGGAAGGTAATGATTTGCAGCAAGTAAACAAGTAACGGTGGAAGATGTATCAATGGTAAAGATTGGACCGGGGTCCATAGTTCACTAGAGGTGCTCTCCTTAGATAAACAACATGGCATGAAGGGTAAACAAATTACAACGGGGCAATTAACAGGAACTGAGCAAGGCATAACAATGCAATTACTAGCCATAAAGATCCTATAAGGTTGATTGGGCAATACAACAATATACATAGACCGTCATCCAACTGCATCTATGACTAGAAGTCCACCGTCAGGTTATCATCCGAACCCCCTCCAGTATTAATTTGCAAGCAACGGACAGCTACTTTAAGCAAAGTGTGTAAGGTAAACAATCCACTTGTTCCATGAACAAGAGACCGTTGTTTATCCCCTAGTGGCAGCAGCACATCTACAACCGAAGATATTTCTATCACTTCCCTTGGAAACTAGAGGCATGAACCCACTATCGAGCATAAATACCCCCTCTTAGAGTCACTAACAACTACTTGGCCAAGATAGCTACTAACAACGGAGAGCATGCAAGATCACAAACAACACAGACATGATAGAATCAAATAGACAAAACCATTAATCAATCTGACATAGTAATCTCAATATCCATCGGATTCCCGCAAACATAACATGCATGATTACAAATAGATTAGATCTTGATCATGAACGGATCTCACAAGATCTATACATGAAAGCACAAGGAGGAGATACAATCATCTAGCTACTACATGGACCCGTAGTCCAAGGTGGAACTACTCACGCTTCATACCGGAGGCTGGCATGATGAAGAAGAAGGCCTCTGGAATGATCTCCCCTCTGGCAGGGTGCCGGGAAGAACTTCAAGTCTTCCCCGATCTAGGGACGATGGTGGCGGCGGCTACAAAAGGTTTCGTGGAGTTTTGATCGGGTGCTTAGGGTTTCTGCATCGGGGTTTCTTATATGCGAAGGGGCGAGCCAGGGGGGCCACCAGGGGGACCACACCCTGCCCAGGCGTGGGATGGCCCCACCCGCGCCTAGGGGGGGTCTGTCCGTCCTGTGGCGCCCCTCCGTCTCGTCTTCTGGCTTTGTGTTGCCCACGGTAAAATATTGACTTTGGCTTTTGTCCCGTCCAATTCCGAGAATATTGATTTTCTGCCTTTCTGGAACAAAAACAGAAGAAAACATGCAACTGGCACTGTGACAACTTGTTAATAGGTTAGTTCCAGAAAAGATATAAAAACACCTCAAAGTATAGACAAAGCAAAGCAAAGTAGATACTAAACAAGCATGGAACATCAAAAATTATAGATACGTTTCCGACGTATCAGAGGGCGAGAACGGCCACCATCATGTGCTGACGTTGGTTCCCGAGCAGCGTCTTCACATCTGAGTCGTCGGAGCAGGACGAGTCGTCCAACAAAAATTGCTCGCAAGGGTCCAAGTCCATCTACAAATCACTAACGATATTTAGAGCTTGCGGAGAGGAGATCTACGTGCTCTAACTCGAGCGGCGACGGATTTTACCTTTGACGGGCGGTGGGAGGACGACGGCGGTGGGGCGCGACCGGATCTGCGTCAGGAGGAGTTTTCCGACCCACAACGGCTGGAGAACAGGGTCGGCGGGCTCCGACCCGCGAGGAATCGAGCAGGAGGTCCTCAATCCACGGTGGGCGGCGGCTGTGCGGGCGGAAGGGAGGAGAATGAGCTGAAAATTCCCTCCCCCAAACAGAAATGGAGGATATGATTCGCGTCCAGGTCGGGCTCGAAACCTTAGTTTTTCTGGTTCCGCGAGGGTGTTTTCTCGGGGGCTCTAAATTTTTTTCGGTTCGATCCATTTGAGACGTCTGTTCAGTCCACTTTTATCACGCGAAACCGAAAACTGGCGGTTTGTTTAGCTTATCATCCAAGAAAAGGAAACGAAGCTTCCGACGAGACACGGAAATACTGCGCGCAACGACGACCGGAGCAGCCCCCAATCAACCCGACGACCGCAAATGGGTCGGTCGATCCGACGGCACGAACCAATTCATCTTAAGTAGTCCCTAGTAGGAAGGAGTAGGCCATTTCAGGATAGGAGCCAGCTTCTTTGCATCTGTAGACACCCCATGTTCACCAATGATGTATCCCAAATAGGCCAACAGTTATGATTCCGCCCTTTTACAGTGTCCGGTAGAGATGCTCTTACAGCTCTGGCCATTAGGGTTTATCCTTGTTCCTGGCCGTTTCCATGTGTTCATGGAAAGGTTTTCCCAGCATCTTGTTACAGTTTGGATCAGTGTGGCACAACAAAATTAAAAGGGGCTCTTCTGCATTATCCACCATTTGCATGCTACACCAAAATTTACTGCAATCTCACCGGGAGTATTACAAGATCACTGAAGTGCATGGGATTTGTTCTCTGACGAAATTCAGTTAATTCGATGTGATAGCAGGGATGAATATAGTGCTATAACTTTTTCTTTGTACCACAAGAACTCACAAATCAACATTTACCAGCAATCAATATCATATAACGGACCAGACCAATAATGTCAAGAGAGGCTACTAGGAGGGAAGGAAACGAGCCCAGGACTGACAGAACCTCCGCTCACAGCTACTTGTCGACGCCTCCACTGCCGGTGGGCTCGTCGACGTCAGGCCATGTAGTCACCTCAGCAAATGAGAATTGGTCAGCAGCGCCCAAGAAAGACGCGACACGCATCACGCAGCACTGGGACAGCATGCTTTCTCCTCCAACCGACTCCGGCAATGGAGGCACACAGCTTGGCAGGAATTCTGCCTTAATGTTGCTCGCTTTAAACAGTGAAAGCGTCGCTCGGCAGAAGATAAACCTGCACAAACAACCGAGATAAATTGACTGCCCATGTTTCGTTCCCGGCGACTGGGACTGGTGCAGAGAATAGGATCACAGATTGACAGGGTAGGTAAGTGACCTGAGAAGCAGCCGCCTCAGGAGTGGATCGCCTAAAACTTCAACCCAGACAGGGTCAAGTGAAGATGACGCAACCAGAGTCGTGGCCCATTCATTCAACGACACGGATAGTAGCTCCTCAGCTTTGTTATAAGAATTCTAGAGAAAAAAGATCAAGTCAACCCTCAAAACACAAAATCTAGTGCCTGGGAGGAAGAAGAATTTCGTCACGAAATAAAAACACAAACCCTGTCAATGTCCAGCCCATTCTTGCCAATCAGAGAGCAGAAAGCTTGCACTGGAGCTGTGAGAAACATAGTAAATTGACTACCACTCTGCCGAGTAGAGTCCCCACTGAATCCTACAGCTGAAGATCGGGAGCTTGGAGAACGTAACATGGCAGCTGTCTCCCCCTTTTCAGCCCCATGAATTGACTGCAATGCTTAGAAACAACAATTAGAATTGACCAAAACACTGAAAGAACTAGCAGTGCATGCCAAACAGACATCCTCCAGAAAAGGTAAATAAGTACTGAATACCACATTACAGTAAGAAAGGACAAGACTGAATTGTGGAATAAGAAAATGCAGAAGGAACTTTGTTCTAGAATAATAGCATAAGGCAAAAGGCACAGAAACCAAATCAGTGCCTATGAATATGAAAATAGGAACCATGGAATGCCATTTGGGCAAGTATATAATACATGTTTTGACAGATAAGGATACTGAGAAAAAATCAAATCTGAACAGAACTTTAAAATGTTCATGTCTAAGCTTGTCCATGCATATGAGTGGCCAAATCCTAATAACCTATCTTTTATAGAAAGGAAGCATTACAGTGTTCTGTATGAAGCATCCAGCAATCATTGATACTCCACTGAGAAAATATATTCAGTATTCACTAACCAGAATAATATAAATGGCAGCAAAAAATAAAGAGTAAACAAACCTGCCTTAAATGCATAGCTGACGCTACTGTCAATCACCAAAAAGAGAGGTCTCCTTGTAAATGGGATCAGATCAGAAGGGTATATGCAGTTTGAGCCTAGATGTTGAACACGTGTCAGAAACAATATACTTCTTTGGGAAAAAAAATACTCCAGTCTGTATAGAGGCAACTGAAAACAATCTTATGCCATCAAAATAGTTCTGTACTGTAGTAGAGACATTGAACATAATCGCATGAACTCAGCATTGAAAATATACCTTCACTTTCTCGGCAACCTAGCCAAAGGGATGGTTCTTTATCTTCCTTCGAATTGACGGGTCTGGTAATAGATATGTCAAACTTACTAAAGCTACTGACAACCCTCTCGCTTGTATCAGGACTAAGTCCGGAGGCTCCCATCTCACCTGAAACGAATTATATATTTGAAAAACTAACTAGAATGTGCTTTCCAACAGCTGATAACATTGTAGTTCTACAAGTCTGGGGCACCAACCTGCAGCCGAAAGGTATATCAACATCATACCGTTCAATGGGAGCTCCTCACACTTGGTGGCAAGGACCTGGATTTCAATCGAATTGTCATTTATGCAGGCAATTATTCCATATATGATAAAATGGTGTAAACATAGGAATCATATATAACTCTATTTTCTTGTTAAGTAATAAAAGAAAAAAAGGAGGGCGCAGATGAGAGAAAGACTCCAGAAGGCACACGGCAAACATTGTCATTCTATTAAACAGCTATCATCTCTCTGTTGGAACACTTCCGTAGCACAGAACCCCAAGAATCACTAACAACAGTTACATTTCTAATTGTTACGCATGAAAAGGAATCAAGAAATGAATGTTTGGTTAATATGGGCGGACAGTGAACAAAAATGTATTATTGATAACGGAAGAAATGGAATCAGTTTAGTTGCATCATTTTCCTTCGTCATCATGTTTCCTTGTCGCATAATTTAGACGACGTAGTTAGCAGTAGCATCGTGTACATATCTTGTAGGATTCTCTACCCTTCTAAATTCTCCTACTAGCCTGTTCATGATCATTCCAAGAAACACACAGTTGCTGTTTTAAAACATTACACTTGGCTCTTCCTAATGTGAAATCAAGGCACATGAGTTCATTCCAAACCAGTGCATTGAGTAACAATGAGCAAAAGAACATACATTTTTGAGTTATCAAAGCACCAGATCAAACGTTGAGTTGAAATGATGCCAATTGTCAAATGAGCAAGTGAACTGAACTTACCTTTAGGAAATGTGTCATCGAGGGTCGATAGAGAACTGTTTTCAGTGGGTTTGAAGGCAACGCGGCATCTCTCAGATCTTTCAAGAGATTGGGGTGATTTTGTCCGCCTTCATCATGGGCACTGTACCCATTGTTCAGTGCAAAGGAACCACATGGTTCCCATTCAAGACACTGAAGCATTCTGAATGTGTCAAGAGTGAGGTCGGTAAACTTGACCTGAAGGAAACACATACATTAGATGATGTTTTGCTAGTGACAACTATAGACCTTACGGTGCATGTAACTTTGAGGAACAGAGGAAACATTACCTCATTATGATAGTAGCTGCATAGTATGGCATCACTTAAGAGCAGACCACGCTTCTTGACCGTAGGTGGGATGCTAGGAAGATTATCCGGGGGAGGATCAAATGCATAGCTGTATCTGAGTGGTCTCATGTTCATGAAGGGAGAGTCAGCCTTTAGAAACCTCGTGATTTCCTGCACGACATGCTTCCACTCCCTGTAATCAGCTTCCTGCAGCATTCCATCTTCATAATTTGAGTAAAGGGCATGGACGGTGAGCTAATTGCTTTGGAGTCTAGAAGCGAGGAAGGAAAAAATTAGAAGGATGCCTGGAGTGTCTTCTTGGATTCGTCCAGGAGCGCCCGGATTTTGGTGGCGAGGAGGGGGACAGTGTGCGCGCGGCGGGCGAGGATGAGCGCGACGAGGAGGAACCTGGCAAGGAAGCGGATGTGCTTGGTGGAGGCTCCGAGGTGGTCGTCGAGGAAGTAGGCGCGGTCTAGGACGGCGTGGTAGAAGACGAAGGCCTCGGAGAGGAGGGCGGTGTCGGAGTTGCGCTGGTACTGGGAGTAGTAGAGGTGCGCGATGCGGGCGGCGATCTCGCCGACCTGCCAGCGGCGGAGGCCGGCGTCGAGGAGGCGGTGGCGGTGCTCCTGCTGCATGCGCCAGAGCTGGGTGTAGATGCGGAAGGCCTTCCCGTACTCCTCGGGCTCGTGGCGGCCGAAGAGGGGCAGGTCCCGCACCCGGGCGAAGCGCCGGTCTGCCTTGTCCAGCAGCGACCAGAATTGCTCCGCTGGGCAGACGCCGCCGCCGCCGCCGCCTCCGCCCTGGGCCTGACCTTGCTGCGGCGACGACGCCATGCTTTGCTCCGCCGGATTCGTTTCCTTCCCCTCTCCCCACCTGAGTTGCCTTGTACAGTTGTGCCCCTGGGGAGACTGGAGTCATCGCCGTTCGACTGCTTTCCTTTGTCCGTTCCACTCTGTTACAATCCCGGCCCAAGCCCAAAAGCAGATATTGGATGTAGGTATTGGGCTTGGAATTGGCAACTTAGAATTCCGTTTGCTTGGGTGGCCATTGTATTCGGGCTTGGAAACTGCCCCCGCGTACCGCTAACAGGAAAAAGAACGAGCGAAGTGCTGCTGCGCTTGGGAGCTCCTGCCGCGACCTGGAGGAACCGGCGGCGCAGCACCGGTGATCCTCCCTTCTCTCCTCCCTCCCCCCCTCGCTCTCTCCCCTCCCAGTTTTCTTGCTAATTTTTTGCCCTTTTTTTTTGGACCGGGGTTAGCGCCAATCCTGGCTCCGCCGCTGATGCTCGCCGCCTGTGCCCGGAGACTGTCGCAGCGAGCCGTCAGGTTCCTTCCCAGCGTGCGTTCCCAAATACTAAACCCTTTCCCCATGGCCGCCGTCGCCGGCGCCACCTCGCCCAAGCGTCTGAGGGTCTACTCGTCAGCCGCCACCGCGGACATCGACTACTCCAACGGAGCGGGAAGCGGCAATCGCGTGGGGACTCACAACGGCAGCTTCCACTGCGACGAGGCGCTCGGCTGCTTCCTCATCCGCCTCACCTCCCAGTTCGCAGGCGCCGACGTCGTCCGCACCCGCGATTCCCAGGTCTGTCGCTTCGTCACTGGCTCGATTGGCCTGCCATTTCCCCCCAAAAAAAAAATGTTTCGGCGAATTTCCTGGTGGTTATTTCTGTGATGTTGCGGGATTGCGTGCTAAGATTCGTAAAATTTACGGACGGAACAGGTTGCAATTAGGTCTGGTTGTGCTAATTTAACTCATTATCAGACTGATTTTTTACATCAGGACAGTTGTTTCATACTGCTATATGAATGTGAAACTGTGAACTGAAACCCTTAGAATTTTGTATATTTTTACATTCTTCGACATCTCATCACCTGGTATAGAAATTCATGAGATATGTATGTTTACATCTTATGATAATTATGCATCTAGTTCAAGAATATTTTCATATCCATGATAGGAGTCTTAAAATGCGATCACTAGAATTGAGTGAGGCTATGACGCTGTATTAATACTGGTGTCTGTGCTTCATTTGGTTGACTGTCTACATCCTATCATATGGTATGGATGTTCACGAGCTTTATCTGTCTACATCCATTCTAAGTATGACATGTTGTTTAAGATTGTTTTCTTATCCATGAGAGGAGTCAATGCAATCATTGGGGTTGAGTGAGGCTATGATGCTGTGTTAATATGCGTGCCTGTGCTTCATTTGGTTGATTAATTTTCTTATGAGATATCTGTTGTATATGATACAGGAAAACCTTAAACACATGATTTGTCTTCTCTGCATTTACTTGTTTGCCTGTTTTTCTTGTGGAACTTCACTCTAGATCCTTGATTCGCTGGAGGCCGTCCTTGATGTAGGTGGTGTCTATGATCCCAGCCGGCATCGCTATGATCATCACCAGAAGGGCTTCAATGAGGTCTTTGGACATGGCTTTAACACGAAACTTAGCAGTGCTGGGCTTGTTTACAAGGTACCTCCCATAGATGATGCAGGTTTTCATACAACATTTTCCCTTAGAAGCTATGTTATGAAATTTGGTAATACCAGCTAAAATGGGTCCCCGATGCACTACATAACGAGGTATTCATTGGAGGATTTGTTTGTGGATGTTGTGAAATTTCATAGCACAGTTTGTCTTGTGCACGCACAGCCTTTTGACAGTTTATTAATCTACTCCCTCCGTCCTGAAAAGGATGCCCACATATTTGTCTAGTTTCGTATGTATCTAGACACATTTTGGTGTATAGATACATGCGAATCTGAACAAATTTGCGACATCCTTTTCAGGATGGAAGGAGTATCAAATTTACAAGTTGCAAATCAATTGTCAATGCTACCTTTTTCTTTCCATTATTGAAACGATGGATTGCTTATATATCATTTAAAACTGCTGTGATACTGCAGCATTTTGGCAAGGAGATAATTGCAAAGGAGCTTCAGCTTAATGAGGACCATGAAGATGTTCACTGGGTGTATCTTGCCATATACAAAAACTTTGTTGAGGTGCGAATCTGAACTCATAACCAACTGTGAAATTTATGTTAGTACTTTTTGCAATATGGGAACTTTTATTAAAGGATAAGGGAATGACTATATTGACTAGGATTCTAGGAATCAACAATACCAGCCGCGGAATTTATGTGTTAGTGTTATGTAAACTAAGGATACTGAGAGGGGGGAGTTCATGAATCTACATATTTTTCTGAACTGTTTCTTGTGTTAGATTTTGTGGTTAGCTTTAACATATAGATGAGGTTTGGCTTTAGTAGGATTGGTAAGGAAAGATGCACCGTATGTTGGCAAAACATGATTGTAGTGGGTTGCTTGTAGCTGGCTGTGAGGCTCAGAGATGTTTCTTGCAGGCAGAGAAGGGGTAATATAAGCTGATTATCAGTCAGTTGACAAGTTCCATACTTAGGCTCAAGTTTTACATGTTACTAAGGCGTAAAGAACTTCAAACATAAACTGTCATCTGGCATCAATTTTCCGAGATGCGTCCAGTTGTCCTTCCTCTTCATTCATGTATTTGTTTTTCTGCTATTTATGTATTAATTGGCCAATACCATATTTTTCCACATGTTGTGCTAAAGAAGCAATGTATCTTTCATGTAACAGGCACTTGATGCAATTGATAATGGAATCAATCAGTATGACACGGAACAACCCCCCAAGTATGTGAACAATACACACTTGTCTTCACGTGTTGGGCGTCTTAATCCGGACTGGACTGATCCAGATCAATCACCTGAGAAGGAAAATGCTGCGTTTCAACAGGCAATGGTACTTGCAGGAAGTGAATTTATGGAGGTATAACTTATGCGTGTGTTTTGTTCATGCACTGCTTAAGGTCTTGTCAAATTATGTGTGCTATATATATTCCTTTTTTCCCAAATGGGATTAACCCTCCCAGATTCCATTATACCCTAAGCCGTCTCATGTTTGCATGACTATATTTTTCCACTTCCACTGGCAGAGTGTTCGCTTTCATGTCAAGTCATGGCTACCTGCAAGATCTATTGTCATGGAGTGTTTGCTGTCAAGAGGAAGTGTTGATCCAAGTGGAGAAATCATGGTTTTAGATAGATTCTGCCCGGTAAGATCTTGGCTAGTTATTAGATTATTAGCATAATACCCTTGCGTTGCTATGGACTATAAATGGATGCCGTTTTATTACCACAATATCTGAATTGAAGTGCTCAAACATACAAACAAATTCGACACAATAAAAAGACATAATTCAGGCAATTAAGTTAGAAGACACAAAATAAGTTCACGACAACAAATCTAAACGTATAATCCTTTTAACATAAGGTTCAAGCATCAATAACTCGAGGAAATCAGATTTTTTGTTTATAATTATTTCATGTATTTTTTTTGTATATTATGACAAATTCTTTTTCAACATAAGGTTCAAGCATGTTAGGAACCTGAGAACTAAACGTATAATCTTTCATGAAGCTTTGATAATAACTATTAAGGAATGTATAAATTAATGGATTCAAGTTTTTGTTTGAAAAAGAATGTTCAATACTCAGATCGCATTACCTAGCCAATCAACTATTGTAACTAACAACTGCAGCCCCTACATTGCAATACTACAGCTAGAATCGCAAAATTAAATAAACTACAGCTGCAACTTGGAGCCACCTTAAGCATACACCTAGAACAGTTCCTGCTAGAATATTATATACGACTGAAATTCAAATAAAAATGTACTGGATCTATGCACCAATTCAGTAATATATATGTTGCATCTCTGACCATATCTTTCTAGTTTGTGTGACAATAAAAAATATCTTTCTTTTTTGTAAAAGATCAAATTATCTGCACCCATATCACGATGTTGGTACATGAAAGAATACCACTGATAAGATATTTGCAGAAGAATAGATGAAGTACAGAAAGTTTAGATTTGCTAACATTACCCTCCAGTTGTTGATCACACAACATATGTCTAAAGCTGATCTTATCTAACAATAATAGACAAGGTTTTTTTGTGAATATCTTGTTTTTAACAATAAAAACACGTTTTCCTCTTAATAATAGACAAGGTTACATGTGTAGCTTTGCTCTCTGAACAGGGTTAAGAACTTAAGATAAGAAAATCGAGGATGCCATATTTGTCAGACCAAATGAGTTTCATTGGATAGTATAAGATGCCATGCGACTCATCACAGGAAACATCCATATTGAGCAACATATCAAAGGATAGAATATCTTAAGGGTTGCTTATAAACATACACTACTAAAACATTTGCTAACCTGCCAAGAAAAATTGGCTAGCTCTCCTCCTTTTTGGGTCGTCAGTGCAGAAAGGCTAGGCAGGCAACGTATGACTGGGGGCCATGGTCAGGGGGATTGGGGACATGGTTTTCTTCTCCCCTCTTGTTCGGGGGACGGAAGCCTTGGTTTCCTACCCGTTTTTTAGCGTGAGCAATTTTTTTCGTGCGGTACGGTGCGGACGATGTACCAACCATCACCGATCGATCCTTAATAGTAGAGATATCAATTTTGGTCCTATCCACAACTGATGTTTTTGGACTGGAAATGTTGATCCAAGCGGAAGCATAAATGTTGTTTCTAATCTGGTTATGTTAATCTTTAGTGTGCTCAATGTTTTTGTATTTTACACCTGAAATCTTGTCATTTTGTTCTGCTGTAGTAGTGTTGATGAAAACAGTTGCATAGTAGAGCTGTAGGTGATGCTTGTAAGTACAGGCACTGGAAGTTTTCTGACATCGTTGCTGCATTAGCTATCAACTAGTGCTTTAGTTTTTATTTTTTAAACTTATTTCAGCAAGTGCTTTATTTAATTCATAATTGCCCAATGTAGTGAAGTGTGATAGTACTAATATGACCATGTGTGTAAACTGAATGCTTGTCTGTTATGGCAGTGGAAACTTCATTTATTTGAGCTAGAGCAGGAGCTGAAGACTGATCCTCTGACTAAGTATGTGCTGTATCAGGTAAGAAGTGTTTCCCCTTCCCAGTCATCCGATATGAATTTCATTTAGTACCTTAGATTTTTTTGAGAGCAAGTATACTAGTGTGTAGTTACCACCAAATTGCTAATCTGGAAGTGAAGTGGTGTAATACTTTCAAGTTGTAGTAGATGTCGTTTTAGCACTCCATTGATGGTTGGCAGATTGGCAGCCAGCATTGGGATCAACTTCCTTCACATGCCTATCAAAAAAAAAAAAACTTCCTTCACATGCTTTTGTTTCTGTAGTTGCAACTTGCTTCAACTATTTTTTTCTGGCATACCAGATTTTCGGTGTAGTATATATTTTAACTCTGTCCGCATAACCGCAGGATGAGAGGAGCAAAAGCTGGCGAGTGCAAGCTGTCTTTGTTGCTCCCGATAGATTCGAGAGCCGGAAGGCTCTTCCAGAAAAGTGGAGGGGCATGAGAGACGATGAACTGTCGAAGGAAACTGGCATCCCTGGCTGTGTGTTTATTCACATGAGTGGCTTCATTGGTGGGAATAAGACCTACGAGGGAGCGTTGGAAATGGCAAGAGCTGCCCTCAAATGCTAATTCAACCGAAGCACCAAGCAGTAAAACAGCCTAACCCATGTTATGATTGAGTTGCAAAAAGAGTGCTGCACCTACCAGTTTTGTAATTGACTTGTTAGCACTCAGTATGTATGTTCCACATAGCAGTGATTGATATCTGTATGAAACTGAACAAGAAGAGTTAGATTTAATTAAAGATGTTGAAACTCATTAATTTGTGGTCCTTCCCTATTTTTGTTACTGTTGCAAGCATTCTGTATGCATAAGAGACTGATCGATTGGCCATTTGGCCTGGCATTTCTTCCAAAAGAAAGTCGTTGTATTTGATCAATTCGGGTCTTATACCAACCGTGAGTCCATGTTGTCGTTGAACGGAAGAAAATAAGTTAATAGGTTGTGCTGTAAAAGCTTGAGATGCTAAATTATGAACACGACAACCATGTCCTACTTATAATACTATCCTGATGGAAATTTACTTAAAGCAGAATTGAAAAGTGGGAGCTCGGAGAGTGGGAGACGGTGACCAAATTATTGAGTTATTAGCATAAAACTACCACATTTCGGCTAAAAGTTCGAATAACCACCACTTTACAAAAAATACAAAAAACTACCACTTTACGGCAGATTTATTGCAATTCACACTAAAACTCAATTTGCGGTCGATTGACAGCGTTTCTGACAAGGTGGCCCCATCAGGATGATGACGTGGCAAGTGGGAGACGGCTCCTGGCGACAACCATTGCAAGCCGTCAACGGTTGTGTGGGGCCCACATCGGCTAGAAGTACATTTATTTACGAACAGAGGGAGAGCAAATGCCAATCACACAATCTGAACGAAAAATGCTTTAAAATCAGTTACATAAGGTCCAATCAGTACTTAACAAATTCAACATTTTTCCGGATCACAATGCCTACATTCTCCAAGCACCTTTACTCAGCAGCAACTTCTCCAAAAAATCAAGTACAGTATTGAGAATTCAGCAACTGTGTGCTTGTAATGGATAAATAGATGTGTGTAATATTTGCAACATGTCATGCCACATTATTTTCCAGTGCATTCACAGAACAACGACAACAACAACAGCCGACAGGTAGATTCAATTCAATCCGGAACGAAGGACGGCATAAATCAATTCAACTGTCCGGCGGAGCGGTGGCGAGGAAGGCACGGACGGCATCCATGAGCCCCGAGACGCCGGGGGAGCGGCCACTGGGCGGGACGTACCTGCCCGCGTGCTCCATGGTGTACTCCCCGATCTCGGCCGCCTCGCCGCCGCAGCGCCGCCACAGATCGTCCGCGTAGCTTGCGTTCGCGAAGTAAGCCTCTGCCTCCACCTCGCTGCTTGTATCGTCGACCACGACGGTGATCCTCCGGCGCTCGTAGACGCCGAGGTGCGTACCCTGCCGTCGAGTCGAGTCGGAATTACTGAAACTGGAAAGTCTGGAAAGGAGCCGCGTAAGTTTGGCACGAGAGGATAAGGTACCTCGAGAAGGTCGAGGTCGGCGAGGGCGCTTGGTGACGCGGAGTATAGCTCGCCGGAGACCAGACGGCCGGCGGACGGGACGGGGGCGGGGAGGAGGAAGGGGACGGAGTAGGGGCCGATGACGAGGGAGACTGGGGCGGCGGTGGAGGCCACGCCGGCGAAGGGGCTGCCGGACGCGGCGAGGCGGGGGTGGTTGGGGAAACCGCGCTTCAGGGTGCCGTACACGAACACCGTCGTCGTCGTCGCCGCCGCCTCCATCGCTCACACTGTGCGCGCGACACTTCCTCTTAGCCAGAGAGAGGCTCGACTCGATCAGTAAACGTGTTGAATTGTACAAGTCCGATTTGGGCCTGTTATTGGGCCGTCGAGGACGGGAGAGAAATAGGAGAGAGGGGAAAAAGAGGAAAAAACCGCAAAGGACCAGAGCACGAAAAGCCGGGGGTCATGGCTACGGTGGCGGACGACGAGTCGGAGACGGTAGAGGTGAAGCTGCGCGCCGTTGGTCCGTCCCGGCCCACCACCATCCGCCTCCCACCGCTTATCTCGGTCGGTAACGCTCCCAGACACTCCTCTTCTCGCCTCGCTCTACCCTAATGAATGGGGGAACTGTCTCCTTGCAGGTTGCCGATCTGCGCCGCCGCGTCGCCCAGGACCGGCGTCTACCAGAAGACCGCCTCCGCCTGGTCCTGCGAGGGACGACTCTCCCTTGGGGAGAAGACGACCGTGTCAACCTCCGCGATGGGGGTAAGCTAACCACACCTGCATAACATCCCCACCCCTCTTCTCCCCGTCTTTGTAGCCATCCATGCAATGCTCGATTGTTGCTACGGCTCAGCCATCGTTGGAATCACATACATACAGATTATGTGCAAGAACTCCGATTAGAACAGTTAATTGAAACAGCTTATGTTTCATCAAGCTACTATTTGTGCACTTGATATGTCTTATAGAAGTTTTATTATGTTTTCTGTATTGCATTTTCTGCAGATAGTCTTATAGTGGCCGTGGCACCTAAACCACCTGCTAAGCATCTCCGTGATGACGGCGATGATGATGATGACGATGAAGAAGAACTGGTAAGGTCTTCTCACAATATTTCAAACAGTATTCTGTTTACAGGATGGATGGTGCTCCTCATAACAATTATCTGTCCGTTCTGTAGAAGTTCAAAATACCTCAAACAACGACCTGGTGGAAGAAAAGAATTTTCATATTTCTTAGAGACAAACTGAGATTTCCTGGTAATGTACATGGCAGACCCTATTTTTTGAGAAAATGCGAGCTTAAATGATCAATGTGGCATGAATTCCAATTCTGCAGATATCTTGTTGATGGCGCTATTCTCTGTCACTATGAAAGCATGGATTATCATCACACTGTGGTTCCTATTGGCACCTATTGCTCGAAAGTATGAGATTGGACCTTTATATGTAAGTAACTTCTTAATTTGCTTCTCCATTAAAATATTTACTACTAGCAGTCTCATGACACTTATGTACATGGAGTATCGTAACCACCCAGAACACATAAGGAGCCTGTTGAACATGCATATCGAGTTCTGTGTAGTTCAAGCCAGGGGAATACCTGGAACTCGCTGGGAATACCGGGTTACTAACTTACTCCAATTGGTTTCCTCTTCCATGTATAGACCTTTAATTTATGACTCAGCCATAGAAGTCACATAGTCCCTCTGATCCATATTAGTTATCGCTGAATTGGATGTATCTAGCACTAAAACATGTCTAGATACATCTGATGAAGCGACAATTACTATGAATTGGAGGGAGTACATGCAAGCCTCAACTATTTCTTTTGTTTAATGTATAGATTTTGTGCATAACTATGATGCTAGAATCTCTATAGTACAATTATTGGGTCTTACAATGGCCATTCTAGATTTCAGTTTATTGATATATGTTACTGTTTGCTGTCTGCCCAGATACTTGCAACAGGTTTCTTAATCATACTTCTGAATCTTGGAAGACGACAACAAGGTGATATCAGGTATGTTACATCTGCCCTCCAGTCTGTGTTAGTTTGGTTGTTTTAACCTTAGCAACATAATGTTCTTCTACACCATTGGAATAGTTCTGTTCTTACGTTTTTGCATATTGATTGGTAGTTTTTGGTTTCACTTGTATTGCATAAAATTTCTCCACCTATACTTTTCCTACATAGTCCGTGAAGAATATGTAAAGGTCCCTTCAACAGTAGTACTAACCTCAAAGCTCCCTGGACTAGTATCAGAATCTGCTCCTTTTTCTTTTTACCAAAAGCTGCAGAAAAGGCAGTGCTACTGTCATTTCTAACTATGGTCGATGTTTTGGGTAGAATAGTGAATCTCTCTAGTAAGATCGTGAAATTAACTACTTAGTTTTTCTCACAAGTGCTGCTATTTCCATTTTATAAACTCAAAAAGAGAAGGACCATGTAAATCTCGAGTACAAAGAATGCGCTGATAAGCAAAATTATGGATATGAAGAGTGTATTGCAAAGTAACAATTCATTATCTGCTCCTCTCAAACTTTCTGATTGTTCTATCTTCCACGCAGTGCATACTCCATATTTAATGAAGACTTCAGGGAGATACCTGGAACATTTAACGCAGAGCGCATAGATAGAGACCTCCGGGCAGGTCAATTGTAATTTGTAAGCACTTTTCTGCTTTACCAGGGCTGCGTTTTCCAGATATTTGAGTATGCAAATCCCGCAAAGCAGAGTTACATACAGATGCTGGTTTTGTAGCTGGGGAAACCTGAACAAGAAAAACTGCCTGGCAAGTGCCATCTTATAGAGTAGCCATTGCAGGTTTGCCATCTCATCTGCAGTGGTTTATGGCTTACATGTACATGTTTGTTTGGCCTGGGGACATACATAGCAGAACTACATGTGTGTGCATCTGATCTAGTATAGAGAAGTATTCGCTCATGTGTATTAAGGTCGATATACCTGGCAAGTATAAATAGGAGGGCATTCATGTTAATCTTGTACCCGCATTTATAAAAATCAGCATGAACTTATGTGAAGGTACACAAATATATGTATCAATCTATCACATGTGGCAACTATCTATCCAGATATCAGCATCTTGCAATCTCGCAGGTGTGTAATCCAGGACCGAGAAGGTTCAGTCCACATATCACCATAATTCACCAACCAGCTTGGTCGCAATACAGAAAATGTTCTCTTTTACAAGAAGGCGCTGTGGACACACATATACTGGTTGGTAGAGCATCGGTGTAGGCGTGTGGTGCTGAGCTCTGCTGATTCAAACGAACGGGAGATGCACGAGTAACGGCTCTGTCTCTTGGTATCCATGTTGAGTGAGATCGTGACTATTTCTTCGTCAGTTGACACATATTCAGTCCCAACTTGAAGTATGAATGCCAATGGATATTATTCTGGCCGGCCAAGGCTGACACTGGCTGATATCATGAGCATGTCAGGCATGGCATCTTCCTTCTCTTCTTCTTCCTCTCTTTTTGGCTAGGGCCTAGGGGGGTGTGGCACTTGATAGCGAGCAAGGAAAACGAATCGTGTGTGCGGTGACCAGCTCACACCCGCACCATTGCGCCATGGATGATCGACGCGCAAAGCAGAGTTGCCACTACAGCACTATGGTGATCATCAATCACTACAGAGCACTCGACACCATCGGTGTTTCGGCGTTCTCGGGGCGCGTGTTGCGGCGAACAAGCTGTGCTGGATGATCGATGCACAAAGCAGATGTGCCACTACAGCACTATGGTGATCATCAACCACACTACAGCGCATCGGAACTCAACCGCATCAATATTTCGGCATGACTACAAGTTGACTATATGTCAGGAATAGTAGACGCACTCGGGAATGGAGGAAAATTAAGCACCGGCCGTTTTTTTATCCGATTACCTTTTCTGCTGGGTTAAAATGTGAGCACAGACTAAGTTCAGTCTTGTTTTCTAAAGTAATAAAAATTACAAATAGATCATTGGACCAAATAGCACGACTACAAACACTAGCGAGAGCCGAAGGCGCGCCGCCGTCCTCGCCCCTCCATCACCGGAGCCGGACAAAGCTTATCGTAGTAGATCTTGTTGTAGTAGATAGACAGGAAGTTATCATGTTGAGCCAAAAAAAACCAGCGCACTAGAGCAGCAATCATTGACAATGATGACAAACGTAGATCGGAAGAGACTGACGTGAAATCACACCAACGAACACGAAATCGGATCGGATCCCAGAAGATCTGTTGGACAAACGACTCCACGCACTCTTCGTCAATGCTAGATGCACCACCGGGGCGAGGATAGAGTGGAGAGGACTTTATTCTAACTTCAAGATGTAGTCGTCGTCTTAACATCTCGAAGAAGACAATAAAAAACAGCTAAACAAAGAACAGAAAACCTCTCGCCGATGAGAGGTCGTGGTCCGCCACAAGGTCAAGGCCTTAAGGCCACCGGAGGTGAAGCGGACTGGCAGCGTCGCCAGCGAAACCCTAGATGGGTTTTGGCTGTTGCCTCACGGTCGCCTCTCTCTTTGCTTCACGCACCGGTTCTTCTCGCTAGTTGTGGGTGTTGACTTGTCTGTTTCTTCTTCTTGCTGCATCGATCCTCCAAGATATAGTCAGAGCATCTCTAACTGAACTCCTAAAAGTTAGATGATAAAAAGACTCTATATCATTTAGAGGAGTAAATTTGATAATTTGAAAAGTATGGTTCCTAACCAAATTCCTAAAGTTATTAGATTATAAAATTTTATTTTCGACAAAATCATTGCAATTGAGCATATAAATATATAATATAAGATTCATAATTCATATAGATCGATACAATAGTCATACAGATAGATAACATCATCATAATACCTGACAAATTGGGTTTTCTACTTGATAAATAAAGTCACACATATGGGCCACCTAGGCATACATGATAATCCTAGTGTTTAGTCATGCATATTAGAGCGCATCACTAGCAGATGCCACCTATTCATAACTGATGATAATGATCTAGGTTCTCCACTTGCTTTTTTATTGAAGTTCTCATGAATTTTTTCCAAAATTGCTATAGTGGTGGGGATATTTTTAGGAGCCGCGGTCGCGGCCAATCAAATATAGGAGCCGCGTGGGTCGGTTCGTAGACTTTTTTTCCCCATCTAAAACCAATAGGGCTTTTTTGAGGGTTCGGTTAAAGATGCTCACAAGAGCTTCACGCTCCTTTGCGATTATCAGGAGACAGGAGTCCACTGTCACAAGTCATGACTGAAAGCAGCAAAGGTCAAAACTCTTTGCATTTGCCTGAGAGCATCGTAGTAGAACAACTACAGAGGTCCCATACTATTCGCAAAAGCTTGCACATTCTGAAAGTTATCTCATCTTTTTTCAGTCATCAGCATGATGATGCGAATCTCAGCAGATGGTAGTGCCCCTCCTACGGTAAATCAGGTCCACGGAAACTGCGTTTAAAGCGCAGCAAAGTTCGTGTTATTATTCGTCCACTGCTCAAATCTGTAGCCCTGTTTACCCTGCATGCAAAAGTCAAGCGGCAAAGTTACTAAAGCCACAACAATCTCGAAGACCTTTTGCTACTAGTTCGAGTAAAGAGTAAAGAGTCAGTGGATTACGATTGTTGAATAATTAAAGTGGTATAGGTATTGGCGGATGACAAGCGGCTCACTCGCTCGGCACGGCAGAATCCTGCTAGCTGCCACGGCGAGGCGCGAAAGCGTGGTGCCACGGCGCACGGCACTGGTGGTTCTTCGCCCGAGAAAGTGGAGGCATGGGCCTTGCAGTAGTATTAGAAAGGTGCTAAACCGATCGAAAGGCGGCCAACGCTGTCGCTGGATCGATCGCAGTGGGCGCGCCCGCACACGCACTGCCCGCGATCGATCGATCGACGAGCTCGTGTCGTGCGCCCCATGAACGCACACGACACCGCGACCAACACACCGACGGTGGGTCGAGACCGGCACGCGCGCGTACGTGCCCCGCCAAATCTATACCTAGCTCCGCGATCTAAGAGCATCTTCACCGGTGTCCCAAAGAATGGCCGGCAAGATTACCGGCCAAATCTACGTGTTGGCGTCAAATTTGGCTTGATCCCTCGCCCGCATTTTCCTCTAGTGCCCCATGGTAGGTGCGTCGCCTCCTTTCCGCCTCTGCCTGGCGCTGCTGGTGCCTCGCCCTAGCCGCGATCGTGCGTTCCCTATCGTAGTGCCACAGCGTGCTGCGGCGGTTCCTCTCCCTCCTCGCCGCCAGCTCCGCCGCTGCCGAGGGTTCGAGACGGTACCTTTCCATCACGCCTAGCGGCGTGCGGCGAAGCTCTTGGCGGGCTTGGCACCATTGTCCAACAGTGGCACGCTGCGCCGCCTGGATTGACTGGTCGAGCACCCGTGTGTCAATGGGTGGCTCGGCCTGCGCGTAGTAGTCGTCAAAGCACTATCGTTGCCGGCCTGCTGCGCCTCCTTCCACCGGCGCGACGTCTGGATGTCGGCCATGATAGCCCGCTGATCCACAGGCTCCTCCCTAGGATCACCATCGTCGAGACTCGTCCACAGCGGCTGCAACGGTAGTTCGAGCGGCTTGCTCGGACTCCATCGATGCCTGCGTGTCCCGCTCCTCAGTCTCCTCCAGGGCCGCTTCTGCCTCCCTGGCCAGGCACAGCCTCCTGGCGTAGCTGCTCGTCAGCCATGTGCTGCCGACCGGTGGCCTCCCTCGCTGTAGACGCCCGGGAAAGCTCTAGGATGTGGGTCTCGACGACGTAGATGGTGGCGTGGATGGTGCCTCAGACCGTGTCCTGTCAGGCCACCTCGAGGGGGTCGGCGATGTCCTGATGCCACGCCGGGTTGCCGTCGTCGGTGTCCTCCCACTACACCTCCTCTTCCTCCTCCAAGAAGGGGCCTTGCTCACCGGCACCGGGTGGGGACAAAGAGTACGCTTGAAGGAGATATATCCTAGAGGCAAATAATAAATATGTTTATTATCATATCTCAGTAAGTTTGTAATAGTTTCATACTATGCTATAATTATATCAAGCAGAAACATTGATATCGGTGTGGTATGTAACCAAACCAAATCCCTGGTAGCCTCTACGATGATCAAAGTTTCTTGATCATGGAGTATTTATGTCAGTTGACGATGGAGTCATATCATTAGTGAATGATGTGATGGATATTACCCATATAAGTATTGCAGCACGATCAAGTCACATAGTTCAGTATTGCACTAGTTAGAAATGAAGTGACCTTCTTCCTAGTCCGTGAGACCATATCTAATCACTGTCACCTGCGGCTGCCTAGACTGTATCAATCGTCACACCATAATAGGGTGATCATAAAGGTGTATGTTGGTTATTTCAGAGAGACATGTTGAGGCGTATGCATCAATATCGGGATTTGGTCTCCGTGTGACGGGGAAGTAACACATGGCCGAATCGGTGAGATTATATCCATAATGTTGCAACATGTGACTCAGTACAAAAATGCCCCTCCATACCGGGCGGATTTTTGGGGTGGCATAAGCAAAAAGAGCCGGCAAAAGTTGGTTACGCGGCGGATGAGCTTTGGCGACACCATTTTGTCTCGGCACTCACCTATACGCCTTGGCACACACGGTAGCGACGGATTTTGGTTTCGTGGTACATGGACAGGGTAGGCGGCGATTATTAACGCCTCGCTTGGACAACAGAGGCATTCTCACGTTCTATCGTCTATTTCAAGTGCCATTAATTGTTGATTTTACACTGGAAAATGGCCAATCACTGCCCGCTGATAGGTGTGTCCCACTGCTGCCTAGCTGAGCATGGTCCAACTGTATCTAATTAATCAATCTTGGGCCTAAACCGCTCTTGCACAAAGGGTCCATACAACGAACCCTGAACACCATTCTGTATATGAGATATGAACCAAGCCCCCACCGCAACCACACTCATACATCAAGCCTTAGATCAGAACACTACTCTCACTTTACGGCAGTTCATTGATACGTTGGAAATGTATCTATATTTTTTTATGCTCCATGCTTGTTTTGTATCTACCTTGCTTTGCTTGTCTACACTTTGAGGTGCTTTTTACATGTTTTTTGGTACTAACCTATTAACAGGTTGCAACAGTGTTAGATGCCTGTTTTCTGTTGTTTTTGGTTTCAGAAAAGTTAGTAAAGAAATATTCTCGGAATTGGACGGGACAAACGTCAAAGTCAATTACTTTCCGTGGGGAACAAGAAGTCCAGAGGAGAGCAGAGGGGCCAGCCAGGGGGGCCATACCCACCCCAGGAGCGGGTGGGCCTAGCCCCATGCCTGGCTAGGGTTTGGGCACCCTGGCCGCCTCCTCGGTCTCCCCCTTTGCCTATAAAGAGTCCCCGATGCAGAAACCCTAAGGACCCGATCAAATATCCACGAAACCGTCTATAGCCGCCGCAACCATCGTCCCTAGATCGGGGGGATCTGAAGTTCTTCTCGGCACCCTGCCGGAGGGGATATCATCTCGGAGGCCTTCTCTCCGGTATGATGCGTGAGTAGTTCCACCTTGGACTATGGGTCCATGTAGTAGCTAGATGGTTGTATCTCCTCCTTTGTGTTTTTATGTATAGATCTTATGATCTCCATTCATGATCAAGATATAATCTATTTGTAATCATGCATGTTGTGTTTGCGGGGATCCGATGGATATTGAGATTATTATGTTGGTTTGATTAATGGTTTTGTCTTTATGATTCTATCATGTCTGTGTTGTTTGTGATCTTGCATGCTCTCCGTTGTTAGTAGCTATCCTGGCCAAGTAGTTGCTAGTGACTCCAAGAGGGGGTATTTATGCTCGATAGTGGGTTCATGCCTCTAGTTTCCAAGGGAAGTGACAATAATCTCTTCGGTTGTAGATTTGATATTGCTACTAGGGATAAAACAACGGTATCTTGTTCATGGAACATGTGGACTGTTTACCTTACACACTTTGCTTAATGTGGCGCCCCGCAAAACCACTACTAGAAAATCGCGTTGTTTTTGTGCATTGCATCATCATGACCGCACGCTCATGTCATCATGCCACATTGCATTTGAGCATCGTCATCGTCCTGCATGGTTTTTGTCTAAACTATTTTCGAAACGCCTAGTTTTGTTTTCTAAATATTCCCGTCGTTATTCAAATTAAAACCCGGGTCTCCGGATTATTTTGTTTCGTCTATCAACGGATTTCAAATGCCCCGTTTTAAATAATAAAACTTTTATTTTATTTTTAGGAGGCAGCCTGCCAGGCCCGAAAGCCCGGCCGGCCACCTCCAAACCCTAGTCTAAAATATCTAGTCCTAATTCTACCCAACCCTATTCTACCCACCCTTCAGCCACCTCACCCCCTCCAATCCCATGGCGACACCTCACCAGCCCCACCCTTTTCCCTCCACCTCACCCAACACACCACACACACACCACTCAGCCGGCGCGCCACGTCACCCTGGGCCCCACCCCGCCACCGCACACACGCCACACACGCCACGCACCCAGGGACCCAGACCCAACCCGCGCTAGCCCCGGTCCCACCCCGATAGCGACCCCCACCTCCCGCCTCTCTCCTCTCTGCACCCCCGCCATGTCCACTGCCTCCTTGCCATGGTTCCCCTTCCCCCCCCCCGTCGACAGCCTCCTCCCTGGCCTCTCTCCCCGCCTCCGGCCGCAGCTGTGTCGTCCTCCTCCACCTCGTTGTGGCCCTGCCCTCCTCCCGCGAGCTCTCCCCCCTCCCTGGCCTCGCCCAGTTTGCCGGCCCCGCCCACCTCGTCGCTGGCCGCCGGCCGTTCTCCCTACCCTGCCGGCCTCAGGCCCTGCCGCGACCTCTCCTCCTTCGCTGCCAGCTCTTCCTGAGCCTCGCCGGTGGGCCTCTGCGGCCGCCTGTCGAGATCTCCGTGGCCCCGAGCACCTTCCCCGCCGCCGTTACCCCGTGGCTCTCCCCCTCAGCTCTGTCCTGTCGCCGCGCGGACCTCATCGCCGACCGCCACCTCGCCCGGCACCGCCTCGTCGACCTCGCGCCGGCCTCGCCTTCATTCGGGGCGCCTCTGCCTCATCTGGCCACCGTCAGGCCGTCGACCGCCTCGCCGACCACCTCTACAAGCGCCACCCCTCTCTGTTCCCGGCCTGTTGAGCCCCGCGTCGGCCCGGTTCTTTACCGCCAAGCTCCAGCGCCGCCGTCGGCCTTCCTCTCTCCCCGTTGTCACATCTCTTCGTCTCCCTCCCCGTTGTCCTTGCCCCGTCGAGCCGTGCTGCCCCAGCTCGATTCCCCACCCGCTGTCTGCATCCTGCGTGTCCTCAGACCGCGCCAAGGCTGCCTCGCCGAGATCCTCCTCGCGCCCTGTCGTTCTCTGGCTCGCCCACGCCCGCGTCGTCCCTGCTCCGAGCCGTCGGCCTCCGCCTCCTTCTAGCGCGTAGGCGCCGCTGACCGCCCCTGCTGGATGTCCTCTGCAGCGTGTGCGCGCTCGTGTTGGCCCCTTCGTGGTGGTCGGAGCGTTTTGTGTTGTGAGGGTTTGACCCCGTGTGACCAAGGACGACACCGACAAGATCTTCTCGAAGCCGAAACCACAAGATCGTCTTCCCGTAGCCGGAAACCCCGAAGACCGATCATGGAACCGAAGGTGTCGAGACCCTGAAAACCGATCCTCCCGGAGTCGGAAGACCGAACCCTGGCGTGCCAAGTTCTTCGACCCGAAGGCCACAGATGCGACAAGTACTTCTTCCCGGACGCCAAGGTCGTCGACACGGATACGCCAAGTACTTCCTCGAGGACACCAAGTTCTTCACCCCGAACGCCAAGACCGACCCGATACGAGGACACGACAAGATCTTCGCGACGACAAGATCGACACCGACCCGGGCGAATCCGATGTGCCCCCGACGCCAACCAAGTTCTTCTTCTCGGATGCGACAAGATCGACTTCCGTTGTCCGAGACCGATCTCGTCGAGCCGTTCTCCCGTCGAACCCTGAGACCGACCCCGAACCCCTCGAACCCCAAGCTCGCCGAACCCTAATGTGTGACCCCTTTCTCGAGCCCTATTTTTATAAATGTAATATCAAACTGTTGCATATTTAATTGTTCATCTCGCATGCATATCATGTGGGTTGGGGCATTATGCCGATTCGCCTCATAATTAAATATGGAGTCGATATGCGGAATACCTTTGTCTTATTCCGGACTCCATTTAAATTTGTGTAGCGAACCGATACCATGATTTGCCATGTTAAGACAACATTTAAAATGTGGGGTATCTAAACAACATGAACCATCTAAATAATTGTCGGGACCCCGGTTCCGCTTAATATGATCTAATTGCATCGCACCTTTGCCATGTCATACATCATACATGCATCATGCCTGATTTTCTACCGTAGTATTAAATAGTCCATCCGGTGTTTCTTCTAGTGTTTTGGTTCTTCGCGGATAAGGCCGATGAGTTGATGTGAGTGTCGACCCGATCTTTGGATGAACATTCGGCAATATTTTCAGGCGAGCATCTCCCCCTTTCTACCTATCTTACTTTTATAGTATTTATTCCCTCCTGTTGATCTATTGCTATTTGTGTTGCGATGCTCTAGTTTTCGTGCCCGTGATATCCCTTGCAGCCTTATATTGCCTTGGACACATCCTATTACCTGTTGATTGGTAGATAGTTGGACTTGCGCGTCGTAGTCGCTTGCTCAAGTGTTGCTGCGTGTCGTCCAGTACCACAGTTGTTGGAGTGTTGCCGCATGTTTAATGTTGGAGATGATCATGACTTTAATTATTGTTTAATAACTAAAATTGAAAGTAGGTAAATGCAGAGGCACCAGTGGGTAATAGACAATATTTGGTTCTTAACCGCTCACTGGTGTCCCGTAGGACCCCGAGTTCTTGACACCGTTTCCGAGATCGAGCGCGCTAACCACAGGTGGGGTGTATGGGCACCCCCATCGATTTAGTACCTGATTCCAAGTACTGTATTGGGGGCCACAAGTAGTTTGGGCCTTTATTACTATTCTGTACTTATGCCATGCTTTACTGCTTAATTTAAATTGTGCGAGGTACTGCACCTGTACTGTTTAGGTCCGTGACACGTTTTCACTGTATCGACAAGCCCAGTCTCATTTTCGGGTTCCCAGTCGTTTACAGCCGTCTACACAAACCCTGAGTCCGTCTCGGAGACCGGCCGACTTCGTTGCGGGTAGCTTAGTGGGGTGGCCCCCATGTACTTGCTTTGGGTCTGGGAAACGTCATGACTTAGGCCCCGCCGACATACCGATGGGTGTATGTTAACTGATCTGGCAAAAAGGGTCGAAGTGCGTGTGGATACTTTGGTGCACCCCTGCAGGGTTTAATCTTTTCGAAAAGCCGTGTCCGCGGTTATGGACGACTTGGAGCACAGTTCTTGATCATAGACAACTATAACTAAAGTTTAATGTTATAATTTGACTTGTATACGATATGACTAGTAATCAGCTCCACTACAACAGAATGGCTAAATAAAAGTGACAACAACTGCTGGGTTTTGGGATACCTCATGCTAATTGTATCTGACTAGTAAGTGTTGTAACGACAATGGAATGGTTAACTAAAAGTGCCCACTGCTTATTCTATCAGGATGACTATCTATACCTGACTAGTAATTGCTGCAACGATAACTGAATAAATAAACTGCCAACGGTGTGAGTTCCTCGGTTGACTTCCTCGTTTGGTCTCGAGGGGGAAACACCAGGATGTGTATGTTTGGTGGTAGCATCAGGTTGGTTCCGAATAGGACATTTTTATCCCTCTCTAGCAGCCGACAGTTATATCGAGTCTCTACAGGTTGTTTAGTGCATGCTGCGCTGCCGCTCAGTCCACCATACCTATGTAGGCGAGGACCGCCGAATTCTAGTCTCGCCGTGTACTGGCCTCAGTACTGACCGCTCTCTGTTTTTTCCTTTGCCCTTTGTCGGCACCCCTTTTGTTTAAGAAGGTTTTGAGATCGACGTCGTTAGCAAGGTTACCCTTCCGGCTTGGCCTGGGCAGGGTTATGGACGCCATTGGTTATTCTTCAGGGCTCTTAGCTCAATTTGCATCTTGTCCGTACTCGGACGCTATATCGTTTTAAAGGTGATTTGGATCTTTGTATTGTATATCTGTATTCTTGACTCTTTGAGTCGCTGTTGTATATATATGTTTTGTGGGTTCCATCGAGGACTATTGTGTAATGATATTACTTCGTTTTCCACCCGCACGCAAGTGCCTGGTGAGCACCTTTGAATCGTTTCTATGCAGGTTTGGCGGGAAGCGCTGAAACTTGCATAGGGCCGATTCTGAGGGTGTTACAGAGTGGTATCAGAGCTCAGCAGTTGCGATACCCCATAAGTCCAGCCTGTAGGATAACCTAGCTAACGGCCGAAGTAGAGTGTCAAAACTATTTCTGCAAAATCGGTTGGATAGTTCTGATTAGGTCTAATTTTACTCCTTACCCCTCTGCTGCTCTCCTCTCACCTCTGCGTGTTTTGAATCCGCTCTCTTCTCTCTCTTCGAGTCCAGGATTTCTCGTGGTTGGGTTCCATCGTACCTTCAGGGTTTCGCTTCCTCCTTTGGTAACGGTGTTGCTACATCTGGTCTTCATGCTATCCGAGGAATCCTTCGTCTGGTGGACTTCTCTTTGTTCCTTCTCGTGCCTTCCGGTGTTTTCCGACGCGACGACATCATCTACGCCAGATCCGATGCAGAGTCTGCATCACTCCTTTGTTCCTGAACCTCGATTGTCGAGATCTTCAGTCTGATTCCGAGAATGGTTGCACGCTTTTCTACTGATTGTGCAGAGTAATATTTTGGGTGCGTGATGGATTGGCCCCCATGCCGACTACTCACTCTATTCGCTTGTGTACATTGAAGTGGATGAGAATGCATCGGTTCTCTCTTCTATCGGAGTTAGAGGTGGCTTCATTTGTTGATACCTCTACCTTCGCCTTTGTTTCCCGGAGTGTTCTCTCGACGATCACGGACAACGACCTCTTGTTAGTGGTGTCGCGAGGATCTACACGATGCGAGAAGATTCAGATCGCCGCCCTTATTCCTGGTACCATGAGGCGGATCTCGAGGGCGAAATCCATTGTTAGTGGTGTCGAATTGTGGCGCTCCGCAAAACCACTACTAGAAAATCGCGTTGTTTTTGTGCATTGCATCATCATGACCGCACGCTCATGTCATCATGCCACATTGCATTTGAGCATCGTCATCGTCCTGCATGGTTTTTGTCTAAACTATTTTCGAAACGCCTAGTTTTGTTTTCTAAATATTCCCGTCGTTATTCAAATTAAAACCCGGGTCTCCGGATTATTTTGTTTCGTCTATCAACGGATTTCAAATGCCCCGTTTTAAATAATAAAACTTTTATTTTATTTTTAGGAGGCAGCCTGCCAGGCCCGAAAGCCCGGCCGACCACCTCCAAACCCTAGTCTAAAATATCTAGTCCTAATTCTACCCAACCCTATTCTACCCACCCTTCAGCCACCTCACCCCCTCCAATCCCATGGCGACACCTCACCAGCCCCACCCTTTTCCCTCCACCTCACCCAACACACCACACACACACCACTCAGCCGGCGCGCCACGTCACCCTAGGCCCCACCCCGCCACCGCACACACGCCACGCACCCAGGGACCCAGACCCAACCCGCGCTAGCCCCGGTCCCACCCCGATAGCGACCCCCACCTCCCGCACCGTCCTCTCCCACCTCCCGCCTCTCTCCTCTCTGCACCCCCGCCATGTCCATTGCCTCCTTGCCATGGTTCCCCTTCCCCCCCGTCGACAGCCTCCTCCCTGGCCTCTCTCCCCGCCTCCGGCCGCAGCTGTGTCGTCCTCCTCCACCTCGTTGTGGCCCTGCCCTCCTCCCGCGAGCTCTCCCTCCTCCCTGGCCTCGCCCAGTTCGCCGGCCCCGCCCACCTCGTCGCTGGCCGCCGGCCGTTCTCCCCACCCTGCCGGCCTCAGGCCCTGCCGCGACCTCTCCTCCTTCGCTGCCAGCTCTTCCTGAGCCTCGCCGGTGGGCCTCTGCGGCCGCCTGTCGAGATCTCCGCGGCCCCGAGCACCTTCCCCGCCGCCGGTACCCCGTGGCTCTCCTCCTCGGCTCCGTCCTGTCGCCGCGCGGACCTCATCGCCGACCGCCACCTCGCCCGGCACCGCCTCGTCGACCTCGCGCCGGCCTCGCCTTCATTCGGGGCGCCTCTGCCTCATCTGGTCGCCGTCAGGCCGTCGACCGCCTCGCCGACCACCTCTACAAGCGCCACCCCTCTCTGTTCCCGGCCTGTTGAGCCCCGCGTCGGCCCGGTTCTTCACCGCCAAGCTCCAGCGCCGCTGTCGGCCTTCCTCTCTCCCCGTTGTCACATCTCTTCGTCTCCCTCCCTGTTGTCCTTGCCCCGTCGAGCCGTGCTGCCCCAGCTCGATTCCCCACCCGCTGTCTGCATCCTGCGTGTCCTCAGACCGCGCCAAGGCTGCCTCGCCGAGATCCTCCTCGCGCCCTGTCGTTCTCTGGCTCGCCCACGCCCGCGTCGTCCCTGCTCCGAGCCGTCGGCCTCCGCCTCCTTCCAGCGCGTAGGCGCCGCTGACCGCCCCTGCTGGATGTCCTCTGCAGCGTGTGCGCGCTCGTGTTGGCCCCTTCGTGGTGGTCGGAGCGTTTTGTGTTGTGAGGGTTTGACCCCGTGTGACCAAGGACGACACCGACAAGATCTTCTCGAAGCCGAAACCACAAGATCGTCTTCCCGTAGCCGGAAACCCCGAAGACCGATCATGGAACCGAAGGTGTCGAGACCCTGAAAACCGATCCTCCCGGAGTCGGAAGACCGAACCCTGGCGTGCCAAGTTCTTCGACCCGAAGGCCACAGATGCGACAAGTACTTCTTCCCGGACGCCAAGGTCGTCGACACGGATACGCCAAGTACTTCCTCGAGGACACCAAGTTCTTCACCCCGAACGCCAAGACCGACCCGATACGAGGACACGACAAGATCTTCGCGACGACAAGATCGACACCGACCCGGGCGAATCCGATGTGCCCCCGACGCCAACCAAGTTCTTCTTCTCGGATGCGACAAGATCGACTTCCGTTGTCCGAGACCGATCTCGTCGAGCCGTTCTCCCGTTGAACCCTGAGACCGACCCCGAACCCCTCGAACCCCAAGCTCGCCGAACCCTAATGTGTGACCCCTTTCTCGAACCCTATTTTTATAAATGTAATATCAAACTGTTGCATATTTAATTGTTCATCTCGCATGCATATCATGTGGGTTGGGGCATTATGCCGATTCGCCTCATAATTAAATATGGAGTCGATATGTGGAATACCTTTGTCTTATTCCGGACTCCATTTAAATTTGTGTAGCGAACCGATACCATGATTTGCCATGTTAAGACAACATTTAAAATGTGGGGTATCTAAACAACATGAACCATCTAAATAATTGTCGGGACCCCGGTTCCGCTTAATATGATCTAATTGCATCGCACCTTTGCCATGTCATACATCATACATGCATCATGCCCGATTTTCTACCGTAGTATTAAATAGTCCATCCGGTGTTTCTTCTAGTGTTTTGGTTCTTCGCGGATAAGGCCGATGAGTTGATGTGAGTGTCGACCCAATCTTCGGATGAACATTCGGCAATGTTTTCAGGCGAGCATCTCCCCCTTTCTACCTATCTTACTTTTATAGTATTTATTCCCTCCTGTTGATCTATTGCTATCTGTGTTGCGATGCTCTAGTTTTCGTGCCCGTGATATCCCTTGCAGCCTTATATTGCCTTGGACACATCCTATTACCTGTTGATTGGTAGATAGTTGGACTTGCGCATCGTAGTCGCTTGCTCAAGTGTTGTTGCGTGTCGTCCAGTACCACAGTTGTTGGAGTGTTGCCGCATGTTTAATGTTGGAGATGATCATGGCTTTAATTATTGTTTAATAACTAAAATTGAAAGTAGGTAAATGCAGAGGCACCGGTAGGTAATAGACAATATTTGGTTCTTAACCGCTCACTGGTGTCCCGTAGGACCCCGAGTTCTTGACACCTGTTCCGAGATCGAGCGCGCTAACCACAGGTGGGGTGTATGGGCACCCCCATCGATTTAGTACCTGATTCCAAGTACTGTACTGGGGGCCACAAGTAGTTTGGGGCTTTATTACTATTGTACTTATGCCATGCTTTATTGCTTAATTTAAATTGTGTGAGGTACTGCACCTGTACTGTTTAGGTCTGTGACACGTTTTCGCTGTATCGACAAGCCCAGTCTCATTTTCGGGTTCCCAATCGTTTACAGCCGTCTACACAAACCCCGAGTCCGTCTCGGAGACCGGACGACTTCGTTGCGGGTAGCTTAGTGGGGTGTCCCCCATGTACTTGCTTTGGGTCTGGGAAACGTCATGACTTAGGCCCCGCCGACATACCGATGGGTGTATGTTAACTGATCTGGCAAAAAGGGTCGAAGTGCGTGTGGATACTTTGGTGCACCCCTGCAGGGTTTAATCTTTTCGAAAAGCCGTGTCCGCGGTTATGGACGACTTGGAGCACAGTTCTTGATCATAGACAACTATAACTAAAGTTTAATGTTATAATTTGACTTGTATCCGATATGACTAGTAATCAGCTCCACTACAACGGAATGGCTAAATAAAAGTGACAACAACTGCTGGGTTTTGGGATACCTCATGCTAATTGTATCTGACTAGTAAGTGTTGTAACGACAACGAAATGGTTAACTAAAAGTGCCCACTGCTTATTCTATCAGGATGACTATCTATACCTGACTAGGAATTGCTGCAACGATAACTGAATAAATAAAACTGCCAACGGTGTGAGTTCCTCGGTTGACTTCCTCGTTTGGTCTCGAGGGGGAAACACCAGGATGGGTATGTTTGGTGGTAGCATCAGGTTGGTTCCGAATAGGACATTCTTATCCCTCTCTGGTAGCCGACAGTTATATCGAGTCTCTACAGGTTGTTTAGTGCATGCTGCGCTGCCGCTCAGTCCACCATACCTATGTAGGCGAGGACCGCCGAATTCTAGTCTCGCCGTGTACTGGCCTCAGTACTGACCGCTCTCTCTTCTTTCCTTTGCCCTTTGTCGGCACCCCTTTTGTTTAAGCAGGTTTTGAGATCGACGTCGTTAGCAGGGTTACCCTTCCGGCTTGGCCTGGGCAGGGTTATGGACGCCATTGGTTATTCTTCAGGGCTCTTAGCTCAATTTGCATCTTGTCCGTACTCGGACGCTATATCGTTTTAAAGGTGATTTGGATCTTTGTATTGTATATCTGTATTCTTGACTCTTTGAGTCGCTGTTGTATATATATGTTTTGTGGGTTCCATCGAGGACTATTGTGTAATGATATTACTTCGTTTTCCACCCGCACGCAAGTGCCTGGTGGGCACCTTTGAATCGTTTCTATGCGGGTTTGGTGGGAAGCGCTGAAACTTGCATAGGGCCGATTCTGAGGGTGTTACACTTAAAGAAGTTGTTTGTTGCTTGCAACTTAATACTGGAGGGGTTCGGATGATAACCTGAAGGTGGACTTCTAGTCATAGATGCAGTTGGATGGCGGTCTATGTATCCATTGTATTGCCCAATCGAATCTCATAGGATCTTTCTGACTAGTAATTGCATTGTTATGCCTTGCTCGGTTCCTGTCAATTGCCCAGCTGTAATTTGTTTACCCTTCATGCCATATTGTTTATCTAAGGAGAGCACCTCTAGTGAACTATGGACCCCGATCCAATCTTTACCATTGATGCATCTTCCACTGTTACTTGTTTACTTTCTGCAAACCATTACCTTCCACACTATACGTTTAATCCTTTATTACATCAAACCGGTGAGCTTGATAACATCACTGTTCGTTGGGGCAAAGTCTTGAGTTTGTGTTATGCAGGACTCCGCGTTGCTTGCAACACCTGTGTGCCGTTTCCTTGCTCCTTCTGGTTCGATAACCTCGGTCTCCACTGAGGGAAAACTTGCTGCTTGCTGCTTCACACCTTGCTCTTGGGGTTCCGAACAGGCTGTGCGTAGACAGTCGTCAAGCTTTTTTGGCGCCGTTGCCGGGGAGGATAAGGACGTCTTCACAAGGGGATGTGAACTTCATTAGAAATAAGGACGTCTTCACAAGGGGACGTCTTTGGTTGCTCAAGAAGAGCAAGTTGATGTGAACTTCATTAGAAACAACAATTTCAACAACAATGCCTATAGGAACAATTTTGGTAGCAACAATAATTATAGGCCTTATCCTCCTAGTGGAAATGTTTATCAGGATAGATCTGGAATACCTAGTGAAGAGAGGATTCTAGAAGTTGAGAGATCCACTAAAAACTTTATGCAAATGCAATATGAGCAAAACAATTTTTTCACTAAAACTACGGAGGAACAATCTATTATCTTGAAAAACATTAGCCTTCATCTTGAGAATGTGAATAGAGAAATTCCTAGTTTACAGTCAAAAATTTTGAGTGCTGAGAAAAATATATCCTCTTTGTCTGAAGCTCAAACTACCTTGGTTAATAAAATGGTTGCTGAACCTGAAACTATGGAAAACACCTTTGCTACTGCTCATGCCATACAAGTTACTATTGATGAAAATGGTAGGTTGTTAGCTCAACTTCATGCTAAGTGGGAAAGTGAAGCTGAAATTGATAGAAACAATAGTGTGTGCACTATCACCACTAAACCACAAGTAGCCCCTATTCCTCCTCCTACTATGCCTATCACTAGTGATGCTAAGCTTGACTTTGATATTGATGGTTGTAATATTTCTGAAGTGATTATGTTCTTGCAAAAGCTTGCTAGAAGTCCTGATGCTAGTGATATGCATGTTGCTTTCACCAAACACATTACAAATGCTCTTGTTAAGATTAAGGAAGAGAAGCTAAAACACAAAGCTTCTATTCCTAGGAAAGTAGGAGATAGTTGGGAACCCATTGAAGGGAATATGCCCGAGAGGCAATAATAAAGTGGTTATTATCGTATTCCTTATTTACGATAAATGTTTATTTTGCATGCTATAATTGTATTAATACGAAAAAGTTAATACATGTGTGTTTAATAAACAAAAAGGAAGTTCCTAGTTTGCCTCTCTTATAAGCTAGCTCGTTGATTAACAAGATGATCAAAGGTTTCCTGATCATGGACATTGGATGTTGTTAATAACGAGGTCACAACATTAGTGTAATGATGTGATGAACATTCATCCGAAGTATAGCATTACGATCAAGGTCATTGTGTTTATATTGCTATAACATCATACGAAGTAATCTTAGTCCTTAGACCATGAGATCATGTCAATCACTAACACCGGAAGAGTATCTTGATAACATCAAACGTCACACCGTAACAGGGTGACTATAAAGATGGGTTCAGTGCTATGAAGGTGTTATGTTGAGACTCATGGATCAAGAGTGTAATTTGTCCATCCCGATGACGGATAGATATACTCTGGGCCCTCTCGGTGATATCACATTAGTTAACTTGCAAGCAAGTGATTTGATCACTAGAATGTTATATCACGGGAACAAGAAAAGAGTACATGTCGGTAACGAGATCAAACTAGGTATGGGTATACGATGATCGAATCTCGGACATGTAATATATCGCGAGACAAAGGGATTGAGTTACATGCGTATAAGGTTCACACGATCACAGAAGTCATCGTTGAATATGTGGGAGTCAGTACGGATCTCCAGGTCCCGCTGCTGATTATTGATCGGAGAGGGGTCTCGATCATGTCTACATTATTCGCGAACCGTAGGGTGACACACTTAAGGGATACCGACACCATTTGGAACAAATAATATGCCAGAGAAAGAAAAAGGAAAGCGCAGGAATTTATTTCACTAGACACCAAAATTGTTTCGGTTGAAATTGCTGAAACTGGTTCTGCATGTGAAATAGAATACTAGCAAGGGGTTTTATGCGAATGTTTGTTAATTAAATTAATTAATAAAATTCTGAATAAATAAATAAAATAGTTTTATTTAAATGAGAGCTTGCATTAAATTTGGTGGAAATTTAATGCATGTGAGTGGATTTTTGAGTGGAGGCTCTTTTATGGGAGTGGAGGCTTTTCATTTTGAGTGGGAGCGCCACCCACATGAATGTGGAAGAGGTGGGGGCAGCCACCATGGCTAGCGCCACGCCCCTTGGGGTGCCCCTCCCTATAAAAGGCCCCCCTCTCATCCTCTCAAAACACACCTCCTCGCGAAGGATCTCTCTCCCCCCTTTAGAATTTTCCCATGGTCTCGGATCAGCGAGATACATGTTCCCGGTGGCTTTTTCTGGAAGGATTTGTTGCTTCCGCTGCTTCGCTGGAGCGAGGGCACGGAGGTTGTCGGGGTACCCGGACGTTTGTGCGATCACGGATGCACCACTGCTTTGCGGTGCTGGACGTGATGGTGCTGGACCGGCTGGACCAGATGGACTTCATCACGATCTTGAGATCGGCAAGCGTTCGACTACATCATCCACGAGTACAACCTCGTTAAAGCTATACGGTCTTCGAGGGTATGTATTCTATGGATGTATATCCACCCGTTGCTTGTATCTAGTAGATAGATCTTGGTACATAGTTGTTCCCATCGTAGGAATTTTTTTGTTTTCTATGCTGCGAACCCAACAGTGGTATCAGAGCCGGATCTATGCGTAGATGCTTTGCACGGGTAGTACACATATGAGTATGTGGGCGATGATGATCATTTTATTGCTTCTTTGTTGTACTTTGGATATTGGTGGCATAGTGGGATGAAGCGACCCAGACAAACTTTACATGTCCTCGCACATGAGACTTGTTCCACGCTTGACATGCAACTAGTTTTGCATAAGTGGCTAGCAGGTGTCTGTCTCTCCTACTATAGTCAATATCTAATTTGCAATGAGTTGTCAACAATTTGGTTATCCTCGTTGTGGTTCATGTTCGTAGGTAAGAACGGTTCTATCTTCGAAAGCCCTAAGCCACGTAAAACTTGCAATGGATAAATTAGAGGCGTCTAGTTTAGATTGTTGCTGGGCTAGTGTTATGATATGGTGATGTTGTAAGTAGAAGTATGAGATGATACTCTTACAACACACATAGCGTGCAAGTTCCATAGACCTTGACCTTACACATAAAGGTATGATAGAGATCATACCACGGTGCACATGATGGAGATAATATGCGGGAACCATATCATTTCACTTATAAACATGTGATGTTTGATTGCATCTTATATTGCTTGTTTGGCGTTTTATTAGCATAATAAGATGATCCCTCATTTAGATATCAAGATAAGAATGTGTTCTTCCTTAAGTATGCACCGACAATGTTTCGTCGCTTCAAGACATCACGTGATGATCAGGTGTACTTGAATCCACGAGCATATCTCGGGTGTAAGAAAGTTACACACACGAATACTAAGGTTCTTACTTGGTGAGTCTAGCATGTACAGACATGGCCTCGGAACACGGACCGAAAGGTTAAGCATGAGGCATATGTTTTGATATGATGACCATATGGATGCTCGTCTTTGAAGCTACACCGACTCACGTGATGATCGGACTTGGTGTAGTGGATTTGGTTCATGTAGTCACCAAAAATACATGAGGGATTTCGTTTTTTAGTGGTAGTTCATTTATAATTTGGATTAGTGGAACTCAATTTATCATAAATTAAATCAAAGTGAATTTGCATAATTTGTTGTAGTCATTGGCATTCGTTCACCACCTTATGCACAGTTGTAATTGAGATAATAGAACTATAGAATTTTGGATATTTACTTTACGAACTGGTATCGTATTGTGTTGAGTGTCAATCTAAAGTTTAAAGTCCTATTGCAAACTTTCAGAAAACTATGTTTACTCCGTTAAATTTAATAATTGGTATTAAATCAAGAGTAACAATTCCAGTGTTAGTATCTTAAGTATCATGTTTGCCTCCATGATTCTTGATTTAATATCAAGTTTATCTAGGAGCTGAAAGAATTATTTCAGAAACCATCACGTGTGACAGATATAACGATATCTGAAACAATGTTTTGGTTGCAATATGATATAGTATAATGTATGTTCTCATATTGGATGAGAATTTACAAAGGTTGGAGATGCTAGACATCCTAATCATCCAAAAGGGTTTTGGAAAGTAACGTTATACTCACGATTCGTATTTATAAGCTACATTAGCTTGATCATGAAAGTTTTCATGATAAGGATGAATAGACGATGTATGTAAAGTGTTTATTACACTAAAAGATTACTAAAGAATGGATTTTCAAAGAATGCCGATCATTTTGATGATGGTGATCTACTTCAAAGTGCAAGTACAAAGGTATTATTATTTGAATATACACGTTTTGGACTATGTGTCATGTATATGGCGCCAATGTTGATGTTGATAGATTCTTTTAAAAAGGAAAAGGAAATGCTAAAAGAGAATCTATAAAATATATTTGGCAGAAAAGAAAAGATTGGAAATATCCAATTTAGGTATATGGATGATATACATGTTATGGTTGTATTCTTTGCTTGTTAAACAATGTGGTTCTTGGGTATAGGATACCGAATTAGTTGGTATGAAATTTCATACGGAACGACGCAATTCATAAACCACAATGGCCTAAGTAACTAGCAAGAGAATATGTGATTATGTTCATCGAAAACAAACAAACCGTTGTTTGTATTTCTCGTTGACATCAAAGCTTGACTTCAAGATTTGTTTCAATAATTGTTATTTAAATCAGGTATTATGAGAACAAAGGTTGTTCAAATAATTACCGTATTCCATATAAGATGGATGATTTACAAATCTAGTTGGAGAAATCACATCCATAAAGTTAATGCTAAAATGCCGCAAGACAAATGATTGGAAGATCACTTACAAAGTGACATCGCCATTTAAATTATATTAGAAAGAAAACATGAAGAAACTCCATATGCATAGATTTTTGGAGTCTTTGATTTGATCAAGTGACGCTTGTGAGACTTTCCTCGGGATAATTACAACTTCATTCAAAGGCCAAAGAAGAACGATCGACTAAAATTATTGGAATTTATACATATCGATGTATGTAGTCCATTATGTGTAGTCGTAAGCGATGGACTTCAACTTCATATACTTTTTCCGGAAATTTGAGTGAATATTCACTTAATGAGAAAGAAGTATGAAATATTTGAAAATGTTTCAAAGACTTTCAAGATGAAGTGAAAAATCATTGTAACAAGAAAATAAAATGGTTTATGATTTTATCATAAGGGATTTATTTGAGTTACAAGTGTAACAAGAAAAATAAATGAATTATGATTTTATCATAAAGGGATTTATTTGAGTTACAAGTTTAGCAAAACACATAGATTTACATCTCCCGAAACACCATAGGAGTATGGAGTGTTTGAGATTTGTAATAAAACCTTGTTTGACATGGTTGGATCAAAGGTGTTATTTATAAAACTGCCATTATGTTTTAAAAGAATAAAGCTCTAGAGACTATCGCTTTTACACTGAAAATAGCTCCATCTTGATCCGTTGAAATGACACCATGGAAGTTATGGTTTGGGGTAAAACCCAAGTTGTCATTTCTTAAATTTTGGTATGCTAAGCATAAGTAAGATGTTTACAACTAAAGTCGGATGAGCATGTCTTTGTAGGTTATTTAGAATAACCATTGGATATTCCTCCATAACACCGAGGTCAAAAGGATTTGTCGCTTGAAATGTGAAGTTTCTTGAAAAAGGAATTTTTCGCAAAAGTTCAGTGGGAGGACAATAGAACTTTGATAAGGTTAACGAACCTTAGCTAAATGTGTTGAGTTGCGCAGCACCGGAAAATGTTCTGGAGGTAGCCAGAATACTCATGGCTCACGTGCCTCAAAGGTTGTGGTCACGAAGGTCTAAGTTCTTATTGAACCAAGTCGATCGAATAAACAATCAAATACCGAGATTTGAGAGTATATCATTATTGTTTGACAATGATGAACCGACTACATGCAAAGAAGAGATGATGGGCCCTGACTCCGTCAAATGGCTTGAAGCCATAAAATCCGTGATAGTTCCATACACGAGAAATCAAGTTTTGAACTTGGAAGACCCTCCGGAAAGGTGTAAAAACCTATCGGTCGTATTTGCATCTATAAAGAAACAGACATGGATGTTTCATATCTATGAAATAGTTGACATGTCGTAAAGTTTTTACGACAATGTTCAAAGAGTTGACTATGACAAGATTTGATCTTTCATAGCGATATTTAGTCTGGACGGATTAAAGTAGCAACCACTACATATAATTTGGTATATGGTAGATGAATAAACAAAACAAATTTCTTCTAATAGAATGGTTACCTAGGACATGTACAATACACGGTCCAAAGGGTTTTTGTTAAATTAAAAGGATGCTAAAAGGGCATGCAAACTTTAATGGTTGAAGTAAGCATCACGGAGTTGGAATCTTCACCGTGATGAAAAGGAGTTTTCCTCAGGAGACGATGAAGATGATTGCATTTGCAAGAAATTAAGTGGGAGCGCTAAGACATATTTCTAATACATTATGTGGAGGACATCTTGTTGATTGGAAATGATGTATCTTTTATTGACAAAGGTTAAGAATTTCATTTCGATGAAAGACTTAGGCAAAACCCGAATATTTAGCATGAATGTCTATAGTGGATAGACCGTGACGCTAATATGGTTGTGCCAAACGTACATATATGAGATATTGAAGGAGTTCAATATAGAAACGACAAGAAACGGTTCTTGTCGCATGGAAAGGAATTGAATCAAGATTCAAGTGTATCAACACTTGATAAGTGAAACAAGATTCAAGTGATTTGACACTTGATGAGTGAAATCACAAGGATGTTTTGATCAATCATACCATGATATGTACACATCCAGATATGTACTATGCTCTAAGTGTTATGAGCATATACCAGAATGAATCATAAAATGATCATTGGACGATAGTGAGCATATTATTATGATCTTTTGGAAGACTAAGAATATATTTGTGTAGAGGTGACAAACAATTACAAATAGTTCATTGTAAGGCGTTACATTGATACTAGTTTTTGTCACAAGATACAAATTAAGTTTATCTAAATTTAAACTATGGGTGGCACAATGTAATGGAAAGGAGATTCCACGATGGATTTGGATGAATTCCGAAGTTAAGACATTGTGACGGATACTACAACAAAAGGCTAAGTATATGACTCCTATAGTAGCAGCAAAGGAGGGCATTTGTGTCAAGTAGTTTGTTATCAAACTAAGGTGTGATTCGCAACGGGCTAACACTAAAGATATATTGTATCACAATAGTATCGACATGATTTAACCCAAGGAACTAACGGTCTCACCAAAATACCAAATTTATACAATGTCATCTCATTAGAGAATGAGTAATGCGTGGAGACGCAAAGACATGCAAATACACAAGGACCTGAAGCGTCAGATCCGTAGATTATGTTAACCACTTGCAATTGCGTTTATGGAACAACAGAAAGCCATATGTGTTCAATACGCAAAGTTTTCAAACTAGATTATTGTCTCTAGTGCAAGTGGGAGACTGAAGGGAATATGCCTGAGAGGCAATAATAAAGTGGTTATTATCGTATTCCTTATTTACGATAAATGTTTATTTTGCATGCTATAATTGTATTAATACGAAAAAGTTAATACATGTGTGTTTAATAAACAAAAAGGAAGTTCCTAGTTTGCCTCTCTTATAAGCTAGCTCGTTGATTAACAAGATGATCAAAGGTTTCCTGATCATGGACATTGGATGTTGTTAATAACGAGGTCACAACATTAGTGTAATGATGTGATGAACATTCATCCGAAGTATAGCATTACGATCAAGGTCATTGTGTTTATATTGCTATAACATCATACGAAGTAATCTTAGTCCTTAGACCATGAGATCATGTCAATCACTAACACCGGAAGAGTATCTTGATAACATCAAACGTCACACCGTAACAGGGTGACTATAAAGATGGGTTCAGTGCTATGAAGGTGTTATGTTGAGACTCATGGATCAAGAGTGTAATTTGTCCATCCCGATGACGGATAGATATACTCTGGGCCCTCTCGGTGATATCACATTAGTTAGCTTGCAAGCAAGTGATTTGATCACTAGAATGTTATATCACGGGAACGAGAAAAGAGACATGTCGGTAACGAGATCAAACTAGGTATGGGGATACCGATGATCGAATCTCGGACATGTAATATATCGCGAGACAAAGGGATTGAATTACACGTGTATAAGGTTAACACGATCACATAAGTCATCGTTGAATATGTGGGAGTCAGTACGGATCTCCAAGTCCCGCTGCTCATTATTGATAGGAGAGGTGTCTCGATCATGTCTACATTATTCGCGAACCATAGGGTGACACACTTAAGGGATACCGACACCATTTGGAGAAAATAATATGCCAGAGAAAGAAAAAGGAAAGCGCAGGAATTTATTTCACTAGACACCGAAACTGTTTCGGTTGAAATTGATAGAACTGGCTCTGCATGTGAAATTGAATACTAGCAAGGGTTTTTATGTGAATGTTTTTTAATTAAAGTAATTAACAAAATTCTGAATAAATAAATAAATAAAAGAGTTTTATTTAAATGAGAGCTTGCATTAAATTTGGTGGAAATTTAATGCATGTGAGTGGATTTTTGAGTGGAGACTCTTTTATGGGAGTGGAGGCTTTTCATTTTGAGTGGGAGCTCCACCCACATGAATGTGGAAGAGGTGGGGGCAGCCACCATGGCTGGCGCCATGCCCCTTGGGGTGCCCCCTCCCTATAAAAGGCCCCCTCTCATCCTCTCAAAACACACCTCCTCACGAAGGATCTCTCTCCCCCCTTTAGAATTTCCTCATGGTGTCATATCCCAAATTTTAGATTTGGTACTACATAGTATACATGTCATTGCATCATGATCATCATTGCAAAAATTCAGTTTGAAAAGGTTTTGGCAAAACAACTCACTTGCAATTGCATTTTGACACCTACACTTGAGTGCTCGGTTTTTACCATGCTTCTGTTAAAACAGTACATTTTAGTTGCTTGGAAGGCACATGTGCATAGAGGGTTCCTTCACGAACCCGTAGCACTTTGAATCGTCTCAATCGAAGCTTCGGAGCAAATTTTATGACAATCTGAATTTTTAACTTATCTCTAGACAAATTCAGACAAAAAATCAGTTAACAAAACCTTCAGGAAAAAGGAAAAATAAAAATAAAAAAAAACGAGAATGGGACAGCCGGCGCAGCCAGCCCGCCCGCGGCCCAGCCGGGGCCTGCCAGCACCCCGCAACAGCAGCAGCAGTAGCAGCACGCGCGCGCGGCAGGTACTAGGCGCCGCCGCCGCTTGCCAGCCGCTGATTAGCGGGCCCCGCCCGTCAGCCGCCGGCCTGTCACCGCCACGTGGGCCCCGTCCCATCTCCTTCCCCAGCAACGAACGTGCTGAGTTCATGTTGAACACGAGCGAATTTCTCGTCGATTCGTTCGGATTTTTGACTCTTCCCAACGCCCATATTAATCCCTACTCTCCCCTCTACGAAAACCCCCGAAAATCGCACCCTAAGCCGCCGCCTACGCTGAGCAATTGCTCGCCAGAGTCGCCCGCTGCCGCCGCCGCCATCGCCGCGGTAAGCAACGCCTCCGCCGCGGTCGACCTCCCCTCGCCCCGCTCTCCCGCTGGGAGCCCCCGTCGCCACGCGCTGACCTCCTTCTCCTCCTCACTTCAGGCCCCCGCCGCCGCCCGCGAGCAGCCGACGCACGCCACCGCCGCCGACCGCTCCAGCCGCCCGCGGACGCGCCAGCCGCCGCCGCCATCCCCACGAGCCCCGCCGCCTCGCCCCGCACGCCGTCGCACCAACCGCCGCCGCCGGAGACCGCCCGAGCACCGCCGCCGACGTCGCCGAGCCACCCCGCCGCCAGCACCACCGGTGAGCACGTCGCCGCCCCTCTGCCCTTCGATCTGCATCCAACGGTCCAGATGGACCGTTGACTGACTGGTCAGGGCGCTGACTGGTCAGCGCCACGTCAGTGGTCAATCAGTCAAAGTTTGACTGAGACTTTAATTCGAATTATTTTGGTAGAAATTAGATGGATCTTGTAAAATCGATAGAAAATAATCTTCTGGGCCAAAAATTGCAAACAAAATATGTATGGATTCAGTGTTTCACGTAGAATATTGCTATATAGTTGTTTTATATTTTTGCAACAAGGATTTGCCTTGATTAATTAAATGGTTTAATGTCCTTTTTAGAGTATTAAACTCATAGTAAAAGTTCTACAACTCCAAAAATTGCAAATAAGATGTCTCTGGAATCAGTAGAACAAGAGTAATCTTTTAGTGAATTAAAAAGGTAGACTTATAGTACTGGAATTTGCAGAATCTATAAAAAGGCTTACTGGAGTATTTTAATTGCCCAGGGAATTATTTAAATCCTTTTTGAGTGATTCCAGTTGGTACTGGTTCTATTTTAGGTTGCCTATACAGTGGGTATTTTTCCAAGATTTTACAAATTGTTCAATAGCAGGGGCTAAATAATTGGGTTATAGCTCAATTGTTGGTCATTTAAAATTGCATGCTTTGTTTTCTATGCACTTAAAATGTTTTCCATGAATGCATACAGTAGGTATACTGAATAAGATTATATAAAGCTACTGTAGCATTGTTCAACTTGTCATGCATGCATCTTGCATTGCCATGTTTGTATATGATTGTGTTTGGTTTGTTTATGTGATTGCAATTGTATCGTGTAGATTGTGACGAGTGCAACTCTTGTTCGTGTGAGGATTGTTCGTTTGACCGCTACAGCCAAGGCAAGTAGATGCTACTTTGTTCATGATGTTGTCCTATTATTTTCAATGCATTGTCGTGTATTTTGTAGATGCATGTGTAGGAAATTACTATCGCTATGTTATTCCTATTATGTGGTAGGGCTTTCCTGTAGATGAGCCACCGTTCGTAGATGTGCTTAGCCATGCTATGATGAACAAGGGCTGGGTTACATCACTAATTTTTTTTTCTAAATGTGTTGGTTTGCAAAAACTAAAAACAACATAATCAATGAATCTCCTAGGTGTGATGGGATTGATAATTTTTGGTGGTATCATTGCGGAAAGGCACCCAGGTATCAAGAGAAAATGATTGGCTTCTTTATTTTGTAGCTTACGTGTACAACCATGTGCCAATAATGAAATGGGCGGTTGGTTGGAATTAGTAGGTTGTGGTAACTCGAATCCACGTATCCAGGGATGTAGAATTTTGGTAGGTTGGACCAGTTCGTGTCGGGTTTGGGGAGATACTTACCGAACGGTCCCTTCTTGGACTTCTCCCTATCATCACCCAATATGAGAGTGGTGGTATGAGCTGGGCTGGCCAAGTCACATGGGTAAAGTGTACTAACCCCTGCAGGGTGTATAAACTAATCGATTAGCCGTGTCCCCGGTTATGGACATCTGAGTTGCTTGATATTGATTTCATGACATGTTTCTCGCTCATTCTAATTTCCTAATTGCTTTAATATTGATGGGTTAACTTAATTGGTATCTTTTCAAGGAATATCTAAAACTGTTTACGAAAGCAGGACAAAGGTATCCGCAAATACAAGCTAGCCACAGCTCCACTTGCCAAATATGCATGTAGATGTTAGCTCTATTGTCTCCTTTAATAGCTCTACTCGCCATACATTCCATGTATTGACCCTTCGGGGCTGCTATGTTTCATGTTGCAGGATATTCAGATTCTGAGTGATCGATTTAGGCCACGGTACTCCACTCGGCACTTGTTCACTTGTGGGCAATTTGAAGAATGGAGGATTTACTATATTTATGTTGCTACTTGAATAAGTTGAGCTAGCCTTGATCTAAGACTTTATTGTAATAATGATACTCTGGATCTTCGTTATTTATGATACACGGATATTTTGCTATGTTATTCATTTTTATCCTATTGTGAGCCAATGAACCGATCCAGGGATTGGCATGTCACATAGAAGCTACGGTCTTTTCAGAACCGTAGTGTTACAAGATGGTATCAGAGCCCGTGTGTCGAATGTAGGATCGTGACCTAGGTTTGGATTAGGAAGCCATAGAATTATTAAAGATTATATTAACTCTGTCTTTCATACTATGCCTTTCACTCTCGTAAATCTTTACCATATGCTATTCTCACACTTTCCTCCTTTAATTGATAGATGGGAGAAGTCAGGACTGAGTATGCTACAATGGAGTCACCAAGGCCCTTTGCAAGGCAGTTGGCACAACTCTCGCAGTCATTGGGATTGCCACTGCCCATGTTCAAGGGAAGAAGGTTGTACACCTATGGAGATCACCACTTCCATCTTTAGGGATGCCGCCTTGCCAAACCCTGTGCATCTGGTCTACACCAAGACATATTGCAACTGGGGGCTTGGAATAAACTTGGCCCTGCATGAAGCCCTGTCATGCCAGTGCCATCTTGTCCGACACCTGCTGCCAGAAGACTCACCCTACAGTGACTACGGAAGGCGTGATGAGAATGGGAACGTTGTGGTTACCCCGGGCGACAGGAACAACATGCCGCCCCGTCGGAGGCACATAGAGGATATGGAGAGGGAGAATGGAGCTCTAGCTGAGAAAGTGATGATGGTAAAGGAGATAGCAGATTTTGCCAGCAACGGTATGGTGGTCCAGGGACAGGAGATTGATACCTTGCATGAAGCTGTGGATGTTCTGAATCATGCACTGATAGGCAGGGACGCAACCATATCCCAGCTTAATGGGACCGTGCAATAAAACAATCAAGCCATACAACAGCTGCAAGGGACCGTCCAGGAAAGGGACCAGACTATTGCTGATATGGCAGCCCAGATTGCCGCGCTCCAAGCACATTTGAATCCACCCCCTGATGACAAAAATGGATATGATGGCAACAATGATGATGATGATGATGATGATGATGACGGTGGGAACTATGATGATGATGAGGACGAGGATGGTGACGATGATGGAGACGACGACGGTGGAGGAGATGAAGCTGTTGCAGCTGCAGTAGAGGATGAAGAAGAAGAGGAGGATCCAGAAGAGGTGGAATTTGAGGTCTCAAGTGATGACTCAGGAGAGGTGTATACTACGCCGCCATGGTTGGTTCGTGGATAGAAGCGCCAACGCATGAGTGCAAGGACCTACTGCAACCTCTTCATGAAGTAGATATATGCCCACCAATTAGTCTTCGTTAGGATACATCGTTAGATTAAGTCTCGATCAATATAAAACTTATTTACTGTTAGTTTAAAGTGTTTAGTTGCTCCTATGTGTACTCCAAAGTTCCAGGATTATTTGTGCGAATTTTATAGAAGAGTTATGACAAGTTTTGGTTGATATCTGAGTTTTTCCTGATGCAGTTTTTCTGCTGACCCAACTGTACTGCACGATTTTTCATATTTTATTGGTAACGGTAAAAAATCTGAAAAATAGGTTTTGGTTCTAAACTCTCTTTAATGTATACACAAAAATCACCAAAAAATCCTGACGAGTTTAAGTCAGGTAGAAAAATTCGTGAACACTGCTGGACTATTCTGGCAGATTCCTGTTTTTAATGCTTTGATGGACAATTTGTGTTGATAACTGTTGACGATGCTTCTAAAACTATTTGAGTAGATATATACTTCTAGGACAACTCCTTTAATATTGCTGGGTCGTTTGTTTGCTGATGTGTTGCTTGCTCATGTTTATCTGTGTTTGCCTTGTTGTTGTTTGATCATAATGCATGGGTAGAATTCTATTTTCATAATCGATTCTTTCTAAGCTTACATGTGCTGAATCGCAGATGCCTCCCCGCCGTCAACCTACTGAGTTGGAGAAACTTATGGCGGCTCAGGCACAGCTAACCCAAGTGATGACCCGGTTCATGGAAGCTCAGAACAACAACAACAACTGTTGGAGATATGCCCTAGAGGCAATAATAAATGTAGTTATTATTATATCTTTGTGTTTATGATAAATGTTTACATTCATGCTATAATAGTATTAACAAGGAAACCATTAATACTTGTGTGAATTGTAAACTTAAATTGAAGTCCCTAGTATAGCCTCTATACTTCACTAGCTTGTTGGTTGATTAAATGATTGTGGTTTCCATATCATGAACATTGAGATGTTATCAACAACAAGATTATATCATTAGGAGAATGATATAGTGGACATACTCCTATTGATAAGCGTAGCATAAAGATCAAGTCATTTCAATAGTTCAATTGCTATATGCTTTCTGATACATAGTAACCTAATTCCTTCGACCATGAGATCATGCATATCACCTTTACCGGATGGATGCTTTGATGACATCAAACACCACACCGTAACTGGGTGGTTATAAAGGTGGCATTGAGTGTTCGGAAAGTATTGGTTGAGACACATGGATCAAGAGTGGGATTTGTCCATCCACATGACAGATAGATATACTCTGGGCCCTCTCGGTGGAATGTCATCCAATTGGCTTGCAAGCATGTGACTTGGTCACAAGGGATCACATACCACGGGAACGAGAAAAGAGTACTTATCAGTAACGAGGTTGAACTAGGTATGCAGACATACCGACGATCATAACCTCGGATAAGTAACATATCGTGAGACAAAGGGAAATTGGTATCGTATGTAAGTGGTTCATTCGATCGCAAAATAATCGTAGAAATATGTGGGAGCCATATGAATTTCCAGATTCCTCTATTGGTTATTGTTCGGAGAAGTGTCTCGATCATGTCCGCATAATTCACGAACCGTAGGGAGACACACTTAAGGATTCGACGTTGTTTGAGTAGTTATGGTATTATGAGAAAGAGACCGAATGTTGTTCGGAGTCTCGGATGGGATCCGGGATATCACGAGGTGATCCAGAATGGTCCGGAGAATAAGATTCATATAAGGAAAGTCCCGTTTCGGAGTTCGGGAATGATTCCGGTGTTTTCATCGGGAATGTTCTAGAAGGTTCCGGATTGTCCGGCACTCCGGGGGGGAGGGTACATGAGTGTGTCATTGAATGATTGCATCATGTACTAAGTGTTCTTGCTGTTCCAAAAACATGAAAGTCAAATTGCCAGTTTGAAAGTCAAACGGCTAAAACAGGAAACTGTGGGAAACAGGAAACTGTGGGAAACAAGCAAGAGGAGTTGGAACCAACTTGGAGGAGGAGTCCCACTCCTCCAAGCCGGCGCCCAGCCCAAGGCCGACTTGGGGAGGGACTCCCCTCCCCTGGCCGCGCCTCCCCACCCATAAAAGGAGGGGCAGGTCTCCCCTCCTAGAACACACAAGTTCCTATCTTCTACCTCCGGTTTAGAGCCGTTTTGGTTTAGAGCTTCTAATTGCTTTAGCCAGCGGTTTAGAGCCTTCTAATTGGTTTAGAGCCTTCTAATTGGTGTGTCTAATTACTAGACCACTAATAGCCTCTCTCATAAGCTCCACCATACTCGCACCGGCTTAAGGCGAAGCCCTGCGGGATTTCCCCTCTACTTCCGGTACCACGCCGTTGTGCTGCCGGAATCGCGAGGAGAGTGCTACAACCTCCGCTGCCTACTGGAACAAGGGAGAGGAAGGTCTTCGTCGAGTACCAAACGTGTGACCGACTGCGGGAGCGCTGCCGGAACGTGGCGCCGGAAGGATCGTCTACACGATCTTGAGATCGGAAAGAGTACGACTACATCACCCACGAGAATCCGCTCTCGTTAAACGCTTTGGAATCTTCGAGGGTAAGTTATACCATCGACTCGTTGCTACAATCTAGTAGATAGATCTTGGCTTGTTTGTTTGTATGCGATAGAAATTTTTTGTTTTCCATGCTACGAACCCCTACAGTGGTATCAGAGCCATGTCTATATGTAGATCTGTTGCACGAGTAGAACACAATGGTCATTGTGGGCGTTGATGCTTTTATTGTCGATTACTTCTTGTGTACTTTGCATCTTGCGGTATGTTGGGATGAAGAGGCCCGGGCTAACCTTACATGACATCGTTCATGAGACTTGCTCCACGCTTGACATGCAACTTGTATTGCATAAGTGGCTTTGCGGGTGCCTGTTTCTCCTAGCATAGTTAAGATCCAATTTACAACGGGTGATCAACAATGCTAGTATCAATGTTGTGGTTCTTGTTCGTAAGTTAGAACGACACTTATTGAAAGCCCCAAACCACGTAAAATATGCAAAGAAAGTAGAGGCGTCTAACTTTGTTTTGTAGGGGTGTGCAGTGATGTGATATGGCCATGATTGTGATTATATTTGATGTATGCAATGTTCCTTATTGTAAGTCGGCAACCGGCAGGAGCCATATGGTTGTCTTTAATTTATGTTAAGACCCGCGTGTCTATTCAAAGTAGTTGTAATAGTTGAAGCCGGTGGACGACAACCATGGAGAAGCGTCATTGACCTTGATGCAATGCCGGTGATGATGGAGATCATGTTCGTGCTTGAAGATGGAGATCGGAAGCACAAAGAAGAAAGGCCATATCATATCACATATATATTGAATTGCATGTGATGTTAATCCTTTATGCATCTTGTATTGCTTAGTAGACGACGGTAGCATTATAAGATGATCCCTCATGCACATCAATTTCAAATCATAAAGTGTTCACCCTTAGTTAGCACCGTTGCTAAAGCTTGTTGTTTCGAAGCACCACGTGATGATCGGGTGTGTTAGATTCTGCAAGTGTATACAACGTGAGCAAGCCAGATTTGCTCATGCAGAAACTAAGGTTTGATCTTGACGAGCCTAGCATGTACAGACATGGTCTCGGAACACGGATCACCGAAAGGTAAAGCATGAATCATATAGTAGATGTGATGAACATGTCGATTGTTCGCCATTGAAACTATGTCAACTCTCGTGATGATCGGTGTTGATATGGTGTATTTGGTTCGTGTGATCACTAAAACAATGTGAGGGATATTGTTTTGAGTGGGAGTTCACCTAGTTTAATTTTATTATTAATTTGAACTCAATTTGTCATAAACTTAGTCTAAACTATTGCAAATATGTTGTAGATCAATGGCAGCCCCTACCATCAATTTTAATGCGTTCCTAGAGAAAGAAAAGTTGAAAAACAATGGAAGCAACTTCGCGGATTGGTTACGCAATTTGAGGATTGTCCTCACAGCTGGTAATTTGACCTATGTGCTGGATGCACCGCTGGGTGACCCACCTGCAGCTGATGCTCCCGATGAAGTAAAGAATGTTTACCTCGCTCGGAAGAATCAGTACTCCATAGTTCAGTGTGCTATCTTGTATGGTTTGGAATCGGAGCTTCAGAAAAGGTTTGAGGATTCAGACCCATATGATATTGTCGAAGATCTCAAATTGATTTTTGAGACTCATGCGGCAATTGAAATCTATGAGGCTTCTAAAAAGTTCTTTAACTGCAAGATGGAAGAGGGCATCTCCGTCAGTGAGCATGTGCTTAAGATGTCTGGGCACGCAAACAAACTTCAAAGCTTGGGTATAGTGATTCCTAATGCTTTGGGGATTTACCGTGTCCTCCAATCACTACCACCAAGTTACAAGAACTTTGTGATGAACTACAACATGCAGAACATGAACAAGACGTTGCCAGAACTCTTTGCCATGTTGAAATCTGCAGAAGTGGAGATCAAGAAAGAGCACCAAGTGTTGTTGGTCAATAAGACCACCAAATTCAAGAAAGGCAAGTCTAAGCAAAAGGGACACTTCAAGAAGGGTGGTAAGAAAGCTACCACGCCGACGAAGAAGACCAGGGCTGGACCTAAGCCTGATACTGAGTGCTTTTACTGCAAGGGAGAAGGTCACTGGAAGCGGAATTGCCCAAAGTACTTGGCGGATTTGAAGAACGGCAACATCAAGAAGAAAGGTATATCTGATATACATGTTATTGATGTGTATCTCACTAGTACTCGTAGTAGTGCCTGGGTATTTGATACTGGTTCGGTTGCTCATATTTGTAACTCGAAACAGGTGCTATAGAATAAACGGAAGCTAGCGAAGAACGAGGTGACGATGCGCGTGGGAAACGGATCAAAGGTTGATGTGATCGCGGTCGGCACGCTACCCCTTCATCTACCATCGGGATTAGTTTTATACTTAAATAATTGTTATTTGGTGCCTGCGTTGAGCATGAACATTATATCAGGATCTTGTTTATTGCGAGACGGTAACTTGTTTAAATCTGAGAATAATGGTTGTTCTATTTATATGAGTAATATGTTTTACGCACATGCACCTTTGATAGATGGTCTATTCTTATTGAATCTCGATAGTGGAAATACACATATCAACAACATTGAGGCTAAACGTTTGAAATCAAGCGATAATTCGACCTATATGTGGCATTGTCGTCTTGGTCACATCGGAGTGAAACGTATGAAGAAACTCCATTCCGATGGACTTCTTGAATCACTTGATTTTGAATCACTTGAAAGATGCGAAGCATGTCTGATGGGTAAAATGACTAAGACTCCATTTTCTGGTATGATGGAGCGAGCTACGGACTTATTGGAAATCATACATACCGATGTGTGTGGTCCAATGAGTGTAGCATCGCGCGGTGGTTATCGTTATGTTCTTACCTTCACGGATGACTTGAGTAGATATGGGTATATCTATTTCATGAAACATAAGTCCGAAACTTTTGAGAAGTTTAAGGAGTTTCAAAGTGAGGTAGAGAATCAACGTAACAAGAAGATTAAATTTCTACGTTCTGATCGTGGAGGTGAATATCTAAGTTACGAGTTTGGCGAGCATTTGAAGAAATGCGGAATACTTTCACAATTGACACCGCCGGGAACACCACAGCGTAATGGTGTGTCCGAACGTCGTAATCGAACTCTCTTAGATATGGTTCGTTCTATGATGTCACTTACAGATTTACCGCTATCATTTTGGGGTTATGCATTAGAAACAGCCGCATTCACTTTAAATAGGGCACCGTCTAAATCCGTTGAAACGACACCGTATGAATTATGGTTTGGGAAGAAACCTAAATTGTCGTTCCTTAAAGTTTGGGGATGCGAAGCCTATGTAAAGAAGTTACAGCCGGACAAGCTTGAACCCAAAGCGGAAAAATGCGTCTTCATAGGATACCCGAAGGAAACTATTGGGTATACCTTCTATCATAGATCCGAAGGCAAAACATTCGTTGCCAAGAATGGATCCTTTCTAGAGAAGGAATTTCTCTCGAAAGAATTGACTGGAAGGAAAGTAGAACTCGACGAGGTTGTCGAACCTTCTCTCGAAATTGCGAGTAGCGCAGCACCGGAAGAAGTTCCTGTGGTGCCTGCACCAATAAGAGAGGAAGCTAATGATGGTGATCATGAAACTTCGGTTGAAGTTGCTACAGAGCCTCGGAGGTCAACGAGAACTCGTACCACTCCAGATTGGTATGATTCCGTTATGAATGTCATGGTGGTGGACAACACCGATGACCCCGAGACATATGAGGAAGCGATGATGAGCCCAGATTCCAATAAATGGCAAGAAGCCATGAAATCCGAGATTGGATCCATGTACGAAAACCAAGTATGGACTTTGGTGGACTTACCGGATGGCCGGAAGGCTGTCGAGAACAAATGGATTTTCAAGAAGAAAACAGATGCTGATGGTAATGTTACTGTCTATAAAGCTCGACTTGTCGCAAAAGGGTTTCGACAAATTCAAGGAGTTGACTACGATGAGACTTTCTCACCGGTAGCGAAGCTAAAGTCTGTGAGGATTATGTTAGCAATCGCTGCATATTATGATTATGAGATATGGCAGATGGATGTCAAAACAGCATTCCTCAATGGAGACATTGATGAAGAGTTGTATATGATGCAACCCAAAGGTTTTGTCGATCCTAAAGATGCTAACAAGGTATGCAAACTTCAACGGTCCATCTATGGATTGAAGCAAGCATCCCGAAGTTGGAATCAACGTTTTGATAAGGTAATCAAAAGTTTTGGTTTTATACAAACTTATGGAGAAGCTTGTATTTACAAGAAAGTGAGTGGGAGCTCTGTAGCATTCTTAATACTGTATGTGGATGACATATTGTTGATTGGGAATGATGTAGACCTTCTTAATAGTGTCAAGGAATATTTGAATAATAGTTTTTCAATGAAGGATCTTGGCGAAGCAGCTTACATATTAGGCATAAAGATTTATAGAGATAGATCGAAACGCCAAATATCATTGTCACAGAGTACATATTTGGACAAAGTTCTAAAGAGGTTTGGAATGGAAGAAAGCAAGAAAGGGTTCTTGCCCATGTTGCCCAATACGACCTTGAGTAAAACTCAAAGTCCGACATCGGCAGAAGATAGAGAAAGGATGAGTAAGACTCCCTATGCATCAGCCATAGGATCTCTAATGTATGCCATGCTATGTACTAGACCCGACATCGCATATGCTGTTAGTCTAACTAGCAGATATCAAAGTGATCCAGGAGTGGATCATTGGACAGCGGTCAAAAACATCCTTAAGTACTTGAGAAGAACTAAGGATATGGTTCTTTCTTATGGAGGTGATGAACAGCTCGTTGTTAATGGTTACACCGATGCTAGTTGGAACACCGATCCGGATGATTCTAAATCACAATCTGGATACGTCTTTATTTTGAATGGTGCAGCAGTTAGCTGGAGGAGTGCAAAGCAAAGCGTTGTGGCGAGATCTTCAACTGAATCGGAATACATGGCTGCTTCGGAGGCTTCACAAGAAGCGATATGGATGAAAGAGTTCATTACAGAGCTGGGTGTGGTTCCTAGTGCGCTGGACCCAATGTCTATCTACTGTGATAACATGGGCGCCATAGCCAATGCGCAAGAACCAAGGTCACACAAGAAGCTGAAGCATATCAAGCTACGTTTTCATGCTATTCGAGAACATATCCAGGATGGGGATATAAAGATTTGCAAAGTACACACAAATCTGAATGTGGCGGATCCGTTGACTAAACCTCTCCCGAGGGCAAAACATGACCAACACCAAACTGCCATGGGTGTTCGGTATATTACCATGTAATCTAGATTAGATGACTCTAGTGCAAGTGGGAGACTGTTGGAGATATGCCCTAGAGGCAATAATAAATGTAGTTATTATTATATCTTTGTCTTTATGATAAAATGTTTACATTCATGCTATAATAGTATTAACAAGGAAACCATTAATACTTGTAGGGGTCCCAACCTTAGATAAGATTGATCCCTCCTGTGTTTTACAATGCTAGTCCCTGGATCAATAGCTAGCATCCACAGTTTAGATGTAATATCAAGAAACAAAGGTCATAATATAAATTTATAACCAGGAATAACATAATTTTATTACATCACACATAGCTCATATGGCTATTACATTACATTGCAGCGGAATAACAATAAGCATGGGGTCCTTCATCTTCAAAGTGCCACAGGCAGATGTTGGTTGTAGACTTTGTAATCCTAATCAATCAATCTTCACTAAAAACAATTAAACCTGCAACATACAAGTTACAGCCACAAAGGTCAATACATTTGAATTGTATTGGCAAGTGATACTATGGTAGTATAGTGGAATCTATCATCTACATGCATTTGGCTAAGTGGAGTTGAGGCTTGCATTGCTTAAAATAGATTTTTCCTTAACTTTTGAAAATACCAAGTTTTTGTTTTGACAAAATCATTTTTCTCAATCAAAGATTTCAAGATCCTTGTACCAAGCCATCTCTCCATCAATGATTGAAGAATTCAAACAACCCTTGTTCAAACCACAAGTTTTAATTTAGAAATTGGAATGATGAGATTCTTGATTGCTTCCATGTCTTGATGCTCAAATTGTCCTTTACCAGGGACATGGCTAAGTACTTAGATTTTACACTCTGCAGAGGTGGTGCACTTTACCCACAAGACTTGGTTTCCCAAGACAAGATCTTTCAGAAGCTTTCCCTTAGACCAAAATGGACGCGCTCCAACCTATCAAACACTACCACCCACTGTCCATATGGCTAAGTTCTTGCAACCTATATGATCATGGCAGAGCCCATATTGCCAAGTGGTTGCACTTGAAGCTTCTCAACATTTTACATCTCAAATCTCTTTGTTTCCTGGGTGGCCATCCACAAGTGAGATACACAATCCAAGTCCATGGCATTGTGAACCACTCAACCATTCTCCACCAAGCAAGCCCATTCCACCCAGGTGATTCATTAACTTAGTTGTTTTATTAAACAAAACTTAAGTCCTCAGACTTAGAATATTTTTCCATAGTGTGAATATATATTCCACCCATGTTTTCTATTAGCTAGGCTAAGCTTGGTAGTAGTAGGAAACTTAACTTAGGAAATCCTACTAAGGATTCATCTACTAGGTATCCTATAGCAAGATCTATACTTAGCAAAATCCATGCAAGTTTACTTAACAAAATCACTAATGCATAGTGAAAGTAATGGGATAGAAATTATGAAGCATCACTTGCCTTTTTGGTAGAGTATAGGTTCACTTCTTGATCTTTGCAACAATCACATTCTTCAAGTCACTACAAATCAATCAAGCAAGGCACAAACTCAATCTACCAATCAAGCAAAACAACACACATAAATAATAAAGTCAAAGAAATGCATGCAAGCATGCCAAGCTTTGTTTTGTTTGAAAAAGTGGTTCCTAGTGAGTCATAGTCATTTGGGTACATCTAATGGTCATTTCCTAAAGTGGCCAAGTCATTTGCAAAAGGTTTCACTTTAAAACCATTTTCAAAACAAAGTGTTATTTTATGTGGTGTAGAAATATTTTTTTACTAAGGCATTAGCCTATAGGGTTCACCAAATGAGTTGCTATTGCAAAACTTGGTGTTTTTGGGTTAGTAGGTTTGGTCCAAAACATTTCCTTGAAGTTTTCTTTTCTTAAATATTTTTATAACAAAAACCATTCTTTTTATTTGGCTAGAAAATGACTAAGTCAAGTAATCTAACCTAAATCTTACCAAAATCATTTTTAATACCAAAGATTGGTTCCTAGGGTCAGTAAGGTCACAAAAATCCAATTTGCAAAGGTTTTATCCTTAAATTTAATTTTAACCATTTTTTTATACTCTAAACAAGCTCACAAAAGTTTCTGCAAATTCAAACAAGCTAACAGATACTATTTGCTAAACTAAGGCCATGGTTGGCTAGGGCTTGTTCTCCTAATTTCATTGATATAAAATTTGCCAAATTTGGACGTGTGGTTCAAAAGTTATAAGGGTTTGAAAATTACAAACAAATCTGTTTTCAATTTCTGTTTTTAAACAGACAGGTGACACGCGGCGTGATCTTACTGGTTGATACCGGTTCGGCCGGATCGGGCGACGCTGGCCGTTGGATTTAATTAACATCGCGCGACTCAGATCATTCGATACCCCTTCGCTTATTTTCTTTCCTAGCCGTTGGATCAAGATCGGTCGGTGCTCAGCTTGCTTGCCAGGGATGGGCGGCGCTGGCGGCGGCGTCTGGTGGCGGAGCGGTCGGTCTTCGATGGTGCCGGTGCTACTGGAGTTGAGGGAGAAAGGGGAGATGCTCACCGGGCTCAAGGGGTCACGGCGATGCTCGAGGAGGTGTTGGTCGGACGAGGGGCGCTCGGGGGCAGCTGCGATTGCTCGCCGGAGTAGAGGACGGCGTCGGGTGGTCTCAGTCGTGGTCGGAGTCGTCGCTACAGGTCACGAGAAGAACAACCGAGGGTAAGGTTAGACGCAGGAGATCACAGGGGTGCCGTGTGCGTGAACGGGAAGAAGAGGGGCGACCTGGTTCACCTGGAAAACATCGTCGGAGAAGAAACAGACGGCGGCGCTGTCGGAGCTTGTCAAAGCCGACGCTTCGGGGCGCCCGCGGTTGAATGGGTGGTACGGGGAGGAAGGTCTGGGAGTGGGGAGTCTGCTAGCATGCACAGGGAGGCAAGGGGCGGTGACACTTGGCCGGAATTCGACGAGGAAGGTCGTCGGAGTAGCAGCGGTACAGAGAGAAATTAGGGCGGCCTGGAGGCAGAGGGGAGGCGGTGTCTGGGGGAAAAGGAGGAGGAGGAGCAGGCGGTTAAATGGGCGTTGTCGCAACGAGGAATTAACGCGGCGTTAAGGCGTAATCAAGCCGAGAAATTAAGCCTGCAACGGCGAGGAGAGGGGGAGGAACCAGTCTGCGGGGTGGGGAAGAAGAGCAGTAGAGTGTGGGGTCCTCTGTCAGTGAGAAAAGGAGAGAAAGGGGGAGGTCCACCAGTCAGTCTCGGTGTGGGTCGGAAACAGAGTGAGGAATGTTTTCTTTCGGGTGAGGGGGAGCTGGGCTAAGTGGGTTGTTGGGCCAGATTATTGGGCTGGGTCTTTGCACTATTTTTTTCTGTCTGATTCTTTTTCCTTTTCTATTTCTATTTTCCTGTTTTGAAATTTAAACAACCAAACACATTCAAAATGATTCAAACAATCATCAAGCTTTTCAAATATGAATTTGGTTCTGCTTAACATCATAATTCACATTCTAAAGTAAATATTATTTTAAATCTTTTTAGGTTCCATTTATTAATTAAATAAAATGGACTATGGTTTATTAATAAAATAGGGTTTGGTTTAATTAATAAAATCCCCATTTGAAATCCAAATGTTTTCAAAACCAAATCAGTAGGTTTTATTTGAAAATATAAGATACTTGAAATACTTGTTTAAAATAAAATAACATTTTATTATAGGGTCCATTAATAATTAATTAAAGTGGGCCTTAGTTATTAATTCAAATAGGATTTGTTTTATTTAAATATTTATTTTGAAATCTAAAATAAAGCTAAAACACTTTAGTAGGTTTTATTAGAGAATATAAAATACTTGGAAAACCTATTTAAAATAATTTAATAAGTTTGATATTTTAATTAAAATGATAAAACCTTTTATTTAAATAAAGTTTGGATATTAATTTCTTATTACTTTATTTAAATCAGCTTTTGCTATTTTAATTCAAAATAAAATGTTTTAAATCCAAAGCTTGGCCAAGGTTTAATTTGGCTTTATAAAATAATCTTTATTCATAAAACTTTTATTTCATTTAAAAATAAATCTTTTCACTCAAGATTTTCAAAATAGTATTTCCAAATGTTTTTATTTTTCCCTTTTATTAAATGTTTATCTTTTTAGATCCCTTTAGGTTTTATTTAATTCAAATGGGTTTGAATTTCCAATTGAATTCAAAAAGCTTCTTCTGGCTCTGAAAAACAAACAAAGTTTTATTTTATTCATTTATTTTCACATTACAAGATTTGGAAAATCTTGGGATGTGACAGGCTACCACCCTTAAAATAAATCTCGTCCCGAGATTTGGGAATGCTGGGGTTACAAGCAGGTTCAAAACAACTAGGGTACTACCACCCTTAAAATATTCAAACAAAAGTTACATATTATCCTTCTTGGGATCTTGGGAAAACTTCTTTAAGCAAACTTTTGCATGTGTCCTTGGTTTCCATACTTGACTCATGGGCCAAGATTGAGTTCCTTCATAGACTTGTTTAACTTGTTCTCCATCCTTTCTGGACAATTGTTTGCATAGTGGCCTAGTTCCTTGCATTTGAAACATGTTATAAGTTTGAGGTCTTGAGGTGGCTTCTCTGGACAATATGATGCATAATGTCCTAACTCCTTGCAGTGTTTGCACATCACTTGGCTGATATCTTTCTTTTCCTTTGGTATCTTTGCTTTTTGTTTGTTTCTTTGGTTCTTCTTCTTTTCTGGGCACTCATTGGCATAGTGTCCCATCTCTTTGCAATTGTAACATTGCTCTTGAGTAATATCCTTCTTGTTAGGGTTGGGGCATTTCTTCTTCTTCTTGGGTCTCTCCAAAGCTAGGAGTTCTTCTAGTTCATGTTCTCCATAGGTGGGAGATCTTTCTCTCTTCTTGGGGCATTGATCTTCATGTTCCTTGGATGCATGATCTTTGTCTCTAAAACTATTGTTGGCTTGGTTTCCTTTTAGAATAGCATCTTTGTCATCCTTGTTGTCATTAGCTCTTTGGAAAAAGTTTTCTCTCATGTTGATCATTTGAGTAACCAATCCTTGCAACAATTGGGATTGAAGTTTCAAAATCCTTTGTATGGCTGGGTCTAGTCCATTGTTGTTGGCTAAAAGCTGAGTTGTCTCTTGGCTCAACTGGTTTTGGGTTGCTATGAGTTCTCTCATGTTGTCTTCTTGGTTGTTGTTGTTGTCATCAACCTTGATGTTGAAGTCTCTTGGAGTAGTCATCTGTTTGGGTTGAAGGGAGTTTAGAATAGGCAGAATATTTCTAAGGAATTATTTCTAATCACACACATCACATTTCACACAAACAATGTGCATGCAATCACAAACAAACACTCCACTCAAGCAACAAGTTTCAAGCACATACTTAGGCAACAAAATATTTTTGTTACACCACATAAGTTGGTGTATTTGACTTAACTAAAATATGGTGGTCCATCTATATGGTTCACTTGTGATCCTTCCATCCTTCTTGGTTGATCCTTCTGACTTGGGATCATGGTTTCCTTGAGATAAACTCTTGGTTGCAATACTTCAAAGTTGTTGGTGGCTCCTTCTTATTTTGCATTCCCTCAGTCTCTAAATCTTTAGCAAGAGTTCCTTGTCTTACTTGTGGTCCTTGGTAGTTTCCAAGTTGAAGTCCTTGGTGATTATGCTGAAGATGTTGAAGTCATTAGAGCTGAAGATGTTGAAGTCATTAGAGTTGAAGATGTTGAAGAAGTCTTTTGCACATGGTGTAGTCTTTGGTCATGGGGTAGGTTTTTCCATCAAGTTGAAGTAGAGGAGAAGTAGAGTTGAAACCAAAATGGTTGAGGAAAGAGTTTACAAGTGTTTTGTAAGTAAGTTTTTGGAACAAATACAACTCCTATTTTTTTTCTAAGGGTTTTTCTCCAATCCTAGGGTTTACAAATCCTACAGGCAACACAATGCTCTGATACCATCTGTAGGGGTCCCAACCTTAGATAAGATTGATCCCTCCTGTGTTTTACAATGCTAGTCCCTGGATCAATAGCTAGCATCCACAGTTTAGATGTAATATCAAGAAACAAAGGTCATAATATAAATTTATAACCAGGAATAACATAATTTTATTACATCACACATAGCTCATATGGCTATTACATTACATTGCAGCGGAATAACAATAAGCATGGGGTCCTTCATCTTCAAAGTGCCACAGGCAGATGTTGGTTGTAGACTTTGTAATCCTAATCAATCAATCTTCACTAAAAACAATTAAACCTGCAACATACAAGTTACAGCCACAAAGGTCAATACATTTGAATTGTATTGGCAAGTGATACTATGGTAGTATAGTGGAATCTATCATCTACATGCATTTGGCTAAGTGGAGTTGAGGCTTGCATTGCTTAAAATAGATTTTTCCTTAACTTTTGAAAATACCAAGTTTTTGTTTTGACAAAATCATTTTTCTCAATCAAAGATTTCAAGATCCTTGTACCAAGCCATCTCTCCATCAATGATTGAAGAATTCAAACAACCCTTGTTCAAACCACAAGTTTTAATTTAGAAATTGGAATGATGAGATTCTTGATTGCTTCCATGTCTTGATGCTCAAATTGTCCTTTACCAGGGACATGGCTAAGTACTTAGATTTTACACTCTGCAGAGGTGGTGCACTTTACCCAGAAGACTTGGTTTCCCAAGACAAGATCTTTCAGAAGCTTTCCCTTAGACCAAAATGGACGCGCTCCAACCTATCAAACACTACCACCCACTGTCCATATGGCTAAGTTCTTGCAACCTATATGATCATGGCAGAGCCCATATTGCCAAGTGGTTGCACTTGAAGCTTCTCAACATTTGACATCTCAAATCTCTTTGTTTCCTGGGTGGCCATCCACAAGTGAGATACACAATCCAAGTCCATGGCATTGTGAACCACTCAACCATTCTCCACCAAGCAAGCCCATTCCACCCAGGTGATTCATTAACTTAGTTGTTTTATTAAACAAAACTTAAGTCCTCAGACTTAGAATATTTTTCCATAGTGTGAATATATATTCCACCCATGTTTTCTATTAGCTAGGCTAAGCTTGGTAGTAGTAGGAAACTTAACTTAGGAAATCCTACTAAGGATTCATCTACTAGGTATCCTATAGCAAGATCTATACTTAGCAAAATCCATGCAAGTTTACTTAACAAAATCACTAATGCATAGTGAAAGTAATGGGATAGAAAGTATGAAGCCTCACTTGCCTTTTTGGTAGAGTATAGGTTCACTTCTTGATCTTTGCAACAATCACATTCTTCAAGTCACTACAAATCAATCAAGCAAGGCACAAACTCAATCTACCAATCAAGCAAAACAACACACATAAATAATAAAGTCAAAGAAATGCATGCAAGCATGCCAAGCTTTGTTTTGTTTGAAAAAGTGGTTCCTAGTGAGTCATAGTCATTTGGGTACATCTAATGGTCATTTCCTAAAGTGGCCAAGTCATTTGCAAAAGGTTTCACTTTAAAACCATTTTCAAAACAAAGTGTTATTTTATGTGGTGTAGAAATATTTTTTTACTAAGGCATTAGCCTATAGGGTTCACCAAATGAGTTGCTATTGCAAAACTTGGTGTTTTTGGGTCAGTAGGTTTGGTCCAAAACATTTCCTTGAAGTTTTCTTTTCTTAAATATTTTTATAACAAAAACCATTCTTTTTATTTGGCTAGAAAATGACTAAGTCAAGTAATCTAACCTAAATCTTACCAAAATCATTTTTAATACCAAAGATTGGTTCCTAGGGTCAGTAAGGTCACAAAAATCCAATTTGCAAAGGTTTTATCCTTAAATTTAATTTTAACCATTTTTTATACTCTAAACAAGCTCACAAAAGTTTCTGCAAATTCAAACAAGCTAACAGATACTATTTGCTAAACTAAGGCCATGGTTGGCTAGGGCTTGTTCTCGTGATTTCATTGATATAAAATTTGCCAAATTTGGACGTGTGGTTCAAAAGTTATAAGGGTTTGAAAATTACAAACAAATCTGTTTTCAATTTCTGTTTTTAAACAGACAGGTGACACGCGGCGTGATCTTACTGGTTGATACCGGTTCGGCCGGATCAGGCGACGCTGGCCGTTGGATTTAATTAACATCGCGCGACTCAGATCATTCGATACCCCTTCGCTTATTTTCTTTCCTAGCCGTTGGATCAAGATCGGTCGGTGCTCAGCTTGCTTGCCAGGGATGGGCGGCGCTGGCGGCGGCGTCTGGTGGCGGAGCGGTCGGTCGTCGACGGTGCCGGTGCTACTGGAGTTGAGGGAGAAAGGGGAGATGCTCACCGGGCTCAGGGGGTCACGGCGATGCTCGAGGAGGTGTTGGTCGGACGAGGGGCGCTCGGGGGCAGCTGCGATTGCTCGCCGGAGTAGAGGACGGCGTCGGGTGGTCTCAGTCGTGGTCGGAGTCGTCGCTACAGGTCACGAGAAGAACAACCGAGGGTAAGGTTAGACACAGGAGATCACAGGGGTGCCGTGTGCGTGAACGGGAAGAAGAGGGGCGACCTGGTTCACCTGGAAAACATCGTCGGAGAAGAAACAGACGGCGGCGCTGTCGGAGCTTGTCAAAGCCGACGCTTCGGGGCGCCCGCGGTTGAATGGGTGGTACGGGGAGGAAGGTCTGGGAGTGGGGAGTCTGCTAGCGTGCACAGGGAGGCAAGGGGCGGTGACACTTGGCCGGAATTCGACGAGGAAGGTCGTCGGAGTAGCAGCGGTACAGAGAGAAATTAGGGCGGCCTGGAGGCAGAGGGGAGGCGGTGTCTGGGGGAAAAGGAGGAGGAGGAGCAGGCGGTTAAATGGGCATTGTCGCAACGAGGAATTAACGCGGCGTTAAGGCGTAATCAAGCCGAGAAATTAAGCCTGCAACGGCGAGGAGAGGGGGAGGAACCAGTCTGCGGGGTGGGGAAGAAGAGCAGTAGAGTGTGGGGTCCTCTATCAGTGAGAAAAGGAGAGAAAGGGGGAGGTCCACCAGTCAGTCTCGGTGTGGGTCGGAAACAGAGTGAGGAATGTTTTCTTTCGGGTGAGGGGGAGCTGGGCTAAGTGGGTTGTTGGGCCAGATTGTTGGGCTGGGTCTTTGCACTATTTTTTTCTGTCTGATTCTTTTTCCTTTTCTATTTCTATTTTCCTGTTTTGAAATTTAAACAACCAAACACATTCAAAATGATTCAAACAATCATCAAGCTTTTCAAATATGAATTTGGTTCTGCTTAACATCATAATTCACATTCTAAAGTAAATATTATTTTAAATCTTTTTAGGTTCCATTTATTAATTAAATAAAATGGACTATGGTTTATTAATAAAATAGGGTTTGGTTTAATTAATAAAATCCCCATTTGAAATCCAAATGTTTTCAAAACCAAATCAGTAGGTTTTATTTGAAAATATAAGATACTTGAAATACTTGTTTAAAATAAAATAACATTTTATTATAGGGTCCATTAATAATTAATTAAAGTGGGCCTTAGTTATTAATTCAAATAGGATTTGTTTTATTTAAATATTTATTTTGAAATCTAAAATAAAGCTAAAACACTTTAGTAGGTTTTATTAGAGAATATAAAATACTTGGAAAACCTATTTAAAATAATTTAATAAGTTTGATATTTTAATTAAAATGATAAAACCTTTTATTTAAATAAAGTTTGGATATTAATTTCTTATTACTTTATTTAAATCAGCTTTTGCTATTTTAATTCAAAACAAAATGTTTTAAATCCAAAGCTTGGCCAAGGTTTAATTTGGCTTTATAAAATAATCTTTATTCATAAAACTTTTATTTCATTTAAAAATAAATCTTTTCACTCAAGATTTTCAAAATAGTATTTCCAAATGTTTTTATTTTTCCCTTTTATTAAATGTTTATCTTTTTAGATCCCTTTAGGTTTTATTTAATTCAAATGGGTTTGAAGTTCCAATTGAATTCAAAAAGCTTCTTCTGGCTCTGAAAAACAAACAAAGTTTTATTTTATTCATTTATTTTCACATTACAAGATTTGGAAAATCTTGGGATGTGACAGGCTACCACCCTTAAAATAAATCTCGTCCCGAGATTTGGGAATGCTGGGGTTACAAGCAGGTTCAAAACAACTAGGGTACTACCACCCTTAAAATATTCAAACAAAAGTTACATATTATCCTTCTTGGGATCTTGGGAAAACTTCTTTAAGCAAACTTTTGCATGTGTCCTTGGTTTCCATACTTGACTCATGGGCCAAGATTGAGTTCCTTCATAGACTTGTTTAACTTGTTCTCCATCCTTTCTGGACAATTGTTTGCATAGTGGCCTAGTTCCTTGCATTTGAAACATGTTATAAGTTTGAGGTCTTGAGGTGGCTTCTCTGGACAATATGATGCATAATGTCCTAACTCCTTGCAGTGTTTGCACATCACTTGGCTGATATCTTTCTTTTCCTTTGGTATCTTTGCTTTTTGTTTGTTTCTTTGGTTCTTCTTCTTTTCTGGGCACTCATTGGCATAGTGTCCCATCTCTTTGCAATTGTAACATTGCTCTTGAGTAATATCCTTCTTGTTAGGGTTGGGGCATTTCTTCTTCTTCTTGGGTCTCTCCAAAGCTAGGAGTTCTTCTAGTTCATGTTCTCCATAGGTGGGAGATCTTTCTCTCTTCTTGGGGCATTGATCTTCATGTTCCTTGGATGCATGATCTTTGTCTCTAAAACTATTGTTGGCTTGGTTTCCTTTTAGAATAGCATCTTTGTCATCCTTGTTGTCATTAGCTCTTTGGAAAAAGTTTTCTCTCATGTTGATCATTTGAGTAACCAATCCTTGCAACAATTGGGATTGAAGTTTCAAAATCCTTTGTATGGCTGGGTCTAGTCCATTGTTGTTGGCTAAAAGCTGAGTTGTCTCTTGGCTCAACTGGTTTTGGGTTGCTATGAGTTCTCTCATGTTGTCTTCTTGGTTGTTGTTGTTGTCATCAACCTTGATGTTGAAGTCTCTTGGAGTAGTCATCTGTTTGGGTTGAAGGGAGTTTAGAATAGGCAGAATATTTCTAAGGAATTATTTCTAATCACACACATCACATTTCACACAAACAATGTGCATGCAATCACAAACAAACACTCCACTCAAGCAACAAGTTTCAAGCACATACTTAGGCAACAAAATATTTTTGTTACACCACATAAGTTGGTGTATTTGACTTAACTAAAATATGGTGGTCCATCTATATGGTTCACTTGTGATCCTTCCATCCTTCTTGGTTGATCCTTCTGACTTGGGATCATGGTTTCCTTGAGATAAACTCTTGGTTGCAATACTTCAAAGTTGTTGGTGGCTCCTTCTTATTTTGCATTCCCTCAGTCTCTAAATCTTTAGCAAGAGTTCCTTGTCTTACTTGTGGTCCTTGGTAGTTTCCAAGTTGAAGTCCTTGGTGATTATGCTGAAGATGTTGAAGTCATTAGAGCTGAAGATGTTGAAGTCATTAGAGTTGAAGATGTTGAAGAAGTCTTTTGCACATGGTGTAGTCTTTGGTCATGGGGTAGGTTTTTCCATCAAGTTGAAGTAGAGGAGAAGTAGAGTTGAAACCAAAATGGTTGAGGAAAGAGTTTACAAGTGTTTTGTAAGTAAGTTTTTGGAACAAATACAACTCCTATTTTTTTCCCAAAATATTCATTTATTTTCACATTACAAGATTTGGAAAATCTTGGGATGTGACAATACTTGTGTGAATTGTAAACTTAAATTGAAGTCCCTAGTATAGCCTCTATACTTCACTAGCTTGTTGGTTGATTAAATGATTGTGGTTTCCATATCATGAACATTGAGATGTTATCAACAACAAGATTATATCATTAGGAGAATGATATAGTGGACATACTCCTATTGATAAGCGTAGCATAAAGATCAAGTCATTTCAATAGTTCAATTGCTATATGCTTTCTGATACATAGTAACCTAATTCCTTCGACCATGAGATCATGCATATCACCTTTACCGGATGGATGCTTTGATGACATCAAACACCACACCGTAACTGGGTGGTTATAAAGGTGGCATTGAGTGTTCGGAAAGTATTGGTTGAGACACATGGATCAAGAGTGGGATTTGTCCATCCACATGACGGATAGATATACTCTGGGCCCTCTCGGTGGAATGTCATCCAATTAGCTTGCAAGCATGTGACTTGGTCACAAGGGATCACATATCACGGGAACGAGAAAAGAGTACTTATCAGTAACGAGGTTGAACTAGGTATGCAGAGATACCGACGATCATAACCTCGGATAAGTAACATATCGTGAGACAAAGGGAAATTGGTATCGTATGTAAGTGGTTCATTCGATCGCAAAATAATCGTAGAAATATGTGGGAGCCATATGAATTTCCAGATTCCTCTATTGGTTATTGTTCGGAGAAGTGTCTCGATCATGTCCGCATAATTCACGAACCGTAGGGAGACACACTTAAGGATTCGACGTTGTTTGAGTAGTTATGGTATTATGAGAAAGAGACCGAATGTTGTTCGGAGTCTCGGATGGGATCCGGGATATCACGAGGTGATCCGGAATGGTCCGGAGAATAAGATTCATATAAGGAAAGTCCCGTTTCGGAGTTCGGGAATGATTCCGGTGTTTTCATCGGGAATGTTCTAGAAGGTTCCGGATTGTCCGGCACTCCGGGGGGGGAGGGTACATGAGTGTGTCATTGAATGATTGCATCATGTACTAAGTGTTCTTGCTGTTCCAAAAACATGAAAGTCAAATTGCCAGTTTGAAAGTCAAACGGCTAAAACAGGAAACTGTGGGAAACAGGAAACTGTGGGAAACAAGCAAGAGGAGTTGGAACCAACTTGGAGGAGGAGTCCCACTCCTCCAAGCCGGCTCCCAGCCCAAGGCCGACTTGGGGAGGGACTCCCCTCCCCTGGCCGCGCCTCCCCACCCATAAAAGGAGGGGCAGGTCTCCCCTCCTAGAACACACAAGTTCCTATCTTCTACCTCCGGTTTAGAGCCGTTTTGGTTTAGAGCTTCTAATTGCTTTAGCCAGCGGTTTAGAGCCTTCTAATTGGTTTAGAGCCTTCTAATTGGTGTGTCTAATTACTAGACCACTAATAGCCTCTCTCATAAGCTCCACCATACTCGCACCGGCTTAAGGCGAAGCCCTGCGGGATTTCCCCTCTACTTCCGGTACCACGCCGTTGTGCTGCCGGAATCGCGAGGAGAGTGCTACAACCTCCGCTGCCTGCTGGAACAAGGGAGAGGAAGGTCTTCGTCGAGTACCGAACGTGTGACCGACTGCGGGAGCGCTGCCGGAACATGGCGCCGGAAGGATCGTCTACACGATCTTGAGATCGGAAAGAGTACGACTACATCACCCACGAGAATCCGCTCTCGTTAAACGCTTTGGAATCTTCGAGGGTAAGTTATACCATCGACTCGTTGCTACAATCTAGTAGATAGATCTTGGCTTGTTTGTTTGTATGCGATAGAAAATTTTTGTTTTCCATGCTACGAACCCCTACAACAACAACAACAACAACAACAACAACAACAACAACAACAACAATGGGAACAACCAGCCCCAGGGAGATGCACTTACAAGGTTCCTGAGGCTAAGGCCAGCGAAGTTCTCTACTGCAACGGAGCCGATGGTTGCTCTCGACTGGTTGCGTTCAGTGAATAAGGATCTGGTAACTGTTGGGTGCACGAATGCTGAGAAGGTGAGATTTGCCGCTCACTTACTGGAGGGACCAGCCGCTTCGTGGTGGGACACTTTTCAGATCACCCACCCACTAGACACTGTGACTTGGGCAATGTTTGAGGAAGGTTTTAGGACCAACCATGTTTCTTCAGGAGTTCTGAGCCTAAAGAGGAAGGAGTTTCGCAACTTGCGCCAAACCAACCGCACCGTGGCTGAATATATTGAGGAGTTCAACAACCTGTCGCGATATGCCCTTGAGGATGTTGACACTGATGCCAAAAGGAGAGAGAGGTTCCTGGATGGCCTTAGTGGTGAGCTTTCAGTGCAGCTACTAGTGGTTTATTGTCCCACTTTCCAGGAGCTTATGGACAAGGACAGAATCTTGGAGGGGAAGCACAAGCAGGTGGAAAACCGCAAGAGAAAGAGCAACAATCATCACTCTGGCTCTCACCACAAGTCTCGCACTTCTTATGATGGATACTCCAAGCATGGGCGAAGTGACCATGGGCGCCATGGAAGCGATGGACATCGCCATGAGAGCCACAAGAGCAACCGCGACAGCCACAAGGGAGGACACACTCGCCATTCTGGAGGACACAATGGACATGACCGCAACCGTGATCGCAACTTTGTGAAGAAGGACATGAGTGAGGTGACATGCTTCAAGTGCGGACAGAAGGGACATTATGCAGATAACTGTCCGGAGAAGAAGGGACTGAAGCCAGGCAACAACCAAAAGGCCACAGTGAACCACATGAATGTGGAGGAGATCCCAGATGAGCCTGAGCTTGTGGTTGGTAAGTTTCCAATCAACACTCACCCTGCACTTATACTTTTTGATACTGGTGCATCACATTCATTCATATCAAGGGCATTTGTGGATAAGTATAAGCTACCCATGGAGTCTCTAAAAGGGTCTATTAGAGTAAGCTCACCTGGAGGGGATATGATAGCTAGCGCGGGATGCCGCGATTTAACTGTGAGGATTGGAGCACACAATTTTATTGCACATCTGGTAATATTGGAGTCACAAGGTTTAGATGTAATATTAGGCATGGATTGGATGTCTATGCATGAGGGACACATAGATTGTCCACATCGAGCGGTTTCGCTCAAAACCTCGGATGGTAAGAGAATTAGGTTCAAGTCGTCGGTGCGACCGAGAAGGTGTAAGCTGAATTCTCTTAAGGGGGTTAGCATGGATACTGTGCATGTGATAAAGGAGTACCCCGACGTATTTCTGGAGGAGCTGCCAGGGATGCCACCTGACAAGGATGTGGAGTTTCTCATCGATCTGATGCCGGCAACAGGACCTATAGCAAAGAGACCATATAAGATGGATGTGGATGAGCTGAAGGAATTAAAGAAACAGCTAAAGGAGCAGTTGGACAAGGGATTTATTCAGCCCAGTTCGTCGTCATGGGGTGCACCTGTTCTATTTGTGGAGAAGAAGGACAGCAGCAAGAGGTTAGTGATGGACTATCGCTCGCTGAATGAAGTGACCATCAAGAACAAATACCCCTGCCGAACATAAATGATTTGTTTGATCAACTGGAAGGAGCAAAGGTGTTTAGCAAAATTGATCTGCGATCAGGCTATTTACAATTGAAGATCCGGGAGGAGGACATACCAAAAACTGCTTTCACTACTAGGTATGGTTTATATGAGTATACGGTTATGTCTTTTGGACTAATAAATGCTCCGGCATATTTCATGACCGTGATGAACAAGGTGTTTATGGAGTACTTGGACAAGTTCGTGGTTGTGTTCATCAATGACATACTGATATATTCCAAGGATGATGCTGAACACGAGAGACATCTGCGAATGATTATGGAGAAGCTGAGGGAACATAAGCTGTATGCCAAATTCAGCAAGTGTGAATTCTGGCTTAACACTGTTGGGTTTCTTGGACACGTGGTGTAAGGAGAAGGAGTCGTTGTTGATCCAAGCAAAGTGACGGCAGTAACTGAGTGGGAAGCGCCCAAGAATGTGGGCGATATTCGTAGCTTTTTGGGACTTGCTGGATATTACAGGAGGTTCATAGAAAATTTCTCCAAGATTGCTAAGCCGATGACGGAACTTCTGAAAAAGGAGAGGAAGTTTGAGTGGACAGATATGTGTGAAGCCAGCTTTCAGGAACTGAAGCGTCGACTAGTGACCGCACCTGTTCTGTGTTTACCTGATCTTCAAAAGGATTTCCAAGTGTACTGTGATGCTTCTCGATAGGGACTTGGAAGTGTGCTGATGCAAGATGGGAGAGTGGTGTCGTATGCCTCACGACAACTTAAACACCATGAGAGGAATTACCCCACACACGGCTTGGAATTAGCATCGGTTGTACATGCGCTCAAGGTATGGAGGCACTACCTAATGGAAAAAGACTGCGATGTGTACACCGACCACAAGAGCCTAAAATACATATTTACACAGAAGGAACTAAACATGAGGCAAAGGAGATGGTTGGAGCTTATCAAGGATTATGATATGAATTTGCAATACCACCCAGTAAAAGCCAATGTAGTAGCGGATGCTCTAAGCCAGAAGGTCTATGCCAATGGATTGACTGTTGGGGAATTGCTCGAGGATTTGTGCAAGCAATTCAAGGAGCTTATACTAGAGGTAGTTTCAGAAGGATATTTGGCAGCAATGGAAGTCCAACCAACGCTACAGGACATGATCAGGAAGGCTCAAGTAGGAGACAAGGAGATAGAAGAGATAAAGGAAAAGATGAAGGAGGATCGAGCAAAAGAATTCCGCGAGGATGAGCAAGGAACCTTGCGGTATGGAGATCGTTTGTGCGTTCCCAACGATCCAGAGATAAGGAAGTTGATTCTACAAGAAGCTCATGACTCGTCATATTCCATACATCCGGGCAATACGAAGATGTATATGGATCTAAAGGAAAGATTTTGGTGGAGTAACATGAAGGGAGACATTGACGAGCATATTGCCCTATGTGATGTATGCAGCCGAGTGAAGGCGGAACACCAGAAGCCAGCAGGATTGCTACAGCCATTACCATGCCGGATTGGAAGTGGGATAGAGTGGGAATGGAATTTATCACAGGATTGCCCAGGACTAGGTCGGGATACGACTCTGTTTGGGTAGTGGTCGACCATTTGACCAAGGTAGCCCACTTTATACCGGTGAAGACAACCTACACGAGTGCAAGGTTGGCCAAGATTTATATGGACAAGATTGTGTGCCTACATGGAGTTCCCAAGAGCATTGTATCAGATAGAGGCACCCAATTTATATCGCACTTTTGGCGCCAACTGCACGAGTCATTGGGAACTATGTTGGAGTTTAGCACAGCGTTCCATCCGCAGACAGATGGACAGACCGAGAGGGTAAATCAGATTTTGGAAGATATGTTGAGAGCTTGCACTTTGGCTCATGGTTCTAGTTGGGATGAGAATTTGCCGTATGCTGAGTTTTCCTACAACAACAACTACCAAACCAGCATCAAGACGTCGCCATTTGATGTGCTATATGGGAAAGATGCCGGACACCATTGCTATGGGATGGAGTAGGAGAGCGTCAGCTATTTGGACCTGATTTGATCAAGGACGCTGAGGAGAAGGTCGCTTTGATTAGGGACAGGCTGAGGGTAGCGCAGTCGAGGCAGAAGAGCTACGCGGACGCCAAGCGAAAGGAAGTGGTGTATGAGATAGGTGATAGAGCATACCTCAGAGTGTCGCCACTGCGTGGAATTAAGAGATTTGGAATCAAGGGTAAGATGGCACCTCGGTTTATAGGTTGCATATCAGTTGGAGTTGCCAGAGGCTCTGTCCGCCGTCCACAATGTGTTCCACGTGTCCCAGCTGAAGAAGTGCCATCCGGAAATGGTGGATACACCATTGAGAGACACTGTGCCACTAGAGGAGGTTCAGCTAGAGAGTGACTTGACCTATGAGGAGAAGCCGGTCAAGATACTAGAGACAGCGGAGAGGATTACCCATACCAAAACGATCAGGTTTTGCAAGGTACAATGGAGTCACCACACCGAAGAGGAAGCCACTTGGGAGCGTGAGGATGACATCCAAGAGGACCACCCACACCTATTTGCTAGCCACGCCGAATCTCGGGGACGAGATTCATCTTAAGGGGGTTAGTCTTGTCACATCCCAAATTTTAGATCTGGTACTGCATAGCATACATGTCATTGCATCATGATCATCATTGTAAAAATTCAGTTTGAAAAGGTTTTGGCAAAACAACTCACTTGCAATTGCATTTTGACACCTACACTTGAGTGCTCGGTTTTTACCATGCTTCTGCTAAAACAATATATTTTAGTTGCTTGGAAGACACAGGTGCGTAGAGGATTCCGTCACGAACCCGTAGCACTTTGAATCGCCTCAATCGGAGCTTCGGAGCAAATTTTATGACAATCTGAATTTTTAACTTATCTCTAGACAGATTCAGACAAAAATTCAGTTAACAAAACCTTCAGGAAAAAGGAAAAAAAAGAGAGAGAGAAAGGGACAGCCGGCGCAGCCAGCCCGCCCGCGGCCCAGCCGAGGCCTGCCAGCACCCCGCAGCAGCAGTAGTAGTAGCAGCGTGCGTGGCAGGTACTAGGCGCCGCCGCCGCTTGCCAGCCGCTGACGAGCGGGCCCCGCCCGTCAGCCGCCCGCCTGTCACCGCCACATGGGCCCCGCCCCGTCTCCTTCCCCAGCAATGAACGCGCCGAGTTCGTGTCGAACATAAGCGAATTTCTCGTCGATTCGTTCAGATTTTTGACTCTTCCCAACACCCATATTAATCCCTACTCTCCCCTCTACGAAAATCCTCGAAAATCGCACCCTAAGCCGCCGCCTACGCTGAGCAATTGCTCGCCGGAATCACCCGCTGCCGCCGCGGTAAGCGACGCCGCCGCCGCGGTCGACCTCTCCTCGCCCCGCTCTCCCGCTGGGAGCCCCCGCCGCCACACGCTGACCTCCTTCCCCTCCTCACTGCAGGCCCCCAACGCCCCGAGCGAGCAGCCGATGCGCGCCACCGCCACCGACCGCTCTAGCCGCCCGCGGACGCGCCAGCCATCGCCGCCATCCCCACGAGCCCCGCCGCCGAGCCCCGCATGCCGTCGCACCAACCGCCGCTGCCGGAGACCGCCCGAGCGCCGTCGCCGAGCCACCCCGCCGCCAGCACCACCGGTGAGCACGCCGCCGCCCCCTCTGCCCTTCGATCTACATCCAACGGTCCAGACTGACTGGTCAGCGCCACGTCAGCGTGGTCAATCAGTCAAAGTTTGACTGAGACTTTAATTCGAATTATTTTGGTAGAAATTAGATGGATCTTGTAAAATCGATAAATAATCTACTGGGCCAAAAATTGCAAATAAAATATGTATGGATTCAGTGTTTCATGTAGAATATTGCTGTACAGTTGTTTTATTTTTGCGGCAAGGATTTGCCTTGATTAATTAAATGGTTTAATGTCCTTTTTAGAGTATTAAATTCATAGTAAAAGTTCTACAACTCCAAAAATTGCAAATAAGATGTCTCTGGAATCAGTAGAACAAGAGAAATCTTTTAGTGAATTAAAAAGGTAGACTTACAGTACTGGAATTTGCAGAATCTATAAAAAGGCTTACTGGAGTATTTTAATTGCCCAGGGAATTTTTTAAATCCTTTTTGAGTGATTCCAGTTGGTACTGGTTCTATTTTAGGTTGCCTACACAGTGGGTATTTTTCCAAGATTTTACAAACTGTTCAATAGCAGTGGCTAAATAATTGGGTTATAGCTTAATTATTGGTCATTTAAAATTGCATGCTTTGTTTCCTATGCACTTAAAATGTTTTCCATGCATGCATACATTAGGTATACTGAATAAGATTATATAAATCTACTGTAGCATTGTTCAACTTGTCATGCATGCATCTTGCATTATCATGTTTGTATATGATTGTGTTTGGTTTGTTTATGTGATTGCAATTGTATCGTGTAGATTGTGACGAGTGCAACGCTTGTTCATGTGAGGATTGTTCGTTCGACCGCTACAGCCAAGGCAAGTAGATGCTACTTTGTTCATGATGTTGTCCTATTATTTTCAATGCATTGTCGTGTATTTTGTAGATGCATGTGTAGGAAATTACTATCGCGATGCTATGTCCTATTATGTGGTAGGGCTTTCCTGTAGATGAGCCACCGTTGGTAGATGTGCTTAGCCATGATATGATGAACAAGGGCTAGGTTACATCACTGAAAGTTGTTTCTAAATGTGTTTGTTTGCAAAAACTAAAAACAACATAATCAATGAATCTCCTGGGTGTGATGGGATTAATAATTTTTGGTGGTATCATTGCGGAAAGGCACCCAGGTATCAAGAGAAAATTATTGGCTTCTCTATTTTGTAGCTTATGTGTACAACCATGTGCCAATAATAGAATGGGCGGTTGGTTGGACTCAGTAGGTTGTGGTAACTCGAACCCACCTATCCAGAGATGTAGAATTTTGGTAGGTTGGACAGGTGCGTGTCAGGTTTGGGGAGCTACTTCCCGAACGGTCCCTTCTTGGACTTATCCCTATCATCACCCAATATAAGAGTGGTGGTACGAGCTGGGCTAGCCAAGTCACATGGGTAAAGTGTACTAACCCCTGCAGGGTGTATAAACTAATCGATTAGCCATGTCCCCGGTTATGGACATCTGAGTTGCTTGATATTGATTTCATGACATGTTTCTCGCTCATTCTAATTTCCTAATTGCTTTAATGTTGATGGGTTAACTTAATTGGGATCTTTTCAAGGAAAATCAAAAACTGTTTACGAAAGTAGGACAAAGGAATCCGCAAATACAAGCTAGCCACAGCTCCACTTGCCAAATATGCATGTAGATGTTAGCTCTATTGTCTCCTTTAATAGCTCTACTCGCCATACATTCCATGTATTGACCCTTCGGGGCTGCTACGTTTCATGTTATATGATATTCAGATTCTGAGTGATCGATTTAGGCCACGGTACTCCACTGGGTACTTGTTCACTTGTGGGCAATTTGAAGAATGGAGGATTTACTATATTTATGTTGCTACTTGAATAACTTGAGCTAGCCTTGAGCTAAGCCTTTATTCTAATAATGATACTCTGGATCTTCGTTATTTATGATACACGGATATTTTGCTATGTTATTCATCTTTATTCTATTGTGAGCCAATGAACCGATCCAGGGATTGACATGTCACATAGAAGCTACGGTCTTTTCAGAACCGTAGTGTTACACATGGTCTCGGATCAGCGAGATACATGTTCCCGGTGGCTTTTTCTGGAAGGATTTGTTGCTTCCGCTCCTTCGCTGGAGCGAGGGCCCGGAGGTTGTCGGGGTACCCGGACGTGTGTGCGATCACGGATACACCACTGCTTTGCGGTGCTGGACGTGATGGTGCTGGACCGGCTGGACCAGATGGACTTCATCACGATCTTGAGATCGGCAAGCGTTCGACTACATCATCCACGAGTATAACCTCGTTAACGCTATACGGTATTCGAGGGTATGTATTCTATGGATGTATATCCACCCGTTGCTTGTATCTAGTAGATAGATCTTGGTACATAGTTGTTCCCATCGTAGGAAAATTTTTGTTTTCTATGCTGCGAACCCAACACCCATTATTAATATGCAAGTAAATGACTTTGATCTCAAAGCTTCATGTGATCTTGGTTCCAGTGTCTCTATTATGCCTGGGAAGATTTATGAAATGCTTGATTTGCCACCATTAGAAGATTGTTATTTGGATGTCCCACTCAATGATAATGCTAAGAAGAAACTCCTGGGGAGTATTAATGATGTTCTCATTATGGTTAACAATGCTTATGTCCCTATGGATTTCTATGTTTTGGATGTTGAATACAATGCTTCTTGTCCTATTACTTTGGGAAGACCTTTTCTTAGAACAGTTGGTGCTATCATTGATATGAAAGAAGGCACCATTAAATATCATTTTCCATTCAAGAAAGGTATTGAACACTTCACTATGAGGAGAGAGAAGTTGCTTTTTGCTTTTTGCTTCTTCATTTTAAAATACTTGATTCTTCTTGCTTTTTGTGCCTAACTTAAAGGCATTAAATAAAAGTACTTGTTGGGAGATAACCCAAGAGTTTCCTTCAGTATTGGAAGTTATTACTTCTGTAATGACCTCTCCTTATCATTTTTGTTTGCTTTTTATGCCAAGAATGACCTCTAATGAGAGGGAAGTATGATTTGGGAAGTTACTGTCCCGAAATAGATTTCTGTCCTCCACCAAAAAAAATCGTGAGGAGGCTCTATAACTCAGATGGATCTGAAAATTTATGAATAAATCCCCCAATATGTTAGCTAACTTTTGTTAGTTCAACACTTTTTGATTTGAGCAACATAAGATGTTCAAAAAATCGGTTTCTGCCTACTGGTCTGTTTTGACAGATTTCTGCCATTATTTGCATTTGCTTCTTATTGATTCTTTTTGAGTTCTCTTTATGTGAATTGAGCTTTTTGAAGGAGTTACTACAGTATCTTGTGTTTTTAGTGAAAAGCCTTGCTATTTCAAAGCTTTGCCATAGGTCTAATATCTTTTGAATAAGCTAATATTGCTAATGAAGATTGTGTGAAGGAAAATTTTCAGGTGTAGAGAAAGAATGATGCAATGAGATGAAGAATGGACAAAAGCTCAAGCTTGGGGATTCCACCATGGTGTGACCCCAAGAAATATCCAAGAGGTACAAGCGTCAAAGCTTGGGTATGCCCAAGGCATCCCCTTCTTCATCAATAAAAGCTCAGGTCTGTCTAGACACTTCGTTTTTATTGTTTCGTGCACAGTTGTGTTGTTCTTGGAGCGTCTTAGTTCTCGTTTGCTTTGCTTAGTTTGTTTTAGTTTTATTTAGTAGTTTGGACCCCCATTCTTGATGTGTTGTTTTGCAAATAAGTTGCTTGGTGTTGGAAAGGAGTAGTAAGTCCTTGCTTGAAGTGCAATAGGAGCTTGCATTGACTGTGACTTAGACTTTAGCATGAAATGCTAGGTGTTGTTTTGACCTTATGCTTAGTGATTATTTCTGTAGCATGTCTTGTTTCAAACAATTGGGATTTCTTAGTGTCCCTTGAATAAATTATGTGTTGTTTTAGCATGCAAAAGCATAGTATTGTGGTATTCTCCTTTGATGTTTTTCTTGGGTTGACTTGGCACATGCTCACACCATGATATGACCATGACAAGTCACCATTACCCTCTATGATCATTTAGTCCTTGACTTGTAGTACCACTCTTTTCTTTGATTAGTATGCTTTGTTGCACTGCATGATTATGGCCATTATTGCTCTCTTAGTTGGTTGCTCCCAGTCTTTTGCTAGCCTCCACTTGTATGAGTAAGTTCTATTCATGCCTCCAACTCCCAAGAAACTAAGTTCTTTCAAAGTGTCCACTATAAACTCATATTGATGGTGTGTTACACCATTCCAAGTATATTCTTGTTTTCAACTATCTTCCAATTAAAAACTATTTTGTTATGTGAAAACTTAGTGATTAAAGCCCTCACGAACTTGATGGCACACTTTATTATTTGCCCCTAATAAACTTGAACCATTGTGACAACTTTGTTGTATATGCTTGCACTTATAAGTTGGAATTAGCAGAACCGTGCTGTCACGGGGAACGTTTTCAACATTGCACTTGTACTTTGTACTCAGTTGATATCATGTTCTTTTGTCTATGGATGTCACCGATGTGAAATAAAGAGGGAACTTGTAAGTCCATGGAGTTTGTATCCTGTGTTAGAGAAACGCCTGGGCCGCTAGCCTAAGCCATGCCTAATCATGGTGGAAACTTGCAGCATCACCATAGTGACATCTATGAAGCATTCTTCTTAAAAAAAGACACATTGAGAAAATACGAAAGAGATACAAAAGCACCATATTCCCATGGTATATAAGATTGCTAAGATGCTCATTGTCTGCTTGCCTTGTCATTTTGGTTATGGGAAAGCTCCTATACCATGTGCAAGGGGTACCCCGTTGGCGGTTCTCAATGATATGGAAAGACTTAAAGTGACAAGAACTTACCTGGACCCAAAGTTGAGTATGCATGAGGTGTGGCCCTCGTATTCAAGGGACATGAGATTGCCAACTTATACTTCGGCAAGCATATACTCCAGCTTTGCCACTTTAACCTTAACCACTTCAAGATGCTTATGATAGGGGCAATGAGGGCTGAAAGCTAACAAGTACCATAATTTTTGGAAGCTCCTTTTGAAACTTGTAATCACTGCTTCCTTTACAAAAAATTCCTTTCTTCCACCATTACTGAGTCTCCACCTTCTACCTTTAGGCACCATTAAGAGAGCATAGTTGTCATTCTGTGTGCAGTGTTCCAAAGATTATTAATTGATGCATATTGTGATATTACTTGTTCTTGTGCTACTTGTTTCTAGTCACCCTTGTGAACTTTGCAGGTGTCCTATGCATCTATTTGCTACTCTATGAGGGACAAGCTAATTGCCACTATGCTATGTTTTCTGTATGTGAAACAAACAAACATTTTTCAATGCATGTTATTCATGATCTTTGTTTGTAGCTTGTCATGTTGCATGCATAGTTACTATGTCCTATTGTTCCATATTTCATGCACATGTTTAGAGTTCTTTGATCCCAGCTTTCAATGCTTGCAAATGGTTGGATCTTTATTGTGAGGGTGCATGTCACCTCAAAAATTATTCTTTTATCACTTACCTACTCGAGGACGATCAGGAGTTAAGCTTGGGGATGTTGATACGTTGGAAACGTATATATAATTTTTGATGCTCCATGCTTGTTTTGTATCTACCTTGCTTTGCTTGTCTACACTTTGAGGTACTTTTTACATGTTTTCTGGTACTAACCTATTAACAAGTTGCAACAGTGCCAGATGCCTGTTTTCTGTTGTTTTTGGTTTCAGAAAAGTTAGTAAAGAAATATTCTCGGAATTGGACGGGACAAACTTCAAAGTCAATTACTTTTCGTGGGGAACAAGAAGTCCAGAGGAGAGCCGGAGGGGCCAGCCAGGGGGGCCAGACCCACCCTAGGCGCGTGTAGGCCCAGCCCCGTGCCTGGCTAGGGTTTGGGCACCCTGTCCGCCTCCTCGGTCTCCCCCTTCGCCTATAAAGAGCCCCTGATGCAGAAACCCTAAGGACCCGATCAAATATCCATGAAACCGTCTGTAGCCGCCACCACCATCGTCCCTAGATCGGGGGGGTCTGAAGTTCTTCCCGGCACCCTGCCGGAGGGGAGATCATCCCGGAGGCCTTCTCTCCGGTATGATGCGTGAGTAATTCCACCTTAGACTATGGGTCCATGTAGTATCTAGATGGTTGTATCTCCTCCTTTGTGCTTTCATGTATAGATCTTGTGAGCTCCGTTCATGATTAAGATCTAATCTATTTGTAATCATGCATGTTGTGTTTGTGGGGATCCGATGGATATTGAGATTATTATGTTGGTTTGATTAATGGTTTTGTCTTTATGATTCTATCATGTTTGTGTTGTTTGTGATCTTGCATGCTCTCCGTTGTTAGTAGCTATCTTGGCCAAGTAGTTGCTAGTGACTCCAAGAGGGGGTATTTATGCTCGATAGTGGGTTCATGTCTCTAGTTTCCAAGGGAAGTGACAATAATCTCTTCGGTTGTAGATGTGTTGTTGCTACTAGGGAGAAAACAACGGTCTCTTGTTCATGGAACATTTGGACTGTTTACCTTACACACTTTGCTTAAAGCAGTTGTTTGTTGCTTGCAACTTAATACTGGAGGGGGTTCGGATGATAACCTGAAGGTGGACTCTTAGTCATAGATGCATTTGGATGGCGGTCTATGTATCTTGTTGTATTGCCCAATCGAATATCATAGGATCTTTCTGACTAGTAATTGCATTGTTATGCCTTGCTCAGTTCCTGTCAATTGCCCCGCTGTAATTTGTTTACCCTTCATGCCATGTTGCTTATCTCAGGAGAGCACCTCTAGTGAACTATGGACCCCGGTCCAATATTTACCATTGATACATCTTCCACTGTTACTTGTTTACTTGCTGCAAACCATTACCTTCCACACCATACGTTTAATCCTTTGTTATAGCAAACCGGTGAGCTTGACAACCTCACTGTTCATTGGGGAAAAGTCTTGAGTTTGTGTTGTGCAGGTCTCCGCGTTGCTTGCAACACCCGTGTGACGTTTTCTTTCTCCTTCTGGTTCGATAACCTCGGTCTCAACTAAGGGAAAACTTGCTGCTTGCTGCTTCACACCTTGCTCTTGGGGTTCCCAACAGGCTGTGCGTAGACAGTCGTCATTCATCCCGCACCCGATCTTGTGTGGACGTTGAATCCGCACAGGATCTTGAGTGCCCGTTGAATCCACGGATGATATTGAGGGATCTTGAGCGGTCGTTCAAACCGCGCATGATTTTGAGCGGCCGTTCAATCTAAGATGGATCTTGAGCGGTTAGTCAATCCGCGCTGGATCTTCAGCGGCCAGTCATTTTGCGTTGGATCTTGAGAGGTTGGTCAATTCCGCGCTCAATCTTGACCCACCGGTCAATCGCACTGGATCTTGCGATCCCTTTCAATCCCCTCTGCAGGTTTGTTCTCCATCCTTTCTCCACATCTCGTTTATTGTTCTTTCAGATCCACAAGCTTGTTCGTCTTTCTCCAAAATGTTTATCTATATTTGTTTTTCAGATTAGTTCTATGGCGAGTTCGTTAGCCATGGCGTCTCTAAGAATATTCGGAGATCACACTCATGATGTTGATGTGGTGCAGAACAGAGAGGCGCTCAAGTAATATAGGGCTAATTAGATTTTTTTTGTAGAATTTACATTAGCACCTCCTAGTTCTATAATTTAGACAAGATCGACAAAGTTAGATGTCGATCTCATAGAAAAGGTTGCACTGTGATATGATGTAATTGAATAGAGAGGGGCTCAAATCCACTATATGATGTAATGAATATTGTATATATCAATAAACTGGAATTTCGAATCTTATTAGGATTAGCAACGTAAATGAATTATTATTAATGTAATTAACTTTAAGTGGTGTTGTAAGGTGTAACATGACAAATAATTCGTGGTTACATGGCACTATAATTTCATCATCATCCATAATGTACCAAGGCGCATCCTTTGTCGTGCCATGGAAGCACTAGCTCGGTGGATCAGGTTGTGCCGTGCCAAAAAATCCAACGCCGTTGCACAATCCCCGACGTAGTTATTCTTGGCGGCTATTTTTTGCTGCGCCAGCGCGAGCACAACGACTAAAGTTGTGCCTCGGCGTCTATAAGCATCAGGGCCCGAGATCCGTGTTGTAGTGACTAGGTCACATGGATGGAATATCACAGAAATGAGTAAAGGATCACTTGTCAGTAATAAGATTATACAAGGTATAGTGATACCAATGGTCATATCTCGGACAAGTCAAGTATCAAAGCAAAAAAGTGAATTGGACTTAACGTTTATGGTTAAAATGACATTGAAATCATGGAATGCATAGGGGTAAATTATGGGAATTCCGGTCCCGCTGATGATCATTGATCCGAGAAGTGTCTCAATCATGTATGTGATGTTTCCGAACCATAGAGTAACACACTTAAGGGTTCGATGATGCTCGGAGATCATTTTGGAATAGTCAGAATCACAAGTAGAAAGGGATGAGAATAACGTAAGTGTTCCGTGAGAAATCCGGAATCGTTCCAGGAGGGTCAGTAGGAGTTCGAAGTGAACCGAAAGATGTTTCAGGTCAAAAGGAATTTAATAATATGTATCTCGTATTAATTATTGGGATTAGTATTAAATATAATTAAAATTAAATTTATAAGGGAAACTTCCCTAATGGGCCAAAGTCCCTCCCCCCCCCGGGGGGGGAGGCCCATGAAGGGAATATGCCCGGGAGGCAATAATAAAGTGGTTATTATCGTATTCCTTATTTATGATAAATGTTTATTTTACATGCTATAATTGTATTAATAAGGAAACGTTAATACATGTGTGTTTAATAAACAAAAAGGAAGTTTCTAGTTATGCCTCTCTTATAAACTAGCTCGTTGATTAACAAGATGATCAAGGTTTCCTGATCATGGACATTGGATGTTGTTAATAACGGGATCACAACATTAGTGTAATGGTGTGATGAACATTCATCCGAAGTATATCATTACGATCAAAGTCATTGAGTTTATATTGCTATAACAACTTACGAAGTGATCCTAATCCTTAGACCATGAGATCATGTCAATCACTAACACCGGAAGAGTTTCTTGATAACATCAAACGTCACACCGTAACAGGGTGATTATAAAGATGGATTCAGAACTAATAATGTGTTATGTTGAGGCCCATGGATTGAGAGTGGAATTTGTTCATCCCGATGACGGATAGATATACTCTGGGCCCTCTCGGTGATATCACATTGGTTAGCTTGCAACCAAGTGATTTGATCACTAGAATGTTATATCACGGGAACGAGAAAAGAGTGCATGTTAGTAACGAGATCAAATTGGGTATGGAGATACCGATGATAGAATCTCGGACATGTAATATATCGTGAAACAAAGGGATTAAGATACTAGCGTAAAAGGTTCCGACGATCACAAGAAAGTCATCGTTGAATGTGTGGGAGTCAGTATGGGTCTCCAGATCCCGCTTCTGATTATTGATCCGAGAGGGTTCTCTATCATGTCGCATTATTCGCGAACCATAGGGTGACACACTTAAGAGACACCGACATCCATTTGGAGCAAAAGTTTCATGACAAAAAGAATAACAAGCGCAGGAATTTATTTCACTAGATACCGAAACGGGTTTTCGGGTGAAATTGCAGAAAGTGTTTCTGCATGTGAAATGAAATACTAGCAAGGGGTTATATGTGAATGTTTGTCATTAAAGTAATTGACAAAATTCTGAATAAATAAAAGGAGTTTTATTTAATGAGAGTTTGCATTAAATTTGGTGGAAATTTAATGGGAATTTGAGTGGGTTTTTGAGTGGAGGGAATTGAAAGGCATTTGAGTGAGTGGAGTGTCCACCCACATGAATGTGGAAGAGGTGGGGGCATCCCCATGGCTGGGCGCATGGCCCCTTGGGTTCCCCCTCTCCCTATAAAAGGAGCCCCCCTCCCTCTCTCTCACTCACACCTCCTCGTGAAGGATCTCTCTCCCCCTCTAGAATTTATCCCCCATGGTCTCGGACTAGCGAGATACATGTTCCCGGTGGCTATTCAGCAAGAAAGAGTTGTGCTTCCGCTGCATCGCTGGAGCGAGGAGGCGGAGGTTGCTCGGTGCCTCGAACATGTGTGCGAGCACAGTGTTGGAGATATGCCCTAGAGGCAATAATAAATGTAGTTATTATTATATCTTTGTGTTTATGATAAATGTTTACATTCATGCTATAATAGTATTAACAAGGAAACCATTAATACTTGTGTGAATTGTAAACTTAAATTGAAGTCCCTAGTATAGCCTCTATACTTCACTAGCTTGTTGGTTGATTAAATGATTGTGGTTTCCATATCATGAACATTGGGATGTTATCAACAACAAGATTATATCATTAGGAGAATGATATAGTGGACATACTCCTATTGATAAGCGTAGCATAAAGATCAAGTCATTTCAATAGTTCAATTGCTATATGCTTTCTGATACATAGTAACCTAATTCCTTCGACCATGAGATCATGCATATCACCTTTACCGGATGGATGCTTTGATGACATCAAACACCACACCGTAACTGGGTGGTTATAAAGGTGGCATTGAGTGTTCGGAAAGTATTGGTTGAGACACATGGATCAAGAGTGGGATTTGTCCATCCACATGACGGATAGATATACTCTGGGCCCTCTCGGTGGAATGTCATCCAATTAGCTTGCAAGCATGTGACTTGGTCACAAGGGATCACATATCACGGGAACGAGAAAAGAGTACTTATCAGTAACGAGGTTGAACTAGGTATGCAGAGATACCGACGATCATAACCTCGGATAAGTAACATATCGTGAGACAAAGGGAAATTGGTATCGTATGTAAGTGGTTCATTCGATCGCAAAATAATCGTAGAAATATGTGGGAGCCATATGAATTTCCAGATTCCTCTATTGGTTATTGTTCGGAGAAGTGTCTCGATCATGTCCGCATAATTCACGAACCGTAGGGAGACACACTTAAGGATTCGACGTTGTTTGAGTAGTTATGGTATTATGAGAAAGAGACCGAATGTTGTTCGGAGTCTCGGATGGGATCCGGGATATCACGAGGTGATCCGGAATGGTCCGGAGAATAAGATTCATATAAGGAAAGTCCCGTTTCGGAGTTCGGGAATGATTCCGGTGTTTTCATCGGGAATGTTCTAGAAGGTTCCGGATTGTCCGGCACTCCGGGGGGGGAGGGTACATGAGTGTGTCATTGAATGATTGCATCATGTACTAAGTGTTCTTGCTGTTCCAAAAACATGAAAGTCAAATTGCCAGTTTGAAAGTCAAACGGCTAAAACAGGAAACTGTGGGAAACAGGAAACTGTGGGAAACAAGCAAGAGGAGTTGGAACCAACTTGGAGGAGGAGTCCCACTCCTCCAAGCCGGCGCCCAGCCCAAGGCCGACTTGGGGAGGGACTCCCCTCCCCTGGCCGCGCCTCCCCACCCATAAAAGGAGGGGCAGGTCTCCCCTCCTAGAACACACAAGTTCCTATCTTCTACCTCCGGTTTAGAGCCGTTTTGGTTTAGAGCTTCTAATTGCTTTAGCCAGCGGTTTAGAGCCTTCTAATTGGTTTAGAGCCTTCTAATTGGTGTGTCTAATTACTAGACCACTAATAGCCTCTCTCATAAGCTCCACCATACTCGCACCGGCTTAAGGAGAAGCCCTGCGGGATTTCCCCTCTACTTCCGGTACCACGCCGTTGTGCTGCCGGAATCGCGAGGAGAGTGCTACAACCTCCGCTGCCTGCTGGAACAAGGGAGAGGAAGGTCTTTGTCGAGTACCAAACGTGTGACCGACTGCGGGAGCGCTGCCGGAACGTGGCGCCGGAAGGATCGTCTACACGATCTTGAGATCGGAAAGAGTACGACTACATCACCCACGAGAATCCGCTCTCGTTAAACGCTTTGGAATCTTCGAGGGTAAGTTATACCATCGACTCGTTGCTACAATCTAGTAGATAGATCTTGGCTTGTTTGTTTGTATGCGATAGAAAATTTTTGTTTTCCATGCTACAAACCCCTACAGTGGTATCAGAGCCGTGTCTATATGTAGATCTGTTGCACGAGTAGAACACAATGGTCATTGTGGGCGTTGATGCTTTTATTGTCGATTACTTCTTGTGTACTTTGCATCTTGCGGTATGTTGGGATGAAGCGGCCTGGGCTAACCTTACATGACATCGTTCATGAGACTTGCTCCACGCTTGACATGCAACTTGTATTGCATAAGTGGCTTTGCGGGTGCCTGTTTCTCCTAGCATAGTTAAGATCCAATTTACAACGGGTGATCAACAATGCTAGTATCAATGTTGTGGTTCTTGTTCGTAAGTTAGAACGACACTTATTGAAAGCCCCAAACCACGTAAAATATGCAAAGAAAGTAGAGGCGTCTAACTTTGTTTTGCAGGGGTGTGCAGTGATGTGATATGGCCATGATTGTGATTATATTTGATGTATGCAATGTTCCTTATTGTAAGTCGGCAACCGGCAGGAGCCATATGGTTGTCTTTAATTTATGTTAAGACCCGCGTGTCTATTCAAAGTAGTTGTAATAGTTGAAGCCGGTGGACGACAACCATGGAGAAGCGTCATTGACCTTGATGCAATGCCGGTGATGATGGAGATCATGTTCGTGCTTGAAGATGGAGATCGGAAGCACAAAGAAGAAAGGCCATATCATATCACATATATATTGAATTGCATGTGATGTTAATCCTTTATGCATCTTGTATTGCTTAGTAGACGATGGTAGCATTATAAGATGATCCCTCATGCACATCAATTTCAAATCATAAAGTGTTCACCCTTAGTTAGCACCGTTGCTAAAGCTTGTTGTTTCGAAGCACCACGTGATGATCGGGTGTGTTAGATTCTGCAAGTGTATACAACGTGAGCAAGCCAGATTTGCTCATGCAGAAACTAAGGTTTGATCTTGACGAGCCTAGCATGTACAGACATGGTCTCGGAACACGGATCACCGAAAGGTAAAGCATGAATCATATAGTAGATGTGATGAACATGTCGATTGTTCGCCATTGAAACTATGTCAACTCTCGTGATGATCGGTGTTGATATGGTGGATTTGGTTCGTGTGATCACTAAAACAATGTGAGGGATATTGTTTTGAGTGGGAGTTCACCTAGTTTAATTTTATTATTAATTTGAACTCAATTTGTCATAAACTTAGTCTAAACTATTGCAAATATGTTGTAGATCAATGGCAGCCCCTACCATCAATTTTAATGCGTTCCTAGAGAAAGAAAAGTTGAAAAACAATGGAAGCAACTTCGCGGATTGGTTCCGCAATTTGAGGATTGTCCTCACAGCTGGTAATTTGACCTATGTGCTGGATGCACCGCTGGGTGACCCACCTGCAGCTGATGCTCCCGATGAAGTAAAGAATGTTTACCTCGCTCGGAAGAATCAGTACTCCATAGTTCAGTGTGCTATCTTGTATGGTTTGGAATCGGAGCTTCAGAAAAGGTTTGAGGATTCAGACCCATATGATATTGTCGAAGATCTCAAATTGATTTTTGAGACTCATGCGGCAATTGAAAGCTATGAGGCTTCTGAAAAGTTCTTTAACTGCAAGATGGAAGAGGGCAGCTCCGTCAGTGAGCATGTGCTTAAGATGTCTGGGCACGCAAACAAACTTCAAAGCTTGGGTATAGTGATTCCTAATGCTTTGGGGATTTACCGTGTCCTCCAATCACTACCACCAAGTTACAAGAACTTTGTGATGAACTACAACATGCAGAACATGAACAGGACGTTGCCAGAACTCTTTGCCATGTTGAAATCTGCAGAAGTGGAGATCAAGAAAGAGCACCAAGTGTTGTTGGTCAATAAGACCACCAAATTCAAGAAAGGCAAGTCTAAGCAAAAGGGACACTTCAAGAAGGGTGGTAAGAAAGGTACCACGCCGACGAAGAAGACCAGGGCTGGACCTAAGCCTGATACTGAGTGCTTTTACTGCAAGGGAGAAGGTCACTGGAAGCGGAATTGCCCAAAGTACTTGGCGGATTTGAAGAACGGCAACATCAAGAAGAAAGGTATATCTGATATACATGTTATTGATGTGTATCTCACTAGTACTCGTAGTAGTGCCTGGGTATTTGATACTGGTTCGGTTGCTCATATTTGTAACTCGAAACAAGTGTTGCAGAATAAACGGAAGCTAGCGAAGAACGAGGTGACGATGCGCGTGGGAAACGGATCAAAGGTTGATGTGATCGCGGTCGGCATGCTACCCCTTCATCTACCATCGGGATTAGTTTTATACTTAAATAATTGTTATTTGGTGCCTGCGTTGAGCATGAACATTATATCAGGATCTTGTTTATTGCGAGACGGTTACTTGTTTAAATCTGAGAATAATGGTTGTTCTATTTATATGAGTAATATGTTTTACGCACATGCACCTTTGATAGATGGTCTATTTTTATTGAATCTCGATAGTGGAAATACACATATCAACAACATTGAGGCTAAACGTTTGAAATCAAGCGATAATTCGACCTATATGTGGCACTGTCGTCTTGGTCACATCGGAGTGAAACGTATGAAGAAACTCCATTCCGATGGACTTCTTGAATCACTTGATTTTGAATCACTTGAAAGATGCGAAGCATGTCTGATGGGTAAAATGACTAAGACTCCATTTTCTGGTATGATGGAGCGAGCTACGGACTTATTGGAAATCATACATACCGATGTGTGTGGTCCAATGAGTGTAGCATCGCGCGGTGGTTGTCGTTATGTTCTTACCTTCACGGATGACTTGAGTAGATATGGGTATATCTATTTCATGAAACATAAGTCCGAAACTTTCGAGAAGTTTAAGGAGTTTCAAAGTGAGGTAGAGAATCAACGTAACAAGAAGATTAAATTTCTACGTTCTGATCGTGGAGGTGAATATCTAAGTTACGAGTTTGGCGAGCATTTGAAGAAATGCGGAATACTTTCACAATTGACACCGCCGGGAACACCACAGCGTAATGGTGTGTCCGAACGTCGTAATCGAACTCTCTTAGATATGGTTCGTTCTATGATGTCACTTACAGATTTACCGCTATCATTTTGGGGTTATGCATTAGAAACAGCCGCATTCACTTTAAATAGGGCACCGTCTAAATCCGTTGAAACGACACCGTATGAATTATGGTTTGGGAAGAAACCTAAATTGTCGTTCCTTAAAGTTTGGGGATGCGAAGCCTATGTAAAGAAGTTACAGCCGGACAAGCTTGAACCCAAAGCGGAAAAATGCGTCTTCATAGGATACCCGAAGGAAACTATTGGGTATACCTTCTATCATAGATCCGAAGGCAAAACATTCGTTGCCAAGAATGGATCCTTTCTAGAGAAGGAATTTCTCTCGAAAGAATTGACTGGAAGGAAAGTAGAACTCGACGAGGTTGTCGAACCTTCTCTCAAAATTGCGAGTAGCGCAGCACCGGAAGAAGTTCCTGTGGTGCCTGCACCAATAAGAGAGGAAGCTAATGATGGTGATCATGAAACTTCGGTTGAAAGTTGCTACAGAGCCTCGGAGGTCAACGAGAACTCGTACCACTCCAGATTGGTATGATTCCGTTATGAATGTCATGGTGGTGGACAACACCGATGACCCCGAGACATATGAGGAAGCGATGATGAGCCCAGATTCCAATAAATGGCAAGAAGCCATGAAATCCGAGATTGGATCCATGTACGAAAACCAAGTATGGACTTTGGTGGACTTACCGGATGGCCGGAAGGCTGTCGAGAACAAATGGATTTTCAAGAAGAAAACAGATGCTGATGGTAATGTTACTGTCTATAAAGCTCGACTTGTCGCAAAAGGGTTTCGACAAATTCAAGGAGTTGACTACGATGAGACTTTCTCACCGGTAGTGAAGCTAAAGTCTGTGAGGATTATGTTAGCAATCGCTGCATATTATGATTATGAGATATGGCAGATGGATGTCAAAACAGCATTCCTCAATGGAGACATTGATGAAGAGTTGTATATGATGCAACCCAAAGGTTTTGTCGATCCTAAAGATGCTAACAAGGTATGCAAACTTCAACGGTCCATCTATGGATTGAAGCAAGCATCCCGAAGTTGGAATCAACGTTTTGATAAGGTAATCAAAAGTTTTGATTTTATACAAACTTATGGAGAAGCTTGTATTTACAAGAAAGTGAGTGGGAGCTCTGTAGCATTCTTAATACTGTATGTGGATGACATATTGTTGATTGGGAATGATGTAGACCTTCTTAATAGTGTCAAGGAATATTTGAATAATAGTTTTTCAATGAAGGATCTTGGCGAAGCAGCTTACATATTAGGCATAAAGATTTATAGAGATAGATCGAAACGCCAAATATCATTGTCACAGAGTACATATTTGGACAAAGTTCTAAAGAGGTTTGGAATGGAAGAAAGAAAGAAAGGGTTCTTGCCCATGTTGCCCAATACGACCTTGAGTAAAACTCAAAGTCTGACATCGGCAGAAGATAGAGAAAGGATGAGTAAGACTCCCTATGCATCAGCCATAGGATCTCTAATGTATGCCATGCTATGTACTAGACCCGACATCGCATATGCTGTTAGTCTAACTAGCAGATATCAAAGTGATCCAGGAGTGGATCATTGGACAGCGGTCAAAAACATCCTTAAGTACTTGAGAAGAACTAAGGATATGGTTCTTTCTTATGGAGGTGATGAACAGCTCGTTGTTAATGGTTACACCGATGCTAGTTGGAACACCGATCCGGATGATTCTAAATCACAATCTGGATACGTATTTATTTTGAATGGTGCAGCAGTTAGCTGGAGGAGTGCAAAGCAAAGCGTTGTGGCGAGATCTTCAACTAAATCGGAATACATGGCTGCTTCGGAGGCTTCACAAGAAGCGATATGGATGAAAGAGTTCATTACAGAGCTGGGTGTGGTTCCTAGTGCGCTGGACCCAATGTCTATCTACTGTGATAACATGGGCGCCATAGCCAATGCGCAAGAACCAAGGTCACACAAGAAGCTGAAGCATATCAAGCTACGTTTTCATGCTATTCGAGAACATATCCAGGATGGGGATATAAAGATTTGCAAAGTACACACAGATCTGAATGTGGCGGATCCGTTGACTAAACCTCTCCCGAGGGCAAAACATGACCAACACCTAACTGCCATGGGTGTTCGGTATATTACCATGTAATCTAGATTAGATGACTCTAGTGCAAGTGGGAGACTGTTGGAGATATGCCCTAGAGGCAATAATAAATGTAGTTATTATTATATCTTTGTGTTTATGATAAATGTTTACATTCATGCTATAATAGTATTAACAAGGAAACCATTAATACTTGTGTGAATTGTAAACTTAAATTGAAGTCCCTAGTATAGCCTCTATACTTCACTAGCTTCTTGGTTGATTAAATGATTATGGTTTCCATATCATGAACATTGGGATGTTATCAACAACAAGATTATATCATTAGGAGAATGATATAGTGGACATACTCCTATTGATAAGCGTAGCATAAAGATCAAGTCATTTCAATAGTTCAATTGCTATATGCTTTCTGATACATAGTAACCTAATTCCTTCGACCATGAGATCATGCATATCACCTTTACCGGATGGATGCTTTGATGACATCAAACACCACACCGTAACTGGGTGGTTATAAAGGTGGAATTGAGTGTTCGGAAAGTATTGGTTGAGACACATGGATCAAGAGTGGGATTTGTCCATCCACATGACGGATAGATATACTCTGGGCCCTCTCGGTGGAATGTCATCCAATTAGCTTGCAAGCATGTGACTTGGTCACAAGGGATCACATATCACGGGAACGAGAAAAGAGTACTTATCAGTAACGAGGTTGAACTAGGTATGCAGAGATACCGACGATCATAACCTCGGATAAGTAACATATCGTGAGACAAAGGGAAATTGGTATCGTATGTAAGTGGTTCATTCGATCGCAAAATAATCGTAGAAATATGTGGGAGCCATATGAATTTCCAGATTCCTCTATTGGTTATTGTTCGGAGAAGTGTCTCGATCATGTCCGCATAATTCACGAACCGTAGGGAGACACACTTAAGGATTCGACGTTGTTTGAGTAGTTATGGTATTATGAGAAAGAGACCGAATGTTGTTCGGAGTCTCGGATGGGATCCGGGATATCACGAGGTGATCCGGAATGGTCCGGAGAATAATATTCATATAAGGAAAGTCCCGTTTCGGAGTTCGGGAATGATTCCGGTGTTTTCATCGGGAATGTTCTAGAAGGTTCCGGATTGTCCGGCACTCCGGGGGGGAGGGTACATGAGTGTGTCATTGAATTATTGCATCATGTACTAAGTGTTCTTGCTGTTCCAAAAACATGAAAGTCAAATTGCCAGTTTGAAAGTCAAACGGCTAAAACAGGAAACTGTGGGAAACAGGAAACTGTGGGAAACAAGCAAGAGGAGTTGGAACCAACTTGGAGGAGGAGTCCCACTCCTCCAAGCCGGCGCCCAGCCCAAGGCCGACTTGGGGAGGGACTCCCCTCCCCTGGCCGCGCCTCCCCACCCATAAAAGGAGGGGCAGGGCTCCCCTCCTAGAACACACAAGTTCCTATCTTCTACCTCCGGTTTAGAGCCGTTTTGGTTTAGAGCTTCTAATTGCTTTAGCCAGCGGTTTAGAGCCTTCTAATTGGTTTAGAGCCTTCTAATTGGTGTGTCTAATTACTAGACCACTAATAGCCTCTCTCATAAGCTCCACCATACTCGCACCGGCTTAAGGCGAAGCCCTGCGGGATTTCCCCTCTACTTCCGGTACCACGCCGTTGTGCTGCCGGAATCGCGAGGAGAGTGCTACAACCTCCGCTGCCTGCTGGAACAAGGGAGAGGAAGGTCTTCGTCGAGTACCGAACGTGTGACCGACTGCGGGAGCGCTGCCGGAACGTGGCGCCGGAAGGATCGTCTACACGATCTTGAGATCGGAAAGAGTACGACTACATCACCCACGAGAATCCGCTCTCGTTAAACGCTTTGGAATCTTCGAGGGTAAGTTATACCATCGACTCGTTGCTACAATCTAGTAGATAGATCTTGGCTTGTTTGTTTGTATGCGATAGAAAATTTTTGTTTTCCATGCTACGAACCCCTACACACAGATGCGCTGCTGATTTGCGGCGCTAGGACTTCCTCTCGATCTTGAGATCGGCAAGAGATCGTCTACATCAACCACGAGTTTGGACTCGTTAAGCTTTGTCGGTCTTCAAGGGTATGTTCTCTACGGATATACATCCGCCCGTTGTTTGTATCTGGTAGATAGATCTTGGTACATAGTTGTTCCCATCGTAGGAATTTTTTTGTTTTCTGTGATGCGAACCCTTCAGTGGTATCAGAGCCGGGTCTATGCGTAGATACTTTGCACGGGTAGTACACATATGAGTATGTGGGCGATGATGATCATTTTATTTCTTCTTAGTTGTACTTTGGATATTGGTGGCATAGTGGGATGAAGCGGCCCGGACAAACTTTACATGTCCTTACACATGAGACTTGTTCCACGCTTGACATGCAACTAGTTTTGCATAAGTGGCTAGCGGGTGTCTGTCTCTCCTACTATAGTCAATATCTAATTTGCAACGAGTTGTCAACAATTTGGTTATCCTCGTTGTGGTTCATGTTCGTAGGTAAGAACGGTTCTATCATCGAAAGCCCTAAGCCACGTAAAACTTGCAATGGATAAATTAGAGGCGTCTAGTTTAGATTGTTGCTGGGCTAGTGTTATGATATGGTGATGTGGTAAGTAGAAGTATGAGATGATACTCTTACAACACACATAACGTGTAAGTTCCATAGACCTTGGCCTTACACATAGAGGTATGATAGAGATCATACCACGGTGCACATGATGTAGATCATATGCGGGAACCATATCATTTCACTTATTAACATATGATGTTTGATTGCATCTTATATTGCTTGTTTGGCATTTTATTAGCATAATAAGATGACCCCTCATTTAGATATCAAGATAAAAATGTGTTCTTTCTTAAGTATGCACCGACAATGTTTCGTCGCTTCAAGACATCACGTGATGATCGGGTGTACTTGAATCCACGAGCATATCTCGGATGTAATACAGTTACACACGTGAATACTAAGGTTCTTACTTGGCGAGCCTAGCATGTACAGACATGGCCTCGGAACATGGACCGAAAGGTTAAGCATGAGTCATATGTTTTGATATGATGACCATATGGATGCTCGCCTTTGAAGCTACACCGACTCACGTGATGATCGGACTTGGTGTAGTGGATTTGGTTCATGTAATCACCAAAAAGGCACGAGGGATGTCGTTTTTGAGTGAGAGTTCATTTCTAATTTGGATTAGTAGAACTCAATTTATCATAAATTAAATCAAAGTGAATTTGCATAATTTGTTGTAGTCATTGACATTCGTTCACCACCTTATGCATAGTTGTAATTGAGATAATAGAACTATAGAATTCTGGATATATACTTTACGAACTGGTATCGTATCGTGTTGAGTGTCAATCTAAAGTTTAGAGTCCTATTGCGAACTTTCAGCAAACTCTGTTTACTCCGTGAAGTTTAATAATTAGTATTAAATCGAGAGTAGAAATTCCAGTGTTAGTATCTTAAGTATCATGTTTGCCTCCATGATTCTTTATTGTTTTAATATCAAGTTTATCTAGGAGCTGAAAGAATTATTTCAGAAACCATCATGTGTGACAGATATAACGATATCTGAAACAATGTTTTGGTTGCAATATGATATAGTATAATATATGTTCTCATATTGGATGAGAATTTACGAAGGTTGGAGATGCTAGACATCCTAATCATCCAAAAGGGTTTTGGAAAGTAATGTTATACTCACAATTCGCCTTCATAAGCTAAAGTAGCTTGATCATGAAAGTCGTCATGATAAGATGAATAAAAGATGTATGTAAAGTGTTTACTACATTAAAAGATTACTAAAGAATGGATTTTGAAAGAATACCGATCATTTTGATGATGGTGATCTACTTCAAAGTTCAAGTCCAAAGGTATTATTATTTGAATATACATGCTTTGGACTATGTGTCATGTATATGGCGCCACTTTTGATTTTGATAGATTCTTTTAAAAAGGAAAAGGAAATGCTGAAAGAGAATCTATAAAATATATTTGGCAGAAAAGAAAAGATTGGAAATATCCAATTTAGGTATATGGATGATATACATGTTATGGTTGTATTCTTTGCTTGTTAAACAATGTGGTTCTTGGGTATTGGATACCGAATTGGTTGGTATGAAAATTCATACGAAACAACGCAATTCATGAACCACAATGGCCTAAGTAACTAGCAAGAGAATATGTGATGATGTTCATCGAAAACAAACAAACCGTTGTTTGTATTTCTCGTTGACATCAAAGCTTGACTTCAAGATTTGTTTTAATAATTGTTATTTAAATCAGGTGTTATGAGAAGAAAGGTTGTTCAAATAATTACCATATTCCATATAAGATGGATGATTTACAAATCTAGTTGGAGAAATCACATCCATCAAGCCTAATGCTAAAATGTCGCAAGACAAATGGTTGAAAGATCACTTATGAAGTGACATCGCTGTTTAAATTATATTGGAAATAAAACTGTAGAGGGAGTGTCCCAACCTTACAACAATATAAGGTGGAGTACCCTGTGTTTACAATGCTAGTCCCAGGATCAATAGCTAGCATCCCCAGTTAAGATGTAATATCAAGAAACAAAGGTCATATTATAACTTTATAACCAGGAATAACGTAATTTTATTACATCAAACATAGCTCATTTAGCTATTATATTACATTGCAGCGGAATAACTATAGTCATGGGATCCTTCATCTTCAAAGTGCCACAGGCAGATGTTGGTTGTAGACTTTGTAATCCAAATCAATCAATCCTCACTAAAATCAATCAAACATGCAACATACAAGTTACAGCCACAAGGGTCAATACATTTGAATTGTATTGGCAAGTGATACTATGGTGGTATAGTGGAGTCTATCTTATATATACATTTGGCTAAGTGGAGTTGAGGCTTGCATTGCTCAAAATAGATTTTTCCTTAACATTTGAAAATACTAAGTTTTGCTTGGCAAAAATCATTTTTCTCAATCAAAGATTTGAAGATCCTTTAACCAAGGCATCTCTCAATCAAAGATTGAAGATTTCAAACAACCCTTGTTCAAACCACAAGATTTTAACTTAGAAATTTGAATGATGAGATTCTTGATTGCTTCCATGTCTTGATGCTCAAATTGTCCTTTACCAGGGACATGGCTAAGTACTTAGATTTTACACTCTGCAGAGGTGGTGCACTTTCCCCACAAGACTTGGTTTCCCAAGACAAGATCTTTCAGAAGCCTTCCCTTAGACCAAAATGGACGCGTTACAACCTATCAAACACTACCACCCACTGTCCATATGGCTAAGTTCTTGCAACCTATATGATCATGGCAGAGCCCATATTGCCAAGTGGTTGCACTTGAAGCTTCTCAACATTTGACATCTCAAATCTCTTTGTTCCTGGGTGGCCATCCACAAGTGAGATACACAAGGTAAACCATAAACATGGGCCTTGTGAACCACTCAACCAAAAACCACCAAGCAAGTCCCATTCCACCCAGGTGATTCATTAACTTAGTTGTTTTATTAAATAAAATCACAAGTCCTCAGACTTAGAAATTCTTTTCCATAGTGTGAATATATTTCCACCCTTGTTTTCTACTAGCTAGGCTAAGCTTGATAGTAATAGGAATCTTAACTTAGGAAGAATTCCACTAAGGTTTCATCTACTAGGTTTTCCTATAGCAAGGTCTATACTTAGCAAAAATCCATGCAAGTTTTACTTAGCAAAAACCACTAATGCATAGTGAAAGTAATGGGACAAAAAGTATGAAGCATCACTTGCCTTTTTGGTAGAGTATGGGTTCACTCCTTGTCCTTGCAACAATCACACTCTTCAAGTCACTACAAATCAATCAAGCAAGGCACAAACTCAATCTACCAATCAAGCAAAACATCACATAAAATGACAAAGTCAAAGTAATGCATGCAAGCATGCCAAGCATTGTTTTGTTTGAAAAAGTGGTTCCTAATGGGTTATAAACATTTGAAAACACCCAATGGTCATTTTGTAAAGTGGCAAAGCCATTTTACAAAAGGTTTCACTTCAAAACCATTTTCAAAACAAAGTATCATTTTATGTGGTGTAGAAATATTTTTTTACTAAGGCATTAATCCATAGGGTTCACCAAATATGTTTTCAAACCATAAAACTTGGTGTTTGGGGTCAGAGAGTTTAAAACAAAACATTTTCCAAAGGTTTTCCTTCAAAATCATTTGTAATAAATAAACCACATTTCTATTTGACTAGAAAGGGTTTTAAATCAAAGAATCTTTATTTTGTTTTACTAAATACATTTTTGAGTCCACAAAGTGTTTCCTATGGTCAGTAGGTTCAAAGCAATCCAATTGCAAAAGATTTTATCCCCAAAATCATTTTCCTAACAAAATCATTATTTTTAAATGGCTAGAATTGGGCTAAATCAATTAATCCAACCTAGACAATATCAAATTCATTTCCCAAACTATGGGTTGGTTCTTAGTGTCAGTGAGTTTACAAAAAACCATTTTGCAAAGGTTTTAACCCTAAAAACATGTTTAAACAATTTTTCTAATCCAAACAAGCACACAAAAGTATCTGCAAAAACAAGCACTCTGACAGATACTATTTGCTAAACCAAGGGCATGGTTGGCTAGGGTTTGTTCCACTGATTCCAACGGTATCAAATTTGTAAATTTTGGACGTGTGGATTGAAAGTTACAAAGGTTTGAAATTGCAACTTAAATCTGATTTCAAAATCTGTTTTAAACAGAATCTGTCCACGCGTCGCGCCGTGATTGGTCGATACCGGTTCGTGTGGATCGCACAGCTGCAGCCGTTGGATTTAAACTGATTGCGTGGCCCAGAACGCGTACCCCTTCGCTGTTAAGTTATTCTATCATATCCATCAGATCGGGATCGGACGGCTGTGGGGGGCTCGACCATAAACGAGCGGCGCTGCGGTGGCTACTGGCGGCGGAGCGACCAGACGGTGGCGGCGCCGGTGAAATAGGAAGCGAGGGAGGAGGGGAAGGTGCTCACCAGATTCGCAGGGCTGTGGTGATGCTCAAGGTACTGTTGGCTTGACAAGGGGCGCTCAGGGGCAGTCGTAATTCCTCGCCGGAGTTGCTCCTGGCGTCAGGCGGCTCTGGTTGTGCTCGGGGACGGTGCTGTGGTTCACCCCAAGACAAGACGAAGACGCGGTTAGACGCGCATGGTCGAGACGAGTGAGGGAGCGTGAACGAGGAGGCGCGGGGCAGTCTGGTTTACCTGGGAGTTGTCGTCGCAGTTGAAGACAGACGGCGGCGCTCAGAGCTCGGTCGGAGTCGACGCTCAGGGACGCCCGCGGTCAAACGAGGGGCATGGACAGACGCGTAAGGAGGTGGGGAAGGTGTGAGCTAGGTCGAGGAGGCACGAGGTGGCAGGACACGGCCGGAATTGGTCGGAGACGATGGTCGGAGCAGAGGGTGTGCAAGCTCGATTCAGGCAGCCTGGGGGCGCATTTGGGGGAGAAGACAGAAGGGAAAGGAGGAGGAGACGCTGCGATTAAGACAGCGTGCTCGCGGCGAGAGATTAATGCTGCATTAAGGTGTATTCAACCGGAGAATCAATGGCAGCAACGGTGGCGAGTTTAACGCGAGGAGGAAGAAGGGTGAGTTGGCTGCGTGGGGCCGGTTGGTCAGCGGAGTAAGACAGGGAAGGAGGGTCCACTTGTCATCGTTTGTATGGGTGCGTGATTGAGTGCAAAACGTTTTGCTGAGGGAAAGAAAGGTGGGCTGGAGTTGGGCTCATGGGCTTGGCCGGCTGGGCTGGGTCTGGTTCTATTTTTTTTCCTTTCCTGAACCTTTTTCTTTTTCTAATTTCCAATTCTGTTTTGAATTCAAACAATCAAACAACACTCAATTTGATTCAAACAATCACTAAACTTTGTAACTTTGAATTTGGTTCTGTTTATCAACATAAACCAAATCCCAAAATAAAATAATAATTTTTATTCTTTTTAGGATCCATTCTTTAATTAAATAAAATGGATATTTAGTTATTTAATAAAATAGGGTTTGATTTAATTAACCAAATCTCCATTTGAAATCCAAATATTTTCAAAACCCAAATCAGTAGGTTTTATTTGAAAATATAAGATACTTGGAAAACTTGTTTAAAATAAAATAACATTTTTATTTTAGGGTCCATTAATAATTAAATACAATAGACCTTCATTATTAAATCAAATAGGATTTGTTTTATTAAAAACTTTATTTTGAAATCTAAAATAAAGCCAAAACACTTCAGTAGGTTTTATTTGAGAATATAAAATATTTGGAAAACTTATTTAAAATAGATAAACAAGTTTTGTTATTTTGGAATTAGTAAAACCTTTATTAGTAAAACTTGGATAATAAATCCTTATTAATTTATTCAAAATAAACCTTTGCTATTTTTATTCAAAACAAAATGTTTTAATTCAAAATCTTGGCCAAGGTTTAATTTGGCTTTATAAAATAATCTTTATTTATAAAACTTCTATTTCCTTTGAAAACCAAATCCTTTTATTTAAAAGATTCAAAATAGTAATTCCAAAACATTTTATTTTCCTTTATTAAATGTTTATCCTTTTAAATCCCTTTAGTATTTATTTGATCCAAATAGGTTTTGAAAGTTCTAATTTAGAAACAAAAGTTTCTTCTCACTCTAAAAATCAACAAAGTTTTATTTTATTCATTTATTTTTCACATTACAAGATTTGGAAAATCTTGGGATGTGACAGGCTACCACCCTTAAAATAAATCTCGTCCCGAGATTTGGGGAGGCTAGGGTTACAAGTAGGTTCAAAACAACTAGGGTACTACCACCCTTAAAAATCTTCAAACAAAAATTACATATTGTCCTTCTTGGGATCCTGGGGAAAATTTCTCTAAGCAAACCTTTGCATGGTGTCCTTGGTTCCCATACTTGACTCATGGGCCAAGGTTGAGATCCTTCATAGACTTGTTTAACTTGTTCTTCATCTTTTCTGGACAATTGTTTGCATAGTGGCCTAGTTCCTTGCATTTGAAACATGTTATAAGTTTGAGGTCTTGAGGTGGCTTCTCTGGACAATATGATGCATAATGTCCTAACTCCTTGCAGTGTTTGCACATCACTTGGCTAATATCCTTCCTCATCTTGGGTTTCACTAGCCTTTGTTTGTCTTCTTGGCTCTTCTCCTTTTCTGGGCATTCACTGGCATAGTGTCCCATCTCTTTGCAATTGTAACACTGCAACTGGCTTATGTCCTTCTTCTTCTTTTTGGGTCTCTCCAAGGCTAGGAGTTCTTCTAGTTCATGTTCTTCATAGGTGGGAGATCTTTCTCTCTTCTTGGGCATTGATCTTCATGTTCCTTGGATGCATGATCCTTGTCTCTAAAAATATTGCTAGCTTGGGTTCCTTCTAGATTAGCTTCTTTGTCATCCTTGTTGTCATTAGCTCTTTGGAAAAAGTTTTCTCCCATGTTGATCATTTGAGTAACCAATCCTTGCAACAATTGAGATTGAAGTTTCAAAATCCTTTGTATGGCTGGGTCTAGTCCATTGTTGTTGGCTAAAAGCTGAGTTGTCTCTTGGCTCAACTGGTTTTGGGTTGCTATGAGTTCTCTCATGTTGTCTTCTTGGTTGGTGTTGGTGTCAACCTTGATATTGGAGTCTCTTGGAGGAGTCCTCTGTTTGGGTTTGAAGGGAGATTAGAATAGGCAAGATATTTCTAAGGAAATATTTCTAATCACACATATCACAATTCACACAAACAATGTGCAAGCATTCACAAACAACTTTTCACTCAAACAACAAAGTTCAAGCACATTTTTAGGCAACAAAATATTTTTGTTACACCACATAAGTTGGTGTGTTTGACTTAACTAAATTATGGTGGTCCATCTATATGGTTCACTTGTGATCTTTCCATCCTTCTTTTTTGTTGTTTCATCTTGCATGACATCATGGTTTCCTTGAGAAAAACTCTTGGTTACAATAACTTCTAGTGATGTAGGTTCCTTCTAACTTTTGCATTTCCTCAGTCTCTAAATCTTGAGCAAGATTTCCTTGTCTTACTTGTAGTCCTTAGTGGTTTCCAAGTTGGAAGTCTTTGGTGAATATGCTGAAGATGTTGAAGTCATTATAGTTGAAGAAGTTGAAGTCATTAGAGTTGGAGATGTTGAAGTCATTAGAGTTGATGGAGTCCTTTGCACATGGTGTAGTCTTTGGCCATGGGTAGGTTTTTCCATTAAGTTGAAGTAGAAGAGATGTAGAATTGAAACCAAAATGGTTGAGGAAAGTGTTTACAAGTGTTTTTGTAAATAAGTTTTTGGAACAAGTACAACTCCTATTTTTCTAAGGGTTTTTGTCCAATCCTAGGTTTACAAATCCTACAGGCAACACAATGCTCTGATACCATCTGTAGAGGGAGTGTCCCAACCTTACAACAATATAAGGTGGAGTCCCCTGTGTTTACAATGCTAGTCCCTGGATCAATAGCTAGCATCCCTAGTTAAGATGTAATATCAAGAAACAAAGGTCATATTATAACTTTATAACCAGGAATAACATAATTTTATTACATCAAACATAGCTCATTTGGCTATTATATTACATTGCAGCGGAATAACTATAGTCATGGGGTCCTTCATCTTCAAAGTGCCATAGGCATATGTTGGTTGTAGACTTTGTAATCAAAATCAATCAATCCTCACTAAAATCAATCAAACCTGCAACATACAAGTTACAGCCACAAGGGTCAATACATTTGAATTGTATTGGCAAGTGATACTATGGTGGTATAGTGGAGTCTATCTTCTATATGCATTTGGCTAAGTGGAGTTGAGGCTTGCATTGCTCAAAATAGATTTTTCCTTACCATTTGAAAATACTAAGTTTTGCTTGGCAAAAATCATTTTTCTCAATCAAAGATTTGAAGATCCTTTAACCAAGGCATCTCTCAATCAAAGATTGAAGATTTCAAACAACCCTTGTTCAAACCACAAGATTTTAACTTTGAAATTTGAATGATGAGATTCTTGATTGCTTCCATGTCTTGATGCTCAAATTGTCCTTTACCAGGGACATGGCTAAGTACTTAGATTTTACACTCTGCAGAGGTGGTGCACTTTCCCCACAAGACTTGGTTTCCCAAGACAAGATCTTTCAGAAGCCTTCCCTTAGCCCAAAATGGACGCGTTCCAACCTATCAAACACTACCACCCACTGTCCATATGGCTAAGTTCTTGCAACCTATATGATCATGGCAGAGCCCATATTGCCAAGTGGTTGCACTTGAAGCTTCTCAACATTTGACATCTCAAATCTCTTTGTTCCTGGGTGGCCATCCACAAGTGAGATACACAAGGTAAACCATAAACATGGGCCTTGTGAACCACTCAACCAAAAACCACCAAGCAAGTCCCATTCCACCCAGGTGATTCATTAACTTAGTTGTTTTATTAAACAAAATCACAAGTCCTCAGACTTAGAAATTCTTTTCCATAGTGTGAATATATTTCCACCCTTGTTTTCTACTAGCTAGGCTAAGCTTGATAGTAATAGGAATCTTAACTTAGGAAGAATTCCACTAAGGTTTCATCTACTAGGTTTTCCTATAGCAAGGTCTATACTTAGCAAAAATCCATGCAAGTTTTACTTAGCAAAAATCACTAATGCATAGTGAAAGTAATGGGACAAAAAGTATGAAGCATCACTTGCCTTTTTGGTAGAGTATGGGTTCACTCCTTGTCCTTGCAACAATCACACTCTTCAAGTCACTACAAATCAATCAAGCAAGGCACAAACTCAATCTACCAATCAAGCAAAACATCACATAAAATGACAAAGTCAAAGTAATGCATGCAAGCATGCCAAGCTTTGTTTTGTTTGAAAAAGTGGTTCCTAATGGGTTATAAACATTTGAAAACACCCAATGGTCATTTTGTAAAGTGGCAAAGCCATTTTACAAAAGGTTTCACTTCAAAACCATTTTCAAAACAAAGTATCATTTTATGTGGTGTAGAAATATTTTTTTACTAAGGCATTAATCCATAGGGTTCACCAAATATGTTTTCAAACCATAAAACTTGGTGTTTGGGGTCAGAGAGTTTAAAACAAAACATTTTCCTTCAAAATCATTTGTAATAAATAAACCACATTTCTATTTGACTAGAAAGGGTTTTAAATCAAAGAATCTTTATTTTGTTTTACTAAATACATTTTTGAGTCCACAAAGTGTTTCCTATGGTCAGTAGGTTCAAAGCAATCCAATTGCAAAAGATTTTATCCCCAAAATCATTTTCCTAACAAAATCATTATTTTTAAATGGCTAGAATTGGGCTAAATCAATTAATCCATCCTAGACAATATCAAATTCATTTCCCAAACTATGGGTTGGTTCCTAGTGTCAGTGAGTTTACAACAAACCATTTTGCAAAGGTTTTAACCCTAAAAACATTTTTAAACAATTTTTCTAATCCAAACAAGCACACAAAAGTATCTGCAAAAACAAGCACTCTAACAGATACTATTTGCTAAACCAAGGGCATGGTTGGCTAGGGTTTGTTCCACTGATTCCAACGGTATCAAATTTGTAAATTTTGGACGTGTGGATTGAAAGTTACAAATGTTTGAAATTGCAACTTAAATCTGATTTCAAAATCTGTTTTAAACAGAATCTGTCCACGCGTCGCGCCGTGATTGGTCGGTACCGGTTCGTGTGGATCGCACAGCTGCAGCCGTTGGATTTAAACTGATCGCGTGGCCCAGAACGCGTACCCCTTCGCTGTTAAGTTATTCTATCCTATCCATCAGATCGGGATCGGACGGCTGTGGGGGGCTCGACCCTAAACGAGCGCGCTGCCGCGGCTACTGGCGGCGGAGTGACCAGACGGTGGCGGCGCCGGTGAAATAGGAAGCGATGGAGGAGGGGAAGGTGCTCACCAGATTCGCAGGGCTGTGGTGATGCTCAAGGTACTGTTGGCTTGACAAGGGGCGCTCAGGGGTAGTCGTAATTCCTCGCCGGAGTTGCTCCTGGCGTCAGGCGGCTCTGGTTGTGCTCGGGGACGGTGTTGTGGTTCACCCCAAGACAAGACGAAGACGCGGTTAGACGCGCATGGTCGAGACGAGTGAGGGAGCGTGAACGAGGAGGCGCGGGGCGGTCTGGTTTACCTGGGAGTTGTCGTCGCAGTTGAAGACAGATGGCAGCGCTCAGAGCTCGGTCAGAGTCGACGCTCAGGGACGCCCGCGGTCAAACGAGGGGCATGGACATACGCGTAAGGAGGTGGGGAAGGTGTGAGCTAGGTCGAGGAGGCACGAGGTGGCAGGACACGGCTGGAATTGGTCGGAGACGGTGGTCGGAGCAGAGGGTGTGCAAGCTCGATTCAGGCAGCCTGGGGGCGCATTTGGGGGAGGAGACAAATGGGAAAGGAGGAGGAGACGCTGGCGATTAAGACAGCGTACTCGCGGCGAAAGATTAATGCTGCATTAAGGTGTATTCAACCAGAGAATCAATGGCAGCAACGGTGGCGAGTTTAACGCGAGGAGGAAGAAGGGTGAGCTGGCTGCGTGGGGCCGGTTGGTCAGTGGAGTAAGAGAGGGAAGGAGGGTCCACTTGTCATCGTTTGTATGGGTGCGTGATTGAGTGCAAAACGTTTCGCTGAGGGAAAGAAAGGTGGGCTGAAGTTGGGCTCATGGGCTTGGCCGGCTGGGCTGGGTCTGGTTCTATTTTTTTTTCCTTTCCTGAACCTTTTTCTTTTTCTAATTTCCAATTCTGTTTTGAATTCAAACAATCAAACAACACTCAATTTGATTCAAACAATCACTAAACTTTGTAACTTTGAATTTGGTTCTGTTTATCAACATAAACCAAATCCCAAAATAAATTAATAATTTTTATTCTTTTTAGGATCCATTCTTTAATTAAATAAAATGGATCTTTAGTTATTTAATAAAATAGGGTTTGATTTAATTAACCAAATCTCCATTTGAAATCCAAATATTTTCAAAACCCAAATCAGTAGGTTTTATTTGAAAATATAAGATACTTGGAAAACTTGTTTAAAATAAAATAACATTTTTATTTTAGGGTCCATTAATAATTAAATACAATAGACCTTCATTATTAAATCAAATAGGATTTGTTTTATTAAAAACTTTATTTTGAAATCTAAAATAAAGCCAAAACACTTGTGAAACTCCATTTTCATTGATTTTTGGAGTCTTTGATTTGATCAAGTGACGCTTGTGAGACTTTCCTCGGGATAATTAAAACTTCGTTCAAAGGCCAAAGAAGAACAAACGACTAAAATATTGGAATTTATACATATCGATGTATGTAGTCCATTATGTGTAGTCGTAAGCGATGGGTTTCAACTTCATATAATTTCTCCGGAAATTTGAGTGAATATTCACTTAATGAGAAAGAAGTGTGAAATATTTGAAAATGTTCAAAGACTTTCAAGATGAAGTGAAAATCATTGTGACAAGAAAATAAATGGTTTATGATTTTATCATAAGGGATTTATTTGAGTTACAAGTGTAACAACAAAAATAAATGAATTATGATTTTATCATAAAGGGATTTATTTGAGTTGCAAGTTTAGCAAAACACCTAGATTTACATCTCCCAAAACACCATAGGAGTATGGAGTGTTTGAGATTTGTAATGAAACCTTGTTTAACATGGTTAGATCAAAGGTGTTATTTATAAAACTGCCATTATGTTTTAAAAGATTAAAAGCTTTAGAGACTACCGCTTTTTCACTGAAAAGAGCTCCATCTAGATCCGTTGAAATGACACCATGGAAGTTATGGTTTGAGGTAAAACCTAAATTGTCATTTCTTAAATTTTGGTATGCTAAACATAAGTAAGATGTTTACAACCGAAGTCGGATGAGCATGTCTTTGTAGGTTATTTCGAATAACAATTGGTTATTCCTCCATAACACCAAGGACAAAAGGGTTTGTCGCTTGAAACGTGAAGTTTCTTGAAGAAGGAATTTTGCATAAATGTTAAGTGGGAGGACAATAGAACTTTGATAAGGTTAACGGACCTTAGCTAAATGTGCTAAGTTGCGCAGCGCCGGAAATGGTTCCGGAGGCTGCCATAATGCTCATAGCTTATGTGCCTCAAAGGTTGTGGTCACGGAGATCTAAGTTCTTATTGAACCAAGTCGGTCGGATAAATAAATCAAATGCTGAGATTTGAGAGTAAATCATTATTGTTTGACAATGATGAACCGACTACATACAAAGAAGCGATGATGGGCCCTGACTCCGTCAAATGTCTTGAAGCCATAAAATCCGTGATAGTTCCATACACGAGAAATCAAGTTTTGAACTTGGAAGACCCTCCAGAAAGGTGTAAAAACCTATCAGTCGTATTTTGATCTATAAAGAAACAGACATGGATGTTTCACATCTATGAAATAGTCAACATGTCGGTAAAGTATTTTACGACAACGTTCAAGGAGTTTACTATGACAAGATTTGATCTTTCATAGCGATATTTAGTCTGGACAGATTAAAGTAGCAACCACTACATATAATTTGGTATATGGTAGATGAATAAACAAAACAAAGTTCTTTTAATAGAATGGTTACCTAGGACGTGTACATGACACGATCCAAAGGGTTTTGTTAATTCAAAGGATGCTAAAAGGGGCATGCAAACTTCAATGGTTGAAGTAAGCATCGCGGAGTTGGAATCTTCACCATGATGAAAAATGAGTTTTTCATCAGGAGACGACGAAGATGCTTGCATTTGCAAGAAATTAAGTGGGAGCGCTAAGACATATTTCTAATACATTATGTGGAGGACATTTTGTTGATTAGAAATGATGTATCTTTTATTGACAAAGGTTAATAATTTCATTTCGATGAAAAACTTAGGCAAAACCTGAATATTTAGCATGAATGTCTATAGTGGATAGACTGTGACGCTAATATGGTTGTGCCAAACGTACATATATGAGATATTGAAGGAATTCAATATAGAAACGACAAGAAACGGTTCTTGTCGCATGGAAAGGAATTGAATCAAGATTCAAGTGTATCGACACTTGATAAGTGAAACAATATTCAAGTGCTTTGACACTTGATGAGTAAAATCACAAGAATGATTTGATCAATCATACCATGATATGTACACATCCAGATATGTCCTATGCTCTAAGTGTTATGAGCATATACCAGAATGAATCATAAAATGATCATTGGATAATAGTAAGGAAATTCTTATGATCTTTTGGAAGAACTAAGAATATATTTGTGTAGAGGTGACAAACAATTACAAATAGTTCATTGTAAAGCATTACATTGATACTAGTTTTGTCACAAGATACAAATTAAGTTTATCTCAATTTAAACTATGGGTGGCACAATGTAATGAAAGGAGTTTCCATGATGGATTTGGAAGAGTTCCAAAGTTAAGACATTGTGACGAATACTACAACAAAAAGGCTAAGTATATGACTGCTATAGTAGCAGCAAAGGAGGGAATTTGTGTCAAGAAGTTTGTTATCAAACTAAGGTGTGGTTCGCAATGGGCTAACACTAAAGATATATTGTATGACAATAGTATCGACATGATTTAACCCCAAGGAACTAAAGGTCTCATCGAAAGACCAAATTTATACAATGCCATCTCATTGGAGAATGAGTGATGCGTGAGGACGCAAAGACATGCAAATACACACGGACCTGAAGCGTCAGATCCGTAGATTATGTTAACCACATGCAATTGCTTATATGGAACACCAGAAAGCCATAGGTGTTCAATACGCAAAGTTTTCAAACTAGATTATTGTCTCTAGTGCAAGTGGGAGACTGAAGGGAATATGCCCGAGAGGCAATAATAAAGTGGTTATTATCGTATTCCTTATTTATGATAAATGTTTATTTTACATGCTATAGTTGTATTAATACGGAAACATTAATACATGTGTGTTTAATAAACAAAAAGGAAGTTTCTAGTTATGCCTCTCTTATAAACTAGCTCGTTGATTAACAAGATGATCAAGGTTTCCTGATCATGGACATTGGATGTTGTTAATAACGGGATCACAACATTAGTGTAATGGTGTGATGAACATTCATCCGAAGTATAGCATTACGATCAAAGTCATTGAGTTTATATTGCTATAACAACTTATGAAGTGATCCTAATCCTTAGACCATGAGATCATGTCAATCACTAACACCGGAAGAGTTTCTTGATAACATCAAATGTCACACCGTAACAGGGTGATTATAAAGATGGATTTAGAACTAATAAAGTGTTATGTTGAGGCCCATGGATCGAGAGTGGAATTTGTTCATCCCGATGACGGATAGATATACTCTGGGCCCTCTCGGTGATATCACATTGGTTAGCTTGCAAGCAAGTGATTTGATCACTAGAATGTTATATCACGGGAACGAGAAAACAGTGCATGTCAGTAACGAGATCAAACTGGGTATAGAGATACCGATGATCGAATCTCAGACATGTAATATATCGTGAAACAAAGGGATTAAGATACTAGCGTAAAAGGTTCCGACGATCACAAGAAAGTCATCGTTGAATGTGTGGGAGTCAGTATGGGTCTCCAGACCCCGCTTCTGATTATTGATCCGAGAGGGGTCTCTATCATGTCCGCATTATTCGCGAACCGTAGGGTGACACACTTAAGAGACACCGACATCCATTTGGAGCAAAAGTTTCATGCCGAAAAGAATAACAAGCGCAAGAATTTATTTCACTAGATACCGAAACGGGTTTTCGGGTGAAATTGCAGAAAGTGTTTCTGCATGTGAAATGAAATACTAGCAAGGGGTTATATGTGAATGTTTGTCATTAAAGTAATTGACAAAATTCTGAATAAATAAAAGGAGTTTTATTTAATGAGAGTTTGCATTAAATTTGGTGGAAATTTAATGGGAATTTGAGTGGGTTTTTGAGCGAAGGGAATTGAAAGGCATTTGAGTGAGTGGAGTGTACACCCACATGAATGTGGAAGAGGTGGGGGCAGACCTATGGCTGGGCGCATGGCCCCTTGGGTGCCCCCCCTCTCCCTATAAAAGGAGCCCCCTCCCTCTCTCTCACTCACACCTCCTCGTGAAGGATCTCTCTCCCCCTCTATAATTTATCCCCCATGGTCTCGGACTAGCGAGATACATGTTCTCGGTGGCTATTCGGCAAGAAAGAGTTGTGCTTCCGCTGCATCGTTGGAGCGAGGAGGCGGAGTTTGCTTGGTGCCTCGAACGTGTGTGCGAGCACGGATGCGCTGCTAATTTGTGGCGCTAGGACTTCCTCTCGATCTTGAGATCGCCAAGAGATCGTCCATATCAACCACGAGTTTGGACTCGTTAAGCTTTGTCGGTCTTCAAGGGTATGTTCTCTACGGATATACATCCGCCCGTTGTTTGAATCTGGTAGATAGATCTTGGTACATAGTTGTTCCCATTGTAGGAATTTTTTTGTTTTCTATGCTGCGAACCCTTCAGCCCAATAGGGCAACTGCCCATGGAAGGGACAAAGGAGGCCACCATCGCCTAGGCCATGGGGTGCCCGCGGCCGTCGGCCCTCCTTGGGCTGCATGCGTGCGGCCCACCCTAGCCGGCCTCCTCCCTTGTGCCTCCTCTCCTCCTTTTGTTTAGTCCCACCCCAGGACTTGAATAGTTGGGAGTGCCCTCCCTTTCCCTATATAAGAAGGGGCCTAGGGGAGGGAAGAGACACACAATATTATCTAAGGTAATTTTCTTAAAGATTCTCTCTCTTCCCTCTTGCAACTGCGGCCCCAAGTAATGGTTCCGTGTGTAAGAGACAGCTTTCTGTGACACGCCATTGTGCTGCGGAGATTCTGGCCAGAAGATCTACTTCCGCATTCTCGGCTGGATCAGAGAACCGGAGGTCGTCATCGAGCACCGGACGTGTGAGAGACCATGTGGGTGCTGCCATTTGTGGCACCTGGACTGTCAAGCAAGGACCTTGGGTGACTTGTGAGGAGCTTGGAGACCTTAGGGTCAGCTACGAGTATGACTATATCATCCACGTTCCTCGTTGAACGTTAAACACTTTGGATCTACAAGGGTATGTTATCAAAACCCTCTCCGTTATAGCATTACTCCTATATAGATCCTAAAAATTGGTGTTGCGTTAGCTAAGAATTTTTTTGTTTTCTGCTACGAACCCATTCAATGCCGCTAGGGCGTACTTGCTGAGGTCGCCCTAGGTGACCGAGATGCGTATGTGCAACATGGCGATGGGTTGGGTGGTGGCTCCACCCCCCTTCCCGGTGACCGACCTTTTTATAAGGCACTCCCTCGACGAAAAGAGAGGGCAGAAAGGCGGGAAAGGCCGCAACCAGTGACGCGAGAACGAAATCATTGGGCAGGAGAATTGCGCGGGGACGACGGCTACCATTAACGATGATTGGGAGCTCAACGGTCTCGCTAATGGTGCCCGTGATAGGAGACCCTATAAATGTGACGTACGACCCTGTTAGGAGCACAAGCCACCATAAACGGGCGAGGCCCGAACAACCTGTCCTCTATCCACAGACGGATCGAATTGGAGAGATTAGGGGCGTGTTTGGTTGCTCGGGCTCAATTTTCACATTTTTTCTACTTGGCCCGGTAGGTGCTGCATATGGGAGATTGGGCTTGGGCCAAGTTTGGTAGTTCGTTTGGTTGCCCATATCTAGTTTTCCTGCAATTTTGGTAAGTTGTTTGGTTGCCAAGATAACTGATTTTGTGTCGTTTGATGTAAATTTCTGAATGTTTGGTTGCTCATGCCATAGTGATATTACCACGTAACAACATATATGCAGCAAACTGAACTAGCAGTTTAAAGCAAGTGGTAAATGAAACTCGCAGTACCAAATTACCACCCTAGCTACTAGCATTGAGTTCACGATAATGTTACCTAGATACTAGCAAATGACAGTTCACTACAATATTACGTAGCTACTACAAATAGATGTTTTACACCCATATCAGTGGTTGTTCATGGAACACAAGGGCAACACTTCATCAATAAACCATATTCTTCAGATCCTGTAGTTGCCTCTCGTCGCCCACATGCCGAGCGCCCACTGTTGTCTCCTGCTCTTTTAAGCAGCACAATCGTTTTAGGCAACACCATGACCACCGTCAGTGTCATTATCGTCAGGAACTACATCTTCCTCCTCCAGAAAGTACTCATCAACGCTAAATTGCAGGATCGAGTTGTGCAAAATGCAACAGGCAAGAACAAGCTTAAATTGGTTGGGGAAAGATTGGAAAGGCTTCTGATCAAGGATCTTAAACCTGTTCTTCAGAGCAGCGAAGACCCTCTCAACCGTGACTCTAAGGCTAGAGTGCCTAAGATTGAAAAGTTCTTCCGGAGTCCTTGGGTAGTTCCTAGCAGAGAACTCATTGAGATGGTACCTTGTTGATCTAAAGGGTGGCAGAATTCCAGGCCGGTAGGCATAACCGACATCTGCAAGGTAGAATTTGCCGCCAGGGAGCTTCATGCCATCAAGTCTGCAAAGGCCGTCTGCCAGAATCGTTGCATCGTGGGAAGATCCTTCCCAACCAGCAAGCACATATGTGAAATTCACGTCGAAATCAATAGCGGAAAGCACATTCTGACTAGGGTAGTGCTTCCTCTGCCTATATGCAGCCTGCTCAGATTTCGGCACTCTAGCCATCACATGAGTACCAACAATTGCTGCAATACAATCCTAGCATTACAAGAATGTTAGTCGGATGTCCAACACAATCATCCAAAGAATAACATGCTAGAGTTTCTCACCTTGAAAAAGGGAACCATCGACCATTGCTCTGTATCTTCGCGGGTGTTTGACCAGAAGGTGGCTTTATCATCTCCTCGCTCAGTTCTCCAACAGCGTACAACAACTAATGAAAATACCGGAAAATTGTCTCGGTTGATCTCCTACATGTGTTGTGGATCACTCAGAATCTCTAGTTATGGCCTAAAACATGAAGAAACAGTGCCACCTGCTCTTCGATACAGCATTTGATGATATCCTTGAGCAGCCCCTAGACCTTAAAGTCTGCACAAGATGGTTAAATGGGTCTCTTCTCATCCTGAGCATGGCGATAGCCTCCACATCGTTGTTGTTGTAGATGTAGTTAAGATTTGTCATCCTCTCTTTGTCGCGCTGCATCAGGGGACCATACTTCACGACCAACCTGTTATGCCTAGCAGCCGCTCTTCTGTAGATCAGGACCATCCATGCCTGAATCATAGCGACTAGAGCAGCTGCCTGGATGATAAGCTTTAGTTGCTAGCCCTAGACAGAATGGCATTGCGTAAACACGATGTATGTACTACCCTAATGTCGAGCTAACTATCTTGGTAAGAAAGATGGATATGAGTCATGGTTGTTACCTTCATGCTGGTGGCCGTCGAGGACCTGCCGCAGGCGGAGAAGAAGACGGGAAGTAGTCGGTGGCACATAACTGCGAGCCAACAGATGTCGTAGTCGGGCTGTAGATGCCAGCTGGTGCCGGAGTATGCTTAGCAGCTGCTGTCGGAGATCTAAATCGCCGTCGCCGCCGCTGTCAAAGCCGCCGCACAAGAGGAAAATTGGAAGGGATTTGTCTTCCAGCGGGAGGTGGCAGCATAAGAGGGAGGTGCGCCTAATTTTCGCGACATACGACGCTGCGATTCTCTCGGCTCCCGCCATTTCCCCGCTGCCTCCGTACACACGCTGTTCCTCCCTTTGCGCTTGCCAAGGCCTGTCCCGGTGGAAATGCTCTATTTTGGCGTTCCTCCGAAGCCAGGATAAGAGATTCTTTAAGACCCGTGCAGACCAAATCCGTCACACGCTGCGAGACACCAAACAAGATTATTTCTTCCGACCCGATACGAGAAACGGCAATCGGGACAACCAAACACGTCCTAGGTGTCCGAACTGCGGTGGGGCGTTGGAGATGCTTAAGCCTATGCCCACTACCGAAGACAAAGCCGGCCGGTTGCCTCGCGGCGCGTCTGCAGCGAGCCAGCAACGCTGGCACGAACTAGGGGCGGGCCGGGGCGCCGCGCCGCATACGTGCCCAGCCATGGAGTACGCCGCTTGTAAAGACGGCCGGCCGAATCATGGCACGGAGGCCGGACGGGGACACGCATCATGCGCTGCCGGGCTGTGCTTGATCGGTGCGCTTTTGTGCCCCGCGCTACGCTGTCGCACCATTCACTGCGCCATTCTCGCGACGTGCAGTCGGCGCGCACCGGGGTGGACAAAGTTGACGCTGACACCACCGGAATCCCATCTCCGCGCGCGGGCCAGGACACGTACGCCGAACATTTTTTCGGTGGTGAGTGGTGGCCGGCACTGATCACCGGTGCCGTGATACGGCCATGCCATGTGGATCGTCGGATTGTCTTCGCTCCCACTAATGGCGTACAGGAGAATTGGGCGTAGGACGATGGAGAGGGAAGTTAAGATTCTCCCACTAATTAACGGGAAGTTAGTACGTACGCGCGCGGCCACCTGGTTCTTTATTTGAATCGAGAGCGCCTCGGCGGATTCGTCACCCGGCCGCACCACTCCCTCCACTACTCCACCCCCACGTACGTACGCTCCGATCCAACGCGCCATGCTTCCCATGCAGCAACCACCGCCCCTTCTCCTCCTCTCCGTCCTCCTCTTCTTCTTCCTAGCCTCATCGTCGTCCGTCCTCGCCGCCGGCGCGGAAGATGAAGGCGCGGCGACCTACATTGTGTACCTGAACCCCTCGCTCAAGCCCTCGCCCTACGCCACCCACCTGCACTGGCACCACGCCCACCTCGACTCGCTCTCCCTCGACCCCTCGCGCCACCTCCTCTACTCCTACACCACGGCCGCGCCCTCCGCCTTCGCCGCCCGCCTCCTCCCGTCCCACGTCTCCGCGCTCCGCGGCCACCCCGCCGTCGCGTCGGTGCACGAGGACGTCCTGCACCCGCTACACACTACGCGCTCCCCTCTCTTCCTCCACCTCCCGCCCTACACCGCTCCCGTGGGCGACGCCGCTGCCACTGCCGCGAGCTCCGACGTCATCGTCGGGGTGCTCGACACCGGCGTCTGGCCCGAGAGCCCCAGCTTAGGCGACGCCGGTATGGGCCCGGTCCCGGCGCGCTGGCGTGGGACCTGCGAGACCAACGCCACCGACTTCCCCTCCTCCATGTGCAACCGGAAGCTCATCGGCGCGCGCGGCTTCTTCCGCGGCTTCGGGGCTGGCGGCGGCAACGGGAACGCCTCCCGCAGCAGCACCGAGCTCTCGTCGCCCAGGGATCACGACGGGCACGGCACCCACACGGCCTCCACGGCGGCGGGGGCCGTCGTCGCAGACGCCAGCCTTCTCGGGTACGCGCACGGCACGGCAAGGGGCATGGCGCCCGGGGCGCGCGTCGCGGCGTACAAAGTGTGCTGGAGGCAGGGGTGTTTCAGTTCAGACATACTCGCGGGCATGGAGCAGGCCATCGACGACGGCGTCGACGTGCTCTCGCTGTCTCTCGGCGGCGGGTCGTACCCGCTCTCGCGCGACCCCATCGCCGTCGGCGCCCTCGCGGCGACACGCCGCGGCATCGTCGTCGCGTGCTCCGCGGGGAACAGCGGGCCGTCGCCGTCGTCGCTGGTGAACACCGCGCCGTGGATCATCACCGTGGGAGCGGGCACGCTGGACCGGAACTTCCCGGCGTACGCGAAGCTCGGCAACGGGGAGAGCCACGCGGGGATGTCGCTCTACTCGGGCGACGGGCTCGACGACGAGAAGCTCCCGCTAGTGTACAACAGGGGCGTCCGCGCGGGCAGCAACGCGAGCAAGCTGTGCATGGCGGGCACGCTGGACGCGGCGGCGGTGAAGGGCAAGGTGGTGCTGTGCGACCGGGGCGGGAACTCGCGGGTGGAGAAGGGGCAGGTGGTGAAGCAGGCGGGCGGGGCCGGGATGGTGCTGGCCAACACCGCGCAGAGCGGCGAGGAGGTCGTGGCGGACAGCCACCTGCTCCCCGCCGTCGCCGTCGGCGCCAGGAGCGGCGACGCTATAAGGGCGTACGTGGAGTCGGACGCCGACGCGGCGGAGGTGCAGCTAAGTTTCGGCGGCACTGCGGTCGACGTGCAGCCGGCGCCGGTGGTGGCGGCGTTTAGCTCCCGTGGGCCCAACAGGCAGGTGCCGCAGCTGCTGAAGCCGGACGTGATCGGGCCGGGGGTGAACATCCTGGCCGGGTGGACGGGGTCCGTCGGGCCGACCGGGCTGACCATCGACGAGCGGCGGCCGGCGTTCAACATCCTGTCAGGTGAGTGTGCACGCCGTGCTTCCTCTGTACTGCACAGGACTGGTAAATGAATTGCTTTTAGCGCATTGCACCGACCACCGAGACACCTTTCTTGAAAAATTGCACCGTAACACCTTAGCTTTTCGTCTTTAGGTAGTTTAGCAGTCATGATGCTGTTAGCTTTAGGTGCAGTATCGAGATGCCATGATGGTAGTAAGGACAGGCTTTAGCGCACGCGTTGGGTTATTTCTCGATTTTCCTATAGCCAACCTTGAGGCAAGAATGGTTTGGTCACATACTAGTAGCTGAGACGAGAACTGCATTGCGGTCTTATTGTATCGAACGCTCAACACAAGTTAATTGTACTTTCTCCGCTTCAAATTAGACGTTGGATAGTTTTCTAGATTCGAATGTATCTAAAAATTAACTGTAGAGATATGCAGATTTAGGCAAATATCTGACATCTAATTAGAGACGTACCGGGGAGTAGCTTATCTGATGAAGCAATGGCATATTCATTTACCACTGCTTTGAAGTTCAGACTTTAGTAGACAGATGTTCAGACTTCGGACTTTAGACACACGTAGCTTTGCAAGCTGCTGCTGAAAGCCCTTGAAAATTTTGCACTAGTAGGGATTTAGCAGTTAAAACACTCATGGTCATGCACTAGTAGGGATTTAGCAGTAAAAGAATCTCATCTTTTTAAAACGAGAAAGAATATATCTTTCTGAAGAAGCAAAAGTGCTTTCTGAAACGAAAAGGATAGTAACAAAGTTCGATATTCATGTGCATGCAGCTTTCAGACTATATTACCGTCCAAATCTATCCATGCGGATCTTGATTAGTGTCTGAACTTACCAGAGCTTGAGCGACAAACTCACGATCAATCTATTTGACGGTGCAGGAACATCCATGTCGTGCCCTCACATCAGCGGCCTGGCGGCGTTCGTGAAGGCGGCGCACCCGGACTGGAGCCCGAGCGCCATCAAGTCCGCGCTCATGACCACCGCCTACGCGGTCGACAACACCGGCTCGCCGCTCCTCGACGCGGCATCCGGCGACGCCGCCAACGGCACGGCCACGCCCTGGTCCTTCGGGTCCGGCCACGTGGACCCCGTCAAGGCCCTCTCCCCGGGCCTCGTCTACGACACGTCCATCGACGACTACGTGGCCTTCCTGTGCGCCGTCGGCGGCGCCTCGCCCCGGCAGGTGCAGGCCATCACGGGGGCGCCCAATGCGACGTGCCAGCGGAAGCTCTCCAGCCCCGGCGACCTCAACTACCCGTCCTTCTCCGTCGTGTTCCGCCTCCGGAAGGCGCGCGGCACCGTCAAGTACCACCGCGAGCTCACCAACGTCGGCGCCGCCGGGTCGGCGTACACCGTGAAGGTCACCGGCCCGTCCAGCATCGCCGTGTCCGTGAAGCCGGCGAGGCTCGTGTTTAAGAGCGCGGGGGACAAGGCCAGGTACGTCGTGGCGTTCAAGTCGACGGCGCAGGGCGGCCCCATGGACGCCGCGTTCGGGTGGCTGACGTGGAGCAGCGCCGACGGGGAGCACGACGTGCGGAGCCCGATTTCGTATACGTGGGGGATGTAACACGGAGCTGATCACGTGTAACTTAGTATAGCTAGCAAGTACTAATTCGTGGTGTTTGACAATGCCGGCGGCCGGCCGGGGTGATGATGGAAGTGTTGCAGTTTGCAGAGGCCGGAAGAATTATGTGGCCGGGGTGATGTCTAGTATACTGTTCAGGCCTTCAGGGAAGAGAACCGCGCGTCAATAAACGGGATTGGTTTTCCATCTCTCCTTACACCGAAAATGCTAGACTTACGGGACGATCGAATTTTAAAGTGTTCGCCGGGAAGAATTTCTGGGTGAAAAACTGGGCTGGGGAGCCGCTCACTAAATGGGCTGTCAAGGGCAATGCACAAGCCGGATTGCATGGGCCACCACCCTTCGTCCGTCGATACCATGGGCCATGCCATAAAACCCTAGTTGCCGGAAAAAGCTATCTGCTGCCTGGTGCGGCGCGGCTTTGCTGGCGCAGCAAAGAGCATTTGGCGGGTGGGCCAGGCCCATGTACTGGAGAAGCTGCAGTTTTTTTGGTCGAGTTTTTCTGTTCGGTTTCTTGGTTCGTTTGTTCTGCTGGTTTTTTGGGTACGTTTTTTTCTCTTCGTTTTTCTGCTGGTTTTTTGGGTACGTTTTTTTCTCTTCGTTTTTCTGCTGGATTTTGTTCGTTTGTGCTGTTTGTTTTTACTTTTTCTCTTTTTTTTTCTTATTTTATTTTCTCAATTTATTTTTTTAGTATTATTAATTTTGTTGCATGTAGTTTTAAATTTGTTCACGGTTTTCTTTTTAATAGCGATGATGCTCGTAAAGTAAAGGTCACGTCCAAACGGCCGCATTGCTAGGCGTTAGAAACTAACATTAGGGACACAATATTTTTATTGACTAGGTTCAACCTCGACTGCGAGAGATGCTTAGTCCCGTTGAATGAACCTTGAGTGTTTGAAAGGGACAATCCAATACCACACTTCAACCGTGAATACTCTTAAGGACTAGAAATTCAGAGTGATTCTGTTGGAGGAATCGATCTCGAACTCAAAGTCCGAAAGGATCAACTCTAGAGTCAGGTTTCACCTTGAGAGGGAGAGCTCATGCTTCATATGAGAGATGAATTACAAACGACCCCGTGAGGAATATTTTACAAGGTTATGACCTTGCAGAAATAACCACCAATACTTTTGGTAGGAAGAGAAAGTAAGGGCAACCTATATTCTAGGAAAAGCCTAGAAAGCTCCCAAGTGGGGGAGGAAAGCAAATACAGCCTAGTCTTATTTGGTCCATGCATTTGGTCCATCGAGGAGGGTTGACCATGGTCCATTAGGGATGGTACTAATGGGCTTAGTGGGCTTCATTCTTCTTTAGAGTTTGCTTTATTCTTTAACCTTTTCCTTTATACTTTGTATTTCTCCTTTGTGGCCTTTGTATCTCCAACATTGGCGGAGTGGGGAAGATGTGAGGCGTGTAGTATTTTATTTTCTGATTTCTATTATTACAATAATAATAATACTCCATTCATGGTCTCTCACACATGGATCAGGGTGAATCCTGCCATGATCGAGACCAACGACATTGTAGCGCCCCCTCCCCCCCTCCCTCCCCCCTCCCAACAAAATGTCAAAGATGTACAACGATTCAGGAGGTCGACGTAGTGTTCCATGAACTCAAGAGTTCGTTACCAGACGAATTCAAATTTCTAGTAGTAGCGAGCCTCTCATCTTCTACATCGTGAGTGGACAATGGGTCTTGGGTGGTGCTCTCATAATGGAGCGCGCCGAAGTGGGTAAGCCTGATAATAATCTGACAATGCTCAATGTTGTATCTAGTTCATCGGCAAGGTCCTCCTCCACAAACCCAAAGAATGTTCTCCGGCCTCTCAAACCCTCTTATAGTACCAGCAACATTTTGAGAAAACTTGCTTCTGGTCTTCTGTTTATCCTCAATCCCGCGCATTATTGCAGGTTCGAAAACCCTCTAAAAATCGAAAATTAAGTTAAATGTACTGTAACTAGGTTCGTGTATTCTGTCGTGATGGGCGTGGCCGTGTCCGTGTGTGGACGCAGGTGCACGTTCGCGCACCACCGCGTCACCTGCTCGCTGCCTCGTTGTTTTGTTGTTACTCGTGGCGTAGCTGTCACCATCAGAGTTCTTCCGACGGGGAGTGAGTTTCGCTGTTGGGTTTGCCCCTTCCTCGACCTGAATTTCCAACGCAGAACTTCCTGTCCGCAGGTGGAAACTTGCTCCGGCGAACTGAAAATCCGGCACGATGGTACCCCGGTGAAAGCTGTGTGTCAGATGGAAACTTCTTGCGCGGTCGTGCAACACGGACCGGCCGGGAGGGTCAGTCCCGAAAGGATGAAACACACCGAGAACGGAAAGAAGATACGCTGTCGCCTTCGATCTGGAGACGGACAGGTCCCCTCCCGGTCAGTCAGTCAGTCCATGGTCAGTCCACCGTTTCAAACCATCAATGATCCATTCCATTCCGTCTCCAGGTCAGAGGTACACTGGCGTCGTGTATTGTCTCGCTCCTGCCCCAGCAAGTTCCCCTCGCGACCCGCGTGTAGTGTAGACACCATTGCCGAAGTCGGTCAGGTCCACACGGTCGGTCCCCATGGACACTGAGCGGCAATTTCTTATGCTAAACAACTTGCTGTCTCGGTGGGACTGGGATACCTTCCACCTGCTCCGGATTTGCTAATCAGGGGTCTGAGTCAAGTCGCGAAGATTAGTCTTCTGCTCATTGCGACGAAAATTCAGACATCCTACTCCCTCCGTTTTAAAGTATAAGATGTTTTATGTTTGTGAAGAAAATGAATCTAGACTTCTTTTAATGTGTAAGATTCATCTTAAAATTGAGTGAACCTATATATACTAAAACAAGTCTAGATATATTTGCTTTACAAAGCTAAAATATCTTATATTTTAAAACAGAGGGAGTATATTAATTATTATTGATCCAAAGTGAAACTGATTGCGTATAGCTCTACCTGAAGGTGCACTGTCGCCAAGTACTGGTGTGTCCCCCATTACCGATGCACGAGACTCACATCACGGTCGAGTCGTTTCGCTAATTGCGTTGCATAATTTGAACTTTCAGGTAATGTTGCCATGGGAAGGTAGTCGTTGTAACTACAGTAGACGGCCGGGGCCTAATAAGCATCAGCCGAGAGATTTGTGTTAGATAGATCTCAAACGTGAACGGGCTCAACGGCCCGTCACGCCCCTATCCGCGCCCTGATCGGGGGCGCCCAACCCTATCTGGTTGGTGGGCCCCTGTCGCCAGCGCTATATAAAGAGGTGGGGAGCCGGCAGCACGCCTCACGAGGTTAGCCGTGCCCTAGCCGCCCCACCTACAAACCCTATCCGATCTAGGCTAAGCGCTGCGCCGACGGGAAGCTCCACCGCCGTCACACTCACCCCTTTCCACCCATGGCCAATGACGGAGGCTCCAGCTCCGGCACCAGCTCGGGCATTCCCTCTGGCTCATGTCTTTCGAGCCAGGGAGCAGGTAGATCTCATCTCGGTTCTCTCTCTCTCTCTCTCTCTCTCTCTCTCTCTCCATTTTCGATCTACAAAGGTAAAGTGTAGTGCTACTGATAGATCTAGACTAGATCCTTTGCAGAGGTATATTATAACATTGGCATCAGAGCTGTTAAAACAGCTGGTGACTGAAAAGATGTATGCGATCCAGCTGTTTAACAGCTGGTGACTGAAAAGTACACGGGAGGACCCCACGGAATAAGAGAGCACATCTTGAGGATGTCAAACATGGCAGCGAAGCTGAAGCCCATGGATGAGGACCTCGAGCTAAATCCTGCACTCTTGATGCACCTAGTGATGGCCTCTCTTCCATAGCCTTTCGAAAATTTTGTAATAAACTATAATATGTCCCCTGAAAAGTGGGACATAGAAAAGACCATTGGGATGTGCTCCCAAGAGGAGGAAAGGCTGAAGGCCCTTCATGGCGGTTCCTTGAACTTCGTGAAGGACAATAGGAAGAGAAGCTTCACAAACGGCAACCATGGTGGCTCACCCTCCAAGACACATGGCTAGGGCCCAATGCAGCACCAGTACCAGCACCAGCAGTCCACCCCTGGGGAGAAAGACCATTGCCATCACTGTAAAAAGACTGGCCACTACAAGAAGGACTGTCTAGTTTGGCTGAAGTACATCATGGCCAAAAATGGTAAAGATATAGTTTCTTTTGTTAATGAATCTCTGTATGAAAAGTTTACTAGATCTACTTGGTGGATTGATTCTGGTGCAACTGTTCATGTTGCCAACTCTTTACAAGGGGTTCCATTCGACAAGGATCATGCCAAAAAGAGAAAGACTCATTGAAGTGGCAAATGGGATTGAAGCAGAAGTGGAGGCCATTGGTGACGTCCCTCTGGAGCTGGCTGATGGCTCTTCTCTTTTGCTCAAGGATGTTCTTTTTGTTCCCTCAATTCATAGAAATTTAATAAGTGTGTCGTGCTTGGACAAAGATTCTTATGAATGTTACTTTGGAAATGGCAAGTGTGCCATTTGGTTAAAAGATATTTGTGTGGGTGTTGCTACCTTATATGATAAGTTATATTTATTATCCTTGCATGAGAAAGTATTTTCTGTGTGTGATGTGAATGAAAAAGTTCCCTTGTCGAACAAAGAACAAAAGAAAAGAAAGCGAACTCTTGACTCATCGAAACTATGGCACTGCAGACTAGGCCATATTTTGAGGGGAAGAATAGAAAGCCTCGTTAAAAATGACATTCTTCCTCTGTTAGAGTTCTCCGACATAGAACAATGCATAGATTGCATTAAAGGAAAGTATGTCAAACAAATTAAAAAGGGTGCAAACTGAAGCATAGCTACACTAGAAATAATCCACACGGACATTTGTGGACCGTTTCCGGTGAAAAGTGTGGATGGCTATGATTCATTCATAACATTCACGGATGATCACTCCCGGTATGGTTATATTTATCCAATTAAAGAAAGATCTGAAGCATTGGATAAATTTAAAATTTTCAAAGCTGAAGTAGAAAATCAGCATGATAAAAGAATTAAAATAGTTCGGTCTGATCGTGGGGGGAGTACTACGGTCGGCATACTCCATATAGTCAAGTACCAGGACCCTTTGAAAGGTTCCTGCAAGAAAATGGAATAGTCGCCCAGTATTCTATGCCGGACGAACCTCAGCAAAACGGAGTAGCTGAAAGGCGCAACCGTACCCTTATGGATATGGTGCGCAGCATGATGAGCTATTCCACCCTCCCATTGGGATTGTGGATGGAGGCGCTTAAAACCGCCATTCACATTCTCAACAGAGTACCAAGTAAGTCGGTGCCCAAAACACCGTATGAATTGTGGACAGGCAGAGTCCCCTCTCTGCACCACTTGAGGGTCTGGGGGAGCCCAGCTGAGGCAAAAGTTTTCAATCCAAACATTGCAAAGTTAGACCCCAAAACAGTATCTTGCCACTTTATTGGCTATCCAGATAAGTCAAAAGGCTATCGTTTCTACTGTCCCGACAGATACACAAAGTTTGTAGAAACGAGACATGCAGTCTTCTTGGAGGACGAATTGATGAGGGGGAGCACGGTAGCTAGGAAAATTGATCTTGAGGAGAAGAGGGTGCATGCACCTAATCCGATGACTCAGGAGCCATTTTTCTCGCTACCTGTTGTGCCACCATCTACAACCCCTGAGGTTGTGGTGCCGGCACCTGTTGTGACTCCACACGTGACAACAATGGGCGAAAGTTCGGAACCTGTCCATCAGGAGCCACCTGAACCCACTGTTGAGCACGAAAGGGAGCCAGAACAGCCACCTACTGTAAATGTGCCTGAACCCGAGGCAAGAAATGCGCAAGAGTCTGATGAACTCAGACGGTCTAAAAGAGAACAAAGACCAGCCATTTCCAAAGAAATCTACAAAGTTTACAATGTAGTCCATATGGAGGGCGATACTACCTCATATGAAGAAGCCATGAGTAGCCCTCACTCAGCCAAGTGGGTAGAGGCAATGGAAGATGAAATGAAATCGATGAGTTCCAACAATGTTTGGGACTTAGAGGAAATTCCTAAAGGAGCCAAAACAGTAGGATGCAAATGGGTCTACAAACAAAGTATGACTCCAATGGGAATGTAGAAAAGTACAAAGCTAGACTCGTGGCAAAAGGCTTTACGCAAAGAGAAGGCGTAGATTACAATGAGACTTTTCCTCCAGTCTCGTGTAAGGACTCCTTCAGAATCATCATGGCACTAGTTGCACATTTTGATTTAGAGTTGCATCAAATGGATGTTAAGACGACATTTCTAAATGGAGATTTAGAAGAAAATGTTTACATGAAACAACCCAAGGGTTTTTTCATGGAGGGGAAGGAACATATGGGATGCCACCTAAAGAAATCCATTTATGGGTTAAAGCAAGCCTCTAGGCAGTGGTATTTAAAGTTTAATGATACCATTAAAAGATTTGGATTCAAAGAAAATGTTGAGGACAACTGCATTTATGCAAAGTTCAAAAGTGGGAAATATATTTTCCTAATTCTGTATGTGGATGACATTCTGCTTGCCAGCAGTGATGTTAGTCTACTACTAGAGACAAAGAAGTTCTTGTCATCAAATTTTGACATGAAAGACCTTGGTGAAGCTTCTTATGTTTTGGGCATAGAAATTCACCGAGATAGAAAGAATGGAGTGTTAGGACTGTCACAGAAAGCGTATTGTGAAAAGATTTTAAAAAAATACAATATGCATGCGAGTAATTCAACACCTGCTCCCATAGTCAAGGGCGATAGTTTTGGGAAATCCCAATGTCCAAAGAATCAATATGAGATCGATCAAATGAAGTCAGTACCATATGCTTCGGCTGTTGGAAGCTTACAGTATGCACAAGTGTGCACTCGCCCTGACTTAGCATTTATCACCAGGGTACTCGGTAGATATCAAGAGAATCCAGGCATAGAGCACTGGAAGATGGTAAAGAAAGCTTTGCGTTATGTGCAAGGCACAAAAGGCCTCATGCTTACATATAGAAGATCTTATTCCCTAGAGATAAAAGGGTATTCAGATGCGGATTTTGCGGGAGATAAATACGACCGAAAGTCCACGACAAGGTATGTCTTTACTCTCGCAGGAGGTGCTATTTCGTGGAGAAGCGCCAAACAGTCGATAGTTGCATCATCTACGATGTATGCAGAATTTATAGCATGTTATGAGGCCATGGGACAGGCGTTATGGTTAAAGAAATTCTTACCCGACTTGAAAGTGGTTGACTGCATCAGTAGGCCACTAAAGATGTACTGTGATAATGAGCCCGCAGTATTCTATGCTCACAACAACAAGTCGAGTAATGCTACAAAGTCTATAGATATAAAGTATTATGTTGTGAAGGACAAAGTCTAGGATCAAACTATAATACTCGAGCATATAAGGACAAAGGATATGCTTGCGGATCCGCTAACGAAAGGCTTACCACCCAATGTGTTCAAGGAACACATAGCCGGCATGGGTTTAACGGGAAGCCTATGATTCCTGGACTAAAGAGGCCCAAAAGTAACAGGATTTGTTTCAAAACATGAAGGTATATGGTGGCTGTCTGATTCTATCGGCAATTGACCTGAGACGATGAAACATGCTCTATGTATCGTTCTGTGATGGAATAAGTAAAGAACAAGGTTAAAAGAAAAGTCGAGATCTAGGGGGAGAATGTTAGATAGATCTCAAACGTGAACGGGCCCAACGGCCCGTCACGCCCTGATCGGGGGCGCCCAACCCTATCTGGTTGGTGGGCCCCTGTCGCCAGCGCTATATAAAGAGGTGGGGAGCCGGCAGCACGCCTCACGAGGTTAGCCGTGCCCTAACCGCCCCACCTACAAACCCTATCCGATCTAGGCTAAGCGCTGCGCCGACGGGAAGCTCCACCGCCGTCACACTCACCCCTTTCCACCCATGGCCAATGACGGAGGCTCCAGCTCCGGCACCAGCTCGGGCATTCCCTCTGGCTCATGTATTTCGAGCCAGGAAGCAGGTAGATCTCATCTCGGTTCTCTCTCTCTCTCTCTCTCTCTCTCCGTTTTCGATCTACAAAGGTAAAGTGTAGTGCTACTGATAGATCTAGACTAGATCCTTTGCAGAGGTATATTATAACAATTTGATGGCGCATTACACGGAGTGGCAGATCGATGCTTGGATCTGGAAGACAGATGTCGAGTAATCAAACGTGTCTGTGCTTTTGCACGGGAGTGGATCTGTGCTGCCTCCGATATATCCTTCTCATGAACGATTTGTGTTGCGCCACTCTTTCGTGCCTGCCGTGCATGCTAACTTTCAATGGGAAAGCCAGTTTTTTTCCACGGGAAAGGCATGGAAGCTGCATTAAACAAGCGGATTTGCTAGTTTTCAGGCGTCTGAGAATTTCTTAGGTCTTAATCACCCTCTCGCCGTTAGATTTACCTCGTGATTCGTATAACGTGGGACTTTCACATGAGTTACAACCTAGGTTGCAACTGAGAATTAGTACAAATTATATAAGTTGCAACTAGGTTGCAACTAAGAATTAACAGAAATAGTTGAATGATGTCAACGACTTAGACATAAGAAGTTCTCAGACGCCTGAGATCTAGACACTCCCTTAAACAAAGGGTGGGTATAAATTTAAAAAGAGACCCCTAATAATACTTGCATCCTTAATAAAATTTTAAAAAGCAATCAGGTCCTTGGCCATCTCCACCGCCGTGTGGCCTCTAGGCGCGGCCGCCATTGCATCCACCGGGGACGGCACCACTTGGGGAAGCAGCTATGCACGCCGTCACGCCGAGAACGAAGTAGATCCTCTATCAAAGGAGGAAGAAGAAGCTCGAACCAAAGAAGTCGAGCGCAACAGGTCCGCCCTTGCGTCCGAAGATAGCGATTACCAGGCGACTCCGCTTGGGAACTGCTGCCGTGGTTGTAGCCTCCACCGACCACCACCGGCACCCCCCAACCGCCAGCAGCAACAGAACAACCACTCTCCTTTCCTTCGTCACTAAGGTCGGCCAAGAGGATTAACAGTGGGACTAGGCTGTCGTGATGGGAGCGGCAACGATTATTGAGAAGGGGCCTCGTATTCTTCATCAAGTCAGTCATCTCCCCCCTCGAAAGTACGACAACAAGTGTAGGAGACGAGCGAGTGACGCCTCGCCGATGCACCAAGTCGAAGAAGAACCCATCCACTTTGCAAATCCACTAGTGTCGCTTCGGCCAGCAAGAGAAGAGACAATAGGACATCACAGTGGATCGAAAAGGGGTAGACTATGACTATATTCTCAGAGATCCCTATGGCGAAGACGCTCACCGTAGGCTATAGTCATCCACACTCGCATTTAAACTGGATATTATTCATACTTTTGATAAAATATCTCTCTAAACCCTGCCACTAATATCTAATGATCAAAGGGATATGCAATCATTTCTTGCTATTTTTCCCTGCGCAGATAATGACATATAATGATGGGAATCACAACATTAAAGTCAAAGATACGATATTTCCAACACATCAAAAAAACCAGGAGCCGTGAAGTGGGTCTAGTGCCCTTAACGACCAACTATACGACCGGAATAAAATTCTGGCCGTATAGTTTCGGCCATATAGTTGGCACCGACATCGCCTGGTAAAACAGAACAACTTTCGTAAAGGGGTCGGTATATAAAGAGGCTTCAGGCGATGAGAAAACCCTCTCGATCTCTCTCTTTTCAACCACAACTCTCCCTGCCACCAGAAGCCACCACGCCGGAGGAATAGATCTAGATCTAATCTCCAAATCCTTCTCCACCACCATAGCCATATTCCACCACTTTTAATAGTGGATCTCTTCTCCAATTGACGACATTGTATGACTATTTACTATCAATCTTATGATCTCTATTATAATGTTTATGATTGTTGATTTCATCTCTATGTGTGAGTAATTCTCCTTGGGATAAGGGCTTCGACCTAGCCATGCAGATTTTTGTGCATGTTATTTATCATAGATGGTATCATGTATTAGTTTATATGACATGATGATTATTATACCCTCTCTTGCCTCAATCTAAGGACTTGTTAGGTACCCAAGACCCCAAGGATTAATAGAGAGTGTGAGTGATGACTGATCTGCAGGTTGAGAACCTCAGTGACAGAAGGGGTAGTACGGTTGTATGTGAGGGATTTACTTGGGATTAACGGTGACATCACTATGCATATCATTAGTTCTCTTTCTTCCATGGATAAGACTAGTAGGTTATTGCTATAAGCGGCCGCGGATGCAATAGCAATTATGGATGCACTGCCCACATATAATTATGTTGCTCTAACAATTACATGCATACTTTATTATTATCTTTTATTCCTATCAGATGTTTTGCACAACTACTGGTGAAACCGAAAGCCCCATGACCTCTCTCTCTCCATCGTCAACAATAACAAAAAGATTGCAAACTCTTAGTCCGGTGAAAATATAAAAGGAATTCTAACTCCCGTAGGTCTGTTTAAGTAACTTTACTTTGCTTTCTGCTTCTCGAGGATTCAATAAACCTAGGTCTACTAGGGAAAAAGAACTATAATACATCTGTAATCCGGATCGAAGGTATCAACCCTTTTTCTAGCGCCGTTATCAGGGAAGCAATAGCTACCCTGGTGAGTTTATTAGGAACAATGCTAGTTTTAATTCTTGTTTTTTTAATTTGTTAGTTTGCTTTCAGTCTTTATTTGAAAAACCAAAAAAATTAGTTAGTTTTTAAATCTTGTTTTTACCATCATTAGTATTTGTTTAAGAAAATCCAAAAACATAGGAAATATAGATGAAAAGAAGCTTGGGGAGTTTGGAACTCCCAACAATGATTATTTGCATACTCCTATTACTCAGCCAGCAATTACTGCTGAAGATTATGAAATTAAGCCCCACTATTTAAGTTTTGTTCAACATAATCAATTTAGAGGCTCTGTTGTTGAAGATGCAGGTATGCACTTAAATACTTTTACTGAAATATGTGATATGATGCGCATTAAAGATGTTGACCCTGATGCGTTTAAGTTGCACTTATTTCCTTTCTCTCTTAGAGGAAGAGCAAAAGAATGGTTGCTAACTTTTCCTAAAAATACTATTGCATCATGGGTGGAATGCACTTCTTTACTTATGACTAAATTCTTTCCACCTGCAAAGACTATGCAACTAAGATCTAATATTACTGATTTTAGATAGGAAGAGCGTGAGCCACTAGCGCTTGCATGGTAGAGAATGAAAGAATGCATGAGAAACTGTCCCAGACATGGGATGGAAGATTGGTTAATTCTCCATTTATTTTATAACGCTCTTAACCCTGTGTCTAAGTCTATGCTCGATACTGCAGCTGGAGGAACATTTATGGGTAAAAAAATTACCGAAGCAAAGCGGCAGCTAGACAATATGCAAGACAACCATGACCAATGGCATGTGGAAAGATCAAACACGAAGAAGGTGAACTCCGTCACACCTCAACAAAATGAAGAACTCAATGCTAAGTTGGATGAGCTCATATTATCCTTCAAAGGTAAGGAAACCCATGTAAGAGCTACTCCCGAACCAACTATTGAAAAAATATGCTTCATAGCTCGTAATGATTATAACCCTGCTTGGAAGAAGAACTATAATCCAATTTTTTATAAACACTATTCTAGTCCTGCGGGTAACTCTAATAATAATATGGCATCACGTAATGGTAGTCTCCAACAAAATCTTAAATCTTTTGTGGACTCACAAAATGATAAAAACAATATCCTAGTTAAAGTAACGGAGAACCATGATGCTATGCTTGGTAAATTATCTAACCAAGCTGTTAGTTTGAGGAATGATTTGCAGGCCCTCCAAGAAAGAACAAGGATTGTTGAGGCATAGCTAGGTAAGATAACCGAGAGTCAAACTCTCCTTGTAGCTAATATTACAGGTAAAGCTGAGCCCAATCCAATAGAAGACCTTAAGATGATAAGAATCCAGAGGGAAGAGCCTGAAGAACTTGACTATAGCAATGCTCCTTCACCAAATTACACAATTGAAGATCTTGTAAAAAGGATCAATATCAAGATTCCAGTAAGTGAAGGAAATGAGGAAGCCATGTATCAACACTTTGTTAATCAAGTAGCAATAAAGGTACGTGAGCTTGAGAAGAATATAAGAAAATCGCTGAAAAATTGCCTGTTAAGCTAGATGATATATTTGAGCCTACTATTAAGATTAAAATTAGGACTAATGAAATAACTGCACTTTGTGATTTAGGTGCAAGTGTTTCAACAATTCCAAAGAGTCTGTTTAATAAGCTAAATCTTGGCTCTTTTGAAATCATCAAGTTAAAATTGCATCTAGCAGATTCTATTTACAAACAAGCAGTAGGAATTAAAGAGAATACCTTAGTATATATTAAAGGTTGTCCCATTGTTATTGATTTTGTTATTGTTTACATGCCTGAAGATGCTACTACATCTATCATATTAGATCGTCCTTTCTTAAGAACTATTAAGGCTTTGATTAATCTGCATGAAGGGAACGTGAAGCTCCAATTGACTTCACGGGATCCTTTTGTTATTCATTTTCTCAGGAAAAAGAAAGCCAAGCAAGATGAGAAGGAGGCCATTACTTTAAAGGCCAACTATTTTGGAGTGGGTGTTCCACTCATCTGGCCTAAGTGAACAACATCAAGGTCAAGCTATTGACCATAAAATAGCGCTGCATGGAAGACAAACCATGTGAAATAAAGGTTTGAGTTTAAGTTTTATGTTGAATAAAGAGTGCTAGAAAACTCCAGTGAGAATGAGAGATTTCGTGGTACTAAAAATTCCTGTTGTATACATGCTAATGTTGGTCAATGATACGTCCAAAACGTATCTACTTTTCCGAACACTTTTGCTATTATTTCTCCTCTAAACTTGTGTGATTTGGATACAACTAACATGGACTGACATTGTTTTCAGCAGAATTACCTTGGTGTTTAGTTTTTTTTTGTAGAAAATCAACTATTAGAAAAAATCCCGGAAAATATGCCAAAAATCTTATTTCACCAGAAGACTCACGGATCCAGAGTACGAGACGGGGGGGAGGCCTGAGGTGCCCACACCCCCTGCCGCGCGGGTGGGCCCAGACCGCGCATGGATGGGGTGTGGCTGCCCCAGACACCCGCTCGGCATCCCTCTTCGCCTATAATATACCTCTTGACCTAAAAACCGAGGGGGTTCGATGTTTTTCCAGAAAGAGTTCTGTTGCGCCGCCACCACCAGAAACCGCGATTCGGAACCAGAAACTCCGTTCTGGCACCCTGCCGGGACATGGAATTTGGAGAGGATCATCGCCATCGTCATCACCAACGACTCTCCATCAACCATCAATGTTTCCCTCATCCATGAGTGAGTAATCCCTCGCTTTAGGCTATGTGGATGGTAGGGATTGGATGAGTTCTATCATGTAATCGAATAAAATTGTTAGGACATGGTGCCTAGTATCTCTATTAGTGCTATTTGACTTTGTTGCAACTTATTGTGCTTAATGCTTGTCACTAGGGCCCGAGTTCCATGATCTCAGATCTAAACTTATTATTAAATCATTATGATAGTATTGTCTGTGATCTTATCTGCAAGTTGTGTACGCATATCATTGTCCGGAACCAAAGGCCCCGAAGTGACAGAAATTGGGACAACCCGAGGGGATGGCTGTGATGTGAGGATCACGTGTGTTCACGAAGTGTTAATGCTTTGCTCCGGTGCTCTATTAAAAGGAGCTCCTTAATTGCCAGTAGTTACCTTGAGGCCCCGCTGCAACGGGCTGGCAGGACAAAAGATGTTGTGCAAGTTCTCATTGCGAGCACCCATGACTATATATGGAGCACATGCCTATGATTGTTTAGTACTTGGATGCTTATTCTTATTTATCTGCAATTTCCCTAGACCTTTAAGTTACATGTTTAGACTCGTTCATGCAACGCCCGTCCATCCATCCCTATGCCTACCGCGCTCATATCCTATTGTTTGTTACTACAGTTACTATTCCTCTTGTTTTACTGCTGCTGTTACTTTGCTATTGCTACTACCAAACTGTTGCTACTGATAAACTTCTGTGAGCAAGAACTATTTCCAGGTGCAGCTGAATTGATAACTCAGTTGTTAAGGCTTGCAAGTATTCTTTGGCTCCCCTTGTGTCGAATCAATAAATTGGGTAATACTACCCTCGAAGACTGTTGCGATCCTCTATACTTGTAGGTCATCAGTCAACAATTTAGTTTGTCATTTTTCTGTCAAAACATGGTGTTTCGCTAAGTTTCAGTCTAAAAAGTAATTCTTGAAGAATTTTTTTTGATGTATACAGTACCTTTAACGACCAACTATACGACATGAATAAAAATTTCAGCCGTATAGTTCCGTTCGTATAGTTATTTGAGCCATCGACAATATTTCTTCTCCAGATATAGAAGGTTTAACGACCAACTATACAGTGGGACCATTTTGGTCCGGACGTATAGTTCAGGCCGTATAGTTATAGCCGCCAGGAAAGAAATCCTAATTTTTACCGTCAGACCAACTATACGGTGGGAAAAAATTGTTCCGGCCGTATAGTTGCATCTGACCACTTAAACGCATGAGAAGGTACCCAAAACACCAAAACTTCAATCCTTTTCTCTCTTCTATCTTCAAACTCTCTCAAAACCTCAAGAGATCTTCACCTCTACTCAATTTCGTTCGATTTCCTCGCACAGAAGTGATCTACGGTATGTTTCTCCTCTGATCCTCCAATTACTTTTTGCAAATTCATCTATGATCTATTGTCATTATCAATCTAGGGTGAGACTTACTTTGAACTAGTTGCCATGATTCTCTTGCCTAGATTATTATTTTTAGGAGATTCTTTAGTGTGCTATGATGAGGAGTATGCTATGCTTATTATTGTTGGATTAAAAAATTCTTATTTTAGAAGATGAACACAAGGAGCCAAACGCGTGCTCTTGCCGCCGCTAGTTCTTCTCGGGCTGCAGCTTAGGAACGTATGGGGATACGATTCAGGAATGAGTCCCACCGTGATTGTTTCGACAGGATCAAAAAACGAGAAGTGAAGGCAACCAAGTGGGCTTGTCCTGATATATTGAACCAACTCGGTATTTCTGATGACTTTAATTTACTATGCAATAGAGTTGGCCTGCAAAACTTTGTATTCCATGATGCACCTACCTATCGCCGGTTAACTATTGAATTTCTAAGTTCTTTGAAAAGCACTGTTAAAACATGGCTTGGAGAGGATAGAATTTCTTTCTGACTTATGAACAACAATTATTCATTATCACTTTATGAATGGTGCAATTGTTTTGGTTTACCCAACAATGATCCTAATGCTCTACGCGCATCTTTTACTGATATATAAACTTCCCCAGAACTCTGCTATAATAGAATGAGCTTCACTTCTAGAGTCAGCAAAGGGAAAAATATTCAACATCATATTATTCGCTATTTGTTCTATGTTATTGCTAACACCTTGCAGGCGCGTAATGAGTTTACAAGACTCAATAAGGAGGATATTTTGGTCCTTGCAAAAGCTGCTTTTAACTACAACAACTTGTCACTCCAATTGGGTGCAATTCTTGTGCGCTACTTGGAGTACCAATCCTCCCAAATCCAAGGACCAATCACATGTGGAGGCGTCATCACCGTGCTTGACAATGACCTGGGCATCAACCTGGGTGAGTTGCAACCAGTGCTAGGTGAGCGACATGTTGGTTTCTCTGCTCTAAAGGCTTGTGGATTGCTCAATAGGACAGGTGGTGTTTATTACCTGCAAATTTCTGGAGCTAGGCATCTCTACCTTGATCCTCTGCCTAATGGTCTTTTCTCTATCGAGGAAGGACACGTGCTTTATGACTTGCAGGTTGAGCAACACCAATCCGAGGAGGAGATTCCGGATGAGGATGAGGACCAAGAGGAGGAGCAAGAAGTTCCTTATCAATAGGAGCACCCACCAAACCGGTTTGCTACATATCAAGATTTCCAAGAACTTGGAGGGACTATAGAGGGGATGCATAATCTCTCTCTGAACCTCCGAAAAACAACAAGTAACTTATCAAATCAATTTGCAGACTGGAGTTACAACTTTGCCTCCACCTCAATGATTTGAAGAGCTTTCATAAGCCTAAGCTTGAGGAGGTTTTCTATCTATTTTTATTTGGTGTTCATTTGCTTTATTTTATTTTCAAGGTTATGCTTTTTATTTTGAGTTTATAAGCACTCGTGTTGGTTTCCCCAACACTTTACCTTTAGTTATTTTATTTTGTTTTCGAGATTTTCAAGTCGAGCTTTGCCACTAATTTTCTATTCTTTAAATTCCCCTTCTAAAAAACCACAAAAATATTTCTCTGTTTATCTTTATTTTCCCTCTTTCTTTTCTTTTCGCCTCGAGGTTCTCATTTATTTTGCAGGAGAGTGATTGACTTTGAGTTTCGAAAAAAAATCAAAAGGGAAGAGAGAAGTGGAACCAAACATGAGAGGTATGCCTTATGACCCCCCACTTTTGGATTTTGAGAAACCCATGCTAGTTAGTAGTAAATGTTAAGATGTTATATCGGTGGAGTGAGTCTCTATATTATAGTAAAATTTTGTTTGCATGGGTATTTAGTTGAGTATGTTTTGTTCCAGCTCTTGTAGTTAACCAATTATTGCCTAAATTTTTTCTAAACAATTGAAATAAGATAAAGTCTCACAATTGAAGGCTTGTGTGTTGTAGTGTTTAGTCTTGAAAGCTTATTCCTAGAGACACTCAACACCACAGAAAATAATGATTGACTTGATAGCTCTCTTTGAAAGGATTTTTTCAATTGAATCAATGTTTAGCGGTTTTAGTGAGCATGACAAAGTTTGACTTGTGAATCATAAGAATAATATAGCTTTATGCATGTCAAACTTCATGGGATGCTAGCAACTCCGCTAGCCTACGAACGATCTTCATGAAAGAAACTCCTAGATTTCCGCTATGAGTTGATTAAACATTTGTAGCAGGAATGCTATAATGGGTAAGATTCTTAGAACTCGCATGTAGCTGTAAACATGATGGAATCACTCCTATGTCTTATATGAGTACTCATTTTGCAAAAGAAACAAAAACTTTAGTGATGCCATGAGTGTCCATCACAGCCCGATAAACTAATGGAATTTTTTGGCATGCTTTCAATTACTTAAGAACTGAAATTCTTGAAGGACAATAAATAGGAAAGTAGTGCTTGAAAAGTCTTGATTTATTAATGTGGGAGAATTGAGATACTTTAGTATATATGCTTTTCATGACGAACTCTCACATTCTCAATTTTACATAATTATACTTTATTTTTCAAAGGCAAGCTTATGAGTTGATTACATGACATGGAATAAAGTTAATTCATTTGAATCATCCGTGCTTACAATAATTTTGATGTGCTATAAGGATTCATGAAACCCATATGATATGCTTGCCATTACTCTATCTATGCTGAAGTTTTTCAGATTAATAAAGTAGAGGAAACATGAGACTACCAATCATGAGTAAGATCATCATCTCGTTATTTCAGTTTAAATGCTGAGTTCCTTTTTGATTTTGTTTTTTTTGCTCGAGGACGATCAAGTTTAAGCTTGGGGAGGTTGATGGCTGTGAAATATAGCCATCCACACTCACATTTAAACTGGATATTATTCATACTTTTGATGAAATATCTCTCTAAACCCTGCCACTAATGCCTAATGACCAAAAGGGTATGCAATCCTTTGTTGCTATTTTCCCATGCGCAGATAATGACGTATAATGATGGGAATCACAATATTAAAGTCAAAGATACGAGATTTCCAACATGTCAAAGAAACCAGGAGCCGTGAAGTGGATCTAGTGTCCTTAACGGCCAACTATATGTCCGGAATAAATTCCGGCCGTATATTTCCGGCCGTATAGTTGGCACCAACATCGCCTGGTCAAACAGAACAACTTTCCTGAAGGGACCCCTATATAAAGAGGCTTTGGGCGATGATAAAACCCTCTATCGATCTCTCTCTTTTAACCACAACCCTCCCTGCCACCAGAAGCCACCACGCTAGAGGAATAGATCTAGATCTAATCTCCAAACCTTTCTCCGCCACCATAGCCATATTCCACCACTTGTAATAGTGGATCTCTTCTCCAATTGGCGATATTGTAAGACTATTTACTACCAATCTTTTGATATCTATTACAATGTTTATGATCGTTGATTTCATCTCTTTGTGTGAGTAATTATCCTTGGGCTAAGGGCTTCGGCCTAGACATGTAGATTTTTGTGCTTGTTATTTATCATAGATGGGATCATGTATTAGTTTGTATGATGTGATGATTATTGTACCCTCTCTTGCCTCAATATAAGGACTTGTCAGGTACCCAAGACCCCAAGGGTTGATCCAGGTATAGGAAGTGTGAGTGATGACTGATCTGCAGGTTGGAAACCCGAGTGATAGAAGAGGTAGTATGGATGTCTGTGAGGGATTTACTTGGGATTAACGGTGACATCACTATGCATATCATTAGTTCATTTTATTCCATGGATGAGACTAGTAGGTTATTGCTATAAGCGGTTGCAGAGTCAATAGCAATATGGATGCACTGCCCACATATAATTATCTTGCTCTAACAATTACATGCATACTTTATTATTATCTTTTATTCCCATCATATGTTTTGCACAGCTACTGGTGAAACCAAAAACCCCAGGCTCTCTCTACATCGTCAACTACAACAAAAATATCGCAAACTCTTGGTCCAGTGAAAACATAAAAGCAATTTTAAAACTCCCGAAGGTCCATTTACGTAACTTCACTTTGCTTTCTGCTTCTCGAGGATTCGATAAACCTAGGTCTACTAGGGAAAAATAACTATAGTATATCCATAATCCGGATCGAAGGTATCAAGCACCACCCTAAGCTGCGCCAGATTTAGTTGAGAAGGATTGACGCGCTACTCCATACAACCGGCACATGGCCAACAACCCTAGCCCTAATCCTACCATCTACTCCCGCACCTCCCATCTGCCCACTTCGGTCGGCAAAGCCGTCAGAGCAGGTGAATGCAAAGCCGATTTTTTGTGTGGGAGATAGTCCATACTCTCCATACACAATTTTATAACAACCATGTCCACACTCTGGGTGATATGAAAATGGTTGGTTCTGATAAAAATAGTTAAATGCAGAAGCAACATCGATCTGAATAATGAATGAGGCAGATATATAAATAAACAATATGCAATGCCACATGAGCCGGTTTGTTTGAGCCCTTTTTGAGACCTAAGAGCACCATATGTAAAACTTAACTCCCAAAAGCCAGTTTTGAGGAGACTTTAAAAAATAATTGGACGACGTTAGCCGCCTAGTTTTGGGAGAAGTCGGGTGGCTTCCCCACCCGGTGATCTCTATAAAACCCGAGATCTGGTCTATTCGTCCATGATAGCATACCCCCACCTGTGTAGCATTCTTTTAACTATTGTAACATCTTTGCAACATATCACTTCTTGGTGTGTAGAATATAATAAAACAACTCGGCAACATTTTAAAAGCACCATTGCAACAAAAATTATCTGTATGGAATAATCGCAAGAAATCTGATTGATCGTAGCAAAATCCTCGAGAAAAGTCAACACATGTATGCATCATGGGAGACCAAATTTTGCAGAAACTCAAGGAAATAAATGTGGAGAACACCTAGCATCCTTGCTAGCACCTCTCTCGTGTGTTCACAGAAAAACCACACATATCCGCTGCATGTCAGATGAATGTTTGTATATCGAAAAATTACAAAATTACTAACCTCGTATCATCGTCCCTGAATTTTTTCATTCGGCATCATCGGCTATGAATCTAGTTTGCAGGTGCCTTGTCTGCGCTAGATCTTGCAACCATGGACTCATTCCTTCCACTTTATCATAAACCTCGAACTTAGCATAAGAGATATGGACTCCACCTTGTGAGGCCTTCCATGGTTAGTTCAAGTTGTAGGAACAAAGATTTTGATTGTCAAAGAGAACGTCTAATTGCTCATCCGAGTTGAACCGTTTTCCTCAAAAATAATTCCTAGGTATTGGGAGACTCTCTTTTAGTAGGTCTTCAATAATCTTGATTCCCATTATTAACTATACACCAAGACAAATGAGTCATGTATTTTACTCCATCTTTCACCTGATTACTTCTTTTTCCTTGCTAGCGTGCACATGATCCATCCACCATCGTTGCGCTTCACATCCCGAGACCGACTTATGACCACCTCTATGTTGCCCACATTCACCACCCATCATCATGTTGCGGTCTAGTGCTCACCGCGACACTACTTGAGAGGTGGGTGGCTAGCTTGCGCGGTGCAAGGAGGTTTTGTTGGCGTGTGGACGCTTGGCTGTGAAGAAATGGCCCTATGGCCACCCATAACAAGGAAGGAAGTGTGGGGTGGCAATTGAACATGGTGAAAGTTCACCTGGAAAAATACATGCCATTAGAAATGGTGTTCTGATGGGGAATTTCATCCCTTACTTCTTGGGAATGACATGGGTGCTTTTTGTTAGTCCCAAAATTTGTTTTTGGAGTCACGAAATTTAAGGGGATAAGATAGAATGATGAACTCCTTTTTTCACACACAGATCATAGTGTCATCGTGATGTAACGAGTTACTTCAACTTCCCTATAGGTAGCCAGAAAAGAACCCCTAGCATCCCGAAGGACACATTGTCCAAGCCATAGAAGACACGGAATATACAAGCGAGAGGAAACTCCAACTCCATGAAGGTGTTATCGTTTCCCCCTCTCCAACGAACATGGCCATTGTTGGCAAAAATTCAACCGTAACACCAATGGTCAAGAAACCAGCGAGTAGGATCTCCAAGGCAACGCCTCTAAAGGAAGAAGCAACACTAAGACACCGACATTGTCCGATCTTGGAGAGCACTAAATGAGTTGATCTAGAAAGTTCGTGAGCTCCATGATAGATCATCCAAGGTGGGGAATTACGCCATTGGGCCATGATGGTGGCACCAACAATCACTAGTGCATAGATTTCTCCCAAAGCACCATTCACCGAGCAAACATCAACGTTGAACCACAAACTCCTGTAACATGAGGCAAAGACAACGAGCAAACAACCTCCATGAAGCATTACCGCAAAATTTTAGGACACTCCGACAAACGTCGTCCGAGCCACCAAGCACGGATGCCAGGAGGTGCCATATCAAGGAGCAATGCCCGAACTGCTACCTGCTGCCACAAGGCACAAATAGATCCCACAACCCCACCGCCTGCACGACGAGGGCCACATACGCCCACATGTAGCCTGCTCCACCACCACAAGGGCTTCCGTTGTTGCCGTACAAGAGGATGCCCTCCCGGCTTGCCTCATGCTGCTGCATAGGGTGCCATCACCTAGATCCCCGAACGACCTAATAAAGAGCGAGAGCCACCCTAGAGAACACCGAGGATACAAGAAGAACCTCCTACTATTAGGGTTAGGGTGCCACCCGCGTCGTCTTGCTTGAGGGACATGAGGCCTCTGGGGTAGAAATCATATCTTTCTCATTTCTACTCCAACTCCTAATAGTGATCGTTTTGTTTAGGTTACATGTTTTCTAAAATCCGCTAGAGCCTAGAGATGCTCTTAATCTAAGACATGTATCTTTAGTACTCTTCCATGCATTAATATAGTGCATATAAGTTTTTATAAAACTCAAACTTCCTAAATTTTGACCAAGTTTATTATAAAAATATTTATATCTATAATAATAAATGTATACCATACGAAAATGTATATAAGGATGAATCAGATGGTATTGATTTCGTATTTTAAATGTTGATATTTTTCATCAAACTTTAAATTGTTTGAGTTTTAAAAAAATCTTACATGCACTATATTTTGACAAGGAGGGAGTATATTCACAATAAAAAATTATACTACTTTTTTTGCGGGGAAAAATAAATTGTACTTGTTCTAGTGAGCTCTACTAAAGTATCACTACAGTAGAAGATGAATACGCCGACGGCCGGCGTAGGCCCTAAATGCCGTCGGCATAGGCTGGTCCGACGGCTGCCGTCGGCGTACATCCCCGTAGGCGTAGCCTCTCCTCCCGTCGGCGTAGAAAAGCCGTCGGCGCATATAGCTAAAGCCGTCGGTGTAGACCATATGGGGCCCACCTAGATGACTAACGGCCGTTTGGCTACGCCGACGGCTTTACCATACGGCCTAGATTTTTTCAATTTTTTTTCAAACATTTTTTCAATTTTTTTTTTCAATTTTTTTAACATTTTTGTATTGTTTAACTTGTTAATCTTACATGAACATTTTTAATTCTAAGTATACTTAGTCTTAATTCAAATTGCACAATTAGTCAAACTTTCCAACCGGTCACGCATCCTAATACTACTCCAGCCCCAGCACGCTTAACTTCTTCGTTCCTTCCACATGAGCTTCCGACAAAGAAACTAGAACTTGTTGTGAATATTATCATATCAAACCTATTAACCATTACACTATAATGATAGACATATTTGTTTTTTTACATTCCATACAATTTTTTGAGTAAACAACAATAAATAAGTAATAATAATCTTGAATTCAAATAAAAATAAAATAAAATTTATTTATTTATTTTTCTTTTTTTATTTAAATTTGAATAATTCATATCTACAAATCCGTAAATCACAATTCGACAAATAATATATCAAAATCGATCAGAAAAATGAGAGGAATACAAATATGATAACCCTATCATCTATTTAATTATATATCATAAATTTTAAATATTAGACCAACTGAAACTATGTCAAGATTCATAAACACCCCGTTTTTGGCACTCAAAAAATAAAAAATGGATTTTTGGTGCGACGAAAAGGAAAACTTTCTCCTGCAACATTGTTCGTCATCCCATGATATACACAAGTGCATAATATGGGCATATTAGCGCAAACTATATCGCGATTCTAGCAATAACATTGGTCATTTGACCTGAAATCCAGAAAACCTCGATTGAGATAGGACATTTTGTGAAGGTTTTTTTAAGACTCAATGAATATACCAAGTCTGGTATTTTTCCATGGAACTATGTCATATAATATGACACCATGCAAAGGTTTTGCATTGTTTCGATCGTTTTTTAATTTTTTATGGCCATTTCAAACTATCGTCAAACTTCCTAAATCGAGGGGCATGATGATTCTTAGCTCGGGGACGAGTCTCACTAAACTTGCATTAGATCTCTGATGAAATAGCATATTGTGAACCTAAAAATGATTTTTACAAAAATTCATGAGCAATATATCATGTACCTGTAGTTCAAATCTAACTCATTTCCTACCGATTCAGCAGGAATTTGTATTTTCACGAGAGGTGAACGGAAAGATTTGAGATTTCTAGGTTGGGAAATTGTCCATTCAATATGTTCTAGTATTTTTGAAAAATGTGGTATTACCATTTTGAAACTTTCTTTTGGTGGTTGCTTCACAAAAACACCCCGTTTTTTGCACTCGAAAAAATGAAAAATCGCTTTTTGGTGCGACGAAAAGGAAAACTTCCTCCTGCAACATTGTTCACCATCCCATGATACACATGCATGCACAATATGGACACATTATCGCAAACTATACCGCGATTCTAGCAATAACATTGGTCATTTGACCTGAAATCCAGAAAACCTCGATTGAGATAGGCCATTTTGTGAAGGTTTTTTTAAGACTCAATGAATATACCAAGTCTGGTATTTTTCCATGGGACTATGTCATATAATATGACACCACGCGAAGGTTTTTCATTGTTTCGATCGTTTTTTAATTTTTTATGCCCATTTCAAACTATCATCAAACTTCCTAAATCGAGGGGCATGATGATTCTTAGCTCGGGGACGAGTCTCACTAAACTTGTATTAGATCTCTGATGAAATAGCATATTGTGAACCTAAAAATGATTTTTACAAAAATTTATGAGCAATATATCATGTACCTGTAGTTCAAATCTAACTCATTTCCTACCGATTCAGCAGGAATTTGTGTTTTTCACGAGAGGTGAACGGAAAGGTTTGAGATTCCTAGGTTGGGAAATTGTCCATTCAATATGGTCTAGTATTTTTTAAAAATGTGGTATTATCATTTTGAAACTTGCTTTTGGTGGTTGCTTCACAAAAACACCCCGTTTTTTGCACTCGGAAAATGAAAAATGGTTTTTTGGTGTGACGAAAAGGAAAACTTCCTCCTGCAACATTGTTCACCATCCCATGATACACATTCATGCACAATATGGACACATTATCGCAAACTATACCGCGATTCTAGCAATAACTTTGGTCATTTGACCTGAAATCCAGAAAACCTCGATTGAGATAGGCCATTTTGTGAAGGTTTTTTTAAGACTCAATGAATATAACAAGTCTGGTATTTTTTCATGGAACTATGTCATATAGTATGACACCACGCGAATGTTTTTCATTGTTTCGATCGTTTTTTAATTTTTTATGCCCATTTCAAACTATCATCAAACTTCATAAATCGAGGGGCATGATGATTCTTAGCTCGGGGACGAGTCTCACTAAACTTGCATTAGATCTCTGATGAAATAGCATATTGTGAACCTAAAAATGATTTTTACAAAAATTCATGAGCAATATATCATGTACCTGTAGTTCAAATCTAACTGATTTCCTACCGATTCAGCAAGAATTTATCTTTTTCATGAGAGGTGAACGGAAAGGTTTGAGATTCCAAGGTCGGGAAATTGTCCATTCAATATGGTCTAGTATTTTTGAAAAATGTGGTATTATCATTTTGAAACTTTCTTTTGGTGGTTGCTTCACAAAAACACCCCGTTTTTTGCACTCGGAAAATGAAAAATGGCTTTTTGGTGAGACAATAAGGAAAACTTTCTCCTGCAACATTGTTTACCATCCCATGATACACATGCATGCACAATATAGACACATTATCGCAAACTATACCGTGATTCTAGCAATAACATTGGTTATTTGACCTGAAATCCAGAAAACCTCGATTGAGATAGGCCATTTTGTGAAGGTTTTTTTAAGACTCAATGAATATACCAAGTCTGGTATTTTTCCATGGAACTATGTCATATAATATGACACCACGCGAAGGTTTTTCATTGTTTCGATCGTTTTTTAATTTTTTATGCCCATTTCAAACTATCATCAAACTTTCTAAATCGAGGGGCATGATGATTCTTAGCTCGGGGACGAGTCTCACTAAACTTGCATTAGATCTATGATGAAATAGCATATTGTGAACCTAAAAATGATTTTTAAAAAAATCATGAGCAATATATCATGTACCTGTAGTTCAAATCTAACTCATTTTCTACCGATTCAGCAGGAATTTGTCTTTTTCACGAGAGGTGAACGGAAAGGTTTGAGATTCCTAGGTTGGGAAATTGTCCATTCAATATGGTCTAGTCTTTTTGAAAAATGTGGTATTATCATTTTGAAACTTTCTTTTGGTGGTTGCTTCACAAAAACACCCCTTTTTTGCACTCGGAAAATGAAAAATGGTTTTTTGTTGTGATGAAAAGGAAAACTTCCTCTTGCAACATTGTTCACCATCCCATGATACACATGCATGCACAATATGGACACATTATCGCAAACTATACCGCGATTCTAGCAATAACATTGGTCATTTGACCTGAAATCCAGAAAACCTCGATTGAGATAGGTCATTTTGTGATGGTTTTTTTAAGACTCAATGAATATAACAAGTCTGGTATTTTTTCATGGAACTATGTCATATAATATGACACCACGCGAATGTTTTTCATTGTTTCGATCGTTTTTTAATTTTTTATGCCCATTTCAAACTATCATCAAACTTCATAAATCGAGGGGCATGATGATTCTTAGCTCGGGGACGAGTCTCACTAAACTTGCATTAGATCTCTGATGAAATAGCATATTGTGAACCTAAAAATGATTTTTACAAAAATTCATGAGCAATATATCATGTACCTGTAGTTCAAATCTAACTGATTTCCTACCGATTCAGCAAGAATTTATCTTTTTCATGAGAGGTGAACGGAAAGGTTTGAGATTCCAAGGTCGGGAAATTGTCCATTCAATATGGTCTAGTATTTTTGAAAAATGTGGTATTATCATTTTGAAACTTTCTTTTGGTGGTTGCTTCACAAAAACACCCCGTTTTTTGCACTCGGAAAATGAAAAATGGCTTTTTGGTGAGACAATAAGGAAAACTTTCTCCTGCAACATTGTTTACCATCCCATGATACACATGCATGCACAATATAGACACATTATCGCAAACTATACCGTGATTCTAGCAATAACATTGGTTATTTGACCTGAAATCCAGAAAACCTCGATTGAGATAGGCCATTTTGTGAAGGTTTTTTTAAGACTCAATGAATATACCAAGTCTGGTATTTTTCCATGGAACTATGTCATATAATATGACACCACGCGAAGGTTTTTCATTGTTTCGATCGTTTTTTAATTTTTTATGTCCATTTCAAACTATCATCAAACTTTCTAAATCGAGGGGCATGATGATTCTTAGCTCGGGGACGAGTCTCACTAAACTTGCATTAGATCTATGATGAAATAGCATATTGTGAACCTAAAAATGATTTTTACAAAAAATCATGAGCAATATATCATGTACCTGTAGTTCAAATCTAACTCATTTTCTACCGATTTAGCAGGAATTTGTCTTTTTCACGAGAGGTGAACGGAAAGGTTTGAGATTCCTAGGTTGGGAAATTGTCCATTCAATATGGTCTAGTATTTTTGAAAAATGTGGTATTATCATTTTGAAACTTTCTTTTGGTGGTTGCTTCACAAAACACCCCTTTTTTGCACTTGGAAAATGAAAAATATGTTATACGAAAATATTTGTATTTTTATGTATTTTTTTGAATCAAAATATATAATATTTGAGTTTATATGGATATATCTTATTTTTCTGCAAATTTTGATATATTATATGTATTTTTCTGAATTTAAATGATTTAGTTATGATTTTTCTAAGATTAATGTGGCAAAAAAAAGAAAAATATCTACGCCGATAGCTTTGCCGTCGGCATAGGTCTGAAACCGTTACGCCGACGCCGTTGCTCTGCCGTTAGCCCAATGGGCTACGCCTACGGTCATGTTTACGCCGACGACGGCCGTCGGCCTATTTATTCTACGCCGACGGCAGAACTGGGCCCACGGCCCGTCAAGCTATGCCGACGGCCCCGATATTTTGCCGTCGGCGTATAAAAAACCGTCGGCCTATTTAGTTATTCCCGTAGTGTATACTACGATGATAGGATGCTCACGCGGTCGCACTGTTTGGCTATTATCGCCCAATGAAGCAGTAGTATGTTGATTCGCAAAAAAAAAAAAAATGACAGTAGTATGTTGCGGTGTAGTGTGCAGTAATTCTTCGCACGTTTCACCCAGGAATTGGACATCCGCGACAATGTCCTCGTCAAGTTTTCCCAAGTCTTCTTCCGACTTCCCCGTCCTTTCCAACCAAGTCATACCTCAGCTTCCAACGCGCTCTTCTTCCACCTCGACATCTATAAGTAGCCGGCCGGCTGGTGCAGCACCATCTCACCAGCCACAGCTCAAGCTACAAGACATCACTCAGCCACACCCACTTGCATCGATCACCTGCTCGGCAAGCCAGCCGAATCTTCGATCCCATTAATGGAGCTTCCTCAGTGGGCGTCCTTCTTGGGCATCGTGGTCGCCACGGTGCTCTTCCTCAAGGCCGTCCTCGGCCGCCGTAGGAGCCGCAAGTACAACCTCCCGCCGGGTCCCAAGGCGTGGCCGATCATCGGCAACCTGAACCTCATCGGCACGCTCCCGCACCGTTCCATCCACGCGCTCGCCAAGCAGTACGGCCCGCTCGTGCAGCTCCAATTCGGCTCCTTCCCCGTCGTCGTCGGCTCCTCCGTCGAGATGGCCAAGTTCTTCCTCAAGACCCACGACGTTGTCTTCACCGACCGGCCCAAGACCGCCGCCGGCAAGCACACCACCTACAACTACTGCGACATCACCTGGTCCCCTTACGGCGCCTACTGGCGGCAGGCCCGCAAGATGTGCCTCACCGAGCTCTTCAGCGCCAAGCGTCTCGAGTCGTACGAGTACATCCGCAGGGAGGAGGTGCTCGCCCTCCTCCGCGACCTGAATCGTGGTGCCGCCGCCGCCGGCGGACGCCCTCTGGTGCTCAAGGACTACCTCTCCACGGTGAGCCTGAACGTGATCACGCGTATGGTGATGGGCAAGAAGTATCTGGAGAAGGAGGTGAGGGACGAGAGCGGCGCGGTGATCACGACGCCAGACGAGTTCAAGTGGATGATCGACGAGCTGTTCCTGCTCAACGGCGTGCTAAACATCGGCGACTCCATCCCGTGGCTCGACTGGCTGGACCTGCAGGGGTACATTAAGAGGATGAAGAAGCTGAGCAAGATGTTCGACCGGTTCCTGGAGCACGTGGTGGACGAGCACAGCGAGCGGCGCCGCCTCGACGGGGAGAGTTTCGTGGCCAAGGACATGGTCGACGTGCTGCTGCAGTTCGCCAGCAACCCCGATCTCGAGGTCAAGCTCAACAGGGAGGGCGTCAAGGCTTTCACTCAGGTGAGTGCATGCTTTCTTTCCCTAACAGTGAACTAATTCTGTTTCTTCCCGCTCGTATCTACATGTAATACAAATTGTGCTTTCAGAATTCAGACTAGGTTCCTACACAGGGAATCTAAAAAGTTGCAGTTGACCACAGTGAAAACAAAATTTGTATCATCGTTTAAAGCTGAAAACGAAACAAGCATATTAGTAGGATCGTAGCTGACTTAAATATATATCTTGTCTCTATCGTCTGTTCTTTGGGCATTAATTATACTGGTAGTTTTTTTTTCTTAACTTAATCAGCAGGTCAGAGTGGCCTATGTGACTATTACATTGTCTGCCAATGGGTGTCACACTCCAATAATTGCAGTGAGAACCACTGATCCACTTATGTGAACTCTGAAATCTGCAGAATATAATGGGCTTATTGTTGCTGATAGTAGGTACATCCCACCAAGTGCAGCGATAGGTACTTAACGTGTAATAAAGAAGGTTAACCAAAAACAGCAAAGAAATGATAATTTTTGGATTACCATATTCAGTTTGTGGACAGTGCACGCAGCTAATTACAGATTCCACCAGCTGCTCAACGTTTTCTCATTTACAGATCACCAGCGCGATATTCTCATATTAACCGTCACGCTTGCACGTGCAGGACCTCATCGCCGGGGGCACGGAAAGCTCAGCCGTGACAGTGGAGTGGGCCCTCTCCGAGCTGCTGAAAAAGCCCGAGGTGTTCACCAAGGCGACCGAGGAGCTGGACCGCGTTGTGGGCCGAGGCCGCTGGGTCACCGAGAAGGACATACCGAGTCTCCCCTACATGGACGCCATCGTGAAGGAAACAATGCGACTCCACCCTGTAGCACCGATGTTGGTGCCCCGCCTCTCCCGCGAGGACACGTCCATCGGCGGCTATGACATCCCTGCCGGAACACGGGTGCTTGTCAGCGTGTGGACCATCGGCCGCGACCCAGAGCTGTGGGACTCGCCGGAGGAGTTCATGCCAGAGCGGTTCCTCGGCAGTAAGCTTGATGTCAAGGGGCAGGACTACGAGCTGCTGCCGTTCGGGTCGGGACGTAGGATGTGTCCCGGGTACAGCCTGGGGCTTAAGGTGATCCAGGTTAGCCTGGCGAATCTTCTGCACGGGTTCGAGTGGAGTCTCCCCGATGGTGTGGAGCTGAGCATGGAGGAGATCTTCGGGCTGTCCACGCCGCGCAAGTTCCCATTGGAGGCCGTAGTGGAGCCCAAGCTACCGGCTCACCTATACGTCGAGGCTTGATGCATACACACACCAACAAATAATCGATTAGTCTTGCGTTGAGTGATCAATAATGTTATTACTAGTTGTGTTGCTATAATTTCCTGTACTTTTTTTAATCTCCTAGTAGCGGCTGCTGCTTAAAGTTTTATAAAAGTTTAAAATAAACACTCCTACTTCTCCCAGCAAACAAAAGTGTGTCCATGCTATGAAGGTGCCCCCTTTTCTTTTAAACTCAAAAAAACTAAAAATACAAGAACGGCTAGGATTGACTGATACCCAAGAAGAGGCATCGGCAAATCCTGGCCATTCTTATGTTTTCAGTTTTATGAGTTTGAAGGAAGGAGGACACCAAAGCAAAAGTGTTAAATAGTATAGTATCACTGCTCCATAAAACATTCTATGCTTACAGCAGAGCGCATAGCTAGGGCCACTGGAGGAGGCAGGATTGCAGCTTATAAGGGGCAAAACCTGATAATTTTCAATTAGGGGTGGCCAAATAAGCTAATTTGTCTAAAAATTATGTCTAGGCTAGCCTTAAGAAAAAAATTCCTCAATGCTGATGAACGCCATAGGGGTGGTCAAGGCCGCTGCTGGTCCCCCTAGCTCCGCCACTGGCTAGGGCCTCACATGTATGTATTCTCCATATATATCACCACGCCTTGATGCTCCTAGGGGTGGATCGGGTGAAACCTAGCCGCCGCCCCACCCTTGTCTTCCCTATCCCCTACTGCCACCGGAGGAAGCTGGCGGACAAAGAACCGCTCCACGGCGGACGACAGGCCTTGCTCTCCTTTCCCTCGGGGCCTTCTCGTGGCATGGGACCTCTAGACTGAGTGTGGATCCCGACTTTGGATGGTGTGCATGTGAGGCAGAGTCAGATCTCTAGGACGGTGGCCTAGGAACGGTGGTGGCTGGGCTAATGCGGTTGCGTGGAAAGCGGGAGGGTTCCTCGACGCGTTTGTGGCCATGGTGTCGATCGTGCAGGGAAGCGGACTCCTCTTCTTTGGAAGGTCCAGCCTGACAAGGACGAGATAAGGGCGGTGGCGCCATGCGGTGGCTCCCAGGAAGGTCGGACGCGCCCTTCGGGCATGGCGGTCAACAACGGCGAGGAGGAGCTGGTGGCCCAGCCAATGACAAGTGCGAGTATCTTCCATTAATAGTATTGACCTACTGGACCTATCGGTTCAACTACAAAAGGGGAAATTTCGCATGTTTTAAGTTGAACTTTGGGGTTATTACTCTCTTAGCCAAAAAATAAAATGTGGTCCAGATACAACAAAATTGACCCATTTTCTTACTAAATGGACGTTCTAAAATATTTAGTAAAGTGGGCCCAATCATAAAATGAAGATAACGCATGAAATTATCAAGCCAACTCACGCATTATTCATTCCCCGATTACATACTGTGGAGAGGTAGTTATACTACATGAAACTATCCATGAACTTCACAGTAAAAAAATTGATAGGTTACTATTTAAGCTTGACTTTGAAAAGACTTACGATAAGTCGAATGTCCTTATTGCCACAAGCTTTGTGAAAGGATTTGCACAACATTGTTCTGAATGGAATGCTCATTTTATTCAAAGAGGGAGTGTGAGAATAAGGGTGATGTCACTGCGTCAACGTGGAGCGCTTCATTGGGAAACCTCAAGAGGAAGGTATGATGCAGCACAACGGCAAGTTTTCCCTCAGTAAGAAATCGAGGTTATAAAACTAGTAGGAGGAAGGAAACGTCCCAAAGGTGTTGCAAGAAACGTGGAAACCTGCACAACACAAACTCAAGACTTTGCCTAAACTAACAGTGAGGTTGTCAACCTCACCGGTTGCTGTAACAAAGGATTAACTGTATGGTGTGGAAGGTAATGATGGTTTGCAGCAAGTAAACAGTAATAGTGTAAGATGTATCAATGGTAAAGATTGGACCAGGGTCCATAGTTCACTAGAGGTGTTCTCCTTAGATAAACAAACATGGCATGCTGGGTAAACAAATTACAGCAGGGCAATTGACATGACTGAACAAGGCATAACAATGCAATACTAGACGAAAATATCCTATGAGATTCGATTGGGCAATACAAAAATATACATAGACCGCCATCCAACTGCATCTATAACTAGAAGTCCACCTTTGGGTTATCATATAAACCCCCTCTAGTATTAAGTTGCAAGAAACAGACAACTGCTTTAAGCAAAGTGTGTAAGGTAAACAATCCACTTGTTCCATAAACAAGAGACAATTGTTTTCTCCCTAGTGGCAACAGCACATCTACAACCGTAGAGATTTTTGTCACTTCCCTTGATTAAGTAGAGGCATGAACCCACTATCGAGCATAAATACCCCCTCTTGGAATCACTAGCAACTACTTGGCCAAGATAGCTACTAACAACGGAGAGCATGCAAGATCTTAAACAACACAGACATGTAGAATCAAATAGACAAAACCATTAATCAATCTGACATAGTAATCTCAATATCCATTAGATCCCCGCAAACACAACATGCATGATTACAAATAGATTAGATCTTGATCATGAACGGAGCTCACAAGATCTAGACATGAAAGCACAAGGAGGAGATACAACCATATAGCTACTACATGGACCCGTAGTCCAAGGTGGAACTACTCACGCTTCATACTGGAGGATGGAATGATGAAGAAGAAGGCCTCCGAGATTGTCTCCCCTCCGGCAGGGTGCCGGGAAGAGATTCAGATCCCCTCGGTCTAGGGATGATGGTGGTGGTGGCTACAAATAGTTTCGTGGAATATTGATCGGGCGCTTAGGGTTTAGGCATCGGGGGCTTCTTATAGGCGAAGAGGCAAGGCTGGAAGGTGGTCAGGGGCCCCACACCCTGCCTAGGCGTGGGCCCATCCTAGGCCGAGCCGGGGGGTGCAGCCGCCTTGTGGCACCCCTCCGTCTCTCCTCTGGACTCCGTGTTCTCCTCGCTGAAATATTGACTTTGTCTTTTGTCCCGTCCAATTCTGAGAATATTTTCTTACTAGCTTTTCTAGAACCAAAAACAACAGAAAACAGGCAACTGACACTGTGACAACTTGTTAATAGGTTAGTACCAGAAAACGTATGAATATCGCCTCAAAGTGTGGACAAAGCAAAGCAAAGTAGATACTAAACAAGCATGGAACATAAAAAATTATAGATACGTTTCCGACGTATCAAGCATCCCCAAGCTTAACTCCTGCTCGTCCTCGAGTAGGTAAGTGATAAAATAATAATTTTTGAGGTGACATGCACCATCAAAACCAAGATCAAACCATTTTCAAGCATTGAAAGCTGGGATCAAAGAACTCTAAACATGTTCATGAAAGATGGAGTCCTAACAATAAGACAAAGTAATTAAGCATGCAACATGAAAGGCTACAAACAAAGATCATAAATAACATGCATTGAAAAACGTTAGTTTGTTTCACATACAGAAAACATGGCATAGTGGCATTCAGCTTGTCCCTCATAGAGTAGCAAATAGATGCATAGGACACCTTCAAAGTTCATAAGAGTGACTAGATACAAGTAGCACATGAACAAGCAATATCAACAATATGCATCAATCAATAAGTTTTTGGGACACTGCACATAGAACTAAGAATGACAACTATGCTATCTTAACTAGTGCCTAAAGGTAGAAGGTGGAGACTGAATATAATATTGGAAGAAAGGCCCTTCATAAAGGGAAGAAGTGATTTCAAGTTTTAAAAAGAGCTTCCAAAAATTATGGTACTTGTTAGCTTTAAGCCTTCATTGCCCCTATCATAAGCATCTTGAAGTGATTAAGGTTAAAGTGAACAAACTATGGAGTATATGCTTGACAAAGTATAAGTTGGAAATCTCATGTCCCTTGAATACCAGCGACATCCATAGACAAAAGAGCATGATATCGACTGTGTACAAAGTACAAGTGCAATGTTGAAAATGTTACCCATGAAAACATGGTTCTGCTAATTCCAATGTATAAGTGCAAGCATATACAACATAGATGACACAATGATTTAAGTTTATTAGGGGCAAGGAATATAAAGTGTGCCATCAAGTTTGTGAGAGCTTTAATCACTAAGTTTTTGTTGGAGATATGCCCTAGAGGCAATAATAAATGTAGTTATTATTATATCTTTGTGTTTATGATAAATGTTTACATTCATGCTATAACAGTATTAACCAGGAAACATTAATACTTGTGTGATTTGTAAACTAAATTAGCGTCCCTGGTAAAGCCTCTTCATAATACTAGCTTGTTAGTTAATAGATGATTGTGGTTTCCCTATCATGAACATTGAGATGTTATTAACAACAAGATCATATCATTAGGAGAATGGTACGATGGACATACTCCTATAGATAAGCGTAGCATAAAGATCAAGTCATTTTAAATAGTTCAATTGCTATAAGCTTTCTGATACATAGTAACCTAATTCCTTCGACCATGAGATCATGCATATCACCATCACCGGAAGGATGCTTTGATGACATCAAACACCACACCGTAACTGGGTGGCTATAAAGGTGGCATTGAGTGTTTGTAAAGTATGGGTTGAGACACATGGATCAAGAGTGGGATTTGTCCATCCATATGACAGATAGATATACTCTGGGCCCTCTCGGTGGAATGTCATCCAATTAGCTTGCAAGCATGTGACTGGCTCACAAGGGATCACATATCACGGGAACGAGAAAAGAGTACTTATCGGTAACGAGGTTGAACTAGGTATGCAGAGATACCGGCGATCAAAACCTCGGATAAGTAAACTATCGTGATACAAAGGGAAATTGGTATCGTATGTAAGTGGTTCATTCGATCGCAAAGTAATCGTTGAAATATGTGGGAGCCATATGAATTTCCATATTCCTCTATTGGTTATTGATCGGAGAAGTGTCTCGATCATGTCTGCATAATTCACGAACCGTAGGGAGACACACTTAAGGATTCAATGTTGTTGAGTAGTTATGGAATGATGAGTAAGAGACCGAATGTTGTTCGGAGTCTCGGATGGGATCCGGGATATCACGAGGAGATCCGGAATGGTCCGGAGAATAAGATTTATATAAGGAAAGTCCTGTTTCGGAGTTGGGGAATGATTCCGGTGTTTTCATCGGGAATGTTCTAGAAGGTTCCGAAAGGTCCGACACTCCGAAGGGGAAGGGTACATGAATGTGTCATGACAAAGTGGAATGGTTGCATCATGTACTAGGTATCATGGCTGGGCAAAATAAAGGGAGAAATCAAATCCTAGTTTGAAAAGTCAAAACACCAATATGAAAAGTCAAACGGCAAGTTTGCTTGGTGGAGGGAGAGTAGGAAACCTACTTGGGGAGGAAGTCCTCCTCCCTCCACCCGCCGGCCAAGGAGGCCAAGTTGGGGGAGGACTCCCTCCTCCCAACCGACGCCCTCCCACCTATAAAATAAGGGGCAGGGGTGCCCCTCTTCCCTACACCCAACAACACCCAAATCCTAACCCTAGTCGCCGGCCTCCTGCAAGTCGCCGCCGCCCCTAGGGTTTCTCCTAGCCGCCGACTTGGGGCTTCCCCAATCCCTAGGCCGCCGGCCAAGCTCCGCCCCTTGGTGCCTCTAACCCCTAGATCGCCAAGGCCTCTCTCATAGTCCACCATACTCGCTCCGGCTTAAGGCAAAACCCTGCGAGATCTCCCTTCTACTTCCGGTACCACGCCGTCGTGCTGCCGGAATTGCGAGGAGAGTGCTAAAACCTCCGCTGCCTGCTGGAACAAGGGAGAGGAAGGTCTTCATCGAGTACCGAACGTGTGACCTACTGCTGAAGCGCTGCCGGAACGCAGCACCAGAAGGATCGTCTACGCGATCTTGATATCGGCAAGAGTACGACTACATCACCCACGAGAATATGCTCTCGTTAAACGCTTTGGAATCTTCGAGGGTGAGTTCCTCTATCGACTCGTTGCTACAATCTAGTACATATACCTTGGCTTGTTTGTTTGCATGCGGTAGAATTTTTTTGTTTTCCATGCTACGAACCCCTATAGTGGTATCAGATCCATGTCTATATGTAGATCTGTTGCACGAGTAGAACACAATGGTCATTATGGGCGGTGGTGCTTTTATTATCAATTGCTTCTTGTGTACTTTGCATCTTGCGGTATGATGAGATGAAGCGGACCGGGCTAACCTTACATGACATCGTTCATGAGACTTGCTCCACGCTCAACATGCAACTTGTATTGCATAAGTGGCTTTGCGGGTGTCTGTCTCTCCCATTATAGTATAGATCCAATTTACAACGGGCACTTGATAGTTCAAACATCAACGTTGTGGTTCTTGTTCGTAAGTTAGAGCGACACTTATTGAAAGCCCCAAACCACGTAAAATATGCAAAGAAAATTAGAGGCGTCTAACTTTGTTTTGCAGGGGTGTGATGTGATGTGATATGGCCATGATTGTGATTATATATGATGTATGCAATGTCCTTTATTGTAAGTTGGCAACCGGCAGGAGCCATATGGTTGTCTTTAATTTCTGTTAAGACCCGCGTGTCTATTCAAAGTAGTTGTAATAGTTAAAGCTGGTGGACGACAACCATGAAGCGGCGCCATTGACCTTGACACCATACCGGTGATGATGGAGATCATGTTCGTGCTTGAAGATGGAGATCGGAAGCACAAGAAAAAAGGCCATATCATATCACATATTATGAATTGCATGTGATGTTAATCCTTTATGCATCTTGTATTGCTTAGTTAACGACGATAGCATTATAAGATGATCCCTCAAGCACATAAAATTTCAAGTTTTAAAGTGTTCATCCTTAGTAAGCATCGTTGCTAAAGCCTGTTGTTTCGAAGCACCACGTGATGATCGGGTGTGTTAGATTCTGCAAGTGTATACAACGTGAGCAAGACAGATTTGCTCATGCGGAAGCTAAGGTTTGATCTTGATGAGCCTAGCATGTACATACATGGTCTCGGAACACGGATCATCGAAAGGTAAAGCATGAATCATATAGTATATATGATGAACATGTCGATTGTTCGCCATTGAAGCTACATCAACTCTCGTGATGATCAGTTTTGATATGGTGGATTTGGTTCATGTGATCACTAAAACAATGTGAGGGATATTGTTTTGAGTGGGAGTTCACCTAGATTAATTCAACTATTAATTAGAACTCAATTTGTCATAAACTTAGTCTAAACTATTGCAAATATATTGTAGATCAATGGCGGCCCCTACCATCAATTTTAATGCGTTCCTAGAGAAAGAAAAGTTGAAAAACAATGGAAGCAACTTCGTGGATTGGTTCCGCAATTTGAGGATTGTCCTCAATGCTGGTAATTTGACCTATGTGCTGGATGCACCGCTAGGTGACCCGCCTGCAACTGATGCTACTGATGAAGTAAAGAATGTTTACCTCGCTCGGAAGAATCAGTACTCCACAGTTCAGTGTGCTATCTTGTATGGTTTGGAATCGGAGCTTCAGAAAAGGTTTGAGAACCATGACCCACATGATATTGTCCGTGAACTCAAATTGATATTTGAGACTCACGCGGAAGTTGAGAGTTATGGGGCTTCTGAAAAGTTCTTTAACTGCAAGATGGAAGAGGGCAGCTCCGTCAGTGAGCACGTGCTTAAGATGTATGGGCACGCTAACAAACTCCAAAGCTTGGGTATAGTGATTCCTAATGCTTTGGGGATTTATCGTGTCCTCCAATCACTGCCACCAAGTTACAAGAACTTTGTGATAAACTACAATATGCAAAGCATGAACAAGACATTGCCAGAACTCTTTTCCATGTTGAAATCTGCAGAAGTGGAGATCAAGAAAGAGCATCAAGTGTTGTTGGTCAATAAGACCACCAAATTCAAGAAAGGCAAGTCTAAGCAAAATGGAAACTTCAAGAAGGGCGGTAAGAAAGTTACTGCGCCGGTGAAGAAGACCAAGGCTGGACCTAAGCCTGATACTGAGTGATTTTACTGCAAGGGAGAAGGTCACTGGAAGCGGAATTACCCAAAGTACTTGGCGGATTTGAAGAACGGCAACATCAAGAAGAAAGGTATATCCGATATACATGTTATTGATGTGTATCTCACTAGTACTCGTAGTAGTGCCTGGGTATTTGATATTGGTTTGGTTTCTCATATTTGTAACTCGAAACAGGTGCTGCAGAATAAATGGAAGCTAGCGAAGAACGAGGTGACGATGCGCGTTGGAAATGGATCAAAGGTTGATGTGATCGCGGTCGGCATGCTACCTATTCATCTACCATTGGGATTAGTTTTATACTTAAATAATTGTTATTTGGTGCCTACGTTGAGCATGAACATTATATCGGGATCATGTTTATTGCGAGACGGTTACTTGTTTAAGTCCGAGAATAATGGTTGTTCGATTTATATGAGTAATATGTTTTATGCACATGCACCTTTGATAGATGGTCTATTCTTATTGAATTGAATCTCGATAGTGGAAATACACATATTAATAACATTGAAGCTAAACGTTTGAAATTGAGAGATAACTCGACCTATGTGTGGCACTGTCGTCTTGGTCACATTGGAGTGAAGCATATGAAGAAACTCCATTGATGGACTTCTTGAATCACTTGATTTCGAATCACTTGAAAGATGCGAAGCATGTCTGATGGGTAAAATGACTAAGACTCCATTTTCTGGTATGATGGAGCGAGCTACGGACTTGTTGGAAATCATACATACCGATGTGTGTGGTACAATGAGTGTAGCATCGCGCGGTGGTTATCGTTATGTTCTTACCTTCACGGATGACTTGAGTAGATATGGGTATATCTATTTCATGAAACATAAGTCCGAAACTTTCGAGAAGTTTAAGGAATTTCAAAGTGAGGTAGAGAATCAACATAACAAGAAGATTAAATTTCTACGTTCTAATCGTGGAGGTGAATATCTAAGTTACGAGTTTGGCGAGCATTTGAAGAAATGCGGAATACTTTCACAATTGACACCGCCGGGAACACCACAGCATAATGGTGTGTCCGAACGTCGTAATCGAACTCTCTTAGATATGGTTCGTTCTATGATGTCACTTACAGATTCACCGCTATCATTTTGGGGTTATGCATTAGAAACAGCCGCATTCACTTTAAATAGGGCACCATCTAAATCCATTGAAATGACACCATATGAATTATGGTTTGGGAAGAAACCTAAATTGTCGTTCCTTAAAGTTTGGGGTTGCGAAGCCTATGTAAAGAAGTTACAGCCGGACAAGCTTGAACCCAAAGCGGAAAAATGCATCTTCATAGGATACCCGAAGGAAACTATTGGGTATACCTTCTAGCATAGATCCGAGGGCAAAATCTTCGTTGCTAAAAATGGATCCTTTCTAGAGAAGGAATTTCTCTCGAAATAAATGACTGGAAGGAAAGTAGAACTCGACGAGCTTGTCGAACCTTCTCTCGAACTTGCGAGTAGCGCAGCACCGAAAGTGGTTCCTGTGGCGCCTACACCAATAAGAGAGGAAGCTAATGATGATGATCATGAAACTTTGGTTGAAGTTGCTACAGAGCCTCACAGGTCAACAAGAACTCGTACCACTCCTAATTGGTATGATCCCGTTATGAGTGTCATGTTGGTGGACAACACCGATGACCCTGCGACATATGAGGAAGCGATGATGAGCCCAGATTCCAATAAATGGCAAGAAGCCATGAAATCCGAGATTGGATCCATGTATGAAAACCAAGTATGGACTTTGGTGGACTTACCGGATGGCCGGAAGGCTGTCGAGAACAAATGGATTTTTAAGAAGAAAACATATGCTGATGGTAATGTTACTGTCTATAAAGCTTGACTTGTCACAAAAGGGTTTAGACAAATTCAAGGAGTTGACTACGATGAGACTTTCTCACCTGTAGCGAAGCTAAAGTCTATGAGGATTATGTTAGCAATCGCTGTAGATGACAATTATGAGATATGGCAGATGGATGTCAAAACAACGTTCCTCAATGGAGACATTGATGAAGAGTTGTATATGATGCAACCCAAAGGTTTTGTCGATCCTAAAGATGCTAACAAGGTGTGCAAACTTCAACGGTCCATATATGGATTGAAGCAAGCATCCTGAAGTTGGAATCAGCGTTTTGATAAGGTAATCAAAAGCTTTGGTTTTATACAAACTTATGGAGAAGCTTGTATTTACAAGAAAGTGAGTGGGAGCTCTGTAGCATTCTTAATACTCCCTCTGTTTCGGTTTACAAGTCCTGCACGTAGTTCTATGTCGCCAAATTGAGCAACTTAGTATGATGTATATATTACAAAAAATATAATTTATAATTTTTAGACTTTGTATTTTCCAATGATATAATTTTTATATTATATAATTTAAATTATATAGGTCAAATTGATAACCTAGATATACGCGTAGGACTTGTAAACCGAAACGGAGGGAGTACTATATGTAGACGACATATTGTTAATTGGGAATGATGTAGACATTCTTAATAGTGTCAAGGAATATTTGAATAATAGTTTTTCAATGAAAGATCTTGACGAAGCAGCTTACATATTAGGCATAAAGATTTATAGAGATAGATCGAGACGCCTAATATTATTGTCACAAAGTACATATTTGGACAAAGGTTTAAAGAGTTTTGGAATGGAAGATAGCAAGAAAGGGTTCTTGCCCATGTTGCCCAATGCGACCTTGAGTAAAACTCAAAGTCCAGCAACGGCAGAAGATAGAGAAAGGATGAGTAAAACTCCCTATGCCTCAGCCATAGGACCTCTAATGTATGCCATGCTATGTACTAGACCCGACATTGCATATGCTGTTAGTTTGACTAGCAGATATCAAAGTGATCCAGGAGTGGATCATTGGACAACGGTCAAAAACATCCTTAAGTACTTAAGAAAAACTAAGGATATGGTTCTTTCTTATGGAGGTGACGAACAACTCGTTGTTAATGGTTACACCGATGCTAGTTGGAACACCGATCCTGATGATTCTAAATCACAATCTGGATACGTATTTACTTTGAATGGTGCAGCAGTTAGCTGGAGGAGTGCAAAGCAAAGAGTTATGGCAAGATCTTCAACTGAACTGGAACACATAGCTATTTCGGAGGCTTCACAAGGAGCGATATGGATGAAGGAGTTCATTACAGAGCTCGGTGTGGTTCCAAGTGCGCTGGACCCAATGTCTATCTACTGTGATAACATGGGCGCCATAGCCAATGCGCAAGAACCAAGGTCACACAAGAAGCTGAAGCACATCAAGCTACGTTTTCACGCTATTCGAGAACATGTCCAAGATGGCGACATAAAGATTTGCAAAGTACACACAGATCTAAATGTGGCGGATCCGTTGACTAAACCTCTCCCGAGGGCAAAACATGACCAACACCAAACTGCCATGGGTGTTCGGTATATTACCATGTAATCTAGATTAGTTGACTCTAGTGCAAGTGGGAGACTGTTGGAGATATGCCCTAGAGGCAATAATAAATGTAGTTATTATTATATCTTTGTGTTTATGATAAATGTTTACATTCATGCTATAACAGTATTAACCAGGAAACATTAATACTTGTGTGATTTGTAAACTAAATTAGAGTCCCTGGTAAAGCCTCTTCATAATACTAGCTTGTTAGTTAATAGATGATTGTGGTTTCCCTATCATGAACATTGAGATGTTATTAACAACAAGATCATATCATTAGGAGAATGGTATGATGGACATACTCCTATAGATAAGCGTAGCATAAAGATCAAGTCATTTTAAATAGTTCAATTGCTCTAAGCTTTCTGATACATAGTAACCTAATTCCTTCGACCATGAGATCATGCATATCACCATCACCGGAAGGATGCTTTGATGACATCAAATACCACACCGTAACTGGGTGGCTATAAAGGTGGCATTGAGTGTTTGGAAAGTATGGGTTGAGACACATAAATCAAGAGTGGGATTTGTCCATCCATATGACGGATAGATATACTCTAGGCCCTCTCGGTGGAATGTCATCCAATTAGCTTGCAAGCATGTGACTGGCTCACAAGGGATCACATATCACGGGAACGAGAAAATAGTACTTATCGGTAACGAGGTTGAACTAGGTATGCAGAGATACCGACGATCAAAACCTCGGATAAGTAAACTATCGTGAGACAAAGGGAAAGTGGTATCGTATGTAAGTGGTTCATTCGATTGCAAAGTAATCGTTGAAATATGTGGGAGCCATATGAATTTACAGATTCCTCTATTGGTTATTGATCAGAGAAGTGTCTCGATCATGTCTGCATAATTCACGAGTCGTAGGGAGACACACTTAAGGATTCAATGTTGTTGAGTAGTTATGGAATGATGAGTAAGAGACCGAATATTGTTCGGAGTCTCGGATGGGATCTGGGATATCACGAGGAGATCCGGAATGGTCCGGAGAATAAGATTTATATAAGGAAAGTCCTGTTTCGGAGTTGGGGAATGATTCCGATGTTTTCATCGGGAATGTTCTAGAAGGTTCCGGAAGGTCCGACACTCCGGAGGGGAAGGGTACATGAATGTTTCATGACAATGTGGAATGGTTGCATCATGTACTAGGTATCATGGCTGGGCAAAATAAAGGGAGAAATCAAATCCTAGTTTGAAAAGTCAAACGACAAGTTTGCTTGGTGGAGGGAGAGTAGGAAACCTACTTGGGGAGGAAGTCCTCCTCCCTCCACCCACCGGCCAAGGAGGCCGAGTTGGGGGAGGACTCCCTCCTCCCAACCGGCGCCCTCCCACCTATAAAAGAAGGGGAAGGGGTGCCCCTCTTCCCTACACCCAACACCACCCAAACCCTAACCCTAGTCGCCGGCCTCCTGCAAGTCGCCGCCGCCCCTAGGGTTTCTCCTAGCCACCGACTTGGGGCTTCCCTAAGCCCTAGGCCGCTGGCCAAGATCCGCCCTCTAAACCCTAGATCGCCAAGGCCTCTCTCATAGTCCACCATACTCGCTCCGGCTTAAGTCGAAGCCCTGCGAGATCTCCCCTCTACTTCCGGTACCACGCCGTCGTGCTGCCGGAATTGCGAGGAGAGTGCTACAACCTCCGCTGCCTGCTGGAACAAGGGAGAGGAAGGTCTTCATCGAGTACCGAACGTGTGACCGACTGCGGAAGCGTTGCCGGAATGCAGCGCCGGAAGGATCATCTACGCGATCTTGAGATCGGCAAGAGTACGACTACATCACCCACGAGAATCTGCTCTCGTTAAATGCTTTGGAATATTCGAGGGTGAGTTCCTCTATCGACTCGTTGCTACAATCTAGTAGATAGATCTTGGCTTGTTTGTTTGCATGCGGTAGAATTTTTTTGTTTTCCATGCTACGAACCCCTACAGTTTTCACATAACAAAATAATTTTTAATTGGAAGATAGCTGAAAACAAGAATATAATTGGAATGGTGTAACACACCATGCATATGACTTTATAGTGGACACTTTGGAATAACTTGGTTTCTTGGGAGTTGAAAGCATGAGTAGAGCTTACTCATACAAGTGGAGGCTAGCAAAAGACTGGGAGCAACCAACTAAGAGAGCAATAATGGCCATAATCATGCAGAGCGACAAAACATTACTAATCAAAGCATAGAATGGTACTACAAGTCAAGGACTAAAATGATCATAGATGCTATGGTGACTTGTTCATAGTCATAACATGGTGTGAGCATGTGCCAAGTCAACCCAAACAAAGCATCAAAGGAGAATACGACAACACTATGCTTTTGTATGCTAAAACAACGCATGGTTATTTCAAGGCACACTAAGCAATCCCAATTGTTTGGAACAAGTCATGCTACAGCAATAATCACTAAGCATAAGGTTAAAACAACACCTATCATGACATGCTAAAGTCTAAGTCACATTCAATGCAAGCTCCTCTTGCACTTTCAAGCAAGAACTTTCTACTCCTTTCCAACACCAATCAACTTATTTGGAACAACGCATCGAGAACGGGGGTCCAAACTAATTTATTTAAGCAAACTAAACAAACTAAGCAAATCAAAAGAAAACTAAGACGCTCCAAGAACAACACAACAGTGCATGAAACAATAAAAACGAAGTGTCTAGAAAGACCTCAGCTTTTTATTGATGAAGAAGGGGATGCCTTGGGCATCCCCAAGATTTGACGCTTGTACCTCTTAGATATTTCTTGGGGTGACACCGTGGGTGTCATACCCAAGCTTGAGCTTTTGTCCATTCTTCATCTCATTACATCATTCTCTCTCTACACCTGGAAATTTTCCTTCATACAAAACTTCACACAATCTTCATTAGCAACATTAGTGTATTCAAAAGATAATAGACCTTTAGGCTTAGATTTAGAACAACAAAAATTTCACTAAAAACACAAGCTACTGTAGCAACTCCCTCAAAAAGCTCAATTTCCAAAAAATAACCCAAAAAGGAATCAATAAGAAGCAAATGCAAATAATGGCACAACTCTATCAAAACAGACCAGCATGTATAAACCCATTTTTTCGAAGACCTTCTGTTGCTTAAATAAAAAAGTGTTGAACTAACAAAAGTTATCTAACATACTGGGGGATTTATTCATAAATTTTCAGCTAAATCCGACTTACAGAGACTCCTCACGATTTTTTATGGTGGAGGACAGAAATCTGTTTTGGGACAGCAACTCCCCAAATCTTACTTCCCTCTCATTAGAGGTCATTCTTGGCACAAAAAGCAAACAAAAAGGATAAGGAGAGGTCATTATAGAAGTAACAACTTCCAAGACTCAAGAAAACTCTTGGGTTATCTCCCAACAAGTACTTTTCTTTAACGCCTTTAAGTTAGGCACAAGAAGCAAGAAATCAGGTGTTTTCAAATGAAGAAGCATTAACATCAAACCTTGCTTTCAAAGGAGGAGCAAAAATCAACTTCTCTCTCCTCATAGGGAAGTGTTCAATACCTTTCTTGAATGGAAATTGATATTTAATGGTGCCTTCTTTCATATCAATGATGGCACCAACAGTTCTAAGAAAAGGTCTTCCCAAAGTAATAGGACAAGAAGCATTGTATTCAACATCCACAACATAGAAATCAACAGGGACATAAGAATTGTTAACCATAACGAGAACATCATTAATAATCCCCATGAGTTTCTTATTAACATTATCATTAAGTGGGACATCCAAATAACAATCTTATAAAGGTGGCAAATCAAGCATTTCATAAATCTTCCTAGGCATAATAGAGATACTAGAACCAAGATCACATGAAGCTTTGAGATCAAAGTCATTCACTTGCATATTAATAATGGGTTCCCAACTATCTTCTACTTTCCTAGGAATAGAAGCTTTGTGTTTAAACTTCTCTTCCTTAATCTTAACAAGAGCATCTGTAATGTGTTTGGTGAAAGCAATATGCATATCACTAGCATCAGGACTTCTAGCAAGTTTTTGCAGGAACATAATCACTTCAGAAATATTGCAACCATCAAGATCAAAATCAAACTTAGCATCAATAGCAGTAGACTCATTGGCCTTAGGCATTGTTGGAGGAGGAATAGGGGCTTCTTGTGGTTTAGTGGCATCCATATGGGTGGTGGTGATGGTGCACACACTATTGTTTCTATCAATTTCAGCTTCCCTTTCCCACTTAGCATGAAGTTGGGCCAACAGTCTAACATTTTCATCAATAGTAACTTGTATGGCATGAGTAGCAACAAAGGCACTTTCCATGGTTTCAGGTTTAGTAGCCATTTTATTAATCAAGGAGGCTTGTGCTTCAGACAAAGAGGAAATATTTTTCTCAGCATTTAAAAGCTTCTCCTCCACAGTCTTGTTGAAAGTGGTTTGTTTACTAATAAAGTATTTGAGCATGACTTCAAGTTCAGAGGGGGCACATCTAGCATTGTTGTAGGAATTTGCATAGGTATTGCCATTATTAGGATGATAAGGCCTATAATTATTGTTACCACCAAAATTATTCCTATAGGCATTGTTGTTGAAATTTTTATTTCTAATGAAGTTCACATCAACTTGCTCTTCTTGAGCAACCAAAGAGGATAAGGGAACATTATTTGGATCTAAAGGAGCTTTACCATTAACAAGCATAGCCATGATAACATCTATCTTATCACTCAAAGAGGAGGTTTCTTCAACATAATTTACCTTCTTACCATGTGGATCCCTCTTAGTGTGCCATTCAGAATAATTAACCATCATATTATCAAGGAGTTTTGTTGTAGCACCCAAGGTGATGATCATAAAAGTACCTCTAGCAGCTGAATCCAACAGGTTTCTTGAAGAGAATATCAAACCTGCATAAAAAGTCTAGATAATCATCCAAGCAGTAAGTCCATGAGTGGGACAATTCTTAACCAAAGATTTCATTCTTTCCCAAGCTTGAGAAACATGTTCATTATCAAGTTGTTTAAATTTCATAATGTCACTTCTCATAGATATAATCTTAGAAGGAGGGTAGTATTTTCCTATAAAAGCATCTTTGCACTTAATCCAAGAACCAATACTATTTCTAGGCAAAGACAGCAACCATTCTTTAGCTTTTTCTCTCAAGGAGAAAGAAAACAGCTTGAGCTTAAAAATATCTCCATCTACATCCTTATACTTTTGCATCTCACAAAGTTCAACAAAGTTATTGAGATGGGCAGCAGCATCATCAGAACTAGCACCAGAAAATTGCTCTCTCATCACAAGATTCAACAAAGCAGGCTTAATTTCATAAAAGGTAGCATCAGGAGTAGCTGTAGCAATAAGAGTGCTAAGGAAATCATTGTTGTTTGTGCTAGTGAAGTCACACAACTTGATGTTCTCAGCAGAGTTCATTTTGGCAAAAGTGGAGCAAGACAAAAACAGCAGCAGCAACTAGAGCAGGAACTAATTTTTTTGTGTTTTTGATAAGAGAAGGCAAACCAAACTAAACTAATTTTTTTTGGAGTTTTTTATAAAAAGAGGCAAACAAAACCAAGCAAAATAAACTAAGCAAACTAAAAACAAAGAAAAGAGAAAGGTTGAGGAGGACTCCCCTTGTGAAGACGTCCTTAGCCTCCCCGACAACGGCACCAGAAAAAGTCTTGATGACGTTGCGTTAACGTGGAGCGCTTCGTTGGGAAACCCCAAGAGGAAGGTATGATGCATCACAACAACAAGTTTTCCCTCAGTAAGAAATCGAGGTTCTAGTAGGAGGAAGGAAATGTCCCAAAGGTGTTGCAAGCAACATGGAAACCTGCACAACACAAACTCAAGACTTTGCACCAAATAACAGTGAGGTTGTCAATCTCACCGGTTGCTGTAACATAGGATTAACTGTATGGTGTGGAAGGTGATGATGGTTTGCAGCAAGTAGTAGTAACAGTGGAAGATGTATCAATGGTAAAGATTGGACCGGGGTCCATAGTTCACTAGAGGTGTTCTCCTTAGATAAACAAACATGGCATGCTAGGTAAACAAATTACAGCAGGGCAATTGGCAGGACTGAGCAAGGCATAACAATGCAATACTAGACAAAAAGATCCTATGAGATTCGATTGGGCAATAGAACAATATACATAGACCGCCATCCAACTGCATCTATGATTAGAAGTCCGCCTTTGGGTTATCATCCGAACCCCCTCCAGTATTAAGTTGCAAGCAACAGACAACTGCTTTAAGCAAAGTGTGTAAGGTAAACAATCCACTTGTTCCATGAACAAGAGACCGTTGTTTTCTCCCTAGTGCCAACAACACATCTACAACCGTAGATATTTCTGTCACTTCCCTTGATTAAGTAGAGGCATGAACCCACTATCGAGAATAAATACCCCCTCTTGGAGTCACTAGCAACTACTTGGCCAAGATAGCTACTAACAGTGGAGAGCATGCAAGATCTCAAACAACACAAACATGATAGAATCAAATAGACAAAACCATTAATCAATCTGACATAGTAATCTCAATATCCATCGGATCCCCGCAAACACAACATGCATGATTACAAATAGATTAGATCTTGATCATGAACGAAGCTCACAAGATCTAGACATGAAAGCACAAGGAGGATATACAACCATCTAGCTACTACATGGAACCGTAGTCCAAGGTGGAACTACTCACGCTTCATACCGGAGGCTAGCATGATGAAAAAGAAGGCCTCCGAGATGATCTCCCCTCCGACAGGGTGCCAGGAAGAGATTCAGACCCCCCGATCTAGGGATGATGGTGGCGGCGGCTACAGACGGTTTCGTGGAATATTGATCGGGTGCTTAGGGTTTAGGCATCGGGGGCTTCTTATAGGCGAATAGGCGGGGCTGGGAGGCGGCCAGGGGGCCCATACCCTGCCCAGGTGCAGGCCCACCCTAGGCCGCACCTGGGGGGGGGGTGCAGCCGCCCTATGGCGCCCATCCGTCTCTCCTCTGGACTCCGTGTTCTCCTCGGTGAAATATTGACTTTGTCTTTTGTCTCGTCCAATTCCAGAATATTTCTTTACTAGCTTTTCTGGAACCAAAAACAACAGTCAACTGACACTGTGGCAACCTGTTAATAGGTTAGTACCAGAAAACATACGAAACGCACCTCAAAGTATGGACAAAGCAAAGCAAAGTAGATACTAAACAAGCATGGAACATAAAAAATTATAGATACGTTTCCGATGTATCAAAGGGTAAATAGTGATTTTGTCCATTATTTTCAAACAAAAAAGCTTGAGATAGGAGGCTCTGTTATCGTCTATGTTATTGAATATAGTGATGTTGGCTATTCTCATTGCAACAACAAAGGATGATGGTGAAGTAGGAAAGCTCATGCCATATCTCGTTGAAGGAGAGTATCTATCTTACAATATGCAAATGATAGAATTTATTCACGGGACATGACTTAGAGAAAGTCATTAACATAAATTTTATTTTGTGTATCTTCGAGAAACTAGCTGGCCTAAAGAAAAATTTACACTAGAGTGAGATTTTTATTCTGGAAAGGCAAAAGAGGAGGAACATCAGTATAAACATTTAATTGGCTTATCCATTATAGAAAGCTCCACAATTTCGAATGGAATCCAATAGAAGTTCATTTCCAATTGAAACTAGGTTGCTGGCAGGTAAAACTACTTTCTTATGGATAAATACTTATTTTGATCAACTCAAAGTTGACTAGCCTACCAAATTTTATATTGTCTTTTCTAAGAAAATGATTGGATTTTTATAGACAATGTTTCTTTTGGCAAAGTGATGGGCATGGAAAAATATAGTCTAACTAAGTGGAACATTTTATTCCAATCTAAGGACCAGGGGCTTTAGGTACATAAGTATTGGAACCTAATAACAAGTGTTTACTCATCAAATGTGTTTCTAAGATTTTTAATTAAGATGGTGTGTGGCAAGAGATTATGCACAACAAATACTTAAACCTTAAAAGTCTGTTTACAAGTTTAGGTTAAGCCCACTATTTCAACCTTTTATGATAGAATTACGAGGTGAAGGAGAAGATCCTTAACCATTGTTATTTAAGGATTGATGATGGCCAATGCACTTGATTTTGGGAGGATACTTGGTTGGGAGATTTTCACGTATTGCATCAGTACCAATCATTGTACAGCAATGTGCAATGGAAATATGTTCTTGTTCACGAGATCTTATCTCATGTTCCTTTAAATATTGGTGTTAGGTGAACGTTAATTAGTAATAAGCGAAGTAGTTTATTACCTTTATGCCAAAGACTAATACTGGTACATCTAATTGAAGAACCATATGCAGTTATTTGGAAATTAAGTAACTCCGACACTTTAACAATTAAATCTATGTATGTTGATCTGAAGCATGGCCAATCTAGTTTCCCTTGCAACATATGCAAGTTAAAGATCCCGTCTAAGATAAAAAAAAATCTATGTGATTCCTTTATTGTAAAGTTTTTCTCACTAAAGATAATATGGATAAGTCAATTGGAATGAGCGTACAAATATTGCTTTTGTGACTCTGAGCAGAGCATTTGTTTCTCTCATTACATTTTGTTAGTTTTGCTTGGTGCATCATTCACTTTACATATGTATTTCTCCACCAGCCAATATTACTAATATGTTTGTAATTTGCTAAATGGAATCGACAAGAAACTAAGACTAATGTGTATTTCCCCACCAACCAACATTCATTTTGTTGGTTGATTTGGAAATGCAAGAATAATATTGTTTTTAACAAGGTTGGAGCTTCCATTTTATGCAGGTTATTAACATGATTACATATTGAATTCAGCTAGGGCCACTTCTCCCTACAAATCAGTGGGAGTGTATGGTTCTTTATGCAATATAAGCCGGCCATCGTTAAGGATATCTTCGGCTAGGGTGGCTAGCAGCTCACTAGGAGGCTCATAAGTCGTAGCTGTTTTATGTTACTTCTTTTTTGATGGTTGATCCATGTTTCAATCTTATGGGACCCGAAAATTGTAATAATTTGACACTCAAACTTTGTACTACCTTCGATCTATAATAAGTGTCGCTGTTTTGAACTAACCGAAGTTCAAAACAACGACCCTTATTATGGATTAGAGGGAGTAATAAATAAGGGTAGTATGCATCGCTTGGTGTAAAGACCGGGGATTGACGCCCCTTTCGAAGAATACTAGTATTCTGCTTGAAGCTCCAACATTCCTAGTGCTTAAATTATGAACTTGTTCGATGAGCTTGGTGGTCATAGTGCTAGTGTAGGTAAATAGTTCCCACAAAAGAAGGTACCATGAATAAATACATATATTTCTTTTGTATTCCCAAACATATGTTTTCATGCTTTGATATCGGTAATATACCGAGAATTGATATACTCTCCCCGATCTAAATTAATTGACTCAAATTTGTTAAGATACAGATAAATATACAATTAAATTTAGACAAATGATTTTGGTCGGAGGGACAAATTTGAGTCAACTGATTTCGGTCGGGGGAAGTATTAAAAACTTTCATTTCGCTTGCCCCTCGTGTCCAATGGTCGTCGTCTCTTTCGCCCCCGACTTCCAAATTCTGGTTTCGCCCGTGTCTAAGAGGCACGTCGACGTCGTGTCGTCGTGTAGCACCGCTTCACCGGCTCGTTGCATTGATGTTTCGACGTTTTGTTACTTGTGAGGGTCACCCTCGGCGACGTGTTTCGATGTTTTGATGTACTCCTGCATGGTCGTTTCGCTGTTGGTTTGTCCCTGCCTCGACCTGAATTTCCGATGCAGAACTTCCTGTCTTCTAAACTTACTCCACTGAACTGAAAACTTCGCACGCTCGTGCAACACTGACCGGCCGGAGGAACGAAAGTAGTGCAAGGGTCTGTCGCCTTCTGGAGATGGACAGGTCCCGGGTCAGTCCACCATTTCAAACGATCAATGATCCATTCCATTCCGTATCCAGGTCAGAGGTACACCGTCGTGTATTGTCTCACTCCTGCACGGTCCGTAGTGTAGACACCATTGCGGAAGTCGGTCAGGGTCTCAGGTCCACACGGACGGTCCCGATGGACACTGAGCGGCAATTTCTTATGCTAACCACTTGTTGTCTTAGTGGGAATTTGCGTCACGATACCTTGGTTATCCTCACCTGCCACGAATTTACTACTAATCCAAGTCCCAGTCAAGTCGCCAAGATAAGTCTTTTCTAGCGCACTGCGGTCTGCTGCTAAACTGCGGTGAAAATTCAGAATTGACAGAAGACGCGTCTCCTCAAGATGCATTTTTAATCCTTTGAGCAACTGATTGCGTAGCTAGCTCATTGCGTTGGATAATTTGAACTTCCATTGAAATGTTGTCATATGGATAGGATGAAACCAGACGACGGCATGCTGATCGAAGCTTGAACCTGGAAGATGTTGAGTAAAACACGTGCGCGTGTGTGTGTATGCAGTGTAGTGGAGTGCCCTGATACATCGTTTTCATGAACGATTTCTATCTCCACATGCGTGGCCATCGGCGTCATATATCTTGCTAATTTGCGCCACTCTTTCGTGTCTGCCGTGGAAGCTCGCTGTCACAGAAAGAGACGTAGGCGAATGCAGAAGCGAGAAGAAAAAATGAGGCAGACAGTCCATGCTCCATCAATTTTCTAACAACCTTGTCCATTCTCCAGTGCTTGTGTCTGGGCGATATGAAAATGGCTGGGTCTGATGAAAAGCGATAAAATATAGAAACAAAACATGGATCTGAGTAATGGAAGCCTTTATTATACAAGTCAGAAATCTAAATAAACGATATGTACTGCCACGTGAGTCGGCTTGTTTGAGGCTACTTTTGAGACCTACAAACCTTAGCTCAAAAAGTCAGTTCTCATCTAAAAAAAAAGTCAGTTTTAGGTAAGCTTCCAAAAAATAATGAGACATCACCAGCCGGTCAGGCAACCTGTTTGGGGAGCCTCTCCCACTGTCTGATCCATGTAAAACCCGAGGTCCGGCATATGTCCGTTTATCGCAGCATACCCATACCATCCATACCACCCATACCAGTGTTTGTTAATTGCAGTATATCCACACCCATTATTATTTTTTATGCTATTGATATCCTCACAATATTTCATCCGCCCGTGTGTCAAAAAATGAACTTGAGAGCACCAATGCATCAAAAAATTATTCCTGTGCAACAAAATTTCACTAGTCGCAACAAATCTCATCAATCATAGCAAAATCTTTGAGAAAAGTCAAAATGTGTATGCAACATGGGAGACTAGCGTTTGCATCACCTCAAAATAATATCCGTAGTAGATGCGTAGAATCCTTGCAACATCTTTCTCGTGTTCTCATAGAAAAAGCACTCGCATTCGCAACATGTCGGTGAAGGTATGCAACATCGAAAAATTTACTAATTAAGCTCATATCATTTCCATGGCAGCCTCGTTTCATGGATTCGACACCACCAGCCAGGAATGCGGCTTTTCGGAGCCTTGTCTGCGCTAGATCCAGCAACCAGCATGGACTCATTCCTCCCAACTTACTCGAGCTCAGCATCTCAGATCTAGATCTCTACCTTGTAAGGCCTTCAATTGTTGGTTCTTGTTGTAGGAGGGAAGAAGCTTTTGAACATCGGAGCATGCGTGTGTGGGGTTCACACAAGCCAGAGTTGGGGTAGGAGCTCAAGCCAATGATCTATGGAGCGGCTGACACACACGCAATGGAGAGTGAAAGGCTTTAATGTGGGGAAATAGAAAGAAAGTAGAAAGAAAGTTGGCATGCGATAGGTTGGGAAGTGACATATCAGAGCGTGTGATCAGTCTCCCTGTTAGAATCGTTTTCCAATATAATTCCTAGGTGTCGGGAGACTCTCTTTTAGGACATCATCCATAATCTTGACTCCCAGTATTTTTTATACACGAAGACGAATGAGTGATGTCTATCACCTATGTTTCACCCAACCCTTATTATTTTCTCTCTAGCATCACATAGTCCATCCGCCGCTATTACGTCACATAGCCCAAGACCGATTGATGATCGTCCCTATGTTGCCCACACTCATCAGGAGTCATCACACCCGCAAACCGGTGCTCACCGCGGCACCACTCGATAGGTGGGTGGCTAGCCAGAGTAGTGCAAGGAGGTTGTGTGTGGGTGTGGACACCCGACTATGCAACAATGACCAGTTGGGCACCGACGTTGGGGAAAGAGGCAACAAGTGGCAGTTGGAGGTGGTGAAACTTGACCAGACAAATAAGTGGCATTGGTAATGGTGTTCAGAAGGGGAGTTCATCCCTAACCTTTTGGGAATGGGATGGGTTTCTTTCGTGTGAGCTCCCCAATTTTTTTAGAGTTAACAAGTTAATGGGATCATCTACACTGATGAATCTTTTATTATGCTAAAGTAGAAGATCTCGTGAATCACTTATGAATAAAGATATGTTCCTGGTTAATAGGTAAACTAGGTGAAAATCATGGCCAGCACTACAAAGGCACACGAAGACCTGAAATCAAATACGCTACTCAGAGCTACACTCACATTGTGTAACATCCCAACATTTAGAAACCAACGAGGGGTAGATTTAGGAATCTGTGAAAATTCATGCATTCATTTGTAAAAATGTGGGTAGCATTCATTTATAAAAATGTGGGTAAATTTTTCGCCAAATAAAAACCTAAAGTGATCAAAGTTTCTTTCATACTTTGAGATTAGGTATAGTCTTGAAGGATGATTGTTATAGACTTTGATATGATTTTTGTGGACTAATGTGTTTTGGGAAATAAAATTTGAATTTAAACTTGAGTGTGGAATTTATAGTTCAAAAGGATTTAAAGTTTTGTTTCAGTATTATGCTTTAGTCAAGAGTTAATAATTAGTAGTTCAAACTTTATATAAAGAAAACAATTAAGAATAAGAATCTTCATTTCAAAATTTTATTCAATAAATATGTTACACAGATGTAACTTATGGAAATGAGCAACAATCTTTACAATAGTTATTAAATAGAAGAATAATATTTCTTTATTGAATAATAGTACAATCTTTATTACAAAAGAATAAAAATAAAATTACAAAAGAATAAAGTAATATTACATATGACTATTCTACAAAGAAAAAGAAAACAAAGACTAAAGTCTTGAATTTCCAAGTCTGGTACCTGCAAAACAAACACAAACAAAAAGAAAGAAAGTTAAGATTAAAATTATATTACTCTCAGAATTGACAGTGAAATGCACTGTTCAAGATTTCATCATTGAGTAATATTTTAAAGGGGCAAATTTCACCAATATTAAAGAACTGAATCTTTCATAATTTAAGGCAGAAGTCAAATAACTCCAAACAGCAAGGAGGGACAAGTTTCACCGGCCAAGTAAGAATAACCAGATAAAGGTAACTTCATAACCAGCATATCCACAAGGTGTGCAGCAGGCACACAGGCAGCACACACACACCAAACTGCATGGTGTGTGCTGTCAGCACAACAGCAACAGCTCCACACACACAAAACTATCAGCACAACTATGGGCAAACCAACCCACACCATTTCCTGCTTCTTACACACCAAGCACAGCAGCCCAACAGCTAAACCAAATCAAAGCCAAGCAAGATCACACCAATCACAACCTTGATCATCTCACCAAGCTGGTGACATAAGGAGGGGTAGATCGGGTGGATAGCAAGGACAAGATCAAGCCACCAGGACCAGGAGGTGGAGAGCTAGATCAAGGACAAGTCCAAGAACTGGAAGTACCAGGAGGAGCACCAGATCAAGCTAGCCACAAGATCAACCACTTTCAACCCCAACATCAAATGAGTGTGGTGAGTAAAATAGACCATCACATGATCTATCTGTCTAAGATTACACAAGCATTCATGATTTGTCTCATACTCAAATTCTCAGAAAACACCCAAGTGGGGTGAATCCATCATTGAAGTTTTAAACACTAAAAGCAATCAGACAACTATAAAGATCCAATTAAGATCTCGGGACAACATCATTAATCCTAGATGTCAAGCTATATTTAAATTTCAAGAATAAATATAGCCAAGATTTGAACTTCTAGGCACACCTCTTAAATAGGAGTAGCACCTTAGAATTTCATCTTATGGACCCATATAATTTACCAAGCTTACAATCATTTTTCCAACTTTGACTCAAGAATCAGTAGCTGGTATCACTACCAGAACCAATCCATGAGAAACAACAAGATAAAGGCTTAATCCCTAAACCTCAGACCAACATCATGGGTTCTAGGGATGCAAGAAAAGAGAATTCCACTTATCTATAATGTCAAGCTAATTTTAAGCTTGAACAAAACCAAACCAAGAAATAGAATCTAATCTTGTGTGCCATACAAGGATGGTGTCACAAGAACAGTTCTAAACTAAGAAGGTTGAACATTCAACTTTCACAGTTACACTCATAGCTAACTATAAAATCATTTTCCTGACATCACATGAATCATAATCAGGAAAATCCATATACATATCTTCACTCTAAGAGACCATTTGATCTCAAGCTATATATGAATTCTTAAGCCAATAGTACTTATACAGTGACTTCATCACATAACACTCACTGTCATTAACCAAGTAATGACAGTGGTGATCTATTAAACCACTAGATTTCCCAAGTATTGCTTCTAGAGCAACCTTACCATCTGAACCATATCAAAATTAATCCATAGAATCATCTAGTAAACCACTAGCATCACCACATCTAATCACAAGCAGCAAGCCATAGCTAAAAACCACTTATCATGCTTAGGGACCATCAAAACTTGATCCAACTCATCAGATATCTAATCCACAGAGGGGTATGAACCCTAAGAAGAACAAACCATCTTAATCAGGACAGGACACTAACCAGGAATGGTCACTATCAACACATAGCATGGGATGACCTAACACAGAGGACAAGAGGGGAAGAAGAACAACTCACCTATGGTCCTCGCCGAAGAGTAGAAGAGGAAGCAGAGGAGGCCGACGGATACGGCGACACGGGGAGAACCCCCAAGGGGGCGTTGCGACCCACACCACGCCGATGCGGAGACCATAGCCACGCCTAGAGGCGAGGAGCATCACCACGGCACATGACAGCAGTGGCGGCGTCAGCACCAACGCCACCCCAAACCCTAGGGTTTGGAACGGAATCGATCTGGCCACAGGAGGGCTCCAGGTCCAAATCGAATTGGACAGAAGGGTGAAGCAGGGTTGACAACCACCCTATGCACCACGACGGTGGCCAGGAAGGTCCACGAGGTCGGTGGAGGAGAAGAAGAGAGGTGAGATCGAGGGAGAGACAGAGGGTGAGTTGGGCTGGTTGGGCCAAGACCCCTTCGGGGTGTTGTTTTGACTTTGCCCTACTAGGCCACAAGGGCCCAATAAACCCAAACAGTCAGCCCAAATCACTTAAATCCTGTTTTAATAAATGGAAAAAGACCAAAATGCCCCTGAATTAAGTAAATTCTAGAAAATAAAATTAAAATCCAAAAATTATAAATAAAATATTTTTGGATTCACAATAATCCAAACTATCCCAAATAAATTAAGAGATAAAATTTTAGACATATAAGTTTTATTAAGAATTTTGAAATATAAATATTCCTTATGGAATTTTACAAAATTATTTAAAGTTGATAAAAATAAATAAAAATGACTTTCATTATAAATTAATATTATAGTATTTTAGAAAAATACTAAACAAATATTTAATAACAATTTTTGGAATTAAATGATAATTCTTAAAGGAATTATTAAATTAATAAAATTCAATAAAAGGAAATAAAATAAAAGATTACAATATTCAATAAATAATAAAAATTAATATTTATAAATTCTTTATTATGAAAAGAATTTTTATAATTTAAATAAAGGGGGACAATACACAAAAAATTAAATAATGCATTACATTACTTTGCATAATCATTTTGCTTCTTTAAATATTGTCCTTACCGGGCAATAATGATGTTTTTGTAGACATAGAAGCTCAAGGTCCAGTGCAAGCATCAGACTTCACTACCTTGCCATCACAAGGCAAGTTCATCACTTCCTCATGTCCTTTGAAGAGTCTTTATCAAAGTATTTACAAATTGTGTGTTATCATCTATATTATAGAAAAAGAAAATGTTATTTTCTCAAGATAATAAATCTTAGATATCATCCTAAGTGATGATATAATGGAGCAATAGAACTTAGGGTTCTAGTTGCAACAAGGATGACCAATTAGGAACTTAATAACCCCTGACATCACTGATTCTAGCGCCGTATATTATGCGTTAGCCATGAGATTTGGAATGGGACAGAGAAGTCAGTTGTATCTTCTTCCTCTCGCATGTAGCCGGATGTGCAGGTCGTGGCTGTTATCCTCGTAGCATGCATATTAATTGGTAATTCGTAGAGGATATGCATGTAGGGTTTCGTAGCATGGAAAACAAAAAATTTCTACCGCATACAAACAAACAAGCCAAGATCTATCTACTAGATTGTAGCAACGAGTCGATGGAATAACTCACCCTCGAAGATTCCAAAGTGTTTAACGAGAGCGGATTCTCGTGGGTGATGTAGTCGTACTCTTTCCGATCTCAAGATCGCGTAGACGATCCTTCCGGCGCTGCGTTCCGGCAGCGCTTCCGCAGTCGGTCACACGTTCGGTACTCGATGAAGACCTTCCTCTCCCTTGTTCCAGCAGGCAGTGGAGGTTGTAGCACTCTCCTCGCGATTTCGGCAGCACAACGGCGTGGTACCGGAAGTAGAGGGGAGATCTCGCAGGGCTTCGCCTTAAGCCGGAGCGAGTATGGTGGACTATGAGAGAGATCCTCGGCGATCTAGGGTTTAGACGCACCAAGGAGGGGGCAAGGCCGGAGGCTAGGGTTTGCCCTAGGCGGCGGCGAGTTGCCCTAGGCGGCGGCTATGGAGGGCGGCGGCGGCTAGGGTTTAGAGGTGGAGGTGTTGTGTACTTGGAGGGGCAGCCCTGACCCTCCTTATATAGGTGGAGGGGGCGCGCCAGGGGAGGGGAGTCCCTCCCCAACTCGGATCCCAAGTGGGCCGGCCGTGGAGGGAGGGAACTCCTCCCCAAGTAGGTTTCCTACTTCCCCTCCACCTCACAAAATAGCCGTTTGACTTTTCAAATTGGTGTTTGACTTTTCAAACTAGGATTTGATTAAACCCTTTATTTTGTTCAGCGATGAAACCTAGTACATGATGCAATCATTCCAACTTGATATGACACATTCATGTAACCTTCCCCTCCGGAGTGCTGGACATTCCGGAACCTTCTAGAACATTCCCGATGAAAACACCGGAACCATTCTCTAACCCCGAAACAGGACTTTCCTTATATGAATCTTATTCTCCGGACCATTCCGGATCTCCTCGTGATATCCCGGATCCCATCCGAGACTCCGAACAACATTCGGTCTCTTACTCATCATTCCATAACTACTCAAACAACGTCGAATCCTTAAGTGTGTCTTCCTACGGTTCGTGAATTATGCGGACATGATCGAGACACTTCTCCGAACAATAACCAATAGAGGAATCTGGAAATTCATATGGCTCCCACATATTTCTACGATTACTTTGCGATCGAATGAACCACTTACATACGATACCAATTTCCCTTTGTCTCACGATAGTTTACTTATCCGAGGTTATGATCGTCGGTATCTCTGCATACCTAGTTCAACCTCGTTACTGATAAGTACTCTTTTCTCGTTCCTGTGATATGTGATCCCTTGTGAGCCAGTCACATGCTTGCAAGCTAATTGGATGACATTTCACTAAGAGGGCCCAGAGTATATCTATCCGTCATATGGATGGACAAATCCCACTCTTGATCCATGTGTCTCAACCAATACTTTCCGAACACTCAATGCCACCTTTATATCCACCCAGTTACGGTGTGGTGTTTGATGTCATCAAAGCATCCTTCCGGTGAAGGTGATATGCATGATCTCATGGTCGAAGGAATTAGGTTACTATGTATCAGAAAGCATATAGCAATTGAACTATTAAAATGACTTGATCTTTATGTTACGCTTATCTATAGGAGTATGTCCATCATATCATTCTCCTAACGATATGATCTTGTTGTTAATAACATCTCAATGTTCATGATAGGGAAACCACAATCACTTATTAACCAACAAGCTAGTATTATAAAGAGGCTTTACTAGGGACTCTATTTTAGTTTACAAATCACACAAGTATTAATGTTTCCTTGTTAATACTATTATAGCATGAATGTAAACATTTATCATAAACACAAAGATATAATAATAACTACATTTATTATTGTCTCTAGGGCATATTTCCAACAGTCTCCCACTTGCACTAGAGTGATCTAATCTAGATTACATGGTAATATACCGAACACCCATGGCAGTTTGGTGTTGGTCATGTTTTGCCCTCGGGAGAGGTTTAGTCAACGGATCCGCCACATTCATATCTGTGTGTACTTTGCAAATATTTATGTCCCCATCTTGGACATGTTCTCGAATAGTGTGAAAACGTAGCTTGATGTGCTTCATCTTCTTGTGTGACCTTGGTTCTTGCGCATTGGCTATGGCGCCCATGTTATCACAGTAGATAGACATTGGGTCCAGCGCACTAGGAACCACACCCATCTCTGTAATGAACTCTTTCATCCATATCACTTCTTGTGAAGCCTCCGAAGCAGCCATGTATTCCGATTCAGTTGAAGATCTCGCCCTTTGCACTCCTCCAGCTAACCGCTGCACCATTCAAAGTAAATACGTATCCAGGTTGTGATTTAGAATCATCCGGATCGGTGTTCCAACTAGCACCGGTGTAACCATTAACAACGAGCTGTTCATCACCTCCATAAGAAAGAACCATATCCTTAGTTCTTCTCAAGTACTTAATGATGTTTTTGACCCCTGTCCAATGATCCACTCCTGGATCACTTTGATATCTGCTAGTTAAACTAACAACATATGCAATGTCGGGTCTAGTACATAGCATGGCATACATTAGAGATCCTATGGCTGAGGCATAGGGAGTCTTATTCATCCTTTCTCTATCTTCTGCCGTTGTCGGACTTTGAGTTTTACTCAAGGTCATATTGGGCAACATGGGCAAGAACCCCTTCTTGCTATCTTCCATTCCAAACCTCTTTAGAACTTTTTCCAAATATGTACTTTGTGACAATGATATTAGGCGTCTCGATCTATCTCTATAAATCTTTATGCCTAATATGTAAGCTGCTTCGCCAAGATCCTTCATTGAAAAACTATTATTCATATATTCCTTGACACTATTAAGAAGGTCTACATCATTCCCAATCAACAATATGTCATCTACATATAGTATTAAGAATGCTACAGAGCTCCCACTCACTTTCTTGTAAATACAAGATTCTCCGTAAGTTTGTATAAAACCAAAACTTTTGATCACCTTATCAAAACGTTGATTCCAACTTCGGGTTGCTTGCTTCAATCCATAGATGGACCGTTGAAGTTTGCATACCTTGTTAGCATCTTTAGGATCGACAAAACCTTTGGGTTGCATCATATATAACTCTTCATCAATGTCTCCATTGAGGAATGCTGTTTTGACATCCATCTGCCATATCTCATAATCATAATATGCAGCGATTGCTAACATAATCCTCACAGACTTTAGCTTCGCTACTGGTGAGAAGGTATCATCGTAGTCAACTCCTTGAATTTGTCGAAACCCTTTTGCGACAAGTCGAGCTTTATAGACAGTAACATTACCATCAGCATCTGTTTTCTTCTTGAAAATCCATTTGTTCTCGACAGCCTTCCGGCCATCCGGTAAATCCACCAAATTCCATACTTGGTTTTCGTACATGGATCCAATCTCGGATTTCATGGCTTCTTGCCATTTATTGGAATCTGGGATCATCATCGCTTCCTCTTATGTCGCAGGGTCATCGGTGTTGTCCACCAACATGACACTCATAACGGGATCATACCAATCAGGAGTGGTACGAGTTCTTGTTGACCTGCGAGGCTCTGTAGCAACTACAACCGAAGTTTCATGATCATCATCATTAGCTTCCTCTCTTATTGGTGCAGGCACCACAGGAACTTCTTCCGGTGCTGCGCTACTCGCAATTTCGAGAGAAGGTTCGACAACCTCGTCGAGTTCTACTTTCCTTCCAGTCACTTCTTTCAAGAGAAATTCCTTCTCTAGAAAGGATCCATTCTTGGCAACGAAGATTTTTCCTTCGGATCTATGATAGAAGGTATACCCAATAGTTTCCTTCGGGTATCCTATGAAGACACATTTTTCTGCTTTGGGTTCAAGCTTGTCCGGCTGTAACTTCTTTACATAGGCTTCGCAACCCCAAACTTTAAGGAACGACAATTTAGGTTTCTTCCCAAACCATAATTCATACGGTGTCGTTTCAACGGATTTAGATGGTGCCCTATTTAAAGTGAATGCGGTTGTTTCTAATGCATAACCCCAAAATGATAGCGGTAAATCTGTAAGTGACATCATAGAATGAACCAAATCTAAGAGAGTTCGATTACGACGTTCGGACACACCATTACGCTGTGGTGTTCCCGGCGGTGTCAATTGTGAAAGTATTCCGCATTTCTTCAAATGATCGCCAAACTCGTAACTTAGATATTCACCTCCACGATCAGAACGTAGAAATTTAATCTTCTTGTTACGTTGATTCTCTACCTCACTTTGAAATTCCTTAAACTTCTCGAAAGTTTCGGACTTATGTTTCATGAAATAGATATACCCATATCTACTCAATTCATCCGTGAAGGTAAGAACATAACGATAACCACCGCGTGATGCTACACTCATTGGACCACACACATCGGTATGTATGATTTCCAATAAGTCCGTAGCTCGCTCCATCATACCAGAAAATGGAGTCTTAGTCATTTTACCCATCAGACATGCTTCGCATCTATCAAGTGATTCAAGAAGTCCATCGGAATGGAGTTTTTTCATACGCTTCACTCCAATGTGACCAAGACGACAGTGCCACATATAGGTCGAGTTATCGCTAGATTTCAAACGTTTAGCCTCAATGTTATTAATATGTGTATTTCCACTATCGAGATTCAGTAAGAATAGACCATCTATCAAAGGTGCATGTGCATAAAACATATTACTCATATAAATCGAACAACCATTATTCTCGGACTTAAACAAGTAACCGTCTGGCAAAAAACAAGATCGCGATATGATGTTCATGCTTAACGCAGGCACCAAATAACAATTATTTAAGTATAAAACTAATCCCGATGGTAGATGAAGAGGTAGCATGCCGACCGCGATCACATCAACCTTTGATCCATTTCCCACACGCATCGTCACCTCGTTCTTCGCTAGCTTCCGTTTATTCTGCAGCACCCGTTTTGAGTTACAAATATGAGCAACCGAACCAGTATCAAATACCCAGGCACTACTACGAGTATTAGTGAGATACACATCAATAACATGTATATCGGATATACCTTTCTTCTTGATGTTTCCGTTCTTCAAATCCGCCAAGTACTTTGGGCAATTCCGCTTCTAGTGACCTTCTCCCTTGAAGTAAAAGCACTCAGTATCAGGTTTAGGTCTAGCCTTGGTCTTCTTCGTCGGCGCGGTAACTTTGTTACCACCCTTCTTGAAGTGTCCCTTTTGCTTAGACTTGCCTTTTGAATTTGGTGGTCTTATTGACCATCAACACTTGGTGCTCTTTCTTGATCTCCACTTCTGCAGATTTTAACATCGCAAAGAGTTCTGGCAACTGCTTGTTCATGTTTTGCATATTGTAGTTCATCACAAAGTTCTTGTAACTTGGTGGTAGTGATTGGAGGACACGATAAATCCCCAAAGCATTAGGAATCACTATACCCAAGCTTTGAAGTTTGTTTGCGTGCCCAGACATCTTAAGCACATGCTCACTGACGGAGCTATCCTCTTCCATCTTGCAGTTAAAGAACTTTTCAGAAGCCTCATAGCTCTCAATTGCCGCGTGAGTCTCAAAGATCAATTTGAGATCACGGACAATATCATGTAGGTCTGAATTCTCAAACCTTTTCTGAAGCTCCGATTCTAAACCATACAAGATAGCACACTGAACTGTGGAGTACTGAGTCTTTCGAGCGAGGTAAACATTCTTTACTTCATCGGAAGCAGTAGCTGCAGGTGGGTCACCCAGCGGTGCATCCAGCACATAGGTCAAATTACCAGCTGTGAGGACAATCCTCAAATTGCGGAACCAATCCGCGAAATTGCTTCCATTGTTTTTCAACTTTTCTTTCTCTAGGAACGCATTAAAATTGATGGTAGGGGCCGCCATTGATCTACAACATATTTGCAATAGTTTAGACTAAGTTTATGACAAATTGAGTTCTAATTAATAATTAAATTAATCTAGGTGAACTCCCACTCAAAACAATATCCCTCACATTGTTTTAGTGATCACACGAACCAAATCCACCACATCAACACCGATCATCACGAGAGTTGATGTAGCTTCAATGGCGAACAATCGACATGTTCATCATATCTACTATATGATTCATGCTTTACCTTTTGGTGATCCGTGTTCCGAGACCATGTCTGTACATGCTAGGCTCATCAAGATCAAAACTTAGCTTCCGCATGAGCAAATCTGTCTTGCTCACGTTGTATACACTTGCAGAATCTAACACACCCGATCATCACGTGGTGCTTCGAAACAACAAGCTTTAGCAACGGTGCTTACTAAGGATGAACACTTTTAGAACTTGAAATTCATGTGCTTGAGGGATCATCTTATAATGCTACCATCGTTAACTAAGCAATACAAGATGCATAAAGGATTAACATCACATGCAATTCATAATATGTCATATGATATGGCCTTTCTTCTTTGTGCTTCCGATCTCCATCTTCAAGCACGAACATGATCTCCATCATCACCGGCATTGCATCAAGGTCAATGACGCTGCTCCATGGTTGTCATCCACCGGCTTCAACTATTACAACTACTTTGAATAGACACGCGGGTCTTAACAGAATTTAAAGACAACCATATGGCTCCTGCTGGTTGCCAACTTACAATAAGGAACATTGCATACATCAAATATAATCACAATCATGGCCATATCACATCACAGCACACCCCTGCAAAAAATAGTTAGACGCCTCTACTTTCTTTGCATGTTTTACGTGGTTTGGGGCTTTCAATAAGTGTCGTTCTAACTTACGAACAAGAACCACAACATTGATACTAGTATTGTCAATCACCCATTGTAAATTTAATATTAACTATGTTGGGAGAAATAGGCACCCGCAAAGCCACTTATGCAATACAAGTTGCATGTCAAGCGTGGAGCAAGTCTCATGAACGATGTAATGTAAGGTTAGCCCAGGCCGCTTCATCCCGCCATCCCGCAAGATGCAAAGTACACAAGAAGCAATCGACAACAAAAGCATCAACGCCCACAATGACCATTGTGTTCTACTCGTGCAACGGATCTACATATAGACACGACTCTGATACCACTGTAGGGTTTCGTAGCATGGAAAACAAAAAATTTCTACCGCATACAAACAAACAAGCCAAGATCTATCTACTAGATTGTAGCAATGAGTCGATGGAATAACTCACCCTCGAAGATTCCAAAGTGTTTAACGAGAGCGGATTCTCGTGGGTGATGTAGTCGTACTCTTTCCGATCTCAAGATCGCGTAGACGATCCTTCCGGCGCTGCGTTCCGGCAGCGCTTCCGCAGTCGGTCACACGTTCGGTACTCGATGAAGACCTTCCTCTCCCTTGTTCCAGCAGGCAGTGGAGGTTGTAGCACTCTCCTCGCGATTTCGGCAGCACAACGGCGTGGTACCGGAAGTAGAGGGGAGATCTCGCAGGGCTTCGCCTTAAGCCGGAGCGAGTATGGTGGACTATGAGAGAGATCCTCGGCGATCTAGGGTTTAGACGCACCAAGGAGGGGGCAAGGCCGGAGGCTAGGGTTTGCCCTAGGCGGCGGCTATGGAGGGTGGCGGCGGCTAGGGTTAGGGTTTAGAGGTGGAGGTGTTGTGTACTTGGAGGGGCAGCCCTGACCCTCCTTATATAGGTGGAGGGGGCGCGCCAAGGGAGGGGAGTCCCTCCCCAACTCGGATCCCAAGTGGGCCGGCCGTGGAGGGAGGGAACTCCTCCCCAAGTAGGTTTCCTACTTCCCCTCCACCTCACAAAATAGCCGTTTGACTTTTCAAATTGGTGTTTGACTTTTCAAACTAGGATTTGATTAAACCCTTTATTTTGTTCAGCGATGAAACCTAGTACATGATGCAATCATTCCAACTTGATATGACACATTCATGTAACCTTCCCCTCCGGAGTGCTGGACATTCCGGAACCTTCTAGAACATTCCCGATGAAAACACCGGAACCATTCTCTAACCCCGAAACAGGACTTTCCTTATATGAATCTTATTCTCCGGACCATTCCGGATCTCCTCGTGATATCCCGGATCCCATCCGAGACTCCGAACAACATTCAGTCTCTTACTCATCATTCCATAACTACTCAAACGACGTCGAATCCTTAAGTGTGTCTCCCTACGGTTCGTGAATTATGCGGACATGATCGAGACACTTCTCCGAACAATAACCAATAGAGGAATCTGGAAATTCATATGGCTCCCACATATTTCTACGATTACTTTGCGATCGAATGAACCACTTACATACGATACCAATTTCCCTTTGTCTCACGATAGTTTACTTATCCGAGGTTATGATCGTCGGTATCTCTGCATACCTAGTTCAACCTCGTTACTGATAAGTACTCTTTTCTCGTTCCCGTGATATGTGATACCGTGTGAGCCAGACACATGCTTGCAAGCTAATTGGATGACATTTCACCGAGAGGGCCCAGAGTATATCTATCCGTCATATGGATGGACAAATCCCACTCTTGATCCATGTGTCTCAACCAATACTTTCCGAACACTCAATGCCACCTTTATAGCCACCCAGTTACGGTGTGGTGTTTGATGTCATCAAAGCATCCTTCCGGTGAAGGTGATATGCATGATCTCATGGTCGAAGGAATTAGGTTACTATGTATCAGAAAGCATATAGCAATTGAACTATTAAAATGACTTGATCTTTATGCTACGCTTACCTATAGGAGTATGTCCACCATATCATTCTCCTAGCGATATGATATTGTTGTTAATAACATCTCAATGTTCATGATAGGGAAACCATAATCACTTATTAACCAACAAGCTAGTATTATAAAGAGGCTTTACTAGGGACTCTATTTTAGTTTACAAATCACACAAGTATTAATGTTTCCTTGTTAATACTATTATAGCATGAATGTAAACATTTATCATAAACACAAAGATATAATAATAACTACATTTATTATTGCCTCTAGGGCATATCTCCAACAATGCAGCATATGGGTGGGAACCCTCAACGTCCCATGATAGTTCTGGCATCTAACGGTTTGTACAAACCATTGCCGTAATTCAATATGTGGGCATGTTGTACACCAAGGAGGCATGCGAGGTCGCGAAGGGGGTAGTGATTGGCTTGGACCAACTACTGGGCCCACATCATGGAATTGTAGACGGGAAAGTACGTCCGGCTCTGCAGCAAGGAGTTGATCTTTCATGGGTAAAGTAACGCACCTCTGCAGATTGTAAGAATTGTAACTTGTTACTCCCTATTCCGGGAAGGAGCTGCGAATGCGGCAGGAAAGGAACTCCATGAAAGTTCTGGTCAATCTGTGAAGGCTGATGGTCATAGATTTTCATAATAAAATCAATCTTTTAAGAAAGATTTACAAAAACTGCATAGTGCCAAGGACTTATAGTCCGAGGTGGTAGTTAGTGAAGGGAATATGCCCTGAGAGGCAATAATAAAGTGTTTATTATGTGTATTCCAAGTATATGATAGATGTTTATTTTGCATGCTATAATTGTATTAATACGGAAACATTAATACATGTGTGTTTAATAAACAAACAGAAAGTTCCTAGTTATGCCTCTCTCATAAACTAGCTCGTTGATTAACAAGATGATCAAGGTTTCCTGATCATGGACATTGGATGTTGTTAATAACGGGGTCACAACATTAGTGTAATGGTGTGATGAACATTCATCCGAAGTATAGCATTACGATCAAAGTCATTGAGTTTATATTGCTATAACAACTTACGAAGTGATCCTAATCCTTAGACCATGAGATCATGTCAATCACTAACACCGGAAGAGTTTCTTGATAACATCAAACGTCACACCGTAACAGGGTGATTATAAAGATGGATTCAGAACTAACAAAGTGTTATGTTGAGGCTCATGGATCGAGAGTGGAATTTGTTCATCCCGATGACGGATAGATATACTCTGGGCCCTCTCGGTGATATCACATTGATTAGCTTGCAAGCAAGTGATTTGATCACTAGAATGTTATATCACGGGAACGAGAAAAGAGTGCATGTCAGTAACGAGATCAAACTAGGTATGGAGATACCGATGATCGAATCTCGGACATGTAATATATCGTGAAACAAAGGGATTAAGATACTAGCGTAAAAGGTTCCGACGATCACAAGAAAGTCATCGTTGAATGTGTGGGAGTCAGTATGGGTCTCCAGATCCCGCTTCTGATTATTGATCCGAGAGGGGTCTCGATCATGTCCGCATTATTCACGAACCGTAGGGTGACACACTTAAGAGACACCGATATCCAATTGGAGCAAAAGTTTCATGCCGAAAGAATAAACAAGCGTAGGAATTTATTTCACTAGATACCGAAACAGGTTTTCAGGTGAAATTGCATAAAGTGGTTATGCATGTGAAATAGAATTCTAGCAAGGGGTTATTTGTGAATGTTTGTCATTAAAGTAATTGACAAAATTCTGAATAAAATAAAAGAGTTTTATTTAATGAGAGTTTGCATTAAATTTGGTGGAAATTTAATGGGAATTTGAGTGGATTTTTGAGTGGAGAAAATTGAAGGGCCATTTTGTGAGTGGAGTGTCCAACCACATGAATGAAGGAGGGGAGGGGGCAGCCCCCATGGCCGGCGGCCACCCCCTTGGGTGCCCCCCTCCTCCTATAAAAGGAGCCCCTCCTCTCACTTGTCTCTCACACCTCCTCGTGAAGGATCTCTCTCCCCCTCTAGAATTTATTCCCCATGGTCTAGGACTAGCGAGATACATGTTCCCGGTGGCTATTCGGAAAGAAAGAGTTGTGCTTCCGCTGCATCGCTGGAGCGAGGAGGCGGAGGTTGCTCGGTTCCTCGAACGTGTGTGCGAGCACGGATGCGCTGCTGATTTGCGGCGCTAGGACTTCCTCTCGATCTTGAGATCGGCAAGAGATCGTCTACATCAACCACGAGTTGAACTCGTTAAGCTTTGTCGGTCTTCAAGGGTATGTTCTCTACGGATATACATCCGCCCGTTGTTTGTATCTAATAGATAGATCTTGGTACATAGTTCACATCGTAGGAAATTTTTTGTTTTCTATGCTGCGAACCCTACAGTGGTATCAGAGCCGGATCTATGCGTAGATGCTTTACACGGGTAGTACACATATGAGTATGTGGGCGATGATGATCATGTTGCTGCTCCTTTGTTGTAATTTTCGATATTGGTGGCATAGTGGGATGAAGCGGCCCGGACAAACTTTACATGTCCTCGCACATGAGACCTGTTCCACGCTTGACATGCAACTAGTTTGCATAAGTGGCTAGCGGGTGTCTGTCTCTCCTACTATAGTCAATATTTATTTTGCAACGAGTTGTCAACAAATTGGTTATCCTCGTTGTGGTTCATGTTCGTAGGTAAGAACGGTTCTATCTCGAAAGCCCTAAGCCACGTAAAACTTGCAATGGATAAATTAGAGGCGTCTAGTTTAGATTGTTGCTGGGCTAGTGTTATGATATGGTAGTGTTGTAAGTAGAAGTATGAGATGATACTCTTACAACACACATAGCGTGTAAACTCCATAGACCTTGGATTTACACATATAGGTATGATAGTGATCATACCACGATGCACATGATAGAGATCATCTGCGAGAACCATAACATATCACTAATAAACATGTGATGTTTGATAGCATCTTATATTGCTTGTTTAGCGCTTTGTTAGCATAATAAGATGATCCCTCATTTAAATATCAAGATAAGAATGTGTTCTTCCTTTAGTATGCACCGATTATGTTTCGTCGCTCCAAGACATCACGTGATGATCTGGTGTTCTTGGATCCACGACCATATTTCGGGTGTAAAACAGTTACACACGCGAATACTAAGGTTAACTAGAAAAAGGCCTATTCGTGGCGCACCTGAAAAGGCCTTCCGTGGCGCACTAGCAGTGCGCCACGAGCCTCGCGCTATGGCTATCTCGTAGCTGTGGCGCACTGCATGGTGCGCCATGGTTATATCGAGATAGGCGTGGCGCACTACCAGGTGCGCCACGGATGTTTTTTTCAAAAATAAAAAAAATGCAAAAAACACCCTCGTTTTGAATTGCAAAAGCAATCGGGTCCGCATCGCCGCCGTCGTGTCGCCTCGCTAGAGCATGGTGGCCGTGGCCACGACCTACCACCGCAGGGAGGTGCGGGAGGCCGTGGCCGTGCTACTCCTCGCCGACATCGAGGAAGAGAGGGAGAAGGAGTGGCTGGAGAAGGGAGGAGGTCGCCGCAAGGAGAAGGAGGTCGTCGGCGGTCGTCGGAGCTCGTCGTCGCTCTTCGTGACTGCAAGGAGGAGGAGGCCGCAAGGAAGGAGGTCGTCGCCGTCGTGACTGCAAGGAGGAGGAGAAGGTCGCCGCCGCCATCACCATCGTCACTGCAAGGAGAGGAGGATGCCGAAGCAAGGAGGAGGAGAAGGCCACCGTCGCCATCGTCAGTGCAAGGAAAGGAGGAGAAGGAAAGGAGGAGGAGGAGGAGGAGAAGGGAGAAGGAAAAGGAGGAGAGAAGAGAGAAGGAAAAGGAGGAGGGAGGAGAATGAAAAGGAGAAGAGGGAGGGAATAGGGGTAGGTGGGCGGGGTGGTGATTCAAATTTGAATCCCGCCCAAGCTTATCCGTGGCGCACTAGGTGGTGGTGCGCTACGGGTAAGTTGCCCTCTATTTTTTTTCTGAAAGAAAAAACGGTCTTTTGACCGTAACTTTTTACTCTTTTCGAATTTTTCGTTGCGAGCGGATGCGAAATCTCGTTCTCGTCATTTTTGTATATTATACGATTTTTTTCGATATCGTATGCAAAAGATACGGCCTTTTTACCGTGGCATGACTTTTTTTGCAAATAAAGTCAAAACTCATGTTTGTTAATTTTACTAGAAGTTATACCACATTACCTACCTAAATATGAAAGGATTTAATTTTTTGAAGTGTTTATCATTTTCTTTTATTTTTTGCAAAGCCTAAAAAGGCGATCCACGGGGGGAGGGGGGGTGGGGGGTGTGTGGAGTTGGTGCAGGATAGTTAGGCGTAGGGCACTAGGGCAAGGTGCTCTACTACTAAGTTTATACATCCGAGGCGCACATGACATAGTGCGCCACAGATGTGTCTGGCCGTTTCACAGCAGAGAGGGACATGCGCTTAGGCGTAGCGCACCCCCTCCATGTGCACCACGGTTGACACTAACAACCGTAGCGCACCTACCCTATGTGTGCTACGGATGTTTGGCGTGCGGCCAACAGGGCCCTGGCCCACACACATCTGTGGCGCACTATGGTCATGTGCGCCACAATTGTTCTAGTTACTAGTAGGGCACTGCCCATAGGTGAGCCATGCCTGTTTTAGCCGTGGGGCACTTCAACCATGTGAGCCACGGATGTGCTGATTACCTATAGCCATTTTCCTAGTAGTGTTCTAACTTGGCGAGCCTAGCATGTACAGACATGGCCTCGGAACACGGACCGAAAGGTTAAGCATGAGTCATATAGTTGATATGATGCCCATTTGATGCTCGCCTTTGAAGCTATAACGACTCACGTGATGATCGGACTTGGTATAGTGGATTTGGTTCATGTAATCACCAAAAAGGCACGAGGGATGTCGTTTTTGAGTGGGAGTTCATTCGTAATATGGATTAGTTGAACTCAATCTATCATACACTTAGTCTAAACTTTACAAATTCTGTTGTAGATGGCACCACCTGCTTTTAATTTCAATGTGTTCATGGAGAAAGAGAAACTAGCAACGAACGGTAGCAACTTTACCGAATGGGCCATGAATTTGAGGATTCTCCTCTCTGCTGCACAAAAGCAATACGTGCTAGAAGCGCCACTAGGCCCCCCACCTTTAGAGGATGCCCCTGACGAGGAGAAGAATGTCTATCAGACTCGTCAGGAGGACCACAACTTAGTTCATTGCGGCATATTGTATGGGCTAGAGCCGGAACTTCGAAAGCGTTTCGAAAACGACAATGCATTTGATACAATGGGTGAGTTGAAAATGATTTTCGACACACATGCTGCTGTAGAGAGCTACAACGCTTCAGAAAAGTTCTTTAGCTGCATGATGGAAGAGCACAGCTCTGTTAGTGAGCATGTACTCAAGATGTCGGGTTACGCCGATAAGCTTGTGTCCTTGGGAATAACGATTCCCATCGACTTAGGCATCCATCGTGTTCTGCAGTCTCAGCCACCTAGCTATAAGAGCTTTGTGATGAACTATAATATGCAAGGCATGAAGAAGTCTCTCCCCGAGCTTCTGTCAATGCTTAAAACTGCAGGAGTGGAGATCAAAAAGGAACATCAAGTGTTGATGATCAATAGGAACACTGTTTTCAAGAAAGACAAGAAGGGAAAACGGAAGGGAAGTAAGGGCGGCAAGCCTGTTGCCGTGCCTGAAAAGAAACCCCGAGTTGGACCTAAGTCTGATACCGAGTGCTACTATTGTAAGGGGACTGGCCACTGAAAGCGCAACTGCCCCAAGTATTTGGCAGACAAGAAGGCCGGCAAGGCAAACAAAGGTACATATGATATACATGTTATTGATGTGTACTTGACTAGTGATCGCAGTAGCACCTGGGTATTTGATACCGGTTCAGTTGCTAATATTTGTAACTCGAATCAGGGGCTGCAGAACAAGCGACCGCTAGCAAGGGGTGAGGTCAAGATGCGTGTCGGCAATGGATCAAGCGTTGATGTGATCGCCATTGGAGTGATGCCTCTCCACTTGCCGTCGGGATTAGTTATAAACTTGAATAATTGTTATCTGGTGCCTGCACTGAGCATGAACATTGTATCTGGATCGTGTTTGATTCGAAGTGGTTATTCATTTAAATCTGAGAACAATGGTTGTTCCATTTATATGAATGAAATCTTTTATGGTCATGCACCGATGATGAATGGTCTATTTCTATTAGATCTCGATGATAATTTTACACATATTCATAATGTTGATGCTAAAAGGATTAAACTTAATGATGATATATCCGCATATATGTGGCACTGCCGTCTAGGTCATATTGGCGTTAAACGCATGAAGAAGCTCCATTCGGATGGACTTTTGGAATCACTTGATTTTGAATCATTTGATACATGTGAGCCATGCCATATGGGCAAGATGACTAGAACGCCATTTTCCGGTTCAATGGAACGGGCGACAGATCTATTGGAAATCATACATTCTGATGTATGTGGTCCAATGAGTGTGTCGGCGCGAGGTGGATATCGTTATTTTGTTACTTTCACGGATGATTTGAGTAGATACGGTTATATCTACTTGATGAAACACAAGTCTGAAACCTTTGAAAAGTTCAAGGAATTTCAGAATGAAGTGGAAAATCATCGTAATAGAAAGATCAAATTTCTACGGTCCGACCGTGGAGGTGAGTATCTAAGTTACGAGTTTAGCACTCACATGAAAGAGTGTGGAATTGTTTCACAACTCACGCCTGCCGGAACACCACAGCGAAATGGTGTGTCGGAACGTCGTAATCGTACTTTATTAGATATGGTTCGATCTATGATGTCTCTGACGGACTTGCCGTTGTCATTTTGGGGTTATGCACTAGAAACTGTTGCATTCACTTTAAATCGGGCACCATCTAAATCCGTTGAAAAGACATCGTATGAATTGTGGTTTGGAAACAAACCTAAGCTGTCATTTCTTAAAGTTTGGGGATGCGATGTTTATGTGAAGAAACTTCAACCGGATAAACTCGAACCCAAAGCGGAAAAATGCGTCTTCATAGGTTACCCTAAGGAAACAATTGGGTATTCCTTCTATCATAGATCCGAGGGCAAGGTTTTTGTTGCCAAGAATGGATCCTTTCTAGAGAAAGAGTTTCTCGCGAAAGGTGTGAGTAGTCGGAAGGTAGAACTCGAAGAGGTTATTGAACCTTCTCTTCAAAGTATGGCGAGTAGCGCAGCGCCGGAAGTTGTTCCGGAGTTGGCTCCACCTGTTGAAGAGGGAACTAATGATAATGATCATGAAACTCTGAAAGAGAGTACTACCGAACCTCGCAGGTCAAGCAGGACGCGTGCAGCTCCCGAGCTGTACGGAAATCCTGTCATGAATTTCATGGTTGATGAAAATGATGACCCTGCGACGTATGAAGAAGCGATGATGAGCCCGGATTCCAACAAATGGTTAGAAGCCATGAAATCCGAGATGGAATCCATGTATGAAAATCAAGTTTGGAACTTGGTGGAATTACCTCACGACCGAAAGGCCGTGGAGAACAAATGGATTTTCAAAAGAAAAACTGATGCTGATGGTAATGTGACCGTCTATAAAGCTCGACTTGTCGTAAAGGGGTTTCGAAAAATCCAAGGAGTTGACTACGATGAGACATTCTCACCCGTAGCGATGCTAAAGTCAGTTAGGATTGTGTTAGCAATTGCTGCATATTTCGATTATGAGATATGGCAGATGGATGTCAAAACCGCGTTTCTCAATGGTAATATTGAAGAAGAGTTGTATATGATACAACCAAAGGGTTTTGTCGATCCTAAGGATGCTAACGAGGTGTGCAAGCTTCAGCGATCCATCTATGGATTGAAGCAAGCATCACGAAGTTGGAATCTCCGCTTTGATGAGGTGATCAAAGAGTTTGGATTTGTCCAAACTTATGGAGAAGCTTGTATTTAAAAGAAAGTGAGTGGGAGCAATGTGGCATTTCTGATATTATATGTGGATGACATATTATTGATCGGAAATGATATAGATCTTTTAAACAGTGTTAAAAGTTATCTAAACAGCAAATTTTCAATGAAGGACCTAGGTGAAGCGTCATACATATTAGGCATAAAGATCTATAGAGATAGATCTAGGCGCCTAATAGGGCTATCGCAAAGTACATACCTTGATAAGATTTTAAAGAAGTTTAAAATGGACGGAAGTAAGAAGGGGTTCTTACCTATGTTGCAAGGCAAGACATTGAGTAAGACTCAAAGTCCCGCTTCGGCGGAAGAAAGAGAGATAATGGACAAAGTCCCCTATGCTTCAGCCATAGGCTCTATAATGTACGCCATGCTATGTACAAGACCGGATGTGGCACATGCTATTAGTTTTACTAGTAGGTACCAATCGGATCCAGGTTCGGAACACTGGATAGCGGTCAAGAATATCCTTAAGTACTTACGAAGAACTAAGGATATGTTTCTTGTATACGGAGGTGAAGAAGAGCTCGTCGCTAAGTGTTATGTTGACGCTAGCTTTGACACCGATCCGGATGACTCTAAGTCTCAATCCGGATACGTATTTCTCATGAATGGCGGAGCGGTTAGTTGGAGGAGCTCCAAATAACCTGTGGTAGCGGGATCAACAACGGAGGCCGAATATGTTGCTGCTTCAGAAGCAACTCAGGAAGCAGTTTGGATGAAGGAGTTCATATCCGAACTAGGAGTGGTTGCAAACGCGTTGGACCCAATGGTGATCTATTATGACAACAATGGTGCCATTGCCAATTACAAAGAACCAAGGTCTCACAAGCATTCCAAGCATATTAAGCGCCGGTTTCACTCCATCCGCGAACATGTCAAGGATGGAGATATAAAGATTTGTAAAGTACATACGGATCTCAATGTAGCAGATCCGTTGAATAAAACTCTCCCTAGAGAAAAACATGATCAACACCAGAACTCAATGGGTGTTAGATTTATCACTATGTAACTAGATTATTGTCTCTAGTGCAAGTGGGAGACTGAAGGGAATATGCCCTGAGAGGCAATAATAAAGTGTTTATTATGTGTATTCCAAGTATATGATAGATGTTTATTTTGCATGCTATAATTGTATTAATACGGAAACATTAATACATGTGTGTTTAATAAACAAACAGAAAGTTCCTAGTTATGCCTCTCTCATAAACTAGCTCGTTGATTAACAAGATGATCAAGGTTTCCTGATCATGGACATTGGATGTTGTTAATAACGGGGTCACAACATTAGTGTAATGGTGTGATGAACATTCATCCGAAGTATAGCATTACGATCAAAGTCACTGAGTTTATATTGCTATAACAACTTACGAAGTGATCCTAATCCTTAGACCATGAGATCATGTCAATCACTAACACCGGAAGAGTTTCTTGATAACATCAAACGTCACACTGTAACAGGGTGATTATAAAGATGGATTCAGAACTAACAAAGTGTTATGTTGAGGCTCATGGATCGAGAGTGGAATTTGTTCATCCCGATGACGGATAGATATACTCTGGGCCCTCTCGGTGATATCACATTGATTAGCTTGCAAGCAAGTGATTTGATCACTAGAATGTTATATCACGGGAACAAGAAAAGAGTGCATGTCAGTAACGAGATCAAACTAGGTATGGAGATACCGATGATCGAATCTCGGACATGTAATATATCGTGAAACAAAGGGATTAAGATACTAGCGTAAAAGGTTCCGACGATCACAAGAAAGTCATCGTTGAATGTGTGGGAGTTAGTATGGGTCTCCAGATCCCGCTTCTGATTATTGATCCGAGAGGGGTCTCGATCATGTCCGCATTATTCACGAACCGTAGGGTGACACACTTAAGAGACACCGATATCCAATTGGAGCAAAAGTTTCATGCCGAAAGAATAAACAAGCGTAGGAATTTATTTCACTAGATACCGAAACAGGTTTTCGGGTGAAATTGCATAAAGTGGTTATGCATGTGAAATAGAATTCTAGCAAGGGGTTATTTTTGAATGTTTGTCATTAAAGTAATTGACAAAATTCTGAATAAAATAAAAGAGTTTTATTTAATGAGAGTTTGCATTAAATTTGGTGGAAATTTAATGGGAATTTGAGTGGATTTTTTAGTGGAGAAAATTGAAGGGCCATTTTGTGAGTGGAGTGTCCACCCACATGAATGAAGGAGGGGAGGGGGCAGCCCCCATGGCCGGCGGCCACCCCCTTGGGTGCCCCCCTCCTCCTATAAAAGGAGCCCCTCCTCTCACTTGTCTCTCACACCTCCTCGTGAAGGATATCTCTCCCCCTCTAGAATTTATTCCCCATGGTCTCGGACTAGCGAGATACATGTTCCCGGTGGCTATTTGGCAAGAAAGAGTTGTGCTTCCGCTGCATCGCTGGAGCGAGGAGGCGGATGTTGCTCGGTGCCTCGAACGTGTGTGCGAGCACGGATGCGCTGCTGATTTGCGGCGCTAGGACTTCCTCTCGATCTTGAGATCGGCAAGAGATCGTCTACATCAACCACGAGTTGAACTCATTAAGCTTTGTCGGTCTTCAAGGGTATGTTCTCTACGGATATACATCCGCCCGTTGTTTGTATCTAATAGATAGATCTTGGTACATAGTTCACATCGTAGGAAAATTTTTGTTTTCTATGCTGCGAACCCTACAGTTAGAGCATCAAACTTTCCACCTTGCATATAATGAACTTATTGGGTAATGTTGTTACTCATCCTTTCCTTTGATCCCTTGCTTAGACTCTAAGGATCCCGAAGACGTGCCAATGTATGCAGCCGAATGCCAAGAAGATGTGTTCTACGAGGAACCTGACCTATCAGGAGGTGTCGAAGGAGTGGATTACGAAATCCGCTATGGTGTCGATGACAACGAGTCCAACTAAGTATCCTAGTTAGTAGTAACCGACGGAGCCGAGCAGCATGAACTCTATAGAATAAGCTGCTGAGCTCAACTCCTAGTTGGAGTTGCTACTTTTAAATTCCGCTGAAACACTTTATATTTTGGTTTGTAAGTTGAATGCTTTTGAAGTCTTGAACTTCTGGTATTGTAATAATAATAATGTGTGAATGTTTGTAATATGGACCCGCAATGTTTCTGTTGTACCACTCTGAGGGATGTGATATTTACAGAACAGTGTTCTGTGGATGTCATGTCAATGACTATAGTGTACTACACATGCAGTGGTATGCTGGGTCATCGCACATTGTCGCAATGTTATCATGACTCAACAAGCAAGAGACTCTGACTTTATTGTAGTAGCCAACAAAGAACTCCTAGAAGCCCAAACTGCACATTGTCCAAGACGCAGAAGACACATAACATGATAGTGAGAGGAAATTCCAACCGTCGTGTGAAAGTCATGGCATTGACCATCGGTGGTGGCATACGAAGGGTGGAGGCAACCGCGGTGAGGATTCCGGGAACATGATTTATACACACGATCTACCCAGGGTCAGCTCCTCTCTCTTTGAGGTAAGGACCTACGCCTACTTGGTTGTGCTGAATGTAAGACGATTACATGGTTTTGCAAACTAGCAGGCTACGACGGTGGGTTATAAATTGATACTACTTGTAGATCATGCCCTCTAGGTAGCCGTCCTTATATACACGACCGACCTAGGGTTTACAAGTTTATCTCGTGTAAACTCAGGAGTGGATGTCCTTGTAGGAACCAACTTCTTCCTACTTTTCTTGCACGTTAAGTCTTGTACGCCGTCTTATTCCAAGACTACACCTGTACCATCTTAGGCCTAAGCAGGCATAGGTCTTCTCGTGTAAGCTCAATAGGATTAGGGCATCCATAAGTCGTCCATGTGCTTGGTTGACTTTATGGTCCTCACAGGTATTGTGGGCCATCCACACTCTTTGGACCTACCTCTTTGGTACTCCCTCATCATTAACTCTAGAGTTTATCTAGAACTGTTATGTCGGCTTCTAGGTTTTAGTTAACAAAGTCTTTGTCTTCACATAGCCGGGACGTCTATTGACTTGTTGCATGATCAAAAATGATAAACACTACGTTGGTATGGTAAGTTTGGTCTTTCGTCGACTCTCTGGTCGTTTTGACTTGTCCCAGCTCCAGGACCTTCTCCCTTGCAGACTTTCAAATGGTTGAATGACATCATCGATGTTAGAAGCATCTTACCCTATTGTATTCTAGATGTTGTATCTCTGCAGAGTTGATTGACGTCATAGGACGACACCATTCAACTGAGCATGCCTCGGGATGGAACAAAATCCATCATTGTGATTTTCCTGCGCTTCATCTTGTTACCGTCGTCAACACAAATGTGTGGCACAATTTTACTATTATTAGTATTTTATCTTCTTTATAAGGGGAGAGGATATTTGGACGCGGGCCATTCACGCCATCTCCCCCACTTAAGCTTCTGCCTCGCATTGTTCCCTCCTCGTATAGAGAAGAATTCCACAAAAATGTTATCATCGCTGTCTCCTCAAAGACCATGACCACTACTGATACAAAGAAAACCACCACGATTTTCAGCCCCAAGACTAGATGTACCACCACTAGTCATGCAGCCAGATCGAAGAGGATATACAACGCAACACCTCCAAAGGAAGAAGCAAGACTAAGACATTGTTGGTATCCTATCATGGAGAACATAAGATGCGACAATGTGTGTAAAGGTTGTGACCTCAACAATGGCGCCTCCAAGGAGTGGAACTACGCCATGCGACCATGCCGACGAGACAAACAAATTAGTACTCTAAAGATTTCTCCAAAGCTTCGCCCACCGATAAAACATCAATGCCGAACCACGTACCCTTGCAACATGAGGCAAAGACAAGCCACATATCTACCTCGAGAAGCATTACATCGATTTCGGCCGAGCTACCAAGCACACATGTAATGAGGTGTCATAGGAATTTTCATAACCAAATTACATATGAACCAAGCTCGGTAGCAAGTAGGAAGAGAGCACCGAGAAAACAAGGAGAATATAAGTTTTTTTGCGACTAAAAAAAATCATATTTGTAATTTTTAAAAATATATCCGAAAAGACCATTCCACGTAGATAATAGATGCAACTATATGTTCACAAAGTTAAAACATAAATATGTTCATCTATAATCTGTATAAATATGAAAAATATACATATTCTAAGAAATGAAGTATGAACATTTGTAACTTATCCTAGAAAACCGGATCCAACTCGTAAAATACGTCGCCCGGAAGCTGGGTTCAGACATGCCCCAGTTGAGATGATGATTTTTGCGAGAGATGCCATATCAAGGAGTAATGCCTGAACCGCCACCGGTGAGAGGGAAAAATAGACCTATCTCCCCACCGCCCACATGACAACTGACACAGACCCCCCCGGCAGGTAGCCATCTCCACCATGATGACCCACAAGTATAGGAGGTGTATCGTAGTACTTTTTATAAATAAGAGTGTTGATTCCAACGAGGAGCAGAAGGTGTTGACTAGTAGTTTGGAGAAGGAAATCTCTGTAAATACTTAGCAAACGGATTTTAGGATTTTTTGATAAAGCAAGGAAATAAAGTCCAAGTAAATAAAGACAACAAATAATTGCAGCAAGTGGCTCAATCCTTTCTTAGCAAAGGAAAAGCAGGTGGTAATACTTATGAGGACTAAACGTTCTCGAGAACACATGGTAATACTGTCAAGTGCTTTCGTTTCATATAGTTGATTAATCTTCTTTGGTTTGATAAGTGTTGTGTGGGTGAACCGTTGCTAATGTACTGACCTTACTAGGACTAATACATACTTGTGATTAAACCCCTAGCAAGCATTCGCAACTACAAGAAAGTAATTAAGATAAAAACCTAACCACAACCTTATAATCTAAGATCCTACAGTCCCTTGTGTAAAGGTTTCCTAACGGGGGTTCAGGTTTCTGTCACTCCGGCAACCCCACAATTAGTAGCCAAATACACAATGCATTCCCCTAGGCCCATAAATGGTGAAGTATCATGTAGTCGACGTTCACATGACACCACTAGAAGAATAGCACCACAACATAAATATTAAACCATCGAATAATACATCAACACAATTCCACTACTAACAACATGACTTCTCTCATGTCCTCAAGAACTAAACGAACTACTCACGAGACATCATATGGATCAAGATCAAAGATGATATGATGATGAATAACAATCTGAACATACACACTAATTCAATGGTTCCACTCACGAGCATCAACTACAAAAGTAATCAACACCAGGAAAGTTTCCCCTAAGAACTATGCAAGATTCAACATAATTGTTACATTGGGATGGAGTGGTGATGATGGTGCTGGTGGAGATGGTGGTGTGGATGATGATGATGATCCCGATGAAGTCTAGCTTGATGACGGTGTTGATGGCGACGATCTCCCCTCTCCGGGAAGGAATTTCCCCGGCAGAAATCTGTCTGTCGGAGAGCTCTTTCTCTCTGTGTAGTTTCCGTCTCGTAGAGGCGGCGAAATCTTTCTATGGTCGCTCCCCGAACTTTAGGGTTTTGGGAGGAAGATATAGGCGAAGTGGCTGAGCCAGAGGTGGGCCAGGGTGGCCACACCCCCTGGTGGCGTGGCCCAAGGTGGCCCGCACCTAGGGGGTGTGGGGCCCCTGTGACCCATCTCCGCCCCCCCCTTCTGGCTTCCTTCGTCTTCTGGAAAAATATGATTTTCCATAGTTTTTCTGATCGAGACACCGCCTTTTCCATCGGAATCCTGACTCCGACAGTTTATCCTCCAAGAATCATCCAACATGCAAAAACATATGAAATATCATAAGTATCACCTCTTAATATGAAATATATCAATGAATAGAAGAAAATTATGATATAGAATAGTGATGCAAAATGGACGTATCAACCCACCTCATGCATCCCTGATGTTTCCATCCTCAAGGCTACCACCACGGCTTGCCTCGCACCGCCCCATGGAGTGATGTCACCTACGGCCTCGAACACCCTAGGAAACAAGTCCCACCACCGTTGTGGAGAATTCCAGTTGCGACAGGAGGGTACGGAAAGACCCCACCCCCACCACCACGGCTTGCCTCACACCGCCCCATGGAGTGCTGTCACCTACGGCCTCGAATAGCCTAGGAAACAAGGCCCATCGCCGTTGTGGATAATGCGAATTGCGACAGGAGGGTACAGGAAGACCCTCCTCCCACCATCACTGCTTGTCTCACACTGCCCCATGGAGTGCTGTCATCTACAGCCTCGAACACCCTAGGTAACAAGGCCCACCACTGTTGTGGAGAATGCCAGTTGCGACAGGAGGGTACGGGAAGACCCCCCCCCCCCCCACACACACACACTATTAGGGCTAGATGGTGCCACCGAGGGACATGAGGCCTCGACATGAAAAGAACTTGTTTTTTGCATTTCTGCTCTCACTCATAATAGTGACATTTTTTCAACTAAAAAAATCATATTTGTAAGTTAGAAAAAATCCGAAAAGACCATTCCACATAGATAACATATGCAAGTATATGTTCATAAAGTTAAAGCTTAAATATGTTCATCTATAATCTGTATAAAAAATGAAAATATACATATTTTAAGAAATTAAGCTTCAAAATTTGTAACTTATCCTAAAAAACCAGATCCAACTTGTAAAATACATGGTCCGAAAGTTGGGTTCGGACATGCCCCGGTTTAGATGACGATTTTCGCGAGAGATGCCATATCAAGGAGCAATGGCTGAAACCGCCACCGGCTAGAGGCAAAAATAGAGCCTACCACCCCACCGCCCGCATGACAACGAACACATGCCCCCACCCCGCACATGTAGCCGTCTCCACCACCACAAGTATCCCCGATGCTGCCATTCTCAAGGCTACCACCGTGGCTTGCCTCGCACCGCCCCATGGATTGCTGTCACCTACAGCCTCCTCGAACACCCTAGGAAACAAGGCCCACTGCCATTGTGGAGAATGCCAGTTGTGACAAGAGGGTACGGAAGACCACCCATCCCCCTCCCCCCCCCCCCCCCCCCCCCCCCCCCCCCACACACACTATTAGGACTAGGGTGCCACCGAGGTACACGAGGCCTCGGCATGGAAAAACACTTGTTTTTTTTTGCATTTGTGCTCTAACTCATAATAGTGACCTTTTTTGGAAGTTAAATGTTTTTAAAGATCTGCTAGAGATGATCTAAATCATAACAAAATTATAGGACCAAAACGTGATAAATATTCAGAGTGACAACTTATACTTTTTCCACTTAGTTCTGCTAAACTATATACTATCTTGATAAGATGATCTCACATGGAGGCACTGTTTGTTTATTAATTATCGTCCCGGGAAGTACTACCTCGTTCTTAAATGTAAGATGTTTTAGTAGCCTAATGTAATTTATTAAAATATTTTATAGTAGTATTTAGGAACTAAGGTAATAGTAAGTCGTGAGTAGCAGTCTCAAAAGTTTCACCCACGAAAGTGCATCGGCGACAATTTCCTCGTCAAGTTTTTCCAAGTCTTCTTTTCGATTTCCTCGTCCCACTTCCACCTCGACATCTATAAGTAGCCGGCTGATGCAGCTTGCAGAACATCTCACCAGCCACAGCAAGCCACAAGACATCACTCAGCCACACCGACTTGCATCGATCACCTGCTCGGCAAGCCAGCCGAATCTTCGATTCCATTAATGGAGCTTCCACCGTGGGTGTCCTTCCTGGGCATCGTGGTCACCACGGTGCTCTTCCTCAAGGCCGTCCTCCGCCGCCGCAGCAGCCGCAAGTACAACCTCCCGCCAGGTCCTAAGGCGTGGCCCATCATTGGCAACCTGAACCTCATCGGCACGCTCCCGCACCGCTCCATCCACGCGCTTGCCAAGCAGTACGGCCCGCTCGTGCAGCTCCAGTTCGGCTCCTTCCCCGTCGTCGTCGGCTCCTCCGTCGAGATGGCCAAGTTCTTCCTCAAGACCCACGACGTTGTCTTCACCGACCGGCCCAAGACCGCCGCCGGCAAGCACACCACCTACAACTACTGCGACATCACCTGGTCCCCTTACGGCGCCTACTGGCGGCAGGCCCGCAAGATGTGCCTCACCGAGCTCTTCAGCGCCAAGCGTCTCGAGTCGTACGAGTACATCCGCAGGGAGGAGGTGCTCTCCCTCCTCCGCGACCTGAATCGTGGCGCCGCCGCCGCCGGCGGACGCCCTCTGGTCCTCAAGGACTACCTTTCCACGGTGAGCCTGAACGTGATCACGCGCATGGTGATGGGCAAGAAATACCTGGAGAAGGAGGTGAGGGACGAGAGCGGCGCGGTGATCACGACGCCTGACGAGTTCAAATGGATGATCGACGAGCTGTTCCTGCTCAACGGCGTGCTAAACATCGGCGACTCCATCCCGTGGCTCGACTGGCTGGACCTGCAGGGGTACATTAAGAGGATGAAGAAGCTGAGCAAGATGTTCGATCGGTTCCTGGAGCACGTGGTGGACGAGCACAGCGAACGGCGCCGCCTCGACGGGGAGAGCTTCGTGGCCAAGGACATGGTCGACGTGCTGCTGCAGTTCGCCAGCAACCCCGATCTCGAGGTCAAGCTCAACAGGGAGGGCGTGAAGGCTTTCACTCAGGTCAGTGCATGCTTTCTTTCCCTAACAGTGAACTAATTCTGTTTCTTCCTGCTCGCTTCTACAGAGTACATGTAATACAAATTGTGCAGAATTCAGACTAGGTTCGTACACACTTAGAGTTGAAAAAAATTTGGCATCATCGTTTAGAGATGAAAACGAAACAAGCATATTAGGATTGTAGCTGACTCAAAGATATGCTGTCGCGCTATCGTCAGTCCTTGGGGCATTATACAGCCATATCAACCTGGATAAGCAGGTCTTTTTTTTCTTAACTTAATCAGTAGGTCAGGTTGGCCTAATAATATTACATTGTCTTCCTATTGGTGTCACATTCCAATAATTGCAGTGAGAACCACTGATCCACTTATGTGAACTCTGAAATCTGCAGAATATAATGGGCTTACTGTTGCTGATTGTAGCCTAGTGGGTAGTACATCCCACCAAGTGCAGGAATAGGTACTTAACCTGTAAAGAAGTTCCACCAAAAAACAGCAAAGAAATGATATTTTTTGGGTACCGAAGGGCAATATACTCAGGTTCAGTTGTGACAGTGCACAGAGTTAATTACAAAACCACAACGATTCCACACCAGCTGCTGAACGTTTCCTTAGTTTCAGATCACCAGCGCGAAATTTTCATATTAACCATAACCCTTGCACGTGCAGGATCTCATTGCCGGGGGCACCGAAAGTTCGGCCGTGACAGTGGAGTGGGCCCTCTCGGAGTTGCTGAAGAAGCCCGAGGTGTTAGCGAAGGCGACGGAGGAGCTGGACCGCGTCGTCGGACGAGGCCGCTGGGTAACCGAGAAGGACATGCCGAGCCTCCCCTACGTTGACGCCATCGTGAAGGAAACAATGCGACTGCACCCTGTGGCGCCGATGCTGGTGCCCCGACTGTCCCGCGAGGACACATCCATTGGCGGCTACGACATCCCTGCTGGAACGCGGGTGCTCGTCAGCGTATGGACCATCGGCCGCGACCCGGAGCTCTGGGAGGCGCCGGAGGAGTTTATGCCAGAACGGTTCCTCGGCAGTAAGCTCGACGTTAAAGGGCAGGACTACGAGCTGCTGCCGTTTGGGTCAGGACGCAGGATGTGCCCAGGGTACAGTCTGGGGCTTAAGGTGATCCAGGTTAGCTTGGCAAATCTGCTGCACGGGTTTGAGTGGAAGCTCCCCGATGGTGTGCAACTAAGCATGGAGGAGATCTTTGGGCTGTCCACGCCGCGCAAGTTCCCGCTGGAGGCCGTAGTGAAGCCAAAGCTACCGGCTCACCTATATGTCGAGGCTTGATGCATATAGACCACTTCGGGAAAAATTATCGCTGTCTTGGTGGCCAGGCTTTGCCGTGTGCCTACTGGCCTGGAACACCAACAAATAAACGATCAATCTTGCGTTGAGTGATCAACAATGCTATTACTAATTGTGTTGCTATAATTTTCTATATTTTATCAACTAGTAGCGGCTGCTGCTTAAAGTTTTCTAGAGGAAATTGTAACTCAATAATAAATATAGTTTAAAATAAACACTCCAACTTCTCCCAGCAAACAACAGTGTGTCCATGCTATGCAGGTGTTCCCTTTCTTTCAAACACAAAAAACTAAAAATACAAGAACGGCTAGGATTGGCCGATACCCAAGAAAAGGTATCGGCCAATCCAGACCATTCTTATGTTTTCAGTTTTATGAATTTGAAGGAAGAGGGACACCAAAGCAAAAGTGTTAAATAGTAAATAGTCTAGTTGTGTAAGCTAATGCAACATATCTTCTATAGTATATACCGCTGCTTCATAACATATTCTATACATAGAGCAAAGTGTATAACTAGGGTTAGTGGCGGAGGTAGGATTGGAGCTTAGAAGGGGCAAGACCTGATGCTTTTCAATTAGGGGTGGCCAAATAAGCTAACTCCTCTAAAAGTTATGTCTAAGCTAGCCTTAAGCAAAAAATTCCTTCATGCTGACAAACGCCATGGGGGGTGGGGTGGGTGGGTGGGTGGGTGGGTGGGTGGGGGGGGGGTGGCAGGGCCATTGTTGGTCCCCTAGCTCCGCCACTAGCTAGGTCCTCACATGTATGTCTTCTCTATATATAACACCACGCCGCGATGCTCCCAGGGGTGGATCGGGTGAAACCTAGCCGCTGCCCCACCATTGTCTTCCCTATCTCCTACCGCCACCGGAGGAAGCTGGCGGACTAAGCACCGCTCCGTGGCGGACGACGGGCCTTGATATCCTTGCCCTCGGGGCCTTCTCGTGATAGGGGAAATCTGGACCGAGTGTGGCACCCGACTCTGTATGGTGGGTGTTCGAGGGGGAGTCGGATCTCTAGGACGATAGCCTGGGAACGGTGGTGGCTAGGCTAACACGATTGCAAGGAAAGCGGTGGGGTTCCTCGGCGCGTGTGTGACCATGATGTCGGTCGTGCAGTGAAGCGAACTCCTCTGCTTTCTACGGTCCTCCCCGACGAGATAAGGGCGGTGGCGCCATGCGGTGGCTCCCAGGAAGACCGAACGCGCCCTTCGGTCATGGTGGTCGACAACGACAAGGAGGATCTGGTCGCAAAGCCGATGACAAGTATGAGTATCTTCCATTAATAGTATTGACATGCTGGCCCTATCAGTTCAACTACAAAATGGGAAATTTTGCATGTTTTAAATTGAACTTTGGGGTTAATATTCTCTTAGCCAAAAATTAAAATGTGGTCCAAATACAATAATATTGACCCATTTTCTTACTAAATATACGTTCTAAATTATTTACTGAAGTGGGCCAAATCGTAAAATGAAGATAGCGCATAAAGTTATCAAGCCAACTTACGCACTATTTAGTCCTGATGACATATTATGGAGATGTAGTTATACTACATCAAACTATCCATAAACTTCACGGTAAGAAAATGGATAGGTTACTATTTAAGCTTTGACTTTGAAAAGACTTACGATAAGTCGAACGGCCTTATTGCCACAAGCTTTGCGAAAGGATTTGCACAACATTGTTCTGAATGGAATGCTCATTTTATTCAAAGAGGCAGTGTGAGTATAAGGGTAAATAATGACATTGTTCATTATTTTCAAACAAAAAAGCTTGAGATAAGAGGCTCTGTTATCGGCTATGTTATTGAATATAGTGATGTTGGCAATTCTCACTACAACAGCAAAGGCCGATGGTCAAGTAGAAAAGCTCATGTCACATCTCGTTGAAGGGGATGTATATATCTTACAATATGTAGATGATACAATTTATTCATGGGACATGACTTAGAGAAAGCCATTAACATAAATTTTATTTTGTGTATCTTCAAGAAAGTAGCTGGCCTAAATAAAAAATTACACTAGGAACATCCGTATAAACATTTAATTGGACTATCTGTTATAGAAATCTCCACAATTTCGAATGGAATGCAATATAAGTTCATTTCCAATTGAAACTAGGTTGCTGGCAGGGAAAACTACTTTCTTATGGATAAAGACTTGTTTTGATCAACTCAATGTTGACTAGCCTACCAAAGTTCATATTGTCTTTTCTAGAGATACCCAAAGGGGTAAGAAAATGATTGGATTTTTATAGACCATGTTTCTTTTAGCAAAGTGATGGGCATGAAAAAATATAGTCCAACTAAGTGGAACATTTTATTTCGATCTAAGGACCAGGGGCTTTTGGTATAGAGTATTGGAACCTAATAACAAGTGTGTACTCATCAAATGTTTTTAAGCTTTTTAATTAAGATGGTGTGTGGCAAGAGCTTATGCACAAACAAGCAAACCAATCTGTGGTTGGATGGTTAGGAGGGTGGTTGTACCCCCAGCCCATCAGAGTTCAAACCACAGGTTTGCCACTGCGTGTTGCATAAAAGGCGGAATATTCTTTCAGTAGGAGGCGACGTTTCCGTTGACAACGAGACACCCGTGGTGACTTCGTCAATCTCAAGACCCGATCCGCCGGCTCAGTTTTTCGGAGGTGCTCATAGGGGTAGGGTGTGCGTGTGTGCGTTCATAGGGGTGGGTGCATGTACGTGTTGTGAGCATCTTCGATTGTACTGTGTTTCTCAAAAAAAAAGCCTATGCACAACAAATACTTAAACCTTAAAAGTCTATTTACAAGTTTAGGTTAAGCCCACTATTTCAACCTTTTATGATAGAATTAGGTAGGTGAAGGAGAACATCCTTAACCGTTATTATTTTAAAATTGATGATGGGTAGTGTACTTGATTTTGGGAGATTACTTGGTTGGGAGATTTTCCCATATCGCATCAGTACCGATCATTGTACAACATTGTGCAAAGGAAATATGTTCTTGTTCACGAGGTCTTATCTCATGGTTCTTTAAATATTGGTGTTAGGTGAATGTTAATTAGTAATAAGTGAAGTAGTTTATTACCTTTATGCCAACGACTAATACTGGTACATCTAATTGAAGAACCACATGCCATTATTTTGTTAGTTTTGCTTGGTGCATCATTCACTTTACACATATATTTCTCCACCAGCCAATATTACTAATATGTTTGGTAATTTTATAAATGGAATCGACAAGAAACTAAGACTAATGTGTATTTATCCATGAACCAACATTCATTTTGTTGGTCGATTTGGAATGCATGAATAATATTGTTTTTAACAAGGTTGGAGCTTCCGTTTTATGCAGGTTATTAACATGACTACATATTGAATTCAGCTAGGGCCACTTCTCCTCCCTACAAGTCCGTGGGAGTGTATGGTTCTATATGCAATATAAGCCGACCATCGTTAAGGATATCTTCGGCCAGGGTGGCTGGCAGCTTACTAGGAGGCTCATAAGTCATAGGTGTTTTATGATACTTCTTTTTCGATGGTTGATCCATGTTTCAATCTTATGGGACCGGTGAATTGTAATAATTTGACACTCAAACTTTGTAACTGCGACATTTATTATGGATCAGAGGGAGGAATAAATAAGGGTTGTGTGTCCCTTTCGAAGAAAACAAGTTTTCTGCTTGAAGCTCCAACATTCCTAGTGCTTAAATTATGAACTTGTTCGTTGAGTTTGGTGGTCATAGTGCTAAGTGTAGGTAAATAGTTCCCACAAAAGAAGGTATGCATATATAAATACATATCTTTCTTTTGTATTCCCAAACATATGTTTTCATGCTTTGATATCGGTGATATATCGAGAATTGATATACTCTCTTCGACCTAAATTATTTGACTTAAATTTGTTAAGATACGGATGAACATAATACTAAATCATGAATAGATACAATCAAATTTAGACAAATCTAACTCAACTAATTTAGGTAGGAGGGAGTATTAAAAAGTTTCATTTCGCTTGCCCCTGGTGTCCCGGTCGTCATCTCTTTCGTCCCCGACGTTCAAATCCTGGCTTCGCTGACGTACAAGGCACCTCATGTCGTCGTGTAGAACCGCTTCACCGGCTCGTTGCATCGTTGTTTTGACGTTTCGTTGTCTCTGAGGGTCACCCTCGGCGATCTGAATATATGTATGTACTCCCGCATGGTCGTTTCGCTGTTTGTTTGTCCCTGCCTCGACCTGAATTTCCGATGCAGAACTTCCTGGAGGACAGGCCCCCTCCAGGTCAGTCCACCATTTCAAACGATCAATGGTCCATTCCGTGTCCACCATGGTCAGAGGTACACCGTCGTGTATTGTCTGGCTCCTGAACGAGCAATTCCCCTCGAGACTCGCGTGTCCGTAGTGTAGACACCATTGCGGAAGTCGGTCAGGGTCTCAGGTCCACACGGTCGGTCCCGTTGGACACTGAGCGGAAATTTCTTATGCTAACCACTTGTTGTCTTAGTGCGATTCTGCGTCAGGATATCTTGGTTATCCTCACCTGCCGTCAGAATTTACTAATCCAAGTCTGGGTCAAGTCGCCAAGATTAGTCTTTTCTATAGTAGCTCACACGCGTCAACTGCGGTAAAAATTCGGAGTTGACAGACGCGTCTCATCAAGATGCATTAATCCGTTGCGCAGCTGATTGCGTAGCTAGCTCTACCTGAATGCATAAGTAATAACAAGTCGGGGCCTAAGCATCAAGACATGTAATTGTGCATTAGACGAAGCGGCAGGCAGATCGAAGCTTGAACCTGCAATATGTTGAGTAAAACACGTGTTGTGTGTGTGTGTGTGTGTGTGTGTGTGTGTGTGTGTATGCAGTGCAGTGGAGTCAGTGCCCAGACACATCGTTTTCATGAACGATTTCTTTCCCTTTGTACAGACTACAGAGAGCCCATCCCATGCGTGGCCATCGGCGTTACATATCTTGCCAATTTGCGCCACTATTTCGTGTCTGACATACATGATCACTGTCAAAAAAAGAGACGTAGGTGAATGCAGAAGCGAGAAAAAAATCCCAAAAAAAACCCGGGTCCACTGTCCCGAAATAGCTTCTTAATCCCGTTTTTGCTAAATCGTCCTGTTTTAAGTTCAGCCTAAAATAGAACAAAATGATTGACTCGCTGGAGACTATATAGCAAAATATTTGTGCTATTGTAGTAAACCATATTTCGCTCGAAAACTTGCCTGAGACTTTCGCCGCCGAGAGACCTCATAGCAAAAATAAATACTATCGTAGCAAAATACAAAACGGGCATTAGCAAAAGAAAATATGGTAATGTAGCAAAAACTGATTTCGCCAGAGATGTTGTCGAAGACTCATCGGATTTTTCGTAGCAAACAAAATATGCTATTGTAGCAAAATTTGAGAACAAAATTGGCAAATATTTTATACTACTATAAAAAACCTACTTCACCAAAGAAGTCGTCGGGATCCTCATTGAAAGCATCGTAGCAAACCTTTTATATAACTTTAACAAAACACATGGACTTTTATAGCAAAAGATTCGTCCTATGGTAGCATCCACCCTAGCAACATCCTTCGGCAGTCTCCCATGGCTGCTAGCCGGAGGCATCTTGAAATAGTCTTTCGCCCCGCTTTATAAATAAAGCAACCGTCCACATCAAGTTACAAGGTTCGAGAACATCCACAACAAATAAGCTGGGGCCACAGCACAAGACGACCCAAACAAAGAGGAAACAACGCCACCTCGCTACGCGAGGACACCCCGAAAAAGGAAGAGCAAAGCCGGACTAGGGGGGAGCCGCCGGGCCGCCTCCAAGAGTCGCAGAAGAGCCGCGTCCAGCCTTGCCTTGTCCCGCTGTCTACACAACGGGTACCAGAGCTGCAGAGAGGCCAAGAAGTGAAAAACCGAGTCAGAAGCGCGCCGAGGAATAATCTTCTCAATAACCATCTTATTCCGGATGTTCCAGAGAGCCCAAGACATCGCAGCAAACACAAGCCAGAAAAGGCGGCGGACCTTTCCTGCCTGGTTCGCCTAGGTTTCTAGGAACTCACCGAGATCATGGGCCTGCCAGTCTGGGCCCAACGCATCCCTGATAAAACTCCAGAGAAACCGAGCCGCGGGGCAAGTGAACATTATGTGGGCACCCGTCTCCGGGATCCCACATAATGGACATAGCCCGTCCCCCGGCCCATGTCGCTTGGACACCTCCACCCCTGATGGGATCCTATCACATAACAGCTGCCACACAAAAATTTTAGTCTTTAGCGGGAGGGGGGCTTGCCAGAGGGGTTTTGTCCATGGGATGGCCTCGCGCCTTAAGAGGGCTCGGTAGGCGGAGCCAACCGAGAAGGCCCCGGATGGGGAGAGGCTCCATGATATACTGTCGGGCTCGTCCGTCAGTGAGGGCGGGAGTTCCGCCCTAAGTTCCCGCCATGCTTCGGTTTCCTCCGGGCCAAAGGTACGTCGGAACGAGATGTTCCACGTCCCTTCTAAGGCCGCAGTGGATACGCGAAGCGAGGGCTCAGAACAAATGGCGAATAGGCTCGAGTACACCTCCCGTAGGGGGCGCGCCCGGAGCCAGGAGTCCAGCCAGAACATGGTGCCCTCCCCATTCCCCACTGAGACCTTGGCCCCAAGCCGGATCTCAGTCTTCATCTCCTGGATGGAGTGCCAAAACGGGGATCCTTCCCTTCGGTCGCAGTCCAAAAGGGGACGACCTCGCTGGTACTTAGCCTTAATGAGCTTGAGCCAGAGACCCCCGTTATCTCGAAGAATCCGCCACACCCATCGAAGCAACAAGGCCTTATTGAATTGGCGATAAGCGATGATACCTATGCCCCCAAACTCCTTGGGGGCGCAAAGGTCGGCCCATTTGATCATGTGGTACTTCTGGCGAGCCACAGGGTCTTGCTAGAAGAACCGGGAGAGCTCTTTATCAAAATCCCCGTGGACCGTTCAGGAAGGAGGTACAATCCCATCATATACATGGGAAGGCTGGATAGGCAAGAGTCAATTAGGACAGTCTTGCTACCTTTAGATGTGAACCTACCACACCAGGGTTCAGACCTTGAGCGCACCTTGTCCACAAGCGGATCCAGGTCCCTGATAAGGATCCTGGTGTCGCGGACAAGCATCCCTAGATAAGTGATGGGTAAGGAGGAGAGCCGACAGTTGAAGTTGTCAGCTATAATCTGCTGCTCCTCAAGCGAGAACCCTAGCATGATAACCTCGCTCTTGTCGAAGTTAATGCGTAGGCCCGACATCTCCTGAAAGCAAAGGAGGAGGAACTTAAGGTTCGCAATATCGAAAGATGAGCCCTCTATCATGATCATCGTGTCATCTGCATATTGGAGCTTGGTGAGCCCGCCCCCCGGGATGAGGTGGCTGACCACACCGGTGATGTGGCCGGCTGCCTTCGCTCTATCAAGCATCTCCGCGAGGGCGTCCACGCCCGCGTTGAAGAGCAGGGGGGCAGGGGGTCTCCCTGTCTAACACCGCAGGCGGGGTGGAAGTATGGCCCAATCACTCCATTGATGTTAATCGCCGTGCTCCCAGTCATGACGAACTGCATAATCCAGGTGATCAGGCGATCATCGAACCGTCGTCTAGTGAGGGTCTGACGAAGAAAATGCCAGTCCAGGCGGTCGTAGGCCTTCTGGAAGTCCAGCTTCAAGAAGATGCCTTTCAACTTCCTGGACTTGATCTCGTGGATAACCTCGTGAAGGGCGAGGATCCCATCATGTATGAATCTGCCTTTGAGGAAGGCAAATTGATACTGATGGGTGAGGCGTTCCATGACTGGGGCAACGCGAGAAGCGTAGACTTTCGCGAAGATGCGTTGGATGACGTTGAGGACCGTAATGGGTCTGAATTGGCGGATGTCCGAGGCCCCTCTAACTTACGGGATCAAGGTTATCATGCCGAGGTTCAGCCGGCCCATCACCAGGGTCCCCATGTAGAACTCCTGGAACATAGGCATGACGACCGGTTGGAGTTCCCTCCAGAAGGTCTGGAAGAAAGCTACTGGGAGGCCGTCGAGGCCCGGGGTGGAGTTGGCCTTCAAGGCCTTCACCGCCCTCTCAACCTCCTCCGGCAAGAATGGGAGGGTGAGCTCCGCATTCTCATCGGCAGTGACCCTGGCCCTAGATGGCCAGAAGTCGTCTGCCAACGCGATCCCTATGCAGGGTCCCGCCGAGAAGAGCGACGTATAAAACGAGTAAATATGGGAGGAAAGCGCGTCTGCCTCCTCGATGAGGATCTCGTTGTCCCAAAGGCATGGGATAGAGCATTTCCTACGACGTCCGTTGGCCACCGCATGGAAATAGGAAGTTTCCGTGTCTCCCTGAAGGAGCCAGTTTTGGCGGCTGTGTTGCCTCTTGAACAGCTCCTCCCCCTTGTAAATCTCAACTAGGGAGGTCTCAAGGGCATAACGGTGGGACCACTCGTCCGCTGAGAGTCCCACCGAGTCTGCCAGCCGGTCAAGGGCCTGGATCTCCTCTAGCAAAGCTCCCTTCTGGAGTCTCGCCGCAGCCCCCAGATTAGCCCCCCAGCCCCTCATGAATTGGCGGGCCACCTTAGCGCAGTGGTGCCAGACATCCACTGCAATGAATCTCCTAGGGGGGACGCAGCCACCGACAACCATCTAGACTGTACTGCTTCCACAAACCCTGGCTGGTTAAGCCAGAAGTTCTCGAAGTGGAAGCAGTTTAGCCGTGGCGGGGCGCTCCCCCCGTGGAGAGAAGCAGAGGGACGTGTGTTGGAATTATGCCCTAGAGGCAATAATAAAGATGTTATTATTATAATTCTTGTTCATGATAATGTTTATATTCCATGCTAGAATTGTATTAAGCGGAAACTTTAATACTTGTGTGGTTTGTGAACAACACCGTGTCCCTAGTATGCCTCTATGGACTAGCTCATTGATTAATGATGCTTAAGGTTTCCTAACCATGGACATGAGTTGTCAATTAATAATGAGATCATATCATTGGGAGAATGATATGGTGGACAGACCCAAACTAAGCGAAGCAATTAGATCGTGTCATCGTGTTCGTCTTTGCGAAGCTTTTCTTATGTCAAATATTGTATTCCTTAGACCATGATATAATACAACTCCCTGGTATCGGAAGAAAGCTTTGAGGTCATCAAACGTCATCCTATGAGAGGGTGATCATAAAGGTGTCTCTCAGGTGATCGGAAAGTATCTGTTGGGTTGTATGTATCGAGATGGGATTTGTCCCTCCCAAGTCGGAGAGATATACTTCGGGCCCACTCGGTAATCGATATCAACACCGCTTGCAAGCATGTGGTTAAGGAGTTAATCACAAAGTGATATCGGATTACGGAACGAGTAAAGTACTTGCTGTGAACGAGATTGAACTAGGTATGACGGTACCGACGATCAAATCTCGGGCAAGTAAAATATCGCGAGACGAAGGGAATATATATATGGGATTGATTGAATCCTGGCATCGTGGTTCATCCGATATGATCATCGATGAATGTGTGGGAGTCAATATGGGTGCCCAGACCCCGCTGTTGATTATTGATAGAAGATCATGTCTGCATATTCTCGAACCCGCAGGGTCACACACTTAACGTGTCTCGACGCTAGGATAGATTGGATAATTGGTTTATGAGTTTTTGTTCGGAGTCTCGGATGGGATCCGGGACATCACGAGAGGTTCCGGAGTGGTCCGGAGAATAAGATTCATATAAGGCAGTGCAGTTTTTGGAGTTCGGAATTGTTCCGGGTTAATCGGTATTGTACCGGAAGCTTCTAGAACCTTCCGGAAGGGGACCAACGTGGCCCCACCTTCCGGGAGGGGGCATGGGCCTATGAGGGAGTGCCCTGGCCGCATTGGGCCAGGGGCACAAGGCCCCATAGGGCCCAGCCGGCCAAGAGAGGTTTAAACTCGAGATAGACCTTCTAGAAGGGGGGGGGGTTCCTTGCCCCCCACTCCTTATCCTTTGGGGCCGCCGGTTCGGGCTTGGGGGAGGGGCTAGGGCTGCGCCCCCCCTCTATATAAAGAGGGGTGGGGGCGCACCAACCCCTTACACCTTCCCCTCCAACCCTAGCTGCCCTGCTGCCCTCCTCTCTCCCTCCCGACTGTTTGTAGGCGAAGCCCTGCTGCAGAAATTCTCCACCATATACACCACGCCGTCGTGTTGTAGATCTAATCCATCTCTCCACCATACTTGCTGGTCTGAGGAAGGAGGAGACATCGAGGTGCTGCACGTGTGCATCTCACGGAGGCACCGCCACTTGTGGTGCTAGATCGGATCGGATCGCGAGGAGGAGAAGCGAGTACGACTACATCACCCACGTTCCGACGAACGTTCCGTTGTGCGAATCTTCAAGGGTATGAAGATCTAATCCAATCTCTCTCGTTGTTTGCATCTCCTAGATTAGATCTTGGATTTCCCTCTGTTCGCATCCGTAGAAAATTTTGATTTACTATGCCGCAAAACCCTTCAGTGGTATCAGAGCTAGATCTATGCGTAGATGTGTTTCACGAGTAGATCGCAACATGGTTGTTGCGGGCGTTGATGTTTTCTGTTGCAAGACTCTTGTTTGTGTTCTTCTTATGACGCGGGATAGTGAGATTGAAGTGGTCTAGGCCAACCTTACGCGACGTCGTTCGCGAGACCGGCTCCGCACTTGACGTGTGGATTGTTCCACACTTGCGGCTGGTGGATGTCAGTTTCTCTCACTATAGTTGTCATGGGATTAACACCGGAGTTTGGCAACCATAATATCACCGTTGTGGCTTTCCGTAGGTAAGAATCGTTCTTAGCATCTACTCCCATAAGCCACGTAAAACATGCAACAACAAAGTAGAGGCGTCTAACTTGTTTTTGCAGGGAGTGTTTTCTGTGATATGGTATGGCCCAAGATGTGATGTGTATAATGTATGCGATGATCATGTTTTGTAATGTTTCACGACTTGCATGTCGATGAGTACACAACCGGCAGGAGCCATATGGTTGTCTTTATAATTGTGTATGACCTGTGTGTCAACTTCTTATGCGCCATGTAATAGTTTCACTTTATCGCTAAGTAGTTAGCAATAGTTGTAGATGCTATTCGTGGTGGAGGCAATCATGGTGGAGTAATGGATATCATACCGGAACGCACAAGATGGAGATCATTGCGCGAAGATTGGCTATACCATGTCACATAAAGTTATATGCATGTGATGTTTATCCCTTTTATGTATCTTATTATGCTTAGATCGCGACGGTAGCATTATAAGATGATTCCTCACTTAAAGATCAAGATAAAAACTGTTTTCTCCCCGAGTATGCACCGTTGCGAAAGTTCGTCGTGTCCAAGCATCACGTGATGATCGGGTGCTATAGACTCTACGCTCACATACAATGGGTGCAAGCCAGTTTTGCACACGCGGAAATACTTGGGTCTAACTTGACGAGCCTAGCATGTACAGACATGGCCTCGGAACACATGAACCGAAAGGTTAAGCATGAGTCATATGAATGATATGATCGACACTTCGTTGTCCACCATTGAAGCCACACCTCTTCTCGTGATGATCGGATTAGGTGTGGTGAATTTGGATCGTGTTCACTAAACAACTTGAGGGATGTTGAATTTAGTGGGAGTTCATCTAGTAATTTGATTAAAAGTTGAACTAGTTATCATGAACATAGTCTAATTTGTACTTGCAATACTGTAGATCAAATGGCTAAGTCCAACTTCAACTTCAACGTTTTCGCTGAGAAGGAAAAGCTTAGAAACAATGGGTCTAACTTCACCAATTGGTTCCGCAATCTAAGAATCATTCTCTCTAGCGGTCAAAAGGACTATGTCCTTGGGAAAGCGTTAGGTGACCCCCCTGCTGCAACTGCGCCGGCTGATGAGAAAGCTGTCTATCAGTCACGCAAAGATGATTATGGTGTGATTAAGAGCACCATGTTGTTTGCTATGGAACCGGAACTTCAAAATCGTTTTGAAGACTATCCCGGGCCCTTTGAGATTCTCGAAGAGCTGAAAACCATGTTTCAGACTCAGGCCCGTTCTGAGAGATATGAGATCTCTGAGAAGTTCTTTAACTGCAAGATGGAGGAAGGGAGTTCCGTTAGTGAGCACGCCATTAAGATGACGGGCTACACTCAACGTCTTGAGCAACTGGAATGCACGATTCCAGAGGAGCTCAAGATTGACAGGGTTCTGCAATCACTCCCTCCCAGCTACAAAAGTTTTATAGTGACTCACAATCAGATTGGTTCCACTGATACGATCACCGAGCTCTTCGCAAAGCTGAAGGCCGCGGAAGTGGACATCAAAAAGGATAATCATGTGTTGATGGTCAACAAGCCCACCTTTAAGAAAGGTAAGGGTGCAAAGAAGCCCTTCAAGAAAGGCGGCGGCAAGCGCGTTGCCCCTGCTGAGAAGAAGCTCAGGTCTGGTCCTAAGCCGGACACTGAGTGCTTCTATTGCAAGGACAAGGGTCACTGGAAGCGCAACTGTCCGAAGTACTTAGCGGACAAGAAGGCTGGCACCATCAAAGGTATATTTGATATACATGTTATTGATGTTTTCCTTACTAGCCCTCGTTGTAGTGCCTGGGTATTTGATACCGGTTCAGTTGCTAATATTTGTAACTCGAAACAGGAGCTACGGAATAGACGGCGGCTTGCAAGGGATGAGGTGACGATGCGCGTTGGCAACGGATCAAGAGTTGATGTGATGGCCGTCGGCACGCTCTCCTTAGTTTTACCTTCGGGATTAGTTTTAAACCTTAATAAATGTTATTATGTGCCTGCGTTGAGCATGAACATTATTTCTGGATCGTGTTTATTGCAAGACGGTTATTCATTTAAATCGGAGAATAATGGTTGTTCTATTTATATGAGTAACATCTTTTATGGTCATGCACCTATTGTGAATGGTTTATTTCTTCTAAATCTCGAAAGGGATGAAACACACATCCATAACATTGAGGCTAAGAGATGCAAAGTAGATAGTGATAATACTACTTATTTGTGGCACTGTCGTCTAGGTCATATTGGTGTAAAGCGCATGAAGAAACTCTATTCTGATGGACTTTTGGAGTCTCTTGATTTTGAATCATTTGACACATGCGAACCATGCCTCATGGGCAAGATGATTAAAACCCCGTTCTCCGGTATGATGGAGCGAGCAACGGACTTGTTGGAAATCATACATACCGATGTATGCGGACCGATGAGTGTTTCGACGCGCGGTGGATATCGCTATTTTCTCACTTTTACCGATGACTTAAGTAGATATGGGTATATCTATTTAATGAAACATAAATCTGAAACATTTGAAAAGTTCAAAGAATTTTAGAATGAAGTGGAGAACCATCGTAACAGAAAGATTAAGTTTCTACGATCCGATCGTGGAGGTGAATATTTGAGTTACGATTTTCTCACGCATCTTAAAGCAAGTGGAATCGTTTCACAACTCACGCCACCCGGAACACCACAGCGCAATGGTGTGTCTGAACGCCGGAATCGAACCTTATTAGATATGGTCCGATCAATGATGTCTCTTACTGATTTGCCGTTATCATTTTGGGGTTATGCATTAGAAACCGCTGCATTCACTTTAAATAGGGCTCCATCTAAATCCGTTGAGATGACACCGTATGAACTGTGGTTTGGTGCTAAACCTAAGTTGTCGTTTCTTAAAGTTTGGGGATGCGAAGCTTACGTCAAGAAGTTGATGCCGGACAAGCTCAAACCCAAAGCGGAGAAATGCGTCTTCATAGGATACCCTAAGGAAACTATTGGGTATACCTTCTATCACAGAACCGAAGGCAAAGTGTTTGTCGCAAAGAACGGTTCCTTTCTTGAGAAGGAGTTTCTCTCGAAAGAAGTGAGTGGGAGGAAAGTAGAGCTAGACGAGGTTATTGAACCTTCTCTTGAATTGGAGAGTAGCGCAGCACCTGAAATTGTTCCAGTGCCGCCTGCACCAACAATAGAGGAAGCTAATGACAAGGATCATGAAGCTTCGGACAATGCTGCTACTGAACATCGCAGGTCGACAAGGTCGCGTGCCCCTCCTGAGTGGTACGGCAACCCTGTCTTGACTGTCTTGTTAGTAGAAGACAGTGAACCTACGAACTATGAGGAAGCGATGATGAGCCCAGACTCTGAGAAATGGCTAGAAGCCATGAAATCCGAACTGGGATCCATGAGCGAAAACCAAGTATGGACTTTGGTGGACCCTCCTAGCGACCGAAAGGCCGTTGAGTGCAAGTGGATCTTCAAGAAGAAAACGGACGCGGATGGTAATGTTACCGTCTATAAAGCACGGCTTGTTGAGAAAGGTTTTCGACAAGTTCAAGGTGTTGACTACGATGAGACTTTCTCTCCCGTAGCGATGTTTAAGTCCATTCAGATTTTATTAGCAATTGATGCGTTTCATGATTATGAAATATGGCAGATGGATGTCAAGACTGCTTTCCTCAATGGCAACATTGATGAAGAGTTGTATATGATGCAACCCGAAGGTTTTGTTGATCCTAAGGATGCTGATAAAGTATGCAAACTTCAACGTTCCATTTATGGACTGAAGCAAGCATCTCTAAGTTGGAACCTTCGTTTTGATCAAGTGATCAAGAGCTTTGGATTTGTTCCAAAATTCTACGAAGCTTGCATCTACAAGAAAGTGAGTGGGAGCTCGGTGACGTTTCTGGTACTATATGTGGATGACATATTGATTATTGGAAATGACATCAACATGCTTAACGATGTGAAGAGTTATTTGAACAAGTGTTTTTCAATGAAAGACCTAGGTGAAGCTGCTTATATATTGGGCATCAAGATCTATAGAGATAGACAAAGACGCCTGATAGCTTTAAGCCAGAGTACATACCTAGACAAAGTTCTGAAAAGGTTCAGAATGGATAAGGCAAAGAAAGGTTCAGTGCCCATGTTGTCAGGTAAGATATTGAGCAAGGCTCAGTCTCCAGCTACGGTAAATGATAGGGAAGCTATGAGCAAAGTGCCTTATGCCTCGGCCATAGGTTCTATCATGTATGCCATGCTGTGTACTAGACCGGATGTGTCCAATGCTCTTAGTTTGACAAGCAGGTATCAAAGTGATCCAGGAGTGGAACACTGGACAGCCGTGAAGAACATCCTAAAGTACCTAAATAGGACTAAAGAAATGTTCTTAGTCTATGGGGGTGATGAACAGCTCGTTGTAAAAGGTTACGTCGACGCTAGTTTTGACACCGACAAGGATGATTCTAAATCTCAGACAGGATACGTGTATATTTTGAATGGAGGAGCTGTGAGCTAGAGAAGCTGCAAGCAAAGCGTGATCGCGGGATCTACAGTAGAAGCGGAATACATGGCTGCTGCAGAAGCGTCAAGTGAAGGAGTTTGGATCAGGAACTTCATCACTGAGCTTGGCGTGGTTCCAAGTGCATTGGACCCACTGGAGATATTGTGTGACAACACTGGCGCCATAGCACTCGCTAAGGAACCAAGATATCATCCAAAGACCAAGCATATCAACCGCAAGTTTCATATAATCCGAGATTATATAGCAGATGGAGATCTGAAGATTAGCAAAGTACATACAGATCTGAATGTCGCAGATCCATTGACTAAACCTCTTCCACGTGTAAAACATGATCAGCACCTCAGTGTCATGGGTGTGAGATTGTTGCCAAATGTAAACTAGATTATTGACTCTAGTGCAAGTGGGAGACTGTTGGAATTATGCCCTAGAGGCAATAATAAAGATGTTATTATTATAATTCTTGTTCATGATAATGTTTATATTCCATGCTAGAATTGTATTAAGCGGAAACTTTAATACTTGTGTGGTTTGTGAACAACACCGTGTCCCTAGTATGCCTCTATGGACTAGCTCATTGATTAATGATGGTTAAGGTTTCCTAACCATGGACATGAGTTGTCAATTAATAATGAGATCATATCATTGGGAGAATGATATGGTGGACAGACCCAAACTAAGCGAAGCAATTAGATCGTGTCATCGTGTTCGTCTTTGCGAAGCTTTTCTTATGTCAAATATTGTATTCCTTAGACCATGATATAATACAACTCCCTGGTATCGGAAGAAAGCTTTGAGGTCATCAAACGTCATCCTATGAGAGGGTGATCATAAAGGTGTCTCTCAGGTGATCGGAAAGTATCTGTTGGGTTGTATGTATCGAGATGGGATTTGTCCCTCCCAAGTCGGAGAGATATACTTCGGGCCCACTCGGTAATCGATATCAACACCGCTTGCAAGCATGTGGTTAAGGAGTTAATCACAAAGTGATATCGGATTACGAAACGAGTAAAGTACTTGCCGTGAACGAGATTGAACTAGGTATGACGGTACCGACGATCAAATCTCGGGCAAGTAAAATATCGCGAGACGAAGGGAATATATATATGGGATTGATTGAATCCTGGCATCGTGGTTCATCCGATATGATCATCAATGAATGTGTGGGAGTCAATATGGGTGCCCAGACCCTGCTGTTGATTATTGATAGAAGATCATGTCTGCATATTCTCAAACCCGCAGGGTCACACACTTAACGTGTCTCGACGCTAGGATAGATTGGATAATTGGTTTATGAGTTTTTGTTCGGAGTCTCGGATGGGATCCAGGACATCACGAGAGGTTCCGGAGTGGTCCGGAGAATAAGATTCATATAAGGCAGTGCAGTTTTTGGAGTTCGGAATTGTTCCGGGTTAATCGGTATTGTATCGGAAGCTTCTAGAACCTTCCGGAAGGGGACCAACGTGGCCCCACCTTCCGGGAGAGGGCATGAGCCTATGAGGGAGTGCCCTGGCCGCATTGGGCCAGGGGCACAAGGCCCCATAGGGCCCAGCCGACCAAGAGAGGTTTAAACTTGAGATAGACCTTCTAGAAGGGGGGGTTTCCTTGCCCCCCACTCCTTATCCTTTGGGGCCGCCGGTTTGGGCTTGGGGGAGGGGCTAGGGCTGCGCCCCCCCTCTATATAAAGAGGGGTGGGGGCGCACCAACCCCTTACACCTTCCCCTCCAACCCTAGCTGCCCTGCTGCCCTCCTCTCTCCCTCCCGACTGTTTGTAGGCGAAGCCCTGCTGCAGAAATTCTCCACCATATACACCACGCCGTCGTGTTGTAGATCCAATCCATCTCTCCACCATACTTGCTGGTCCGAGGAAGGAGGAGACGTCGAGGTGCTGCACGTGTGCATCTCACGGAGGCACCGCCACTTGTGGTGCTAGATCGGATCGGATCGCGAGGAGGAGAAGCGAGTACGACTACATCACCCACGTTCCGACGAACGTTCCGCTGTGCGAATCTTCAAGGGTATGAAGATCTAATCCAATCTCTCTCGTTGTTTGCATCTCCTAGATTAGATCTTGGCTTTCCCTCTGTTCGCATCCGTAGAAAATTTTGATTTACTATGCCGCGAAACCCTTCAACGTGGTCCAAGCCTATTCTGGTGATGGCGCGAAGAGAGCACAGAGGGAAGGCTACCTCCCAATTGGCCGAGACCAAGATGCGGTCGAGAACACTACGGACAGGGTCAGCCCTGTTGTTGGACCAAGCGAAACGGGCTCCTACTCGTGTAATCTCTCTAAGAGCGAGATCCGCGATGCAATCGTTGAACATCCTCATGCGTGGGACGTCCACGTTGCTGGAGCTCTTTTCATCAGGAGAGCGAATCAAGTTAAAGTCGCCCGCCACCACCACCGGGGTGGTGCAGCGGTTGACCTTGGCCCTGAGTTCAGCCAGTAAGACTGGAGAACGGCTATGGTCCGCAGGGCCATAAACGATGATCACCTCCCAACGGAGGTTGGACTGTCTATGGGTGAGGGACATGCTCATGAAGAATTCCCCGCGGTCCATATCATCCACCTCAAAGGTATCCTCCTTAACTCCGAGGAGGATGCCTCCGGAGTGACCTGAAGCCGGGAGCCAGTTCCAAGCAAACTTGTGGCGCGATAAACCCTAGAGTTCCGAGAGCTGGAAGTCTTGTTTGATCGTTTCCTAGAAGCCCACGATGTCAACGTTTTCCTGTCGCATGTAGTCCTTTATTTGGCGTTTCTGACCATCATTACCAAACCCCCGAATGTTCCAGATCAGCGCGATAATGGCTGGCCAATTCATTGGATAACATTCTTGGATTTGGTCCCCTTACGGGGGACAGGTCGAGTCTTGTCGGATGGCGGGGGCCTCCAGCTCGAATTCGGCGGCCTTCCTAGAGAACCCCCGTCTAAGGGAGTCTCCTGGGAGGCGGCCGAGGGCGCTGCTGAGAAGAACCAACGAGCCTGGATCCGAGATCAAGTGTCCCAGTTCCTGGTGTTGTCGAGGTTTCCCCTGCTCCCGTGCAACACGTGCACGAGCCGCGATGAGGGACCCCTCGTAAATCTCCTTAGCTCTAATCGCCGCAATCTGATCAAGCTTTGGTCCCCGCTCCCCACGGAAGATCACGCCGCTGTCGGCAGCCACTAGTGCAAGGTGATCTAGAGGGACGTCGTCCAGAACTGAGAACCTGGAACCTGAAGCAGAGCCCTAGCGGTCGGGCGCCCAGTTTGGGGAGCCTCTCCCACCATATGATCTATTCCCTCCGACCCATATTAGTTGACTTGGATTTGTCAAAATTTGGATAAACCTATATACTAAATAGTTTTTAGATTCATTTAAATTTAGACAAATTTGAGTCAACTAATATGGGTCGAAGGGAATACATAAAACCAGAGATCTAGTATGTTTGTTCAGCACAGCATACCCACACCCGTCGCTTTTTTTCGTTGTTGTAACATCTTCACAACATCTTGTCCCATGATGTGTCAAAGAATTACCAAAACACCACAACATCTTGAGAGCAACAATGCAACAAAAAATTATTGATGTGCGCCAAATTCTCACAACTCGTAGCCAATCACGTGAGTCGTATCAAAATCTATGAGAAAAGTCAAAATACGTATGAAGCATGGGACGCCAATGTTTGCAACACGTCATAAAAATATTCATAGCAGATGGGGAAGTGTCGGAGGGATTACCCCTGGGTAATTGATGGCCGGTTGACGGAGATCAGCCAGATGATTGAACTCAAGACGAAGTCCAAAGAAGGCTAAGACCAAGAGAGCCGGCTGACCATTCAGCCGGATACGGAAGATCGCCAACGTGTCGATCCTACTGGGCAATCCTAGCCAGACGGAGCAAGGCTAGTAGGTGAAGGATCTAGGATATGTGCGCCACAGTGCGCGCCGCACCCTAGCTAGCTATCGATCGGACATAAAGGCATAAGATGGCAACACGGATGCCGGGAACCACGAAGGTGGCCAATAGCGTACCCGTATCGACCGGGGGCGGCTACCGCTGCCTATGTCGGATGGGGAGGTATCTACTGTTTCCGTGCTGGCCGGGGGGGGCGGGACGCTGTAGCTGACCTTAGGATGACAAGATACTATAGATGACTAGCTGGCTAGGGCCCGCATGTGGGACCCACCAGCCGGCCAAGCCAGTGCAGGCAGTATATAAAGGACAACGGGTCGTTCATAGCAAGGGTTAGTCTCGGTTAGTTTGATAGCTCACATACAGCTCGAGGAGCCCTTGTAGTTCCTGGTGTTCATCATCATATACTCAGTCATGCAGGAGTAGGAGTGTTATTTTACCATGAGGGCTTCGAACCTAGGTACTTCTTATGTCTCGCTACACATGCTTGTATCCAATCCCGCCTGCGGATATCATCGTTAGATTCTCTCCTTGTTCCTACCCTCTATTTAGCCTTCTTAGGCACTGTCGTTCTATATATGACAATAGTTACGTTGGTGTTGTTGGGAATATGCCCTAGAGACAATCATGTATGATGATATTTCTCATTGTATTCATAAAGATATTAAGTTATCCTTGTATAAACATCTGATGTGTATCATTAAATATGTGATTCGGTTGTGGAACTATGCATTCATGTTGTTTATACTAAATATTCTTGGTCATCGAGATTGTGCTGGACACACAACTTAGACCAATATGAAAGTCGGCTGGATGACTCGGTTCCACTTGTCATGGGCATGGTGATGCCATTCCAACTTACAAGATTCGGCTAAAGAGTTTAGCGAGTCGGATTGATCCATATTGAGGTATAACGAACAAGTTGTCATTTGTATATCTCAATCAATGTAATCCTTACACCTGAGGTTGTTGCACAGTTCGAGTTGAGGATCACTCACTTAGGTTCTGTCAAACATTGATCTGTAATTAGGCAATTATAAAGGCAAAGTTCGGGTCGACTGAGAATCAAGCTGCGCGATGTGAATAACCAAGATGGGATTTTTCTCCTCCACTTGGAGAGATATTCTCTGGACCCTCTCGGATGATATGGTTCGGAAAGAATGGCCACACACAACTCAGTTAAGTGCTAACCGAGGCGATCGACTAAGAATTAGTCGGATGAATCACTTATCTTGGATCGAGAAGAGAGTCAGACTATTTAAGGGATGACACATATTAGCCTATAGTCTCACAAGGTATATCGTAAGGCAAAAGGGACTCGGACGTAAGTCGTATTGGAAAGGCAAGTCGTCATGACTCTTTGGTACTTAGGAGTCAGCATGTTCTGCTAGGAGCCGCTACCTACTGATCTATTGAGAGTCAGACTCCAATCATGTCCAAATAGCCATGAGTCCGCGGGGTCACACACTTAAGAGCGGGAGCAAGTTCAGATTAGATCTGAACCGGAAATCTGGTTGGGTTGGACCTGGGCTGGATTTGGACTGAGTTTGTGAGTCGGACTCAAAGTGACTAATATTATTTGGGTTTTAGTGAATGGACCACGAATGAGTGGAGCCCACTTCGACTTCATATATATAGTGGGGCACAGAAACCCAGGAGGGTTAACGGTTAGGTCATTCCATGCGTGGAAAACCCTAGCTCCACAGCAGTCCTGCCGCCATTACGAACCTAGCAGTTCGCCTCCGGCGCTCCTCCTTGTATGTGTGGATACCAGCAGCAGTGTTGTACGATCAGCACCAGAACGATCGTGATCAGATCGGATCGTGAGGACTGCACTGCATCAACTGGCGCGCTTCATCAGTAATCCTCAACCACGCGTCTAGTGGGAATCCTCATGGCCTTCTACCTCAGCTAGTCTTGGGATCACAATGTTAGAGGAAAAAGTTTTGTTTTATCTCTGCGTGGACCAACAGGTGCCCACCGTGGGGCAAGATGGATACGACTGGAGTCTCGTTCCGCACGATACCTTGCACTTATGCTGATGAGCGCATGGCTTCCAGCCTCGTGCTTACTCTAGGCTAGTTTGATTGCGTCATCGACAATGCCTCGTGCTTCGTCGGTTCCACCTTCCCGGTGGACGACACCGTCTTGTTGTTCGGCGACTTTCCAGTCTACGTCGCCACCGTTTCGGAGCATTTCCCCCAGGAGATCTCTCCTTTGCGGAGCCGCAACCCTCAGCCGGCAGCGCGCTCGTCGCTCCCCTTGGCATGGAGGTCATGATGGCTGGGTCAAGCACGTACCTACGTCGCCCCGCGCTCGAGCGCATGGGGGATGGGAACTTTCGCTCCACCATAAGAGAAAGACCATGTGGAGCTCGCCATCGACGGGATCCTCACCCCCATGAAAGTTGAAGTGGATCCAAATGGAAAAATCATGTTTTTTTGCATTTCTGCTCTAACTCATAATTGTGAACTTTTTTGGGGGAAGTTAAAGGTTTTTAAAGATCCGCTAAGAGAATATCTAAATTACATAGAAATTATATGAACAAAGCGTGATAAATATTCACAGTGAAAAATATACTTTTTCAAGTGAGTTATGCTAAACTATATACTATCATGATAGGATGATCTCACAGAGTGAGATTTGGTTCACATAGGCAGCCGTGATCCTGGTTTTGAAAAAAAAAATCGTATTTTTGAGTTTCAAAAAATTCTGAAAAAAATACGGAATGTAACCAATGATATCATACAAACGTGTAAACTATGAATTTAATACTTTGTATTATGAGCTACAATAAAATGCTAAAAGTGTGGATCTGATTATACATAGTTTTACATCTCTAAATTTTGCGAGGGTCATTTTTGTGTAGCCTACGGTATAAACAATTTGGGGTTGCAATTTGTCATGATGCAACATTGACTATATCCAGAATTTATTTTAGATTTTTTGAAAGTTATAAATATGGTTTTTATTTTTTTTAAATGAATGGAGTACCGGAGCTCGGGAGCCAAGCACACTTTTCGGATCTCAAACGGTGATATTGTTTGTTTATTATTGCCCCGTACTATAGTATCGTATTAGTCTCGTTCCTAAAGATACTCTCTTCGATCCAAATTAATAGACTTTGATTTGTCCAGATCCAGGTGTATCTAGTACGTACTAAAACATGTCAGATACATTTAAATCTAAACAAATCTAAATATATTAATATGGAGAAAAATATTTTAATCGACTAACATAATCTACTATTTGAGGGCCAAAGAAAATCTAATATTTTATATCTTTTATGAACTAAGGTAATAGTAAGTCGCGGAGTAGGCAGTCTCAGCACGTTTCACCCACGAAAGTGGACGTCCGAGACAATGTCCTCGTCAAGTTTCCCAAGTCTTTTTTTCGATTTCCTCGTCCTTTCCAACCAAGTCATAACTGAGCTTCGCACGCGCTCTTCTTCTACCTCGACATCTATAAATAGCCGGCTGATGCAGCACCATCTCATCACCAGCCACAGCTCAAGTCACAAGACATTACTTAGCCATACTCACTTACATAGTATCACCTGCTCGGCAAGCCAGCCGAATCTTCGATCCCATTAATGGAGCTTCCTCAGTGGGCGTCCTTCCTGGGCATCGTGGTTGCCACGGTGCTCTTCCTCAAGGCCGTCCTCGGCCGCCGGAGCCGCAAGTACAACCTCCCGCCGGGTCCCAAGGCGTGGCCGATCATCGGCAACCTGAACCTCATCGGCACGCTCCCGCACCGCTCCATCCACGCGCTGGCCAAGCAGTACGGCCCACTCGTGCAGCTCCAGTTCGGCTCCTTCCCCGTCGTCGTCGGCTCCTCCGTCGAGATGGCCAAGTTCTTCCTCAAGACCCACGATGTTGTCTTCACCGACCGGCCCAAGACCGCCGCCGGCAAGCACACCACCTACAACTACTGCGACATCACCTGGTCCCCCTACGGCGCCTACTGGCGGCAGGCCCGCAAGATGTGCCTCACCGAGCTCTTCAGCGCCAAGCGGCTCGAGTCGTACGAGTACATCCGCAGGGAGGAGGTCCTCGCCCTCCTCCGCGACCTGCATCGCGGCGCGGCCACTGCCGGCGCCGGCCGCGCCCTCGTGCTCAAAGACTACCTGTCCACGGTGAGCTTAAACGTGATCACGCGCATGGTGATGGGAAAGAAGTATCTGGAGAAGGAGGTGAGGGACGAGACCGGAGCGGTGATCACGACGCCAGACGAGTTCAAGTGGATGATCGACGAGCTTTTCCTCCTCAACGGCGTGCTAAACATCGGCGACTCTATCCCGTGGCTCGACTGGCTGGACCTGCAGGGGTACATCAAAAGGATGAAGAAGCTGAGCAAGATGTTCGACCGGTTCCTGGAGCACGTCGTGGAAGAGCACAGCGAGCGGCGCCGCTGCGACGGGGAGAGCTTCGTGGCCAAGGACATGGTCGACGTGCTGCTGCAGTTCGCCAGTGATCCCAATCTAGAGGTCAAGCTCAACAGGGAGGGCGTCAAGGCTTTCACTCAGGTCAGCGCTTTCCTTCCCTAACAATGAATTAAAATCTGTAGTAGTTGCCACTTGCCAGAGTGAAAACAAAATTGGATCATCGTTGAAAGCACAAAAGGGCACGCGAATATTAGGATTGTAGCTGATTTATAGATGTCTTGTCGCAATCGTCTGCCCTTGGGGCTTTATACTATCAACCTGATCAGCAGGTCAGGTAGGCCGACGAATATTACATTGTAGGTTTATGGGTGTCAGACTCAAATAATTGCAGCGAGAACTACTGACCCACTTATTTGAAACTCTCAAAGTTGAGAAATATAATGGCACCAAGTGCGATTGCCGGCCGATAGGTACTTTAGTTTCTAATACGCCTAATAATGATAAATAAGTTCAACCTAACAACAGTACAGAAAAGATATTTTTTCCAGAGCTAAGGGCACACGTTTAAGTTCAATATGGTAGACAGTGCACGCAGAAATTACATAATGATAGAGATTCCATCAGGACAGCTGTTCAATGTTTCCTCAATTCAAGATCACGATCCCAATATTCTCATCTTAACCGTGGCAAGTGCAGGATCTCATTGCTGGGGGCACAGAAAGCTCGGCGGTGACGGTGGAATGGGCTCTCTCGGAGCTGCTGAAGAAGCCTGAGGTGTTCGCCAAGGCGACCGAAGAGCTGGACAGCATAATCGGCCGAGGCCGCTGGGTCACAGAGAAGGACATCCCGAGCCTACCATACATAGAGGCCATCGTCAAGGAGACAATGAGGCTGCACCCGGTTGCGCCGATGCTGGTGCCCCGACTCTCCCGTGAGGACACATCCATCGGCGGCTACGACATCCCCGCCGGCACACGCGTGCTAGTCAGCGTGTGGTCCATCGGCCGCGACCCGGAGCTGTGGGACGCACCGGAAGAGTTTATGCCAGAGCGGTTTCTGGGCAGCAGGCTCGATGTTAAGGGGCAGGACTACGAGCTGCTGCCATTCGGATCGGGACGAAGGATGTGCCCTGGGTATAGTCTAGGACTGAAGGTGATCCAGGTGAGCCTAGCCAACCTGTTGCACGGCTTCACGTGGAGGCTCCCTAACGGCATGGAGCTGAGCATGGAGGAGATCTTTGGGTTATCCACGCCACGCAAGTTCCCGCTGGAGGCCGTCGTGGAGCCCAAGCTCCCGGCTCACCTCTATGCCGAGGCTTGATATTCGTAAACACATGATCAATCTGTGTTGAGTCATTATTACTGCTTGTGGTGCTATATTTTTCTTTTTTGTCTTTTCTTGTATGGTTTGTTGTTCAGAGTCAAGTGATATAATGGGGATTTCTAAAGATAGGTGTAAGTAGATAAGATACTTTGTAATCAATACTAACTCATCAGTTCAATAAGTGAATGCCTCCATGAGATATGTGGTTGTCTTGAAGCTGCAAAATATGGTCTGCTTTTGAGAGAAGTCCATTACTAGATCTCGAATTGTATGGCGCTCACATGAGACTTCTTTGGGAAATTGTATCGCCCGCATGTGACAAGTTGCCAGCCATGCAGTTCTGTGATGGAAGGCGATGACAACTTTCAATTCTTTATGCTGCCATGTGGCAAGTTGTCATTGGGCCGTTCACCAAAAATCTGCGCCATATTAGGCTCCATTTAATTTGGAAAAGGAAGCCTCTATTTATTCTTCGTCATGCATTGAGATAATACAAAAACAAGAACAAACCCACTAAAAGTTTGTGTTGGTAGAAATGAAAGGAAAAATCCATTTCTAATGCCACTATATCGCTCCGATTGTCTAGGTGTAAAGACTAGTTAGTTGATGAATGGAATATGCCTAGAGGCAATAATAAGTGTTATTGCATATTCTTGATAGAACAAGGATGTTGAACCAACCCAATACCTATGGTAGACTGCGAGATCACATTGTCACAAAGTTGTTGGTTTTGTTGTTTACACATTTGTGTTCTTTGACCATGAGAAATATCATTTTCCTTTATACCAAAAGAATTATCTAGAATGGCCTCAAATGTTTTCTATAAAAGGGTAATCATAAAGTTGTTCTTTGGGTACTTCCAAAAAATATACTTAGGAACGTGATAGTTTAAGGGTGGGATTTGCTCCTCCGACAATGGAGAGATACCCTTCGGACCCTCTCGGTATTATGATACCCATCATCGCGTGGCCAGACACAGTATGATGTGATTCATGGGGATATCAAAATATGGAATGAAAAAGGAGCATAAACCGGTAATGATGATAACTTGGTATTGTAATCAAAGAGTTTCTTCACATGGATAACTAAATATCTTACCTTGGGTTTGTTATGTATCTTGGAAAACAACATGTATAAAACAAGAGGTTTGTTCAGATCTTTCGTGTCCCTAATCCAGCTATTGATTATTGACCGGGAAGGAATTTCAGGATCATATCCGCATATTAGCAAATCTACAGGGTCACACACTTAAGTCCCTTTAATCTGTTGAGTGCTCGTTGCATAAGTATATGAGAATATTCATACTCGTATACGTATGCTGGAATACTGCACGAATGTCCGGCAATTCTTCTCCCCAGGCGACGGAGTTTTGTTGGATTGAAGGCGACATAAACATGAATACTTGTGGAGGAATTATACATTTGATTCTTGATCAAGAACTACATCAACCAACGAATCTCCGTTGCACCGTTTGTATGAACTAGATACAATCTACTCTCTTCGTCCAAAAAAGGATGTCTGAGTTTCGTGTAGATTCGCATGTATATATAAGACGTGTTAGAGTATAAGTACATGAAAATCTAGAAAATTCTCTCACACCTTTTTTTTTATGGATGGAGTATATATGTTTTCTCTATAGTTTGATCTTGGTGGTTTCCGTAAGCCGAATTTTTTTCCCCATACAAATCCCTACGATTGACACCCATGGTTTGTAAACATGTCCCTAAACGTTACCTGCATACATGCATGTCACCACCACCAACTATGGGTCCTCGTGCTACTGAAAAAAAGTAAACCAAGTATGGAGCCAATGTGCACATAAGTACATAATCTGCACAAGAGGGTACTATTCGTTTTATCAAAAACCATAACATTACAACAAAAACATAGTGACCGACTTAGAGCAGATACTCCAACTAAGCACTAGTAGGAAAACCTACAACAGATATCAGGTTAGTGGCGCGCCAATTTTTGGAGACGCCACCACTATGGCTGAAATTACCAGCGTCATCTGTAAAAAGTCGAACGACACAACTAACTAACTACTAGTGGAGTTCAGATAAAATAGAACGTCGCAAGCCTGTCAATGCTTCAAAGAAAATATAATGGTGGCGTTTGAATTTACTGAACACCATCATTAGTTGACTATAGTGGCGAGATAATTACCGTCACCACTCATTTATGTACCAATACACAGCTGCGCAGTCGATCCAGTTTTACCCTCACACATGTCCACTTGTCGACTTTGCTCCACGCGTGTGGCCGTGCGACTCGGTCCGCTGGCCACCGCACTCCTTGCGTCCGGGACACCCCTTCCCCTCCCCTCCCTTTAAATTAGTCCCTTTCCCACTTCCCTTTCACTCACTCCCACTTCCACCGACACGCGGCTCCGCTCGTCGTCGACTCACTCCACCCAACGCCTCTCGATCTTCGTCGCCTCTGCCCCATCCTCAAGATGCCGCCACATCTGAGTCGCCTTTCCGTTCTTCTCCCCTCCCGTCAGTAAGCCATCCATGTTGCTTTTTTAAGAACTTGTTAGCATATTGTAGTGGATTTAGGTTATTAGGTGGATTTAGATTATTTTTGGTCAATATATGGATTTTTTAGGTGGATTTAGATTGTAGTTTATTGTATCTAGATACAAATTATTTAAGGTGTAGTGTCATGCTAGTTTAATTTAGTTAAATGAATTGATAAAATGCTGATTCTAGAATTGATAAACGTAGGAAATAGTTAGATAGTAGGAATCTCGTAAACATGTGTATATCTAGAATTGATAAACTTAGATGATTTTAGAATTGCTAATATTGATAAAATATCTAGGAAAACTAGCTAGATAAAATTGTTATACAAAATAGCAAGACAAACTAGATAGGTAAATTTGTGTTGTTGTTCGATAAAATAGCTAGATAATGTTAGATTCATGTTGTTAGTCTAAAATTTTAGAATTTCTACATTATATGTTGATTCTTTTTTATGTTTAGTTAGTAGTATGTCACAGCCAAAGTCAAAATACCGTGTTGTGCACATGAACTGAAAAAAGATCCCGATGTGGGGGGCTCGGACCACAGTTGATAAGATAAAATACCAACTTGGCACATGGAGGAACCTGGAGCTGGTGGCGCGCTCCTACGACTACACGATGGTCCAGCACTATAGGGAAAGGGCACGCCCAGGATTGGCCCATAGATTTTGTGAGACCTAGGGCAATGAGGTGACCCAGCATACCACTGCATGGTGTAGTACACTATAGTCGTTGACATAACACCAATGGAACACCGTTCCATCCATATTATATCCCTCAGAGTGGTATAACAGAAATGTCGCGGGTCCAAGACAACACTTTAGATTACATATAACATATTACAAAACATCCAGAGAACTTCCTCGAACAGTGAGGAATAGTGTACAGAAAGAACCAGAAAGATCCACTTGGGAGTTTAATTTACAAGTACTACTATTAGTATATGTATAAGGCTTGAGAGTACTACTATAGTATTGTTCTACAGAAGTAGTTTCTAGATTCTAGGAGTTTTATTTATACTCTACGCTTCAGCTTGACTTCCATAGCTTCTGGTAAGGTCTTCGACTCCGTTGACCTCCATCAGATATCTTCAACTCTTCAGGTAACTCATTTACTAGGAACGCCATTGGTTTCTCCGAAATCTAGCAAGGGTTAAGAAGATACGGTTGAGTCCGAGCGTACTCAGCAAGTTCACTAAAGAGAAGTGTTTGATGCACTATCTACAGCCACAGACCATAAGTCGTAGGCAATGCAAGTTTTCGAAAACATTTCTTCAAAGGTTGCTTTTACTCTGAAAAGCTATGTCCTTTAGCCTTCACAGGTTTACCAGAACTTTCATAGAGTTCCTTTTCTGCCGCGTTCGTAGCTCCTTCCCGGAACAGGGAGTAATAAGTTACAGTTCTTACACTCTCCAGAGGTGTGTTGCTTTACCCATGAGAGATCTTAGATTTGTTGCACATCTGAGTTATAGGCTTGTTCACACTTCCTTGGTGTGAGGCCCAGACAAAGATCCAAGCCAATCACTGTACTTCTCCGCGACCCCGTATACCCGACGGATTGCACATCAGGCCTAGGATAAAACTTGTTTCCATTATCAGCCTAAGGTGTACAACCCTCATAGATACCAGTGACATGGTTATACCCTGCGGGTACACGACTTCAACATACCTAGTCTAGCCCAAGGAAGGCCCACGACAAATATATGCCAGCCCATGAAGATTTTCGGGTGGCCAGAGCCCATGACGCCTTCGGATCCTTGGAGAGCAAGACTAGAGTAGATAGAAAATTCAAAGGGGTAAACCCTAAAACTTGTAACCGACTCGATCTGTGCCTGGGACCTGCCTAACTCTATATAAAGGCTAGGAGGGCACAGCGAGGAAGGCACCTCATACCACCGCATACACACCTCCACGCCAGATCGCATCTGCGCACCCCTGTAACCTTCGGTTCCGCCGTAATCAAGAGCAGACAAGCAGGGGTAGGGTTTTCCCTCCAGGGGCCTGAACCTAGGTAAACCTTGTGTCCCCGTGTTGCTTGTTTGCTAACCGTTCCGCGATCTCCAGCATCCCCATCTTCTCCAAAACCCAAGTCCGTAACAATGGGCATTGACGAGATTAAACCTCGTCAATTGGCGCCTTTTGTGGGAACTGGGGATGCTGATTGTGCGATCGTGACGGTCCCAACCCGAGCGATCTACAACTCCGTGGCGACGGAGAGTCATCTCCTCTTCGGCGCCTTCGACTTCACCGCCCACTCACCGGCCACCATGAAGGACTTCGAGCCCGTTGGCGACGGACTCAAGATCCTGTTCGGGAGCTTCTGCTTCCAGGTGGGGCAGACCGGCACTCTCCGCCTTCCAGAGCGGGTGCCCCTACCATCGATCAGGCCCGCTTCATGGGCTCCGCACCCTGTGCTACGCACATCACCATCGACAGACGAGTCCTACGACAGCAGCAACTGCAACTCCGATCTGTGTGATCCACCATCGGACGAAGGGACCTACGGTTCCGGATCCAAAAGCTGCGGCAGCAGCAAGCCGATCTACGAGCGCTACCAGTGCTCCGCGGTCATCCAGGATCAGGAACACAATCCGTCACCCAACCCGCAGGGCAGAAATGGTGGAAACAGAAGAAGCCAATCCCCCCACCCAACGGGGACAACAATGATCGGGTCATCCACCTCAACGAGGAGGGATGGGCTCAAGCACGCGAGGCCGTAGCAGGCAACAAGATCCTGCCCGCTGATGCCTCACGAGACCTGCTGATGGCATACCACATGCTCCTCATCGAGGAACACAAGAAGCAGATCAAGATGCAGGAAATGCTTGACAAGCGCAAGCAAGCAGCTTCGGAGTCCAGTGCACGACGAGCTACGCTCTCCGCCATGGGCATTGGCTCCAGCTCGCATGGAAACAATGGCAACAAGCACCATTCTCGGATGAAGAACATGGACCCCAAGGAGCATCGCGAGGCGACCCGAGCCCTCAACGCGTCCTTCATGGAGATGGACGCCGACGGCAACGTCATCCCAAAAACGCCACAAGCTGCGATCATGGCAGCCACCGCGTATCTCGCGTCCCACCCACCTCCAGAGGGGGACCCGAAGAGGGCCATGCACAAGTCCGCGCTTACCGGACTCGGACTCATTGGAGCTGCGCTCCACAGAGAAGCTCCTGCGGAGCCAAAGAAGAAGGTTGCGGTCAGATTCAACCGTAGTCCCACGCCTTCATCCGAAGATGAAGAGCACGACCTTCCTCGAAGGCACAAGAGCTCGCGCCATCGTAGCCGTGATTACGACGCCCGAAGCGAGCTCACCCAGCGCAAAATCGATAAGGCGCGCGCCAAGCGCGCATGCTCGTCTGAATCCGAGATGGATGAAGACGAAGGAGAACTCTGTAGAGCCCGATGCTTCTGCAGATCTGTTCGACGGACAAGGATGCCGCGAAACTTCAAGCTTCCTTCGTACACTCCGAAGTTTGATGGCACACAGGATCCCAAGGCGTGGCTCAGCGACCACTTGTCGTCCGTCAAGCTGCACGGCGGAAGCAGGGAAACCGCCATGCAATGCCTTCAGCTACAGCTGACAGGCGCAGCTCGGATCTGGTTGAGCAGCCTATCCTCAGGATCCATCCGAAGCTGGGAGGAGCTAGCGTACAGTTTCGTCCGAAACTTCAAGGGCACCAGCAAGAGGCCTGCCTCGATCGAAGAGCTGTGGACCTGCACTTAACGAACGGGCGAATCCATCCGCTCGTACATACTGCGCTGGTCCAACACCAAGAACTCCGCGGCGCACATCTCTGAGGAGAGGGCTATCGACGCCTTCAAGGACGGCGTCAAGCGCCAGGACTTCAAAGAAGAACTTGGGCGCGTGAAGCCCAAGACACTTGACCACCTCATGGACATCACCAACAGCTGGGCCGATGGCGAGGATTCCGTCCACCGCGCGCACTCGGAGGAAGAAGACGACTACGGCCGACGACGTGAACGCCGTAGCAAGAGAAGATCGCGCGTCTACGACGATCGCGATGGACCCGACATGGTCGCGGCTGGCTATGCCGACCGCCGCAGCAACGACAACCGCAACAGCGGCGGATACCGCGGAAGCAATTTCCGCGATGGAGGACACCCAGCACAGTCGTGGCAGCGCCGCGGTCGCGACGACGGACCCTTAGCATACGAAAAACTGTCGGGTCCATGCACCATCCACTTCTACATCGACAAGCAGGATGGTAAGAAGAAGGCAAGCCACATGCTTAAGGACTGCCGCGAGTTCCAGAAACTCAGCGAAAGCATGGCTCAGATGAGGCAGCAAGCCTCGAACCATGGATTCGGGAACACACCCGCACTAGGCGAGATCGCGCATGGAGCTCCTCCACTACCACCTGCAGGAGGCCCGAACCACCCAATCGCACCCACACAGAATAACGGTGGGCACGGTATCCCCCGCCGAAAGGAGCGCTGATGATCCAAAAAGGGCGCCCAACGAATAGGGTGCAGAAGAAAATCACTCGTCAGATCAATCTGGCCGTGACAACACCACCCGCCATCCCTGAGTACCTCAGCAGATCGGAATCTTGCATCATGTTCAGCCGTTCGGATCACCCTTGCCAGGTCCCTCTCCCAGGTCATGCTGCCCTGGTACTTGAGGCACAGATCGGAGGGTTCGAGATGAGCCGCGTCTTCATGGACGGCGGCAGCGGCATCAACCTGGTGTTCGCCAGCACCCTAGCAGCAATACGGATCCCGCTATGCAGCCTGGAACAGTCAGACACAACGTTCCATGGCATCGTCCCAGGAAAGGGAATATTCCCCCTGGGAAAGATATGGCTCGATGTCATCTTCGGCAAGCTAGATAACTTCCGATGCGAGCGACTCGAGTTCGAAGTGGTGGACTGGCCATCACAATACCACGCCATCCTCGGGCGTGTGGCATTCGCAAGGTTCCTGGCAGTACCGCACTACGCGTACCTGCTACTCAAGATGCCAGGACCCAGGGGCGTCATCACGGTCCACGGGAGCTTCACCCGATCGAACCACTGCGACAGGGACTTCAACAGAATCTCCTAGTCATTCGGCATGCAAGAGGATCTCGTAAGGCTCCGTGAGGTGACGGACAATGGGGCACCCCCAGTCGCAATACAGAACGCACCTGACATGTCCTTTTACTCCACCATCAACACAAAGAAGGTGCAAGTCCACCCGACGGACGCCTCCCAGACGGCGCTGATCGCCAATGATCTCAGCCCCGCATAGGAAAGCGCGCTCGTCGAATTCCTTCGTGAGCGCTGGGAAATCTTCTCCTGGTGTCCTGCGGACATGTCAGGAGTTCCCAAGGAATTCGCCGAGCATGCACTCAACGTCTTTCCAGACGCCAAGCCCGTCAAGCAGTCTATCCGACGACTGTCCGAGCCCTGAGCAGAAGCCATAGGAGTTGAAGTCAGCAGACTACTCGCTGCAAACTTCATCAGGGACATTAAGGAGAGCGAATGGCTCGCCAATACAGTGATGGTCCCCAAAAGGACATGAACATCCTGCGGATGTGCGTGGACTTCACGTCGCTGAACAAGCACTGCCCGAAGGACCACTTCCCTCTCCCTCGGATCGATCAGATCATCGATTCGACTACAGGATGCGATAAGCTCTCCTTCCTCGATGCCTGCTCAGGCTATAACCAGATTCGACTGAAGGTCGAAGATCAGGAGAAAACGGCGTGATGTGTTCTGCTACAACACAATGCCCTTCGGGCTAAAGAACGCGGGCGCCACGTACCAACAGTGCATGCATGCATGCTTGAAGGACCAGATCGGTCGCAATATCCAAGTCTATGTCGACGACATAGTCATCAAAACCAGGGAGGCGAGACGCTCATCGACGATCTCCGCGAGACGTTCGATAATCTTGACCGCTACAGGATCAAGCTTAACCCTGAAAAGTGCGCCTTCGGCGTCCCATCTGGCCATTTGCTTGGCTACTTCATCTCCCAGCGAGGGATCGAGGCAAACCCGAAAAAAATTCGGGCCATAATGGCCATGGAAAACCAAAGAACCTCAAGGGCGTCCAGCAGCTCGCCGGGCGAATCGTGGCATTAAGCAGGTTCATCAGCCGCATGGGCGAAAAGGCTCTGCCGTTCTACCAGCTGCTACGCAAAGCAGACAAATTCGAATGGATGCTTGAGGCGGACGATGCATTTGAAGATCTAAAGTGGCTGCTCTCTACCTCGCCGGTCCTGGTCACGCCAAAGGAACGCGAGCCTCTACTGCTGTACATAGCAGCCACACACCAGGTGGTCAGCACCGTATTGGTGGTCGAGCGACCCGAGGAGGGCAAGACCCATGGGGTCCAACGCCCAATCTACTACCTTAGCGAGGTATTGACGCCGACAAAGGAGAGGTACCCTCACTACCAAAAACTCGCCTACGGCGTGTTCATGACGGCTCGTTGGCTGAGCCACTACTTCCAAGAGCACCAGGTGATGGTCGTCAACGAGGCACCCCTGAACAGCATCCTGAACAATCCGGAGGCCACAGGACGCGTGGTCCTGTGGGGCATCGAGCTGTCACCTCTAGACATCGTCTATTAGAAACGCCACGCGATCAAGTCTCAAGTCCTCCCGGACTTCCTTGTACACTGGATGGAGCTGCAGCTGTCAAACACCCCAGACATGACACAGTCATGACGATGCACTTCGACGGCTCCAAGCGTGAAGCCGGAGCAGGAGCCGGAGTCATACTGACCTCCCCGCATGGGCGATAAGATGAAGTACGTCCTCCGGATGAAGTTTTGAGCTTCCAACAACAAGGCAGAATACGAGGCCCTCATCCACGGCATGCGGATGGCCAAGATCTGCGGCGCAACATGCCTCGTCATCTACGGTGACTCCAACCTCGTCGTCCAGCAGACGATGAACGAGTGCGATGCGCACGCCGCCAACATGATCGCGTACCGCGCACTCTACAACGCACTCGAAGGAGGCTTCGACGGCTGCGAGCTTCGGCACGTTGGTAGAGAAATCAATGAAGAGGCCGACAGACTCGCCAACATCGGCTCCACCTGCGCACGGGTGCCACCAGGTGTGTTCCTCGAACAGATCTGTGTGCCATCCATAAAACAGAAATTCCCAAAGGGATCACCCTAAGAAGCAGAACACTCGGGGGCTGTGCTACCCGAAGGACAGGAAGGACCCAAAAAGCTCGACACAGAAGTCGTTGTGGTAAACCTGATGCAGGTCATGGCAGTCGAAGAAAACTGGACGCAGCCATACCTCCGATACCTGATAGACGGAGAGCTGCCTAATAGCCCGACAGATGCCCGGCGCATATCTCGCCGGTCCAAGGCCTTTACCATCATCAATGGCGAGCTATACAAGCGCATCATTCCGGGTGTACTCCAAAGGTGCGTCACCATCGGTGACGGCAAAACCATACTCCAAGACATCCACGAGGGCATCTGCGACCATCATGCAGGCAGTCGCTCCCTTGTCGCCAAAGCTCTACGAGCTGGATTCTACTGGCCAACGGCCATGAACGACGCCAAGGACATTGTCCGAAGATGCAACGGGTGCCAAAGGTTCGCCGATAAACCACACGCACCCGGATCAGAACTCAGGCCCATACCTTTGGCCTGGCCCTTCGCCCAGTGGGGCCTCGACATGATCGGAAAGCTGCCAAGGTCCTCAAAAGGAGGTCACGTCTACCTCCTGGTCGCAGTCGACAAATTCACCAAGTGGATTGAGGCCATGCCAGTCACTAACCAAAAGGGCAAAACTGCCGTCAAGTTCTTTGAATCCATTGTCTACAGTTTCGGCGTGCCGCACAGCATCATCACCGACAATGGGTCGAACTTCATCTCCAAAGAATTCCTGGACTTTTGCGAAGACCTCGGAATCAACATCACATACGCCTCCGTGGCGCACCCACAAAAAACGGGCAGGTCGAGAAGGCCAACGGCCTCGTCGGTGCTAGCATCAAGAAGCGCCTAATGAGCCCACTTGAGTGACTTGCGGGTGCCTGGACACAAGAGCTACCTTCGGTCCTGTGGAGCCTGCGCACAACGCCAAATAGCTCAACCGGCTACACGCATTTCTTCATGGTGCACGGAGCCGAAACCGTGCTACCAGCAGAAGTACGCCACAAGGCCCCACGGGTCGTTGCTTACAGCGAAGACAAATCGACGGCTGCACTCAAAGACGCCATCGATACACTCGATGAAGCGCGCAACATAGCAGCAGCTCGATCAGCGGTGTACCAACAGAGTCTCCGCAACTACCACAGCCGACGGTTGCGCCCAAGGTCCTTCGTCGAAGGAGACCTGGTCCTACGACTCAAGCAAGAGCGACCGAAGAAATTCGAGTCACCATGGGAAGGACCCTACATCGTCACTGAAGTCATCCCAGGTGACGCCTATCGCCTCAAACACGTGGAATCTGGAGTCGCAAACTCCAACCCATGGAACGTCGCACAGCTGCAACGATTCTAACCCTAGCTACCTCCCTCTTTTACTTTCAATAAGGATATTCAGCCAAGGCTACTCAGCCGAACAATGTACCTCCTCCATTACGATATGAATAAAGCTAAGTGTCTCGCCCCAAAATTTTGCTTACTGTTCACATTTTACTTCATGCTACAAACGCACTCGAGGGATCCCCCCACCTCATGACTTCGTCGACTGAGGATAACACGTGCACACCTGAGTAGCTGACCACGTCAGGCTAACGAAAAGGGCACGTATACAAACACGGCACTACGTGCTAAACAACAACACAACCTTTACAACGAAGGGCAGAACACGCCCATTCAAATAAATACAAAATTTTACATCTATCTTTTTTACAGGTCCAACCTATTCCGAAGAATAACCCGAGCACGTTGCTCAAACAGATCTACGATTTGTTCGGCATACTGCCTTACAACCGCGTAATGCGGACGCATATCCCACTCGCCACCTTCTGGCCGAAGAGGCGGCCCAGCCGCTACAACAGACAGATCTACATCAGGACGATGTAACCGCACAAGGGAGAGTGCGGCCTTCACCCCCGCAACGAGCTGATGCCTAACCAGTTCCCTGACACGATGCACATTCCGAAACTTCGAGAGCAGGCCAGAGAGAGTTCACGGCGCGTCATCCAGCGGAAACATTACATGCAGAACCGACACCAGCGAAGACTTCACTTGACGCAGCACCCGCGATACCTGGTGGACACGATCCTGCACTGTCGCAAGGACCATGGCACGATCACGGTCCATCCAGAAGAACCCGCCGGCCTCCATGTCCTGCTGAGCCAAGCGGTTGATCCGAACAGCAACACGCTCCTTTTCCTCCCTCCGAGCAAGGTTAGCACCTGCAATACTTGCAAAGAGTAAGGTAAAAGGACAACAGGCGCATCCGAAGTAATGGGCAACAGCTCGAAAAACTCACGCTCAAGATGTTCGGACAAACGAAGCAACTCTGCCATCAAGTACTCCTCTCTGGAAGCGCCCCGGTCCGCCTTGGATTTCCAAACATTGGCGTGGCCTCGCACCCCAAGCAACTCTCTCTCAAGGATACGGACGCGGTCTCGAAGAAACACAAGCTGCGACGCACCATCCAGGGATGGCCGCAGCTGCGCCGCAGACGAAGTGTCAACGGGATCTTCGCCCGAAGGCCCCTAGAGTAAAATAAGACAAGGATATGAACAAGCAGACGAAGGAGCACAGTACTCAAAAATTCATTACGCCACTACGTGGCAAAAGGATTGTTCATCGAACTAATTACAACAAAAGAAGCTAAAACTATCCAACTACTATAAAGCCTACAAAGTTGCATCCTGAGTAGCTTCGGAGCCGGCCTGCCTCACCTTGGCCTCCCCCTGCTGCCTCAGCGTGTACTCGGCCAACAGGTCAATCAACTTCGGCCCATAACGCTTATAGCGAGCAGCATAGATGGCGAAGGCTACCTCGGATCCGTCAGCAGCCGTCAGCATCCGGGAGGTGATCTGAGGAAGATCCAGCTCAGCTCCAGACGCCAAGGCCATGGCCAGCCCGACAGATGCACCGATGCCTTTCTGCTTGCTCTTGTACACCGCAGGCGCTTCGGCTGACAGCGCATCTGCCAAGGAATCGACATCTTCGATAGCCACGCCCTTGGGGACGAGCTCCTTGTAGAAGCGCCCAAGGACCTCCTTGGCCTTGGCAAGCGAGCTGACAACGGTACTGCAGCGGTCTTCGACCGCTGCAGTAGCATCATCCAGAGCACTTCCGTGCTCTAGATCACCGCGATCAAACTCGATGCCCGCGGCATCTAAAGAAACAAAGGAAGCAGCATAAATAAAAGCACTACAAGGAAAGACAAGGAAGCCGAAAGGGGAAGACGGAGAAACTCACCCGAAACAGCCTTGGCAGCTGCCATCAGCTTGTCGGCTACCTCTTTCTCGCGCGAAGCCGTGGCGGTGGCGAGCTTCTCCTCGCGGTCCGTAGCCTCCTACTGCAGGTGCTCCTTGGCCTCGGTCGCGTTGGCTAGCTCCAGCTCGAGGCGTTCCTTCGCACCAACGGCGACCTTGTCCTTCTTCTCCGCTTGCCCAAGGCTCTTTTTGAGAGCATCAAGCTCACGAAGAGAGGTATTGTGGGCCTCTAGAGTCAGCAAAATACCCATCAGATCGAAGGACAAAGAAACGCAAGAAGAAGAAAAGGATAAACACATATACGGACCTTGAAGCTGTTTGAAGCTGGCCTCCAATGCCAGGTGCTGCTACACCAGCTGGTTGGCGCCTTGCACAAATGGCTGCAAAAGGAACTACTCGTCAAAAGAACGACTCGGTGGTTATGCCCAAAAGAACGAGCAGAAGCAAGTTACACACACGAAAAATGCTTGGGGGCTCCCCCCGAGACAAGAAGCAAAAAACAAGGATCAGCAGATCATCCGAAAAGGCTCGGGGGCTCCCCCCACAGCAGAATACAAAAAAATACATATGTGGTTAGATGGAAACTCCGAAGGTCTGCTCGCAGTCTTCTGAGGGACAACCACCTGATCCTCCTGCGGAGAAGGGTTCGGAGCAGCGCCCTCAGAGGTGGCCACCGTCTGAGGAGGAGGAGGCACAACCTTCGACTCCCCCACCATCTCCCGAGCGCCATCACTGGAGGAGCCGTCGGAAGAGTGGCTACAAAAGGAAAAATCAGCAAAGCTCAAAAGCAAACAGACAAGGGAAAGCAAAAAAGAAATGAGGAAACTTACGAGTCAAGCTCGCTTAAGTCAAAAACAGGAGGGTCTTCCTGCCTTTCTTCTCCTCTTTCTTCTCTTCCTTCTTTTCTTCCTTCTTACGCTTCGCCGGCGGGTGTGGTGTTACAGCCCGCACGGGAACGGCAGGAATTGGAGAAGAAGAACCCCCATGGTCCTCGCTGTGACGTTCGAGGCCTAGCGGATTCCTAGGCGTTGGAGGAGTTGAAGCATCCGACGATTCACTGGAGCTCCTCATCCGCTTGCGGGTGTGATCCTCGCTCGATTCATTGGCCTCTTCAGCCGGAGATCGCGCCGATGGCAGCTCGGACATGGAGTCCACCACATCATGTTCTGGAGCATCCGGGAATAATTCGGGCAATGGAGGCGACATGCCTGGCACCTTGAATTCCTGCGCAAAAAGATAGCAAAAATTTTAGCACAAAAGATGGAAAGACAAACGCAGTCGAAAAATAGCGCTATGTGCACATCCCAGCTCTACACCTGCGAAACCGGACGAGAAGCGGAGAACGGAGAAGTCAGCGACTTCCCCGGAAGATCCTCTCCAGCCTTGTACTTCAGCAGCGGGCGAAGGATCCCGTCGAGATCTCCTGAGGTGAATTCCTCAGGCGAAACCCTAGTCGGATCACGGCGACCCGAATAAAGGAACATCGTGTGCGCCCTAGCCTGGAGCGGCTGCACCCGACGTTTGAGAAAAGTGCGGATGATGTCCACACCATTAACCTCCTTATCAGGAGTCAGTTGAAGATCCTCCATCCGACGATAGAGCCCTTCAATCTCCGCCACCTCGCCATCCAAGATCTGGTTTTTCCAAGACCTTTTCGGCTCGATTTTCTGGGAGGGGTCAAAAGGAGCAAGCCCAAAATGCTGCCCAGTCACCGTGGAGTCGCGGATGTAAAACCATCGCCTCCACCAGTACTGGACAGATTTGAGGGAGATGATGCAACCCCAAATGGGATAAACACTATCAGAACCAGATTGCCTCTTCACGAAATAGAGTTTCCGGAAGAGGCGAAAGTGCGGCTCGACACCGAGCCAGCACTCGCAGAAAGTGATGAAACAGGAGATATGAATAAGAGAGTTGGGAGAAAGATGATACAGCTGGATACCATAAAGAAAAAGCAATCCACGAAGGAAATCATGGATTGGGAAGGAAAATCCCCGAAGAACAAAAGCGAGGAACATAACTCGAAACCCAGCGGGGGGACGGGGAATTACCTCGTTGCCAGGGAGTTTGATGGCCTCCCTATCCTGCGGGATCAAGCCCTGCTCACGGAGCTTGCGGAGATCACTCTCACGCGTCTCCGATCGCCGCCAGCCACCGTCGGTGACGCGGACAGTGGCCGAACCCTTCTTGCCACCAGCAGTGCTGGTACCAACTGCAGAGGAGGACTTCTTCGGCTTCCCCATTGCGGTGCGGCGGTGCCGGCGGAGAGCATGCAGGATCAAGGAAGGAAATGCTCGAGGAAATTCTAGCGTGCAGCAAGAAAGCTCAAAGAAAGATCGAAGCAGTGAAATAAGAATGGCTGCGGTGAAAACAAATTAACTTTTCCCCAATGATTATAAGGACGAAGACGATGCACGATGACCGTCCATCGGGAAGACCTAGAGCCAACTGCAAGATCTGGCCGTCCACGTGTAATCACAGCAGCAAACTGTCGCTCACACGCCGTCCACTACGCGCGGAAATCGAGGCGACGCTGTAATTATCTCCACGCCGCGCGTGACCGGTCAACTCAAGGTCAAAAGGTGGGACCCATGTTCGTCCAGTCACATCATCTCTGGAGCCGCAGACGCTTGAAGTCACCGAGCGTCAGCACTGACGTCATCAAAAGCTATGCTAGCAACGGTTACAATTCTTCGGCTATACAATTAAGAGTACTCACTCGAATCTACGATTTGACTAACTACTCGGGGGCTACTCCTATCAGGAGCACTGGCTGCGCACCCGAAAAGTGAACAAAACACTACATCACCGAATTATTTCTTCGAGTCCTATGTCGAGTCTACGACTCCACTACGGACTCAGGGGCTACTCCCATAGTGAGGATGGATTCAAGCATCCGAAAAATTTGTGTACTACGGACTTGAAGCCGAACAACGACTGAATTAAAGTCTCTGCTTGAGTCTACGACTCGAACAGACACTCGGGGGCTACTCCCATAGGGAGCGCTGGTCGCGCACCCTATGAATTCTTCGACTGCGATCCTTCGGATCAGCATGCAAAACTTTTTTGGCAACTCTGCCCTATTTAACGCTAAGTGAGCAACGTCCTCCTTGGCTACCTGAAACACCTCCGTGGTGATAAACATTCGGATGATGTGTCTGCGACGCAAAGGTAAGACCTATAGATATCATCCGATGGCCTGGCAACACACACGACTGCGCTCTGCTAGTAAGAATCCGTGCCTGCAGGCGCGATGAAAAATCCCGACGGACGCGTTGGGTACATCATTGAAATTCACTGGAATTCCACTCCTGTAAGTCCTCCGCGGCCTGAGTCGAATTACGCCAGCATATGTTCCGGGTTCGAGTCGAGGGACTCGAATCTGAAGAAGATCGTGTTGTTTTGTCCTAAGACAGTTAACTGACCCTGATCCATCAGGAGAGTCAGGCACACGCATCTACAATCCCTACACATTTTCTCTTGAAAGACAGAGATAGTTGCACCCAAAGGATTGAAGAGTTCTCAGTCGAATCTGCGGTTCGACTGAACACTCGGGGGCTACTGACATGGTTATACCCTGCGGGTACACGACTTCAGCATACCTAGTCTAGCCCAAGGAAGGACCACGACAAATATACGCCGGCCCATGAAGATTTTCGGGTGGCCAGGGCGCATGACGCCTTTGGATCCTTGGAGAGCAAGACTAGAGTAGATAGAAAATTCAAAGGGGTAAACCCTAAAACTTGTAACCGACTCGATCTGTGCCTGGGACCTGCCTAACTCTATATAAAGGCTAGGAAGGCATAGTGACGAAGGCACCTCATACCACCGCATACACACCTCCATGCCAGATCGCATCTGCGCACTCCTGTAACCTTCGGTTCCGCCGTAATCAAGAGCAGACAAGCAGGAGTAGGGTTTTCCCTCCGGGGACCTGAACCTGGGTAAACCTTGTGCCCCCGTGTTGCTTGTTTTCTAACCGTTCCGCGATCTTCAGCATCCCCATCTTCTCCAAAACCCAAGTCCGTAACAATGGGCATTAACGAGATTAAACCTCGTCAACCAGAAGCCGTGGGACGTTGAGGGATCCCACCCATAACCTCCTAACCCTCTACAAGAGGAGTTGCAACAACAGCCCGGTCATCCGTTGGCATGCGAAAGGGAGTCGATCCAGCTGACTTCTTCATCCCATTCCAAATCTCATGGTTAACGCGTAATATACGGCGCAAGAATCACTGGCGACATTGGTTGTTAAGTCCTAGATAATATGTTCCTTTACCACCAGAACTTTCATAGAAGGTTTTTACCTCATGGTAAATAACATATAATCATATTATTATGAAAATAGTGTTTTCTGACCCCTTTGAAATGTAGGTGATGACAACACTGGTTTGCAAAATACTTTACAGAAAATAATCAAAGGACATGAGCAAGTGTGAACTTGCCTTTTGTGATTGCAAGATTATGCACTCACGGTCTTCGAGACAATAGAAGATCCAATATCTGAAATCAGCATCATTGGTCCGGTAAGGACTAATGTTTAAAGAAGCAAGATGTCATTATGCCTAATTAATGCTATGCAATTTTATAATTCCCAAAGTGAAACCCTTAGCATTATAAATAAGTTGATCTTAGGTATCTTCTTTAAGATTGGCTTTATCTTTAAGTTTATTTCATAAAGAATGGCATTGATAAGGAACTTAAGTGTTAACAATCCAAAATATACAAGTACAGATAGAGTAATGTGATTATGATAAATTGTTATCTGGTGACTAGGAAAAAAATCCTTGGGTTGAGTTGTTAAGAGTTGAAGGAACTATTATAGACTTGTTTGTGTGAAGTGTCAAAAAGAATAACACTTGAAAAAACTAGTGTTTAGTTAAGGTTAATCAGTCTTGAGGGTTATTAGGTTTTATATTAGGGTTTGAGATGGTTATGAATGATGTTGAGTTATCATATTTTACTTGATGGTACAAGTGACCAAAGTTAACTATAAAAACATGAATAAACTTTAAATGAGATGTTTATGATTGTTTAGACCAAAGTTAACTATACAAATAGAATTGAATTTTAGTGAGTTTTAGAATATCATCTAGTTTTAGGGTTTTGACAAATATGATTATGGATGATCCCTTTTAATTTAAGTGAAAGATAAATTTAATAACATGCAACTTATTAATGGGAGCATAATTAGATGATCTTATAAATTTATTAGAGTTTAGAGTCATTTTAAGAGTGGTTAAAAGATGAAGATTATTCAGCATTTTATACATGAGTGATATATAATATTTATTTAAAAGGAGTTTTATTTAAGTTTTAAGATTTAATTAGAGTATTTAAAAGTTAATAGTCATACTTAAGTTTTATTATGATTATGGATTTATACTTAGTAATTAAATTTAAAACTTTTAGTGTTTTATTAAGAAATGTGATTATTTCTTTTTAGTAAACAAATTTAAAGAATTAACAAAGTAGTTATTTTATTTTAGTAAAATAAGGAAATGAGTTTTATTATCTAATGTTATTAAAATGTTTTTGAATAATATATAGAGTATTTTTCTAGTAAAATATACTTATTAAAGGTCTTAAAATGAATTTTATTTATTTTTAAGTATTACCTTTATTTTTATAAAATTCTTCAAAGAATTGAGTGTCTTTAAATATTTGCTTTATATTTCTCTGTAAAACACTAAGTTAGTATTTTTATAAAATAGTAGAGTTATTTTTATTCACAAAAATGATTTTTATTTATTTTTAGGGGTTTTTACTTATTATATAAAATCTCACTTAAGGTTTAATAGTGTTTAATCTTTATTTGCATTTTATTAACTTAAATAAGTAAAGTTATATTTTTTATTAGTTATATCTTATTTTTATGATAATTTTAACATATTAGATGTATTTTTATGATTTTTCTATAATTTTCTATAGTTAAAAAGGTTTAGAGGTTATTTTGGTAATTTATTTATTTCATTTTTACTTTATTTCTTATCTTAAACAACTTGGGCAGTTTGGTTGGGAACATGGGCCAGCTTGGCCCATTTAGAGCTGGCTTGGGTCATCCAGACCACGGCCCAACCCTTCTCTTCCTCCACTCTCAATCTCGCACACATGCGACACAATCCCCACTCTCCTTCTCTCGTTTCTCTGCCTCACCCGCCCATGCTGCCGCCGCCGCCCTTGCGGGCCAACGCCGGTCAAATCCGACGCTGTCGATTGCTGCCGTGGGTTGGAGCTGGCTTGCCACTACCTCCTCTTCCCTTCTCCTTGTTGATTTGTATCCTTCGTGGCCTCCCACGCGTATGGCCGAAACCCTAGCTTTGCTTTGGCCTGACCGATGTCAATCCTGGCGGTGCTGCTGCTTGGCTATGACCCTCGCCGCGCTACAGATGTTGCTGGGACGGCTCGGCGCGGTGTAGGTGCTTCGGTGCCCACCGTGCCATCATGCTGCTACACTCGCGTCCTCTGCCTCCTCTTTGGCGAGCTAGGGCTCGCCCCAGGTAGGTGCTTCTTCTACCCTCTCTATATCTAGTACTGTTACCCTTTTCTACTGAAGATCCTAGATCCCCAGTATCATCTGCTGAAGCTTTATGTGGTGGCAACCCCCTTATCTTTGATTTGTAAGATCCTTTAGAGTGTGTCAACGATGATTCATTATTGTCAAATGCTTGTGTTTAGATTTTTTGTATTGCTTATAAGACAGAGATCATGTGATAATTAAAGGGTCCTCTTTGAATGTTCTCTTCTAACTAGTAGATAAACCAAGCATATATAATTGTTCACGTGCTATTACTGCTGTGCTCAGCAGTGTGAGAAATATGATCAGTTGGATAATACTCCGACTTCCTGTTATTTTGGGCATTGAGTATATATGTGCTTAATTCTTGAATTTGCAATTGTGTTCTATACTGACCAACTGGTTCAGTATAGGTTGAGGTTGATCATGTTCTCTCCTATATTGACAGTTAGCAATCTTCTAAACTGATTCGTAGGTAGAATGCTTAAGAAAACTATGTGTTCTATGCTGGTTATTGTTTATGGATGAAATGCTATATCATCTATGGCTGGTCCATATGGCAATGATTCTTTAGAATGATTCCTAATGTTTATACTTAGGAAAATGATTTGAATGCTTAATAAGTGAGGAAGTGACCAAATATGTATACTATCAACATGGTAGTCAGATAATTATAAATGATTCCTAGGATTTGTCTAGGAAGATGATTTTCTTTTATTTGGGCTGATGTGAATGTTTCATTTAGCAAGGCTTATGCTAAATAGCTACCACTGTGGTGCCTCCATTGGAGTGTGCATATTGGTTTCCTATTATGCATGATCTGCTATGCTTAGTGGTTTTACTTTATAAAATCATATACCTGATGATGCAATGATGGGAAAGTATGGTGGATTATTTCCTTGCCAATGATGTGGAAATTGAGGCCAACATATGATAGAGAAGCAGATTTGGCTTACTATCCTTGTTGATAGTAAAATAAAGCATACAGTTGATTCCTAGAGACTTCTACTAGCAAAATGATAAGTCTTTTAGCCAAAATATCTTAGTGATTATTTTGTGTGATGATACACTCTAATAGATGTTGTGCATCAGACTGTCACTATGGTGCCTCCATTTTGGAGTATGCATAGTGATAAATGGTGTTTACATGAACTGTTGTGATCTAGATGGTTTTATTTGATAAGATCATACACCTAGCCTATGATGCAAAGGCTGAGGCATTGATTAAAATAAGAACATATGCTATTATATGGCTTTTAATAACTCTATGATGATTTTGGCAAAGCACTTCTTTGCAATACTGAGAGTATCACCCTAACGACTCCTCCTAGATAAAACTAGAGTTGAAGGAAAGTTGAAATTGGATGAGTTTGTACCACAGCTGTATTTCTACTTGAGCCTGATGATGCAGTTTAATAAGAACAGGTGCTATAGTATGATTTTGGTGGTCAACCTATGATTTGTTGAATTGTTGCAGCTGCTGGGCTGGTGTTAATCTTGAGCAACCACTGTTGGTTTGGTGTATCCTTTCCTCCCTTTTCTGAGGTATCTACTGCTGCTACTCTCCTTGTAACCTAGGCCTCCTCCTTGTCCTCCCGACTTGATCTATTGAATTTGCTACTACTTTTCCTTCTGCTGGTGCTCCTGGATCTGTCTTCCCCTTATTCTAGCTCTTGGATGGCTCTTGGGAGCAACCAGAGCTATAGAGGTGGTAGTATGGAACTCTGGTGGGAGTGTTGTGCTGATGTGCTGTGGGGTGTGGGCATGTACTGGTTAGCTACGGTTGCTTCCTTCTTATCTGATTTACTGGGTTGCTGTGGTGATGACAACACTCAGCTCCATGTGGTGATGGTGCTGCTTATGAGTGTGCCTGGTATGGTCCTGGAACCCTCCCTTGTCCAGGTTCCATCTGTGAGATCTTTTGCTATGGGTGTGCTCGGCTGGTTTGGTGTTATCTAAAGTTGAGTTATATTTTTGGATGTTGCCAAGTGGATTCTTAGATAGCCAATGATGGTGTCCTGAGGCAAAAATACTGATATGAATAGATACTACAATCTGGTGAAACTTTCCCCTTCTAAAATTTAGCTCAATGATGAATTAGACATAGCATTTCTATGTCAAATCTGAGAGCAAAACTCTAACCAACTAATCCTTCTTTTATTTTATTTTTGTTTTGTCTTCTTTTTCTTTTTGTTGTGTTTGCAGGAAATGAAAAGAAGAAAGAAAATGCCAGATGATGAAGGGATAAGAGAACAGTAGCTTAGGAGTTTCTTTGTATTAAATATTGTAATTTATTTTTCTGTTTGAATATTGTAAAAAACATTGTATTTTTGTATTTTATTCAATAAAATTTACTTATTTACGTTTTCTTTTACAATTCATTTGTAAAGACAATGTCATATATATTTTGTTGTAATAAAGAATTCTTTTATTTATTTTAGTAATGTAATTCCTTTTTCTACTTATTTGTTTCCTAATACTTTACTTTTATTTATATATTGTAAAATTTCAATATAATACTATATGTATATATATATTCATAAAGAATCCTTTTTATATCATTTTTGTAATCATTTCATTTCAAGTTATTAAATATTTCCAATTTCCATTTGTGAATTTTATTTGAAATTCAAATACATGTTTGAACAAATTTTCCCCAAAACAAAGAATTCTATAAAGGTCATGTCTAAATATATCGCCCTTGCTCCGAAGTTTCCTTCAGTACAAGAGAGATCCCGATCCCTATATAACTCTATTAGTTTTGCGTGAAATTTCCCCGGATTTTCTTATGCATGAATGCAATGCACACACATGTGTTCTCTCTATTTTCATGTGCTAATCCTGGGATGTTACAGGCAACACGACAGAAACAAACTTTTTATAAAAGTGGAAGAGCTTCCCTAGGGTAAATGGGAGTAAAGGCCCCCCTACTCCAAAAAATTTTGAAAGACATTTTTAATTTATATGCTAAAATTTTAAAGAGTATTCTATGTTTGAGCACGATTAGAGTTCGGCATTTCAAGAATGTCTGTCAAGGTTGGTCACTTGTTCACACATGAAAGAGTTAAAAAATATTTGTATTCCACAAGAGAAAATTAATGTAATGCATTAGCAACTTAAATAATATGTTCATTTGGTAGATACATGGTCTTTGAAATCTCGATGAAAAAATTAAAATTATTTATTTATATTTATCTAGCGAACTATATACCATGATATTTATTTTTACCAATTGCTCCTTGTGTACACGTATATATATGCATATACATACCTTTGGGATTAATCACATAATAATATTATGGGTGTAATATATCCATATGCGTGTACAAAAATATAAGTAGAAGAGTAGACATTAGGCACGGGATAAATATTAGGACCACAATAGTCTCTTGAACCTGTATCATGGGACACGTAAAATCGTTGGAATCGGAGGAGATCTGCTTGCGGATTGGTGTAGTTATTGGATTGTGTTTTAGTCTCCACTAATGAAGACTCACAACCTTGTAAAGGAACATGATGGCCGGTGTTGATCTACGCATTTGGAGAGATCAGAGAAATGCGGATTCAAAAAAAATTATTGGAGATATGCCCAAGAGGCAATATTAAAGTGGTTATTATCATATCTTCATACTTATGATAAATGTTTACATACCATGCTATAATTGTATTAACCGGAAACATTAATACTTGTGTGATTTGTAAACATAAAAGAGTCCCTAGTAAAAGCCTCTTGTTAAACTAGCTTGTTGGTTAATATATGATCATGGTTTCCTGATCATGAACATAGAGATGTTATTAACAACAGGGTCATATCATTGGGAGAATGATGTGATGGACATACTCCTATAGTTAAGCGTAGCATAAAGATCAAGTCATCTAATATAGTTCATTTGCTATAAGCTTTCTGATACATAGTAACCTAAGTCCTTCGACCATGAGATCATGTTAATCACCATCACCGGAAGGATGCTTTGATGACATCAAACACCACACCGTAACTGGGTGGCTATAAAGGTGGCATTGAGTGTTTGGAAAGTATGGGTTGAGGCACATGGATCAAGAGTGGGATTTGTCCAACCATATGACGGATAGATATACTCTAGGCCCTCTCGGTGGAATGTCATCCAATTAGCTTGCAAGCATGTGACTGGTTCACAAGGGATCACATACCGCGGGAACGAGAAAAGAGTACTTATCGATAACGAGGTTGAACTAGGTATGCAGAGATACCGACGATCAAAACCTCGGATAAGTAAACTATCGTGAGACAAAAGGAAATTGGTATCGTATGTAAGTGATTCACTCGATCGCAAAGTAATCATAAAAATATGTGGGAACCATATGAATTTCCAGATTCCTCTATTGGTTATTGATCGGATAAGTGTCTCGGTCATGTCCACATAATTCACGAACCGTAGGGAGACACACTTAAGGATTCGATGTTGTTGAGTAGTTATGGAATGATGAGTAAGAGACCGAATGTTGTTCGGAGTCTCGGATGGGATCCGGGATATCACGAGGAGATCCGTAATGGTCCGTAGAATAAGATTCATATAAGGAAAGTCCTGTTTCGGAGTTGGGGAATGATTCCTGTGTTTTTCACCGGGAATGTTCTAGAATGGTCCGGAAGGTCCGGCACTTCGGAGGGGAAGGGTACATGAATGTGTCATGACAATGTGGAATGGTTGCATCATGTACTAGGTATCATGGCTGGGCAAAATAAAGGAAGAAATCAAATCCTAGTTTGAAAAGTCAAACGCCAATTTGAAAAGTCAAACGACAAGTTTGCTTGGTGGAGGGAGAGTAGGAAACCTACTTGGGGAGGAAGTCCTCCTCCCTCCACCCGCCGGCCAAGGAGGCCGAGTTTGGGGAGGACTCCCTCCTCCCAACCGGCACCCTCCCACCTATAAAAGAAGGGGCAGGGGTGCCCCCTCTAGCCTACACCCAACACCACCCAAACCCTAACCCTAGCCGCCGGCCTGCTACAAGTCGCCGCCGCCCTAGGGTTTCTCCTAGCCGCCGACTTGGGGCTTCCCCAAGTCCTAGCCCGTCGGAAAAGCTCCGCCCCTTGGTGCCTCTAAACCCTAGATCGCCAAGGCCTCTCTCATACTCCACCATACTCGCTCCGGCTTAAGGCAAAGCCCTGCGAGATCTCCCCTCTACTTCCGGTACCACGCCGTCGTGCTGTCGGAATCACGAGAAGAGTGCTACAACCTCTGCTGCCTGCTGGAACAAGGGAGAGGAATGTCTTCATCGAGTACCGAACGTGTGACCGACTGAGGAAGCGCTGCCGGAACGCAGCGCTGGAAGGATCATCTACGCGATCTTGAGATCGGCAAGTGTACGACTACATCACCCACGAGAATCTGCTCTCGTTAACTGCTTTGGATCTTCGAGGGTTAGTATTCTATTGACTCGTTGCTACAATCTGGTAGATAGATCTTGGCTTGATCATAGATTAGATCTTGATTGTGTGTTCATGCGGTAGAAATTTTTTGTTTTCCATGCTACGAACCCCTACAGTGGTATCAGAGTCGTGTCTATATGTAGATCTGTTGCACGAGTAGAACACAATGGTCATTGTGGGCATTGATGCTTTTGTTGTCGATTGCTTCTTGTGTACTTTTCATCTTGCGGGATGGTGGGATGAAGCGGTCCGGGCTAACCTTACATGACATCGTTCATGAGACTTGCTCCACGCTTGACATGCAACTTGTATTGCATAAGTGGCTTTGCGGGTGCCTGTTTCTCCCAACATAGTTAAGATTCAATTTACAACAGGTGATTCACAATACTAGTATCAATGTTGTGGTTCTTGTTCGTAAGTTAGAACGACACTTATTAAAAGCCCCAAACCACGTAAAACATGCAAAGAAAATTAGAGGCGTCTAACTTTGTTTTGCAGGGGTGTGCTGTGATGTGATATGGCCATGATTGTGATTATATATGATGTATGCAATGTTCCTTATTGTAAGTTGGCAACCGGCAGGAGCCATATGGTTGTTTCCATTAAGTCCTGCATGTCTATTATTCAAAATAGTTGTAATAGTTGATGCTGGTGGAAGACAACCATGAAGCGACGCCATTGACCTTGACGCCACACCGGTGATGATGGATATCATGTTCGTGCTTGAAGATGGAGATCGGAAGCACAAGAAGAAAGGCCATATCATATCACATATTATGAATTGCATGTGATGTTAATCCTTTTATGCATCTTGTATTGCTTAGTTCACGACGGTAGCATTATAAGATGATCCCTCAAGCACACAATTTCAAGTTTTAAAGTGTTCATTCTTAGTAAGCACCGTTGCTAAAGCTCGTTATTTCGAAGCATCACGTGATGATCGAGTGTGTTAGATTCTGCGAGTGTATACAACATGAGTAAGCCAGATTTGCTCATGCGGAAGCTAAGGTTTGATCTTGACGAGCCTAGCATGTACAGACATGGTCTCGGAACACGGATCACGAGCCTAGCATGAGTCATATAGTAGATATGATGAACATGTTGATTGTTCGCTATTGAAGCTACATCAACTCTCGTGATGGTCGGTTTTGATGCGGTGGATTTGGTTCGTGTGATCACTAAAACAATGTGAGGGATATTGTTTTGAGTGGGAGTTCAACATCAATATGATTAAAAGTTGAACACTATTTATCATAAATTAAATCAAAGAGAATATGCATAGTTGTTGTAGTCATTGGCATCCGTTTACCACCTTGCGCTTAGTTTTAATTGAGATGATAGAACTATAGAATTCTGGTTAGTTACTTTACGAACTGATATCGTATTGTTTTGAAGTGTTAATCTAAAGTTTAAAAGTCCTATTGCAAACTTTCAGTAAGTTCCGGTTACTCCATGAAGTTTAATAATTGGTATTAAATCAAAAGTGAAAATTCCAGTGTTAGTGTATAAGTATCATGTTTGTCTCCATGATTCTTGATATTCGAAAGATAGTTTCAATATCAAGGTAATCTAGGAGTTGAATGAGTTGTTTCATAAACCATGATGTGTGGAAGATATTGTGATATCTGAAACGAAGTTTTAGTTGTAACATGATAGAGTATAATATGGCAAAAGTCATGTTCTCATATTTGATGACACTACTGCAGAAAGGCTTATAGACTCCAGTGGTTAGTGACAGGCAAAATTATGCCTGTCACTAGTGACTATTCCTAGTGACAGGCAATTATTAGCCTGTCACTAGAAGGATGCACTAGTGACAGGCGTAAAAATATGACTGTCACTGATATTTTTAACTGAGAAGCCTCCGCTCGAAAAAAGAATTTAGTGACAGGCTAATGTAGATGCCTGTCACTGAATTTCCCATAACTAGTGACATGCTAAAATTATGCCTGTCGCTAGTATTTTTAGTGTAGGGCGGCACTAACTTGGCAAATTATAGTGACAGGCATTGTAAACGACCGTCACTGGTTTTAGGAATATTTTTTCTTGGCAGCCTACCAAGCAAATCGGTATTGCTATGCTGGACGGCCCACCCGAGCGCGCCTTTGCTGGGCCGGCCCACCCGCTCGTGCCCTTGTTCTTTTCCTGGGCTGGTTAGGCTGAACTGATGGGTATGTACAGCCGATCGCTAGACACACGCGATCGATCCGAGTAGGAGTACGTACCAATTTTAATCAAAACCAACACGGATTCAAACTCATGTATCTTTGTCTAGAAGTATCCGAATTCGATTCCGTTTGTTTCTGATGGTTGCCGACTTAAAGTAGAACATATACACCGACCCAAACTACTATTTATACCCCAATACCGTACCCTCTTGTCCTCCAAAATCGCAACCATTGTTTGAACTCCACTTTTTTAAGAGACTTGTTTGTGCCGCCGTGTGAGTTCAACCTTGCCCCGGAGCTCTACAACAAAGTTGAAGATCTCGTTAAGGTTGTTTCATTCTGACAAACCTCACCTATTTTGATCCACCGTATCTAGAGAATTTCGCTTTGCAAGATTCTAGATTCGACAGAGTAAAACTTGGATTACTTCACGCTTGTTTCACCAAATCCATCTATCTTGAGTTCCTCTTGCCAATTAACTTGTATTTATATTTATTTGTAGGTATGGATCGAAATTGGATGTACACGGAGGATCGCATGACACAAGGTTTTCATGATCATGTGAACGAGTTTCTTGATGTGGCGGATCGAGATATATTGCGAAGGGGTGGCACGAAGATATGTTGTCCGTGCAGATCTTGTCGAAACTTAACATTGTTTGAAAGGAAATCTGGGTCCTTGCACATGCACCTATTGCGTTGGGGTTTCATGGAAGGTTATACAAGGTGGACAAGTCATGGGGAAGATCCTGAGGTTATTGACGATGACGATGAGCGTCATAAAGAGTCGGCCAAAGAAGATATGGACGAACCTGAAGATTTTGTACATGATGTGGACACCACAGTGGACTTAGATGATTTGGTCAAAATGGTCAACGACCCTCATGTGCAAGAGCAAGTTCTGAAAGACAAGGAGAACGTTAGAGCATCCGACAAAGAGTTGGCCAAGTTGCAGACGCTTGTGAAAGACTCAAAAACTCCCTTGTATCCTGGTTGTGATCCGGAGTACACCCGCCTATCGGTGACACTCGAACTTCTAAGGGTAAAGGTGGTCCACAACGATATAGATGGAAGCCTCGATGATACATTGGAGTATCTTAGAAAGGTCTTGCCGAAGGGGAATGTGTTGCCTACAAGTTGCGATGAGGCCAAGAAAATTGTGTGCCCTCTTGGATTGGAGGTGATTAGATATCATGCTTGTCCAAACGATTGCATCATTTATCGTGGGGAGTATGAGAAGCTAAAGAAGTGTCCAGAGTGCAATGCATCCCGATTCAAGCGGGGAAAGAGCCCACAAGAGGAAACCGTGGAGATACTGATGAGCGGTGCTCCTGCAAAGGTTGTATGGTACCTTCCAATCATTCCTCGTTTGAAGCGTCTATTCGCAAACAAAAATGAGGCAAAGCTGCTGCGTTGGCACGATGAGGGACGGAAAAAGGATGAGGGTGTGATGAGACACCCCGCAGATGCTTGCCAATGGCAAGCCGTCGATGATGCATTCCCATCGTTTGGAGGAGACCCGAGGAACATACGATTCGGTATGAGTACAGATGGAATCAATCCTTTCGGAAACATGAGCAACAGGCATAGCACTTGGCCTGTTATTATGTGGATGTACAACCTCCCTCCATGGCTATGTTTAAAGCGGAAGTATATACACTTATCTTTACTCATTCAAGGCCTGGAGCAACCTGGGAACGATATCAACATGTACATGACACTACTGTATGAGGAATTGGCGACACTATGGGCAGGGGTCGAGGTATGGGACGCTTGTGAAGAAGATAACTTTAATATGAAAGGTTTGCTGCTCACAACAGTCCAGGACTATCCAGCCTTAGGATATCAATCTTGTCAGTGTGTCCATGGATACAATGCATGCGTGCAGTGCATGAATGATACAACAAGTCTTCGCCTATCGGGCTCTCAAAAATCGTGTACATGGGGCATCGAAGATGGCTTCAAGAAGGTGATCCATGGAGACAATAAAAATAAAAGTTTGACAATACGGTTGAGACCCGGTCAAAGCCACGTAAGAGGAGCGGGGATGAAATACTTGAACTATTGAACTCTTGGGACGACTGCCCTAAGGCGGGAAAGAAGCAGAAGAAGGGGAAGCCATTGGAAGGCGTGTGTAAAACAAAATCTGTATTTTGGGAATTAGAATAGTGGCCATATCTTGACACACGACATTGCATAGATGTCATGCATGTCGAAAAGAATTTGTGTGAGAGCTTGCTTGGTCTCTTGCTCCACTTACCAGACAAGACAAAAGATGGACCGAAGGCAAGAGAATACTTGGAAAATCTCGGGATACAAAGGGAACTATGGGCAAGAGAGGAGAGGAACAATGAAGGAAGAGGTGTTCAGAAAATCAAGACAGAGTGTCCTGCCGCTTGTTACACTCTAAGTAAGACGGAACTCGATAGATTTTTCAAGTGTCTTGAAAGTGTGAAGGTTACTTCTGGCTACTCGGCAAACATATAGAGGCATCTTGACATGAAGAGCCACAAATTAATTGGTATGAAGTCGCATGATTGCCATGTTATGATCACACAGAAACTTCCGGTTGTGATTAGGGGACTTATGGAGCTCAACGCGATGAGAATGACATGAACAAAGACCAAGGGGTTGGGTCTAATTCGTATGTGGGCCCCAAGCATAGTTCCACTAAAAAAGGAACTCTCCTGATGAGGCAACATCTCCAGAACCGCAACATGTAAGAAGAAAGAAGAAGAAAGACAAGGTCAAAAAAAATGAGAAAAGGTTAAAAAAATCATTGTTCTACGGATCAACCAATGCAAAAGGAGAGCGAGAAAGTGGTCAATGGCGGAAACATCATATCCGCGGCGAGCGCTTGGTACCAATGGATGAGTTCGAGAGCCTTTCTGTCGATATGAAGGCTCTGCATCGGAATATTACAGAGCTAGAAAGTCTTGAAGGCCATGCCTCACATTACACGGCTATGGTTCCAAAGGATTACCACCACTTTATGACCAAATATCCGGCATACAAGTTCTATCTGGAGTTTCCTGAGATCTTTAGAATGTTCAACTTAGACTTGCTGGAGTCCTCCCTTGTTAGGCTATGGGCGTTATACCTAGTCAGAGAGACTAGACAGAATAAAGAACTTACTAATGTCGTAGTTGCTGATCCTTATCACATGCACGACAACAACCTAAGCTCCGATGAAGGTGTTGAGATTATTTTGAGAGAGTGCATCTTACCTGCATTGCAAAATAACAAGGACAAGAGGTACATACTAGTGCCCTACAATCCAATGTAAGTCCTACTCAGTCTTAATTGCTTTTCTAAATGTAGATATATTTATTTATATTCATTATTCAGTTCCCAACCTTTGCTTTGCACTGAACTTGGATTGTTTATTATTCACGAAGGATTAATTTACTAGGATTGTTCACATGTTTGTGTAGAGGTCACTGGGTTCTTATTATCCTCATGATGAAGGAATGCAAGGCTTTTTACTTGGATTCACTTAAAAACAAGTTCGAAAGGGATTACAGTGTGCTGTCAAAGATTCTGGATGATGCTCTCTTCGAACATAGTTTTAGAGGTGGAATTGTGCCAAAAAAAAGTGGAGGTCGTGTACGCTTTAAGCATTATAAAGATGTTAGTTGTATACAGCAGCAAGATAGCGTGTCATGTGGCTACCATCTCTGCTACCATATGGACATGTTTGTGAGGTCACATAAGAGTTTAAACAAAGGTATAGATATTCAGTTGTTTGGTACTCATCTCGAGTCCAATCCATTTGACCGGAAGAAAGAGTTTACACGCATCCGAGGCATTTTTGCAAAAATCATCAACACAGATGTCGCCTTGGAATCCGGGGGTTTCCATGGCGGTGATGACTCGCCGGAGGTTCATGATTCACGTACAAAGGTGTCTGCAACCCAATTGATCAAGCATGCATGATCCTAGAATGAGATATGTGGCATTTTATTCTGTTTATTTCTTTTTCCTTGATTTTTTGTCTCTGCAAATTTTTAATCGAGTTTATACTGGGTTGATATGATGATACAAAAGTAACCATCATACATCTATTCTTGAGCTATTTAATATGATTGCGAGTATTTTCAACCATTACGTGCAAGATATCTCTGGGAAAAGGAAGAGATGAAATTAATTGCAGGAGTAATATACTTTAGAATCATTGAATGAAAATGATGCATCATTTTCCTGTTCTAATCAGTCATATCTCATTGTTGGTCAACAGGTGGAGTATAATCCTATGGTTTGTGCAGTTATCCTTCATTAAAACCGCTCAGATTCATATTATGTCACACTTCTTAAAGATGGCATGGATGTGTCCAGTATGTTTCCGACGGCTTCTAATCTAAGGTATGATATGCTGCTCTCTGGCTGCTCGTTGCTACTGTTGGCTGCTCGCTGGCTGATATGCTACTCGCGGCTACAACTTTTGCATATTAGTGTTGATGTTGACCTTTGTTGGTTCGGTTTGCTCGGTACAGTCTTTTCGGTCATTGAAAATTCTAGTCATCCAAAAATGCTACCCGTATTACCTTATGTTGTACCTAGGATTCTTCTCTAGCATGGTATGCATCGCCATTGTAATACGGGTATGCATTTTGGTAGCATGGTAGTATTTTTGGAAGATATCGACGACTCCGATCCTCAAGCATGGTAATCATCGCCAATTTCTTATGCTGTAGCTAGGATTCTTCTCTACTGAACTGCATGTTCAGTAGATTCGAACTACATGTTCAGCTCTGAAAAAACAGTCGCAACAATCATGAAGTTTTAAACTGCTGTAGCTAGGATTCTTCTCTACTGAACATCTTTTTTGCATACTAATATGTAAATATGCAGTGAACACTTATCTTGACTTAGGACTGATTGGTGTTTGATATGTACATCGTTATCTTGGACTCATTCTTGTCAGTTTAGCTACATTCGCATATGTCTGAAAGTTATTTTTGTCACAAAGTTAGTTTTCTTCTTCAGTTAGCATAGGATATATCTGATTGATACAAGTTCCTACAAGCAGGTGTGCACTCGTTTTAAGCTACTAGATAGTAATCTGCTCCTTTCTACAGAAGTTCGAACAATGTCTTTGTGGCTTTATCATCTCCAAGATCAAAGTGATGACTTGTTTGCTAGACATCCTATTTAGTATTTTGTTCGGTTAATGTTTTTTTAAAGAGTCATGCGATGTTAACTGTCGATTACGTGGTGCTATGTGACGTTAGTTTCTTGCTCATTGTCATCAAGATCAAAACTGAAAGCTTGTTTCCGGAGATCTTGTTTAGTGTTATGTTTGGTTAAAACTTTCTCAGACCCGCCTAATGCCTTTTGCCTTGGTATATCTTGATGGAGTGGATGGTACATATGTTTTCATAAAATGGCTACAAAGATACATCTTATAGTGGATCAAAGCAAATGATATACGCATGCAGTCATTAAATAACCTACTTGCCAGCGTAAAAGCCAACCCTATTGTACCATGCTGGCTTTATGCTTACTCTAGCTGATGTGCCATGAGCTTAGAGCCAGCATCCAGCTTCCTTATTGTTCTTGCTCTTAGTATATACTCACATCTTAGTGCTGGGTATATAAATACTATGTCTAAACTGTTTACTGTTTTCTCATTTCTGCAGATAGGTGTGGTGGTCTGCTCGAGGGTACTTAAACATGCCATATATGATGGTAGTTCTTATGTGTCATGTGGGTCTAACATGATCTTTGGAGTTCAAAGGCGAGGAAACAAGCTAAGCAAAAATTTTGTGGATGACGGTCCTATGTAAGCCTGGGCAAAAACGGTGTGTCCAGTTTCACTGGTTTGGGCTAGTTCAAAATTTTGTACTAGTTTTAAAGTTTAGATTGGATTTGTGAATGGGATTGAACTAGGAATTTTTTGGCTGGTTTGACCGGTTTCACTTTTTCCACGGGCTTAGTCCTATGCCACTATGTTATCTATGCAAAACTTATGTCATATTTGCACATGTGAATGTATTATTGGTACAATATTTTATTATGCTATCCGAAATATTTGTGGAAAATATATTTACTATGCTATCCTGAATATTCAGGGTAAACGCATTTAATTTTTGTATTATCGAAATGCACACCAGTGACAGGCAGGATAATGGGCCTGTCACTCAAAACCCCGCAAGTCTGCGGCCTCCAATCGCAACCAGTGACAGACAAAAATGATGCCTATCACTAATTCACACATACTAGTGACAGGCACCCGGAAATGATTGTCACTGGTATACGTACTAGTGACAGGCATCTGGCCGTCACTAGTAACCTTGTACCAGTGACTAGTCATTAGTGACAGGCACTCTGCCTGTCACTAATGGGTGTTTTGAGCCTGTCACTGATGGCCTATTCTGCAGTAGTGTGAGAATTTGCAAAAGGTTGGAGATGCTGGTCTTCTTAATTCTCCAAAAGGTTTTGGAGAGCAATATTATACTCGCGATTCACCGTTATAAGCTAAAAGTAGCTTGATCATGGATAATTCCATGATAAGGGTGAATATCTGATGTAGGTAAAATGTTTACTACACCAAGAGATCACTAAAGAAAGGAATTTGAAAGAACACCAAACATTTGATGATGGTGATCTACTTCAAAGTGCAAGTCCAAAGACATTGGTATTTAACTATACATGCTTTGAACTATTTGTCATGTATATGGCTCCACTAATGATGTTGATAGATTTTTTCAAACAGGAAAAGAAATACTGAAAGAGAATCTCATAAATATATGGCAGAAAAGAAAAGACTAGAATTGTTCAGCTTAGGTATATAAAGAATATACGTGTTATGGCTATATTCTTTGCTTGTTAAATAATGTGGTTCTTAAGTATTGGATACTGAATTTTTTGGTATGAATCGTCATACGAAACAACAGAATTCATGAACTACAATGGCCTAAGTAACTAGCAAAAGAATATGTGATGATGTTCATCGAGAACAAATAAAGGGGTATTGTGTTGCTCGTTAAACATCAAAGCTTGCCTTCAAGATTTGTTTTATCAGGTATTATGAGAACAAAAGGGTTGTTCAAATAATTGCCGTAATCCATAAAAGATGGATGATTTACAAATCTCGTTGGAGAAATCACATCCATAAAACTAGTGCTAAAAAAATGTTGAAAGACAAATTGATTGCAAGATCACTTAGGAAGTGACATCGCCGTTTAAATTATATTGGAAAGAAAACATGAAGAAACTTCATGTGGATGGAATTTTGGAGTCTTTTGATTTTTGATCAAATGACGCTTGTGAAACTTTCCTAGAGATAATTAAAACTTCGTTCATAGGTCGAAAGGGAACGAATGACTAGCTTATTGAAACTTGTACATATTGTTGTATTAAGTCCATTATGTGTAGTCAAGAGCGGTGGATTTCAACTTCATATGCTTTCTCCAAAAATTTGAGTGAATATAAGAATATTTACTTAATAAGGATGAAGTATGAAACATTTGAAAAGTTCAAAGACTTTCAAGATGAAGTACAAAATCATTGTAAGAAGAATATAAATAGTTTGTGATAAGATCATAAAGGAAGATATTTGAGTTACAAAGTTTAGCATAATACCTAAGATTTAAGGAATCGTTCCATGGATTTGCATTTCCCGAAACACCATAAGAGTATGGAGCATTAGAGATATGTAATTAAAACCTTGTTTGACATGGTAAAATCAAAGGTGTAATTCATAAAACTGCCATTATATTTTAAAGATTAAAAGCTTTAGAGACTACCGTTTTTCCACTAAAAAGATCTCCATCATAATCCGTTGAATTGACACATATAAAGTTATGGTTTGGGATAAAACCCAAGTTGTCCTTTCTTAAACATTGGTATGCTATGCATAAGAAAGATGTTTGCAACCAAAATCGGATGAACATATCTTTGTATGTTATTTTGAATCATCGTTGAGTATTTCTCCATAACACCAAAGACAAAAATGTTTGTCGCTTAGAACGTCAAGTTTCTTTGAGAAAGAAATTTTCTGTGAAAAGTTAAGTGGGAGAACAATAGAACTTTGATAAGGTTAAAAGAACCTTAGCTATATGTGCAAAGTTGCGCAGCGCCAAAAAAAATGTTCCGGAGGCAGCAACAATGCTCATGGCTCACGTGCCTCAAAGGTTGTGGTCACGGAGATCTAAATTCCTATTGAAACAAGTAGGTCGGGTAAACAATCAAATACCAAGATTTTAGAGTTAAATCATTATTTGACAATAATGATCCGACTACATGCAAAGAAGCGATGATGGGCCCTGACTCCATCAAATGGCTTGAAGCCATAAAATGCGTGATAGTTCCATATACAAGAGATCAAGCTTTGAACTTGAAAGACCCTCTGGAAAGGTACAAGACCTTACAGTCATATTTGGATCTATAAATAAATAGACATGGATGTTTCACATCTATGAAATTATCGACATGTCGGGAAAGAGTTCACAACAATGTTTAAAGAGTTGACTATGACAAGATCTGATCTTTCATTAAGCGATATTTAGTCTAGATGGATTAATATAGCAATCACGACATATAATTTTGTTATGTGTTGAATAAACAAAACAAGTTCTTCTAATAGAATGGTTCCCTAGGGTATGTGCTTGACATGGTCCAAAGGGTTTTTCTAATTCAAAGGATGCTAAAAGCATATGCAAACTTCAATGGTTGAAGTAAGCATAGCGGAGTTGGAATCTTCACTATGATGAAACTATTAAAAGAGTTTAATTTCATCGGAGACGATGAAGATGCTTGCATTTGCAAGAAATTAAGTGGGAGCGCTAAGACATGTTTCTAATACATTATGTGGAAGACATATTGTTGATTGGAAATTTTGTATCTTTTATTAACACAGGATAAGAATTTCATCTCGATGAAAGGCTTAGGCAGAACCCGAATATTTGGCATCAATGTCTATATGGATAAATTGTGACGCCAATATGGTTGTGCCAGAAGTACATAGATGAGATATTGAATGAGTTCAATATAGAAACTACAAGAAAAGTTCTTGTTGCACAGGAAGGATTGAATAAAGATTTAAGTATTTTTGATACTTGATAGATATAATCACAAAGAGTATTTTATCAATCATGTTGTGATGTGTACAAATCCAGATATGTCCTATGCTCTAAATGTTATGAGCATATACCAGACTGATTCATAAGATGATTATTGGACGATAGTAAATATATTCTTATGATCTTGTAAAAGAACTAAGAATATATTATTTTGTAGAAGTGACAAATAGATGGTTAGTTCATTGTAAATGAATTACATTGATACTAGTTTTGTTACAAAGTACAAATTAAGTTTATCTCAATCTAAAATAAGAGTGGCACAATATAATGGAAAGTAAGTTCCATAATGGATTTGGATGAGTTCCAAAGTTAAGACATTGTGACAGATACTACAACAAAAGGCTAGGTATATGACTGCTATAATAGCAGCTAAAGAGGGCATTTGTGTCGAGTAGTTTGTTATCAAACTAGGTGTAGTTCACAAAGGTTTGAAACTAGATTATTGACTCTAGTGCAAGTGGGAGACTGTTGGAGATATGCCCAAGAGACAATAATAAAGTGGTTATTATCATATCTTCATACTTGTGATAAATGTTTACATACCATGCTATAATTGTATTAACCGGAAACATTAATACTTGTGTGATTTGTAAACATAAAAGAGTCCCTAGTAAAAGCCTCTTGTTAAACTAGCTTGTTGGTTAATATATGATCATGGTTTCCTGATCATGAACATAGATATGTTATTAACAACAGGGTCATATCATTGGGAGAATGATGTGATGGACATACTCCTATAGTTAAGCGTAGCATAAAGATCAAGTCATTTAATATAGTTCATTTGCTATAAGCTTTCTGATACATAGTAACCTAATTCCTTCGACCATGAGATCATGTTAATCACCATCACCGGAAGGATGCTTTGATGACATCAAACACCACACCGTAACTGGGTGGCTATAAAGGTGGCATTGAGTGTTCGGAAAGTATGGGTTGAGGCACATGGATCAAGAGTGGGATTTGTCCATCCATATGACGGATAGATATACTCTAGGCCCTCTCGGTGGAATGTCATCCAATTAGCTTGCAAGCATGTGACTGGTTCACAAGGGATCACATACCGCGGGAACGAGAAAAGAGTACTTATTGGTAACGAGGTTGAACTAGGTATGCAGAGATACCGACGATCTAAACCTCGGATAAGTAAACTATCGTGAGAGAAAAGGAAATTGGTATCGTATGTAAGTGGTTCATTCGATCGCAAAGTAATCGTAGAAATATGTGGGAGCCATATGAATTTTTAGATTCCTCTATTGGTTATTAATCGGAGAAGTGTCTCGGTTATGTCCGCATAATTCACGAACCGTAGGGAGACACACTTAAGGATTCGATGTTGTTGAGTAGTTATGGAATGATGGGTAAGAGACAGAATGTTGTTCGGAGTCTCGGATGGGATCCGGGATATCACGAGGAGATCCGGAATGGTCCGGAGAATAAGATTCATATAAGGAAAGTCCTGTTTCGGAGTTGGGGAATGATTCCGGTGTTTTTCACCGGGAATGTTCTAGAAGGGTCCGGAAGGTCCGGCACTCCGGAGGGGAAGGGTACATGAATGTGTCATGACAATGTGGAATGGTTGCATCATGTACTAGGTATCATGGCTGGGCAAAATAAAGGAAGAAATCAAATCCTAGTTTGAAAAGTCAAACGCCAATTTGAAAAGTCAAACGGCAAGTTTGCTTGGTGGAGGGAGAGTAGGAAACCTACTTGGGGAGGAAGTCCTCTTCCCTCCACCCGCTGGCCAAGGAGGACGAGTTTGGGGAGGACTCCCTCCTCCCAACCGGCTCCCTCCCACCTATAAAAGAAGGGGAAGGGGTGCCCCCTCTAGCCTATACCCAACACCACCCAAACCCTAACCCTAGCCGCCGGCCTCTTGCAAGTCGCCGCCGCCCTAGGTTTTCTCCTAGCCGCCGACTTGGGGCTTCCCCAAGGCCTAGGCCGCCGGCCAAGCTCCGACCCTTGGTGCCTCTAAACCCTAGATTGCCAAGGCCTCTCTCATTGTACACCATACTCGCTCCGGCTTAAGGCGAAGCCCTGCAAGATCTCCCCTCTACTTCCGGTACCACGCCGTCGTGCTGTCGGAATCGCGAGGAGAGTGCTACAACCTCCGCTGCCTGCTGGAACAAGGGAGAGGAAGGTCTTCATCGAGTACCGAACGTGTGACCGACTGCGGAAGCGCTGCCGGAACGCAGCGACGGAAGGATCGTCTACGCGATATTGAGATCGGCAAGTGTACGACTATATCACCCACGAGAATCTGCTCTCGTTAACCGCTTTGGATCTTCGAGGGTTAGTATTCTATTGACTCGTTGCTACAATCTAGTAGATAGATCTTGGCTTGATCATAGATTAGATCTTGATTGTGTGTTCATGCGGTAGAAATTTTTTGTTTTCCATGCTACGAACCCCTACAAAAATATTCATAAATAATGGAGTGTAAAGAATTATTCTACATTGCTGGGTCTCGAGAGTACAAGAATAATATGGATACACAAACAAGTCTTTGGTCAGGACCCCCTACCTCGTGGTAGTTGGCGTGCAAACGCCGTGAGAAGGATGACCCTGGGTCAAGGAGCTCCGCGAGGAGTATGGATCAGCCATAAGACATTTGTGGTTACCATTTGTAGAACTTTGAAATTACCTCAGTTTGTTTTTTGGACTATTTATATCCAATCTAGTTTGTTAAAACTATATGTGCAATAATAATGAAAACTAACAATCATTACTTAATGATTTTAATTAGGCCATCCCTGCAGGTTAAGACGTAACTTCCTGGACCATGTCCATAGAAACATTCATCACCAAGGATTTAAGGTCGGCATGTACTCATTGAGACAGCCTGCACCTCGTTACACAGTTTGAGTCACCAATGACGCGAATTGGACCTATTTTAGTGGCCCTACTTGGACACAACTTCTCAATGACTCTGAGATGGACGTCGGAGAGATGTGCATCTTCTTCCTTGACCATTGATTCGGCATCACCTACTTCCATTACAAGGACGCCAACAAATCAGACGACTCTGGAACCTCTTCAGACCATGACCTGAGAGAGAACGACATCCTTGACGTTAAGATTAAGTTTTTCAACAACGACGTTGCCACCGATGAGGAGTTCTAGTATGTTATCTCCAGTTAATTAATAATATGCTACTAGTTATATGTTCTTTACCATTGCTTCATATGAATATGATGTTCCTGATATATGATGGATGTTAACTTCAATATTACAGCAGCAGTTTTGTTTTAATTTTCTAAAAAATTGTTAGCAGCATGTAAATATGGCTGAACTCCACTAATATATGTATCACTAGTAGCATTTAGGTAAATGCAACCAACGTACACATTACAGGTGGCATTCCGGGTGAATGCCCCAAGTAACTTGTAATAGTAGCGTGACATTGGTGGTGTGTGGTTTTGAGAGCCACAAACCCCTTTTAGAATGCCACCCATGAGCTATTCCCTACTATTACACCGCGACCAGCAGAAATTGCTGACTCCAAACACTCCAAGAGGGAGCCCTCGATCTACACCGCGACCCAACTCACAATGATGAACAAGAGTGTTCCTTGGTGGGAGACACTCTCAAGCGGAGATAATTGCATTAAGAAGAGATGGAGAGAGGGACAACATGAAACACGCTAATGATAGACTTGCTACACTAAAAAGAGATGAAGATACTAAGTGGGCACAATGTGCAAAAGTAAAACATGTACAAGAGGGAGGAAACAATACTAAATACTTGCATTTGTTAGCAAATGGTAAACATAGACGGAAGAAGATATACCAATTAGAACAAGTGAACTATATTGGATCAAGAGAACCTAATGCAATATATTTCATATTTCTACAAGAGACTGTTTGGAGCAGAGCCTCACAATAATATCGCTTTGGTGGAATCTTATATTGAGGACTGAAGGGAATATGCCCGAGAGGCAATAATAAAGTTTTTATTATCATATTCCAAGTATATTATAGATGTTTATTTTACATGCTATAATTGTATTAAAAGGAAACGTTAATACATGTGTGTATAATGAACAAAATAAAGTGTTCCTAGTTATGCCTCTCATATAAACTAGCTCATTGATTAACATGATGGTCAAGGTTTTCTGATCATGGACATTGTATGTTATTAATAACGAGGTCACAATATTGGTGTAATGATGTGATGAACATTCATCCGAAGTATAGTAATACGATCAAAGTCATTATGTTTAAATTGCTATAACATCATTACAAGTAACTTTAATCCTTAGACCATGAGATCATGTCAATCACTAACATATGAAGAGTAGCTTGATAACATCAAATGTCACACCATAACTAGGTGACTATAAAGGTGGGTCTAGATACTCCGATAATGTTATGTATAGGCTCATGGATCAAAAGTGGGATTTGTCCATCCAAATGATGGAGATATATACTCTGGGCCCTCTCGGTGATATCACATTGATATTGCTTGCAAGAAATTGATGGAGATCACTATAATATTATATCACGGGAACAAGAAAAGAGTACATATAGGTAACGAGATCAAACTAGGTATGGGGATACCGATGATCGAATCTCGGACATGTAAAATGTCGCGAGACAAAAGGATATAGTTGCAATGTTAAGGTTCTCGCGATCACAAGAAGTCGTCATTGAATGTGTAGGAGTTAGTACGGATCTCTTGGTCCCGATGCTGATTATTGATCGGAGAGGGGTCTCGATCATATCTGCATTATTCGTGAACCATAGGGTGACACACTTAAGGGATATCGACATCATTTGGAGCAAATGAGTTGCCAGAAAAATAATATCAAAGCACTCGAATTATTTCACCAGGCATCGAAATTGTTACGGGTGAAATTGCTGAAATTGGTTCTACGTGTGAAATTGAATAGTAAAAAGGGTTTTATGTGAATGTTTGTTAATTAATGCAATTGAAAAAAATTTGAATAAAATTTTGTGGAAATTTAATGGGTTTTGAGTGAAGGAAATGGAGAGTCAAATTTGTGAGTGGGAGCTCCACTCACATGAATGGAGGAAAGGGTGGGGTAGCCCCCATGGCACTGGACATGCCCCATAAAAGGTCCTCTCTCCCTCTCTCTCACTCACACCTCCTCGTGAAGGATCTCTCTCCCCTATAGTACTATTCCCCCATGGTCTCGGCTTTGCGAGATACATGTTCCCGGTGGATTTTTCTAGAGCGAGGATTTGCTACTTACGCTCCACTGCTGGAGCAAGGTCGCGGAGGTTTTCAGGGTCCTGGACGTGTGTGTGATCACGAGTGCTTCGCTAAGTTGCGGTGCTGTCAGACTTCCACACGATCTTGAGAACGGCAAGTGATCGACTCCATCATCAACGAGTCCATACTCGTAAAGCTTTATCGGTCTTCAAGGGTATGTATTCTTGATGTATATCCACCCTTTGATTATATTTAGATAGATGGATCATGGCGTATACAGTTCCTATCATAGGAATTTTTTTTGTTTTCTATGTTGCGAACCCAACAGTGCTATCAGAGCCGGATCTATGCGTAGATACTCTGCACGGGTAGTACGCATATGATTATGTGGGCAATGATGGTCACATTATTGCTTCTTATGTGTAATATGGATATTGGTGGCATAGTGGGATGAAGCGGCTGGACAAACTCTACATGTCCTCGCACAGGAGACATGTTCCACGCTTGATATGCAACTAGTTTTGCATAAGTGGATTGCAGGTGTATGTCTCTCCTACTATAGTCAATATCTAATCTACAACAAGTTGCCAATAATTTGATTATCATCGTTGTGGTTCCATGTTCGTAGGTAAGAACGTTTCTATCTTCGAAAGCCCTCAGCCACGTAAAACATGCAAAAGAAAAATTAGAGGCGTCTAGTTTTTTGGTTTTGTCGGACAAGTACTATGATATGGTAGTATTATAATTCGTAGTATGGATTGATACTATTGGAAATTATAATATTCCAAAGTGTAAGTTTCATAGACCTTGGCCTTACACATATAGGAATGATAAATATCATACCAAGATGCACAACATAATGATGGAAGTGCAAGAACCATATCATATCACTTTTAGCATATGATGTTTGTATGCATCTTATATTGCTTGTTTGGCACTTTCATAGCATTATAAGATGATCCCTCATTTAAATATCAACATAAGGATAAGTTCTTCCTTAGTATGCACCGTTAAAAAGTTCGGCGTTTTGAGACACCACGTGATGATCAGGTGTGATAGAATCAACGTTCACATACAACGGGTGTAAGACAGTTTTACACATGCGAATACTAAGGTTCTTACTTGGCTAGCCTAGAATGTAAAGATATGGCCTCGGAACACGAACCTAAAGGTAAAGCATGAGTCATATGATTGATATGATGATCATCGCCTTTAAAACTATAACAACTCACGTGATGATCGGACTCGTTGTAGCGAATTTGGTTCATGTAATCACTAAAAAGACACGAGGTATGTTGTTTTTGAGTGGGAGTTTATTTATAATTTGGATTAGTTGAAGTCAAATCTATCATAAACTTAGTCTAAATAAACTTTGCAAATTCTGTTGTAGATGGCACCACCTGCTTTTAATTTCAATGTGTTCATGGAGAAAGAGATACTTGCAATGAATGGTAGAAACTTTACCAACTGGTTAATGAATTTGAGGTTTTTCCTCACCGCTGCACAAAAGCAATATGTGATGGATGGTCTGATAGATTATGTTCCTACAAATACTGCATCTCAGTTTGAGCATAATTTGTATGACACAAAGCATGATGACTACACTCTTGTGAAATATGCGATCCTTCTGTCAATGGAACCTCAACTCCAAGAACGCTTTGAACTTAGCAGCGCTGATACTATGGTGAAGGAACTCAAATCCATGTTTCAGAGCCAAATCCATGCTAAGAGATATATGATCTCTAGCGAGTTCTTTAGTGTAAAGATGAAGGAACACAGCTCTGTGAATGATCACGTCATGATGATGATGGGATATGTTCAATGTCTTAAGGCGCTGGGATGTGATATCCCAGTTGATCTTGCGACGGATAGAGTTTTGCAGTCTCTTCCACCCGGTTACAAAGAGTTTGTGCTGAATTACAATAAAAGTGGTGCGATTGGATCGCTCACCGAACTTGCTGCCATTTTGGTGGCTATCTAAGTAGACATAAAGAGAAGGCACCAAGAGTTGATTGTTGATAAGATCGCATCCTCTAAAGAAAAGGACAATCCCAAAGGAAAACTCAAGTTGGTCAGCAAATTTGTTGTGCCTAAGAAAAAGATCAAGGGAGGTCCTAAGCCTGATACTGAATGCTTTTATTGCAAAGAGTATGGTCACTGGAAACAGAACTGTCCCAAATATTTGGCTTATCTAAAGGTCAGCAAGATATAAAAAGGTATATATGATATACATGTTATTGATGTGAACTTGACTAGTACTCGCAGTAGCACCTGGGTATTCGATAATGGATCGGTTGCTAATATATGTAACTCAAATCGGGGGTTGCGGAACAAGCGACTACTAGCTAAGGGAGAGGTCAAGATGCGTGTCAGCAATGGATCAAAATTTGATGTGATCGCCGTCGGGATGCTACCTCTCCATCTGCCATCGATATTAGTTATAAACCTAAATAAATGTTATTTGGTGCCTGCGTTGAGCATGAACATTGTATCATGATCATGTTTATTGCAAGATGATTATTCATTTAAATCGGAAAACAATGGTGTTTCGATTTATATGAATAATATATTTTATAGTCATGCGTTTATGATGAATGGTTTATTTATTTTGAATCTCGATAATAGTGATACACATATTCATAATTTAGATGCCAAAAGGACTAAACTTAATGATGATATATCCACATACATGTGGCACTGCCGTCTAGGTCATATTGGCATAAAACGCATGAAGGAACTCCATTGTGATGGACTTTTGGAATCACTTAATTTTGAATCACTTGATACATGTGAGCCATGCCTTATGGGAAAACTGACTAGAACCCCGTTTTCTGATATAATGGAGCGGGCGACGGATTTATTGGAAACCATACATACCGATGTGTGTGGTCCAATGAGTGTGTCGACACGAGGTGGATATCGTTATTTTGTTACTTTCACGGATGATTTGAGTAGATATGGATATATCTATTTGATGAAACACAAATCTGAAACCTCTGAAAAGTTCAAGGAATTTCATAATAAAGTGGAAAATCATCATAATAGAAAGATTAAAGTTCTACGATCTGATCGTGGGGGTGAATATCTAAGTTACGAGTTTGGCACACACATGAGAGAGTGCGGAATAGTTTTACAACTCAAAACTTCCGGAATACCACAACATAATGGTGTATCGGAGTGTCTAATATGTTGGAAACGTATCTATAATTTTTGATGCTCCATGCTTGTTTAGTATCTACTTTGCTTTACTTGTCTACACTTTGAGGTGCTTTTTACATGTTTTCTGGTACTAACCTATTAACAAGTTGCAACAGTGCTAGATGCCTATTTTCTGATGTTTTTGGTTTCAGAAAAGTTAGTAAAGAAATATTCTTGGAATTGGACGGGACGAAGGACAAAGTCAATAGCTTTCCGTGGGGAACAAGAAGTCCAGAGGAGAGACGAGGAGGCCGGCCAGGGGGGGCAGACCCACCCTAGGCGCGGGTGGGCCCTACCCCGCGCCTGGGTAGGGTTTGCCTGCCTTGGCGGCCGCCTCGGTCTCCCCCTTCGCCTATAAGAAGCCCCCGATATAGAAACTCTTGGAACCCGATCAGAAATCCACGAAACCGTCTGTAGCCACCGCCACCATCGTCCCTAGATCGGGGGGTCTGAAGCTCTTCCCGGCACCCTGCTGGAGGGGAGATCATCCCGGAGGCCTTCTCTCCGGTATGATTTGTGAGTAGTTCCACCTTGTACTATGGGTCCATGTAATAGCTAGATGGTTGTATCTCCTCCTTTGTGCTTTCATGTATAGATCCTGTGAGCTCCGTTCATGATCAATATATAATATATTTGTAATCATGCAGGTTGTGTTTGCGGGGATCCGATGGATATTGAGATTATTATGTTGGTTTGATTAATGGTTCTATCTTTATGATTCTATCATGTCTGTGTTGTTTGTGATCTTGCATGCTCTCCGTTGCTAGTGGTTATCTTGGCCAACTAGTTGCTAGTGGCTCCAAGAGGGAGTATTTATGCTCGATAGTGGGTTCATGCCTCTAGTTTCCAAGGTAAGTGACAATAATCTCTTCGGTTGTAGATGTGCTGTTGCTACTATGGAGAAAACAACGGTCTCTTGTTCATGGAACATGTGGACTGTTTACCTTACACACTTTACTTAAAGCAGTTGTCTGTTGCTTGCAACTTAATACTAGAGGGGGTTCAGATGATAACCTGAAGGTGGACTTCTAGTCATAGATGCAGTTGGATTACAGTCTATGTATATTGTTGTATTGCCCAATCAACCTCATAGGATCTTTCTGGCTAGTAATTGCATTGTTATGCCTTGCTCAGTTCCTATCAATTGCCCCGCTGTAATTTGTTTATCTAAGGAGAGCACCTCTAGTGAACTATGGACCCCGGTACAATCTTTACCATTGATACATCTTCCACTGTCACTTGTTTACTTGCTGCAAACCATTACCTTCCACACCATACATTTAATCCTTTGTTACAGCAAACCGGTGAGCTTGACAACCTCACTTATTCGTTGGGGCAAAGTCTTGAGTTTGTGTTGTGCAGGTCTCCACGTTGTTTTCAATACCTGTGTGACGTTTCCTTCCTCCTTCTTGTTCGATAACCTCGGTCTCAACTGAGGGAAGACTTGCTGCTTCACACCTTGCTCTTGGGGTTTCCAACGAAGCGCTTCCACGTTAAACACCAGGAGCCATCAAGCTTTCTAGTGCCGTTACTTGGAAATCTACTTCAACCTCTTCCACCTCGCCAAGCGCTATCAGCGTCGTAATTGTACCTTGCTAGATATGGTTCAATCTATGATGTACCTATCTGACTTGCCAAATTCTTTTTGGGGTTATGCACTAGAAACCGCCGCATTCACTTTAAATAGGGCACCATCTAAATCCGTTGAAACGACACCGTATGAATTGTGGTTTGGAAACAAACCTAAGTTGTCATTTCTTAAAGTTTTGGGATGCGATGTTTATGTGAAGAAACTTCAGCCGGATAAACTCGAACCCAAAGCGGAAAAATGCGTTTTCATAGTATACCCTAAAGAAACAATTGGGTATTCCTTCTATCACAGATCTAAGGGCAAGGTTTTTGTTGCCAAGAATGGATCCTTTCTTGAGAAGGAGTTTCTCGCGAAAGGTGTGACTAGTTGGAAGGTAGAACTCAAAGAGGTTATTGAACCTTCTCTTCATGAAATGGAGAGTAGCACAGCGCCGGAAATTGTTCTAGAGTTGAATTCACCAAATGAAGAAGGAACTAATGATAAAGATTATGAAACTCCGAAAGAGGATACTACCGAACCTCGCAGGTCTAGTAGGACACGTGCAACTCCTGAACTGTACGAAAATCCTGTCATGAATTTCATGGTTGATGGAAATGATGACCCTGCGATGTATGAAGAAGCAATGATGAGCCCGGATTCCAACAAATGGTTAGAATCCACGCAATCCGAGATGGAATCCATGTACGAAAACTAGGTTTGGACCTTGGTGGACTTACCTCACGACTGAAAGGCCGTTGAGAATAAATGGATTTTCAAGAAGAAAACTGACGCTGATGGTAATGTGACCATCTATAAATCTCGACTTGTCGCAAAGGGGTTTTAACAAATTCAACAAATTTACTACGATGAGACATTCTCTCTCGTAGTGATGCTAAAGTCGGTCAGGATTATGTTAGCAATTGCTGCATTTTTAGATTATGAAATTTGGCAGATGGATGTCAAAACCGCGTTCCTCAATAGAAATATTGAGGAAGAGTTGTATATGGTACAACCAAAGGGTTTTGTCGATCCTAAGGATGCTAGCAGGGTATCCAAACTTCAGCGTTCCATCTATGGACTGAAGCAAGCGTCCCAGAGTTGGAATCTCCGCTTTGATGAAGTGATCAAAGGGTTTGGATTTGTCCAAATTTACGGAGAAGCTTGTATTTATAAGAAAGTGAGTGGGAGCTCTGTGGCATTTCTAATATTATATGTGGATGACATATTGTTGATTGGAAATGATATAGATCTTTTAAATAAAGTTAGAAGTTATCTAAACAGAAACTTTTTGGTAAAGGACCTTGGTGAAGCATCATACATATTAGGCATCAAGATCTATAGGGATAGATCAAGACGTATGATTGTGCTATCGCAAAGTAGATACCTTGATAAGATTTTAAAGAAGTTTAAAATGGACGGAAGTAAGAAGGGGTTCTTACTTATGTTGCAATGCAAGACATTGAGTAAGACTCAAAGTCTGGCTACGACAGAAGAAAGAGAGATAATGGATAAAATCCCTTATGCCTCGGCCATAGGCTCTATAATGTATGCCATGCTATGTACAAGACCACATGTGGCACATGCTATTAGTTTAACTAGTAGATTGATGTCTACGCACTTCTATTCTTCTAGACGGTTGTTGGGCCTCCAAGTGCAGAGGTTTGTAGAACAGCAGCAAGTTTCCCTTAAGTGGATCACCCAAGGTTTATCGAACTCAGGGAAGAAGTGGTCAAAGGTATTCCCTCTCAAGCAACCCTGCAATCAAGATACAAGAAGTCTCTTGTGTCCCCAACACACCCAATATAGGTGCACTAGTTCCGTGAAGAGATAGTGAAATACAAGTGGTAACAGTGCCAGAAAATAGCTTCTGACTTGTCGTTGACGTGGGGTAACGGTGCCAGAAAAGAGCTGATGGTGTGGAGGAACAGACTAAAGGCAAACTGAAGGAAGCAAGCAAACATGCAACAGATCTAGTAGCAAACGGTGTTTCAATGCTTAGAAACAAGGCCTAGGGATCATACTTTCACTAGTGAACACTCTCTCATATAAATATCCTCTCTTCATGATACTACTCTCCGGTTGAACACTCTAATCCATGGTAGGGCCTTCCCCAATCTAGATAACCCCACACTGTCACCTTGAGCGCTAGATGGTTCCAACAAACACCAAAATTTCATAGAGACGTCCAACTCCAAATATAACTCATAACAAATATTCAATCTAGCCAAAGTGCCACACACGGTATACACGCTGTCACTTTCACACATGTGGGGAAAAGCATAGATCTATTAAAGCACAAAGAGTATTTTTGTAGACTCAAGCCTAAGTGCCACCATGGCGTGCACGCTGTCACTTTCACACACATGGGGAGAGTAGAGATCTAATGAAGCACTTGAGTAGCAAGGTAGATCTACTTCATTACAAAGCTCATGATCACAATATGACCATGCATAGAGAGAGAGAGAGATGAACACATAGGTACCGGTAGAGCCCTTAGCCTCGAGGAAGAACTACTCCCTCCTCATCATGGGAATCAGCAATGGTGATGGAGATGGCGATGGAGATCGATGGAGATGGCGATGGAGATGGCGATGGAGATCGATGGAGATGGCTCCGGGGGCACTTCCCTATCCCGGCAGGGTGCCGTAACAGAGACTTTCTATCCCCCGAATATCCCCTTCGGTGGCGGCGGCGCTACAGAGGTTTTCGTGGATTTCTTCTGGATTGTTTAGGGTTTTCCCATCGGAGGCTTCTTATAGGCGCAAGAATCAAGGTCGGTGGGGGTCCAGGGGTCCCACACGCCCTCCAGGTGCCCCCAGGGCTTGCCCGCGCCTAGGGGGTGCAGCCACCCTGTGGCCCCCCTCTGGCTCTGCTTCGTGGTTCCGTGTTGCTCCGGGAAAACTAATGACTTTGGCTTTTGTCCCGTCCAATTCCGAGAATATTGATTTTCTGCCTTTCTGGAACCAAAAACAGAAGAAAACAGGCAACTGGCACTGTGGCAACTTGTTAATAGGTTAGTTCCAAAAAATATATAAAAACACCTCAAAGTGTACACAAAGCAAAGCAAAGTAGATACAAAACAAGCATGGAGCATCAAAAATTATAGATACGTTTCCGACGTATCAAGCATCCCCAAGCTTAACTCCTGCTCGTCCTCGAGTAGGTAAGTGATAAAAAGAATAATTTTTGAGGTGACATGCACCCTCACAACAAATATCAAACCATTTGCAAGCATTGAAAGCTGGGATCAAAGAACTCTAAACATGTGCATGAAAGATGGAGTTCTAACAATAGGACATAGTAACTATGCATGCAACATGAAAGGCTACAAACAAAGATCATGAATAACATGCATTAAAAAACGTTTGTTTGTTTCACATAAAGAAAACATGGCATAGTGGCATTCAGCTTGTCCCACATAGAGTAGCAAATAGATGCATAGGACACCTTCAAAGTTCACAAGGGTGACTAGAAACAAATAGCACAAGAACAAGTGATATCACAATATGCATCAATCAATAAGCTTTGGAACACTTCACACAGAATGACAACTATGCTCTCTTAATGGTGCCTAAAGGTAGAAGGTGGAGACTTAATAGTGGTGGAAGAAAGGCCTTTTTGTAAAGGAAGCAGGGATTACAAGTTTCAAAAACAGCTTCCAAAAATTATGGTACCTGTTAGCTTTCAGCCCTCATTGCCCCTATCATAAGCATCTTGAAGTGGTTAAGGTTAAAGTGGCAAAGATGGAGTATATGCTTGACGAAGTATAAGTTGGCAATCACAAGTACCTTGAATACGAGGGCCACACCTCATGCATACTCAACTTCAGTCACAAGTAAGTTCTTGTCATTGTAAGTATTTGCATATCATTGAGAATCGCCAACGGGGTACCCCTTGCACATGGTACATGAGCTTTCCCATAACAAAAATGACAAGGCAAGCAGACAATGAGCATCTCAGCAATCTTCTTATGTACCATGGGAATATGGTACTTTTTTCTATCTTTCCTCTTTTCTCAATGTCTCTCTCTTTTTTTATAAGCAGAATGCTTCATATATGTCACTATGGTGATGCTGCAAGTTTCCACGATGATTAGGCATGGCTTAGGCTAGCGGCTCGGGCATTTCTCTAACACAGGATACAAACTCCATGGACTTACAACTTCCCTCTTTATTTCTCACCGGTGACATCCATAGACAAAAGAGCATGATATCAACTGAGTACAAAGTACAAGTGCAATGTTGAAAGTGTTCCCCGTGATAGCACGGTTCTGCTAATTCCAACGTATAAGTGCAAGCATATACAACATAGATGACACAATGGTTCAAGTGTATTAGGGGCAAAGAATATGAAGTGTGCCATCAAGTTCGTGAGGGATTTAATCACTAAGTTTTCACATAACAAAATAGTTTTAAATTGGAAGATAGTTGAAAACAAGAATATACTTGGAATGGTGTAACACACCATGCATAGGAGTTTATAGTGGACACTTTGTAATAACTTGGTTTCTTGGGAGTTGGAAGCATGAGTAGAGCTTACTCATACAAGTGGAGGCTAGCAAAAGACTAGGAGCAACCAACTAAGAGAGCATAATGGCCATAATCATGCGAAGCAACAAAGCATTACTAATCAAAGCATAGAGTGGTACTACAAGTCAAGGACTAAATGATCATAGATGCTAATGGTGACTTTTCATAGTCATAACATGGTGTGAGCATGTGCCAAATCAACCCAAACAAAGCATCAAAGGAGAATACCACAATACTATGCTTTTTGCATGCTAAAACAACACATAATTTCTTCAAGGCACACTAAGCAATCCCAATTGTTTGGAACAAGACATGCTACAACAATAATCACTAAGCATAAGGTCAAAACAACACCTAGCATGTCATGCTAAAGTCTAAGTCACAGTCAATGCAAGCTCCTCTTGCACTTGCAAGCAAGAACTTACTACTCTTTTCCAACACCAATCAACCTATTTGAAACAACTCACAAAGATAATAATCAATAAAGACCAGTGATCTTGGCTCACAAATCCACAAAGAAGAACTAAAAAGTTCTAATATGAAAGCACAAGAAAACTAAGGCTAAAACAGTGCTAGCAACAGAGAACACTCACAAAACAATAAGAGTGAAAACTAGGGTGTTCTAGGCAATGAAAACAGAGTGTGTCTCTCTCCAAAATAAGTGTGGTGTAACCAACCAACTTACTCAAGCACTAAGAAAAAGAAAACCAAAAACGAAAACTAAGACGCTCTAAGAACAACACAACAATGCATGAAACAGTAAAAACGAAGTGTCTAGAAAGACCTGAGATTTTTATTGATAAAGAAGGGGATGCCTTGGGCATCCCCAAGCTTTGAAGCTTGTAACTCTTGAATATTTTATTGGGTGACATGGGGTGTCATCCCCAAGCTTGAGCTTTTGTTCATTCTTCATCTAATTACATCATTCTTTCTCTATACCTACAAATTTTCCTTCACACAATCATTAGCAACATTAGCGTATTCAAAAGATAATAGACCTCTGGCACAGCTTTTTAACAGTAAGTATTTTTACTAAAAACACAATCTACTGTAGTAACTCCTTCAAAAATCTCAATTCCCCAAAATAGAACTCAAAAAGGAATCAATAAGAAGCAAATACAAATAGTGGCAGAAATCTGTCAAAACAGACCAGCAGGTATAAACCGATTTTTTAGAACATCTGATGTTGCTCAAATCAAATAGTGTTGAACTAACAAAAGTTATCTAATATACTGGGGGATTTATTCGTAAATTTTTAGCTTAATCCGACTTACAGAGACACCTCACGAATTTTTATGGTGGAGGACATATATCTGTTTCAGGACAGCAACTCCCCAAATCTTACTTCCCTCTCATTAGAGGTTATTCTTGGCACAAAAAGCAAACAAAAAGGATAAGGAGAGGTCATTACTGAAGTAATAACTTCCAAGGCTCAAGAAAACTCTTGGGTTATCACCCAACAAGTACTTTTCTTTAACGCCTTTAAGTTAGGCATGATAGTTTCAAAGATGCTCACATAGGAAATATGAATTAAAGTAAAAGAGAGCATCAAGAACCAAATTCAAAACACATTTAAGTCTAACCCACTTCATATGCATAGGAATCTTGTAAATAAACAAGTCATGAAAGCACAAAGCACCAAGCATAGGAAAGCAAAACAAGTGCAACTTCAAGACTTTCAACATAAAGAGGGGAAACTTAATATTTTGAGATACATAAGACCATGTTTCCCTCTCTCGTAATAACTTTCAGTAGCATCATGCATAAAATTAACAATATAACTATCACATAAAGCATACTTATCATGAGCCACATGCATATAATAATTATTACTCCCCACATAAGAATAGTCATTCTTATTAATTGTACTGGGAGAAAATTCAACAAAATAGCTATCACTATTATTCTCATCACCATAATCATCAAATATAGGAGGCATATTGTAATCACAATAAATTTTCTCCTCAATAGTAGGTGGACTGAAAATATCATATTCATCATTGTAATCATCATAAATTGGAGATTTGGTATCATCATAAGCAATAGAATAGCTATCTTCCAAAGCTGGGGGACTAAAAAGATAATTTTCATCAAAACTAACTTCCCCAATCTTAGACATTTCCATAGTATTAGAAATAATGGTGTCCAAAGAGGTCATATTAATAACATTGCTATTAGCATGCAAATAAAGTCCCATACGTTTTTTTAATTTTCTCTTCAAACACTTCATGCCCTAGCTCAAGATAAACACTATAGAGCTCTCTAATTTTTTTGTTGTTTTCCATTAAGCCTAACTAGTGAAAACAAGAAACAAAAAGACAAAATTGCAGAATCTAAAGGAAATAACTTCGAGCACTCACACCGGAGGATGTGAGTACCTTTTACCTTACCTCCCCGGCAACGGCGCCAGAAAAGAGCTTGATGTCTACGCACTTCTATTCTTATAGATAGTTGTTGGGACTCCAAGTGCAGAGGTTTGTAGAACAGCAGCAAGTTTCCCTTAAGTGGATCACCCAAGGTTTATCAAACTCAAGGAGGAAGTGGTCAAAGGTATTCCCTCTCAAGCAACCCTGCAATCAAGATACAAGAAGTCTCTTGTGTCCCCAACACACCCAATATAGGTGCACTAGTTCCGTGAAGAGATAGTGAAATACAAGTGGTAACGGTGCCAGAAAATAGCTTCTGACTTGTTGACGTGGGCTAATGGTGCCAGAAAAGAGCTGATGGCGTGGAGGAACAGACTAAAGACAAACTAAAGCAAGCAAGCAAACATGCAACAGATCTAGTAGCAAACTGTGTTTCAATGATTAGAAACAAGGCCTAGGGATCATACTTTCACTAGTGAACACTCTCTCATATAAATATCCTCTCTTCATGATACTACTCTTAACTACTCTCCAGTTGAACACTCTAATCCATGGTAGGGCCTTCCCCAATCTAGATAACCCCACACTGTCACCTTGAGCGCTAGATGGTTCCAACAAACACCACAATTTCATAGAGACATCCAACTCCAAATATAACTCATAACAAATATTCAATCTAGTCAAAGTGCCACACAAGGTATGCACGCTGTCACTTCCACACACGTGGGGAAAAGCATAGATCTATTAAAGCACAAAGAGTATTTTTGTAGACTCAAGCCTTAGTGCCACCATTGCGTGCACGCTGTCACTTTCACACACATGGGAGAGTAGAGATCTAATGAAGCACTTGAGTAGCAAGGTAGATCTACTTGATTACAAAGCTCATGATCACAATATGACCATGCATAGAGAGAGATATGAACACATAGCTACTGGTAGAACCCTTAGCCTAGAAGAAGAACTACTCCCTCCTCATCATGGGAATCGGCAATGGTGATGGAGATGGCGATGGAGATCGATGGAGATGGCTCCGGGGGCACTTCCCTGTCCCGGCAGGGTGCCAGAACAGAGACTTTCTATCCCCCGAATATCCCCTTCGGTGGCGGCGGCGCTACAGAGGTTTTCGTGGATTTCTTCTGGATTGTTTAGGGTTTTCCCATCGGAGGCTTCTTATAGGCGCAACAATCAAGGTCGGTGGGGGTCCAGGGGGCCCACACCCCCTCCAGGCGCCCCTAGGGCTTGCCCGTGCCTAGGGGGTGCGTCCACCCTGTGGCCCCCCTCCGGCTCTGCTTCATGGTTCCGTGTTGCTCCGGGAAAGTAATGACTTTGTCTTTTGTCCCGTCCAATTCCGAGAATATTGATTTTCTACCTTTCTGGAACCAAAAAACAGAAGAAAACAAATTGGCACTATGGAAACTTGTTAATAGGTTAGTTCCAGAAAAGATATAAAAACACCTCAAAGTGTATACAAAGCAAAGCAAAGTAGATACAAAACAAGCATGGAGCATCAAAAATTATAGATACGTTTCCGACGTATCATAGATACCAATCTGATCCAGGTTCAGAACACTGGATAACAGTCAATAATATTCTTAAGTACTTAAGAAGGACTAAGGATATGTTTATCTTGTATGGAGGTGAAGAAGAGCTCATCGCTAATTGTTATGTCGACGCTATCTTCGACACCAATCCGGATGACTCTAAGTATCAATCCGGATACGTATCTCTCATGAATGGAGCAGCAGTTAGTTGGAGAAGCTCCAAACAACCTGTGGTGGCAGGATCAATAACGGAGACGGAATATGTTGTTGCTTCGGAAGCAGCACATGAAGAAGTTTGGATGAAGGAGTTCATAACGGAATTGGGTGTGGTTCCAAGCGCATTGGACCCAATGGTGATCTATTGTGACAACAATGGAGCGATAGCCAACTTCAAGGAACCAAGGTCTCAAGGGAATTCCAAACATATCAAGCACCAGTTTCACTCCATTTGTGAACATATCAAGGATAGAGATATACAGATTTGCAAAGTACACATGGATCTGAATGTGGCAGATCCGTTGACTAAAACTCTCCCAGAGCGAAACATGATCAACACCAAAACTCAATGGGTGTTAGATTTATCACAATGTAAACTAGATTATTGACTCTAGTGCAAGTGGGAGACTGAATGGAATATGCCCGAGAGGCAATAATAAAATTGTTATTATCATATTCCAAGTATATGATAGATGTTTATTTTACATGATATAATTGTATTAAAAGGAAACGTTAATACATGTGTGTATAATTAATAAAATAAAGTGTTCCTAGTTATGCCTCTCATATAAACTAGCTCGTTGATTAACATGATGATCAAGGTTTCCTGATCATGGACATTGGATGTTATTAATAACGAGGTCACAACATTGGTGGAATGATGTGATGAACATTCATCCGAAGTATAGTAATACGATCAAAGTCATTATGTTTAAATTTCTATAACATCATTACAAGTAACTTTTGTCCTTAGACCATGAGATCATGTCAATCACTAACATATGAAGAGTATCTTGATAACATCAAACGTCACACCGTAACTGGGGGACTATAAAGGTGGGTTCAGATAGTCTGATAAAGTTATGTAGAGGCTCGTGGATCAAGAGAGGGATTTGTCCATCCAAATGATGGAGAGATATACTCTGGGCCCTCTCGGTGATATCACATTGATATAGCTTGCAAGCAAGTGATGGAGATCACTAGAATGTTATATCACGGGAACAAGAAAAGAGTACATGTCGGTAACGAGATCAAACTAGGTATGGTGATACCGATGATAGAATCTCGAACATGTAAAATATCGTGAGACAAAAGGATATAGTTGCAATGTAACAGTTCTCACGATCACAAGAAGTCATCGTTGAATGTGTAGGAGTCAGTACGGATCTCCAGGTCCCACTTCCGATTATTGATCAGAGAGAGGTATCGATCATGTCTACATTATTCGCGAACCATAGGGTGACACACTTAAGGGACATCGACACTATTTCAAGCAAATGAGTTGCCAGAAAAAGAATCTCAAAGCGCTGGAATTATTTCACTAGACACCGGAACTGTTTCGGGTGAAATTGCTGAAATTCGTTCCGCATGTGAAATTAAATAGTAGCAAGGGGTTTTATATGAATGTTTGTTAATTAATGCAATTGAAAAATTCTGAATAAATAAATAAAAGGAGTTTTATTTAATGAGATATTACATTAAATTTGGTGGAAAATTAATGGGTTTTGAGTGTGATTTTGAGTGGAGGAAATGGAGAGTCAAATTTGTGAGTGGGAGCTCCACTCACAGGAATGGAGGAAGGGGTGGAGGCAACCCCCATGGCGCCGGCCATGCCCCTTAGGGTGTCCCCTCCTTCTATAAAAAGCCCCCCTCTCCCTCTCTCTCTCACTCACACCTCCTCGTGAAGGATTTCTCTCCCCTCTAATACTATTCTCCCATGGTCTCGGCTCTGCGAGATACATGTTCCCGGTGGCTTTTCTAGAGCGAGGATTTTCTACGTCCGCCGCACTGCTAGAGCAAGGTCGCGGAGGTTGTCGGGGTCCCGGACGTGTGTGCGGTCATGGATGCTCCGCTAAGTTGCAGTGTTGCCGAACTTTCACACAATCTTGAGATCGGCAAGAGATTGACTACATCACCAACGAGTCCATACTCGTAAATCTTTGTCGGTCTTCAAGGGTATGTATTCTGGATGTATATACACCCGTTGATTGTATCTAGATAGATGGATTGTGGCGTGTACAGTTTCCATTGTAGGAATTTTTTTGTTTTCTATGTTGCGAACACAACAAGGACATACCTCAAATCTCACAAGAAGAAAATGATATACTAACGGATGACTTCACAAAGAATGATGTACATGAGGAAATAAAGCAAATGAATAAAAATAAGGCGCTAGGCCTAGATGGGTTCCCAGCAGAATTTTTCTAGAATTTTTGGGAAGTAATAAAATGAGATCTAGTGAATTTGTTTGACAGTTTCCATAGAGGGGAACAACCGCTCTACCGCCTCAACTTTTGTACTATAATCCTACTTCCAAATAAATAAAACACGATTCAAATACAAGAATATCGACATGTATGTTTGTTAAATGTCAATTTTAAAGTCTTCACGAAAGTAGCAACAAATCGGGTTACGGAAGTCACACACACAAGGTGATTCATCCGACACAAACGGATTTTATGCTAGGTAGACACATACTCAAAGGGGTATTAATTTTTGCACTAAACAATAGATGAATTACAAAGAAATAAAATGGACGGAATACATCTGAAATTAGATTTCGAAAAGGCATATGAGAAAGTAAGATGGAACTTTTTGCAGCTAGTGATGTGGATGAAGGGTTTTAACCTTACATGGTGCAAATGGATTCATAATTCTGATAGTCAAGGGCTCTTGGGTATTAAATCAAGTGATGACGTAGGTCATTACTTCAAAACTAGAAAGGATTTGCAATGAGGAGATCCATTATCACTAATTCTCTTTAATATCATTGCAGATTTGTTAGCTATAATGATTGCAAGGGCAAAAGAGGATGGTCAAGTCAATGGTTTCATACCTCACCTAGTGGAGTGTGGGGTATTGATACTACAATATGTGGACGATACAATTATTTTTTGGAGCATAATATAGAGATAGCTCTAAATATAAAGATCATACTTTGCATGTTTGAACAGTTATGGGAACTCAAAATGAACTTCCATAATAATAAAGTATTTTATTTCTGCAAAACTAAAGATGCGGAGGCCTACTATAAGAATTTATTTAGTTACAAAATAGACTCGGTCCCTTTCAGATACCTAGAGATACCAATTTATTATGGACAACTCAAAAATGGAGAATGGAAACCTATAGAAGATAGGTTTGAACGAAAATTATCTAGTTAGATAGGGAAACTCTTATCCTATAATGACAGATTAACCCACATTAATTAGTTCTAATGAGCCTACCAATGTTCATGTTGTCCTTTTTTGAAATACCCAAAGGGGTAAGGAAAATACTTGACTTTTTTAGATCGCGATTCTTTTGGCAAAGCGATGGTCATAAGAAAAAATATATACTGTCCAAATGTAATATCATTTGCAAACCCAAAGATCGGAGGGGCCTCGGAGTTGAGGTAGTAGAAATTAGGAATAAATGCTTATTAAGAAAGTGGCTTTTTAAAATTTTAACTAGGCAATCTATGTGGCATGAGTTAGTGCAAAATAAGTACCCACACTCGAAATCTCTATCACAAGTTAAGTCTAAACTACCTGACTCTCCTTTCTGGAGATGCCACATGATAGAGATGGATTCTTTGGGAGAGGAAGATTTAAAGTTGGAGATGATAGAGATATCCGCTTCTGGGAGGATAAATGGCTGTGATTAGAACCTTTGTCAAAATAATATCCTTCATTATATCACATAGTGCAACGAAAGAAAGTATCTATTACGGATGTATTTTCACACACACCATTGAATATACAATTTAGAAGAACTTTAATTGGGAACAAATGGGAATACATGGATACATTTGGTAAGATGCCTAATGGACATTCATCTTAGTGACCAGCAGAATGTGTTTGTTTGGAAGTTAACAGCCTTCGATACATTCAATGTCAAATCCCTTTACCTTGACTTGATAAAAGATCACACAAAATTTCTGAGAAAATATATTTGGAAGATGAAGATACCACTTAAAATCAGGATATTTATGTGGTTCCAATATAGAAGGGTTCTTCTTACAAAAGATAATTTATTCAAGAAAAAGTGGCACGATAGTAAAAAATGTTGTTTTGTGACAAAGAAGAAACAATACAACACATATTTATTGAATGTCCATTTGACAAGATGATATGGCAGATAGTACATATGTATTTTAACATATACCCCAAACAAACATTAGTAATCTTTCTGGGAATTGACTAGGGGGTGTCGCAAAGAAAGATAAAATGCGGATGCGAGTTGGAACATGCGCCATAGTATGGGCAATTTGGAATATGCAAAATGATTATATATTTTTAACAATGTAAAATCTCCATCTTTTATACAGGTTATTCCTTTGGCAACATACATGTGGTCCTACCTTCAATCTACGGACAAGTGAGAGGTTTTGTATACTGGGTGTAGCCGATTGGAAATGGCGACACAAGATTTATACAACCAGTGAAACTCTGGCGTTTTGATCTCCGATTAACATGTTGATGACGAGTCACGTCATGTTATCTAGTATTTTTACATGGCTAATCCATGTTAAGACTTTGTGTGACCCATGATGTAATAATTTGTAAGTACAAATGCTTAATAAAGTAATTAATGTCGTATGTATTGGTTGATACAGAGATCAGGGCATACCGCATTTTGAAAAAAATTAATGTTGAACGTCCAAAAATTCAAAAAAATGTCTTATTTACACTCATAAATCCAACTAAAAAATGGGAATGGCCTAGTTTTCACTCAACTTGAGAAACAATCTTAGAACCCTGATAACTATTTTGGATATGTTCCTATCATAGGTCATCCATGTTCAGAGATTTGTTTTGGGGATCAAGATTTTATTTTAATAAAGAGCATGTATTAATATCGTGGAGATACCAATTATACCCAACCTCTGCAACAACGCATGCCATAGCGGCCTTACGGATGGACACATCCTAAAAAAATAAAAAAGAATTATAAACAAGAAAAGTCCCGCTATAGAGAATGATTCCTCGTAGCAACGACACTAACTCCACAAGAACAACAATAGTAGTCCAACCACTTCAATAGAGACGCCTTAAAGAAAAAATAGTGCACAAGTGTCATCGTTGCCCGATCAAAGATCATATGTTTTTACCTTGGAGAAACTCCTCTCTCATAAAATAATGCCTTTAACAAGGTCAGTGCCAGAAACAATCAATTAAGATCAGACCTTCGATTTTCACCATGCAAGGTAGCACTGTGAACTTCTCCTGTGTCGTCCCCACAAATAGTCGTTGTTGCTATTCATAAATCACGCAGTCAGGTCCACATCACCACAAAGACTCAAATCACCATCGCTAGACCTCATGTTCGTAATTTTATGACATTCTCCGTATTTGACTTCATCATGGATCGTATAAGACAAGGCACATGATGGTAATAGGTAGTAGAGCTTCACAATTCTCCTTCTGAAACCAAATGGCCATAAAAACGCATGGGTACGCACGAACAAATACCTTTCGATCTAGTAATCTCGTGATAAACCCATGAGAGTTTGTCGACGGAGCCTTCCGGAACTCACCTTTCTAGGCCAAAACAACAAGGGTGGACATCAAGAAGATCTTTGTCTTCGCACGGAAGAAACTCTAGGATACCTCCTTTATTGATGTCGATGCAGCAGTCCCCACACCGTCCGCCAGCTTCTGACGATCAAAACCAGTAGATCGATCCCGAATAGCAGTGTCAACGCCTAGGGGCGGCCTAGCCTCTTCCATCACTAGTGGAAACGAGGCCTTTGGTTGAGCCTGGAAATGGGCTTTAACACCGGTTCTTCTACGAACCGGTGTTAAAGGGGGGCTCGTACCAGCGTGGCCCGTGCAGCAAAAAGGATCCCCCCTTTAACACCGGTTCGTGCCACGAACCGGTGTTAAAGGCCCTGCACCAGTGGCCCGCGCATCCCTCCCCCTTTAACACCGGTTCGTGGCTTGAACCGGTGTTAAAGGGGGGGCTATATAACACACCGCAGCCCAGACCCCTCTCTTCCATTTTTTCACTCTCTCATTTTGGAGCCTAGCAAGAGGGTGAGAGGTGTGCTAGTTTGTGTTTTTTTCCTATGCACAAGAGGTGTTCGGTGAAATGCCCGAGAGCTCAAAATAAGTTTTCTCGTTGATCTTTCCTTCTCGGTCGAGGTCGGCAACTATCCTTTCATGTGTCATTGATGTACTATATATAAATGGTCATCTCCCTATTAATTTTTGATATATACTATATATTAATGCAAATGAACCGGCAATGGATGTACGGTGACCGACGCACTTCCGAGTACATTACGGGCCTCCAAAATTTCATCGTTGTGGCTAATGCAAACCGTGGTCACAATGGTTTTATGTGTTGTCTGTGTGTTCACTGTCAGAACAAGAAAGACTACTCAAATACCAAAACCATTCATGCCCACCTGCTTCGATCCGGTTTCATGCCCAGCTATAATTTCTGGACCAAGCACGGAGAAAAAGGGGTTGTGATGGAAGACAACAAAGAAGAAGAGGATGATGATGATACTGCAACGGGGGTAGATAATGAAGATCAAGAGGCAGCAGATGGGCCCGCTGATGACGATCTTGGTCGGGCCATTACTGATGCAAAGGAAGAATGTGAAACTAAAAAGGAGAAGGAGAAGCTGGAGCAGATGTTAAAGGATCATAAAACATTGTTGTACCCAACTTGCGAAGATGGCCACAAAAAGCTAGGTACCACACTGGATTTGCTGCAATGGAAGGCAGAGAACGGTGTGACTGACAGCACATTTTCAAAGTTGTTGGTTAAAATGAAGAATCTTCTTCCAAAAAATAATGAGTTGCCCGGCAGTACATACCAAGCAAAGAAGGTTGTCTGCCCTCTAGGATTAGACGTGCAGAAGATACATGCCTGCATTAATGACTGCATCCTCTACCGCGGTGAGAAGTACGAGAATTTGGATGCATGCCTGGTATGCACTGCACTGTGGTATAAGATCAGACGAGATGATCCTGCCGATGTTGAGGGCGAGTCCCCTAGGAAAAAGGTTCCTGCCAAGGTTATATGGTATGCTCCTATAATACCACGGTTAAAACGTCTCTTCAAAAATAAAGAGCATGCCAAGTTGTTCCGATGGCACATGGAAGACCGTAAGAAAGACGCGATGTTGAGACACCCCGCTGATGGGTCGCAGTGGAGAAAAGTTGAGCGAGAGTACCCGGACTTCGCACGTGACGCAAGGAACTTAAGGTTTGGTCTAAGTACAGATGGCATGAATCCTTTTGGTGAGCAGAGCTGAAGTCACAACACCTGGCATGTGACTCTATGTATCTATAACCTTCCTCCTTGGTTGTGCATGAAGAGGAAGTTTATTATGATGCCAGTGCTCATCCAAGGCCCGAGGCAACCCGGCAACGACATTGATGTGTACCTAAGGCCATTAGTTGAAGAACTTTTACAGCTGTGGGACAAACCTGGTGTACGTATGTGGGATGAGCACAAAGGGAAGACATTTGACCTACGAGCATTGCTTTTCGTAACCATCAATGATTGGCCTGCTCTTAGTAACATTTTAGGACAGACAAACGAGGGATACAATGCATGCATACACTATTTATATGAGACTGAAAGTGTATATTTGGATAAATGTAAGAAGGTTGTGTACCTAGGGTATCGTCGATTTCTTCCGAAACTGCATCCAGTAAGAAAGAAAGGCAAGCATTTCAAACGTCTGGCAGAACCCCGGAGGAAGCCTGTCCTCCGTACCGGTGAGGAGGTATTTGGTATGGTCAAGGACCTAGAAGTAATATTTGGAAAAGGTCCTGGCAGTCTATCTATTCCGAATGACGATGCCGGACATGCGCCCATGTGGAAGAAGAAATCTATATTTTGGGACCTACCCTATTGGAAAGTCTTAGAGGTCCGCTCTTCAATCGACGTGATGCACGTGACGAAGAATGTTTGCGTGAACCTGCTAGGCTTCCTAGGAGTGTATGGGAAGACAAAATATACACCGGAAGCACGGCAGGACCAGCAACGTCTGAAAGACCCTGAAGAGCCTATGCATCCTAAGAACGAGAAGGGTAAACGATGCCACTTAACTCCTGCCAGCTACGCTCTTACCAAAGGAGAGAAGAAAATCTTTTTTGAATGCCTGAGCAGTATCAAGGTGTAGGGGTTCGTAGCATGGAAAACAAAAAATTTCTATCGCATACAAACAAACAAGCCAAGATCTATCTACTAGATTGTAGCAACGAGTCGATGGAATAACTTACCCTCGAAGATTCCAAAGTGTTTAACGAGAGCGGATTCTCGTGGGTGATGTAGTCGTACTCTTTCCGATCTCAAGATCCTCCAAGTTGGTTCCAACTCCTCTTGCTTGTTTCCCACAGTTTCCTGTTTCCCACAGTTTCCTGTTTTAGCCGTTTGACTTTCAAACTGGAAATTTGACTTTCATGTTTTTGGAACAGCAAGAACACTTAGTACATGATGCAATCATTCAATGACACACTCATGTACCCTCCCCCCCCCCGGAGTGCCGGACAATCCGGAACCTTCTAGAACATTCCCGATGAAAACACCGGAATCATTCCCGAACTCCGAAACGGGACTTTCCATATATGAATCTTATTCTCCGGACCATTCCGGATCACCTCGTGATATCCCGGATCCCATCCGAGACTCCGAACAACATTCGGTCTCTTTCTCATAATACCATAACTACTCAAAACAACGTCGAATCCTTAAGTGTGTCTCCCTACGGTTCGTGAATTATGCGGACATGATCGAGACACTTCTCTGAACAATAACCAATAGAGGAATCTGGAAATTCATATGGCTCCCACATATTTCTACGATTACTTTGCGATCGAATGAACCACTTACATACGATACCAATTTCCCTTTGTCTCACGATAGTTTACTTATCCGAGGTTATGATCGTCGGTATCTCTGCATACCTAGTTCAACCTCGTTACCGATAAGTACTCTTTTCTCGTTCCCGTGATATGTGATCCCTTGTGACCAAGTCACATGCTTGCAAGCCAATTGGATGACATTCCACCGAGAGGGCCCAGAGTATATCTATCCGTCATGTGGATGGACAAATCCCACTCTTGATCCATGTGTTTCAACCAATACTTTCCGAACACTTAATGCCACCTTTATAGCCACCCAGTTACGGTGTGGTGTTTGATGTCATCAAAGCATCCATCCGGTAAAGGTGATATGCATGATCTCATGGTCGAAGGAATTAGGTTACTATGTATCAGAAAGCATATAGCAATTGAACTATTGAAATGACTTGATCTTTATGCTACGCTTATCAATAGGAGTATGTCCACCATATCATTCTCATAACGATATGATCTTGTTGTTGATAACATCTCAATGTTCATGATATGGAAACCACAATCATTTAATCAACCAACAAGCTAGTGAAGTATAGAGGCTATACTAGGGACTTCAATTTAAGTTTACAATTCACACAAGTATTAATGTTTCCTTGTTAATACATAGCATGAATATAAACATTTATCATAAACACAAAGATATAATAATCACTATATTTATTATTGCCTCTAGGGCATATCTCCAACAGTCTCCCACTTGCACTAGAGTCATCTAATCTAGATTACATGGTAATATACCGAACACCCATGGTAGTTTGGTGTTGGTCATGTTTTGCCCTCGGGAGAGGTTTAGTCAACGGATCCACCACATTCAGATCTGTGTGTACTTTGCAAATCTTTATATCCCCATCCTGGATATGTTCTCGAATAGCGTGAAAACGCAGTTTGATATGCTTCAGCTTCTTGTGTGACCTTGGTTCTTGCGCATTGGCTATGGCGCCCATGTTATCACAGTAGATAGACATTGGGTCCAGCGCACTTGGAACCACACCCAGCTCTGTAATGAACTCTTTCATCCATATCGCTTCTTGTGAAGCCTCTGAAGCAGCCATGTATTCCGATTCAGTTGAAGATCTCGCCACAACGCTTTGCTTTGCACTACTCCAGCTAACTGCTGCACCATTCAAAATAAATACGTACCCAGATTGTGATTTAGAATCATCTGGATCGGTGTTCCAACTAGCATCGGTGTAACCATTAAAAACGAGCTGTTCATCACCTCCATAAGAAAGAACCATATCCTTAGTTCTTCTCAAGTACTTAAGGATGTTTTTGACCGCTGTCCAATGATCCACTCCTGGATCACTTTGATATCTGCTAGTTAAACTAACAGCATATGCAATGTCGGGTCTAGTACATAGCATGGCATACATTAGAGATCCTATGGCTGAGGCATAGGGAGTCTTACTCATCCTTTCTCTATCTTCTGCCGATGTTGGACTTTGAGTTTTACTCAAGGTCGTATTGGGCAACATGGGCAAGAACCCTTTCTTGCTTTCTTCCATTCCAAACTTCTTTAGAACTTTGTCCAAATATGTACTCTGTGACAATGATATTTGGCGTTTCGATCTATCTCTATAAATCTTTATGCCTAATATGTAAGCTGCTTCGCCAAGATCCTTCATTGAAAAACTATTATTCAAATATTCCTTGACACTATTAAGAAGGTCTACATCATTCCCAATCAACAATATGTCATCCACATACAGTATTAAGAATGCTACAGAGCTCCCACTCACTTTCTTGTAAATACAAGCTTCTCCATAAGTTTGTATAAAACCAAAACTTTTGATTACCTTATCAAAACGTTGATTCCAACTTCGGGATGCTTGCTTCAATCCATAGATGGACCGTTGAAGCTTGCATACCTTGTTAGCATCTTTAGGATCGACAAAACCTTTGGGTTGCATCATATACAACTCTTCATCAATGTCTCCATTGAGGAATGCTGTTTTGACATCCATCTGCCATATCTCATAATCATAATATGCAGCGATTGCTAACATAATCCTCACAGACTTTAGCTTCGCTACCGGTGAGAAAGTCTCATCGTAGTCAACTCCTTGAATTTGTCGAAACCCTTTTGCGACAAGTCGAGCTTTATAGACAGTAACATTACCATCAGCATCTGTTTTCTTCTTGAAAATCCATTTGTTCTCGACAGCCTTCCGGCCATCCGGTAAGTCCACCAAAGTCCATACTTGGTTTTCGTACATGGATCCAATCTCGGATTTCATGGCTTCTTGCCATTTATTGGAATCTGGGCTCATCATCGCTTCCTCATATGTCTCGGGGTCATCGGTGTTGTCCACCAACATGACACTCATAACGGAATCATACCAATCTGGAGTGGTACGAGTTCTCGTTGACCTCCGAGGCTCTGTAGCAACTTCAACCGAAGTTTCATGATCACCATCATTAGCTCCCTCTCTAATTGGGGCAGGCACCACAGGAACTTCTTCCGGTGCTGCGCTACTCGCAATTTCGAGAGAAGGTTCGACAACCTCGTCGAGTTCTACTTTCCTTCCAGTCACTTCTTTCGAGAGAAATTCCTTCTCTAGAAAAGATCCATTCTTGGCAACGAAGATTTTGCCTTCGGATCTATGATAGAAGGTATACCCAATAGTTTCCTTCGGGTATCCTATGAAGACGCATTTTTCCGCTTTGGGTTCAAGCTTGTCCGGCTGTAACTTTTTTACATAGGCTTCGCATCCCCAAACTTTAAGGAACGACAATTTAGGTTTCTTCCCAAACCATAATTCATACGGTGTCGTTTCAACGGATTTAGACGGTGCCCTATTTAAAGTGAATGCGGCTGTTTCTAATGCATAACCCCAAAATGATAGCGGTAAATCTGTAAGTGACATCATAGAACGAACCATATCTAAGAGAGTTCGATTACGACGTTCGGACACACCATTACGCTGTGGTGTTCCCGGCGGTGTCAATTGTGAAAGTATTCCGCACTTCTTTAAATGCTCGCCAAACTCGTAACTTAGATATTCACCTCCACGATCAGAACGTAGAAACTTAATCTTCTTGTTACGTTGATTCTCTACCTCACTTTGAAACTCCTTAAACTTCTCGAAAGTTTCGGACTTATGTTTCATGAAATAGATATACCCATATCTACTCAAGTCATCTGTGAAGGTAAGAACATAACGATAACCACCGCGCGATGCTACACTCATTGGACCACATACATCGGTATGTATAATTTCCAATAAGTCCGTAGCTCGCTCCATCATACCAGAAAATGGAGTCTTAGTCATTTTGCCCATCAGACATGCTTCGCATCTATCAAGTGATTCAAAATCAAGTGATTCAAGAAGTCCATCGGAATGGAGTTTCTTCATACGCTTCACTCCAATGTGACCAAGACGACAGTGCCACATATAGGTCGAATTATCGCTTGATTTCAAACGTTTAGCCTCAATATTGTTGATATGTGTATTTCCACTATCGAGATTCAATAAGAATAGACCATCTATCAAAGGTGCATGTGCATAAAACATATTACTCATATAAATCGAACAACCATTATTCTCTGATTTAAACAAGTAACCGTCTCGCAATAAACAAGATCCCGATATAATGTTCATGCTCAACGCAGGCACCAAATAACAATTATTTAAGTATAAAACTAATCCCGATGGTAGATGAAGAGGTAGCGTGCCGACCGCGATCACATCAACCTTTGATCCGTTTCCCACGCGCATCGTCACCTCATTCTTCGCTAGCTTCCGTTTATTCTGCAGCACCTGTTTCGAGTTACAAATATGAGCAACCGAACCAGTATCAAATACCCAGGTACTACTACGAATACTAGTGAGATACACATCAATAACATGTATATCAAATATACCTTTCTTCTTGATGTTGCCGTTCTTCAAATCCGCCAAGTACTTTGGGCAATTCCGCTTCCAGTGACCTTCTCCCTTGCAATAAAAACACTCAGTTTCAGGCTTTGGTCCAGCCTTGGTTTTCTTCGTCGGCGTGGCAACTTTCTTACCACCCTTCTTGAAGTGTCCCTTTTGCTTAGACTTGCCTTTCTTGAATTTGGTGGTCTTATTGACCATCAACACTTGGTGCTCTTTCTTGATCTCCACTTCTGCAGATTTTAACATAGAAAATAGTTCTGGCAACTCTTTGTTCATGTTCTGCATGTTGTAGTTCATCACAAAGTTCCTGTAACTTGGTGGCAATGACTGGAGGACGCGGTAAACCCCCAAAGCATTAGGAATCACTATACCCAAGCTTTGAAGTTTGTTTGCATGCCCAGACATCTTAAGCACATGCTCACTGACGGAGCTGCCCTCTTCCATCTTGCAGTTAAAGAACTTTTCAGAAGCCTCATAGCTTTCAATTGCCGCATGAGTCTCAAAAATCAATTTGAGATCCTCGACAATATCATATGGGTCTGACTCTTCAAACCTTTTCTGAAGCTCCGATTCTAAACCATACAAGATAGCACACTGAACTATGGAGTACTGATTCTTCCGAGCGAGGTAAACATTCTTTACTTCATCGGGAGCATCAGCTGCAGGTGGGTCACCCAGCGGTGCATCCAGCACATAGGTCAAATTACCAGCTGTGAGGACAATCCTCAAATTGCGGAACCAATCCGCGAAGTTGCTTCCATTGTTTTTCAACTTTTCTTTCTCTAGGAACACATTAAAATTGATGGTAGGGGCTGCCATTGATCTACAACATATTTGCAATAGTTTAGACTAAGTTTATGACAAATTGAGTTCAAATTAATTAATGAAATTAAACTAGGTGAACTCCCACTCAAAACAATATCCCTCACATTGTTTTAGTGAACACACGAACCAAATCCACTACATCAACACCGATCATCACAAGAGTTGATATAGTTTCAATGGCGAACAATCATCATGTTCATCATATCTACTATACGATTCATGCTTTACCTTTCGGTAATCCGTGTTCCTGAGACCATGTCTGTACATGCTAGGCTCGTCAAGATCAAACCTTAGCTACCGCATAAGCAAATCTGGCTTGCTTATGTTGTATGCACTTGCGGAATCTAACACACCCGATCATCACGTGGTGCTTCGAAACAACAAGCTTTAGCAACGGTGCTAACTAAGGGCGAACACTTTATGATTTGAAATTCATGTGCATGAGGGATCATCTTATAATGCTACCGTTGTCTACTAAGCAATACAAGATGCATAAAGGATTAACATCACATGCAATTCATAATATGTGATATGATATGGCCTTTCTTCTTTGTGCTTCCGATCTCCATCTTCAAACACGAACATGATCTCCATCATCGCCGGCATTGCATCAAGGTCAATGACGCTTCACCATGGTTGTCGTCCACCGGTTTCAACTATTACAACTACTTTGAATAGACACGCGGGTCTTAACATAAATTAAAGACAACCATATGGCTCCTGCCGGTTGCCAACTTACAATAAGGAACATTGCATACATCAAATATAATCACAATCATGGCCATATCACATCACTGCACACCCCTGCAAAACAAAGTTAGACGCTTCTACTTTCTTTGCATATTTTACGTGGTTTGGGGCTTTCAATAAGTGTCGTTCTAACTTACGAACAAGAACCACAACATTGATACTAGCATTGTTGATTACCCGTTGTAAATTGGATCTTAACTATGCTAGGAGAAACAGGCACCCGCAAAGCCACTTTATGCAATACAAGTTGCATGTCAAGCGTGGAGCAAGTCTCATGAACGATGTCATGTAAGGTTAGCCCGGGCCGCTTCATCCCAACATACCGCAAGATGCAAAGTACACAAAAAGCAATCTACAATAAAAGCATCAACGCCCACAATGACCATTGTGTTCTACTCGTGCAACAGATCTACATATAGACACGGCTCTGATACCACTGTAGGGGTTCGTAGCATGGAAAACAAAAAATTTCTATCGCATACAAACAAACAAGCCAAGATCTATCTACTAGATTGTAGCAACGAGTCGATGGAATAACTTACCCTCGAAGATTCCAAAGTGTTTAACGAGAGCGGATTCTCATGGGTGATGTAGTCGTACTCTTTCCGATCTCAAGATCGTGTAGACGATCCTTCCGGCGCTGCGTTCCGGCAGCGCTCCCGCAGTCGGTCACACGTTCGGTACTCGACGAAGACCTTCCTCTCCCTTGTTCCAGCAGGCAGCGGAGGTTGTAGCACTCTCCTCGCGATTCCGGCAGCACAACGGCGTGGTACCGGAAGTAGAGGGGAGATCCCGCAGGGCTTCGCCTTAAGCCGGAGCGAGTATGGTGGATTATGAGAGAGGGCTATTAGTGGTCTAGAGATTAGACTCACCAATTAGAAGGCTCTAAACCGCAGGCTAAAGCAATTAGAAGCTCTAAACCAAACGGCTCTAAACCTGAGATTAGAGGTGGAAACTTGTGTGTCTCAAGGAGGAGCCCTGCCCCTCCTTTTATGGGTGGAGGGTCCCTGGCGCGCCAGGGGAGGGAGGGAGTCCCTCCCCAACTCGGCCTAGGGCTGGGCGCCGGCCTGGAGGAGCTGGACTCCTCCTCCAAGTTGGTTCCAACTCCTCTTGCTTGTTTCCCACAGTTTCCTGTTTCCCACAGTTTCCTGTTTTAGCCGTTTGACTTTCAAACTGGCAATTTGACTTTCATGTTTTTGGAACAGCAAGAAAACTTAGTACATGATGCAATCATTCAATGACACACTCATGTACCCTCCCCCCCCCCGGAGTGCCGGACAATCCGGAACCTTCTAGAACATTCCCGATGAAAACACCAGAATCATTCCCGAACTCCGAAACGGGACTTTCCATATATGAATCTTATTCTCCGGACCATTCCGGATCACCTCGTGATATCCCGGATCCCATCCGAGACTCCGAACAACATTCGGTCTCTTTCTCATAATACCATAACTACTCAAAACAACGTCGAATCCTTAAGTGTGTCTCCCTACGGTTCGTGAATTATGCGGACATAATCGAGACACTTCTCTGAACAATAACCAATAGAGGAATCTGGAAATTCATATGGCTCCCACATATTTCTACGATTACTTTGCGATCGAATGAACCACTTACATACGATACCAATTTCCCTTTGTCTCACGATAGTTTACTTATCCGAGGATCGTCGGTATCTCTGCATACCTAGTTCAACCTCGTTACCGATAAGTAATCTTTTCTCGTTCCCGTGATATGTGATCCCTTGTGACCAAGTCACATGCTTGCAAGCCAATTGGATGACATTCCACCGAGAGGGCCCAGAGTATATCTATCCGTCATGTGGATGGACAAATCCCACTCTTGATCCATGTGTTTCAACCAATACTTTCC